>OX463224.1:100866088-103366088 GCA_949820135.1 Sylvilagus floridanus | reverse complement strand
CTAAGATGACTTTGATTTTTTTGTCAGATAGTTTGTAGGATATTCATTTCTTTAGGATTTGATATTGATACATTATTTTATGCTTCATTTCTGTCATATTTTCCTGATTATTTATGATCATTGTGACTTTGTGTTAGGGTATGCACATTTGAAGAACTAAGCATCACTTCTAGGCTTTATACCCTGACTTCATCAGAAAAAACCTTTCAATGCTCAGCATATCAAGAAATTCTGAAGGATCAACTGGCAGGAACCACTGGAAGTCGTGCTGCTGGAGTCCCGGGGTAGATTAGCCTGATACCAACATCAGTAGAGACATGGTAGATCCTAGTTCTCTCAAGGTATTCTCTCAGCATGGGTCAGACTGTCTAACATAGCATTTGAGTAAGCCTGATGCTGGGGTCTGTGGGAATGGACCACATCCTCAGTCCATGATGGTCAGCTTGTTGCCAGGGTCCACTTCAGTGGACCAGACTGTTGTTTCTATGCTAGTAAGCTTGGTTTCGACAATCATGGGATGGACATGGAAACTGAAATTGAAGGGAAAGTCCCATGTCCCACATCCATAGGTACCAGCCCAATGCCTGACGTAATATTGCCATCTTAATTATTAATTGTGCATAAAGCCAAGATCTGCAGGGGAGGGTCCAGGACGTGGGGAGACAGGGCAAACCCTGTGATTGTGGAGACTGCACTCACAGGGGCTAACCTAGTGCTAAAGCAAACCTAGAACCTAGGCCTATGTTATCTAACCTCAAGCCTTGGGCCATGGAGCCTGGCCTGATACAAAAACTCACTGGTGTGTACATGATACTACGGTCCACTGTGAAGTCAGGTAGTATTCATTACTCCCAACTTTCACCACGTGGAAACCATCTCTCCTTACGCTGTTCTGTGTGGACTTGTGGGAGGGTTGACACAGGTAATGTGACATTGTCTGTCCTCTCTTCAATGCATATTTTCTATTTTGAGATTTACACAGGTGCTGTATTCTCTCACTTGCATCATTAAGCTCTGGTGAGATGCTTTTCTCATTTAGATCGTTATCCAAATTGATGTGTTTGTGAAAGAACAAGGGCTGGAAATGATTATTCTTCCTTCTGGTTGATGTCCTCACCCTCTATTAAGCAATATTGTTGCCTTTAGAACATTAGCAGTGAGCCTTCAAGATTTTACTGTGATGTTGTTTTGCATATCTAAATTATATACATAGACATTACAAACATCATGCTACGCTCATCCTTTTGTCATGCATTTTTGTTTTCAAATTCCATTGTAATTCAGATAATGTTTGATAGGAATAATTTTACTTTGTTTCCTTTTAACTCAAAGTATTCCACTGTATTACTAGATTACAACTGAATATTCTTTAACTATTATAAAAAGATGCAGATCATTTTCATTTAATGAGTGTCATGATGCTTATTAAATGTATTTCCTTGAGCAGATGTGTGAATTTTCCTAGAAGTAGAATTGTTACTTACAAATTTATGCTGAATGGTATAAAATTAGGTGAAATAACCCAAAATTTTTGGGTTGTAATGTACATAAAGTGAGAATATATTTGTGTATATTTATGCGTGATATATTTTCAGAGAAGGCTTAGAATATAGTGAGGACTTGAGAAATCACATTTCAAAATCATAATTTTTAATTTATATTCTATTTGTGTTTTAGGATCAGCTTATGATCTACAGTAAAATCTTCTGAATTGGTTTTGGATTTTTATTAAAATTATAGATAATTTGGATAGAATCACCATTTTCCTGATATTATTTGTTTAGATTTTATGATATGTCTTCTAACAAAGTATTGTATATGTTGAATAAATATCTTTTTATCACATAATTATTTTGGCTTTATTCCAATCTAGTTATATTTTCTGTTGTATTTTAAATGAATAACTTCCCAATATTTAATCATAAAAGATTCTAATGTAAATAAAATTTTAAAACTTGGAAAACCTTAATATCTTGAGTTGATCATTATACAATATATAGATCTGTAAAAATGTCATATTATAGATCATAAACATGTATAATTACTGTAAATTAAAAATAAAGCAAAGAATTTTTTTACATTTAAATACTTCTAAAAATGTCACTCAAAACGTCATTATTTTCCTATCTTTATTTTGTCACAGATACATTAGGCTTGCTTGTGGGTGGCCCAGGCATTTCTGTGCCAAATGCCTACTATGAAAAAGAGAATTTTGATGTTAATGGTTCCATTTATTGTACTGATCTAAGTGCTTAAAAATGTCCTTTTTTTTTTTTTTGGACAGGCAGAGTTAGACAGTGAGAGGGAGAGACAGAGAGAAAGGTCTTCCTTCCATTGGTTCACCCCCCAAATGACTGCTACAGCAGGCACGCTGCTCCAATCTGAAGCCAGGAGCCAGGTGCTTCCTCCTGGTCTCCCATGCAGGTACAGGGCCCAAGCACTTGAGCCATCCTCCACTGTCTTCCTGGGGCAATAGCATAGAGCTGGACTGGAAGAGGAGCAATCGAGACAGAGCTGACGCCCCAACTGGGACTAGAACCCAGGGTGCCAGCGCTGAAGGCCGAGGATTAGCCTAGTGAGCCATGCCACCGGACACGTCTCTTTTAATATTTGCAATAACCAGGAATTGGAGTTGCATGGGTAATTTCATTTCTCAGATGTAGAAATTGTGTTCAGGAAGAGGTTAAGTTGTTCATTGAGCATCACACATCTTCTCAAGGTAGAATTTAGTAGTCTAAATCTATTTTCCATACTTGTTCACACATATTTACACTAAATATTGAGTCTCTGATTATTATTCAATTAATAGTAGCATTTTAGAAAATAAGAAGTATGTCCCTTCTTACACTCAATAAATAAAACATTTTTCATATGCTAAAATATTGAAATGCAAATTATCTGTTTGCTTCTTAAAATCAGTAATCCTAATTTCTTAGGTATGGGTAGGTGCATTTCTTATGAAATCCAATATGAATGTTATACCATGAAATATGAAAGAAAAATATAACCAACTCTTTTTGTTAGTACTTGACCCATATTTGATAGTCAGATGTAGGTATGCCTATGTGTATTTTCTGTTGAGGTTTGCATTGGAAAAATATTAAGACTAAAAACTAAAAGTGTAGGCTATGGAGCAAAACTGCCTAAGACAACAGTGAACAGTTCATGTTGGGCAAGCAATTTATCCTTTTAGGTATCTAGTTCTTAATTTGAAAACAGGGAATAACAGCTGTCCTGTTACATTACAATCCTGTGATGCTAAATATTAAAATATATGTAAAAGTATTCAATGTTTGTTATATTATAATTATTCAATATAAGATGGCTATTTTTCTTTCTATGCATTTTTGATAAGAGGATAATGAGTTATGTTTTCATGACAATAAAATATTGTCATACCGAAGATATGCATGTCCTTCAAGTATATCATAATTAATAATGTTACCATTGCCTTCAGATTAACAGCAATTGTTTGCCAGGAAATAGTATTTTTTTTTAGCAGAGAACATTTATATATAACATATATATAACATATATATATAAACTACTGTAGAATAGAAAATATTTCTCACCATCACAAAATTCATGGCTGAGACCCCAATGACAAAATACATATGAAGAAGATATAAACACAGAAATGCATTTTAATTTAATGAAACAAGGGTCTTCCGAAATGAATAGCCAAAGAGAAGGAACATTTGTGAATATTTTTTGAACAACTGTGCAGAAGTATGGTTGGAGGACTAAAGGGTAAGCTCTGATGATAATAAGCCAGGAAGAATTTGGCAAGACTTGCTTGTTTAGGTTCTTCTTATTGTCTCTCCTGTGATATTTCCCTGGAATTTCCCTTTGAAGTACGGTATTATGGTAGATCAATTATAGAAGTTTGATCCTTTCTGATCTGCTTAAGGGAAGATGGACAAGAGAAATCCACAGAGAACTTTCTGTTCCTGTTTTCTTTTCTCTCTCTTTTTTTTTTTTACCCAGAAACCTTTTATTTAAGTTACACATGTTTATTATTTTTTTAATATTTTAATTAAACTGTTTTAATACAACCTCAAACAAATGCCAACTGGAAGACCAAGCCCAGTAATTTTTAGAGGAAAATCTTCCAAACAACAAGGAACATGAAGGATGACAGTCAGACAGCATTACCCAGATTATCGCATGTTTACCACATCATCAATTTTCAGAATACTCTGGACAGTTTCAGTTGACTGAAACCAATAGAGGCTGGACCACCAGTTCCTCAAAATGTTGGAAATAATACCCTTCCAGACATTAATGCCTGTAGTTTTCTTACCCTGGACATGTGGTTTCTTAGTTCTGTTACTGTGGAAATGGGATTCAGGCCAGCGTTTTCAGCCAGTGTAGATGGAATGACCTCCATAGCACCTGCAAAAGTGCTAGTACAGTAGGATTCCATACCACTCAATGTTCATGAATACTCAGTCAACCACAAGGCCAACTCTGTTTCTGGAGTACCACCTCCTGCAATAAGAGCTTTGTTTTTCACTAAACAATGAATAACACACAGAGCATCATGCATGGATCTCTCCATTTCTTTAATCACCAATTTGTTAGAACCACGAACAACAATTGTCACTATTTTTCCCAGGACTTGAACAGCCTGTAATCTTGAGCAGTGTGCCAGAACCATTTAAGTTGACCTCCTCTGCTAACTCAGCAGAACCCAGCCTATCAGCAGTGAACTGGTCAATATGAGCAACTGGCTTGATTCCAACTGTCTTACAGATGAATTCATTGTCTTCTCTCTCAGTATCCTTATTCCCCACAATCTTCATTTTGTTCTGGAAATGCAATGCAAGATCACTAAGAGCATCTCTTAGGATGGACTTCCATATGAGGACATTACATCCTGTTTCTTTATTTGCTTCACTAAGTTTAAAATATAGGATCGCTCTTCTAATAGCACTTGGTCCATCTGGGCATAGTGAGAAACTACTATTTGATTATCCATATCTGTTTTGGGAGCAGATAAGCAAAGCTGAATAAGCCCAAACTTAGCCCTTTCAACTCTGGTTATGCCAATATTTGCCACTTTTTGGGTGAGAACCAGTGCTTCCAACAACTCACAGTCATCAGTTGTCCAACCAAGCTTCTTAAGTATCTTAATATCCATACTGGTAGGCCGGCGCTGTGACTCAACAGGCTAATCCTCTCCCTTGCGGCACCTGCACACCGAGTTCTAGTCCCAGTCGGGGCACTGGATTCTGTCCTGGTTGCCCCTCTTCCAGGCCAGCTCTCTGCTGTGGCCCGGGAGTGCAGTGGAGGATGGCCCAAGTCCGTGGGCCCTGCACCCCATGGGAGACCAGGAGAAGCACCTGGCTCCTGCCATCCAATCAGCGCGGTGCACCGGTCGCAGAGCACCAGCCGCGGCGGCCATTGGAGGGTGAACCAATGGTAAAGGAAGACCTTTGTCTCTCTCTCTCACTCCCCACTCTGTCAAAAAATTAAAAAAAAATACTAAAATAAATTAATACATAAATAAATAATTTTTAAAAATATCCACACTGGTAGCTGTAGCTGGGTCATTCACTTTCATCACCGCATTTACACTCATTGGAGAAAGCAGACTTGAATACTGAGACAGGATCTTTGAATTCAGCGAAGTAGTTGCACTATTTAACAAAGTTTCTCTGTCATTCAGTTCCACAGGTTGAGACATGTCAGTCAAGATTTCAAGACCCTTTTCCAAAGCCTTTTGCAATGACTCAGAAATGATGGTTGGATGAATCCATTTCTGAAGAAGTTTGGTACAGAAATCTAACAGAGAGCCAGCAATGATGACCACTGATGTGGTGTCATCTCCTGCTTCTGTATCTTGGGCCTTCGACAGCTCCACCAGCATTCTGGCTGCTGGATGTAATACCTTCATTTGTTTTAGAATGATGGCACCATCGTTTGTAATTGCATATCACCTTTTCCATCTTGAATCATTTTATCCATTCCTTTTAGTCCAAGGTTTGTTCTAATAGCATTAGCAACTGATTTGGTGGAGGAAATGTTGCTGAAGCGAATCTGGGCCAACTTGTCACACTCCTGATAGGACTTTCCCGCTGGCCCCCAGAGGCCCCAGCAGGTCCCCTGCTTCAGGGTGCTATGTTCCCAGGCATGGCATACTTGGGTGGGTCTGCACAAGACTGGTAAGGACGAATGGAGCAGATTCCGAACAGTAGCAGAGTAACAGTGTGTGCCAACCGCCTTCACGAACCTTCCAGAATTGTATTTCATATATACAGATTTAGGAACATAGTGATTCTCCCCACCCTAATCTCCTTCCCACTCACATTCCACCCTTTTTCTTTATCCTCTCCTACTTGCATTCTTATTTTTGAGGAGGCTCTATTTTAAGTTAACTTTATAAGATTAACCCTACACTAAGAAAAAAGTTAAAAAAATAGTTTGAGGGCCGATGCCCTGGTGCAGTGGGTTAAAGCCCTGGTCTGAAGTGCTGGCATCCCATGTGGGCACCAGTTCTAGTCCCAGCTGCTCCTCTTCTGATCCATCTCTCTGTTATGGCCTGGGGTAGCAGTGGAAGATGGCCCACGTCCTTGGGCCCCTGGTACCCACATGGGAGACCCAGAGGAAGCTCCTGGCTCCTAGTTCAGAAAGACACAGCCCCGGCCATTGCAGCCATCTAGGGAGTGAACCAGTGGAGGGAAGACCTCTTTCTCTGTCTCTACCACTCTCTGCAACTCTGCCTTTCAAATAAGTAAAATAAATCTTAAAAAAAAAGAAAAAAGAAAAAGTAAAATGAATGGCTTATTTGTATAGCATACAATTCCCACAAAACATTATATCCAGAGTTCTATTGATTGTATACATGTGGCATGTACTGACAGGTGCAATAAATTCATAAATACATGGTTCCCGCCTTTGGAAAACCTAGAAGTACATAGAGGTAGACCCTGCATTGTTGTAGACGTCCTGTTTGCTTCATCATTTTCCATGAATGATGTCAAGCACTTATAACTGAAGTAATCATATGTTAATTCATAGCCTTTGACCCATATAACCACAGAAGGTCAGTACACACATGGAGAAATACTGATATTTAAAATGTATAATACTTGAAGTTAAATAAGTGTTTAAAAAATGAAAGTAATTTTGTATTTCAAACTGGAGTAATTAGCTGTCTGAAAGGTCTGAAATTACTATATTATTGGAATTCAGAATTAATACTGCACATATTAATTACTGCTTATTTAAAATGAGTTTTAAATCAAATGCAGTTGAGTGTAGTTTTATGATCTCAATATACTGTATTGTTTTTATTAATGAAAATTAATTTAAACTTAGATTGCATAATTTGGCTTTGTATATAAAGCTAAATTTATAATCTCCATTAAATACCAGTTCAAGAACCATCCCAGATGCAAAATATTAAATAAATTTCAATTATGAAATTGGCATATGAAACATTCACATATGTTACATATATTTAAATATTTCTAGCATTTATTATCCTTTATATGTGGGAATAATTTGCATTTATTTTTATATAGATTAGCTTCCTGAGAACTGAATATTCTAATATAAATATTTTTGGGCTTTCAATCTAGACTAAGAAATCAAAGAATTAGCTTCTTTGTTTTGTAAGTTGCATGTTTTTTAATAATTGTTTATTTTTGTTTTTATCTTAAAGACAGAGAGACATAGAGAGAGGAGAGAGTCAAAAAAGATAAACAGAGAGGCAGAAAGATCTCCCATTTACTAGTTCATTCCCCAAATACCCACAATAGCTGGTGCTAGGTCAGCCTGAAGGTAGGAGCCAGGAACTCCATCTAGGTATCCAAAGAAAGTCCCAGGGAAACTTTTTTTTATTGCTGTAAGTACCTTGAAGGGAATGGAAATGGAAGTTTAGAAAGGCAGTTCCAACAGGTATCAAGTCACATGCTTAGAAGAGCGTTTTGGGCCAGCGCCATGGCTCAATAGGCTAATCCTCCACCTTGCGGCGGCGGCACACGGGGTTCTAGTCCCAGTCGGGCACTGGTTTCTGTCCCGGTTGCCCCTCTTCCAGGCCAGCTCTCTGCTATGGCCCAGGAGTGCAGTGGAGGATGGCCCAAGTGCTTGGGCCCTGCACCCGCATGGGAGACCAGGAGAAGCACCCGGCTTCTGGCTTCAGATCAGTGCGGTGCGCCGGCCGCAGCGCGCTGGCTGCGGTGGCCAATGGAAGGTGAACCAACGGCAAAGGAAGACCTTTCTCTCTGTCTCTCTCTCTCTCTCTCTCTCTCTCATTGTCCACTCTGCCTGTCAAAAAATAAAATAAAAAAAAAAAGATTATAAAAAAAAGGCGCGTTTTGGAAATCATCCTTTCCACTTCAAATGGGAGCCCACTAAATTATCTGAAATAGCTGAAAAAAGAACCATGTTTAATTTATCTCCAAAAGAGATTTGATGGCACCTTCTTGGAAACATATCTCATCACTGGAAAATCATCACGTTATCAATTTGCAATTAGTATGTCAAGAACATTCTGTTAGGTGCTTGTTGTATGCCAGATATATAAAACACAACACCTATAGATCTGACATCTTCCTTCATGGATAATTTAGTATAGTTTGAATTAGAAGGCAAATAAAAGAAATGAGAACTGGTCATTTGGTATAAATACTGTCTCAAATAGGCAATAAATGCTTTCTGAGGGTAGATGTGGCATAGATGAGTACTAGAAATATTTTGGAAATGACAGTTCGAAAGAAGATTTTAAAGACAGAGTTGAATTATTTTCTGCAAATCCAAATATAATTCCTTTAGACATAACAATGTTACACAGTGCACCCCAGCACAAGCTTAGTGGCTTGTTGACTGATAATTGGTTATCGAAATGTATTTGCTTAGAGTGTGGCTCTGGAATCTGTTGGAATTTAACAAGTGATCCTATCATTATTATCCTGTCAACTTGGGCAAATTATTTAACATTCTGTTCTTCAGGATCCTCATCTGTAAAATGTAGACCTTATGCTACCCACCTTGTATATGGATGTCGTAAAGTTTAAATGAGTTATTGCATGCAAAATGTTAACAATAGTACTTGGTACATGAGAAGAAATTGATAAATATTAATAATGATGATGATGATAATTAGGAGGAAGAAAATGAAGAAGAAAAAGAATGAGAAGGAGAAAGAAGAGGAGAATGAGAAAGAAATAGGAGTGGAGGGAGAAGAGGGGGAGAAGGGTAGGATCTCTGTCCTTAATGTGCTATACATTGTGAATTAATACTATAACTAGTACTCCAACAGTATTTTTCACTTTGTGTTGCTATGTGAGGGCAAACTGTTGAAATCTTTACTTAATATATACTAAACTGATCTTCTGTATATAAAGAGAATTGAAAATGAATCTTGATGTGAAGCAAGGGGAGAGGGCGTGGGAAAGGGGAGGGTTGCGGGTGGGGGGGAAGTTATGGGGGGGGAAGCCATTGTAATCTATAAGCTGTATTTTGGAAATTTATATTCTTTAAATAAAAGCGTTATTAAAAAAAAAAAGGAAAATGATCCTAGTACTTATTAGAGCGATATGCATTGGCACACTGCCACTCTCTCTGTCTGAAAAGAAAAATGTATAATTACTACAAAATCCTCTACCCCTACACCTCTTACCTAGGTGATGGCAGAGAGGAGTTCACCACCAGTCCCTAATACATGAAGACTGCTATACTGCAGGCTCTTTACTAGCTTCACTGTGTGCCAACTTAATATCCATAGGTAGTTGTCTAATTTCTATTTAGCGTTCTGGAATATAGCTCTCAATCTGAAACCTGCGATCTGATCTATGCCAGCTTCTTTCCTCAGGATTCAGATCCTGGTTTTGGTTACTCAGAGTAACTATTGTCAGTTGAAAATTGATTCTATTTCAATACCAAGAATTTCTGCCCCAAACACTACACTGGCACTCTATATAGCATACCATTTCCACTTAAACTACAGTCTTTTGGATAGGTCCCCAAATTGAATGTGATTTTATATTATGCTCTGAAAACTGTAATTTTTACATTAAATTTTACTATATGCCTGCCGCTAATGGATGGGGCTACCCTTGTAGTCCTAGTTTGTCTTTCTCTATTCTTACCAATGAATACTATCTAGTCCTTGTAACACAACATCAATATCATTGACAAATGTCTCCCTTGTACTAGAATTTATAATTATTCCCTAAAATGCCTGGTGTATGGTAGAACTGATGCTTATTCTTTACCTTGATAAGATTTTATTATATTCTAAGTGTTATTATCAAGCCACAAAAGTCCTCATTTCCAACAAAATTATAGAGCTGACAAAATTATAGATTTGACACATGTATTATCTCTTAAGAGACAGAATTAGTATGTTGAGCCATGATAAACCATTGCTTCTGATGTAAGATATCTTGTCAGATAGGATTAAAGGTTATTTAATCAGAGTTAAGGTTAACAACTGAGTCTTTTTCAAACAATAAGTACTTGTCTTTTGCTTTTTCTTAGTCTAACATCCAGATTTGCTTAGCAAAGAGAAAGGAATCTGTTTATATTTTGCATTGCTTTTAGGTGAGTTACATACCTCTTGTGGGATTTGAGCATGGACAGGAAGAAATCTCTACCTGTTTTCAACACAGTATTTTTATCACTCCGATACAAAATATTGGAATACTTCCATGCACTTGGAATTCAATAGTGTGAATATGTATTTTTTGTAAAGGATAATGTTGAAAAAGCACACAAGGAGAAGGAAGTAGATCATACTATCATACTATCAAGAAAAATATTCATCTTGGATGGCATGCTATATTTTTTTCTTTTGACAGGCAGAGTTAGACAGTGAGAGAGGTCTTCCATCCATTGGTTCACTCCCCAAATGGCCACTATGGCCAGCGTACTGCACGGATCCGAAGCCAGGAGCAAGGTGCTTCCTTCTGGTCTCCCATGTGGGTGCAGGGCCCAAGCACTTGGGCTATCTTCCACTGTCTTCCTTGGCCACAGCAGAGAGCTGGACTGGAAGAGTAGCAACCGAGACAGAACTGGCGCCCCAACCGGGACTAGAACCTGGAGTGCTGGCGCCGCAGGCAGAGGATTAGCTTGGTGAGCCATGGCATGGGCCTTGGCATGCTATACTTTTAAACTGTTTCTTCCCTACTCTCTGGAGAGCCTGATTGAACAATGAAATTTGTGTAGTTATGACAATAGAAGTTGATGGTTGTAGAAGATGTTAAACTAGTTGGGTATCAGGAGGAAATTTATATATGTGTGAATATATAAATAAAATATTATGTATTAAAAATTAAATTTCAAATAATACAAATGTAAATAATTTAAAATATCTCAACACTTGAGCTATTATAGAGTTTTTACCTGTGGGGTAGATTAGTACTAAAATGCCAATGAACATCACAAAGTCATTGTTATTTTTCACTATTGTTGAAATCTTTATTCTCTATTTTTCAATGCTGAGTGAGTCTCTGTTTTCTCCATGTTGTTGCTGTATCCTCGGGAGATTTGGAAATGGTTGCGATGTCAAAACAATGTCATGCTCTATGATTATTTGTTAATAAGATGTGCATTTTTTCTTCCTCAACAAAATTTCTGATGGACTTTCCTTTGGGTAGATTGTACAGAATCATATATTATGATTAGAAATTGTGTTCATTGGTTAATTGAAGAACCATACCCAGGAGAAGTTTTTAATATAGCAGTGGAAGCTGAAAAAGGAAGACCTCAAGTTCTGGCCTCAGATGGATCCTGAAAGGCATCTCTGGAATGTGAATTACCCTTCAGAATTTGATCCAGTTCCAAGAGAGGGAACTGAGCCACCCAAGACTACATCTATTAGTTATTGGCTGAATATCATCTCAGGGGAGCATAATCTCTCAGCTATTTTTGGCAAATGGCACCAACTGTGCAGTGATGCTGAGTATTACTGGGCTGCCCCAGTAGATGCAAAGCACACACAGAAACCTTACCGAGGAAGTACAGACACATTGAAAAAGAAGTGAGGATGGCAGGTTCCTGGTGTAGCACTTAAGATGCTGCTTGGAACACCTTCTATCCATGTTGGAGTGCGTGGGTTTGAGTTTCAGTTCTACATATGAACCCAGTTTTCTAACAATGTGCACTCTGGGAAGCAGCAGGTAATGCCCTAAGTACTCCCTACAACCCAAGTAGGTGACCTGGACTGAATTACAGGCTCTTGACTTTCACCTGGCCAAACTCTAGTTGTGGCAGGTATTTGGGAGTAAACCAGTGAATGAAAGAATACTCTCTCTTTCTTTCTCTCTCTCTTGCAGATTACATGAAAACAGATTTTTTTAAAACATTGAAAGGGGACATGAGGGAAACTTTATAGACTGACAGGTGTTTCTTTAAATTTGTTCATAGAACCAGGAAGCAAGTCATCATACCTGAGAGAACAATAATACACAGTAAATTAAAGTTTAAATACAAAGAGGATTATAGTCCCTGAGATCTTTCATTACTGATGGGAGTGTAATCTTTGGCTCATGGGACTACTGTTGTTTAAAAAATAATATTAGGGAAAAAGAATATTTTTGTAGAAAGGTACTTTTCGCTCAACAGTCTTCCAGCACAAATACCTCTTAAATCAGTTCCTTATTTTGATTCATCCTCTTTGTGTAATTTTCACAAGCTTCATTTTCTATAGTAAATGAAAAATTTAGTTGGTTTGCCTATGTGAACCCTGTCCTCAGGGGTAATTTGTTAAGGGGACAGAAAGTGTCCTCTAGAGAATGGCTCTCTACTATCCATCTAAAACTCTCAGTTTCCTTTCATTGAGCAAATATTCATGGCTTAGTATTGCTAAATAGACCAGGGCTTAGAGGAAGAAATGTGTAAAATGATTAAGACTTGATTTTTGGCCCAAAGGAGCTTATTGGAGAAAAAGCAATTTTTAACCAATAGCTAAAACATTATTGCCTGATCTGGAAATATTAGTTACCTACTTTATTAATCTATTAGATACCTATTTGTACATAATGATTACCCTCAAATTCTTTCACAGTTTCTGTGGATGAGGAATTGAGACAGGTGCAGACTCCTGGGAGTCGACAGTGTTTGGATATTGTGGGCAACTGATGGGTGGAGTAATCACATGATCTCTGCATGTGGGCTAGGCTTCCTTACAACATGGTGGCAGGATTCCAAGAGTGAGCACCCCAAATCAAAGAGAACTACCTTATAGTGCTACTGTGAGGATTAAATGAATGAATTAATGTAAAATGCCAAGACCATTAGCTGACATTTAATACCACTTGAGCGATAACTGTTATTATTAATACATGAATTAATACATAATATGCACACAAATGTATTAGTAGTAGTATTTTGAATATATCAAGGGTAACTGAGTTCCGTTTATGCGATAAGAAGGAATCATTTTACTGTGTATACTATTATTTGTTTCAGTGATTTTCTTCTTTCAGGGTATAGATGAGAGTACAAATTGCTTAAAAATGTTCCTCTAGTATTTCTTATCACTCCACCTGTCCCAAAAACTCAAGCTATGTCTGACTTTTTCTAGGACATAAAAAGGCATATTTTCACATTTTTGTACTTTCATATGTGTTATTTCTTTTCACTGGACAGTTTTATTCTTTATTTTCCACTTTCCAAAGTGGATTTCCTCCTTTGATTTTGAAAATCTTTTATTGACCTTGTCTCTCTGTAGAATTTCTCAACTTGTGTTTTGTGCTCCCATGATATTGAGAAAGGATTGTCCTTGGAGGGCAGGTACCAGTTTATTTTTGCTTGCTCTGGGTAAAATCTACCCTCTTCCGTACATTGTCACTTTGCTCTGGATTAGGAACTATTTGGTACTCTTGTTTATTTCTTTAATGTCTGTGACCCGGCCTCGTGCCAGTTAGATAAAATCCCCAGTTAATTAATCACTTGAATTTATAAACAACTGTAACCTAACCTGGGCTGTCATTTCCTTCATCCTCTGTAATAAACCCCTCCTTCTAGATTATGCTCATGGAGTGTTTTTATTTCGCATATTCTTCTGTATAATAGATTACAATAAAACTCAGTAGCTTAAAGCAACAACAATCATTTCCTTACTTCTCATAGTTCTGGGAATTTACTGAGCTCAGCCAGGTGGCTCCTAATCAGTTTCATGCAGTTAGCAGCAGATGATGTCTTGCGCAGAAATCATCATGAAAACTTCTTCACGCATTTACTTAGCTACTGGTGCTGGATGCCAGTTGAGACCTCAGCTTGGCTCATGTTGGAAAACATACATAGAATTGTTTTGATACATAAATGGGAAGGTAACAAAAACTAGATAAAAGTTACCTACTCGTTCTTGAGTCATGCTTACATATATTTATGAGGTTTTTATTGTGTTATTCCTGCATCTAATATAATTCTAATTTCTATCATCTAAATAGAAATTCACCTTTTACAAATTTAGGTTTCCTAGTCCATCTAATCATCAACTTTCTTCACTGTCTTCTATTGTTTAAGGAAAAAAAACTGGAAAGATCCATCACATTTTATACTGTGTACATGTCTTAATCCATTTGTGCTGCTACAACATTCCATCAAGCATTATTTTATAAACATGTGGTTTATAAAGAAGATTTTTTTCTACAAGTTCTAGAAAATGCAAAATCTAAAATCAAAATACTGCAGGCTCAGCTGTCTGCTGAGATCTTCTCTTTGCTACCACAATGGAACCTTGAAACTGCATCTTTGTTTTTCCCCAAAGAAACCTTTTATTTAATGAGTACAAATGTAATAAGTACCAATTTAGGAATACAGTGATTCTTCCCACTATTTCAGCCCTCCTACCCAAACTCCCACCCCACCTCCTCCTCCTCCCTCTCCCATTCCCACTAAGATTCATTTTCAATTAACTTTATACATGGAAGACTAACTCTTCACTGCATAAAATTTAAAAATTTAAATCATTTGAACATACATGTGCAAAAAAACAGAACAATTTTTATAGTTAATTTTAATAACATTACTCATTGAGGACAGAAGTTCTACATGGAAAGTAAGTGCACAGTGACTCCTGTTGTTAATTTAACAATTAAAATGCTTATGAATGATGTCAGTGATCACCCAAGGCTCTTGACATGAACTTCCAAGACAACAGAAGCCTTCTGAATCCACAATCTCCATTAGTATTTAGATAATAAAAATCCATAGTCAAAGTGGAAGTTCTCTCCACCCTTCAAAGAAGTACATCCTTCTTTGATGGCCCCTTCTTTACACTGGGGTCTCAGTCACAGAGATCCTTCATGCAGATCATTTTTTACCACATTATCTTGGCTTTCATTGCCTGAATGCTGTCATGGGCTTTTCAGCCAGACCAGAATGCCTTAAGGGCTGATTCCAAGGTCAGAGCGCTGTTTAAAGTGATTGTCATGAGTCTGCTGTGTGGACTGCTTCCCATGTTGGAACATTCTCTCCTTTTTAATTCTATTTATTATCAGACATTTGACTGTATTTATATAATCCCTTTAACATTTAATGATGATCATTTTTTTCACTTGTCTTTTTTTTTACTTTTATTTAATGAATATAAATTTCCAAAGTACAGCTTATGGATTACAGTGGCTTCGCCCCCCCAATAACTTATGGTCACTTTAACACCTACGATGGCATTTTTACCACCCAGCTTAATGGGATTTGGGGTCCCATGACAAGTTTTTAGGCTGTACACTTAGAATAAAAGTAAGTCCATAGGAATATATGCAGAACCATCAACTTTAGAGTTACAGGGTTTTTTTTTTTTTTTCTTCTTAATACTATTTGTGGAACTCTTTACTTAACACAGAGTTAATCATATGTATATAAAGTCAATTGAAATTAGATGTCAGTAAAAAATAAGAGTAGGAATAAGAGAGGAAGGAAGAAATTTGAAACTGCATCCTTCAGTAGGGAAATACTGTGGTCCTCACATGGCAGGTGCTTTGTGAGTCTTTTATAAGGGCCTTGATGCCATTAAAAAGGAGGAGACCTCAGGACCTGATCACCTCTTGAAGGTCTCACTTTTTAGTACTGTCCCACTGGATACAACTGAATTTTGGAGAAGATGCATTTATATCATAGAAATATACATCTTGACCCAGAAATGTCACTCCTGGAAACCTATCCCAAATAGACACCTCTACAGTTAATAGAGACACATTTAAAATAATATTTACTACAGCATTGTTTATGGTGGAAATATAATAGTAATACAGTGAATAGAGGAATACAGTTAATAGAGGAATAAAATAATTTACTAGGGAAATATTATTTATCCAGTAAAATAAACTAATTTGGGACACACCATTTGAATTTGAAGGAACTGTTATAAGACAGCACTGGGAAATACAAAATTAACTACACAAAATATCATTAAATTTTCATAAAAAGATGAAAATCTATATGTATGCTTGAGTATATGTACTATAATTTATTGAAACTAAAATATCATGGATTATAAAACGTATCATTATTTTATGTAATAGAAAGACAGAAAACATGCTAAGACTGAACTACGACAGAAGGCTTTGTTATCACTTAGAAATTTATCTCTTAAAAGGACTCTTTTGGATGTTACTAAACATCATGCTTGTGCTACATAATTATTATTCAAATCTAAAGAGGAATATGCAAATGAAATAAATTGGCCAAGTTCTTACTGAAGCTTCTTTGTATCCACAGTAAGACTTCTGAGATGCCATAGACATTTGAGTTTACATAGAATGTCTTCTGGAATCAAGATTACTGCTGTGGGGCTTGACACTGTCCCACAGCAAGTAAGGCCACCACCTGAGTTCCAGCATCCCATACGTATACTAGTTTGAGTCCCAGATCCACTTCCAATATAGCTCTTTGCTAATGTACTTGGGAGAGCAGTGGAACATGGTCCAAACACTTGGGCCCCTGAACCCATGTGGGAATCTTGAAAGTAGCTCCTGGCTCCTGGCTTCAGACTGGTTCAGCTTTGTTCATTGTGGCCATACAGGGAGTGAACCAGTGGATGGAAAATTGATCTCTCTCTCTCTCTCTTGCTCTCTCTCTCTGTAACTCTGCCTTTCAAATAAAATAATCTTTAGAAACAATTTTAAAACTTTACAAAAATCACAGCTGTTTCTTAAATAAGAACTCCAGCATGACTATAGGCTTTAAATATTTATGCATATATATATATATATATATGTATGATCATGGAGAAAACTATGGTAGAATACACATTAGGTCATTATATAAAGTATCTACAATAGAGCTAATGCAAAACTGTATAGAGAGGAAGATGCAGAAGAAAGGAAGAATGGAATATTGTGTTGAAAACACATAGTCACAATACGCATGGTGCTGTGGTGTAGCTATTAAGGCCAGCACCTGCAGTGCTGGCAACCCATACGGATGCCCATTCACGTCCCTGCTGCTCCACTTCCAATCGAGCTCTCTGCTATGGCCTGGGAAAACTGAAGAAGGTGGCCCAAGTCCTTGGGCCCCTGCACCTGTGTGGGAGACCTGGAAGAAGCTTCTGGCTCTTGGCTTTGATGCACACACTCCAGCCATTGCAGTTATCTGGATAGTGAGCCAGTGGATGGAATCTCTCTCTCTCTCTCTCTCTCTCTCTCTCTCTCTCTCTCTCTCTCTCTTTCCCTCTGCCTCTCTATAACTCTGCCTTTCACATAAATAGATAAGTCTTTTAAAAAGTGTATAATATCACATTTTTGCATTATTATATCATTTCACATATTTAGATATTCATAGATAAAAGTACTTAACCTTTCTAAATGTAAGGAAAGAGGATTGATAAAGGATTGTACATTTAAACTTATTTTTATGTGCTCAGCATTTTTGCAGAAATTCACAAAATATAAAGATTAAGTGAGAAAATATATGACATAGCTATGAACATTATGATTAGAGTATGTCAAGGAAATGATACTTTTGTTTTGTTTTCCATTCTTTTCTAGATGCTCTTCCATTCCATCCCATTTCCCACAGGATTGCTGGGATTCAGTGTTAGTTGATTGAATATTCAGTAGCAAAGTTGGCTGGAATTATTTTACAGTAAACATTGTAGAATGTCACACAAGATATGTTGTGGACAAAATGTTTCCTCAGTTTAGCTTGAATAAAACTCCAATTCTGTGTATTTTTTGTTTCTTAAGATTTTCATTTTTCTGTGGAATCTACGATGAAGGTTTTATTGTGCTGATCATTTTCCAAATCACTTGATGAAAGAAGCTCTGTGTTGTGTGTGTGAAATTTACTATTATCCTCTAGAATTTTTGTTCTACAGAGCAGAGAGAAACTAGTTTAAATTACTAAGAACTAACAGGGAAGAATTAGGCAGACAGTTACAATTTTCCTTGGCATGTTAGTTTGATGATTTAGAAAGGAATTGGTGTATTTTATTTTTTTTAAAATAAAGATTTATTTGTTTATTTGAAATGCAGGATAACAGAGATAGAGAGAGGAGATACAGAGAGAAAGAGGGAGAGAGAAGGGAGAGAAATGGAGAAGGAGAGGGACAGAAAGACAGAGTTATCTTCCATCCACTGGCACACTCTGCAAAATAACTGCAAAAGAGAGAGCTGGGTCAGGCCAAAGTGAGGAGCCTGGAACTCCATCCAGGTCTCCCACATTGGAGGCAGAGCCCAAACACTTGAGCCATCTTCTACTGCTTTTCCTGGGCCATTAGTAGGGAGCTGAATTGGAAGTGGAGAAATGGGACTTGGATCTGCACTCATATAGGATGCTGGTGTTGCAGGCAGCAGCTTAACTTGCTATGCCACCGTGTCAACTCCTGTCTATTCTTCAAAAGTAGCTTTTTCTACTACCTGATCTTGATTTAAGGAATACAGTAACTAAAAGAAGCACAGGCAATGACATCAGTAATAAGGAATGTGTGTATCTATATCCAGGTTAACAAGCTCTAATGCTAACTTCTGTGTCCATGCTACTGTTTTCAGCAGCCTCAGAGATTTATTTCCAGACCCTGTAGAGTTGCAAGAATGATTCTCCCAGGAAGCGATCTGTGTTTTGCAAGTCTTGACTTTTTAAACCAATCACACTCTATTGGCTAGGAGGAGTAGCATAATCAGTCTTTTCAGATAATGGATAAAGAATTAGAAGGTTCCAGAGAGGCTGTAAGGCAGAGGAGAAGCTAGAAGCTTTTTACAAATAAGCTTTTTTTTTAGTGCACGGTTTTCTGTCTCATTGACTGCAGACCATCAAGGTCGTCTTTTGTTTTTATTTGTTTGTTTTCCCATGAGAGAAAGAGTAGAAGAACTAGTTTATGTCAGAATTGAGGACAGAATATGGAGGCTATATTTGACATAACTCTTAGAGTGCCTTAAGGGGATAGCAGAGTTGGGGCTAAAATGGTAGACAGGTACTAAACAGACTTCTGTGAGCAGAATCAAATGACTGAAGTCACTTTTCCTCAACATCCAAGAGGTCCAATATAAAAACACCAACTTTTAATGACAACAGTGTCTCAGGAAGTAAAACAAAGCAATGACATGTCAAAGAGCCAATTGTAGTCTAACATTTTACCTAATTAGTTGATAAGTAGAATCAAATTTGCATAAGCATTTATTTTTATTTTTTCCCAAAAATAGTGGTGAGGAGTCCAGTTCCCTCTATGGCAATACTACTAGACATACTGCTTTGCTAGGCGAGGTTTAAAGCTTTTAATAATTCATTTTTTTAGCAATAAAAGAGATCAGTTCTACTCTTCCAATGATGCAATAGTTATATGTATGGAAAAGTTTCCCATTATGATTATGGTCTTAAATGACCTTGGCAAATATTTAAAAAAAAACAGATTCTCCAAATTTTATTGTTTATATATTTTTATTCTAGCAGTGCTGATTTAATGCATCTTGGAGTTTATATTTTTAAAAAGCTTCTTAGATGACAGCAAGGTAGCTGAACAGGGATTGGAGTTTGGAGAAGAGAGTGGTTGAACATTTATTTCATGATACAGGGGTTTAAATGAAACTTTTGTGACCCTAATCATGATAAGGTCAAAGACTGTTCTGAAATTTTAGTTTTATATTTCTAATGTACTTGGGTTGGCATTCAACTACAGTGAAAAGGACTGGAATTTTCCATCAAAAAGATCTGATTTCAGGTTCTAACATCAACAATTTCTACTGATATGACTGAAGATAAGTGATTTCACCTCTCTGGAAATTGGTTTACACACCGGTAAAACAGCAAGGAAAATCTACTTAGAAGGGCTGCTATGAGGATTGCATGAAATAAAATGATGCTATGAATTCTGAAGTAGTGTATCTTTCCTGTTGACTAATGAACTCTGCATCTCAAACACTATGCTGAACACATAACAAGTGGCTAAAAACCACTGATTTTCATTAACGTGGATTAGAAGAACATTGTTCTCTCATCTTCCAAACAATATAAAATTCATTCAGAAATTAAAGGGTTTTCTCTTTTTTGATTGTAATTTTCCATAGGATTTTTTCCTACTTTTATGTTCATTCTGTTAACCCTTCACTCATTCATCCACACAGAATTAAACACTGTCAAGAAGTGTTAAATTGTGAACTCCCGTAGTAGTAATGAGAACAGCACTGATTTTCTCAGTTCAGTGTGAGAACGTACTACTTAAGGGTCAAAGGGAGTTAAAATGAAATTTATCAAAATGAAATCAATGCCTTTTTATGATTCCCAAGTCCCTGCAAGGCACTGCTCAATTAAAAATATGTATGAATAAATAAATATTTCATGATAATAAGGAGATTCAGTAATAGGGATCAGGAGGCTAAGGGTGAAAAAAAAAATCAAAGGACTGCTTTCTTTATATTTCCCTTGGCTTGGAAATTGGTACATTAGTATGATAAGAATACTGGGGAGAAACTCAGATATAAAGAGTGTGAATGGTAGTTTAAATGCTTACCTAAGCATCAGGCACTCTGACACAGCAAGTTAAGCCACTGCTTGGGATGTGTACATCCTGTATCAGAAGGCATCTTTAACAGAAAAAAGGAAAAAATGGTTCTACTTAACGAAGATGTTTCCATATGATTATCTGTGGCAGAGTTCACACCCAAAATCTACTGCTATGGCTAAATAGGGTATAGTCACACTAACTTAAACTGCTCTGGGATATGAAAATAACAAAGGAAAGATTACATTTCCAGGGCTCTGAATGACAGAAATTTTTAATGACAAGATAATAATAATTTTTAAAAAGACTCCATAGGATAAGAGTAGAGAAAACAGAAAAACTGAGAAACCTGCTTGCTATCAAGCAGAACACCTCTACTGGGCTGAGACCAACATCATAGAATCAGGGCAATGAGTGAGGTAAAGGACAGATCCCCTGCACCCTGCAACTGCGGGAGCTTTGGGGCATTGTACCACAGCTATCCTCATACACTGTTTGTGAGCCAGGGCAACCCACCTTAGCTTCTGGTGACTACACCAGAACAGCCCATAAAAAATTCAGCTGTCACCATGAGAGCTCTGGATAACTTCCCTCCATACCCTGCAATACCACAATTGTAACAATTCATTCTAAATATCTCAGTGCCACTGTAATCTACCTGGTGGACAAGGGAAGAACCTACTTGCCTTCTACCTCTTTGGACTCATACCCTCTAAAGCAAAATCCCCCATTTACTTTGTAGTCACACTATAGGACTATGACAGGGTTCAGATCACATCTCCAAGTCCTAGGACTAGGACTGTTGATACTATAAACTGCATCACTAGTTAAACTATTCTAGCAGGACATGAGGAAGGGTCCATTCATATCACACATTCCTAGAGAAACAGAAATTAATGCCATAAGCTCTGGCATCAATCATGTTTGCCAGTAATAAAGGAGGGCACCCAAACTTGTCTCACTCAGCACTGAGAACAAGGCTCCGGGTATCTCATTTCCCAGGAAGACTGACACCAAAATCTCTGCAGACCAAAGATACACACCGAAGGAAACCTTGATTCATTTCAAAGTCACACTTCTATCACTACAAACTGCAGCAGAATAGTCCATGGTGTCATTTGATTTAATTAACTGGCATTGATTAAGACAAAACAAATCACTCAGAATATAATCCTCGGCTCACTTAGAAAAAAAAGTCAAGCAACAAGTCAAATGATGCGCTTCATTTCAGCTAAATCATAAGCTATTTTACAATAAAACCTACACAATAAAAAGAAGGAATGATTAACCAGGGATCACTTTTCAGTTAAATTTAAACACCTAAGAATAATTGTGTGTTAATTAAAGAGTTCAACCAATGGTATTAAGTAGAACATAAAAAAATGCTAAAAAGAATAAAGTAGTAAGTTGTTCCTCGACAGTCAGGACAAGGGCTGTTCAAGTCATTCTTTTCATAGTGTCCATTTCACTTCAACAGGTTTCCTTTCAGGTGCTAAGTTAGTTGTCACACATCAGGGAGGACATATATTTGTCCCTTTGGGACTGGATTATTTCCCTCAGCAAGATATTTTTCAGACTCATCCATTTTGTTGCAAATGACCGGATTTCATTTTTTTTTTTACTGCTGTATAGTATTCTATAGAATACATATCTCACAGTTCAGCACATGCTCAACTAGACTTACCCCTAATGGTAGAGTTAGAAATGTGCCAGGGGATTCAAATTCAATCCCATCAAGGTAGCATGTACCAATGCCATATTACTAGTCAAAGTGATCAGTTGCAGTTCATAATTCATCATAATGATAGGATTATGAGTCAAAGGGATCACATGAACAAGGCTAGTGTCTGCTAATACTAACTGATAGAATTAAAAAGGGAGAGAATGATCCTACATTGGAAGTGGGATACACAGCAGACTCATAGAATGGCAGATGTCCTAAGCAGCACTCTGGCCTCAGAATCAGCCCTTAAGGCATTCAGATCTGGCTCAAAAGCCCATGAGAGTTTCACAGGCATGGAAAGCCAAGACACTGTGGCAAAAAAAAAATACCTAAATGAAAGATCTCTGTGAGTGAGGTCCCAGCGGAAAGACCAGGCCAGCAAAGAAAGAGGTACTTTTCTCTGAAGGGAGGAGTGAACTTCTGTTTTGACTATGGCATTGTCTAGATAAGAGATTTCCATAGCCTTGGCAGCTCATGACAAGAGCCTTGTGATTACTGACATCATAAATAAGAGTGTCAATTGTTAAATCAACAACAGGAGTCATTGTTCACTTACTCCCCATGTAGGATCTCTGCCCTTAATGTGTTGCACTATGTGAATTAACAGTATAAGTAGTATTAAAACAGTACTTAATGCTTTGTGTGTCTGTGTGAGTGCAAACCATTGAAATTTTTACTTAGTATATACTAAATTGACCTTCTGTATATAAAGATAATTGAAAATGAATCTTGATGAAGAATGGGCTGGGAAAGGGAGTGGAAGATGGGATGGTTGCAGGTGGGAGGGAGGTTATTGGGGGGAAAAACCGCTATAATCCAAAAGTTGTACTTTGGAAATTTATATTTGTTAAATAAAAGTTTAAAAAAAAAGGAATGAGGACACCAGATGGGCAGGTAACAATGAACAGATGGGCAGATGGACAGAAAACACAGGAGACATGAGGAAGGAAAGTAGCACGATGCCTCACAAAGAACACAATGCATCTCCTGAATTAGACCCTGAACTGAATTAAATCTATGAAATTACAGATATAGAATCAAAATAATTACTGTAAGGAAATACAGATAGGAAGTTTAAAGAAATGGGGAAATCAATGACAGACATGAAAGAAAGCATTACTAAAGAGTTAGAACACATTAAGAAGGTCCCAAAAGAAATTTTGGAGATGAAATATTCAATCATTGAAATAAAAAAAAATGATTGAGATTTTATCAGCAGAATAGGCCAAACGGAGAAAAGAATTTCTAATTTCTCAAGGACAAGTGTTTTAAAATAACACAATCAGAAAAAAAAAAACAGCAAAGTGAAAATAATTAAAAAGAAGAAAGTCTACACAAAATATGGGATACCATTAAATGACCAAATATTTGTATTATAGGTATTCCTGAAGGAGAAGAAAAGAAAAAAGACGTTTAGAAACTATTACATTAAATAATAGTTAAAAATTTCCCAGATTTTGAAAAAGATATGAACATCCTGATACAAGAAGCTCAAAGAGCCCTATGCAAATTCAACCAAAAAAAGTTCTTCTCCAAGGCATATTGTCAAAAGTTAAAGACAAGGAGAGAATTCCAAAGAAAGTAAGTGAAAAGAATCAACAAAATGAAAGGTCTTACTTCTTAAGTATCAATACCAACCTTGAATTTAATTGAATTAAATTCTCCAACCAAAAAAAAATTAGATTGGCTGAATAGATTTTAAAAACCACAACCTCATTATATGCTGCCTATAAGAAACATTTCACAAAGATATGCACAAGTGAAAGTGAAGGGGTGGAGAAAGGTATATTGGAAATGAAAACCAAAAGTGAGCAGGCATAGCTCTCCTGATATCAGATAAAACAGACTTTATGTCAAAACTGTGAAAAGAAATAGCAAAAGACATTTTGATAAAAGTCTCAATTGCACAAGAGGCATTACAATCTTAAATATATATGTACCCAATACAAAGCACCTAGATATATACAGGAAATACTGCTAGACCTAAAGAGAGAAATAGATTCCAATACAATAGTAGTGGGCAACTTCAATATCCAACTCTCATCAATGGACAGATTGATAACCCAGACAAAAATTCAGTGAAGATTATTGTAGTTGAATCATACTATTTAGCAAATAGACCTAACAGACATTTACAAGACATTTCAACCAACCACTAGAGAATACACATTCTTCTCATCAGCACATGGAATTTTTTTAGGATAGACCACATATTAGTCTATAAATCAAAATCAACAAATTTTAAATTATTGAAATCATGCCTTGTGTCTTCTCATAAAGGAATAAAACTAGAAATCAACAAGAAAAAGAACAATGGAACACTCATAAATACTTGGAAATTAAACAAAAACACCACTGAATGTTCATTGGGTCATGGAAAAAAAATTAAAAGAAATCAAAAATTTTCTTGAAACAAATGAAGATGAAAACACAACATATCAAAACCTGTGGGATACAGCAAAAGCAGTATTAAGAGGGAAGTTCATTGCATCATGTGTTTACATTTAAAAAAGATAAATGTTTCAAATTAAACATCCAATGATGCATTTTGAAGACTTAGAAAAACAAGAAAAAACTAAACTGAAAATCAACAGGAGGCTAGAAATAATAGGAGTCAGAGCAGAAATCAATGAAATTGAAACTAAAAAAAAAAAAAACAAAAGATCAACAAAACAAAAATATCAGTTTTTTTAAAAGATAAAATAGATGAGCCTCTGGCCAAACTAACAAAAAAAAGAGAGAAAAAACTCAAATAAGTAAAATTGGAGATGAAAAATTAGACATTACAATTGATACCACTGAAGTACAAATGATAATAAAAAAACGACTATGAAAAAGTGTATGCTAATAAAATGGAAAACTTCAAAAAATGGATAAATTCCTGATTTGTGTTCCCTAACAAGATTAGGTCAAGAAGATATAGATGAAACTTTAAAACAACACCACTAGTCAAACAATACCCTATACCTTGTTTGGTTGTGTGAGAGCAGCCTGTTGAAATCTTTGCTTAGTGTATACTAAGTTGATCTTCTGTATATGAAGGTAACTGAAAATGAAACTCGATGAAATGCGAGATGGGAGAGAGAGTGTGAGAGGGGAAGGCATCAGGAGGGAGGGAGGTTGGTGGGGGGGAAGCCACAACAATACTAAAGTTGCACTTTGTAAATTCACATTTATTAAATAATAAAAAAATAAACTCTTAAAAAAAGAAGATATAGACTTAAAATAGTACATGTTGTGAAAATTTTATAATGTGGAATGATCATTGAAATATCAAGGACTTTAGTAATTGTATTTCCTGAATAAATGTATGTTTATGAATTTTCTAACTTACATTTTGTTGTCTCCTCTGCTAATAATAATTATCCCAAACTCACTAGCTTTGTTCCTTAAAGGTTGTTGCAGTAGTGGAAAATTAGTGGAAAGAAACAAATCAGTTACTGACTCATTAGTTTTCAACACTTTAAAACTAATTTGTATTTGGACGTGGTTTTTAAAAATATTGAGAAGTAGTATACTTTTTAGTTAATATCCTAAATGATGTGAAATCACACTTTTTCAATAGATCACTTCATTTATGAGTTTAATTCTGATCTAAGGTTTATTGCAAATAAATTTGTATGAGTCAAAAAAAAAAAAAAAGAAGATATAGATAACCTAAACATACCCATAACCAGCAATGAGATTGAAGCAGAAATCAAAAGTTCCATCAAGGAAAAGTCAAAGATCTAATGTCTTTACCACTGAAGTACAAAACATTCAAAGAGAAAGTAACTCCAATATTCTTGAACTACTTCAAATTATTAAACAAGATGGAACTCTTCCAAACTGTTTTTATGAAGTCAGCATTACTTTGATACCAAAACCAAACATTACAATGAAAACAACAGTCCTATATCATTAATAACCTCAAATGCAAAGTTTCTCAACAAAATACTAGCAAGTTGAATCCACCACCACATCAAAAAGATCATACATCATGATCATGTGGGATTTATACCAGAAATGTTAAGGTGGTTCAACATTAGCAAGTCAATAAATGTCACAAATCACATCAATAGAATGAAGAACAAAAACCCATATGGTCATCTCAATAGATGCTGAGAAAGCATTTGATAAGATTCAATACGCCTTCATGATAAAACCCTTCCTCAAAGTATGTATAGAAGGAACATTCCTCAAAATTATAAAAATTGTGTACCACAAACCAACAGCCAATATCATCCTGAATGGGGAAAAGCTGAAAGAATTTCCCCTCAGATCTGGTAAAAGATAAGGATGTCCACTTTGTCCATTCTTATTCAATATAATATTGGAAGTTTTATCAAGAGCAATTAGGGAGAAGGAAGAAACAAAAGCATTAAAATTAGAAAAATGGAAGTCAAATTATCCTTATTTGCAGATGGCATGATGTTGTGCACTGAAAAAACTAAATATACTACCAAGAAGCTGTTAGAATTGTTTTTTTTTATATAGCTTTTATTTAAAAAATATAAATTTCCGAAGTACAGCTTATGGATTACAATGGCTCCCCCCACACAACTTCCCTCCCTCCCGCTACCCTCCCCTCTCCTGCTCCCTCTCCCCTTCTGTTCACATCAAGATTCATTTTCAATTCTCTTTCTACACAGAAGATCAGTTTAGTACATATTATGTAAAGATTTCAACAGTTTGCCCTCACATAGAGACACAAACTGAAAATACTGTTGGAGTACTAGTTACAGTATTAATTCACAATGTACAGCACATTAAAGACAGAGATCCTACATGATTTTGTTTTAAAGAATTGATTAATTATCTATGCAATTTCCAATTTAACACCAAGATTTTTTAATCATTTGCAATTATCTTTATACACAGAAGATCGATTTAATATATACTATGTAAAGATTTCATCAGTTTGCACCCACACAGAAACACAAAGTGAAAAAATACTGTTTCATTACTAGTAATAGCATTATTTCACATTGGATAACACATTAAGGACAGATCCCTCATGAGACGTAAGTACACAGTGACTCCTGAAGTTGATTTAACAATTTGACACTCTTGTTTATGGCGTCAGTAATCTCCCTAGGCTCTAGTCATGAGTTGCCGAGGCTATGGAAGCCTTTAGGGTTCGTGGACTTCGATCTTATTCCGACAGGGTCATAGTCAAAGTGGAAGTTCTCTCCTCCCTTCAGAGAAAGGTACCTCCTTCTTTGATGGCCCCGTGCTTTCCACTGGGATCTCACTCCCAGAGATCTTTCATTTAGGTCTTCTTTTTTTTTTTTTTTTTGTTTTGTTTTGTTTTTCAGAGTGTCTTAGCTTTCCATGCCTAAAATATTCTCATGGGCTCTTGAGCCAGATCCGAATGCCTTAAGGGCTGATTCTGAGGCTAGAGTGCTATTTAGGACGTCTGCCATTCTATGAGTCTGCTGTGTATCTCGCTTCCCATGTTGGATCATTCTCTCCCTTTTTGATTCTATCAGTTAGTATTAGCAGACACTAGTCTTGTTTGTGTGAACCCTTTGACTCTTAGACCTATCAGTGTGATCAATTGTGAGCTGAAATTGATCACCTGGACTAATGAGATGGCCTTGGTACATGCCACCTTAATGGGAATGTATTGGAATCCCCTGGCACACTTCTAACTCCATCATTTGGGGCCATTCCGATTGAGCATGTCCCAAATTGTACATCTCCTCCCTCTCTTATTCCCAATCTTATATTTCACAGGGATCCCTTTTCAGTTAAAATTTAAACACCTACGGCTAATAGTGTGTTAGTTGCCAAATTCAACCCATAGTACTAGAACAAATACAAACAACAAAGGGAGATACTAAAATGGGTAAAGATTTACATTGTACATCAACAATTCAGACAGGAGCTGATCATGTCTTATTTTCTCATAGTGTTCATTTCGTTTCAACAGGTTTCCTCTTTGGTGCTCAGTTAATCATCACCAATCAGGGAAAACAAATGATATTTGTCTCTTTGGGACTGGCTTAATTCACTCAGCATGATGTTTTCCAGATCCCTCCATTTTGTTGCAAATGATCGGATTTCATTGTTTTTGACTGCTGTATAGTATTCTGTAGAGTACATGTCCCATAATTTCCTAATCCAGTCTACTGTTGATGGGCATTTGGGTTGGTTCCAGGTCTTAGCTATTGTGAAATGAGCTGCAATAAACATTAGTGTGCAGACGGCTTTTTGGTTTTCCAATTTAATTTCTTTTGGGTAAATTCCAAGGAGTAGGATGGCTGGGTTGTATGGTAGGGTTATATTCATGTTTCTGAGGAGTCTCCAGACTGACTTCCATAGTGGCTTCACCAGTTTGCATTCCCACCAACAGTGGATTAGTGTCCCTTTTTCCCCACATCCTCTCCAGCATCTATTGTTGGTAGATTTCTGAATGTGAGCCATTCTGACCGGGGTGAGGTGAAACCTCACTGTGGTCTTGATTTGCATTTCCCTGATTGCCAGTGATCTTGAGCATTTTTTCATGTGTCTGTTGGCTATTTGGATTTCCTCTCTGGAAAAATGTCTATTGAGGTCCTTAGCCCATCTCTTAAGTGGGTTGTTTGTTTTAATGTTGTGTCGTTTCTTGATTTCATTGTAGATTCTCGTTATCAGCCCTTTATCTGTTGCATAGTTTGCAAATATTTTTTCCCATTCTGAAGGTTGCCTATTCACTTTCCTGACTGTTTCTTTTGCAGTACAGAATCTTCTCAGTTTGATGCGATCCCAATAGTTAATTTTGGCTTTGAGTGCCTGTGCTTTTGGGGTATTTTCCAAGAAGTCTTTGCCAGTACCTATATCTTGCAGGGTTTCTCCTATGCTCTCCAGTAATTTGATGGTGTCGGGTCGTAGGTTTAAGTTTTTAATCCATGTTGAATGAATTTTTGTGTAAGGTGTAAGGTAGGGGTCTTGCTTCATGATTCTGCAGGTGGAAATCCAGTTTTCCCAGCACCATTTGTTAAATAGATTGTCTTTACTCCAGGGGTTAGTTTTGGGTCCTTGATCAAATATAAGTTGGCTGTAGATGTTTGAATTGATTTCAGGTATTTCTATTCTGTTCCATTGGTCTATCCATCTGTTTCTGTACCAGTACCATGCTGTTTTGATAACTACTGCCCTGTAGTACATCCTGAAATCTGGTATTGTGATGCCTCCAGCTTTGTTTTTGTTGTACAAGATTGCTTTAGATATTCGAGGCCTCTTATTCCTCCATACGAATTTCAGCATCATTTTTTCCAGATCTGAGAAGAAAGCCTTTGGTATCTTGATTGGTATTGCATTGAATCTGTAAATTGCTTTTGGGAGAATGGACATTTTGATGATATTGATTCTTCCAAACCATGAGCATGGGAGATTTCTCCATTTTTTGGTGTCCTCTTCTATTTCTTTCTTTAAGGTTTTATAATTTTCATCATAGAGATCTTTAACATCCTTGGTTAAGTTTATTCCAAGGTATTTGATTGTTTTTGTGGCTATTGTGAATGGGATTGATTTTAGCAGTTCTTCCTCAGCCGTGGCATTGCTTGTGTATATAAATGCTGTTGATTTTTGTGCATTGATTTTATATCCTGCTACTTTGCCAAACTCTTCTATGAGTTCCAATAGTCTGTTAGTAGAGTTTTTTGGGTCCCCTAAATAAAGAATCATATCATCTGCAAAGAGGGATAGTTTGAGTTCTTCCTTCCCAATTTGTATCCCTTTGATTTCTTTTTCTTGCCTAATAGCTCTGGCTAAAACTTCCAGCACTATATTGAATAGCAGTGGTGATAGTGGGCATCCCTGTCTGGTACCTGATCTCAGTGGAAATGCTTCCAGTTTTTCTCCATTCAGTAGGATGTTGGCCGTGGGTTTTTCATAAATTGCTTTGATTATATTGAGGAATGTGCCTTCTATACCCAGTTTGCTTAGGGTTTTCATCATGAAAGGGTGTTGTATTTTATCAAATGCTTTCTCCGCGTCTATTGAAATAATCATATGGTTTTTCTTCTGCTGTCTGTTAATGTGGTGTATCACGTTGATTGTTTTGCGAACATTGAACCATCCCTGCATACCAGGGATAAACCCCACTTGGTCTGGGTGGATGATCTAACAATTCAGTGAAGTTGCAGGTTATAAATAAACATACAAAATACAGTAGCTTTTTTATATGTTAACGATGAACTCACAGAAAGAGAAAGCAATTAAGAAATCCTTTTCACAATAGCCACAGAAACCCACAAATATTTAGGAACACATTTAACTGAAGAAGTGAAAGTTCTCTACAATGAAAACTACTTAACCTTGATGAAGAAAATATTAAGCACACACACAAAAAATGGAAAGATATTCCTTGTTCACAGATCTGAAGAATCAACACCATTAAAACATCTATATTACCTAAAGGAATGAACAGATTCAATGCAATCCCTTTCAAATTACCAATGACATTCACTACAGAGTGAGAAAAGCAACCCTGAAATTCATATGGAATCATAAAAGACTCAGAATAGCCAAAGGTATCCTGAACAAGAAAAATCCAACTAGAGGCTTCATACTACCTGACTTCAAAGCATTCTACAAAGTTATACCTCTTACTGTATATAAAAATCAATTCAAGATGGATCAAAGACCTATATTTAAGACCTGAGACTATGAAACTGCTGGAAGAAAATGTAGAAGAAACAGTCCAAGACATTGGTTTAGAGGACAACTGCTTTGACAAGAACCCCCAAAGCATAGGCAACAAAAGCAAAACTAAACAAATAGTATTGTATCAAATTCAGAAGCTTTTGCACAGCGAAGGAAATGATCAATAGAGTGAAGAGACATCCAACAGAATTCATACAAAATATTTGCAAACCACCAATGTGATAAAGGATTAACATCCTGAATATAGCAGCCACTCAACAATAAAAAACAACCAATCCAGTTGAGAAACGGATAAAGGAGTTTAATAGATAGTTCTCAAAAGAAGAAATAAAAATGACTAATAAATACGTAAAAAACTTCTCAGCATCATTACTCATCAGGGAAATGCAAATCAAAACCACCCTGAGATATCCCTTCACCTTTGTCATAATGACTAAAATCCAAAACCCAGATAATAACAATTTTTGGTGAGGATGTGCACAAAGGGCAACACTTATACACTGTTTGTGGGAATGTGAATTAGTGTGAAAGACCTTGTGGAGATTTCTTAAAAAAAAGAATAAGGAAAACAAAAAGCTAGAAATATATTTTCCATATGATCCAGCAATCCCGCTACTGAGATATACCTAGAAGACTTAAGCAATTGTATAAATAACATTTCTGTACCACCATGTTTTTGCAGCACTGTTCACAATAACCAAAATTTGGAATCAAATAAGTTGTCCATCATCAGATGAATGGATAAAGAAAATGTGGCATCAATACATAATGGAATACTTCTCAGCTCTTACAAATGATGAAATTCTACTATTTGTAGAAAAATGGATACAACTGGAGGACATCATATTGAGTAAAATAAGCTAGGCCCAGAAAGACATGCTCTTTCCTTACATTTTAAGTGACAGCTAAATTTTTTTAAAAAAGGAAAAATATGGGAAGAAATTGTACATATCAGTATTGCTGCAAATATAGTTTTGTTAAATCTTGTTTTATAAGTTTGTGAAACTAATTGTTTACAATGTTATACTATTATATTTTTAATTATCTCTGATTACTTTAAAATTTTTATTGTATGTGGGTAAAATGGTCATTTTTCCATTCAATTATTGTTCATAACCATTGTCTATATCACCACTAAACTAGAGTACTTTTGCTTTTCATTTGTTAAGTTTGTTATTCATAAGAGGGAGGGAAACAGTGAGAGGAAGATAATATCATGTTTTTAGAATTGTATCTACAAATCACATTGAATCTGTTAGAAAAAAACTATAAATTTTTTTTAAAAATAAATAAAATAGAATTTTTAAAAACTTAAAAATTAAAAATAAGAGGGTGATTTGAAAAAAAAAAACTACCTCATGAGATTTACCCCGTATAATAAACTGTTTAGAGATGAAAAAATATGTATCTATTTATCAGCGTGGAGTACTCTTTATCTGGCATATATTGGAAGGGAAAAGATAGACAGAATCCCTTTCTTCTCCTCTTCTGTCACAGAGGATTGAATGTGCAGGCACATGGAAGAGGATTTGCATTGACTGTCCCTGTGGTAAGCTGATGTAGAAATCTTCTTGAGATATTTTTAACATTTTTCAATTGTTTGTATTTAGTTTTTGAATAATAGCATAATGGCCAGTAGAAAACTCCATTTGTTAATAAACGCCTGGTGAAGTACTAATGAGTGAAAAATAATTGAAGCAGACTTAAACTTCAAAAAGTGTACTTCAAAAAGTTCATGGTAAACAGAATTAAAATAGATGTTTATTTTGGACAGAAATACTTGAAATTCATTCATAACAGGTGTTTCCTTGAACTTTTTGAAATGTCTTCATATAAGAAATCTGGTTTTATGAAGTACTGCCACTTTTGCAAATGATTTGATATTCTATCTAACGTAAAACAAATAGCCAATATTTCAGTACAATCTTCTTCTAAATGTTTAATGTAAATTCTTAGGATATGTATATATTATACATACATATATGCTTGTGGTACCACTATACATAGTTGTAATAATGGCCAACACGAATTAATGCTTACTCTGTTCCAGAAACTGTCCAAGGAGTTTTTATGTGAGTTCTTTCTCTGTAACCATGAAGGATTTTCTGTTATCAACACTCTTCGTGATGAGTCTTTCGAGGGTTAGAATGATTAACTACCTCTCCCATGTCACATGACTACTGAATAATGGAAGAAGAATGAACCAAGTATCTCCTGTTAAACCTTGTAGATCTATGTGGTGGTCCACTGAGAGATAATTCATTCTCAGAATTGTGACCACGTCTTAGAAAGGATGGAGACTGACATATTCTTCTGGGAAATACAAGAGGTCTTTACAGTATCAGTGGGAACATATGTATTATGAAAAAAAGTAAGGCTTTCTCTAATTTTTGCACCAAAAAAAAACTCACACTAACTTCTGATAAAATATTTGAATAGAATCTAGTTTGATGAAAAGGCATCAATTTGAATAAATTTCCTATCAACAAAATAGATTCTATTCAAAATTAAGTAAGAATAAACATGAAATTTATCATAAAGGTTAAATGGAAGATTGGTTAAATTAGTGATGCTTTACAAAAAGTTTACAATTCCCTAAAGAAATATGAATTACACAATTTTATAGCATAGAAAGGGCTGGCACTGTGGCATAGCAGGTAAAGCCACTGCCTACAGTTCCAGCATCTCTCTCTGCCTCTCCTTCTCTCTCTGTGTATCTGTATAACTCTGACTTCCAAATAAGTAAATAAAAATCTTTAGAAAAAAAAACATTGAAGATGCAGTTCTTGGGAGCGGACCGTATACATGAATTTTCAAGGAAAAATTAATCTTGTTTATTGTCTAATTGAAAATGATCAATGATTAACAGCAGAAATAACACCATTGTTATTTCACAATTGATTCAACTTCTACAATTCTCACTGAAAAACGGTTTGCACTCACAGACACACAAGTATAAAGTACTGTTTGAATACAAGTTTTACTGTTAATTCTCATAGTACAACACATTAAATACAGAGGTCCCTCATGGGGATCAAGTGCACAGCGACTCCTGTTGTTGATTTAACAACTGACACTTATTTATGACGTCAGTGATCACCCATGGCTCTTGTCATGAGCTGCCAAGGCTACAGAAGCCTCTTGAGTCCAAAAACTCCAACATTACTTAGACAACATTATTTAGGGGATGAGGTCACAAGGGGCATGGCAAAGGTATCAGGTAGGGCGGGAAGTCACCCAGGGGTGCGGTGAAGGCTTGGTCTTCCAGCTCACAAACCTAATCAGTTTTAACCTATATGCCTGCCCACTTCAAGACCAGTTCAGTCTCACATATTGTATTGTTTCCCACCCCACCCCTTGCATTCTTCCCCAGGTTTGGAAGTAAGAGGAACACAAACTTGAAGAAACAGTTTGGAGAAGCTCATTTCTGTCTAGCACCCCCAACCCCCACCCCAGCCCACCTAAGATATAAAAAGGCTTAGGTTGCTGGGGTCTGGGCCTCTGCCATGTATTTGGTCTGTGAGCATGACGGCAGCTGAGAGTTTATTTTCTTTGAATAAATTCAGTCTGGCTGCAAGTTCGTAACCAGTCTCCTCTCTGTTCTGCACCTCTTTCCCTTACAGGGATAGTATACCTTATAAATATTCTTGAAACAGAATTTCTGAAAACTGAATTTAAATACATTCTCCATACAAACGCTAAAGTTTAAAAACCACTCATCCAAATTCACATTTTTCTCAACATCCCAGGTTATAAGTCATTTAGTTTTCAGTGCAAGACCTTTTTCTTTGAAAGATCTGCTTGCAGCTTCAGACCTCACTACCACCCACAGGTAAAGGAAAACCATCTACACTTCATTCTTGTTTCTGTCGTTAAAGAAACAGGCACCTCAAAAAATAAGCAGGAGGCCAAGGGCTGGAAACCTTGTCCTCCCTATTATCATTGTTTATGGGAACAGCCAGGTAATATTGATTTGTCACCTGGTGATATTAATTACCAGGAAAGCATTCAGATTGTTTCTTTTTTTTTCCAGCTCTCAGCTTGATCTCTGAAAGTTTCAGCATGGAGTCAGGAAGCGTTTAATGGAAAGTTAATCAGCCAAATCCTCCCAGTTCAGAAGTTACTGCCTGACCTGGCCCATGCTTGGAACACCAGGGTAGCCAGGTAAAGTAGGAAGCAATTATTTAGGGAATGCTTCCCAGAGGGCCTGAAAGAAGTAATGACCCTCAACAGGGGCCTCTGGAGTCCCTTGGAGCCTCTGAGATACCACAGAGAGAATGTCCTGACTCATTATGTTTTTAAAGATTTGTTTAATCTTGTCAAGGAAAAAGGCAAATAAGAAGGGGGCACTAGCTGCAGCATCCTGTCTATATCAGTAGAAAATGATGTGTGTATCAGAGACACAGATAATCTAGATTTGATTTGCATGTTAACTTTTCTGCTTTCAATCAATAACTGCTTACCAAAGTCTCTGACTAAGCATTCTGAAATCGATTTTCAAAGGTAATTTGCATTTGATAATTTGAAATTTTTTGTACCGCAGCCAGTATTTGGGAAAAAAAAAAAAAAAGAGGGTGGTGTGATTGGCATACAAGGGAGACCCAGGTAGCTTTGTGGATAATGGTGATCACCATCAGATTATAGTTTTTGAAAGTCTTCATGGTCAAGCCAATGGGAAGAGATTTCATGTGGTGGGAAATGTCAAGTTTGAGGACAACCTGATCTTGAGTTCCTGCTCTGCTCTTAACACATCATTCTCCCTGTTAACCTCAGAATCTTTTACGTATAAATTATACTGTGTAAGACTCACTGCCCAAGATATCGATTCCTTTCTAAATGTTCCAAAATGTGTCAAAATCCTTCATCCGCAATCACTTACTGATTTTATTTAAGGCTACTGAAATCCTACATGCACGGCGCTTCCTTGCTGGTGCTCGCTTTTGTGCAATTGTTCCCTTCACATTCAATTTTCTATGTTATAATTGCAAACAATTCCATGAAAATTTTAAAAAATCAATCTTTAAACTTTGCATATGTGAGAAATTCTATTGTTTGCTCTGGGCTTTGGGTTCATGTGACTGTTGCTACTACAGTCTCTGGCAAGCTCATCTATCACAACTCTTCACTGAAGGCCTACCTTCCAGCCACAAAGGAATTCCACGGCCTCCTCATGTGTGCTATGTAAACAGCCAGAACAAGTCTTCACATTAGTTGTTTCTTCTCTCTGGAAATCCCATGCACTACTCAATGTTAAGGTATCTGTTCTTCTTTCAATACTAGAAGTAAACCACTTTTTTTAAAAAATTCCAAATCTCCATGTAGATTTTAAGTGTAATTTATGTGATTCCATATCACCACATGTTTTGCATTTCTAGATAAAATTTTTACACTGGACTTCCTCATGAAATCCTCTCTTATGCTCTGTGACATCTGGAACCAGCAATGCACTGTGTTTTATAGAAGACAAATTTGACCAGTATTGCTGTTTGTATACAGGAGGTACTTCTCAGTAATGCTTTTGCATGAATTAAGTAAGTTATTAAATGGAAAACATTTGGAGCAGACATTTGCTAAATTTGTTTCTCATAGACTTACAATATGAGTTATCACCTCATACTTTCGCAATTTGTTCATTTAAAAATGTGTACTTCTCTCTATTTTAGACACAGATTCAAAAATTAGAGACAGAAAAATTATAAAGCACAGAATTTCTTCCAAGGATTCATACACTATTGGGATGTTTATTCACTAAGAACATGATACATTATGATTGATATTTTTTCAAGTATTTTGAAGTAATTTTGACACTGGGAACGCTAAATCTCTCTGTGAAATATGGGCCGGAGATTCAAATATGGACTACAGAAAATTTTCGGATATGCTGAATATTCCTATGGATCGTTTGGACAAAGTCTCACCAAATCAATAAACCCAGTGAAAATGACATAGAAGAAGTATGTGAGAGATCTGCAGGTAGAATTGGCCTGTCCCTTCAGGGCCCATTGATTCTCTGTGCATCCCTATGGGATCTCATGTGTCCTGTAAATGTGTTAAGGAATGAGGGTTTGTGTTGTTCCCAAATACATAATGCTGAAATCTGACATCCTATTGTGATGATATTTGGAAGAAGGGATTTGGGGAGATAATTCAGAAATGAAGGTAGAATACTCATGGCTGGGGTCAGTGCCCTTATAAAAACAGATAAGACAGCTTGCTCTCAGTTTCTATGTCATGTAAGGACACAATGCCATTTGCAAGCCAAGAAGAAGCTCCTTGCCAGACATCCCATCTGTCTGTGCCTCCCTGTGGTAAGAAATGAATTTCTGCTGTTGCAGCCACCCACACTGTAATTATTTGTTATAGCAGCTGAATCTAAGACAGTATACATTTCAGGGATACAGGTATAAGGAAAAGGACAGTGGAGAGCAAATCTTTTTGGGGGAGGGGGTTGGGGAGTGACCATTTGTTTGGACAAGAATTTGTTTCCTGTTTTCTTTACAGATGATCTGCCTCTCCAAGAGGGTTTTCCTTACTGATTTTCTCCCTGTGAATCATATGCTGGGAAGGAAATTATCATTGAAGCCACATAGATTTGTTGAGTAGCTCCTGGGTATCAGTTAACTTGATGGAGGCTAGTGGTTACTGGTGAACAGGACCACATAGCTTTTTCCCTTCATTAAGCTTCCATGAATACACAATATCAAAAAGATACTTGTACCACAGTGCAGCACTGTTCACAATAGACAAAATAGAAATCCACCAACATGTCCATCATCAGATGAATGAATAAAGAAAATATTATATATATAAATATATGTATGTATACACACAATGAAATATTATTCAGTTACAAAGATAATGGAATTTTATCATTTACAGCAAAATAGTTGGAACCAGAGTACATAATGTTGAGAGACATAATACAGGTATCTGAAGACAAAAACCACATGTTGTCCCTTATATGTGGGAGAAAAATTTTTTAAAAATACAGAAAAACTAAAAAAGAAGAAATGCCTATATGTGACAGTTTTGTTTGCAAATATAGTGTTTTGTCAAACTTTGTTTTAAGTTTGTCAAACAAATTGTTGAGAATTATACACTACCATTTATATAAATATAAATATAAAATTTATTTTATATGAAGTTAAATATATTTTTATTTGATTTTTATTTATAGTTCTTACCTATTTTCCTATTCAACTATGCATTTTTTACTCTTTACTTTTCAAACTTTATTTAGAGGTGTCTTCAGATTTTGACTACAATGTTAGCTAAAAATATGCTATCAGAAATGAGGAATAAATAAATAAATCTAGAAGAAAGAAATCTTTCAGTGCAGCATGGAAGACAATAACTTAAAATATAATTTATTGGTGCCAGCACCATGGCTAACTTGGTTAATCCTCCACTTGTGGCGCTAGGATCCTGTATGGGTGCCGGTTCTAATCCCAGCTACTCCTCTTCCAGTCCAACTCTGCTGTGGCCCTGCACCTGCATCAGAGACCAGAAGGAAGCTCCTAGCTCCTGGCTTTGGATTGGCAGAGCTCCAGCCCTTGCAGCCACTTGGAGAGTGAACCAGCGGAAGGAAGACTTTTCTCTCTTTCTCTCTCACTGTCTGTAACTCTACCTGTCAAATAAATAATATATATATATATATATATAATTTATGAAATATATATTTATCAATACCCCTAAGAAAGCAATGCAGAAAACTGCAAGGTACTAAGACAAAATAAAACATGCATGAAATCTCACTTGTTCTGTGGATAAAGAAAGACTAATATGCTTATTTGAGGAATCTCATTTAAAATGTGAAATGTAAATGTTGGAAAGCATTACTCAAGCAAAAGAAGTGTTTGAGATGGGGAGAGTAGGCAGTGAAAACATTACAGGCAATGGTCCAGAAACTAGCAAAAGCTTGGAGGTTTGAGAAACAAAGAAATAAGACCACAGTGTCATAAGGTAGAGACAAACATTGGTTGAAAATGAGGCTAGCAGGAAAATTAGGAAATAGTTCATGTTGAGCTATGTCACATTAATTTTCATATGCAGCATACTTAGTGCTCTACAGATATTGCTGAATTTAATTGTCATAGCACCTTGTATTTACTTATATTATTTAACAGTTGAAGGAATCAAAAGTAGGGCAGGTAATGTGACTTATCTGAGATTTCCAGCAAGAAAGGAGACACTGGGATTCAAATCAAAGTCTACCTGATTGCAACCATTGATTCTTATTGTTTTTATCACTTAATTGTATTTCGCTGCCTCTCTATATATCATACATTAATAAATTTTACATGTTCTACAACTTACTTCTCAGGAACCAAGGAAGGAATATTTTTCCCCATTCATCTATTATACAGGATATCTGCTTTCTCTTATTTTATCTTATATGGCTGATCAGAATGGGCTGCTCTGGAAATATACTGAAAAGGACAGGATAGACCCCAAGGACAACAGCTCTTCCCACCTGCAGGTACTTTTGCACTGTCTTGGGATTGTGAATTCATACATTGTATCTCCCTAAACAGGAATGACTGTTTTAAAGCCTCCTTCAGACTCAATCAGACATACCCTTAATGGTAGAGTTAAAAAAGTGCCAGGGGAGTCCAATTAACCCCATCAAGGTTGCATGTACCAAGGCCATCTCACTAGTCAAAGCGATCAGTTTCAGTTCATAATTGATCACAATGATAGGATTAAGTGTCAAAGGGATCACATAAACAAGACTAGTGTCTGCTAATACTTACTGATAGAATTAAAATGGGAAGCGGGATTACTGACATCATAAATAAGAGTGGCAATTGTTAAATCAACCACAGGAGTCACTGTGCACTTACTCCCCATGTAGGATCTCTGTCCTTAAAGTGTTGTACTATGTGAACTAACAGCATAACTAGTACTCAAACAGTACATTACACTTTGTGTTTCTGTGTGGGTGCAAACTGTTGAAATCTTACTTAGTATATACTAAATTGATCTTCTGTATATAAAGAGAATTGAAAATGATTCTTGATGAAGAATGGGATAGGAGAAGGAGTGCGAGATGGGGTGTTTGTGGGTGGGAGGGAGGTTATGGGGGAAAAAGCCACTATAATCCAAAAGTTGTATTTTAGAAATTTATATTTATTAAATTAAAGTTAAAAAAAGCATTCTGTAATGTCAAAAAAGTCTCATTCAGAAAATTCCATACACATTCATTTTATACATTCAAATACAGCTTTCTTCTTCAGAGATCAAGCCTCCAGCAGAAAAAAAAAATTATCTCATTAATGAAAAATTGTGCCTACCCCACACTTTGAGACACAACTCTCTCGCTGACCACAGTCACTTTGTTCTTTTCTTCTGCAAGTATAAGAAACAACATTTACACAAATTTACAAAGCTGCATGCAGAATAATATTTTCTGTTAGGTACAGCAAGACTATTCTTCACTACGTTTGTGTTGGAAATTGCAGCCAAACTGAGTGAACTCCTCCCTTGCCTCTGACACAACCGCTGCAGATTGTGAATTATGGTTAAATACCAAAGTGTTATTTAATGCAGCCAGGAAAGAATGGTGTGAATGATAGCCCATTACTGCTTTATACCCTGAGATCACTCTCCAAGTTCAAGGCTATTCTCTTAGCCATGCCAGAAAAATTACACAGACCACTACTAGTTTTTATAATCCCCTTAGGCAATGCTGGAGCAATAAACATGATGAGAATGAAGTCTTGCCATGTGTATCTAACGGCACCAAAGAGAATGTTTAGCTCAGTGCTGACACAGCACTCAGCTCGTGTTAAAGGTTTAACACATTACCACTCTCTCTCTCTCTTTGAGTGTCTCATTCCTTGCAGGAGCAGACTGTGTGTGCATGGTTACTAGTCCCCAGATATATCCTGTTATGCAACTGAGCTCCTGCTGTCACTCTAAGAGGGAAGGCAATCTTTGTACTGAGCTTAAACTGCAGCAATATGGGGCTGATTTACACAGTCTCTGAGCAAGTGTCTTTAGGACACTGGAATTTAAATATCTACCATGCCCAAATGTACCTTCTGGGAGATTCTTGAGATCCCTACTCCAGGTCTTTAACCATCTATGTGGCCAACCAGTTCTATAAGGCTTCACCATCTGCTGTGGTTTGTGTTTGTTCCCTAAGGGTTGACATATACTGGAAATTTGGACTCCAATGTAGCAATGTTGAGATATTGTAGAAACTTTAAGAAGTGGGGTCTAATGGTAAATAATTAAATGATGTGGGGGAATCATCTTCTGAAGAGATTAATGTCAGTTCTTGTGAGACTTCAGTTAGCTCGCTGACTGTCACTATAAAGGAGCCGCTGAATCTCTGTGGCTTCCTGTCTTGCCATGCGATCTTCCTTTGTCACACACACACATAAACACACACTCTCTCTCTCTTTCTCTCTCTCTCCTACCATGATGCCATCCTCCATACTGTGAGATAGCCAAAAGGCCCTCAATAAAGCTAAGCAGATGCTCATGTCATGTTCTTAAATCTCCAGAATCATACACTAAACAAACTCTTTAACTTGTGAAGTACTCAGCCTTGGGTAATTCGTTATTGTAATAGGAAATGGATGACGACTGTCCTTGATTGGTTGGCTTACACCTGGACACTTGCTCTTGAAGAAGTCAATATTTAGGTCCACAGAGAGAACTACCATGAAAGGTCTGCCAACAGGTCCAATGGACACAGTGGATCAATCACATGTTTTTCTTGGAAGAATTTTAACTTGGGAGCTGTAAAGATAGTTGGGCTATTGATAGAAGAATGGAGGTAGATATTCTAAGACACATAACAAATGGTTAAATTATGAGGGTAATAGAGCCTTAGAATAAGGGTTAACAATATTCTTGCTTTGAAAATGTGAAAAGACACTGAGGTCAGAATACACAGAGAATATAGATTGAATTTTCAGTTGCTACTCTATGCTTTCATCTCTGTAAATCATGACTATTTATGGATTTTCTTTTATTTTTATGTTATAATAATGTATCTTGTGGACTTAAAACGGTGTGGTCATTCTTATTCTTTATGAGGAGAGAAGGAAAAACTAAGGTTCCATTTTAATTATGTCTGAAAGATGCCTGCAATGGCTTTGTGTAAAATATTATTACCATTTAATATATATCCATTGCTTGATTAGTTTTGGATTTTTGCAATGAAAACAATCTAATTAACCACAGAACTGTGGGAAGAGAAGTTTTGTTGTTTCTAGCTACCATGTTTATGATAATTTGCTACAGTGACCATCAGAAAGTATTAAAAAATAGAGGAACAACCAGACAGATATATAGAAATAGCATTAGACAGTAAAGCGGACAGATTTCACTTCTTCCCAATAAGAGACCTTGGTTAAGTTAATACAATACTACATATCTCTTAATTTCTGATAATATTTGGGAAAAATTTTTAGAGAAGTCTGGAGTTACCAATGGTCAATAAAACTAGCTTTATTCATAAATATTGTTTTTTTTTTTTAATTGACAAATGAAACTACTCTGGCAATAGTAAAACACTGGCTAATCTTATATCTCCTTCATAAATTTGCTAAGGGAGATTTATTTTTAACATTAAATTCATTTAACATAAACATTTCAAAGAATAAGAAGTGGTTTAAACAAAATCATAATTTTATTTAGGCTTTCGTAGTGGTGTCTGCGTTTTATAAGTCAGATAACTTGGACAATGAAGGTAGAACCACTCAAATGTTTCAAGTTCTTTCATGCACTGTCTTCTTCCATCCATTCAGCTCTGCAGGTTTGATATTCTCAGCATTACCTCTGAAGTTGCCTTCTTCGACTCACCTTTTCTGATTCTCAAAAACCTTGCTTCCTCAGATTGGACAGCTAGTCTAAATCAGATCCCTCTTCGTCAATATTTTAATTTCACTATGTTCCACTCTTCAGAACATTTAAAACAACTAGAACATATACACTTTTAGATAAGCCTCTTTGCTTGCTACTGTCTTTTCCCTACTCTATGATCCACAACCTCATCCTTCTCTGGGGCTTTGAAGTATCACTGATGATCAAAATTGTCCAATGCTTTGGAGTGCCAGAGATTGCTCAACAAAATCCAAAATTTTCATATATTCAGAAGCAAGCTTCACACCTTTCTTAATGAACTTTCAGAACATCTGATTTATAACTTGGTTTGTTATGGAAATAGAATATTTTGGAAGGCAAAGACTATAATATAGTTAATCTTACAGGACCAATGTCCTTAGTCCTTAGCCTCCTGCTGGGTTATAGTAACCAGCTTATGATCCTCAAGACAGGAATTTTGTATGGCTTGTCCTTCCATATCATCTACAGAAATGTTCCTTGCTTCCAATATAGTCTGTTTCTACATTGTACAAGAAAGCACGTTAGCATTTTTGGTCCCTAAAATAGTGTCTGATACAAGTTATGAAATCTGTATATGTCTAGGAAAAAATGTATCTCAAATTTATATATAACATCCCAGTTGTAACTTTTTTCTCACGTAAATCTTTAAAATAATCAGGACTTAGGCTGTTTTCTTTCCTTTGGTTCACGAAACATTTATTCTCTTACCCTTCTGACACTTAGATGCACTAATTGCTCTACTTCTCGTCTCCTAATATAACATTGCTCTCTAGCTGATGGGGTATGGTGTCTTAGATTCATAGTCTCTTTAGAAATTCGTGCAACTCTCTTTTTTTACACAAAGGGAGTATACGTATTTTAAAGATCAGTGGGCTACTTAATGGCACAAATATAATTAGGGATTCCTTCCCTTCAATTTACGCTGCCTCTCAATTATCTTCTTTTCTTCCCTATAATAAAAGCTCGCAAAGGTTTATCAGTAAGTATGGTTGGAGACAATAGCATCTTTTATTCTCTGGTTCCCTAGACTTGTCAAGGAATTCTCCAATTCAGGCTCTTTATACCTGACCATATCATCTTCTCAAATTTATGTGTCTGCATCTGCCTTCTAACATACTCTTCTCTCCTCAGGCAACTTTTGATTTCTCTAAGGTTGTACTCAATTAAAGAACAGATTTGCTCATTTTGTCCAGAGGATGAGTGAAAAAGGTGAGGAGGGAGGATGAAGAAACACCCTGGTTTATCTGACCAAAGGAATAAACTGCAACAGTCACTAAATGGTCACTATCACAATCACATCATTCATGTTCCGCTGGTGGGGAAGAGACCTAACTGAAATATGTGAATCTAGATTGAGAATTATCTTTGAATTTACAAAATGAATTTTTCACACTTTTAAAAGTGTGACTTATCATGATATATCTGCCTGAACCACAGAGCAGAAAACCTTGAGAAAATTCAGTAAAAGTTGCATAAATCAAGAGAGAAGTACTAAGAATGTTTATTGGGTTTGGTGCATCTATCTGAGAATGGGTAAGGTAAATCTTATTACTACTTCCTGAGGTGAAAAAGAAAAGAGCCAAACACTGGGTTCAACGCACATACGTGCACACATGCACATATACACAAAAGACAAAAACGCTAATACTTTATCTTTATTCGAACAGACTGATTTATGAGATCTATGCGTCTGTGATGCACTAAATGTTCTGTGATGCCAAATTCATATGTTGGATTATTAGCTGCTAACGTAATAAAATTTGGAGGAGGAGTATTTTCAAAGATTTATTTTTTACTTGTTTGAAAGGCAGAGTTACAGAGATAGGAGGAGGAGGAGGACGGCGAGAGAGAGAGAGAGAGAGATCTTCCTTCCAGTGGTTCACTCCCCCAAAGGGCCATAAAACCTGTGGCTGGGCCAAGTTGGAGCCAGGAGATGTTTTTGGTCTCCCACATGGATGCAGGGGCTGAAGCACTTGGGACATCTTCCACTGTTTTCACAGGCATATTATCAGGAAGCTGGATCAGAAGTGGAGCAGCCCGGTCTCCAACTGGCGCTGATATGGGATGCTGGCATCACAGATGGAGACATAAACTGCTATGCTGTTAATACTGGTCTCTGGAAGCAGAGTCATTGAAAGGTGATGTGGAAGAGGTTTGTCTTCATGGTTAAGATGAATAGCCTATGTATAAAAATGATCCCTAAGACTTCATTTGTATATTCACCATGTAAACAAGCAGGAGTCATCTAGGAACCAAGAATTAGATCCTAATCAGGTGCAAATCTACCTGCATTTTACCTTGTATCTGCTGATCTCTGAAAGTATGAAAGATGGATTTATGCTGTTCATAAACCGCTTAGTGTATAGTAGTTTATAATAACAGCCTAAATAGCTGTCAGTGTTTCATTTACTAGATTGGATGACAAGTATTTAAGAAAGTTGCCATAAGGATGAAATAACATTTAAAAAAAGATTTCAGCATGAAGTATGGGGTATAATGAATGACTCAGAAAATTTACTCACCTTCCCTTCCCCTAGTACATTTCCCCTACTTTCCCTCTCTCCCTTCTGTATGTTTATCCAAATGGTTTGGAAGAGAGTAATGCATCTGCTTGGGGAGAACTCCCAGAGAGACTGCCGGGATTTAGAATCAGAATTCCTGAATCACCACATGCACAGCAGTGGGAGGCAAAAGGCAAAAGGGAGCTGATGCAGGCTTTTGGCTTCTGGTTAAAGTTGCAAACATAGCTGCGCCCCAGTGAGTATTGGAGCCAGGAATCAGATAGTCCCCATGACATGATTTTCTCCCTATGCTTTCCAGTTTACTGATGGCTTCGCCATACCTAGAACATGCATTTTCAGCAGGTGAGCAAGGATGCTCTTTTGTTTTGCCAAAACAAGAAATGAATATCCAAAATTTACGTAATGTATGAGAAGGAACAACATCAAAGTAGAAACAACCACACAAAGCAATATTTAGGAAAACAATGGAAAATGACATTTAATAAGATTACTTATCCCTAAAGAGATACAAAGGCATAGAAACCAGCGGATTTCTACAAATAAGAAATAGTAGAAACATTGTAAATTAAATGTAAGGTTGTTAGGCCAGCATTGTGGCAGAAATAGTTTAAGCCACCACTTTCATAACTGGCAGCCCTTATTGGAGTGCCAGTTTGAGTTGTGGGAGCTGTTTAATTTCCAAGCTAGCTTCCTGCTAGCAAACCAGGAAAACAATGGATGACAGTTCAAACATTAAAACACTCTCACCCATGTGGGAGATCTGCAAGGAATTCCTGGCTCCTGGCTTTGGGCTGGCTCAGCCCTGGATGTTATAGGCATTTGGGAATGAACCAGCATGTGGAAGATTTCCTCCCTCTCTCTCTTGCCTCTATCACTCTGCTTTTGGAATACATAAAGTTGTCAAAGTTAAAAAGAAAAATTGCGAATAGGTTGATTGCATAATAGAAGAGCACTGGAAACTGCAAGACCGCAGGTTAGATCATTTTAAGAATGTTTAGAACACAGAAAGCAAAGGAATCAGGCTAATGGTGAACCCAGTTCTGAGACATCACCTCTTACAGCAGGTCTGAAACACAGTGACTTGGAGAGAAAAGCAGTTTCTTCCAACTAAACCCTTGAAAACTGCAGTAGCAGTGAAATTCGGTTTAAAACAGAAACTTTCTTTCTAAACTGAAAGGCTGTCCATTGGCCCCTTCTGGGAGTGTGTATTGGGACTGAAGAGTGTTAGTGCAACTGCACCATCTTTTCTCAGGCACCATCTTAAGCCTTGGGGGCCATCCTAGGCCTGGGCCCAGTGGCCATCCTGTAAAATACATTCCAGTTTCTCTAAGATAAGCTTCATAAGTTTAGCCTGGTTTACCAAATGGCCCAACCATATGCTTTGCCTTCTCCCCACCCAGTGGAATTTGCTGCACTTATGTCCTTATCTCTGCTAAGCTATAATAAGTCCTCACCTCCCAGCAGAGGCTGCTGTTCTTGGTATCCAGAGAGGCAGCCTGTCGGGCCCCCCCCCCCCATGACCTTGACAATAAAACTTCTCCTCTTACTCCCGTGTGCAGTGTGCTTTGTGGTGGCACACAACAGAGAGAAAGAGCCCCCAGGCTAAGGTGACCTCCTGAACACACAACATAAAGCAAGAAAGGGGAACTGAGAAGTGGATAGGTGACCCTGATAAGCCTTGGTTAAGTGTCTCTAAAGGGAGAGTTCCAGCCAACTTCAGAGTAGATTTAGGTAGATGATTTAAATAACGCAATTATCAAATTACCATATACTGAATTTTCACAATGAAAATAGGCATCATCCTGGAAGACACAACGTCCATCTCAAAAGACTTAATCCTAAAATTCTAAAATCCCTTAAGACTAAAATCCTTAAAGTTTAAAATCTCAAAATTTCCAATCCCAGATGAAAATTCCAAATGTTGAAACACTAAAATAAAACTCCTGAAAAGTTCTGAAAAGTGCAACTGAAGAAAAAAAGCTACATAAGAGGAGTAGAATGCTCAATTCTGGGAAGGGATGTTATGGCTTTGTTTGTCCATGGTATAGTTGCAACAGTTAAAGTAGATAAATATCTATAAATTTGGTACAAGCTTATTTTGGGTATCTGTGAGCATTTGCAGAGGAGGTTGGTGTATGAGCCTGAATGTATTAGGTAGGGAAGACCCAGCCTCAGTGTGGAATGAGATGTGTGAGTGAGCCTTATGATGGCATTAATGATGAAAACTTCAGTTTAAAAATGCATCGTTTGGCTGCATTAGTATTCCTTCCAACTGATGAAATTCCAGGAGTTTTTAATGAAATAAAGCTAGATTTGCCTGAAGAAGCCAACAAAGTTACTGACTGGTTCAAAATTAATTATGTGCACAGCAGGATAAGAAGACAGTTATGCAACGTTGTTGCTGCAGAATTGTTTCTGTCAAAATTGTGGTCTGTATGTGAGTATATGCTGACCGGATTTCCATGCATTCAAAGTAACATAGATGTAGGCACAGAAGCTGAGAAAATTTAATAAGAAATGCTTTTGTGGATGTGTATCAAATCATTGAAGAATTTCTAAAAGATTAGAGACACACAGAAAATGAATATGAACATGTTCTTTAGGAAAGCAAAACCCTAAAAGAAAAAAAACTATTCATTGCTATGCAAAAATTCAAAATATGGTTGATAATCTTGAGGACTTTCATGGTCTATCCCTGTGCAATTGTCCATAATCTATCATTGGTCCATACTTTTTATATGTTGAATTTTCTTTTCAGTTTTTTATTTTCTTCTTTTAATTCATTTTTATGTTACTTAAAATTGGAAGTATATTTTTGAAAGTGATGACAGTTTGATGATAAAAATATATTAATATTTTATTTATTTTTCTTTTCTAAATTTTAATTAGTTTTTAACTGTTTAATTTTATTTTGCAGACACAGTTCTAAGAATGTGATATTCCCTCCTGCTACCCCTCTCCCTCTAACATTCCAACCTAATATTTTAGCATACAAAAGCAAGAAGTTTGTTGCCAATTAAAATCACACAAAATGTTTAAATGAAAGCCTACAAAAACACTATTATATCAAACAATTGCAGATTAGAGGGTGCTTGCTTAACAAAATACTCTCCTTAGATTTGCATTTTCATATCCTACATTTTGAATATAAGTTAACTAATGTAGTTCTGGTAGAAGATTTCCAAAACTGGGAAAAACAAGCACATTTAAGATGTGATATAGCCAGTAATAATTAGCACCACAGTTACATGGAAATCCTTTGCATATGCCAGCTTGCCTTGTACTTTCAAAATGAAAAGTCATACTCTATGGCTGAGTAGGATAACCACACTTGTGTTGCTCTGCTATTTTACAGTTTAACATAAGTTAACTGCACTGACAAAAATCAAGGGATAGCTTCACATCTCTTATAAGTTTAGGAAGCAGTGCTAGTGATCATTAATAGACTAACTAACTGAAAGACAAATGCCAGTTTTACTGGAAATTGTTGCATGTTATTTGAATTTTTAAAATCTTTCTGCACATTATATATATGCATATGTATAATGAATTATGCAAATTCATTCCATACATATAATAATAACAATTCCAATTAAGTCGAAGCAAAGAGATACAGAAAAATATTACAGGAAGTTTCTTTTTTTCTTTATTAGAGTCGTAACAATCACAACTAGGCATATTTCATTTAAATATTTTAATCTTATTTGTTTTCACAGAAATTTCACTAATTTTATATATATTAATTATTGAGATGTAATGCATACCGGGTGAAATAGAACACTGAATCTTTACCTTGCACGGATGGTAACCATATACCTTTAACTCTACAAATTTTATATAATATTGGGCACACAGCATGCAAACACATAACATACCTAGCCCTCACCTGTATACATATATCTAATCACAGGTTTATAGGATGTCAAATAAAATATAATAACCTTCACATAAGGTTTTAAATTCGGTAACACATTGAGAAAAATGAAAATATTATTTTATGTGTTCTAAAGAATCTTTTTGCCTGTGTTAAAGTCAAATATTAGTTCAACACAAACAGGATTTTTAATTATTTCAGTATTGTGATTATCTTTTAAAATTTTTTTTATTTCTTCATTTATTTCAAAGACAGAGAGACAAGGGGACACACACACACACACAGAGAGAGAGAGAGAGAGAGAGAGAGAGAGAGAGAGAAAGAGGGAGAGAGAGAGAGTTCATATACTGATTCACTCCTCAAATGCCTACAACAGATCTGGGACAGGCTGCAACCAGGATCCAGAAACTCTATCCCAGTCTCCCACATGGGTTGCACAAACCCAAGTATTGAGGCCATCTTCCATTGCCTTCTCAAATGCGTTAGTAGGAAGCTGGATTGACAAAAAGGCATTCTGATATCGGAGGGCAGTTTATCAAATGGTTTCTTCAACTGCTGAACCACAAGAATGACCCCTGTCATAACTTTGACCATTCTGCAAACACATGAATAATAACAGTTAAACATGTACAACAGTGCCCGTTTAATTAAGAATAGAAAAAAAGTTCTATTTTTTTATTCAAGTAGGAAACATAGTTCATACAACTTTTCATATATTTTTTTATTTGTAGTAGCTGCTAACAGTTTTACATGGTGGGTAAAGTGAACAACACTTGGTGATGAGTGTCTAATCAAGAAGAGAAAGTTTTCAGTTGGTGGAGGTTCTGTGAGTGATGCTCCCTTGGAGTTAGTGGCTATTTTTTTTCACTTTTTAACATTTTATTTTGTCTCTTTCTTTACAATGAATTTTCTCGTGTGTGTGTGTGTGTCTGTGCATTTGCTAGGGATTGTTTCTATTCAGTTTGATCTATTTCTCCCCCTTCTTCCTCACACTGTAGTACCATGATGCTGTTAGTAGTTGCCTGCTGCTGTTGCAGCTGCTGCTGCTTCTGCTCTTGAATCTGCTTTATCTCAGATGTCAGTATTAGTTTTTATAATTTCATCTTCTCATCATTTCCAATATTGGAGTAATAAATTGGGGAAAGACTTATTTATAGTTCTAATACATTTTATGTGTTCTTTGTAAATTTCATTCCATGAAAGCACATTATCACAAAGCTGACTTTGTGTGTGAGCGTCGCATGTGTAATAATGTTGAGACTTCCTCAATAAGTGAAGACATAAGCTTTTAGTACATCCACATTTGTGAAAGAAAATTTCTCAAGATCTTGGCTCTTTGGTTGACCCATATGCAGTGGTGAGCCATTGAAGGTTTTAATTGTTCTCATCATAAGACTTACCTTTTCTGATTACTCTCTTTCAGAGAACAGTTAGAAAGCTTGGTACACACAATTATGAGCCATTGTGACATGCACTTAGACATTTTTGCTTTTTAACCTATTTATGAATACAATTAGCTAGTAGTTGTTATATTCATGTTATTGTCAGTAGTATATCTTAGTTTTAATGCTTGCAAAAATAGATACGTATAGGTATATTATTAAAGCCTATTTTATTATGTAAAGTGGGCTATTCAGTGTTTCATCATGTTTTCCTGTTTCTCAAATAAATTTCCCTTAATTTTTTTTAAAGATTTCCTTAATTACTTGAAATGTAGAGTTACAGAGAGAGGAGAGACAGAGAGATCTTCCATCTGCTGGTTGACTGCCTAAATGGTCACAACAGCCAGGGTGGGGCAAAGCCAAAGCAAGGAGCCTGGAGCTCCACCTGAATCTCTCACATGGGTATTTTTGACCTGAAGGATTTTGATTCTTTGAGATTTCAACATTCAAGAATATAATATTTGGTATTTTCTCTTTCTGGGCTATAGCACACTCACGTTTTCAATGTTCTTTTACTTTTCTATGTGTATTTGGGCATCAATGATGATATATAGAAACAAATACTGATAAGTTACAACTTACCGCGATCATATGGACTATATACTTTTTTCTAAAAGATTTATTTATTTGGAAGATAGAATTACACAGAGAGGCAGAGACAGACATCTGCGGGTTCACTTCCCAAATGGCTACAATGGCCAGATTTGAGCTGATCTGAAGCCAGAAGGCAGGAGCTGCTTCTGGGTCTCCTAAGTGGGTGCAGGTGCCCAAGGACTTGGGCCATCCTCTGCTACTTTTCCAGCACATTAGCAGGGAACTGGATCAGAACTAGAGCAGCTGAGACTCGAACCTGCGCCCATATAGGATGCTGGCGCTGCAGGCTAGGCTTTAAACCATTGTGCAACAGCCCAGACCCCGAACTGTATACTTTTGTTGAAAGTTTATGAAAGACAATAGCACCCCCTCTAAAACTGATTACTTTGTAAACTAACTGTGAAATGAATTGTTGGTGGCAGTGTAAGTAAGTGGGATCCTTATTTTTGAGTAAAAACCAAAAAGACACAGTATATACTTCAAAGATGCATGCTTACATTGCAATTATAAACTATTTGAGTCTATTATAGGGAGATCACTAAAGTGACAATGAACAAGTAAACATCAACACTGGGGGTAATTTTTCACCTATTTTCTGGATTGTATAGAAATTTATAATTAAGTTTAGGTCCATCGTGATCAGGGAACAAGATACACCTGCTCCCTCATGTAGTATTTGAAGTTAACCATCGTTCGGTTCAGCAGGGCATATAACCATCCAGAGCTGTTGGCAACCTTCTCACCTGTGAAGAGTTATGAGTAGTTCACAGCTCATTTTGTTTGTAGTTCTCTGAACCGTTCTTTCTGGTTCTTGGGTCTGTGATGTCTTGGAGTTTTACTTGGCTGGTAAAAGGGAAGGAGCAAAGATGCTCTCAGGTTACCACTGAAAGATCAGAAGGAAGGAAATTGCACAGAAAATGCACAAGTCAGTATTTCAAAGTATAGCTCAGCCATGATACTATATACAAATATAAGGGTTGAGGTGGGAACTGTCCATAATTCAAGGAAATATTGTCAATGCCTACAAACGCCACTGGGGTTTAAACATGTATCCTTAATCCAGTCAGTTCAGGAAATTACAGTTCATCAGAAGTGTCTCAGATCTGACTGCACAGCCATTTCCACCTGTGAATACAGCTTGCTCTCTTTCTTTCTTTCCCAAATCCTTTAAATTGCAGCTACTCTTCTTAAGTGTATGATTTAAAATCCCCACAGTTTCACAACTCAGTGTAACTTTGGATGATAGCTTATAACCTTTCCTCTTTCTTCAAAACTCTCACAGACTGCCCACCACTTATTCTCCACTAATGACCTCTCTCCTTATTACTTGGAGAAGATAAATCTGGTATTTAAATCTGACTAATATTCACTCAGTTCACCTCCATCAAATCCACAAATAAGCCTATATCTGTAAGCACATGTCTCATTAAAAGGAAGACCTCTGCTTCAGTCATAGGCTGATACACCCATTAGTGCAGTGGATCCACTATACTTTGTTTTCTATGCATTTAACCTCCATGGAAAATTCATTTAATCATATTTTCTTTCATCGTCTTATTTATCCTGCCCTCTCCTGCCTCCACTGAATTACTACTGTTAGCAAAATAGCATAATCTAGTGTTATTCATTTTAAAAATCAAGCAAAGTCTTCTTTGAGAACACATCTTACCCTAATCATTACATTTCTGCCCCTGCTTTTCATAGTAGAACTTATTGGAACATTTATCTATCTATGACTTCTCTTCCCCACTTCCTCAAACTTCAGCTTAATCCACTATATTTTCTATTCCATCCTTCTATTAAAATTATTCGTGTCATAGTGACCAATGACCTTGATTTTATTAAACTAATCAGCATTCCATCTTATTTAATTATCAGCATATGAGGCATCCTTGACCTTTTCAAAACATTTTGTATTTTTTAAAAGATTTTATTTATTTGAGAGGTAAAGTGAGAGGGAGTGACAGTGAGAGGGAGAGACAGAGAGTTCACTCCCCAAATGGCTGCAACAGTTGGAGCTGTGCTGATCCAAAGCCAAGAGCCAGGTGTTTCTTCCCAGTCTTCCACCTGGATACAGGGGCCCAAGTGCTTGGGCCCTCTTCTACTGCTTTCCCAAGCCATAGCATAAAGCTTGATTGGAAGAGGAGCAGCTGGGATTAGAACCGGAGCCCACATGGGATGCTGGCACCACAGGAAGGATTAACCTACTCCGCCACGGTGCTGGCCCACAACATTTTGTATTTTTTTTTTTTATATAACTAACTCTTTCTTTGCAACTCCTAATTCCCATTACTGCCTTATCTACAACTCCTTTGAGTCAATCTCTGATTGATGATTAGCACACCAGACTTAGTTTGGGAACCTCCTTCTGCTCTCTCTATATATACTACAAATTTATGTGTTCAAATATGTATTTTTTTAATTTGAGACGTTATGAACAGAGCCAGAGAGAGAGAGAGAGAATCTCATGCATATACTGGTTCACTCCCCCAAAAGCCTACAATAGCTAGGTAGGCTGGGCTTAAAGTGGGCACCAGTAACTCAATCCAGGTGTCTCATATGGGAGGCTGGGACACAAGTATTTCAGTCACCTCCTTCTGTCTCCTAGGGTGTGCATTAGTAGAAAGCTGGAATTGGAAGCAGAGCTAGGTCTGGAAACCAGAACTCTAATATGGCATATAGGTAACCCAAATGGTATGTTAATAGCTACTCCAAATGCCTACCCCTCCTATTATTTTAAATATTGCTTGATTGTTGATGAATCTAAAATGTGTTCCTTCTAGTTATGAGTTGTATTCTGAGCTCATAGATGCATGTTCATGTATCCAAATGTCTCTGCTTATTCTGAAACCGTGAACTCTAGTTCCTACTTCTCCCATCAAACATGCTCTGCAGTGCATATAAACAAATGGAACGAGTGTTTCCTAGTTCCGACAAAAATGGAAAGGAGAGCATCAGTTGTTTTCTTTCACCATGCCTACCCATTTTGCAAGTTCTATCAGTCGCCTTCAAAATATGTCAAATCTACCCACTTTTCTCCACTCTTTCACCATTCTCACTCCAAATCACCAACTATACCATGCATGAACTCTTATGGTAGACTTCCAGAGACTATTTTTGTCTCTGCAAAATTCCATTTGCCATATAGCAGGGGAATTTTCTTATAAATGGAATCATATTCAATCATCCTTCTGCTTAAAATTTCACCAGCGCTCTCCACTAAGAATGAATTCCAAATCCCTCATTATATCTCATTGTGCTTTGTCTGTCTTTGGCTCACACCCTTACCACCTGGCTTACTTTGTTGTTAATGTTCTTCTTCTAGGCTCTTTTTTACTTTAATATTTCAGCTTCTTTCAATTCCTCAAGTGCTTATCTGCAGGTATTTCACTTTTTATCTCTCAGATGTTAACTAAAATGTTACCTCCTCAAGTCTCATTTCCTGGCTCTTCTAGCTCCCTGTACTATTGCTTTCTTTCCCTCATATTTCTAATCATCATTTGCTCTTATTTTATTCTCTCTACATGTACATCTAGAATGGTAGCTGAAAGCAGGAGCTTCTATGTTTACTAAAACTATTTTCTCACCACCCATAATTAATGTGCAAAATAATATATATATTTAATAAATATTGAGCCAATAAATATATTAAGAATTATTTGGGGGCCACCACTGTGGCACAGTGGGTTAACGCCCTGGTCTGAAGCACTGGCTTCCCATATGGATGCTGGTTCTAGTCCCAGCTGCTCCTTTTCGAATCCAGCTCTCTGCTATGGCCTGGGAAAGCAGTAGAAGATGGCCCAAGTCCTTGGGCCCCTGCACCTACGTGGGAGACCCGGAGGAAGCTCCTGGCTCCTGGCTTCGGATGGGTGCAGCTCCGGCCATTGCGGCTATCTGGGGAGTGAACCAACGGATAGAAGACCTCTCTCTCTGTTTCTACCTCTCTGTGTAACTCTGTCTTTTAAATAAATAAAAAAATAAATCTTTAAAAAATGTATTCATTATTTTCATTAGAATTATTTCATTAAAATTTTTGAATATTAATAATTTTGAAAAGGAATTCAAATATTATTAAGTTTCTCTATTTTATTTTTATTCTTAGGATTTATCTATTTATTTGAAAGTCAGTGTTACAGAGCGAGAGGGAAAAGCAGAGAGAGAATGAGATCCTCCATCCACTGATTCAAACTCCAGATGGCCACAACAGCCAGGGCTGTGTCAGGCCCAAGCCAGGAGCCACGAATTTCATCTCCCATGTGGTGGCAGGGATCCGTGTACTTGGGACATCTTCTGCTATTTTTGCAAACCCATTAGCTGGGAGATGGATCAAAAGTGGAGCAGCCACGACATGAACTAGCACCCATACAAGATTCTGGCATTGCAGGCAGCAGCTCTACCCATTATATACCAATATCAGCCCCCCCCCTTATTTTTATATGATCTACTGAACACATCACATCTTGTATAAACAGACTTCTTAATATCAAATAATCTTTCATTGTGAGTTACATTAGTTTTCATTTTGTGTTAATGTTTTAATGCTTTGGTATATTCTATTTGATAATATGTAGTATTTTCATAGAATGAGATTAATTGTGATCATAACTTATAGTCTTTTATTTAATAGTGCATTTATTTTTTTTACTCATCATAGCATTTCTTAAATATTTGAAACAGCAATATTATCTGGATAATATTTACCTCCTAGATGGCATTTGACAATGCCTAGAGAGAGATTTTGTTGTCATAACAGGGAGAGAGAGATGCTATGGTTACTTAGTGGGTAAGCCAAGAGACACTGCCAAATATCTCAGAGGCACAAAACAAATGTCTTCAAGGAAGAATTATTTGGCCTCAAATGTCTTTATGACATGGATTAATTACATCTGCAACCCTTGCTTTCTAGATCTTTGTGTATATAAAAGTATCTAGCCCTGGGATACACCTAGATTCACCCACAAAGAGGCTGATGATCCTGGGAGAAACACCCATTAAAACAGTTATCAAAGGCATAAAGTAAGTAATGCTACAAAATGAATGTGAACTATATCTCCAGATCTGCATTTGCTTTGACTTAATACAGTTTGTATGTCAGTCTATATCCAGGATATATGTTTCTTTTTAGTACTTCCTACAATTTGTAAAATAATCTTGGATTTATACCACTGAACTCTGTAGTCTCTGATTAGATTCTTCCTTTTTATTCCTAATCTATCTAGCTGGTTGTTTTCAATTTTATCAAAGCAATGTATCACAGATAATTCTGATACAGTTCTTACATTCTAAATCCATATTTCTTTTTTATTTACTATTCATTTTTACAGTGTCTTTTGTAATCTATTTTTAAAATGACTGATCCAGTTACAACAAAATCTTTCTGTAGTAATTCTACCATAATTTTCATTTCACCTGTGAAGAATTTGAGACGGAGATTGGATGACTTTTCTAATATCTTACCTCAACTTTCTAAACAAACAAGGCAGTGTTGCTCAATATTTTAGACCTCTTACCACTCTAACTTACCTTTCCTAGAAAAAAAGATCAAATTAATAAGATAAAATTTAAATTAATTAGATTTGTAGGAGAAGGAATTGTTTGAATTATGGCTTTTATTTTTCTGTTTAATTTATCATCTGCAAATACTCACTTGAAGAAAAATGTAGCAGTTACTTCGGGTTTCAGGAAAATAATAGAAAATTTAAAATTTGAAAATCTATCCATATACTTAATTATTAAGTGTGCAAAGTGAATACATATTAGTTTTTTCTTTGTGCCACAATGCAGCTCAATAGCAGAATCATCACTATAAGTAATAACATTGACAATAAAAAATGGCCTACATGAAAGATCTCTGTGAGTGAGATCTCAGTGAGAAGAAGGGACTATCGAAGAAGGAGGTACCAGCCAGCACTGAGGCTCAATAGGCTAATCCTCTCCCTTGCAGCGCCAGCACAAGGGGTTCTAGTCCTGGTCAGGGTGCCGGATTCTATCCCGGTTGCCCCTCTTCCAGGCCAGCTCTCTGCTGTGGCCAGGGAGTGCAGTGGAAGATGGCCCAAGTGCTTGGGCCCTGCACCCCATGGGAGACCAGGAGAAGCATCTGTCTCCTGCCATCAGATCAGTGTGGTGCTCTGGCCGCAGCACGCGTGCTGCGACGGCCATTGGATGGTGAACCAATGGCAAAGGAAGACCTTTCTCTGTCTCTCTCTCTCTCACTGTCCACTCTGCCTGTCAAAAAAATAAAAAAAAAAAAAGTTAAAAGAAGGAGGTGCCTTTCTCTGAAGGGAGGAGAGAACTTTCACTTTGACTATGGCCCCGTCTAAATAATGACTGACTTTGTGAACTCAAAAGTCTTCTATAGCCTTGACAATTCATGACAAGAGTTTCGGGTGATCACTGATGTGATATATGTTTAACTTTTAAATTTTCTATTATTTCCCTGAAACCCTAAGTAACTGCTACATTTTTTACTTCAAGTGAATATTTGAAGATGATAAAGTAAACAGAAAAATAGAGCAGTCATAATTCAAACAATTTCTTCTCCCTCTACTTCTCAGGAAAACAAAACAAAAGAAAAAAATTTCTCTATAAGGAAGTATTAGCCATGGAAGGGAATTAATCTTGCAAATGAAAGTAATGAAGTTGTTAAATGTAGAGACAGTAAGCTGCTTACTTTTGCTCACCTTATGCATATCTAATATAATTTTTTATTTTCTCATTGTTTAGCAAGAAGCTTAACTTTGGATTTTCTTTCTTTCCTTTTTTTAAAAATTTTTTCTATCATAAATCTGAAAATTTAAGTTGGAATTAGAGGAGCTTTTTCATTTAATTAAAGAATGTATTCTGCAGCTTGAGTACTAATTAAAATCTAGCATTTACTTAATGTGGATGGGTTAACAATTACAGAGAATACTTATTTTTTGTACTTCATCATTTATGGCTGTTCCACATTGCAATCTTAATATTGTAATGATATATGTTGCTGCATTTGATTTTCTGTATAATTTTTGAAAGTAAGGCAATAAAAATTTCTCCGTTTTAAGGAAATTTGCACAGCATAAATCCATTCCCCTGACTGATCATCAAATGACCACGTTGGAGTTTTCTACCAAAGTGACATTGCTGCCTGAAATCTCTGCTTTTTTTCTGAAGCAGCTATCTCATACCATTGATTCAAACCATTCAATTTTAGATTTATTTAATAGCCTTAGATGTATCAAGTGTATTTTATAGTACTTGGGTGAAATTATGTCTGTATAGAAATAAAAACCACAAAATCATTGTCTTAAAGGAGTTCACTGTGAAACAGAAGAAGAAACAACGAGTAAAAAATATTTTGGAGGTACTCAGCTCTGCCTCCCAGCTGAGCCTCTTGGCTGAGCCACTCATCTGTCCTGCTCAGGTGTATTCTCTCTATTCAGCCACGTAACCTTGCTCGCCCGCTGTCTGAGCAAATGGGCACTCTCTGTCTGCCCCTTCTGTTCTGGCGGATGCCCTATCAGAAATAAAGCCTATCACTTCGTTCTCTGTCTCACATCTGAATTCTTTGTTGCATGAAGACAAGAACCTCACGGCTTCCATGGCCTTTCCTCCAGTGACATTTTGGTAACCATGAAGGTATTCTAAGAAGACATCGAAGTTACTACTGTTCTGCATGACTCTCCGCTGTGATGTACGGTTTGATCCCCAGACTTTATAAAAGGGATGACTGACCTTTTCTGTAATAATGCCTAGCCACAGTATAGAGGACCAAGTAACATAGCCAGAAAATGAGAGATTAAACTATGAAATAATGTTACAGCTAGATTGATTTTTCTGTTGTACATGGTAAATGGGCAGAACCCCCCCTTTTACACCAAATTGAGGGGAAGAAAGGAAGTAGTTCTTGTGACCTCAAAATATATACAAACAGGTCACCACAGTTGATCTTACCTGAAAGGTCATAGTTCTTTTCATGGGCATGGTTTTAACTCACAGGGAAATACTTGTGTCAAAATTTGCCCATGACCATAGCTTTCTAGCTCACACTGATGATATTGAAGAAAACTTCAAAAATAGGGTTGGGTTGAACACCCACTTGACTGACATCATAGAGGCTGCCTCTGTGGTCTATTTTATTAGAAACCAGGAGAACAAGGAGCAAACTAGCAGCAGGAGCAATGTAAGGATAGGCAGTAGGCCAATTAATGGCTGCTTTACATGGTTATCTGCTGTCAAGGAGACCCAAGAAGGCCAGTCCACCCCAAACAGCACCTGTTTCTGATATGAGGAGCCAGGACATTGGGCAAGCAGCTGTTGGGATAGAAACCAGCTTCTGTCAGCTCTGCTAAGAGCAAAACCGCTGGACATAGAACTTCCCTGGGTGTTGCAGGATTCATGGTTCAGAACCACAGACCCTGTGGCCCTGAGCTAAAAAGCCTTTGGCTCTGCCCAGCCTCTGTCCAGCTTCCAACTCTAACCACTGCTATTGAGGGGATGGCCCAGGGTCAGTGAAACATAAGTTGCCTATTTGCACTAGCCTCCTATTTAGCTCTCCTCCTAATCCAGCCACAAAATGCAAGTCAACAGGGTGCCTGCCTTAAGGAGATTGACATCGCTCTTGCAATTCTCTTCCAGAACCCCATGGATAGGTCTGGGCCTCACACATACCAGGTCTTAAAGCTTATCCAAATATTACTAAGTTTAAAAAGCCCTTCCTGCCATTTCCTAAAAACAGGACTTTGAGTAACAGCTAACTTAGATAGTCCTGCACCTATTTGCACAGGTCTTCACCAAGGACTTAAGGGGCCTATCTCTTGAGGGGGGTGCACAATAATCCAAAATGTAGATGGTTAAATGTAAGTGATTTATTAGTTTGTTTCCTTTCCCAGCCTGAGACTCTGGTCTTGCACATTAGCTTAACATCCTAGCAAAACTAGCTATTAGGTATCCAGAGGGGGAAAAAAAAAACATAGCCAGTCACTAGAGAGTTAATTATTTAACCTTTATCCTCTCCCCTGGGAAGAGAAAAACAGTCCCAGAGAGGATATGGGTCATACAGCAAACTTCAGGCAGTCCTAGCATTTTCCTAACTGGTTAGATTCCTATTTACAGTTCCTAAATTTCCCTCCTTTGGGAAAAACAAACAAAGCACAGCTTTCACCCACTGAAAAGCTGCCATGACTAGGACTCTCACAAAGAGATTGCTAATTCAGTCCTTCAAAGAGGCAGGCCATAGACCTGCCACCTGCTGCCCAAGAAAGTGCTTCAAATACGGTCAGACTAAATGGGTACAAAATCATGTTCATGCTTTCTTAGACAAAGCCAGACAACTCCAGGACCAGGTCAGACAAGGTTAAAATATCTGGCCTAACATCACATCTGGTCGTGGAAATCCTGCTCATTGCCTCTCCTTGGCGACACAGCATCCACATTCTTTCTGTTTCTCTGTGGACTATTGTGCTTTAATGACCTTGTTCGTTCTGTCTCTAACAGAAGACAAGCCATCCAGCTCCAGGTGCTTCTAGGACAGGGCTTCTAGCCTACCTCATCAGACAAGGAGATCAGCCCTCTGGACCAAGCAGGATGATGCTTCCTGAGGCCACTGTCAAACACCATAGGACAGATAGCAAGAGAAAAATACCCATATCCATCTCTATGCCCACTTGTCAGCTCTGAAGTAGCTACAGAAGATAGCTCTCTGGCCATTTATCCCCATAAGATTATGGGTATTTCTCTCTTGAGGGAGATATGCTAGGTAGAAAATCAGAAATGTAGCCTATGTGAGACAGGCCCGAAGGCCAGCACCTGCTGGAAAAACTCCACAAGCCCAGTATTTTGAACTTCAAAGTCCTGCCCAGAACCTGATAACTTTCCAGGTGGTCCCAGCCCTTCCCCCAAGGAGAGGTGCCGGGAGAATTCTCTCTCCTCTGAAACAAATGAGTTACTGGACCTGATAACATGGGACAATAAAACCTTCACAGACTCCCTAAGGTGAATCTGGGGAGGAGCGGGGAGGTGAGTAAACAGACTCCTTTAAAAATGTAGTGAGTCCAAACAGACTGCATGCTCAACTCTGCCTCTCAGCTGAGCCGCCCACCTGGCCTGCCCAGGTATATTCTCTCCACTCAACCATGTAGCCTTGCTCTCCGCCCCGTCCAAGCGACTGGGCACTCTCTGTCCCTTCCATTTTGATGGATGCCCTATCCCCAATAAAGCCTCATCACTTCAAATATATATATATATATATGATTTTGGAAACCACATAATAAGTAACATTAAAAGCATGGTTTATACCCTTTAGGGCCAGAGGATTAGTAGGTTTAGAAATTATCTGAACAGTGATATCACAACCAGGGTTCCTCAGTTTACAGTCTACCTTTTCATGTGACTTATTGCCTGTTGTTTTAGATTTGTAACACAATCTCCATACCAGCTATTAATTGAGTTTCTCATACCAGCTTAATTCATAGTAAAAGTGGAATTTGTTAATTTATGTATAATAAATTTTATCTGATAATAGAATGAAATGCAAAATCATGTGACTTACAACTAATCAGATATATTTAAACTGAGTTTGTGCCTGATTTGGGGTTCAAATGTTAAGTCAATGTTTGAATGAAGAGTACATAATCATAGCAACAGGTGCAGCCTTAAATGTTCCAGGCTTCATGAAGTTCAGGAAGTGTGGAGTTCTCTTTGGTGGAGAATGGCTTGTTGCATAAGTTTCTAAAATATTTGGTGAATGAAGATCTCCAATATTTATTCCTTCATTGGAAATTTAGCACACTGATGGACATAGAAAAATGTGTCTAAGGTTCTTCTATATCATCTCTCACATGGTCAGGTGATTTATCCCATGAAAGAAAGTTTGGGCATATGAGAAAAGGCATTTGTCTAAATTTCAGTCTGAGAGAAACTTCCACAGCATGTAAATGGAATATGATCATTTTTTATAAAATAGAGTGCAAATATGCTAATAATACAAAAACAGCTGGATACTTCCCTCAAAGCAAACAAACAAATAAAATGCTCTCTGGAAGCAAAACATAAGCTTGTCACTTTTTTTTCCTCAAAAACAAAATAAAAAACTGAGCAAAATAAAAATTGAGTTTCAGATGGGCATTCAGCCTAGTGGTTAAAGGTACCAGCATCCTGTATTGGAGTGCTTGGGTGTGATTCCTTGATGCTGATTCCAGCTTTCTGTTCATGCAAACCCTAGGGGGCAGTAATGAGGACTCTAGGATTTCTGTTTCTGCACACATTTGGGAGACCTGCTTTGAATTCTCAGCTCCTAGTACTGCCATGGCTCAGCCCTGGCCATTGTGTACAATGAGTTGTGAACCAGGGAACAGAATTTATCTGTCTTTCTGTCTCTCCACTTCTAAAAACAAAAGCAAATCATCAACAACTATAAAAGCACATCAAAACCAGGAAAATGTGTTTTTGTAGGTGGAGTGTGAAGATAGGAATATATTAATAATAATAATATAGGAATATATAATAATATAATATATAATATATAATAATAATAATATAGGAATATATTAATAAATTATTAGTCTTGTGTTAACTATTTATTTGTGTTTACAAATGATGATCTTCCCAGTAATTGTGGATATAATAAGAAATAATGGAAAACATCCTGAGAAAGCAATGGAGGATGGCCCAAGTCTTTGGGCACCTGCACCCATGTGGAGACCCAGAAGAGGCTTGTGGCTCCTGGCTCTGGCTAGGCTCAACTCCAGTCCTTGTGGTAATTTGGTGAGTGAACAAGTGGATGGAAGATATCTCTATTTGTATCTTCCTTTCTCCCTGTAACTCTGCCTTTCAAATAAATAAAAAAATAAATGAAAGGAAAAAAAATAAATGGGAAACTAATATCATAAGAAGAATCCAGTATAAAAGATACCAAAATGCTAAATCATTCATTTACAATTTTTAAATAAAATATGGCCTTAATTAATCAATGTATTTGAGGAATGGTGATGGGGCGGGGGAGAGAAAGAACACTCACATTTGCTGGTTCAGTCCCCAAAGCTCAACAATTCAGTTTAAGCTGGGGCTAAAGCTTGGCTCTAAGAACACAATCCAGGTCTCTCATGTGGGTGTCGGGTAGTCAACTTCCCAGGAGCATTAGCAGGGATCAGGATCAGATGTGGAGCAACCAGGACTCCGGACTCAAACCGGTGCACATATGGGATACCAGGGTTGTAGACAGCGACTTAACCCTCTATACCACGAGGCCAAATCTTCTTACCCACTGTTTGCTGTGTGGATACAAGGAGAATTCAGTAATCTGCAACATGGAAGGAGATCCTAATCATTTCTCTCTCGCTGGCACTCTGATTTTGGACTTTCAGCTTCAAGAAGTAGAAATAACTGTTGTTTAAGCCATCCAGTCTATGGTAACTTGTTATAATGTCCTGAGCAGCCCTAGATACATAGTCACCGATTTATTTGCTTCTACTGAAGGCTTGTGAGGGATGAAGTCACAGTCAGCTTTGCTATCGGCTGAGAATTATGCATCTAGTAGCTTTCCAGTAGATGTCTACTTGATAATAACTGCCAATTTGTACTATACGGCTCCTTTCTTACAATGTCAGGAAAGATCTAACCTGCAAGGCAGAGCCCTCTTCCTAGTATGTTAGGTGTTCCTGCTGCAAATGTCCCGAGAACTTCTCTGCTTGAGCTACACATTGTAATGCTATGTATGAAGGCAATTTCCCTGTGGTATTGTGTCAATTTTACTTTATATGCCACTTCAGAGCTAACCCATCTTGCTTGGGCTTTAATTAAATAACCTTCAAGGATGGAGTACCACAGGGGGCAAGGTCACAGGGATAGCTACAATTATTTCCTACAGCTATTGATTTTTCACTAATGATCTTAAATGATGCATAGCTCTGGATCCAGCAGTCTCAATCAGAATGGCAGGTGGGAACTTAAGCTTTAGTTCCCGCAAGGGACCAGAGTAATTTGGACAATTTAAACTTGTTGATGCTACTTTGTAAGTGTGAAGGATGAAAGTCTGAAATATGAACAGTATATGGATGTAATAGTAAATGACTGTAATATGAGTTATTTTGTAGTCAGAAAGAACTGGGTTCAAATTATAGATTTTTCCATAATCTGCTTGGATCTTGAGTTAGTATTGCCAGCCCTCTGAGGCTGGGTTTCATTATGCATAAAACAGAGATAGTGAAGCAGATTTCAAAATTTTTTTTTTAAGTAGAGGAGATGGCAATTTTAAGTGGTTAATCATGCTACTGTAATTGCTGCTTGTTTTCTAATTTTATGTAAGTGATTAAACACATATTCTCCTCTTGGGAATACCTATCTTTTAATTCTTGGAATGTAAAACCTGTAAATACCAAGAAGTATTTCTTTAGTGGTAAAATTGGGGATCATGGGCTAAGACATTGTCCTGGCTCTGATTAAAGAAGAAGGATACTTGACATCCAAATAACTGAGTTTAAGGCCAGGATCTACTATGTGACCTTAAGCAACCTCTTGGCCACTTTGTCTCTGTACTTTATTTGAAAAATATGGACACTAACAGATTCCACAGAGGGCTCTTTTAATGATAAAGAGGATGAGCATTGTGAAGCCTTTGACAGATAAGTGTTATGAAATATCATTAGGCATTGTTACATAAATAAACCCTCAGTGTTAGAATATGTGAAAAATAAGGAATGGAGACATCTTAACAGTGTAAAGAAAATATTGACTTATTTTTTAATTTATTTTTTACTTAGTAAATATAAATTTCCAAAGTACAGTTTATGAATTACAATGGCTTACCCCCCCATAATTTCCCTCCCACTCACACCCCTCCCATCTCCCACTCCCTTTCCCATTCCATTCACATCAAGATTCATTTTCAATTATCTTTATATACAGAAGATCAATTTAGTATGTATTAAGTAAAGAGTTCATCAGTTTGCACCCACACAGAAACACAAAGTGTAAAATACTGTTTCAGTACTAGTTACAGCATTGCTTCACATTGGACAACACCTAAGGATAGATCCCACATGAGAAGTAAGTACACAGTGACTCCTGTTGTTGACTTAACAATTTGACACTCTTGTGTATGGCGTCAGTAATAGTAAGGGACAAAATACCTCATATTTCATCACTCATTCTCCTGTTTGTGGATATTTTGATTGTTCTCTTTCAGGATACTATGAATTCAGCTACTGTGAATATTTTTCTACCAATCTTTATATGGACATATAGCACAGCACTGGGGAAAAGTATGGATTTTCTCCCCTTTCCTGGGTATATTCATTAGTTGGAACATACAGTAGTATATGTTTAATACTTTAAGATTTAAAAATATCTTGTTATAGGTCTTCCATTTGACTATTTGCTTTTCATTGTGGTTTACTTCTCTCCTGACTTAATTAGTATGAGCTGATCTTTTTATGATTACATATGATATTATATATGATTTATATATTATATATTTATGATTTTATATATAATTTAAGACTTTAGTAGATTGGGAAGACTTGATCAGCTCTTGTGCTGACTGTTGATGTACAATGTTATACTTTATCCATTTTAGTATTTTTGCTCTGTTTTGTTCTGCTACTATTGGTTGAACTCTGTAATTAACACACAATTATTCTCAGGTGTTTAAATTTTAATTGAAAACTGATCCTTGTTAAATATAACAGTAGGAATAAGAGAGGGAGCAGAAGAACAATTTGAGACATGCTCAATCGGACTTGCCCGAAATGGTGGAGTTAGAATCGTGCCAGGGGATTACAATGCAATTCCATCAAGGTGGCATGTACCAAGGCCATCTCACTAGTCAAAGTGATCAATTTCTGTTCACAATTGATCACACTGATAGGTCTAAGAGTCAAAGGGATCAAACAAACAAGACTAGTGTCTGCAAATACTAACTGATAGAATCAAAAAGGGAGAGAATGATCCAACATGGGAAGCGAGATACACAGCAGACTCATAGAATGGCAAATGTCCTAAATAGCACTCTGGCCACAGAATCAGCCCTTAAGGCATTCAGATCTGGTTGAAGAGCCCATGAGAGTATTTTAGGCATGGAAATCCAAGACATTCTGGCAAAATAAATAAATAAATAAATAACCTAAATGAAAGATCTCTGTGAGTGAGATCCCAGTGGAAAAAATGGGGCCATCAAAGAAGGAGGTACCTTTCTCTGAAGGGAGGAGAGAACTTCCGCTTTGACTTTGACCCTGTCGGAATAAGATCGAAGTCGGCGAACTCAAAAGGCTTCCATAGCCTTGACGAGAGCCTAGGGAGATTACTGACGCCATACACAAGAGTGTCAAATTGTTAAGTCAACAACAGGAGTCACTGTGTACTTTCTTCCCATGTGGGATCTGTCCTTAAGGTGTTGTCCAATGTGAAGCAATGCTGTAACTAGTACTGAAACAGTATTTTACACTTTGTGTTTCTGTGTGGGTGCAAACTGATGAACTCTTTACTTAATACATACTAAATTGATCTTCTGTATATAAAGATAATTGAAAATGAATCTTGATGTGAATGGAATGGGAAAGGGAGTGGGAGATGGGAGGGGTGTGAGTGGGAGGGAAATTATGGGGGGGTAAGCATTGTAATTCATAAACTGTACTTTGGAAATTTATATTTACTAAATAAAAAAATAAAATAAAATAAAAGCATTATACAGTTATCATAGTATGTGTGAAGTCAGATGATACTATTTTGAAGCTTTGAAGAGTTGAAAGTATATGTTACAAATTTCCAGTCATTAAAATAACCAAATATATATAGCTTCGCAGTCTACTAAAGAAAATATTGATTTAAAATTCCTTGGTAGGTCAGGCAATAGTGAACACATACATTTAGATTTTTTTCTTTTTTCTTTTACTTCTGAAGCTGTAAATGATCAACATTCAACAGAGAAGAAATGAAACTTCAAGATTAGAGGTAACACTAAGACATTAGTAACCAGGAGTCATGGACAATGACGTAAAGAAAGAAAGGAAGGAAGGAAGGAAGGAAGGAAAGAAGGAAGGAAGAAAGAAAGAAAGAAAGAAAGAAAGAAAGAAAGAAAGAAAGAAAGAAAGAAAGAAAGAAAGAAAGAAAGAAAGAAAGAAAGAAAGAAAAGAAAAGAAAGAAAGAAGGGAGGGAGGGAAGAAAAATAATTTTCATGGGTTCTAGACATAGGAGCTTCCTCATAATAAATGATTCTGTAGATACCAATAATATTATTACAATAAAAATAAATATCTGAAAAAAGGATCAAAACATAAAAGAATATTGATAAGCATTTTGTACTGTAATAAAATATTATCTAAAATGCAGAAAACCTATGCAAAAAGAATAACTCTAAATCTATTCTGTTTTTTAGACTTTTATTTAATAAATATTAATTTCCAAAGAATAACTTTTACATTATAGCGGTTTACCCCCCATTACCACCCTCCCATCCGCAACCATCCCATCTTCCACTCCCTCTCCCCTCCCATTCTTCATCAAGATTCATTTTCAATTATCTTAATGTACAGAGGATCAATTTAGTATATATTAAGTAAAGATTTCAACAGTTTGCACTCACACAGAAACACAAAGTGTAAAGTACTGTTTGAGTATTGGTTATACTGTTAATTCAAATAGTACAACACATTAAGGACAGAGATCCTACATGGGGAGTAAGTGCACAGTAACTGCTGCTGTTGTTTTAACAATTGGCACTCTTATTTATGACGTCAGTAATCACCTGAGGCTCTTGTCATGAGCTGCCAAGGCTATGGAAGCCTCTTGAGTTCGTCAACTCCGATCTTACTTAGACATGGCCATTGTCAAAGTGAAAGTTCTCTCCACCCTTCAGAGAAAGGTACCTCCTTTGCTGGTCCATTCTTTCCACTGAGATCTCACTCACAGAGATCTTTCATTTAGGTTTTTTTTTTTTTTTTTTGCTACAGCATCTTGGCAAAAAGGATAATTCTAAATCTTTTCAAAATATGTAAGCATTATTTCATTCTCTGCGGTAAAGTGCTTTGATTGACATACTATTTACTATTGATTAAAACTATAACTCTGTAAAACCATGTTTTGCATTGTATTTTCCATTAGACATGTGCATTACTTATGTCCAGTAGAAAATATGATTTTGAAGGTTATGGATTCATTGCCCTGTAGTAAACTTACTGCGGAACTTTTCCTTCAGCGCCTCAGTTTCTCTAGTTCTCCTTTGAACCATTTTTATCTTCCTGATGTTGCTGAAAAAGCAACTAACTATATGTTTGTAGGAAATGCACACTTTTCCCTTTTTGGAAAATATTATATTTTAATGTCAGATAGGCAAAATAGCCTAACCGGATTCTACAAATTAGAAACTAAGCTTTAAGGAGTTGACTTACCTGGTGCAAGTTTTTATTAGTATGCAGTGGTTACAGCTTTCAAATAGAAGTTTCTTGGTTAAAAATTTTTGCTTTGCATGAGAATCTTGCCAAATAATAAGAAGAAAGTTCCCAAAAAGGAGATGTGAGAGTGTTAAAAATATGCATTAAGTGTGTAGTTTTGCCTATTGTTGACCCTGATAAATAACTGTAATGATCTTTCACACCAAATTGTTTCTATAGTCTATAAATTTTAAGCCTTAAGTCACTATGTTGATGCTGAAATGGATCACAGTTTCTATACCCATTCTGATGAATAATCTTGGAATACATGAGCATTAGTAGGAAAGTAAGAAAAGAAAGGGAGGGAGAGGAGAAAGGGAGATTCATGAGCTGCCTCTTGCAATGACATTATATGCCTGTTGCTCTTAATGTTTTTCTCTGCAGGATATTTCTGTGAATGACACAGAAAACAAGTTAATACGCTGTAAGTGTTTTGTGGATGATAGGCTAGAGTGATACTGTCAGAATGATTCTAAACCATTACATATCATTTTTGTGTGTTTTGGGGGAAATTGTGTCACTTGAGGGGGGGAAGCAAATCTTTGTGATTACTTTATTACATCTTTGATTTCAGTGCAGAAATTTATGTTCACTAAACTTATTCCTTGGGGATGAGGTTTAGAAAAAGAAAGAGGTCTAAGACATTCATATAATTAATATTAGATAAAGGTTTTATGCCTTTAGAAGTTTGGAAATGGCTTTTCCTGCACAAGCATCCCAGCAAAATTTCAAGTCATTTCACACACAAGTAATTAGGATCTACTAGTTAGAAGTTGCTATCTATAGTATCAACTCAATGCCTTGTACTTTATGGACCTTTGGAGGTATAGTGAAGATCATATTCTCTGTAACCTGAAGAGAAATATAATGAAATAAGTAGAAGAAATTCCATTTGAACAATGATGAAATTGAGGCTCACAACATTTAAGTACCTTATGTGGAATTACAAAACAAGAAAGCAATTACACTGACATACTTATATCCACTATTAAGCTCAAGAAAGCTTATCTCTTCCACTGCTGAAAACTCAAAATTGAAAGGGAAGCCTATGTGGAGATGAAGGAAGGGAAAAGAATCATTTTAGCTAGAGCCATACTGGCAGAAGTCATCTAACAAGTTAATGTGGTGACAGGTGGAGTATTTTTACATCTTAATCTATTTCCAACCAAAGCTAGGTTCCTTCCTATGTATTAACATATATGCCTATAGTTATCATGTATTTCTTCTATTATCACACATCAATCAAATGTGCTAGCCAATGTGAAATTATGCAAGTTATGTTGAATAGTTTTAATTAAATAAGAAGAGAACAATTTGGCAAGGCACACTGAAAATAATATATTAAAATATGTTGAAATTAGAAAACAATAGGCCAGAAAATTATTACTAAAACAAACATGTAATATTTTAAATTAGTTTAATTTCTATAGTAACATAAAGAGCAGTTGAAGTAAAACTTCAAGAAATGTCGGTGTGTATATGTACAATATTTTATTTACATTGATAAATGTAATCCACCATCAAAATAATCAGATAAATGCACCCATTTAATATAGGACTGGATAAATGGAAGCAGAAATAGTAGACGTATTAAGATAAGTTGAAAAATACAATGAAGGATTAAATATGCACACTCCTGGAAACTTGATCAAACTGAAAATACCCAGAATGATATTAAGCAGGTACATGACTTGAATAGCACAATTAGTCAGTTGATATAAGATGTGCAGAACCTTTTTCCAACACACTCAGCCTCCCAAAAAATGCTGACATGTACGAGTGAAATCAATGTGTGCTAATACAATAATAGTCCCTTTGGAGAAGAATAGTAGACTCATGCCTGTATGGATATTTAGTGCATAACAGGAACAGTGGCGTAAACGAAAGTGGGAAAATACAGATTTACATGGTTGTTTTGGAAATTTGGCTTTATATTTTAGAAAAAATAAAATAAATTGGTATTTATTTTACTTTCAAAGAATATATCCTGATGATTTCAAAACCAAAGCATGGAAAATGAAATAAGTAAATAGAAACCAAAACTTCAAAAACTTTCAGGAAAATTTAGAACAGAGCCTCTGTTTGACCTGATATGAAAGCATTTATTAAATAACATACAGAAAACATGAAGCTCAAAGGAAAAGAATTACAAATTTGGTTATTTCATTTTAAAAGAAAAAATTGCAACTTTACGGCATGCAAAGCATGAGCATTTGGAATAAGTACTGAATATAAATAATGACCTACAACCCAACACAGAAATGCAAATTATTTGTATAAGAAATCCACAGGATAGCTGAAAATGTTCAATATATGGATAAAGCAAGTTCAAACACTAAAAATTATACAAAATATTAGGTGCTATTTTAATTCCTTGTTTTAGGAAAAATGTAAATATTTGACCCTATGCGTATTGAGGAAGGTGTTCTAAAAGAGCAATGTGCTCTAATGGTGGGAGGTACATTTAATGTGGTAGGTGATTACCCACTATGCACATATCCTAACCCCAGAACTGTGAATGCTACCTCACTTAGCATAAGAGAGTTGCAGATCAATTTAAGAATTTTGAGATGGAGAAATTATTCTGGGTAATCTTTAAAACTACTATAATCAAAAGAGTCCCTTAAATACAAATCCTATAAAACTTTTTAATTTACCAAAATACTCTTCTAAATTTCTGGAGGCCAAAAGTCCAACATTGTTGCAGGAAACTATAGACAAGATGCTGATAGCATTGATTCTTTCTAGATATTCTAGGGGAGAATCTGTCTCCTTGCTTTTCCTTGCTTCTGGAGGTCACCTGCATTGTATGGCTCATAACCCAGCATTCTAAATTCTTTCTTCTATTGACACTACATCTACTTTCTTTCTTGACCTTCCTTACTGCCTGTTTTCATTAAGATCCGTGGAGTAATACTAAACCACTTAGAATACTATAACAAAATGCCTCATAATTCATTGCTTACAGTTCTAGTTCTAGAGGCTGCAAAGTCTAAAATCAAGGCATCATGGCTGCCTGATGAAGGTGCTTTCCCTGTGGTGTCTCATATTAGGAGTTGGGGGACAAGTTCCTTCAAACTTCCTTTATAAAGGCACTAATTACATGCACTGTGACTCCACCCTCATGGTCTAGTCACTTCTCAAATGCCTCATGTCTTAAAATGAACACATTGAGTACTAGATTTCAGTGCATGGGTTTTGGAGGGAAACATTCAGAGCATAGCAGATGTAATGTATTTCAGTGTTTCTACCTGTGATTGATGTGCAGGGGAATTTAAAAATGCTGCTTTTAGGGACCAGTGTTGTGACCCATAGTGTTAAACTGTTGCCTGCAATACCAGCATCCCATGGAGTGCCAATTTGAGTCTGGCTGCTCCATTTCCTATCCTTCCTAATGTGCCTGGGAAAGCAGTATAAAATGGCTCAAGTGCCCAGGCCATATTGAGTTCCAGGCTCCTGGCTTCAGCCTGGCCCAGGCCCAGGTCTTATGGCCACTTGGGGAGTGAACCAGCGCATGGACAAAATCTTTCCCTCTCTCTGTAACTTTCCTTCCAAATAAATAAATACATCTTTTAAAAATAAAAATAAGTAAATTAAAATTGTTGCTTTTAGTATGGCTATAGCCCTAACATTTTCACTGTGTTCTGGGAAGGAAGAAAATAACTTTTCATTCATGCACCAAAAAAATGATATATAGAAAAAAAGAGTATGGAGAAAACAAGTACTGTATCTGAAGCCAGAAAACTTTTAATGGAATTTGAATTTTTAGAGTGGACATCAGAATACACCAAGGCAATAGACTTTCTTAAAGCATTCCTCTATTCATTTTGTCAGTATTCCCAATGAAATGAGAATACTGTTCGGTAAAATCCCGTACAAATGATTGGCTAAAAGGATTGTTGTCTATGTAAATATCTTCTTTTCCTCTTCGTTTCACGTGTTCTGAGTAAGGGGATTATGTTTGAACTGTATTTCTACATAAGTTTTCACCTAAGTCAAGACATCTCTAGAGGAAGTTCTATTAAAAAATGTTGTGGGCTGTGGCTTAAGTCAGCATTGTCTCAGGCAAACTAGAATGGATAGCCACCTGACATGTGTGAAGATACATATATTTGGCTTTCCCTGCATGTAACTGACTTACTCTCCACCTGTCTCTCACAAAGCTGCAGAAGTGATAAAAATAAATAAATAACCTGAGTCTTACCTATGCTTTTATTGTTTATTTGATTCTCACATTGCTTATTCTCTTTATAATACCCAAGATTTCAGATAAGGCTAGCCAGTATTCATTCTCTTAACTTTCATTAATTGATTTGAATTACAGTAATATATGGAATCCATGTATATACACAGGAAAAAAAAAACAAAACAAGGAGAAGACCCTTAGACCTGGGATTTAACCAAGGTTACCAAAATGTTCTATGTCAACCAACCAATTAATAGTTTGTTTCTTTAGTCTTCATTGCTGTTTATTCCTATTTTGTAAACCTAATATAAACAGAGAGAATTTATTCTATACTAGATAAAATAAATACAAGTACCTCTTGGCCACTGACCACAAATACCTCTGTAATACCAATGAAATTATTCATTGCAAACAATCAGTTCATGTGCTAAGCTTTCTCACTAAATACTAGGACATCCTATTGAAGTCTAAATACTGTTCCATGTTGTTCCTTTCTTTTCTGTGTGTTTGCATGTGTATGCATACATATACATGTCAGTAATTGTATCATATAGTATGCATGCAAAGTGTATGATTTATGTATATATCATGTCACTGAGGTACATTGCAAGTTTTTTTTTTTCTTCTTTTGTGACCGTTATTGTCCCTGGTTCCTTCATTCATCTATCCAACATCCATCCACTCATTACATAAGCAAACTTTACCTTTTTTAAAAAATTTTTTTGACTGACAGAGTGGACAGTGAGAGAGAGAGAGACAGAGAGAAAAGTCTTCCTTTTTGCCATTGGTTCACCTTCCAATTGCTGATGCAGCCGGCGCACTGCGGCCGGCGCACTGCGCAGATCCAAAGGCAGGAGCCAGGTGCTTCTCCTGGTCTCCCATGGGGTGCAGGGCCCAAGCACTTGGGCCATCCTCCACTGCACTCCCTGGCCACAGCAGAGCTAGCCTGGAAGAGGGGCAACCGGGACAGAATCCGGTGCCCCGACCGGGACTAGAATCCGGTGTGCCGGCGCAGCAAGGCAGAGGATTAGCCTATTGAGCTGTGGTGCTGGCTGCAAACTTTACCTTTTTTCCCTTTATTCTGACAAAGAAGTACTTTAACACCTTTCTGGATCCTTTCTTTTTATTATTCACCAAAATACAGACATTGGCCTGCATACTTTTTATTTATTTAGAAAGATATTGCTGGTGATCCCTTTAGGGAGATAGTGTATCAAATTCAACAAAGTAGGGGCATTTACCACTTGAAATATCTGACTGAATTCCTGAGGTCTTAGAATCTGATCCAGCGTGTTCAATTTCATTTCTAATATAACAATGGCATCTTGGTCGTTATTTTCTAGTTTTTGATAGAGTAAGAACAACTAATGTTCTGATCAATAACTGTTAAATATTTCTGAGGCCTTCAAGATTAGTATTTCTTTCCTATAAATTCCCATCAATTTTTAATTCTTTGAGAACACTCGCAAGATGCTTTACATATACAAACACCAGCAGGATCCTGTGCACTGTAGTCATAAACAGGAATTACAGGAGTCCGCATTTGCCCTTATTGAGGCAGTGGGCCAATGAGAAACAGGAACAAATGAACAGAAAACAGCAACTTAGATGTGGGCTAGACAAGGGATACCTAACTCAAGATGAGCTCTCTTAAGAATCTGCTGTCTTGTTTTGAATGAAATGCACCAGGTATTTGGTGTTCAGGGATACAAAAGACATTCCATAGAAGGGTATTTAACAGCCTGCACCCACCAAAGGTTAGAAACTCAACTCAGATAACATGTGTTTTCCACTGCTTTCCCCAAATGTCTTTTGCTTAGATTGAGTTTATTCTTTTACATCCCTGAGTTAGGGTCTTCTCGGGCAGAGACCCCCATAAGCACAGCTGTTGCCTCCAAGATCTTACCATTCCAATTGATTGCCCTTCCAGCACTGGCATGGTATGGAAGAGAAGGGATGTTAAATTATTCCCTGGTAATCTGTCAATTTTCCTTGAGATAGGTGCAGAGAGAAGGTTTTGATTTAAGCTTTCAAACTTGCTTAGTTCTTTGAACTCTAAGTGGCAAGATGTGACTGGATTTTCCTGCTTGGCCATTGGCCTCTTGTACCTGTCTCCATCCCAATCTATTTTATCGTAAGGTGTTCATCTTACTTAGAAATCCGTATTTCCCTGAGCAAATGAAAATTTACTGGAATGAGATGAAGAAAATGAACATAATTGAAAGACTATTTTTCATGCAGTGGGGGGTTAAAAATACTCCTTGAGTTTTAGCACAGATATTATCCCCTTTATTACTAAGTAAGTATCATTGTATCCTATAAAATACTAGCTAATATTTTACACTCCAATTTGCAATACACACAGAACTTTGACCTCAGCGATCATAACCCAGGGACAAATATTTCCTACTCTATTTTCCGAAAGAAGAAGTAGAAGCTTTTAAAAAATAAGCAATCAGTTCAATTCCACACAACATTGTGGTTAAAACCTTGAATCTTCAGCCGGGTCCATCTCACTCTGAATCTCTCTTCAGTCACATATTTCTTTGTAGCAATGGAGCTAATGGATATGCAGATATTATTGGATAACTTTAATTTACCCACAGAAGATATCCAGATAAATTTTAGAAAATTTGTCATTCTTCCCTTTTCATCATTTCCATTTTGCAAACGTGACCATTGATAGCACATCTTCTTCAGTGTTTCCAAACAGCCCTTTGGAAAGCATAATCTGTTTTCCTTTATTATTTTTGCATATCTAGTGTCAGCACCAAACTCCCATACAGTGTCTACATATACATATAGACAGTGATGTTATTGTTGTGTGGCAACAGGATTCTCAATGAGAGAGGAAATTAAAAAAGCAACAGGTGATGAAAACAGAATGATTACATCTTCTCTGAGCATAAACACTGCCAACACCTGATAATCCTGAAAGACATTTAGTTCTGTTCAATAAATATCTGTATCTGCCCAATGGAGCCATTTTTCATCATTACTGAAATAGACGTGACCAGATTTTAAATGTAAGTAAATTTAATGCCTGGTAAGAAAATGAATCTGAAAGCTCTGGAAATGTTACACAAAAGCCTTCTAATTTGCTTTGTTTAGGTTTTTTTTAAAATCTATATGATAAACCTTTGCATCTTCACCATGAAAACATATCCAATACAATTCCTTAAGCTACTTCTTGCAGCACTAAAAAAAAAAAAACAAACAAACAAAAAAAAAAAAACCAGTACTCTGCTCCAGATAAGATTTTAGTATTTGAGAACATTATTTGGCATGTTTATTTGAACACTGGAGAAATCATAATTATGGAAATCTAGCCTACTAGTACTTGGGCTCTTTAGTTTTAATTTTGCTGTTGTTATTGTTATTTTGTTTTAAGTATTTATTTATTTGAATGGCTGAGTTACAGGAGAGAGAGAGAGAGAGAGAGAGAGAGAGAGAGAGAGAGAGATTGAGAGAATCTTCTATCTGCTGATTCATTCCCCACATGGCCACAAGGGCCAAGGCTGGGTCAGTCTGCATGCAGGAGCCTGGAACTCAATTAGGATCTCCTACATGTGTGACAGGGGATCAAGTATTTGGGCCATTCTCTGCTGCTTTCTCAGTGCATCAGCAGGGAGCCATATAGGGAGTGGAGTAACAGGGACTCAATCCAGCACCCAGATGAGATGCCTGGAGTCATGGAGACAGCTTAACCTGCTCCTCCACACTGGCCCTTGGCTCACTGATTTTTGAAACCAAACAACTTAGTGTCCAAATGTAGCATGCTCCTATGAAACAGCATCTTTGGACTGGCAAGGTGTCTAGTATCAGCAGCAAATAAAAAATTTAGAGTTTATTGCTTTGTCTTCATAGCTCTCCAGTGGCTGTAATGAAGCTAACATTTCTCTCTCTTTCCATAGTTTGTCAGTAGGAAATTATGGGAATTCATGATGCAGAAACACACTTATGCACAGCACTTTTAAGAAAGTACTCAATTGTTAAGGCCTTTCTCTGGTTGGAGGTGTCTAAGTTGCTTTATAGGACCAATTATCCTTTAGCTGAGCTTAGAACGCTGAGAATTATATAGGTTAAAGTGTCTAAGGTAGTTCAAAGCAGATGAGTTCTATGCTTTAAATATATAACTTCAAATCTCAGATCTTACATTTTAATTTATTGCTTAGTTTGGGTCCTTTGAGTTCTATGAGTCTCAGTTTCCTTATATACAACATAGGGTTGAAAATATCTACATTTTAGAGTTTGATTAAGTATTGAAAGGGTAGATGAACAGGCTCTAACATTTTGGCAGCAGCATAAACCCTAAATATAGTAGCAATATGGTTACCATCAAAGAAACAACAAAAGCTAAGAAAATGCATTTAAGTTACTTTTGCATGATCCTGAATTATCTTACACAATAGTAAGTTACTTAAAGAAGGGATGTGCATTTTGCATCTACTTAGCACATGCAAGGTTTGTCTAATTTACTTTGCTTTGAATTCTCAGCCAGTTCTCTTAAATGAACAGAAAGGTAGCACTTCATAACAAATGCTTTGAAGTAAGAATGAGTTATGTGTGAACAAAGTAGCCACATGTTATTTTCTGTAGAATCTTGAATAAGGTTCTAAAATTTGTATGCATAAGATTTCTTATTTATGAACTGGGAATAATATTTAGTTCACTGGCTCGTTTTGTAGTTTTGGCGGCATATAAAATTTGCTAACATGGTTCTTAATATATAGTATATTCTTGCTATGGGGTACATTGGTATTATAGTAGTAGTAATAGTTGTATTACTCTGGAACATTTAATACATTTAGTCATTCCGTATCCTTGTATGCACAACAGGAATTTTGATTGAACAGATTCATTTTGGTAGAGATTTTAAGTGCTCACCCAAATCTTGTTCATATTCCTCTGTACACATGTAATGGTAGTATACTTCCCCAACACACCTAACGATTTAGCAGAAAAACCATTAATTTTGGCTGGGAAGCTATTCACAGAATCTACAGGTTCCATATAGAGACAAAAGTACAAAAGAACCAATAGTCGACCCCCCTTGCTGTAGTAACAAAGACCCTTTCCCAGATGGAGCAACTATAAGGTAATGGAACCTCCAACATCTCAGATCCTGCATGGAGTAGAACCCTGGTCACTCTGTGATGGAAACGTGTGGGAAATTAATACATTTGTAATGTGGCAAACACATGAAATCTGAATTTTTGCCACTGCAGCATTACCTAGTCCAGGCTCTCTAATTAACTTAAGCAATAGATAATATTGGTTTTCATAGTAAGAATACTTTTAATAACATCTTCTCTTAGAAAGTCTTTTGGGAAAATGTTTTCTTGATGACTAACAGAAAAGTAAGTCAATTTATGTCAATAGTAATAAAAATGAAATATTTCTTGCTGTGTGAACTCTAGAAGCATGAGACAGACAATGCAATGCCAAGAACTGATAAAGAGTTCAGGCATTTTGAAAAGGTTATTGCAGAGAAAACTAAATTCAGATCATTCCAGACCAGGTATTGCATATGAATATTTAAAGGAATTAATTTAATTTATTTGATGCTTGATTATTAATACAGAGAGCTAATAAGCCTAAAAGCTAATAGACCAACCTAATAAATCAAAGTCAATAACCCAAAGACTAATAACTCCTAGTAGAGGTTGGAATTGAAAGTCCTTTCTCTCTACAGGACACAAATATAGGACAGTATGGCTGTGATGAGGTGACCACCTACTGCTCTGCATTTGACACATATCTGGGTCCTCTTTTGTCATGAACATTTTGATACCTGTCATTAGACTAGTCATCTACACTGAAAAGCACTATTGCTTGGTGGAATCAGACCACCTAATTCAAAGTTATTCTCTGCTGCCTATTGTCTGTGTGGCCTTAGGCAATTGACTTGAAGGCTCCGTTACCCAGTTTCCTAATTTGTAAAATAGGAAGACTAACAGTAAAGGTACTACAGTCTTGCTATAATTAAATGAGTGACACATTAAAAATATTTAGAAAAACAAACAGTATATATGCAGCAACTTTTAATAACTCAATTATTTAAATTATCTACATCTCTCTAGGACTGAAGTATATGTTCCACAAAATAAGATGATGGAAAGAGATGATCCATTGAAGTCCTGTTACATGCTTTTCTGTTTCTTTCAGCAGTTAAAATTTTATGAGTTCAGGTCCTATGACTATATGTTTTTATCCCATTGGATTTCCATAATGCAATGAATCACAACACAAAAGACACTTTATAAGTATTTATTGAATATATACATCAATGTCTTTATAAGTTACTGTAAATCAAGGGTCAAACATGAAACTGTTGTAGTTTCTATTAAGTTAAATTCTCACATTGAACCAACTAACAATGTAAGTGCCATTATCCCCTCATATTAAATAGGGGGAAATTATACAAAAAGACAATAGATAACTATTTCAAGGCCATGCATTAATGGCTGGAGATCAGTGAAGAAGAGGAGTGTTTGAATTTTAAATTCTGAAATAAGCACATATTTTTCATACATATTTTTATGAAGACAATTTATAACTGAACTGTGGACCTGACATAGAAAACTGGAGTGGAGTATTGATATAGTGCTTCCATATTATAGACATAAAAATTGCAGTCATTTTTGCACGTCTGTCTTAATCATGAAGAAATGGATTTGTTTTTGAGAAGTGAGATTATGTTTATTCTGTTTTGGTATAATGCCTGGCACAAAACTGATACTCTGTTTATGTTGATGGATGAATGAATAGTAATTAGAAACTGGGTAGTTGATGAGTTATATTTCAGAGGTTGTTTTACATCAAATTATCACAGTCCAGATTGGATGTGACTATATGCTAGTTGTCATTTTTGTTTTCTTGTTTAATCATCACAAATATATGTAAGACATGAAGAATTATTCACTTAATTTTATAGATGATATTTATGCTGAGAAAATAACACATTTAGCTTTGTGTTTCCACATTATTACATGACTCTTGGGAGTTGTATATCTCTAGGGGAGGTGTAAATATGTTGTAAATATGCAACAACCACAATTTGGGTTTTCATTTTTACTTATTCTATTACTGTGTAGTTTTAGATCAACCATTTTTGAAAAATGAAGCCCTGTTTTTTATTTGAAATTGACACTCAGTTCAGGCTCTATTATCAACCTCTTGGAATATTTATATCTTGTGGGAGGCAAATTGTTCCCCCATTGTTAATAGTGTTGTTGGCCCAAAATATCTGAGGTGCCAAACTGTGTAAGCTTAGTGAAAATGAGTGGGTGTCTTGCAAAAGCCATGCAGGGCAACCCATCAGGAAGGTGAAGTAGCGATTTTGAGGCTGGTATTTAATGTGTCTTCCACAATTACTCCCCCTCATTTCAGCTCAGTATGGTGACAGCTGATAAGAGTTCAATATCTCCCATCTGATTTAGAGACTATTCTCAATTGAATCAATTGCTATTTTGATTAAAGACTGGAGATGCAAGTCAATCAGGGTGACCAAAATGTTTGGTGTTTTTTACATTCTCCTAAAAACCATCAAACCATGTGAACCGCAGACCAGATGAATGGACTCGAGAATTACGAGTGGTCAGTTGGTAAATGATTCTTGCAACCATCTCAGGTAGCTTGTTGAACTGTTTGAAAGCAACACAACTAGAAAGCTCTACTTGAATGTACCAGAAAATCATTCCTGGTGTGTGAAACAATTTGATTTAACATCGAACAGATATGGTGCATTAATATGGAACCATTAGTTTGGCACTGAACATACTTTACTGGAAAACAGAAAAAAAATGGTTTTAAGAAAATATTCACAGATCTATGGATGAATGATGAGAACTGTCTTTTATTCTCAAAAAATACATGATAATTAAGGGAAAATATAAATTCTGAATTGTACTTTAAAATAGATTCTCTGTACTTCTGCTTTCCTTACAATCTACTGAAAGGAAATAGAATATTCTCAGGGATGGTATATTTCTAAAGAAACAAAAAGCCAGGGCTTAGTTTGTGTATAAAATTGGCAATCGCCTGAGCCAAGTCCCACTGACTAAAGATCAGTGTCATGAAAGTTTATGCTCGAATTTTCGGTCTCTTTTGTCTTGCCTTCCTTTTTGTGATTGGTGTATAAGCAGAAAACATGTTTTAAAAGCCGGATACTAGTTTGTATTTTAAAAAAATACACTTTAAGAATATGTCTGGCCCAAATGTACATAACTCCTCTTTTCTTCATTTCTAACAACTCAGTAATTGTAATAAGTTACTTGGATTCTAGGAGTATGTATTTCCTTATATCAATTTACTTTCAGAAAGATTTTGACGCAGAATGAGAAGGCATGGCATAAATCATAATAAAACATGATGAATTCAGGGTACAGGAAAAATATAGGGAGGCACAAGAAGTATGGGTATTCTCATTAATATCTATGAGTTTTTGAAAGTTCTGATGAGACCGTTCAGTTCTAATTTTGCTAAAATTTTGTTTTCAACCAATCAAAATTAGAAGATCCTCAATGCATGTAAGAAAATCAACCAGGCGTCAGTTGAAGCAAGGACTGACAAAATGAAAAAGTCATCATTTGGGGTCAACTAATGCGATAACTAATTTCAACAAATTTATTTATTTGCAAGTCAGAGTTACACAGAGAGAGGAGAGGCAGAGAGAAGAGAGGAGTCTTCCATCTGCTGGTTCATTCCCTAGTTGGCTGCAACTGCCAGAGCTTCTCCAATCTGACACCAGGAGCTAAGAACTTCCTCCATGTCTCCCACACAGGTGCAGGGGCCCAAGGACCTGGGTCATCTTCTATTGCTTTCCCAGATCACAACAGAGAGCTAGATTGAAAGTGGAGCAGCTGGGACTCAAACTGGCACCTATATGGGATGCTGGCACTACAGGCAGTGGCCTCAACCACTACACTACAGTGCCAGCCCCCCAAAATGCCAAGAAATTAATCTGCACATCTACAATCAACTAATATTTGGCAAACGAGGTGAAATACACTGGAGAAAGAATAGATTCAACAAATAGTTCTGGGAAAATTGGATCTACATGTGCAGAAGTATGAAACAAGATTCTTACATTGTATCATATATAAACATTAACTCAAGGGCTGGTGCCATGACACAGTGGTTAAAGGATACCACCTGTGACTTTGTGATCACATAAAGCCAGAGTTCGTGTTCTGGCTGCTCCACTTCCTATCCAGCACCCTGTTAGTGGGCTGGAAAAAAAAAACAGAAGATGGCCCAAGTACTTAGGTGACTGCAACCCTTGTAGCATACCTGCAGAAAACTCCTGGCCCCTGGATTTACTCAGCCCTGGTCATTGCAGCAATCTAGGTTGTGAACCAGGGGAAGGAAGATTTGTCCCTCTCTCTCTCTCTCTCTCTCTCTCTCTCCCTCTCTCTCTCTAAAATATACTATCTGATACTATGAAATTATTAAAGGAAAGGATTGGTATGGGGAAGATACTGGGCCATAGTATGTAAAGCCACCATCTGTGGCACCAGCATTCCCTATGGGCACCAGTTTGATTTCTGGCTGCTCCACTTCTAATCCATCTCCCTGCTAATATACCCGGGAAAGCAGCAGAAAATCACCCAACTCCTTGGTCCTCTGCACCCACTTGAGATACCCAGGAAAAACTCCTGGCTCCTGGTCAGATTGCCCCAGCTCTGGCCATTGTTAGGGAGTGGACTAGCAGGTAAAAGATCAATCTCTCTCTCTCTCTTCCTCTCTCTCTCTCTTTCTCAATCCCACCATCTCTCTCAGTCCCACCATCTCTCCCTCCCTCTGTAACTCTGCCTTTCAAGTAAATAAATAAAATTATTTAAAAAATAGTATTTTTAAAAAATAACTGAAGAAACTCTTCAAGACATTGGCATAGGTAAGATCATTTTGGAAAAGACTCCAGAAGCACAGACAATAAGACCCAAACTATACAAATGGCATTTTTAAAATTTATTTGACAGGTAGAGTTATAGACAGTGAGAAAGAGACAGAGAGAAAAGCCTTTGTTCCCTTGGTTTACCCCCCAAATGGCCGCTACTGTCAGCACTACGCTGATCCAAAGCCAGAGGCCAGGTGCCTCTTCCTGGTCTTCCATGCAGGTACAGGTGCCCAAGCACTTGGGCCATCCTCCACTGCCATCTGGAGCCACAGCAGAGAGCTGACCTGGAAGAGGGGCAACCAGGACTAGAACAAGCGCCCATATGGGATGCTGGTGCTGCAGCTGGAGGACTAATCCAGTGAGCCATGGTGCCAGCCCATATACAAATGGTATTAACTCAAGGTAAGAAGCTCCCCACTACTAAGGATACACTCAACAAAGTGAAAAGGTAATGGATGGAATGGAAAAATATCTGCAAACTATGCAACTGATAAAGGATTAATATGCAGAATCTATAAAGAAATCAAGAAACTCAACAACCACAAAGCAAACAATCTGTTAAGAAATAGGCAAAGAGGGCTGGTGCTGTGGCATAGCAGGTAAGGCAACCACTTGTAGTGCCAGCATCCCATATGGGCACTGGGTCTGTCCGTGCTGCTCCACTTCCAATCTACCTCTGTGCTATTGTCTGGGAAAGCAGAATAAGATAGCTCAAGTCCTTGGGCCCCTGCTCCCTCACGGGAGACTCAGAGGAAGCTCCTGGCTCCTGGCTTTGGGTCAACACAGCTATGGCCATTGCAGCCAATTGAGGAGTGAACCAGTGAATAGAAGATCTCTCTCTGTGTCTCTTCTTTTCTCTGTGTGTAATTCTTTCAAATAAATAAATATACTTAAAAAAAGAAATGGGCAAAGGAAATGAACAGGCATCTTTCAAAGGATGAAATTCAAAGGACAAACAGACACACACACACACAAAAATATAAAGGATCCCTAGTCATCAGGGATATACAAATAAAAACCACATTGAGATTTCACCTTAGCCTAGTTACAAAGGATATCATCCAAAAATTAAAAAACAACAAATGCTGATAAGATGTGGGGAAAAAACCCTATTATACAGTTGGTGGGGATGTAAACATTATGGAAGATAGTTGGAGATTCCTCAGAAATCTGAAAATAGATCTATCATATGACCCATTCATTCAACTCCTGGGAATTCACCCAAATAAAATGAAATCAACATAAGAAAAAGTTATCTGAACCCTTATCTCAATTCACAATAATAAGATATATAATCAACACAGATGTCCGTCATTTCATGACTAGAAAAAGAAAATGTGGTATATAAACACTTTGGAATAATACTCAGCTGTAAAAACTAATGAAATCTTATCTTTTGAAACAAAATATAACTGGAAACCATTATGCTTGGTGAAATGAGCCAGTACCAAAAAGACAAATATCATATATTTTCTCTGATATATGGCAGTTAATATAAAATATAAGAACAATGTATAGGAAAGAAATGATTATTTGGGGACATGACTTTCATTTCAGCCCTTATTTACACTCTTGTGAAGCTAAAATCTTCCTATTTTTGCTTGTTGAATATTATGGTTAGTGGTGAATTAAGTATGATTATAGAGTGCATTGAAATTATGTTTTTGAAAAATTAATGGAAAAAGGAAGGATGGAGGGAGTTTGAGGGAAGAAAGGAAATATGGCTATTTTCTTAAAACTGCACCTGTAGGCTGGTGCTGCAGCTCACTAGGCTAACCCTCTGCCTGCAGTGCCGGCACCCCAGGGTCTAGTCCAGTTGGGGCACTGGATTTTCTGTCAGTTGCTCCTCTTCCAAGCCAGCTCTCTGCTGTGGCCCATGAAGGCAGTGGAGGATGGCCCAAGTGTTTTTGCCCTGTACACGCATGGGAGACCAGGAGGAAGTACCTGGCTCCTTGCTTTGGATTGGCACAGCGTCATAGCGGCCATTTGGGGGAGTGAACCAACAGAAAAAGGAAGACCTTTCTGTCTTTCTCTCTCTCTCTCTCTCTAACTCTCTCTCTCTCTCTAACTCTGCCTGTCAAAAAAAAATGCACCTGTAAAATACATGCAATTTGTTCTCGTTATAGTAATAAAAATCTTTTAAAAAACAACAAAAAGCTTTCTCTTTTTGTTTCATTTATCATAAAAGATTTACTTATTTATTTGAAAGTCAGAATGGAAGAAAGAGATGGAGAAAGGGAGCTCTTTCATCTGCTGATTCAATGTGTAGCAGGGCTCTAAACACTTGAGCCATCCTCAGCTGCTTTTCCCAAGCCATTAGCATGGAGCTGAATCAGAACTGGAGCAACTGAGACTCTAGCCACTGCTCCTGTGGGATGATGACACCACAGGTGGTGGCTTTACCAGCAATGCCACAATGCTGGCACCAATCTAAATAGTTTTGTTCAGCACTCTTGCCTCAGAATCAGCCCTTAAGCCATTCAGATCTTGCTACAAAGCCCATGAGAGCACTTCAGGCATGGACAACCAAGACACTGTAGCAAAAAAAGAAAAAATAAATGACCTACATAAAAAGATCTCTGTGAGTGAGATCCTGGTGGAAAGAAGGGGCATTCAAAGAAGGAAGTACCTTTCTTTGAAAGGAGGAGAGAACTTTCACTTTGATTATAGCCTTATATAAATAATGTTGGAATTTGTGGACTCAAGAGGCTTCCATAGCCTTGGCAGCTCATGACGAGAGCCTTGGGTAATCATTGACGTCATAAATAAAAGAGTGTCAATGGTTAAATCAACAAGAGTCACTGTGCACTTGCTCACCATGTAGGACCTCTGTCCTTAATGTGTGGTACTATGAGAATTAATGGTAAAACTAGTCTTCAAACAGTACTTTATGCTTTGTGTGTCTGTGTGAGTGCAAACTGTTGAAATCTTTACTTAGTAGAGTTGATCATCTGAATATAAAAATAATTAAAATGAAATTTAATGAAGAAGGGATGGTGGAGGGAGTAGGAGGTGGGGTGGTTTGGTGGGAGGGTGGGTTTTGGGGGAAGAATTGCTATAATCCAATAGTTGTACTTATGAAATTTATATTTATTAAATAAAAGCTTTCTATAAAAATAAATAAATAAATAATTTTGTTGAATTAATGGATCAGGATTGGTGAGACAATGGATATGACCAGAGATATGCCACACAGTTTTTCATCATTATCTCATGAAGATTTTTCATTAACTTCTCCAGATTTCTTCATTTGGTAGGCATTATTTAGGAGAGACACCAGGTGAAAACATACTCATTAGACTTCCCCTGGGGAGACAATTTGGAAGTTGTAATTTTCCACTGTAAGTATAGACAGCTTCACCACGAAAAGAAGCCTTCACATTGATAGTGACAATAATGTTCTTTAATGTTTTAGGCACCCACCCCGAAGGCCTCCTTAATGGGAAGCAGATGTGCTTTATGTCTCCATTTTCTTCAGCAATGTGGTCACTTTATACAGAATTCACAACATAATTGATGCTGAAGGAAGACACCTGTCCAATGACATGAACCACCCTATCTGTTTGAGGAAAAGATCATGGTAGTCATATTACTGAATACTTAGCATGCACTCGGCACTCTAAGATTAGGCAGTTTAAAAATGTAGATTTACTCAAAAATAGCAATGAATCTATGTAGTTGGTACAACTTTTATTTTAATTGTAAAATTCAGAAAATAGACATAAGGCAATCTCATTTAGTGACTATGTTGTGAGGTAATAAAAACTATGAAATCATATTTGGGTTTACTGAGTTCTACACAATATTTTCCATACAGTAGTCCAAGACTTTATGTGATTACTCCAAGTGAGTATTAAACTCAGTGTGGAGATATGGAAACTGAGACTTGGATACTTTAAGTACTTTGGCCATCATCATTTTTCTGTCCGTTGAATCCTTTAAATAAATTATACTGCCTCTTTCATTCACTTATTGAATTTCTCTGCTTTTATTACTGGACATTCTGTTATTATTCTAATTTATATAGGGCAGCCTGAAAATATACAAAATGTTCTCATTTAAATTTATAATACAGAAAATTATAGGATTATCAGAAATACAACAAAGTTGGAAAGAATGTATGTCCAAACTCAGGATAAAAATAATCCTATATTTTAATGACAATTACAGCAGATTAAGTTCATCTTAAATTTTGACATTTGAATATTTCACAAATGACAAAAAACATGTCTTTTATACAAATCTCTGTCCAAATACTGCTAATAAAATGGAAAACTTCAAAAAATGGATAAATTCCTGATTTGTGTTCCCTAACAAGATTAGGTCAAGAAGATATAGATGAAACTTTAAAACAACACCACTAGTCAAACAATACCCTATACCTTGTTTGGTTGTGTGAGAGCAGCCTGTTGAAATCTTTGCTTAGTGTATACTAAGTTGATCTTCTGTATATGAAGGTAACTGAAAATGAAACTCGATGAAATGCGAGATGGGAGAGAGAGTGTGAGAGGGGAAGGCATCAGGAGGGAGGGAGGTTGGTGGGGGGGAAGCCACAACAATACTAAAGTTGCACTTTGTAAATTCACATTTATTAAATAATAAAAAAATAAACTCTTAAAAAAAGAAGATATAGACTTAAAATAGTACATGTTGTGAAAATTTTATAATGTGGAATGATCATTGAAATATCAAGGACTTTAGTAATTGTATTTCCTGAATAAATGTATGTTTATGAATTTTCTAACTTACATTTTGTTGTCTCCTCTGCTAATAATAATTATCCCAAACTCACTAGCTTTGTTCCTTAAAGGTTGTTGCAGTAGTGGAAAATTAGTGGAAAGAAACAAATCAGTTACTGACTCATTAGTTTTCAACACTTTAAAACTAATTTGTATTTGGACGTGGTTTTTAAAAATATTGAGAAGTAGTATACTTTTTAGTTAATATCCTAAATGATGTGAAATCACACTTTTTCAATAGATCACTTCATTTATGAGTTTAATTCTGATCTAAGGTTTATTGCAAATAAATTTGTATGAGTCAAAAAAAAAAAAAAAGAAGATATAGATAACCTAAACATACCCATAACCAGCAATGAGATTGAAGCAGAAATCAAAAGTTCCATCAAGGAAAAGTCAAAGATCTAATGTCTTTACCACTGAAGTACAAAACATTCAAAGAGAAAGTAACTCCAATATTCTTGAACTACTTCAAATTATTAAACAAGATGGAACTCTTCCAAACTGTTTTTATGAAGTCAGCATTACTTTGATACCAAAACCAAACATTACAATGAAAACAACAGTCCTATATCATTAATAACCTCAAATGCAAAGTTTCTCAACAAAATACTAGCAAGTTGAATCCACCACCACATCAAAAAGATCATACATCATGATCATGTGGGATTTATACCAGAAATGTTAAGGTGGTTCAACATTAGCAAGTCAATAAATGTCACAAATCACATCAATAGAATGAAGAACAAAAACCCATATGGTCATCTCAATAGATGCTGAGAAAGCATTTGATAAGATTCAATACGCCTTCATGATAAAACCCTTCCTCAAAGTATGTATAGAAGGAACATTCCTCAAAATTATAAAAATTGTGTACCACAAACCAACAGCCAATATCATCCTGAATGGGGAAAAGCTGAAAGAATTTCCCCTCAGATCTGGTAAAAGATAAGGATGTCCACTTTGTCCATTCTTATTCAATATAATATTGGAAGTTTTATCAAGAGCAATTAGGGAGAAGGAAGAAACAAAAGCATTAAAATTAGAAAAATGGAAGTCAAATTATCCTTATTTGCAGATGGCATGATGTTGTGCACTGAAAAAACTAAATATACTACCAAGAAGCTGTTAGAATTGTTTTTTTTTATATAGCTTTTATTTAAAAAATATAAATTTCCGAAGTACAGCTTATGGATTACAATGGCTCCCCCCACACAACTTCCCTCCCTCCCGCTACCCTCCCCTCTCCTGCTCCCTCTCCCCTTCTGTTCACATCAAGATTCATTTTCAATTCTCTTTCTACACAGAAGATCAGTTTAGTACATATTATGTAAAGATTTCAACAGTTTGCCCTCACATAGAGACACAAACTGAAAATACTGTTGGAGTACTAGTTACAGTATTAATTCACAATGTACAGCACATTAAAGACAGAGATCCTACATGATTTTGTTTTAAAGAATTGATTAATTATCTATGCAATTTCCAATTTAACACCAAGATTTTTTAATCATTTGCAATTATCTTTATACACAGAAGATCGATTTAATATATACTATGTAAAGATTTCATCAGTTTGCACCCACACAGAAACACAAAGTGAAAAAATACTGTTTCATTACTAGTAATAGCATTATTTCACATTGGATAACACATTAAGGACAGATCCCTCATGAGACGTAAGTACACAGTGACTCCTGAAGTTGATTTAACAATTTGACACTCTTGTTTATGGCGTCAGTAATCTCCCTAGGCTCTAGTCATGAGTTGCCGAGGCTATGGAAGCCTTTAGGGTTCGTGGACTTCGATCTTATTCCGACAGGGTCATAGTCAAAGTGGAAGTTCTCTCCTCCCTTCAGAGAAAGGTACCTCCTTCTTTGATGGCCCCGTGCTTTCCACTGGGATCTCACTCCCAGAGATCTTTCATTTAGGTCTTCTTTTTTTTTTTTTTTTGTTTTGTTTTGTTTTTCAGAGTGTCTTAGCTTTCCATGCCTAAAATATTCTCATGGGCTCTTGAGCCAGATCCGAATGCCTTAAGGGCTGATTCTGAGGCTAGAGTGCTATTTAGGACGTCTGCCATTCTATGAGTCTGCTGTGTATCTCGCTTCCCATGTTGGATCATTCTCTCCCTTTTTGATTCTATCAGTTAGTATTAGCAGACACTAGTCTTGTTTGTGTGAACCCTTTGACTCTTAGACCTATCAGTGTGATCAATTGTGAGCTGAAATTGATCACCTGGACTAATGAGATGGCCTTGGTACATGCCACCTTAATGGGAATGTATTGGAATCCCCTGGCACACTTCTAACTCCATCATTTGGGGCCATTCCGATTGAGCATGTCCCAAATTGTACATCTCCTCCCTCTCTTATTCCCAATCTTATATTTCACAGGGATCCCTTTTCAGTTAAAATTTAAACACCTACGGCTAATAGTGTGTTAGTTGCCAAATTCAACCCATAGTACTAGAACAAATACAAACAACAAAGGGAGATACTAAAATGGGTAAAGATTTACATTGTACATCAACAATTCAGACAGGAGCTGATCATGTCTTATTTTCTCATAGTGTTCATTTCGTTTCAACAGGTTTCCTCTTTGGTGCTCAGTTAATCATCACCAATCAGGGAAAACAAATGATATTTGTCTCTTTGGGACTGGCTTAATTCACTCAGCATGATGTTTTCCAGATCCCTCCATTTTGTTGCAAATGATCGGATTTCATTGTTTTTGACTGCTGTATAGTATTCTGTAGAGTACATGTCCCATAATTTCCTAATCCAGTCTACTGTTGATGGGCATTTGGGTTGGTTCCAGGTCTTAGCTATTGTGAAATGAGCTGCAATAAACATTAGTGTGCAGACGGCTTTTTGGTTTTCCAATTTAATTTCTTTTGGGTAAATTCCAAGGAGTAGGATGGCTGGGTTGTATGGTAGGGTTATATTCATGTTTCTGAGGAGTCTCCAGACTGACTTCCATAGTGGCTTCACCAGTTTGCATTCCCACCAACAGTGGATTAGTGTCCCTTTTTCCCCACATCCTCTCCAGCATCTATTGTTGGTAGATTTCTGAATGTGAGCCATTCTGACCGGGGTGAGGTGAAACCTCACTGTGGTCTTGATTTGCATTTCCCTGATTGCCAGTGATCTTGAGCATTTTTTCATGTGTCTGTTGGCTATTTGGATTTCCTCTCTGGAAAAATGTCTATTGAGGTCCTTAGCCCATCTCTTAAGTGGGTTGTTTGTTTTAATGTTGTGTCGTTTCTTGATTTCATTGTAGATTCTCGTTATCAGCCCTTTATCTGTTGCATAGTTTGCAAATATTTTTTCCCATTCTGAAGGTTGCCTATTCACTTTCCTGACTGTTTCTTTTGCAGTACAGAATCTTCTCAGTTTGATGCGATCCCAATAGTTAATTTTGGCTTTGAGTGCCTGTGCTTTTGGGGTATTTTCCAAGAAGTCTTTGCCAGTACCTATATCTTGCAGGGTTTCTCCTATGCTCTCCAGTAATTTGATGGTGTCGGGTCGTAGGTTTAAGTTTTTAATCCATGTTGAATGAATTTTTGTGTAAGGTGTAAGGTAGGGGTCTTGCTTCATGATTCTGCAGGTGGAAATCCAGTTTTCCCAGCACCATTTGTTAAATAGATTGTCTTTACTCCAGGGGTTAGTTTTGGGTCCTTGATCAAATATAAGTTGGCTGTAGATGTTTGAATTGATTTCAGGTATTTCTATTCTGTTCCATTGGTCTATCCATCTGTTTCTGTACCAGTACCATGCTGTTTTGATAACTACTGCCCTGTAGTACATCCTGAAATCTGGTATTGTGATGCCTCCAGCTTTGTTTTTGTTGTACAAGATTGCTTTAGATATTCGAGGCCTCTTATTCCTCCATACGAATTTCAGCATCATTTTTTCCAGATCTGAGAAGAAAGCCTTTGGTATCTTGATTGGTATTGCATTGAATCTGTAAATTGCTTTTGGGAGAATGGACATTTTGATGATATTGATTCTTCCAAACCATGAGCATGGGAGATTTCTCCATTTTTTGGTGTCCTCTTCTATTTCTTTCTTTAAGGTTTTATAATTTTCATCATAGAGATCTTTAACATCCTTGGTTAAGTTTATTCCAAGGTATTTGATTGTTTTTGTGGCTATTGTGAATGGGATTGATTTTAGCAGTTCTTCCTCAGCCGTGGCATTGCTTGTGTATATAAATGCTGTTGATTTTTGTGCATTGATTTTATATCCTGCTACTTTGCCAAACTCTTCTATGAGTTCCAATAGTCTGTTAGTAGAGTTTTTTGGGTCCCCTAAATAAAGAATCATATCATCTGCAAAGAGGGATAGTTTGAGTTCTTCCTTCCCAATTTGTATCCCTTTGATTTCTTTTTCTTGCCTAATAGCTCTGGCTAAAACTTCCAGCACTATATTGAATAGCAGTGGTGATAGTGGGCATCCCTGTCTGGTACCTGATCTCAGTGGAAATGCTTCCAGTTTTTCTCCATTCAGTAGGATGTTGGCCGTGGGTTTTTCATAAATTGCTTTGATTATATTGAGGAATGTGCCTTCTATACCCAGTTTGCTTAGGGTTTTCATCATGAAAGGGTGTTGTATTTTATCAAATGCTTTCTCCGCGTCTATTGAAATAATCATATGGTTTTTCTTCTGCTGTCTGTTAATGTGGTGTATCACGTTGATTGTTTTGCGAACATTGAACCATCCCTGCATACCAGGGATAAACCCCACTTGGTCTGGGTGGATGATCTAACAATTCAGTGAAGTTGCAGGTTATAAATAAACATACAAAATACAGTAGCTTTTTTATATGTTAACGATGAACTCACAGAAAGAGAAAGCAATTAAGAAATCCTTTTCACAATAGCCACAGAAACCCACAAATATTTAGGAACACATTTAACTGAAGAAGTGAAAGTTCTCTACAATGAAAACTACTTAACCTTGATGAAGAAAATATTAAGCACACACACAAAAAATGGAAAGATATTCCTTGTTCACAGATCTGAAGAATCAACACCATTAAAACATCTATATTACCTAAAGGAATGAACAGATTCAATGCAATCCCTTTCAAATTACCAATGACATTCACTACAGAGTGAGAAAAGCAACCCTGAAATTCATATGGAATCATAAAAGACTCAGAATAGCCAAAGGTATCCTGAACAAGAAAAATCCAACTAGAGGCTTCATACTACCTGACTTCAAAGCATTCTACAAAGTTATACCTCTTACTGTATATAAAAATCAATTCAAGATGGATCAAAGACCTATATTTAAGACCTGAGACTATGAAACTGCTGGAAGAAAATGTAGAAGAAACAGTCCAAGACATTGGTTTAGAGGACAACTGCTTTGACAAGAACCCCCAAAGCATAGGCAACAAAAGCAAAACTAAACAAATAGTATTGTATCAAATTCAGAAGCTTTTGCACAGCGAAGGAAATGATCAATAGAGTGAAGAGACATCCAACAGAATTCATACAAAATATTTGCAAACCACCAATGTGATAAAGGATTAACATCCTGAATATAGCAGCCACTCAACAATAAAAAACAACCAATCCAGTTGAGAAACGGATAAAGGAGTTTAATAGATAGTTCTCAAAAGAAGAAATAAAAATGACTAATAAATACGTAAAAAACTTCTCAGCATCATTACTCATCAGGGAAATGCAAATCAAAACCACCCTGAGATATCCCTTCACCTTTGTCATAATGACTAAAATCCAAAACCCAGATAATAACAATTTTTGGTGAGGATGTGCACAAAGGGCAACACTTATACACTGTTTGTGGGAATGTGAATTAGTGTGAAAGACCTTGTGGAGATTTCTTAAAAAAAAGAATAAGGAAAACAAAAAGCTAGAAATATATTTTCCATATGATCCAGCAATCCCGCTACTGAGATATACCTAGAAGACTTAAGCAATTGTATAAATAACATTTCTGTACCACCATGTTTTTGCAGCACTGTTCACAATAACCAAAATTTGGAATCAAATAAGTTGTCCATCATCAGATGAATGGATAAAGAAAATGTGGCATCAATACATAATGGAATACTTCTCAGCTCTTACAAATGATGAAATTCTACTATTTGTAGAAAAATGGATACAACTGGAGGACATCATATTGAGTAAAATAAGCTAGGCCCAGAAAGACATGCTCTTTCCTTACATTTTAAGTGACAGCTAAATTTTTTTAAAAAAGGAAAAATATGGGAAGAAATTGTACATATCAGTATTGCTGCAAATATAGTTTTGTTAAATCTTGTTTTATAAGTTTGTGAAACTAATTGTTTACAATGTTATACTATTATATTTTTAATTATCTCTGATTACTTTAAAATTTTTATTGTATGTGGGTAAAATGGTCATTTTTCCATTCAATTATTGTTCATAACCATTGTCTATATCACCACTAAACTAGAGTACTTTTGCTTTTCATTTGTTAAGTTTGTTATTCATAAGAGGGAGGGAAACAGTGAGAGGAAGATAATATCATGTTTTTAGAATTGTATCTACAAATCACATTGAATCTGTTAGAAAAAAACTATAAATTTTTTTTAAAAATAAATAAAATAGAATTTTTAAAAACTTAAAAATTAAAAATAAGAGGGTGATTTGAAAAAAAAAAACTACCTCATGAGATTTACCCCGTATAATAAACTGTTTAGAGATGAAAAAATATGTATCTATTTATCAGCGTGGAGTACTCTTTATCTGGCATATATTGGAAGGGAAAAGATAGACAGAATCCCTTTCTTCTCCTCTTCTGTCACAGAGGATTGAATGTGCAGGCACATGGAAGAGGATTTGCATTGACTGTCCCTGTGGTAAGCTGATGTAGAAATCTTCTTGAGATATTTTTAACATTTTTCAATTGTTTGTATTTAGTTTTTGAATAATAGCATAATGGCCAGTAGAAAACTCCATTTGTTAATAAACGCCTGGTGAAGTACTAATGAGTGAAAAATAATTGAAGCAGACTTAAACTTCAAAAAGTGTACTTCAAAAAGTTCATGGTAAACAGAATTAAAATAGATGTTTATTTTGGACAGAAATACTTGAAATTCATTCATAACAGGTGTTTCCTTGAACTTTTTGAAATGTCTTCATATAAGAAATCTGGTTTTATGAAGTACTGCCACTTTTGCAAATGATTTGATATTCTATCTAACGTAAAACAAATAGCCAATATTTCAGTACAATCTTCTTCTAAATGTTTAATGTAAATTCTTAGGATATGTATATATTATACATACATATATGCTTGTGGTACCACTATACATAGTTGTAATAATGGCCAACACGAATTAATGCTTACTCTGTTCCAGAAACTGTCCAAGGAGTTTTTATGTGAGTTCTTTCTCTGTAACCATGAAGGATTTTCTGTTATCAACACTCTTCGTGATGAGTCTTTCGAGGGTTAGAATGATTAACTACCTCTCCCATGTCACATGACTACTGAATAATGGAAGAAGAATGAACCAAGTATCTCCTGTTAAACCTTGTAGATCTATGTGGTGGTCCACTGAGAGATAATTCATTCTCAGAATTGTGACCACGTCTTAGAAAGGATGGAGACTGACATATTCTTCTGGGAAATACAAGAGGTCTTTACAGTATCAGTGGGAACATATGTATTATGAAAAAAAGTAAGGCTTTCTCTAATTTTTGCACCAAAAAAAAACTCACACTAACTTCTGATAAAATATTTGAATAGAATCTAGTTTGATGAAAAGGCATCAATTTGAATAAATTTCCTATCAACAAAATAGATTCTATTCAAAATTAAGTAAGAATAAACATGAAATTTATCATAAAGGTTAAATGGAAGATTGGTTAAATTAGTGATGCTTTACAAAAAGTTTACAATTCCCTAAAGAAATATGAATTACACAATTTTATAGCATAGAAAGGGCTGGCACTGTGGCATAGCAGGTAAAGCCACTGCCTACAGTTCCAGCATCTCTCTCTGCCTCTCCTTCTCTCTCTGTGTATCTGTATAACTCTGACTTCCAAATAAGTAAATAAAAATCTTTAGAAAAAAAAACATTGAAGATGCAGTTCTTGGGAGCGGACCGTATACATGAATTTTCAAGGAAAAATTAATCTTGTTTATTGTCTAATTGAAAATGATCAATGATTAACAGCAGAAATAACACCATTGTTATTTCACAATTGATTCAACTTCTACAATTCTCACTGAAAAACGGTTTGCACTCACAGACACACAAGTATAAAGTACTGTTTGAATACAAGTTTTACTGTTAATTCTCATAGTACAACACATTAAATACAGAGGTCCCTCATGGGGATCAAGTGCACAGCGACTCCTGTTGTTGATTTAACAACTGACACTTATTTATGACGTCAGTGATCACCCATGGCTCTTGTCATGAGCTGCCAAGGCTACAGAAGCCTCTTGAGTCCAAAAACTCCAACATTACTTAGACAACATTATTTAGGGGATGAGGTCACAAGGGGCATGGCAAAGGTATCAGGTAGGGCGGGAAGTCACCCAGGGGTGCGGTGAAGGCTTGGTCTTCCAGCTCACAAACCTAATCAGTTTTAACCTATATGCCTGCCCACTTCAAGACCAGTTCAGTCTCACATATTGTATTGTTTCCCACCCCACCCCTTGCATTCTTCCCCAGGTTTGGAAGTAAGAGGAACACAAACTTGAAGAAACAGTTTGGAGAAGCTCATTTCTGTCTAGCACCCCCAACCCCCACCCCAGCCCACCTAAGATATAAAAAGGCTTAGGTTGCTGGGGTCTGGGCCTCTGCCATGTATTTGGTCTGTGAGCATGACGGCAGCTGAGAGTTTATTTTCTTTGAATAAATTCAGTCTGGCTGCAAGTTCGTAACCAGTCTCCTCTCTGTTCTGCACCTCTTTCCCTTACAGGGATAGTATACCTTATAAATATTCTTGAAACAGAATTTCTGAAAACTGAATTTAAATACATTCTCCATACAAACGCTAAAGTTTAAAAACCACTCATCCAAATTCACATTTTTCTCAACATCCCAGGTTATAAGTCATTTAGTTTTCAGTGCAAGACCTTTTTCTTTGAAAGATCTGCTTGCAGCTTCAGACCTCACTACCACCCACAGGTAAAGGAAAACCATCTACACTTCATTCTTGTTTCTGTCGTTAAAGAAACAGGCACCTCAAAAAATAAGCAGGAGGCCAAGGGCTGGAAACCTTGTCCTCCCTATTATCATTGTTTATGGGAACAGCCAGGTAATATTGATTTGTCACCTGGTGATATTAATTACCAGGAAAGCATTCAGATTGTTTCTTTTTTTTTCCAGCTCTCAGCTTGATCTCTGAAAGTTTCAGCATGGAGTCAGGAAGCGTTTAATGGAAAGTTAATCAGCCAAATCCTCCCAGTTCAGAAGTTACTGCCTGACCTGGCCCATGCTTGGAACACCAGGGTAGCCAGGTAAAGTAGGAAGCAATTATTTAGGGAATGCTTCCCAGAGGGCCTGAAAGAAGTAATGACCCTCAACAGGGGCCTCTGGAGTCCCTTGGAGCCTCTGAGATACCACAGAGAGAATGTCCTGACTCATTATGTTTTTAAAGATTTGTTTAATCTTGTCAAGGAAAAAGGCAAATAAGAAGGGGGCACTAGCTGCAGCATCCTGTCTATATCAGTAGAAAATGATGTGTGTATCAGAGACACAGATAATCTAGATTTGATTTGCATGTTAACTTTTCTGCTTTCAATCAATAACTGCTTACCAAAGTCTCTGACTAAGCATTCTGAAATCGATTTTCAAAGGTAATTTGCATTTGATAATTTGAAATTTTTTGTACCGCAGCCAGTATTTGGGAAAAAAAAAAAAAAAGAGGGTGGTGTGATTGGCATACAAGGGAGACCCAGGTAGCTTTGTGGATAATGGTGATCACCATCAGATTATAGTTTTTGAAAGTCTTCATGGTCAAGCCAATGGGAAGAGATTTCATGTGGTGGGAAATGTCAAGTTTGAGGACAACCTGATCTTGAGTTCCTGCTCTGCTCTTAACACATCATTCTCCCTGTTAACCTCAGAATCTTTTACGTATAAATTATACTGTGTAAGACTCACTGCCCAAGATATCGATTCCTTTCTAAATGTTCCAAAATGTGTCAAAATCCTTCATCCGCAATCACTTACTGATTTTATTTAAGGCTACTGAAATCCTACATGCACGGCGCTTCCTTGCTGGTGCTCGCTTTTGTGCAATTGTTCCCTTCACATTCAATTTTCTATGTTATAATTGCAAACAATTCCATGAAAATTTTAAAAAATCAATCTTTAAACTTTGCATATGTGAGAAATTCTATTGTTTGCTCTGGGCTTTGGGTTCATGTGACTGTTGCTACTACAGTCTCTGGCAAGCTCATCTATCACAACTCTTCACTGAAGGCCTACCTTCCAGCCACAAAGGAATTCCACGGCCTCCTCATGTGTGCTATGTAAACAGCCAGAACAAGTCTTCACATTAGTTGTTTCTTCTCTCTGGAAATCCCATGCACTACTCAATGTTAAGGTATCTGTTCTTCTTTCAATACTAGAAGTAAACCACTTTTTTTAAAAAATTCCAAATCTCCATGTAGATTTTAAGTGTAATTTATGTGATTCCATATCACCACATGTTTTGCATTTCTAGATAAAATTTTTACACTGGACTTCCTCATGAAATCCTCTCTTATGCTCTGTGACATCTGGAACCAGCAATGCACTGTGTTTTATAGAAGACAAATTTGACCAGTATTGCTGTTTGTATACAGGAGGTACTTCTCAGTAATGCTTTTGCATGAATTAAGTAAGTTATTAAATGGAAAACATTTGGAGCAGACATTTGCTAAATTTGTTTCTCATAGACTTACAATATGAGTTATCACCTCATACTTTCGCAATTTGTTCATTTAAAAATGTGTACTTCTCTCTATTTTAGACACAGATTCAAAAATTAGAGACAGAAAAATTATAAAGCACAGAATTTCTTCCAAGGATTCATACACTATTGGGATGTTTATTCACTAAGAACATGATACATTATGATTGATATTTTTTCAAGTATTTTGAAGTAATTTTGACACTGGGAACGCTAAATCTCTCTGTGAAATATGGGCCGGAGATTCAAATATGGACTACAGAAAATTTTCGGATATGCTGAATATTCCTATGGATCGTTTGGACAAAGTCTCACCAAATCAATAAACCCAGTGAAAATGACATAGAAGAAGTATGTGAGAGATCTGCAGGTAGAATTGGCCTGTCCCTTCAGGGCCCATTGATTCTCTGTGCATCCCTATGGGATCTCATGTGTCCTGTAAATGTGTTAAGGAATGAGGGTTTGTGTTGTTCCCAAATACATAATGCTGAAATCTGACATCCTATTGTGATGATATTTGGAAGAAGGGATTTGGGGAGATAATTCAGAAATGAAGGTAGAATACTCATGGCTGGGGTCAGTGCCCTTATAAAAACAGATAAGACAGCTTGCTCTCAGTTTCTATGTCATGTAAGGACACAATGCCATTTGCAAGCCAAGAAGAAGCTCCTTGCCAGACATCCCATCTGTCTGTGCCTCCCTGTGGTAAGAAATGAATTTCTGCTGTTGCAGCCACCCACACTGTAATTATTTGTTATAGCAGCTGAATCTAAGACAGTATACATTTCAGGGATACAGGTATAAGGAAAAGGACAGTGGAGAGCAAATCTTTTTGGGGGAGGGGGTTGGGGAGTGACCATTTGTTTGGACAAGAATTTGTTTCCTGTTTTCTTTACAGATGATCTGCCTCTCCAAGAGGGTTTTCCTTACTGATTTTCTCCCTGTGAATCATATGCTGGGAAGGAAATTATCATTGAAGCCACATAGATTTGTTGAGTAGCTCCTGGGTATCAGTTAACTTGATGGAGGCTAGTGGTTACTGGTGAACAGGACCACATAGCTTTTTCCCTTCATTAAGCTTCCATGAATACACAATATCAAAAAGATACTTGTACCACAGTGCAGCACTGTTCACAATAGACAAAATAGAAATCCACCAACATGTCCATCATCAGATGAATGAATAAAGAAAATATTATATATATAAATATATGTATGTATACACACAATGAAATATTATTCAGTTACAAAGATAATGGAATTTTATCATTTACAGCAAAATAGTTGGAACCAGAGTACATAATGTTGAGAGACATAATACAGGTATCTGAAGACAAAAACCACATGTTGTCCCTTATATGTGGGAGAAAAATTTTTTAAAAATACAGAAAAACTAAAAAAGAAGAAATGCCTATATGTGACAGTTTTGTTTGCAAATATAGTGTTTTGTCAAACTTTGTTTTAAGTTTGTCAAACAAATTGTTGAGAATTATACACTACCATTTATATAAATATAAATATAAAATTTATTTTATATGAAGTTAAATATATTTTTATTTGATTTTTATTTATAGTTCTTACCTATTTTCCTATTCAACTATGCATTTTTTACTCTTTACTTTTCAAACTTTATTTAGAGGTGTCTTCAGATTTTGACTACAATGTTAGCTAAAAATATGCTATCAGAAATGAGGAATAAATAAATAAATCTAGAAGAAAGAAATCTTTCAGTGCAGCATGGAAGACAATAACTTAAAATATAATTTATTGGTGCCAGCACCATGGCTAACTTGGTTAATCCTCCACTTGTGGCGCTAGGATCCTGTATGGGTGCCGGTTCTAATCCCAGCTACTCCTCTTCCAGTCCAACTCTGCTGTGGCCCTGCACCTGCATCAGAGACCAGAAGGAAGCTCCTAGCTCCTGGCTTTGGATTGGCAGAGCTCCAGCCCTTGCAGCCACTTGGAGAGTGAACCAGCGGAAGGAAGACTTTTCTCTCTTTCTCTCTCACTGTCTGTAACTCTACCTGTCAAATAAATAATATATATATATATATATATAATTTATGAAATATATATTTATCAATACCCCTAAGAAAGCAATGCAGAAAACTGCAAGGTACTAAGACAAAATAAAACATGCATGAAATCTCACTTGTTCTGTGGATAAAGAAAGACTAATATGCTTATTTGAGGAATCTCATTTAAAATGTGAAATGTAAATGTTGGAAAGCATTACTCAAGCAAAAGAAGTGTTTGAGATGGGGAGAGTAGGCAGTGAAAACATTACAGGCAATGGTCCAGAAACTAGCAAAAGCTTGGAGGTTTGAGAAACAAAGAAATAAGACCACAGTGTCATAAGGTAGAGACAAACATTGGTTGAAAATGAGGCTAGCAGGAAAATTAGGAAATAGTTCATGTTGAGCTATGTCACATTAATTTTCATATGCAGCATACTTAGTGCTCTACAGATATTGCTGAATTTAATTGTCATAGCACCTTGTATTTACTTATATTATTTAACAGTTGAAGGAATCAAAAGTAGGGCAGGTAATGTGACTTATCTGAGATTTCCAGCAAGAAAGGAGACACTGGGATTCAAATCAAAGTCTACCTGATTGCAACCATTGATTCTTATTGTTTTTATCACTTAATTGTATTTCGCTGCCTCTCTATATATCATACATTAATAAATTTTACATGTTCTACAACTTACTTCTCAGGAACCAAGGAAGGAATATTTTTCCCCATTCATCTATTATACAGGATATCTGCTTTCTCTTATTTTATCTTATATGGCTGATCAGAATGGGCTGCTCTGGAAATATACTGAAAAGGACAGGATAGACCCCAAGGACAACAGCTCTTCCCACCTGCAGGTACTTTTGCACTGTCTTGGGATTGTGAATTCATACATTGTATCTCCCTAAACAGGAATGACTGTTTTAAAGCCTCCTTCAGACTCAATCAGACATACCCTTAATGGTAGAGTTAAAAAAGTGCCAGGGGAGTCCAATTAACCCCATCAAGGTTGCATGTACCAAGGCCATCTCACTAGTCAAAGCGATCAGTTTCAGTTCATAATTGATCACAATGATAGGATTAAGTGTCAAAGGGATCACATAAACAAGACTAGTGTCTGCTAATACTTACTGATAGAATTAAAATGGGAAGCGGGATTACTGACATCATAAATAAGAGTGGCAATTGTTAAATCAACCACAGGAGTCACTGTGCACTTACTCCCCATGTAGGATCTCTGTCCTTAAAGTGTTGTACTATGTGAACTAACAGCATAACTAGTACTCAAACAGTACATTACACTTTGTGTTTCTGTGTGGGTGCAAACTGTTGAAATCTTACTTAGTATATACTAAATTGATCTTCTGTATATAAAGAGAATTGAAAATGATTCTTGATGAAGAATGGGATAGGAGAAGGAGTGCGAGATGGGGTGTTTGTGGGTGGGAGGGAGGTTATGGGGGAAAAAGCCACTATAATCCAAAAGTTGTATTTTAGAAATTTATATTTATTAAATTAAAGTTAAAAAAAGCATTCTGTAATGTCAAAAAAGTCTCATTCAGAAAATTCCATACACATTCATTTTATACATTCAAATACAGCTTTCTTCTTCAGAGATCAAGCCTCCAGCAGAAAAAAAAAATTATCTCATTAATGAAAAATTGTGCCTACCCCACACTTTGAGACACAACTCTCTCGCTGACCACAGTCACTTTGTTCTTTTCTTCTGCAAGTATAAGAAACAACATTTACACAAATTTACAAAGCTGCATGCAGAATAATATTTTCTGTTAGGTACAGCAAGACTATTCTTCACTACGTTTGTGTTGGAAATTGCAGCCAAACTGAGTGAACTCCTCCCTTGCCTCTGACACAACCGCTGCAGATTGTGAATTATGGTTAAATACCAAAGTGTTATTTAATGCAGCCAGGAAAGAATGGTGTGAATGATAGCCCATTACTGCTTTATACCCTGAGATCACTCTCCAAGTTCAAGGCTATTCTCTTAGCCATGCCAGAAAAATTACACAGACCACTACTAGTTTTTATAATCCCCTTAGGCAATGCTGGAGCAATAAACATGATGAGAATGAAGTCTTGCCATGTGTATCTAACGGCACCAAAGAGAATGTTTAGCTCAGTGCTGACACAGCACTCAGCTCGTGTTAAAGGTTTAACACATTACCACTCTCTCTCTCTCTTTGAGTGTCTCATTCCTTGCAGGAGCAGACTGTGTGTGCATGGTTACTAGTCCCCAGATATATCCTGTTATGCAACTGAGCTCCTGCTGTCACTCTAAGAGGGAAGGCAATCTTTGTACTGAGCTTAAACTGCAGCAATATGGGGCTGATTTACACAGTCTCTGAGCAAGTGTCTTTAGGACACTGGAATTTAAATATCTACCATGCCCAAATGTACCTTCTGGGAGATTCTTGAGATCCCTACTCCAGGTCTTTAACCATCTATGTGGCCAACCAGTTCTATAAGGCTTCACCATCTGCTGTGGTTTGTGTTTGTTCCCTAAGGGTTGACATATACTGGAAATTTGGACTCCAATGTAGCAATGTTGAGATATTGTAGAAACTTTAAGAAGTGGGGTCTAATGGTAAATAATTAAATGATGTGGGGGAATCATCTTCTGAAGAGATTAATGTCAGTTCTTGTGAGACTTCAGTTAGCTCGCTGACTGTCACTATAAAGGAGCCGCTGAATCTCTGTGGCTTCCTGTCTTGCCATGCGATCTTCCTTTGTCACACACACACATAAACACACACTCTCTCTCTCTTTCTCTCTCTCTCCTACCATGATGCCATCCTCCATACTGTGAGATAGCCAAAAGGCCCTCAATAAAGCTAAGCAGATGCTCATGTCATGTTCTTAAATCTCCAGAATCATACACTAAACAAACTCTTTAACTTGTGAAGTACTCAGCCTTGGGTAATTCGTTATTGTAATAGGAAATGGATGACGACTGTCCTTGATTGGTTGGCTTACACCTGGACACTTGCTCTTGAAGAAGTCAATATTTAGGTCCACAGAGAGAACTACCATGAAAGGTCTGCCAACAGGTCCAATGGACACAGTGGATCAATCACATGTTTTTCTTGGAAGAATTTTAACTTGGGAGCTGTAAAGATAGTTGGGCTATTGATAGAAGAATGGAGGTAGATATTCTAAGACACATAACAAATGGTTAAATTATGAGGGTAATAGAGCCTTAGAATAAGGGTTAACAATATTCTTGCTTTGAAAATGTGAAAAGACACTGAGGTCAGAATACACAGAGAATATAGATTGAATTTTCAGTTGCTACTCTATGCTTTCATCTCTGTAAATCATGACTATTTATGGATTTTCTTTTATTTTTATGTTATAATAATGTATCTTGTGGACTTAAAACGGTGTGGTCATTCTTATTCTTTATGAGGAGAGAAGGAAAAACTAAGGTTCCATTTTAATTATGTCTGAAAGATGCCTGCAATGGCTTTGTGTAAAATATTATTACCATTTAATATATATCCATTGCTTGATTAGTTTTGGATTTTTGCAATGAAAACAATCTAATTAACCACAGAACTGTGGGAAGAGAAGTTTTGTTGTTTCTAGCTACCATGTTTATGATAATTTGCTACAGTGACCATCAGAAAGTATTAAAAAATAGAGGAACAACCAGACAGATATATAGAAATAGCATTAGACAGTAAAGCGGACAGATTTCACTTCTTCCCAATAAGAGACCTTGGTTAAGTTAATACAATACTACATATCTCTTAATTTCTGATAATATTTGGGAAAAATTTTTAGAGAAGTCTGGAGTTACCAATGGTCAATAAAACTAGCTTTATTCATAAATATTGTTTTTTTTTTTTAATTGACAAATGAAACTACTCTGGCAATAGTAAAACACTGGCTAATCTTATATCTCCTTCATAAATTTGCTAAGGGAGATTTATTTTTAACATTAAATTCATTTAACATAAACATTTCAAAGAATAAGAAGTGGTTTAAACAAAATCATAATTTTATTTAGGCTTTCGTAGTGGTGTCTGCGTTTTATAAGTCAGATAACTTGGACAATGAAGGTAGAACCACTCAAATGTTTCAAGTTCTTTCATGCACTGTCTTCTTCCATCCATTCAGCTCTGCAGGTTTGATATTCTCAGCATTACCTCTGAAGTTGCCTTCTTCGACTCACCTTTTCTGATTCTCAAAAACCTTGCTTCCTCAGATTGGACAGCTAGTCTAAATCAGATCCCTCTTCGTCAATATTTTAATTTCACTATGTTCCACTCTTCAGAACATTTAAAACAACTAGAACATATACACTTTTAGATAAGCCTCTTTGCTTGCTACTGTCTTTTCCCTACTCTATGATCCACAACCTCATCCTTCTCTGGGGCTTTGAAGTATCACTGATGATCAAAATTGTCCAATGCTTTGGAGTGCCAGAGATTGCTCAACAAAATCCAAAATTTTCATATATTCAGAAGCAAGCTTCACACCTTTCTTAATGAACTTTCAGAACATCTGATTTATAACTTGGTTTGTTATGGAAATAGAATATTTTGGAAGGCAAAGACTATAATATAGTTAATCTTACAGGACCAATGTCCTTAGTCCTTAGCCTCCTGCTGGGTTATAGTAACCAGCTTATGATCCTCAAGACAGGAATTTTGTATGGCTTGTCCTTCCATATCATCTACAGAAATGTTCCTTGCTTCCAATATAGTCTGTTTCTACATTGTACAAGAAAGCACGTTAGCATTTTTGGTCCCTAAAATAGTGTCTGATACAAGTTATGAAATCTGTATATGTCTAGGAAAAAATGTATCTCAAATTTATATATAACATCCCAGTTGTAACTTTTTTCTCACGTAAATCTTTAAAATAATCAGGACTTAGGCTGTTTTCTTTCCTTTGGTTCACGAAACATTTATTCTCTTACCCTTCTGACACTTAGATGCACTAATTGCTCTACTTCTCGTCTCCTAATATAACATTGCTCTCTAGCTGATGGGGTATGGTGTCTTAGATTCATAGTCTCTTTAGAAATTCGTGCAACTCTCTTTTTTTACACAAAGGGAGTATACGTATTTTAAAGATCAGTGGGCTACTTAATGGCACAAATATAATTAGGGATTCCTTCCCTTCAATTTACGCTGCCTCTCAATTATCTTCTTTTCTTCCCTATAATAAAAGCTCGCAAAGGTTTATCAGTAAGTATGGTTGGAGACAATAGCATCTTTTATTCTCTGGTTCCCTAGACTTGTCAAGGAATTCTCCAATTCAGGCTCTTTATACCTGACCATATCATCTTCTCAAATTTATGTGTCTGCATCTGCCTTCTAACATACTCTTCTCTCCTCAGGCAACTTTTGATTTCTCTAAGGTTGTACTCAATTAAAGAACAGATTTGCTCATTTTGTCCAGAGGATGAGTGAAAAAGGTGAGGAGGGAGGATGAAGAAACACCCTGGTTTATCTGACCAAAGGAATAAACTGCAACAGTCACTAAATGGTCACTATCACAATCACATCATTCATGTTCCGCTGGTGGGGAAGAGACCTAACTGAAATATGTGAATCTAGATTGAGAATTATCTTTGAATTTACAAAATGAATTTTTCACACTTTTAAAAGTGTGACTTATCATGATATATCTGCCTGAACCACAGAGCAGAAAACCTTGAGAAAATTCAGTAAAAGTTGCATAAATCAAGAGAGAAGTACTAAGAATGTTTATTGGGTTTGGTGCATCTATCTGAGAATGGGTAAGGTAAATCTTATTACTACTTCCTGAGGTGAAAAAGAAAAGAGCCAAACACTGGGTTCAACGCACATACGTGCACACATGCACATATACACAAAAGACAAAAACGCTAATACTTTATCTTTATTCGAACAGACTGATTTATGAGATCTATGCGTCTGTGATGCACTAAATGTTCTGTGATGCCAAATTCATATGTTGGATTATTAGCTGCTAACGTAATAAAATTTGGAGGAGGAGTATTTTCAAAGATTTATTTTTTACTTGTTTGAAAGGCAGAGTTACAGAGATAGGAGGAGGAGGAGGACGGCGAGAGAGAGAGAGAGAGAGATCTTCCTTCCAGTGGTTCACTCCCCCAAAGGGCCATAAAACCTGTGGCTGGGCCAAGTTGGAGCCAGGAGATGTTTTTGGTCTCCCACATGGATGCAGGGGCTGAAGCACTTGGGACATCTTCCACTGTTTTCACAGGCATATTATCAGGAAGCTGGATCAGAAGTGGAGCAGCCCGGTCTCCAACTGGCGCTGATATGGGATGCTGGCATCACAGATGGAGACATAAACTGCTATGCTGTTAATACTGGTCTCTGGAAGCAGAGTCATTGAAAGGTGATGTGGAAGAGGTTTGTCTTCATGGTTAAGATGAATAGCCTATGTATAAAAATGATCCCTAAGACTTCATTTGTATATTCACCATGTAAACAAGCAGGAGTCATCTAGGAACCAAGAATTAGATCCTAATCAGGTGCAAATCTACCTGCATTTTACCTTGTATCTGCTGATCTCTGAAAGTATGAAAGATGGATTTATGCTGTTCATAAACCGCTTAGTGTATAGTAGTTTATAATAACAGCCTAAATAGCTGTCAGTGTTTCATTTACTAGATTGGATGACAAGTATTTAAGAAAGTTGCCATAAGGATGAAATAACATTTAAAAAAAGATTTCAGCATGAAGTATGGGGTATAATGAATGACTCAGAAAATTTACTCACCTTCCCTTCCCCTAGTACATTTCCCCTACTTTCCCTCTCTCCCTTCTGTATGTTTATCCAAATGGTTTGGAAGAGAGTAATGCATCTGCTTGGGGAGAACTCCCAGAGAGACTGCCGGGATTTAGAATCAGAATTCCTGAATCACCACATGCACAGCAGTGGGAGGCAAAAGGCAAAAGGGAGCTGATGCAGGCTTTTGGCTTCTGGTTAAAGTTGCAAACATAGCTGCGCCCCAGTGAGTATTGGAGCCAGGAATCAGATAGTCCCCATGACATGATTTTCTCCCTATGCTTTCCAGTTTACTGATGGCTTCGCCATACCTAGAACATGCATTTTCAGCAGGTGAGCAAGGATGCTCTTTTGTTTTGCCAAAACAAGAAATGAATATCCAAAATTTACGTAATGTATGAGAAGGAACAACATCAAAGTAGAAACAACCACACAAAGCAATATTTAGGAAAACAATGGAAAATGACATTTAATAAGATTACTTATCCCTAAAGAGATACAAAGGCATAGAAACCAGCGGATTTCTACAAATAAGAAATAGTAGAAACATTGTAAATTAAATGTAAGGTTGTTAGGCCAGCATTGTGGCAGAAATAGTTTAAGCCACCACTTTCATAACTGGCAGCCCTTATTGGAGTGCCAGTTTGAGTTGTGGGAGCTGTTTAATTTCCAAGCTAGCTTCCTGCTAGCAAACCAGGAAAACAATGGATGACAGTTCAAACATTAAAACACTCTCACCCATGTGGGAGATCTGCAAGGAATTCCTGGCTCCTGGCTTTGGGCTGGCTCAGCCCTGGATGTTATAGGCATTTGGGAATGAACCAGCATGTGGAAGATTTCCTCCCTCTCTCTCTTGCCTCTATCACTCTGCTTTTGGAATACATAAAGTTGTCAAAGTTAAAAAGAAAAATTGCGAATAGGTTGATTGCATAATAGAAGAGCACTGGAAACTGCAAGACCGCAGGTTAGATCATTTTAAGAATGTTTAGAACACAGAAAGCAAAGGAATCAGGCTAATGGTGAACCCAGTTCTGAGACATCACCTCTTACAGCAGGTCTGAAACACAGTGACTTGGAGAGAAAAGCAGTTTCTTCCAACTAAACCCTTGAAAACTGCAGTAGCAGTGAAATTCGGTTTAAAACAGAAACTTTCTTTCTAAACTGAAAGGCTGTCCATTGGCCCCTTCTGGGAGTGTGTATTGGGACTGAAGAGTGTTAGTGCAACTGCACCATCTTTTCTCAGGCACCATCTTAAGCCTTGGGGGCCATCCTAGGCCTGGGCCCAGTGGCCATCCTGTAAAATACATTCCAGTTTCTCTAAGATAAGCTTCATAAGTTTAGCCTGGTTTACCAAATGGCCCAACCATATGCTTTGCCTTCTCCCCACCCAGTGGAATTTGCTGCACTTATGTCCTTATCTCTGCTAAGCTATAATAAGTCCTCACCTCCCAGCAGAGGCTGCTGTTCTTGGTATCCAGAGAGGCAGCCTGTCGGGCCCCCCCCCCCCATGACCTTGACAATAAAACTTCTCCTCTTACTCCCGTGTGCAGTGTGCTTTGTGGTGGCACACAACAGAGAGAAAGAGCCCCCAGGCTAAGGTGACCTCCTGAACACACAACATAAAGCAAGAAAGGGGAACTGAGAAGTGGATAGGTGACCCTGATAAGCCTTGGTTAAGTGTCTCTAAAGGGAGAGTTCCAGCCAACTTCAGAGTAGATTTAGGTAGATGATTTAAATAACGCAATTATCAAATTACCATATACTGAATTTTCACAATGAAAATAGGCATCATCCTGGAAGACACAACGTCCATCTCAAAAGACTTAATCCTAAAATTCTAAAATCCCTTAAGACTAAAATCCTTAAAGTTTAAAATCTCAAAATTTCCAATCCCAGATGAAAATTCCAAATGTTGAAACACTAAAATAAAACTCCTGAAAAGTTCTGAAAAGTGCAACTGAAGAAAAAAAGCTACATAAGAGGAGTAGAATGCTCAATTCTGGGAAGGGATGTTATGGCTTTGTTTGTCCATGGTATAGTTGCAACAGTTAAAGTAGATAAATATCTATAAATTTGGTACAAGCTTATTTTGGGTATCTGTGAGCATTTGCAGAGGAGGTTGGTGTATGAGCCTGAATGTATTAGGTAGGGAAGACCCAGCCTCAGTGTGGAATGAGATGTGTGAGTGAGCCTTATGATGGCATTAATGATGAAAACTTCAGTTTAAAAATGCATCGTTTGGCTGCATTAGTATTCCTTCCAACTGATGAAATTCCAGGAGTTTTTAATGAAATAAAGCTAGATTTGCCTGAAGAAGCCAACAAAGTTACTGACTGGTTCAAAATTAATTATGTGCACAGCAGGATAAGAAGACAGTTATGCAACGTTGTTGCTGCAGAATTGTTTCTGTCAAAATTGTGGTCTGTATGTGAGTATATGCTGACCGGATTTCCATGCATTCAAAGTAACATAGATGTAGGCACAGAAGCTGAGAAAATTTAATAAGAAATGCTTTTGTGGATGTGTATCAAATCATTGAAGAATTTCTAAAAGATTAGAGACACACAGAAAATGAATATGAACATGTTCTTTAGGAAAGCAAAACCCTAAAAGAAAAAAAACTATTCATTGCTATGCAAAAATTCAAAATATGGTTGATAATCTTGAGGACTTTCATGGTCTATCCCTGTGCAATTGTCCATAATCTATCATTGGTCCATACTTTTTATATGTTGAATTTTCTTTTCAGTTTTTTATTTTCTTCTTTTAATTCATTTTTATGTTACTTAAAATTGGAAGTATATTTTTGAAAGTGATGACAGTTTGATGATAAAAATATATTAATATTTTATTTATTTTTCTTTTCTAAATTTTAATTAGTTTTTAACTGTTTAATTTTATTTTGCAGACACAGTTCTAAGAATGTGATATTCCCTCCTGCTACCCCTCTCCCTCTAACATTCCAACCTAATATTTTAGCATACAAAAGCAAGAAGTTTGTTGCCAATTAAAATCACACAAAATGTTTAAATGAAAGCCTACAAAAACACTATTATATCAAACAATTGCAGATTAGAGGGTGCTTGCTTAACAAAATACTCTCCTTAGATTTGCATTTTCATATCCTACATTTTGAATATAAGTTAACTAATGTAGTTCTGGTAGAAGATTTCCAAAACTGGGAAAAACAAGCACATTTAAGATGTGATATAGCCAGTAATAATTAGCACCACAGTTACATGGAAATCCTTTGCATATGCCAGCTTGCCTTGTACTTTCAAAATGAAAAGTCATACTCTATGGCTGAGTAGGATAACCACACTTGTGTTGCTCTGCTATTTTACAGTTTAACATAAGTTAACTGCACTGACAAAAATCAAGGGATAGCTTCACATCTCTTATAAGTTTAGGAAGCAGTGCTAGTGATCATTAATAGACTAACTAACTGAAAGACAAATGCCAGTTTTACTGGAAATTGTTGCATGTTATTTGAATTTTTAAAATCTTTCTGCACATTATATATATGCATATGTATAATGAATTATGCAAATTCATTCCATACATATAATAATAACAATTCCAATTAAGTCGAAGCAAAGAGATACAGAAAAATATTACAGGAAGTTTCTTTTTTTCTTTATTAGAGTCGTAACAATCACAACTAGGCATATTTCATTTAAATATTTTAATCTTATTTGTTTTCACAGAAATTTCACTAATTTTATATATATTAATTATTGAGATGTAATGCATACCGGGTGAAATAGAACACTGAATCTTTACCTTGCACGGATGGTAACCATATACCTTTAACTCTACAAATTTTATATAATATTGGGCACACAGCATGCAAACACATAACATACCTAGCCCTCACCTGTATACATATATCTAATCACAGGTTTATAGGATGTCAAATAAAATATAATAACCTTCACATAAGGTTTTAAATTCGGTAACACATTGAGAAAAATGAAAATATTATTTTATGTGTTCTAAAGAATCTTTTTGCCTGTGTTAAAGTCAAATATTAGTTCAACACAAACAGGATTTTTAATTATTTCAGTATTGTGATTATCTTTTAAAATTTTTTTTATTTCTTCATTTATTTCAAAGACAGAGAGACAAGGGGACACACACACACACACAGAGAGAGAGAGAGAGAGAGAGAGAGAGAGAGAGAGAAAGAGGGAGAGAGAGAGAGTTCATATACTGATTCACTCCTCAAATGCCTACAACAGATCTGGGACAGGCTGCAACCAGGATCCAGAAACTCTATCCCAGTCTCCCACATGGGTTGCACAAACCCAAGTATTGAGGCCATCTTCCATTGCCTTCTCAAATGCGTTAGTAGGAAGCTGGATTGACAAAAAGGCATTCTGATATCGGAGGGCAGTTTATCAAATGGTTTCTTCAACTGCTGAACCACAAGAATGACCCCTGTCATAACTTTGACCATTCTGCAAACACATGAATAATAACAGTTAAACATGTACAACAGTGCCCGTTTAATTAAGAATAGAAAAAAAGTTCTATTTTTTTATTCAAGTAGGAAACATAGTTCATACAACTTTTCATATATTTTTTTATTTGTAGTAGCTGCTAACAGTTTTACATGGTGGGTAAAGTGAACAACACTTGGTGATGAGTGTCTAATCAAGAAGAGAAAGTTTTCAGTTGGTGGAGGTTCTGTGAGTGATGCTCCCTTGGAGTTAGTGGCTATTTTTTTTCACTTTTTAACATTTTATTTTGTCTCTTTCTTTACAATGAATTTTCTCGTGTGTGTGTGTGTGTCTGTGCATTTGCTAGGGATTGTTTCTATTCAGTTTGATCTATTTCTCCCCCTTCTTCCTCACACTGTAGTACCATGATGCTGTTAGTAGTTGCCTGCTGCTGTTGCAGCTGCTGCTGCTTCTGCTCTTGAATCTGCTTTATCTCAGATGTCAGTATTAGTTTTTATAATTTCATCTTCTCATCATTTCCAATATTGGAGTAATAAATTGGGGAAAGACTTATTTATAGTTCTAATACATTTTATGTGTTCTTTGTAAATTTCATTCCATGAAAGCACATTATCACAAAGCTGACTTTGTGTGTGAGCGTCGCATGTGTAATAATGTTGAGACTTCCTCAATAAGTGAAGACATAAGCTTTTAGTACATCCACATTTGTGAAAGAAAATTTCTCAAGATCTTGGCTCTTTGGTTGACCCATATGCAGTGGTGAGCCATTGAAGGTTTTAATTGTTCTCATCATAAGACTTACCTTTTCTGATTACTCTCTTTCAGAGAACAGTTAGAAAGCTTGGTACACACAATTATGAGCCATTGTGACATGCACTTAGACATTTTTGCTTTTTAACCTATTTATGAATACAATTAGCTAGTAGTTGTTATATTCATGTTATTGTCAGTAGTATATCTTAGTTTTAATGCTTGCAAAAATAGATACGTATAGGTATATTATTAAAGCCTATTTTATTATGTAAAGTGGGCTATTCAGTGTTTCATCATGTTTTCCTGTTTCTCAAATAAATTTCCCTTAATTTTTTTTAAAGATTTCCTTAATTACTTGAAATGTAGAGTTACAGAGAGAGGAGAGACAGAGAGATCTTCCATCTGCTGGTTGACTGCCTAAATGGTCACAACAGCCAGGGTGGGGCAAAGCCAAAGCAAGGAGCCTGGAGCTCCACCTGAATCTCTCACATGGGTATTTTTGACCTGAAGGATTTTGATTCTTTGAGATTTCAACATTCAAGAATATAATATTTGGTATTTTCTCTTTCTGGGCTATAGCACACTCACGTTTTCAATGTTCTTTTACTTTTCTATGTGTATTTGGGCATCAATGATGATATATAGAAACAAATACTGATAAGTTACAACTTACCGCGATCATATGGACTATATACTTTTTTCTAAAAGATTTATTTATTTGGAAGATAGAATTACACAGAGAGGCAGAGACAGACATCTGCGGGTTCACTTCCCAAATGGCTACAATGGCCAGATTTGAGCTGATCTGAAGCCAGAAGGCAGGAGCTGCTTCTGGGTCTCCTAAGTGGGTGCAGGTGCCCAAGGACTTGGGCCATCCTCTGCTACTTTTCCAGCACATTAGCAGGGAACTGGATCAGAACTAGAGCAGCTGAGACTCGAACCTGCGCCCATATAGGATGCTGGCGCTGCAGGCTAGGCTTTAAACCATTGTGCAACAGCCCAGACCCCGAACTGTATACTTTTGTTGAAAGTTTATGAAAGACAATAGCACCCCCTCTAAAACTGATTACTTTGTAAACTAACTGTGAAATGAATTGTTGGTGGCAGTGTAAGTAAGTGGGATCCTTATTTTTGAGTAAAAACCAAAAAGACACAGTATATACTTCAAAGATGCATGCTTACATTGCAATTATAAACTATTTGAGTCTATTATAGGGAGATCACTAAAGTGACAATGAACAAGTAAACATCAACACTGGGGGTAATTTTTCACCTATTTTCTGGATTGTATAGAAATTTATAATTAAGTTTAGGTCCATCGTGATCAGGGAACAAGATACACCTGCTCCCTCATGTAGTATTTGAAGTTAACCATCGTTCGGTTCAGCAGGGCATATAACCATCCAGAGCTGTTGGCAACCTTCTCACCTGTGAAGAGTTATGAGTAGTTCACAGCTCATTTTGTTTGTAGTTCTCTGAACCGTTCTTTCTGGTTCTTGGGTCTGTGATGTCTTGGAGTTTTACTTGGCTGGTAAAAGGGAAGGAGCAAAGATGCTCTCAGGTTACCACTGAAAGATCAGAAGGAAGGAAATTGCACAGAAAATGCACAAGTCAGTATTTCAAAGTATAGCTCAGCCATGATACTATATACAAATATAAGGGTTGAGGTGGGAACTGTCCATAATTCAAGGAAATATTGTCAATGCCTACAAACGCCACTGGGGTTTAAACATGTATCCTTAATCCAGTCAGTTCAGGAAATTACAGTTCATCAGAAGTGTCTCAGATCTGACTGCACAGCCATTTCCACCTGTGAATACAGCTTGCTCTCTTTCTTTCTTTCCCAAATCCTTTAAATTGCAGCTACTCTTCTTAAGTGTATGATTTAAAATCCCCACAGTTTCACAACTCAGTGTAACTTTGGATGATAGCTTATAACCTTTCCTCTTTCTTCAAAACTCTCACAGACTGCCCACCACTTATTCTCCACTAATGACCTCTCTCCTTATTACTTGGAGAAGATAAATCTGGTATTTAAATCTGACTAATATTCACTCAGTTCACCTCCATCAAATCCACAAATAAGCCTATATCTGTAAGCACATGTCTCATTAAAAGGAAGACCTCTGCTTCAGTCATAGGCTGATACACCCATTAGTGCAGTGGATCCACTATACTTTGTTTTCTATGCATTTAACCTCCATGGAAAATTCATTTAATCATATTTTCTTTCATCGTCTTATTTATCCTGCCCTCTCCTGCCTCCACTGAATTACTACTGTTAGCAAAATAGCATAATCTAGTGTTATTCATTTTAAAAATCAAGCAAAGTCTTCTTTGAGAACACATCTTACCCTAATCATTACATTTCTGCCCCTGCTTTTCATAGTAGAACTTATTGGAACATTTATCTATCTATGACTTCTCTTCCCCACTTCCTCAAACTTCAGCTTAATCCACTATATTTTCTATTCCATCCTTCTATTAAAATTATTCGTGTCATAGTGACCAATGACCTTGATTTTATTAAACTAATCAGCATTCCATCTTATTTAATTATCAGCATATGAGGCATCCTTGACCTTTTCAAAACATTTTGTATTTTTTAAAAGATTTTATTTATTTGAGAGGTAAAGTGAGAGGGAGTGACAGTGAGAGGGAGAGACAGAGAGTTCACTCCCCAAATGGCTGCAACAGTTGGAGCTGTGCTGATCCAAAGCCAAGAGCCAGGTGTTTCTTCCCAGTCTTCCACCTGGATACAGGGGCCCAAGTGCTTGGGCCCTCTTCTACTGCTTTCCCAAGCCATAGCATAAAGCTTGATTGGAAGAGGAGCAGCTGGGATTAGAACCGGAGCCCACATGGGATGCTGGCACCACAGGAAGGATTAACCTACTCCGCCACGGTGCTGGCCCACAACATTTTGTATTTTTTTTTTTTATATAACTAACTCTTTCTTTGCAACTCCTAATTCCCATTACTGCCTTATCTACAACTCCTTTGAGTCAATCTCTGATTGATGATTAGCACACCAGACTTAGTTTGGGAACCTCCTTCTGCTCTCTCTATATATACTACAAATTTATGTGTTCAAATATGTATTTTTTTAATTTGAGACGTTATGAACAGAGCCAGAGAGAGAGAGAGAGAATCTCATGCATATACTGGTTCACTCCCCCAAAAGCCTACAATAGCTAGGTAGGCTGGGCTTAAAGTGGGCACCAGTAACTCAATCCAGGTGTCTCATATGGGAGGCTGGGACACAAGTATTTCAGTCACCTCCTTCTGTCTCCTAGGGTGTGCATTAGTAGAAAGCTGGAATTGGAAGCAGAGCTAGGTCTGGAAACCAGAACTCTAATATGGCATATAGGTAACCCAAATGGTATGTTAATAGCTACTCCAAATGCCTACCCCTCCTATTATTTTAAATATTGCTTGATTGTTGATGAATCTAAAATGTGTTCCTTCTAGTTATGAGTTGTATTCTGAGCTCATAGATGCATGTTCATGTATCCAAATGTCTCTGCTTATTCTGAAACCGTGAACTCTAGTTCCTACTTCTCCCATCAAACATGCTCTGCAGTGCATATAAACAAATGGAACGAGTGTTTCCTAGTTCCGACAAAAATGGAAAGGAGAGCATCAGTTGTTTTCTTTCACCATGCCTACCCATTTTGCAAGTTCTATCAGTCGCCTTCAAAATATGTCAAATCTACCCACTTTTCTCCACTCTTTCACCATTCTCACTCCAAATCACCAACTATACCATGCATGAACTCTTATGGTAGACTTCCAGAGACTATTTTTGTCTCTGCAAAATTCCATTTGCCATATAGCAGGGGAATTTTCTTATAAATGGAATCATATTCAATCATCCTTCTGCTTAAAATTTCACCAGCGCTCTCCACTAAGAATGAATTCCAAATCCCTCATTATATCTCATTGTGCTTTGTCTGTCTTTGGCTCACACCCTTACCACCTGGCTTACTTTGTTGTTAATGTTCTTCTTCTAGGCTCTTTTTTACTTTAATATTTCAGCTTCTTTCAATTCCTCAAGTGCTTATCTGCAGGTATTTCACTTTTTATCTCTCAGATGTTAACTAAAATGTTACCTCCTCAAGTCTCATTTCCTGGCTCTTCTAGCTCCCTGTACTATTGCTTTCTTTCCCTCATATTTCTAATCATCATTTGCTCTTATTTTATTCTCTCTACATGTACATCTAGAATGGTAGCTGAAAGCAGGAGCTTCTATGTTTACTAAAACTATTTTCTCACCACCCATAATTAATGTGCAAAATAATATATATATTTAATAAATATTGAGCCAATAAATATATTAAGAATTATTTGGGGGCCACCACTGTGGCACAGTGGGTTAACGCCCTGGTCTGAAGCACTGGCTTCCCATATGGATGCTGGTTCTAGTCCCAGCTGCTCCTTTTCGAATCCAGCTCTCTGCTATGGCCTGGGAAAGCAGTAGAAGATGGCCCAAGTCCTTGGGCCCCTGCACCTACGTGGGAGACCCGGAGGAAGCTCCTGGCTCCTGGCTTCGGATGGGTGCAGCTCCGGCCATTGCGGCTATCTGGGGAGTGAACCAACGGATAGAAGACCTCTCTCTCTGTTTCTACCTCTCTGTGTAACTCTGTCTTTTAAATAAATAAAAAAATAAATCTTTAAAAAATGTATTCATTATTTTCATTAGAATTATTTCATTAAAATTTTTGAATATTAATAATTTTGAAAAGGAATTCAAATATTATTAAGTTTCTCTATTTTATTTTTATTCTTAGGATTTATCTATTTATTTGAAAGTCAGTGTTACAGAGCGAGAGGGAAAAGCAGAGAGAGAATGAGATCCTCCATCCACTGATTCAAACTCCAGATGGCCACAACAGCCAGGGCTGTGTCAGGCCCAAGCCAGGAGCCACGAATTTCATCTCCCATGTGGTGGCAGGGATCCGTGTACTTGGGACATCTTCTGCTATTTTTGCAAACCCATTAGCTGGGAGATGGATCAAAAGTGGAGCAGCCACGACATGAACTAGCACCCATACAAGATTCTGGCATTGCAGGCAGCAGCTCTACCCATTATATACCAATATCAGCCCCCCCCCTTATTTTTATATGATCTACTGAACACATCACATCTTGTATAAACAGACTTCTTAATATCAAATAATCTTTCATTGTGAGTTACATTAGTTTTCATTTTGTGTTAATGTTTTAATGCTTTGGTATATTCTATTTGATAATATGTAGTATTTTCATAGAATGAGATTAATTGTGATCATAACTTATAGTCTTTTATTTAATAGTGCATTTATTTTTTTTACTCATCATAGCATTTCTTAAATATTTGAAACAGCAATATTATCTGGATAATATTTACCTCCTAGATGGCATTTGACAATGCCTAGAGAGAGATTTTGTTGTCATAACAGGGAGAGAGAGATGCTATGGTTACTTAGTGGGTAAGCCAAGAGACACTGCCAAATATCTCAGAGGCACAAAACAAATGTCTTCAAGGAAGAATTATTTGGCCTCAAATGTCTTTATGACATGGATTAATTACATCTGCAACCCTTGCTTTCTAGATCTTTGTGTATATAAAAGTATCTAGCCCTGGGATACACCTAGATTCACCCACAAAGAGGCTGATGATCCTGGGAGAAACACCCATTAAAACAGTTATCAAAGGCATAAAGTAAGTAATGCTACAAAATGAATGTGAACTATATCTCCAGATCTGCATTTGCTTTGACTTAATACAGTTTGTATGTCAGTCTATATCCAGGATATATGTTTCTTTTTAGTACTTCCTACAATTTGTAAAATAATCTTGGATTTATACCACTGAACTCTGTAGTCTCTGATTAGATTCTTCCTTTTTATTCCTAATCTATCTAGCTGGTTGTTTTCAATTTTATCAAAGCAATGTATCACAGATAATTCTGATACAGTTCTTACATTCTAAATCCATATTTCTTTTTTATTTACTATTCATTTTTACAGTGTCTTTTGTAATCTATTTTTAAAATGACTGATCCAGTTACAACAAAATCTTTCTGTAGTAATTCTACCATAATTTTCATTTCACCTGTGAAGAATTTGAGACGGAGATTGGATGACTTTTCTAATATCTTACCTCAACTTTCTAAACAAACAAGGCAGTGTTGCTCAATATTTTAGACCTCTTACCACTCTAACTTACCTTTCCTAGAAAAAAAGATCAAATTAATAAGATAAAATTTAAATTAATTAGATTTGTAGGAGAAGGAATTGTTTGAATTATGGCTTTTATTTTTCTGTTTAATTTATCATCTGCAAATACTCACTTGAAGAAAAATGTAGCAGTTACTTCGGGTTTCAGGAAAATAATAGAAAATTTAAAATTTGAAAATCTATCCATATACTTAATTATTAAGTGTGCAAAGTGAATACATATTAGTTTTTTCTTTGTGCCACAATGCAGCTCAATAGCAGAATCATCACTATAAGTAATAACATTGACAATAAAAAATGGCCTACATGAAAGATCTCTGTGAGTGAGATCTCAGTGAGAAGAAGGGACTATCGAAGAAGGAGGTACCAGCCAGCACTGAGGCTCAATAGGCTAATCCTCTCCCTTGCAGCGCCAGCACAAGGGGTTCTAGTCCTGGTCAGGGTGCCGGATTCTATCCCGGTTGCCCCTCTTCCAGGCCAGCTCTCTGCTGTGGCCAGGGAGTGCAGTGGAAGATGGCCCAAGTGCTTGGGCCCTGCACCCCATGGGAGACCAGGAGAAGCATCTGTCTCCTGCCATCAGATCAGTGTGGTGCTCTGGCCGCAGCACGCGTGCTGCGACGGCCATTGGATGGTGAACCAATGGCAAAGGAAGACCTTTCTCTGTCTCTCTCTCTCTCACTGTCCACTCTGCCTGTCAAAAAAATAAAAAAAAAAAAAGTTAAAAGAAGGAGGTGCCTTTCTCTGAAGGGAGGAGAGAACTTTCACTTTGACTATGGCCCCGTCTAAATAATGACTGACTTTGTGAACTCAAAAGTCTTCTATAGCCTTGACAATTCATGACAAGAGTTTCGGGTGATCACTGATGTGATATATGTTTAACTTTTAAATTTTCTATTATTTCCCTGAAACCCTAAGTAACTGCTACATTTTTTACTTCAAGTGAATATTTGAAGATGATAAAGTAAACAGAAAAATAGAGCAGTCATAATTCAAACAATTTCTTCTCCCTCTACTTCTCAGGAAAACAAAACAAAAGAAAAAAATTTCTCTATAAGGAAGTATTAGCCATGGAAGGGAATTAATCTTGCAAATGAAAGTAATGAAGTTGTTAAATGTAGAGACAGTAAGCTGCTTACTTTTGCTCACCTTATGCATATCTAATATAATTTTTTATTTTCTCATTGTTTAGCAAGAAGCTTAACTTTGGATTTTCTTTCTTTCCTTTTTTTAAAAATTTTTTCTATCATAAATCTGAAAATTTAAGTTGGAATTAGAGGAGCTTTTTCATTTAATTAAAGAATGTATTCTGCAGCTTGAGTACTAATTAAAATCTAGCATTTACTTAATGTGGATGGGTTAACAATTACAGAGAATACTTATTTTTTGTACTTCATCATTTATGGCTGTTCCACATTGCAATCTTAATATTGTAATGATATATGTTGCTGCATTTGATTTTCTGTATAATTTTTGAAAGTAAGGCAATAAAAATTTCTCCGTTTTAAGGAAATTTGCACAGCATAAATCCATTCCCCTGACTGATCATCAAATGACCACGTTGGAGTTTTCTACCAAAGTGACATTGCTGCCTGAAATCTCTGCTTTTTTTCTGAAGCAGCTATCTCATACCATTGATTCAAACCATTCAATTTTAGATTTATTTAATAGCCTTAGATGTATCAAGTGTATTTTATAGTACTTGGGTGAAATTATGTCTGTATAGAAATAAAAACCACAAAATCATTGTCTTAAAGGAGTTCACTGTGAAACAGAAGAAGAAACAACGAGTAAAAAATATTTTGGAGGTACTCAGCTCTGCCTCCCAGCTGAGCCTCTTGGCTGAGCCACTCATCTGTCCTGCTCAGGTGTATTCTCTCTATTCAGCCACGTAACCTTGCTCGCCCGCTGTCTGAGCAAATGGGCACTCTCTGTCTGCCCCTTCTGTTCTGGCGGATGCCCTATCAGAAATAAAGCCTATCACTTCGTTCTCTGTCTCACATCTGAATTCTTTGTTGCATGAAGACAAGAACCTCACGGCTTCCATGGCCTTTCCTCCAGTGACATTTTGGTAACCATGAAGGTATTCTAAGAAGACATCGAAGTTACTACTGTTCTGCATGACTCTCCGCTGTGATGTACGGTTTGATCCCCAGACTTTATAAAAGGGATGACTGACCTTTTCTGTAATAATGCCTAGCCACAGTATAGAGGACCAAGTAACATAGCCAGAAAATGAGAGATTAAACTATGAAATAATGTTACAGCTAGATTGATTTTTCTGTTGTACATGGTAAATGGGCAGAACCCCCCCTTTTACACCAAATTGAGGGGAAGAAAGGAAGTAGTTCTTGTGACCTCAAAATATATACAAACAGGTCACCACAGTTGATCTTACCTGAAAGGTCATAGTTCTTTTCATGGGCATGGTTTTAACTCACAGGGAAATACTTGTGTCAAAATTTGCCCATGACCATAGCTTTCTAGCTCACACTGATGATATTGAAGAAAACTTCAAAAATAGGGTTGGGTTGAACACCCACTTGACTGACATCATAGAGGCTGCCTCTGTGGTCTATTTTATTAGAAACCAGGAGAACAAGGAGCAAACTAGCAGCAGGAGCAATGTAAGGATAGGCAGTAGGCCAATTAATGGCTGCTTTACATGGTTATCTGCTGTCAAGGAGACCCAAGAAGGCCAGTCCACCCCAAACAGCACCTGTTTCTGATATGAGGAGCCAGGACATTGGGCAAGCAGCTGTTGGGATAGAAACCAGCTTCTGTCAGCTCTGCTAAGAGCAAAACCGCTGGACATAGAACTTCCCTGGGTGTTGCAGGATTCATGGTTCAGAACCACAGACCCTGTGGCCCTGAGCTAAAAAGCCTTTGGCTCTGCCCAGCCTCTGTCCAGCTTCCAACTCTAACCACTGCTATTGAGGGGATGGCCCAGGGTCAGTGAAACATAAGTTGCCTATTTGCACTAGCCTCCTATTTAGCTCTCCTCCTAATCCAGCCACAAAATGCAAGTCAACAGGGTGCCTGCCTTAAGGAGATTGACATCGCTCTTGCAATTCTCTTCCAGAACCCCATGGATAGGTCTGGGCCTCACACATACCAGGTCTTAAAGCTTATCCAAATATTACTAAGTTTAAAAAGCCCTTCCTGCCATTTCCTAAAAACAGGACTTTGAGTAACAGCTAACTTAGATAGTCCTGCACCTATTTGCACAGGTCTTCACCAAGGACTTAAGGGGCCTATCTCTTGAGGGGGGTGCACAATAATCCAAAATGTAGATGGTTAAATGTAAGTGATTTATTAGTTTGTTTCCTTTCCCAGCCTGAGACTCTGGTCTTGCACATTAGCTTAACATCCTAGCAAAACTAGCTATTAGGTATCCAGAGGGGGAAAAAAAAAACATAGCCAGTCACTAGAGAGTTAATTATTTAACCTTTATCCTCTCCCCTGGGAAGAGAAAAACAGTCCCAGAGAGGATATGGGTCATACAGCAAACTTCAGGCAGTCCTAGCATTTTCCTAACTGGTTAGATTCCTATTTACAGTTCCTAAATTTCCCTCCTTTGGGAAAAACAAACAAAGCACAGCTTTCACCCACTGAAAAGCTGCCATGACTAGGACTCTCACAAAGAGATTGCTAATTCAGTCCTTCAAAGAGGCAGGCCATAGACCTGCCACCTGCTGCCCAAGAAAGTGCTTCAAATACGGTCAGACTAAATGGGTACAAAATCATGTTCATGCTTTCTTAGACAAAGCCAGACAACTCCAGGACCAGGTCAGACAAGGTTAAAATATCTGGCCTAACATCACATCTGGTCGTGGAAATCCTGCTCATTGCCTCTCCTTGGCGACACAGCATCCACATTCTTTCTGTTTCTCTGTGGACTATTGTGCTTTAATGACCTTGTTCGTTCTGTCTCTAACAGAAGACAAGCCATCCAGCTCCAGGTGCTTCTAGGACAGGGCTTCTAGCCTACCTCATCAGACAAGGAGATCAGCCCTCTGGACCAAGCAGGATGATGCTTCCTGAGGCCACTGTCAAACACCATAGGACAGATAGCAAGAGAAAAATACCCATATCCATCTCTATGCCCACTTGTCAGCTCTGAAGTAGCTACAGAAGATAGCTCTCTGGCCATTTATCCCCATAAGATTATGGGTATTTCTCTCTTGAGGGAGATATGCTAGGTAGAAAATCAGAAATGTAGCCTATGTGAGACAGGCCCGAAGGCCAGCACCTGCTGGAAAAACTCCACAAGCCCAGTATTTTGAACTTCAAAGTCCTGCCCAGAACCTGATAACTTTCCAGGTGGTCCCAGCCCTTCCCCCAAGGAGAGGTGCCGGGAGAATTCTCTCTCCTCTGAAACAAATGAGTTACTGGACCTGATAACATGGGACAATAAAACCTTCACAGACTCCCTAAGGTGAATCTGGGGAGGAGCGGGGAGGTGAGTAAACAGACTCCTTTAAAAATGTAGTGAGTCCAAACAGACTGCATGCTCAACTCTGCCTCTCAGCTGAGCCGCCCACCTGGCCTGCCCAGGTATATTCTCTCCACTCAACCATGTAGCCTTGCTCTCCGCCCCGTCCAAGCGACTGGGCACTCTCTGTCCCTTCCATTTTGATGGATGCCCTATCCCCAATAAAGCCTCATCACTTCAAATATATATATATATATATGATTTTGGAAACCACATAATAAGTAACATTAAAAGCATGGTTTATACCCTTTAGGGCCAGAGGATTAGTAGGTTTAGAAATTATCTGAACAGTGATATCACAACCAGGGTTCCTCAGTTTACAGTCTACCTTTTCATGTGACTTATTGCCTGTTGTTTTAGATTTGTAACACAATCTCCATACCAGCTATTAATTGAGTTTCTCATACCAGCTTAATTCATAGTAAAAGTGGAATTTGTTAATTTATGTATAATAAATTTTATCTGATAATAGAATGAAATGCAAAATCATGTGACTTACAACTAATCAGATATATTTAAACTGAGTTTGTGCCTGATTTGGGGTTCAAATGTTAAGTCAATGTTTGAATGAAGAGTACATAATCATAGCAACAGGTGCAGCCTTAAATGTTCCAGGCTTCATGAAGTTCAGGAAGTGTGGAGTTCTCTTTGGTGGAGAATGGCTTGTTGCATAAGTTTCTAAAATATTTGGTGAATGAAGATCTCCAATATTTATTCCTTCATTGGAAATTTAGCACACTGATGGACATAGAAAAATGTGTCTAAGGTTCTTCTATATCATCTCTCACATGGTCAGGTGATTTATCCCATGAAAGAAAGTTTGGGCATATGAGAAAAGGCATTTGTCTAAATTTCAGTCTGAGAGAAACTTCCACAGCATGTAAATGGAATATGATCATTTTTTATAAAATAGAGTGCAAATATGCTAATAATACAAAAACAGCTGGATACTTCCCTCAAAGCAAACAAACAAATAAAATGCTCTCTGGAAGCAAAACATAAGCTTGTCACTTTTTTTTCCTCAAAAACAAAATAAAAAACTGAGCAAAATAAAAATTGAGTTTCAGATGGGCATTCAGCCTAGTGGTTAAAGGTACCAGCATCCTGTATTGGAGTGCTTGGGTGTGATTCCTTGATGCTGATTCCAGCTTTCTGTTCATGCAAACCCTAGGGGGCAGTAATGAGGACTCTAGGATTTCTGTTTCTGCACACATTTGGGAGACCTGCTTTGAATTCTCAGCTCCTAGTACTGCCATGGCTCAGCCCTGGCCATTGTGTACAATGAGTTGTGAACCAGGGAACAGAATTTATCTGTCTTTCTGTCTCTCCACTTCTAAAAACAAAAGCAAATCATCAACAACTATAAAAGCACATCAAAACCAGGAAAATGTGTTTTTGTAGGTGGAGTGTGAAGATAGGAATATATTAATAATAATAATATAGGAATATATAATAATATAATATATAATATATAATAATAATAATATAGGAATATATTAATAAATTATTAGTCTTGTGTTAACTATTTATTTGTGTTTACAAATGATGATCTTCCCAGTAATTGTGGATATAATAAGAAATAATGGAAAACATCCTGAGAAAGCAATGGAGGATGGCCCAAGTCTTTGGGCACCTGCACCCATGTGGAGACCCAGAAGAGGCTTGTGGCTCCTGGCTCTGGCTAGGCTCAACTCCAGTCCTTGTGGTAATTTGGTGAGTGAACAAGTGGATGGAAGATATCTCTATTTGTATCTTCCTTTCTCCCTGTAACTCTGCCTTTCAAATAAATAAAAAAATAAATGAAAGGAAAAAAAATAAATGGGAAACTAATATCATAAGAAGAATCCAGTATAAAAGATACCAAAATGCTAAATCATTCATTTACAATTTTTAAATAAAATATGGCCTTAATTAATCAATGTATTTGAGGAATGGTGATGGGGCGGGGGAGAGAAAGAACACTCACATTTGCTGGTTCAGTCCCCAAAGCTCAACAATTCAGTTTAAGCTGGGGCTAAAGCTTGGCTCTAAGAACACAATCCAGGTCTCTCATGTGGGTGTCGGGTAGTCAACTTCCCAGGAGCATTAGCAGGGATCAGGATCAGATGTGGAGCAACCAGGACTCCGGACTCAAACCGGTGCACATATGGGATACCAGGGTTGTAGACAGCGACTTAACCCTCTATACCACGAGGCCAAATCTTCTTACCCACTGTTTGCTGTGTGGATACAAGGAGAATTCAGTAATCTGCAACATGGAAGGAGATCCTAATCATTTCTCTCTCGCTGGCACTCTGATTTTGGACTTTCAGCTTCAAGAAGTAGAAATAACTGTTGTTTAAGCCATCCAGTCTATGGTAACTTGTTATAATGTCCTGAGCAGCCCTAGATACATAGTCACCGATTTATTTGCTTCTACTGAAGGCTTGTGAGGGATGAAGTCACAGTCAGCTTTGCTATCGGCTGAGAATTATGCATCTAGTAGCTTTCCAGTAGATGTCTACTTGATAATAACTGCCAATTTGTACTATACGGCTCCTTTCTTACAATGTCAGGAAAGATCTAACCTGCAAGGCAGAGCCCTCTTCCTAGTATGTTAGGTGTTCCTGCTGCAAATGTCCCGAGAACTTCTCTGCTTGAGCTACACATTGTAATGCTATGTATGAAGGCAATTTCCCTGTGGTATTGTGTCAATTTTACTTTATATGCCACTTCAGAGCTAACCCATCTTGCTTGGGCTTTAATTAAATAACCTTCAAGGATGGAGTACCACAGGGGGCAAGGTCACAGGGATAGCTACAATTATTTCCTACAGCTATTGATTTTTCACTAATGATCTTAAATGATGCATAGCTCTGGATCCAGCAGTCTCAATCAGAATGGCAGGTGGGAACTTAAGCTTTAGTTCCCGCAAGGGACCAGAGTAATTTGGACAATTTAAACTTGTTGATGCTACTTTGTAAGTGTGAAGGATGAAAGTCTGAAATATGAACAGTATATGGATGTAATAGTAAATGACTGTAATATGAGTTATTTTGTAGTCAGAAAGAACTGGGTTCAAATTATAGATTTTTCCATAATCTGCTTGGATCTTGAGTTAGTATTGCCAGCCCTCTGAGGCTGGGTTTCATTATGCATAAAACAGAGATAGTGAAGCAGATTTCAAAATTTTTTTTTTAAGTAGAGGAGATGGCAATTTTAAGTGGTTAATCATGCTACTGTAATTGCTGCTTGTTTTCTAATTTTATGTAAGTGATTAAACACATATTCTCCTCTTGGGAATACCTATCTTTTAATTCTTGGAATGTAAAACCTGTAAATACCAAGAAGTATTTCTTTAGTGGTAAAATTGGGGATCATGGGCTAAGACATTGTCCTGGCTCTGATTAAAGAAGAAGGATACTTGACATCCAAATAACTGAGTTTAAGGCCAGGATCTACTATGTGACCTTAAGCAACCTCTTGGCCACTTTGTCTCTGTACTTTATTTGAAAAATATGGACACTAACAGATTCCACAGAGGGCTCTTTTAATGATAAAGAGGATGAGCATTGTGAAGCCTTTGACAGATAAGTGTTATGAAATATCATTAGGCATTGTTACATAAATAAACCCTCAGTGTTAGAATATGTGAAAAATAAGGAATGGAGACATCTTAACAGTGTAAAGAAAATATTGACTTATTTTTTAATTTATTTTTTACTTAGTAAATATAAATTTCCAAAGTACAGTTTATGAATTACAATGGCTTACCCCCCCATAATTTCCCTCCCACTCACACCCCTCCCATCTCCCACTCCCTTTCCCATTCCATTCACATCAAGATTCATTTTCAATTATCTTTATATACAGAAGATCAATTTAGTATGTATTAAGTAAAGAGTTCATCAGTTTGCACCCACACAGAAACACAAAGTGTAAAATACTGTTTCAGTACTAGTTACAGCATTGCTTCACATTGGACAACACCTAAGGATAGATCCCACATGAGAAGTAAGTACACAGTGACTCCTGTTGTTGACTTAACAATTTGACACTCTTGTGTATGGCGTCAGTAATAGTAAGGGACAAAATACCTCATATTTCATCACTCATTCTCCTGTTTGTGGATATTTTGATTGTTCTCTTTCAGGATACTATGAATTCAGCTACTGTGAATATTTTTCTACCAATCTTTATATGGACATATAGCACAGCACTGGGGAAAAGTATGGATTTTCTCCCCTTTCCTGGGTATATTCATTAGTTGGAACATACAGTAGTATATGTTTAATACTTTAAGATTTAAAAATATCTTGTTATAGGTCTTCCATTTGACTATTTGCTTTTCATTGTGGTTTACTTCTCTCCTGACTTAATTAGTATGAGCTGATCTTTTTATGATTACATATGATATTATATATGATTTATATATTATATATTTATGATTTTATATATAATTTAAGACTTTAGTAGATTGGGAAGACTTGATCAGCTCTTGTGCTGACTGTTGATGTACAATGTTATACTTTATCCATTTTAGTATTTTTGCTCTGTTTTGTTCTGCTACTATTGGTTGAACTCTGTAATTAACACACAATTATTCTCAGGTGTTTAAATTTTAATTGAAAACTGATCCTTGTTAAATATAACAGTAGGAATAAGAGAGGGAGCAGAAGAACAATTTGAGACATGCTCAATCGGACTTGCCCGAAATGGTGGAGTTAGAATCGTGCCAGGGGATTACAATGCAATTCCATCAAGGTGGCATGTACCAAGGCCATCTCACTAGTCAAAGTGATCAATTTCTGTTCACAATTGATCACACTGATAGGTCTAAGAGTCAAAGGGATCAAACAAACAAGACTAGTGTCTGCAAATACTAACTGATAGAATCAAAAAGGGAGAGAATGATCCAACATGGGAAGCGAGATACACAGCAGACTCATAGAATGGCAAATGTCCTAAATAGCACTCTGGCCACAGAATCAGCCCTTAAGGCATTCAGATCTGGTTGAAGAGCCCATGAGAGTATTTTAGGCATGGAAATCCAAGACATTCTGGCAAAATAAATAAATAAATAAATAACCTAAATGAAAGATCTCTGTGAGTGAGATCCCAGTGGAAAAAATGGGGCCATCAAAGAAGGAGGTACCTTTCTCTGAAGGGAGGAGAGAACTTCCGCTTTGACTTTGACCCTGTCGGAATAAGATCGAAGTCGGCGAACTCAAAAGGCTTCCATAGCCTTGACGAGAGCCTAGGGAGATTACTGACGCCATACACAAGAGTGTCAAATTGTTAAGTCAACAACAGGAGTCACTGTGTACTTTCTTCCCATGTGGGATCTGTCCTTAAGGTGTTGTCCAATGTGAAGCAATGCTGTAACTAGTACTGAAACAGTATTTTACACTTTGTGTTTCTGTGTGGGTGCAAACTGATGAACTCTTTACTTAATACATACTAAATTGATCTTCTGTATATAAAGATAATTGAAAATGAATCTTGATGTGAATGGAATGGGAAAGGGAGTGGGAGATGGGAGGGGTGTGAGTGGGAGGGAAATTATGGGGGGGTAAGCATTGTAATTCATAAACTGTACTTTGGAAATTTATATTTACTAAATAAAAAAATAAAATAAAATAAAAGCATTATACAGTTATCATAGTATGTGTGAAGTCAGATGATACTATTTTGAAGCTTTGAAGAGTTGAAAGTATATGTTACAAATTTCCAGTCATTAAAATAACCAAATATATATAGCTTCGCAGTCTACTAAAGAAAATATTGATTTAAAATTCCTTGGTAGGTCAGGCAATAGTGAACACATACATTTAGATTTTTTTCTTTTTTCTTTTACTTCTGAAGCTGTAAATGATCAACATTCAACAGAGAAGAAATGAAACTTCAAGATTAGAGGTAACACTAAGACATTAGTAACCAGGAGTCATGGACAATGACGTAAAGAAAGAAAGGAAGGAAGGAAGGAAGGAAGGAAAGAAGGAAGGAAGAAAGAAAGAAAGAAAGAAAGAAAGAAAGAAAGAAAGAAAGAAAGAAAGAAAGAAAGAAAGAAAGAAAGAAAGAAAGAAAGAAAGAAAAGAAAAGAAAGAAAGAAGGGAGGGAGGGAAGAAAAATAATTTTCATGGGTTCTAGACATAGGAGCTTCCTCATAATAAATGATTCTGTAGATACCAATAATATTATTACAATAAAAATAAATATCTGAAAAAAGGATCAAAACATAAAAGAATATTGATAAGCATTTTGTACTGTAATAAAATATTATCTAAAATGCAGAAAACCTATGCAAAAAGAATAACTCTAAATCTATTCTGTTTTTTAGACTTTTATTTAATAAATATTAATTTCCAAAGAATAACTTTTACATTATAGCGGTTTACCCCCCATTACCACCCTCCCATCCGCAACCATCCCATCTTCCACTCCCTCTCCCCTCCCATTCTTCATCAAGATTCATTTTCAATTATCTTAATGTACAGAGGATCAATTTAGTATATATTAAGTAAAGATTTCAACAGTTTGCACTCACACAGAAACACAAAGTGTAAAGTACTGTTTGAGTATTGGTTATACTGTTAATTCAAATAGTACAACACATTAAGGACAGAGATCCTACATGGGGAGTAAGTGCACAGTAACTGCTGCTGTTGTTTTAACAATTGGCACTCTTATTTATGACGTCAGTAATCACCTGAGGCTCTTGTCATGAGCTGCCAAGGCTATGGAAGCCTCTTGAGTTCGTCAACTCCGATCTTACTTAGACATGGCCATTGTCAAAGTGAAAGTTCTCTCCACCCTTCAGAGAAAGGTACCTCCTTTGCTGGTCCATTCTTTCCACTGAGATCTCACTCACAGAGATCTTTCATTTAGGTTTTTTTTTTTTTTTTTTGCTACAGCATCTTGGCAAAAAGGATAATTCTAAATCTTTTCAAAATATGTAAGCATTATTTCATTCTCTGCGGTAAAGTGCTTTGATTGACATACTATTTACTATTGATTAAAACTATAACTCTGTAAAACCATGTTTTGCATTGTATTTTCCATTAGACATGTGCATTACTTATGTCCAGTAGAAAATATGATTTTGAAGGTTATGGATTCATTGCCCTGTAGTAAACTTACTGCGGAACTTTTCCTTCAGCGCCTCAGTTTCTCTAGTTCTCCTTTGAACCATTTTTATCTTCCTGATGTTGCTGAAAAAGCAACTAACTATATGTTTGTAGGAAATGCACACTTTTCCCTTTTTGGAAAATATTATATTTTAATGTCAGATAGGCAAAATAGCCTAACCGGATTCTACAAATTAGAAACTAAGCTTTAAGGAGTTGACTTACCTGGTGCAAGTTTTTATTAGTATGCAGTGGTTACAGCTTTCAAATAGAAGTTTCTTGGTTAAAAATTTTTGCTTTGCATGAGAATCTTGCCAAATAATAAGAAGAAAGTTCCCAAAAAGGAGATGTGAGAGTGTTAAAAATATGCATTAAGTGTGTAGTTTTGCCTATTGTTGACCCTGATAAATAACTGTAATGATCTTTCACACCAAATTGTTTCTATAGTCTATAAATTTTAAGCCTTAAGTCACTATGTTGATGCTGAAATGGATCACAGTTTCTATACCCATTCTGATGAATAATCTTGGAATACATGAGCATTAGTAGGAAAGTAAGAAAAGAAAGGGAGGGAGAGGAGAAAGGGAGATTCATGAGCTGCCTCTTGCAATGACATTATATGCCTGTTGCTCTTAATGTTTTTCTCTGCAGGATATTTCTGTGAATGACACAGAAAACAAGTTAATACGCTGTAAGTGTTTTGTGGATGATAGGCTAGAGTGATACTGTCAGAATGATTCTAAACCATTACATATCATTTTTGTGTGTTTTGGGGGAAATTGTGTCACTTGAGGGGGGGAAGCAAATCTTTGTGATTACTTTATTACATCTTTGATTTCAGTGCAGAAATTTATGTTCACTAAACTTATTCCTTGGGGATGAGGTTTAGAAAAAGAAAGAGGTCTAAGACATTCATATAATTAATATTAGATAAAGGTTTTATGCCTTTAGAAGTTTGGAAATGGCTTTTCCTGCACAAGCATCCCAGCAAAATTTCAAGTCATTTCACACACAAGTAATTAGGATCTACTAGTTAGAAGTTGCTATCTATAGTATCAACTCAATGCCTTGTACTTTATGGACCTTTGGAGGTATAGTGAAGATCATATTCTCTGTAACCTGAAGAGAAATATAATGAAATAAGTAGAAGAAATTCCATTTGAACAATGATGAAATTGAGGCTCACAACATTTAAGTACCTTATGTGGAATTACAAAACAAGAAAGCAATTACACTGACATACTTATATCCACTATTAAGCTCAAGAAAGCTTATCTCTTCCACTGCTGAAAACTCAAAATTGAAAGGGAAGCCTATGTGGAGATGAAGGAAGGGAAAAGAATCATTTTAGCTAGAGCCATACTGGCAGAAGTCATCTAACAAGTTAATGTGGTGACAGGTGGAGTATTTTTACATCTTAATCTATTTCCAACCAAAGCTAGGTTCCTTCCTATGTATTAACATATATGCCTATAGTTATCATGTATTTCTTCTATTATCACACATCAATCAAATGTGCTAGCCAATGTGAAATTATGCAAGTTATGTTGAATAGTTTTAATTAAATAAGAAGAGAACAATTTGGCAAGGCACACTGAAAATAATATATTAAAATATGTTGAAATTAGAAAACAATAGGCCAGAAAATTATTACTAAAACAAACATGTAATATTTTAAATTAGTTTAATTTCTATAGTAACATAAAGAGCAGTTGAAGTAAAACTTCAAGAAATGTCGGTGTGTATATGTACAATATTTTATTTACATTGATAAATGTAATCCACCATCAAAATAATCAGATAAATGCACCCATTTAATATAGGACTGGATAAATGGAAGCAGAAATAGTAGACGTATTAAGATAAGTTGAAAAATACAATGAAGGATTAAATATGCACACTCCTGGAAACTTGATCAAACTGAAAATACCCAGAATGATATTAAGCAGGTACATGACTTGAATAGCACAATTAGTCAGTTGATATAAGATGTGCAGAACCTTTTTCCAACACACTCAGCCTCCCAAAAAATGCTGACATGTACGAGTGAAATCAATGTGTGCTAATACAATAATAGTCCCTTTGGAGAAGAATAGTAGACTCATGCCTGTATGGATATTTAGTGCATAACAGGAACAGTGGCGTAAACGAAAGTGGGAAAATACAGATTTACATGGTTGTTTTGGAAATTTGGCTTTATATTTTAGAAAAAATAAAATAAATTGGTATTTATTTTACTTTCAAAGAATATATCCTGATGATTTCAAAACCAAAGCATGGAAAATGAAATAAGTAAATAGAAACCAAAACTTCAAAAACTTTCAGGAAAATTTAGAACAGAGCCTCTGTTTGACCTGATATGAAAGCATTTATTAAATAACATACAGAAAACATGAAGCTCAAAGGAAAAGAATTACAAATTTGGTTATTTCATTTTAAAAGAAAAAATTGCAACTTTACGGCATGCAAAGCATGAGCATTTGGAATAAGTACTGAATATAAATAATGACCTACAACCCAACACAGAAATGCAAATTATTTGTATAAGAAATCCACAGGATAGCTGAAAATGTTCAATATATGGATAAAGCAAGTTCAAACACTAAAAATTATACAAAATATTAGGTGCTATTTTAATTCCTTGTTTTAGGAAAAATGTAAATATTTGACCCTATGCGTATTGAGGAAGGTGTTCTAAAAGAGCAATGTGCTCTAATGGTGGGAGGTACATTTAATGTGGTAGGTGATTACCCACTATGCACATATCCTAACCCCAGAACTGTGAATGCTACCTCACTTAGCATAAGAGAGTTGCAGATCAATTTAAGAATTTTGAGATGGAGAAATTATTCTGGGTAATCTTTAAAACTACTATAATCAAAAGAGTCCCTTAAATACAAATCCTATAAAACTTTTTAATTTACCAAAATACTCTTCTAAATTTCTGGAGGCCAAAAGTCCAACATTGTTGCAGGAAACTATAGACAAGATGCTGATAGCATTGATTCTTTCTAGATATTCTAGGGGAGAATCTGTCTCCTTGCTTTTCCTTGCTTCTGGAGGTCACCTGCATTGTATGGCTCATAACCCAGCATTCTAAATTCTTTCTTCTATTGACACTACATCTACTTTCTTTCTTGACCTTCCTTACTGCCTGTTTTCATTAAGATCCGTGGAGTAATACTAAACCACTTAGAATACTATAACAAAATGCCTCATAATTCATTGCTTACAGTTCTAGTTCTAGAGGCTGCAAAGTCTAAAATCAAGGCATCATGGCTGCCTGATGAAGGTGCTTTCCCTGTGGTGTCTCATATTAGGAGTTGGGGGACAAGTTCCTTCAAACTTCCTTTATAAAGGCACTAATTACATGCACTGTGACTCCACCCTCATGGTCTAGTCACTTCTCAAATGCCTCATGTCTTAAAATGAACACATTGAGTACTAGATTTCAGTGCATGGGTTTTGGAGGGAAACATTCAGAGCATAGCAGATGTAATGTATTTCAGTGTTTCTACCTGTGATTGATGTGCAGGGGAATTTAAAAATGCTGCTTTTAGGGACCAGTGTTGTGACCCATAGTGTTAAACTGTTGCCTGCAATACCAGCATCCCATGGAGTGCCAATTTGAGTCTGGCTGCTCCATTTCCTATCCTTCCTAATGTGCCTGGGAAAGCAGTATAAAATGGCTCAAGTGCCCAGGCCATATTGAGTTCCAGGCTCCTGGCTTCAGCCTGGCCCAGGCCCAGGTCTTATGGCCACTTGGGGAGTGAACCAGCGCATGGACAAAATCTTTCCCTCTCTCTGTAACTTTCCTTCCAAATAAATAAATACATCTTTTAAAAATAAAAATAAGTAAATTAAAATTGTTGCTTTTAGTATGGCTATAGCCCTAACATTTTCACTGTGTTCTGGGAAGGAAGAAAATAACTTTTCATTCATGCACCAAAAAAATGATATATAGAAAAAAAGAGTATGGAGAAAACAAGTACTGTATCTGAAGCCAGAAAACTTTTAATGGAATTTGAATTTTTAGAGTGGACATCAGAATACACCAAGGCAATAGACTTTCTTAAAGCATTCCTCTATTCATTTTGTCAGTATTCCCAATGAAATGAGAATACTGTTCGGTAAAATCCCGTACAAATGATTGGCTAAAAGGATTGTTGTCTATGTAAATATCTTCTTTTCCTCTTCGTTTCACGTGTTCTGAGTAAGGGGATTATGTTTGAACTGTATTTCTACATAAGTTTTCACCTAAGTCAAGACATCTCTAGAGGAAGTTCTATTAAAAAATGTTGTGGGCTGTGGCTTAAGTCAGCATTGTCTCAGGCAAACTAGAATGGATAGCCACCTGACATGTGTGAAGATACATATATTTGGCTTTCCCTGCATGTAACTGACTTACTCTCCACCTGTCTCTCACAAAGCTGCAGAAGTGATAAAAATAAATAAATAACCTGAGTCTTACCTATGCTTTTATTGTTTATTTGATTCTCACATTGCTTATTCTCTTTATAATACCCAAGATTTCAGATAAGGCTAGCCAGTATTCATTCTCTTAACTTTCATTAATTGATTTGAATTACAGTAATATATGGAATCCATGTATATACACAGGAAAAAAAAAACAAAACAAGGAGAAGACCCTTAGACCTGGGATTTAACCAAGGTTACCAAAATGTTCTATGTCAACCAACCAATTAATAGTTTGTTTCTTTAGTCTTCATTGCTGTTTATTCCTATTTTGTAAACCTAATATAAACAGAGAGAATTTATTCTATACTAGATAAAATAAATACAAGTACCTCTTGGCCACTGACCACAAATACCTCTGTAATACCAATGAAATTATTCATTGCAAACAATCAGTTCATGTGCTAAGCTTTCTCACTAAATACTAGGACATCCTATTGAAGTCTAAATACTGTTCCATGTTGTTCCTTTCTTTTCTGTGTGTTTGCATGTGTATGCATACATATACATGTCAGTAATTGTATCATATAGTATGCATGCAAAGTGTATGATTTATGTATATATCATGTCACTGAGGTACATTGCAAGTTTTTTTTTTTCTTCTTTTGTGACCGTTATTGTCCCTGGTTCCTTCATTCATCTATCCAACATCCATCCACTCATTACATAAGCAAACTTTACCTTTTTTAAAAAATTTTTTTGACTGACAGAGTGGACAGTGAGAGAGAGAGAGACAGAGAGAAAAGTCTTCCTTTTTGCCATTGGTTCACCTTCCAATTGCTGATGCAGCCGGCGCACTGCGGCCGGCGCACTGCGCAGATCCAAAGGCAGGAGCCAGGTGCTTCTCCTGGTCTCCCATGGGGTGCAGGGCCCAAGCACTTGGGCCATCCTCCACTGCACTCCCTGGCCACAGCAGAGCTAGCCTGGAAGAGGGGCAACCGGGACAGAATCCGGTGCCCCGACCGGGACTAGAATCCGGTGTGCCGGCGCAGCAAGGCAGAGGATTAGCCTATTGAGCTGTGGTGCTGGCTGCAAACTTTACCTTTTTTCCCTTTATTCTGACAAAGAAGTACTTTAACACCTTTCTGGATCCTTTCTTTTTATTATTCACCAAAATACAGACATTGGCCTGCATACTTTTTATTTATTTAGAAAGATATTGCTGGTGATCCCTTTAGGGAGATAGTGTATCAAATTCAACAAAGTAGGGGCATTTACCACTTGAAATATCTGACTGAATTCCTGAGGTCTTAGAATCTGATCCAGCGTGTTCAATTTCATTTCTAATATAACAATGGCATCTTGGTCGTTATTTTCTAGTTTTTGATAGAGTAAGAACAACTAATGTTCTGATCAATAACTGTTAAATATTTCTGAGGCCTTCAAGATTAGTATTTCTTTCCTATAAATTCCCATCAATTTTTAATTCTTTGAGAACACTCGCAAGATGCTTTACATATACAAACACCAGCAGGATCCTGTGCACTGTAGTCATAAACAGGAATTACAGGAGTCCGCATTTGCCCTTATTGAGGCAGTGGGCCAATGAGAAACAGGAACAAATGAACAGAAAACAGCAACTTAGATGTGGGCTAGACAAGGGATACCTAACTCAAGATGAGCTCTCTTAAGAATCTGCTGTCTTGTTTTGAATGAAATGCACCAGGTATTTGGTGTTCAGGGATACAAAAGACATTCCATAGAAGGGTATTTAACAGCCTGCACCCACCAAAGGTTAGAAACTCAACTCAGATAACATGTGTTTTCCACTGCTTTCCCCAAATGTCTTTTGCTTAGATTGAGTTTATTCTTTTACATCCCTGAGTTAGGGTCTTCTCGGGCAGAGACCCCCATAAGCACAGCTGTTGCCTCCAAGATCTTACCATTCCAATTGATTGCCCTTCCAGCACTGGCATGGTATGGAAGAGAAGGGATGTTAAATTATTCCCTGGTAATCTGTCAATTTTCCTTGAGATAGGTGCAGAGAGAAGGTTTTGATTTAAGCTTTCAAACTTGCTTAGTTCTTTGAACTCTAAGTGGCAAGATGTGACTGGATTTTCCTGCTTGGCCATTGGCCTCTTGTACCTGTCTCCATCCCAATCTATTTTATCGTAAGGTGTTCATCTTACTTAGAAATCCGTATTTCCCTGAGCAAATGAAAATTTACTGGAATGAGATGAAGAAAATGAACATAATTGAAAGACTATTTTTCATGCAGTGGGGGGTTAAAAATACTCCTTGAGTTTTAGCACAGATATTATCCCCTTTATTACTAAGTAAGTATCATTGTATCCTATAAAATACTAGCTAATATTTTACACTCCAATTTGCAATACACACAGAACTTTGACCTCAGCGATCATAACCCAGGGACAAATATTTCCTACTCTATTTTCCGAAAGAAGAAGTAGAAGCTTTTAAAAAATAAGCAATCAGTTCAATTCCACACAACATTGTGGTTAAAACCTTGAATCTTCAGCCGGGTCCATCTCACTCTGAATCTCTCTTCAGTCACATATTTCTTTGTAGCAATGGAGCTAATGGATATGCAGATATTATTGGATAACTTTAATTTACCCACAGAAGATATCCAGATAAATTTTAGAAAATTTGTCATTCTTCCCTTTTCATCATTTCCATTTTGCAAACGTGACCATTGATAGCACATCTTCTTCAGTGTTTCCAAACAGCCCTTTGGAAAGCATAATCTGTTTTCCTTTATTATTTTTGCATATCTAGTGTCAGCACCAAACTCCCATACAGTGTCTACATATACATATAGACAGTGATGTTATTGTTGTGTGGCAACAGGATTCTCAATGAGAGAGGAAATTAAAAAAGCAACAGGTGATGAAAACAGAATGATTACATCTTCTCTGAGCATAAACACTGCCAACACCTGATAATCCTGAAAGACATTTAGTTCTGTTCAATAAATATCTGTATCTGCCCAATGGAGCCATTTTTCATCATTACTGAAATAGACGTGACCAGATTTTAAATGTAAGTAAATTTAATGCCTGGTAAGAAAATGAATCTGAAAGCTCTGGAAATGTTACACAAAAGCCTTCTAATTTGCTTTGTTTAGGTTTTTTTTAAAATCTATATGATAAACCTTTGCATCTTCACCATGAAAACATATCCAATACAATTCCTTAAGCTACTTCTTGCAGCACTAAAAAAAAAAAAACAAACAAACAAAAAAAAAAAAACCAGTACTCTGCTCCAGATAAGATTTTAGTATTTGAGAACATTATTTGGCATGTTTATTTGAACACTGGAGAAATCATAATTATGGAAATCTAGCCTACTAGTACTTGGGCTCTTTAGTTTTAATTTTGCTGTTGTTATTGTTATTTTGTTTTAAGTATTTATTTATTTGAATGGCTGAGTTACAGGAGAGAGAGAGAGAGAGAGAGAGAGAGAGAGAGAGAGAGAGATTGAGAGAATCTTCTATCTGCTGATTCATTCCCCACATGGCCACAAGGGCCAAGGCTGGGTCAGTCTGCATGCAGGAGCCTGGAACTCAATTAGGATCTCCTACATGTGTGACAGGGGATCAAGTATTTGGGCCATTCTCTGCTGCTTTCTCAGTGCATCAGCAGGGAGCCATATAGGGAGTGGAGTAACAGGGACTCAATCCAGCACCCAGATGAGATGCCTGGAGTCATGGAGACAGCTTAACCTGCTCCTCCACACTGGCCCTTGGCTCACTGATTTTTGAAACCAAACAACTTAGTGTCCAAATGTAGCATGCTCCTATGAAACAGCATCTTTGGACTGGCAAGGTGTCTAGTATCAGCAGCAAATAAAAAATTTAGAGTTTATTGCTTTGTCTTCATAGCTCTCCAGTGGCTGTAATGAAGCTAACATTTCTCTCTCTTTCCATAGTTTGTCAGTAGGAAATTATGGGAATTCATGATGCAGAAACACACTTATGCACAGCACTTTTAAGAAAGTACTCAATTGTTAAGGCCTTTCTCTGGTTGGAGGTGTCTAAGTTGCTTTATAGGACCAATTATCCTTTAGCTGAGCTTAGAACGCTGAGAATTATATAGGTTAAAGTGTCTAAGGTAGTTCAAAGCAGATGAGTTCTATGCTTTAAATATATAACTTCAAATCTCAGATCTTACATTTTAATTTATTGCTTAGTTTGGGTCCTTTGAGTTCTATGAGTCTCAGTTTCCTTATATACAACATAGGGTTGAAAATATCTACATTTTAGAGTTTGATTAAGTATTGAAAGGGTAGATGAACAGGCTCTAACATTTTGGCAGCAGCATAAACCCTAAATATAGTAGCAATATGGTTACCATCAAAGAAACAACAAAAGCTAAGAAAATGCATTTAAGTTACTTTTGCATGATCCTGAATTATCTTACACAATAGTAAGTTACTTAAAGAAGGGATGTGCATTTTGCATCTACTTAGCACATGCAAGGTTTGTCTAATTTACTTTGCTTTGAATTCTCAGCCAGTTCTCTTAAATGAACAGAAAGGTAGCACTTCATAACAAATGCTTTGAAGTAAGAATGAGTTATGTGTGAACAAAGTAGCCACATGTTATTTTCTGTAGAATCTTGAATAAGGTTCTAAAATTTGTATGCATAAGATTTCTTATTTATGAACTGGGAATAATATTTAGTTCACTGGCTCGTTTTGTAGTTTTGGCGGCATATAAAATTTGCTAACATGGTTCTTAATATATAGTATATTCTTGCTATGGGGTACATTGGTATTATAGTAGTAGTAATAGTTGTATTACTCTGGAACATTTAATACATTTAGTCATTCCGTATCCTTGTATGCACAACAGGAATTTTGATTGAACAGATTCATTTTGGTAGAGATTTTAAGTGCTCACCCAAATCTTGTTCATATTCCTCTGTACACATGTAATGGTAGTATACTTCCCCAACACACCTAACGATTTAGCAGAAAAACCATTAATTTTGGCTGGGAAGCTATTCACAGAATCTACAGGTTCCATATAGAGACAAAAGTACAAAAGAACCAATAGTCGACCCCCCTTGCTGTAGTAACAAAGACCCTTTCCCAGATGGAGCAACTATAAGGTAATGGAACCTCCAACATCTCAGATCCTGCATGGAGTAGAACCCTGGTCACTCTGTGATGGAAACGTGTGGGAAATTAATACATTTGTAATGTGGCAAACACATGAAATCTGAATTTTTGCCACTGCAGCATTACCTAGTCCAGGCTCTCTAATTAACTTAAGCAATAGATAATATTGGTTTTCATAGTAAGAATACTTTTAATAACATCTTCTCTTAGAAAGTCTTTTGGGAAAATGTTTTCTTGATGACTAACAGAAAAGTAAGTCAATTTATGTCAATAGTAATAAAAATGAAATATTTCTTGCTGTGTGAACTCTAGAAGCATGAGACAGACAATGCAATGCCAAGAACTGATAAAGAGTTCAGGCATTTTGAAAAGGTTATTGCAGAGAAAACTAAATTCAGATCATTCCAGACCAGGTATTGCATATGAATATTTAAAGGAATTAATTTAATTTATTTGATGCTTGATTATTAATACAGAGAGCTAATAAGCCTAAAAGCTAATAGACCAACCTAATAAATCAAAGTCAATAACCCAAAGACTAATAACTCCTAGTAGAGGTTGGAATTGAAAGTCCTTTCTCTCTACAGGACACAAATATAGGACAGTATGGCTGTGATGAGGTGACCACCTACTGCTCTGCATTTGACACATATCTGGGTCCTCTTTTGTCATGAACATTTTGATACCTGTCATTAGACTAGTCATCTACACTGAAAAGCACTATTGCTTGGTGGAATCAGACCACCTAATTCAAAGTTATTCTCTGCTGCCTATTGTCTGTGTGGCCTTAGGCAATTGACTTGAAGGCTCCGTTACCCAGTTTCCTAATTTGTAAAATAGGAAGACTAACAGTAAAGGTACTACAGTCTTGCTATAATTAAATGAGTGACACATTAAAAATATTTAGAAAAACAAACAGTATATATGCAGCAACTTTTAATAACTCAATTATTTAAATTATCTACATCTCTCTAGGACTGAAGTATATGTTCCACAAAATAAGATGATGGAAAGAGATGATCCATTGAAGTCCTGTTACATGCTTTTCTGTTTCTTTCAGCAGTTAAAATTTTATGAGTTCAGGTCCTATGACTATATGTTTTTATCCCATTGGATTTCCATAATGCAATGAATCACAACACAAAAGACACTTTATAAGTATTTATTGAATATATACATCAATGTCTTTATAAGTTACTGTAAATCAAGGGTCAAACATGAAACTGTTGTAGTTTCTATTAAGTTAAATTCTCACATTGAACCAACTAACAATGTAAGTGCCATTATCCCCTCATATTAAATAGGGGGAAATTATACAAAAAGACAATAGATAACTATTTCAAGGCCATGCATTAATGGCTGGAGATCAGTGAAGAAGAGGAGTGTTTGAATTTTAAATTCTGAAATAAGCACATATTTTTCATACATATTTTTATGAAGACAATTTATAACTGAACTGTGGACCTGACATAGAAAACTGGAGTGGAGTATTGATATAGTGCTTCCATATTATAGACATAAAAATTGCAGTCATTTTTGCACGTCTGTCTTAATCATGAAGAAATGGATTTGTTTTTGAGAAGTGAGATTATGTTTATTCTGTTTTGGTATAATGCCTGGCACAAAACTGATACTCTGTTTATGTTGATGGATGAATGAATAGTAATTAGAAACTGGGTAGTTGATGAGTTATATTTCAGAGGTTGTTTTACATCAAATTATCACAGTCCAGATTGGATGTGACTATATGCTAGTTGTCATTTTTGTTTTCTTGTTTAATCATCACAAATATATGTAAGACATGAAGAATTATTCACTTAATTTTATAGATGATATTTATGCTGAGAAAATAACACATTTAGCTTTGTGTTTCCACATTATTACATGACTCTTGGGAGTTGTATATCTCTAGGGGAGGTGTAAATATGTTGTAAATATGCAACAACCACAATTTGGGTTTTCATTTTTACTTATTCTATTACTGTGTAGTTTTAGATCAACCATTTTTGAAAAATGAAGCCCTGTTTTTTATTTGAAATTGACACTCAGTTCAGGCTCTATTATCAACCTCTTGGAATATTTATATCTTGTGGGAGGCAAATTGTTCCCCCATTGTTAATAGTGTTGTTGGCCCAAAATATCTGAGGTGCCAAACTGTGTAAGCTTAGTGAAAATGAGTGGGTGTCTTGCAAAAGCCATGCAGGGCAACCCATCAGGAAGGTGAAGTAGCGATTTTGAGGCTGGTATTTAATGTGTCTTCCACAATTACTCCCCCTCATTTCAGCTCAGTATGGTGACAGCTGATAAGAGTTCAATATCTCCCATCTGATTTAGAGACTATTCTCAATTGAATCAATTGCTATTTTGATTAAAGACTGGAGATGCAAGTCAATCAGGGTGACCAAAATGTTTGGTGTTTTTTACATTCTCCTAAAAACCATCAAACCATGTGAACCGCAGACCAGATGAATGGACTCGAGAATTACGAGTGGTCAGTTGGTAAATGATTCTTGCAACCATCTCAGGTAGCTTGTTGAACTGTTTGAAAGCAACACAACTAGAAAGCTCTACTTGAATGTACCAGAAAATCATTCCTGGTGTGTGAAACAATTTGATTTAACATCGAACAGATATGGTGCATTAATATGGAACCATTAGTTTGGCACTGAACATACTTTACTGGAAAACAGAAAAAAAATGGTTTTAAGAAAATATTCACAGATCTATGGATGAATGATGAGAACTGTCTTTTATTCTCAAAAAATACATGATAATTAAGGGAAAATATAAATTCTGAATTGTACTTTAAAATAGATTCTCTGTACTTCTGCTTTCCTTACAATCTACTGAAAGGAAATAGAATATTCTCAGGGATGGTATATTTCTAAAGAAACAAAAAGCCAGGGCTTAGTTTGTGTATAAAATTGGCAATCGCCTGAGCCAAGTCCCACTGACTAAAGATCAGTGTCATGAAAGTTTATGCTCGAATTTTCGGTCTCTTTTGTCTTGCCTTCCTTTTTGTGATTGGTGTATAAGCAGAAAACATGTTTTAAAAGCCGGATACTAGTTTGTATTTTAAAAAAATACACTTTAAGAATATGTCTGGCCCAAATGTACATAACTCCTCTTTTCTTCATTTCTAACAACTCAGTAATTGTAATAAGTTACTTGGATTCTAGGAGTATGTATTTCCTTATATCAATTTACTTTCAGAAAGATTTTGACGCAGAATGAGAAGGCATGGCATAAATCATAATAAAACATGATGAATTCAGGGTACAGGAAAAATATAGGGAGGCACAAGAAGTATGGGTATTCTCATTAATATCTATGAGTTTTTGAAAGTTCTGATGAGACCGTTCAGTTCTAATTTTGCTAAAATTTTGTTTTCAACCAATCAAAATTAGAAGATCCTCAATGCATGTAAGAAAATCAACCAGGCGTCAGTTGAAGCAAGGACTGACAAAATGAAAAAGTCATCATTTGGGGTCAACTAATGCGATAACTAATTTCAACAAATTTATTTATTTGCAAGTCAGAGTTACACAGAGAGAGGAGAGGCAGAGAGAAGAGAGGAGTCTTCCATCTGCTGGTTCATTCCCTAGTTGGCTGCAACTGCCAGAGCTTCTCCAATCTGACACCAGGAGCTAAGAACTTCCTCCATGTCTCCCACACAGGTGCAGGGGCCCAAGGACCTGGGTCATCTTCTATTGCTTTCCCAGATCACAACAGAGAGCTAGATTGAAAGTGGAGCAGCTGGGACTCAAACTGGCACCTATATGGGATGCTGGCACTACAGGCAGTGGCCTCAACCACTACACTACAGTGCCAGCCCCCCAAAATGCCAAGAAATTAATCTGCACATCTACAATCAACTAATATTTGGCAAACGAGGTGAAATACACTGGAGAAAGAATAGATTCAACAAATAGTTCTGGGAAAATTGGATCTACATGTGCAGAAGTATGAAACAAGATTCTTACATTGTATCATATATAAACATTAACTCAAGGGCTGGTGCCATGACACAGTGGTTAAAGGATACCACCTGTGACTTTGTGATCACATAAAGCCAGAGTTCGTGTTCTGGCTGCTCCACTTCCTATCCAGCACCCTGTTAGTGGGCTGGAAAAAAAAAACAGAAGATGGCCCAAGTACTTAGGTGACTGCAACCCTTGTAGCATACCTGCAGAAAACTCCTGGCCCCTGGATTTACTCAGCCCTGGTCATTGCAGCAATCTAGGTTGTGAACCAGGGGAAGGAAGATTTGTCCCTCTCTCTCTCTCTCTCTCTCTCTCTCTCCCTCTCTCTCTCTAAAATATACTATCTGATACTATGAAATTATTAAAGGAAAGGATTGGTATGGGGAAGATACTGGGCCATAGTATGTAAAGCCACCATCTGTGGCACCAGCATTCCCTATGGGCACCAGTTTGATTTCTGGCTGCTCCACTTCTAATCCATCTCCCTGCTAATATACCCGGGAAAGCAGCAGAAAATCACCCAACTCCTTGGTCCTCTGCACCCACTTGAGATACCCAGGAAAAACTCCTGGCTCCTGGTCAGATTGCCCCAGCTCTGGCCATTGTTAGGGAGTGGACTAGCAGGTAAAAGATCAATCTCTCTCTCTCTCTTCCTCTCTCTCTCTCTTTCTCAATCCCACCATCTCTCTCAGTCCCACCATCTCTCCCTCCCTCTGTAACTCTGCCTTTCAAGTAAATAAATAAAATTATTTAAAAAATAGTATTTTTAAAAAATAACTGAAGAAACTCTTCAAGACATTGGCATAGGTAAGATCATTTTGGAAAAGACTCCAGAAGCACAGACAATAAGACCCAAACTATACAAATGGCATTTTTAAAATTTATTTGACAGGTAGAGTTATAGACAGTGAGAAAGAGACAGAGAGAAAAGCCTTTGTTCCCTTGGTTTACCCCCCAAATGGCCGCTACTGTCAGCACTACGCTGATCCAAAGCCAGAGGCCAGGTGCCTCTTCCTGGTCTTCCATGCAGGTACAGGTGCCCAAGCACTTGGGCCATCCTCCACTGCCATCTGGAGCCACAGCAGAGAGCTGACCTGGAAGAGGGGCAACCAGGACTAGAACAAGCGCCCATATGGGATGCTGGTGCTGCAGCTGGAGGACTAATCCAGTGAGCCATGGTGCCAGCCCATATACAAATGGTATTAACTCAAGGTAAGAAGCTCCCCACTACTAAGGATACACTCAACAAAGTGAAAAGGTAATGGATGGAATGGAAAAATATCTGCAAACTATGCAACTGATAAAGGATTAATATGCAGAATCTATAAAGAAATCAAGAAACTCAACAACCACAAAGCAAACAATCTGTTAAGAAATAGGCAAAGAGGGCTGGTGCTGTGGCATAGCAGGTAAGGCAACCACTTGTAGTGCCAGCATCCCATATGGGCACTGGGTCTGTCCGTGCTGCTCCACTTCCAATCTACCTCTGTGCTATTGTCTGGGAAAGCAGAATAAGATAGCTCAAGTCCTTGGGCCCCTGCTCCCTCACGGGAGACTCAGAGGAAGCTCCTGGCTCCTGGCTTTGGGTCAACACAGCTATGGCCATTGCAGCCAATTGAGGAGTGAACCAGTGAATAGAAGATCTCTCTCTGTGTCTCTTCTTTTCTCTGTGTGTAATTCTTTCAAATAAATAAATATACTTAAAAAAAGAAATGGGCAAAGGAAATGAACAGGCATCTTTCAAAGGATGAAATTCAAAGGACAAACAGACACACACACACACAAAAATATAAAGGATCCCTAGTCATCAGGGATATACAAATAAAAACCACATTGAGATTTCACCTTAGCCTAGTTACAAAGGATATCATCCAAAAATTAAAAAACAACAAATGCTGATAAGATGTGGGGAAAAAACCCTATTATACAGTTGGTGGGGATGTAAACATTATGGAAGATAGTTGGAGATTCCTCAGAAATCTGAAAATAGATCTATCATATGACCCATTCATTCAACTCCTGGGAATTCACCCAAATAAAATGAAATCAACATAAGAAAAAGTTATCTGAACCCTTATCTCAATTCACAATAATAAGATATATAATCAACACAGATGTCCGTCATTTCATGACTAGAAAAAGAAAATGTGGTATATAAACACTTTGGAATAATACTCAGCTGTAAAAACTAATGAAATCTTATCTTTTGAAACAAAATATAACTGGAAACCATTATGCTTGGTGAAATGAGCCAGTACCAAAAAGACAAATATCATATATTTTCTCTGATATATGGCAGTTAATATAAAATATAAGAACAATGTATAGGAAAGAAATGATTATTTGGGGACATGACTTTCATTTCAGCCCTTATTTACACTCTTGTGAAGCTAAAATCTTCCTATTTTTGCTTGTTGAATATTATGGTTAGTGGTGAATTAAGTATGATTATAGAGTGCATTGAAATTATGTTTTTGAAAAATTAATGGAAAAAGGAAGGATGGAGGGAGTTTGAGGGAAGAAAGGAAATATGGCTATTTTCTTAAAACTGCACCTGTAGGCTGGTGCTGCAGCTCACTAGGCTAACCCTCTGCCTGCAGTGCCGGCACCCCAGGGTCTAGTCCAGTTGGGGCACTGGATTTTCTGTCAGTTGCTCCTCTTCCAAGCCAGCTCTCTGCTGTGGCCCATGAAGGCAGTGGAGGATGGCCCAAGTGTTTTTGCCCTGTACACGCATGGGAGACCAGGAGGAAGTACCTGGCTCCTTGCTTTGGATTGGCACAGCGTCATAGCGGCCATTTGGGGGAGTGAACCAACAGAAAAAGGAAGACCTTTCTGTCTTTCTCTCTCTCTCTCTCTCTAACTCTCTCTCTCTCTCTAACTCTGCCTGTCAAAAAAAAATGCACCTGTAAAATACATGCAATTTGTTCTCGTTATAGTAATAAAAATCTTTTAAAAAACAACAAAAAGCTTTCTCTTTTTGTTTCATTTATCATAAAAGATTTACTTATTTATTTGAAAGTCAGAATGGAAGAAAGAGATGGAGAAAGGGAGCTCTTTCATCTGCTGATTCAATGTGTAGCAGGGCTCTAAACACTTGAGCCATCCTCAGCTGCTTTTCCCAAGCCATTAGCATGGAGCTGAATCAGAACTGGAGCAACTGAGACTCTAGCCACTGCTCCTGTGGGATGATGACACCACAGGTGGTGGCTTTACCAGCAATGCCACAATGCTGGCACCAATCTAAATAGTTTTGTTCAGCACTCTTGCCTCAGAATCAGCCCTTAAGCCATTCAGATCTTGCTACAAAGCCCATGAGAGCACTTCAGGCATGGACAACCAAGACACTGTAGCAAAAAAAGAAAAAATAAATGACCTACATAAAAAGATCTCTGTGAGTGAGATCCTGGTGGAAAGAAGGGGCATTCAAAGAAGGAAGTACCTTTCTTTGAAAGGAGGAGAGAACTTTCACTTTGATTATAGCCTTATATAAATAATGTTGGAATTTGTGGACTCAAGAGGCTTCCATAGCCTTGGCAGCTCATGACGAGAGCCTTGGGTAATCATTGACGTCATAAATAAAAGAGTGTCAATGGTTAAATCAACAAGAGTCACTGTGCACTTGCTCACCATGTAGGACCTCTGTCCTTAATGTGTGGTACTATGAGAATTAATGGTAAAACTAGTCTTCAAACAGTACTTTATGCTTTGTGTGTCTGTGTGAGTGCAAACTGTTGAAATCTTTACTTAGTAGAGTTGATCATCTGAATATAAAAATAATTAAAATGAAATTTAATGAAGAAGGGATGGTGGAGGGAGTAGGAGGTGGGGTGGTTTGGTGGGAGGGTGGGTTTTGGGGGAAGAATTGCTATAATCCAATAGTTGTACTTATGAAATTTATATTTATTAAATAAAAGCTTTCTATAAAAATAAATAAATAAATAATTTTGTTGAATTAATGGATCAGGATTGGTGAGACAATGGATATGACCAGAGATATGCCACACAGTTTTTCATCATTATCTCATGAAGATTTTTCATTAACTTCTCCAGATTTCTTCATTTGGTAGGCATTATTTAGGAGAGACACCAGGTGAAAACATACTCATTAGACTTCCCCTGGGGAGACAATTTGGAAGTTGTAATTTTCCACTGTAAGTATAGACAGCTTCACCACGAAAAGAAGCCTTCACATTGATAGTGACAATAATGTTCTTTAATGTTTTAGGCACCCACCCCGAAGGCCTCCTTAATGGGAAGCAGATGTGCTTTATGTCTCCATTTTCTTCAGCAATGTGGTCACTTTATACAGAATTCACAACATAATTGATGCTGAAGGAAGACACCTGTCCAATGACATGAACCACCCTATCTGTTTGAGGAAAAGATCATGGTAGTCATATTACTGAATACTTAGCATGCACTCGGCACTCTAAGATTAGGCAGTTTAAAAATGTAGATTTACTCAAAAATAGCAATGAATCTATGTAGTTGGTACAACTTTTATTTTAATTGTAAAATTCAGAAAATAGACATAAGGCAATCTCATTTAGTGACTATGTTGTGAGGTAATAAAAACTATGAAATCATATTTGGGTTTACTGAGTTCTACACAATATTTTCCATACAGTAGTCCAAGACTTTATGTGATTACTCCAAGTGAGTATTAAACTCAGTGTGGAGATATGGAAACTGAGACTTGGATACTTTAAGTACTTTGGCCATCATCATTTTTCTGTCCGTTGAATCCTTTAAATAAATTATACTGCCTCTTTCATTCACTTATTGAATTTCTCTGCTTTTATTACTGGACATTCTGTTATTATTCTAATTTATATAGGGCAGCCTGAAAATATACAAAATGTTCTCATTTAAATTTATAATACAGAAAATTATAGGATTATCAGAAATACAACAAAGTTGGAAAGAATGTATGTCCAAACTCAGGATAAAAATAATCCTATATTTTAATGACAATTACAGCAGATTAAGTTCATCTTAAATTTTGACATTTGAATATTTCACAAATGACAAAAAACATGTCTTTTATACAAATCTCTGTCCAAATACTGCTAAGTATTTTGAATATACTTGCAAATCAAATTAATTTGTCAGGGAGCAATTGTCTCTCTCTCTCTCTCTCTCTCTCTCTTTTTTTTGACAGGCAGAGTGGACAGTGAGAGAGACAGAGAGAAAGGAGAAAGGTCTTCCTTTGCCATTGGCTCTCCCTCCAATGGCTGCCGCGGCCGGCGTGCTGCTGCCAGCGCACCACGTTTATCCGATGGCAGGAGCCAGGTGCTTCTCCTGGTCTCCCACGGGATGCAGGGCCCAAGCACTTGGGCCATCCTCCACTGCACTCCTGGGCCACAGCAGAGAGCTGGCCTGGAAGAGGGTCAACCGGGACAGAATCCAGCACCCCGACTGGGACTAGAATCCGGTGTGCCGGCGCTGCTAGGCGGAGGATTAGCCTATTGAGCTAGGGCACCGGCTGCAATTGTCTCTTAATATCCAGTCTTTCTTTCTTCCTCTTAATCTGAGAACTCAGCCATCACACATGACTTCACTCACATGACAAACACATCATCACCCACAGACTGAATTTCAAAACTCTTTTGGTACATGGTTTGGTCATATGAGTAAGTTAATTTCGTTGAAATGTGGAGAAAGTGAATGACTTCATTCCAAGACCACAGGCTGAAAAGTAATATATTTGCTCTCCATTCTTCTCTGTTGCTTTCTCTGGCTATAATAGACAGAGTTGTGCTAGGATTATGATTGAACCATCCAGACTTTAGTGAATAGTAATCAAAAAGATAGAAGGTAACTGGAATCCTGGATAGCTGCATGAAACAAAACTTCCCCTCTGCTCTGGGTTATCCACCTCCACCTGCTTCTGTATGGGGAGACACATAAACAAATATCTTTCTTGGATTTATGTGTTTGAGGTCACTTTGTTACATAAACTGAGCATATACTATATCACACCAGTGGTTGATGAGATTAAAAATCAAAACTTATAGTGTGAATCAAGAATTATTAATTAAGAATTATTAATTATTTATTGTAAAATTTCTATTAGCATATTGTGCTAGGTTATCACATTGTGTTATGGATCAATTGATTGTCCCCTCGAGTTTGTATAGTGGGGATCTCACTTCAGTACATGACTTTATTTGGAGATAGGATCTTTAATGAGGTAATTGAGGTTAATGGGGACATTATACAGAAGCAAAGAGAAGAGCAGATAAAAGTGTCAACCTACAAGCCAAGAAATCTTACCTTAAAACCACACCAACTTTGCTGAAAGCTTAATTTTGGAAACCTAGCTTCCAGAATTGTGAGAAAGTGAATTTTTGGTGCATAAGCTGCCTAGTCTCTGGTACTGTATTATGAAAGATCTAACAAATTAGTACACATTGGAAGAGCAGTTTGGGATCTCCTAAGGATCCCATTGTATGTAGAATAAGTACCTTTGAAAGAATTCTTTTAGATGGGGTGGGCATTTGGCACAGGGGTTAAGATGCCACCAGGGATATCAACATTCCAAATTGAAGTGCCTAGGTTCAAGTCAAGGCTTCACTTCTGATTCCAGCTTCCTGCTAATACAGATCTGAGGAGGCAGCAGGTGGTGGCCCGAGTACATAGATGCCTGCTGCCCATGTGGAAGATGTAGATAGAGCTTCAGGTCTCCAGTCTTGTCCTGTTCTGGCTCTGTATATTGTAACCTTTAAAATAGTGAACCAGTTAATAGAAGATCTCTCTCTGCCTCTAACACTTTTCATTTAATTCAAGTAAATAAGTGAAAAAATTTAAAATTTTAAGCTAAAAATGGTTATATTAGATAAATTGGGGCCAGCACTGGCACTGGAGTAACAGTGCTGGAATCCCATATGGGTGCCAGTTTGAGTCCCTGCTGCTCCACTTCCGATTCAACTCCCTGCTAATTTTCTTGGATAGGCAGTGAAAGATGGCCCAAGAACTTGTACCCTTGCACTCACATGGGTGACCTGGAAGAAGCTCCTGGCTCTTGGCTTCAGATCAGCTCAGATCCGGCTGTTGCAGGCATTTGGGGAGAGAATAGTGGGTGGAAGATCTTTTTTTTCCCTCAGCATCTGCCTTTCTGTAACTCTACGTTTCAAATTAATAAATAAATCTTTTAAAAAGGATAAATCGGCCAGCACTGTGGCTCACTTGGCTAATCCTCTGCCTGCGGCGCCAGCACCCCAGGTTCCAGTCCTGGTTGGGGTGCCAAATTCTGTCCTGGTTGTTCCTCTTCCAGTCCAGCTCTCTGCTGTGGCTTGAGAGGGCAGCGGAGGATGGCCCAAGTGCTTGGGTCCCTGCACTTGCATGGGAGACTGGGAGGAAGCACCCTGCTCCTGGCTTCAGATCAGCGCAGCACCATCCCTGGGAGCCATTTGAGGGGTGAACCAATGGAAGGAAGACCTTTCCCTCTCTCTCTCTCTCTCACTATCTATAACTCTCTCTCTCTCTCTCTCTCTCTCTCTCTCTCTCTCTCTCACTGTCTAACTCTGCCTGTCCAAAAAAAAAAAAATTAAATGACTATCCTATTAATTAAATGTGAAGGAATATCAAAAGCAGAACACATGGATCTGTTATTTCATGGTGCTTGGGTTCTCATTTAAAAGAAAAAAAATCAGGATAACGAGTGATATGTTGCCAGACAATAGCCTACCTATTGTATTGGACCTATAGGGAAGATCTCTGAGCATTAATTTCTGTACAAATTTATTTATTTATTTATTTATTTATTTATTTTTATTTTACTTGAAAGTCAGAGTTACACAGAGAGAGAAGGAGAAGCAGAGAGAGAAAGAGGCCTTCCATCTCCCCATTTGGCTACAATGGCCAGAGCTGTGACGATCCGAAGCCAGGAGCCAGGCGCTTCCTCCAGGTATCCCATGTGGGTACAGGGGCCCAAGGGCTTGGGCCATCCTCTACTGCTTTCTCATTCCATAGCAGAGAGCTAGAACTGGAGTGGAGCAGTAGAAACTTGAACCAGTACCCATATGGGATGCTGGCACTGCAGGTGGTGGCTTTACTGGCTACACCACAGCAGCAGCCCCTATATACTAATTCTTACCTGCTAAAACACATCAACCGTGCAATCTGTGGGAGGAGTGGGCTGAGAGTTTCAAATAAGTGAGATAGCACGTGTAAAGATACTGCAAACAAATTGAACTTGGTTTGTCCAAAAAAACCGAAAGAACATCATTATTTCCAGCGCCAGTGAGTAAGGAAGGAATTGTATGCTGTATGACATCAGAGAGGTGGACATTTTAAGCTCAAAATGGTTATATTAGATAAATTGGGGCCAGCACTGGCACTGGAGTAACAGGTAAGCCTACACCAACAGTGCCAGAAACCCATATGTGTGCCAGTTTGAGTCCCTGCTGCTCCACTTCCAATCCAACTCCCTAAAGGTCCAATATGAATGAAGCAGGCTATTGTCCCACAACATATCACTTTTTATCCTGTATCAGAAAGCATAGATTATGATAAATAGTTTGTATTTATTCTAACCAGGTTGTTAGCAAGTGAGCGACATGATCACTTTTCTCTTCTGAAAGATCAATTGGGAATCAGTGTGGGTAACTGGTAGATGTGTCTAGAAATGGGGGAACTGAATAGATTATAGTGAAAAACTTATTGTGGGGATGTTTCATACTACTCTTCTCCTGATTAAAATCTCAGATAAATGACACCACCTCTGGATTTTTTCCTACATTCATAGGCAATACTGACTGCCTACTCCTACGAGTTTTCTCATCATGCGCTAACATGCATCAGATGACATCTGTTATGTCGATAATGTGTATTTTTGCTCTGGATTCTGCAGTCACCTCCCCCCAAAAAAGAAAATATTAGTGAATTTGTGACTATTTCTTATTTATCCATATAATTTCTATGCCTATGATAGGCTCTGGCATCTTAATACGCTCTCTGTAAACATCAGTTGAGGCAACAAATATGCGGACTACTGTATTTGCTGTATAGGTTACACAGTATATGTGTTCAAAGATACCTTCACAGCAAGACAGAATGCATTCCGATGTGATCATAAGTGAAGCTACACTACTACCATTCACAAAACTCTCAGGAAATTAAAATATTTCTTTGTCCACTTCTAGCTGCCAATGACAATCTTGTGCCAAGATACTTTCTAAAGCACAGGTTTTATTCTTCCTTTCATATTAAAAACCAGGTTGCCCTTGTTTATAATAAACATTCTTCCAGCCCTCAACAGCTCCAAGGTTTTTAAGTATGCAACTAAATATTATCCACAATGATGCTAGCACCTCTGGCATCTCGTTAAGCAAAGTTTTGCACAGAACTTGGGGGAATAACTTGTCAAACTGAACCACTGATGCTGAAGAGCAGATTCAGTTGTCTATAATGTAATGAACCAATCCTTTGGGAATCTGCAGAGAGGAGGCTAAAGTCACACCCTAGATTGAATTGTCTAACTATGAAGCACAAATTGCACAGAATTCAGCTTGATAAACACTGCAATTTGGTAAATATTTAATCAGTAACTAATATAAAAGCACTTCAAAAATTTATGGAAAGTGGAATTAGCACTTACATTTTATTGGATGCATTTTTTTGAAATTCATGCATAATTTTTTCAAAAATAAACATTTTCCATAAACATTTTGAAGATCATCTGTATATGTGGTTTTAAAAATATTTTTTGCCAAAAAATTTACTCTTTGAGTTCACAGTCCACAAACTTTTTGAAGTACCAAGTCCGTGTCAGGCATTACACTAGGCACCATGAATTTGACAAGGATGATACACATTTTTTTCTTGCACAAGACCCATGATACATTAAGCTAAGACCAATATCAAATGCACTACTTTGGGAGAACTATGAAGTTAAGGATTATACTTGATTGTCCACTATCCAATTGCTTGGAAAAGTTGCTCAGACAGCTTCTGCAAAAATTTCTTGGGGAAATTACAAACAATATTGATAGTACATACAAACGTAGGAATACATACAAGAAACCATACTCTGATGAGCTCTGCTGTGAGAAAACAGGCCTGAGAGAGGACTTCCGATTGGCAAACAGAGCCAATATTTTGAAAAGTGAACAGGTGTCATGTGGGAGGGTATGGAATAGAAATCAGACTAGAATTGGAAGAATGGGACTTTCCACAGCATTGAGATCAATGTGTGGAAATACATTGACCCTGAAAGACAGTAACAGCTGATGAAAAGAAAAGTGACTTACAGAGGTATAGAAAAAGAACATAAAATCAACTTATATTAGAAAGCATGGGTTAGGTGGCATCCCATACAAAATCTGTGATTTCGAGTCTTGCTTATGCTTCCAATTTAATTGTTATGTAACCTGGGAACAGTAAACAATGTCACCCATGTAGGAGTTTCTGGTTCCTGGCTTCAGCCAAGCCTGACCTTGATTGTTGTTTGCGTTTGGGGAATGAATCAGTGGATGGACAATTTTTTTTGTGTGTGTGTCTTTCTCTCTCTCTCCTCTTCAAAGTAAACATAAATAAGTAAATAAATAAATAAACTTGTTAAAAGGGGATGGGGAAGAATAACATAAATAGTGTAAAAGAGAATGACTCCGAATGTGAATAACTAGGAAATGGCAGCTCATTCAGCTTAAAAAGACCAGCTTTGTTTAATATAAATTGCAACTGTATGCCAAAGACTTCCTGAGATGGTTGTCACTTCGTTGAAAAGTATCTCAGGGACCTCGACTATCTGAGAGACAGATTGTACTTTACTACTCTTGAAAATTCGAGTATTAGCATTCAGTAATGAAAAGTGGGCCAAAGACTTAGAAGTTTTCTTTGCTCTTGGCCTTTGAAGAATTTTCTTCTCTGATGAGTAAATTTAGAGTTACCAAGTTTTAGCTCAAGGGAGTGATTCAGTGCTGCTTGTAGATGAACTCCTTGCTTTTATTTTTTAGTGGTGCCTTACATGGACAATAGATCTATCTTCATACTGTGCCAGAGATTTTAAGTAAAAATTGGAAATAAAAATATACATGGAATACAGAGAAGAATAACACTATTAAGATGAAAATTCCTGAGGACAAAATTCCATTTCCCTAGCTTCGACCTAAGTACATCTTTAGCTTTTTTGAGTGTCAATTTCTTCATAAAAATGATAGGGCTAACAAAATTTGTCACAACTATGAAAATCCCATATAAAAGTTAATCTTCATATACAATAAGAGCAATAATAATGACCACTTACTGAGTGTTTACCACATCTCCAACCCTGCTGTGTCTTTTATGTTTATTATTTCACTTAATCTTCTTAATTACCCTGAGAGATTATTATTTCTTATTTTTTCAAATTTGGATATAATGAAACTTTCAAATAGATAAACTCTTAATATCATACATGGATATAAATGCTATAAATGCTTTACTTACAATTAAATCTTAAGTTTTAGGTCATATTATTTCTTTTAGGAAGGAAATAATGCACTTTGGAATAAAGCATAAAGTTGGAAGACTTTGACTCTATTTATATTTTGACTTTGAAAATAGGTATTAATTACATCCTTGTATTTCCACACTAATGTGCTAATCATCATAGTATGGATAGCAGTCAATATATGCTGTCTAGATCAGCGTATGATAAATTCTTTACCCGAGTCATAAAATTTGTTACTCACAATAATACTGAAGTGTATATTTATGCAAGATATGCCTCTATGATATGAATATTATCATCAATTTTCCCCACAAAATATGGAGTAAACTAAGTAAAAAGCTCAAAGACTCTAGTTTAGTGGGAATATAGACCTTGGCTATAAGCAATAATTTGAATGGAAAAGTGATTTCACCCATATACTGTAAATTTTAAAGTAATCACAGATGATTTAAACTGTGGTAGCATAACATTTTTAACCATTGATTTGACAAATGTATAAAACAAATTTTTCAAAACTATATTTGCAACAATATTGATACTAACAGGCATTTCTCTCTCATTCTTTCTTTCTTTTAAATTTTAGCTCCCACATATTAGTTTGATGAAAAAACTGAGACTCAGAAAAGCAGAGTTTCAGAATGTCAAACAGAAAGTAAAAGAGATAGAATTCCACCCAGCCAAACCTCTAGGTGCAATGCAATATTGATTTTAGACTAAATTGTTTATTACCAATTATTGTTTATGTAGGAATATAGCATTTACCAAAATTTCATACTTGTTTCAGTCCTTTGTTCTCATGTATACTATCATCCATTCAATAACAGTTATCTATCTCAGGGGTGGGTGTTTGGTGCAGTAGTTCTGACACCACTGGTGTTGCAGTTGATTTCTCAACAATGTTGCACTGGATTCTTTTCTGAGAGGAGCAGCGTGGTGGGGGCAAGAGGCGCAGAGTCACCACACAGACCCCGGGAGTCGGGTAAAAACAGGCTTGAAGCAAGCAGCCTGCAGCAGACTCGTTTATTACAGTTGGAACCACATCTTATACAGCCAAGACCAGCCAATCTGGTCAAGGGGCGGTCTATGCCCCAACCAATCACAACCTGTTGCCAGGCAGGCTCCGTTGCCAGATGGGTTTCAAAGCCATTCCTGAGTACCTGACACTCGCTTTGCCAGTGGCCACCTTGGCATGGCCTTCTCATTCCACCACACACTGGTGACACCCACATCCCATTATCTGAACGCCTGCAGTTGATACCCAGCGTCAGTTCCTGACTCCAGATTTCTGCTGCTTCAGACTGTCAGAAGCAATGGTGATGGTTCTTGCAGTAGAATTCTTTCTATATACATGAGAGCCTTGGATTCACTTTCAGTTTCCTGGCTTCAGCCTGGCCGAGCCCCAGCTGTGATGCGCATTTCGTAGTAAGCCCATGGATGGCAGATTTTTCTGTCTCTTTCTCCCAGACTTTGCACAGAAAAAGTGAAAGCCCTGAGGAGGGAGCAGACAATATATTTCAGAAGCAGAAGTAAATCAGGGAAGCTGCGATGTAGGTGCATAGGACATCCCAGGCGAGCTCACGAAGGAAGGAAGGAAGATTCCGTGGCAACTTGTGGGCCATAGCAAGGTCTTTGGACTTTGTTCTGAGAATGCGTTCCTATTGTTCCATGTTAAACATAAAAGAAATCCTTAAAATTTACAGAAGTAGCAAGAGGGCTATCAAACTGTCCCATTAGTGAAACCTGCAACCCAATGTTTGTATCCTCTCCACAGAACGAATAAGAAGGGTGTGTCTGAGACTGGACAAGGCACAATGGAGGCAACTAAGATAAAGGAAAACAGTTTCTTCAAACTCAGCCTTCTTGATTCCAACTTAATGAATTCAGTTTGAGTGATCGTTTGTTATTGCAGGTTATCCAATGTTCACTTTTGCTTCTCTTGCAAATAATACACAAACTTGAGGCCTGTGCTATGGCGTAGAGGGTTAAAGCCTTGACCTGAAGCCCCGGCATCCCATATGGGTGCCGGTTCTACTCCCTGCTATTCCTCCTCCAATCCAGATCTCTGCTATGGCCTGGGAAAGCAGTAGAAGATGGCCCAAGTGCTTGGGCCTCTGCATCCACGTGGGAGACCCGGAAGAAGCTGCTGGCTCCTGGCTCCTGGCTTCGGATCAGCGCAGCTCTGGCGGTTGCAGCCATCTGGAGAGTGAACCAGTGGATGGAAGACTTCTCTCTCTGTCTCTACCTCTCTGTGTAACTCTGTCTTTCAAATAAATAAAATAAATCTTTAAAGAAATACACAAACTTATTCTTGGGTTCCATCTTTTTCTGATTCTCGTTCCAGGAATTTTATTGATGTTGAGTCCAATCTACATCCCTGGGAGTAGGGAGATTTTTATATCACTAGTTATGGACTCTAACCACAATGTTTGATTCAGATGAGAGCTATGCCTCAACTTGGCCTGATGATTGCTATTCCACAATTGCTGTTTCCATTTCTGGAAAGAAATATTTTTCTGTATCCAACATGGAAGTCTCAGGTTACCAGTAGCCATCTTGCTACTAGACGATGCCTAGGAATGAGCCATGATGATGGAGCATAAAATTGAGCAATAGACAAATAATAGGTCTTGGTAACATCATTTGAGCTCTAGATTCAGTAGCCCTTAGCTTGCGTCATTCAGGTCCCAGGGACATAGAATTCATCCTAGATGGTTTATATGAAAGTATTTTAATGGAACAATTATTTCTGTAACAATTATTATGGAGGAATTTTGGAGCAATTAAATGAAGACACAAGGAAGATGAGACACTCAAAATCTAGTAAAAATGAAAAACTATTACCAACAATGGAGCCAAAATAGTGTCATTCAGGTTCAGAAAATGTTGTCATCTTCCTTACTGGTGGGGAAATGAAAACTGAATCCTGAAACATGGGAAAAATAAAAAAGAAATGCCAGGGGAATTTTTATAAGTCAGCTCTCCAATTTCTGCCTGGTACTTCTCTTTGGCATCATGGAAATGGAGGAAGATTGCTGAGAAAATTAGCAAAAATCAGACCCAAGTGTCACAGTGAGGACTGAAGAGAGGTGGAGAAAGCATGGGAAATTGCACACAAAGCACAATTTTACACAAGATTCAATGTAACTTTTAATGTATGAAGCTAAAAGACTTTTGCATCCCTGCTCTACTTTGTTGAGGCAATTAGAAATTATTATTCTGATCTTGCAATTTAAAGGATTCTAATTTATAGAACCTTGAGTCTTGAACATTTGGAGTAACCTCCTCCACACAGCAATCTTGTACTGTATCTTGCTTTGTAGAGGATCAGAGTGATCTTAAAATACCCAGTTCTGTAATTAGTAAGTGCACTACATGGACACATTGTTTAAGCTCTAACTGCAGAGACCAGCTAGAAAAAGACCATGAGTCAGTGAGTCTTGCAAATCCATTAGATGGAAATATTAATATAATGAGTAGAGTGATTGGAATATTTTCATGTTTAATTTAATATGGCTGGGTATTCATATGATGGCATTTTCTTTTCACACAAAGCTCAGTGGGAACACTCCTTCAAATTAAATGAGTGTGTGGGGGGGCATTTAAAGTTGGAACAAGAGAGAGGCATGTTTCTGAAACACACTGAAGAAAGATTCCGTGGTCCTTAGGTCTCTACAACCAGGAAAATTTCATTCTCTTTTTATTCAAAACGGAAACCTACACTAGAGTGGAGAAGTAATTAAACGTTAGCAAATTAACTTTTAAACTTTGTTATCTGTAATTACATAATTTCAAAGAAAACAAGGGTGGAAGGGTAGGGTTCAAGGAGGGGGAAAGGAGGAAGACATGGCAGTTATCGAAACATGAAATCTGTTCTCCTTATATTAATTATTTTTTTTAGATTTTTCCAACTGCAATGGAATCCACAAGTCAACCTTTTCATTTTACAGAGAAAGTGGCTTCCTGAATGTTGTTTATCTAGTTAATGGCAGAACTAGTATTAGAGCTTGAATTTCCTGAATCTTCCATTTTATGCATTTCATTCTACCATGTAATCTATGGCTCTGAATGGAAAAAAAAATAAAAGATGAGTTTGAATTCTAGTCCCATAGGTTTTTCACTGAAATTATTAGCAAGATGCTTACCTTCTCTGCAAAAAAATACATCTACCATGGAGAATGATACTTTCTGTTTGTCAATCACTTGCATTTCTCTGAATTCAAGTCATGATTCTATCAGTAAATATACATTTTTTCACACAATACACATAGTTTTGTCCCAAGAATGGGACACACCAAAGCGTTAGAATCTAGAAGTATGTTTATTGCTGGTGCCGCGGCTCACTAGGCTAATCCTGTGCCTGCACCCCGGATTCTGTTCCTATTGCTCCTCTTCCAGGCAAACTCTCTGATGTGGCCCAAGAATGCAGTGGAGGATAGTGCAGGTCTTTGGGCCCTGCACCCGCATGGGAGACCAGGAGGAAGCACCTGGTTCCTGGCTTCAGATCAGCATGGCGTGCTGGCCGTAGTGGCCATTTGGGTGGTGAACCAACGGAAGGAAGACCTTTCTCTCTGTCTCTCTCTCTCACTGTCTAACTCTGCCTATCAAAAAAAAAGAAGACGTACGTTTATTATTCTAACTACCATCAGTTAGTATAGTGATTCTTCCTGCTATTGAAATTCTCAGCGTGTAAAGAGTTAACAAGCATAACCATACCATTATTTCTCTTCATTGGACTTTTGTGGATATGTTAACTAGACTTCGAGATTTATGACAAATACTTAAAACTTCTTTGTCCAAAGAAAATAAGCATTGATTTTTTCCCTTTGATAATTAACTAGAAATGGTCTTAGAAAATCTGATTGAAAAGTTAGCAGTATCTAGGGCCTCCTGTGTATAGGAAGAACTTTCATAATTGCTTAATTTTGTCCCTTTTTCTCTTTTGTAACCCAAGAAACAGTAAGAGCTTGGTTGTGTTTGCCATTTTTAGTGGTTTGGTGTCTCCTGAGGTGACAGCAACATTGGGCCAGAAGGTCAGGTTTGATTTATTCTGTAATGAGACTCTGGGGACAGTTTTCCCACTAATCCCTTGCTCCACTTGAGCAGAGGCAACTATGACTTATAAATGTTGCCATTCTGCAACTCCCCAAAAGACTTGCTGATCATGTGAAATGTCAATGTCACTGTTATTTCTTTGAACTTGAGTTATTTTAGTCTTGTACCTCAAGCCTTAAATGAAGTTCCCAAACCATAAATAAATGTAATAATTGGCCCAAACTGAAGTCATAGTGGACTGTCTTTGATATATGGGTAAGCAGTCACATTCTGCTGTTAGAATCAAAGCATTTCAGAGTTGGATAAGGCCTTAGAGGTCATTTGCTACTTCTCTTTATTTTGCCCTCTAGTTACATTGCAACTAATATGTCAAAAGTCACCTAGTCCTTTGGTATTTAAAGAAAATTGGTTTGAACTGTCTCACCCCTTATCCTGTAACAGTACACTGATCTCCAGAAAACTTTTGCAAATTTTCCACATTTTTATTCTTTCCTAACGTCTCTTCTCAATGAGCTGCTGTCTTAATTCCATTTTTTTTCTTTCTTTCCTCTCAGACATGTAACAGCAGGCGTGATAGACTCCTTTTCCCTTGACTTTTTTTTCTCAAATATGACGTAAATAGGACATTTGTGAGTGTATGAAATCTCACTACAGACCCTTGTGTATTGTGTAACAACACAGCAAACAGTTTAAAACTGAAAGCAAAATTTCCCTGATGTCCTGTGACTGGGAAATATCCCTGAAGGCTTCTTCTTAACTCTTTATTCTTTTTAAGGCCTTGATTATGCTTTGTTTTTGGTCCTATTCCATCATAAAATTCTTTAACTTTTTCCCTATGTAATTAAATAATTTCTAGTCTCATCCCACAAAGACTATCTACAGAGAACCTCAAATGAGTGAATAAACATGGCAAAGTTGGGCCCTAAATACATACTGTTCTTTCCCTGGCAGGAACTCTGCTACTGACCAATTTCTCCCTCCTTCTCTAATGGCCACACTGTTATTCTCCCTCCCTCCCTTTTCTCTCTTCTCTTTAAGACTATAAATCATTATAAACACAATTTTAGAAAACAAGATTTAGAAAACTAAACTTTTTTAGATTTATGGATACTGTCCAAAGACATACTTTTAAGATTTATTTTATGTATTGGAAAGGCAGAATGATATAGAGCAGAGAGAGGGAAAAAGACTTATCTGCCGGCTCACTCCCAAATGGCCGTGATGACCGGGGCTGGGCCATGTTGAAGCAGGAGTCAGGAGCTCCATCTGGGTCTCCCCCATGGGTTGCTGGGCCGCAAGTACCTCTGCCATTTTCTGCTGTTTTCCCAGGCACACTCCCAAGAAGCTGGATCAGAAGTAGAGCACCTAGAACATAAACCAGCATTCACTTTTGATGCATCACAGGCAGCAGTTTAACCCACTATGCTAAAATGCCCTCCCCCAATTTTATTGTTTAAAATACACAAATGCTAATATTTTGGAACTAAACCTCTTTTCATTCCCATTTTTTGAGTTGTATTCTTTGGCCACTTAGTCAAAAACCGATTCTCCAAATTTTTATGTTAATAATGAGCATAAATAGTAAATGCAGATTATGAGGAACCCCTGTTAAATGCTATCAGGCATTACAGATTTTAGAAAGACAAAAGAAACAATTTGTCCTGGATTCTCAGCAAAAACATCCATATTGCTATACCTTTTCATTTGCTTTTAAAGATCAGTGGACTTTAAAAGGATCATGGCAGAACAGAATAAAAGAAAAAATTTAAAAATAAAGCCCTTTATTTCTCATCATAAGCTTTATCAATGCCAATACATTTTTATAGGCAATGATAACAGATATCATCAAAATGGAAGAAAGTCAGTGCTACACGGCCGGCGCCGTGGCTCAACAGGCTAATCCTCCGCCTTGCGGCGCCAGCACACCGGGTTCTAGTCCCGGTCGGGACGCCGGATTCTGTCCCGGTTGCCCCTCTTCCAGGCCAGCCCTCTGCTGTGGCCCGGGAGTGCAGTGGAGGATGGCCCAAGTGCTTGGGCCCTGCACCCCATGGGAGACCAGGAAAAAGCACCTAGCACCTGGCTCCTGCCATCGGATGAGCGCGGTGCGCCGGCTGCAGCGCGCTGGCCGCGGCAGCCATTGGAGGGTGAACCAACGGCAAAAGGAAGATCTTTCTCTCTGTCTCTCTCTCTCACTGTCCACTCTGCCTGTCAAAAAAAAAAAAAAAAAGTCAGTGCTACAATTAATAGAAATAATCCCTGATGAACTCATGGTCTTGGGAATTTACTCATGCCAGTAAAGTTTTCTTTATATTGTTAACTGAAGAAAAATGGGTGCTCCTGGAAGACAGTTTAAGATTATAACACAAGCAAGGAAAGAGGAGTCACTTCAGGATGGTAAGATCACAGCCCATCAAATCTCTTTTACAATTGCCCTTGTTCAATGAGAGGAATGAACAGATTCATCATGGTGGAGAAGGACTCTCTGGTGCAGCTTTCCTGGACATTTTTCTGTTAAAGCTTTGGTTAACGTTCTGAAAACACTTTCCAAGTAGCAATTGTTATCTCTCTTTGGCTCTCCAGAAAGTCAAAAAGAAAAATACGTTGAACATACTGAAAAAAAAGTTTGATTGGTCCATTTTTGCTATGATTAGACCACTTCCAACTTTTGGTACCACTGCTTTGATTATTCTTAGCCTTCAGGCCATATCAACAGAGCCATGTTTCATCTTATGTTAAAAATCTCCAAGAAAGTCTTTAAGACCTTCATCCTACATTTTTAACATTCCCACGAAAAGTTCTAATCTTATATGTAACTCATCTGGGTGTACAAGTTTTGGCACCAATTGAGATGAAATTTGCTATACTTTCAATGTTCAGTAAGAAACATATAGGCTGAGTGAACTGAAATGACTACTGCACCAGTATTTTTCATCATTTAATCATAAGCTCTTTTCAATAAAAGCATGAGTAATATTTTTTTTGAAATTTGATGTTGATGTTTCAGCTGTTACAAGCTTCATTTTCAACATTGTATTTATTGTTTTTCTTAAAATCAGTTATCAATTTCTAAACTTTTGATTTCTTTGTGCTATTGTTCTCACAAGCGTTTTGTAAAGATTCAATAATTTCACCATTATGCCACCCAAGTTTTACCATAAATTGATTTTTTTAAGAGTTTATCTAGTTCTGACAGAAATTCTGTTCAAAATTTCTGTTTCAAAAGTTTGCTGGAAAACAATTGAAATTCATGCATAGTTATTGTGTATTATGCATTTCCCGTGAACATTTTCAAGACTTCTAATATTATGTATGTGTACTACTTTTTTTTTAAGATTTAATTATTTGTTTTAAATGCAGAGTTACAGAGAAGCAGAGGTGGAGAGAGAGAGAGAGAGCGAGGGAGAGAGAGGCTTTCCATCTGCTGGTTCACTCTCAGGATGACTGCAACAGCTGGAGCTGCACTAATCCAAAGCTAGGAGCCAGGAGCTTCTTCCAAGTCTCCCACATTGGTACAGGACCCAAGGACTTGAGCCATCTTCCATTGCTTTCCCAGGACATAGCAAAGAGCTAGATCAGAAGTAGAGCAGCCAGGAGGCAGCTTTACCTGCTATGCTACAGTGCCAGCCCCATGTGTCCTTCTGATTGGCTAGAACTGATTCATAGCTGATATACTTGATGTTAGAGAGTCCGGGAATACATTTTTTTAATCTTTCTGGTTTGTGATACAAGGAGATACGCTAGAAAAAAGGTGGAATAAATATCAAGAATTTCAATGTCTACATTATTGTTCTTGTCAGTTATGAAACGTACAGAATTCTGGGTTGATTTGTGCATTTCTCAGCTCTTTGAAGATATTATTCTATGACTTTTTCTTTCTCCTAAAATTTCTATACCAAGTCAATCTTATGCCTTATATATAATTTCTATAAATCATGTACTTTTTTCCTGCTGCTTTTAAGATATTTCAAGATGTGATTCAATTTCACTTTGATATGTCTAGAAATTGATTTCTGTTCTATTTGAGAGTTGCTACATCTCCTCATATGATAATTAGTATTTTCATCAATTCTGCATGGTTCTCAGGAAATATGTTCATCTATTCTCACCATGCGCTTATTTTCCTCTAGACCTACAATTAGATGTATGTTAGATCTTCATTTTCTCCTCTCCAGACTCCCCAACCACTGTTTCACATTTCTATTCTTTGTATGTAATACCTTAATAGACTTCCTAAAGTTGACTAGTATTATCAGTCATGTCTAATATAATTTTGATATAACCACTTAATTTTTGTGTCTTTCATTTATAAAAATTTATTTATCAGAAAAAGCATATTTGGTAAATTTAATGAATACTAATTTTTATTCATGTTTTTGTTCTCCATTAGATATCATCAACTCCTATAAATATAAATTCTATTATCTGAAATATTTGCATACATGATTCTGATTACCCCTTTGTATATTCCACCAATGCTTATTTAAAAATACTTGCTATTGACAGTTATTTGCAAAGATTCTTTAAGTTCTAGGGGCAGGATATATCCCTTTAGAGAAGACTCAAGTTTTCACCTGTCTGGAAATAGTACCAAACTGTGACCATTCAACATTTCTGCTTGCCTTTCTTTAATTTATGAAAATAGTCTCGATTTAAGGGCAAGTATCAGGCACTTTTACATTTATTAAATCTCAAGGAACATGCCATTTATTTATTTTCTTCTCTACACATGGTTTAAACAAAATCAATCAGATTTCCTTTTCATCCATCTTTGGAGATGTTTCTTCCACAGTTACATTTTATGTAAGATTGTAGACTTTAATGAATCCCAGATTTTTGCATGTCATCTAACTCACCATTTTTTATGAGTCCTTATCTCTAGCAAGTATCTAATCTCTTGACAATTCTAATCTCTTGATAATTGTGTGTAAACTCTTAAACCAGAATTGCTGGATCCCTCAAAATGACATATGATATCAGAGAAACTTAACTTTAGAACTTGCTTACACACATGGATGACCTACGCTTTCTAGACTTTATGATTTTTATTATTTTAAAATAATTTTATTAGTTACATGCCATTCTTTCAGATATTTTATAACTAGACACTTTTAGTAAAGCTAAAATAAAATATAGGTACATTATTTACATTCATGAGTAGCAACCACATTTTAAGGACTATTTCTAAATCACATTCTTTGGTAGTTTTTTCCTTTGGATCCCTTAATTGGTCAGTTTTAAAGATGTTTACATGCATTTAATTAAAAAAAATGGTGCAAAGTCCTTCTTGCAAAGAGTTCTCTATTTTTTTAAGAGATTTATTTCTTCATCTGAGTTACAGAGAAAAAAAAAAGAGTTACAGAGTTACAGAGAAAAAAAAAGAGACACAGAGAGAGATCTTCTACCCAATCGTTCACTCCCCAAATGGCCACAATAGCCAGAGTTGGCTGATCCAAAGCCAGGAGCCAGGAACTTCTTCTGGGGCTCCTACATGAGTGCAGCAGCCCAAGCACTTGAGCCATCTTTCACCACTTTCCCAGGACATTAGCAGGGAGCTGGATTGGAAGTGGAGCAGCTGGCACCCATATGGGATGCCGAGGCAGCAGGTGGAGGTTTAATCTACACGACGGTACCAACCCCATATAAGTATTTAAATTAAGTGTAAAAGGTAAGATAACTAACAAGAATCATCTTTCTAAATTTTCACAGAGAAAAACAACTTACACTTCCTTGGTGAATTAGTTATTGAAGTGAATATTGTGTACACATATAGATGTCAATTAACCTGAGGATAAATTCAATTTACACTTCAAAACAATCGAATAATTTTCTTTATGAATTTAGAACTGGGTTTGTTCAAAGTGATGCCATCAAGAATTTTTTGAATCTCAGCCATGTTTTTATAACTCTGCTTTTAATTATGTGTACAAAACAAATTGAAAAAATGAAAATAAAAAAGTAACTGAAAGCTATCTTGTAAAATGAACAATAGGGTTTAATTATTTTGAAAGAATATCCAAAGATTCTGTTTGAGGATGTGTCATATAGTCCCTTTTGTTAGATTTTGTTACATTTAATAGTTACTTATTTTATTATATTTTCTATATACTCTTAATCATGCTAGCATTTGTCTCAACATTGCTATAAAATTTGGTAAAATAATAATAATTATAATAGGTGAAATAATCATCATATTATTATTATTTCTCATATCACAAATAAAGAAACCCATTTACATAGAGTTCATAAGTTCAAAAGACATCAGAAAGAAAACAGAAGTCCAAGCTTTTAATCTTAACTCTCAATAATGTGTTGTATTCTTGAATTAAATGATCCCAAGAAAAAAGATGACTCACTGTGAGCTTTTTGACTATTATTTTTCTTTTCAAAACACAATCTCATAAGACAAAGTTCACCAGTTATCTCTGATAAGAAATTTAAAAGTTTCGTAAAGAAAAGTTGGAAGATGTCAAATAAAATAAACTAGGGCAAACAACAGTGTCTTCTTAGTAAGTATATTATGAGCCATAAAGAATGCAAGTACACAGATGAAAATAGGGAGAGCAGACATTGACAACTGCATTGCTGACCTCATTGCTTTTTTCTAGCAAATAGATGTAGAGTCACAGTATTTACTCGGTGATTGTTTTGCAGCATGTATTTCTATTTCTAAAGCTAAAATACAGGTTTTCAACCCATCCCTGTAATTAACAAGGTCTTCATCATGAAATTGAGCTCAGATGACATTAATACTTCATCCATGTTTAGGAAAAGATTCTAGACAGTTTGTTCCACTAGTCTGAATGTCAGTAATATAGATACTATTCCAATTTAGAACAGGATTCAAGAGCAACTTGATTAGTGATAAAAAAATCGTCACTCAACATTTCAGAAAAACCAACATGATTCTAAACTGTAAAAGGCATATTTGAGAACGAATGATAGATCACCCTGCTCATTATGCCCACTGAATAATATTTCAATTGCCCCTGTGTCCGGGAATACATTGAATGTCTTTTTTGGGATGAGATATTGTAGAAAAGAAGATACATTATAATTCATGGCAGACAGCTGACAGGACAGAGAGAAATCCAGTTTAAAGTTGGTGGCAGAATGGGAATGTGAAGAAACAATAGCGTACTGGGGAAATAGAAAGTTAGTCTACTGTGAAGGTTGTCATGCTTAACTGCATGTCTATTCCAGAGGATCTGTGATTTGATGATCATTGATGATGTTCTTTTTCCTCTTGCAAATGCATCACAAAACAAAGCTGCAGTGAGAATAAGAAATGTCATTAAAGCATTTGACAGACTATTCATTTCTTTGCCATTACACACACACACATACACACACACACACAAAGAAGATAGTCAAATGCTCTAATCCATTTTTATTCTAGGCAATTAGGTATTATTTTTGGACATGACTTAAAAACCACACAGGTCAAATCTCAGTGTGCTGCACACAAACTTGAAGATATTTGGACAGCCAGAAATAGATCAAGGATAGAATACTACCATTCCAAGAATTCTAAGATGATCCCTTCATGTAACTGTTGTCCCCTAGAGATAGCCCTATTTTAATATCTAAAGCTATGAAACTGCCTGCTGATCAATTTCATATAAATGACGTGATACAGTAATATTTAGTCTTAGTCTGATTTTTTTCACTCAATACTATTTTTACATTCAATTCACTTGTATCTTCTGGTGTACATAATTCTTGTAGGGTTTCTGTTAATCAGATATTTGTTAGTGGATGCACTTTCACTCATTTATTCACTTATTTATTAATATTCTGGTTATTGCAAGCCCAGTGTGCAGGTCAGATATAAGAGGACAAAAACATAGAAGAAAGACATCATTAACATTCCTTCAGAGAGGTTTCAGACTACAAGGAGAACAAATAAACAAATACAAATCAAACTTAAAAACGCAGTAAGTAATTTGTTTTTTAAAAGTTGTATTTAATTTACTCGAAAGGCAGTTACAGACAAAGAGAGGGACAGAAAAAGAGAGAAAAATAATTTTCCATGTGCTGGTTCTGGTTCATTCTTCAAATGACTGAAAAGAACAAAGCTGAAGTAGTCCAAAGCTAGGAGCCTGGAACTCCAATTGGTCTCCCATGTTGATGGCAGGGGCTCAAGCACTTGGATCATCTGCTACTTATATAAACTGACCAAATTTCATGCATTTCATAAATATAGATTTAGGAGCACAGTAACACTCCCCAACCTACCCTCCCTCCCATGCTATCACCTTCCTTCTCGTTCCTTTTTTATCCTTTCTTTTAATTTTCAATTTTAATGATCTACTTTCAGTTTATTTTATAATCATAAATGTAATCCTCCACTAAGCAAAGAATTCAACTAATAGAAAGAAGAAAAGAGCATGTCATTAACAGTAGAACCAAAGGCTGTAAATAATCAAATGTCAAGTTGTAAATTTTGCTCATATATGTTAACATTTTTTGTACTATATTAGTTACTATAGCTCAGGGAAAACATGATATTTGTATTTTTGGAACTGGCTTATTTCATTAAGTATAATGGTTTCTAGTTGCATCGTTTTGTAGCTCACGGCAATTTCTTTCTTTTGTATGGTTGAGTAGTATTCCATATGTATATATACTACATTTTCATTATCTAGCCATTGGTTGATGGACATCTAGGTTGATTCATAGTTTAGCTATTGTGAATTGACCTGCAATAAACATGAGGGTACTGATAACTCTTTCATATGCTGATTTCATTTCCTTTGGGCAACTTCCCAAAAATTTGGGATTCCTAGGTCATATTATAGATATACTTTCAGATTTCTAGAAAATCCCTAGACTGTCTTCCACAGTGGTCACTCTAGCTTATATTCCTGCCAACAACGGACTGAGGAACTTTTCCCCCCACTTTCTCATCAGTTATTATTTTTTGATGAGAGCCATTCTAACTGGGGTAAAGTGGAACCTCAATGTGGCTTTTATTTATTTCCCTTACAGCCAGTAATCCTGAACATCTCTTCATGTGTCTGTTATCCATTTGAATTTCTTCCCTTGAAAACATTCTCATTCCCTTCACTGATTATAGGCCATCATGAAATTGTAGCATTCTGAGAGAATAATCAGGAATACAAAGAATTTTGAAATAAGCCAGTCCCAAAAAGACAGATATCATAGGTTTTCCCTGATCTATGATAACTTATAGATTACCTATAATGTAATACATCAGAGTGAAATGGACATTTTGAGATTTGATGACGGTTTATAGCCTTTGTCTCTTCTGTGGAGGAACAATGTTTTGTTTTGTTTTGTTTTTTTACCCCTTCACACTATTTGTTAAACTCTTTACTTGGTGTAGAGCTAAGATTTCTGATGTTGAAGTAAACTGAAAATCAATGTTGGTAAAAATTAAAGGAGAGGAAGGAGGAAGAAGGCTTGGAGTGTGAGCAGGAAGGTGGGTAGGATGGAAAATATCACTATGTTCCTCAATTTGTGTATATGCAATACAAGAAATTGTATAATTTACATAAAATTTTTAAAAATCTTAAAAAAGAATTTTGAGGAAAAAGGAAAGAAAGATAAGGTGACTACAATTTTAACTTCATTTGGATTCCTCTTACACTGAAAGTCTCCAGAGGAACATGACTTAAACATTGTTTCAATTTTATAGAATATTAATAGAAATGGAAAATAAATTTAGTATCAATAAAATTCCTGAGAAATTCATAACCAAAAAAATAAATTGACAAACACTAAAATAAACAATTAAATAGATTGTATTATTTTAGAATAAGGTAGTGTAGAATGAGGAAATGTTGGGGCTGGCAATGTAGTGTAGCGGGTTAGGCTGCCACCTACAATGCCAGAACACCAAATAGGCACTGGTTTGAAACTTGGCTGCTCCACTTCCAATCCAGCTTTCTGCTCATACACCCACGTAGGAGATCTGGAGGGAGCTCCTGGCTCCTGGCTCCGGATTGGCACAGCTCTGGCCAATGTGGCCAATTGGGGAGTGAACCAGGAGATGGAAGACCTCTCTCTCTGCCTCTCTTTCTCTCTGTGTAAATCTCACTTTCAAATAAATAAATGAAATCTTAAAAAAAGAAAGAAAAAAATAATTGCTGTGGAATCCTTTTCATTTCTTTCCCATGAGCTATGTCACATGTGTTTCATGTAACACATATACAAAAACAATTCATGAAGAAATTATCTAGGGCCAGCACTGTGGCATAGCAGGTAAAGCCTCTGCCTGCAGTGCTGGCATCTCATATGGGTACCGGTTCAAGACCGGCCTGCTTCACTTCTGATCCAGCTCTCTGCTATGACCTGGGAAAACAGTAGAAGAAGGCCCAAGTCCTTCAGTCCCTGTACCCACATGGGAGACCAGGAAGAAGCTCCTGGCTAAGGATCTGCTCAGCTCCAGATGTTGTGGCCAATTGGGGGGTGAACCAGCAGATGGAAGACAACTCTCTCTCTCTACCCCTTCTCCTCTCTGTGTGTAACTCTGACTTTTAAATAAATAAATAAATATTTTAAAAATAAAAAATAATAAATTATCCAATGGTAGTAGACAAATCATATGACAAGGGAAAGGTTAAGAAAATACATTAATAATTTTATTTCAAATAGAATTATATATTACAAAGAATAGTTTGTTACTTGGTACACTAATTATGGAGACTATGTGCCTATATTTCAAGGCAGTAAATCATTCTCCATCCTTATTCTCCATCAAAACATGGCCACAGACTTTGTGAAAGGGAATCATCATGTGTTGGATTCTCTCCAGCATTCAGTCATTGTGTGATTAATATTCAACAAGAAATTGTTATTGAACTATATGTATATATATTTAATCAATTAAAATGCTATCTATCAAGAAATGAACCTCAATGACTTGTTTTTTGGATCACTTCCCATGGTTCCTTGGTCCCTTCAGGGCCAAGACTTCTAGAAATTGGCTACAAGTGGTTATGGTCCGTGAATAAACTTAACATTAGTTTAACCCAAGTCAGCACAAATGGGCTAATAGTCAGATCCTTTGTGACCCCAGTTGATTAAATAGGCAATGTTGCTCAATAAAACTTGGAACCTATGCTCTGACCTCTCTTCTGGTTCATCTACTATTGTTTCAAGATATCACACTATTTGGATTTCTTCCTTGGTTGTAATGATAAAGTTTCTATTTTATTCTTTTTCTCCTTCTTTTAAATTTCCTTCAATATGCTTCTCCTATGGGAAGACAGACCCAATTTGTGTCTTAGGTAATTAATTTTTAAGTTTTATTGTAAGTCTTTCAACAGCCTCTCCATAGTGAGGATTATTTCTCCTTCTAAATCACTCCCAGGGGAGTTTAATAGCAATGTATAAGTTAATGATAATTAGAGACATCAGCAGAAAACTATTTATATCCCACTCAGTACTCTGGTATCCTTTTAACTGACTCTGCTGTGACATCCATCACTCAGCTACTCTGAGTTCATTGATGATGACTTAACACATACGAGGTGTCCCTGAAGGTTGTCCTTGAGAAGCTAAAACTGACTTATCCAAGGCATCTGGGGTCAGGTGTCACCCTCTTTCCCTTGCTTCAAAGAAGAGCAGACTTTCATACAGGTCAGACTCCAGAAATCCCTGAGGAATCATGCTGAATTTAGACTTTATCTTAACCCAGATTCCTGCTTAGCGCTTTTGCCATTCCTTTTATGTTCTTATCCCAAGTACATTCTCCTGAGAGCTTTCTCATAATAAATGACACATAAATGTCAGTAACAACCTTTACTTCTGGAGAAATGACTTTTTTTTTACAGGCAGAGTGGACAGTGAGAGAGAGAGAGACAGAGAGAAAGGTCTTCCTTTTGCCGTTGGTTCACCCTCCAATGGCCACCGCTGGACATCAAGTAGAGATGGTGAGGAATGAGGGAGAATAGACATTTAACCCAAAACTTACAGTCCAGGAGCCAAGGAACATCCAAAGCTGTCACTGATTATGCAGCTACTGTGTGTGTTGATTGTAACAAACAAAAGAGAGGTTAGACTCATTACTTGTTTCTAAGGCATTGATAAATGGATCAGGCTGGAGAACGTGGACTGAAATATTATTTAAGAAGCAGAGACCAATTTAGGAATGGATACAATGAGTTTTATATCAAGTTTGAAGTAAAAGGACATTAATATAAAGATGTTCAGTTAAATAAGAGCCATATGTAAAACTGCCAACAGTTTATAGATTTAAGAAGGACTGGAAAAACTGATTTCAGAAGAAGGGAGCCCTTTTTAAGTGAAGAAAGAAGCCTGGCTCTTTTCTGTGAGCAAGAGGAGAATATCTTCCAGAGAATTTGCCAGTGTGAGAAGAAACCAACCGCAGGTCAAGCTACAAGAAATGGCAGAGAAGGCTGGGAGGTTTGGAGTTTGCAGGCTAAAGAGTTTTTAAAAAGTTATCTTACTCTGCCAATTTGTAACTCCATCCAGTTTGTTTGAGTAAATGACTGTGAAGGCAGAGCTTGAGAGTACGAAGAATCCCTGTAGTCTTGACCATGCTCACTGTGCTTGGAACAAAGTGGTCACTACTGCTTATTTTAAAGGTGAAAATTAAGCCTATTGCTTCTTGGACCAAAACTAATAAAATAAAGGAAAATATTGCCTTGTAAGTAGATTCTATAGTAGCACACTGGTTGGTGGCTGTGTTAAATAAAAATTTGATTTTATTCAAGATGAACTTCATTTGTAGATCAACCTGACACTTCACTTTAGTTGCCAGGTATAAGCCAAGAGATCACCTATTATAGGAAAAACAGAGGAAAAAGAAAGTAGTGTTCTTCTACATGTAATTTTTTTCAATTAAAAATATGATGTGTGTAAAAAGTATTAAAATTAGGAAAGGAAAGAACCTTAAAACAGTAGGTTCATATATGTTCAAAGACTTACAGGAAAAATATAAATACATTAACAGGTGCAGATTCTCAGCAAAGAAAACCTGTAAAAATTAATCACATGAAAATTCTAAAGGGGCCAATGTTGTGGCAGTAGGTTAAGCCACTCTCTTCAACACCAGCTTGCCATATCTTAGCACTGGTTTGGGTCTTGGCTGCCCTATTTCTGACCCAGCTTTCAGCTAACGTGTCTCAGATAGTAGCAGAAAATGGCCCAAATATGTGACCCAATGCCACCCACATGGGAGACCAGGAAGAAGTTCTAGGCGTTTGGCTTTGACTCAGACCAACTCAACCCATTGCATCCACTTGGGGAGTGAAGAAAAATATGCAAGATCTTTGTGTCTCCTTCCTTCTCTCTCTCTGTCACTTTGCTTTTCACATACATTAATTAATAAACCTTTAAAAATTTCTTTTTTTTTTTTTTGACAGGCAGAGTGGACAGTGAGAGAGAGACAGAGAGAAAGGTCTTCCTTTTGCCGTTGGTTCACCCTCCAATGGCCGCCGCGGACGGCGCGCTGCAGCCGGCGCACCGCGATCCTCCGATGGCAGGAGCCAGGATGCAGGTGCTTTTCCTGGTCTCCCCATGGGGTGCAGGGCCCAAGCACCTGGGCCATCCTCCACTGCACTCCCGGGCCACAGCAGAGGGCTGGCCTGGAAGAGGGGCAACCGGGACAGAATCCGGCGCCCCGACCAGGACTAGAACCTGGTGTGCCAGCGCCGCAAGGCAGAGGATTAGCCTGTTGAGCCATGGCGCCGGCCAAAACCTTTAAAAATTTCTAGAAATAAAATCTCCAGTATCTGAGATGAACATTATCTCACAGATGCGTATTTAACAGTACAGTAAACACTTCAGATGATAGTTAATGAAATTGAAAACATCAGTAAGAATCAGCTAAACAGAGGCACATACAGAAAAAAACTGAAAATTGAATAGGGTATACGTAGACAATAGGACAAGGTCATGCAATGTAAAGTTATGTAATTGGTATTCAGGAAGGAATACAAAAGTTGTGATACAGTTCAGCTGAAAGCTTTTTGTGAACAAGTCCCTGAGAATTTTTCTGCGTAGGATTTGTTTTAAGAGAACTCTCATGAAGAAGGCAATCATAAAGAAGACCTCAATTTCCTTATGAAGAAAGTTTTTAAGTCTTCTATTCTGTTTTATATTCAGGTAATAGGAAGCATTTTTTAGCCTTTATCTGACTAATCTAGAAATCATTAATTCCTGAAATTTTGATAATTTCAATGCTCAGAATTGATATATAAGAGAGAAATTGAAAACGAAAACTAGTACAACTACTTATTAAAAAAAAAAGAAAGCAAATGCTCACGTAGATTCAACACAGTGTAGTGACAACTTGCTCAACTGTCCAGTGTTATTCTCTTCTATGTGCTTGGACAGATTAATTTTCCTTCATTTAACCACAGTTTTGTTTTAGTTTTAGATCTCATATATCTAAAACATTTCTACAAAATTAAAGGCCTAATTCAGGAGTAAGTAAACTGTGGTTAAGGATCAAATCTGTTCCACTATCTACTTTTTAAAAATAATTATTTATTATTTATTTGCAAGTCAGAGTTACACAGAGAGAGAAGGAGAGTCAGAGAGAGAGAGAAGTCTTCCATCCGCTAGTTCACCCCCCAGTTGGCCACAATGGCCGGAGCTGCACCAAACCGAAGCCAGGAGCCAAGAGCTTCTTCCGGGTCTCCCAAACATGTGCAGGGGCCCAAGGACTTAGGCCATCTTCTACTGCTTTCCCAGGCTATAGCAGAGAGCTGGATCAGAAGTGGAGCAGATCCATGTGGTCGAACTGGTGCCCATTTGGGATGCCAGCACTGCAGTCGGTGGCCTTACCTGCTATGCCATAGAGCTGGCCCCCCACTATCTACTTTTGTAGGTAAAGTTTATTATAATGTGACAAGGCTGAGATGTTAACGTACTGCCCATGAGTGTGTTCAAGGTAGAATGGCATAACTGAGCAGGTTCAAAACAAGACCAGCTGACCTGAAAGCTCGAAATCACTTACTATCTGCACCTTTGCAGAAAACACTCTCCAATCCATGGCTTATCTGAATGAGAGATAAGCAACAGCACTGTTTCTCTGACTTCTCTGCTGGACAGACTAATTTTCACTGACTGCCCTTTATAGAGACTTGAATAGCAAATTCCTCAGATAGGACTAGACTGAAGTTAGAGACAATAAACAGAATTTTCAGGAGCAGGTTTTTGGCCTAGAAATCAAGATGCCTGAATCCCAGATCACAGCACCTAGGTTTGATAATACACTGTTTTCCTTACCCCAGTTTTTCCTTAGTGCACACCCTGGGAAGCAGTAGCAATGGCCTTAGTGATTGGATTCCTGCCACCAATGTAGGAGTCCTGAGCTGAGTTCTTAGGTCCTGGATCAAGCCTATTGTATGTGTCTGGAGGAGTGAAACAGTGAAAAGGCATTCTCTCTTCTATGTAAGTCTGTCTGCCCATCTCTGTCTCAATATATAAATATATTTTGGGGGCCAGCGCTGTGGTGCAGTGGGTTAACACTCTGGTCTGCAGTGCTGGCATCCCATATAGGTGCCGCTTCTAGTCCAGGCTGCTCCTCTTCTGATCCAGCTCTCTGCTGTGGCCTGGGATTGCAGGAGAAGATGGCTTAAGTCCTTGGGCCCCTGCACCCACATGGGAGACCTGGAGGAAGCTCCTGGCTTTGGATTGGCGCAGTTCTGCCGTTGCGGCCATCTGGGGAGTGAACCAGTGGATGGAAGACCTCTCGCTCTGTCTCTACCTCTCTCTGTAACTCTGTCTTTCAAATAAATAAAAAGAAATCTTTAAAAAAATTTAAAAAAATAAAATAAATAAATACATTTTGAAAAAAAAGTATTTTAAGCAGAAATGAATACGTATCCAGAAAAACTGGTTACAAAATGGAGAAAGCATCTAGGCATATTGTCATATGAAAAATATTTTATGTAAAGATATTTTATTATATTTAGCACTGTTGATAAATAATCTGGTTCCCCTATTTCTAGAGATGTCATTGGATTGCATGTCTTATGGCAATGTACTATAATGAAACATAGTCATGGATTATCATTTATATAGTTTCAAAGATTGGAAATCTTGGTGGTGAAACAGAGGTGGGACTGGGTTTAAAATTCTTCCTCCTGGGGCCAGCATTGATGTGCAGTGGATTAGGCCTCAGCCTGAGATGATGGCTTCACATATTGGAGTGCTGGTTGGAATTCTGGCAGCTCTGTTTCCCATCCAGTTTCCTGCTAATGCTTCTGGGAAAGCATCAGAAGATGGCAAAGGTACTCAGCTCCTGTCATCTACATGGGCAATCAGAATGGAGTTCCAGGTTCTAGGACTAGCCCCTGCCATTGTGCTCATTTTAGGAGTGAAGGAGTGGATGGGGGATGTCTTTCTCTCTCTATCACCCCACCTTTCAGATAGATAAATAGATAGATAAATATTTAAATAAAATAAAATTCTATTATATTAAAATACAAACCAAAATGGTGTATTTTATTTCCATGGCATTGGCTTTATGAGCCATGAAAATTGTGTTATTCTCTTTTTGCTTATCCCTAGCAACTTGCTGTGTTCCAATGAAATCTATTCTATCACTTTGAGTTATGACTTGAGATGACTTGGAATAGAGATTTCATTAATTTGCTATATATGTGTTTTTTTTTCAATTGAAGTAAAATATGCATGTAATAAAATGCTCTGACTTCAAGAGTGAAATCAAATAGAGTTTTGACAAAAATATTTACCAATGTATTTAATACAACAATTAATATATAGATTAACTCTTTGTAATGTTGAAATCTTTCCTTTTCTGTCTCCTTGCATTTAATCCCTACTTGGAGAGCCAACCACTATTCTGATGCTCATCATCATTGATTATTCTGGACTATTCTTGGAGAATCTGCAAATGAAATCATCACATGTGTTTTTTGTTTTGCATGTGACTGCTTTTGTTCAATACAATATTTTTGAAATTTATTTTATGTAGGTACATTTCTTTGGTTTATTATTTTTAATTGCTAAGTAGTGGTTGCATAAATATACTGTCATTTTATAAATATCACTGTTTATGGTACTTGTGTTTTTCCATTTATTTTACTAATATTGTTGTAGGCCAGCATATGGAATAAAATTGATCAGGTTTGTGAGCTGGAAGACCTTCACCACGCCCCGTGTGACCTCATGCCCCTTCCTGGCCAAAGCTGAGTGCCCACCAGCCAATCAGGCTAATTAACTACTCCCCTTGGAAGTGGATTAAAAGCTTAGGACAAGGTGGGCTCTTGCTCTCCTCTTTTGGCTTTTTGGCCTTTGCCAGTGTGGACCTGTGCTGGCCTGCACTCCAGGGCACGTGACCTATGGGCCACCTGCCTCATGCTTCCTGCCAGCATTCTCCTCCACAGGGCTGGCTCCTGGTACTCGGTATGAATCCAGATTTATCTCTCTTTTTAGATAGGGCCCTCACTCCCCTATGCATGTTTCTCACTGAATAAAAGCTTAAAATGTATCATGCTGTCTGTTGATTTATGCCAGTGTGCAGGATTCATCTTTGAATATTAGGCAAGAACCCACATGGGCTTATTAATATTGAGAATTTATAAATAAGCAAATGGTAATATCGTAAGGCATCCTATATTCTGGTATCATATGGCACCCTGGATGGGACTTTTGGGAAAATTTAAGAGGGCCATATTTCGATTTTAGGGGGCCTATTCAAATTTCAATATGCCTAAAATTTCTATAGAAATTCTTGGCTGGTGCCGTGGTTCACTAGGCTAATCCTCCGCCTGCGGCACTGGCACCCCGAGTTCTTGTCCCAGTTGGAGCGCCGGAGACTGTCCCAGTTGCTCCTTTTCCAGTTGAGCTCTCTGCTGTGGTCTGGGAAGGCAATGGAGGATGGCCTAAGTGCTTGGGCCCTGCACCCTCATGGGAGACCAGGAGAAGCACCTGGCTCCTGGCTTTGGATCACAGAGCGCTGGCTTTAATGGCCATTTGGAGGGTGAACCAATGGAAGGAAGACCTTTCTCTCTGTCTCTCTCTTTCTCACTATCTAACTCGCCGATCGGAAGCCAGGAGCCAGGTGCTTCTTCCTAGTTTCCCAAGCGGGTGCAGGAGCCCAAGCACTTGGGCCATCCTCCACTGCCCTCTCAGGCCACAGCAGAGAGCTGGACTGGAAGAGGAACAGCTGGGACTAGAACCTGGCGCCCGGTTGGGATGCTGGCGCCACAGGTGGAGGATTAACTGAGTGAGCCATGGCACCAGCCCCAGGAATTATATTACTTATGACTCATAATTTCATTCAGTTTTTTGTTGTGTCAGTTTTTAAATTCTGCTTTTCTGTAATTTAGTCCATTTATTTTAGATTATCAAATGTGTTAGTATTGACTTGTTAGTGATATTTTATATTGTACATTTAATGCATGTAAACTAGTTATATCCTTTAGTAAGTGATTTATTAATTTCATTTTTCTGTATTAGGTAGCAACTTTTTTCATTCAGTATTTTTGTCTTGTATTCAATTGCTTTTTAACTGTACTCTTCGTGTATTTGAAGTGATGTTATCAGTTGCATAAACTGTTAAACATATTCTATGTTTTTAATGGATTTTTATCATTATGAAATGTATCCATTTTCTGTGGTGCTTTTTTAATTTAAAGTCTACTTGCTTTACTGTTTACATCTATTTCTTTATAATTACTACAATTGACTTCCTCACATATCTTATTTAAAAATGTCTTTATCTCTTTTTTTGCCTATTGGCTCTTTCAAGTGTAAATTATCTCTTACAGACAACACAGAGTTGTATTTTCTCTAAAATTCAAATTTACTAGCTTTCCCTTTTATTCATTTTTTTAATCTCTACAGTCAGTATAGTTTTTACATGATTGGTTTTGATTTAAGATTTAACTATTTGTTTTCCAATTATGTCAATTTTCCCTCTGTTCCTTCTCTTAATATTTTTTGTAGTTATCAACTCCTTAGTATTTCATTTCCTTTCTTTAATGTTCAACCTTGACTCTTAAACTGTTTTAAGGATTATAATTTACATCTTTGATGTCAGTCATTTTATATTTTATAATGTTCCTCTTCATTTAATCTCCTCATTAGTACTTAGTTATCATGTGTTATAGACTGTCGCATATTTTACGTTTGTATTAATAAGAAAAGGGCCAGTGAAATATTATTTTTACTTTAAAAAGTCACTTGTCATCTGAAAAACTTACAGAATTAGTGAAAAGATAAATAGTTATAGTTATGTATATAGTTAACATTTTAAGTGTTCTTCACTCCTTACATATCTGGGTTTTTTTTTTATGTTTTTGGTTAAAAATCTCTTTCTTAGCTATATGAAATTCCCATTCACATTTTTTGGTAATGAGAAGTTATTGGTACTGAATTCATTCAATTCAGGGTCTTGCATTGTTACTCAGTGGATTAAGTCACTATTTGTGATGTTGGCATCCCATGGGAAAAGCCAATTTGAGTCCCAACTGCCCTCTTCTTCTTATCTATCACCCTGTTAATGTGCTGGGAAGTCAGCACAAGACGGTCCAAGTGTTTTGGCACCTGCCATCGAATTAGGAGACCAGGGTGGAATTCCAGGCTCTTTATTTTGACCTGTCCTAGATCTGGCTTGTTGTACTCATTTGGTGAGTGAACCAGTGGCTAGAATATCTCACTTTGCCTCTGTGTGCTCTTCCAAATAAATAAATTAATAAAATCTTTAAAAACTTCATCAACTTTGGGCCAGCGCTGTGGTATAGCTAGTAAAGTCCCTGCCTGCAGTGCTGGCATCCCATATGGGTGCCAGTTCAAGTCCCGGCTGCTCCACTTCCAGTCCAGCTCTCTGCTATGGCCTGGGAAGGAAGTAGAAAATGGCCCAAGTCCTTGAGCAACTGCACCAGTGGTGGAAGACCTGGAAGAAGCTCCTGGCTACTGGCTTCAGATCAGCTCTGCTCCAGCCTATGCAGCCATTTGGGGAGTGAACCAGCAAATGGAAGACTTTCTCTCTCTCTTTCTCTCTCCTTCTCTCTCTCTCTCTCTCTCTGGCTCTGCCTTCCAAATAAATAAATAAATCTTGTACAATTTAATACTTTATCCTTTTAATATTTTTTCTTTTAGTTAATACTATTGGTTGAACTTTGTAATTAACACACAATTATTCTAAGGTGTTTAAATTTAACTGAAAAGTGATCCCTGTTAAATGTAAGAGTGGGAGTAAGAGAGGGAGGAGATGTACAATTTGGGACAGGATGAATTTGACTTGCTCCAAATGGTGGAGTTAGAAACGTGCCAGGGGATTCCAATACAATCCCATCAAGGTGGCATATACCAATGCCATCGCACTAGCCCAAGTGATCAATATCAGTTCACAATTGATCACACTGATAGGACTAAGAGACAAAGGGATCACATAAACAAGAATAGTGTCTGCAAATACTAACTGATAGAATCTAAAAGGGAGAGAACGATCCAACATGGGAAGCAGGATACACAGCAGACTCATAGAATGGCAGATGTCCTAAACAGCACTCTGGCCTCAGAATCAGCCCTTAAGGCATTCGGATCTGGCTGAAGAGCCCATGAGAGTATTTTAGGCATGGAAAGCCAAGACATTCTGGCAAAATAAATAAATAAATAAATAACCTAAATGAAAGATCTCTGCGAGTGAGATCCCAGTGGAAAAAATGGGGCCATCAAAAAGGAGGCACCTTTCTCTGAAGGGAGGAGAGAACTTCCACTTTGACTACGACCTTGTCTAAGTATGATCAGAGTTGGTGAACTCAAAAGGCTTCCATAGCCTTGGCAACTCATGACAGGAGCCTAGGGTGATTACTGACGCCATAAACAAGGGTGTCAAATTGTTAAGTCAACAACAGGAGTCACTGTGCACTTACTCCTCATGTAGGATCTCTGTCCTTAATGTGTTGTTCAATGTGAATTAATGCTATAAATAGTACTCAAACAGTACTTTACACTTTTTGTTTCTGTGTGGGTGCAAACTGTTGAAATCTTTACTTAATATACACTAAAGTTATCTTCTGTATATAAAGATAATTGAAAATGAATCTTGATGTGAATGGAATGGGAGAGGGAGTGGGAGATGAGAGCGGTGCGGGTGGGAGGGAAGTTATGGGGGGGGAGCCATTGTAATCCATCAGCTGTACTTTGGAAATTTATATTCGTTAAATAAAAGTTTAAAAAAAAGCATAAAAATACTTTGTTTTGTATGCATATATATTTGTATATACTTACAGATGTTGTCTTCACTGATTTATAGCCTCTATATAATATTGTAGCTTTATTTCCTCACTTTATAGTCATTGTCATGAATCTTATGCTATATTAATATCCCTGCTTTCAGTAAAAATAGTATGTGTATGTGTATAATATTTACATAAGGCATTAATATACAAAAGTTAAAAATTGTTCAAACTGAAAAAGTACTTTAGGGAAATGGTTTAGAACATAAGCATAGCCTTGGACTATATTAATATTTAGTGTAGCTTCTTACGTGGTATTAAAGTGAGAAATGGATATGGTCAAAAAAACATTTGGGGTCAGATACTAGATACTTTAAAGGCTAACCTCAGATCATGGGAGCATTTTGGCTTATTTTCTAAGGCAACAAATAATTCTGAGTATTTCTATTACATAGGTAAAAAAAATCCTTTAGTCAAAGTCACCATGATTCCTTCAGAGAAAGCACTGTTAATAAAATGAATTGATGGATCGTGTATAACTGAGACTACTAGTTTTTATGTCTGATATTGTTACAAAAGTTTAGGATCCAAATTTTTAAAAATATGTGTGCCTCTTTCTGTTGGACAAAAACTGGAAAGAAGGACGGACGCTTTCCACATTTCCTTTCCTTTTCTCTTCTAATTTAAAAGTACTTAAGTTGAAACCTAGAGAAAATTTGACTAGCACATTAAAATCAGTATTGTAAGTCAAATTCTCTGATTTTTACAACTTTTTGTATAACTACAGCTATACTGCTTCCCATTCCTCCCATTCTTGGTGTTATTCTAGGTCTTGGACAATTGTAAGAGTGTATTTATGCATACATATATGTGTGTGTGTGTGTGTGTGTGTGGGTGGGTGGGTGTATTATAATTAGTCCCAGGTGAGGCTTTGGTTATGGTTTGCTTAGAACTGGTTTTCCTTTCTGCTGTTAATGAAAAACAGAAGGATAAATCAGCACTGTTATTGGTTCTGATTAATCCTCCTCCAAAATGTGTGGAAAATTAAAAGGTGAAATCCTGTATCATTTGGTCCTTGAATAATCCCTATTTCAGACATGGAGAGTACAACCATGACTGCAAAAAGGAATGAATATTGATCCTGAGTGCAGTGAGGCTTTGGATTCTGCAAAAGATAGTTAAAAACCCTCCCTGCACAAAGCTTATAATCAAAGGCAAATGCTAGAGGTTTTCTTCTATTTTTAACTCTAAGGCTAGCTGGTTATACATAATGAGAAGTAACAACATTTATAGGCCTCAGGCATTTATGAATATATAATATTAGGAATTGTGTTAAATAGAATTTCCCAAACATAAGATCCTCTTTCTTAATTTTTGCCATAGTTGCATGCCCTGAATATTTTTCTGCATAATATTTTTTAAAATCTAAAATTTTTCTGTTGCATAATAAATTAGTACAGACTTACAGCTTAAACACACACACACGTTTCTGTGGATAATTTTGACTTAAGTGAATTGTTTAAAAGATAATTCAGGCATTCCCTAGAAAATGGATCTAATCCACATCCACCTGTCAACAGATCTACCTTTAAATCACTCAGATTATCCGAGAAATCACTTGGTGCTGTAGGAATGAGGGTCCTGGCTTCTTTCTGGATGTCCTTGAGCGAGTTCATTCTGAGTTCCTAGAGGTCACCTCAGTTCCTAGAGGATGTGCAATTCCTTGTCAATGTGCTCCTTTCTCCATGGACCTCCCTCTCTTGGATAGGAAGAGAGAAAAAGAGTGATTCTGCTACTGCATTTGTAGCCTGTTCTAGGCAAGAGGAGAAAGAGCCAATCATTCAGGAATGACTCAAGGTATCCACAAAAGTCCTAACGTGAGCCTAAGCAATAATATTTTAAATGCAGAGCAACTTCAAGAGCTCCTTTATTTGCCAGAGCTCACTGCTTTTCTTGTGAATCTTAAAATATTTTTGGTAACTCTGTATAGCAATGCAATTGCCTCGCTTATTCCTTTATGTAAGCTTTAGTTAAAAAGGAGAAAACAGGTGGTCTTCTGATTATTAGAAACATAAAATCATAGTAGCACTATTTTAAACATAGAGCCTCAGAATGTCCTAAATGTCTTGCATATTAACCTTGCAAGCAGGAGACTATCAAGTCTGCAAGGACATACTCTTTATCCTTGAAGTCAGAAGCTGGCAGGGCCATGACTGTAGACCGTGGAGACCAAAGACCACAGGTACACGCTTAACAATTTAAAATGGAGACTTTCATTTTTTAATCTATGGAAAAGGGAAAGTATTAAAATTTGGGTTTTTCAAATGTCTTTCACTTTGACCTAAAAAAGTCAACTAAAACAGAACTAGTCAGATTTTACACATATTCAACAATCTCTTCCTATTAAGATCATCACATAGTGAAGTGTGTGTAGCACTTAAATAAAACAATTAATTGAAATAATTTTTAAAATTAAGAAATTTAAAACTTCAAAACATTGTAAAGCTGCTTAGCTTATAACCTTTTTCTCTCTTTTTTTTTAAAAGATTTATTTATTATTTGTTTGAAAGAAAGAGTTACAGAGAGAGGCAGAGACAGAGAGAGGCCTTCCTTTGGTTGGTTCATTCCCCAGATGGCTGCAGTGGCCAGAGCTGAGCTGATCCGAAATCAAGAGCCAGGAGCTTCCTCCAGGTCCCCCACACAGCAGGGTCAAGGACTTGGACCATTTTCGACTGCTTTCCCAGGTCATAGCAGAGAGCTGGATTGGGAGAAGAGCAGCCAGACTAGAACCAGCACCCACACGGGATGCTGGCACTTCAGGCCAGGGCTTTAATCTGCTTTGTCACAGCACCGGCCTCAGCTTATAACCTTTTTCAATAAAAGTTTATATAGAAGAAAATGAAATTTTTGACATATCACCATGAAGTGGATTGAAGGAAAGAACTGAAATAGTAACAACTACATTCTGATTAGCAACGAGTTTATCATGTGTTTGGAGATCTAGATTTTATAGTCTGAAAGATATATCTTTATAATTTTCTTCTGTTTAATTTTGTTCATGTAATAAGCATATTCTTCTAGTTACAGTCTTTAAATAAAAAATATCTTTTGCCATTATCTCAGATATTTACTTTGAGCCATTTCATTGCTAGCAAATGGAAATTAAAGCATATAATGCAGACAACTTTCATTGCTAGTTATTTACCAGTTATTTTGCTGTCTGCATAAAGATATTTTTAGTATTTCTTCTATGTGAGCTGACAATGATGAATTTTATGAGTACTTCCCCTGCCATTTGAAGTTATTTGCATTTATACCTGTGAAACTATTAATTTGTCATTAAAAGGTGCTTTAGAACTCCATAATATTGATGACGCCCTTTCTATACTATGCGATCCAGGCTCCTCAAGGCTGATAACCAGCCCACGAGCATGTTTGAAAGTGTGTTCTAAGAAGAAATAAGCGACTTTTTAGGAGAATGAGCATTTCCTTGATCACCACCAGGAAGTGACCCAAAAAGAGAATTCACTCGAAGTTTGCAAAGAAGCTACACATAAAATACTGAAATCAACCAAAATATTAATAGAAGATTGGCCAAGTCAATCATGATGTCACTATGCAATAAAATATACTTTCAATTTATGAAATTGTTATATTTCATGTCAAAAGCAATCAAATATTGAATATTGACAATTTGGTGTGGTTCATGCAAATATGATTCAACAGTTAAAAAGAATGAAGGTCTATGTGTGCTTATAAAAAATGTCCTCAATATAAGTTAAATTCAATGAAAAATCAAATTACTGAAGAATGTGCACTCTAAAATGTCATTAGTTTTTATGTAGAAATAAATATACTTAGAAATATATTCTGTGCTCACACACACACCAAACTCTTGAAAGAGACTTGGGAATGGGAAAAATTGGAATCCTCATTTTTCTACTTACATTTACTATTTATTACCTCATTTTCACACTTTACTATTTGATTCTTCATATTCTTCAGTGCAAATGCAAATTCATGACACTATATTATGCATAGGATACATATAATATATAACATGCATGTTAACTGTTTATATGCATATATATTAACATTATCTCTTTTTTAGCAGTTGCAAGTTCACAAAAAAATTGAGAAAATGGTACAGATTTCCCAGTTTCCAAAGACCTCATTTATGCTCGATCTCCAGCATTATCAACATCCTCCACCAGAGAAGTATTATTATTTAATAATATAGTAGTATTTATTGAGTAGTATTAATTTATTTAATAAAGTTAATAAACATACAAGGAAACATCATACATAACTAACAATATGAGCCCATCATGCTAGCGTTATGGAGAGAAGCTTCACCACCATAGCAGTCTTCTCTGCCTAGCCATTCATCTACTCCCTTCATCCTGGCAAACATTGATCTCCTTACCATCCCCATAATTTTGCTTTGCCTAGAATGTCAAAGAATAGAAATCAAGCAATATTATTCTTTTTAAGATAGAATTTTTTTTCAGTAAATAGCATTTAATGTTGTCCTGGAGGATGAAGCCAGTCAATGACATAGGAGTCAAGGCAGAACTGGAAGGAAAACTGAAGCTGCCACTTAGCTGCCAACTTTTTGATCTACAACGTCAGGCAGCTTAGAATTAATACGGAAAAAACTAGCTTTAGAGTTATTTTGCTTTTTAGGCAACAATATTAAGGTGATGATGTCTAAATTTTGTTCCATCTATGGATCCCCTTTTTCCAAGTGGAATTCTGCTGAAGATCCCAATATATAAACTAAGTAAAAGTAAGGATAATGGGTTGAAGCAATTGAGGATGCTAGATGCTAGTTTGCACTGCATCCTGAGAGTTCCATGGAATCCAGTTTAAAAACCACTGATATAAGGCCATGCATATTATTCTTTGGAGTTGGCACAAAGTTTGAGTCTTGGCACTGGGACTAACTTGGTTCTTGGCGTGCACATTCGTGCTACTCCTCTAGTTCTCAGTTTGTGTCTGCAAATTCAGGTTGCATGAGAGATACTCTAAGGCTCAATCTTGTAAATTAACTTTAGCTATATGCATCTAAGTTTCCTGAACATTTTTCATGGATGGACAGATCATTTCTTTTTAGTGCAGAATAATATTTCATTTTGTATTTGTATAACAGTTATTTACCATTTTACTTACCAGAAGATGTCTTGGCTGCTTGCAACTTTTGGCAATTATGAATAAAATTGCCAGAAACATCCATGTGCATGTATTTGCATGTTCAAAACAGGTTTTCAACTCCTTTAGGTAAAGCCAAGGAATATGGTTGCTTGATCATGTGCCAAACTTTCTTCCAAAATGACTACCATTTCATATCCCCATCAATAATGACAGCTAATTTTTGCTGCTCCATATCCTCATCAACCTTTGGTATCATTGGTTTTGTATTTTGTATTCTGACCATGCTGATAAGTATGTAGTAGTACCTCATTGTTGTTTAATGTGTTTTTAGAATTAAGAGCCATTTCTCTTCCTCTCTCTCTCTCTCACCTTAGTACTACTCAAAATACAGTCTGTGGATGACATAGTTTGCAAATTTTGTCAGTGTGCAAGATAGGTAAAAATTGAGAGAAGCACTTTATAAACTTATATAGCAATTTGGTGAGCAATTATATGTTTACCAAATCCAATAGTTAATAATTGGAGCTTGTAATTTACATGTCCTTTTCTATTTTGTTAGATTTATATCTGATTTTCATTTTATTTTACAAAAGAAACCATCTGTAGCTGTTTGAAAATTTAAGAAGAAAATAGTGCTCACATTGGCAGCACAAATGACATTGAAACAAAACAGAGAAGATAAGTATGGCTCTTGAGCAAAGGTAACCCACAAGTTCATGAAGAGTTCATTTCTTTTCCTAAAGTTCTTGGGTGGGGAAAGTAAGGATCCAGTAACTGAAGGTAGTTGCCCTGTTGAGAGCTCTTCCAACTTGGAATTTCATCTCCAATGCCTCTTTTAAAAAAATGATCATTACTACAGATAGTTTGAGAAGCACCAGTTTATCTTTTTATTCCAGTGTTATTGAGGCATGATTGATGAATAAAAATTGCATATACTTAAGAGTACCACGTGCATTTTTATATAATCATACTTTGTATAATGATTCCCACATTAAGCTAATTAATATATTCATCAAATCACATGAAATCCAGGACAAGTTCTGTTTTAAAAAGAAATTAATAAGACATAGGATGAATAAATAAATGAATGCAGTTGTGACATTTTAGAGGTTATGAGGTAATAAAATTATGAGAATTTCATGATGCATTGAATTAATGGCAGAAATGAGCAATAAGTGAAAACTCCCAGGTGTTTACTTGAGTTCCTGGGGAACTGCTTATGCCGTTCCCTAAGAAAGGGAATATTGAAGAGAAGTAGATTGACAGCATATTTACAGATGAAGAATTCATTATTGACAAGCTAACTTTGAGGTTATCTCTGATACACAAATGAGGGTACCCTGGAAGCAGATAGATGATATGAGGGTTTGGGACTCAAAAAATCTTGTCTTAAAATATTAACTTCAGCCGGCGCCACGGCTCAATAGGCTAATCCTCCGCCTTGTGGGTTCTAGTCCCGGTTGGGGCACCGGATTCTGTCCCAGTTGCCCCTCTTCCAGGCCAGTTCTCTGCTGTGGCCCGGGAGTGCAGTGGAAGATGGCCCAAGTGCTAGGGCCCTGTACCCCATGGGAGACCAGGAGAAGCACCTGGCTGCTGCCTTCGGATCAGCGTGGTGCGCTGGCTGCAACGCGCTGGCCGCGGTGGCCATTGGAGGGTGAACCAAGTCAGAAACACACAGAAAGACCAGTGAGGTTCAGCTGTGTTGAATGCTGCTAAGAGATCATGTAACCTGAGAGAGGACAAGGCTGTAAGAAACCACTTGGGATGCTACTTCCCATATTGGAGTAGCTGAGTTTGAGTCCCAGCTCTGCTTCCTTTTCCATCTTCTTGCTAATGCATATCCTGGGAGGCAGCAGGTAAGGTTCCAGTGATTGAGCCCCTGTCATCTACATGGGAGACCTAGATAGAATTACTGGCTCAGCAATTTGGGGAATGAATCAGAGATTGGAAGATCTCTTTGGCTATCACCCTACCTCTCTTCCTATCTTGTTCTCTTTGCTTTTCAAATAACCAGCAAATACATTTTTTAAAAGACAAGAAAAAATGCCTCCTGGATTTATCAAAATGGAGGTCATTGATAACTTTAGCAGACATTCTTTTTAGAGAATGACAGAAAAAAAAGATTTTATTGAAGGGGCTGGTGCTATGGTGTAGCAGGTTAAGTCGCCGTCTGCAGTGCCAGCATCCCATGTGGGCACCGGATCAAGTCCTGGCTGCTCCACTTTCAATCCAGCTCTCTGCCGAAGCCTGGGAAAGCAGTAGAAGCATGGCCCAAGTCTTTGGGCCCCTGCACCTGCATGGGAGACTTGGAAGAAGCTCCTGGCTCCTGGCTTTGGACTGGCTCAGCTCTGGCCAATGCAGCCTTTTGGGGAGTGAACCAGTGGATGGAAGACCTTTCTCTATCTCTCTCTCTGCCTCTTTCTCTCTGTAACTCTGCTTTTCAAATAATTAAGTGGTTCTTTAAAATATAAAAGGAAAAGAGAAAGTGTTTATTTGTGCTGACTGAAAGGGAAATGGGAATTGTGGAAATGTGAACAATATGCCAACCCTTCGTTCAGAAGCTAGTACAAAGATAAACTGAAATATGGTCAGTACTTAGTGGGGTATTAAACCTTTATAATATTAAATTTTAAAACCTTCATGATGTTAAATAAAATTTGTTACCTTAAAAATAAGAATCAAACAAAATAAAAAAATAACCAAAGGGGGAGAAATGTGCCTTAGGGTTCTTTGAATTATTGAGTATGGACAATAGAGATCGATCTATCCTCTGTTCATTCAATTATGTTTTATTATTTTATTATATCCTGATTTGTACTATATTTCTAAATATTAAATCAGAAACGAGAGAGAGAGTGTGTGCTCCCATCTGCTGGTCCATTTATCAGATGCCTGTGACAGCCAAGGTTGGGCTTTGGAGAAATGTGAGGGGTGAGAACTAAATCCAAGAATCCAATATGGGAGATCTGCCTGATCTGTCACTGCTACCTCCCAGGGTCTTTATTATCATTGAACTACAGACAGGATCAAGAGCCTGGACTACAACTCAGGTGTGGGATACAAGCATCTGAACCTCTAGGCTAAGCACCTGCTCTGGGATTTGCACTGTTTCATGAATAACACTTGCAATGAAAATAGTGCTAGTGAGAAATAGAGAGTTGATTAGGTGATCATTATGCACAGTTATTATACCTAATCAGTTGTTATGTATTATCTCATATGGTATTAAAATGAAAATCATGAAATAGGATTTCCTTTCACAGATGAAAAAATTCATGTTTAAGAAGTCCAAATGCCTTGTCTGGGGTCATTAGGTATTATATGGTGCAATCCAAATGTCCCCCAGCATTACATCTGTCTGAACTCTCACATGCATACTTAACTGATATTTCTACCTTAATATTCTAAATACAAAAAATATACCCATCATTTAAAAAATATCCAATTTCAGCAGTTTACAGTGTGTACTGTTTATTCACTTCTTGAAGGCAGAAAACATAAAATTGAAAGGGCTTACACTACAAGTCAGAAGTCTTGGATGTCTGACCTAACATTTTTGAAAATGGGCTACTTGTCTTGGGACAAGTCAATTTTCCACAGTACACATGAGTTATACGTTATAAATTTAAGGTTTTAGGCTAAGTTGTCTATTTGTTTTTGGCAAGAGAATAGACGTTTTTTCTATGAGTAACCTGACTAGTTTAAAAGAAATGCCTGTAGAAATAAATAGATGCCTCTCTTTAAGAAATAAAAAGTCACCTTGAAGTGAAGTTCATTGTTCGACAAGTCCAGGCTGCACATAAAGCATTACTCATTTGGTATTTTTGTATTACAATCATAAATAGTAACAGAATACTCACTATTGTGAAGCATTGAGAGACTGCTGTAATATTAAAGCATAAAAATGGAACAAAAACATGATTCAAAAATAACTCAGAAGCAGCAGACAGTTCAGAGAGTGAAACAAGGAGACACTTAAAGCAAACAAATAAAACCCTGTTATCCCTTCCCAAGTTCCCAAATGTAGATTTGGTGCAGTCTCAGAACCCAACAGCATCTTTGGGGAGGTATGTCATAATCCATTTGGGCACAATTGTTAGGTAGAAAAAGCAAAGGAAAAGACTCTCTAGCTAACACTTCTCCCCAAAAATATTTCTGAATCAGTATCATATCTCTGAAAAAAATCACACCGTCTCACCATCAAAAATTTAAATGACAGGATGACTTCTATGTAAAAAAAAAAAAGGAGGGGGTGGTGCCTTGTGGTATAGCAGGTTAAACTGCCACCTGAGACACCGGCATCCCATGTGGGCACCAGTTCATGTATTGGCTGCTCCACTTCCCATCCAGCTCCCCATTCATGTGCATAGGAAAGAAGAGGCGGGTGGCCCAAGTTCTTGGGACCTTGCACCCATGTGGGAGACCTGGAAGAAATTTGTGGCTCCTGGCTTCAGCCTGGCCCATCCCTGGCCATTGCAAACATTGGGGGATTGAACCATCAGGTGGAAGATCAAGCTCTCGCTCTCTCTCTCTCTCTCTCTCTCTCTCTTTCAACTCTGGCTTTCAAATAAATAAACAAATCCCCAAAAAAGCACTTGTAGTCTCCAGGTCAGAGGATAGACAGTTTATAGATGCAGGTAAGAAACTACTATAAGCTTTGTGTTACAGGTTACATTATTAACAGAGGGTGAGATAGAGTTAGGAGTCCAAGGGTTTATAGTGCTGTGCCAAATTTGAAAGAAATTAGGAAGCAGGGCTGGGCAAGGCAAATCTTGCCAAAACAATGGGGGACCTCCAGGGAGATATTGCCCATTAGAGATGTTTCACACTGGGAAAAATGACTAAGCTATTTTGCTGCTCAGCATTTTGCTATATCCTTTCTTGGAGCTGCCCTGAGAAGAGAGGAGTGTAACCTTAACCCAAGAGTGAAAGTTGAGGCTTACAGTGCTACCAGGAGGAGACTTTCAGCTACCCGTCCTTTGGGCAGCTTAGCAGCAAGCCCTTTCTAAGTGAAACAACTCAATGGTCACCATAATAATCAGAGGGGATTCTGATTACAGGTTCATTTCCAAATATAATCTCTTCATTTTAGAAATTGAAAAGTCCTGGACCTTTTTATACTGCTACTGATTCAATAAAAAAGAAATAAAGAAATGTACACATGCATCAGTTTTGCTGCAAATATTTCCCAAATTCAGTATTTTGTTGAACTTTGGTTTTTTTTAATTTTTTGAAATATTTATTTAAAAGACAGTTACAGAGAGAGAGGAGAAAGAGAGAGAGAAAGAGAGAGACGAAGAGAGAGATCTTCTATCCTTCTATCCACTGGTTTACTCCTCGAATGGCTGAAATGACTAGGGCTGGGTCAGGGCAAACCAGGAGGCAGGACCTCCAGCAGAGTCTCCCACATGCACAGCAAGGGCCCAAGTACTTGTGTCATCGTCCACTGCTTTCCCAGGCACATTGGCAGGGAGCTGGATCCAAATAGAGCATCAGGGCTTCAACTGCTGCTAATATGGAATGCTGATGACTGATAAGAATTATGTATTACTATAGGTTTAATGAGTGATTATTTTCAACTTTATTTTATATGAGTGAAGTTTGATTATTGTCTACAGTCCTTGCCTATTGTTCTACTAGACTATGATCTTCTACTTTTTTTGTTTTGGTTGAACTCTTTATTTAATAGAGCCTTAAAGTTTTTGCCTGGCTAATCCTCGACCTGTGGCGCCAGCTCACTGGGTTCTTGTCCTGGTTGGGGTGCTGGGTACTAGTCCCGGTTGCTCCTCTTCTAGTCCAGCTCTCTGCTGTGGCCCAGGAAGGCAGTGGAGGATGGCCCAAGTGCTTGAGTTGCTGCACCCGCATGGGGACCGGGAGGAAGCACCGGCTCCTGGCTTTTGATTGGCACAGCACCGGCCATAGCGGACAGCAGGGGAGTGAACCAATGGAAAAGGAAGAACTTTCTGTCTCTCTCTCACTGTCTATAACTCTCTCTCTCTGTCTCTTTCTTCACTGTTTACCTCTGCCTGTCAAAAAAAAATGTTATGTGAAAATATTAAATAAAATGTTAAGCTGCAGAATAATAATAAACTGAAAAAATAATTATTGTTCTTTGAGTATAAATGGTAGTACACCCTTGCTATAAGGTTTCAGGAATATGTCATCTCTTTAGTTTTGTATCACAATTTAGTTTGCCAATGCCTAGGTTATCTTATCAGTCTACAGGACCTTATGCAGACAGATTGTAATGATGGCTTCATATTGATAGGACCTAGAAAGCATAAAATCTAGTATTATAGTTTCAGTGTGAAACATGCACATAATAAAATGATATTGTTTATATCCCTTATATCAGATTCTCTCTGAACTATGGTCTCATATTATACTTTTTACTCATTGAAATGCTTAGTGGAGAATTAAGCCCTTGTCTATATTGTAAATTAGAAATATATTATCTCAAATATTAAAAAAAAGAAAGAAAAGAGGATGGGGGAGGAAGAAGGAAATGTCATTGCATTCAATCCAAGCACTACATCAAATCTGTCCTGTTGTATTAATATCACATTTACATGAGGATTGATGAGAATTGTGTTGTAGTAATTATCATGCATTTACTGTGATCCTGAGAATCTAATGTATTGATGAATTCCTTAAAAAATTAAAAGCAATTAGATTCACCTCAGAGAGATATCAGCCATGTCAGTAAACTTTCTGTGGATGCAATAATCTGGGGCATGTTAGGATATCACCTGAAAAGTCTAGAACATTGCTTCCCCTCCATAGTAAGAAAAATGCCCAGGGCCAGCACTGTGGAATACTGGGTTAAGCCACCATCTGTAGTACTGACATCCAATATGGGCACTGTTTGAAGCTTCGGCTGCTCCACTTATGATCCAGCTCCCTGACAATGCTCCTGGGTAAGCAGGATAAGAGGATCCAAATTTTTGGTCCTCTGAACCCATGTGGGAGACCCAGAAGAAGCTCTTGGCCCCTGGTTTTGGCCTGCCCCAGCCTTAGCCAGTGCAGCTGTTTGGAGAGTGTACCAGAGGATGGAGGATACCTCTCTCTCTCCCTCTCTCACTCTTCCTCTCTCTCTCTCTGTGCGTGTGTGTGTGTCTCTATGCTTGTAATTCCAACTTTCCAATAAATCGATAAATCTTTTTTTTTTTTTACAGGCAGAGTGGAAAGTGAGAGAGAGAGAGAGAGAGAGAGGTCTTCCTTTTGCCATTGGTTCACCCTCCAATGGCCGCCGCGGCTGGCGCACTGCGCTGATCCGAAGGCAGGAGCCAGGTGCTTCTCCTGGTCTCCCATGGGGTGCAGGGCCCAAGCACTTGGGCCATCCTCCACTGCACTCCCTGGCCACAGCAGAGAGCTGGCCTGGAAGAGTGGCAATCGGGATAGAATCCGGCGCCCTGACCGGGACTAGAACCCGGTGTGCCAGCGCCGCTAGGCGGAGGATTAGCCTATTGAGCCACAGTGCTGGCCAAATTGATAAATCTTTTAAACAATAGAAACATGCCCAATACTTGGTATGCATCTTCCAATTTTGGAGCAATATAAAACCTATTTTGACACTGTGCTCTGACCTCTTTGATAGATTATTTAAAAGTCTCCAGTTTTAGGAGGGAAATTCAGGGATGAAAAAGCATGTCCAGTAGATGAAGGTTAAGCAGCACCGAATCTTGGCTCTTATGATGAAGAGACTCAGTGGTGTTTTGACTGTATGGGGAACATAGAGATGTATGTGGTGTCTGTGACATGTTTCTCTAGTGAACTCACACTGGACACCTTTATTATTTTAGAGAAAAACAATCCCATCCTCTGTAATTAATCTCATAATATGTAAGAAATATTTTCTCTCCTACTAGAGATCAATATACAAGAAATCATTGCATCATATAGATACCTGTTCCATTATGCTTATCTCAACACTATTCACACTAGCCACGATACAAATCAAGTGCTGTATCCATAGATGAATGCAGGGGTAGGTGTTGTAGTGCATCAAGTTAAACTGCCACTTGGGGCCAGCAAGGAGGCATGGCAGGCTAAGCCGCTACCTGCAATGCCAGCATCCCATATGGGTGCCAGTTCCTCTCCTTAGTGCTTCACTTCAAATGCAGCTCCCTTTTGGTGTACGTGGGAGGGTAGCAGAGGGTAACCCAAGTGCTTGGGTTCCTTCAACCAGGTGGGAGATCCAGAGAAAGCTGCTGCCTCCTGGCCTCGGCCTGTCCCAACCCTGGCCATTGCAGCTATCTGGGGAGTAAGCCAGAGGACGGAAACTTGGAAACTCTGGTGTGTGTGTGTGTGGGTGTTGCCTCCTCAATCTGTGACTCTGCTCTTCAAATAAGTAAATCTCAAAAAAATAAAATAAAATAAAAAGAACTGCTACTTTTGCTGCCATCATCCTATATCAAAGTGCTGTTTTAGGACCTGGCTGCTCCATTTCCAATCCAATTTCCTGATAATGTGCCTGGGGAAGGCAGCAATTGATGAGCCAAGTGCCTGGGTCCCAACCACCCATGTAGGAGACTTGGATGGAGTTTCTTGCCCTTGGCTTCAGCCTGGCCCATCTCTAGATTTTGCAGTCATTTGTGGAGTGAACCAGCAGTTGAAAAATCTCTCTCCTCCCACTCTCCCTCCTTCCCCCTCCTCTTTGATGCTCTGCCTTTCAAATAAATATTTGATTAAAAATTAAGATGTATGTTTAAAGAAAACATGATCAAAATGCACAATCAGATGCTATTCATTAATGAAAAAGAATGAAATCCTTTTGTGTGCAGCAACATATGGAGCTGGAAGACATCATGTTAAGTGAAATAAGCCAGACACAAAAAGACTAATAGATTAATACTACATCTTATTTCTCAGTTGTGGAAGCTCATTAAAAAAACACCCTCAATATGAATATAGAATGTGCTTACTAGAGGTTGGGAGGGATGGGGACATAGAGGAAGTTTGGATTATGAATATCAAATTAGAATCAGATCCAATAATAAGTTCATGTGTTACGTAGCATAGTGGGGAAACTTTAGTTCACAAAAACCTAATATGAATTTTGTGAACAAATACAAGAAAGATGCTTGAGCTCCCCATAATAAACTAATGTCAAAGGTGGAAATACTGATTACTCTTATTTGATCAGTGCACATTGTATACAGGCATTGAAATACCACACAGTAGCCAATAAATAAGTACAATTATTATTACTATTCAGGGGAGCCCAATTTGGATTTAAAATATGTCTGGCTGTGCTGTACTTATCACATTTATGTAAAAGTGATATGGTGAATGTCAAGGATGTGACAGAGTCTAGATCACACTACCTTTTGGATATAAATCTTTTCACTATTACAAATGATAATATACTCGCCTGTAATGAAGAAATAATTAAGTGAAAGGTATAACATATGAAGTAGGGTTAAAGTAAATAAAAATATATTGAATAACTGTACATCAGGAACTGTGTTGTGTGCTTTTACCTGTGTAAGTACCCTCATAAATACTATCACAGGCATTTAATCACTGTAATATCTAAGTACTGTGTTTAAAATTATACTATCGGGGGCGGAGCCAAGATGGCGGAATAGTGAGGACGCGCACTAGCAGTCCGCAAAAAGATAGTTTAATAAAAACAGAGTTACTGTAGCCTCAGGAAAAATCTCAGGGAAAAAAATGCAGTGGAAATTCTTCCGGACCCAGTGAATGAGACGCAGAGGACCTAGGGGAAAGTAAGTTTGCGAATGGCAAATCGTGCCATAGTGGCACGGGAGCTGCCGGGAGGGACGGGAACCGGACGGAACACAGTCGCCATTGGAATTGAGCGCTTAAACGGGAGCCGATACAGGGATCCCGAGACACTGGCGGGGGGAAGCAGACCCCAGGGGGAAACAGCACAATTGAGGCGAGCCCACACGGACACTAGCCTCTCTCGTCACCCACCCTGCTAAGTCGAGCTAGATTAAATGCAGTGGCACAGCGCGCGCCCGCCGGCTGAGACGGGAGCCGGGCGGAACACAATCGCCGCAGGATCTGCGCGCATGAACGGGAGCCGATACAGGGATCCCGAGACACTGGCGGGGGGAAGCAGACCCCCACGGGGGAAACAGCACAGTTGAGGCGAGCCCGCACGGACACTAGCCCCTCTCACTGCCCACCTTGCGAAGTCGAATTTGATTAAACGCAGTGGGACAAGGTGCACCCGCCCATCACTGAAGCAGACGGAACCAAAAACCCGAGGTTGTAGAAACCTGAAGGAGATCCAAAAACTGGGAACACACCACGCACACAAACTCCGTTACCTTGACAACCCAGAGAAAGAGTGTGGGGAAAAAAAAAAAAATGTCAAACAAAAACAGATTCCGAGGGAGCAAGATCAAGGAAGACGCTATGATGACCCCAAACGGAAAAGACACCCCAAGTCAGGATTATGAAGATAATGAGATAGAAGAAATGCAAGAAGCAGATCTCAAAGAATTGATAAGAACATTAAGAAGTTCTCAAAAACAAATTCTTGAACTACAGAAATCTTTAATGGATAAGATAGAAAATCTCTCTCGCGAGAATGAAGTACTACGGAGAAATCAAAACGAAATGAAACAACTAGTAGAACAAGAAGCTACGATAGTGACAAAAAATCTTAATGAATTGAAGAACTCAATAGATCAAGTGACAAGCAATCTTGAGGCCTTAAAACCAGAATGGGTGAAGCAGAAGAGAGAATATCGGACCTAGAAGACAGTGAACAGGAGAGGAAACAGTCAAACCAAAGACAAGAAGAGGAAATTAGAAAACTAAAAGATATTGTCGGGAATTTACAGGATACTATTAAAAAACCCAACATTCGGGTTCTAGGTGTTCCTGAAGGTATGGAGAGGGAGAAAGGATTAGAAGGCCTTTTTAGGGAGATACTAGCAGAAAATTTTCCAGGCTTGGAGAAAGACAGAGAAATCCTAATCCAGGAAGCTCATAGAACCCCTAATAAACATGACCAAAAGAGATCCTCTGCACGACATATTGTAATTAAACTCACCACAGTGAAGCAAAAAGAAAAGATCCTAAAATGTGCAAGAGAGAAACGTAGGATTACTCTCAGAGGAGCTCCAATTAGACTCACAGCTGACTTCTCAACAGAAACCCTACAAGCTAGAAGGGAATGGCGAGACATAGCCCAGGTACTTAGAGAGAAAAACTGCCAGCCCAGAATATTATACCCTGCAAAGCTCTCATTTGTGAATGAAGGTGAAATAAAGACCTTTCATAACAAACAAAAATTGAAAGAATTTGTTGCCACTCGTCCAGCCCTGCAAAAGATACTTAAAGACGTGTTACACACAGAAACACAGAAACACAGAAACACGACCATCAACATGAAAGAAGGTAAATGAAGGGAACCTCACGGCAAAAGATCACAGGGAATTCAAAGCATACATTAGAAAATATCTGGCAAATGGCAGGGCAAACTTACCACTTATCAATAGTCACATTGGACGTTAAAGGTCTAAACTGTCCTGTTAAAAGACAGAGATTGGCTGACTGGGTTAAGGAACAAAAACCATCTATTTGCTGCCTACAATAAACACATCTTTCCAACGAAGATCCATACAGACTGAAAATAAAAGGATGGAACAAGATATACCATGCCAACAGAAATGAAAAAAGAGCGGGTTTAACCATCTTAATATCGGACTACATAAACTTTAACACAAAAACTGTTAAGAGAGACAAAGAGGGGCACTATATAATGATTAAGGGATCAATACTACAGGAAGATATAACAATTCTCAATGTATATGCACCTAATTACAGGCCACAGGTTTATTTAAAAAATTTGTTAAGAAACTTAAAGGGAGACTTAGACCCCAACACAATAGTACTGGCGGACTTCAATACTCCACTCACAGATATTGACAGATCGACAGGACAGAAGATCAACAAGGAGACAGTAGATTTAAACAACACTATAGCCCAAATGGATCTAACAGATATCTACAGAACTTTTCATCCTACACATAAAGCATTCACATTCTTCTCAGCAGTACATGGAACCTACTCTAGGATTGATCACATATTAGGCCATAAAGCAAGTCTCAGCAAATTCAAAAGAATTAGAATCATACGATGCAACTTCTCAGACCATAAGGGATTAAAGTTGGAAATTAGCAACTCAGGAATCCCTAGAGCATATGCAAACACATGGAGATTGAACAACATGCTCCTGAATGAACAATGGGTCACTGAAGAAATCAAAAGAGAAATCAAAAATTTTCTGGAAGTAAATGAGGTTAACAGCACAACATACCAAAACTTATGGGATACAGCAAAAGCAGTGTTAAGAGGAAAGTTTATATCAATAGGTGCCTACATCAAGAAACTGGAAAGGCACCAAATAGATGAGCTTTCAATGCATCTCAAGGATCTAGAAAATTTGCAGCAAACTAGACCCAAATCTAGTAGAAAAAAGAGAAATAATCAAAATCAGAGAAGAAATCAACAGGATTGAATCCAAAAAAACATTACAAAAAATCAGCCAAACGAGGAGCTGGTTTTTTGAAAAAATAAACAAGATTGACACCCCATTGGCCCAACTAACTAAAAAAAGAAGAGAAAAGACCCAAATCAGTAAAATCAGAGATGAAAAAGGAAATATAACAACAGACACCACAGAAATCAAAAGAATCATCAGAAATTACTACAAGGACTTGTATGCCAGCAAACAGGGAAACCTATCAGAAATGGATAGATTCCTGGACACATGCAACCTACCTAAATTGAACCAGGAAGACATAGAAAACCTACACAGACCCATAAGTGAGTCAGAAATTGAATCAGTAATAAAGGCCCTCCCAACAAAGAAAAGCCCAGGACCAGATGGATTCACTGCTGAATTCTACCAGACATTTAAAGAAGAACTAACCCCAATTCTTCTCAAACTTTTCAGAACAATCGAAAAAGAGGGAATTCTCCCAAATTCTTTCTATGAAGCCAGCATCACCTTAATTCCTAAGCCAGAAAAAGATGCAGCATTGAAAGAGAATTACAGACCAATATCCCTCATGAACATAGATGCAAAAATCCTCAACAAAATTCTGGCCAATAGACTGCAACAACACATCAGAAAGATCATCCACCCAGACCAAGTGGGATTCATCCCTGGTATGCAGGGATGGTTCAATATTCGCAAAACAATCAACGTGATACACCACATTAACAGACTGCAGAAGAAAAACCATATGATTATCTCACTAGATGCAGAGAAAGCATTCGATAAAATTCAACACCCTTTCATGATGAAAACCCTAAGCAAACTGGGTATAGAAGGCACATTCCTCAATACAATCAAAGCAATTTATGAAAAACCCACGGCCAATATCCTATTGAATGGGGAAAAGTTGCAAGCATTTCCACTGAGATCTGGTAGCAGACAGGGATGCCCACTCTCACCACTGCTATTCAATATAGTGCTGGAAGTCTTAGCCAGAGCTATTAGGCAAGAAAAAGAAATTAAAGGGATACAAGTTGGGAAGGAAGAACTCAAACTATCCCTCTTTGCAGACGACATGATTCTTTATTTAGGGAACCCAAAGAACTCTACTAAGAGACTATTGGAACTCATAGAAGAGTTTGGCAAAGTAGCAGGATATAAAATCAATGCACAAAAATCAACAGCCTTTGTATACACAGACAATGCCACGGCTGAGGAAGAACTGCTAAGATCAATCCCATTCACAATAGCTACAAAAACAATCAAATACCTTGGAATAAATTTAACTAAGGACATTAAAGATCTCTACAATGAAAATTACAAAACCTTAAAGAAAGAAATAGAAGAGGATACCAAAAAATGGAGAAATCTCCCATGCTCATGGATTGGAAGAATCAATATCATCAAAATGTCCATTCTCCCAAAAGCAATTTACAGATTCAACGCAATACCAATCAAGATACCGAGGACATTCTTCTCAGATCTGGAAAAAATGATGCTGAAATTCATATGGAGACACAGGAGACCTCGAATAGCTAAAGCAATCTTGTACAACAAAAACAAAGCCGGAGGCATCACAATACCAGATTTCAGGACATACTACAGGGCAGTTGTTATCAAAACAGCATGGTACTGGTACAGAAACAGATGGATAGACCAATGGAACAGAATAGAAACTCCAGAAATCAATCCAAACACCTACAGCCAACTTATATTTGATCAACGATCCAAAACCAGTCCCTGGAGTAAGGTCAGTCTGTTTAATAAATGCTGCTGGGAAAACTGGATTTCCACGTGCAGAACCATGAAGCAAGACCCCTACCTTTCACCTTACACAAAAATTCATTCAACATGGATTAAAAATTTAAACCTACGACCCGACACCATCAAATTACTAGAGAGCATAGGAGAAACCCTGCAAGACATAGGTACTGGCAAAGACTTCTTGGAAAAGACCCCAGAAGCACAGGCACTGAAAACCAAAATTAACTACTGGGATTGCATCAAATTGAGAAGTTTCTGTACTGCAAAAGAAACAGTCAGGAAAGTGAATAGGAAACCGACAGAATGGGAAAATATATTTGCAAACTATGGAACAGATAAAGGGTTGATAACCAGAATCTACAAAGAAATTAAGAAACTCCACAACATCAAAACAAACAACCCACTTAAGAGATGGGCCAAGGACCTCAATAGACATTTTTCAAAAGAGGAAATCCAAATGGCCAACAGACACATGAAAAAATGTTCAAGATCCCTAGCAATCAGGGAAATGCAAATCAAAACCACAATGAGGTTTCACCTCACCCCGGTGAGAATGGTTCACATTCAGAAATCCACCAACAATAGATGCTGGAGAGGATGTGGGGGAAAAGGGACACTAATCCACTGTTGGTGGGAATGCAAACTGGTGAAGCCACTATGGAAGTCAGTCTGGAGATTCCTCAGAAACCTGAATAAAACCCTACCATTCAACCCAGCCATCCCACTCCTTGGAATTTACCCAAAGGAAATTAAATGGGCAAACAAAAAAGCCGTCTGCACAGTAATGTTTATTGCGGCTCAATTCACAATAGCTAAGACTTGGAACCAACCCAAATGCCCATCAACAGTAGACTGGATTAGGAAATTATGGGACATGTACTCTACAGAATACTATACAGCAGTCAAAAAAAATGAAATCCGGTCACTTGCAACAAAATGGAGGAATCTGGAAAACATCATGCTGAGTGAATTAAGTCAGTCCCAAAGAGACAAATATCATTTGTTTCCCTTGATTGGCGATGACTAACTGAGCACCAAAGGGGAAACCTGTAGAAGTGAAATGGACACTGAGAAACAGTGACTCGATCAGCTCTTGTGCTGACTGTTGTTGTACAATGTAATACTTTATCCATGGTAGTATTTTTTTTTTATCCTAGTACTAGTGGTTGAACTCTGTAATTAACACACAATTATTCTTAGGTGTTTAAATTTTAACTGAAAAGTGATCTCTGTGAAATATAAGAGTGGGAATAAGAGAAGGAGGCGATGTAAAATTTGGGACATGCTCAATTGGAACGGCCCCAAATGATGGAGTTAGAATTGTGCCAGGGGATTCCAATACAATCCCATCAAGGTGGCATGTACCAAGGCCATCTCATTAGTCCAAGTGATCAATTTCAGCTCACAATTGATCACACTGATAGGTCTAAGAGTCAAAGGGATCACACAAACAAGACTAGTGTCTGCTAATACTAACTGATAGAATGAAAAAGGGAGAGAATGATCCAACATAGGAAGCAGGATACACAGCAGACTCATAGAATGGCAGATGTCCTAAATAGCACTCTGGCCTCAGAATCAGCCCTTAAGGCATTCGGATCTGGCTGAAGAGCCCATGAGAATAGTTTAGGCATGGAAAGCCAAGACATTCTGGAAAAAACAGAAGACCTAAATGAAAGATCTCTGCGAGTGAGATCCCAGTGGAAAGAACGGGGCCATCAAAGAAGGAGGTACCTTTCTCTGAAGGGAGGAGAGAACTTCCACTTTGACTATGACTCTGTCGGAATAAGATCTAAGTCGGCGAACCCTAAAGGCTTCTATAGCCTCCGCAACTCATGACCAGAGCCTAGGGAGATTACTGACGCCATAAACAAGAGTGTCAAATTGTTAAATCAACATCAGGAGTCACTGTGTACTTACGTCTCATGAGGGATCTGTCCTTAATGTGTTATCCAATGTGAAATAATGCTATTACTAGTACTGAAACAGTATTTTTACACTTTGTGTTTCTGAGTGGGTGCAAACTGATGAAATCTTTACATAGTATATATTGAATCGATCTTCTTTATATAAAGATAATTGCAAATGATTAAAAAATCTTGGTGTTAAACTGGAAATTGCATAGACAATCATTTTTTTTAAAAAAAAATCATGTAGGATCTCTGTCCTTAATGTGCTGTACATTGTGAATTAATACTATAACTAGCACTCCAACAGTATTATCATTTTGTATCTCTATGCGAGGGCAAACCGTTGAAATCTTTACGTAATATGTACTAAACTGATCTTCTGTGTATAAAGAGAATTGAAAATGAATCTTGATGTGAACAGAAGGGGAGAGGGAGCGGGAAAGGGGAGGGTAGGGGGAGGGAGAGAAGTTGTGTGTGGGGGGAGCCATTGTGATCCATAAGCTGTTCTTTGGAAATTTATATTCTTTAAATAAAAGCTTTATATATATAAAAAAAATTATACTATCAACTTTCTCACAGATAGTGCTGGTTCAGTGCTTCCTAAAGCAACTTAAGCTCAGGTTTACTATATTGAAGTTCAATTTAGATGTTCAAACATTTTCAATCTATCTCCTTAATCAATCATGGGCATACGGTATATATTAAGCTTTAGAAAATCTTTTCCTGTTTCAAAATAAAGTTTAAGGATTTTAATTTGCTAATCTTTTCTAGACTATAGCGTGTCAAGCATTAAAATGGAAGAAATTACTATCAAAGTAATTAAGAAATTATTATTAAGCCAATTTGCATCAATTAAGGTACATTAGGTGACAAACAATAATGACTCAGGATAATGGAAACAAAACAAAAATTTATTGAAAGTTAAGTAAATTGAAATAACAGTTAAAATAATGAAACATTTTACAAAAAAGAAAAACTGGAGAAAGTGCAGAGGCAGTGAATCTTGGATTCCAATTCAACCCCTACAATCTCTTTCTCTTCTTAGTTTTCAAGATGTGGTACAGGTTGGTACAATACAGACAGATGTTTAGGAGGATACTCAGTAAACTGAAGTAACAGTTAAAACAGCCAGGAATATGAAAAAGAGGGATTGAACCAAGTGCAGCAAAAGATAATCGTGGACCTCAGAGTTGCTGACTAAACATAATTCAAGGCAAACACCCACAGCCTCAATCTCTTTTTAATTTTCCAGTATCAATTGACATTGGTCTAACACACATAGGTATTTAGCCATAGGTCAGAGAAGCCAAGTGGAGAAGCACGGACCTCAGATGTTTCAATGACTCAGTTGCCCATGTACAGAGAGAGAAGGGAGGGATTTTTATTAAAGAGGGAAAATGCACCAGAAAGGTGACAGCAAAAGCAACTACAGTCCACCTTTTGTCTACTATGAGTTTACACATACACGGGTTCACGCATTCTTCATGAGAATGGATGGAACATATGATTAATCATTTCAACATAACCAAATATGCATATACACATGCAGACGCCCCTAATGTCATAATGCATTTTTAAGCTTTATTAATTTGGGAAGGGTGAAAGCTACAACATAAATAGTTGACAGCTCAACTATTCTTAATTCCTGTTCTACCATATATCTGTGTACAGGCAAAGAATGTTAAACAAAACAAAATCTTTGGGAGTGCACAACACTGAATAAGTATAAATGACATGCAGATAACTAAATATGCAAAGTAGATTTTCCAAAAAAATTTAGCTTTTGCATCCCTATACTGTTTGGACTCAAATGGCAGTATAGTTTCGGGGCCACCTGCATACACATAGATTTGATTGTCTCAGATGATTGATGACATGTTCCATCCTTTCCATTATGACTATAGAAGAAGCATTTGTTCACCTACATGTGTACAGCTCAGAGGAGCCAAGGAGTAGCTTTTTGGGTTCATCGAGGAAGTACCTGATTTCCTTCCTCCAAAAACAGATGTGTCCTCCCACCAGATAATGTGCAGGTAATGACAATATTAGGGAGAGTGTGGGAAAAGATCTGTGTTCATTTTTAGAAAATGATGCAGAAATATATATCAAATGTTTGTTAAAGAACACTGGGGGAACAAGTGGGGAAGAGTGAAAGAGAGAAAAGATATTATAATTTGCTCCATGTAGATTCTGTTTGTTTCACTTTCTGCATCAAGCACATATTCCTAGATGTTATATGTGGGTAAGAGGAGACAGGGAAGTGATAAACGTTAAGTAGATGGAAGGGCATGACATTATGAATCAGGTGTTCAAGTGTCCAAGAAAGTAAAGAATCAACCTTGAGAAGGCAGAGGACTCATGGAAAGAGAAACATGAGTATCCCAAGTTCCTTTACAACTGGGCAAACCCCTTCCTAAACATCTTTCAAGTTGTTATCAGTCATCTGCTCTACGTGGACTCTGCTTCCCAGAATCTTAAAATGTCTCTCTACCTACACTGTTCTCTTCTCCACAAGGCAATCAAGTGATGTTTTCAATGTCCCCTGGCCTCCAGAGGGGCATCGAAAGGAAGAGACCTCCCCAGGAGGAGATGGAGGAGGTGTTTCCAGGATTACTAAGTTCCTCATCGCTGGATATTGTCTTCACAACTGGCATCACATTTTTACCAATGATTTGGGAGCAGTGGCAGAGGATCTGCTGTATCTCTCTATAGACCAGCCCAGGCTTGATTCTCTGAGGTTGTGAAGATTGTCGTTATAAACTTAGGCTGCCATAGTGTGCTAGTCACCTTCATTCGAGGCCAGTGAGCCTATAAGAAAATCAAAACAGAAGATACTTAGTCCTGTGACAAAGAGTTAGCCACTCTCAGAATTTACAGTATAGAAACTTCAAGATTATTTCTAGGTCCCATTCTATGAATGACTTTCAGAGTATGGAACATAAACCCTTCATCTGAACACCAACTAACAAAAACATATTCTCATTTGTTGTAGTATAAACATGACTTTGCAAAGTCTTTGCAATTTTGTCTATGTTTTACTCCTCTATGTTGCTTTCTTAAAAAAACAACTAGAATTTATAACCAAAAAGAACATGTAAAAATTGTGAAGACTTATAAACAGATACATGTGTTTCCAAGGATACAAAACACAAATCCAACAAGGATGCCTGGCAAAGGAGAGCCTCTCTGCCTCTGACCCTGGGTTATACTCAGGAAAGAGTAGCACTCATCACTCTTTGCTTACACCATGGAAAATTTCTCCAAGGGGTAAAAAAATAGATCCTACTCATGGTGGGTCTTGGAGTGGTTGAAGTTTCTTATTTGTCTCCTCCCATGCTTGAAAATCACAAAACAGAGCTTCAGATCTTACCTTTAGGGAAAGTACTGGCCCACAATAGATGTGCACATATACCTTTCCTCAAGTCACAGAAATCTCTCTGCCTTGCCATGCTCCTCTCAGAAAGAAGCCAAGGATCACAGTTATAGGGATGTGACTCTTCTGCTGCTTGTGTTGTCTAGGAATGGGGAGACCAGGCTGCTCTGTTCTGTTGAGCTACTAGAACAGCCTTTGCTCCTATTTACTCACAAGGCAGGGATAGGACATTGACCTGTGTTGTCACCCATGCAGGAACAGCTTTACCACAGAGACAGAGTGCCCTGGGAGGCATCTTTCATGAAGTTCCCATCTACTGATCCCACTCTCCTCAGAGCCCTGACTCACAGGTCCTTTGAGATGCTGTCCTAACTATGGGCTCTCACCTGTTTTAAGTTCTGCCCACAGCAGTTTCTACTTCCAGGGAATGATTCTCCTCTCAACTGGAGAGATAATGACATGGAATTTCTCTCTGCTACTGTGAAGACATATGGATGGTCTGATGGGTAGGGTCTGCCTTCTTCTCCTTCTTGCTGGGGAGATTAGCAGATACCATCTAAAAGGGTTCCTTGATCACTAGGTAGTGAGTGCATGCATTCAAAGGTGGGTCCTTCAGCTGCTTGGACAGGACACAGCTGTATCAGTTCAATGGACTGCTGCTTGTTTTCTTTTTCAAGGGATGAAAAAGCTATGTTTGTTTGCTTGATGTTTTCCTCATGTAAAAATATTGCTGCTTACTGTATCCAGGTATACTCTGCATGATTTTCTTCTTTCCACTTCTCTTTGTCTTTTATGATCCTTTGGACTTCATCCAGGCAAAGGCCAGATGAAAAATGCGGCAGCTGAAGCCTTCTTTGACCCCATTCTTCACGTGTTCCTGAAGGATGTCTAGGCTGGGGAATACACGGCAGCAGGCCATGCATTTAAAGCCGCTTTCTGGGGATGCCAGCCACTCAGGTGTCTTCACCCTGGGCCTCTCCTCCAGCTCTGGGGGCTCTTCTGGGCTGTCAGCCTCCAAATCCTCTTCTTGGGCTTCTATGTCAAAGCTAAACTCACTGTTGGTCAAGCTCTCCCGTGTAGACACAGAAGAGTAGTTAGCTTCTGAAGGAATTTTCCCAATAAAGGTCAGTTCTTGGATTCTTGCCCTCTTCTTGGGAGGCACCAATCCTTCCTGTGTGTCCCACACTATATCCGCCTGTCTTTTCCTTTGCACGTGCATATAGTATATTTTCATGGGCCGTTCCTTTCTCTTATGTGCTGCAAGTGTACAGGGCTCATTGGCTAAATGGACATGAAAACAGATATCATGACAGGTGGTAGAAGTCTCTTGTTCCACATCCTGAGGTAAAGGCATCTCAAAAGAGCGAACACAGAGATCTTCTTGCTGAGATTGATGCATTGCTAAGAAAGAAAATTTCAAGCACAAGAAAATGTGAATAAGTTTGCATAAAAACTATAGGGTTTATGGCAGTGCTGAGAATACCCCTGCCCATGGAGTATGTGTGAGAAGTGCATGCAGCTATGATGCTTCAGAATTCTTTAAGTGATATGTACTATGCGGAATGTATATTTGGTATACTCTGCATGTGACGGTGAGTGCATGGTGGATCTGGTGGATGGAAATGCATGTGTACTCTAGTGTATATCTGGTCTGTCTGGTGTTAGTACACGGGACGGATTGTGTGTGTGAGTGTGCCTACATGTGTGTATGTGTTCTGTGGTGCGTTGTACATGTGAGTGGGTACAGACATGGTTCATGTTCTTTGTGCATGCATGAGACAGTAGACATAGAGTGCACAGGAAGTACACGTGAACTTTCAAATCATGTGATTCTTTGAAATATTGAAGGTATTGTGAATTCAGTGACATAGAGTGAGAAAGGTTGCTTATGAAATCAAATTTTCTAGAGAACACAGGAGTTCTCTAGAGTTTGGTACAGCGATAGGGAGTTAAAGTAGGTGATCTGTGTGAGGGAGGGCAAGATGTTCAAGGGATTAGCTAGCAAAAGGCTTGGCCTTAAAGACTGCACAGAGATGATGCTTTAAGGCACACTTATATAATGCCACTGCAGAGTGGGAAAGAGACATGGGGAGTGAAGAGAGGTGTATTTAAGAGAATCATTTAAAGGAAGGAGAAAGAGAGCCATTCTTGGCCCATAGGGATAGGACATACAGGTGTCTGTGAAAATGAGTTTGTGCTAATCTGCGTGGGAAAATTCTGATCAAGTTTCCATCCACAGGTCAGCACAGCCTATCATCTCACCCACACTGTCCCAGTACTCACATATGACAATGCTGTGCTGGGGGGCTGTGTCCTGTTCTTGGGGACACATTCCTATGTGTCCCTTCTCCAAAACCTCAGTCTGCCTCTTTCCTCTATAGCACCTTTGTGCTATAGAAGGGAATGTGAAGTAAGTGTCAGGCTTCACAGCTTAGCTGCACCTTCTGTCTAAGCTTAGACACACTACCTTTGCATCTGCCTTACCGTCTTTATCAGCAATGGTGTGCTCACTTGGAGAGGAGACATAATCTGGGACGGAGACACTCTCTCCTGATGCCTGACTAAAGGCTTGGATCTCGACAACCTCACATGGCTCAGGCACATCCTCTTGAAATGTCTGGAATTCTGGGAAGGAGATGACAAGAAAGCAACATTGAGTTATGGTCTCATCCAGGTTCTGTGTCCTTTCTAAAAAAAGCACATCAAGTGGATATTTTGTTTCAGGCATTGTTAGCACCCATGGCACTTGCTTAAATCATCCAAATTGCAACATATAAATAAAGAGCAATTGTTAAAATTATGTATATGAGGGACATTAGTAGGATTGGGTATCTTGGATGTGATATTGTTTGATATGTATACAGAATACTGAAAATTAAGAACCATGCCTAAAAGAAAAGAAATAGTTAGTAAAAGTATATATCATTATTAGCTTATTTTTTCTTCAGGAGAAATCACGCATAGGAAACCTATGGAGTACAGCTTTTATTATCGTTACTCCTATTTAATTTGAGAGTCAGTTAACAGAAGGAGAAGTGGAGTCATTATTGGTAAGAAGCAGTAGAACACATGTGTGTGTGTGTGTGTGTGTGTGTGTGTGTGTGTGTGTTTGATGAGTTGGTTTCAGTCTGCTGGGAAGATTCTGATCACACTGTTGTACACATCAGTAGTGCTCATGGCCTCACCTATAGCTGTCCCAGGGTTCACACGTGGTGACTCGGTACTGGGGGAGTATGTCTTGTTCTTGGTGGTACAGCCCCTACTTGCCACTCTTCCAAAGCCTCAGTCTTAGTCCCTCTCTCTGAAGTACTTGTTTTTGAGGGAAAGTGAAGTCAGTCAGGATTGGACTGGATAGCTCAGTTGCACCTCTTGTCCAAGTTCATGCATTCCCGTTGCATCTGCCTTACCATCTCCATTAGTAAGTGTGTGCTTGCTTGGAGAGGAGACCCATTCTGAGGGGAAGAACTCTCTTTTGCTGTCTGACTACAGACTGACCCCCTGCACATGGCCCAGGTGTGTCTATTGGAGGGGTCTGAAATTCTTGGGAGGGAATTTAAAAAGAACCACATTATTTTAATTCCATTTTCTTTAGTAGTAGTTATATATCACATGTTTTCTCTGGTGTGTGGTAATTAATATAGAATACAAAAAATGTGGAAAAATGAAATAAACATCTTGGGATATGATTGCTTTAGCCCTTGTTTAGACTCCTGTGAAACTGTGGTCTTCCTACCTTTTACTTTTGAATATTATGGTTATTGGTGAAATAAGCCTGTGATTATAGAGTGGACCAAAAGTAAGCCTTTGCAAAAATTAAAGAAAAATAAAAGGAAGGAATGAAGGAGAGGAATTGAGGGAAGGAGGTGGGGAGGGAAGTATGGTTATCTTCTTAGAACCGTACCTATGAAATACATAAAATCTATTCTCTTTACATTAATAAAAAATAATACATAAAAACAATACTAAGACATTGTGGAACATTACTGATGTAATTTTATAGTCATAGGTGTGTATTTAGATGGACAGAGATAAGAGTAGCTCTATATTATATATTGCATATATTGTATACAAAGAGAGAGCAATAGAGACAGTTATAAAGTTAGAATAGATAGATGCAGGCCTGCTCTGTGGCACGGCAGGTTAAGGAGCCACCTGTGAAGCCAGCATCCCATATAAGCACAGGTTTCAGTCCTGGATGCTCCTCTTAGAATCTCACTCCCTGCTAATATGCCCAGGAAAGCAGTGGAAAGTAATCGAAGTACTTATGTCCCCGCCACCCATGTGGGAAAACTTGATGGAGTTCCAGGCTCCTGGCTTTGGCTTGGCAATTGCAGCCATTTGGAAAGTGAACAAGGAGATGGAAGATTTCTTTCTTTCTGTCTCTCTTTCTAAATCTACCTTTATAATAAATAATACATCATTTTTGAAAGGATAGATAAAAAGATTTTTAAATATTTGAAGATGTCAAGGAACTGAGAAAGAAGACCTCACGTATTTGCCGTAGTCTTCTGTTCTGGAAGTGTGATTTCCTATATTTGTTGATTTTCAACCTTGCTATTCATTTCTTTTAGGTGCCTCTTTGAAAACAGGAGTGTGTACTTTGTACATTTCTATCCTTTTGGGTTTGGGGGCATCTGTTGCCAGAGCTCTGCAGGATCCATGGTTTTTGAGAACCAATAGGTTCTAAGCTTAGTTAGTAGGTTCTGGCCTGGCCAGAACCTGGAACCGTCATAATTTACAAGTATGTTTTGAGTAGATTTTTCTCCATAATTTCTAAATATTTAAATACACTTTGCCTCCACCATGGATTTAAATATATTATTAAAATCTTTTTAAAAATGTCTGTTGGGGCCGGAGCCGTGGCTCACTTGGTTAATCCTATGCCTGCGGCGCCAGCATCCCTTATGGGTGCCTGGTTCTAGTCCTGGCTGCTCTTCTTCCAGTCCAGCTCTCTTTTGTCGCCCGGGAAGGCAGTGGAGAATGACTCAAGTGCTTGGGCTCCTGTACCCACATAGGAGACCAGAAAGAAACACCTGGCTCCTGGCTTCGGATTGGCACAGCACTGGTTGTAGCAGCCATTTGGGGAGTGAACCAACGGAAGGAAGACCTTTCTCTCTGTCTCTGTATCTCACTGTCTATAATTCTACCTGTCAAATAAATAAATAAATAACTTTATAAAAACGTCTGTTAATCTATATCTATTTTATCAGTGGAAACAGTTATATCTTTGAATTCAATACACTTCAGTAAAAGTTCTAATTCCTGAGAAAATAAGCATATTAAGTTCCTGCTTCTGCTTAAAAACCTTAATTGGATGTGTAACCAAACTTTTGCTCCCTCAGATTCATTCAACTTTTCTCTTAGGTGACTGCAGGGTGTCTAATATGCCATTTCCCCATAGAAACAGCAAAATCAAATGCATGTGGTACCTTTTTTGCAGTTAGTATGTCATCATTGGTAAATATAGTCAGGTGTATGCACAGTTGTATATATCTATTATTTTTTAAAATATTTATTTATTTGAAAGGTAAAGTTACAGAGAGAAAGAGAGAGGGAGAGAGAGAGAGAGAGAGAATCTTCCATCCACAGGTTCACTCCCCAAATGACTGCAACAGCTGTAGCTGAGTTGATCCAAAACCAAGAGCAAGGAGCTTCTTCTGGATCTCCCACATGGGTGCAAGTTCCCAAGCACTTGGGCCATTTTCCTTTGCCTTCCCAGGCACATTAACAGGAAGCTGGATTAGATGTGGAGCAGCAAAGACTGAACTGGTGCACATATGGATGTTGGCGCTGCAAACGGTAGCTTTACCTCCCCACCTTTTTTTTTTTTTTTTACAATTTTATGTAGTGATGGCAGAGATAAAGCCACAATTGTATGTGAAAAGTAGTGATTGTCATGTATTTGAGTGACATTGAAGCACAATTTTGTACATTCATAAGTAGTTCATCTTCCACGTATTTTGCAATGTCTTTTGTATTTTGTATGTCCTGTGCTACTTAAATGCTAGTACTTATATAATAGGTATTTGCTGATATGAGAAATTGTGTGGATCTGAGTAATTTTTTTGAGATTTGCAGTGAAAACTGGCTATGAATAGGAGAAAGATTACATGAACTCCTAGGTTACAGAATGGAGTAAAGAATTAGAAACTGAGAGGAGTTTTAGAAGGCAAAACATGATGGGATAACTTCATCCATTGTCAATGTCATATACACAGTTCTACAAGAAGAAAATTATTTGTGATGCAGAGATTGTGATATTGAAAGGATGATAGAGGCAGCCAATCTGAGGAATGCATGTATTGTGAAGTGAGGGTGTGAAGATGTGAAGTGTGAGCTAAGGAGTTTGTCTAGAAACACAAGGAAATAAGAGGAGAGAATAAAGAATGATTGAATGAGAGTTGGCAAGGATAAGCTAAGAGCACGTGGTGCTGAGACTCGCTGGGTAAGATGGGCTAAAAAATCATATGGGTGTTTATGAGCGAAGCAGATTAATCGAGGCAGCAGTGTGGTGATCCCTTTCAAATCTCAGTTCTTGCTACTTCTCTGGGGCAAAAGCAAAACCTTCTTAGATGCCCCACTGCATACCTTCCCAACTGGCAGAGACCTGCCAACAACTGTAACCCACAAAATTAAATGTCTTAGTTTCAGTTTGAATGAGTCTCCCCTAGTTCCTGATAAGTCTGGCATTTTATTAGTTCTCTAATTTCTACACGACCCTGTTCAGAAGCCCTTGCACTTTTGGACACTTGTCCTTTTTTAGATTTATCTTGACTCTCAAAGCTTTGATTTATATATGAGATACCAAGAATATTTCACAGAAATAGAAGACTTTGCACTCTTGCTGTGATCTGAGCCTGGGCTGTAGCTGCTTCCTCTCCTATCAGCTACTGACAGAGCCTTCACAGCCATGATTACACCTGTTTTCCCACTCCAGGCCCTCATATCTAGCTTAGACATTTGCAATTTTGAAGTTTTTTTGTTTATTTTCCAAGGAGATGTCTTCTGAAATAAAGGTGGTTTTATCTTCATTCTGGGAAATATTAAGTGGTGTGTCATCTGTTTTCTTCTTCAAAATTACTGTTCAATTAAAGTACAATTGAATGATAGTCTATCTTTAATCTGTTCAGTGAGCCTGGATCACTTACTGTGTGCCAGACACTTATGGAAGACTGTAGTTTATGTACTGGACAAAACTCCAATATATGAATATTTATAATCTTTAGTTTTGTCCAGGCTCTGAAGGCTGGGTGGAAACACGTGTATATATTGTCTTCATGGAGCTGCTTATAGTGTGTGTATCTTGAACTTATGCTGTCATATACAATATAATCAATTTAAAAGATTTTATTATTTGTTTACCTGACTATGCATATGTAACTATGTTTAACATATTTCATGATAGCTGTAGAAGGCTGAATAATGCTCTCCATCCAACTTGTCAATATCTTAATCCCTAGAGCCTATGAATGTTATACTTCATATGGCCATGGGGGACTTTGGTGATGCTACACATTATGCATTTTGTGGTGCTTATTATCCTATAGTACACATGTGAATCCCAAATGAAATCCAAAAGATTTTCATAAGAGAGAGGCAAGGTCACAGGCAGGAGAGATGACACTGTGGAAGCAAGAGGTTGGTATTAATAGATAAAGGAGCAGAAAACCAAGGACTACAAGAAACCATTGGAGGTAAGGAACATTATGCACCAGTGCCTCCAAAGAAATCAGCCAGCCAATACCTTCATTTTTTTTCTTTGTTAAAAAATTTATTTAATGTATACAAATGTCATGCATTTCATGTATACAGATTTAGGAACACAGTGATACTTCCCACTCTACTCTCCCTCCTGCCCACACTCTTACCCTTTTTCCTCCTCCCTTTCCTATTCCAACTTTTTTTTTAACTTCTTTTTTAATAAATATAAATTTCCAAAGTACAACTTTTGCATTATAGTGGCTCCCCCCCCCATAACTTCCCTCCCACCTGCAACCATCCCATCTCCCACTCCCTTTCCCATCCCATTCACATTGAGATTCATTTTCAATTATCTTTATGTACAGAAGATCAATTTAGTATATACTAAGTAAATATTTCAACAGTTTGCACCCACACAGAAACACAAAGTATAAAGTACTGTTTGAGTACTAGTTAAACTGTTAATTCACATAGTTTCCATGAATGCTATTGATCAGCTTGGTGGCTACAGGGTGGTCACCCTCCCATAACCCTGATTTGCCTATCCTTGGTTGTCCTGCCTCCTTACCAACAGGAGAGGGCATGCACAAACTGGAGTGGTGGGTGTACCCTTCTAATTCACAAGATGGATCTTTTGCCGCATTGACCAGGGTCTTCCCTTCCAAAGAGTTTTCAGGTTGTGGATCACACTTCTGTACATCTGTGATTGAGAGAAAATAGAACAAAGATCATTGATAAACAGTTGATGTTTGATTCATTCATTCTTCAATTCACATATACTGTGAATACCATGTGCTGAGTACTGAGAACATACATAGTCCATTTGTCTTATCCGTGGATGTTCACATTTGGATTACATTTTATGCACTTGATTTGGATGGCATGTCATCCACTAATACTGCATTCCTGATGGTGTCAGAATTTACTAGGATCAAACTATCCTTATTTTGCCAAAATTTTCTTCTGAAAAGCTCCTCACATGGAACCTTGATGATCAGACACTCCAAATCCTTTTCTTCCAAGGCCCAAGTACACACATGGTAGAACAGACATTGTTGAGGAAACTGGAGTTCCCCAAGGCGACAAGAGCACTCAGTGGAAGTCGTTGCTTCCATTCTGTTCCCTCACTGCCCCTCTTCTTTTGAGGCCATACCAACATGGAAGTCATCTTGTACTGTTCATTCTCTTTTCTGTGGGCAGGAAGCTGGTATATTTCAGTTCTCTGTGTTTCTACCTGGACCCTGCCCTTGAGGATCCTCATATTCACTGACCATGGCTAAGATTTTTACCTCGGTTTGCCTTTGAGAACTTTCCCACACTTTTATCCTCTTCTTCTCACACCTAGAAACTCTCAATCTCAAATGAAACAACTGCTAAGTTTGAATTTTTATAGAAAATAAATATTCATATTTTATGATGTTACTTTTATGTTAAATAGTAACTCAGTTTACCTCTGAGCATTTAACTGTTAAGATGATCGGCATCTCTTACCAGTGCATCTGGATTGTGTCTTATGAACACTTTGCAATAGAATGATGTGTGGTGAATGCAGTGTCCTTTCTGTGTGTACATTCACCGCATGTGGGTTCAAATTCAGTCAAAGTGTGACATCTAACTAATTTCATATTTTCAAATGTGAAAACAGAGTGAATTCTACTTAAATAGGAATGGGATGCGTGGCTTGTGTCTGTGTTTAGTGTCCATTGCTGGTTCTACAATTACAGACTGTCATAACGTATTGTTTCTAGTTATATGGTTTAACTGCCTGGCATAACTACTAGGAATATTCACTTTGACCTGAAAGGAATTAGAGTATTTGTGAGCTCTAAGGGAGTAATGAAAAGACACAGAAGATCAAAAGGTATAAGGCAAAGAATGAACAAGACAGGGCTATGGGAAAAGCTAAGTTAGATAAACAATCAGAGAAAAGTGTCTAAGACTAGATGGAGAGCAATGTGTGATTACATTAGAAAACAAATATATAGAGGCTGGTGTTTAGACTAGCAGTTGGGATTCCCCTGTCCCACGTGCCTGGGCTCAATACACAGCTCCAGCTTCTGACTCCAGTTTCATGTTATTGGAGATCCTGGGAGGCAGCTGTGATGGCTCAAGTAATTGGGATCTTGCCATACACTTGTGAAACCTGGGTTAAGTTTCTCTGGCTTCTGGCTTTGGCCCTACTGCAGACATTTTTTTAATGAACCCAGGGATGTAATGCTCGCTCTCTCTCTCTCTCTCTCTCTTCCCATCTGCTTCTTAAATAAATAATAAATGTAAAACTTTAAATAAAAAGAGAAAATCAAATTATGAAAGAATGGGTTCTGGAAATAAAATAGATATATAGACACTTTCAGGCTTTCAACAAATACAAATGTGTCATTATAGGAAAAAATATGCCACAGAATGTTACAACATCATCTCTCAGTGCATCTCCATATTGAAAACAATGCAATTTACCAGAAAAGAATAACAAATAAAGAAATTATTTAAAATTATTCAATGGAATAAATAGGAACCAACAAACTGAACTCATGCAACATGGAAGAAGTTCACAAAGCTAATTATCAGTGAAAGAAGTCAGAGACAGAGTATGTATTGTGCTCTTCTATTTGTACAAAGGTGACACATACAGGGATAATTCATCTAGAATAATCTAGATTATAGTAATAATCATTACTCTTTTCTTGGTAAATATGGAATTCATTATATGGAATTCATACACATGTGGAGGAGTATAAGGACATGATGGTTAGCAGAGATTGATCTGCCAGGGAGAGGTGTGAGAATATTAGCTATTAAGATATACAGATACTGTATATTGAAGAGCTGTATGTATATTGTGTCTCAAATCCATCTTCATGGATCCTGCTACTTTGGGCCTACATTAAGCTCTTAGTGCTTTCATAACTTCCAGCAAATATAACATTCCCTATCTTGACTCATACTGAGATACAGTTCCTGAACACTCCTGATGAAACTATGAGCCCCTTAATCCCCTCCTGCTATTTTCTGCAGCAGAACCCAGCTGTCTACTGATCTCTTTGGTCCTGTTCCAGTACTCAAGGTATTTTTCCTCTGGAATTTATTTCTTCCAATGCTGCTCATACTAAAAAACATGGAACAGCATTACCACAGTTTGCATGTGATTCCAGTGACTCCCAAGGCCTTATTTTTTGAAATTTATCTGTCTAGCTGAGGCATTAAGAACATGAAAACTTGATCCAACTATGAAGTACATCAGACATTAGGAATAAGTAACATCATTAGGTTGGAGAACACATGATTGAATCCTGGTGGCTAATGAATTATTAGAAGGAGGAAACTTGTCTGATTGACTTCCACATAAATCTTGAATTCTTTTTTAGATTAATTTATTTATTTGAAAGGCAGAGTTGAGAGAGAGAGAGAGAGAGAGAGAGAGAGAGAATCTTCCATCCGCTGGTGTACTCCCCAAATGGCTGCAATAACTGGACCTGAGCTGATCCAAAGCCAGGAGCCAGGAGCTTCTATCAGGTTTCCCACGTGGGTGCAGGGGTCCAAGCACTTGGGTCATCATCTACTGCTTTCCCAGGCACATTAGCAGAGAGCTGGGTTGGAAGTGGGGCATCCAGGACTTGAACCAGTGCCCACAGGGGATGTCAGCATCACCAACAGTAGCTTTACCTGCTGTGCAACAATGCTGGCCCCAATCCTGAATTCTTTAATGGCAAGAAATAGATTCATCATGTGTTAGGTACTATGGCCTAGTTTCTCACTAGTGAACCAGAATGTAATGTATTTTTCAGAGGTGAACAATTAGATCTGGTTGATAGTATGTAGACAATGATATTGCATGTTAATTCCTATCTCCCTCTGACTTATTTATGCACGTTATGTGTTGTACAGTTGTGTGTACAGTTTAGTAAGTATAGCTATATTCTTTACAAGTCTGATTGAATACACTCGATAACATTTGTGAATACTAATGTTTTTTTTTATTTTTTCCTTGCTATGATTAAATGTCTAAATACTTTTAAATGTTTAACTTTTATTTAATCTTAATAAGGTAAAATAAAGACATCTTTCCTCTTCAGGCCTTTCTCCAAGGGACCATCAGAAAATGCAAAGCCCTAAACTTTATTGAAAATACTAGATATTCCTCAGTTATATGAGTTACTCTTTGGAATCTTGATGTTGGCTCCAATCCGCCCCCTCCCCCACTGAGCAGTTGTCCTGTCTCCTGAGTCACTTGTTTACTATTAAGCTCCATGGTAACCATAACTTTCTAATTTCTTATATTTCCTGACACAGTCAAATCCCCATTTCCAAAGTTCAGTGTGACTAAATGTGGATGTGTGTGTTTGTGTCCTATGTTACTCCTTACATTAATAAAGGAGCTCCCATTTACATATTCACAATCCATGGCAAAACTATTTTTAATCTCAAAGTGAGTAAATTCTTGATGATTTTATAGTCATCCCTGCCTAACCATCTTTTTTAAAAATGTATTTATTTGAAAGAGTTACAGAGAAAGAGGGAGACACACACACACAGTGAGAGAAAGAGAGAGAGAGAGAGAGAGAGAGAGAGAGAGAGAGAGAGAAAGAATCTTCTATCCACTGGGTCACTCCCCAGATGGTCACAACGGCCAGGGTTGGGCCAGGCTGAAGCAAGGAGACAAGAGCTTCTTCCAAGACTCCCACAAGTGCTCAAACTGTTTTTTCCTCATGTTTCCCTAATCTATAGGATTCATACTATCTTATTTAGAAGGAGAAAGTACTAGTAAAACAAAAGGAATTTATGATATCACTTATGTCTCTAATGCTTTCAGAAAGAAAACAAAATCTTGATTTTTTAAAAGAAATAGTCTAGATTAATGTATTACTATCTCTGCAGCAGAATAACACAGAATGACTGTGGAAGCAGCACTGGACTTACACCTGGCCCACCGGACATTTTTGTACTCTCAGTGAGCTGGCTCCTCAGGAAGCCCACCTATAGTCACAGCTCTACTCCCTCCTCCCCTCCTTCCTTCATCACAGCCCCTCTCTACCTCCTTTTCCCCCACTATACTGAGGAGTCCACCCAGCCTCCTTTTCGAGGGCAATTCTTGAATACTCTGCCCAGAGAATATTCTAAGACATACCTCTTGACTTCTTTGCAGCTTGGGGTGAGTCTATGTCCTCCAGATGTTTTCTTTTCTCTTTCTGCTTCATGGTTCAACTCTTTAAAGAGTTACACAAATCAGGTAACCCTTCTCCCTATAAGTCTACTCTCAGGTAGTAGTTGATGGTAATAAAAAATTAAATTAAATGAAAATTCAAAGGCTATAAATCTCAGGAGAAGCTCACTAGTCTCCAAGTCACTGTCCTGCCTAGTACTCAGTACAGTGTCAGGACTGTTATGTTCCACGTCGCCACGCAGCCTCAGCATTCTAAGAGTATTGATGACATCACTCTATTCCAGGGCCTTGGCCAGTATTTAAAGGTCTACAGCATGTCCACAAGCCATTACATGTGTCTATTTATTTTGTCCAATGCTAACTCTACTGTTACCTTGAATTTTTAGATCTTATCCTTGATATTAAATATAAGAGTCAGAGGACTTGGATTAAACAAAGAAAAATCTTTTATGCACATAGGGAACTTGTATTACTTAACATCCCCAAGGGTGAGGACATGGCAATGCAAAAGAGGATTTGACTTACAGACATGTTTTTCTCAGGAAGATACACATCTGTATGTAGACTGTAGGCAAGAAGAGGCATCTGCAATCCCATGTTCATTGCAGCACTACTCACAATAATCAGGAACTGGAAATGACCTAAGAGTCCATAAACAGATGAACAGAACAGAAATTGTGAGATACACACACACACACACACACACACACACACAATGGAACATTACTCAGCCTTAAAAAAGCATGAAGGCTTATCATTTGCAGCAAAATGGATGGAGCTGGGAGTCACTATGTTGGATGAAATAAGCTGAACACAGGAAGATAAATATAACTTAATCCATTGCATATATCAAGTCTGAAAATAAAAGGAAATTTCACAGAAGTTAAAAGTATAATTTGGAGGCCGGAAGCTGGGAAGGGAAGTGAGGAGGGAGTAAATAATTAAGATTGGTTGCTGGGTATAGATTACAGCTATATACAAGTAAGAAATTCTGGGGTTCTAGTACATAGTGAGATGAACACAAATAATGTTAATTTACCACATATATTTTTGTAAATATAAAAGAAGAAAGGATTTTTTTAATATTTTAATTATGAAGAAATTTTAATAACTTGAAGGGGCAAATGCATTTATCCTGAATGGATATTACACAATGCACACATGTAATGAAACATTACATGATACACCATAATTAGGTACAAATTTATGTTTGATAAATAAAATATTTTTAAAAAATCTGAAAAAATTAAAATAATATAGTACTGGCATAGAAATGAACAGATATGTTAATGGAATATAGTATTGAGTCCATAAATTAACCCAAATACTTACAACTAATTTATTTCGGACAAAAATTCTATGAACACACATCAGAGAAAGAATATTCTTTTTGGGGTCAATGCTGTAGTGTAGAGGGTAAAGCCACTGCCTGATGTGCCAGCATCCCATATGGGCACCAGTTCAAGTCTCAGCTGCTCCTCTTCCAATCCAGCTCTCTGCTATGGCCTGGAAAAGCAGTAGAAGATGGCCCAAGCACTTGGGCCCCTGTACCCGCATGGGAGACTTGGAAGAAGCTCCTGGCTCCTGGCATAGGATGGGCTCAGCTCCAGTCATTGTGGACATTTAGAGAGTGAATCAGCAGTTGGAGAGCTCTCTTTCTCTTTCTGCCTCTGCCTCTCTGTAACTCTGCCTTTCAAATGAATAAAAAATAAAACCCAATAAAACCAAAATTCAGAATTTAAATTATACTTTAAAAAATGTACACTTTTTGATAAATGGTGTTGGCAAAATTGGATATAAATATGTGGAAGAATGATTAGATCCCGACCTCTCATTATAACAATCATCTACTCAACAAAAATCTAAATGTAAGGTTTCAAAATACGAAACTGCTAGAAGTAAATATATATATGGGCAGAACTTTGAGACAATGGTATGCTCCATGATTTCTTTTTTTTTTTTAAATATAAGCTCCATAATATAGGCATTAGAATTGAAACTAGGGGCTGGCACTGTAGTATAGTGGGTTAAAGCCCTGGCCTGCAGCACTGGCATCCCATATGGGTGCCAGTTTGAGTCCCAGGTGCTGCACCTCCGATCTAGCTCCCTGCTAATGTGCTTGGGTAAGCAGCAGTGTTTGGACTCCTGTACCCACTTGGGAGACCTGAAGAAGCTCTTGGCTCCTGGTTTAGGCCTGGCCCAGCCCTGGTTGTTGCAGCTATTTGGGTGTGAACCAGAGGATGCAAGATCTCTCTCTCTCTCTTTGTCTCTACCTCTCTATGTAACTCTGCCTTTCAAATAAATAAAATAAAACTCAAAAAAATTAAATAAACAAAACTAGACAAATGAGACTGTATTAAACTCAACAGCTTCTGAACAGGAATGGAAACAGCCAATAGAGTGAAGAGATTTTAAAAAATGGGAGAAAGTGTTTGCAAGTGACTTATCTAACAAAGTGTTAGAATCCAGAATATAATATGAAATAAAAAAAAAAAACTCATCAACCAATGCAATTAAGAAATAGGAAAAGGATTGACTAAACTCTGAAAAAAAGAAATGCAAGTGTCGAACAACTACATAAAAATGCTCAAAATCATTGGTCATTGGTGAAATGCAAATCAAAATCACAAAGAGATATCACTTAATTTCTGTTAAAATGGCTATTATCAAAAAGACAAAGTAACATATGCTGGTGAGAACTTTGAGAACAAGAAATTGGGAATGTAAATTAGTACAGTCACTGTGGAAAAGCATGGAGATTAATTTAACAACTAGAAATTAAAACGATAGATGATCCTGCAGTCTCACTGCTATTTATCTAAATGTGAAATCATTTATCTAAAAAAAGATACCTGCTCAGCCATATTTATCAAAAAAGATGTGATCAAAAAAGATGCCTATCATCAGACGAATGGGTAAAGAGAATATTGTATAAAAACTCAATAGAATATTATTAAGTCACAAAAAAGAATGCCAATGTCATTTCAACAGCATGAACAGAACCGGGGAACATCATGTTCAGTGAAATAAGTCATGCATAGAAATCCAGCTACTTCATGTTCATGCTTTTATGTGGAGGTTAAAGAAAAGTTCAACCAGTACAGAGAATTGTGCCTATGGGAGATTAAGAGGGATAAGTGGGGATAGAAATGGTTTGTATAACAGGTAAAAATCAAGTTTATATCAAAGAAATTGGTATATAGTGTTATATACCACAGTGGGAGAGTGTAGTTTCCAATGGCCTACTGTATATTTTTATGAACAAATAGAAAAATATGCTTCAAGCCTCCAAAAATAAGGCAATGACAAAGAAAGGGGGATGTTATTATCATGATTTGATCAATATAACTTATGGACATATTGAAATGTTAATCTATAGCTTACAAACATGTATGATTATTAGCATATTTTTACAATTAGTTTTAAAACTAAAACTAGAGGGGGAAAGGTGCTGTGGCATACTGGATAAAGATACCACTGTGGCTTTGGCATCCTGTATGGGTGCTGGTTCAAAACCAGCTAGTTCATTTCCAATCCAGCTCCCTTCTAGTGTGCCTGGGAGGACAGCAGAGGCTGGTCCAAGTGCTTGAGCCATTGCACCCACATAGAAGCCCTTGAAGAAGTTTCTGGCTCCTGATTTTGCCCGGCCCAGCTCTGGCGACTGGGCCAACTGGTGAGTGAACCAGAAGACAGAAGATTATCCCCACCCCCCCACTCCCTCTCTTTGTGTCTCTGTAACTCTGAATTTCAAGTAAATAAATAAATCATTTTTTTAAAAAAGACAAAACAAAACAAAAAAGATATAGAGATATACCAAGCATATATGAACCAAAGAAAGAGTTGATGGATTGATAGCAGTCAAAAAAGAATATGAACTAAATGTGTCCATATGAGTGAAACATTTAAGGGACAATCTATGAAAAGGCTATGGCAATTATGAATATGTAGAAATTCAACAACATAAATTATGAAGCATGAAAAAAATCCTAGAAAATTCAGAATTACTAAACAGAATTGATAAACTCATAATCGTACTGGCAGAAATTAACACCTCTCAGAAACTATACATTTCTAGAAGTTGTGAAAACTATTTGAGTAACATACACACATACACACACACACACACACACACACACACACTACACTCAACAGAGAATATACTTTTTCTTTTTTTTTTTTTCTTTGACAGGTAGATTTATAGACAGAGAGAGACAGAGAGAAAGGTCTTCCTTCCATAGGTTCACTCCTCAAATGGCCACTATGTCTGGCACTGCACCAATCTGAAGCCAGGAGCCAGATGCTTCTTCCTGGTCTCCCATGCGGATACAGGGGCCCAAGCACTTGGGCCATTCTCCACTGCCTTCTTGGGCCACAGCAGAGAGCAGGACTGAAGGAAGAGCAACCAGGACTAGATCCCAGCTCCCATATGGAATGCTGGCACCGCAGGTGGAAGATTAACCAAGTGAGCCACGGTGCCAGCCCAGAGAATACACTTTCTAACGCATGTGCACATTATATTATCTGATGAAGAGACCATTACATAGACATTTATTATTAGATATAGTAACTAAAGTTTTACAAGTCTGAAAAATCTAAAAATATGCAATGACTGATTGGAGAATAAATCACAAAAAATATGAAGTGAAAGAGGTGATAGCAAAAATATTGAAATATTAAAATTATTTTAAAATATCCATATTTGAGATACACAGCTTAAGCAGTATTTGGAATTTATCAGTAGTCTTAAATATATATTAAAAATTACTGAGTTAACCCTTTATCTAAGAAGCTAGATAAATTAAAGATTAAAAACTAAAGCAAGAAAACTATAATAACAACAAATTAATAACCCATGAAATAATTAATGGAGAGGATATTTTAAAATTCTCTTCTATTGAAAGCTTACAAACTATTCTTTTTAAATCTAAAGCCTCAAAGAAGTTTGATTCAAAAGATATGTACAAAATTAATGCATTATTCATATAATGGAACACTACTATAAAGCAATCCCACTGAGCTATTCAAGTCTGGGTGTCTCAATGTAGCAAAATCACAATAACATATGCTAAAAAAATGACCAAAGTTGCTGAATGGTAAAAAATCTCTGTAGTTTGTTTAGTTATCCATTCAATGATCTTTTATATATTTATATAAAGTCTTCTCTTTTTTTTTTGACAGGCAGAGTGAATAGTGAGAGAGAGAGAGAGACAGAGAGAAAGGTCTTCCTTTGCCATTGGTTCACCCTCCAATGGCCGCCACGGCCGGCGCGCTGCGGCCGGTGTACCACGCTGATCCGATGGCAGGAGCCAGGTGCTTCTCCTGGTCTCCCATGGGGTGCAGGGCCCAAGCACTTGGGCCATCCTCCACTGCACTCCCTGGCCACAGCAGAGGGCTGGCCTGGAAGAGGGGCAACTAGGACAGGACTGGTACCCCGACCGGGACTAGAACCCGGTGTGCCGGCGCCGCTAGGCGGAGGATTAGCCTATTAAGCCACGGTGCCGGCCTATATAAGTCTTCAAGAAATTCATGGAAATATGTATGATGAAAAGCCTATGTATGGATTTCAAATTTTTGCATCAACATAGACTTATCTTTTTATGCCATGTTTTGTGAATTTTTATGTACTCTATTCAGAGGCATGTGGAAATATTTGTAGATATTTATGTAATTACCAATAATACACTACTGATATAATTATGAGTACTTTAAAAATCTTTTAATACATCATATATGCATATATATGGAAAAATAATTGTAGGTTGGTAGCTATGAAAAGAATTTTAAACCTGATCCATTCTCTCCATTTAATCGCTGTCCATAATGAAGCTCTATAAGGCAACTTCCTGATAATCTCCATCCCTCGCATCTCACCCTGAGATTAGAGTCTTCTTCACAGAAAAGACCAGAACCACGGCTGATACACAGAATTGATTCCTTGTAACTGTAACCTCGAGAAAAGTAAAAATGTTTGTTTTTACCAGTGTGTGTCAGGCACTGTGCTAGGTGTTTCACAAACATTAGTTATCACCATAACTTTTAAAGGCAGAGATTATTATCTTTAGCTTAAAGACGACAAAATTAGAGTGAGAGAGGTCTACACACTTGTCCAATATGTCACAGTAGATGAATAATACAGGTAGGGTTTAAAACGAAAGCTATTTCACCTCACATTCTAGACAATTCCCAACAAAGGATATTTTTTTTCTTTTTTTTTTTAATAACGCTTTTATTTAAAGAATATAAATTTCCAAAATACAGTTTATAGATTACAATGGCTTCCCCCCCCATAACTTCCCTCCCACCCGCACCCCTCCCCTTTCCCACTCCCTCTCCCCTTGCTTCACATCAAGATTCATTTTCAATTCTCTTTATATACAGAAGATCAGCTTAGTACATATTAAGTAAAGATTTCAACAGTTTGCCCTCACATAGCAACACAAAGTGAAAAATACTGTTGGATTACCAGTTATAGTATTAATTCACAATGTATAGCACATTAAGGACAGAGATCCTACATGATATATTTTTTTAAAAGTGATTAATTTTCTATGCAATTTCAAATTTAACACCAAGTTTTTTTTTCATTTTTAATTATCTTTATATACAGAAGATCGATTCAGTATATATTATGTAAAGATTTCATCAGTTTGCACCCACACAGAAACACAAAGTGTAAAATACTATTTCAGTACTAGTTATAGCATTACTTCTCATTGGACAACACATTAAGGACAGATCCCACATGAGACGTAAGTACACAGTGACTCCTGAAGTTGATTTAACAATTTGACACTCTTGTTTATGGCGTCAGTAATCTCCCTAAGCTCTAGTCATGAGTTGCTGAGGCTATGGAAGCCTTTAGGGTTCACTGACTTTGATCTTATTCCGACAGGGTCATAGTCAAAGTGGAGGTTCTCTCCTCCCTTCAGAGAAAGGTACCTCCTTCTTTGATAGCCCCATTCGTTCCACTGGGATCTCATTTGCAGAGATCTTTCATTTAGGTCTTCTTTTTTTTCCAGAGTGTCTTAGCTTTCCATGCCTTAAAATACTCTCATGGGCTCTTGAGCCAGATCTGAATGCCTTAAGGGCTGATTCTGAGGCCAGAGTGTTGTTTAGGATATCTGCCATTCTATGAGTCTGATGTGTATCTCGCTTCCCATGTTGGATCGTTCTCTCCCTTTTTGATTCTATCAGTTAGTATTAGCAGACTCTAGTCTTGTTTGTGTGATCCCTTTGACTCTTAGACCTATCAGTGTGATCAATTGAGAACTGAAATTGATCACTTGGGCTAGTGAGATGGCCTTGGTACATGCCACCTTGATGGGATTGTATTGGAATTCCCTGGTACGCTTCTAACTCCATCATTTGGGGCACGACTGATTGAGCATGTCCCAAATTTTACATCTCCTCCCTCTCTTATTCCCACTCTTATATTTCACAGGGATCACTTTTCAGTTAAAATTTAAACACCTAAGAATAATTGTTTGCTAATTACAGAGTTCAACCAATAGTACTAGAATAAAAAAAAATACTAAAATGGATAAAGTATTACATTGTACAACAATCAGCACAAGAGCTGATCAAGTTACTGTTTCTCATAGTGTCCGTTTCACTTCAAGAGGTTTCCCCTTTGGTGCTCAATTAGTTGTCACCGATCAGGGAGAACATATGGTATTTGTCCTTTGGGACTGGCTTAATTCACTCAGAATGATGTTTTCCAGATTCCCTCCATCTTGTTGCAAATGAATGGATTTCATTGTTTTTGACTGCTGTATAGTATTCTATAGAGTACACGTCCTATAATTTCTTTATCCAAATTTATGCTTTGAATTCCCTGTGATCTTTTGCTTTGAGGCTCCCTTCGTTTACCTTCTTTCATGTTGATGGCCGTTTTTATGTGTTTCTGTGTGTAACACATCTTTAAGCATCTTTTGCAGGGCTGGACAAGTGGCAACAAATTCTTTCAATTTCTCTTTGCAATGAAAGGTCTTTATTTTACCTTCATTCACAAATGAGAGCTTTGCAGGATATAATATTCTGGGCTGGAAGTTTTTCTCTCTTAGTACCTGGGCTGTGTCTCGCCATTCCCTTCTAGCTTGTAGGGTTTCTGATGAGAAGTCTGCTGTGAGTCTAATTGGAGCTCCTCTGAGAGTAATCTGACGTTTCTCTCTTGCACATTTTAGGATCTTTTCTTTCTGTTTCACTGTGGTGAGTTTAATTACAATGTGTCGTGATGAGGATCTCTTTTGGTCATATTTGTAGGGGTTCTATGAGCTTCCTGTACTAGGATGTCTCTGTCCTTCTCCAAAACTGGAAAATTTTCTGCTATTATCTTACTAAAAAGGCATTCTAATCCTTTCTCCCTCTCCATGCCTTCAGGAACTCCTAGAACTCGAATGTTGGGTTTTTTAATAGTATCCTGTAGATTCCCAACCATATTTTTTAGATTTCTAATTTCCTCTTCTTTTCTTTGGTTTGACTGTATATTTTCCTGTTCTCTGTCTTCTAAGACCAATATTCTCTCTTCTGCCTCACCCATTCTGTTTCTAAGGCTCTCTAATGTGTTTTTCATTTGATCTATTGAATTCTTCACTTCATTATGATTTCTCGTCACTATCACAGTTTCATGTTCTACTAGTTGTTTCATTTCAGCTTGATTCCTCCTTAAGATTTCATTTTCATGAGAGAGATTTTCTACCTTGTCCATTAAGGATTTCTGTAGTTCAAGAATTTGTTTTTGAGTACTTCTTAGTGTTCTTATCAATTTTTTGAGATCTGCTTCTTGCATTTCTTCTACCTCATCATCTTTGTAGTCTTGAATTGGGGTGTCTTTTTCATTTGGGGATGCCATAGTGTCTTCCTTGTTCTTATTACCTCGGTTTTTGCATTTGTTGTTTGGCATATTGGTTTCTTCACTGTGGTGTTTTTTTTTTTCTTGTTATACTATGACTCTAGATAAGTGGACTGTCTGCTTTCAATGGAGCCTTAGAGGCTTGAGATGGGTGTGGCCTGATAGCTCTGTTTGGTTCCTCAGGGTTGAGGGTGTGCCAAAGGTGACACTCCCAGGTTAGGCATGGTAAATCTCTCTCTGTTTCTTTATTTTTGTTTCAAAAGGGAAGTAATTCCACACAGCTGAATGGAATTGGGGGTGGTTAGCAGGCGAATGATATACCCACAGGAGCCAGAGACCGGAAGCTCTTTCCCAAGGACCACAGAGGGAATCTCTGCGGCCTTCAGTGTGGGTTCAAATTCTTCTGCAGTCTCACCACTGGGCTACCAAGGCTACCGAACTGTAGCGTCTCTGGAGAGTACTCACGTGGTGAATTCCGTGAATTCTCTCCCCCAAGTCTCTTTTTTTCACAGTCTCAGTTCATTAGCACCACACATTCATTAGGTTCTAATCTCCTTTTATTTCACCCCTCCCACCCAGAGTCAGGTTTTTCTGCTAGGCTCAGGGCCGGTGCAGACCCAAGGACACCCTGCTTATGACGTATGTCCAAAATGGCGCCTGCTCTTTGTCTTGCTCACCTTTGAGAGGTGGGCGGAGAGAGAGAAACTTGTGTCTGTATGGGTCACTTTTTTCTTTCTCTCTCTCTTCTAGTTAGCCTGGTGAACTATTCCCCGCAGGGTTTCAAGCCTTGTTTGCTCTAGTCTCCTCTCTCCGCTTCCCTTCTGGTGTCTTGGGCTATTGAGGTTCAGCTCACTTCGCGTTCCAGTGCTGGTGCATTGAGTCTGCTGCTGGTGTCCCGAACTGCGGGCGCCCACACTCTCCTCGAAGGTCCACTGTGAATCACTAGTTCCGGAAGAGTTTCCTCTGCTGTTTCTTCCCCTACTCTTCCTTGAACCTGCAGTATCTCCACTTTTATTAAACTGTCTCTGCCAAGACTATCAGTGTGCTGCCTACCTATTCCGCCATCTTGCCCTAATCCCCCAACCAAAGATATTAATCAATTATTTATTGTTAAAAAGGCTTCTTACCTGAATTGTTGGGGCTGAATATGAGTCCCAAGATTTATGTGTTAGAAACTTGATCCCCAATTCAGCACTACTGGGACAAGCGGTCTTTAGCAGGCATTTAGGTCATGAGGACCCCACTGGTGTTTGTAGATTACTGGAAGAGGTTCATTAATCTTCACCTTTCTCTCTCGCAAGGATTCAGCAGAATGCTGTAACCTGATGCTAGCACCTTGATCTTGGACTTCCTGGCCTCCAGAACTCTAAGAAGTAAAAATTTTTGTTCTGCATAAATTGCCGAATCTGAAGTATTCTGTTAACATGAAACACACTAAGCACAAAACAGACTAAGACACTGATGTTAACAACAAATACCTTTCTGAGGTGTCAGCTGCTCATCTGTAAAGTTGAGCCACAGGAGTGGGTAACAGCTACAGTCTTCCCAGTCCAGAGACACAAGCAACTCCATTTCTTCTCCAAGATATTTTCCAAACCAGGCCATGATCTCCAAGCTCAATCATGCTCAGCCACTTGGAGAGTTTTTAATTTCAAGGCAGGGACCTCAAATCCATGTCCCTGACAGGAATGGACTTTGTTATAAGCTTTATAACTGAAGTTCAGAACCCCATCCTGACTTTTCTTTCTTTTCCCTTCTGTGCACCCTACCCTTTCGCCAGTGCCTTTTCCACACCATGCTTCTAACTGGAAACAGAATGATCTTTCTAAAAAGAACATCGCCGTGGGACTCCACTGCTATATAACTTCAGTATATGCCCAGGGGTTTCCAAATAGGGTCTAGAGATGACTCACAGGCCATTCCCGAACTGACTGTAGTCCCAATCTACCACAACTCTGCAGCCACTCCACACCAGCAGCCCACAGACCATCTGACCTGCTGAGAACCCACCATGCACCATCACAACACTAATCCTAGACTCACTCTGCTTCCGCCTTAACTACAAAATCTTCCCGTCCTGTTATTCATTCCATCTACTCACTCAGATTTCAAATCCATTGTCTTCCTTCTCCACTGCTCACCTTTACACCTCACTGCATATTCAGAGAATACTTTTCTGATTCCCTCAGGTGGAACTAAGAGTTCGCTTATATGCACTCCTGTATATTGATTAGACAGTTATTAAGGCCCTCACAACACTTACTCATTAGGAACACATGCTTTGCTCACCTGTGAGACTCTGAGTCCTGTCAGAATTTTGTCATTTACATTCCTATACCCCTAGAGTAGATAATATGTAAATATGTACCTAAACTATCCCCATAGGAGCAGGTGTTCAGCTTAGTTATTAAGATGTCAGTTAGGATCCCCAAAGCCCATATCATATTGCCTGGGTTCAATAACCAACTCTCGCTCCTAACTCCAGTTTCCAGTGAATCCAGACACTGTCAATGGTGATGGCTCAAATTCCTGGGTCCTTCCCGTGGGAGACTGAGAATGAGTTGCCAGCTCCTAGCTTAGGGTTCATCCCAGCCCCATGCATTTCAGGCCTTTGGGGAATGAACTAGTATATGAGAGTGCTCCTTCTCTCTCTCCACTTCAAGTAAATGAAAATAAAAATTAAAAAATTAAGATAATTGGCCTGTGCTGCAGCTCACTTGGCTAATCCTCCGCCTGCGGCGCCAGCACCCTGCGTCTAGTCCCGGTTGGGGTGCCGGATTCTATCCCAGTTGCTCCTCTTCCAGTCCAGCTCTCTGCTGTGGCCCGGGAAGGCAGTGGAGGGTGGCCCAAGTGCTTGGGCCCTGTACCCGCATGGGAGACCAGGAGAAGCACCTGGCTCCTGGCTTTGGATCAGCACAGCGTGCAGGCCATAGTGGCCATTTAGGGGGTGAACCAATGGAAAAGGAAGACCTTTCTCTGTCTCTCTCTCTTTCTTTCACTGTCTATCTCTGCCTGTCAAAAAAATAAGATAATTAAAATGTTGACAATTAAATAATATATTTAAAAATCTATCTGTACCCTCAGTATTTATTGAATGGGAAAATATGCATACTATGTGCAGGTTTCATCATACTTCAGATCTCTCATGAGGCCAAGAGGGAGTAAGAGGAAATTTTTAAGGGCTGGAGCTGCGGCATAACACATAAAGCTGCTGCTTGCAGTGCCAGCATCCCATATGGCTCTGGTTCGAGTCTCAGCTGCTCCCCTTCTGATCCAGCTCTCTGTTATGGCCTGGGAACACAGTAGCAGCCAGCCATGTCCTTGGGCCCTTGCACCCATGTGGGAGACCTGGAGGAAACTCTTGGTTCCTGGCTTCAGAGCCATGTAGTTCCAGCTGTTGCCACCAATTGCGGAGTGAGCCAGTGGATGGAAGACCTTTCTCTCTATCTCTCCCTCTCTCTGCCTCTCCTTCTTTCTCTGTTTAACTCTGACTTTCAAATAAATAAATAAATCTTTAAAAAAAGATGAGATTTTTACTGAATACTACAGAAAAAAAGTTGCCAGCCATGAATTTTAAATCTAGCAAAGCTATCCTGCAGATCCTAGGAAGAGTTAAAGAGCTTTCCAAGTAAACAAAATCAGAGAATTTTATCACCACCAGGCCTGCATTACAAGGAAAGTTAAAGGGAGGTCTTCAAACTGAAAGGAGACTTCACAAGAAAAGAATATTTGAAGCTAGAAAACTCACCAGTTAGAGTAACTAAAGCAACAAATTCAGAAAATTCTAGTATTGTAAACATGGTATGTAAGTCAATTCTATCTTTACTGTGCAGTATAAGAAAAATTTAAATTGCTGCACTAAAAAAAATCTCAAAAGATAGGCAACCTTGAAAGAGGTCAAATGTAACATCAAAATTCAAAATGCAGGGAGAAATGGAGCACAAATGTAGAATGATTTATCAGGACTTCTTGTCTCCTTTTTTTTTCTTTTTTGCTTGTCTCTCTTTTTTTCTTTTCCCATTTTTATAATGAATGTTAAGTTGTTGTCATTTCAAGGTAGTTTTTTATAGCCAACAGAAGATTTCTGTAAACCTCAAGATAACCACATGTGAACCTTACACATAGACTTACTAATAATAATAAACAAGGAATTGCTAGAGAAAGCCATCTAACCACAAATTAATTTTATAACACCGGGACAAAGAAAGAAAAGAAGAAGTGCAAAAGAATATTCAAAATGACATTAGTCAGAGCTCATCTATCAATAATTGCCTTACGCTGTGGCGTAGCCAGTAAAACAGCCACCCGCAGTGCTGACAGCATTTCATATAGGTGCCAGTTCAAGTCCTGGCTGCTCCACTTCCAATCCAGCTCTCTGCTATAGTTTAGGAAAGCAGTAGAAGATGGCCTCTGCACCCACATGGGAGACCTGGAGGAAGCTGCTGCCTCCTGGCTTTGGATCAGCACAGCTCCGGCTGTTGCAGCCAACTGGGGAGTGAACCATCGGATGGAAGACCTCTCTCTATGCCTCTCCTCTCTCTGTGTAACTCTGACTTGCAAATAAATAAATAAAACTTTTAAAAAATAATTGCCTTAAATGTCAATAGACTGCTTTCCCAGGTACATTAGCCTGGAGCTAACTGTCATGTGGAGCAGCTGGTTCAAACTGATGCCTATATGGGATGCCTGCATTGCAGGTAGTGGCTCAACAAACTCTGAAATGCTGGCCTTTCAATGCACTGTGTGTAGTACAAAGAAATGTAAATGCTTGAAAGGATAGATATATTTATCTTACCTAAGTATTACACAATGCACACATGTTATAAAACATCACATGGTACCACACATATATGTATACTTTTTATATTTTCATTAATTTTTAAAAAGTTTGTAAAATTCATGTGACAAAAATTAAAATGCACGACACTGGCACAAAAACTGACACATCGTTGAATAGAACAGAATACAGAAGTCAGAAATTATCCATATATAAACAGTCAATTGATTTTTGACAAAATTGTCAAGAATATATCCTAGAGAAGAGATGGTCATTTGAATAAATGGTGCTGAAAAAACTGTATATGCATCTGCAGAAGAATAAGATTGAATCTCTACATTTCTCCATATGCAAAAATTAACCCAAGTTCAGTCAAACCCCTAAATGTGAAAGCTCAAATTATGAAATTGCTAGAAGACATGGGGGAAGCCATTTAAGACAACAATGTAGGCAAAGATTTTTTGGGTAAGTCCTCAGAAACACTGGAAACAGAAGCAAAACTAGATAAGTGGGTTTATATTAAACTCAGAAGCTTCTGCATAGCAAAGAAAAGTCAATAAATTGAAGACATCAAACAGAAATGGAGAAAACATTTGCAAGTTATTTTTATCAAAAAAGACTTAATATTCATAATACATGAAGAACACAAAATAACAAGAAAACATCCAATCCAGTTACAAAATGAGCAAATGACTGACTAGATTCTCTAAAGAAGAAATGCAAATGACCACCAAATATGTGAGCAATGCTCAAATCACTAGCTCTTAGGGAAACACAAACCATAATCATAAGTTATCACCTCACCTCTGTTCAAATGTCTATTATCAAAAAGATAAAAAGCAATGAATTCTAGTGAGGATATAGAGAAAGGGGAATTTTTTTATATCTTGTTGATAGTAATGTAAATTAATAGAGCCAATATGCAAAACACAATGGAGATGTATTTAAAAAGTAAAAATAAAACTGCCATATGATCCAGCAATTCCACTACTCAGTAAATATTAAAAGGACATGAAATAATTGCATTTAATATATACCTGGACCACAATATTATTGCAGCACTGTTCACAATTGCCAAGATACAAAATAACCAATATATCCATCATCAGATAAATGGGCAAAGAAAATGTGATATAGATTATTCAGCAATAAAAATAATGAAATCATGTAATTTGTAGCAACATGGATGGAACTGGAGGCCAACACATTCAGTGAAATAAGCCAGACACAGAAAACCAAATATGGCGTGTTCTCTATCATATTTGGGAGCTAAATAACTCAACCTGAACATATAATGACAATTATTAGAAGTCTAGAGTGAGAAGGCAGTATAATAGGAGTTTGGAAACGGGTACCTAATAACAGCTAAACAAAAGGAACAAGTTTATAGAGTTACTCACTATAAGGGGGAAACTACAGTTCACAAAAACCAGTACATATTGTACAAAAAAATGGCAGAGAGAAACTCCAAGACTCTATTCTTAAAGTAATATCAAAGAAGGGGAGATACTGATTACCCTGATTTGATCAATGCACATTGTATATAGGTGTTGAAATGTTACATTGTAGCCTATAAATGCATACAACTATTATGATTTAAAAAGTTACAAAATTAAAATACACAAATAGAAGTAAGCATTAGCAATCACAAAAGACTGTTTGATCTCTACTGGATGATATGAATAAATGGTGCATATAACTTTGCACACAAACAGGCTGAATAGACTCCATCCATCTGTAGAATATATTTGATCATGGCAAACAGCTCTTTTGGAAAGACTTGGTCATTCTTGGTTCTTGCAAGCAATAACAGAGTCCTTTTTCACCTGCCTGCATGACATGGTGTACTCCAGAGAGATAGACATACTTTGACATGAAAGCTATTCTCTCACCCTTTCCTTTATATGACTTGTCAGAAGCCTAAGGTAAAGTGAAAAATGAACCAGTCAACAATGGGGTGAAAAATGAGCTTGGGGGTTACAAGTTTTAATCGACTGTGATGATGTCTGGGAGACATTTTCATTATGTGATAGTGGAATGGGGAATAATGGAGACTTTTCTTTTTGGGGGAAAAAAAACAGCTTGGAATATTTCTTTTTATGTTCCCTGATTAAAGACCCAAGGTTCTTTCAGCATTGGATATTCACCTTTGAAACCCAAAGAATTTGAGACCATTTCAGAGAAATAGACCAGAGAGTTTTTTTTTTTTTTAATTTCTCAGACAGTTGATAATTCCATGATATCATCAGCAGAGAACAGTCCTGGCAGGTTTCACGCAAAAATCCAATGATAAGTCAATCTATATCTGAGAAGATACGAAACCCTTTCAAATGGTTCAGAAAAACATCTTTCCACCTCTCCATCCTTTGATATTCATCTGTCTATATAATCTGTACATCCATCATGCTAACTAGTCAGAAGCCACTGCATAAAATATATTCTTTTGTTGGATTATAATACATACAACATTCTATGAAATTTGTTGGAACTATGAGAAAGAGAAGTTAAAATATAACTAAAATCAGACTGATAAAGGAAAACAAATCATCTACTCCAATATAATCTTTGTAAAGGTAGAAAATGAAGCAATACTAAATTTTCCAAGGCAGCAAATTTGTACAGCCATGACCACTACACAAAGCAAATTAGTAGCAGATCCAGGGCTAAGACTTAGACCACCAACTCTTAAATACTGTATCTGCTCTTTCTGTAAGAATTTAATTATGGAAGGAGAACCAATATATTTGCCAATTTGAATTTTTAACTGCCTCAAACATGTTGATATTTTTATGTAAAAAATATATATAATGCAAACATACATGGTAAATATTATAGCCTTATACTCCAATATAATATGTACATAACATCATATACAAATGTATTATATTAATATGCACATTATTATGTATAGCATTATACAAACCTTCAGAAAATTCATAAAAAATAAAATTGAAAGATAAATTTACTTTGGTGAAAAAGTTTTGGAAATCCATTAATAGGCTTTTCATAACTCATGTTTCCTATGAATCTTTGGATTATCTTTTGCATATATGAGGTTCACAAAATTTTACACCAAAATAAACATAATTTTATTAAATATAATTAAAACTTTTTCAACATTGATCTGTATATGTATATATGTACATGTGTAAGTATTTATATATGTGTATAGTATTCTATGTGATATATAGTGTAAGTACTATATATACATATTATATTCTTATGTGAATTTATTAAGTATATACTATATAAGCATATAATATTATCCACAGTACATAATAAATAAGAAATTTACATGACAAGGGGTTTTATGTTTTTGGAATAGTAAGAAAAAGCTCCTCAGTAAATATAAATATGAGCATACTTAGTTTGAGCTATGATTTTGTGTAAGATTTAGATAAATGAGGAGCAGAGGCAGAATTGTTAGATGGAGGGCCATGGATAAAAGGAGTGGGGTCATTGTAGTTTTTAATAGATTAATGATATGACTTTTCTATCTGTACAAGAAGTTGAGGGCTGGCAAAAATGACAAATATGTATTCATTCTCTGATGATAAACTTCATAACTCTAAAACTTGGGTAAATATTAGATAGCTTTTGTATCTAGTTGTTTTGATCTTGTTGTTTAATTTGCATGCTACATTTTATTTTGGTTCAGTATCTTTCTTTGGGTTTGAGTTTGTCTTGGTAAACTGCAGGAAATTAAGACATCCTTGCATGTATTCTCCACTTTGGTATCACCCATGAGGAGAGCATGGTGGTGTCTCTGGCAATCACAGTGTTCAACCTCTCTAAATATAAATTAGACTGTTTTTCAGGTCGCAGTAAATAGTTTCTGCTAGTGCAATTGGCTTGCTACCCCGCCCCCCTAACAGCTCCCTTCAATATGTATTGGAAAAATCTCCACAGCTTTTACCCTTGTTGATCAGCATGGCAGACCCCTACTAATTCCTAAGCTGCAAATTAAATGCTTGAGGCTGAACAGAGATCAGATTAAAAACTTCACACTTCACAGATATCAGCTCAGCAGGACCAGTCAGACTCTTTAAGCCATCTTGAAGGAGAGAAAACAGGCTGCTCTTGTCTGGAAACCCATTAAAGCAGGATCTGGAGGAGCTGTAATGTGATATTAAAGCTAATTTCCTACAGGCTGAGAGGTGTCTTAGAAACAATAAATAGTAATAATAACAATCTACTGTCTTGTCAAAACACACTTTACATATACATTAATATAATTTATTATTTAACAAGAAGAACATTGACTATAATCTCGTTGATTTCTACAAGAGCTCTATGAAATAGAATTAAAACTACAATGGGCTCATTTCCTGAGGGTCTTTGATGCAGCATGAGACTGTTTGCAACACAGTATAAGTTGTCTTGAGATATAACTACTCATAATACCCTTCTGAGCTGTCCTTTTGATACATCTTGTTAGTAAAATCATCTCGATGGGAAGATATAAATAGATTAGAATTGCCAATTGGAGAATCCAAAGACTTAATTTTTGAAATGTACTGAATAATTAACTAAGTAACATAGTCCTAAAATAGACCTGAAAGGAATACAGACATTTTAATTGACAAAATGGTATTAGAGGTCCCTATTCTTGTGTTACAGAATTATCTGAATTTATTTTCTCATATTCACATTATATCATTCAGTAACTACTATCAACTTACTCAAAACTATTGAGTTAGGATTTTGTTGCCTTTAACAGGTGTCACAACAAAGCCCAATTGCTAAGAAACAAATATTTGATGCTATTGGATTGTTAAGGTATAATATCTAACAACAAGACTTCCTACTTGAACTGGGCATCCCCTGTTACTCATCTTGGCAGAAGATTCTGGCTGCTAGTTCGACAGTCTTTTTATTATCTTTGTTAGTAAAGGAATCCTCATTTTTTAAAGACAACCTTAAACTCAACTTCATAGGAATAATTATGCTGATTAATTCAATTGTAGTAAATCTATTCTGTTCTTCCAGTGATAGGACAGAAGTGGACTGAAACTCCACTCTATCCATAATAAAATAAATAATCATCTAGAGTTTTTGGAAGAAAATCTGCCTAAGTAAAAGAGACAGTCCTGGAGATGGGCTACATTTCTCCCAGAAATTCTGTTCATTATTTGGGTACTGGCATAAAAATATGATACTTGGGCCAGCGCCGTGGCTCAACAGGCTAATCCTAAGCCTTGCGGCGCCAGCACACCGGGTTCTAGTCCCGGTCGGGGCACCGGATTCTGTTGCCCCTCTTCTAGGCCAGCCCTCTGCTGTGGCCCAGGAGTGCAGTGGAGGATGGCCCAGGTGCTTGGGCCCTGCACCCCATGGGAGACCAGGTAAAAGCACCTAGCACATGGCTCCTGCCAACGGATAAGCACGGTGCACCGGCCGCAGCGCGCCAACTGCGGCAGCCATTGGAGGGTGAACCAACGGCAAAAGGAAGACCTTTCTCTCTGTCTCTCTCTCTCACTGTCCACTCTGCCTGTCAAAAAAAAAAAATATGATACTTGGTGCCACAGCAGCTATGTTGCCACTATGCAAAATGTGGCTACCAGATGAGCTAGCAGATGTTGCAATGACAAGACAAGTTATGGTGGTAGTTAGAATGGGATAACATGAAAGAAACTGAAAATACATGAATGGAATAAAGTAGTATTTTTGAAGAGAAAATCAACTGACTTTGTACATGATCCAAGGCTGTCAATGAAAGAAGGAAATCATGATGATCGATAAACTGAAAATGAATTTTGTAAAACACCAAGAGTAACACCCATTTAACTTTCAGATAAAGAAAGAAGAAACCAGGAAGGGACTGAATATTCAAAGAGGAAGTGATAAACTGCTAAGAAAATGGTCACATGAAATTAAGGGATTAAAAAATTGTTTCTAGGAATTGAAGATGGTCAACACTAATATGTGTGGAGTGAGAAGAGGTCATGAAATGCAAATTTTAAGAGTGTCTAGAAGATTCCATTATTAAAAGGCCATGTTGTCCCTGGCATGAAAATTTCCACTGGGACTCTGGTTCTAGGGGGTATTAGAAGCTTTGAAGGATGTAGTCACTTATCTGAATGGGTCCATTAATCTTCTGTGATTAGTCCCTCTAATATGAAGAGCCCTGGCAGCTCTGCCAGCCAAGAGTTGGGTCACTGGAGTCGAAAGGTGCCAGGTCAGATTTGAAGGTCTTGTTGGCTCTAAGCTAAAAAGCACTTCACTCAGCCCAGCTTCTGAAGTAATCACTGCTGTAGAGGGGATGGCCAAGTGAGGTCAGCAACATTGCAGGCAGAACTGTAAAATAACTAAAATGTTTTCTTTTGGAGATGCCACCTACCTTCTCTTCCATCCAGTTCTCCTTCCAGGCCAGCTAGGGAATGGAAGACTACAGGGTGCTTTTCCTAAGGAGGTTCTCATAGATAGGTCTGGACCTCAAATATATCTGGCAAGGCCTTAAAGCCCACCTGATTATTATCAAGCCCTATTTGTAAGTTTCTATTTGCCTCTCAATGAGAAAACTTGCTCATGGTTTAGACAGTCCCTTTCTCAGGAACTCTAATAATGACTCCGTCCTCGCTTTTAGATCCGTGATTTTAATCTAATTGTCAGTCTTTACAGATTTGAAACACTAAAATTCTAGGTGACCATGCACACAAAACCTCAGATGGAAGCAGTTTCTGCAAGCTGGCACTGCACGCCCCTAGACAAGCCACCTCCTGCTGGAACCCTGTCTTGACCACTCTTCCCAATGACACTCCTTTTCAGAATGAAACAGCCAGAGCGATCATTGCCCAGTCCCCATAACCGATGTTAGGGTCCATTCTTGTTGAGGGGGGGAATGTGATGAGTCAGATGGTTTAATAGACAGTCTGGAAACTGAGGGTGGAAAATGTCCCCCCAAAGTTATCCTTAGCAGGTCAGAAGTACCTGCTTGCCCACTCCTTGGGAGCTTCCAAATTTACCATGAGAACAGCAAGGGTGTGATCATTCCATATTCCTGAGTTTGCAATTTATTGTGAAAACAAGTTACCTAGCCCACCCTTCTGGATGTTTTTTGTTTGTTTGTTTTATTATGAGCAAGCCAGATAGCATAAAGGTTTGTAAATCAGGTCTTTTGTTGAGCTTTGTCCCTGTCTTGTAACTGAATGTCAATCAAAAGCGTGCTAAAAAACTGCCAAGGACCACTTCGGGTTTTTTTCTTTCTTGGAAGCCCCTCTCCTTGCTACTCTGGCTGGAGGTCTTGCTTTTTAAATCAAAAAAAAAAAATGAGATGTCAGCACTGCTGTTGTAGTCTCCCCTAAGAGTGTGGGGACTGCAGATGACAGAAAATGTGCAGTATTTTTGACAGTAAATAAGAATAGAAATGTGATCAAAGATGAAGAGCTTAGGAGCCATTGTCCAAGGAGGAGCTCTGGATTTGAGAGCCGATGTCCATCTGTAAGAGAAGCAGTATTTCAGAATCAGAAACATCAGTGGATCTAGGGGAATCAGGCAGGTATCTGAAAAAGAAAAAGCCATTTTTAAACTTAATTCTTTATCTTTTCTTTGGGTTATTTCATCATCAAACATGATTTTAATTACTCTTGGTGGGTCTGACTTCAAGACTTAACACTTGCTTTGTCATCTGCATTTGCTTTTGAGGTTTAAGCCCATATATACAACTGTCTGTAGGGCATCTGTTTTCAAATGTCTCACGAACACCAAAATCCAACCTGAAAAACTGAAGTAATGATGTTATTCAAATCTGCTTCTCATTTCCTTTACTCGATTGATGACATTTGAATTCATCTAGTTGGTTAAACAAGAAATGATTTGTTGGTTGTGTGTTTTGCTTTTTGTTTGCTCTCTTCTAATCATAACCCAACTCATTGATTTCATTTGCTAAATACCACTCAATTTCATCTCTAATTTTCATCTTTCTTAACATTATCACATTCCAGACTACTATTACCTCTTGTCTTATCATTGCATAAACTTGCTTACTTGCCTGCCTATCATAAGATGTGGCTCTTGACAATTCACTCTGCATAATGTAAGTGAAATGATAATTGTAACATGCATAATTAGTTTTGTCATTCTCCTTATTAAAACACTCCAAAGGCTTTCTAGTGCTCAGAGGATAAGGTCCACCTTTATTAACTTAATTTTAAGAGTGCTGTAATCTGGAGCTTGCTTATCTCTGCAGTATTGTTTCACACTGCTCTTTGTCTTTCTTCTAATGCCATCCTCACTGACCTTCCTCAGTTCCTAAAACAGAAAGCTCAAAAGTTCTTCGGGTGAGTATTCCACCTCTCTATCAATTTTGATTCAGGTATCTTATTAGATGTGTTCCTTCTGCAATCTAAATATCCCCAAAGAAACTATTCATATTTCATTTTAATTAGAATTGTTCACTTTCCCTTCACAGAATATAAGAAAATACAAAGCATTCTGTCTTATACAGGAAAATAAGCAGAGAAATTTTCAATAAATGGTATTGATTAACTGAATGACTGGAAGATAAAAGCCTTTATCTTGAATTTAACCCTGTCTTGTAATATCTTCGTTCATATTTGACATTTTTTAAAGATTTATTTTTTTCATTTGAAAAACAGAATTACAGAGAGAGGAGGGGCAGAGATAGAGGTCGTCCACCCCTTGGTTCACTCCCAAGATAGCTGCAAGGGCCAGAGCTGCGCTGACCTGAAGCCAGGAGCCAGGAGCCTCCTCCAGGTCTTCCAAAAGTGGCCCAAGCACTTGGGTCATCCTCCACTGCCTTCCCAGGCCACAGCAGGGAGCTAGATCAGAAATGGAGCAGCCAGGACCAGAACTGGTGCCCATATGGAATGCCAGCGCTTCAGGCCAGGGCTTTAACCCACTACACCACGGTGCTGGCTTCCATATCTGATATTTTCTAACAGGCATGCCATCCCTCATGAATACCACACTTAATGTAGGTGTACCTCACTGATGATGCTGTTCTTCTATGCTGAATCCAGATAGGGCTTTAAAATCTCTCTGAACTTGATGGCCAATACCAAAAACTGGAATTGCCAAGTGGGATAAAAGTCACTTTTCTTTCATATCCTGGACAACACAAACTAAATACAAGTGCCCTTAAGTCTGTCCTATGTTCAAAGTTTCTATTCTGCTCTGGGAGCATAAGAAATCTGCTTCATATGAAAGAATATAATTCTACATTTTAGATATGGTTCTTGGTGTGGGTGTTTGATACAACAGCTAAGTCACTACTTGGAATGCCTGCATGCCATCTTTTTTAGCTTTTTTTTTTTTTTTTTTTGACACACAGAGTGGACAGTGAGAGAGAGAGAGAGAAAGGTCTTCCTTCCGTTGGTTCACCTTTCAATAGCCGGTGCGGCTGGCTGGCGCACCACGCTGATCTGAAGCCAGGAGCAAGGTGCTTCCTCCTGGACTCTCATGCGGGTGCAGGGCCCAAGCACTTGGGCCATCCTCCACTGCACTCCTGGGCCACAGCAGAGAGAGCTAGCCTGGAAGAGGGGCAACCGGGACAGAATCTGGCACCACAACCGGGACTAGAACCCAGGGTACTGGCATTGCAAGTGGAGGATTAGCCTATTGAGCCATGGCACCGGCCATGCATACCATCTTAGAGTGCCTGGTCCAAGTCCCTGGTTCCCTTGCCTCTGACCAACTTCCTGCTGATGCCAACCCTGGGAGACAACAGATGATGGCTCAAGTTCTTAAATTCTAGCCATTCATGAGCAAGACTTGGATTGAGTTCCAGGCTTGCCTTTGGCCTGGCCCAGCCCTGATGATTTGCAGGCATTTAGGGAGTGAACAGTGGGTAGGAGATCTTTATCTATTTATACAATTATCTGCCCCCCACTTCAAATACAATAAAAATAATTATATCTAACTTTAAAAATAAAACACAGTTCTAAGAAAGGCAACATTTTTTCTTTAATGATGATATCTAGATGATACCCATGCTGGTATTCATTTCTAAGTGCCTTGATGATAAAAGGGGGGAGTGGTTATCTAAAATCTTTCATTGATCAAGGATTCCATTCCATAGAAGCTTACTCATTACTTACTGCATGTTCACAACTGTGCTGTGGTAACTCTAGTGAGTTGGGCTATACCCCTACTCTAGAATTCACATTCTATCCAGAGGGCAGAATCCTATAAGGATCTAATGACAATACACAGTGAGTGCTTTAACAGAGCGATGCACAAAGTACTGTGGGAATAAGTAGAAAGAACACATTAATAATGGTAGAGACAATAAGAAAAATTCCATGAAGAAGTGGCACCTGGGATGGAACTGTGACTCCCAGAGAATGACTTCAGTTCTTCTCTGCACTATTTTACAACTTACTCTGCCCTGATAGCTACTGATCCTGAACTATCCTTCTTGTGTCTGTTGGACATTTGGACTACTTTTGAAAAATGATGCTTTAAGTCCTTGGCACATTTCTTCATTCGGTTTTTTGTTTTGTTGTTGTGGAGTTTCTTGATTTCTTTATATATTCTGGTTATCAATCCTTTATCAGTTGCATAGTTTGTATATAATTTCTTGCATTCTGTTGGTTGCCTCTTCATTTTCCTGAGTGTTTCTTTTGCAATGCAGAAACTTCTCAATTTGATATAGTCGCATTTGTTAATTTTGGCTTTTACTGCCTGTGCTTCTGGGGTCTTTTCCAAGAACTCTGCCTATGCCTATATCTTGCAGGCTTTCCCCAATGTTCTCTAATAATTTTATGGTGTCCAGTCATAGATTTAGATCTTTAATCCATTGTGAGTGGATTTTTATTTAAGGTATAAGGTAGGGATCTTACTTCATACTTATGCATGTGGAAATCCAGTTTTCTCAACACCATGTATTGAAGAGACTGTCCTTGCTCCAGAGATTGATTTTAGCTCCTTGGTCAAATGTAAGTTGGTTGTAGATGATTGGATTGATTTCTGGTGATTCTATTTGCTATCACTAAGCCTTTCAAATAAGTAAAATCTCTGCAAAACAAGATTTTAATATGTAAATTTTTAGCATAACTGTACACATAGCAGTCTAGGGGCAAAAGTTAAAAAAGCAGTGCTTATTTCCAGGTTATGACAGAAAATGAGTCATCTTATACTTTTTGCATTTTCAGATTTTCTATAATTATTTTTAAATCAGTGAATTAAACATGTATAACGTCAGCATGCATGGAAACAGGACTGGAAGAAGAATAGGAAGGAAACAGAGGAGCCTCAAATTGTTTTCACATTAATACAGTTTTAGGGACCATTTGAATGGTTAGTATTCATATGTTGTGCTTAAAGGTTGAACTTCCATCAGCAGTTTCAAAATGTCGCTTGAACTCCTGTCAAGTAAAGAGATATTCATTCATCTTCATCAGCTATAAATTTGGAATCCAAATTCAATTTTAAAATATTTATTGAGCCCTTAATATGTACCAGGCACTCAGCCAGGTCTTGGGAACACAAACAAGTCATAGTCCTTGACCTCACAGCTTTTCATCTGGACACGAAGCAGACCCGTTTTAAAGAAGAAAAGGCAGGCTGAAAAGAAGCAAACAAAACCACCAAATTTCAGTGTATTTGTTGTCATGAAATCTATGTGAGGGCAGAGACCAGTCTGCCTTATCTACTTGGGCATTATTTCTGCCAAACTTAGTGTGAAAACGCAAAGGGGAGTCAACAGCTATTTGTTACAGTTTAACTCAATGATGAAGGAGACTCCAGAGCATTATAGAAGCACAGGGTACTGTGAAGCAGATGCCTTCTTCAAATGAGACACTGCTTTCTAGTCATTCTTAGTGACAATTGCATTAATGTCAATTATTAGGTCTGTTTTTAAATGGGCTTGGCTTATATTTTAAAAAGTGAAATCTCACTGACTGCATGCTTTGTTTAGCAGGAATGGGAATGGAATGGCAGGTATAAAGCCTCTTTAAAGACCTGTAGCTAACTAGCTTATCTTACCACATATCACATCATGGCTCTTAAGAAACACAGAAATGGGGGCTGGTGCAGTGGTATAGTAAAGCCACCAACTGCTGTGCCAGCATCCCATATGGATGCCCATTTGAGTCCCTGCTGCTCCATTTCCTGTACAGCTCTTCCTCGTGGGAGACCTGGAAGAAGCTCCTGGCTCCTGGCTTCAGATCAGCATAGCTCTAGCCATTGTGGCCATCTGGGAAGTGAACCCTCGGATGGAAGACCTTTCTCTCTCTCTCTTTCTTTCTCTCTCTCTCTCTCTCTCTCTCTCTGCGCCTCTGCCTCTCTGTAATTCTGCCTTTCAAATCAATAAATAAATCTTTAAAAAAAATGAATAAATGGATAAATGGATATGCAGAAGAGACAACGTGGAAAATACAAGTAGCATATTTGAGAATAACCTGGATTTTAACCATGACTCTTTAGTATGGCTGGATGATCAAGAGTAAGTTGCTGCTGAAGGTGACAGATAAATCTCAGAATTACCATGGAAATTAAATGAAGTAGTATAAGAAAATGATATGAAAATTTGAGGTGATAAGTTTGATACATTGGATTGCTCAAGCCCCCAGAACAAAATACTACAGATTGGGTGGCTTAAACAACAGAAACTTATTTTCTCAAAATGCTAGATGCTGAAGTTCAATGTGTAAGTAGTGTTAATTTCTTCAGAGACATCTCTCCTTGGCTTATCAATACCCATGCTTTCCCTGTGTTAACACACCGTCTTCCTGGTAGTCACATGTGTACTGATCCCACCATGATGCCAGTCATAGTGGATTAGGGCCACTCTAATGATCTCTTTGAACTCAGTCACTTTTTCTTTTAGGATTTATATATTTATTTGAAAGTCAGAGTTAAACAGAGAAAGGAGAGGCAGAGGCCACAATGGCCGGAGCTGCGCAGATCTGAAGCTAGGAGCCAGGAGCTTCTTCCGGGTCCCCCGTGGGGGTGCAAGGGCACAAGCACTTGGGCCATCTTTCTGCCTCCCCATGCCATAGCAGAGAGCTGGATGGAAAGTGGAGCAACCGGGTCTCAAACCGGTGCCCATATGGGATGCCAGCACTTCAGGCCAGGGCATTAATCTGCTGTGCCACAGTGCCGGCCCCACTCAGTCACCTTTTTAAAGGATGATTATCTCCAAATAGAATTGCATTTGAAAAGTACCATCGGTCAGGACTTCAACATATAGACCTGAGGGACACAAATCATCTGATTAAAATTTAGGACTCCTTTCTATTTACTCATTCCTGTTTTTTGTGGCATTTTGGCATTCTGAGTCACTGAAGAAGTTTGCAAGTGAATTAAATACTCCCCCCTCTCTTTGCCCCAAATAAGGCCAAGGGATGAGCCTGATCGATAGTATGAACCTTCTTCTTTGGGATCAGTGGTTATCTTCTCAGATGTAACCTGGTTTCATGAAGATACATTGCGCCATTTTAGACCCTATAGCAATTCTAAAATGTTTTATATATTTATAGACAGCCAAACTTCTAAGCAGAAACAAATTGGGGTTTAACCAATACATTCAACTCATTTGATTACTCTTAACACTCGATTTCAACTAAAATGCTGAATAAACCAGAAGCAGATGTAATAAAATGAAGTACCCAGATGGGTCATGTTGCAGAACATACTGATTGTCCTGGCCTGGCTCAGACAGGTGCAATATTACCAGCATCATTTTCTGTACATAGTAAAATTGATATAAAGAGCAGCTCAATAGAAGAGATACAGTCTGCAGTGAAGAGTTTATAACACTTGTCATAATGGATCTGTCAGAAGAAAAAATGTTTACAGTTCATTGCAGAATATAAAATGTTTGCTAAATCAGCAGTAAAAGTCAAAGCTCAGATAAATTTGCAACAGGAGTAGCAACACAACACAGTATAACATAAATACACCCAGCAGGAGAGTAGGAGATGGGAAAGCAGCAACAACTTAGTTCTGAGCAGGATTTGATTTATGTCAAAAATAAATATAATGGGTATTAGGAAGATTAGTGCATTAGAATATTAACACAAATCAAGAAGTTCTGTGCCAAGCAGGATTGCTAGCCTAACAATAAACAGTGCCAATGCCAGGGAAGGTGCTTAAGCCTCTTCCTGAGCTTACTCAACCTGGGAAGTTGCTGTGTGTGGAGTTGCAATGTAATAACAGATAGTGGTGTTAGGACATCCAATTGGAATTCAAATACGTGGACTATTGTCTGAGCATATATTCAGCTCTTCCTAGATAAACAGGAAACTGCTGGTTCTGGGTTTTGAAAAGGAGAAAAGAAGAAAGTGAAGAGGAAATGAAGAAAGGATAAAAGGAAAGACAGAAGGAAGGAGGGAGGGAGGAAAGAGGGAGGGAGGGAGAAAAGAAAGGAGTGAGGGAAGGAGAAAAGAAAGGAGTGAGGGAGGGAGGGTGGGAGGCAAGGGAGGAGGAGAGGAAATAAAAGCCAATGCTATCTTACTAACTGACTCTTCTTTGGAGGTAAAGAGCTAGGGGATACATGTAGTGATCTGCACAGTAACAGAAGGCCTTGGGAGTTATGTGGGCCTATTGTGATTCTCCCTTCCTAGCATAGCTGTGTGGATCAGAAGTGATCAACAAATAGAATCTGAAAAACTCATACTCTTTCTGTCTGGATTTGTAGCTCCTCATGAATGAATTGTCTTTATGTCATTGAATATGTACTATGCATCGTCCCATGAGACATGGCATCCCCTGCAGACAACTCCTGGTCCTGGAGTATGGGTATATGTTCTCCCTGATTGCAATTGCTGCAGATTTATCATTCCCACTTCTTTACTCCTGTGCCACATGCTCATTCTTTGAAAATGTTAGTCTTTGTTCACTGTTTCACTCTCTGACATTACTGCCACCATATGCAACCTACATATTATTTTAATTATCTTATCTTGGACTATTTAATATTTGTTTATTTGGAGGGAAATTTTATATACACACAGAGAGAGAGAGAGAGAGAGAGAGAGAGAGAGAGAGAGAGAGGAGAGAGAGAGAGGAGAGGGAGAGGGAGAGGGAGAGGGAGAGGGAGAGAGAGAGATCTTCCATCTGTTGGCTCACTTTCCAAATAGCTACAATGGACAGAGTTGAGCCAAGCCAAAGCAAGGGGCCAAGAAGTTCATCTGAGTCTCATCCATGGGTGTCAGGGTCCCAAGTACTTGAACCATCTTCTGTTGTTTTCCAAGGTATTTTAGGATGGAGCTGGATTGGAAGCAGAGCAACTGGGTACTTAAACTGGTTCTCCGATACGGGATGCCCATCACAAGAGGCAGCTTAACATGCTGCACTACAACACCAGCCCTTGTCTTGAACTTTTATGCCTTCACTTTCTAAGATCCAAGGATCATGTGCTCCACCCTACATTAATTCCATAAGGCTATAGTCAGTCATATCCTAGGAATATTGACTGTAAATACATTCCTGTTATATTCTAAATTTCAGACATTTTACACTTAGACCATCATCTCATTTTTCCAAGTTGCTCCCTATAGCTCCTTACTATACCAAATTTCCCACCCTATCATAACCTTTTTACCACTGCTCCTTTTCAATGTCCACATTTCCTTCCATTTAGTTCCTAACTTTAATTCTTGGGCAGTTTTGATTTAGTGACTCAACATTATAATATCTACCTATGCAAATCTTCAATTGCCCTGCTCATTTTATATTCTCACCTGACAAAAGTATGACCTTGACTGTAGCGGTCTTACCATCTCCTGGCTAAATATGACTGGAGAAGAAAATATACAGCCATCATGCCTTGTCTCACGTTGAAGTCTTGACCACATTTTTCAGATGGACTCCTACTTCTGTCTGCAGTTTCTCCTACATTCCGCGTTCACACTGTCCCTTAGTTTCCTTAAGCATCCACTCTTCTCTTTCTTGGCTGTTTGTTCTACGTTGCAGAGGAAGAATTTCCATAATTTCTCCCAAGCTACTTGAATCTTTACTCATGTATTTTTACTTTCCTCCTGTTAAAATAATAACAGTTAATTCTCCTCAATGGGATCAACACTTCCACTTGTATATTGGTGTTACTCTCACTTTCTCGTTTAAGAAAACCATTCCAGTAATTCTGGCTTTCCATTATTAATATCCCTTGTATACCAGATAATTGCCCCACTCTTATAAATCTATGATTATATCTACCATTTTAATCAGTAAAAACAAAACTTGTCTGTTGACCATAATCTCTACAACCATTGTCACCACCTTTCCTCACCACTCCACAAACTGCCTTTGTACACATCAACATCAGTCTTCTAACTAAAGAGTCCTTCTTCTAGTCATGCTACCAGAATTTTATGCAGTTCATTGCTACTTCTTAAATTTTAACCCTTTATTCTATTGACTTATTAGGAAACATAATTGTTGATTCTTTCTTGTTTTACTGGTCTCTTGATCTCAGTGTCCTTTACTAGACTCTTCTCTACACAGTAGCTAAAATTCTCAATTTTGGGCAGGTATTGTGGCTCAATAGTTTAAGCCATTGGTTGGACTTATCAGAGTGTCTGGGATCCAATCCTGCCTCCATTTCCAATCCAGTCTCCTACTCATGTGCACCTGGGGAGGCAGCATATGATGTGTTAAGTACTTGGATTCCTGCCAGTCAGGTGGGTGACCTGGATGGAGTTCTGGCTTCTGGCTTCAAGAAGAAGCCTGTTACAAGCCCAGCTGTTTTTGGCATTTGGTGAGTGAACTAGTAGATGGAAGGTCTCTCTGTTTCCTTCTCCCCTTTTTCTCTTTCTCCCCACCCCTCTTTTGTACTCTCTTTTAAATAAACAAGCTTAGGAAATAAAATTTTCAATTAGCTGTAGTCATTCTCTCTGGACTTCATTGTTTTCATCTAAAGTCATGGATTTAAATGACACTTCTCTTTTGACCCACAAATATGCAAGGACACATCAAAAAGTTCATGTAAAATGGAGTTAAAATTATTTTACTTTGGTGCAAAATTCTGCATTCCATACAGATTTTGATAACACAGATTTTTCCATGAACTTTTTGAAGGTACCTTGTATATATTTATAACAAACTGCTCTCCTGAAATTTATATTCATCTATAAAAATTTTCTACTAAACTTTCACACTTAAATGTATAAAAATCTATCTCAAATTTTTTACAAATGCATAATTTCTGATATTCTTTTTCCTTTGTCCCCAAAAGTCAGTATTCCCATAAGCTGGTAACTGCATCCTTCCAGTCTTAAGAGCAAAATCTATGAAAAGAAAGTGCCAATGGCTAATTTGCAAACTTTTCTTCACCCTCAGGGACACACAATTCAAATCTTGATCAAATCTTACCACAGTAAACTAATTCATAAAATTATAGGATTATAACACATTTGAGGCTTTTGAGATTATTACCCTGGTGATTACTTATAGGATGAAGCATTTGGAACTCATTGGGGAGAACATTTATGGGCACCAAGTATAAAAGCTAAAGGGTCTTCAAAGCTAATGGCTTCCATGATCTGACATCAACCTTTCCACTCAGCTGCTTTCTTTCTGAATTTCTGCATGGAAGATAAAGAGTAACTTAAAGGTTTAAGAAAGTTCTCCTATGGGTCACAAAATCCTGATTAAAGATTCATTTATTTGTTTATTAAACATGACAAAGACAGAGGAAGAGGCACAGGGAAAGAGGGAGAGCGGGAGAGGGTAGGAGCCACACACACACACACACACACACACAGAGAGAGAGAGAGAGAGAGAGAGAGAGAGAGAGAGGATCTTGCATCCCCTGGACAATCCCTAAAGGTCCACAACAGTCAAGTTGGGATAGGCTGAAACCAGGAACCAGGACGCAAGTACCTGAGCCATCAGCTGATGCCTCCGAGGCACATTAGCAAGGAACTGAATCAGAGTAGTTAGGACACAAACTGTCACTCCAGTATGAAATGTGTTTCCCTAACAATGGCTTAACCTGCTTTGCTACAGTGCTGGCCCCATTGCCAATTGATTCCTATCCTGTACCCTTTCTACATACACATGATTCTTGGTGAAAATTATCCAATGACTCTGACCATCAGTCTAATATAAAGACAAATGCTATTGGTCAATGTTATTGTGTTTCCTTTCATCGTCACACATATCCAGTCAGCCAACAAGTTATGTTGGCTGTATCCAGAACCTGATAAAATCTCACCAGTCTATACTGCTCTCCTCTTGATTCTAGCCATGTTAAACTCTCCTCTAGCTATAGTAACAGACTTCGAACTAGGGTCTCTGTTATCTTCTTGTCTAAGTACTTCTTCTCAAAACCTCAGGGAAAGTGTTCCTCTCACAATACAATCAGGTTATGCCACGGTTCTGAGTAGAAGAAGAATCACCTCAGTGCCTTGCTATCTTAAACAAAGTAGAGGTCAAACATTAGGTCCTACTTGGCCAGATACATGGTTTCCTCTATTTTCTATGTGTTAGCACCCTAGTTACTCCTTGCCGATGAAGTACAGTTCTGATTCCTACATGCATACGTTGCATCTACAGTTTTTCTGCCAGAAAGGTCTTTCTCAGAGTGTCTGTGACTTTTCCATTCACCTTCTCCAGGTCTTTACTCCAATAGCATCTTTTCAATGAATATTTCCTATCAAATGTTTCAATCTTTCTCTCTTTCTACTTTAGTTTTCTTCTTACTCCTTAGCAGCCACTGGCATATAGTATATAATTTTACTGCCTATCTTTCTCTAGTACAATATAAGTTCTACTGGGACATAATTTTTCTGTTTGTTTTATTCACTTGTGCATTTCTAGGATGAGGAATAGCACAGCATTGCTAAGTGTTCAGGGAAGTTTCATTAAAATGCATCAATTTTGCGGGAGGGCTACCAAAAATACCATATGTAAATAATGTATGTTTGTGGCCAGCGCCGTGGCTCAACAGGCTAATCCTCCTCCTTGCGGTGCCGGCACACCGGGTTCTAGTCCCGGTCAGGGCTCCGGATTCTGTCCCGGTTGCCCCTCTTCCAGGCCAGCCCTCTGCTGTGGCCCGGGAGTGCAGTGGAGGATGGCCCAAGTGCTTGGGCCCTGCACCCCATGGGAAACCAGGAAAAAGCACCTAGCACCTGGCTCCTGCCATCGGATGAGCGCAGTGCGCCGGCCACAGTGCGCCATCTGCGGCAGCCATTGGAGGGTGAACCAACGGCAAAAGGAAGACCTTTCTCTCTGTCTCTCTCTCTCACTGTCCACTCTGCCTGTCAAAAACAAAATAATAATAATCTATGTTTGTGCACATCTTATTTTCTGAACCAATGTATTCATCTGCCTAGTCCTGTGAATCCTCTGTTAATAGAATATAGGTAGTTCTGTCTACCAGGAAGTGCTCAGTTGATTTTACTTATGCAGAGGAGGCTTCCAGCAGCCAATCTCTAGCTTATTTTGTGGTATACAAGCCTATCTTTTTGCCACTAAGTCAGACCATTTTTGTTCATGAATGTCTTAAAAATCTATCTTTGATGGTTGATTTCCCAAGCCCTTAGAGTCACATTTAATAAATCACTGGATATGTCCTCATGGAAATGAATTTGACCTTAAGAAAGAAATCCCCAAAGTTACTAATGGCTGAAAATGGAATGCTGAAATCATTCCCAGGAGCTGTGGCAAATGGTGAAGAGTGCTGGTTGCGTATAACATTGGTTCCAATACACACTAATATATTGAGGGGAAAAAAGAGACCTCTGTTCTTTCATTCATTCACTCACTGAAAGATCTACCTACTAAGCACTAACTGAGGATGAGGGTACTTTTAAAAGTTTATGGGAAGTATAATTAGAATGAATATTGGGGAGTGGTGCTGTGGCATAGTAGGCTAAGCCTCTGTCTGTGGTGCTAGCATCCTGTATGGGCACTGGTTCATGGCCCCTCTGCTCTTCCAATATAGCTCTCAGCTAGGCCTAGGAAACCAGTGAAAGATGGCCCAAGCACTTGGGCCTTGGCATCCACATGGGAGACCCAGAAGAAGCTCCTGGCTCCTGTCTTTGGATTGGCTCAGCTCCAGTCACTACAGCCATCTGGGGAGTGAAGCAGTGCATGGAAGACCTCTCTCTCTGTCCCTACCACTCTCTGTCTGTTACTCTTTCTCTCAAATAAATAAAAAAATAAATCTTTTAAAAAAGAATATATGTTTCTTTTGGTGCAAAAAAGTCTGAAATACAAGCATATGAGGAGTTTTCAAAAAGTCCATGTAAAATTCACATTGAGAAAAACTAGGCATGAGTTTCAAAAACCTTATTTTACCAGAATAAACTTATCTTTTAATTCCATTTTCTATGAGCTTTCTGAAGTATGCTTGTGTATATCATTGTGGCAGGTAATAGAGATATAAGGAGTAAGACTTGGTCCTTCTGAAATGGTTAATCGTCAACTGTGGGACAAGACTTGGATGTAAACACATAAATACAAACTTGTGAGTGCTATTTCAGAAGTAAGAAGAAAGTGCTGTAGGAGCACAAAGGACAAAACAAACAGCTCAGCATGGGAATTTGGGGAACACTTCACCTTGGCTTCAGCACTCATTTATTTCTAAGTAGCTGAGCTGTTTCTACAGAAAATTACGAAGAAATTGTTGGCATAATGCATCATTCTCAATGGGTGCTCATTGTAACATTTTAAAATGTTGTTTATGGCAGGCCTTTGTGTTCAGACAAATGAATTCCTCAAATTGTTTATTTAGCTTCTGGCATGTAGCAAATCAAGCTCTTGTTCAGAAATTATGAAGACTTAGTTACGTCTTCAAGAGATGTGTATTACTCGACTTGAAGAAATTTCAAATTATTTATTTAATTTATTTGAAATGCAGAGATACACAGAGAAAGAAACAGACACAGAGATGTGGAGAGACAGAGAGAGAGCGAGCTCCCATTTGTTGATTCACTTCCCCCCAGATGCCTGCAATGGTCAGGGAGGAACCAGGCCAAAGGCAGGTACTGGGAACCCAATCCAGGTGTTCTACTTCAGTGACAAGGTCCCAACTACTTGAGCCACCACCTGCTGCCTCCTATGTGGATTAGCAGGAAGCTGGAATCAGAAACAGACCTGGGAATGAAACCAGGCACTTCCATATGTAATGGCATCTCGATTGGTGCCTTAACTGGTAAGCCAAATGTCTACCAACTTCAGAAACTTTTAAATGATTGAAAATAATAACCTTTAGGATAAAATTCATTTTGGAGTAAAATGGTTTAGCAAAACTCATTGTCAAACAGACTCAACATAGTAATCAAACACAAGTGCTCAATAAAAGCTGATTTTTATTTGATTATAAAACTTATTGATTCCTTGAACAAACAAAAGCATCCTGAGAGCTTCAGTGATTGGGGGTTATTGAATTATGTATATTTAAGCTCATTCTGCCACTGATGATGTGAGTCTTAAATCCGATCTTACCACTGCCTGAATAATACATATTTGATCACTAATATCAATATATATTTCTTTCTGAACTTTTGGAGACGCCCTAAAATAAAAACTTAAACAACACATTAGCTGGAAGTTCACAAAAACGTAAGAAAGCTGGAGCCTGATTTGAAAACTAGCTATGGGAAGAAGTTTGTGGTTCTGTAAAATAGGCGTGTTGAATTATAAGGACCTAGAGCTTATTATTTAAATTATCTACATTTTAACTTTTTTTTCCAGAGAGGAGAGATAATATCCCCCCAAAAGAAAACCTTTAATGTTTAAATAAAATAATTCTCATTAAGTGCTGGGCTCTGAGTAATTACTCATAAACGTCAATCTCTTTGCCCTTCCATTTCTTGAAAATATTTTCTAAGAAAATTACTGTGGGAGGATACAATGTCTAATAGGATGAGCTCCTTCCATGAGTGAAAGTAGCACTTTGATTTCAGAGTTCAGAAAGGTTAATGTCAATATTTGTTATAAATACCATCAGTAATGACCTGTACTGCCATTTACATCAGTGCACAAGAATACAGATGTCTGTGTATACTGAAAACTTCAGGAGGTTTTATAAAAACAGTGAAGACAATGGGCAAGGCCACATGAGGAACCAAATGTTAATTACAGAATACATGTAGTATAGCTATGTGACCTTGTAGAGGTAATTGTTTAACCTATTTGATGTACCACCATTCACATAAAATGGAGGATAAAACACCTCAATTTCATAAGGCATTTGTAACAATCAAATCATGTAATATGCATTAAGTACTGAAAATAGGCATGATTTTTTTAATGAGCCTTTAAATGAATAAACAAACTTATGCAACCTTCAAGAACTTCACACCTGCTCTCTCATTTTGCTTTTCCAATTCAATCTCTAATTGCTATAATTGTTTGGCACGTCTTATATTACAAAACTTTTGAAAATAATTTCTCCAATAATTCCAAATATCCTCACAGTAGGTTGCAGGCATGCTCACTAAACTTACATTTCTGTTTATCAAACACCACATGGTATTGCCACTAATAATATAGAAATTATAGTTCAGAACATGCACATTCCTAGGACTTGAGATGGTTAGAACAGGAAATGGCTTTAGAGATATTTCTTCTACCTCCCTCATTAAACAAGAGGTTGTGCTGATTCAGTTCCTCTTCACCTGAGACTTAGAATGCAATTCATGCAAAACACTGGCCCTATACAAGATGTGTTTGACATTAGCTCATGATGAGTTTGAAATCACCCTCAGTCCATGATGAAACATCATTTTTCTTTGATTGCTGACTAGTTCAACTGATGTATGAAAGAATTCCCTCTTATCTGTGATTTTAGATGCAACTGCATTTCAATATATGAATTTTACTGTGTGACTCCACTCCTTGACTTTTCTGACTCTTATTGCGAAGTTTGGATAACTGACTTTTTAGTAACTTTTATTTAATAAATATAAATTTCCAAAGTACATTTTATGGATTACAGTGATCTCCCCCCCAATAACTTCCCTCTCACCCTCAACCCTGCCAACTCCTGCTCCCTCTCCCATTCCATTCACATCAAGATTCATTTTCAGTTATCTTTATACACAGAAGATCGATTTAGTATATATTAAGTAAGATTTCAACAGTTTGCACCCACACAGAAACACAAAGTGTAAAGTACTGTTTGAGTACTAGTTATAGCATTAATTCACATTGAACAACACATTAAGGACAGAGATCCTACATGGGGAGTAAGTGCACAGTGAATCCTGTTGTTGATTTAATAATTGACACTCTTGTTTAGGGCATCAGTAATCACCCGAGGCTCTTGTCATTAGTTACCAAGGCTATGGACGCCTTTTGAGTTCATCAACTCCAATCTTACTCCGACATGGTCATAGTCAAAGTGGAAGTTCTCTCCTTCCTTCAGAGAAAGGTACCTCCTTCTTTGATGGCCTGTTCTTTGAACTGGGATCTCACTTGCAGAGATCTTTCATTTAGGTCTTTTTTTTTTTTTCCCCCAGAGTGTCTTGGCTTTCCATACCTAAAATATTCTCATGGGCTCTTCAGCCAGATCTGAATGCCTTAAGAGCTGATTCTGAGGGCAGAGTTCTGTTTAGGGCATCTGCCATTCTATCAGTCTGCTGTGCATCCCGTTTCCCATGTTGGATCAATCCCATCAAGGTGGCATGTACCAAGGCCATCTCACTAGTCAAAGTGATCAGTTTCAGTTCACAGTTGATCATAATGATAGAATTAAGAGTCAAAGGGATCACATAAGCAAGACTAAAATTGATTGATGTAATTAAAAATTGGAATAACTGACTTTAGTCAAATGACACATTGTTCACTCTCTAGGATCAGTCAACTTCATTTCTCTTCTCTTTAGTTGTAGCAGATGATAACTTATTCGATATCAAAGATTATAGTTTAACACCTCAATAAACTCAATAAATATTAACTTTTAAAAAATAAAGTGTACAAATTCTAGTTAATTATTACCCAAAAGATCAATGGGAAACAACTAGCATCTGTTGCACTAATGTCTTGCCAATTGCTATCCTTTGCACTTCATTCACACCTATTAACTCTTTCCTTCTTCACATAGATAAAACTATAAAGTAGGTAAAATTATGTGGGAATTTTACAGATAAATAAACTGACTGATAGATTTTAAATAATTTGCCGGTATTCATGTATTTGGTAGGTGGGAATGTGAGGATTAGAATCCAGGTAGGGTGAGTGTCCAATGACTCTACAACGACTCTGTAAGGCATCTGTAACCTATATACAATGAATGAATACCTTTCTAAAAAAATTCATTTATTTATTTGAAAGAAAGAGACAGAGGACAGAGAGAGAGAGAGAGAAAGAGAGAGAGAGAGAGAGCAAGAAAGAGATCCTTCACCTGCTGACTCCCTCCTCAGATCTTCTCAACTGCCTGGGCTGGACCAAAATAAAGCCAGAAGCCAGTAGCTTCATCCAAGTCTCCCACATGGATGGCAGGGGCCCAAGAACTGGGGCCATTTTCCAATGGGTTTTCTCTGACCATTGGCAGGAAGCTGGATCAGAAGTAGAGCATCCGGGATACTAACCAGTTCCTATATCGGATGCCAGTCCTGCAGGTGGAAGTTTAACTTACTATGCCTCAAAACGCCAGCCCTCAAATGAATATATTAACCACACGGATCTCTTAAGAAGTCAACAGTGAAATAATCCAGGTACATTCTTGACAGAGTTGTTTTTTATTCTTTTTATTCCTTTCTTATTCTAAATTTTGTTTTCTACACTGCATTATTAGAAAGTGTTGTGCTATAGATAGCTCACCATAATATGACCCCTGTGTAATGTTGTTTAAAGGAAAAATTCTGCCCATAGCTAACTAGGTCCCATAACATTCTCCTCAAATTCCTTCCTGTCCTTGTCAGCAGCAGAATCAGCAGCTCTGGCCAGGAGTGTCAGTAAAGAGGCTTGATTAAATATAAATATGTCTGTGGAGTCATATTTAAGGCAAACTTTTTAGGTCACCACTGTTGGGAACAGAAAATGATTTTGGATTTCAAATATGAGATTAATTTCTAAATAAATGAGGCTGAAAACAAGAGTATATGGTACCTATGGGCATCCTGAATGCCGAGATAGAGAAAAACATATTAAGAACAGTTTTAAAAACTTACCACATGAAATACACTACAATATCTTTTGTTTATTGTCCCTCATAAAAAACAAGTCCAGCTAGGAAGACTGGAAATGAAACATGTATAACTTCCACTAGTGGTGCTTCTTAAAATGCAACAGAAATTTCTTTTACCACTCACCTATCTCTCTAACCATAGAGGATCTAAATTAATACAAATAAAAGACAAACTTTGAACTGATGGAGCCTATACTTGAAGTTTGCCACTAACATTTATATTTTAAAGATAAATTGAGAGGATTTCTGGCTCCATTCAAAATAAAGTAGCCAATTTCTTTGAGGTGCTCCCTCATTAAAAATAAAGTCTGTAGAAATAACACAACAAACTTATACAGGAACATGGAAAGGTGAAAAGATAGTAAGGAAGGGGATTGGCTAAGGATCATGAGACATGTAGAATGATGCAGTGGTTAGTTCCCTGGGTTTCCTTACAGGCTTTATCTATCCAAGGCAGATGCTGTGGAAGCTTCCAATCCAGAACTGCCAATAGACCAAATGAAGCTCTGAGAAAGGCTGTTAGCTTTAGTTAAGTGACTGGGGAAGTAGTAGTATAAGGATGCAAAGAAAGCGTTTGGGCAATACAGTCATGAGTCATTTAACAACAGGGATTCATTTTGAACAGCGAATTGTTAGCTTTCATCAGTGCAAACATCAGCGTGCACTGACAAAAAACTAAGAAGGGTATGACATCACTAAACAATGTAATGTTGTGGAAGCAGTTTTGTGTATGTGTTCAGTCCTCGACCAAAATGTCACCCTACAGCCAAAAACTGATGGGCAAAACTACAGCCTACTTCCCAGGCTTTAAGAAGATGTGACCGAGTAGTTAAAGTCCTACCACTGCATCCAGTCAGCCAAATGAGAGGCACAGACAATAGCGCCATAATTCTTCTGCCTTTTAAGAGTAGTCCCCACTAATGAGCTAATTTTCTGTCTCTAGCTCAATGCAAATATGTGGCACTTGTTTCTCCAGCCAGCCAAGGGAGTATGTGTTGGTCTAAGTCAGGATTTGGTTCTTCCCCTAACCAGCAGGAATAAGCCATTGTTGCAGGTGTCAGCAGTTCAGTGGCCAGTTGAGTATCTACCCCAACCCAGCAGCAATGGAATTTCACTAAGTTGTGCAAGGCAGGGGGAAAACAGGAACCCATGTCCCTCCATGCTTGGTGTCTATGGGATCTGATAGAGAATGGAACATTCACAAACCCACCTGGTGCCAAGGAGATGAACAAAGAAACTCAAAACAGGACTGTTAGCACCCCAGGTTCAGCCACATAAAATCTCCATCTCCGTTGCAGGGACTAAGTACAAGTGAGTAGTCATTCTTATTTGTCCTTAATGAAACAAAATGAGGTGGTACATGATGGGGAATGACACCCTAATAACTGTTTTGTCTTTGCTTTCTTCAATTCCCTATTAACCATGATTATTTCTTCAATTTCCAAATAAAATACTTGTGCTGGAATCCTTAACATAGAGCCAACTTCTCAAGGACCCAAGACATCACTCATCTAGTATTGATTCAATATTTTCTAAATTCAGAGTATTATTTTAGGAGGTCATGCATGCATTAATGTTAAAATGATGTGAAGTAAATTGCCTCTACTCTCCAAAAGCTGTTATTTTATTGGAAGATACAAAGATCATGTTATTAATAGCTTAATTTAACTGTAAGTGTCATGAGGAGAAAAGAAATGACACAGGGACAATCTATCACTAATAATGTATATTAAGCCTAATGGGATTCATTGCAATCCCATCCTCTCATAATCTGATTTCAATCCAACCTCAGGAACAGTCCTTTAACAGCATTCCAAAACTTTTTAGTGTCTTGTCAAATGATAAGTTAAAGCAACCCACATTTATTCATTCAATAATTCATCTGCCAAATAAAACTTTATTGAGAAACTGTGTCAGAAATTGTATTAAAAATTGATGTTATCCTGGTATCATGAAGTATTAAATCAAAGAGAATGTAACAGCAGTCAGAAGATGAAATGTACATCTAAATGGAAGAAAGTGACAGAAGAGAGAAAATCTCAATGGAAGCTGGAAGAATAGGAGGTTGCAGCTTTGAAAAAAATCACTTTTCACCAAAAATAAAGGAGGAAAATAGTAGGTGCAAAGAAGGAATCCCCTTTTCTCAATTTTCACTTGCACATTTAAAAAAATTGAAAGGCTAATAGAAAAAAGGATGAGTCTAGAAAAAAAGTACTTAGCATGCACATTTCAATTTATTTTATTACATTATCCATTGTCTATCTCATCTAAATGATTCGCTTAAATTAGCAGGATAGAATTGTGAGGGACTCAATGTGGACTGCAGTAGCATGGACTGTGCCTTCTTTGATGATGGAATTAACCCCTTATTTCATTATGCTTTCTTATATCCCCTATATTAAACCCCAAGCCTCATCATCCTGATATTACTGTGATGAGTGAATGCCAAATCAGTTTAAGAACCATTGCACTGAACAGCAAGAAATAGTTAAATCATACTTTGGAGACTGAGTTAGAATAGACTGTGATATGTGCTTGATTTAATCATTTCATTCTATTGAGACAGAGAGAGAGGATCCGAAGTATGAGTAATGTAAAATTCCACATGGGACTCCCCTTCTTGGGTTTGTTTTATAATACAATAGTTCATCCCTTGGATTACAACAGAATCAAGTGAAGAAAATTTCTTTTATTTTATATTTTTAAAAGATTTATTTATTTATTTGAAAACCAGAGTTACACAGAGAGAGAAGAAGGAGAGAGAGAGAGAGAGAAAGAGGTCTTTCATCCAATGGTTCACTTCCCAACTGGCTGCATCTGAAGCCAGGAGGCAGGAGCCTCTTCTGGGTCTCCTACGAGGGTGCAGGATCCCAAGGACTTAGGCCATCTTCGACTGATTTCCCAGGCCATAGCAGAGCTGGATTGGAAGTGGAGCATCCGGGTCTTTAACTGGCTCCCATATGGGATGCTGGCACTTCAGGTCAGGTTATTAACCCTCTGTGCCACAGCGCTGGCCAAGAAATACTTTTATCTTGTTCCCTGTGGCTCTTATCTGATATTCTCTCTCTCTCTCTCTCTACCCCCCCACTCTTCCTCCCTCTCTCTCTCTCTCCCCCCCACCCTTCCTCCTTCTCTCTCTCTCTCTCACTCCGTGTGTGTATGTGTATTTCATATATGCCACAATGCCAAACTATACCAAAGACATTGTTTGCTTTACCTGTGTTATCTTCTCCTAAACAATTCAAATTTCTCCTGTGTATATTTTTGCTGCAGTTAACATTACAGTAATAAAATCAGCAATCAAAGAGAATATTGTTTAATATTTTTCTTTATTGCTAAATTTTGCTCAGCTGCAAAAGGATAAGGCTATACTGAGCTTGCTCATCACTGAGTGCCCAGTTTTTAACAAAGTGCTTTACACAAAAATACTTGTTGAATGAGGATTGAAATGCCGAAAAAGCTGATTTTTTAATATCAATTCATCTCAAAATTTAATACATATGAAGATATCTTGGTCACTCTCTTCTTCCCCAGCTAAATATGCAGATGTATTAAACTGGAGTAGGATTCATGATTTATATTTCCAACAGGTTCAAAAGTGATGTCCAACTTGCTACTTTGAGTACTGTACTTTGGATCAAACTAGTCTACATGATATTGGAGCATAGCAGTTACAGAAACATATGGTAATCTTATGTATCTGAACTTGGTTCACTGTGGCCCCCATAGCACACTTCAGATATTGTGCATAGTGGTTAGGGATTTCTGGTGTTTCCATATGAATAATGAATCTCTATAAAAGATTATTCTTTGTTATGACTTATTTGGGCCAAGGGTAACTCCAGAGATTATGAAAATCTCTGAATATTGTTACTCTATACTCCGTCTGACTATAGAAAATATCACTTGTGATGAGGTTACCTTCATTATGATTTTAAATTTCTTCCTTTATACCAGTGTCTGTCTATATAAATCACAATCAAAGTGGTGATCAATACTGTTTTGCTTCTAGATGTTTCCTACCTACCATCCACAGACTGATAGTCAATCCTGTATGTCAATTCAAAGCCAAGTATATGTGCCATACCATATCTCTTATTGATGGTGCTACTGGTTTATCTTTCTACTGCCACCTCCCTGGTTGCTATTTTCTATTCATGATGTCCAGTTTCAGAGAAGTATAAACTCAACTCAACTCTTTATTGCAATAGTTATGGGGTTACTGACCTTCTAGTAGCTGCAGGGAATCAGATTAATTCCAAGTTACTCCTACACACGGCTGTTTTAAGAGGAATGGCTTTCCTACATCTTAAGAAAGTGAAAACACTGACTCAGTTGGGAAAGTTGGGAAACAGAAAGCATGAGTGCATGTAAGAGTATGGAAAACACTGTTACAATTGCTGTGGTTCCTGCTCTTATTCTCATGAGACAAAGGCAGGCTGCAATTCTATCCTTTTTTTTATCATAGACTTTCTGATGTGGCCTATATGTAAGTCTCTCTGTTCTAGATATGACTATCCATAAGTGCCTGCTCCAGAAAATAATCCATTCTCATGGATTAAAACCTTCATCCTTTTTTACATCAAATTACTTTGGAGCTCTGCAATCTAATACTCCTTCCCATGAGGGTCTGAGATTCATTGCTTCCCATTCCTAGTCATTAACATATTTTCCTGGACTACACAGAATGGAAAAGTAATTCAAAAAGTTAACAGATAATGGCAATGAAAGATAATTTTGTTTGGGCAATTTTTTTTTGAAATCCATGACTATACATATTTTCTCCAATCATCTACAAGTTTATATCTTTAAAACAAACAAAATAGGGTTGTCACTGTGGCACAGTTGGTTAAAGCCATGGCCTGCAGCACCAGCATCCTACACGGGTGCCAGTTTCAGTCCCTGCTGCTTCACTTCCTGTCTAGCTCCTTACTTATTGCACCTGGCAAAGCACTAGAAGATCGTTCATATCCTTGGGCCCCTGCACTCATGGGGGAGACCCTGAAGAAGCTCCTTATTCCTGGCTTCCCCCTGGCATAGCCCCCAGCCACTGCAACCATTGAGGGAGTAGACCAGCAAGTAGAAGATCTCTCTCTCTCTCCCTCTCTCTCTCTCTGTCTCTGTCTGCCTCTCTCTCTGTCTTTCCTTTACTCTAATTCTGCCTTTCAAATAAATAAATAATCTTTTTTAAATAGGAAGGACTTATTTAAAAAACAAACAATCAAATTAATCAAATGAAAAAGTATATAAGCATATTCTTTGGCTGATACAGTATTTGATTCAGAGAAGATATGACTGGTAGAAAGTATATTTGGATATTTTACTCCAAGGTTCTAGTATGCCTCTTGTGGCAATATACTCTTAGAATTCACATTTGTCAGTGCTCTGATATGACTGCAGAAGCTGATGCATATTATGGACTATCATCAATAACCCATCCTTCTTATTGAGAACTTACCATTATCATGTGCTCTGAACTACAAATGACCCTCCCTGCCACCCCTTTGCAACTTCAACTAGAGTGACTGTTACTTCTTGTAACTCTTTTAGCTTATTTTGTTCTAAATCTGGATTCCTGTCTACCAGTAAATCATGTTGGCTCCCTAGTATGTGGGATTCCCCTAATTAATTAACACTTAATCTCCTGCATTAATCTGTCCACACTTTCTTTTTAGGATTTAATTCTCCCTGTTGGTTACTTTGAATACACACTTCCATTATTCAGCTAGAGAGGGTCAGGTTATCACTGTGTCCAGCTTACACACTGTGAAGTGTGTGATCCCGACCTTCTGAGACCTTTGTATGAATATACAGATTAAGGACTGGCATTATGGTTCAGTAGATTAAGTTTCCACTTGCAATGTCAAATTCCATATTGGAGTGCTGGTTCAAGTCCTAGATACTCCACTTCCACTTTAGTTCCCTGCTAATACACCTGAGAAAACAACAGAAGATGGTTCAAGTACTTGAGCCCCTGATACTCACATGGGAGATCCATATGAAGTTCCTGGCTCCTAGCTTCAGCCTGGCCTAGCTTTGGCTATTGCAGCCATTTGGGGAGTGAACCAGAAAATGGAAGATCTCCTATCTCTCCCTTTCTGACTTTCAAGTAAACAAATATACCTTAAAATAACATACAGATTAGATTTCTGTTGTCACATGTAATTCACTGGGTCTTAAAAAAGTTGTATAAGCTAGACATAAGGAAAGCAGAAACACTCATATCTGGCACTTGAATAATCCTCACTAACAAGCATCATTGCCAGTGTAAAGCTTTTGACTGCATCTTCAGTAAATGTTTTTAGCTGACGTACACGAGGAGTGTTCTCCTGTAGCAAAAACAACCAGCAATGCATAAGAGTAAAACACTAGATGTTAGAAGAGACAACATCACATCTCATATCAAAAATATTTATTGAATTAGGTAACTCAGTAAATGAGTTAAAATCTTGGAAAACTATATGGAGTTCCAGCTCAGTGTTTCTCTGCAAAAATTAACATTCATCTTTGCAACCAGCACAGAAAATATTTGTGGGAAGCCGGAAGCTGACATGTCTTTATTTCTCTACCTACACTTTCTATAAACAAGGACATCTGCCCTCCTTTGTCTAACACAGTTACATCACAGTTTGAAAATAATAGAAAGAAGTGCTGTCCTTGAGGTCAAGGAACGCATCACGGTGCCTAGCAGCATGCCCCGGTTTTTGTAGATATATGGTGGATATTCGTTGGAGGAGAGCAAAACTGGAAGGGGAAAAAAAAAGCAAAGCAAAGCCATGGAGAGCTCTCCAAATCACCCCCTCTCCATTCAAATATTCATGAACTGATGAGGCAGAGAATTTGTTCTGCTCTGTTACAATATCTGTCCCCATTCCCTCTTCCACATATGTAAGCAGCAAGCACTTACTGTCAGCTTGTGACCCTGGGGAAGTCATTCATTTCCACTTGAACCAGCTGTTTCAAATAACTTGTGCATGTTGAGTTTACCAAAGGAAAATTATACCTTTATTTCCCTTTGATTCACTGGGGGATTTTTATTTGTAAAACATTTACTTGTATTTTTCAGCTGCTGTGATAGATTTCACAGCTAGCTTCTCATTATGAAAGAGGAACCCCTGCAAACTCCTAACCTTCCTCAAGGTCTCTTGTGATGCCAGATGAAGGAGAGCATGAAGGGAAATGGAAGGGGAGCAGGATATTCTCCTGGAATCAGGGCTCACCAGGGACCACTTGTGAATACATGTATTGAAAAGCAGTCTGGAAGTTAGAGGGTGGATTGCTAAGGGATGGAAAAGTCAGAGTAGGGTTCAAAACTTGGATTCAAAAATTTAAGTTATTGAGCATCTGTTACATCTGTGCAAAATGAGAGTAAGATGCAACATTATAAGGCATATAGTATAATGTTTCTAGTATGCAAGAAGTGATCAAAAACTGTAGTTAGTATTAGAACTATTCAGGGAAACAACTTCTGCTCTTTTTAACGAGGTAATAATAAAATTTACACACCAGAAGGACGTCATTAGTACAACAATTTGGGAACACTTCAGATTGTTTCCCATTAGAGGTGATAGAATTACACCAGTGAAGGCAATGATGTTTCACATTCCCTGGCATATCACATTGCATGTGCCAGGTTGAATCTCTTGCAAGATCCAATTTGTAACAATTGAAATTTCTAGGGAGTAAGGCTCTGTCCATGGTACCTGATGTCTGGCAGACATTGCTCATTCAATAAGCACATGTTTAATAACAAGCTGTGGATTACAGAAGAATGAGATGGTGATAAACCGTAGTGAAACATTTATTTAGCAACAGCCTAGCTACAGAGCTTTAGGTGATGTGGCCGATAAAACTAATGAAGGAGACACTGTCTTTGGCCTGCAGTGTGATTGGGAGTCAGAGCCCATAGGACGTGTTCTAGGAATTGTGAGTCACCTTGTGACTGGAGCATCAGATTTGGGGATATTTGAGGGCTAGTGTTAAATATATTTCAAAATGTGGAATGATATGATATAATAAATTACTTTGAGTTCTCAGAAACCATCAAGAATACTTGATTCAGAGGAAAGCAGATCAGATTGAAGCAGTTTGGAGGATATTAAAATAGTCTAGTTTTCCAGTTTTCTAACTACAACCTATACTACAAAGAAATGAGTGTCACAGCCCTGAGATCCGTATCTTTACTTTGAATGGAGTCAGTCTACTTTTAAATAGGTTACATATTGAAACCTAAGTAGAATTTGTGAAGAAGGAGGAAGATGATCAGTTTCTGATCTAACATGTCAGAGTTTTTTTTTTTTTAAAAGGTCAAATTTGGCAGTTATTAAGTAATTACATCCTGGGTTTAGTGAATAATTTTAGACTGAAAGAAAGAAAATCACAAGATGTTTATAATGGCAGTGCTGGAATACAGATGAAATTAACCAATGTAAAAAACGTAAGAGGAAGAACAGGCTTGGGTTTATCAAAGAACAAAATTTCAACTGAGTTTAAAGACCTAGTTGGCTTTTATTAGCAGGAATTAAGCACCTTGTCATCTACAACATAGAGAGATACTCTGTTAGGCTGAGTAGAAGGGGTAGGCTATATGTTTGGAAAAGCTAAAGAAAGCATAACCAAGGAACAAAAAGCAGATGGATCTTTTGAGTTGCTTTCGTTGTAGAATTAATGCAGAGGACCTTTCCTTATCATGTGGATCAGGGTGACTGAGTCTCTTGGTACTGGTTACCAGTTCTGAAGAACTAGTCAGTTTCCAAGATCAATTTGGTTGTGTAGCACCTACCATAAGGGGATGCATTCTACTTTTTCTAGTATGCTACAGCCTAGTGCAGGAGCTCAGAACAAATCTCCCATAAATTTAATTTAATAGGTGAGAGGATGAACAATTCTATTTATGGAATAAGATAAAACTAATTATTTTGAAAAGAGAAGAGCAAGTGACTCCGTAAGCAATGGACTATCTTAGATTAGTGCAGATGAACTAGGTATAAATTTAAATAGTCGTGGGACTTTTCCTTCCAAGGTTTGTGATTAGCACATGGGAGAGGGAAGAGGAAAACAGAGGCTTCCCAAAGTCGCTGATGTTTTCCAAAGAGTAGCCCATTGTTAGAGTCTCTGATCTATCTCAGTGCCCTCGGTTGTTCACCTGTGTCTAGGTCTGATTCGGGCCTAAAATGGAAAAGGTAATAATTTAAGGATGACAATGATATCTATGATTCATTCCCTGCTGTTTTCTTTTTTTCTTACTGATTTCCAATGATGAAAAGACAAATGCCAGCCCTGAAGAGTTCAAGTTTTGCTTTGGCTAATCGTCCTTCCATGGTGGTGGGGAGGTGTCCTTGTTCTTCATAAAAACTTTCCTCTCCTTGATGCTGAAGCCAAGCCAAAAAAAATGAGTTTTTACTTCTTGTAAAGGAAATTTAAATGAAATATTTAAAATTAAATTTTAATGAAGCACCATCTCAACATTCTATCTTTAAAAAATTTTTTGAGAGATAGAAAGACAGAGAAAGATATCAGGCAAAACAGCTTCCACTTGCTAGTCCATCCCCAAATGCCCACAAGACTTAACAGCCTAAAGCCTGAAGCCAGAAACTCAATACAGATTTCCCATATCAGCAGCAAGACCTCATCTACCTGAGTCATCACCATTGCTATCCAGAGTTCACATCACCCAGAATTGGAATCAGGAGCTAGAGTCAGAGTGAAACACAAGCACTCTGAAATGGGACGTGGACATCCTAATCAGCAACCTAACTAGCAAGCCAAATCTTTGCCTTCATTTTAGCTTTTGTGGTACTTCATGACATGATGCAATCATCTCATTTAAAGAAACTGATAATGAGAAAGAAATCATTTGATTAGTCTTTAAGGTTAAAAGCTTTCTTGCTTTTGTATTCTCCATGATTTAATGCATTAGTGTGTGTTTGTATATATATACATATGAAGTCCATAAGAATACTAAATTATATAATTATTTCTCCTCTCTCTCTCTCTCTCTCTCTCTCTCTTTCCCTCTTCTCCCTCTAACCACATACACAGTTCAATCATGAACTATGGTTTAGTTCCAGTAAGTGTAATGTCAAGATTCATCAAATACCAAAGAACAGCTTTACTGGATATAGCAATAATATAGTTATTTTTAACAGATTAGTTCTAAAATATTATAACAGAAAGGTAATAAGAAACTGTTCATTAATTTGCCTTTTTTGGAGAAGTTTTCTTATTTTTGAGGTCTTTATTTATTGACCTCAAAATTTATTTATAGATTCAGAAATTCCAAAGATACAGAATTTTGCATGAGACTGTCTATAGAATTTAAATGATTACTATACTGACATTATTACTTGTATGGTTATCAGGACAGAAATGACCCAAGTTAAAGTAAGGAAATGTCCCAAGGCAGATTAAAAATCGGTGAGTACATTCAAATTTCCTTCAAACTTTTAAGACATTGGAGGATTTGATTAAATGTCATTAAGTGATTTGATAATCCATACATTTATAGAGAGATTTCCAATTTGAGAAACATCCTCAGAAACACTATTTCCCTTAATTCTCATAATAACCACAATGGGTATTCCAAGAGAAATGAATTTATTCAATTTATAAATGAGAAGATTGAGACATCAAGGATCAATGAGAAGTATTTAAGCTGTATATTTTCCTGTGCTTAAAAGGCTTTTACAATTTAAAAATCAACCTAGAAAGAAGAGAGAAGAAATGCTTTGTCACACTTTCCTAAAGACCAGGAAGAACCACCTTTGAGAAAAGACCATCTGACAGTGTTACAAGCCAACAGCTTAGCTCTTGCATTAAGAATGAATTTACATAAGATAATAAGCAACTTCACGTGGCTCCATTATTGATTTGGCCATATATTTTTATCTTGATGAAGGCAAAGAACATAGCATTTTTAGTCCGCTTTGGCAACTGTAGGATCTATAACAGCTCAATGTATTTAAAAACTTATTCAGTTCCACCAATTACACTACATTGGGTTGTTCTGCAATGATAACAAATGCTGAGCACAGGAACTCCCATCTGAAGATGAACAGCTCTGCCTATTGATTAACATCATCACTGCCTTTGTGACTTGACTTGGTATTCACTTCCTGGGATTTACAAGAGTGGTTATTTGCTAAGACAATGGAAGAAAACTGGAAAGCATCAATGTTTACATGACCTTAGGCTTTCACAGTAAAAGCTAAGACCAAAGAGCAAATTAATGAATATGTTGGTTCCAAAGCAATGAGGCAAATGTTTGGAATATCTTAGAAGTTTTATATACATATGTATTATATATTTTCTATGTAAATATATATGTATATCTTTGGGAACATTAAAAAGCTTTGAATTTTTGCATAAAAACCTGAGTGGAGGAGGAAGAGAAATGAAGTCTGAGCGGGACATGATCTAACAAAGTGAATCTAAGTCTGGCAATGTGAAATGTTTACCTAAGTCTGCACAGTGGAGTGCTGTCATCTATGGAGTAGGGATAAGGCACATGCACTCCAAATGTCCCCAGTAACTATGAGTGTGATTGTCATAAATTATTTTAACTTGGTGGGTTTGATATAGCATATCAAGGCAAAGAAATTATTCTGCAATTGACAAAACCTAGAATAGGATTCTAAAACCCATTAGAAACCCTTCACTCTCTGAATGTAGCTACATCACCCACAGCCCAAAACATTGATATTATACACCTAATATATTTAAGTCAAAAAATTTGTTATTGGATTTTTCTCCTGGGACAGTCCAGACCAAGTAAACTCCTACTTGATATGTATGTTTGTATCTCACATAGCATAGAAATCCTGGAACTCTGTAAAACTTAACCAGGAAAAGTGCAAACCCAAGGAATAAAATACCTCAACATGTCAGATTTGTACTCATAGTATATCATCATCTTATTCTTAATATTTATCTAATCATTGGATAAAAATAAACATGGAGTCGGGAAAGGTGTATATAATAAGGATTACTGAAATTTTATAAGAATATCTGACTGTATGAAGTATATAAAATGGTAAATATATTTTGGTTATTCCCATAATTATCAGCATAAAAGTACCAGCAACAGCCACAAGATCGCATCCAAGGATGTTTAGTAGTTCTATCAAAAATCCCTGAAACAGCAATATTGAGTATATTCTGTATTCACAATTGGTGCAATATAAATTTACATTTATAAGACCATAAACCAAGTGAAGAATGTCCTTAACTTGATAATCTAGAGCATATGATCATGTCACACAAGACAGAAGATGATCTGGTTCTGTATACAAATATGAAAGAATAGTAATTCACAGAATTATTCAGGGAACCCATTATATATTCATGTTCCCTTTTACCTTATTAAAAAGTTTATTTAAATTAATAAGGGGGCGTCTCTGCAACACAGCAGTTAAAGCTGCTGCCTGTGACACCAACATCCCATGCGGGCACTGGTTCAAGTCCCAGCTGCTCCACTTCCAATCCAGCTCCTTGCTAATGCATCTGGGAAAGCAGCAGAGGATGGCCAAAGCCCTTGGTCCCTGCACTCACGTGGGGGACCTGGAAGAAGATACTAGTTCTTGGCTTCAGAATGGCCCAGCTCTGGGCCATTGTGGCCATTTGACAAGTGAACCAGAGAATGGAAGACATTCTCTCTCTCTCTCTCTCTCTCTCTCTGCTTCTCACTCTCTAACTCTGCCTTTCAGATAAAATGATAAATCTTTAAAAAATAATAAGGGATTGTATCATCTAACATTTCTCACGCAAAATATCTATCAAAACATCTGGATTGCCTTCTCCATCCCTTTTGCTATGATTGATACAATCTTTGTGTGAGAGAGATGAATGACAAACTCTTTCTCCTGTTGATATGAACAAGCAGAACAGACTAAACTGTTTCCTAAAGCAATCCCTTCAGAAAGGAAAGTTAGATTAATTATTACAGCTGAAGTAGATGCCCTGTGGTCAACAGACACTGAGAGTCCACACGGGATACACTGTCAATCCCCACTCTCGAACTCACAAATTTTCCACACTGGGGGAGGAGAACAATGGTTTCATAAAACACTCTTTCCAGGGGTACCGTACACACCCTTGAGATTGAAAGTTGTTTGTAGAAGTCAAACATTGACTTGCCTTTCCCCTGAATACATGGGGGCTTAATTTTAGGAGTAGTCATGGAGAAATCCAAGTGGTTAAGGAAACAGCTCCAGTGTTACTTGTAGCCCTCAGATGTCTTCAGGACTATTTTGATTGTTCAGATTGCTTCTTAGAAGCAAGACTAACATCTAATTTTTATGTACCTTCCAATCAATTGCCCAATGGTGAAGGCCATTCAATTAGAAAACCTGGTTGAAATTTGTTCCTGATGTTTGCTGAAGCATGTTGGCCCTGAAGTACATGGAGGTCAGCCTCACTGGCCAGGTTTGTTATGGATGATCAAATTACCCTAGACTTCCTTCTTGCAAGCCAGATTAATGCAATCACTAAGACATTCTTCTGTACCTGGACTGATGCCATGAGCCAAATGGAAAAGTCTGTACAGACTCTAGGTTTCAAAGTTACACTCTGATAATTCCAAACCATTTAAGATGATTGGTGTAGGACCCTAGGGAGCATGGAGTCAACATTTTAGGTTGACCTCATTCTGCTGTGTGGAGTCTTGTTAATATATGCTTTATTAAATATTGTAGCCATCTTAATTGATTTGTTGTAGTCAGCCTAATTGATCATTTAAAATAGAGTGGTCATTGGAGCATCATACCAATAGTAAATTTTTAGAAGCAAAGATTATATATGAATGTATATATGGTTGATAATTTTATGTGTATTTTGCATGTCTTACACACAGAGATGAGGAAGAACTGCTAAGATCAATCCCATTCACAATAGCTACAAAAACAATCAAATAACTTGGAATAAACTTAACAAAGAACCTTAAAGATCTCTACAATGAGAATCTTAAAATCTTAAAAAAACAAATAGAAGAGGATACCAAAAATGGAAAAATCTTCCATGCTCATAGATTGAAGGAATCAATATCATCAAAATGTCCATTCTCCCAAAAGCAATTAACAGATTCAATGCAATACCAATCAAGATACAGAGGACATTATTCTCAGATCTGGAAAAAGTGATGCTGAAATTCATATGGAGACACAGGAGACCTCAAATAGCTAAAGCAATCTTGTACAACAAAAACAAAGCTGGAGGCATCACAATACCAGATTTCAGGACATATTACAGGGCAGTAGTTATCAAAACAGCATGGTACTGGTACAGATGCACATGGATAGACCAATGGAAGAGAAGAGAAACACCAGAAATCAATCCAAACACCTACAGCCAACTTATATTTGATCAAGGATCCAAAACCAATCCCTGGAGTAAGGACAGTCTATTTAATAAATGGTGCTGGGAAAACTGGATTTCCACATGCAGAATCATGAAGCAAGACCCCTACCTTTCACCTTACACCAAAATTCATTCAACATGGATTAAAGACTTAAATCTACGACCTGACATCATCAAATTAATAGAGAGCATTGGAGAAACCCTGCAAGATGTAGGTACCGGCAAAGACTTCCTAGAAAAGACCCTGGAGGCACGGGCAGTCAAAGCCAAATTAACTATTGGGATTGCATCAAATTGAAGTTTCTCTGATGCAAAAGAAACAGTCAGGAAGGTGAAGAGGCAACTGACATAATGGGAAAAAATATTTGCAAACTATGCAACAGATAAAAGACTAATAACCAGAATTTACAAAGAAATCAAGAAACTCCACAACATCAAAACAATCAACCCACTTGAGAAATGGGCCAATGACCTCAGTAGACATTTTTCAAAAGAGGAAATCCAAATGGCCAACAGGCACATGAAAAACGGTTCCAGATCAGTAGCAATCAGGGAAATGCAAATCAAAACCACAATGAGGTTTCACCTCACCCCAGTGAGAATGGCTCACATTCAGAAATCTACCAACAATAAATGATGGAGAGGATGTGGGGGAAAAGGGACACTAATCCACTGTTGGTGGGAATGCATACTGGTGAACCCACTATGGAAGTCAGTCTGGAGATTCCTCAGAAACCTGAATATAACCTTACCATACAACCCAGCCATCCCATTTCTTGGAATTTACCCAAAGGAAATTAAATTGTCAAACAAAAAAGCTGTCTTCACATTAATGTTTATTGCAGCTCAATTCACAATAGCTAAGACCTGGGACCTACCCAAATGCCCATCAACAGTAGACTGGATAAAGAAATTATGGGACATGTACTCTCTAGAATACTACACAGCAGTCAAAAACAATGAAATCCGTTCATTTGCTTCAAGATGGAGGAATCTGGAAATCATTATGCTGAGTGAATTATGCCAGTCCCAAAGGGACAAATACCATATGTTCTCCCTGATCGGAGACAACTAACTGAGCACCAAAGGGGAAACCTGTTGAAGTGAAATGAACACTATGAGAAACGTTGACTTGATCAGCTCTTGTCCTGACTGTTGTTGTACAATGTAATACTTTATCCATTTTAGAATTTTTTTCTTTGTTTTGTTCTAGTACTATTGGTTGAACTCTGTAATTAACACAGAATTATTGTTAGGTGTTTAAATTTTAACTGAAAAGTGATCCCTGTTAAATAAAGAGTGGGAATAAGAGAGGGAGGAGATGTTCAATTTGGGATATGCTCAATCGGACCTGCCCCAAATGGTGGAGTTAGAATCATGCCAGGGGATTCCAATACAATCCCATCAAGGTGGCATGTACCAAGGCCATCTCACTAGTCCAAGTGATCAATTTCAGTTCACAATTGATCACACTGAGAGGTCTAAGAGTCAAAGGGATCACACAAACAAGACTAGTGTCTGCTAATACTAACTGATAGAATCAAAAAGGGAGAGAACAATCCAGCATGGGAAGCGGGGTACACAGCAAACTCATAGAATGGCAGATGTCCAAAATAGCACTTTGGCCTCAGAATCAGCCCTTAAGGCATTCGGATCTGGCTCAAGAGCCCATGAGAATATTTTAGGTAAGGAAAGCCAAGACACTCTGGAAAAAAAAAAAAAAAAAGAAGACCTAAATGAAAGATCTCTGTGAGTGAGATCCCAGTGGAAAGAACGAGGCTATCAAAGAAGGAGGTACCTTTCTCTGAAGGGAGAAGAGAACTTCCACTTTGACTATGACCCTGTCGGAATAAGATCGAAGTCGGCAAACCCTAGAGGCTTCCATAGCCTCGGCAACTCATGACTAGACCCTAGGGAGATTTCTGACTCCATAAACAAGAGTGTCAAATTGTTAAATCAACATCAGGAGTCACTGTGTACTTACTTCTCATGTGAGATCTGTCCTTAATGTGTTGTCCGATGTGAAGTAATGCTATAACTAGTACTGAAACAGTATTTTACACTTTGTGTTTCTGTGTGTGAGCAAACTGATGAAATCTTTACTTAATATATACTAAATTGATCTTCTGTATATAAAGATAATTGAAAATGAATCTTGTTGTGAATGGAATGGGAGAGGGAGCGGGAGATGGGAGGGGTGTGAGTGGGAGGAATATTATGGGGTGGGCGAGCCATTGTAATCCATAAGCTGTACTTTGGAATTTTATACTTACCAAATTAAAAAATAAAATAAATATATTTTCTGTGTGAAATATTTTATGTTTTATCAATCCAAATAATACAGTGTGAAAGGTTTGTTAAGAAACTTTCCCTGGGGGCTGGTTTGGCACAGCAGGTTAGTTTCTGCCTGTGACACTGGCATCCCATATCAGAGTGCAGGTTTGACTCTAGCTGTTCTGCTTCTAAAGCAGCTCCATATTAATGTACCTGGAAAAGCAGCAGAAGATGGCCAAGTACTTGGGACCCTGCCAGTCATGTAGAAGACCCTGATGACGTTCTAGGTTCCTGGCTTCCACGTAGTCCAGTCCAGGCCATTGCAGCCATTTGGGGAATGAACCAGAGAATGCCAGATTTCTTTTTCTCCTTCTTTCTCTGTTATTCTGCCTTTCCAGTAAATAAAATAAATTGCGTTTTAAAAGAATATGCCTTTAAAATGTATTTAGTTTACAATTTTAATAGTACATCAACTTATTTTCTATGACAATGCTCCATCTGTATTCTCCAGTAAACTCTTTACAATCACATCCATTATCTATTTGCTGTCACATAACTAAAGCCCAGATATCATGCACAACACCTAAAGTCCCTAGGGGTAAAAATTCAGCTCCATGGAAAAGTGATTTAGAGTAAGAAAGGAATACAGAATTCATAATTCTACACCTGGATTTCAGAGAATTACCATTTAGATTCTTTGTTGACCCTGACTCAGGAGATCTGTTTGGATATTGGGTGAGTTTTTGTATCAATATCATCCCTTCAAGCTAGGGTTTTATTGCATCTTTCAAAAAAGCTGCAAACTAATAAAATATAAGGGAACTCATCAGGTTTCTGGAGAGTTTAAATTTCACATGTGCAGACTGTCAGCTTTAAGTAAGTCATGCAAAACTCCATTTAAATGTTTTAGCTTTTCCCTGAATATGGGAAATAAGAAATGTTATTTGGTAGTTAGAATAAAATGGTTTAAATGGTGAGGAATAGATTAAAGCTGCTCACAGTCACTGAGCAGAGATAAGAGATGATTTGAAAGTGGAAATAGTCATTTGTGATGGGCTTTGCTGTTAACACAGTAGTATGTGTGTACATGTTAGAAATCATGGGTGAAAACCAAGGAGCAATCTTCCATCTCTGTAAATGAAGCATTCACCAGAGGTTCATTTCTGCTAGCAATTCTCATAGCTTGCCTTGGACTACCGTTCCCTCAGCCAACCCACAAGTAGCACGGAAAGAAATACATCAATGAAAGCCAATCAGGAAGCCCTGTGGAAAGTGTTCCCTGAAGATATCCTAGCAGTATGATCTCTGACAATCAAGACACATGCAGAAGTGTGCTAAGGGCAATATGTGCAGTGAAGAGCTTCAGGGCACAGTCTGGGACCTTTACAAAGATGGATTCCATATGTGCACCGTTCCTTTTATGCTTTATGCTAGCCTGATTAATTAGGTTAATCAATGTCTTTGGGTCAGAGTTTCCATATTTCTTGAAGAGCAATGGTAATGGCGGCACAAGCTCATCAAAGGTCAAACACACAAAAATGCCAGGCACAATTTCTGATCCAGAGAAAGCGGTCAGTAAATATTACTTTTAGGACAAAAATCTCTATCAAATATAAACAATTTTCAGGTTGTTTGAACATACATGGAATGGATTGACAAGCACTGTATACTTCCTCAACCAGTATTTCTAGGTATTATTGTACCCTTGACTCTGCCTTCCAGAGCCGAAGTCCTGAAGTTCAGATGTCAAGGTAAAACATACTTCTCTAAAACACAAGTAATTTTTTCTCACTCCATAAAATCCAGCAAATTTCCAGTCCTCTGGGCATTCAATAGTCTATGGTTTGCCAAACACCGGGTCTTTCTGATGCTCTCCATGCTGGATGCCCCTTCTTTTGTACTACTTTGGAGGAAAAATCCATTTGTGATTCCTTCTTTTAGTTCTCTTCACCTGTTTTAGCCTGCCTTTTTGTGTACAATGCTTCCTATGACTGACAAATGCATTTGTCTGTATACTCTAGTTAATTACTTTCCAACACATCTGTTGCTTGTCTGACAAGAAAGTTCTGCTTGTCCCTTAAAATGGCACTTCTTTCTATAAAATTTAGTGAAGACATTTTGTACCATGAAAAAGGAGATAAAATACTTTCCTTTTGTTGGGCCTCTGTTGCCATCTATCTCTAGTAATTTCCTCTAATTTTTCAAGCAACTCAGTATGACAGGGAATATTGTTACCTTTTTTTATACATCAGAATGGAAAGGAAATACAGAAATCTAAAAAATTAGTGCCTAAATTGAATCCAGGTCAGTATTGCTCTACATAGGGGAAAGAGAGGGGAAATGTTTTCTCAAGGGACATTTGAATTGTGTGAATCATGATGAAGACTGGCCACATCCCTTTTATAAAACAACACTGATAATCAGTCACTGCATTATCATATTCCTAAAATACACAGGAATTCCCTATTATAGGACATCACACGCCAGCAAAAGGTTCTATTTGCAGTAAGCAAGCATAACGAGCAAAATTGTGAGGCTACTTCCCCCTTCATATATGCTCCTTATACAAGGGTTCATCCAAAATTTCATGGAAAGCAGAATTTCAAAATTAATTTATTTTGGTGCTGAAGATGTTTAAATCTATGAATTCAGGGGATCTTCAAAAATTAAGGATATGATATAAAAAGTATACATGAATTTACAATTTTTTCACAAAAATAAACATCTTTTATTTCAATTTTCTATTAACTTTCTAAAAATATTTATTTAAGAGTTACAGCAAGAGAGGAAGAGACAGAGAGTGAAAGGAGAGAGATCTTTCATTTGCTGGTCCATTCCCCAAATGACCACAATGATCAGATGTGGGCCAGGCCAAAGCTAGGGTCCAGGAGCTTCATCCAGGTCACCCGCATGGATGCAGGGGTCCAATCCCTTGGGTCATCCTCTGCTGCTTTCCCAGGCACATTATCAGGGAGCTGGATCAGAAGTGCAGCAGCCGGGACCCAAACCAGTGTCCATATGGGATACCAGTGCTCCAGACGATGGCTTAACCTTCAGCGCCACATCGCTAGCCCTCTATTAACTTCTTCACTACCATTGTATATCCATTTCCCTAGAGTATGATTGGAACTTGTGTATGTAGTAGCTCATTATACTTGTAATTATATTATCTGGCAGAAGGAATATTTTAGCTATAATTAGTGTCACTCATCAGTTGATGTTCTGTTAAGAAAAAGACAGGTTATGCTGGATATGCCTGAACCAATCCGATGAATCTTAAAAGAGGTCAAAAGATTCACAGTGAATGAAATTACTCATGCTTTCAATGAAGAAGCAAGCAACCATGTTGTGAGCTGAGTATGGAAGCAGTCATGTGGCAAGGAACTGATATTTGCCTGTAGAAGCTGAGGGTGACAACTATACAATAGCCAACAAGAAAATGAGGAATTAGTTCCAGTAATTTCCAGGAACTAGCTTCTGCCAACAATTCCTCAGTACGGAAGGAGAACTTGAGGATTCAATGAGATCACAGTCGCTATTGACATCTTGATTTCAGTTTGGCGAGACACTGAGTAGAGGACCCAGTAAAGCTATGCCTAGACCTCTGGGATAAGGAACTTGTGAAATAATAACAACACGTTGCTTTAAGCCACCAAGGCATTGAATGTCAAATGAGTGACAATTGATAAGTGCTATAGGACTTTAGTGAACTGGAAATAAATCAATTTGGGGAAAGAGTGTGGTAGGAGACATAGTAATATGAGGATACTTCAAAAAGTTTGAGGGAGTGTATTTTGGCCTAGCACTTAAGATACCAGTTGGTATGTACACACCCCATATCTAAGAACGCAGCTCTGGCTCCTGACTCCAGCTTCCTGCTAATGTGTGACCCAAGAGGGAGTGATGAAAGCTCAAATAATTGGTTCCTTATAGTCCATGTGGGACACTTGGATTGAGTTCCTAATTCCCAGTATTGGCCTGGCCCAGCCTCAGTCTTTTCGCCATTTGGGTAGTGAATTAGCAGGTGGGGACTCTCTATTTGTTTCTCTCTTTTTCACTGGCAATTAATTAAAATATTTGAAAGCTCTGTAATGAACACACAATTATTCTTAGGTGTTTAAATTTTAACTGAAAAGTGATTCCTGTGAAATATAAGAGTGGGAATAAGAGAGGGAGGAGATGTACAATTTGGGACATGCTCAATCAGACGTGCCCCAAATGATGGAGTTAGAAACGTGCCAGGGGATTCCAATACAATCCCATCAAGGTGGCATGTACCAATGCCATCTCAGTAGTCCAAGTGATCAATTTCAGTTCACAGTTGATCACACTGATAGGTCTAAGAGTCAAAGGGATCACACAAACAAGACTAGTGTCTGCTAATACTAACTGATAGAATCAAAAAGGGAGAGAATGATCCAACATGGGAAGCAAGATACACAGCAGACTCAGAGAATAGCAGATGTCCTAAAAAGCACTCTGGCCTCAGAATCAGCCCTTAAGGCATTCGGATCTGGCTCAAGAGCCCATGAGAATATTTTAGGTATGGAAAGCCAAGACCCTCTGAAAAAAAAAAAGAGAGAGAGAGAGAGAGAGAGAGAGAGAGAGAGAGAGAAGACCTAAATGAAAGATCTCTGCGAGTGAGATCCCAGTGGAAAGAACGGGGCCATCAAAGAAGGAGGTAGCTTTCTCTGAAGGGAGAAGAGAACTTCCACTTTGACTATGACCCTGTAGGAATAAGATCAAAGTCGGCAAACCCTAGAGGCTTCCATAGCCTCGGCAACTCATGACTAGAGCCTAGGGAGATTACTGACGCCATAAACAAGAGTGTCAAATTGTTCAATCAACATCAGGAGTCACTGTGTACTTACATCTCATGAGGGATCTGTCCTTAATGTGTTATCCAATGTGAAGTAATGCTATAACTACTACTGAAACAGTATTTTTACATTTTGTGTTTCTGTGTGGGTACAAACTGATGAAATCTTTACATAGTATATACTGAATTGATCTTCTGTATACAAAGATAATTCCAAATGATTAAAAAATCTTGGTGTTAAATTGGAAATTGCATAGATAATCAATTTTTTTTTAAAAAAAATCTTGTAGGATCTCTGTCCTTAATGTGCTGTACATTGTGAATTAATACTATAACTAGTACTCCAACAGTATTTTCACTTTGTGTCTCTATGTGAGGGCAAACTGTTGAAATCTTTACATAATATATACTAAACTGATCCTCTGTGTATAAAGAGAATTGAAAATGAATCTTGATGTGAATGGAAGGGGAGAGGGAGTGGGAAAGGGGAGGGTAACAGGAGGGAGGGAAGTTCTGGGGGGGAATCCATTGTAATCCATAAGCTGTACTTTGGAAATTTATATTCTTTAAATAAAAGCTTTATAAAAAATTTCAAAATAAATTTATCTTTTATTTTATTTTCCATCAACTTTTTAAAGTACCCTTGTATTTCTGCAGATGTATACAACTCAATGGGGATTAATCCTTTGTAACAAATTTTTCCACTCTCCTTTGCTTCATAATGTGTCATTCTCATTGATTGGTATTCCCAGAAGCAGACTCTAATACAATTCATGTGCACAAGATTCACTACAGAATGCTATGAGTGAATGCTGTGCAGAGAGCAGGAAGAAGCCATGCACGGGGGGCAATTTCAAGAGAAATCCTGGCAGTTGCTGAAATGCATATGGCCACTCTGTTATAACTACACCCTGAACTTGATCTTTACTTGGGACACTGCCCACTCATTTTAAGCACAAACAAAACAGAAAGCTCCATCAATACTGAACAGAGACACAGGTATGAATGGGAAGAGAAAACATAAGAGGTGAATGGTAATTGTGATTTATAAAAGGATTTAAGTGACTTTTGAGTAACATCAGCAGTATATACTGTAATTATGAACCACTGAAAAGATTATAATTAATAGCTTAATAACCCTGAAGTACTGCTTATGAAAAAAGTTCATGGTAAATTGATTAAGAAAATGTGTCTCTTAATGTCATTCATTAAGTAACTACTATGTTCCAGGCACTATTTTGTTTAAAACTGAGTACAATTTTATATTAGTTCTATTATAAAACTCACTGTACATGTAAGGGAATTTGGCTTAAGGAGATTAAATAAATTTGCCAAGTATACATCTTGTAAGCAGGTAAGCAAAAATTTGAATTCTTCGAGTCAACTGTATTCTCATTATACTACACTAACCCAATACCACTTGCAGTATATTTTGGTTAAAATCACTATCAAACTAGAAATAATAATCATAAAAATTGCTTGCTATGTGCCAATCTTCACAGAAATTTGCATATGTGAACTCAGCTAACACCTAGTTTAAGAGGATATGTCTGTCATCTTTTGGAGTAAAATATGTTAAATGCTATGCCCTGGTGGGTCAGTGCAGTGGTGCAGTAGGTTAATTCTCTACCTGAGGCACTGGCATTCCATATGGGCACCGGTTCTAGTCCTGGCTGCTCCTCTTCCAATCCAGCTTTCTGCTGTGGCCTGGGAAAGCAGTAGAAGATGGCCCAAGTCCTTAGGCTCCTGCATCCACGTGGGAGACCTGGAAGAAATATCTGGCTCCTGGCTTCAGACTGGAACAGCTCCAGTCGTCGTGGCCATTTGGAGAGTGAACCATGGAGAGTGAACCAATGGATGGAAGACATTTCTCTCTCTCTCTCTTTCTCTCTCTCTCTCTCTCTCTCTCTCTCTCTCTGTCTGTAACTCGACCTCTCAAATAAATAAATAAAATCTTTAAAACGAAATTCTAGGCCCTGGCAGTGTATCATCAAGGAAGACACTAATAGCCAGGAAGCTTGTGCTGATAACCTACCTTTATCACTACAATTCGCCTTCCCTTTCTTCCTTTCTTTTTGTTTCTTTTCATATTGATTTAGCATCTAAAGAATTTGCATTGGACACTGCATTTATGCCAAAATTCATGATGGAATTATCAAGTTACAAAAGATTAATGAAATCTGAAACCTGCCGTCTGGGAACCTGCAATCTTTTACTGAAAATTAAATGAATGCAAAAATGTCTATAACATAAGCTTGAAATAAGGGCTCAAGAGAAAATTCTGTACTTAACTCAAAATAGAAAAAAATGTCATTAATTTGAAAATTGGACTAGACTTTTAAATAGAACTTAAACTCATGGTAATCGAAAGGCAAACTAGGTGGAAGGAAAAGTAGGAACAAATTTATGACTACAGGTTTTCTGATATCAAGATGGTTTAATTTGTTATACTAAAAAAATCACAGAGAATTTTAAATATGTAGTGACGGATTTTTGTATTTAATTCCAATTTAGGAAATTTAGACATGAAGGGGGCATTAGCTGTGGAAGTTAACATGCTGCTTGGAATGTCCAACATTCCACATTTTAGTGCCTATATTTGATCCTGGGCTCTAGATCTTGATTCCAACTTCCTGCTATTGTCTATCCTAGGAGACAGCAGGCAATGCTTCAAGTAACTGGTTCCCTGCCACCAAAGTAAGAAATTTAGATTGAGTTTCTGGACCTTGGCTGCAGTCTGGCCCAGCCTCAGCTATTGTGGGCATTTCAGGAGAGAACCAGTGGATGAGATATCTCTATATGTCTGTCTCTTTCTGACTCTTTGCCTTTCAAATAAAAAAATGCCTTTTAAAATGACTTTTAAAAAGAAGTTATAATTTAGTTTTTTCATAAATATTTATTTATTTGAAAACTAGGATGAGAGAGAGAGAGGGAGAGAGAGAGAGGAGAGAGAGAGAGAGAGAGAAAGAGAGAAAGAGAGAAAGAGAGAAAGAGAGAAAGAGAGAAAGAGAGAAAGAGAGAAAGAGAGAAAGAGAGAAAGTAAGAGCTGGGCTAGGCTGAAGCCAGGAGCTTCATCCCAGCCTTCAACATGGGTAACAAGGAACCAAACACTTGGGCTATCTTCTTCTGCTTTTCCCAGGCCATTAGGAGCTGGACCAGAAGTGGAGCAGCTAAAACATGAACCAGTGTCATACGAGATGTTGGTGTGATGGGTGGCAGCTTTGCCTTCTATGCCACAATGCTGGCCTGTGGATTTTTATTTTTTCTTAATTATCAAAGTTTCAATTTCTAAAACCTGGTTGGATGAGAAAATTATCATATTTTGAACAAGGTTAATTATATATTTGTACTTAAGATAATTGTCCATCCTTTAATGCAGAGCCATAAGAATATTTAAGAGTTTGTTTTGCCATTTCACTGGATACCAAAAAAGAGAATAGCATGAGTTGAAGGTACTTTAAAATATTTTTTCTTATGGCCAAGGAACACCTGCTGTGAGGCTGTTTATTTCTGATGTCTTTTTAAATTTGCTTACCAATTTACAGTTAGAAAACAAAACAACTGGGGCCAGCGCCATGGCTCACTTGGTTAATCCTCTGCCTGTAGCGCCGGCATCCCATATGGGTGCAGGGTTCTAGTCCCGGCTGCTCCTCTTCCAGTCCAGCTCTCTGCTGTGGCCCAGGAAGGCAGTGGAGGATGGCCCAAGTGCTTGGGCCCCTGCACCCGCATAGGAGACCAGAAGGAAGCACCTGTCTCCTGGCTTTGGGACCGGCACAGCTCCGGCCGTAACGGCCATTTGTGGGGTGAACCAATGGAAGGAAAACTTTTCTCTGTGTCTCTCTCTCTCACTAACTCTAGCTGTCAAACAAAAAAAGAAGAAAACAAAACAACTAAAAGTGCAATAAATTGGGCATACAGTAATTCTTACTTCTCTCTTGCATTGGTATCACTTCTATTGAATAAGCTGATTTATCTCTTGTCTCTATCCAAAGAGGCAGATAAAGACCTTACTCATAAAATGTTTTTCTTTTTTTTTTTTAACAGGCAGAGTGGACAGTGAGAGAGGGAGACACAGAGAGAAAGGTCTTCCTTTGCCGTTGGTTCACCCTCCCGTGCCCGCCGTGGCCGGCGCGCTGTGGCCAGCGCACCGCTCTGATCCAAAGCCAGAAGCCAGGTGCTTCTCCTGGTCTCCCATGGGGTGCAGGGCCCAAGGACTTGGGCCATCCTCCAATGCACTCCTTGGACACAGCAGAGAGCTGACCTGGAAGAGGGGCAACCGGGAGAGAATCCGGTGCCCCGACTGGGACTAGAATCCTGTGTGCTGGCGTCGCAAGGCGGAGGATTAGCCTAGTGAGCCGCGGCGCAGGCCTCATAAAATTTTCACTAATAACCTGAAATATTGCTACAGAAAGAGTGGGTTTTTATGGTGTTTATTTAGACATCCAATTGTCTGTTTGGAATTGAGTAGAGGAAATAATACGCAAGACTATTAATTATTTCATTGTAAGCCAGTAGATGTAAAGGCTCAAACTGAATCTCTCTTAAAGGCTCAAACTGAATCCTTCATATCAAACTACAAAACACCCAGAAAGGATATTTTTGATGCCTTCCAGGCTTCAATTAAACAACCAAAATGAAATATTTGTTCACTGAGAAGTTCTAACACTAACTTTTGTTAGCCATCTACACTATACTTCTAACTGATTACAGGTAGGATGAGCATGTAACTTTTTGTCTTAGCAGGGATATTGGTTACAAAAAAAAGAGGAAGATATTAATAATACAGCAGGACAACTGACCTATTTGTGAATTATCCAAGGCAAACTGGGACTTGATGTCACTTAATTTATATGTAAATGCCAAGATATTAAGAAATCAAGCACACACCCCTGACCCATAACCAAGTTAACTATTCGTACTGCATCCTACTTCCCTAGACTCTGAGGTGGGAGTTTAGGAAAATTCTGGATAGGGCTTATTGGTTGCAGAAGAGTTTGTGAGCACCTCAAGTTCTCATTCTAGGTATTACTCACACTGGCCAGGGAAATCATTTGATTTTCATGGGTAGAAAATTTTTCCTTGGAACCAAAACCCAGATGTGATATGATATTATTATTCCACAGATGAAAGACTATATGAAAGAAAAGAGATATTATATATGGCTTATCTCAAATTCTTCATAATGTGCTGTACAATGTGATTTAATGCTATAACTAGTACTCAAAGAGTATATTTCACTCTGTGATGTTATGTGAGGGCAAATGGTTTAAAATCTTTACTTAACACATACTAAACTGAGCTCCTGTATACAAAGAGAATTGAAAATGAATCTGGATGTGAATGAAAGGGGAGAGGGAGTGGGTAAGGGGGGAGGGTAGCGGGGGGGGAGGGAAGGTATGGGTTGGGAAGCCATTGTAATCCACAAGTTGTACCTTGGAAATTTATATTCTAAATAAATGTTAAAAAAAAATATACATCAAAGGGCTGGTGCTGTGGCATAGTAGGTAAGCTGCCTCCTACAGTGCCAGCATCCCATATGGGCACCAGTACAAGTCCTGGCTGCTCCACTTCCAATAAAGCTCTCTGCATCTATGTAGGAGACCCAGAAAAAGCTCCTGGCTTCTGGCTTTGAATTGGTGCAGCTCCCTCTATTGTGACCAACTGGGGAGTGAACCAGTGGATGAAAGACCTCTCTCTCTTTCTCTTCCTTTCCTTCTCTCTCTGTGTAACTCTGACTTTCAAGTAAATAAATAAATCTTTAAAAAATAGACATGAATTGGGGCCAGCACTGTGGTGCAACAGGTAAAGACATCGCCTGTAGCACTTGCATCCCATATGGGTGCTGGTTCAAGTCCCAGCTGCCCCCTTTCAGATCCAGCTTCTTGCTAATGCACCTGGGAAAGAAGCGGAGGATGGCCCAAGGGATTGGGCCCCTGCACCACATGGGAGACCTGGAAGAAACTCCTTGCTTCTGATCAGCCCAGCTCGGGTTTTTGTGGATATTTGGGGAGTGAACCAGTTGATGGAAGATATATAACTCCCTCTCTCTCTCTTTATCTCTCTCTCTCTCTCTCTCTCTCTCTGTAAAATGTGCCTTTCAAGTAAATAAATAAATACTTTAAAAAGTGCATCAATTGTGACTCCAAATATGTAATGGACTCATATCGATTTCTTTTTCATGACAGTTACATGGTTTGCAGAAAGCGTGAGTTTGATAATGATAAAGGAAAACTACTTTCCAGAAAATGCATCCATGCTGCCCTCTCTCTCTCTTCTTCTCTCTCTCCACTAACATTTGCAATGTCAAGAAGGAAGCACAATCAAAAGATATTTGACAGGCAAGCAAAATGTATTTCAACTCAGTATCTTACCAGCTAAGATATCCTGGATTGGATGATCTACCTCTCTATGCATTAGCTTTTTCATCATTTCATAAATAATGCTGTGCACGAAGCTCTCCACTAAGTGCTCTGTATGTATCACCTCATTCTTTTTTTAAAAAAAATTTTTAAGATTTATTTATTTACCTGAAACAGTTACACATAGAGATAAGGAGAGGCAGACAGAGAAAGAGGTCTTCCATCTGCTGGTTTACCCTTCAACCGGCCACAATGACCAGAGCTATGCCGATCCAAAGCCAGGAGCCAAGAGCTTCCTCCAGGTCTCCCACATGGTTACAGGGGCACAAAGCCCTGGGATATCCTCCATCAATTTCCCAGGGCACAGCAGAGAGCTGGATCAGAAGTGGAGCAGCTGGGAATCGAACCAGCACCCATATGGGATGCTGGCACTGCAGGTGGCAGCTCTATCCACTATACCACAGCACCAGCCCCTGTATCATTGCATTCGTTCACAGCAGTTTTTTGTGATAAGTATTGTTATACCATGCTTAGGTGGTACACTGGATTAGTCTCTAACCTCTGCCCAGTTTTATTTTTATTCATTGTGGTGGAATGAGAAGGCCATGCCAAGATGGCTGCTGGCAAGCAAGCATCAGTTACTCAGGAATGGCTTCGAAACCTACCTGGCAATGGAGCCTGCCTGGCAACAGACTGTGATTGGTTAGGGTATAAACAGCCCTATGACTGGATTGGCTGCTTTGGTTATTTAAGCTGCTGTACCAACTGAAATAAATGAGTCTGTGGGTTGCTCACCTCTGGCCTGCTTTCACCCAACTCCCGGGTCTGTGTGGTGACCTTGTGCCTCTTGTCCCCACAGCGCTCCTCCTCTCAGAACGAATCCACAGAAACAATTCATAGTATTTTTTGACAGGCAGAGTGGACAGTGAGAGAGATAAAGACAGAGAGAAAGGTCTTCCTTTTCCGTTGGTTCACCCTCCAATGGCCGCTGCGGCCATTGTACCATGTTGATCCGAAGCCAGGAGCCAGGTGCTTATCCTGGTCTCCAATGTGGATGCAGGTCCCAAGGACTTGGGCCATCCTCTACTGCACTCCAGGGCCACAGCAGAGAGCTGGCCTGGAAGAGGGGCAACCGGGACAGAATCCGGTGCCCCAACTGGGACTAGAACCAGGTGTAATGTCGCCGCAGGTGGAGGATTAGCCTTTTGAGCCACAGCACCGGCCAATTCATAGTATTTTAATTTATATATTTATTCTTACAACTAGTGTCTAATTCCAAGAGACAAAAAATGTATCTTTCTTTTTGGTGTCTGCAGACACTGCCACTAGGTGATGCTCAATAAATATTTGTTGAATCAAAGAATGGATGAAAGAACACAAGAAAGTTGCTAAGGGTGATGGAATAAGAGTTAAAACTGCAAAATCTGAACTCATAGTCTAAGTGCTTAGCTACTTTGTTACACAGTCTCCCTAGCTCATAGTGTCACTGTATTCAGTGAGAAACTTGCTATAGCAGGAAACTGAAGAGTAGCAACTCACTTCCTCTTATTCATGGCAGACCTGGAGCTCTGGGAGATACTGGCAAAAGAAACACTAGAAAATAAAGGCATACTGTTCTGCCAACCCCTCAAGGGTCTTCTCATTTATACTGGAGAGCTCATTTAATGATTTACAATGGATGAGTATCTCTTTTCTTGGCAGGAAATCTATTTGAAGAAAACAAATTAAGATGAGTTACTCGATGTGCTTATGGGACCTGATCCAAAAATACTCATAAAGGAATTAGTTTATCAGAGTCTCTTTCAACTATCTAAGTTACTTTTTCAATGTTTCTGATTGAGACAGACCCTTGGAAGATATTATCATTATCAATTTTATTAATGAAAATAACATTAGCACCTGCAAAGATCTGTAAATGAGTGATGTTATAAAATTCATATCACTTCCAAAGTGAAATTACATCTTGCATGAGCAGAGGTGGGTATTCATGGTAAGACCTGTACCTCTAAACAATAAGCCACATGAGAATGCAGAAAATTTGGAACTCTTGTACACTGCTGGCAGGAATGGAAAACGATGCAACCACAGGGGAAAAGTTTGGCAGTGCCTCAAAAAACTAAACACAGATTCATCATACGGTCCAGCAGCTCCACTCCTAGGAACATAACCTAAAGAATGGAAAACACAGATTCCAACAGTTACCTAAATGTCTATCGACATGTGGGTGAATAAATAAAACCTGATATAATCATAAATGGGTAATTATTCAGCCATAAAGAGGTGAGGCACTCTGATACATAGATGTATGTTAAAAGTATTAGGCTCAGTGAAATAAATTAGACACACAAAAAAAGAATTACTGTATAATTTCATTTATGTGAAATATATATGGAATAGGCAAATCCATAGAGAGAGAAAATAAAGGGACTTGGAGAAATGGTAATGGAGAGTTATTGCTTAATAGATACTGAGCTCCAGATTGGAATGATGAAAACATTTTGGAAATAGTGGTAATGCTTGTACAATGTTGTGAATGTATTTAAAACCACTGAATGGCACACTTAAAAATGAAAGTTCTGGCTCCTCTGTTTCTGATCCAGGTTCATGCTAATGCATACCCTGGGAGGCCACGGATGATGCCTCAAGTAGTTAATTCTATGCCACTCACGTTGAAGACCCAGAATGGGGTTCCTGGCTCCTAACTTCTGCCAGGTCCAGTCCTGGCTCCCTGGCTGTTACCAGCATTTGAGGAATGATCCAGTGGACAGAAGATTCTCTCTCTCTCTCTCTCTCTCTCTCTCTCTCTCTCTCTCTCTCTCTCCCTTTCTCTCTCTCTCTATTTCTCTCTCTCTTTCAAATAAATTGAAAAAACTTATCAAGATGTTAAAATAGCAAATGTTATGCATATACATTTAACCACAACAAAAAATAGAAAGCGTACAATGTGACAGTTTATACTCTTCTCATGCCAAATGTGATATGTCTCATAAAGTAACATAAACTGAAATTTTGCAGGAAAAGAACAGGATATTTTCTGAAACATGGAATTATGTTTTATTTAAAGGGGTGTTGGACTGTAGTAAAGGAAGTACAAGACTAACCATGAGAATATTGTAGAGAACAAAGATCAATAAGAATCATTTTACTCCCAAATTTAAAGATTTGCAGACTTGTAGGGAGATATTCCTGGTGAATATTATGGTCCTAATGTGCCACCAAAGTTTGGAGAGCTGATATCATTATAATGATATTTTTCAGCATGAAAAGAGGTCTCAAGTCAATAATTTGGCAAGTATTGGATCAGATAGATTATATATACCATTTTACTGCAGAACCAAGCACATTGTTTAATATACTATTATATTGGCCAGCGCCGCGGCTCACTAGGCTAATCCTATGCCTTGCGGCACTGGCACACCAGGTTCTCGGCCTGGTCAGGGCACTGGATTCTGTCCCGGTTGCCCCTCTTCCAGGCCAGCTCTCTGCTGTGGCCCGGGAGTGCAGTGGAGGATTGCCCAAGTGCTTCGGCCCTGCACCCCATGGGAGACCAGGAGAAGCACCTGGCTTCTGGCTTCAGATCAGTGCGGTGCGCCAGTCACAGCACGCTGGCCGTGGTGGCCACTGGAGGGTGAACCAACGGCAAAGGAAGACCTTTCTGTCTGTCTCTTTCTCTCACTGCCCACTCTGCTTGTCTATATATATATATATATATATATATATATATATATATACTATACACCGCAAAATGCCAAGAAAAAAAATTCCATCTTCAAAAGTCACAAAATTTAGCTTACCCTAGAATTCAGTTATACAAATTATCATTAAGACAAATGAGCATTTATCCCAAACTGCAGTCTTGCCACATAATTTCTATACTCTCAGCAAATGAGAGCACAGCATAATAAACTACACTTTTAACCAAGAGAAAAATATTTCTATCCCTCCTTGCATGAGGATTATTTTTGTTTCATTCTATTGTTGTCAGGCTTGCCCGTGAAGTGGGAGTAGAATTTGCTGGGAGAATTTTTAAGAACCAATGTGAGGTATTCTTCCCTGTTCCATGAGATGAGAAATGCTCTGTACTGAAGTTGCTCTGTCAGCCAAATGCATGATAGACATGTTCTGAATGTGAGGAGGAAGAACGGTGAATGTTAGTCATCAGGAAGGTGAACTGGTGAACTGTATTACTGCTTAATAATGCTTTCTCTTTCCCCTGTGGAAGGATTAATTTCTTTTTCCCAATTTTATGAGTTGGCCTTAGGACTCATTTGCTAAATGGCACTGGGAAGAAATGTGTATTCCATCTAGTAAACCAATGTAATGCATGTTATACCTCTTTTCTCTATAAATGAAACTGGAAACATTCCATATAGAAGCTGTTCAATCAGTTTGCATCCTGAATTAAAGATGACGTTAGCATAGAGTAAAGGTATAGCTGATTCAGTAACTTGCTGTGGTGTTAGAGAGAAATAAATCATTATTACATTACGCTTCTGAAATTCTGATGTTGTCTGTTACCTCAGCATAGCCTAGCTTAGTCTGACTAATAGATTAGGAAAACCAGGATAGGCTAATTATTCCAACTCCAGAGATACTGTGAGTTGAATAAGAATGAGCTCGTTAGTCAAATCAGACTAATCTTGACCCACCATTCATCCAATTAAAAAAGTTGGTTTTAAGACAATAAATATTAAACTTCATTCTTCTAGGGAAAATTGACCTTAATAAATTAAATTACCAAGAATCTTTGATGGGAGGCCAAAGGGTGGGGTAGAGGGAGAGAGAGAGAGAGAGAGAGAGAGAGAGAGAGAGAGAGAAATTCTATGTCATTGGTGATACATTAGCAGATATAGTTGCTCCTGAAACTAATTCTTTGTCTCATTTTTTTTTTTACATGAGTCAATATACTATCCCCCATTCAAACTATTTTTTTCTTGTTTTTATGTATGTTTCCTTGGTTGTTTTCTACTTGTAAAAAAAGGAAAATGTCTTACTCATTGTAGGTTACATTAGGTTAAGCAGGTTTCCTAGCTACAGGCTTTGTCAGAGTTTTGTGTTTTGTTTTGTTTGCCTTTAATATAAGCTAATATGTTTGTGTTTCTCCAGGAGAGGTCTGTACCATGTATATTCCATCCCTGACTTATTTTTATTACAGAATACACTTCCAGAGATTAATATTTTCAAAAACATATTTGGGGAAACTCTGTTCTACATGAATCTTGCAGTTTTTAAATGTCTTCTGTCATAGAGGGTGGAACTTTAAATCTATGTAACTAAAAAAAAAAAAATGGTGTAGGTAAGTTTATGGGGACACAATTTCCCCCATGGAGATTTAACATTCATTATGATTAATTTTGGAGAAATCAGAAAACATAATGAAATTCTAATGGCTGTGCATGCGATTGGTGGCCAATACGTTTAGCCTACAGTGAGTTAGTTGTCTGATACTCTAGCAGGCTGCGCATTCTTGCTGCCACTTCCACGTAAAGAACTAGGTGTTTCCAAAAATTTGTTCTGACTCTACAACTTTATTATTATATTTACGGGGCAGTATTTAGAATATTAGTCCATAACCCACCCACCAATAGTTTGAAATTTTTCTTCTCCATGCATTTCATTATGTAAACACAAACACCTTATTCCTCATCTCAGATATAGAACACCTCGCTCAAATTGAGTCAATCAAATTATATTTCCCTGGGAATTGCAATTGAAATTAAAAGGCTGCTTCTGCTTGTACTACAAATTCAACATACAAGAATGCTTCAAAAAAGTTGTAGAAAAGCAGAATTAACATTATAGGGATGAATATTTAAGTCTGTGGTTAAGACAGTAGTTAAAATATCTGCATTCAACTAAAGAGTACCTGGCTTTAATACTGAGTTCTGCTTCTGGCTGGCTTCCTGCTGAATAGCCCCGTGGAGGCAACAGTGATGGCTCAAGAATTGGTTCCTGCCACCCAGGAAACCTGGCCTATGTTCCCAGTTCCTGGCTTTAGTCTGGCCTTGCTCTGGTCATTGCATGGATTTGGGGAAGGAACCAGCAGAAAGCAATCTGTCCATCTCTCCTTTTCAAAAGCAACAGTAACAAAAACAAAAAAGATGAATTTTGAAAATACAGAGGTCAATAGAAATTAATGTCTCTTTATTATGTAAACAATATATAGTACTATTAGCTAGGCAATCTTTTAGTACATTACATAATTTCACTTTTCATTAATTCCATTATCAGTAAAGTGATGATGATTAGGCTAACACCTGTATCACAAAATCGTGCTAAGGATTAAATGAGTTGATATAAGTAAAATACTGCCACAAGCCCCTGGTAACACTAAATGTTGGTATGCATATTATTCTGCATCACAGTGTCCACTAGTCAATACAAAATCGCTAAAAATTCCAGGAAGCAGGAAAGTGTTACCCATATTTAGAAGAAAAATTGGTGAATAAATTTAAATCCATAATTGTTAGAGATAATAGAATGTTCATTCTTGGATATTAGAGCAGTTAAACAAGTATGTACAATAATTTAATAGAAAGTATAAATATAAAAAAGGGAAACCTGGAAAGAAATACGGACCTGAGATGAAGGATTCACTGGAATTGTTTTTTTTTTTTTAAATTTTTTACTTTATTTAATTTTTTTTTGACAGGCAGAGTGGACAGTGAAAGAGAGACAGACAGAGAGAAAGGTCTTCCTTTGCTGTTGGTTCACCCTCCAATGGCCACCATGGCCAGCGCGCTGTGGCCAGCGCAGCACGCTGATCCGAAGCCAGGAGCCAGGTGCTTCTCGTGGTCTCCCATGCGGGTGCAGGGCCCAAGCACTTGGGCCATCCTCCACTGTGACTCCCCGGGCCATGGCAGAGAGCTGGCCTGGAAGAGGGGCAACCGGGACAGAATCCGGCACCCCGACCGGGACTAGAACCTGGTGTGCTGGCGCTGCAGGGCGGAGGATTAGCCTGTTGAGCCACTGCGCCGGCCTGGAATTGTTTAACCTTAGAGATTTGGAAAAGATCTCTGAACCCTGAACTCGTCTCTAGATGCTGTTAATTTTTATAAATTTTAGTTAATATATTTTATTTATTTCAAAGAGAGACAGAGATGTCCCACTTGCTGTTTCACTCACCAAATTCCAAAAGCATCTGGGGCTGAGCCAGGAGCAAACTCAATTTGTGTCTCCTACTTGGGTGGCAGGAACTCCAGTACTTGAACCCTCACCTTTGCCTCCCCCTCCCAGGTGTACATTAAAAGAGGCTGGAATCAGAACTGGAGCCCACACTTAAACCTGAATTCAGGCACTGTGATATGGGACGTGAAGTTCCCAAATCTATTAAATTTTATCACTGATGATTTTAAGCAATGTTATTATTATATGACTTAGTGTTTTTCCATATATGTGCGTGTGTGTGTGTGTGTGTGTGTGCATGCACGCTTGGGGACTGATTTGTGAGTTTCTGTGTGTTTAACACTGTGGTCAAATTTAGGGAATCTGTGGTCATTATAACTTAACTTCAAACATATTATGTTCTCATCGCACATTCTTTTCCTTCTGGGGTTTATGGTAAACCATTTGATATTTTCCCACTGGCTTGGAGGTTCTCTGTGTATGTCAATCTTTTATATTCTTTTTGTGCCTTATTTTTAAACTTTCTGTGTTGAAGTTCAGAGATCTTTTGTAAATCTCTAAGGTTAAACAATTTCAGGGAATTTTTCATTTCAGGTCTATATTTCTTTCCAGATTTCTCTTTGTTTATATTTATACTTTCTATTAAATTATTATACATACTTGCTAAACTGCTGTAATATCCACATATACATATTCTATTACCTCTAACAATTATGCATTTTAATTCATTCACTAATTTTTCTCCTGGATATAAGTAACATTTTCCTGCTTCCTGGAATTTTTAGCAATTTTATGTTGACTGTTGGACATTGTGATTTAGTACATTGTTGAGTATTTCAATTTCATTGTATTGTTTCAAGAATGTCAGACTTTGTTCCATCAGGCAGTTCAGTTAATTGTATGCTGCTTTAATCTTTTCAAGGTATGATTTTAAGTTATTTTTTAGAATTTTGTAGCAGGTTTTATTTTTGCTTTACATCTAGTACAGTGGTTGAAACCTAAACACACTTTTTCTCTTCAAATCGGGATGTGTATATAAACATCATTTCTCGGGACTCAGTACACTCAATGCCACAGTTTCTTGACCTATGTCTGCTCTGAAAACATCAAATTTGTCAATCTATCCAGGAGCCCTGAAAATGCAGAAAATATCCACAGTTTACTTTTTTTTTTCATTTGACAGACAGAGTTAGACAATGAGAGACAAAGATAGAGAGAAAAGTCTTCCTTCCGTTGGTTCACTCCCCAAATGTCCGCCACGGCTGCCATTGCACCAATCTGAAGCCAGGAGCCAGGTACTTCTTCCTGATCTCCCACGTGGGTGCAGGGACCCAAACACTCGGGCCATTCTCCACTGCCCTCCCAGGCCACAGCAGAGAGCTGGACCAGAAGAGGAGCCACCAGTACTAGAACCTGGCTCCCATAAAGGATGCCAGAGCCACAGGCAGAGGATTAACCAATGGAACCATGGCACCAGCCCCAACACAGTTTACATTTCTTGGAAAAATAAAAGCAAATGAATTTGGAAACAATAACCAGGGAAGTAAAAGATATGATTCACCTTCCTAGGGTTCTCAGCTAGAAACCCAAGCCATTTTGGGGAAATATCCGATCTGATAAGTGGCTGGGACCTGACAACTCCTTCTCTTCTTTAAAAGCTCAAAGGACTGCCCACAAAGGCTAGCAAAAAAATAAAATATAATATAATAAAAATCCAATACCAAAATCCAGGGCCTAAGGTCCACATACATGTGGGACTCCTGAGGGGCACCCTCTGACTCCAGAGACTCCCAGTCAGTCTGAGAATTCTGAGCTGCTCCACAGGAGCTGGCACTTGGCAGTGGGGGTCAGATGGGATCTAATGTATCCAGATACCTTCAATGAGGCAGGCCTAGCAGGAGCTGGAGAGGCTCAAGTCCACTAAAGACACAGTACACAAACTTTTTCTCGATAGTGCTCTGGACCTAAAATTGAACACTGCCATTCCTAACTCACAGCCAGCTTTGCTTCCACACATTGCCCAGGACTGACGTAACTTCCCTCTCCCAAGAAAATTTAACAGCTCTAAACCACAGATTAAGTTGGTTTTTACCTCAAATTCTTCCCTTGCCATGGTTTTAATCTGAGGGTGTGTCTAGGGGATGGACAAATGTAACTCAATAATTTGTAAAATTACAGCCACGGAACAGCTAGTGTCCACCATGGATCAGTGTAAGGCCAAACTTTCAGTTTGTTGAATAACTATTAGAACCTAAAAGCTAACAGAAAAAAAAATGCTTGACAAGGTTGCTGAGAATCTATTCTAAGCAATCTTTGTTTCACACTCAGTTCTAGACAGTACTAGACAGAATCCAACACATGTAACGATTAAGGGATCAATTCAAGAGGAAGATGTGACTATAATAAATGTACATGAATGCAATTGCAGGGTGCCTGAAACAAAACATAAAAGATCAGTGAATGAAGAGTTTGTTCTTGGAAAAAATAAACAAAATTGATATACCATTTGCCCAACTAACCAAAAAAAGAAAGAGAAGACTCAAGTCAGTAACATGAGAGATGAAAAAGGAATTTTTTTTTCCTCAGATACAACAGAAATAAAAAAGAATCATCAGGAATTACTACAAAGAACTATATGACAACAAATTGGGAAACCTAGGGCAGTAAAATCAGTAACAAAGACCTTCCAAACTAAGAAAAACACAAGACCAATGAGTTCACTGCTGAATTCTACCAGACATTTAATGAAGAACTAATTCCAATTCAGCTCTAGCTATTAAAAAAAATTGAAAGGAAGAGTATCCTCCCAAACTCTGTCTATGAAGCTTGCATTACCTTAACAGCTAAATCAGAAAAAGATAGGACAGAGAAAGACAACTATAGACTAACATCCCAGATAAACATAGAAGTGAAAATCCTCAAAAATATTAGCAAATTGAATTCAATAACATATCAAAAAGGTCATTCACCCAGGCAAAGTGGGATTCATCCCTAGTATGCAGGGATTGTTCAACATTAGCAAATCAATCCGTGTGATACATCACATTAACAAACTGAAGAACAAAAACCAAGTGCTCAGTATGCAAAAAAAAAAGTATTTATTAAATAAAACATACCTTCATGATTAAAATCTTAAGCAAACTGGGGAAGAATGGAATATTCCTCAACACAATTAAGGTAATTTATGATAAACCCGTGGTCAGCATCCTACTGAATGGGGAAAACTTGGAAACATTCCCCCTAAGATCCAAACCAGACAAAGATGCCCACTCTCACCATTACCATTCAATATGGTCATGGAAGATTTAGCCAAAGCCATTAGGCAAGAAAAAAGAAAACAAAGAGATACAAATTTGAAATGAGGAAGTCAAACTATCCCTATTTTCAGATGAAATGATTCTATACAGAAAGACTATTGGAACTCATAAGAGAGTTTGGTAAAGTGGCTGGATATAAAAATAACACATAAAAATCAATAGCCTTTGTATACACAGACAATGCCATGGTTTAGAAATAACTTTCAAGATCAATCTCATTCACAATAGAGAGGGAGGAGATAGCACTCTGGCCTCAGACTCAGTCCTTAAGGCATTCAGATCTGGCTGAAGAGCCCATGAGAGTATTTTAGGCATGGAAAGTCAAGATACTCCAGCAAAAATAAGTACCTAAATGAAAGATCTCTGTGAGTGAGATCCTAGTGGAAAGAATGGACCATCAAAGAAGGAGGTACCTTTCTCTGAAGGAAAGAATCAACCTCCACTTTGACTATGACCTTGTCTAAATAAGATTGAAGTCAGCAAACTCAAAAGGCTTCCATAGTCTTGGAAACTCATGACAAGAGCCCAGGGAGATTAATGATGTCATAAACAAGAGTGTCAATTTGTTAAGTCAACAACAGGAGTCACTGTGTACTTACTCCTCATGTAGGATCTCTGTCCTTTTGTGTTATTCAATGTGAATTAATGCTATAACTAGTACTCAAACAGTATTGTACACTTTATGTTCTGTGTGGGTGCAAACTGTTAAAATCTTTACTTAATATATACTAAATCAATCTTCTGTATATAAAGATAATTGAAAATGAATCTTGATGTGAATGGAACGGGAGAGGGAGTGGGAGTTGGGAGGGTTGTGGGCAGGAGGGAAGTTATGGGGGAGAAAAAATCATTGTAATCCATAAGCTGTACTTTGGAATTTTATATTTGCTAAATAAAAGTTTTAAAAAAATTCTACAGTTATTAAAAAATGTCCAATACCTTGGAATAATTTAATCAAGAATATCAAAGTGCTCTATGGTGATATTTATAAAATATTAAAGAAAGAAATAGAAGACGACATAAAAAAGGAAATACCTTCTCTGTCCACGGATTGGAAGAATGATTATCATCAAAATGCCCATACTACCAAAAGCAATTTACAGATTCAATTTGAACCCAATCAAAATACCAACATCATTATTCTCAGATCTATATGCTAAAATTCGTGTGGACACACAAGAGACACCAAATAACTAAAGCAATCTTGTACAACAGAAACAAGGGTAGAGACATCACAATACCAGATTTTAAGACATAGGGCAGGGCATTTATAATCAAAACAGCCTGGTACTGATACAAAAACAAATATGCAGATCAATGGAACAGAATAGAAATTCCAGAAAGCTAGCCATGCATCTGCAACCAACTTATCTTTGACAAAGGTGTTAAAATCAATCCCTGGAGAAAGGACAGTCTCTTCAACAAATAGTGCTGCTAACATTTGATCTCTGCATGCAGATGTATGAAACTACACCCCTACCTTACACCTTACACAAAAATGCACTCAAAAATTATCAAAGACCTAAATCTACTATATTATTTTATCAAATTACTAGAGAATACTGAGGAAACTACAAGACAATGGTGTAGGCAAAGAGTTCTTGGAAAACACCCCAGAGGCACAGGCAATCTAAAGAAGAACTGAAAAACGGACAACATCAAGCTGAGAAGCTTCTGTACTGCAAAGGAAACACTCAGCAAAATAGAGACAACCAAAAGAATGGGGGAAAATATTTGCAAACTACACAACTAATAAAGGGTTAATATCCAGAATTTATGAAAAAGCTTAGAAATTCAAAAACAAAACAAATAATCCAATTAAGAAATGGGCAAAGAACTTAAACAGACATTTTTCAAGAAAGTTAATGCAAATGGTCAGCAGATACTTTACCTAGTGTATACTAAGTTGATCTTCTGTATATAAAGATAATTGAAAATTAATCTTGATGAAGAATGGGATGGCAGAGGGAGTAAGAGATGGGATGGTTGTGGATGGGAGGGAGGTTCTGGGGGAAAAGTCACTATAACTCAAAAATTGTACTTTGGAAATTTATATTTATTAAATAAAAGTTGAAAAAATAAAAATAAAAAATAAAATAAAAAAATGAAAAATATTTTCAGTATCACTAGCCAAAACATAAATGCAAATAAAAACCATAATGAGGTTTGACCTCACCCCAGTTAGAATGGCTGATATACAGAAGCCATAAAACAATAAATGCTGGCAAGGATGTGGGGAAAAAATACCCTAATCCACTAGTGGTGGTAATGTACACTCATTGTGGAAGACAGTATGGAGATACCTCAGAAATCTGAATATAGACCCACCATATGATCCAGTTATCCCACTCCTGGGAATTTACACAAACCAATTCACAATAGATAAGATATGGAATCAACCCAGATGTCCATCAACTGTTGACTGGATAAAGAAATTATGGTATATATCAACTATGGAGTACTACTCAGCTGTAATAAATAAATACATAAATAATAAAAAAAAAGAAGTTCTGTGTTTTGCAACAAAATGATGCACGTGGAAACCATTATACTTAGTGAAGTAAGCCAGTCCCCAAAAGATACCACATGTTTTCCCTGATCCAATGTAACTAACAGAGTACTTAAAATGTAATGTATTGGAGTGAAATGGGCATTTTGAGATTCAATGATTTTTTATAGCCCTTGTCTCTTTTGTTGAGGAACAGTATTTTATCACACTATTTGTTGAATTCTTTTACTAAGTGTAGGGTTAACCTAACGTGTATTAAGTAAAGTGAAGATAGACCTTTATAAAAATTAAAAGTGGATTAGGAGATGGAGGAGGAAGGTTTGGCATGTGGGTGGGAGGTAGGGTAGGGTGGGAAGTATCATCACTATGTTCTTAAATCTGAATTTACAAAATGCAATAAACTTGTATAACTTGAACAATTTTTTAAAAATAAAAAAGCAATTTAGTTGGTTTAATCATTTTGTAATATGTACATGAATATGAAACTATTATGTCATATATCATGACTGGTAAATTATTTGTTAATAAAACTAGGAAGAAGAGATCAAATTAAATAATAAAACAGACTTATGTCCCTCACTACATTGCAAGGAAGCAGACATGCACACTCCTAGGAGACCCTGGCAGCCTGTCTTCCTTCCTCAGTCCAGGAATGCCTGCAAATACCCAGAGAAACTGGTTCCCTGCCTTCAATTAAGAATTCAGAATCAGAGTCCATAGGATGAATCCACTGAGAATTAACTATGATGGAGACCATGCTGTGTGGTTGAGAGGAGAAAAGATTAGAACTGAACAAAAGAGCTAGGGCCTTCAGAGTGGGACCTGTGGGATGAGGAGGGTAGTACGGGTAGTACCGCCAGGCCTTCCTCTCCTTCTCTCGCTTTTGAGAAACACCTTTAGCTACAGGGTGTTTGAAGAAAGCAAGCAGATATGAACAATATGGAGATACAGTTACCCCACTAGACGGTATTCATTTTAAACTGGTTTGGCTTGAGAGCAACAGAAAGAACCTGTTTTTGTTGTCCCTTAAATAGATGCACCAGCACTTAGATTCTGTGTAGCTCAGCTCCAAAAAATAGGGTCCATGGCAGACAGGCTGCAGGGCAAAAGAGTCAACACCCAGTAGATCAAAAGATTCTGGCTCTTGGCTTTGGATAGGTGTAGCTCCGGCCTTTGAAGCCATTAGGGGAGTGGCCACATGGGGAGTGAACCAGCAGATGGAAGACCTCTCTCTGTCTCTGCCTCTGCCTCTCTGTGACTGCCTTTCAAATAAATAAATAAATATTTTTTAAAAAAGATATTGAGGATGCTGAATTTCTATGGTAATAAGAGAGGCAGCCAGGCATGACAATGTATGTGGACAATGGCCTTTGAGACTGGATTGAAAACGCAGCCTTTTCTCTGGCAGCATGCTCAGCAGGAAGGACTGGAACGGTGGAGTTCACCAGGTCCCGAGGCCATCTTTGCTCCCTGCAAGTACTGGGACAATTAACACTAAGCTAACGTGTTTAATGAAAGTTCCACAGCTGAGAATCCATCCCAGGTAGTAGCCCAGAACCCAGGTGGGGAGGAAAAGGACCAAGCTCAGGCCTCCTGAGGGAGCGAGCTTCCACTTCTCACTCCTCTTCAGAAACTCCACAAAACCATCCACTACTCCTGAAATGTTGACAACTCAGTCTATTGGAGGGCTAGAGTCTTTGGAGAGCAGTTCCCAGAATTCCTGTGTGTTTGCTAACTGCAGGTCAGAACAACCAGAAAAGGGCAAACTCATCTCTCTTGTGAGTACACTCTCCTCAGGGGTAGAGTGCACGCAGGAGTCCATGAAGAGACTACCAAACATGGCAGCTTCTTCATTACTTAGCTCCACATTGCTCTGCTTAAAAAATTGCTGCTTTCGCTTCTGTTTGCGGAGTTGAAGGCCCTCTTCTTTGCCTCATTTCTCCGGGGCTTACGGCATTGTTCTTATAGCTCTTAATTTCGTAGTTAGCTCTCCCTTGGCTAGCCATGGTCTCCAGCGCCATTAGGTTCTTTCAGATTTGGCAACAGATTCAGCCCCAGATTCAGCAGAAAATATGGCAGATCTACAAGACGGCAACCCAAAGGGGACAAATACTCCACCCTGGATGAAAGATGTTCTTGGCCACCCTGCTTGGATCTCCCGAAGACACTCACTTAAATGAACCACAGTCCCTCAAAGTGGGCATAGGCGTGGATGGACAGAGACTGGGAGGGATTTGCTCTAAAGAGATTAACGTGTTTAGCAGTTCTCAGCTTTTTCTGGCACTGTTTTTAAGTTTTAAAGAGTGTTCTAATGAAGTCTTTCTTTAGAAATAGTTTAAATATAGCAGCATACACTTCTTAGTCTTTCCCGATTGCCCTTGGTATTCAGGAAAGACTGATCATTTTGACAGATTAGAATTCAAATGTTTTCAAGCTCTGCGTGAGTACTTGGGATAATTACTAGTTCTGTCCTTTGTCTTTTCGGTTTTGTTTTTTGTTTTTTTTTTTGCTCAACTTAATGGAATTTCACAGTCAAGGCTCATAATGACTCCACCGCAAGTTGTTTTTCTGCCTACCTCCCTTTCTTCTGAAATTCATTTTCACCCATTCCAGCTTTCATTTTCTCTGAACTCTTATTTCTCTCTCCACAACATGGTGAGACTACAATTTTCTTCTTAGGTCTCTCACTGCATCAATGATCAGAAATTGCTTCCAGACAAAAATCTGTAACAAATCTAAGGTTTGTCTTCTTTGTTTCCCTACTCCCAGGGATCACAATCTTTTGCTGTCATCTATTATCTGAAAACAATATATGGTCCTTCAAAATAAATAAAAATCTTTGTTTTAATTTTTTTACCACAGGAGCATAAGTCCAGCTCAACATAACCCATCTTTGGCAGACACAGAATTTTCGTCATTACTGTTACTGTTTTTATGCACTGCATTCTTTTATAGTTGCTTCAACAATTACCTCTATCAATATCATTTCTGATGCTGTCCTGATGCTGTTACTATTCTTGGAAGACCAAGTATTTTTAGAAGTTCAATGATCTTTTGTAGGCAAAATTTGTTCTGTTTGGTAAATATCTTCATTATAGATTAAGTCAGAGCTAAAGAAATTTTCCTCCAAGGATTGTACATATTAATATTGGCTACTATTTATTAGTGCCTATTATCAGTCACATTTTATATTAATGCTCTTGAATTTACCTGACAATCTGGTTTATAAAATGAGTGTTACTTTTTAACTATAAAAATATGAATTTTTATTTAATACATTTAATTCACAGTTAATGAGGTAAAGGACTATAATTTGAACCGAATTCTTTCTGGTTGTTTATATAGTGAAGCAAAAAAGAAGGGAAACTATGCCTGGACTTAGATTGCAGTACTGTCTTCCACTGATACTCAAGGTATAAGCTGTAACAGACATGCTGTTGAGACTATTAACTATCAACCGTAAAATAAGAATCATGCTTCAAATGTAAATAACTAAACCTCTACATGGATTGTTGGAATCCTAGTAATAATTTTCATAGTAACATTTTCTCAATGAAGGAAGCAATGAATTAATTTGTTTTTAAATGTTCTGTAGCTAGCCTCTTGTGTCATTACAAAGTAAAAGCCTCTGGAGTAGCATTGTCTTATACTCTGAACTGATTGACTCATGTAAATTGCCTGAAATATACATTCTTCAGCATAAAGTAAGGGATTGAAACAAGTCAAACTTGAGCATAGTTTCCTGATTTTAGCATTATTTCATGATGATGAATTATATAACAATAAGCATACATAATAGGACTGGGATGAACTGAGTCTATAAATCCCTTTCATTTTTCATATTAAGAGATTGGAAGATATCTTAAAAATATAAATTTTCCCTATGAGTATTTAAAGCATTAGGGTATTGAATCTCTAGCTAGCAGGGAATTTAAATAAATAGGCTCTGTTACCAGATTAACCTCAGTTAACATCCTGATTCCCACTTATCAGCTGTGTGGTCTCAAGAAAATTCCTTAATCTCTGAGTTTCCACTTAAATTATTTCAAAATTAGAGATTTTAATGTCCAGCTCCCATAAATCATATGCTTATTAAATGAGCTCATAAATATAAAGAGGTTAGTTGAGTGTCTTTTGTGGATAACTGATTACAAATTGTACTGGGTATTAAATAAACTGTGTCTTTGTGGCTTCTTCTGGAATCACAGAACACATTCATTTTACCTGTCTTATATTACATATGTATCCTAAGTATATAGATTGCCTTTTTGGTTATGTCTTATCCTCAGAACTATACTGGAAGCTCCTTCAGATCAGGTCATAGTCTTTAAAAATGCGCAGGAGCCAGCATTTAGCCTGGCAGTGAAGATGTATGTGCTCTGAATTAGAGTACCTGGGTTCAAATCCAGATCCTGGAGGATAGCTCAATTGACTGGACCCCTGTTATCCACGTGGAATATCTTGGTTGAGTTCTTTGCTCTCTGTTTTGGCCTTGACCAGACAGGACCATTGCAGGCATTGGGATAATAAGTTAGGAAACGGAAAAAATCTTTCTCTCTCTCTCTCTTCCTCTCCTTCCACTGTCTCTCTGTTTCTTAGATATATAAATACATACATTTTAAATGTAAAAAGAGTTTATATATAATCACTTTAATTGAGAAAACATATATTAACTATAATCCTAAATTTATTACAATGTAGTAGCACATTTGTTATTTATTGATTTATTTATTCTTTTTTTAATAACGCTTTTATTTAAAGAATATAAATTTCCAAAATACAGCTTATAGATTACAATGGCTTCCCCCCCATAACTTCCCTCCCACCCGCAACCCTCCCCTTTCCAACTCCTTCTCCCCTTCCGTTCACATCAAGATTCATTTTCAATTCTCTTTATATACAGAAGGTCAGTTTAGTATATATTAAGTAAAGATTTCAACAATTTGCCCTCACATAGCAACACAAAGTGAAAAATACTGTTGGAGTACCAGTTATAGTATTAATTCACAATGTATAGCACGTTAAGGACAGAGATCCTACATGATATATATATATTTTTAAATTGATTAATTTTCTATGCAATTTCCAATTTAACACCAAGATTTTTTAATCATTTGCAATTATCTTTATATACAGAAGATCGATTCAGTATATACTATGTAAAGATTTCATCAGTTTGCACCCACACAGAAACACAAAGTGTAAAAATACTGTTTCAGTACTAGTAATAGCATTATTTCACATTGGATAACACATTAAGGACAGATCCCTCATGAGACGTAAGTACACAGTGACTCCTGAAGTTGATTTAACAATTTGACACTCTTGTTTATGGCGTCAGTAATCTCCCTAGGCTCTAGTCATGAGTTGCCGAGGCTATGGAAGTCTTTAGGGTTCGCCGACTTCGATCTTATTCCGACAGGGTCATAGACAAAGTGGAAGTTCTCTCCTCCCTTCAGAGAAAGGTACCTCCTTCTTTGATGGCCCTGTTCTTTCCAGGGGGATCTCACTCGCAGAGATCTTTCATTTAGGTCTTCTTTTTTTTTTTGTTTTTCAGAGTGTCTTAGCTTTCCATGCCTAAAATACTCTCATGGGCTCTTGAGCCAGATCCGAATGCCTTAAGGGCTGATTTTGAGGCCAGAGTGCTATTTAGAACATCTGCCATTCTATGAGTCTGCTGTGTATCCCACTTCCCATGTTGGATCATTCTCTCCCTTTTTGATTCTATCAGTTAGTATTAGCAGACACTAGTCTTGTTTGTGTGATCCCTTTGACTCTTAGACATATCAGTGTGATCAGTTGTGAGCTGAAATTGATCACTTGGACTAGTGAGATGGCCTTGGCACATGCCACCCTGATGGGACTGTATTGAAATCCCCTGGCACAATTCTAACTCCACCATTCGGGGCAGTTCCGACTGAGCATGCCCCAAACTGTACATCTCCTCCCTCTCCCATCCCCACTCCCATATTCAACAGGGATCACCCTTCAGCTAAACTCAAATGTCCAGGAATAATTGTGTGTTAATTACAGAGCTCAACCACTAGTACTAGGATAAAAAAAAATACTACAATGGATAAAGTATTACATTGTACAACAACAGTCAGCACAAGAGCCTATCAAGTCACTGTCTCCCATAGTGTCCATCTCACCTCAACAGGTTTCCACTTTGGTGCTCAGTTAGTCATCGCCAATCAAGGGAAACAAATGATATTTGTCTGTTTGGGACCGGCCTAATCCACTCAGCATGATGCTCTCCAGATTCCTCCACCTTGTTGCAAATGACCGGATTTCATTGTTTTTGACTGCTGTATAGTATTCCGCAGAGTACACGTCCCACAATTTCCCAATCCAGTCTACTGTTGATGGGCATTCAGGCTGGTTCCAAGTCTTAGCTATTGTGAATTGAGCTGCAATAAACATTAAGGTGCAGACGGCTTTTTTGTTTGCCAATTTAATTTCCTTTGGGTAAATTCCAAGGAGTGGGATGGCTGGGTTGAATGGTAGGGTTATATTCAGGTTTCTGAGGAATCTCCAGACTGACTTCCATAGTGGCTTCACCAGTTTGCATTCCCACCAACAGTGGATCAGTGTCCCCCCTTCCCCACATCCTCTCCAGCATCTATTGTTGGTGGATTTCTGAATGTGAGCCATTCTAACCGGGGTGGGGCGAAACCTCACTGTGGTTTTGATTTGCATTTCCCCGAATGCTAGTGATCCTGAACATTCCTTCATGTGTCTGTCGGCCACCTGGATCTCCTCTTTGGAAAAACGTCTATTGAGGTCCTTGGCCCATCTCCCAAGTGGGTTGTCTACTTTGATGTTGTGGAGTTTCTTAATCTCCCTGCAGACCCCGGCCATCAACCCTTCATCTGTTGCATAGTTGGCAAATATATTTTCCCATTTTGTCGGTTTCCTATTCACTTTCCTGACTGTTTCTTTTGCAGTACAGAAACTTTTCAATTTGATGCAATCCCAGTAGTTAATTTTGGCTTTGACTGCCTGTGCTTCTGGGGTATTTTCCAAGAAGTCTTTGCCAGTACCTATGTCTTGCAGGGTTTCTCCTATGCTCTCTAATAATTTGATGGTGTTGGGTCGTAGGTTTAAATTTTAAATCATGTTGAATGAATTTTTGTGTAAGGTGAAAGGTAGGGGTCTTGCTTCATGATTCTGCATGTGGAAATCCAGTTTTCCCAGCACCATTTATTAAACAGACTGTCTTTACTCCAGGGATTGGTTTTGGATCCTTGATCAAATATAAGTTGGCTGTAGATGTTTGGATTGATTTCTGGTGTTTCTATTCTGTTCCAATGGTCTATCCATCTGTTTCTGTACCAGTACCATGCTGTTTTGATAACTACTGCCCTGTAGTATGTCCTGAAATCTGGTATTGTGATGCCTCTGGCTTTGTTTTTGTTGTACAAGATTGCTTTAGCTATTTGAGGTCTCCTGTGTCTCCATATGAATTTCAGCATCATTTTTTCCACATCTGAGAAGAATGTCCTCGGTATCTTGATTGGTATTGCATTGAATCTGTAAATTGCTTTTGGCAGAATGGACATTTTGATGATATTGATTCTTCCAATCCATGAGCATGGAAGATTTCTCCATTTTTTGGTATCCTCTTCTATTTCTTTCTTTAAGGTTTTGTAATTTTCATTGTAGAGATCTTTAATGTCCTTGGTTAGCACATTTGTTATTTATTGATTTATTTATTCTTAACATTAGAGTTACAGAGAAAGAGGGAGAGAGAGAGAGAAAGAGAAAGAGAAAGAGAGAGAGAGAGAGAGAGATCTTCCATCCACTGGTTCACTCCTCAAATGGCTGCATCTGCATCTGCCAGTGCTCGACTAAGCCAAAGCCAGGATCCAGGAGCTTCATCAGGGACTCCCATGTGGTTGGCAGAGGCCCAAACACTTGGGCAACCTCCCACTGCTTTTCCTAGAACATTACCAGGGACTTGGATCCGAAGTGGAGTAGCTGGGACGTGAACAAACACCCATATGGGATGCTGCTGTCACAGGGAGCGGCTTCACACCACGATATACTGTCATTTGCTGAACTACACCAAAGTGTCACTTTTAAAAGGTAATTACTTATCAAACAAGCACAGTACAGTGCATTAGAAAATATTTTGAACATTTGATGTTCGATACAAACATTTTCTTTCTTTCTTTTGCCTGCATTAGTTCTCTGGGAGTACCAAAACAGAGTGTCACAGACTGGATGGCTTAAACGATTAGAAGACACCTATCTCAGTTCTGGAGGCTAGAAATCCATGGTGCAGGTGTTGCCAGGTTAGTTTTCTCCTGTGAACCCTTTCCCTGTTCTTTAAGCTGCATGTGTGCCTTGGGAAAGTGCTTGAACTGAAAGTACTATAAAACCAGTATTTGATAGTTGATATTAAACACTTTAAGATAGTCTCCATTTTACACTTGAAAGTTCATATTGAGAAATGTTTCTTCTCTCTGAGAAACAAATCTCAAATGACAGCTGAAGTTAGGGTACCTTCAATCCTTTGCATTTTTCTCCTGTATGCACTGTGTTTCCATGTAGCAGACCTTTCTGTCCCCTCTTTGGAGGACACAATCCCCTAAATCATTTGCAGGATTATCATGATTAATCAATGAAGGCCACAGAAATAGGAGTAACTACTTCTGTATGCCTAGTTTCCTCTGAAGCAATACACATACAGGGAACTTGGTTTTATGAGTTTGAAAGATAAATTCGATAATAAGTTGCCTCTTATTATATGTAAGCTCCTTTATGTTGGTGTTTAGAAGCCTGCTCACAGACATTTGCTCAAAGTATATACAAAGAAATTAGCAAAATTAATAATGAAACTATGAAACTTTATATTTAGAGACACACCACGTTAGCACAGACACTCCTATTATTTTATGGAGGTTTTAATGAGTGGAAGTATTGGCCAACAAATTATGGCTATTTTGTCGACAGAAGTTCAAATATTAGTAGTTGAGATTTTAGCAAATAAAAATAAAAGGATTTTCTCACTTCTGATGTGTTCAAATATGCTTTCTCATTTCAGTAAATGGAGTCTTTGTGCAATATTTACAACTTCCTTTATGAATTCAACATAATCATTAGGTGAGCTATCAGAAATAATGGAAGAGAGAGAGAGAAAACAGAGAGAAGTATATTCCTGATCTATTTTTCAAGATTGTGTTTTCCATTAGCTTCTTGAATTGTGATTTGATGTATTTCTGTAAAAATACTGAACTGGGTGTCTTTTACTTTTAACTGAGTAATAAGCTATAGCAAGAATCCCAAGAAGCTATGAAACTCCTGAATAAGAATTTTCTATGGGTGCTTACAGGCAGGATTTTGTAAGCAAGTTCAGAGCTATGAATCCTCTGATGCTCTTTGATTTGAATTTAATAAAAGAAAACCTTCATAATAAATTAATTTGGCTGTAAGAATTTTTTGAGATCACTTTTTAGCTTTGAGTAATTACAAGAAGATCAATATTTCTGTTTAACTTTTGTTCAAAAATAATATTTACACATAGTAATGTATAGAATATTTTTAAAGATTTATTTATTTATTTGAAAGAGTCACACAAAGAGAGAGGAGAGGGGGAGAGAGAGAGAGAGAGAGAGAGAGAGAGAGAGGTCCTCCATCTGATGGTTCACTCCCCAGTTGGATGCAATGGCCGGAGCCGTGCTGATCCGAAACCAGGAGCCAGGAGCCTCCCCCAGGTCTCCCACACAGGTGCAGGGGCCCAGGGACTTGGGACATCCTCCACTGCCTTGCCAGGCCACAGCAGAGAGCTGGATCGGAAGAAGAGCAGCCGGGACCAGAACCGGTGCCCATATGGGATGCCAGAGCCTCAGGCCAGGGCATTAACCAGCTGCGCCACAGTGCCAGCCCCTGCACAGAATGTTTAATCTGTATTTTAAGTCTAGTGCAAAATATTTTAGCTATAAAGTATTGCAATATAAGCTTTAGACACAGATCATCAAGTCTAATAAAGGGAAAGATATTAGTTGTAAAAACAATCAAATGAAAACTAAATAATGCCATTTTGCATCTCACAATGCAAGTGTACAAGTTTTCAGTTAGATTCTCATATATTGTTGAATTAAAATCTGTATATTTATATACCTATCGTATAGATTAATGATAATCAAACATTTATATATAAGTTTTCATCAAATACCAATTTTTATGAAGAACTAGTTTAGTTATTGGGGAAAGTAAATATACATATCTGACATGCCCTATGGATTTATAGGTATTATAATTATGACAAAGCCAACACATGAATAAATTAGAGAATAATTTTGCATACCATGCTGTGGAGCATTTAGAACAATCTTTTTAAAAAATTTAAATAGCAGGATATTTTGGCATAAATAAAATTTTGATAGAGAGGAGAAAGATGTATTTTGGTTTATAGAAACATTTGCTGAAACAGATGAAGACACACATTGATTGTGCTGATAATTCAAAGTTTCCATGTAAGTACACCTGACACCTACTGCAACATTTTCATACTAATATACCTTAGATCATAAGATAGGACTTTTTTTCTAAGATCTGATGTAATCATCAAATATTTGCAGTAAAAACAAAATCTTGATTAGAAGAAATTTTGCTTTTATTAATCTGATGGGATACCATTACAAATTTTACAGACTGAGAGAAACAGCAGAAATTTATTTTCTCAATGTTCTATGATCAGATGAAGGAGTGATATGGTCAGTGTATTATGAGGGCTGTTAACTTTGACTGTAGGTAGGTATCATCTTGCTGTGTTTATATGAGCTCTTTGTACATAAACAGAAAGAGTACAAATTCTATTTGCACTAAGTCAGTGTTTCAGGTCCCCACCCTTGTGGATTCTTGTAACTTTAAGTACATCCTTAAAAAGTCACATCTCCAGATGTAGCCTCATGAGGATTAGGTCTTCAAAATACAAATTTTGGGAAAGGAGACACAAATATACAGTCTGTAATTTTAAACAAGTAATTTTTTAAAAAGGATAAATAAAGTTGTAGACAGCATACAAAAAAGTTAAGAGCTATAGATAACTGAAGTGTTAAACTGTTTCTCCAAAAAGTAGAGAAACATGCAAATCAGATAAAAATAATTTTAAAAATCACTATCTGTGTGTCTGGAAACACCAAAATCTCAACATTAGGTTACCTTATATTAAACAAGAAATGATAAAATAAATATATATATATATATATATTTATAACTGAAGGGAGTTTAAAATAGTAGTCAACAATATCTGACACATTTAGCAAAGAGAAAAATAAAAATATAGTAAAACAATGTGATATCACTTTATACCTATCCAATAGATCAAAATAAGAAGGTTTAATATATACTTTTAAGTGCTGGCAATAATATGAGTACATACAAGAATATGAATTGGTAGCAAAATTCTGTAGATTAATTGAGTGGCATTTAGTATCCCTAATGACACTGAACTTTGCACTGCTGAATATCCACTCCTGCCACAATGATTTCAAAGGAAATGCAGTAGCTAGTGCATCTTGACTTTGCTTTTGACAGTAGGGCATTGCAGATACCTTGAGTAAGTATATAAAGGGACTTGATAGGTAAAATAGGACTGATATATGTCATGGGATATCATAGAATAGTCATGAACAAATCTGGCATGCACTAACCAACATGGGCCTGTAGCATATAACATTTTTATTTAAGATTTTTTCTCAATTTTTTTTACTTTTATTTAGTAAATATAATTTTCCAAAGTACAGTTTATGGATTACAATGGCTTTTTCCTCCATAATATTCCTCCCACCTGCAACCTTCCCATCTCCCGCTCCCTCTCCCATTCCATTCGCATCAAGATTCATTTTCAATTGTCTTTATATACAGAAGATCGATTTAGTATATATTAAGTAAAGATTTCAACAGTTTGCACCCACACAGAACATAAAGTGTAAAATGCTGTTTGAGTACTTGTTATAGCATTAATTCACATTGAACAACACATTAAGGACAGAGATCCCACATGAGGAGTAAGTACACAGTGACTCCTGTTGTTGACTTAACAATTTGACACTCTTGTTTATGGTGTCAGAAATCTCCCTAGGCTCTAGTCGTCATGAGTTTCCAAGGCTATGGAAGCCTTTTGAGTTTGCTGACTTCGATTTATTTAGACAGGGTCATAGTCAAAGTGGAGGTTCTCTCCTCCCTTCAGAGAAAGGTACCTCCTTCTTTGATGGCCCCGTTCTTTCCACTGGTATCTCACTGACAGCGATCTTTCATTTAGGTCATATTTTTTTGCCAGAGTGTCTTGGCTTTCCCTGCCTAAAATACTCTCATGGGCTCTTGAGCCAGATCCGAATGCCTTAAGGGCTGATTCTGAGGCCAAAGTGCTATTTAGGACATCTGCCATTTTATGAGTATGCTGTGTATCCCACATCCCATGTTGGATCGTTCTCTTCCTTTTTTATTCTATCAGTTAATATTAGCAGACACTAGTCTTATTTGTGTGATCCCTTTGACTCTTAAACCTTTCAGTTTGATCAGTTGTGAACTGAAATTGATCACTTGGACTAATGAGATGGCTTTGGTACATGCAATCTTGATGGGATTGTATTGGAATCCCCTGATACATTTCTAACTCCACCATTTGGGGCAAGTCCGATTGAGCATGTGCCAAATTATACATCTCCTCCTTCTCTTATACCCACTCTTATATTTAACAGGGATCACTTTTCAGTTAAGTTTCAACACCAAAAATAAATGTGTGTTAGTTACAGAGTTCAACCAATAGTATTAAATAGAACAAAAAATATACTAAAAGGGATAAAGTATTACATTGTACATCAATAGTCAGGACAAGGGCTGATCAAGTCACTGTTTCTCATAGTGTCCATTTCACTTCAACAGGTTTCCTTTTTTGTGGTTGGTTAGTTTTCACCAATTAGGGAGAACACATGATATTTGTCCCTTTGGAACTGGCTTAATTCACTCAGCATGATGTTTTCCAGATTCCTCCATCTTGTTGCAAATGACCGGATTTCACTGTTTTTGACTGCTATATAGTATTCTATAGAGTACATGTCCCATAATTTCTTTATCCAGTCTACTGTTGATGGGAATTTGGGTTGATTCTAGGTCTTAGCTATTGTGAATTGAGCTGCAATAAACATTAAGGTGCAGACAGCTTTTTTGTTTGACCAATTTAATTTCCTTTGGGTAAATTCCAAGGAGTGGGATGGCTGGGTTGTATGGTAGGGTTATATTCAGATTTCTGAGGAATCTCCAGACTGACTTCCATAGTGGCTTCACCAGTTTCCATTCCAACCAACAGTGGGTTAGTGTCCCTTTTTCCCCACATCTTCACAAGCATCTGTTGTTGGTAGATTTCTGTATGTTAGCCATTCTCACCGGGGTGAGGTGAAACCTCATTGTGGTTTTGATTTGCATTTCCCTGATTGCTAGTGATCTTGAACATTTTTTCATGTGTCTGTTGGCCATTTGGATTTCCTCTTTTGAAAAATGTCTACTGAGGTCATTGGCCCATTTCTCAAGTGGGTTGTTTGTTTTGTTGTTGTGGAGTTTCTTGATCTCATTGTAGACTCTGGTTATTAGTCCTTTATCTGTAGCAAAGTTTGCAAATACTTTTTTCCATTCTGTCTGCTTCTTCTTCACCTTCCTGACTGTTTCTTTTGCAGTACAGAAACTTTTCAATTTGATGCAATCCCAATAGTTAATTTTAGCTTTGACTGCCCGTGCCTCCGGGGTCTTTTCCAAGAAGTCTTTGCTGGTGCTGAAAAAAAATATTTAAGATATTTAAGGTATTCAGACCTAATGCATTTCATATATACAAATTTAGAAACATTGTGATTCTCCCCATCCTGCCCTTCCTCCCACCTGTACTTCATCCTCCCTCCCCATTTCTATTCTTATTTTTTAGTAAGATCTATTTTCAACTAACTTTATACACATAAGATTAATCCCACACTAAGTAAAGAGTTAAACAAATAGTATGAAAAAAAGTGTTCCTAAACAGTTGAGGCAAGGGCTGTTCAAGGTCATCACATCTCAAAGTGTCAATTTCACTTCTGTAGATTACCTTTTAGGTGCTCTATTGATTACCACAGACCAGGGAGAACATATAGTATTTGTCCTTTTGGGACTGGCTTATTTCACTAAGTATAATGTTTTCCAGTTGCATCCATTGTGTTGCAAACAACAGGATTTATTTTTATTATCTCTGTATAATATTCCATGGTATACATTTGCCATTATTTTTTTTATCTGTTCTTCAGTTGACAGACATCTGGGTTGATTCCATATCTTAGCTATTGTGAATTGAGCTGCAAGAAACATGGAGTTACAGATCACTCTTTCATATGCTGATTTCATTTTCTTTGGGTAAATTCCTAGGAGTAGGATGGTTGGGTCCTATTGTAGGTCTATACTCTGATTTCTGAGATATCTCCATACTGCCTTCCACAGTGGCTGCACCAGTTTACATTACCACCAACGGTAGATTAGGTTTTTCAATATAAATCAAATTCATATATAAATCTGAAGTCATGACGTATATTCCTAAAAGATAGTTATTAAGCAATTGTAATAAAGGTTTTTGGGAAGAAAAAAGAACTGAATATAAAGGAAAAGGATAAAACAGAATAAAGCAAGAAAATTTCCCAAGGAGTCATGGACTTTCAAAGCTAATCAAAATCATTAATTCAGCTCCTGAATCTTTTCTTTTTTAAGACTTATTTTTATTTTATTTGAAAGACAAAATGACAGAGAAGGAGGGAAGTACACAAAGAAAGAGAGATCTTCTGACCACAGTTTCACTCCCCAAATGGCCTCAATGGCCAGGATTCTACCAGTCCAATGCCTGGAGCTCCATCTGGGTCTCCCACATTGGTGGCAGGGGTCCAAGTACTTGAACCATCTTTTGCTGCTTTCCCAGGGACATTAGTAGGGAGTTGTATAGAAAGCAGAGCTGCCTGGATTCAAACTGTTACTCCAATATGTGATACAGCTTTGCAAGTGGCAGCTTAACCTATCAACCCCGAGATCTTAGGTGTAAAAACATTTTAAGTAAAATAGTAAGTAAAAAATTAGTGGAATCAAATTTTATCCTGCAATGACTAGAGCATTTGAAGATTACCTAGAGAAATGACAAGCTGAACTATGAAGGTAGAATAGATTTTGTCTGGAAAACGACCCATTAAATAGTTTAAAATGAGTAAATCTTCACAAACTGACAATAAACTATAGGTTGTAGAATGAATTACATCCAAATGGCCAGCTTTTGGCATAGCCATTAAGACACCATTTAAGATACTCATTCCAGTACTGAGCATCTGGGTTCAAGTCCCACCTCTATTCCCAATCCCAGTTTCTTGCCATTGTGGTCCCTGGGTGGCAATCTAATGGCTCAAGTAAATCAGTACATGGTACCTGAGTGGAAAACCTGGATGAGTTCTTGGTTCCCTGATGTAGCCTGGCTAGGCCTCAACCATTGTAGGCATATGATCTTGAACCAGGGGATATGAGTCCCTATGTCTTTCCCTCTTTTCCTCTCTCATTCTGTCTTTCTTTCTGTTTCTCTTTGACTCTCAAATAATTATATTTTTTAAAAAGAAGGAAAATAGGGGCCGGTGCCATGGCTCACTTGGCTAATCCTCAGCCTGCAGCACCAGCATCCCATATGGGCACCTGATTCTGTCCTGGTTGCTCCTCTTCCAGTCCAGCTCTCTGCTGTGGCCGGAAAGGCAGTGGAGGATGGCAGCGCACAGGCCGTAGCAGCCATTTGTGGGGTGAACCAATGGAAGGAAGACCTTTCTGTTTTTCTCTCTCTCACTGTCTAACTCTGCCTGTCAAATTAAAAAAAAGGAAAATTTTTAAAAGTATCCACAATGATTGTTTATTTGAACATAATGGATCTGTATTTGGGTACACATATCTGATTTTCCATCTCTCTCTAGTAGAACCATAGAGCTCTGTAAAATAGAAAAAGATGATAGATAATATGATTCAAAAATATAGGTTTAATTTATTAAATGTTCAGGGGGTAAATCTTTCTCCGTTCTAGACACAGAACTCATGCATGAGAAAAATGGCCAATATTGTAAGGAATAGAGTAAGTCATAAAATAGGAAGCAAAGAAATGATTTACAGATTTGATAATACTTCAAATGAAATAGCTTTGAATGATAGTCTTATAAAGTTATTTAAAAACTATTTAAGTTTGTAAGTGTGATTATGTTAGGTTTTTGCTAAATTATGCATCAATGACCATTTTAAAATCTCATTGGCTTGCAAAGACAACATATTATTTCCTACTTACATCATATGTTGGTGGCTTCAGGTCAGCTTCAGCTCTTTTCTTCCAAGCCAGACTAAAGAAGCAGTTCCTATTTGGAAAATGATGTTGTATGTGTGTAGCAGTTGGAAAGAGCAAGATGCCAGCTCTTAAATCTTCAGTGGCTCTTAAAACTTGCGGGCAGTCATGCCTATGTCACATCCAATTATATCCCATTTGCCATTTGGTCACATAGATCAAGTCCAGTATCAGTGGGGTGGTAGAAATATATTCTTCTCAGTGGAGGTCCAATAACTCCAAGTACAGCAAGGGATTTATGTTTCGCCTAAAAGCAATAAATAGTTAAGAACAATACCCATATATATGGGTATATATATAGGTCTGTTTCCTGGTACACCATCTTTCTAGAAACAGCAAGTGCTGACTGATAATCCTTGCTTTAGGATAAGTAGGTTAGGGGCTGGCATCATGCTACAGGATTGCCACATACCAGAATGATGAGGACCTTGCTCCTGCTACAGCATATTCATTAGAAATCATATATCTTTCAAAGGAGTATGTTCATTCTGGTCAAGCAGTTTGGTATTGTAATCTGTGTGTTTGTGAGTGTGTGTGTGTGCATGCACGTGTTGGGCTATAATCTACTGCTATGAGAATACATGGAAAATTTTAACTAAGACTGTTTTCAGTCTTGCTTTTTCTTCTTGCCGTTCTTCTACAAAAGCTACTTCTGAGTTTGAAGATTTTTCAAGCACCTACTTCCAACATACTTCTATGATTTTTTTTTTATTTATTTGAAAGTCAGAGTTACACAGAGAGAGGAGAGGCAGAGAGAGAGAGAGAGGGAGAGAGACAGACAGAGAGATCTTTCATCTGCTGGTTCACTTCTCATGAGGCCGCAATGGCCAGAGCTGCACCAATCTGAAACCAGGAGCCAGGAGCTTCTGGGTCTCCCAAGTGGGTGCAGAGTCCCAAGGACTTGGGCCATCTTCTACTGTTTTCCCAGGCCACAGCAGAGAGCTGGATTGGAAGTGGAGCAGCTGGGTCTTGAACTGGTGTCCATATGGGACGCTAGTAGTGCATGTCAGGGCGTTAACTCACTGCGCCACAGTGCCAGCCCCACCCCTATGATTTTAATCTAGGCTTTGGGTTTCTTTTCTTTTCTTTTCTTTTCTTTTTTTTTTTTTTTTTTTTACAGGGAGAGTTAGAGAGACAGAGAGAAAGGTCTTCCTTCTGTTGGTTCACCTTCCAAATGGCCGTTACAGCCGGCGTGCTGCGATCCGAAGTCAGGAGCCAGGTGCTTCCTCCTGGTCTCCCATGCGGATGTAGGACCCAAGCATTTGGGCCATCCTCCACTGCCTTCCCGGGCCACAGCAGAGAGCTGGACTGGAAGAGGAGCAATCGGGACAGAACCGGCGTGGTGCCCCAACCGGCACTAGAACCCAGAGTGCCAGTGCCTCAGGCAGAGGATTAGCCTAGTGAGCTGCAGTGCCAGCTATTTAGTAATTTATTAACAATATAAATAAGTGAATTCAGAACTTAGAGGGGAAACTCTATGGAATAGGAGTTGTTCAACTTGACCAGAGAGAGTAAAAAATGCTACTTTGGGAAAATATATAAGTTTGAGTGGAGATTTGGTAATGCGAAAATGCGACTAGAAACTAGGGGTATATGACAGAGACTATGTTATGCTGGAGGTGGTCCAATTTTGCATGTGAAAGATGATCATTAAAGTCTCAGGCTCCTGAGAGCTGCTTGTTAATTAAACAGAACCCTAACTAAAGTTTGAATTACATAAACACTTTAAAAATAAAAGTAATAAATACTCAAAACACAGAACACCTCATGTTCTAATTTTTTAATTGGTTTTGAAGTTATTTGCATCTAATGAGTCTGTATCATAGGTCAAATATATAATGGTGTACAACTGTTTATCTCTTCCAGTTCCTCATTCAGTGATGTCACATTGGCCATTTAAAATAGTCATTATGTGGTTGTTTACTCCAAGAGATTGGCCCGTGTTGCGGCTAGTGTTGTGGCATAGCAGAATAAGCCTCCATGTGTGACAAGGGCATCCTGCATCACACCACCAGTCTGAATCCCAGCTACTGTCCTTCCAATCAGCTCCCTACCAATATGCTGGAGAAGGCAGTAGAAGATGGCCCAAGTATCTGGAAATTTCCCATTCACCTGGGAGACCCAGATACACTTCCAGGTTCCTGGATTCACTCTGGCCTAGCCTTAGCTCTTGCTGTCACTTGGGGACTGAACTAGCAAATAGAAGATTCTCTCTCTCTCTCTCTCTCTTTCTGCACCCCATCCTGACTCTGTGTCTCTCCCTCCTTTCCTCTCTCCCTCTATCAGTCTGCCTTCAAATAAATAAATCAGTTTTTAAATTGGCAATGTTATACATCAGGGAAGTTCCCTGCCTTTTTTTTTTTTTTTTAAAGATTCAGTTTTTAAACATTCACCGGCATACACCACTGTTTAAAGGAGGAGGGTAATGTTATGCCATGATTTCAGAACTCTTTGAGTGAACAGATATGTGTATGTGTAGGTGCATGTATATGTATATGTAATATGTAATATGTATATGTAATATGTATATGTAATATGTCTGTATATGTAATGCGCTTACAAGGAGGAAAGAAGAAGAGTTGATAAAAAAAAAGAGTGAAAGTAAGATAGAAGCAAAAACAGAAATAGAAAGTACATAATATTTTCCACACTTACTTGTCCTAAAGCCTTCACTAAAGTAGATAAATTAGGTTAAATCTATCAATAATTTTGTGAATATAAAATGAAGACATCCATCTTCTCCCGTCAGAACTGGGCAGCCACATGCCAGCTTCCATGCACACTTTGAGGTATTGTCATGGGACAGACTACCAAAAATGTAATGCATAGGAGTGAAATTGACATCTGGGGATTCTCTACTTCTTTAAGTAGCAGTGTTTTTTTTTTTCTTCTTCTTACTATTTATTGAACTCTCTACTTAGTGTAAGGTTAATCTTTACTCAGTGTAGGGTTAGTGTAAAGTAATCTTTATTTGTAAGTAACTGTGCTAGGGTTAACTCTTTTTTTTTTTTTTTATAAAGCTTTTATTTAAAGAATATAAATTTCCAAAGAACAGCTCATGGACCACAATGGCTCCCCCCCCACACAACTTCCCTCCCTCCCCCCACCCTCCCCTTTCCCGCTCCCTCTCCCCTTCTGTTCACATCAAGATTCATTTTCAATTCTCTTTATACACAGAAGATCAATTTAGTACATATTACGTAAAGATTTCAACGGTTTGCCCTCGCATAGAGACACAAAATGATAATACTGTTGGAGTACTAGTTATAGTATTAATTCACAATGTACAGCACATTAAGGACAGAGATCCTACATGATTTTTTTTTTAAAAAAATTGATTAATTGTCTATGCAATTTCCAGTTTAACACCAAGATTTTTTAATCATTTGCAATTATCTTTATATAAAGAAGATCGATTCAATATATACTATGTAAGGATTTAATCAGTTTGCACCCACACAGAAACACAAAGTGTAAAAATACTGTTTCAGTACTAGTAATAGCATCACTTCACATTGGATAACACATTAAGGACAGATCCCTCATGAGACGTAAGTACACAGTGACTCCTGATGTTGATTTAACAATTTGACACTCTTGTTTATGGCGTCAGTAATCTCCCTAGGCTCTGGTCATGAGTTGCCGAGGCTATGGAAGCCTTTAGGGTTCGCCGACTTCGATCTTATTCCCACAGGGCCATAGTCAAAGTGGAAGTTCCCTCCTCCCTTCAGAGAAAGATACCTCCTTCTTTGATGGCCCAGTTCTTTCCACTGGGATCTCACTCGCAGAGATCTTTCATTTAGGTCTTCTGTTTTTTCCAGAGTGTCTTAGCTTTCCATGCCTAAAATATTCTCATGGGCTCTTGAGCCAGATCCGAATGCCTTAAGGGCTGATTCTGAGGCCAGAGTGCTATTTAGGACATCTGCCATTCTATGAGTCTGCTGTGTATCCTGCTTCCCATGTTGGATCATTCTCTCCCATTTTCATTCTATCAGTTAGTATTAGCAGACACTAGTCTTGTTTGTGTGATCCCTTTGACTCTTAGACCTATCAGTGTGATCAATTGTGAGCTGAAATTGATCACTTGGACTAATGAGATGGCCTTGGTACATGCCACCTTGATGGGATTGTATTGGAAACCCCTGGCACAATTCTAACTCCATCATTTGGGGCCGTTCCGATTGAGCATGTCCCAAATTTTACATCTCCTCCCTCTCTTATTCCCACTCTTATATTTCACAGAGATCACTTTTCAGTTAAAATTTAAACACCTAAGAATAATTGTGTGTTAATTACAGAGTTCAACCACTAGTACTAGGATAAAGAAAAAAAAAATACTACCATGGATAAAGTATTACATTGTACAACAACAGTCAGCACAAGAGCTGATCGAGTCACTGTTTCTCATAGTGTCCATTTCACTTCTACAGGTTTCCCCTTTGGTGCTCAGTTAGTCATCGCCAATCAAGGGAAACAAATGATATTTGTCTCTTTGGGACTGACTTAATTCACTCAGCATGATGTTTTCCAGATTCCTCCATTTTGTTGCAAGTGACCGGATTTCATTGTTTTTGACTGCTGTATAGTATTCTGTAGAGTACATGTCCCATAATTTCCTAATCCAGTCTACTGTTGAAGGGCATTTGGGTTGGTTCCAAGTCTTAGCTATTGTGAATTGAGCCGCAATAAACATTGCTGTGCAGACGGCTTTTTTGTTTGCCAATTTAATTTCCTTTGGGTAAATTCCAAGGAGTGGGATGGCTGGGTTGTATGGTAGGGTTATATTCAGATTTCTGAGGAATCTCCAGACTGACTTCCATAGTGGCGTCACCAGTTTGCATTCCCACCAACAGTGGATTAGTGTCCCTTTTTCCCCACATCCTCTCCAGCATCTATTGTTGGTGGATTTCTGAATGTGAGCCATTCTCACCGGGGTGAGGTGAAACCTCATTGTGGTTTTGATTTGCATTTCCCTGATTGCTAGGGATCTTGAACATTTTTTCATGTGTCTGTTGGCCATTTGGATTTCCTCTTTGGAAAAATGTCTGTTGAGGTCCTTGGCCCATCTCTTAAGTGGGTTGTTTGTTTTGATGTTGTGGAGTTTCTTAATTTCTTTGTAGATTCTGGTTATCAACCCTTTATCTGTTGCATAGTTTGCAAATATATTTTCCCATTCTGTCGGTTTCCTATTCACTTTCCTGACTGTTTCTTTTGCAGTACAGAAACTTTTCAATTTGATGCAATCCCAGTAGTTAATTTTGGTTTTCAGTGCCTGTGCTTCTGGGGTCTTTTCCAAGAAGTCTTTGCCAGTACCTATGTCTTGCAGGGTTTCTCCTATGCTCTCTAGTAATTTGATGGTGTCGGGTCGTAGGTTTAAATTTTTAATCCATGTTGAATGAATTTTTGTGTAAGGTGAAAGGTAGGGGTCTTGCTTCATGGTTCTGCACGTGGAAATCCAGTTTTCCCAGCACCATTTATTAAACAGACTGACCTTACTCCAGGGACTGGTTTTGGATCGTTGATCAAATATAAGTTGGCTGTAGGTGTTTGGATTGATTTCTGGAGTTTCTATTCTGTTCCATGGGGTTAACTCTTAACTTAGTGTATGGCTAGTATAACTGAAAATAGAAAATAGATCATTATAAAAATTAAGAGAGGGAGTAAGTAAGAGAGGATGGAGGAGGAAAGATGGTAAAGTTGGCAGAGGATAGGGTAAGAAGTATCATTATACACCTAAATTTGTATATATGAAAAATATGAAGTTTATTTACATTAAATAAGGAAGGTAAAAAATGATTAAAATAAAAAAGAAGTTGTGCTGAATCAAATAAAAATACAGTCTTGTCAATAAAATTGGCTAACATCCTCCTTTGTGGTATTTTCTTCTTACCATGGGCTAGAGTAGTAATAATAGTACCATATAAGCCTTGGACACCAAATGTCAATGTAGGCAAAATGACCATTGTCTGTTTGTGAGTAGCAATATAAAGGAACCACTTTGGGATCACTAGCTTCGTTTTCAGAACCCCACTGATTTGAAAATTTGCCAAAATCTTATGTGAAAGGAGAATAATATCAATGAATAATATCAATGTTTCTTGATAAGAAAAATAATTTATATGTATTTATTACAGCAGTTTAGCATATTTTAACTACGTTTATATAAACACACAAAAGAATAAAAGGATAACGTGACAGAGATTTTTCTTCTGAAGATAGATACTCATGTCAACTCAGCCAGAGATATAAATCAGATCAACATTTGCCCTGGGTAATAACTGTGCATTTATTAGATTGCCTTGCCTCATCAGCATTGATCTACTGTAGTTTTTTTAAAGGTTTGTTTTATTTATTTGAAACAGTTACAGAGCGAGGTAAAGAAACAGAGAGAGAGGTCTTCCATCTGCTGGTTCTCCTCCCAGATGGCTGCAAAGGCCAGAATTAAGCCAATCTGAAAGTAGGAGCCAGTAGCTTCTTTCAGATCTGCCACATGGGTTCAGGGGCTCAAGGTCTTGGACGATCTTCCACTGCTTTTCTAGGCATAGCAGAGAACTGGATTGAAAGTGGAGCATCTAGGTCTCAAACCGGTGTGCATATAGGATGCCAGCACTGTGGGCTGGGGCTTTGACCCTCTTCACCACAGTGCTAGCCTCAATCAATTGTATTTATCTATGGATGCAAGATTCCTTGTTGAGAGAAGAGAGCAGGGAAACCAAAGGGGTGGACGGAGGCTAGACTTTGTAGCTTACTCCTACCTACTATCTTTCAAGGTTTGATAAATTCTGAGAGGAGAAGAGAAAGGAATTAGAAAAAAAAGAATGGAGGGAGAAAGCTAGAATGGGGAAAATCCAGTTGGGGTGAAGGTGGATCTTGTTTTAAGGTCATTGCCCAGTGTTAATCCATGACAGATCCTAACCAACGTCAAATGCAATCCTGTAGCTCCACCTTTTACTGAAAAGGAAGCTGCTTCCTCAATGTCTGTGATAAAGACCCTTTGCAGGTGTGCTCCATTACTCTCCAGGGGTTCATTTGGAATGTAGGAACTGCAGTAGGACAGCTAAACTGTGCCATATTGATAGGTTCACAAAGTATTTGTGAGTAAATGAAAGTAAACAGAGGAAGCAGAGCAAGGGAAAATGATGTGTGTCAAATCATTACTGCAAAGGTACAGGAACAGAATGAAGCTGAGATGCTCTTTCTTGGCAGCTGTCTGTCCTGGCAAGCAAAACTCCAACCTTACTGAATTAGGAAGAACCCTCACTCACTCTGTTGGTATGACCCCATATTTTTATAAACTTGACACACAGAATGTTATTTGCCACCAAGGATTGTCTCATTACTCTGGAGAGAGTAATAACAATAGAATAGCTAATGGTGCTGAGGCATCTCACTATTTATAAGCCCTTTACTGTGTGGTTGACACTGGTGGTTTCCAGTTTGCTCTTCTATGCCTCCATACCCTGCCCTTCTCTTCCCCGTTATGTGCTCTGTGTGATTGTCAAGGAAACTCATCCTTAAAGACTATTTTACTTGGACCATGCGATCTCTGACTTGTGTTTGAGTTAGGCCAAAAGGAGAGATACTCACTAGTAGGGCTGAACATAGTGGTCACATGGTCATGAAAAGAAGGTTTATCTATATCCAGGGCATCTTTGGGCTGCTGCTTTAATTTACTCGTATATTCAGTTTTTTTACCCGCTAAGGGTTCCTAAGTAGGGATCGGAATACTTTTCTGTGTTTTTCTGCAAAAAAGACTACATGTAAAAGGGGAGATGTTATCCAATCCCCTCCTTTAGCCAGATATGGAGGAAAGTTGTTTGGATAAATAGACAAGGTTTATTCTGCTTCTGCCTCATAAGGATCATGCATGCATCTTCTACGGAAACTAGGAAAGGATGACACTCAAGCAAGTACTTTGCTAAATGAAAAAAATCTCCGTTTTCCCAGCTGTTTGAGGTCAGTTCCCTCTCCCTGACATACACATCCTCACTGTACCACCACCATTTTTACATTAATGCCATTCACAAATGTTATGCAATAAAGGATGGCATGAATTGATCTGGTTTATTGCAACATGAAAATATTTTTTTTTGACAGGCAGAGTGGACAGTGAGAGAGAGAGAGACAGAGAGAAAGGTCTTCCTTTTGCCGTTGGTTCACTCTCCAATGGCCGGGCGCGCCGCGCTGATCCGATTACCATACAAGGAAAGTGCTATGACTCTCCCATTTCATTATTGAAACATACAGGGCACAGGGTAACTCAGCAACTTACCTGAGTTCTCTAGGTATTTACAGATGAATCCATGTGACCTGGTTTCAGGTTTTCTACAATTAAATATTGTGCTACATTGCTTCCAGAAACGGGAAAAGACCCAGAATGGCTTTTATAATCACTGCCCTAACCATGAAATAACCTTAGTTTCTACCAATCAGTCATGAAAACCTTCAGCATTAAATTACAACAAAGAGAAAATAGGAAGGATGCATTTCTAGTAAAGTGATAATGGCATCGGACTTGCATGTTAGTCCTTCCTCAACCCATTTCTAACAGCTTCAACCTCCAGTGAAGTAAGGTTAGATTATTCCTCAGGTTCCTTGGCCATTTTCATAGTCAATAAACAATTATTGTGAATTGCATCAAACTCCAAGGGATCTGGTGGAGTGGGCTTATGTTTTCCTACATAAATGGAACCTCAATCTTCTATATGAGAATGTCTTCACCATCACAAATTATCTAGAAAAAACATGAAGGTGAATCTTTTAACCCCAAGTTCTGGCGGCACTCTTTTTAATAAAAGGTACAAAGTTATGCTAGACACTAAAACCTGGTGACAGAGGAGCAGACAGCTTGGTTTGCAGGGAAGGGATATTCCTCACTTCAAAGTTAACAATCAAAGTGCCAGCATGACAAGAAGATGAACTCCTAAGAGGCCCTGAAAAATTGGCAAATCCATTAGCACAGGGAGTTGACCATTCTGATTGTAAATCGATGACTCATTTTGGCACTGCCCTGACAGTTGCTGAATTATCACATTAAGACAACTGATTAAAGGGAGAGAGAGAGAGATGCAGATATGAGGTGCATGGTTTCCTATTTACAGCCCTTGTCTCTATTGATGGGGAACAGTGTTTTTTTTTCTTCTATTTGTTGAATTCTTTACTTAGTGCAGGGTTAAGCTTATGATTATAAAATAAACTGAGAGCAGATCATTGCAAAAATTAAAAGAAAAAATAAGAAAGGAAGGAGGAAGGAAGCAGGGGAGGAAGGAGAAGATGGGAAGAGTCACTATGTGCTTTAATCAGCAGAAATGAAGCATTACAAACTTCTTTAGCTTTTATAAATAAAAATTATTTAGAAGCCAATCACCTATAATAAAGTGAAGTAGCAAATAAAATAAATATCTATATAATTATTAAAAATAAAGATAATAAACAGAATGGATACCAGGTTAGCTCTCTATCAATAAGTTAATGCGAAGGAGCCATCCTTGCAAAAATAAGCACCTATCTCTTTTGTAGCACACACACTTTCTTATTGGTTAAGGTTAAAAAAGCATTCCACTCCTCATAACTGACATACACATAGCTCTATTAAAACATCAGATTGTGCATATATATTGTGTGGTATATATTATTGGCCATGGAGAGGAGAAAAAAGAAGACAACAGCAATTTTAATGCATTTAACCATCTATTAAAAATAAATGCTGGTATTTCATAATGGGCAATGGAGGCACATACATAGATGAAGTCAGGTTTACCTCCCATGTGGAAGCTTGCAATCTAGCAGGGACCCTGGGAAAAGAAGCATATACCACATACTGTGATCAATGTAAACATAGTATGCTCTCAGAATATAAGGAGGGACTTCCCAATCTCTCAGGCAACCAGAAAAATGTTCCTGGAGGTGGTGTTGAATTTTTGAAGGGTAAAGTGATTTCCATGAAAGGATCAAAAGTCATTTCAAGTGGAAATGGATGCTTGTGTGCAGATCTGGCCATTTACAGAGAAGGATTTTGCATGAAGTAGGAGTTCAGACTGGGTAACATTTCAGAGTTTCCCAACTTGAAGATTTTACTCTTCAGTTTTTAAATTGAACTTTACCAGTTTTTAAACAAGCAAATACATAAAAGAAAAAAAAGAAGAAAGAAACCACCACTAACACAGAAACAAAAATGCAAATCTTGCTCTCAAGTCCTTTACCACTGTGGTACTTTCTCTTTTGTGCAATTAGCTTTCTTTATCACACCTCATCTCAGGGCACACCTGTGCTGTGCACATCTCAGTAATGTGTACAGAGGGAGATGTCAGTCAAAGAGTACAAAGTTGCAGTTGCAGAAGGTGCAGCTGAAGATGCAGATTATCTAGTGGACACCACTAGGACTATAGCGAATATTAGTGAATTGTAGGCTGGAAATTTGTTAAGACATCAGGTTTTAGTTGTTCTTACCAAAAAAGCACACAAAAAGCCATTATGAGAAATAATGATTGTGTTCATTCACCTTGCATTTTAAAGTTTAGACTATATATGTGCATCAAGACATCTTGCTATTCTTCTAAGTATCACAGGAACTCCCTCATAGGTGGAATCTTAATAAAAAAAAAAAAGTCTACTGCACGGAAGTTTAAAGTAGAATGATAGTTATCAGAGGCTCTGAAGGGAAAGGGAAAGTTGACTAATAGGTACACAATTACATACTTTAGAGTAAGATGTTCCACTGTAACCCACTGTAAAGTGGCTAAGCATAGTGTACTGTTATTTTTGTAAGTGTATATTTTAAAAAAATAGAAGGTAGAATTTTGAACATTTTCACCATAAAATGATATGAGGGAACTATGCAGGAAGTTAGATGGTGATAAATGAGCCGGGAGATTTTCCTACAATTGTTGTCTCTGTAACCCTATGCTGTAACTGCACCCCCTTGCATGCGTATCCAGAATATCTGTCAATCCATGAAAATCTTGTGTCTTATCTGGGACAAGGAAGGAGTAGACACCACGACAACCAGGTAGAAGTTAAGCCCCACGTGGAAGAGTCATGAAATTTCCAGAATATCTCATTTACACTAAGCCTTTCAGAAACTCCACTTCATTTGTATATTCAATTAGGGGATCACTCCTGACTACATAAAAGAGTTTGTCACTCATGGAAGCAGCAGTGTTTTTTTGGATTCTTGCCATTTGTGTCAGTCCTTCTCTCCTCATAGGCATCTTTCTGGCCCTTTCCTGATAGGTGTACATCATCGTGGGTTTGCCCACATGCACACATCAATATATTCTCACTCTCTCACTTTAAATCCTGCTCTTATTTATGTACCTTACACCTTTGCTTTAAATTCTTACCTCACCTGAGGACAAGACTTGACACAAAAACTGGAAAAAAAAACAGTACTAGAACAAAAAAACATACTAAAAGGGATAAAGTATTACATTGTACATCAAGAGTCAGGACAAGGGCTGATCAAGTCATTGTTTCTCATAGTGTCCATTTCACTTCAACAGGTTTCCCCTTTGGTGCTGTTAGTTGTCGCCAATCAAGGAGAAAATATATGTGTTCCTTTGGGACTGGCTTAATTCATTCAGCATAATGATTTCCAGATTCCTCCATCTTGTTGCAAATGAAGGGATTTCTTTTTTTTTTTTTTTAACACCAAGATTTTTTTAATCATTTGCAATTATCTTTATACACAGAAGATCAATTTAATATTATAGTATGTAAGGATTTCATCAGTTTGCACCCACACAGAAACACAAAGTGAAAAAAATACTGTTTCATTACTAGTAATAGCGTTATTTCACATTGGATAACACATTAAGGACGGATCCCTCATGAGACATAAGTACACAGTGACTCCTGAAATTGATTTAACAATTTGACACTCTTGTTTATGGCGTCAGTAATCTCCCCAGGCTCTAGTCATGAGTTGCCGAGGCTATGGAAGCGTTTAGGGTTCGCCGACTTTGATCTTAATCCGACAGGGTCATAGTCAAAGTGGAGGTTCCCTCCTCCCTTCAGAGAAAGGTACCTCCTTCTTTGATGGCCCCGATCTTTCCACTGGGATCTCACTCACAGAGATCTTTCATTTAGGTCTTCTTTTTTTTTTTTTTTGTTTTTCAGAGTGTCTTAGCTTTCCATGCCTAAAATATTCTCATGGGCTCTTGAGCCAGATCCGAATGCCTTAAGGGCTGATTCTGAGGCCAGAGTGTTATTAAGGACATCTGCCATTCTATGAGTCTGCTGTGTATCTCGCTTCCCATGTTGGATCATTCTCTCTCTTTTTCATTCTATAAGGTTAGTATTAGCAGACACTAGTCTTGTTTGTGTGAACCCTCAAATGAAGGGATTTCATTGTTTTTGACTGCTGTGTAGTATTCTAGAGAGTATACATGTCCCATAATTTCTTTATCCAGTCTACTGTTGATGGGCATTTGGGTTGGTTCCAGGTCTTAACTGTTGTGAATTGAGCTGCAATAAACATTAAGGTGCAGACAGCTTTTTTGTTTGACCAATTTAATTTCCTTTGGGTAAATTCCAAGGAGTGGGATGGCTGGGTTGTATGGTAGGGTTATATTCAGGTTTTGAGGAATCTCCAGACTGACTTCCATAGTGGCTTAACCAGTTTGCATTCCCACCAACAGTGGGTTAGTGTTCTTGTACTAGTAGTTGAACTATGTAATTAACAAACAATATTTCTTAGGTGTTTAATTTAACTGAAAAGTGATCCCTGTTAAATATAAGAGTGGGAATAAGAGAGGGAGGAGATGTACAATTTGGGACATGCTCAATCAGACTTGCCCCAAATGGTGGAGTTAGAATCGTACCAGGGGATTCCAATACAATCCCATCAAGGTGGCATGTACCAATGCCACCTCACTAGTCCAAGTGATCAATTTCAGTTCACAATTGATCACACTGATAGGTCTAAGAGTCAAAGGGATCACACAAACAAGACTAATGTCTGCTAATACTAACTGATAGAATAAAAAAGAGAAAGAACAATCCAGCATGGGAAGCGGGGTACACAGCAAACTCATAGAATGGCAGATGTCCTAAATAGCACTATGGCCTCAGAATCAGCCCTTAAGACAGTCAGATTTTGCTGAAGAGTCCATGAGAATATTTTAGGCATGGAAAGCCAAGACACTCTGGCAAAAAAAAAAAAAAAAAAGCAAAAAACAAAACAAAACAAAACAAAACAAAAAAACAAAAATCAAAACCTAAATGAAAGATCTCTGTAAGTGAGATGTCAGTGGAAAGAACGGGGCCATCAAAGAAGGAGGTACCTTTCTCTGAAGGGAGGAGAGAACTTCTGCTTTGACTATGATCCTGTCAGAACAAAATCGAAATTGGTGAACTCAAAAGGCTTCCATAGCCTTGGCAACTCATGTCTAGAGCCTAGGGAGATTTCTGACGCCATTAACAAGAGTGTCAAATTGTTAAGTCAACAACAGGAGTCACTGTGTACTTACTTCTCATGTGGGATCTGTCCTTAATGTGTTATCCAATGTGAAGTAATGCTATAACTAGTACTGAAACAGTACTTTACACTTTGTGTTTTTGTGTGGGTGCAAACTGATGAAATCTTTACTTAATATATACTAAATCAATCTTCTGTATATAAAGATATTTGAAAATGAATCTTGATGTGAATGGAATGGGAGAGGGAGTGGGAGATGGGAGGGGTGCAAGTAAGAGGGAAATTATAGGGGGGAAGCCATTGTAATCCATAAACTGTACTTTGGAAACTTATATTTACTAAATAAAAGTTAAAAAAAAACTTGAAAACATATTCCAATAACAAATAAAACATTAAGTTTTTTAGGCGAATGATATATTTACCCTGCTTGGACACTGTAAAATGTACACACACCACCCTGGGTTCTAGTCCTTGTCGGGGAGCCAGATTCTGTCCCGGTTGCTCCTCTTCCAATCCAGCTCTCTTCTGTGGCCCAGGAGTGCAGTGCAGGATGGCCCAGTGCTTGGGACCTGCACCCCATGGGAGACCAGGATAAGTACCTGGCTTCTGGCTTTGGATCAGTGCAGTGCGCTGGTTGCTGCGCGCTGGCCACGGCCGCCATTGGAGGGTGAACAAACAGCAAAAAGGAAGACCTTTCTCTCTGTGTCTCTCTCTCTCTCACTGTCCACTCTGCCTGTCAAAAAAATGTATATAACACTTTTTTTCACAAATCCTTTTAAAATATTTTAGCATGAACAATATTTTTTTACGTTTTCAAATCTTAAATATATTTATATAGAGCCATATGCAGATGCTCCTTGTCTAACTAAGGGTTATTTCCAAATAAAACTTATCAAGCTCAAAATAATCATAAGTTCAAATTCATTTTATACACCTAATATACTGAACATCACAATTTAGCCTACTGTACCTTAAATATGTTGTGAATGCTTAGATTAGCCTAAAGCTGGACAAAATTACCTAACAAAAGCCTACAGTAAAGTTTTGAATATATCATGTGATTTTTTTGAATACTTCTGTCCAAAAATTTCTAAAATACTACAATGTAGAATAGCAATGGATTATCCTAGCGATCACATGTTTGACTGGGAGCTGTGGCTTGCTGCCACCTCCCAGGATTGTGAATGAGTATCTTATGGCATATCACTATCCCAGGAAAAGATCCAAATTCAAAATTCTAAATAACAGTTTTGACAGAGTGAGTATTGATTTTACGCCAGTGTACAGTCAAATGAATATAAGTTGAACTACTGTAAGTAGAAGATAGTCTGTATTATCTATCTATATATCTACTATCAACTAGCTATCCAACCATCCAATTTTTTTAGCTTTTAAATTTCCAATCCACTTTTATTCTATTTCCTTCCCTGAGCCTGACTTTATTTTTCTCCTTGATGATTTGAAGATTTTCATAACTCTTATCTCATTGATAAGAGTTGATTTTTTTAATGTGATATCCTAAGCACATGAGCAAACATATTCCTAAAAACTAACAGCCATGCCCCTAAATTCACCAATATTGGTTCACTTTGGCAGACTGGCTCAGTTAATTCAATACAGCAAAACCTTCTTCAACTCACCAAAACATTTCATTCAGTTTTATGCTATTCCAGAGGAATATGCCACCTCATGGAGCTCAGGAAAGATTATCTCCCAATCAGAACTGAGTCTTTGAACACCATAGCCTGGCCGTAGACAATGCACTTTTGTTCTCCACACTCAAAGTTGCCAATGATATTAAGCAAAAGACACAATATGCAAGTATGTTGAGTTGCTTACTAGAAAAAAAAAGTAATTAGTGAGGAAACTTTATTATTCCTAGACCCTGTTTTACCATTGCTATGATACTGATAATTCTTGGAGGGTAAGGTTGTGACTGATATCCCAAGTAATCACTTTCATTCATTTATACAGTAAATGTTAAACTATGTTTATGACACTGTTTTAGATGCTCGAGAAATAATAGTATAAAATCATAAATACATCCTTATTCTAATGAAACTAGCCTTGTGACGTACAGAGACATACCACAAGCAAAATAAACTGTGTGGCATATTAATCCTAAAATATCATTTAGTTATTTATTTTTAAATTGTAATCTTTCCTATATTTTTACTTAATTTATTAAAAACATAAGTGATTTTAAACAGTTTATCAAAAAATCATATTTTTTTAAATGTTACTTTTTATGTATACTTATTTATTTATTCTTCCTGCCCTCCTTTCATCTTCCTTTCTCTTTATTTTTTAGTTTTTGAGATAATATATCTTAAATTTAGATTACAGTAAGAAGCTTAATACTCATGTTTAAAAAGTTTAAAAAGTAAAAGGCAAAATGGCCCTAGTTTAGTGGCAATACAGACAACAACTATAAACAATAATTACAAGGGAACATTTCTCCTATGTAAGGTAAATTTTAAAGTAATCACACATCATTAACACTATAGTAGTGTAACAGTCTTTTTTTTTTTTTTTTTTGACTAGCAGAGTTAGACAGTGAGAGAGAGAGAGACAGAGAGAAAGGTCTTCCTTCCATTGGTTCAACCCCAAAGGACTGCTATGGCTGGTGTGCTGCACTGATCCAAAGCCAGGAGGAGCCAGGTGCTTCCTCCTGGTCTCCCATGCGGGTGCAAGGCCTAAGCACTTGGGCCATCTTCCACTGCCCTCCTGGGCCACAGCGAGAGAGCTGGACTGGAAGAGGAGCAACCGGGACAGAGCCGGCACCCCAACAGGGACTAGAACCCAGGGTACCAGTGCTGCAGGCGGAGGAATAGCCTGTGGAGCCACGGCGCAGGCCAAGTGTAACATTCTTAACCATCAGTTTGACAAAGGTTTTGTAAACAGCGATTCTTAATTCTCTTCCTTCCTTCCTCCCTTTCTTTTCCTTCCTTCCTTCCTTCCTTCCTTCCTTCCTTCCTTCCTTCCTTCCTTCCTTCCTTCCTTCCTATTTTTTTTTGACAGGCAGAGTGGATAGTGAGAGAGACAGAGAGAAAGGTCTTCTTTCGCCGTTGGTTCACCCTCCAATGGCCGCCGAGGTCGGCATGCTGGGGCCTGCTCATCATGCTGATCCGAAGCCAGGAGCCAGGTGTTTCTCCTGGTCTCCTATGCGGGTGTAGGGCCCAAGAACTTGGGCCATCCTCAGCTGCACATTCTGGGCACAGCAGGAGCTGGCCTGGAAGAGGGGCAACTGGGACAGAATCCGGCGCCCCAACAGGGACTAGAATCTGGGGTGTCGGTGCCACAGGCGGAGGATTACCCTATTGAGCCGCAGCGCCGGCTCTTTCTTTCTTTCTTTCTTTCTTTCTTTCTTTCTTTCTTTCTTTCTTTCTTTCTTTCTTTCTTTCTTTCTTTCTTTCTTTCTTTTTCTTTCTCTCTCTCTCTCTCTCTCTCTTTCTGTCTTTCTTCTTTTTCTTTCATCTTTTCCTTTCTTGCTGCAGTATTTGAGATGTGGAGAAAGAGATGAGGGAGGGAGGAATGGGGAAAGAAATAGAAATTCCCATCCCCTGCTCTTCTCTGCAGAAGGCTCAGATGGCCAGGGCGGAATCAAGCCAAAGCTGGGAGCCAACAACTCAGTCTCCCACATAGGTGGCTGGGATCTGAACACTTGAACCAATCTGATGGTTCCCACGGTTAAGCATTAACAGGGAACTAGAATCAGGAGTTCAGATTTGAAACAGACATTCTTATATAGGATATGGCATCATTTTTTTCAAATAATTATTTATTTATTTGAGAAGCAAATCAACACAGAAACAGGAATAGATAGAGAAAGAGATCTTCCATCTGCTGGCTTGCTCCCCAAATGGCTGCTGCAGCCAGGTTTGGGCCAGGCCTAAGCCAGGAGTAAGCAACTCCATCCTAATCTGCTCTGTGCCAGGGGCCCAAGAACTTGGCCCATCTTTCACTGGTTCCTAGGCACATTAACAGGAAACTGATTAGAAGTAGAGTAGCTGGGACTCAAACAGGCACTCTGATATGGAATGCAGGTATCAAAGTGGTGGTTTGGCTCTCTGTACTGCAGTGATGGCCCTGAGATGCGGTGTCATGATTGGCGTCTTAACCACCAAGCCAACTGCTTGACCCATTAATCCTAAAATGTTAATCATAGATTTAATTATTTGTCATGCTTCATTTGAGTCTTTTAGGCATTTATATATGTTTTCTACTACTGGAACAGAGGAAATTTTCCATCTCATAATCATTGATGTCTAATGTTTGATAGTAAGCAGAGTACTATGGCAGGAAAATGCAGGCAAGAGGTCAAAGAACTGTAAGACTTTAGTAAGGTATGCATTTCTTGTAGGGCTTCATAATTTTGTGTGGTTCATCATCAAAAAGAAGCCCTAATGAGTTTGAATCACAACTCTCCTAGAATACTGATCTCTGCTGTTTTCAGAAGCCTCTGAATAAGATGGGCTCTGCCGGTTTTCCTGGATCCATCAGAGTCTTCTGAGTGGTGATTATTCTTAAAGAATAGCCAAGGCTAGCATTGTGGCTTATCAGGTAAAGCTGCCGCCACTTGTGGCGCTTGCATCCCATATGGGTCCCAACTGCTCCACTTCCAACCCAGCTCCCTGCCAATGTACCTGGGAAAGCAGCAGAAGATGGCCAAAGTACTTGGGGCCCTGCACCCACATGGGAGACCCAAAGCGGCTCCTGGAACCTGGCTTTGGACTGGGTCCCAGCTTTTTGGAGAGAGAATTTCCAGGATGGAAATCAATCTCTATTTCTCCTTCTCTCTCTTCCTTTCAAATATATAAATAGATCTTTTAAAAAGAAGAACATAACCCTTAAACCATTAACTGAGTCTTTCTAAACATTTTTATTGTTATGTTTATTTTTGGATATGAATCTAATTAACAAGGATCCAGATACCAAATACACAGTTTAAGTCACAGAAATTGCTACCATTTATTAAATATAAACTCTTTATAGGGTAGTTTGCTTTAAATATTTCATCTCTAATTGTCAGAACCCTTAATGGCATCACTTCTCGGCCTTTTGGCTAAGATCAAGTGTAGAACCCTTAATGGCATATGTCATCATACTCATTTTACAGATGAGGACATGTAAAATATGCAGAAGATACATGAGGAGGAATATGGTAAAACCTGTTTGTGCCTTCAAAGTATATCTTCCTACTGTGTCATGACAATTATGGAACTTCACAGTGCTCCTAATTTTATATCAAGAGAAACCTACAATATCATCTAGTCTTAATCTTCTAATCATTACACTGGGCTATTTTTAATAGCAGTTTCACCCAATTATTTTTACGAAAACAAGGAATAGAACTCAAGTTTAGAAAGTCTGGCAACAAGTATTTGCTTTTTTTTTTTTTTAAGAGAGAGGTAGAGTTTATCCTCCAATAGCCTTATTAGTTACAAATCTTAATGAAAAAATAGATTGTGGTCACAATTTCACAGCATAGTTAAGAAGAAGGGGCTTGCAGTGGATAAATCTAGATTCAAGCACTACCTCACATCTCACATACACTTTGTGTATAAAAGACTCAACTCTGAGCCCAACTTTCCATCCATTAATTGAGATGGCTGCTGCCTTTAATGAAGCCCAAGGGAAAATGCAAGTAAGGAAACTTAATTTGGTCTATAAGAGACAGCTAATATTATTAAAGCAATCTATGGTGAATCTATGTGGTATAATGTAAAAGCTGTGGTAGGCAAAATAAGGCCTGCCCAAAACGTACATTCCTAATGTCTTGAACCTGCAAATTAATTGCATTATATAAAAAAGGGGAATTAAGGTAGCAGATAGAGCTAAGGTTCTAATGCGACAACTTTAAATTAGGTGATGCTTCTAGATTATAAGTATGGACCCAATGTAATCTCAAGGGTCCTTCAAAGTGAAACAGGAGATAAGAAGATAAAGCCAGAGAGTTAGCAAAGTGAGAAGGTCCCAGACTGTCAGTGTGGGCTTTGAAGAAGGGGTAGGAGCCCATGATCACAGGAAAACATGCAGCTTCTCAAAGCTGGAAAGCATAGAGAAATGGATTGCCTATTGGAGTCTTGAGAAGGAACCAAGCACTGACAACCCCTAGATGATAGTCCAGTGAGATCTATATCAGAATCTTGACCTCTGAGACACTACATTTGCATTGCTTAGGTTACTAAGTTATAGTAATCTGTTACAGCAGCATTAGGAAACTAACAGAAAAGTAAAGAGCCAAAGAGCCTTGTTTTGGGCTCTGTAAATGCATAGTTCTATTATGGTGAACTTTCTTTAAACCACTCATTTTCCTAATCTATGGAACAGGAATGATAATGCCAATTGCTCCACAGTGTTGGGGGCCTAAAAGCATTACCACACATATAGTAATGATTCAGAGTACTGATTGGCTGATGAAAATTACTTGAAAATGTTAACAACAAACACTATCTTAGAAGGAGACAGTAACATCAGAAATTTGGTTTTCCATTCATCAAATGCTGTAAAGTCTTAAACAGCTACATTTCTAAACCAGTAGTTGCATGAACTGGGAAAGTGGCTAGTGGAGTGCAGAACTCACACCCAGGGAGGACAATTAAGGTCACAATGATAGGGAGAACAAAGGCCAGGAAAAAGAAGACCCTCAGCTGTGATAATGAAAAAGAAAGACAGACATGCGTGTGAAGAACTCACAACAATGGCAGACCAGGTTGCCATTCTCAAGCTAGAGTTTTATCACTTTTGCCTTTAAAGAACAGCTCCATTGCTTTCAATCATGGGTGTGGAGAATGCACATAATGATTTGGCATTTCAAAGAAATAAAATTTAAAAGAGCCACTAAAGCTATCCATTCCTCTTTACTAAACTTAAAACATCAAAAATAGATGTCCCTGGCATGATAACACACTGAAGTCATTTTAAAAGAAAATTAGAATTTCTATTCCTCATTTTCCTTTCTCCCCAGTCAGGTTTCAAGCAGATGGGAATATCAATTTAGTTACTTGACATTTAGAAGCATAAATGACTTAAGAGCTTTATGATCCCCTCTCATTGAAGCATATTTGATAACATCTGCCCAACATCTTATACTCACATCACAGCCAAGTATGATTTAACAGGAAGAGAATGGCTGGAATCCAGCACCCTAGGGGTTCCTTCCCTTGTCCTGATACTAACATAAACAGCAGTCAGTACCAAGTGATAAATAAAGCTGTTTATTCTTTGGGCATCTTGTTTACCTTTACCCTAGCAAATATGCAATTATTAATATGAAGGCACTAGAGAGAGAATATGTAATAGTTTTTCTCAAGGATAAAATGAGGCTGCTCATGGGAAAGCTTTTATTCAAAACTCTAGGGGAAGGGAAATTGTATTAGAGGAACTTCAAAAACATTGGAAAATATGGTTAAGGTCTCATTTTTAAAGAACGGAAGTCAAGTGTCAAATTGTTAAATCAACTTCAGGAGTCACTGTGTACTTACATCTCATGTGGGATCTGTCCTTAATGTGTTGTCCAATGTGAAGTAATGCTATAACTAGTACTGAAACAGTACTTTACACTTTGTGTTTCTGTGTAGGTGCAAACTGATGAAATCTTTACTTAGTATATACTGAATCAATCTTCTGTATATAAATATAATTAAAAATGAAAAAAAAATCTTGGTGTTAAATTGGAAATTGCATAGAACATTAATCAATTTAAAAAGAAATATATCATGTAGAATCTCTGTCCTTAATGTGCTATACATTGTGAATTAATACTATAACTAGTACTCCAACAGTATTTTTCACTTTGTGTTGCTATGTGAGGACAAACTGTTGAAATCTTTACTTAATATATACTAAACTGATCTTCTGTATATAAAGAGAATTGAAAATGAACCTTGATGTGAATGCAAGGGGAGAGGGAGTGGGAAAGGGGAGCATTGTGGGTGGGAGGGAAGTTATGGTGGGGGGAAGCCATTGTAATCTATAAGCTGTATTTTGGAAATTTATATTCTTTAAATAAAAGCATTATAAAAAATTAAAAAAAAAAGAACGGAAGTCTCTCTATTATTAGCTATTTCCTAAAATTTTTGCTATCTGTACTGGAAATTCCAGTTCTCTTTATATAATAAATTCCAAAGTATATTTATTTTATCATCCCAATAATTATCAGTCTCAAGCCAGTAATATCACATACAGATGTATATTCTAATCTTTCCATTTCATGGTGTCCTTTTGAAGAAGAGGTGAATGTCATTTCTAGAACATTTATGTGGACTTATTGGGTAACTTCAACAGATGCGAACCAACATTCAGCAAAATCACTTGAACAAATATAAAGCAAGTATCTTCAAACCCAGTATTCTCATCTAAATGACATAAAAATCTCCCTTTGTACATTGCATGTAGATATTGGCTAATGAATAACTTTAATTCCTTCACATTGTCCATTCTGCATTGTGTGTGGGTCTATGGCATCCTCAGTGTCCTGAGAAACTACCCAGTCAGTCAGTACTCAGTTAATATCTGCAACAAATGGGTTAATTAATTTGAGTACTCTATTAGTCACCATGGATTAGGGAAACTAGTAGAGCACAAAAAATGTAATGTATATGAGCAAAATTGACATTTTGAGATTTGATTATTGTTTATGGCTCTTGTCTATAATGTTGAGCTACAATGATTTTTTTTTCCTTCTTACAATTTGTTGAACTCTTTACTTAGTGGAGGGGGTGGTTAAGCTTATAATTATAAAATAAACTGGAAGAGTGTCATTGAAAATTTAAAAGAAAAAATAAGAAAGGAAGAAAGAACAAGGGTGGGGGCCTTGGTAGCAGGGAGGATAGAGTGGGAAGTATCACTATAGCCCTAAGCTTATATATATATTAACTACATGAAATTTGTCCTCCTGATATAAATAAAAAAATAAATTTGCAATGCTTTCCACTCTATAGTACTGGCTTGTAAGATTAAGGACTTTTCGAGTATATATGGTGCAACTGGAATTAATTTGCCTAGTTCCTGTATAATATAAATAATGATAATAAAATACGGAATTATTTTATTTTGTACTGAAAATTATATTGGTATATATTTATATGGTAGAGAGTGGTGTTATGATTTCTTTAATATTATGAAGAATCATTCAATCAAGCTAAGTGACATACTCATCACCTCAACTATTTAACTTTTGTGTAATGAGAACATTTGGAAATCACTTAGTGAAATTTAAATATATAGTATTCAAATATTAACTATATTCACCATGCTGTGAAATTCATCTCAAGAAAAAAAAAAGACACTTTTGCCTCCTAAGTGACACTTTGTGTCACTTGATTCTTACCACCCCACTCTTAATTCCTCTAGCCAGCTTCTGATACACAGCTTTCTACTTTCTGCCTCTATGAGTCCAGATGTTTTGTATATCACTTGTACATTACAAATGGTGTATAAATTAGTACAATTACTATAAAACCCAATATGGAGGTTCCTCAGGAAATATAAATATAACTACTATATGATCCAGTAAACTTACTTCTTGAGTGTTTACCCAAAACATTTGAAATCAGTATGTCGAAGAGACTTCTACAATCCCAATTTCATTGAAGCAGCATTCAAAGTAGAAAAGATGAATGTATAAAGAAAATATGATACACACACACACACACACACAATGGATTTATTTCAGCTGTTAAAAAAAAAAGAAATTCTGTCTTTTGTGATAACATTATTGGAATTGGACAACAGTGTGCTAAGTGAAATAAATCAAATACAGAAAGACATATATGGAATTTTGAAGCTAGAAGGAACCTTAAAGGTCAAGTAATCCAATATCCTATGTTTGCAATTTACAGGGTGATTTTAGCATTTCAAAGTGCTACAACAAATTATCTAGTCAAAACTTTGTAAAACACTTCAAGAAACATCATAATTCATTTTATGCACTGGACTGGAATTAAATTCCAATAATTTAGTTCACAAAACAGTTCTGTGATGGGCCAGTGCTGCAGTGAAGGTAAAGCTGCTGCCTCCAACTCTGGCATTCATATGGGTACTGGTTTGAGTCCCAGCTGCTCCATTCTGATCCAGCTCCCTGCTAATGCACCTGCGCAGGCAGCAGAGGATGGCCAGAGTGCTTGGGACCCTGAACCCGTGTGGGAGACCCAGAAGAATCTCCCGGATCCTAGCTTTGGATTGGCCCAGCTCTAGCTGCTGGGGCCATTTGGAGAGTGAACCAGCAGATGGAAGACCTTTCTCTCTCTCTCTTTCTCTCTCCCTCCCTTTTCTCCTTTTTCTCTTTCTCTGTGGCTCTGCCTTGCAAATAAATAAATAAATCTTCAAAAAAAAATCACAATCCTATGTTACATTTTATTTTCCGTAAAATGCGACTCTGGAGAGCAAGTATACACCGTAACAATTTATCATATTAATTAAGACCCCCATTTTTCACATCAGAGTACCTGAGTCTGGTTCTTGGCCTTTGTCTTGACTTCAGCTTCCTTAGCTAAGGTACAGTATGGAAAGCAGTGGCGATGACTCATGCAATTGGGCGCCTGCCACCCGTTTGGGAGACCCGGATTGAATTCCCAGCTCCTGGCTTCAACCTGGGCCCATGCTCAACAATTGCAAGCATCTGAGGAGTGAATCAGGAGTGAATTCTGTCTCTCAGCCTGTCCAATAAATTAAAAAAAAAAATAAAAACCATACCTAGACCTTACCAATTCTATTTAATGTCTAAGTATGAAAGATAAGTAACCATTAAGACATAATCAAAGACATATACATTTTCCCTAATGGTTAAAAATAATATCAGTTGGTGTGATTGTTAATTTTACATATCCACTTGAATGGACCAGGGATGCCCAAGTGCCTGGTTAGATGTTATTCCTGGATGCATCTGTGTGTTTCTAGAAAAGATTAACATTTGAATATATAGATTAAATAAAGAAGATCTGCCTTTACAAATTGATGTGCATCCTCCAATCCATTGAGGACATGGATAGGAGTGAAAAAAAGAGGTGAAAGGAAGATGAATAGTTCCTTTTTGAGCTAGGACATCTGCCTTCTCTTGCCCTAGGGCACTGGTGCTCTTGGTTCTCAGACTTCTGTATTTGGATTAGAACGGTACCACAGTTATAGTACAAACTGTACGGTTACAGTGGTACAGAAAGACAGCTTTCCTGGAATTTCAGCTTGTAGAGAGCACATCATAGTATCCTCCATAATCACATAAGTCATTACACAGAATAAATCTGTATTAGTTCTATTTCACTGGAGAACGCTGAGTAATACATTAGGATATCACAGAAGTCAAAATGTTTGAATCATGGAAAGTAAAGAAAATTCTAGCATTCAGACTACATGAAGACAGAATGATGTGTTTTGAAATTACTTTTGTCATCCCCTGATATATTCAATTTGATGATACATTTAGCTTTAAAAGTACATATTTACTTGCAGTTTTCACGTACTATGTCTTCAGAATACAAATTCTATAAGCATAGGAGTTTACCACTTAGTAGATATTAATATATAAATATAAAAATTAAATAACAAAGTAAAGGATAAATTGGAGATTTTATTGAGGTAGTCATACCTGCTGTGATACCCAAGTACAAGTAGTAAGGGAAAATCAGAGGGTTCTGTGAGGGTGAAAATTGTCAGGACTGTGACAGGAGGAGTGAGCTTGTGATGTGTTTGTAAATTGAAACGACATGAAGAGTTAGAACTCTAACATATCACACTTCTTTTGTTCCAGTTTAAATCTGTCTCCTCCTATCCTGGTTTAATACAATTTAAAAAAAAAATAATCCCTCAAAAAAAGCTGTGCAATGATCATCTGATGTTTTACCCTCTACCATCCATTTTCTCTTTTTGTAGTAATTATATAGTATTTGCTATGAGTTTGATTTGTATGCCACCATTGGAAAACATCTGAAGTGTATTCATAGCAATGATAGTAGCCAAAGACAGTGTCCAACAACTTCTTCCACCCAGATACCCAGGGTTCTTTAAGCTTCCTTTGTATTCATCCCCATATCATTCTGGTAATTCAGCTTCTGTGTATGTTGGCCACAAGCAAGTTCTGCTGCTTTCAGCCAATAAATTTAATGGATAAAGGGCTCAATATTTACCTAGTGAGGAGATTTAAGAATCTCCTTATGTAGAGTTATATCATTTAATGATCACATTATATATATATCACTTATTGATATGTATATATATATATCATTTATTGGTAACATTATATTCAGCGTGTTATTTTGGCCTTTCCCAAATTCCAATTTCCCCATGAAAATGTAGGGTTTTTTTTTAAGATTTATTCATTTGAAAGGCGCAGTTACAAAGCAAGAGAAAGAGAAAGCACACACACACACACACACAGAGAGAGAGAGAGAGAGAGAGAGAGAGAATCTTCAATCTGCTGTTTCACTCCCTAAATGGCCACAACAGCAGAACTGGGCCAGGATCTTCACCCAGGTGTCCCAGGTGGCTGGCAAGGGCCCAAACACTTATTCTGTCGCTTTCCTTGGTGCAATAGCAGGGAGCCAGATCCGAACTGGAACAACTGAGATTTGAGTTGCATTCTGATTGGATGCAGGCATCGCAGTTTGCAGTTTAACCTGCTGTGCCACAGCACTGGCTCAAAAGATGTGCAGATTTTTTCTTTTAATCAGTTAGTGTTTCTCTGTTTCTTCTTGTATTTACCCTTAGGGACTAGTTCAATATGTGATAAAATATAGCATCAATAAGATCCTGAACTAGGAACTGTGGTCACTAGTAGAAGCAGGTTGTGAAATATTTGTGCACAAAACACAGTAGGAGGCACTCCATCCTTTGCACACTCTCCTTTGTTCCCTTTGTACTCTTAAAGACTTATGAAGAAAGCAATTCCAGTGACCTTACCTCCCTACTTGAGCTGACCTTCCACTTAAATAGAACAGAAGTCTTGTTTGCACTCATCAATCCAGCTCTGTATTCAGCTCTTTGTTGTTGCATAGGCTGTATTTGAGATTTGTTTTCTGTTGGTATAGCAGATAGCTGCTAATTAAAATACTTGTCTACTGACCTCTGGTCATCTTTATGTTTATCATCATTACAATCATGGTATCAGTGGAAAGGTGAAAAAAAACACTTCCTGCTAGAGATGATTAGTGTTTGGCACCATATGAGCTATGTCGGCATTCATTAAGGGTCATTGATTGTTTTCTGTGTATGGACAGAGGTACATGGGTGTACCTTACCATTGACCAACTTGCCTCAGTGTAGCTCCGTATTTAATGAACTGCATACTTGTTGCTGTGTAGAAGGAATAAATATGATTGATTAATAGCTATAAGCCTGGAGATCCTGGGACAACAAGCAATAAAAAGACACGGTGTATTGTTTTGTTGGTGTTTTTTATTAATGTTGACTGAGAGGTATTAAGCCAGCCAAGCACACAGTGGCTATATTGATTTTTAAAGGGAGCACTTAACTGATGCATCAACATTAAATGTAAACATAATCCACTTGTGGGAAATAAAGGATGGTCTTTCTCTTCCAGACAGATGGTTTGGGTTTTTTGTTTTGTTTTGGTCTGGTTTCCTTTTTTTTTTTTTCTTTTTACACAGGGTTATTTGAAGGTTGATGAGCTTGGTCCCATGAGTGTCCAGGAAGGCTCAATTCCAATGCTCAAATAGGGTTACAGAATCAAATAGATGTTACAGGGTCAGTAGCTTGTCTATAACCTTTAGGAATATACTGTGACATCACGAGTAAAGCCACCACCTTCAGTCAGGCATCCCATATGGGCGCTGGTTCTAGTCCTGGCTACTCCACTTCTGATTTAGCTCTCTGCTATGGCCTGCAAAAGTAGTAGAAGATGTCCCAAGTTTTTGGGCCCCTGCACCCATGTGGGAGAATGGAAGAAGCTCCTGGATCCTGGCTTTGGATCAGTGCAGCTCCGGCCCTTGCAGCCAATTGGGGAGTGAACCAGCAGATGAAAGACCTCTCTCTCTCTCTCTCTCTCCCCCTCCCTCTGCCTCTCCTCTCACTGTGTAAGTCAAAATAAATAAATAAATTTTTTAAAAAAATATTTGTGGGGCCGGCGCTGTGGCACAGTGCATTGACACCATGGCCTGAAGCACCGGCATCCCATATGGGCGCCGGTTAGAGACTCTGCTGCTCCACTTCCGATCCAGCTCTCTGCTATGGTCTGGGAGAGCAGTGGAGGATGGCCCAAGTCCTTGGGCTCCTGCACCCATGTCGGGGACCAAGTGGAGGCTCCTGGCTCCTGGCTTTGGATTGGTGCAGTACTGGCCGTTGCGGCCAATTGGGGAGTGAACCAGTGGATGGAAGACCTCTCTCTCTCTCTCTCTCTCTCTCTCTCTCTCTCTCTTTCTGCCTTTCCTCTCTCTGTGTGTAACTCTGACTTTCAAATAAATAAATAAATCTTTTAAAAAAAACTTCTTACTGTTTATGATATCTTTTTTTTAATTTGAGACTTTTCCTTTAAGATTTATTTATTTATTTATTTGAAAATTGAAGTTACACAGAGTAAGAAGGAAAGACAGAGAGAGGTCTTCCATCCGCTGGTCTTCCATCCGCTGCCCGGAGCTGGGCAGATCTGAAACCAGGAGCCAGAGGCTTCCTCTGGGTCTTCCTTCACAGGGGCAGGGGCCCGAGGGCTTGGGCCATCCTCCACTGCTTTCCCAGGCCACAGCAGAGAGCTGGATCAGAAGTGGAGCAGCTGGGACTCAAACTGGCAGTACATGGGATGCCGGCATAGCAGGCGGTGGCTTTATCTGCTACACCACAGTGCCAGCCACTGTTTATGATATCTTGAAATGAATTTCCTTGAACTGACTTTAAATTTTGGAGAATTAATGATAATTATGTGCTAACCGTTGAAGGTAGGCATTCAATCTTAAGTAAGTTTTGTATTCCAAGCTCTTATTACAGAATTGATACTGCATAAAAATTTGTGTATTTATTATTGCATAGCTGATGTTTTGATTGCATTATATTTTTATTATCTCATTTAATCCTCAGGATAATCTTCAAGGAGGGCTATAAGATCCAATTTGACCCACTTAAAGGATGAGATGAGTGAGGCTCAGAGAAGATAAGCAGAAGTAATCAAAAGTGACACACATGGGACACAAGCACTAAATCACATATCTTTACCATATTACATCACGTTTCTAACACATGGATTTTCCTACTGAAGTAGAATTTAACTCTGTCAGTTTATGTTTCAGGATTAATCTCAGCTAGAGCCTACTGTTTTTCAAATACATGAAGTGTCTGAAGGTTGATGAATATTAGACATATTCCATAGGAATATAAATACAGCCTTCCAGAATAAAGACAGTGGTAAACTTTCAGATGTGGACATGGGCATTGCACATGCTAACATTTTTTAGCATATTATAACAAGGATTTTTTTGTAGTTAACTGATCATTGTGTTACTGGAGCAGCAAAGGGTCCTTGTGTTCACACAAGAAAGAATTAAGGCATGAGACAGAATGCAGTAGAAAGCAAAATAGCAAGGTTTATTAGGGTAGGGACATCCGTAAGAACAGATGGGTACCTCTCCAGACAGGACCTGAGAGAGAGTGTGTAGTGCACATTTAGGCTGAGGTTTTTAAGGGGATAGGTCTTGCCTTCCTGCCTTTCCCCCACCCCTTCTCCTCCAGAACAAAGGACTTATTGGGTGTAAATATGAAAAATTCCTTTATTTCTCCCCCCTGAAGTTATCAGACAGGGGAAGCCTGTCTGACCTCACCCGGCCTTAGAGGAAAAAGGTTTATCAGGCCAGGTAGAAGGGTCAGGACCCCCTGGAAGGTCATCAGGATCTGGGCAGGACTTTGGAGTGCAGATACTAGGCTGCACCTGGAAGGTTATCGGGTAGAAGGGGCATGACTTCAAAGTGCAAGATGCTGGGCTTCAGGAGCTTCTGCAGTAGGTGCTGGTCTTCAGGCCTTTTTCATACACACATGGGCTCAACGTCTGACTTCCTACCTAACAATAGTAGACACTGAGATTAGAGTCCAGACAAGACAGATTGTCAGCTATGCATGATACTCATTCACCTATGCAAAGGTCTAGAGTTGTGAAGAGAATCCCAAATTTAGACAGGTAAGAGAGTTAATCATGTATTAATACCTTGATTTTTTTCCTTCAAATCTAGTAAATGGCGCTTTTTTTCTATGGTTTTTGTCACTCTCCCAGACACCCATTGTTGACCCATTTCTGTTTATAGATGAAGTTAGATTCTCCTGTAATAAAATCATACCCAGTCTTTTAATAAACCTTGCACAGGGCCAAACTTGCTCCAAATTCACTGTTGCAACACTAGGAAATCAGACTCATTACAGAATGAACATTTAAACAGCTTTTTAGCTACTAAGAGCCTCTGGAGACAGAGCCATCAACCCATCCAATCTCCTCTCCTCCTCATCAGTGACTCATGGGGTCTCATTATCTTATTTGGTATTTCAAAACTGAAGCAATTGTGCTAACACCAAGAGCATCACTCATGGCCACCAAATAAAAAAAGACAGCAAAAAATGTGCCAGTGTCAGCATGCCATGAGGGTCTGAAAAGGAAACAGATGCACAGATGATTCATCATCGTCAATAGGACCTGTCAAGACAAAGTGAGAAGAGAAAAAATTAGAAAATCCCTCAATGTGATAATGACAGTGCTGTCCAAGATTGAGGGGGAGAATCATGCTTCCAATATTAATTAGATTATGCTATTTTATTTAATTTTGTTAACTGCTCAGCTCACAGGTACAGAGGACGTGAGATGTTAGATATTCATTTAGCACACAGAGAACACTTAGGATGTTCCATATCCTGAATTTGAACTTTGATATTTACTTTATTTCCATTCAGAAAATAGTTGTCAGTCTCTTTCCATGCAATTTCTTCTCCTTCTCTTTCTCCGTTACTTTCTTCACATTTATTACATAATATTTCTAGGAATCCTCAAAATTAAGCCTTCAAAAAGAAGGGGACATTACAGACAAAACGCAAAATACATGGATGTTTAAAAAAAATCAGTTCTTGGAGCCTGTGCTATGGCACAGTGGGTTAAAGCCCTGGCCTGAAGCGCCAGCATTCCATATGGGTGCCGGTTCTAGTCCTGGCTACTCCACTTCCTATCCAGCTCTCTGCTATGGCCTGGGAAAGCAGTAGAAGATGGCCCAAATCATTGGGTCCCTGCAACCCTGTGGGAGACCCAGAAGAAGCTCCTGGCTCCTGGCTTCAGCTCAGCACAGCTCTGGCCGTTGCAGCCATCTAGGGACTGAATCAGCAGTTGGAAGACCTCTCTCTCTCTGTCTCTACCTCTCTCTGTAACTCTGTCTTTCAATTGAATAAAATAAATCTTAAAAAATTCAGTTCTAAACATGTCACTCTATGATTTTATTGATTGAAATCTAGTAATTTCTATAGAAGAAATAACTTCAACTTTGGGTCAATCTTACAGTTATATATATATATATATATATATATATATATATATATATATATCAGAGCCTTATTAATGTGTCTCTTATTATATGTACTATCAATGAGGGTGGAAGTAATTGCTCAAACAATTAGTATAGAATTATTTATGGGGTTGTATTTATTAGCAATAATTCTGTTTATGAAATCAGAATATTTCAGGGCAGGCATTGCAGCATAATGGGTTTAGTCACACCTTGTGACATGCTGTATTGGAGTACCATTTTGAGTTGTAGCTACTTTTTTTCCAGTCTAGCGCCCTGCTACCTGGGAGGCAGCTACCTGGGAGGCAGTAGATGATGGCTCAAGTACTTGAGTCCCTGACACCCACATAGAAGACCTGGATAGAGTTCCTGACTCCTGATTCTATCCCTGGCTTTTGTAACTAACTATTTGGGGAATAAATCAGGTGATGAAACTCTCTCCTGCCCCCATCCCCGATCTCTCTCTCACTTGCTCCACTCTGTGACTCTGCTAGATATATAAATCAATCTTTCAAAATATTTTTAAAAGAATTCATAAAAGACATTTCTTCCCTAGTAAATGGTTCTTCTAGGCATCTGCTGGGAGAAATTGAAAATGACCTGTGTTTTTCCTGCTCATCTATTAAAACCATCACTTGTTCTGACTGCCAATAGAAACTGGTTAAAAGAAAGAGTGAAATGGAATAAGGCTGATCCAACTCTGCTCCGAAAATCTGCAGAAAAAGTGTCTGATGCTTAAGTGAGGCTATAAATCAACTTATGGTAATATTAGATTTGGTAGAAAGTTTAGCTTCTCAGCTCATGCATCCTCAGCTATGATGGAATTTCAGTATGACAAAAGGAAGATTTTTCTTGTTATTTTCCTGGGAAGTTGTGAGACGGGCATGGAGAGATAATCTGCAGAGTATGTAAAGCTATACTACATTGGCGACGGCTGTCGTCTTGTATGTGAATATCGTGGATCAGAGCAACACAGCTGACATAGGATGTGTTCTGTCAAGAATGTGTGCTCTTTGTGCTTACATTAGCTCTTAGAGAAGAAATACACACACACACACACACACACACACACACACACACGTAGAAGTGAATTTAAAAGACTATAAATCTTCCATGACACACTGCATGACACCATCTTCTGGCGAAAGAGAAAGAAAGCAAATACAGAGAACCTCCCTACTATGAATGGACCATTTGTTGGGGCAAAATGTGGAGTGTTACAATATCAAGGCTCTGATCCATACTACCTTTGTAATTCTAAAACATGCCAGCAATTAGGAGAGATGATTGTGGTCACCAACAAGATAATTGAATGAGTGTCTACTTGTTCCTAATTTGCTAATTCTACTCAGAGTGCATTCGATAAAATATGCAATGTATTATTTACATTATTTTAAAAGGAAAAAAAAGTCAGTCCAAAAATACTAGAAAAATAAATCCACTTTAATATTAAAACACATTAACAGTTCTCAACATGCCTTCCAATATATTTCCTTACAATATCCACAAAGATATAAAAAAGGGCAACAGATGAAAGCTGGACAAGAAATGAAAAATAAGACCACAAAACATGTGGAGGAAATCTCTAGTAACAATGAAATCAGTGAAGAGGGATTAGAATAATATATTAAACTATAAAATAAATATATTTTTCTGAGATTGAATAACCCAAATGACAATAAGAATCTCTAAAAAGAGTTAGACTCAATGTCTGCCTCCCTGCCCCATCCCTCTCCGGTCTTATGTCTGGGTCAGAGTCACTTGCCTAAAGCTTTCTCTCTATCTGTTACTGGTGAATGGCAGGGTTCTGTCTTCACACAAGAAAGAATTCAAGCGTGAGACAGAGAGTAGTAGAAAAGTAAAATAGTAAAGTTTATTAGGGAAGGGACATCTGTAAGAACGGGTGGGCACCTCTCCAGACAGGACCTGAGAGAGAGTGTGCAGTCACTCAGACTGGGTGGGGGAGGAGCGAGGTTACATGGTTGAGTGGAAAGATTACACCTGGGCAGGCAGGTGGTCGACTCAGCATAGAGGCAGAGGGCTGAGAGTGCAGTCTGGATGGGTGGGGGGGGGGGGGTTAAGGAGATGGGTCTTTGTCTTCACACATCTCCTCCTGAAACAAAGGATTTTATGGATGTAAATATTAAGAAGCTCCTATCTGAGTTTTCCCCCGAAGGTATCAGTCAGGAGGAAGCCTGAGTTTAGAGAAAGGGTAAGCAAGACCCCCTGGGATCTGGAGCAGGGTATATACACACAACCACACATATTTTATTTTGCCATTCCATAGAAACTAATTTTTGAACAACCAGATCTATGATTTTATGACACTGGCCCCCATGTGTTTCTCTTATTTCCTCGAGGTGCCTTTCTTACAGTGTAAAGATATTAAATGACTATGCATGTGTAAGCTTTGCTACAGTCACACATGGCCACAAAATCTTACTGGCTTCTGACAAAGATATTTCTCACACTACGTGTCAGCTGCAAGTGGATGATAGCTCAGCTACAGCACTTTTCAAATCTGCTGTGTTCCAAAGATTTTTTTCATAATAAGATCTTCCAACATGGAGGATGGTATTCTTTTGGCATAGAGAAAGAACAAAAGTTGAGCTGAAGCAGATTCAGTATTGGCCCTCAGTATTATAATATGAAGATTGCACTTTTTTTTCTCCCCTAGGCCCTTGAGATTTTGAGGTTCACTTGTCAATTTTTCAAAGTGACAAAATAGGCCGGCGCCATGGCTCACATGGTTTATCCTCGCCTGTGGTGCCATCATCCCATACGGGCACAGTGTTCTAGTCCCAGTCGCTCCTCTTCCAGTTCAGTTCTCTGCTGTTGCCTGGGAAGGCAGTGGAGGATGGCCCAAGCACTTGGGCCCCTGCACCTGCATGGGAGACCAGGAGGAAGCACCTGGCTCCTGGCTTCGGATCAGCACAGCGCGCTGGTCATAGCAGCCATTTAGGGGGTGAACCAATAGAAAAGGAAGACCTTTCTTTCTGTCTCTCTCACTCACTGTTTAACTCTTTTAAGTAAAACATGACTAAATAAAAGTTTGTAAATAGATATTGGAGACTGATGAAAAACAGCACCCAAAGCATGTGGCATTAGTTCCATGGCTGGGTATTGAACCATGAGGGAACCGTTAATGAAGACTGGAAAAATAACTCCTATTGGCTTTCATTCCTTTTCTATCCAACCAAGAAGATTATGCAATGGAAAAAATTAGGTTATAATTAGATAATTAGATAAATTGGAAAGAAAATAACATAAGTTATGACTTGTAATAAGAGATAACAAAATGATTTTTCCAGCCCATTTTAATTGTTATTTTAATTAATTAATTTATTTGAAAGTCAGAGTTACACAGAGAGAGGAGAGGCAGAGAGAGAGAGAGCTCTTCCATCCAGTGGTTCACTCCCCAATTGGCTGCAATGACCACAGCTGCTCAGATCCAAAGCCAAGAGCTAGGAGCTTCTTCCCAGTCTCCCACATGGGTACAGGAGCCTAAGGACGTGGGCCCTCTTCTACTGCTCTCCCAGGCCATAGCAGAGAGCTGGCTTGGAAGTACAGCAGCCGGGTCTGGAACTGTCACACCTATGGGATGCCACTGCTTCAGGCCAGGGCATTAACCCACTGTGCCACAGCCACCAACCCCCACTTTAATTGTTAAGTTCATTTGACATGATGCTAAAAAACAATGAACACTATGGAGAACTGGAAAGTTTGCATTTTAATAGTACCAATTAAAAAAGAATACGGAAATCCTTACACTTGGAAGGTAGAAAGATTCAAGAATTTCTTGTCACCAATGAATAAAAGATGAAATGGAAATAAAACTTAGAGTAATAATGAACAATTAAATTATAATCTCAGGTGAAAGAGTAAATCAAGGTTGTGTCCATAAAGTGTTTGGCTAAAGTTTCTAAATTGATTATAGTGTGCCCCCCAAAAATAATTCTCACTTGAACCAAATGACATATGGAAGGTAAAAAAAAAAATTTAAAGACTAAATATATAGTCTCACAAAAGAATAGTAAATTCATGGCAATCAAAATTACTGTAAGGAACCAAAAAATAAGAATGTAGGATAAGTCACTATTGCTGTTATTTCATTATTTTATAATCTCCCCTTGATTATGGGCAAGACTGTGACCTGTTTTTTTGTTTTGTTTTGTTTTGTTTTGTTTTGTTTTTTGACAGGCAGAGTTGACAGTGAGAGAGAGAGACAGAGAGAAAGGTCTTTGCCATTGTTTCACCCTACAATGGCCACTGCTGCCAGTGCACTGCGGCCGGTGCACCACGCTGATCCGATGGCAGGAGCCAGGTGCTTCTCCTGGTCTCCCATGGAGTGCAGGGCCCAAGCACTTGGGCCATCCTCCACTGCACTCCTTGGCCACAGCAGAGAGCTGGCCTGGAAGAGGGGCAACCAGGACAGAATCTGGCGCCCCAACTGGGACTAGAACCCGGTGTGCCGGCGCCGCAAGGCAGAGGATTAGCCTAGTGAGCCATGGTGCTGGCGTGATCTGTTTCTAAGCAATACACCTTCACAAAGTAATACACAAGATTCTTTGCTGGTGTATCCTGTCTAGAGATTCTTTTTGTTGGCTTCATCACTTAACCAGCCTTATTGAGCAGAAAGCACTGAGTACCTCAGTATTAGACACATAGAGATGGAATCTACCAGAGCCTTCCTTTAACAGTGAAGACTCTTTGCTGAGCCTCCAGATGAGAGAAATTCTAGCAGAAACAGTGATAGACCTTTGAGATTCTGAGTAGTGAATCCAGTTTAGCTGCACCTGGGCTCCTAGCAAGAAAATGTGAGATAATAAATGTGTATCACTTTAGCCCACTGCATTTATACTCGTTTATTATTTAACACTATAAAACTAACACAGTAACAGAACACATAATAAAAATAAAGTAGGAACAAGTTACTGAGCTTAGAAAAGAACTGTATGTACAAAAGTAGGACTCAGATAATTTTGTCTGTAAGGCCCAAAAATAGGTTCACAATCTGGATCTAATATTATAGAGGTTATTTTTTTTTTATTTGACAGGTAGAGTTATAGATAGTGAGAGAGAGACAGAGAGAAAGCTCTTCCTTCCATTGGTTCATCCCCAGATGACTGCTACGGCCGGACCTATGCCGAGCCAGGTGCCTCTTCCTGGTCTCCCATGTGGGTGCAGGGGCCTAAGCACTTGGGCCATCCTACACTGCCTTCCTGGGCCACAGCAGAGAGCTGTACTGGAAGAGGAGCAACTGGGTCTAGAACCCAACACCCATATGGGATGCTGGTGCCACAGGCGGAGATTAATCAAGTGAGCCACAGCACTGGCCTGAGGGTAATTTTCTTGAAATCTTTTCACACAAAAATTTTTGTATCTGCTCGTCTCCTTTGCCGTTACGTGCAGCCATGTGACTAAGTAAGCCAGTGAGATTTTGGAGATTGTTTTTGCCATCTTGTATAGGAGCTATAAATAAAGGGATTTCTTTTCTCCCCATATTCTGGCTGAGTGATTTTGGATGGCTTGTGAGACTGGTAGAAATCCATGATCGCTGAATGACTACAGAGGGAAACACCCCTTGTCAATTTCTACTAACCAATTTTTGCCGTGACTCTTCCTTTTCACTGCCAGAGAATTAGGAAGGCTGCCTGCAGCCTGTCTTGGCTGAGGAGGGGAAGTGCACCACCCGCCACTCAGCCTCCCTGAACCCAGGGGACAATCAGACATGGTGTGGAGTCAAGTTGAAGCAGGATCTCACTTTATTGTAAAAGGGGAAGTGTCCCTAAGGCAGAGGTACAGAACGGACCTGGGCAAGGGGTGGGGTGATGTGAGAAAAAAGGGTTTTAGCCAATCCTATTATACCACCTCAGTGATCATTAGACAAAAGCACCCTGGGGCTGGGTTGTTTAATGCCAGGGATTCGAAACTTAAAGACAGGTCTTCAAACTCAAGGCAGGCTTAGGAAGTCCATCTAGGCCTCTCTGGATTCAGCCTCCCCCACAAATTTTTGTGTGAGTGAGAGATGTACTGTGATTGAATTCAGCCATGGCGATTAGGAGCTTATGATAGCACATCACCTAATGTACATATTGAAAACATAAACATGGGTACCTCACAACTTCTGTGAAGATGACCTTTTTCCACTAAAGGTAAAAATATAAGAGAGCATTATTAAAGGAGAATTAAATTTAGACTTCATTTCTAGGCAATAGTAAAAGGGGGGATACTAATGTTAGTTTCATGAGACACTCTACAAAATAGATCCAGTAAGCAAGAAATTTGTAAAATATAGACTCTCTGAGAAATATTAAAGAACAATAATGTGTAGTAACAAATACTCTGAGAATCTTGTTAAAAACAAAACCAGGAACATGTAAGCTATAACATACACAGCAAATCAGGACCCCTGCAAGTTTTGTAAATAAAATTTTATTGGACACAGTCATTTATAGTCCTTTATGCATTATCTATGATTATTTTCAGGTTACTATAGTTAAATAGTTGCAACAGAATGCATACCTCATAATGCTGAATGTACTATTTGGCTTTTTACAGAAAATGTTTGCTGATCTCTGAATAAAGTAAAACAAAACCAGAAATTTATTGAACAAGCTACCTCATTCATTCTTACAATTCAGTTACTTTATGTTAATACTTCTTTTTATTCAAAAGTACACTATTTAAGAACCCTTAGCTACAAAATTTGGAAGAAACATTTGAGAAATTTATACTCAAGTAAATATTCATTTATTCTGTGAAAGTAAGAAAAAGTCATCATTTGCTATTTTGTATGTCTCATAATTTCAACAGTGCTTTAGAAAAAAAAGTCTTGAAGATGGATCATAGACAAGAAACGATATAGGCATTGTTTACATATATGGTTTCTATAGTCTAGTTTTGAAGGTCAGATTACTCAATGACTTGATACTTAATGAATCTTGATATCCAAAGTGGAGGTAAGAGTAAAGATGCCAAAAATATTAAACTAGATGGTTCATAAAAGGTACTTAGAGTAGCATGTAGCATGAATTAAATGACCAGATATTGGCTACTACTATAAGAGAGCTAGGAACAATGGCTCACTAACAATTGAAAGCCACAAATCACAAAAATTTTTTAAGAGCAGAAAAATATAGTACTTTCATGTGAATTTTATTATAAATATCCCGTGTAACTATGGCTACAATGCAAAAATACATACAAACCAGCAAAGATATTCGTATGTAATATTAAAATAAAATTCTCACATAAGCCTTGCTACCTCACTTTAAATTGTGATATAATGTGATAATAGAAAATAGGTAAAGAAAACAACATCTAAAGCCATTTTTAAAAATCTGACACTCTATCTAAATTAACTAACCAAATAATAAAGTATTTTTCTCAATACAATACTCAATGCTGGTGGCAAGGGTATGTTGATAAAGATATAATTATATATTGATATGAATGTTTAATTTGATAAAAATCTTTTGAGAAAGTAATTAGGCAACATGAATAAACAAGCTTATGTTTTCTTTTCGCAATTCCTAATTAAGTATTTAATTTAGACAGTGTTCATCAATGGCAGCTAATACCTTTGGAGGAAAAATAAATAGAAAATTTCTTGCAGAGAATATGAACAGATATTGGCCAGATTTTTTCTTTCTTTCATCTATTTAAATTGCACTACCAATCAGATGAGGCCAATTGGAGGCTTCATATTCTTTGGGTGGATTCTGTATCCTTTCTTGCTACTGTAACTTAAAGTTTTGTACATGAGAACTCACTTGATTCTATAATCTAAATATTATTATTTCCCTTTCTCCTTAATGACATCTTGAGGTGAACAGTCAATATGAGGAAATCCCTGGCTGCAGAGATCAGCATAATGAAGAGCTTCATGTCCTAGCTGAGAATTGGGGTCATTGTAAAAACATGTTCTAGGCATACTCCCTTAGCCTCTTCAGTCTCCAGACCATGCAGTTACTACATCTATTTTTTATACATATAGATATATAGTGTTTAATAATTCATAGAGCTGGATACACTTGATATAAGGCAATATGGTGTTCTCATTTGATCTACTTGGGTAGAATCACTTTCTGTCAGGGAATTTACTGCGATGATGTACGCAGGTAAATATTTAATAGCATCCGAGACATCAGAGTGCATTTTTCTTTGAAGAGTGCTTAATTATGTCAATTCCCCATGATGAGATGCTAAAGTCATTATTATTTGAATTTGGAGCACCCAGGTGGAGGTGGAAACATCATTGATTGTGGCTCCCCTCCCACAAAAAGTCAGTACGTGTGAGTTTCACAAAGCAACATTGCAGAATTTCAACCTCATTAATTTTGGCCACACCAATTGAAATTTTGTGATCCTTCATTTGTGTCTGAACTAAAGTTTACCTAGCATTATCAATGAAGAAAGGGTTGGCTAAACTAAATATGAATATAACAACACAGGACAAAATATTATATCTATTTTTGCTGTGACCTCTATATTCATGTATTTGACAACTATTGTTAGCCTATATATGAGTATTAGGTTGAGTCATGTCTTGATACTTTATCATTTTGACTTCAAAAGGAAAAATTTCATCGGGGATAATTAGGAAGTTTTGATCCTTTCAGTTCTGAAGCTGTAATGATAGCTAAAACATTATTTCTGTCAATTCCTTCTAGTGGATGACAGACATGCTACATTCCTGATACTTTTTTTCTTTTACATTTTCACTAAAGTATTCTAAGCCAAGACTTTGGATGATGGAAAAGTTGACAGGATAAACAACCATGTTACACTTGTCTTTCCAAATAACAGCATGCCTTTGGCCTCAATAGTGAGAGTTATAACTTGTAATTCTGAGAAAAGTCAGAACATATGGCTTCACCAGGCAGAAAATTCTAACATGGCTGTGTGCATGATCACAGTTTTGACTTGACTATGTCACTGAAGTGTTAATTTTACATCTTCCAAAGACTGGGCTTCTTAAAATAGGTATTTTCTATTAAACTTTCAGAACAACCTACTGTTGGAGTTTATTTACAGGGATATGGTAATGACTAATCTAAAAAGCTACATATATAGGGGCCAGCGCTGTGGCACAGTGGGTTAAAGCCCTGGACTGTAGTGCCAGCATCCCATATGGGTGCCAGTTCTAGCCCCAGCTGTTCCTCTTCCAATCCAGCTCTCTGCTATGGCCTGGGATATCAGTAGAAGATGGCCCAAGCCCTTGGGCCCCTGCACCTACGTGGGAGACCTGGAAGAAGCTCCTAGCTCCTGGCTCCTGGCTTCAGATCAGTGCAGCTCCGGCCATTGTGGCCATCTGGGAAGTGAACTTCTCTCTCTGTCTCTACCTCTCTCTCTCTGTAACTCTGTCTTTCAAATACATAAAATAAATCTTTTTAAAAAAAGCTACATAGATAAACCATGTATGAAAATCACTACCTACACTATTGAAAATCAAGTTCAGGTATTTCATCTGGATATTTCATAATATATATTAACTAGAAGGTTTTTAAAGTCCCAGAGGTAAGGAAGTACATAATATCAAATATGTCAGCCCATATTGGAGTATTAAAGGTAATTTTTCATCATTTTTTTGGGAGAAAGAGAGAGGACACATTTTTCTATCCACTTGTTCACTCTCTGAATGTAAGCAACTACAAGGGCTGTACCAGACTGAAACAGGAGCCAGGAACTCTATCCAGGTATCCTACATGGGTGGCAGGGACCCAACTACTTGAGTCATCACTTGTTGCCTCCCACTGTGCTCACAATCAGGAAACTGACATCATCAGTAGAGCCAGGACTCAAACCCAAACACTTGGGTATGGGATATGGGTGGCCTAGTGGTGGCCTAAGGCTTAACTGCTAGGCCAAACACCAGGCCATAAAGGTAACAGGGTATTTGATTAAGTCAATGTGAGTCCCTTTGATCTCATTTTTTATATACAATTCTTAAGTTTACCTCGCCTATTTATTTTATTATGATCCCAGTTCAATGTTATCCATTATAATACTATCCTGCCCCTGGCCCTATGCTGCCATCCTGTGATTTCATTTGCTTCTGTTTATTTTCATACTGTTATTTTTTCTTAATTTATTTATTTTTTGACAGGCAGAGTTAGACAGAGAGAAAGGTCTTCCTTCCATTGATTCACCCCGAAATAGCCACTATGACTGGTGCTCTATGCCAATCCAAAGCCAGGAGCCAGGTGCTTCTTCCTGGTCTCCCATGCGGGTGCAGGGCCCAAGCACTTGGGCAATCTTCCACTGCCTTCCCAGGCCACAGCAGAGAGCTGGACTGGAAGAGGAGCAACCGGGACAGAATCTAGCACCCCATCCGGGACTAGAACCCAGGGTGCTGGCGCTGCAGGTGGAGGATTAGCCTAGTGAGCCTGGCGCTGGCCTTCATATTGTTATTTTAAAAAGACCTCTTTATTATCTATTTGAAAGGAAGAGTTAGAGAGAGAGAGAGAGAGAGAGAGAGAGAGAGAGAGGAATTTCCCACCTGCTGGTTTACTTCCCAAGTGGCCTTAATGTTTGGAGCTGGACCAAGCTGAAGCCAAGAGACAAGAGCATCATGTAAGTCTCTACTTGAGTGCAGGGGCCCAAGCACTTGTTTAATCTTCTGTTTCCTTCCTAGGTACATTATCAGAGAGCTGGATTGGAAATGGAGCAGTCGGGATTTGATCTGGAGATCATATAGGATGAAAGCATCACAGGAAGCAGTTTAATTCATTGTGCCACAAAATTGGCCCATTTTAATTATACATTCATAGTTGTACTACTTACAGAATACAATGAGGTCTCTTTATATATGTGTACGATGTCAAGTGATTAAATCTATCCATTTTACATATCCATTATTACCACACTGGACTATAGGAGATGCCTTTTTTCTTTGTAAGGATACATTTGAATTGTTCTCCCAGTTATTGTTATTTATACAAGTATGATTCGTTACTGTTGACTATAATCTCTGCTGCAGAACAGATCTCAAAACTTAATCTTCTTGACTAGTTGAAACTTTGTTCCTTTGGACCAGTAATTCTCTATTCATTCCAATCATCCCTTCACCCCCACTCCCTGGTTTAACATATGAATGAGAACATGAAGAATTTGTTTCTGTGCCTGCTTTATTTCACTTAGCACCATGGCATTGTTTTGATTTCTGCAGCCATGTAATGACTAGACCAGTCTTAATCATTCCAAAATGCTACAAGATTCTCATTTTGAGGGCTTCAAATATAAAGCCTATGGCACAAATGTGGTGTTTCAGGAAGAATTTTCTAGTACTAAGAAATGATAATATAGAAACAACTATTTATTTCTTCTATGTGCAAGGTTTTAAGTGCTTCCAAGAAATCTAAACTTGTCCTCCTCATTTATAACCTCCTCATTTATAACCTCCTCATTTATAACCTACCATCAGGTTTAAAAGCTCATAAATCTGAATCATCATCTGGTCCTTATTCAGCAAAAGACTTAATTATTCAACCACTACCTGAATATCTCTTAGAAAGATGCCTGTACCGATCTCCAACTCAAATGCTGAACTGATCTCATGCTTTTTATTCAAAATCAGCCTGATTACTTTTTTGTATTAGACATTCCAATTAATGGTGTCCTATCATCAAGCCTAAAATCTGAGAAGTGGAGTTCTCTAGATACCGTGTTAAATCATACTAATTCATACTTCCTAAAATGTCTCAAGTCAATCTCATTCTCTTCATTTTTACTTCCTTTGGTTCAGAAATACAACATCCTTCACCTGTCTTTTTAAATTATTTACTCCCCTCCATTTATTTCCACAGTTACCAAGTCATCTTCCTAAAATTGAAAGCAGCTTATGTTTTTGATATCTTAAGATCACTCAGTGATTTGGAAATCCCGAATTATGTAGTATATAGTTTGTGTGTGTGTGTGTGTGTGTGTGTGTGCACACCATAAGTTAAAAAATAAAATGACCAAATATTCCCAAGATATGTCTATTCTTTGTTTAAAAATATACGTATCTGTAGTTCATATAAAGTGCGTGCTATAAATTGTATGTAAAATATAAGTAAATCATATAGGAGTACAGTAAATGTTTTCCTCCAGAATCCCAAGGGATTGTCTTGAATGCTTCTGATACTTACTCTCTTCAGTTTGGAGTCCATTGTCACCATGGATAAAATCCTCTCCTTTCTACGGGTCATTCATTTCTATTGATCTATTCTTCCTTCTACCATGGATCTTACCTTAACAACATGTGATTTATAGTTATGTGTCACAGGGAAAATTGATGGAAGGTAAGGATTAGGTATAAGATTAGAGTTAGACTGAGCCTATTGAGAGCATAATATAATAATATATTTATTTGCTTATTTAGGCAGAATGAGAATTGAGAACATTATAATGAGTATGTCTGCTAAATGAGCCAATGAATTAGTGTAAATAAAAGAGATAAATTATAAGCTATTTTAGATGGAACTTTTAAAATAAAACACATTTGCTTCATTTAGGCTGGCTGAGATTCGCTTCTTCCCTTTCAGTACAATGTGCTTTATAATAAGTGATATTATCTTAAAATGTGGGAAGGGAAAACTTCTGCTTAAAAGTAGGAGTAATTTTCTAGCATTTTTTAGTGCCATACATTACCAAAAATATCCCAATTATAAATAAAAGGTATCTATTTATTTGTCAAGTCTGATGGGATCTAAAATCGAAAATATTCTGCATGCAGAAAATTCACACAACTTAGAAAAATCATAAACTGAATTTCTTTATAACTTTTACTTGGTTTGGTTTCTTATTGTCCCCAAAGTATTCTGTTTTCACTTGTTTTGCTCTTAAGTTCAGCAAAATAGATGCCGACAGTAATTATCATATTTTCAGAAAGATTATTGCTGACTTTGACTCAAGTTTCTTGAGTTGGGGATATTGAAGGACCTTAAAACACATTGTTATGGTTTCCTTCAGTCATGTTTCTTTTATCTAGAGGCCTACTGTTTAACTGTCTTTGTGGAAGATAAATAAGAGCCTTTACCCCTTGTGTCAGTGCTGATTCCAGTGGAAGTACACAGGAGACTATGCAGTTTGCAAATTCACACTCACTGCACAATTTCAGAAAATGACCTCCTGAGGCAAGTTACAAAAAGTTCTCAAAACAAAGGTAAGATGCATATCTCATCGTGGATTTTTTTGAATTGACTGCAGGAAAAAATATTAGTTAAGTGCCAAATGGTGATATAGTTCAAAAAAGAAAAGCCATTCATGTAAAAATCATTTGATTTCTTTAATATTTTGTGAAAGCAAGCCAATACTGAACCCATATGTGAGCTCTTTAAAATGATTATTCCTTTTCCTCTAAAGAGATGCCATTGATATTTTTTAGAGATTTCTACAATGAAAAATCATTATTCATAGGTTTAACCTGAGAATCTATTTAACATTTCATCACGTATTTCCATTAGCTAAGTTCTTGAGTGTACCACACAAATGCTCTTATAGGTGTTGGTTAATTCTCTTTGACTTCCAGCAGGAATGGAATTAACTAATAATAATAGCAATTAACATATACTGGGAAAATTTTCTTTCCAAAGTGCTTTACAAACCTTCTCTGACCCTACAAGCTGAAATTAAAATTTATTATTCTAAAGTTTATAGTAAGGATTGGGGTCTGTGTGGAAATCACCTTTCTTACTGACCCTATGGACATTTAATAGGGCATGAAAAAAATAAAAAAGACAAAAACAAGGGATGAAAGTCACAAAAAATAAAGGAGTAAAAATAAATCATCCTCAAGGAAATGTGATGTGCATTGTAGGGAAGCACTTATATATGAGAGCAAGATGACCAATGCAAGAAAATATTAGTAAGACAAAGCCAGAAGTCTTTGTGGAAATGAAATTTGGATACTGAGGGTTAGATAATGGAAGTGCAGGGAATCATGAGAATTTACAGGTTGGAGATTTACTATCCTTATTCAAATATGAAGAAGCATAATGTTGAAGATGGTATTTTTACAAAGATTTACTTTATTTACTTGAAAGAGGGACAGAGAGAAAAAAGATCTTCCACACCCTGGATCATTCCTCAACTGACCACACGGCCTAGGATGGACCAGGCTAAAGTCTTGGAGCTTAGAACTACATCCAGGCCACATATATATTGGGTGGCAGGGGCCTAAGTACTAGTGTAATCTTCTGCTGCCTTTCCAGGAGCACTTGCAAGGAGCTGGATCAGAAGCAAAGCAGCCATAGCATGAACAGGAGCTCTTGTATGCAATGCTGACATTACAAGTGGTGGCTTAATTCACAGCACCACAATGCCAGCCCCAGAAGATAATATCTTAAAGGATTTTTCAGTATAGGTAAAATTTCAGCAAACACAGTTGCAAGCACACAAGATATTTTTCCCTAAAAAGGCAGATGTGAGCTGGCTATGGATCGGTGTTCAGGAAAGTGTGTCCTGGAAAGGAATACGGGGGAGCTGTTGGGCTGGAGGTCTAAAAGGGTTGCAATGTGAAATGGAGCTGAGATTGGGAAAGGTGTGTCTGGCCCAGCTGCACTCAACTTGACTCTAGCAGGAGAAGGTAGGGCACAATTTAGTGAGGTGACAGCATCAGGTTTTGCATTGCTAACGGCGTTCTGCTAAAAGTAGAATTTTACAGCTGCATTGAAAAATGTTGAGGCTTCCCGATAATGTAAAATGTATTCTTCCTAGGGCTTGTAAAAACATTCCTACGGAGGTGTAATACAAATGTATCCCGTTCTGCCCCAGAGTCATGAAGAAGGCCCATTAAGGAGTTCCATTCAAGACCCTCCCTCTATAATGAGGGACATGGAGTGACTGGCTCTGTCTGGAAGCTTTCTGAATGACTGATGTTGCTGAGGCATCTAATTTAAACTTTTTCAGATTTAACTGGCCTGAGGGAATTGCTGAAATATTTTAACTGACAAGGTGAGGATTAACTATTAAAGAGTGATAGAAAAATCAGTCAGGTGTCTTGCCTGAGAGGCAGTCAGAGGAGCAAGCTCGTGAAGGAAGATGGATCATTGACGGCTCCTCGAGTGTGTTCCTTCCAGTGGTCTTATAGCAGTCCTCAGACTGCTCAGCCCAGAGGTCTGATAGGGCCCCTCCAGTGGGCAGTGAGCTGATGCTTTTTGCCTTGGTACATTGGATCTCAAGTCACTACCCAGTTTCCTTTCCTTAGGACGTAGGCATTGCCAGGCTTCAGCATGAACATATATATATATATGTATATATGTATATGTGTATATGTGTATATGTATATGTATATATCATATATACAGATGTATATATGATATATATGTGTATATATGATATATACATATATACGTATACATATATATCATTTATTGGTTACGCTCACACTTTATTACCTATAAAAGTCAGTAGATCTTGCAGACAACAAAGGGGAAATTGTGGAAAAGGAGCTGAAATTTCCAAATGTTTCAAAATATAAACCCAGGTCCTAAAGAGAGCAGCACCTTGTGTGAGGGCAGCCGACTCACCGGGAAGGGTGCAGGCACCAAGTGCAGAGCAGAAGGTGCCGGCTCCAGGGTCCACGGAGCAGCAGAGTCGCCACAACCAGGATGGGGAGATGGGACAGTGGTGGCCGGCTGGGGTGGGTTGATGCTGTGTGTCTATACATAGAGCCTGTGAAATCTGAACTTATTTCGTGTTAACCCCAATTTCACAAAGCAAAACTAATATGTATAACACTTTATATTTAAAATATTATGTTACCTAATCAATGTACTTGTGTTCCCCACTCATAGACTGTTTTCTGGTTAGCTCTTGTACACATGTAACCCAGCATCAACGTCCCTCATTCAGGTTACGACCACACAGCGATTCCCTGGAGACGTCTTTGTCGACACCGTTTTATTTACTTTGCCCGAGTTAGGGTGGACGACTGACAAGGTCTGGACCCCTCGCAGGACAGACACTCAGGAAGCCTTGAGCATCATGGACTGCATCATGTGTGATGGCGAAAATGGACGCAGTGGTTCTTTAGTGGAATTATTGGTGAAACTGAAGATATGGAACCGGTCTCTAACGTTATACAGGGAAACCACCCCAACATCCATGTCCAGGAAGACCCCCAGTCGTTGTAATGAGGACCCCACCAAGAGAGGCGTGAGAGATGTGGTGCTGGCGAAGAAGCAACCTTCTCTCAAACCCACGGTCCAGTAGCAGTGTTCTGAAGACAGCTCTATGGGCCCCTTGCGCTTAGCCGACTCTCTGCAGACCCCCACGTTCCATTCTTTGCTGCTGCCCACGTCCACCTCCCAGTAATGGCGTCCAGAAGTGAACCCCGGGGAGCAACACGTAGTTATATCTCTTGGGACACTCCCTCCGAGTCAGTGGGGAGGGCCCACAGTGGACAGTCTTCCGGTCCTCAGAAATGATCAGGCATTTGTGGGCCATGTCCTTGTCCAAGGTCACATCCACTTGGAACTTGAGCATCCTGGGGTTCATGGTTCCTCCTTGAAAGAAAGGTATATTTCACACAGAGCCCTTGGGAAATTTCTAGACTGTCCTATATATTAGCTGCCTATGACTCCTGTGCCTAACAGATTCTAATCTCCTCTTCAAACACCTCATTCTATTCCTGCTATTGAATTTCATTTCATTGGCTTTTCAAGAGCTCCAATAACTAATCTGATTCTAGTACTTTCTAGCCAGCCAATTGTCTCCAATAAAGGGAACTCAATGTTTCAGCTCAAGGCCTGCCCCCACTATAGAGGTTTTGATTTGGTAAACAAGTGTGAGAGCAGAATTTTATGTTCTTGAACAAATGTTTTACGCAATCATAATACAATCATTATGTGTGTCCTAGCCTGTAAATTATGTAAAAGTAGGTGTCAAATCAATTTTGTTCACCCTTGTGTTCTAGTGCCTAGCAAAGTGCTCCTTACAGAGAGGCAGATTTCCAGACAAAATGAATGAGGAAATGAATGAATGATTATTGGAGTGAACATACTGGCTGTTGAGCTCTTTGTCATTGCTCAATTGTATATATTAGGGATGACGGCCTGAGACTAATTGAAATTTGAGACATGTCTGTGTGTATCTAGTAAAATAAATGGATATTTGCAATTTGATTCACTTAGGATATTTTTGTCAGTGTGAAAGAAAATGATGGCTGACTTTCCTGGAAACAAGTATCAGTGAAAGCGACCAATGATGGCCAGGACTGTAGTCACAGAGCCTGGAAGAGAGGCTGGAAGAGCTGTTTGTGTTACGGGCATAAGTAAAAGTATGGCCAAAGAATACTCTGGTTTCTCTTCGGATTGTATAAATCTTTCGCTTTTTAAAGTATGGCCAAAGAAAAAAATCTCATTTTCCTGCAGATGTGTAGCATGACTCCATAACTAGAAAACTCCAGGGAACGTAAGATTATTATAGCACTATGCAATTAAAGGTAGAAAATATCAGAAGATAGTATCCTTGAATGTGTAATTACAAGGTAATAGATGATAACAATAGCAGCAGCAGCAGTGAGAAAAGAAATGGTCAGGTAAAGTTCTCCGATAATAACAGAGAGGAATAAAATCATGTCAAATATTTGCTGGGGATCTTAATTCACATCAAGGAGAATTTTTTATAGTTCTGAGTTAATTAAATGGGAAGCATGTCGGTAGGTGATTCATGTGTGTGTCATGATATGACATCATTAGAATTCTTAGCTGGTGTGACCTGGGAATGTTTGCATTGCATTATATGGCCATGGAGAACAAAACTACATCCTTCATTTCCCTAGACTGCAATTATTATCATTTTAATGTCTACGCAGCAGGTCTTGAGCTGAGTTTAGGCACTGGATACACAAAACTTGCTAGGTAACTTATGAATACGTAACAAAATTTTCATTTGTGTTCTCTAATTCTGCAAAATTTAGTTCCATGTCACAGTCTTCAAAGTCCTTGAGTATGGCCAAGTTACAAATCCAGAAGTGAATCTGTTTATCTGCTCCTCCACTATACGTAGTTCTGTGTAAGCTGGAGTGTTTTACTAATCTCTTGAGTGGATATCAGAATCATAACATGGTGAAGTTCAGACTGCAGGACTTACATTCATCAGTCTCAGTGCCACACTCCGTGCAGTTAATTATTTTTCCCAGTTAATGATTTACACTATTCATATGGATTCTGGTAGCAGTATTGCTTAATAGTATGGAGGGATCTTATAAAAGTTCGCAGAAATATGTATTATGAAAAACTGCCTGGTGGATTTCAAAAATTTTGCACCAAAACAAAGTCACTTTCTTAAATTATATTTTCCATGAACTTTTTTAATTCCCCTGTATGACTAGTATTAACACTAGTCATTGTTATTAGCAGCTTATTTGATTTTCTATACACCCTAGTAAAAAGAATGTCTGACACCTGACACAGATACGATCAGGAAAAATTTATTAATCATGTATACCTCATGATATGTGGTCACTACATGCTATGCACAGAGACACTGAAGGAGTTGCACTCAGGACCATAATAGCAATAAATGTCAGGGGAGCAGACTTTGAGCAAGAAGAGAATGAAAGTATCTGGTTGAATACTTCTGCAGAGTGGCAGAGAGCAGTAGCCCATTATTCAGGGATAAGCAAGTACTATATATGATCTTCATGACAAGCAAATGTGTCTGGCTCAGGGATCTTGTCTACAAGAGTAGAGATGCAGAGGGGAACCTTTGGTACAGCCTATTAAGATCCATGTAGCTTCAGATGTCATGACAGCATACAGCACTGAATCGTTATTTCAGGTCTTGCACCATGGAGTTGACACATACTGGAGGCATGCTGTGTATTTCACGCTGATATAAGTGCTTAACATAGATTTCTCAGTTAATTCCTGCATTTTATCCCTACAACAACTTTATATCTACTGGAAAGTACTATGCATTCTCTCCTGTTTTACACCTATGGAGATGGTGCTTAAGCTTGCACTGTAAGGGATAGGGCCAGGATTTGAAATTTTTCTCAACACTTTTGCAATGCCTCATGTTAATATCAATACTAGCACCTAGCTGGTTAGGACTTTCAAATGCAAATTTAATTTTCAAGGTCCTTGAATTTTAGGACTATAAAGGATTTTGGAGATCTCAATTCACCCTCGGAAAACTGAACACATGCTTTTTTTGGTATGGAAAAGTAGGATGAGATATAGGATAAAGGGATTGGGGGAAAACTGAGTGATGATAATCATACACCATATATATATATATACAGTATTTTTTATCAACCTTGGGAGCCTCATCTTATTTAAATTGAATAGTTGTTGCTATCATTTAGTTGTGTCCTCCATAACTTCATGAACTTAATCCACAAGTTCATATGTTCATGATCTTAGGAATTGGGGTCTTCATAATGTCATTGTGAGATCCAAGACAGGCAATTGCTCAGTCTCAAAATGTGATACTCTCCAGCATGTAATGGTGCTGCAAAAAGAACCTCACCTTATGCAGAGCAGATGTCGCTACCATAATCTTGGACTTCTCATTTATCTAGTCTCAAGTATTAAGTTATATCAAGAGAAAATTGACTAAGAAACTAGTGACATTGTCAACAGTAATACAAAAGATTAAGAAGATGTCCTAAAAGACAAATTAAGAAGCTTCTTTATAATACATTTTAAGTCGTAAATAATTCAAACTTCGCTAACCTCATCCATGTATGGGTGTCAATGTAGTTGCATTGACATGAACAGCCCATGTTTATTTCTGAGTACTACCTAGCATTCCTTCAAACAGCGAACAGTGCTACTCAAGACATATCTCAACATGTTCTCAGGAATAAATCTGATTTGTCAGAGTGGTTAAGACTCCTCTTCACCAATTATTCCTGGGTTTTACCGTATCCTTTTCCGGAGACCACCACCTCTACCAGATTCCCCAGTCGAGTCCTGCTGGGCACTTCCTCACTTTGCTCTCCTTACCCAGCAGCACATCAGTGGTCATCTGGCCAATCAGGCTCCCTGCTGCCATGTGGCAGGTGATTCTAGATGAAGAAGAAAATTCCTCTTTTTTAAGAGTTTTACTCCTTTAGAGTGCTAGTGTTTCATGAACTTTGTCTTGAAGTGAATTTAATGCTAATCTTGCTTTGTTTTCCTGAGAAAGTATAAGCTCTCTTATTTTTCCTTTACAAACCTGAGTAAAAATGGGCTCCTTCCAAACTCAGGTTTCTGCCCATCTTGTTATAGGTTCTCCTAATCCTACTCTATTTTTTTTAAATGATGTATATTATTTACAAACAGCAAAATCCCCTTTTTGGCTCAGAGGGCTAGGCGCTCTGACAAATGTTTGTAGTCATGTAGTATCTTTAAGGGCCAGGGTCATGGCACAGCAGGTAAAGTTGCCACTCGTTACATAGGGATTCCATATTCTAACCGTGGCTTGAGATTTGGTGGCTCTGTTTCCAACCAGTTCTCTGCTAATGCACTTGAGAAAAAAGTGCATGACTAATCAAGTACTTGAAACTCTGCCAACCATGTGAGAGACATGGATACAATTTCTGGATCCTTGCTTTGGCCAAGCCAGCCCTGGCTTTTGCAGCCATTAGGGGCAGTGAATCAGTAAATGAAAAAATCTTTCTCTGTTTCTGTCACTCTGCTTTTCAAATAAATTTAAAAAAATCTTTAAAAAATGTATCTTGGTCAGAAAGAGCAAAATATTGTTTTGTTTAATGGTAGGGTAAACATGGTCCACATTTACCTCAGATCATATGAGTTTATCCATAATTATTAATAGCCTCCACTTTCATTCTTAAAAATGTCATAATCTAGATAATCAGTTTTTATGCTCATTGCAGAATGCGTGTGTATACACACACACTCACACACATGCATCTCCACACAGGATTGAATTGAGGCCACATGACAGAAAAAGAAAAGAATACTGTACCACATTCTGCCCAATAGTTTTCCTAATCCCTCCATCTGCACAATAAAAAGAAAAATGAAACAAACACAGAGACAAGTCACCAAACTTGAACCCTTCAATTCTGAATACATCTTTTTTTCCCAGCTTGATATTCACATACATGACTTACTAACATCAGGATATCCAGATGTTCAGCAGATAGTACAGCTCTGATGGATTTAATTAATCTACAAGTCCTATTCCCTTGGTTGTGGTAGCACCACTTTTTTTTTCTACTGAACACAACACATGTGTGGGCTATACTTCATAGGTTACAAATTACTGCTGTGGTATGCTAATGTTCCCAGTGTACGAATACATTAAAAACCTGTCACTAGAAGTATTCAAACAGTCAGCTCAAGTACTTGACTGGACTATTACAGAGATTACTCCGGAATCAAAATGAGTATAAACAGCACTGGATCTTCATGAAACCTAAGATCCATTCCAATCTAAGGCATTGATGTATTATTGCTAAATGGAACATAGATATTTCATTAAGGTAAATCTACATTTTTAAAAGATATTTTATTTATTTATTTGAGAGGCAGAGTTACAGACAGTGAGAGAGAGACAGAGAGAACGGTCTTCCGGCCACTGGTTCACTCCCCAAATGGCTGTGCCAATCTGAAGCCAGGAGCCAGGAGCTTCCTCCAGGTCTCCCACACGGGTGCAGGGGGCCAAGTACTTGGGCCATCTTCTACTGCTTTCCCAGGCCATAGCACAGAGCTGGATTGGAAGAGGAACAGCCGGGACTAGAACCAGCACCCATATGGGATGCCAGCACCGCAGGCAGAGGATTAACCTACAGTGCCGGCCCCAGATCTGCATTTTTTAAAAGATTTTATTTATTTATTTGAGTGGTAGAGTTACAGACAGACAGAGCTGGCTCACTCCGCAAATGGTTAAAACTGCCAGAACTGGGCCAATCTTAAGCCAAAAGCCAGGAGCTTCTTCCAGGTCTCCCATGTGGGTTCAGGGACCCAGGGACTTGGTCATTTTCTACTGTTTTCCCAGGCCATAGAAGAGAGCTAGATTGAAAGAGCAGCATCTAGGACACAAATTGTTATTCAAAGGGTATGCTGGAGCCACAAGAGGAGGCTTAGCTTACAATGCCACAGCCCCAGTCCCATTAAATCTTCATTTGATTTCTAGATCTGCTGCTTCCTTTCTCGGGTTACATGTTCTGTCAAATGGGAATGATATTAATTACACGTTGTTAAAATTAAATGGAAGAATGCATGTAATATTTTAGCATACTGTCCAGCACATGATAAGAGTTAAAAATGGTTTTATTCATTTCTTTTCAGAGTTTATTAGTGATATGTAAGCTGATATTTGCAGAAATGGTTCATTGAATAAGGCTTGATGTAATATAGCAGTTAAGTTTTTATATTGGAAGTCAGGTATTTTAAGTATCCATTTCCTTTATGAAGCATGCAAGTCGGAGCACAGGGTCACATTAGTTGCCCATAGTGGCTCTGGCTGCTATAGCTCAACACAAAGATCACCCCTACTATGTTCGAAGCCCAGGGCAAGAATACTGGAAGGAACCCACCTACAATACCTCTCAGTGTTTAAAATTTATGAATTAAAATAGCAAATCTGCTAAGAAAAACAGACTAGCTTCCCATGTTGTCAAGTATATGCGTAACAGTGCCAATGAAAACCAGGTTTGTTATAGTATAACTAGTACTCCAACAGTATTATCATTTTGTGTCTCTATGCGAGGGCAAACCGTTGAAATCTTTACGTAATATGTACTAAATTGATCTACTGTGTATAAAGAGAATTGAAAATGAATCTTGATGTGAACAGAAGGGGAGAGGGAGCGGGAAAGGGGAGGGTGGGGGGAGGGAGGGAAGTTGTGTGGGGGGGGAGCCATTGTGGTCCATGAGCTGTTCTTTGGAAATTTATATTCTTTAAATAAAAGCTTTATATATAAAAAAAAAAAAAAAAAACCAGGTTTGAATTAAGAATTCTAGGGCTTCTCAGAGTTCCAGGTAAAAACATTGCAGTCTGGGAAAAATCTGTGTGCAAGTGCCCATCCCTCTAACATGGCCTCCTTCTTATCCCAACCTCAGCTCCATCTTGCACTATAAACAGTATTATATACACCCAAACTGTTCATGCAAACTTTGTCCAAATCCTCCAGTCAATTTCTTGTTGCCATCGAGGCCTGCGAATGCATATCCAAGAGACACTTTCAAAGTTTGGAATTGTGAATCCAGGGAAGAATGGAAAACCTCCCTTATATAGATTTTTTTTAAACAAATCTTTTTTTTTTTTGTTAGACAGGCAGAGTTAGACAGTGAGAGAAAGAGAGAAAGGTCTTCCTTCTGTTAGCTCACCCCCAAAATGGCTGCTACAGCCAGCGCGCTGCACCCATCCAAAGCCAGGAGCCAGGTGCTTTTCCTGGTCTCCCATGTGGGTGCAGAGCCCAAGCACCTGTGCCATCCTCCACTGCCTTCCCTGGGCCATAGCAGAGAGTTGGACTGGAAGAGGTGCAACCAAGACTAGAATCCAGCACCCATATGGGAAGCCAATGCCGCAGGCAGAGGATTAACCAAGTGAGCCATGGTACTGGCCCTCGAGGTTTTTATTTATTTATTTGACAGGCAGAGTCACAGACAGCGAGAGAGAAAGACAGAGAGAAAGATCTTCCTTCCGTTGGTTCATTCCCCAAGTGGCTGCAATGGCTGTAGCTGAGCCATTCCAAAGCCAGGAGCCAGGTGTCTTCTCCCAGTCCCTCATGCAGGTGCAGGGGCCCAAGAATTTGGGCCATCCTTCATTGCTTTCCCAGGTCACAGCAGAGAGCTGGACTGGAAGAGGAGCAACCAGGACTAGAAGTGGAGCTCATAGGGGATGCCAAAGCCACAGGCAGAGAATTAAGCTACTGTGCCACAGCGCCAGCCCCCAAAACCTCCCTTATAAATGACTACATATTTTCCAGAGAATTGTAGGATCCAAAGAATCCTTGGACAACAGTGACTTTATGATCACATATGTGGGAAATGCTGTACCTAGAGGAAATCAGGCAGTCTCTACCAAAAAGCCCACGCCTTGAGCATGGGCCTCTCTTGCTCAGGGTCTGGGGGCGATGTGCCTCATTTATCTTCCTGAATGCATGGGTATAGTTTATATTGTGGCTCTATAGGGCACAGATAGACCTCTGTAAGGGAGTTTATGAGCAATAACAGTGTATGACGAGGCAGAGCATGATATTTATAGGGATGCACTGTAAAATGGTTTGTGAGATCTTTCCACCTTTCTATTTATCAACTTTCCAGAAGCAGAGGACCCAGCAAAAGCACTGGGGTTATAGGGAATCGCAGGAGTCCTTTGACAGAAAGAACTCAAGTCCTTCCTACAACCAGTGTAGACAGGGCTCATGCAGATGAGAATAAAGAGCTTTTGTGTTAATTCCATGCATTGTGTGTTTGTGTGTACAAGTGCACTGATATATTAGCAGTTAGCTTACCTTGCTCATCTATCTACTAACTTTGGCAGTTATCTTGGCTACATTTCTTACCTACATGATCCTATCTAATTCTATATCCCGTTAGTGTGTAAGTAAATAACAATACTAAAAACATCACTGCCCAGATGAATTAACAAAGAAGGAAATTGGAATGGATTAAAAAATGAGCAAATACGTATCCACACACTCTCCACAATAAACTAATTCCACATTTTTCCCCCAAATGTTGCTCATTCCTAAAATATATCTGGGGCAATTGGTGTGGCATAACGAGTTTAACCACTACCACTTGGGATATTCAATATCAGAGTGCCAATTCAAGTTCTGGCTACCCTGCTTCTGACACAGCGTTCTTCTCGTATGGTTGAGAAGAAAATACAAAGTGGCTTAAGCACTTAGGTCCCTGCTACCATGTGAGAAAACAGAATGGAGTTCCTGGCATCTTTTTTCGTCTGACCTGATTGTTGTGGGCATTTGGAGAGTGAGCCAGTGGGTGGAAGATCTCTCTCTCTCTCTTTCAAATAAATAAATCTTTAAAAATGAAATATTTCATCTAATGTTCTCCATATTTCAGACACAGTCACGATACAAATGGATACTTATTTGTCTCTTCCTCCCCACTTCCCTAACCCTTACATTCAGGCATCTGCGCTGGTTATTGTTCTTTACAGGAACCCTTCTCCTTATCCACAGAATTGAAATGAAAACAGCCATGAATTTTCAGCTTGACCCTGACTAGTAGAAATAATTTATTGAATAAATGAACAGCAAACATTCCAGAATGGATCGAAGTCTCCCCTGCACATGTAAAATGGAAGGATATTCGATCTCAGTCCAACTGAGTATGGAAGTCATATAGCTAATGACCTTAGTCTATTCATTTTTATATAATCAAATACCATACACTCAGTGGATTATGAACATCAGATTTTATTTCTAACAATACTGGAGTCTGGAAAGGCCAAGGTCAACATGCTGGTGGATGCTATGTCTGGTGTGGAGCCATTGCTGGTTCATAGAAGGCAGCTTCTTCCTGTGTTCTCACATGATGGAAGGGGCAAAGCAGCTCTCCTTGCTCTCCTTTAACAGATCACTACTCCAAGCCCCAACGCTCTCCTTGCCTAACCTAAACATGTCCCAAATACCATCCCTGGGGCTGCTAGAATTTCAAAACTGGAGTTTAGGTGCTTATATTTTGGGCCATTTTGCTGTTACTTATGTCCCATCAGGTGGATTGTTAAAGAGAAATCCGGTAAGAGAGAGAAAATTTAAAACAGTGACAACAGAGGTACAAAGACAAATATATAGGTGAAACTTCAAGAAGAGGACTTACTGGCTCCTTGTCATTTTATAGTCCTTTGCATCAGCCTGTTCTTGATGTCCGTTTTCAACTCCCTCCTACCTGAGATATGCGACAACCTTACAATTTTATAGAGGGGACTCTTGAATAACCTAAATGCATATGTGTTTTGTTACCAGCAATCAAAATCATCCTAAAATAGGAGGCAAGAATACAAGACAATTGAAGGGGCAATACCACACATTTTTTTTTTTATTCTAGACCTTTTTTACACCATTTCTGGTCCCAAACCTTCATATCACCTTCAAACTATTCAAAGCACTCAGCCTCTTTTGTCAAAGACAAGAAAGCCAGAGCACTCCGTCTTTGAAGTTAGACTGTCTTTACCATTAGGAAAAAAAAAATGCATCTACTAAAGTTTTTTTTTTTTTTCAACAGAGCAACACAATAAAAAGAGTAAGTGACTTTGTAGTGAAAAATGATATAGAAAGATAATTAAATCTCAGGGGCATTTTTTTGGTCTAATGTAGTTTTTCTCAGAAAGAAAAACAAGCGTCAAGGCTGCCCCCAAAGACACTTTTGGACCCGTGATTGCCACTAACATGAAGTTGAGAAATGAACACTCTGTGCTTGATTTGTTCTCTCTCTTCAAGGAAAAGAGGCTTAATATTCATTGGGGAGGGAGAGTAGAAGAAAAACATCTTTGCTGTTATTTTCAAGGGCTTGAAATTCTTGTTCTCACCACTGAAGGTGTTCATCCTTACAGAGACGTTTGCTATGGAGCTAGCCAATTTGAATGAATATTTTTGAATGTTTATAAAGTTGAACACCGTCACCATTGGCAGCGCATTTATTGACAGAGCTGGGCCAATTATTCAGTGCTGCTAAAGTGACTGCACACAGACAATTTCAATGAGGGGGCAAATGTATAATGATAGATGCTGCTGGATTTTTTTTTTTTTTTGATCTGCAGATATTTAAGTCTCAGATAAAGGTAATGATGTATTTCTCCAATTTCAGATCATTTGAAGTGTTCAAGTTTGGGATTATAAAAACACTTAAGAGAGTTATTTTTGACAGTTCTGACACACTCCCTCCTTATTCATGGATAAAGTAAATTACAAGATCAACTCTCTTTGAGGCTGCAGATTGGTTTCTGTAATAAAAGTCCTAGCACAGAGTCCCCATTTCATTCATTGCAACTGTGCAAGTTAACTATAATTCTCATTCTAGTTTTCTTCTTCTCATATATTATTTATTTATTTATTTTTTTGGACAGGCAGAGTGGACTGTGAAAGAGAGAGAGAGAGACAGAGAGAAAGGTCTTCCTTTTTCTGTCGGTTCACCCCCCCCAGCGGCCGCTGCAGCCATAACACCGCACTGATCCGAAGCCAGGAGCCAGGTGCTTTCTCCTGGTCTCCCATGTGGGTGTAGGACCCAAGCACTTGGGCCATCCTCCACTGCCCTCCTGGGCCACAGCAGAGAGCTGGACAGTAAGAGGAGCAACCGGGACAGAATCCGGAGCCCTGACCGGGACTAGAACCTGGTGTGCGGGCGCCGCAGGCAGAGGATTAGCCTATTGAGCCACGGCGCCGGCCCTCCTCATATATTCTTATCCATCATTTTTTAAAATGAGGATGATCAACATTACCATTTACAGGAATAATACAATAGAAAAAAGAAGCAGATTAGCAGTTTGGCAGCAAAGATTACTCAACAAACAAGCAAAACAAAAAAAATTCTCGTGATTTGCAAATATAAAGTTCACTCTGACTCCTGCTGATCATCACTGTCTCTTGTCTCTCCTTTCACTTCATTTCCCACTTATAATCACCTTCCTTTGTGAATGGGGGAAGAATGTACAATTAGTGAATGTTAATGTTTAGGCACTTTGGGATGCAGACTGAAAGGTTCAGAGTGTAGGGTTTATTCATCAAATGGTCTTGGAGCCAATAGCTGCAGAAGACAAAGGAAGGCATAAGAACTGGACAGAGGGAGAACTTGGGCTGCCATAAAGCATAATGGAGACCACAGGTGATAGTATCAGAAAGTCTGAAATTAGAAGTGCCAACATAGAGTTCTGAGTCAGGTTGTTATGTGAAAATTCTTCAAAAAGTTCATGGAAAATGATTATGATGAAAAAAATGCATGAATTAAAAAATTTCTGGCACCAAAATAGGCTTGTCTTTTAATTCCATTTTTCCCTAGAACATTTTCAACCACCCTCAAAGACCAATCCAACCAGGCACGGATGCTGCACATAGAAAATGGCATGCAGCCTTTAGCAAGGTGGCTTTCTTCAATAAACGCTATCTTTGCAACAAGTTAATAGCTCATAACTCTCTGTCCATTGTACTGGCAGCAGTAGGTGTGATAGTTTCATTCCTCATGTATAAGAGTCTGAGCAACACATCACAACATCCTTCACACTAACAGAGAATAATTATTTTTCATTAAAATGCTATGCAAGGTATAAAGCAATGCAGGTAGCTATTAGTCTATTATTTACTCATATCCTACACCTAGCACACTACAAGAGAGATAGTAGGAAGAAAATCCAATCAGTATTGTTGCTTAAGAAATAAATTTAACTCGTGCATCACTACCAATTTACAAAGCAGAATGCTACCAAGTGGTAGCTGAGAAAAAAAAAATTAGTGCTGGAAGCTCCTGGAGATGACAGTGATGAATGTTAAGTAAATCAACAGGGATGAAGGTGCAGGCTATGAGTTCTATTTTTGAAAACAAAGTAACAGACAGGTGTGAATATGACCACTGGTGCAGAAGACAGAAAGTTCTACATACCATGGACAAAGCAAGTAGATGACAGAGTAATGTCTGCCAGAGATCATAAGGGTATTTCTCTCAAGGCAGAGGGGCATGTATTTGTGTAGATTAAGGGATACCACATCACAATGATAGTTTGAAGAGGCTGGATGTCATCCAAAATAACATATCTCAGTATGAATGTCACACAATCAAAATAGCCCTTTTAAAAAAAATTAACCTGGTGGAGCAATAGAGAATAAACTGTGGAAGATGAGACTGTTGATCACTGTTCTCAATTAAGTCACCACAAGGAGAAAGGTGGAATTTCTGAAATTCAATGACAAAAGGAAAATGAGACTCAAAGAAGTAAAATAACACAATCTGGGTGGAATAACAAACAAGGAAGAAATGGAGCTGGGAATTGAAGTTAAATCCATCTCAAAAGTGTCTGTTCCCTAGCCCCCTACACTGTAAAGGTGTTGGAAAACTGATCTGCAAAGTGGTTTTGCTCTCCAGAATGGTTCAAAAAGTAAGAAAGTCAAAATGTTAGCAAAAATTTAGAGTACAATACAGGTTTCACATTTTGACACTTTAGGGAATTTAATTTCATGTCTGTGTCAATATTTCATGATTAGAGAAAGATAGAGCAATTATTTTTACAAACACGTACTGAAATAAATTGTTATGTCATTAGTGAATGAATTCAATAAGTAATTACTGACTGAACTCTGGTCCAGGAAGTATTCTTGGTGTTGCAGAGAAAGAAGGAAACAACACAAAGTCCTGTTATCATGAAACTTACAGTCTACTAGATAGAGATCAATAACAAGTTTAAATTTTTAAAATATTAAATAAAAATCCAAATACATATGTGTAATTTATAAAATTAGATATTATTTTTTATTTATTTATTTTTTGACAGGCAGAATGGACTGTGAGAGAGAGAGAGAGACAGGGAGAAAGGTCTTCCTTTGCCATTGGTTCACCCTACAATGGCCGCCACGGCCGGCGTGCTGCGGCCGGTGTACCGCGCTGATCCGATGGCAGGAGCCAGGTGCTTCTCCTGGTCTCCCATTGGGTGCAGGGCCCAAGCACTTGGGCCATCCTCCACTGCACTCCTGGTCCACAGCAGAGAGCTGGCCTGGAAGAGGGGCAACCAGGACAGAATCCAGTGCCCCGACCAGGACTAGAACCTGGTGTGCTGGCACCGCAAGGCGGAGGATTAGCCTGTTGAGCCACGGCGGCGGCCAAAATTAGATATTCTAGAAAGAAAAAGCACAGGATATTTTTATGGTTATTGCTAAATGGTAGGAAATACATAGAGTGTTTTATATTTTTAATGTTCTGCCAGCTGTGTAGTCCTGGTTAGTTTCTATGTGGCTCAGTTTTCTCATCTACCTTACATGTCTGCTGCCAAGGTTAAAAGAGTAAATGTATAAAAATCCTTTAAACACCGAAAAGAATGAAAGTTTAATAAATGTTATTCCATTATTAAATACTATTCATATTTCTGGTTGTCATTTTTTCCATCTTCTCTTTCCTTTGCAGAAGCAGCATAAGGTCACGACGGCCCAGGTTGCTTCCTGAAGGAAAAATTTACCTCTTGAAATTATGCTCCATAGCCTTGCTGTGAGTCATCCTCCCCTCACTCAATAACTACTTATTAAATGACTACTGCCTGTTACACATCAGCTTCCTGAAGGTGAAGTTAATTCAGAAAAATCCCAAATTCTGGTCTTGGGTTTGTTTTGTTTCTCCATAATCCCCCACACTGGTTTATCAGCCTGCCAGAGAAGCAGAAAGATAGCCTCGGGAGTTCTGTCAGCTGGGCCCTGCCCAGACATCAAAGAATATTATGAATGTGTAAAATTGCCTTTGGCAAATACTATTTACAGACCCTCTGGCAGAGTTATGCTGAAATGATAAGAAATGTCACTGCAGCCTACTGCATTGAATAATAAACATTTCCTGCCTTTAATATCAACTACCCACTTATCCAGAACTCAGAAGGGCTTGCAATGAAAATAAAGAGAGAAGGTGATGATTTATTTTTTGTTTCATTAACATGTTGTAACTTTTCCTATTAATTAAATCAGTGGGATAGCCAAGAGTAGAACTTAGTGAGATTATCTATATTATGCACTTGAGTTATAGTTTATCCATTTTAATTAAATAAGTTCTAAATATAATCACTTTTAATTATTCTATACCCTGAGACTAATTAAAAATGAAATTAGTTAACATTTCTCTGTGACATCATTAAAAAAGTTCTTATAAAATACAAATGCCCTCATACTATGCTATGTATTTACTTGGATCTCTCTGTAATGTTGATGACCAAAATATTAAAGCTTTGCATGAATACAAACCCCTGGGAATACATTTTTCTTAATTTCTCTCTGTGTCTAGTCATTTCTCTTTATCTCATCCTGTTATGACCCAGCCATTGCATATAGCTTTAGGAAACAGACTAAAAATCATCTTGGGTAAATGGTTCCAGAGAGACTTCATTTTAAATTGATAGGAATACATCTACTTCTATTCTTCACTTCATACATGGAAAATACTAGAATTCTCAAGTGTACTAAAAAGCCTTCAGTGGTGAAAAAATAACACTGTACCAAGTGATCAGAGATACCTATGGGAACAAATGGACATAAGAAAAAATCTGAACCATAGTTGTCAAATTGCTAGTCTCAATGTGAACAAGTCTCAGCACTAAGAGTGGCAGAGGAATTCAGTCTGAGCCACCCCTCCTCCTCCAGGAATTCAACCAAGTCTTCACAGTAAGTATCAGGGGAAAATACTCCCCTGATGGAAGAAAAAAGGAAACATTTTATATGTATGAATAACATATATGTATATATGTGTGTGTGTGTGTGTTTAAATTTGTTTTTATTTTTTAAAGATTTTATTTATTTAAAGATTTTATTTATTTATTTGAGTGTTAGAGTTACAGAGAGTGAGAGGGAGATACAGAGAGAAAGGTCCTCCATCCACTGGTTCACTCTCCAAATGGCCACAAGGATCTGAAGCCTGGAGCAAGGAGCTTCCTCTAGGTGCAGGGGCGCAAGCACTTGGGCCATCTTCTACTGCTTTTCCAGGCCATAGAAGATAGCTGTATTGGAAGAGGAGCAACCAGGACCAGACATGGTGTCCATCTGGGATGCCGGCACAATAGGCAGAGGATTAATCTACTGTGCCACAGCACAGGCCCCCAGCACTCTGTTCTTAACAATGCTGGTACTCAGGAGAAACCCGTTAGCCAGTAACTAAAATACTGACATTTTATCACTAAATGGAAATACTCAACCCTAGCCACACTCTTGTCTTACTGCTTCATGTAAGGGATGGGCAGGACTGAGACACACTGGCAAAGTTCACACTACTGTTCCTAAAATCATAAAATCTAATCATGAGTCAATAGAACACTTTCTCCACAACTGACTAAGATGACAGGTCATCAGGAAGACAATTACATGGTATTCTAAAGAGTATGAAATAATCTAGAAAGACAGAAGGCGTTAGAAAGTGTCATTGCACACATGTCTTTACAAAAAGACTGGGAATTTACAACTAATTAAAGTGCTAAGGACTAGTTAAAGCAGATAGCACACAGAACAAAGCAGTAATATAAGCAGAGATGAAAATCCCAAGGACTGGACACAGCTGATGAAAAACTCTGTAAGCTTGTAGATGTACCACTAGAAATCTGCAAAGCTGAAAAAGAGAGAGCAAACAGAAATGCACAACAATATTCAAGAACTTCAGGACAAGTATGGAAAGTATAACTCATGCATAGTGGGAATTTCAGAAGGCAAAGAAAGAAAGAAATGAAGGGAATAAATACTTGAAATTATAATAAACAAAAATTTCCCCCCAATTAATGTCAGACATCAAATTACACATGTGGAAAACAAAGAGTATGAAGCATAATAAATGCCAAAATATCCCTATACACATCATTTTCAGAGTCCAAGAAATTAGAGAAATCTTATTAGAAAATGAGCAAATTTTTAAATAGATATTTCTCAAAGGAAAACATATAAATAGCCAACATATATGAAGAAAATATTTAATGTCACTTTCTATTATAGAAATGCAAATTAAAACAATAATGAAATAGTATATTATAATTGTTAGGATGTTATCAAATTGATGAAATATAATAAGTATTTTTTAAAAGATTTTATTTATTTCTTTGGCAGGAAGAGTTACAGACAATGAGAGAGAGAGAGACACAGAGAGAGAGGTCTTTCTTCTATTGGTTCACTTCCCAAACGGCCGCTACAGCTGATCTGAAGCCAAGAGCCAGGTGCTTCCTCCTGGTCTCCCACCCATGTGCAGGCGCCCAAGCTCTTTGGCCATTCTCCACTGCCTCACCCGGTCACAGCAAAGAGCTGGAATGGAAGAGGAGCAACCAGGACTAGAACCCGATGCCCATATGGGATGCTGGTGCTGGCGCTGCAGGCAGAGAATTAACCAAGTGAGCCATGGCACCGGCCCCTATAATAAGTATTAATAACAATGTAGAAATGAGGGTCAAGCGCTTGGGTCCCTACACTCATGTGGGAGATCCAGGTGAAGCTCCTGGCTCTTGGTTTGGGCTGTTGTGGCTATTTGGGGAATGAAATAGTGAATGAAAGATATTCTCTCTCTCTCTCTCTCTCTCTCTCTCTCTCTCTCTGTAACTCTGCCTTTCAAGTAAATAAGTAAATCTTTAAAAACAAAATAACTGGGCCATGAAAGACTCTATAAGCTTCTAAAAAGGAATAAGCTTCTAAAAGCAAATCCATGCACTCTATTGGTAGTAATATGAATTAGTACTTTGATTATAGAAAACAGTATAGATGTTCTTCAAAAAGTCAAAAAATAGAGCTATCATATGAGCCAACAATCTGTCTTTTGGGTACATGCAAAGGAAATAAAGTTAGGCTGTCAAAGAAATATTTGAAGGTTAACACATGAGCTAAGGGGCTGGCATCTGTGGTGCAGTGGGTTAAGTTACTGTCAGCAATGCTAGCATCTCATATGAGCGATGCTTCACGTCCTGATGTCTCTGCTTCCAATCCAGCTCCCTGCTAATTCACCTGAGAAAACAGTGGGTGAGGGTTCCAAGTATTTGGCCCCCTGCTGCCTACTTGGGAGACCTGGATGGAGTTCCATAATCTTGGCTACATCCTGGCCCAGTCCTGGTTTTGCATCTATTTAGAGCATGAACCAGTTGATGTATGATGTCTTTCTCATTCTGTCTCACCCTTTCTCTGTCTGTAACTGTCCTTTCAAATAAATACATCTTTTTAAAAAACACACTGGTTAAGATGACTGTACCTTACATCAGAATACTTGAGTTTATCTTCCTGCTTCAGCTACTAACTCCAGCTTCCTGCCAGTGCAGGGAATTAGCAGGATAGCTCAAGTAAACTGGACTCTTGCTACCTAGGAGGGAATTCTGGATTGAGTTCCTGACTCCTGGATTTAGCTCTGAGACAGGGCCTGTCATCACTGAAGTGGACAGTGAACTAGGATTTGCAACATTTGTCTTTCTCTCTTAAATAAATTTTTTAACAAAGAAATATTTAGACTCCCATAATCATAGCAGAATATTTATAATAGCCAAGATATTCTAAATTCCCATTGACAAAGAAAATGTGAGATACACACACACACAAAGGTACACAATGTGATGCTATCCAGCCTTAAAAAAACAAATTCTGTCATTTGTGACAAAATGGATAAACCTGGAGGGATATTATACTTAGTGAAATAAGCCAAGCACAGAGATGAAAATACTGCATGATCCCATTTAATATTCATTTAGGGAGACTGAATATAAAAGTCAAATAAAAGGAACGAAGAGTAGAGTGGTGGCATAGAGTGCCAAGGGTTGGCGACTAAGAGGTGATGAATGCAGAGTTGTCAAAGTGTATAAACCTTCAGGTAGACAGGATGAATAAGTTCTGGATATCCAGAGGACAACATGGTGATTATGTTTAGTAATATATTTTATAAATGAAAATTGCCAAGATTAGAACTTCAATGTTCTTGCAACACAAGATGAATATGAAACATGATAGATACATAGGTTAAAATTGATTTAATTATTCTTTTTAGTTAAATGATATTCCATTATGTATATATACCATATTTTCATTATCCATTCATCTGATAATGGACACCTTGGTTGATACTAAATTGTGGCTATTGTGAACAGTGCTGCTATAAACATGATGGTGAAGGTATCTCTTTCACACAATATATTCAAGTCTTTTGAGTATATACCCACTAGTGGGATTGCTGGATCATATGGCAAGTTTATTTCTAGTTTTCTATTTTCTTTTTTTTAGAAATCTCCACACTGTCTTCCACTGGCCATACTGATTTACATTCCCACCAACAGCATGTAAGTGCTCCCCTTTGTCCACATCCTCACCACCATTTGTTACTCTGTGTTTTGGATTTTAGTCATTCTTTCAGGGGTGAGGTAATATTGTGGTTTTGATTTGCATTTCCCTGATGGCTAGTGATGTTGAGCATACAGTTTTCAGCCATTTGTATTTCTTCATTTGAAAACTATCTATTGAAGTCCTTTGCCCATATCTCAACTGGATTGGTTGTTTGCATGTTGTCAAGTTTTTTTTTTTTTAAGTGACTAATATATTCAGGATACTAATCTTTTGTCATGTAAGTGGTTTGTAAGTATTTTTTTCCCATTCTGTTGGATATCTCTTCACTCTATTGATCATTTCCTTTGGTGTGCAAAAGATTCTGAGTTTGTTATAGTCACGTTTATTTAGTTTTGCTTTTGTTGCCTGTGCTTTGGATTTCTTGTCTAAGAATTTGTGCTCTACATCATTATCGTGGAGTGTTTCCCCTGTGTTTTGTTCTAGCAGCTTCATACTCTCAGGTTTTAAATATAGGCCTTTGATCCATCTTGAGTTTGTTATGGTATATGGTGAAGGTTATGGAGCTAAGTTCATTCCTCTACATATATAAATCCTGTTTTGTCAACACCATTTGTTGAAAAGGCTACCCTTACTCCACTGTATGGTCTGAGCACTTTTGTCAAAATAAGTTGACTGAATGAATATGGATTAATTTCTAGGCTCTCTATTCTGTTCTATCGATCCATGTATCAGTTTTTATGTCAGTATCAAGCTGTTTTAATTACTATAGCTTTATAGTATGCTTTCCAGTCAAGCATTGTGATAATTCCAGCATGATTTTTCTTGTTCAAGATTACTTTGTCTATTCTGGGACTTTTGTGATTCCATAAGAATTTTTAGATTTTCTTTTCTAATTCCATAAAGAATATCTCATTTGTATTTTGAGAGGGATTGCACTGAATCTGTAAGTTGCTTTAGGTAGTATAGACATTTTAAAGATATGTATTCTTCTGTTCCATGAGCAAGGCATATCTTTCCTTTTTTTGTGTGTTCCTGATGATTTCTTTCATTAAGTTTGATAATTTTCATTGCAGAGATCTTTCATGTGTTTAGTTAAATTTGTTGCTAAATATTTGGATTTTGTTGTGGCTCTTGTGAATGGGATTTCTTTCTTGATTTATCTTTGTGAGTTCATCAATAGCATAGCAAAAGGCTACCTTTTTGCATGTTTATTTAGTAACCTGCAAATTTACTGAATTGGTTTATCAATTCTTTTGTTTTAAATGCATTTATTCATTTGAAATTCAGAGTTACACAGAGGGAGAAGGAGAGACAGAGAGAGACAGACAGAGAGAGAGAGAGAGAGAGAGAGAGAGAGGTCTTCCATCCTCTGATTCACTCCCCAACTGCGGAAACTGTGCTGATCCAAAGCCAGGAGCTAGGATCCTCCTCTTGGTCTCCCATGTAGGTGCAGGGGCCCAAGGACTTGGGCCATCGTCTACTGCTTTCCCAGGCCATAGCAGAGAGCTGGATCCGAAGAGGAATAGCCAGGACTCAAACTGATATCCACAGGGGATGCTGGCACTGTAGGCTGCAGTTTAACCCTCTATGCCACAGTGCTGGCCCCAGTTTATCAATTCTAACAGCTTTTCAGTGGAATCTTAGGTTTTTACACATGCAACATTATGGCATCTGTAAATATGAATAATTTGAATTCTTCTTTTCCAGTTTTGGTGCCCTTTATTTCTTTTCCCTCCTTCATTGCTTTTGCTAAAACTTTCATTACTATATTGAGTAGCAGTAGTGAAAGTGGACATCCTTGTCTTTTTCCATTTTTAAGGGGGAAATGATTTCAACTTTTCCCTGTTCCATATGGTATTGCTGTTGGTATGTCTTCTTGAGTTAATCTTGGTAGGTTATATGAATCCATGAATTTATCCATTTCTTCAAGTTTCTCCAATTTTTTGGCTTAGAGTTCTTCATAGTAGTTTCTTAGGATTCTTTGTATTTTAGTGTTGTCAGTTCTAATGTCTACTTTTTCATCTCTAATTTTATATATTTAAGTTTTTCCTTTTTTCTAGTCTGATTGAGGCATATAGATTTTGTTTATCATCTCAAAAAACCAACTTTTTGTTTTGTTGATCTCTTTTTTTTTTCTTAGCTTCAATTTATTTCTGCTCTGATCCCTATTCTTACCTACTGTTGACTTGGGGTTTGGATTGTTCTTGGTTTTTATAGTCTTCTTGATGCATCATTATATTTTTAATTTGCATTAAATTCACCAACCAAAAGACTTATGCTGGATAAGTGTAGAAAAAAATAATGATCCCACTATATGCAGACTATAAGATATTCACTTCACAAAGATATACACAGAGTGAAAGTAAAGGTTTCAAAAAGATGTACCAGGCAAATGAAACCAAAACTGAGCAGGAATAGCCATTCTGATATCAGATAAAAGAGACTTTAAATCAAAAACTATAAAAAGAGATAAAGAAGGACATTATATTTTGATAAAAGGTTCAATTCAGCAAGAAGACATAAGGATTATAAATACATATGTACTCAACACAAGACCACTCGGATATATACAGAAAATATTACTAGACCTAAAAGGAGAGTTTAACTCCAACACAATAATAGTGGGGGATTTCAACATCAACTATCATCGATGTGTAGCTCATCTAGACCACAATCAGTAAAGATACATCAGAGTTGCACCTTACTATAGAGCAACTGGACCTAACATTTATAGGACACTTCACCTAACAGCTACATAATACACATTCTTCTCATCAGTGCGTGGAACATTTTCTATGGTACACCACATATTAGGCCACAAATCAAGTCTCAACAAATTTAAAAAGATTGAAATCTGTATCTTCTTAGACCATAAAGGAATAAAAGTAGAAATCAACAGTAAGAACAGTAGACCACTCAAAATATTTGGAAATTAAACAACATTTTTCTGAATGATCAGTAGATCATTGAAGAAATTAAAAAGGAAATCAAAAACATTCTTGACATAAATGACAATGAAACATAATATATCAACTGTGGGATATAGCAAAACAGTATGGAGAATGAAGTTTATAGCTTTAAGTGTTTACATGTAACACAGATGCTAACAGCTATCTCTCTGCTACACTGATTCCATGTCTTTTGGATTGTATACCCAGTAGTGTATAAGCATTACTGGATCATCTAATAGTTTTATTTTGAGTGTTTAAGCACCATTATTGAAAAGACTCCAATTTTTATCTCCAATGTTGCTCTTAACTCATTTGTCAAAAATTTATTGGGTATACATACATGGATTAATTTCTCAGTTCTCTATTCTGTTAGATGAATCTATGTATGTGTGTTTGTGTCAGTATTGTACAGTTTTTATTACTGTAGCTTTGCAGTATGCATTGAAATCAGATATTGTGAAGCTTTCAGCTTATTTTTCCTTAATATTTATTTGACCATTTTGTGTCTTCAATGAATCCACATGAATTTTAGGATTTTTTGGCAATTCTACAAAACATATATTGGCATTTTGATATGGATTACATTGAATATGTAAGTCCATGAATAAGGGATATATTTCCATTGTGTGTGTGTGTGTGTGTGTTTGTCTTAAAGCTTCTTTCAACAGTGTTTCTTCATTTTTCTTGTAGAAATCTTTTACTTCCTTGGTTAAAATCATTCCTAAGTATTTTTGTAGCTATTTTGAATGAGATTTTCTTTATTTACCTTAAAGGCAGATTAATATAGGTGTGTAAAAATGCAGGGAGAGGGGAAGGAAAAGTAAGAACGTATAAAATAGAAAGAAAAAAAAAACCTGATAAAAATATAAGGGAATAAACAACCTTACTGATAAAGAAATAAAGACAAGAATCACATTCAGTTTCTTCTAAAAAAATGCATGCAGGAAGAGAGTGGATTGAAATATTTAAAGTGATTGAGATAAAAATTACTCAAAAATAGAAGTATGTACACTGAAAAATTATCATTTAAAAAAGAAGAAATCTAGTTTTTCAGACAAAAAATTTGAGAGAATTCATTGCCAATAGGCATATCTTGTAATAAATGTTAACAGAAGTTATTTAGAAAGAAAATAGGTCAACTTAAATGTATCTTATAATTTTATTTTTGAAGTGAATTGTTATTTGATTATGTATGGTTATATAAATACTTTATACTTCTATGTACATGTATGCATATGTAGATATGATTACATATAAATGAAATTAATGACTACAATGATACATGGGGCAGATGAAAAGAGTTAAGATTATTTTGTTATTATAATGTACTCACATTGTTTTTTGAAAATTGGCTCATATTAGTTGTAGATGTGTATTGCAAATTATAGAGAAGCCACTACAGAGTTTTTTTTTTTTAAAAATAAGTATAACTGATACATGGAAACATAAAATATAATTATGTAATATGCTCAATTTAAACCACAAAAAAGAAAGTATGAAAGAAGAAAAACAGTAATAAAGGACAAGGCTGGCACTCAGAAAGCAATAACTGACATTGCAGGTACTACTGAAACTACATCAGTAATCATTTTCACCATCATTGTCTAAAGTATGTGTTGTTGTTTTAGTCTATTTTGTTTGTCTATAACAAAATATCACAGACTAGGTCACTTTTAAATGACAGAAACTACTTCTCACAATTCTGGAAATTGGAAGCCCAGGATCAAGCTCATTGTCTTGTAAGTTTCTGAACTGTTGCATTCTGCATCACTGAGAGGAGGAACATGGTGTCATCCTTTGGCAAAAGGCAGAGGAGAAAAAAGAATAAAGTCTTTCCATCAAGCCATTTTCTAAGGGGATCTAATCCCACGCATCAGAGATGAGAACTCATGGCCTATTCACTCCTCAAAAGACATAGGTCCAAGGCTGGTGCTGTGGCTCAGTGGGTTAAAGCCCTGGCCTGAAGCACCAGCATCCCATATGGGTGCTGGTTAGAGTCCCAGCTGCTCCTCTTCCAATCCAGCTCTCTTCTGTGGCCTGGGATAGCAGTGGAAAATGGCCCAAGTCCTTGGGACCCTGCACCCATGTAGGAGATCTGGAGGAAGCTCCTGGCTCTTGGCTTCGGATTGGCACATCTTTGGCCGTTGTGGCCATCTGGGGAGTGAACCAGCAGATGGAAGACCTCTCTCTCTGTCTCTACCTCTCTCTGTAATTCTTTCAAATAAATAAATCTAAAATAGAAAAATACATACATCCTAATCCTAATTCTGCAATATTGGCAACACCTTAATACTAGAAGGTGCATATTTAAATAATAGCATTCCACACATGGCCCTCCAACATTTACATAATTCTCAAGAGTACATTCATATCATCTCAATAGCTCTGAAAGTCTTAACTTGTTCTATTATTAATTTAAAGTTTAAATGCAGAGCCTCATCTAAATTGCATGTAAGTTAAGACTCAAGGCAAGATTCAACCAGAGGCAAATCTCCCTCCAGTTATGAAGCTATGCAATCAGAAAAGTTACTTGTTTCCAAAGTACAATGGTGGGACAGAAATAGGGTAGACATTGCTATTCCAAAAGGAAAACACAGGAAAGAAAGAAAGGAGTGCATGTTGCTAATAAGAGGTCCAAAAACTAGCAAGACCAGCTTCACTCAATTTTTGGCTTCAGAATAATCCTTCTTGACTCCATGTCCCACCTTCCAGATACATTAGGCTCTGAGTTGGGCCCTCCAAGACCACAGCCAGCCCCTCTTTGAGTGGCTTTGCTAGATTGGACAACACAGCAGCTCTTACAGGTTAGTCACATGCATCCAGTTCTCTCAGAATACTGTTGCACATGGGTGACTCTACAGGCCTGCAGTCTTGGGAATGACATCACTGCATAGTTTCACTAGACATTACTCTGGTAGAGGCTCTGTATGGTGGTCCCAACCCCCAAGCTCCACCACGCAGTGCACTACTAAGGGTTCTGTCCTATAGTTCTGCTGAGTATTTCCCTGTGTGGCAGCTCCCTATTTGCTGCAAGTCTACGCTTGGCTCTTAAGGACCTTCAGGGCTTCTTCTGAAATCTAGCTAAAGGCAGCCATATCATCATGGCTTTCATACTCTACAAACTTACAGAATTAGTATCATATGGACAACCTTGAAGTTAACAGCCTATGCCTTCGGAAGCACCAGTCTGCGCTGTAGGTGAGACCCCTTGAGACACAGCTGTGGTGATCAAAGAGCACTGTGTTTTGATGCGGAGAAGAGGGTCCTGAGCTGTCCCCAGCAGCCTTACGGAAGTTCTCACAGAGGCCCCGGTCCCCTCCCTTAAAACCATTCTGCCCTGAAGACCTTGGGTAGTCCTAGGGCAGATGTGACAGCCTGAAAGATCTCAGAAATGCCTTTGAGGTGGTTGCCTCATTTTCTTGATAAGTAATATTTGGCTTTCTTCTAATACTACTAATCTTATCAAACAGTCACTTGGCCATACCTTTGTTCTTCTGTACTAAACACATGTTTTTATATTAGTATTATTTCTTACATGATTTGGCTTAGAAATTTCCAATTCTCTTTTTTTTGGCTTCACTTTTAATGATATGTTCCAACTTTAAGTAATTTCTTCTTATGCTTTACAATAGCAGTTAATGGAAGCCAAGCAGCACTCTGAACACTTTTCTGGTTAGAGGTTTCCTTGCCAAATACACTAGTTTATCACATTTCAGTTTTGCCTCACATGAAGTCACAGAAAGAGTTCTCCCCACGTTCTTTGCCCCTATATAATAAGAACAACTTTTCCACCAGTTTTCAATACTTCATTCTTCATCTCCATCTGGGACCCCATCCAAATAATATTCATTGTCCACATTTCTACCCAAATTCTGATCATGACTTTCCCTACAATGTTTTTCTTATAAATTCTGACCAGAATTTCCCTTAATAAGGATTAAACAACAAACTACTAAATAAGACATGAGTTAAAGAAGACATTTTGAGACCATTTGGAGTGTGAACCAGCGAAAGGAAGATCTTTTTCTGTCTCTCTCTCTCACTGTCTGTAACTCTAACTCTCAAATAAATAAATAAAATCTTTAAAAAATGGTGGTCAATCAAATATATTATCATTGAGTACCTACTGTTTGCCCAATCATATGTTGCATGGTAAAGCATAGACAGAAGAACCATGTCTATGTCTTCAGGGAATTTATAACATGGGAGGAGAAATAAAGCATAAATGCACAAAAGAGGGTAATAAAATGAATTATCATTTTAGCTGTGGAGCACATATTGTGAGCCAGTTGCTTTTCGTAACCCGTGTGTTGACTACTTTTATCTTCACCCATAGACTCTAGGAGGTGGGTTATTTTTGCAACTCTGTTTCACAGAGGAGAAAACTTCAGAGGTTGCTAACTTGTCCAAGTTTAAAAAGTTGATAAAGTGGGGTTATCAAGATTTAGATTTAGTTTCATTAGATTTTATGAAATTCTGAGCTCAAGTTCTTAAATCCATCTATACTTTCATACATGACATGTCAAAATGGAAAGAAAAGTGATCATAAATCATGACAGAATTAACTTTTTTAAAAAATGTATATTCAAAAAGGCTAAGAGATTTCAAAAAGCAGATACACTACTGAAAGCACAATTCCTTTTCTTTTGACATTAAATTCATTTCATTTATTATAGATATAAAACTTTAAAAACAAACCTTGCAATGCTTCTTTCTCACTGTCATCCATAAAATTAACTATCCTAATAGAGTTCTTCTGCTTATAACATTTAGTCTTCCAATCCATGAAGTATTCAGCTTAACAGATTCCACAATGATCTTGACTGTCTTTGATTGTTTATTGAAGATAGTCATTTAAGGATCATTCATTCAATCAATGAACCTTTACTGAGCATCTATTATGTACCAGTTACTATTCTCAACGATGAGAATAAGTCAGTGAAGAAAACAGACAAACAGTATTCTCATGTAGTTTTTTATCCTAGGAGAAAATCAATGCATTTGATAAACACACTTTAATTATATAATCTATTAGGGAGACTCAAGTCGAGGAAGAATGAAGTAAAAATGAAGCATACATGTGTACAATGTTCAACAGGATGGTCAGAAAAGCTTTATGGAGCAGATGACATTTTAAAACTGTACCTATGCATTACATGAAATTTGTTCTGTATTTAAAAAATTAAAAATCATGCATACAGTGTAGAGCAGATTAAAATAAATCCTCTTTGATTCTTAAAAAATAAAATTGAGCTAATGACCAGGCAAGTGGAAAGGAAGATAATATCAGGCAGAGATTATAGCCAGCATAAAGAACCAAAACTGAAAAAATGCAATTGAAAAAAAATACAACACAATGAGAAGACCTGTGGAGCTGACATTGCTTTCATAGTAAACATAAGTGAAGTCATCAGCAGCCAGACCTAACAACATCTATTTGTTCTTGCTCATGTCCCCAAGAGAAAAAAATTGGAATTATTTGCCTCTTGCTCTAAAGAGAAACTGAGAAGTAGACACTAGGAACACTAACATTGATTAAATAAATATACGACAGACACTGTAACCAGGCATCCTCTATGCAGTACCTAATTTTACATTTAAAATTTTTACATATATTATTATTGGCATCTACAAAAGTAGGGACTCACGGATATTCAGAGAGTTTAAGAAACTGCCTAATGTAGTTGAGTCAATTCAGCATTTAATATTAGAATTCTGATTCCAAATTTTTGATCTTTTGATAGTGTATTTCAATTGAGTTTCAGTAAAAGTGACATGATTTCACTTCAATTTTTGAACACTACAACTAGCTCCTCTTAAAGTAATTCCCCAAAATAACAAAATACTTAAATAAATACTACTGCAAGCAGAGAAAAGATGTGTGTGTGTGTGTGTGTGTGTGTGTGTTTCTTCCTATCTTTTTAAAGTATTTATGAAAAACAGAGAATTCCCATCCCTTGGTTCACTTCACAAATGCCTGCATTAGATGAGATTGGTTCAGGGCAAAAGCCTGCATTCAAGAATGCAATACAAGTCTTCCAAATGGGTAGCAAGAACCCAACTACCCAAGCTGCTTCTGCTGCCTCCTAGGCTCTGTGTTGTCAGAAAACTAGCATCAGGAGTCAGAGCAAATAAAATCCACACAGGCGCTTCATCTCAACCACCAGGCCAAAAGTCTACAGTTCTTTCTGTTTTAGGGATACAATTAAAGTTGCTTTCACTTAAATGAAAGCATAGCAGGCTTTTAAAAGTTTGAGCTGTGGAGTCAGATGAGCTTCATTTTTAACCATTGCTTGTGCATGTCTTTGGACACAGTTGTGAGATTTTCTAGAGTTCTTTTTCTATGTGTGTCAAATGGGCACATGAATAACATATGACTCATATGGTTTTGGTGACAATTAATCAAATCTGCATGTAATGCATGTCCAATTGGTTTTAGCCACAATTATTTATATTTGTAAACTCAGTACAATAGGCTATTCGCCACTACAGTCAAGTAAAGTGATTTCTTAAGCATGTGTAGGTCTCTACCTACCTGACCACCCCTGCCAAAAAGGAACTTTTTCTATCATGGGATTTTTAAAAATGATTTTCATCTTTAATGTACTGCAGTGAAAACTTCAACCCATGCCCAGAAATACTGCCTAGAATGTAACATAATTAAAATGGGAGAACAATCAACAGCAGGAATGTTAGCATAAAAACAAAGAAATTATTAAGAAACTAAACTGAACAACATCATTAAGAATCACCAGAGGCTTCTATAAATATGTAAGTAGTGTAGGCGTTGAAATAACACAGAAGGAAAACATATCATAAAAATATATCATGTCAATGGGCACTGCCTGCCTGAGTCTCTGCAGGTTGTATAACTCAAAGTAGCTTTTCTGATGAAGGAGACTTATGAAAGAGAAACTCCTATTAGATAATGTCAAGGCTTGGATTTCAGGAGGTGTAAAAGCACAATTTATGTTTATTCCTCTGCTTAAATGAAGTAGCCCAACCATTAAAACAGCACTCTGCTCTCCTTTTGAAAAATTAAGGCCCTTATAAAAATAATGCATACTTTATATCAAAATTCTACACTTTCATTGACTAACTAGATTTGCTATGATGTGTAAGAAGTGTCTTAAATTCTTATCAACACTAAAAGGAGTCATATTTGTACTATCCTGGAAAGATGGCAAATCCAATGACTTAGAGGAGCCATAACTCTGGTTTTGTAGTGGTAGAAACCAGACGAGTAAACACATGCATGCAAGAGAGACTTCAAGTCTGACTGTGGAATTAGAAGTCTCTATAACCCCACATCAAGTTAGACCTCCAATCTGCCCTTTGGAGAAGTAGTCACTTATTTCACTCAAGGCTGTGGCAAGAAAGTAGCATTTGAACTGTGATTTAAAGAACAGGCATTTGTTTAGCTATACAAAACAAACTGGCATAAATTTACATAGAAAGCAACCTTGATGATGGTAAAATAACATGGCCATGTTGAGAAGATAAAAGGAGCCCACGCTGTCAAATAGAGGGGAAAGTAGCAACATGAATTTTAGAGAGGCAACAATGTCTTAGCACCATCATTCCGTTAAAGAGTCTGTGTTTAACCTAAATGCAATGAAGAGTCATTGACAGGTTGTTATCATGAAAAAGGTCGGATGGCACTGGGATTTGTAAGAAGTAATTTGACTGTTACAGGAGAATGATAAGAGGTGGGGAAGAATGCTTTGCAGTTAGAGTGGATATGATGGTGGCATGTGCCAAGGGGCTGAAAGTGAAGACAGAGAGAAGTATACAGTCACAGCATCTGTGTTAGAGGAAGAATCAAAAAGCCTTGCTTTTAAATAGAATGTAAGTGTACACCACAGGGAAAATGTCAGGAATTTCAAGGTTTCCTATTTAAGTGATAATAAAATGCTTCTTTTAGGTGAATAGGATACCAAAAGAGAAAAGCTCAATGATAAATACGCTAAATTAACTTTATTTTACTATGAGGCAATCAAGAGGAGTCATCTAGGTGATCATTAGATATATATGAGACTGCAAGGCAGAAGAAACCTCTGGACTGTCCTAGTCACATATATAGATTGCTTGATTATAAGCTTTTCTTTGTAAGGTTTTCTAATTATCTTCCTAAGTCCAAAGAATGAAGAGACAATTGCTATTAAGAACAACATTTCTGAAAGTTCAAATGACCAGGAAGCTTCTGCAATGAAAATATTTTTGAAAAGGTCTCACTAAAAGACAGTGCATGCTCCTCTGTAATAAACACTGCAAAGTAAAATGTGAGAGGCAATCTGCCCATGTTTGAGCACTTGAGTTGTGCTAGTGTCAACCCTTGTGGAGATAATGTTTCTTGGGCAAAGCCCTGCCTATTGAGTATTCTGAGTCAAAAAATCAACTCCCTTTTGTACCACATATGCCATGGGACTAATAAAGCTAGCATTATGCTTACAGTCGAGAAAAATACACTTTTCTACAAGTCCAGTGAGAAATGAGCTGAGCTCAGGTTTTTGAGACCCATGCTAATTAGACAGCAGGGTCTCAAGAGACTGCTAAATCATGACCCTGCCTAAACTGCTTATCTTCAAGCACAGAGTAATAGCATGATGATTCGTGAACTGAAGCCATTTCTGATCAAATTGGTCTCTTATTTTTTTAGTCCCTCTGCCCAGTGTAAGAGACTGTGTCCCCAGTTCTAACTCCAGAAGCTGAGACTCCGCCGACATTATAATATGAAAGTCTGCAGTAATTGATTCTAACTGTTGCAGCTGCAAAAAAATTGCTTTGCTAAGCAAAGGGATTTATGGATTGGGCCACATTTTGTTGTTTACAGCTTGAATTTTCCTCTCTGTTTTCCAAGATAGAGTGGGTGGAACTGATATGGAAATGGTTTTAGCAATGCTTAAGATAAGGAAAATTTCTCTGTAGGTCCCTGCTGAAAGTAATATTCTTTGATTTTTTCCTCTTAACAGCAAAATCTTCCCATTGAAGAAAATTTGGAAATATAAAAATAAAGAATAAAGTGAAAATTATCCATAATCATTTAATCTAATGTCAAACTGCCATTTTTTGTTTTTTATATCACCTACTTACTATAAACACACATATGCATATTACTTAACTAAGAAATAGATTATTTCTGAAGGGCTTTCAAAAGCGAATTTCCACACATGGCTAAGAATAGTGTTTGTGCATTCACATTCCAATAATCCGTATTTTTTTCTAGAATTTTCTTTTTTTCTTTTTTTTTTTCTTTTTTGACAGTCAGAGTGGACAGTGAGAGAGAGAGAGACAGAGAGAAAGGTTTTCCTTTTGCCGTTGGTTCACCCTCCAATGGCCGCCGTGGTCAGCGCGCTGTGGCCGGCACACTGAGCTGATCCAATGGCAGGAGCCAGGTGCTTCTCCTGGTCTCCCATGGGGTGCAGGGCCCAAGCACTTGGGCCATCCTCCCCTGCACTCCCGGGCCACAGCAGAGAGCTGGCCTGGAAGAGGGGCAACTGGGACAGAATCCGGCGCCCCGACTGGGACTAGAACCCAGTGTGCTGGTGCCGCAAGACGGAGGATTAGCCTATTGAGCCGCGGTGCCAGCTTCTTCTTCTTCTTCTTTTTTTTTTTTTTTTTTTTTTTGACAGATAGAGTTAGACAGTGAGGGAGAGACACAGAGAGAAAGCTCTTCCTTCCGTTGGTTCACTCCCCAAACGGCCTCTATGGCAGGAGCTACGCCAATCCGAAGCCAGGAGCCAGGTGCTTCCTCCTGGTCTCCCATGCGGGTGCATGGGCCCAAGCACTTGAGCCATCCTCCAATGACTTCCTGGGCCACATCAGAGAGCTGGACTGGAAGAGGAGCAACCAGGACCAGAACCTGGTGTCCATATGGGATGCCAGCGCCTAAGGCAGAGGATTAACCAAGTGAGCCACGGGCTGGCCCCCTCCTGAATTTTCTAAGTGCCAATTTTCTTCTTAGAATAATAAGAAAAGAAAGAGAAGCTCTCAATTCTATTCTTATATCGGTATGATACAAATCTACATACTGGAACTTTACATTTCACAAAATTAGTTGGCATAAAGTAGACTTACTATGTCTCTTTCCTTTTACTATTACTTTGCTGAATTAATCAAAGATACAACGGGACACTTTCTACAAAAAATTTAAATGGTCATATGAAATACTTACCTATATAAAACATATATGTTTCATAAATACTTACGGTCTTTGTATTGCAACCAATGACAGTGATGAGAACATACTTATTTCGTAAAAACAAAGTTTTATTTCTTCCTTAAATTGTTCATTCACATCAGTTAATAAATTTCCCTTATTTAACTGCTTTCTGGTTATACAATAATATAGGGTCATGGAGTTTGTTTTTTCCTGATGATGACTTTAGATTCTAACCACAGTAAGGCTGGATGTGAAACTGATTCTGTGAAATATTGCCATAGGAACCAGCAAGATCTTCTCCCAGTCTACAGAATCAAATCAGAATGCACGGAGACATGACAAAAAGAGGTAGAGGGAATAATCCTTTTTAGTACTAACAAAATCAGTGATAGGAATTGATAGGAAAGAGAAAAAAATGCGTAGGAGCCTGAGAGTGGATAATGGTAAAAACTGGGAGAATTTTTTCTAAAAATATACTTGAGAAAAAGGCTTCTTAAATGTGGCACTATTGGCACTAATTCTTTGTTTTAAGTGACTATATACTATATAGGTGATTAGTGGCATCCCTGGTCTCTTCCAACTAGATGCTGTAGCAGACTTTGGTAATAAACAAATAAGAGAAAAAAAGTATAGTCATTGCCAAATATTCCTTAAGTCACAAAAGTTTCTCCAGGTGAGAACCACCACTTTAAAATGACTTCTTCCAGCACCTGGCTCCTGGCTTCAGATCAGCGTGGTGCACCGGCTGCATCCCACTAGCCGCAGCGGCCATTGTAGGGTGAACCAACGGAAAAGGAAGACCTTTCTCTCTGTCTTTCTCTCTCACTTTCCACTCTGCTTGGCAAATAAATGAATAAATAAATAAAAATTTAAAAAAGTCTTCTTCTCTTTCTCTTGCACAGTGGTCTCCAGCAGCCCACATTTCCAGTGTTTTCTTCAGAGAAGTAAACAAAATTCTTTTAGCTAGATTTTCTACTGGATTGTTTTTTTCTCTTGGAGTGACCCTACAATGAGGCTGGACTTTATTGGGTGCTGATTTTATTTGATATCATCCTTGATTGATCTTTATTTCTAAATAAATGAAATGATGTACAATATGTATCACTGCACTGCATATTTGGAGGTAGAAGGTGATGGGACTACATGTATCAATGATTGGAAGGAAATAGTTAGCATATCAGAAATGGCATAGGAATTCAAGTTTTGCTTGATGAAATGTCTAGACAGTAAAGAAATTAAATAAATATCCATGGAAGGAATGTCCATGAGTTGAGAGGAAGGTTGATCAATGGAAAATCACCTAATGGCAACAGTGCTTACAAACCCCACCAGTAGTAGAGCTCTACTCAAGTGAACTAATTACCTCCATTTTATCAACAACAATCAGTTCAGTCTTTGTGTATTCCTTTTGTTACATCAAAATATCTCAAATTTGACCATTGGTCTCAAAGTGGATTAGAATGCATTCTGTTGAGTTCCTGTTGATAGGACTTCTATTGCTGTTAAAAAAAGATGTACTTACTGGATTAGGGACTTGCATGAGTGTCAGAGAAAAAGTAGAGGGTAGTTTTCTGCTGCTTTATAGTCAGGATCCAACTTTGAAGAGTTATAAATGTCCTTATTCTCCTGTTCACTTGTCACCAAATAATGGCAGAGGATTTAAAAACTAGGCCAAAACTTTCAGGAGAATTTTAAAAGCTACTTCGTTATTCAAGGATTTGGAGCAAGAATCCCTATGGACTTGCAAGATCAGGAAGGAGCAAAGTGGTCTGAATTCATCGGGGAGGGGATGGGTGTTATGGAATGTCCCTGTGAAACCCATGTTTCATTTAGAACATACTGTTTGAAAGCTTTTTATGTCATGAAAAAAACATATTTTCTATCCATTAGTTGTCTGTCCGTGAAAGGTGTTGAATGTGTTTGTGATTTTGACCTGTGTTTGGTCTTTCTAACAACTACAGCAGTTGGAAAAAGGAGGTTGGGAACAACTCAGAACTTCATTAACTGCAGAGACACAAAAGACGATGACACTTTTCTTATAATTTAATAAATGATTCAATTAAAACTATTTGTTTTCTTTTTGAATACTTTTATGGTTTTTCCTAAATCTTTAAAATTCAAATGAATATTTTGCAGTTTTTCAAAAGTACTCTTTGTCAAGGGAATAATAATAATTATTTTTCATATTAGAGCATTAGTGACTCAGAGCTTAGTAATCATTTAGGGTACAGCATAGGATTAGCAAGATATGAATTCAGCAGGGGATTAAGCAACAAACCTAATCATTTTCCAGAGTTGAATGACTCTTGGATCTTTCTGGAGATTGAAAAATATTTGATTAACTCATTTTTAAGAAACTATTTTTAGCCTTTGGTGATGTTTTCCAAGTGGAAGCATTTTGATTCAGTCAAAAGCTAAAGTGGTCCACATTTAGAATTCTCCTTTGCCATTCTGTTAACTGTGTGTCTATATCTTATATTGGTTACAAAATTTGTGTCTGAGTAATGAGTGACTTAAATGCCAAAGATCAAAATATTTGGAAAAATAAATCATCAAGTTAAGCACAATGAGATCATAAATGATGTACAAAATTCCCCTATTTTTGCGAAACAAGAAAAATAAGATGAGTATAAAAATGGCCTTTTTATTACATATTATCATACTTAATAATTGGTGTATAGTACAATCAAGTAAAAATTAATTAAAACACAAAATGAGAATTTTAATGTACAGTTTCAGTTGAAACCTACTTTTTTAACCTAATACTATAAATAGTTTTTTATGTTTATATAGACCTGTCTATTTATGATTTAAAACATGGGATATTGTTCTTATTGGGTGGAAAAATAGTAATATTGCATAGTGGTTAAGTGTGTAGGTTTTGGAGTCAGATAAACCTGGATTTGATGGCAGCTTTGGTGCAGCAGTTGTCTCCACTTTTGAAACCCAAGTCCCACATAGAGGTGCCTGGGTTTGACTCCTTGGTCTTCAGCTCTGATCTCACTTCCTGTTAATTCACACCCTGGGAGGCAGCACATACCAGCTCAAATACTTGGGTCCCAGACACCCATATAATAACCCAGGATTGAGTTGCAGATTCTTGGCTTTGACTTGACCCATCCCCGACTGTTGTAGGCATTTAGACAGTGTGCCAATGAACACTGAATTAATTCTCTCTCTCTCTTTCTCTCTCCTTCTCTTTCTCCTCCTCCTCCTTCATAATTGAAGAAATGGTTATTGACCATGAAGATAAAAAAACTGAATTTGAATTTAAGTTGTGTTGGTTTCAATCTGAACATTCTTGAAATTTGAATTAATCTCTTTAAATCACAGATTTTTTAACCAAAAATTAAGATAATGGAGATAATAGTAATAATATCTAATTTGCAGAATTATCATTATGAGTATTAAATGAAATATGTGTCATGTACAGTGATCTATAGTGTGTTCACTGAATGGGCTCCATGTGTATTAGTTATCATAAGATATTCATTCATGTCAGTCCTCTGTAATTAATGCTTGGAGTTTTTTCTCTCTTATATCACAAGTTTTCAGAATCTTTTTGAAATCATGATTTTATGTTTACCTGATTATTTCTCTAAGATAAGTCCTTAATTTGAATTTCAAAAGTACTGGGTTTGTATATGTGTGTATGTGTGTGTTTTGGTTTATATTTGTTTTTATAGGATTTTTATTCCTCTGATCAAACTTCCGCATCCAACAAAAGTAAACAATTTCAAATCTTATTAGCATTGTATGTATGTGGAAGATTTATCTTGCCCTAGTTGAGTAATTAAGATAGTATGATGATGAGCTGTGTAGGTGAGGGAAAAGCTTTAGGTCATGTGAAAACCCACTTCATACTCCTTAAAGACTCCTCTAATGACCTTTAAAGATTTTGATATTTGATATTCTTTTTAAAATATTTCAATGCACAAGAAAAGAAGCCATGTTTCTTACTAAACAATTTCTACAGATGCAATGTTTTATATCCTCTGCCATCAAATAAGCTTTTCTACAATTCAATATTGCTATCTTAAATTCTATTATAAATTGAATATAAAGATCCTAATATTTTAAAAGAAAAGCTGTCCCTGCAAAGGTTTACAAATACTGTAGTGATAAAAGACTGACAGCAGAGAGAGGATAGGCTTTGGAATCAGATAAAACTGGGTCCAAATTTTTGTTTATCATAAATGTATTAGTTGTCAAAATGTTAAAAGTATATTGCAATATTTCTAACAATTCATATTCTCATCTATGTATAAATGCAATTACACTCTAATGAATATTTTCTTCTTTTTTTTTTTTTTTTGAAAGGCAGAGTAGACAGTGAGAGAGAGAGACACAGAGAGAAAGGTCTTCCTTTTCTGTTGGTTCACCCCTCAATGGCCACTGCGGCTGGCGCACCACGCTGATCCGAAGCCAGGAGCCAGGTGCTTCTCCTGGTCTCCCATGCGGGTGCAGGGCCCAAGGACTTGGGCCATCCTCCACTGCACTCCCGGGCCACAGCAGAGAGCTGGACTGGAAGAGGAGATTGGGACATAATCCGGCGCCCCGACTAGGAGTAGAACCTGGTGTGCCAGTGCTGCAAGGCGGAGGATTAGCCTATTTAGCCGTGGCACTGGCCTAACGAATATTTTCTTTCACTGGCTTGTCTAGTAGGTATTGTCTCAGTTCTGTTAGCAGAATGTCTCTTTCTTTAGGGAATTGTTCTTTGCCACTTAACATGATCTCCATCCATTCCAGTCCTCTTCCAATAGCCAGATCCAGTGTTGTTTATTTGAATTAGATTTGATCAATCACAGTACCCACATTCTTAACCACCAAGACTGTCCGAAGAATGCTGACATGACTTAAGCTATTCTTGTTTCCCGTGAATTGTCAGTTGATTTAATTCCAGAAGTCCAAATTGTCTATTCCACCCTGAAGAGTATGGAATAATGCTACAAGATGAAGAGAAGGAGAAACAAGGAAGACACAAACAAAATTGTCTCATGCTCATATTTCCTAAATTCTGTAACACTTCTAGAATTCTCATCAACATGACATTCTGAATTTCCATATATACTTAACATGTTTTATATTATGATTCTGTCATTTGGAACAGAAAAAAATTCTAATAGAAAGATCTACATCATAAAATGTTGCATATGCTGAAAGATACAGACTGTAAAGTGTCTAGCACAGGTCTTTCCATATCTCCCTTCCTTTTTAAATTCAGATTAATTCATTTTAATTGCTGATCATGTTTCCTGTGGAAATGGGTATGGCATGGAGAACATGGTGTTCAGCACTCATCATTTAAATTTTTCCTAAAGCCATCAAATGTCTATGAAGATTCATAGGCTCAACTGACTTCATAATCTAATTTGTATTTTCCCTTTTTCAGTTCTCAATTATTCAGCAATAAAAACATTACTACTAGCATTTCATATATTAGCAATATTTATTGTGGTTACTATTCAATGAAAAGGCTAGAGTTGAATATAAAAGCTCATTTAAGAAAATGAAAGAATCTCAATAACAACAAATGATACCAAAGAGAAATAGTGTAGGGTAATGGAATTCTGGCATTCTTCAACAGACCTCATTTAACCTTCCTAGACTTCAGCTGTAAAATGAGAGGGTTAGTTAATCATGGCTTGTGACTCTTAAGTTTGAATAATCTTATAATTTTATATAACCAAAAACCATGTGGAACTCCCAAATTTCTGAGTCTTAGGAGGTTGATATCTGTTTCACTAATGAGATATTAGGCAAGATATTCTTACAAAAGAATATTTCATGTATTTCTAAGGCATTGCAGGTGAAATTAGTTCTAGTCAGGAGAATTAAGTTGTAAGTTCTTGTGAGATTTCAAACAAATCAAAGCCCTCCTTAGGCTTTTAATCCCATATTCATGATATAATTATTTTAGAAGAAAACAGAAGTCATTATTATATTTTTTAAAATAGATTTTTGTTTATTTATAGAGAGGTAGAGTTACAGACAGAAAGAGGGAGAGATGCAGAGAGAGAGAGGTCTTCCATCCACTGGTTCGCTCGCCAGATGGCCGGAGCTGAGGTGATCAGAACCCATGCAGGTGCAGGGGCCCAAGCACTCTGGTCATCCTCCAATGCTTTCTCAGGCCATAAGCACAGAGCTGGATCAGAGGAGAAGCAGCTGGTGCACAAATTGGCACCCATAGGGGATGCTTATGCTGCAGGCAGAGGATCAGCCTATTACTCAATAGCACCGGCCCCATCTTCATTATATTTCTACCAGCACACCCTTTTACAAATAGAAATGTAAACTAGTGATTATACATGTAGCAGGAGAAGAGGGAGAAAGACTTACTTACTCAGCCTGTCCCTGCTTCTGATTATAGACTCTGAGTCATCTCAGAAAGCAGACCCTTATTTTAATGAAAATAAGGTCCCTTCAATTTTGTAATCCTGTGACTTCACTAGTAAGACGAATAAACTGATTTGATTATACTTCCTTCGTGTTTCCTCTTTGAGAATAAGGCAGAGTATAAAAATTTCAAATGTGGCATTATTAATCAAGATTCAATTTACATACATTATATTTTTATAAGCAAGTCTAAGGGCATCACCTTACACATTTTTTTTTATGTCCTGACCCTCAATTTTTTAAAGATTTACTTACTTATTTGAAAGGCCGATAGACAGAGAGAGGGAAGGAGAGACAGAAAGAGAAAGACAAAGAGATCTTCCATTTGCTGGTTCATTCCCCAAATGGCCAAAACAGCCATATTTGGGCCAGGCAGAAGTCAGGATCCAGGAATTCCATCTGGCTCTCTCACATGATGAACCAATATTTTAAAGCTTGATTTTATTTACTTATATTTTCTGTCATTGGGAGTTGCACTGAACATTCACATTCAAAGGCCTTTTCTGGAGTGAATATGATGTGATGCCACATTTAAAGTGACCAATATTTCCCAAATCCTTTGGCTATCCTAGTTTTAGTATCGGAATTCCTTTATCCAAGGAAATTCTTCAGTCCTGGGAAGAGTAGGCCACTTATTTTGTTGAGGGAAGAACTAGAAAGCATTTTTTTTTTGGACAGGCAGAGTTAGACAATGAGAGAGAGAGAGGCAAAGAGAGAGTTATAGAGAGACAGAGAGAAAGGTCTTCCTTCCGATGGTTCACTACCCTAATGGCCGCTATGGCCGGCACTGCACTGATCCAAAGCCAGGAGCTGGGTGCTTCTCCTGGGTGCTTCTCCTGGTCTCCCATGCAGGGCCCAAGCGCTTGGGCCATTCTCCATTGCCCTCCCAGGCCACAGCAGAGAGCTGGACTGGAAGAGGAGCAACGGGTACTAGTACCCGGCGCCCCAACTGGAACTAGGACCCATGGTGCCGGTGCCGCAGGCAAAGGATTAGCCAAGTGAGCTGGTGCCATCCTAGAAAGCATTTCTGAAAACTGATTGACATGTGGTAGGAGTTTGAAGCAGTATAGCCACCTCTTGGAACATCCACATCCTCTATCAAAGTCTCTGGGTTTCAGAATTGCTTCACTCCTGATTCTGGATTCTGGATTTCTAATAATGCATACCCTGGGAGACAGCAGATCTTGGGTCCCTGCTACTCACATAAGAGATCTCAATTATGTCCTCACTTTCAGCTACAAGCATCCAGGGAGTGAACCAGCAAATAAGTGCTTTTTCTCTATTAAAATAAATTTAAAAATTTTCTCAAAGAAACCTGATTGACAAGTTTGTATTTTAAAAATAATGAAGGCATTTCCAAAAAAAAAAAGTAATATCTACACTTGATGGATGAACTTGGCACAATCCCCAACTCCCACTGTGCCCTAGGCTCCTTCTCGCAAATCAGGTGGCATTGCATATACACTACCCAACACAGGATGGTTCTTCTGCCTAGGGCCACTCCTTTTCTGCTCACTGGACTCTGTTTTAGGTGGAAATTTCTAATTATGACGAAGATTGTGAGGGCATTGTTGCACATTGGGTTAAGTTGCTGTCTCTGATACTGGCATCCCATAGGAGAGCTGGTTTGAGTCTGAGCTACTGCACTTCTGATCCAGCTTCTGATAGTGCACCTGGGAAAGCAGTGAAAGATGGCCCAAATACTATACCCCTGCCACCTATGTGGGAGATTTAGTTGGAGTTCCATCCAGGCTTTAGCCTGGCCTGGCCTTGGCTACTGTGGTCACTGGGTGGTGGTGGTGGTGGGGATGGGAGTCAAGCAGCAAATGGAAGATTATGGAAGAATCTTTCTCTCTCTCCTTCTCTCTTTCTGCCTCTCCTCCATTCTCTCCATCTCTTTCTCCCTGACCACTCCCCTCTTCCTCTCTCTCTCTCCTTCCCTTTCAAATAAATAAATCTTTAATTATGACAAAGGGTGCAACTTAAGGCAGCATAACTTAGTTATGTTGCACTTATAGAGATCAGAAGTCTATCACTGGACTGAAATCACAGTATTGTCAGGGTTTTGTTCTATGTGAACTCAGCAGTTCACTCTAGGGACAGGTCTATCCTCTTGCCTTTTCCAGATTCCAAGGCTACCTCTGCTCCTTGGCCCATGGTGCCTTTTGTTCATCTTCAAAATTAGCAATGTTGCATCTCTCTTTGTCTTTCTTTCAAGAACACATTTCCTTCTCATTCTCTTCTGCTTCCTTTTTTCCCAGACAAGGATTCGGGATAACACTGAGTTGACCTGGATAACCCAAGATAATACTCTTATCTTTACATCAGCTGACTGCGAGTTTTGTCCCATCTGCAACTTTAATTCATCTATGTTATGCAGAGTAACATATTCATAGGTTCACAGCTTAGGATAGGGATATCTTTGATGAAGCCATTAATCTGCCTGACACATTATATTTTAAATTATCTAATGCTCATTAGTTGTAATTAGGAACCATGATCTACAGTTATTATAAAGGCCATCTCCTATTAATTGGTACAAAAAAACTTATAATACAAAGCAGGATACATTTGTGCATGAGAGAGTACTCTTAGGAATACCTATAGGAAGATAACCATGAATTGTCCTAGTCCAAGCATAGCAAGACCTCTGTTGACAGTAAAAGATACACATTCCAAATACATATGTCAAACTCAACACATAGGCTTTGTTTTAAAAAGATTTATTTATTTGAAAGTCAGTTATACAGAGAGAGGAGAGGCAGAGAGAAAGAGAGAGAGAGAGAGAGAAAGAGAGGTGTCTTCCATCTGATGGTTCACTCTCCAATTGGCTGCAATGGCTGGAACTGCGCTGATCTGAAATCAGGAGCCAGGAGCTTCTTCCAAGTCTCCCATGTGAGTGCAGGGGCCAAGGATTGGGCCATCTTTTGCTGCTTGCTTTCCCAGGCCATAGCAGAGATCTGGATTGGAAGTGGAGCAGCCTAGTCTCAAACCGGGGCCCATATGGGTTGCCGGCCCTTCAGGCGAGGGAATTAACCTGCTGTGCCACAGCACAGGCCCCAACACATAGGCTTTTTATTGAACCTTCAATTATATGCAAGAAGTTGTAAGAAGGCAGAATATGCATTGTCATTGGGTAACAATGATTCTTGCGTGCAGAACCATGAGTGAGTTGCATTTTGTGACACATTTTTTTAAAACATTTATTTTATGTATATGAAAGACAGAGTTACAGAGAGAGAGGTAGAGCCAGAGAGAGAGAGAGATCTTCCATTCCGTTGGTTCACACCCTAAATGACCGCAATGGCTGGAGCTGAGCTGATCCGAAGCCAGGAGACAGGAGCTTCTTCCAGTTCTCCCATGGGTGTGCAGGGACCCAAACTTAGGCCATCTTCTACTGCTTTCCCAGGCCATAGCAGAGAGCTGGATCAAAAGAGGAGCAGCAGGGACTCAAACTGGCACCCATATGGAATGCCGGCGCTGCAGGCTGGGTCTTTAACCTGCTGTACCACAGCACCGCCCCGTGAAACATTTTATAAAGTATAATTTTTGAAAGACAAGATTATTTCTGTTTGTATCAGTTGATCCAGTACAATCACAAGGTTGCTTAGAAAAGGGAAACAGAAGTCATAGAAGATGATGAGATCACAGAGGCACAATCAAGTAGAAAGTGAGAGAGCTGTGTGTTGCAAGCCTTGAGAATCAAGGAGCCACCAGCCATGGAATGAACACAGCCTCTAGAAGTTGGCAAACACAAGGAATTAGCTTTTTCCTCTAAAATCCAGAAGACAGAAGACCTGTTGGCAATTTCATGTTACTACAGGGAGACTGATTTTGGACTTCTGACATCCACAATTGTAAAATAATGAATGTGTGTTTTTTTACACCACTAAGTTTTTGGTAATGTGTTAAAGCAGTAATTGAAACTAGCACAAGGTCATATATGAAACCATGGAATTAACTTTGCATATGGATTTATTTAAAGCTGGAAGAAGACTGCCTCTCTGAGCACATTATTCCCTTTGGGAAAACAGATTTGGAAGATAAAGAGATTAGAGGCAGCAGATAGAAGGAAGAAAGGCTTTGGGTAATGACTGATGGTTTCAAGTCCAAAATGCTATACATTCAGATTATTACTTAGCCTGTTATTTTGTAAGATAAGAAAATGCAATTGATATCTTGGAAATTTCTGAAAATTAGGATATGAACATTGTTAAAAGCATGGGCTTTGTAGCTATAGTGTGGTCTTTTGGTTAAAGTCAAGTCTTTTGGTTCAATTACCAGTCATTAATTATGTGCATTTGACTTTGTTACTTACCTTGATAATATTTAGACATTTCTAAAACAGAGTAAAAGTGAATCCTGCCTAAGTTATTATGAGGATTATATGAATATAAAAATATGTTGTATATAATATATAAATGTGTATGCTGAATAAATTCTCAATACAAACCAATTTCCATCCTTGGGAGTGGGACAAGAGTTCTTTCATTCATTAAATCCTTCAGGAGTTGGTTAATGATTTTCTATCCTGGAAGAGGCACTTTAAAACACACGGGTTGCAGTAGAGCATAAAAGACAAGCTCCCTATCCTTGTGGAGCATGCATACTTGATTTACTTTCCTTCTTGAAAATGAGTTGGGTTCTCAGTATTTTCCAATGTTCTCACTTTCATCTCTTTTAAAAGAATCCCTACGTGTGGTTTGGAGATCTCTCATGGTAACAAGCTGCAGAGTGCCCTGCTCCCTGTTAAATGACTGTACACCTCCACCTGGTGCCAGGTTCGTGACAAATTAGAGAAAATGACTTTCAAGACTTTATTATTTATGATGCATGGACAGAAATATTTCCCTTGCCTAAGTTTATGTTACTTCCCTAAAGAACTGTATAATTATTTTTTAAATGTAACCAGTTGGAAAGAAAAGGTGGTGATCGGGCTGGGCTGAAGAGATCATACTGTTATAATGAAAGGCAGCTCAACTAGTAGGGGGTGTAATGAATGTAAGCCTGAAGTGAATGAATCATTATAAAATATCCACTCTATCTCCACTATGAATCTATTTTATTAGAATAATCTCTGGCATAATGCTAGCCTCTCTTAGCTTTCCCCTACTGTGAATCTATCCATGATTCCACCATCACAAATCTTGTCCCCTGAGGACAGATTCATAATGAGAGTGAAGGGTTTGATTATTTGCTTTTAATAACTGTGCCTCCCAAATCCTACTTAATGCAGCAGAGATGCTATTTGGAGGAATTTGCCAGAATTATTGGAGGATCCATCAATATCGGCAATTAATCATAATCACAGGCGGTAATCATAGCTGCAATTACCAATTGATTAATTAGGACAGCTCTTGAAATGCCAGTAAAAATTTAGTATCATATTAGATTCAGCCCAATAGCCATAAACTTCTACAATTACTTTTCATATTGCCATTATTTATGTCATATCTCTTTCTATTATTAGCCATTATATTTATTTATTCATCATTTTATTAGAGCAAGCAAAACTCTTTCACTGTCTTTTTATGATGAGAATCTACTAAAATATGTTTAAGTCATGACATTAAATAAATCTAGTGTCGTGCCAAGACAATATTTGCAAGTTTAGTATTTGCATGGATTTCAGACCTAGAATTATTTATTTATTTACTTATTTATTTAGCTACTTATTTGCCAAAAAAGTATCTGGATACATATTAGTTACTGAAAATTGGGTAATGTTGAGACATTAGATTTATGTGTGCAAGGTGTCAATAAGCTTATTAGCTAAGTTTTGCAAACTTGGCAGAAGAAATTTTCTGCAACCCTCTTTGAATGAAAGTATAAGACCTAGAGTAACCAGAAATCCCATAATGTGAATATTAATCTTAACATTTGTGAAAATATACCTTAAAGAAATAAAAAGGGGACAGCACTGTGGCATAGCTGGTAAAGCCACCGCCTGCAGTGCTGGTATCCCATATGGTTGCCGGTTTGAGTCCCAGCTGCTCCACTTCCGATCTATTTCTCTGCTGTGACCTGGGAAAGCAGTAGAAGATGGCCCAAGTCCTTGGACCCATGCACCTGTATGGGAGATCCAGAAGAAACTCCTGGCTCCTGGCTTCATATCAACGCAGCTCTTGCAGTTGCAGTCAATTGGAGAGTGAACCAAAAGATGGAAGACCTCTCTCTCTCTCTCTGCCTTTCTATGTCTCTCTGCGTAACTCTGACTTTCAAATAAATAAATAAATCTTAAAAACAAAGAAATAAAAAGCAGCCTAATGTAAATAAAGGAGAATATGAGCACTTATTTGCATTAAAACTATGGATTATATACAGCCAATACAAATCACCATCACTAAACATAATTTTACTCAACAAACAGCTTTTAAACATTTACTCTTTGCAAAATATTGTATTATGTACTAAAAAGGATGTAGAGGCAAATGCAGCTTGTTTTCTTATCATAAGCTCATATTCCAAATAGAGAAATGAGTCATGAACCCTTGCATAAGAAGAAGAGGTTACCCAGGGGAATAGACAAACAGGATTTGAAAAAATCAAATGGGATTGGCACAGTGCTGGCATCCCATATGGCCGCCAGTGAGTCCTGGCTGCCCAGCTTCCTATCCGGCTCCCTGCTGGGGTGGACAGAAAGGCAGTGGAGGATGGCCCACATGCATGGGCTCCTGCTATCCATGGGGGAGACCCAGAGGAAGTTTTAGGCTTCAGGGTCCTTGCTTCGCCATTTTGGGAGTGAACCTGCTGATTGAAGATCTCACTCGTCTCTCTCTTGCTCTCTCCTCATCTCTCTCTCTGTGTCTCTCCCTCTGTTTCTCATCTCTCTCTCTGTAACTCAGACTTTCAAATAAATAAATCTTTTTTTTTCTTTTCAACTTTTATTTACTAAATACAAATTTCCAAAGTACAACTTCTGAATTATAGCAGCTTTTCCCCCCATAACCTCCTTCCCATTCACAACCATCCCATCTCCCACTCCCTCGCCCATCCAATTCTTCATCACAATTCATTTTCAATAATCTTTACACACAGAAGATCAACTTAATATATACTAAGTAAAGATTTCAACAGACTGCACCCATAAAGACACACAAAGTATAGAGTATTGTTTGAATAGTAATTTTAGCATTAATTCACACACTACAGCACATTAAGGGCAGAGGTCCTACATGGGGAAAAAAGTAAAAAATGCAAAAAAGGTATTTATCAATAGATTAGTTATTTTTTGAGTCACTGATTGGCTTCCTAGATCTTAAAAATATTTGCAAACTCAAGGATAAAATTTTACTTTTCTGCATTTTGAAAACTTCTTGTGAGGATTAATTTTAATTTTCTAAATCCTTGTGTTCAAATCCTTCTAATTTATTACCAATAATTTGAAATTGACTTGATCTTGTTTCTCATAAACAGAAAATTCTTAAATCCTGAGTGCAAAATCCAATGGGACAAAACAAGGTTACTTTCATCATTTGCATAAAACTAGACATATCTAACCATATATGCCCAGTGTACTAAATTAAACATATTAAACTGAAGTAAAAAAAAAAATTTAGTTGCATAAGGTTTATTTTGCTATCGAATTTCCGATAGTAAACGTAGAGATGTATTTCGTGTGGCTCACACTGGAAAGGGACCATATGTTCAACCGTGTAATAAATGCTGAATAACTGATTGTCCCTCGGCCCCCACTCCATTTGCAGCTACATAGTGTTATGCTTTGCAGAGTAATGTCTTCTCATCTTTAAACAGGTTAATTCAAATTATGAAATGGGAGCAGTTGAAAGGTAATAGACATTTATGAAGGCTGCATTACAGTGGAAATTTTGATAGCATTGTGTACTACATCCATATTAATAGCAAATTGCAGTAGCATGGATAATAACATTTCACAATGAACACCCAAGGAATTAGGGACTATTAGCTTTGTCCTCAAAAGCACTATCCACCTCTTAAGAAGTCAATTTTGAAATAAGGAGAGTATGGGGCTAGTACATCCTTAGACATTCTGGTGCTGCCAACACACTCTGAGTCCTACATTACAACTTCCAGTCTGCTAAGCCATGCAAATTCCTATGCTCCTGGGAGCAGAGTAATAGGAGTTACACACTGTACAATTGCTGCTGATTCAACTCCAATTTCCCTCAATACAATTCAAGGCAAGGTCTGTCCGGTGAAACAATTCTTCAAAAAGAAAAGAAGAGGCTCATCCTTTTAACGGAAGAGATGCCATGGTTCCCAGGCAAGCGAATACTTCAATGGCATACTATTTTGATTTGCAACAGTTATAAAACAGCTCTTCCTAAAGCAGAGTTAATTATGGGGAGTAAGCAGTTTAGCTAATTTATATTGCAATACTTTGGTTGGCAGAAAAGAGAAGAAGGCTGCTGTAAGTAAACCTATCTCCTCCTTCCAAATAGGTTGTTGCAAATTCCGCAGCAAAGCTTCAATTAGGATATTAACTTAAGATGAAACCAAGCAGTGATCTGGGTAGACCTTGACTATCCTAAAGAGTTCTGGCCTTGTGAATGTGAAACAACATTTAAGACTAGTAGAAATGATAGCTGGGGTATGCTGAGAAGGTGTGAGTACCTGTGTCAATGTTTTACATATCCCAAGGGTCATAGGTAACTGGTGTGAGTATAACATATTTGTGGACATATTTACATTTACAAATTTTCATGTTTCAGTTGGTGCTGTGGCTCACTATGCTAATCCTCTGCCTTGTGGCACTGGCACACCAGGTTCTAGTCCTGGTTGGGGCGCCAGATTCTGTCCCGGTTGCTCCTCTTCCAGTCCAGCTCTCTGATGTGGCCCAGGAAGGCAGTGGAGGATGGCCCAAGTGCTTGGGCCCTACACCCCATGGGAGACCAGGAGAAGTACCTAGCTCTGGCCATTGAGAAGTTTAAAAGCCTCTATGCAGAGGAAATAGCTAGAACAGTGATAGTCATACTGAGCACTCAATGCATATTCGTAATATGCTTGAATGGAAGGAAAACTGTAGCCTTCTTGCTCCCACCCGCCTTCTCAATTGGAATTGACATAAACTTCTTATTTTGTTGCATATTTCTTAGGGTTGCAATGCCATCTGCCTTGTTTCACTACAATCTTAGGTCTTCTACTTGTATTTTTAGATGATTTATTTATTTTATTTATTTATTTAAAAGAGTGACAGAGAGCAAAAGAGAGAAGAAGAGATCTTCCATCTACTGGTTCACTCCCTAAATGGCATAACAGCCAGGTCTGGGCCAGGTTGAAGGCAGGAGCTGGGTTTTCCATCTTGGTTTTCCACATGGGTGTTAGGAACTGTTGCCTTCCCTTGTACATTAGCCAGAATCAATTAGAGGTGGAACAGCTGGGATTTGAACCATACTCTGATATAAAAATTCCAACATAAATGAGGCTTAACCTTCTGTACTACATACAGCCTTCCCCTTGTTCTTATACCTGGTCTAGGAAGGAATACACAGTGATATAGAGGCTAAGAGAATGGGGAGAGAGGCCGGCCAGTGGGACTGGGAGTCTGTGGAACCCTTCAGACATAGGTAGAATGTTCTTCATAAGCAAACTGTCACTGTGGCTGGAAAGCCTGTCTCCAGGCCAACTGACATCTCCCCCACTAATACCTCCTTGTGCAGCATGTGTGACCTTGCAGCCTTAGATCACACCTCCAGGGTGGCTGCAATCTTTCACCCAGAACTAGCAGAGGAGGGTGCTGAGCTCCAGAGGAGACAGTCTCCAGGACCCTCCCCCCGCCCCCGCTAGCTCCTTGAGCCCTGAGCCAATCAACATACTTATGTGAAACCCCTGTCCAATGGGCACTCCCATAGAATAACCCAATGAAAAAATACTAATGCCTTAAAAACCCAGGACACTTCCTCAAAGCCAGTGTCCTGCTCGGGCAATCCATCTGGTCTCCTCTCTGACAGCTTTCTCTGTTGCTTGACAATCAATCAAGTTTCTGCCTCTTTGCAAATTGTTTGCCAGCTTTTTATTTCTATACTAGGCTGAGGAAAAGAACCTACGAGATTCGCTCCTGCAACCACCCTCCCCTCCGTGACCGATAACAAGGAGTAAGACATACTGCATTTTTGGAAAGACTGAATCAACCCATGTATTTGCCTTCTTGCATTTAGATTCTTGCTGGTGCCACCATCTAAGACTTTCATAATCACTTGTGTCTTGACACAAGCTCTAGTGTAATATTACAGAAGACCAAGGGAAATGCTTTATAGCAAAGGCAGTATGAAAGCATTTATATACCTATGAAATTCAATTGTCTTTTCATTTACTATACCACCCAAAAATGCCTGGCCTAATAGAGCAATGTGCTAACTAGTTACAAAGCACAGCCGAGGCAACAACTTGCAGACAGCATGCTGTGAGGATGGGTCACCATCTTCTAGGACACTACATACAGCTTACAGCATACGGTATATGATGCTGTGACTAGTGGTTAGGCAGGAAGGCCTGAACATTCCATTCTTTCCAGTGATGCACTTAAAGAATTTGCAGTTAATACTCCCTGAATGCAATACTCTTCCAGGTTAGAAAATAGGGTTCTGAGGCCTGCACTGTGGCGCACTAGGCTAAGCCTCTCTTTATGACACAGGCATCCCATATGGAAGCCAGTTTGTATCCTGGCTGCTCCTCTTTCGATTCAGCTCTATGCAATAGCTTGAGGAAAGAGTGGAAGGTGGCCCAAGTGCCCGGGCCCCTGTACCTGCTTAGGAGAACGGAAAGAAGCTCCTGGCTCCTGGTTGTGGATCAGCTCATCTCTGGTTGTTGCAGTCATTTGGGGAGTGAACCAGCAGATGGAAGGCCTTTCTCTCTGCCTCTCCCTTTCTATGTCTATAACTCCACCTCACAAATAAATAAATTAAATCTTTAAAAATACATGGTTAAAGGGGCTGGTACTGTGGGTTAGTGGGGTAAAGCCTCTGACTGCTATGCCAGCATCCCATATTGTTGCCTGTTCAAGTCCTGGCTGCTCCACTTCCGATTCATCTCTCTGCTATGGCCTGAGAAAGCAATGGAAGATGGCCTGAGTCCTTAAGCCTCTGCATCTGCGTGGGAGACCCAGAGGAAACTCCTGGCTCCTGGCTTTGGATCCGCACAGCTCTGACCATTGCGGCCAACTGGGGAATAAACCAACAGATGGAAGATCTCTCTCTCTCTCTCTCTCTCTCTCTCTCTCTCTCTCTCTCTGCCTTGCCTTTCCTCTCTGTTCAACTCTGTCTTTCAAACAAATAAATAAATCTTCAAAAAAAAATATGGTTTCTGGCTGGTACCGCGGCTCACTTGACTAATCCTCCACCTTGCGGCACTGGCACCCTGGGTTCTAGTCCCGGTTGGGGCTCCGGTTCTGTCCAGGTTGCTCCTCTTCCAGTCCAGCTCTCTGCTGTGGCCTGGGAAGGCAGTGGAGGATGGCCCAAGTGCTTGGGCCCTGCACCTGCATGGGAGACCAGGAGAAAGCACCTGGCTCCTGGCTTCGGATCAGCGCGGCGCACTGGCCATAGCAGCCATTTGGGGGGTGAACCAACGGAAGGAAGACCTTTCTCTCTCTCCCTCTCTCTCTCACTGTCTAACTCTGCCTGTCAAAAAATAAAAATAAAAAAAAAAATGGTTACCAAAAAGTAAATTTAATGTTGTGAATTGAGATTGTTTTGTGTATGTTTTAAAGAAATAATTAAATATTTTTATATTATTGGAATCAATGGAAAGAGCATAAAACAAAAAGTAAAAAAGATATTTTAAATTGAAAATAAATGAGAAACAAGGTTCTAATTATGTACATATAGATAATCATATATAACATATGATAAATGCATGAAATACATACAAATTGAGACATCTAAATAATATATACTATATAAAATTTTAAATATAAAATGTATAAACAATAGGTACAGATATATTATTCATACAATGTATGTATAAAATTCACATCTCACAAAGATTTCTAATTCAAAATTAACATTCGCTTAATAATAGTAAAATTTTCTGATCACTATTTATTTTAAAGGCAGAGAGAGGGAGCAAGAGAAAGAGAGAGAGAGAGTATGTGTGTTCACTCCCTAAATACTGAGCAAGTACAAAGCCAGGACCAAGTACTCAAGTCATCCATGTGAGAGTCAGGGACTCAACTACTTGAGCTCTAACTTGCTTCCTCCCAGTGTGCACTTTTAGGACCATCTGATTAGCAGTGGAGCTGTGGCTCAAATCCAGGCATTCTCACATGGGATACAGACAACTAAACAACTTTGGTATCTTAACAACTGTGTCAAATTCCTGCCCCAGAATAATGAGATGGTGTTAATCTGAGTTACTGAAAACTCTTTTGCTGGCTTTGAAGGTGCAAATGACCATGTTGTAAACTACTGGAGAGGGGTTGCCTCCAGTCATACACTGAGTCATACCCTGAGACTCTCCATTGGCTTCTTGAAAGAAGCTAAATTCTGCCAATAACCACAAGAGCATCAAAGTAGATCCTTGAGTCTCAGATGAGACCATAGCCTTTCTTGATCACCACATGTGAAAATCTGAAAAAAATTATCCAGCCACATGGAGATTCCTGACACAGACACAATGTGAAATTAAAAAGTATGGGGTATTATTCCACTAAATTTCTGGTAACATTTTGATGAAGAATATATTTCTAATCAACATGTCTCATGGCTAATCATGACTAATATTGGAATATTGTAGCAATGTTTATCTACTGTTGTGATTCCATGTGAGGTTTCTAATATTGTTGTTATATAATATTTAACTCAAAATTTATCAAGTCCTTAGTCCTAACTTCCAAGTTGCAGAAAATGTAGAGGATAGAAAGACAAGCTAAAGTGAAACCACTAGGAAACATCCAGAAGAGTCCAGAATGCTGGGTGTTCTTAATTCCAACTGTCCTGGACTTCTGCAAAAGGGAGAGAGATGACAGAAAACTACCGCATGGAGATTCGATGAAGATAAAATAGTCAAAACATAATATGTGTGTTAAAAAAGAAAAAGCAAAATTAAACCATGGAAAACATTTGTTGGACAATCACAGCTATCTAGGCATCAACTAGAGATCAGAAAACATTAGGAAAGTTTGGAGATTTTTCTTAATTATTCTAACATAAGTGTGATTATGTAATAAAATATTCTTATAAGAAATTAGAAGTTAGGAGGCACGAAATTCATTATGAATAATTCTTTTCAAGTGACTCATGAAAAATGTATATATGTAGTGAATGAGAGAATAAGAAACAAGCACACACAGAGAGAAGCAGAGATGGAGAGAGACAGAGTGAATGTTAGCAATTGTTGAGTCTAGATGAAGAATGGATGAACAAAAAGTTTGTGGAAAACAGAATTAAAAGTCAATTTTATATTTGTGGAAAAAATTTGTAATCTCTGCATGCAAAGGACCTCCAAAAAGTTCATGAAAATGCATATTGTGAGAAAATTGTATGGATTTCCCAAATTTTTTTACACTGAAATTAACTTAATTTTTGATAGCATTTCTTGAAATACCCTCATGTTTTCAAGTTTTCTCTGTGTTAGAAATGATTAAGGCCGGCGCCGCTGCTCAGTAGGCTAATCCTCCACCTGCAGCACCAGAACACCGGGTTCTACTCCTGGTAGGGATGCCAGATTCTGTCCCAGTTACCCCTCTCCCAGGCCAGCTCTCTGCTGTGGCCCAGGAGTGTGGTGGAGGATGGCCCAAGTGCTTGGGCCCTGCACCTGCATGGGAGACCAGGAGAAGCACCTGGCTCCTGGCTTCAGATCAGCGCCAGCTGCAACGGCCATTGGAGGGTGAACCAATGGCAAAGGAGGACGTTTCTCTCTGTCTCTCTGTCTCTCACTGGCCACTCTGCCTGTCAAAAAATTAAAATAAAAAAATAAATGTTTAAAAATATGTTTTGGGAAATTATTAGAGATGGAGTTATGTGATAAATCTGGAGTAGTGGTAAGTCTAGTTGGGAAATAGGAAATAAAATACAAATGGAATTCCTTAATCACTTCAAAAGAGAATTTATGTGGTGTTTTTTTCCCTGGTTTCATTTTTTTTTCAAATGTTATTTCAGGTATACACATTTCATACTAAGGAACATAGTGATTCTGATGTAGACAGGCAGATAGGATAAAATCCATCAGTTTTGTAAGCTGGAGATCATGCCTTCACCATGCCCCTGTGTGATCTCATACCCCTACCTGACCTCCCCTGGATGCCCACTCGCTAATCAGACATTGTAACCACTCCCTTTGGGGAGTGAATAATGCCTGGAACAGGGTAGACCCTTCCCTTGTTGCCTGTAGCTTTTGGGCCACCAGCTCTGCTTCCCTGCCTGCATGCTTGCTCCACGTGGCTCACTCCTGGCCTGCTCTCTGGTTGGTATGAACCCAACTTAGCTTCTAGACTTCTCTTTTTCCCCTAAATAAAGTCCTCACTCTCCTGAGCATTTCTCTCACTGGATAAAAAGCTTAAAAACTTACCGTATTGTCTGGTCTATTTGAGCCAGCATTCAGAATTCTTCTCTGAATATGTGTCAAGAGCCCACAGGCTTCTTAATACTGAAAATTATTAATAAGCAGCCCTATCAATTCTTCCCACCATACCTTCCCTCCTACCCCTGCTTGCACCTTTCTTCCTCCTCTCTTTCCTATATTCCCACTCATAATCTTTACAAAGATCTATTTATAGTTTATTTTATATTCAAAGGGTTACCCTACAGTAAGTAAAGAACTAAAGTAGTTTTACCTTGACTGAATGCTCACCCCCAAATGCTAACCATCTAATTCTGTCTAGGCTTATTCTCAATTGCCCTGCTGTGACAACCTCTGACTCTTACAAATGTAGGTGGCTCTGCTTTAACTAGGTGTGTGCCTGAGCAGGAAAGCCATCCTGAAACACATTGATTAAAGTGCCTGGCATCTATTAATAGAATTGCACATGGAGACAGAAGTGTTTTAACTCAATTATGCCTCAAGACCTAAGGAAGTAGTTTGTATTGATTCCCCCCACTTTCAGCATTTGTAAACCAATGCAAAAATGTACCTGTTTTCTCTACTGCTGGATTCTTTCATGATTCCTGATTATTGAATGCCTACTGTATTTCATGTAATTCACATTCATTCTAATAATAGTATCTTAATTCATTCTAATAATAGTATCTTAATAATAAAAAATTTTTTCAAAAATAAACTTAATAGGTAATTAGTTAATTAGCTTTCTCAATATTTCAGGGCAGCAATTTCCTGGGATTTTATATGTATATGTGTGTGTATGTGTGTGTATTCATATTATATATAAAATATATATTATATATTTGTGTATATATGTATACTTATAATATATATCATATACATATGTATTAGTAAGCCCCAACACAAGATTACCTGACTACTTCAAAGTAACACCCAAGACAATTGGAACTTTATAACCCTAATTAAGTTAATTGGGTCAGTTTCCTATGATACAGAGTAGGTACCCTTTATCATAGGTCACTAATGGTATTATCATTCAGAAATAAGAATGATGACAAAAAAGCAAATAAATATTATATATTATATTACATTACAGTAGATAAAGTAAGCAATAAACATCGTTTCAGAATTAGATAGCTTGCATTCTCAAGTTCAATGTTTCAAAACCTAATACAGGGGAGGCTTCCTTTTGAATGTTAACCCACTGTCTACATAGGATTTGCGTTACTATAGTAAGCAAAATGCATTGCTATCATAGGGACCTAAGAAAATGTGAAATAGGGGTAAGTGATAATCTAAATGGTCAAGGAAGACTCTCCAGCAGTGTAATCAAGCTAAGAACAGCAAGAGGGAATGAGCCAAAGGAAAAATTAAGTGATCAAGAAAATTCCAGGTGGAAGAAACAGAAAGACTTCATGTAAGCCACATCCAAGAAAGAGAAAGTGCCAAGGAATGAATGTGAATAGTTGCCAACATGAACTTAAACAGGTGAGTCTGAGATCGAATCATCATAACCTGTTGACCTGGTAGGGATTTAACGATTAATTCTAAATGCATAAGGAAACCTTTGAAGTTTTGTAAGTACTGAGGGAACGAGGTCCAATTACTGTTTGAAAGATATTGCTCTGGTTAAGATTCCCAGAATAAGTTGAAGGAAGTCAATACTGAAGGATTGTCAGGTGCATTTGTGATAATTCTGTTATATTTGGAACAGCAAGTTACAGAAGACGCCCAAGTGTCAGGGCCGAATTACGGAGTTTTTATTTCTGAAAGCTGGCGGCTGCATGGAGGCATGTGCTCTCCAACTCATGCAGCCCTGAATGAGCTCAGGGGGAGCTTATAAAGGCAAAAACCACATATTGTTGGAAGTTAATTACAAAGCCATACATTCATTACGGAAAATGGAACAAGCGAGGTTACACTTATCTTGGGGGGGCATCAAACACATTTTCCCAGCACTTAATATAAACAGTCCTTACAGATAGCATTCTTACAAGATTAATTTCTGAGTACATTGTAGTTGTGGCATTGGTTAGAAAAAATAGAGGACATTTAGGGACAAACAGAGTGACTAGAGGTCACCCAGAGACGAAATGGAGTGACTGGTCAGGCCATAGCTCAGTGGCATTTCAACTGCAAAGATGAAATATATTCCGGTCATCCTGGTTATATAACTAAAACTGTTTTTATTTTTCCCTTTCAGTGAGGGGAAAACAGAAAAACAGAGACAGAGGAGCTATCATCCACTGGTTCACACATCCAAATGCCTGCAATGGCCAGGGATCCAAAGTTAGGGGCTGGGAACTCAGGTCTCCCACAGTAGTGGAAGGAACTCAAGTGACCTGAGACGTCACTGCTGCCTCTGAGGGTCTTCATTAGCAAGAACCTGGAATCAGGAGCCAGAGCCAGGCATTGAACCCAGGTACCTGAAATAGGATATGGATACCATAACAGGCATCTTAATCAGCAGGCTGAATGCTGGTTATATAGATGATTGCTTCACAATGATTCTGTTATTTGCTAGTTTTATATTTTAACAAATTTATTTATTTATTAAAGAATTTATTAATACATTAGATTCTCAGAGTTAAAGCAAATGTATGATAATTACTACAGAACAATTCTCATCAATTCTTATGTTAATGTGATATTAAAACACTGAGAGTAGATTCAGTGTAGTTCATAGATACAAAGTTACTCGTAATATTTATGTATCTAAAATATATTTTAAAATAAAATTCAGAGAATTCACATAGCATGAAAAATTATATAGTTACAGATACATTTAGCAAATTATTTGCAAGACCTCATAAAACATATAAAATAGAATTGAAACAAACTAAAATGTTATAAATAAATGGAGATTTATTTATTTTTTATTTAATTGACAGATAGAGTTAGACAGTAAGAGAGAGAGAGAGACAGCGAGAAAGGTCTTCCTTCCATTGGTTCACTCCTCAAATGGCCGCTATGGCCGGAGCTACACGGATCCGAAGCCAGGAGCCAGGTGCTTCCTCCTGGTCTCCTGTGCAGGTGAGGGCCTAAGCACTTGGGCCATCTTCCACTGCCTTCCCAGGCCAAAGCAGAGAGCTGGACTGGAAGAGGAGCAACTGGGACTAGAACCCAGTGCTCATATGGGATGCCAGGGCCGCAGGCGGAAGATTAACCAAGTGAGCCCCAGCGCTGGCCCCAATAAATGGAGATTTAAACCATATTTATCAGTTAGAAGACTTGTAAATATAGTTTATTTTCTCCATTTGACTCAGGGATTCAATTGCAATCCTGACTAAAATACCAACAAATTTTTTTTTAGTATATTTATAATCTTATTTTAAAATGTATATGGTATGGTCTGCTGAGTAATGGTGCTGAAATCCTAATCCTAATCCCTGGAGCCTATGACTTTTACCTTACATAGAAAAAGATTATGCAACTATGATTAAATTAAGAGTTCAGAGACTGGATTAGATAGGTGGGTCCCAGATGTGATTGAAATCATCCTTATAAATGGGAGACAGGGAGATTTCACACAGAAGAGAAGGCAGTGTTTCCAGGAAACTAGACTGGGGGCAAAAAGAATGCAAGGAATGCAGCTCTAGAAGCTGGCAGAATTGAGGGACTGATTCTAAGCCAGTGCCTGTAGAGGGAGCATGAACTTTCATACAGGTGGTTTTGACCTACTGCAACTTATTTGGTATTCCTAGTGTATCTTGTGTGAAGCCACAAAATGCACAGCAATTTTTGACAGCAGCAGTAGAAAACTAATATATGTATAGCATTTCAAAACATCAACAGTAGCAATGATACTTCTAAAGAAAAAAAACATAGTGGGATAATTCGTGTTATCATATAAAGACTTACTATAAAGCTACAATTTTAAAAATTCATACTATTAGTGTAAGGATGGATAATAAGCAAATAGTCCCAAATAAAATGCTCCAAAATATTCATACAGATAGAATATTTATGATAAATTGATGACATTTGCAATGCAAAGCAATAGGAAAAACAGTCTTTTCAATAAATAGTGTTTAGAAAATAATAAAACTTGACTGATAAATCACAGCATTTAGACACTCAATTCTTAGTAGATTGTACGACTAAAGTGAAAGAAAAAAAACTTTAAAGAAGTTTTAATAGAGAAAAATGTTATAATACATTAGAGTAGGGAAAATTTTCCTTATTATAATCCCCAAATCATTGGTACATAAATTATAGATAAAAAGTACAATCACATTAGTCAAAAAATATAAATTAAAATCACAACACAATATGAATCTATATACCCAAGAACAACTAAATAAATTAATGAAGACAAAACCAGATACAAAAGAAAATTTTTAGAAAAGGATAATTCTCATAAATTATTGGTAGAACTAGTAATTGATATAATCAATTTTTTAAGATTTATTTATTTATTTTTGAAAGGCAGAATTACAGAGAAAGGGAGAGAGGTCTTCCATCCGCTAGTTCACCTCTCAAGCAGCTGCAACAACACAGCTGTGCTGATCCAAAACCAGGAACCAGTAGCTTCTTCTGGGTCTCCCACGCAGGTGCAGGGTCCCAAGGACCTGGGCCATCTTCTACTGCTTTCCCAGGTCATAGCAGTGAGCTGGATCCAAAGTAGAGCAGCGCAGACTCGAACCAGCCCTCTTATGAGGTGCTGGCACTGTGTGGGTCAGCTTTACTCGTTAAGCCAAAGTGCTGGCCTTGGTGTAATCATTTTTTAAAAATAATTTAGCATTATCTAGTAAGTTTTAAATTATGTGTAACCTGAAATTCCTTACCAATACACATAACTGACAGAAATGTTTGTATATAAGCACCAATATGTTCAAGCATATTTATTTTAGCTTCCTTTATAGTAGTCCCAACTGGAAATAATCCAATGACCATCAAAATATAATGGATAAAACATATACACTGTGGTATGTTCATATAATGGAACCCTAGATGACAGTGTAAATGATTAAACTATGATTCATATGATAATATAGATGGACTGCACAAGTATGATGCTTATTGAAAATAGAAACATGAAATAATCCTTATTGAACAATTTTTATTATAAAGCTCATTGTTAAACTCAATGATTAAAAGTAATATATAGCATTTAATGATATATATGTTAAAACTAAATAAAACAAAAAGCAAGAGGTTGGTTACCATTAGATGTCAAGAAAGTACTTAGTTTTGGCAGGATAGCATGGGGCTGTGTTTGAGAAAGGGCTGAAGTGGATGTTGCCTACAGAATATTGACACTGCCTTGGTTTCTCAACTTGAGTCTTGGCTATATGGGCATTCCATATACAATGTGGTGTACATTCACACTTGTATTTTTCTGTTTGTGCTATGCTAGAATTAAATTTTTATTTCATTTAAAAATAAATTAAGATGACCAATTAAGAGGCTGATTCAATTCTCTAAGAGAGAGAAAATGTCAGAATGAACAGGATGACAAATAAAAGAGTTCAAGGCGTATCAAGAGATATCTAGAGAGGTTAAGTAATGGGAGTGGTTCACAGTCTAAGAAACAAATAGAGTGCTTATAGTGAGCATATGGTCTAAGATATGAAGCATGCATTTTCTACATGGATTTACAAATTAGCCTAGCATCTTTTATTAAGTGTGTAAACTTCCCATTAAATTTATTGATTAGTGTCCTCATTGTGCAGAAGAAGAAACTCATGCAGACTGGTTAAGCAACATTCAAAAGACCAGGGCTACTTTAACAGACAAACTTCTACCTTCGCTGGCTACTGGAAACTAGCAGTAATGGTGGTCAGAATAAACATTCTTTCAGCATGACCATCATTGGTCAGTATAACAATAAGAGTGTGTCAAGGCATGAGGTAAGTTCTTAAAATGCATAGTCTTATTTAATCACATAAAAAACATGTAAAGGCATTCCTGTAGTTATCACTGTTTACATAGGAACAAAGCAATGAAGACCCTTTCTGGTATAAGGAGTGGGTGTAGGTTTCTAGCATACAGCTGTTACTCTGTGATGCTCTTAGTTATTAATCTCTACTGCTATGCTTAAAGTAATCATGGATTTAAAATTAAAATTTTTACTTTTCAAATACAAAGCACTCACAGATTTTTCTTTGGGTGTTTTGAAATAGATAATCCTTGCTCAAAATCATCATCTAAACACAATGGCAAGAAATAAGTTGAGAATAATTTAGAAGTTCCAAGTTTTAAATTTTTTTATACATTAGCTTTCCATATACTGCCTGTAATGTTGAAAGTTATCAGCCTAATGTGGATATTTTAGTATTAAATTTATCTAAACCTTTACATTATCATTTCTTGTTTTGCTGCAGAATTATCCATCATAGCCTGAGTTGCAAATCTAAATGTAGTAGTGAAGAAAGAAGTCACTATATGCTCTGGTCTTGAACATATTAATATGCACAACTACATTCTACAGTTTTCTACTTCCTATTCCACTAGTTTTGTTCTATAACTATGTTTCATTGGCTCTTTTTCTCATGGAATAAATCCCTGACATTCTTATAACTTGCCAGTATTAATTTTGTCATTAAATATATTTTATTTCCCAAGTGACGGTTCTCCTCCTGGAACTCTGACCTCTGAGACCCTGCAAAACTCATTATTATTGCCAGGAGCGGACTCCCAACCCTCATCAGAATTCTCTGACAGACACTTCCCTTTTTGCTTGACATCAGACATTTCACTTTCTGACATCTACAATTTTGTGAGAATTTCAGGAGCTGCCTCAAGACTGCATTTCATCCCATTGATAGCATCAAGGAAAGGAATGCAAGAAGGCGTCTCTCTGAATCTTTAATGCACCGATCTGTCTGTTAAATACATATTTGGAGATGATTTTTGCGAACCAAATTAAATTCCCATATAATGACTTAGGTTAATGAAACTACATTATTAGACAAATTTTTCAAGTTATCTGTTTATATTCAATTGTTGCATTGCTTATATGCCCCCAATTTATATACAATTTTAAAATTTCTTCAGCAAACATTTATGAGCACCTGTTCCAGGTGATATATCATGAAAAATACAAAAATGGAGTATCAGGAATAAGAACATGTTTGAAAATAGCAGCTGCTGATAACATTTGCTTAACAGATTAATGAATGAGCAAAATGGCAGCATAAATGATGAAAAATTATATACATGGTTGAGATTTTCATGAGAAAATTCAGAATCACATTGGCTCAGGGAGATTGATTTCTGGCATTGATAAGGAAATAGGAAAGTTTCACCCCTGGTTCTAGAGTAAAAACCCAAGAGAATTGTATCCAAGCTTTTGTTGGGTATGAACATCAATATCTAAAATTCATGAAATAGAAAGAAAATAAGAAAATAATCTACTTGGGTAAGCAATAAACAAGAACAGAGAAAATGCAGTCTGAAATAATTTCATAATGCTAGGGTGCATACAGAAGGTGCTAGTAAAAGAACAGGTGAAAAATGGTGCCTGCCATTTGTGAAAACATGGATGAACCTGCAAGACATTACTCTATGTGAAACAAGCGAGCACAGAGAGACAGACTTGTATGTGGAATGTAAAACAATCAAACTCATAGAAGCACAATATATAGTGTTGATTTTCAGAGTCTGAGAAGTGGGAGAATTGGGGAGATACTCATCAAAAGACATACAATTTCAGCTGGACAGAAGGAACAAGTTCAAGAGAATTACTGTGCATCACGATGACTTCAGTTAACAGCAATATGTTGTAAATGGTGAAAATTGCTAAGACAGCAAGTCCTAAATGTTCTCAAAATAAACAGATGATGGAAGGGTGTTCATATGATAATTATCTTGGTTTAGCCATTCCACAATGTATCAAAATATGCTTTTCACAATAAACGTATACCATTTGTATTTGTCAAATAAAATAAAAATTTTAAAAGCCCTTTGATTTTACAATTTTCTGGCACCCTTATGTGACACATCATTGTTTTCCTTGCTTTGTGTTTAGTCATTACTAAGATGGCTGGGACTGTATAATTTAAAATATAATAGGATCAAGTATAGATTCACAAAGTAAAGTTGATTAGTGCACAATAGGGTGGTAGGCATAACTCATATTTAACATGCTTGAATTCATTTCTATCAATAATTCTTTCCACGAGATAGGCAGGGCACATCAATCACCTCCAGTGAGTTGATAAAAATGAAATATTGTACCTGTCCACTCTAGAACTTAATCAATAGTCAGGGAGAATGTGTATTCACTGTTTATGATACTTCCTCTGTTTGCGTCAACTTCTTAGTCCACATCTTACTCCTGATCCCAAGGCTTTTCAAAAACAGCCTCCATAAAAGGTTGCAGTGACTCCTTTTCCCCTATTCCAAAGCAACATTTCAGTTTTCATTTTGTTTAGCCTCTCTGCTGCAACTCACAGTAGCGTCAGTTTTCATTTTCTTAAGACATTTCCTTCCTTTTGCCTCCATGTTTGTATGCATAAGTCTTCATTTTCTGGTTGTGTAGCATCTGAATCTCTTTCCTCTTTTTATCAAAGTCTCACTTTTTGAGGTGCACCTTTCATTTATTTTGCAAGCTATCACACTTTGTGTTTAATTCCTGGAATATAGAAACAAATTGTCAAATTCACACACTTAGACATATCCTGCAGATCCATGCAAGTGAAAAAGAACAGCAGAGACAGTCTCAGTATGAAAGGTCCAGATGCAAGGCCGGCGCCGCGGCTCAATAGGCTAATCCTTCGTCTTGCAGTGCTGGCACACGGGGTTCTAGTCACGGTCGGGGCACTGGATTCTGTCCCAGTTGCCCCTCTTCCAGGCCAGCTCTCTGCTGTGGCCCGGGAGTGCAGTGGAGGATGGCCCAAGTGCTTGGGCCCTGCACTCCATGGGAGAACAGGAGAAGCACCTGGCTCCTGCCGTCAGATCAGTGTGGTGCGCTGGCCGCAGCATGCCAGCCATGGCGGCCATTAGAGGGTGAACCAATGGCAAAAGGAACACCTTTCTCTCTGTCTCTCTCCCTCACTGTCCACTCTGCCTGTCAAACAAACAAAAAAACAAAAAGGGTCCAGATGCAGTAACTGCATGAAAATTTCTAGGGGTGGAATACAATGTTCCATGCGGGAATTTTGTCGGTGAAAGTTGTGTTGCTTATGGCTAGCAAAATTTTCAATGCATGATTACTAGAGCAGTTTGGAATAATCACAATGACCCCTCGTGCCTGTACTCAGCAAGTTACATGCTATGTGTCACATAGCTATCTTCACTGACTCCAGATCTATAATATAGAGTATTAAAATACAGTAAAACGATGGCATCCAGAATCTATACAAAGGGAATAAATTTTTCCCTTTATTCTTTTACTCCCTCATTATACATTTTAGCTATATATTTTTTAGGACTTTAGATGATAAATACCAATTTATCGATCTGAATAAGAATAAGAGAATTAGAGAATAATAGAAAGAGAGAGAGAGAGAGAGAGAGAGAGAGAGAGAGAGAGAGAAAGAAAGAAAGAAAGAAAGAAAGAAAGAAAGAAAGAAAGAAAGAAAGAAAGAAAGAAAGAAAATCTTCCATATGCTGGTTCACTTCCCAAATGGCTGCAACAGCCACAGCAGGGACAGACAAACACCAGGAGCCAGGAGCTTCTTCCAGATCTCTCACTTAGGTTCAGGGGCTCAAACTCTTGGGCAATTATCTGCTTCTTTCATAGTTCCATTAGCAGGGAGCTGAATCAAAAGTGGAGCAGGTAGGTGGAGGCTTAACCACTTAACACCATGTTCTGGTTATGTTACTCTACAATCCATATCCCTTACTCAACTGTTTTTTTTTTTATTTTTTATAACACTTTTATTTAAATAATATAAATTTCCAAAATACAGCTTATAGATTACAATGGCTTCCCCCCCCATAACTTCCCTCCCACCCGCAACCCTGCCCCCTCCCACTCCCTCTCCCCTTGCATTCACATCAAGATTCATTTTCAATTCTCTTTATATACAGAAGATCAGTTTAGTACATATTACGTAAAGATTTCAACAGTTTGCTCTCACGTAGGGACACAAAGTGAAAAACACTGTTGGAGTACTAGTTATAGTATTAATTCACAATGTATAGCACATTAAGGACAGAAATCCTGCATGATTTATTTTTTTAAATTGATTAATTTTCTATGCAATTTCCAATTTAACACCAAGATTTTTTTTTCATTTTTAATAATCTTTATATACAGAAGATCAATTCAGTATATACTAAGTAAAGATTTCATCAGTTTGCAACCACACAGAAACACAAAGTGTAAAATACTGTTTCAGTACTAGTTATAGCATTACTTCACATTGGACAACACATTAAGGACAGATCCCACATGAGACGTAAGTACACAGTGACTCCTAAAGTTGATTTAACAATTTGACACTCTTGTTTATGGCATCAGTAATCTCCCTAGGGTCTAGTCATGAGTTGCTGAGGCTATGGAAGCCTTTAGGGTTCGTTGACTTCAATCTTATTCTGACAGGGTCATATTCAAAGTGGAAGTTCTCTTCTCCCTTCAGAGAAAGGTACCTCCTTCTTTGAAGGCCCCATTCATTCCACTGGGATCTCACAGAGATCTTTCATTTAGGTCTTCTTTTTTTTCCAGAGCGTCTTGGCTTTCCATGCCTAAAATACTCTCAGAGCCAGATCTGAATGCCTTAAGGGCTGATTCTGAGGCCAGAGTGCTATTTAGGACATCTGACATTCTATGAGTCTGCTGTGTATCTTGCTTCCCATGTTGGATCATTCTCTCCCTTTTTGATTCTATCAGTATTAGCAGACACTAGTCTTGTTTGTGTGATCCCTTTGACTCTTAGACCTATCAGTGTGATCAATTGTGAACTGAAATTGATCACTTGGACTAATGAGATGGCCTTGATTCATGCCACCTTGATAGGATTGTATTGGAATCCCCCTGCATGTTTCTAACTCCATCATTTGGGACAAGTCTGATTGAGCATGTATTTTGAATATCAGACATGCCACCTCAGTAAGAACTGAGTTCCAGTTATGTAAGAAAACATAGTTTCTTTCATGGATAATTTGTTCTTCCTTGGTTTAATTAATCCTAGATTGAGACTGATGGAATTATATATTCTGTAGTATTTCAGCATGCTCAGAAAGACATTCGCTTGAGCTTCTGCCATAAATTACAACTATTTCTCAACAGGTGCTCTTCTGGTGATGAACTGTTTCTACCTTTGTCCACATCACAGGCACTCAGCCAGTTGGCAGGTGTTGTAGGTCAGGTTAATATTCCATAGAACATTATATGTGATCACTTTTTTTTTTTCTTAAAAGTTGTTTTGGGGGGATTACCAGCCTATCAAGTAGTAAGCAAACACTGGGTGATTTTCTACAGTTGAATAGCAAGATGACCTAATTTGTGGTCAACTTAGTTAAATGAAAGAGGGTATTTTGTATTATCCTAATTCAAAGAAACCTCTCAACCACCTAGAATTATTGTAACAGGAGGGTGGGGGGATAATGGCCAGTGAATTATTTATGAAAAAGCATGTGTTCTCACTCATCTTTTTCTTCATTTGTGACTCTCCTTGTTTCTTCTTAGGAGAAATCATATGATGAGCAGTTTCAACAATTTTGTGTACTAATATCCTCCAAGGACTGCCTCTTTTTGCTTCCCTGAGAAAATTCATCAGAAAGCTAAGACTTGGCTAAATATTATTTTAAAGACATCTTGTTGCAAGAAGCTATTTAATAATGTGGTGCTTTATTTGATGCATACTAGTATGTTTCTTTGAATAAAATAAATAAATATAGTTGAAAATCTTTGATGGAGGTTAGGGTATGAATGCAACACAGCAAATTTTCAGCAATCACACTCCCTTAAACTTGAGAGTTGGCATTAAGTGCATCAGAAACTGCCTGAGGCTGTGCTAGTTGTGTCACAGGCAGCTTATCCAATCTGCATGGACTCAATCTCACACCCAAGCACAGCTTATTCCTATTTTAAAGATGGTAAGGTGAAATTAATGAAATTGTATAATATCTCAAAAGGTCTGGTGTTTTATGAAGTGATTTCAAACAAATGATCAAGTACATAGTCTTCTATCTTCCATGCATTCTATAATGTGGGTGTTAAGTGAAGAAAATGAAATTGGGAGAAGATTGGTCTTGGAAAACAAGATTTTGTATCTTAATTAAATGTTTTAATGGCCATATGTTGCAAAATTGTTATTTTTCTGAAGTTGTTATACCTAATTTCCCTATTTATTCTTTTGCCCTTCCAAATAATCATACAGAGCTGTTATTATTAAATCCACTATACAGATGAAGAAACTGAGTCATAAAGAAAAAAAAGGTATTTTTTTCAAGGTTATTGAACTAGTATGTGGTAGAACAAGGATCCTAATTCAAGTAATTGGTTTCAATGCCTTTGGTCTTTCTATAAAAAAGCTGCATCTCAATATGGGTTATCATGCACTCTGGCTTATTCCATGCTTAATTCTCTTGAAGTTAATGACAGTTTCACTTTAGCTTTGTCCCATAATGTCTTTCACTTACAGTATAGAATGGGATAATATAAATAATAATAAAAGTAATAATGATAATAGTATTTCCTGCATAGAGCTGTTGTGAGGATTAAATGAGTTCATGTCCCTGAAGCACATAGAGCAGAGTCCTGAACATAGAATTATAGAATGAGTGCTAGCTATTGTTTTGCCATTGCTGTTATTATTGTTGTTTTTCTTTCACTCTAAGGCAAAATGAGCTATGAAAATGTCTTGTATTCTCAGAGTGCTTCGACTGCCAGGAGGTGCTTTTTTTTTTTTTTTTTTTTTGACAGGCAGAGTGGACAGTGAGAGAGAGAGAGACAGAGAGAGAGAAAGGTCTTCCTTTGCCGTTGGTTCACCCTCCACTGGCCGCTACGGCCGGCGCGCTGCGGCCGGCGCACCACGCTCATCCGATGGCAGGAGCCAGGTGCCAGGTGCTTTTCCTGGTCTCCCATGCGGGTTCAGGGCCCAAGACTTGGGCCATCCTCCACTGCACTCCCGGGCCACAGCAGAGGGCTGGCCTGGAAGAGGGGCAACTGGGACAGAATCCGGCGCCCCGACCGGGACTAGAACCTGGTGTGCCGGCACCGCAAGGCGGAGGATTAGCCTGTTGAGCCACGGCGCCGGCCTCAGGAGGTGCTTTTTTGTGTACATGTTTTATCTGTGGTATTGAAACTCATTACATTCTGTTGGTAAATGCTAGGAATACATGGTGCATCATCCCACCTTGCTTCACGTACTTCCCAAGCGTGCACAGCACAAGACTTCTCAAGGTGGCTTTGTTGTCTGTTGCTCTTCTATTCCAGAGCTCCTATCTGAGTGTCCAGTTGTCATAGTGATGCTGACAAATACTGACAGGCTTGTAGGATCCCCTGGGAGTCTCTGTTGCCAGCTGGGCTCTGCCATTAACAATTGCAGTGTGAATGCTGTGCATCAGCTCTTGCCCACTGGTAACAAGTCAGTCAGGCCCATGCCTTGCAGCCAGTCATTCCCTGGAGCCTTCCACCTGACACTACAGAACTGAATACCCATATCTTGCCATAACCCAATCAAGTCAAAGGTCCTAAATATTCAATTGGGATTTTTCAGCCCTTTCCACAGCAGAACTCCCTTTCCCTTGCTCACTCTGGGGCTAAACCTGCCTGTCACATTTATCTATATATAATATTTTTACTCAAGTGTGAGTAAGATTCTCAGGGAAGAGCTAAGTCAAATGGAGGGGAAAGAGGGCAAACCTCTGGTGTGGTAATTGTCAAAGTAGAATCTCATGTACCTCAGAGGGTGGCAGGTTTTGGTCTCAAAACCACAGGGAGGTCTGTCTTAAGTAGGTTGTTGTGAGTGCCATCTAGTACTTGATGCATTATGACCTGGATAACCTAGACTGTCAAATCATGTAGGTCTAACTAGAAAATAAAATATCTTCTTCAGGGGTAGCTGAAAAAATATTTGACATCTTAATCTATGTCATGCAATTACTCTCCACCTACACATCACATAGGAAAGTTCAAACTTTAAGATAGCCCAACCTGAGTTTGAATTCCATTATCACCATTCAAAACAATGTAACATTGGAACAGACATTTTAATCCTCTATATTTCACTATTTGGTTCAGTGTATAAAATAGGCTAATCTTCTGCCTGCAGCACCGGCACACCGGGTTCTAGTCCCTGTTGGGCGCCGGATTCTGTCCTGGTTGCCCCTCTTCCAGGCCAGCTCTCTGCTATGGCCCAGGAGTTCAGTGGAGGATGGCCCAAGTCTTGGGCCCTGAACCCGCATGGGAGACCAGGAGGAAGCACCTGGCTCCTGGCTTCGGATCAGAGCAATGCGCCAGCCACAGTGCACCGGCCGCAGTGACCATCGGAGGGTGAACCAACGGCAAAGGAAGACCTTTCTCTCTGTCTCTCTTTCTCACTGTCCACTCTGCCTGTCCAGAAAAAAATAACAAAAACAACCACAGTTTATGCTCATTATATTGAAAGATCATCTTGAGATTGAAAAGTGGTGATGCTTAAAAATAAGTTGGCCATCCTCCACTGCACTCCGGAAAATACTCTATCCTCACTGAAATCCTGGCTTCAGTATCCGTTTCTCAGTAGGGTCTTGCCTGATCCCACCTTATGTCCCTTCTCCCTCATCACATTCTTCTTGTTTCTCCATTTTTGGGAGAACCTGTTTATATGTGTCTTTGTTTATGGTTGATTGTCTTTCATTTTTTGTCCTGGTGTTCAGAGTAGCACCTGGGACTGATAGGCAATAAATAAAAATTGTGAATGACTTAGTAACTGTGTTTGTTTCTTATGAATGCTGTAACAAATTATCATGAATTTGGTGGCTTAAAACAACACATGTTTTCTTACAGGATTTTTCAGGCCAGAAGGCAAATTCAGTATTGCTTAGTCAAAATCATGATGAAGGCAAGACTGTGGGGTGCTGGCCTTCCTTGTCAATGGCCACATTGCCATAATCACTGCCTACACAGTCACAAGGGCTACTTTTCTATCTGTGCCAAGTGTCTTATGTCTTTCATAAAGATAGGGTGACTGCATTTAGCGACCTACTCGGATACTCCAAGGTATTCTCTCTAACTTAAGGTCAAAATCATTTCTGAAGGGTCCTTTTTAGCCTCCAGGTAATAACTTTCATAGGTTTCAGGATTAAGATGCAGATGTCTTTTGGAGAAGGGGCATGCTCAGCTGCCCAGATTGACTAAGTAGCTTTTCTTGAATTTGTAGCAACTCTGCCTTCTATCCTTTCAATCTGTACCTTCTGACTTTCCTGTTGTCAGTACTGACTGCCTCTCTTCCTCCCTATTCTCATTCTGCATCCCTGTGGCTTTGCTATTTCTCTCCCTGTTCTTTTATTTCTTTGCTGAAAGAATCACTTACAATTTAAAATTAAGGCCTATTTGCTTCCACAACTCTTTCACATGCTGTGTGAAATAAAACAATATACAATATGTCTAGGAAAAGCTCTCACTAAATTTTGGAAGAGCTATATGAACCTGTATTTATTTATTTATTTTGGTTTTTAGGGCTATAATTACCACTTGTTTTTAGCCTTTAATAGGTCTCCTCTTAATAATGCTAAAGGAATCCGTAAGTAATTATCAAGGACAATCTGTGTTTTGGTGAAGAGGGCCAAAATAATTATAACAGTAATCTAAGATGCCAATTGCCAGGTAATTATTCAGCTGCCACATGATAATTAACCTGTGCTATCTGCATGATCAACTAGCTAACATTTCAATTAGAACCTGGTGTGGGTTACTTGCTGCCCTTGAAAAAGCACAATACAAAGAAAACCGTCAAGCCCAGAGATTTTTTACTAGTATTCAATTGATTAATCATATTGAATTTGACTCATAGGTCTCCAGGTCATTTGGAAGGCAGGTGTCTCACATGATTTTAATTAATTTAGCATATTTTTAATCTTGGATAAACAAATCACAAAATTGAAATGTAATCACCATTGTAAATGGAAACATGCACAACTCTGAGTTACCTATTATTGTGAAAATTAAATTAGTTAACAGGAAAATTTAACATATATGATTCACTTTACACAGAATCTCAAAAAAGTGCTTAATAATACTAAGTACAGTTGTGATATTGTTGTTAATGTTGTTGCTTTCTCACCTGTCAAGGAAAGAATAACAATTTCTACTTCCTCCAATTGTGACGTATCTGAAATATTGATTTAAGTGTCTATCGAAGAGGAAAGGCTAAATCCATGACATGTATCATATTTATCAATAAATATGTCCATTTATCAATTCCCACTGTATGCACATTTTTCCTGGGTTTGTGCCTTCAGTCTAGGCAATCAGTTCCTTAGAAGTATGAATCATTCTACAGCAAGAGGTATATGTGCTGTTACACTACTTTTCTACTTCTCCTCCTTCTTACATTTTTGAATAAGATTTCCAGATAAAGTCAACTGAAAGCAGGGATCTGGAGATACCTTAGAATTTCCAAGGTCATAAAACCATATATTATAATAGATATATCTGTATTTTAATTAGATTTTGACAATGAAATAAAGTGAAATCTACTGTGTGTTTTTCTCAGAAGCAATGACACAAGGTCTACATTGAAGCTCACATGTGCTCCTAGCAACAGAGTTGCTGATGGACTGCTAAAGTAGTTTGAGAATAAAAACAGACACAGATTATCTATCTTGCTGTGTCTCTTATAGTCTAGAAATTATTATGACTTCTCCAGCCCACACGACTACTTTCAAAAAAGATGCCAAAGAGTGGAGAACCAGAAGAGATTTCAATTAAGTTTCTTAAAATATTCATAAAATAGGGCCAGCATTGTGGCATAGTGGGTAAAGCCTCTGCCTGAGATGCTGGCATCCCATAGGAGCCATGGTTCATGTCCCTGATGTTGCAATTCCTATGTAGCTCCCTACTAATGGCCTGGGACAAGCAGTGGAAGATGGCTCAAGTACTTGGGACTCTGCCACCCACATGGGAGAGACATGTAAGAAGCTCCTGGTTCATGATAGCACAGTCTGTTATGCCTATTTGGGGAGTGACCAGGTGGATGGAAGATCTTTCTGTCTCTCTCTGTCTCTCTGTTTCTGAATGTGTGTGTGTGTGTCTGCATCTCCATGTCTAACTTTGATTTTCAAATAAAATTTCTTTTTTTAAAAAGATCTCTCTTTCAAATAAATCTCAAAAAAATTCGGAAAGTGGGGCAAGCATTGTAGTCCAGTAGGTTAAGACATAGTTTATGATGTTGGCATCTCATTTAGGAGTGCCAGCTTTTAGTCCTAGGCCCTCTGCTTCTGATCCAGCTCCCTGCCAATGTGCCAGTGAATGCAGCAGCAGAAGACCCAAGTTCCAGGGCCCCTGCCACACATGTATGAGACCAACTTGGAGTTCCTGGCTCCTGGCTTCAGTCTCACAGATCAGTATTGTGGATACTTGGGAACTGAAACAGCAGGTGGAAGATCTGTCTCTCTCTCTCTGTTGCTCTGCCTTTAAAATTAATTAAATAGCTAATTTTTAAAAAAGAAAATGGATGATGCTTGAATTAGTCTTTTTTAAATTTTTATTTATTTACTTTTTTTTGACAGGCAGAGTTAGACAGTGGGAGAGAGATTGAGAGAGAGAGAGAGAGAGAAAGGTCTTCTTTTTTCCATTGGTTCACCCACCAAGTGGTGGCAACGGCCAGTGCGCTGCGCTAATCTGAAGCCAGGAGCCAGATGCTTTCTCCTGGTCTCCCATGTGGGGTGTAAAGGCCCAAGGACTTGGGCCATCCTCCACTGCACTCCAGGGCCACAGCAGAGAGCTGGACTGGAAGAGGAGCAGCCAGGACAGAATCTGGTGCCCCGACCGGGACTAGAACCCGGGGTGCCAACGCTGCAGGCGGAGGATTAGCATAGTGAGCCATGGCGCCAGCCTTGAATTAGTCTTAGGTAACTTTAAGTTTAAAGAATGGGAAAGGAAGATTCAGCAGAATAACATGTTCAAACCATTTTGGGGAGTTAATAATCCCTTCCTTCATCCCATCTTGATCTTGAAGAAATTATTGTTACTATATTTTTAAATGAATTAAGAAGAAAGAATATAGACAGATTTTCCTGAAAGGAAGTCTCAATAGATTTTTACAAATGCCATTGGATTTTACGGATTTCCTGTTAAAAATTTCTATACACTTTCATCTCAAGATGCTTGTAGTTTAAGTCTGAATACAGATTGAGAAGTAAGGAAGTTATGAATGAGAACTCTTAAGAAAAACAAAATACTGCACAACAGGGGAATGTATCTAGCCCCCAGCTGTGGAAAAGCATTCCTTAAATAGTTCAGTTGAGTAGAGAAAACCTGAAGAGAACCTGAAGAAAGTCTTGGTCACCTATTGATTGGGTTGGAAGGTATTTTTATGTAGTTAGTCATAATCTATGCATTATGTATGTGCATATGAAAGTCATGTATATAAATCTTTTATTTTTAAATTAGAAACTGAATACCATTTGATAAATCAAAATTTTAAAAGAAAATTCTAAAAAATTAACTCTTTTTGAAGACCAAAAAATTAAAAGTACAACTTACAGTATGTCAATTTCAAATCATTGGATAGCAATATCTCTAAAGTTTGTTTCAATGATAAAATTATACAATTACAATTTTTTTAGTTTCATGCATTTCATAACTTTAGGAACATAAGATTCTTTCCACCTTACCTGCCCTCCTATTTACACTCCTACCCTTCTTCCTCCTCCATCTCCTATTCCCATTCTTAGTTTTCGCTAAACTCTATTGTCAATGAACTCTATACACATAAGATTAACTCTTCACTAGTAAAGAGATCAACAAATAGTATGAAAAAAAAAAGTAAACTGTTGCTTAACAGGAAACAAAGGGCTGTTAAAGTCATTCATCTCAGGGCTGGAGCTGTAGCGCAGAAGGGTAATGCCCTGGCCTGAAGTGCCAGCATCCCATATGGGAGTCGGTTCGAGACCAGGCTGCTCCACTTCCCATCCAGCTCTCTGCTATGGCCTGGGATAGCAGTAGAGGATGGCCCAAGTCCTTGGGCCCCTGCACCCCACATGGGAGACCCAGAGGAAGCTCCTGGCTCCTGGCTTCTGATTGGTGTAGCTCTGGTTGTTGCGGGCAATTGGGGATTGAATCATTGGATGGCAGACCTCTCTCTCTTTCTGCCTCTACTCTCTCTGTGTAACTTTGTCTTTCAAATAAATAAATAAAATCTTTTTAAAAAAAGTCATTCATCTCAATGTCTCAATTTCAGTTCTATAGATTACCACAGGTCAAGGAGAACCTATAGTATTTGTCCTTTTGGGATTGGCTTATTTCACTAAGTTTAATGACTTCCAGTTGCATCAATTTTGTTAATAATTGACATGATTGCATTGTTTTTCATCACTGTGTAGTACTCCATGGTGCACATATACCATTCTTTATCCAGTCTTCAAGTGACAGACATTCAGGTTGATTCCATATTTCAGCAATTGTGAATTGAGCTGCAATAATCATAGGGGTACAGGGAACTCATTCAGATGCTAATTTCTTTTGGTTTGAGTAAATTCTCACCCTCATAGGAGACTTAGAAGAAGCATGACTTGATGTGAGAATACAGGAGATTATTTATTTAGAAAGGAAAGATTGATAGCTATTAATCTTGCATTCTTTTTTTTTTAAGATTTATTTATTTGAAAGTCAGAGTTACACAGATAGAGAAGGAGAGGAAGAGAGAGAGAATTGTCTTCGATCTGCTGGTTCACTCTCCAACTGGCCGCAATGTCCGGAGCTGTGCTGATGCGAAGCCAGGAGCCAAGAGCTTCTTCCGGGTCTCCCACGAGGGGCCCAAGGACTTGAGCCATCTTCTACTGCTTTCCAAGGCCATAGCAGAGAGCTGGATCAGAAGTGGAGCAGCCGGGACTAGAACCGGCACCTATATGGGATGCTGGCACTGGAGGCTGTCGCTTTACCCACTATTGCACAGCGCTGGCCCCCATGGCAAGTTTTTAAACTGTACCATTAGAAATTATGTGATATGTACACCATGGAAAACTACATAGTGGTAAAAGAAAAAAAAGCAAAGAAAATTGAGTCATTTGCAACAAAATTGATGAAACTGAAAAATATTAAATTTAGCAATAAGCCAGTTCCAAAAGATGAAATACCATATGTTCTCCCTGATCTGTGATAACTAATAGAGCACCTACCAGCTAACCTATAGAAGTGAAATTGACACCTTGAGATGAAATGACTTTGAACAGCCCTGTCTCAACTGTTGAGGATCTGTTTTTATTTTTTTTCATATCATGTGTTGATCTCTTTACTTAGTATAGAAGTAATCGTATGTGTATAAAATTAATTTAAAATAGATCATAGTAAAAAATAAGAAAGAAAGTAGGAGAGGGAAAAGGGAGAAAAGAGGGAGTATTTGTGGGAGGGTGAGTATAGTGAGAAAAATCAGTGTGATCCTAAAGTTGTATTTAGGAAGTACATGAAGTTTGTATTCCTTAAATTAAATTTCCTGGAGAAGAAGTAATCTAAAGGGGCTGGCACTATGGGTCAATGGGTTAAAGTTCTGGCCTGCAGCGGCAGCATCTACTATGAACTCTTGTTTGTATCCCGGTTGCTCAACTTCCAATCCAGTTCTCTATTCATGGCCCTGGAAAGCAGCAAAATATGGCCCAAGTGCTTGGGCTCTTGTACCCATGTAGGAGACTCAAAAGAAGCTCATGTCTCCTGGCTTCAGGTTGGATCAACTCTGGCCATTGTGGCTATTTGGGGAGTGAACCAGCGGATGGGAGATTTCTCTCTCTCTCTCTGCTTATACCTTTCTTTGTAACTCTTTCAAATAAATAAACATTAAAAAAGAAAAAAAAAGATAAATAAATTGGTTTCAGGGGAAAAAACCTGAAGAACTCAAAATTCATTAAAAATGTCTGTTATTTCACTTGTGTTTTTTCATCAATCATATTCTGTTGCAGTTAATAATGTATTATTCCCTTCTTGTTGGAAAAAATCAGCTGGCTCTTGTTAAATTTTTTGGAATGTCTTGGCAAGTCAGTGTAATTAATTTGGATTTTCAGAAAATTTTTATGGAATGATGGTCTTAATTATGATTCTCAAAAGTTGTTAATCACTGAAAATAAACTACACCCCTCATCCATAAAATAATAGCAAACCAATACATCATATCAATCTAGGGTTAGGATGCATGGGCTTGATTCCAGGCACAGACATTCTGTCATAATATTACAGAATCAATATTTCCTTGTCTATATAATGGTGACAAACATGTAGCAAACACCATGTAAAAATTACATAAGGGGCTGGTGCTATGGCGTAGTAGGTAGAGCTGCTGCCTGCAGTGCCAGCATCCCATATGAGTGCTGATTCAAGTCCTGGCTGTTCTTCTGATCCAGCTCTCTGCTGTGGCCTGGGAAAGCAACAGAAGGTGGCCCAAGTCCTTGGGCCCCTGCACCTGCTTGGGAGATCTGGAAGAAGCTGCTGGCTCCTGGCTTTGGATTGGCACAGGTCCGGCATTTGGGGCCTACTGGCAGATGGAAGACCTCTCTCTTTCTCTCTGCCTCTCTTTCTCTCTGTGTAACTCTTTCAAATAAAATAAATAAATTTAAAAAAATATAGATATATATATATAAATCTTTGAATCAAGTGTCTGATATATGGTTAACCATATTGATCAACCCCCATACTCTCTCTGAGATAAGTATATTTATCTTCTATTCTGATCAGGAAGTTAAAGATCATAAGCTCAAGTTTAGCAACTTCTCTGAGGTGAAGGAGCACAAGAAGAACAACTGGTGGGTCAGTGTTGTGGCCTAGCAGGTTAATCTACTACCTACCACTTTGGCATCCCATGTAGGCAACAGTTAAAGTCCTGGCTGTTCCATTTCTGATCCAGCTCCCTACTAAGATGCCTAGGAGAGCAGGGGAAGATGTCCTGAACACTTGGACCCCTGTTCCCATGTGGCAGACTAGGATGGAGTTCCTGACACAGACCATGGCTTTGGCTTTGTCCAGTCCTAGGTGTTGTGGTTATGTAGCAAATGGACCAGTGTGTGAAATCTTTCACTTTCCGTCTGTCTCTATGATTGCCTTTTAAGTAAATAAATAAAATATTTTTTTTAAAAAAACAGAAGCACAACCAAATCTTTGGAGTCTAAGTATATTGATCCTTTTGTAGAACATCCTTACCCATTACAGTTATGGTGGTATTTGATAAGGTCTGGAGCAAGTGCATCCTCAGCATGGTGCTTATAGCATGCTGTTCACTCAATAGAGGTTTACTGAATTGGAGAGAAAGAATAGGAATCTGCTTTTTTTGTCTTAAATTGTAAAACCCAACCAAGTTCTCTGCTACAACAGCACAACACAATAATGTGTCTCAATCTACTGCAGCTATATTCAAATAATTTGCTACTTACAATAGCCAGAACAAGAAAGTATAATGTATCACACATTATTTTACAAACAGCAGATTCATGGTTATTTCTTGAATTTCTCTCTGTCTCTCTTTCTTTCCCTCTTTTTTTACTTTCTTGAGTGGTTGAAAAAAAGGTTTTGAACTAATCTGGGAAATTATAGATGAGTGCCACAAATGCAAATGTTGCATGTCAGATGTGGCTGATACAGAAAAAATAAAACACAGAAACACCAAATGGTGGTGAGGGTACAGCCAACCTCTTAGCAGCTCTGGCTACCACCCAAGAAGTACATTTCTTTGCTCTTTGTTATTGGTACCCCCTCTTCTCCTTTTTGATCTTTGCTGAGTTAATGTGAACTCTCAGAAAAGCTGAGGACTGGGAGTGCTAACTGCTTCGGCAGTCTACCAGTATGATGTCATGGTCAAGAATCAAGTTGATGGGCACACCCTGAAGACTCCTAAGCCAGGCACCCTTTGGAGCCTACAAATCTGATTTACAGTAGCAGAAATCTCAGGAAGGCATGGCAGGGAGTAGTGAGGGAAGGAGAGAAAACAGAGTGTTATACAATATGCACCAACTCAACTTCCTGAAATCCCACTTACAGGTTTCCAGACAAGATTGAAATGACAAGGAGTAGGCTGTTCTGACATGCATCCGGGAGGTGCCTTGATGGTGACTGACAGGCTGTTATGCATAAGTCTAATTGAAGTCGATGGCCTCAAAAATGAAAGCCAAATGCTCCAAGTCAAAGGGAAAGGAAGTGGCTGTTGGGCTTATTGTCTTCATTTCCCCAACAGTGACCAACCCATTTTATAGGGGCACCTACTGCCAGTGGGTTTCCTGGGTTATGCTTTTCCTATAACTAATTCCTCACTCTGTAGCCTCTGGCATTCCAGCAAGAAGCAGATTATGTTAAATAAGGCAGTAAGGACAACACCAGCAGCATTGACTATAGCTGCTGGGACTAACATATAAGGAATGATCCAGACCCACAAGGCATTCCAGCTTTCTGAACCGGAGACTTCCTGTGAGGACATACATCAAAAACTAGAGGACTACAGAAAAGCTAGAAAGTAATCCTTTGCTTTCTAGCAAATCTTATCCAACCTTTGCCAGAATTATGTTGATTGCTTTATATAAACGACTTAAGACACATCACAAAATTGGAAGCTGAAGGTTTTTAATCTCCATAATAGAGATAAGGAAACTCAGATGTGGCTTATATAATAAGTATATTTATTTAAGGATACTGAATAACAGGGTTGGGACTTGAACTCAAGAATGAGTTCCAAAGCTGTGCGCTTCGTGTGGTAATAACTGACAACCTCTTTGACATATCTGCTCTGGGTTGAGGATTCAGAGAAACACGTTCTCAAGGACTTCAATGGCCATGTCAGTGTTTGATATTGGAATGATGATGAGGGGGAGGGTGCATACAATGATAATTCAAATACCGCAGCATATTGCTTTAGATACAGCTCATGTTTGTTTTTCTACAACTGAATTGATTCCTCTCTTTCCTTTACCTCAGTTCCAGCAGAGTACCTCCTGTGCTTTTTCTTCAGTTGAAGAATATTGTGGTGCTAAAAGTAAAAATCATTGCACCTTGATTGTAAAAGTCAATTATTGGGGCAGGTGCCATGGCTTAATAGGCTAATCCTCCACCTGCGGCACTGGCATATCAGGTTCTAGTCCCAGTTGGGGCACCGGATTCTGTCCTGGTTGTCCCTCTTCCAGGCCAGCTCTCTGCTGTGGCCCAAGAGTGCAGTGGAGGATGACCCAAATGCTTGGACCCTGCAGCAGCATGGGAGACCAGGAGAAGCATCTGGCTCCTGGCTTCAGATCAGCGCGCCGGCCGTGGTGGCCATTGGAGGGTGAACCAACGACAAAAGGAAGACCTTTCTCTCTGTCTCTGTCTCTCTCACTGTCCACTCTGCCTGTCAAAAAAAGAAAGTTAATTATTGGAGAGGAGAGATGATGGAGGACACAGAGAAGGCATCATGAACAAAATTGGGAAGGTAGAAATGGTCCCCTTGAAATGAGGAAAGGAGAGAAAAGAGTTCTTGGTTCAGGATGGTGAGATGGTGAAGGGATGGAAGTGTGGCAGTGAGAACGCGGAGAGGAAATAGGCATTTGGGACCTTTAAGTGGTGGGAAAAGGCAGCAGCCTTGCAAAGAATTCATGCACTCAAAAGTGACATGGGTGGTGTAGAGAGTAGACTGGGGAATTATGTAAATTTCAGAATGTAGGTCTCAGTGACCAATGAGTAATCAATGACCTGGAGCCACACTGGAGACCTCCCTGACTCACCCCAACTGCTTGTCAACAATTAAGGTTTGAAGTCATGACACAACCTGGGAGAAGGTCAGGCACATAAAGTCACCCTCAGCTTGCTAGCAGAGTTTGAAAATAGCTTCTATTGTATTATGCTTTTAGGTTAAAGACAAGAATTTATATTTCTTATACATCTGAATATGCAGACTAAATCACATACCAGCATAGAAATAATAATAATTTGAAAATAAAGTGTTGCTTGGCACTTACAAATGCATTGCCACCCTCAGATCCTTTTGCTAAGTACTTTAAAAGCATTTCCTCATTTATTTCTCACAAGTCTCTTAAATAAATGCCTTTATTAATGCCATTTCATGAAGGAAGAAGGTGAGACTAAGTTGCCTAAGGTTATGATTCTACACATCTTTATGATGCAATGTTTACTAGTTGCTCTGGTCTAGTGATTTTCTTTCTTTTCTAATTCTTTCCTAAAGGACAATGCCATTTTTATTGTTCCATTATAGTTGTGCTGATTTCACTGACTAGAAACATGTATAACTGTTTATATTGTGGACTTGAGTAATATTCAGTGAGATAGAGAAAAATGCTCTGTAAAAAAATCAATGGAATACCTCATTCTCTTGGTCTCTCCTTCTCTCTATCACTCCGCCTTTCAAATAAATCCTTATAAACAAAATGAAAAATATCCAGCTTTGTTATACAATGAGCTAAGATGCTGCCTGAAACTCCAGGATCCCACATCAGAGGGCCAGTTCATGTCCTGGATACTCCACTTCTAATTCAGCTCCCCGCTAATGTGCCTACATGAGAAGGTGACCAGATACTTGGGACCCTGCCACCAACATGGGAAACCTGGGTAGTGCTCCAGGCTCCTGCCTTCGGTCTGGCCCAGGTCTGGCCATTGCAGACATCTGAGGAGTGAACCAGAGTATTGATGATCTTTCTTTCTGTTTCTTCCTCTCTCTATATCACCCTGCCTTTAAAATAAATAAAACAAATCTTTTAAAAAAATGTTAGTGGAATGGTAGAGGGAATGGAGCTATTGCTAAATTGTAGGGTAATGTTCAACTCTGCATTTAATGAGTGTGAAAGAGGGTTTAAATTCAATTCACACTGAATTTTAATCTAATTCTTTGAAAGGGATTATGATTATATATATATATATATATATATATATCTGAGTGTGTGTGCGTGTGTGTGTGTGTAGGGTATGTTTGATTATTTTCAGCAAGTTTATTCTCTTTCTCCCTCCTTCCGTTGTCTATGAGAACATTTCTGTATGTCGTTGATGTGAGTTCCTTTGCCCAACATGAAAGCAGCAGGTGTACCACAAAGTTTTTGAGTCAGTTTTGCTATTTTGGATTCACTGATACTACAGGAAAAAGACCTCCTGCCTCCATCAAACACCATAGGTAGCCACTACTCTCTCAGTCTGGTTCTGGAATCAGCTAATGTAAAACAATCCAATTTCTAGCTCTAAATCAAGTCTGGATAAATCCTCAGCATAAACACCAATCTACTCAAAATGACTCTCAGGTATAGGAGCCAGAAATGAATGCTTATTACTGTATATCGTTGAGATATTTGAAATTCTTATTTTTTCAATGAAACCTTTTGTTTAAGGAGTACAGACTTCATGCATTTCATAAGTAACTTTAGGAATATAGTGATTCTCCCCACCTTACCCACCCTCCCAACCACACTCCCATCCCTCCTACTCCTCCCTCTCCCATTCCCAGTTACATTTTCCACTAAGATCCCTTTTCAACTAACTTTATACACAGAAGACCAACTCTAAATTAAGTAAAGAGTTCAACAATTTGCAAGAAAACAAAACAAAACAAAACAAAAAAACTCTTCTGCAACAAGGGCTGTTCAAAATCATTGCATTTTCAAGTTAATTTCGCTTCTTTTTTTTTGAGAAACGTAATTAACTTTAAAGAAGCCCCCAAGAATGATACATCTTTCACAAGCAATTAGACATAACTATAACTTATGAGACATAAGACCTCCATTTAATACATTAAAAAAAGTCCTTGAGAATGAGTTTTATCATTAACTAAGGAAACACCTAAGAAAACAAGCAATGGAGTTAGACACTTAGGCATAATTAAAGCTTACGGGAAGAAGAATATCTTCCACTTAATACACTAAAATGAAATAAATCTTTGAGAACAAGTTTTACTGTTCACTCTCATAATTCAACTCTTTGAGGACAGAGGTCCTGCATGGGAAGTTAGTGCACAGTGACTCCTATTGTTAATTTAACATTTAACACTCTTATGTATGATGTCAATGATCACCTGAGGCCCTTGACGTGAGCTGTCTAGGCTATGGAAGACTTTTGAATCCACATATTCTGTAAGAATTTATAGACAAGGCCGTAAGCGAAATGGAAGTTCTCACCTCCCTTCAGAGAAAAGTACATACTTCTTCGATGACCACTTCTTTCTACTGGGATCTCACCCCCCAGAAGTCCTTCATGTAGGATACTTTTTGCCACAGTGTCTTGGCTTTCCATACCTGAAATGCTCTTATGGTTTGTGTAACACAGAGAAAGCTGTTTGGTACGATTACTCTTATGAAACATGACGAGTTGATCATCTTTACTTTTAGTTTATTTCTCAGGAATTAAAGCTGGTTAAATAAATTATGAGAGTGAAGTCCTCCAAGATATTGTTACTACTTATTTTGGGCATGTACATGTACCTCAAGAACCAGAAGATAGAATTGAAAATTTGACTGAAAGGGCTGTAAAGATCTCTCTTGGGCTCCTGCACCTGCATGGGAGATCTAGAAGAAGCTCCTGGTGCCTACCTTCGGATTGGCCCAGCTCTGACCATTGTGGCTATTTGGGGAGTGAACCAGAGCTTGGACGACCTACCTCTTTGCTTCTTCCTCTCCCTGTAACTCTACCTCTCAAATAAATAAATAAAATATTAAACAAAGTAAAGCTCCAAAGAAAGAAAACAAAGATCTTTCCATCATAATGATATGATGTAGCATATAACTATTCAAAACTGGAACAATTAGGAAAGAAGTGTTAGTTAAGATTTTTGGGAAAAAGATGAGGATCCTATTTAGTCTTCAATTTTTTCATACACAAATAAAATGTAAATAATTGTAACATAACTTTCATAGAATTTTTTCACTCATTTCATAAACATTTAAAGCATCGATATTTATTGATTCATTAGTCACTGATATGTGTTGTGATTAGAAAGGTGAAAATGAAAAAAAGAGACAGAAATTTCTCATCTCATTTGGTGTACTACTGGATGAACTTCACAATATTCATGAAAAATATTCACAATAATTGAATAAATGTGTGATTAAAAACTTCAAAAAGAATTATAAAACTTAAAAGAAAGTGAATGCAGTGTTTTTCTTCTAGTGCAAAGTTATTAATATTTTTATGTACTAATGCTCAACAGAAGTTGTCAGTCAAGGTGGTATGGCAATTACTATCATCAGGGTAATAATTCTCAGACAGGCTCAAGTTTCCTAGGGACTTGTTATTTTAATTTTAAATTTTTATTCTCTGTCTCTCTGTATCTGACTCCATCTTCAACATACACACTTGTGTACATACACACGCCACTATGTTTGCTTATTATAAGTAGTAATAGCACTGAATGGGTTTCTAAACTATTTGAAAGTAATCACAGATTGAATGTCCTCAGTGGTTTTTACAATCTGGATTTGTTTTCTCTAATGCTTCACTAAGAGCTTGTATACCCAACAAGCTGGTGGTCTCCATGAAAGAATGCATCTATGTATGAACATCAAAGCAACATATTCACTGCTGGCTCAGGAATCAATATGGAAGGAACAGTATAGGAGCAGCATATTAAATCCACAATATCTCTGAAATCCCATTGCTGTTCGTGTTTAATAGAATAGATGGGCTCACAGCAGATGCTTCCAGCGATCTCTTTTGATATGGGTTATACTGAATTATTGTGATCTGATAATTTAATAGAGTAGGAAGCATTTTAAAAGATCAACAGAATGTCTAGATTTCAGGGCACTGTTTATATTCCCAGCTTTCATAAAACGTTAGCTTTGATTAGGTCACTTAGTAACCTTTTATTTCATGTTTCTCACCTTTAAACAATAAGGTTTAAGATTAAATAGGTCTTATGCATATTCAACCACATATGATTATATGATTATTTTAATAACTTCTATTTAGGATAGAGGTCCAAAGAATAACATATTATTATTGTCTTGTGTATTTTACAATGAAAGATTTGCTCTACACAATGACACTGATATAGAAACTTCCAAAAGGGAAGAACTTTGAGTTTCATCTATTATTTTAAATCTAAGATGACCTATAAGTACATTATAAGAGTACATTTCTTTTTTGTAAGATGTATTTATTTACTTGAAAGGCAGAATTACAACAGGAGAGAGAAAGAGAGAGAGAGAGAGAGAGAGAGAGAAGAATCTTTCATCCTCTTATTCACTCCCCAAATGGCCACAATGGCCAGAGCTGGATATATCTGAAGTCAGGAGCCTGGAGCTTCTTCCAGGGCTCCCACGTGGGTGCAAGGGCCCAAGGACTTGGGCCATCTTCTACTGCTTTACCAGGCCATAGTAGAGAGCTGGATTGGAAGTAGAGAAGCCAAGACTGGAATTCGTACCCATATGAAAAGCTGGTGCTGCAGGTGGAGCCTTAACCTGCTGTGGCACAGCACCAAACCCAAGAGTACTTTTCTTTAGCAGATGAACTTCCAAGTCTAATATCAATGCTATAGAGTTGCTTTATTGACTTATTCCAATAGCATCTATTTTTCTTTTAAAGGGGCCTTTATCTAATGATGATCGGAATTATAGTGCTGAAAATAATAGTAGACTCCAACAAATGTAAACGATCATTTCACAGATGTTAACAGTCTTACCTCATTTTATCCTCCTGCCAGCTTGGATTTGGTTTAATCTGAGATACCTCACTGTGATGCTGTCACTAATATTATAGAATGAAGAGTACAACCTTTATTTATTTATATTTATTATGGTAACATTGTAACAGGCAATTGGATGCCTCTGCATTTGCACCTCATAATTAAAAAGCAAAGTAGAACATAATGAGTGAAAAAGATTCAAAGTCCATGTGGGTTGAACAAGTGCACCTGATTCTTTAGGATCTGAGTCAAGCTGTGAAAACTTTTTTGTTGTTGTTGTTGTTCAAACTGAAAACCACATGCGTTTTCCATTGTTTTAGTTCTTATCCTAGTACTTACACATCAGTACACAAAGGATCTTCAACCTCCTAAAATTACATTTAAAGTTTTGATTATTCCTATATAGCTCATTCTCTCTATCTTCTCTGGAGAGAAAAACTTTGAACTTTGATTAAAATTTTCAAAGCAATATGTTTCCCCCCCAGCACAAATATTCAAAACCACTGAGGGTTGCCCTTATTGTTATGCCTATTAGTATTTTTAACAGTCTGCTTTTTGCACAATAAATAATTTTTAAAAAATTTGCTATCTGTTTCCATTAGTCCAGCCTGCATAGTGTGCCCAGTTTCTCAGAAGTTTCAAATGCCAAAGGTTCATTTCACACACAGTATTCAAGATCTTGTAGGAGGATAGCATCCTCTGTGTGGCCCACATTCAATGAGCCAGGATGATGGAGTGTCTGCCACCTGGAATGTCACAGGCTGGGAAGACAGAAAGAATGGGCCACCACTTACTGGCTCCTACATGTACTCAGTCTCTGTTCATATTTAGTTAGCCAGAGTTAGCAATGAATCCTTTCCTAACTGTATGGGGGAGAGTGATCATAATGTTCCTAGATACCAAAGGTAGAAAAATTGAAATGTAGACACAATGCTAAAATCCTAACATTCACATGAAATATTAATAAGGAAAAAGAAATGGAAATGGAAAGCAGAAAAGAATGGGCAGCATAGTTATCTACCATTATTAACAGTGATAAAAATATTTGACTCAGAGTTTCCTTACAACTAAACCACAAAGAAGGAATACATAATTATTTTAAAATTCACATTATCTTCAATGGTTGTGAAATTTTTTCATAAAATGCCAAAAACAAGTGTTTTCAGTTTTGTGGGTTATTGTTTTCTGTCTCAACAACTCAGCTCTGGTGTAGTGACAACAGATAAACAAATGAACTTGAAGTCTATCAGTTGGGCCCAAAGCTATAGTTTGCACTCCGGTCACCCATGTGATCAGAATACATTGGTTACACAAAGACAATTTCCTGTATTAATTAAGGAAAAAAGAGAATATTCTAACAAACTACATAGCTATTTTTAAATGGAAGCTAAGATACACTATAATTTATGAATTAATCAAAAACTATTTATATTCAATTCCTTCTGTTACCCTTAGTTGACATAGGAAAAATATTTGAAATAAATAAAACATGGATAAAATATCCTTAAGGTAACCATCCAATAGTGTTTTCCTTCACAGTTTTTAACTTTTGACTTAAAGTGATAGTTGATAACTGGCAAGAAATCAATTTCTAAGTACAGATATTCTGAATATCACAATATCTGGGATTTTTAAAAATTTTAAGTCCTTTTGAAAGAGTAAGCTGATCTTCCTTGGAAACAAACTAAAGGAACTCACCAATATCCTTTTCTTTTATCAAATGTCATATGTAAGGAAAGGTGAGCTAAGGATGACTAAAGTGACTCAGATAGTCAGTCAGTTACAAGATATGTTGAGACTACAGCAAGTCTTCTCTCTTCCAGCATAGGCTTCTTCCTACCCAGCACATATATAATATATATATTATATATAATATAATTCCCCATGGGATTGCACATAAGAAAATAAAACAGAAGTATTTAGGAGCTAATCCTCTAGGAAAAAAGCCACAATGTTATGCTTTGTTTTGTTTTATTTAGCTCTTCCATTTACTTGCCCTATGATAAAGTTTGGGTGTGGATTTAGTGTCCCCAAATGGACCATTCTGATTAAAGCTTGATCTACAGGCTAGTTCTATTGACAGGCAACAGACCCTTACAAAGTGGAGGCCCAGTTGGAAGCCCTTAGCTCATTGAAAGCATGCCCTCAGAAATTAATTCTTGGGAGAACTCAACGGGACTCAAGATAGGCTTATTATAAAAAGCTGACTTTGGCCCAAGCTGGCCTCACAGTACTTCCTGTTCTAGACATGATCCTTCTCATGCTCTCCACCATTCACCAATCACCATGGATTGCTCACCAGAATGCTATTAGGTGAGAGGAATGGCGATTTCCTACTCATCAGTCATAAACTTTCAGTTGTACCTTATGAGAAAGTTCCCAGAGATGAGTTGTACCACATTGTACATATAGTTAACAATACTTTATTGTGTCTTTAAAACATTGTTAGCAGAGGGGCCTGCACCATGGCTCACTTGGTTAATCCTCTGCCTGCAGCCGCCGGCATCCCATATAGGTGCCGGGTTCTAGTCCTGGTTTCGCCTCTTCCAGTCCAGTTCTCTGCTGTGGCCCAGGAGTGCAGTGGAGGATGGCCCAAGTGCTTGGGCGCCTGCACCAGCATGGGAGACCAGGAGGAAGCGCCTGGCTCCTGGCTTCAGATCGGCACAGTGTGCCAGCAGTAGTGGCCGTTTGGGGGTGAACCAAATAAAAAAAAAAAAACATTATTAGCTGAGCAGATGTCATGTTAATGGTTCTTACCACAAAAACATAACCAAACCAAAATAAAACCAAACAGTGACAAGAAGACAGAAACAAAGAGGGCACCAGGAAAGTTTTGAAGGTGATTAATTAGTAGGTTTATTACCATGATTCGGTGATGGTATCATAGGTATATACATATGTCAAAGTCATCAAATTATGTGCATTTAAACATAAGATGCTTTATAGTATGTTGATTAGACTTCAATAAAGCTGTTAAAAATAACAAGTGTTTGATTATAAACCTTTTCTAAAACCTCTGCACCTCACTTGTGGAAGCTGACTGCCCCTCACATAAACAAGAACATTAGTTAAACCCACACCGGGCTGTTTATATTGGGGCTTGTCATATATACATATTTTGGAGATAGTGAAATTTCTCTAAAGGTTCTTCATCTTTGGCCAAAGACAGCAGAGTAGCTGAAAACATTTGTCACAGCACTTTTTATGGATAGATGAGCAACACTGACACTAATTTTAACTTTTAAGAGTCTCAACTCAGCATCTATCACCATCTTTAAGTTCTGTCTTCTAAATCACTCCTTTGCAACCACATAAACACAAACTCACATGCTCACATGCAGAGCACTGAGGTCAGAAAAAGGATTTCAAGTCCTTAAACCTACTCAGCTACACAGTGGGGCCTCCCTGCCTTTGCTTTAAACATCTGTGGAGCCGTTAATGGACACTGTTCACTTTGCAGCCCCCTAGGAGGTTAGAAGAAGCTTCCATTTATTATGCCTTATTCTTGCCTTTTTTGTGAGAGTATATATAAATGTTAAATGAAGACTGTTTTGGAAAGGAAACAAAGTGTTCTTACATTGCCCGTAGAAATGAATGGTCACATTTTTTTTTTTTTCTGCCTCACCAATGATGTAATCACTGCCATTACACAAAATGTAATTGGATACACAAATAAACTTAAAAGGTGCCTTTGCCAAACACATTTTAGGGAGAAGGTGATAGAATGCTTCCATTCCACTCTTTTTTTCTGTTCTTCCTTCCCTTTTTAAGGAAAATAATGCAAGAGATTTAAGCTTGACCTCCTCAGTATTTCCAAACCCTCTCTTATATGGTCTCTATCTGCTTTATAAAATTATTACTCATTTCTTCTTTTCATGTTGTTGTCTGTCATGCTGAACTAAGCTACTTCTTGTTCCTTTATCTTGTTGCTAATGTCCTTTGTTCATACACTACTCTTGCCTTGGACCCTATCACCTCTTGCACAATTTCTAGGCATATGTAATTTAGAAATGCACAAATATCACTAACAAAATACAGATAGGAATACACAGGGTAGGATAAATCAGACTAAATCCGTTTTTCTTCTTCAGAATGTATAAAGATTACTAAATAATTGTTTGAAGATTTAAAGTAATTGCTCCCAAAGAGTTAGCACTTGTATTCAAAATGTGGGGCTTTGGATTTGTTTCTAAACTTTAGGGGGTCCTATTCCATCACTTTCTTTAAGGGATAAAGGAGGAGTCAATAGGGCAAAGAGAAATATTTATCTTAGTCACACTCTGAATTGCCCTCAGCCTACAACCTCAAGGGCTGCTTTCTTAAATCTCTCTCCCCAGGGAGTAAGCAGGAAGCTGTTCACTGTAAGAAGCACGGATGGAGCTTGAGTGTGCAGACTGAGACAACCAGATGCTGCAGGCTGGAAATAAGAGTTAGGGAAAAAGGGAACATGAGGCTGTAGGTATAAATCATTCTAAATTAAATCTTGCCTTTCCATTTTATACTGAAAGTGTATATGTCACAGTGGATACTACATAGTTTATTTAAATGTGTTCGCTTGATTTAGACATATGTGGCTTTTCTTTTGTATTCTTGCCTCAGGCCTGCAAAAGTTTGGCAGAGACCAAATGCACTCATCTTCAAGCAGTACTCTTTGATGTTCTCAGCCACCTCTGTACCCTCATTCCACTCTCTGTAGATCTTTCTTGCTCTATGGATCACTTTTAGCTGAGAATTGAGGGCATTTATGAACAGATACCCATGTGGGAGACCAGGATAAAACTCCAGGCTTCAAGCTTCTGACTGGCTTAGTCTGAGCTTTTGTAGCTATTTAATGTGTGAACCAGTGGATTTAGGACCTCTCTCTCTCTCTCTCTCTCTCTCTCTCTCTCTCTCTCTCTGTTTTTGTGTGTGTGTGTCTCCTTCTCTGTCACCCTACATTTTAAATAAACAAGTAAGTCTTTTAAATAATTGTAGATAACTGATATTTTTGAATTCATGGAAAAATGTCTCAAAAAAGTGTTGATTTTTGTCCCCCTCTAGAATGTGCCAGGTGCAGTATAACTTCTCTTATCTGGGTGATCTGGTTAAAATAGCACATTAAAGAATTTAAGGAGACTTCCAACATTTTGTGCAGGTGATGTTGGCCTGGGATTTACAGGCAGTAAAATTGAAGATTTAATAATACAGCTGTCTTGTTTTCCCTACAAGACTGCATGGGCTACATGAGTAGTTGATGCTATTTGGAGACTGATCTGCTCCGTCCACTAGTTTTCTGCTCCACTCACTGGTTTGCCTTCCCGGTCCTTTGGTTTACTGGAACACTTCTGTATCTATCAGCATCAAACAGAGAAATAGAAAAATGAGGACGTACATATTAAAGAGATTCACTGCAATGAACCGGCTTATGGCATTGGGGGTAGGGAGACTGGCTAAGCAAATGAAAAATCTCTCAAGCAGGCATCAAGAAGGACAGGTGAACATTCTCAGCCATGGGTGAAGTGCTGCCTCAGGTTGGATTTCCTCTTACTCAGGGAAGCCTCGCTTCTGCTCTTAGGATTTTTCAACAGATGGAATCTTATCCTCCCCAGTTATCAAGTATAATCTCCCCCACTGAAAGTCAACTGATTATGGCCCTTAATAAGATCTATGATATTCATTCACAGTCATGTCTAGGCTAGAGTTTTCATGAATGTGTGAGTGAATAGGGCTGTAGCCTAACCAGGTTAACAAAAAGAAAGCCATTGCAGAATCTCTGGCTCTAATTCAGCCAGATTCTTGGCTTTGCTTATCTCATTCCCATGCCCCATTCTTTTAGATGATATAATAAAAAACAAATGACCATAGTAGTTGCTGACAATGCTGCTGCTCTCTCTGGTGAGGTAAAATGGACCAGGATAACAGAATGTATAGATCTACTTCTTGCAGAGGCTGCTGTGGAAAATTTCTCTGGAAGCTGTGTGCATGGCTAGCAAAGAGGCCCACTGTACAGAAGGCCTGTCTTCTCTTGGCCTGCTTCCTTAGCACTGTGGGAATCAGGGGCAGGCCAATAAGACCATGACTCACCCTGAGGTTCTTACTTCCACAGTGAGCATTATTATCTGAAAGGATGTTTCTCATATCCAGAGGTTTGAGTCATAGAACAACAGCAAAACAAAACAAAACAAAAAAATCCATTCATTATAATTTTGCCTATTTACAATTGCATTAAATATAGACACAAACCCATAACATGTAGCATGGTCATAAAATGCATAATTTGTTTCAGGTGTAATAATAAAAATAAAATACCTGAAAGAATCCTTCACTATCTTTTCCCCATGTGTTGCTAAATTCTGTCCGTTTTTACCATTCAGAAGTGTATTCATTTGCAGGGTAAATACCAACTTGGCTTCATAATTCTACAAGTATGTAACTTTGATGGAGATTATAAAATTTTACCTTACCAATGGAATCCCTTTCCTTCAGTATATCCAATTAAATTTTCATCCTAAAGCAAAGTCTTACAGATCATAGTGGAGGCAAACAGTTATTGTGGGCTGTGGGTGAGCTAAATGCTAATCGTGGCTTGCTTCCTTCTGCCCATGAAATGTGTGTTTTACAGTGACATTCAGAATAGTATAAATGAACTACAAATTGCATTTTCATTCTCCAGGCTCCATTTTTGCAAATTCTGTAAGTGAATTATGCATCTGTTTGGTTTGCTTTTGATGCCACAGATTGCTGTATCCTGTGGTTTTATGTAGCGAGGCTCGCTTGCTGACAAGTCTCTTGGTCCTCAGTGGAAGACAGAAAGGACAGAGATGTAGAGAAAGAAACTTTAGAACATGCATAGGGGATCCATAAGAAAGAGAGCACATTTAAGGTATGGATTCAGTGCCATCCACTTATGGACCAATGTTGTCACTGTGTTGGGCACTCTGAAAGGGGCTGGAAGTCATCTGTGCGTACACAGAGGAAGGCACTGCCGAAACACCAAGACTGGATTCACATTATGAAAGACCTAAACTGCTAAAAATTATGTATTTGTTTCTGAGGAATGCAACAGGTAATTCTGTGGACAAATGTTAAACACTTCAAGGCAGAAAGGCATCCAGGAGGAGACTTGACTTCTAAGGATCACTAATCAAGACTCCTTTTAGTGGGGTTATGGATATCTCTGTGGTTACTTTTTTTTAAAAATTCATTTATTTATTTATTTGAAAGTTGGAATTGAGAGAGAGAAAGAGAGAGGGATGGAGAGGGAGAGGGAAAGGGAAAGAGAGAGAGAGAGAAAGAGAGAGAATCAATCTTTCATCTGCTGGTTCATTCCGCAAATGGCCACAAGTGCTAGGGCTGGGCCAAGCCAAAGCCAGGAGCCAAGAGCTTCAGCCCATCTCCCATGTTTGTGCAGGAGCCCAAGCACTTGAGCCATCCTCTGCTACTTTCCTAGGCACGCTAGCAAGGAGCTGGATTGAAAGTGGAGCAACTGAGACCTGCCTGCCCAGCACATGGCAGCTTAACCCTCTGCACCACAGCATCTGCCTCTCTGTGGCTTCTACTTGTCTGTTACTGGTTCACACTGACATAAATACAGAAAATGAAATTAAATATGTAAAAATTTTGTAACAATCTACAATTGCCATCAGAGTGCACATCTTGTACTTTTTATTGTTGGATCGCAAGAAGATTTGGTTCCTCACTTCAAACAATTTGAAGGATAGTCAGTGCTTCCCTAATAGGGTACTTAGTATATAGACACATCTACTTTACAAATGGTGCCATAACTCCATATGGCTTCCTTTTGTTCTTTGTGACCCTCAGCTCACTCACCATGTTCCTTAAATGCATCTTGATCTTAGCATCTTGATATTGTCTTAATGCTGATCTATTGAAAGGAAATTATATTAGACCATATACAGTAACTCCATATAATATACAGCAGTGGTCAGCAAACTGTAGCCCATCAGCCAAGTCTGACACTGATTTGTAAATAAAATTTATATGTAAACAAAATTATGCTCATTTGTATACATTTCATCTATGGATTCTTTATACTGCAATAGTGGACTTGAGGAGATGCCACAAAGACTATTGATGGCAAATCTGAAAGTATTTACTAACTCGTCCTTTGCAGTTAAAAAATTTGTGTGGAAAGTGAATGAGACATGAAGGAAGGTTACCCATCAAGTAGCCAAGATTCTGACTTTCCAGGCATGACAGGAAGCACAGAGGACAGACTACATTAAGTAATTTTTCTCACAGAATTTTTAGCTCAGCACAGACAAGGGTGGAAGCTAATGAAATTGGGTAAGCCAAATGTGGTTTTTGTTACTGATTTTAAAAGGTTTATATCCTAAAGACAATAGCACCTACATAAATTATGTGGAAAAGCTAAACTTATTTCAGTTGATAAGTTCCTTAAAATTGTTCAGTTTTAATTTTTAAGGATTCTGAAATCATCAGGAAAATCAAAAGATTTTCTTCCCGAGTAGAAGATTCTTGGATTGGCATATAAGACATTACATACAAATAGAAAGATGTTAACTAAAACCATGTTTTCTCTTCTCCCTATATTTCTTGTTATATATTAGTGTAGGATTATCAATGTGGAACACATCAATAGTTATCTGCTGCACTCTACACATTTCTCTACTCAGCTATATTCTCAGAAGCAAAATAACTTACGAACAGAGAATAAAAAGAAGGAAGGGATTAACTCTTTGCATATATCTTTGTCAGACAAGCAAGGGTATGCTATCAATCTATAAAATAAACTTAAGTGGTAGATAATATTGTTCCCACTAAGAAATGAAGATATCAATACATCTATATTATAAATGTATTAAATATAATATAAATAATACATTACATATTATAATATACATGTATATAATGTCCTAATCTCATAAAGCTGATAAGTGAAGAAAATTCTATTTGTGTACACACAGTCTTCCTGTTTTCCTAGCTAGAGTTTGATAAAAAAATAAATACTTTCATATGAGAATAGAAATTCAAGTATAAAAAGGAAAATGAGCAGGACTGGGACCCACAGAGGTTAAAACTCCTCAGCTCAATGTAGACAGCATCAAGAGGGAAAAAAATATTCCAGTAATGCTGTTATATAGATGTGAAAAACAAGTAGGAGTGAAAAGAGTGAAGTTGAGTAGAGACAATGGTTTGAGGCATATTGCATATATTTTGAATAATAAAATAGATTCCAAATTTTCAAGTCTCTGCACACATATTTATGAATACATATTATCAATGATGAAACAAACATCTGCAACCCATACCTAGAAGACAAGGGGTTGTAAATAATCCTGTGGCTCACTTGAATCTACTGATATTCTGAAACAAATTCATGTAAAAATGTTTTCTTCCTCATAAACCCAGCGGCTGGTGAATAATGTTTGCAAATCACTAATAGCTTGTAAATGGAACCTTACTGCAGAAGAACCTTGACTCTTCAAAGTTATTCCAAGGGTATATTTTATTCAACTGTCTTTTAGGACAAGTAATCTTTTTTCTGTTCAAATGTCTTTTAGGAAAAGTCTCTCTTCCTCTCTCCTTCACTCCTTCCTTCTCTCTCCCCATCACCACCCTCCTCCCTATCCTTCCTATCCTTCTCTCTCTCTCCCTCTCTCTCTCTCTCTCTCTCTCTCTCTCTCTTTTCTCCATTTCCACCCCCTCTTCCATGCCTCTCTTCCTCTGTTTCCTTCTCTCTGTCCCTCTCTCCTTCCTTCTCTTCCTTTCTTTCACTCCCTCAATCTCCACTCCCTCTCCCATGCTCTCTCTCTCCCATGTTGTATTAAAGTCTTAATAAGTCTTGATATTCATTTAGGTATGTGGGCAAAGGACTGGAAATTCACTCAGTGTTCATATACTGCACCATTTCTAAAGAGGTTTTTACCTCTGAATATAAACATTTAAAAAATAAATGTTTGCTTATTTGTTTCTGATATTTACTGAATACAACTTACTAATGATCCTAAGTCCAATTTTTGCATGAAAATGAACAGATTGCCAGTCCTATAGAAGAATTAGCCAGGAACTAATCTGTTCTTGTCTACCTCCCTAGGCACTCCTGAATTCAGACACAAGCCAATTGTCTAGTAGGAAAGCATAGTTGTAAGGAATTCAGAGCCATGTAAGCCTGCAAATCACTTTCTTGGCATTCTTCTCTATGTAGATATTCTCAGCCCAACAATATGAACCTTTTTCAAACAAACAAGTTTTCTGAATGAAATCCTGTAGCGCTCACATTTCTGTATGGCAGTGAAGGGCTTTCCATCCCCCTTCCTTTGCAAGCCAGATCTCTGGGCTTCTTTATAGGTTCTTCATCACCACCTATGTCGAGTTGTTTCTTTACTCATTTTAGCCAATCCTTAGTGTCCTACCTTTGTTAACCTACAATCATTTATCTATTTCCATTCTTCTCGCCTGGTATGGATGACCATTTACACAGAGATTGCTGCAACTATACACAAATTGTTCTCTTTGCTTCTGCATTTGCTCATAATTTGCATCAACCAGATTAGGTTTTTCTCATTAAATTAGATCATGGCATTCCTCTATTTAAAATGCATTTTAGTTATTTCTCTTGGAATTAAATCTAAATTGTTGCTTAATGTTCACTCATCTGAAATTTGTTTATCTCTTCTGCTTTGTCTCTCATCATTTGCATTTTCTTCTGATTCTATTACCTTAATATAGTTCACCAAAAGGACAATCTCATTCGCTTCTGGACTTTTACTTTTTATTTTGTTTTGCTTATTTATTATTCATTTTAGTTGAAAAGGAATGAGGCAGATAAGCAGAGAGACAGAGATGAGATCTTTCATCTGCTCTTTCACTCCTCAAATGCCTACAATAACCAAGACTGTACCTGGTCAAAGTTCAGAGCCAGGAACTCAATGATAGTCACCCATGTGCACTACAGGAATCCAAATATTCAAGCCATCACCTGCTACCTCCCATGGTGCACATTTTCAGGAAGCTGGAGAGGATAGTTGAGTCAGGACTGAAACCGAGGTGCTCTGATATGGCATACAGAGATCCCAAGCCAAGGCTCCACTGATGGGCAAATGCCAGCCCTCAGGATTTTACTTCTAGTCATCCCAGTTGGAAGACTATACTCTTCTTCAAAAGATGAAAATGTTTTTCAACATTCAGTTTAAAATCTAATTAATTTGGAAACTGGGCTGACTGATGCGTCCCCTGAACACACAGCTCTGCCTTGCTTTAGAGGCATCTCTATATTTCCCATTAAAACATGTGACATGTGTTAGTCTCCTATTTGATAACATTACAAATCAATGGACACTTGCTATCTTAAAAAGCTATCTAAATCTATTATCCTAGTTTTCTGGAGGCCAAAAGGATAGCATGAATCTCACAGGCTAAAGGCAAAGTATTAACAGGGTTAACATTCTTCCTTCAGGATCTAGAAAAAAGACAGTTCCCTCCTACTTTCCAAGTTCTAGAGGCTGCCTGTAGTCCTTGGCTTATGGTCCATTTTTACCATTTTGAAATATTTTCACATCAAATCCAATTTCCTCATATCACAACACTCCCTGTTCTTCTCTATCTACCTTAATTACTATTCTGTCTTTTCTATTGAAAATACTTTTGAGGGTACCAAGATGGCAGAATAGTACAGGTCAGTCTGATTTACACAGGGCTAAATTAATACTAAAAAAGTGGAGACAGTGTATCTCAGGATAAAGTTTCAGTGGAAACTGCAGTGAGAGATCCTGTGGAAGCAGTAGAAATGGCCCAAATCTGCACTCAAATTGCAGACACACAGCAAGATATAGTGAGACAGTATAGGACCCAGCACCATAGATCCAGGAAAGAAGACACCTGCCCTGACATACCAGGTGAGATCAGACTCCATGGTCTTGCACCGCTGTTGATACAGTGGAGGGGGAGCTTGGTGAAATGCACCTTTCTAAGTTTGGCAGGGATCTCTTAGGACAGTGGGCAATTGCTTACAGTGGAGGGAAGGGGGTAGGGGTGGGGGTGGGGAGCAGCACCTATCTTTCTCTCTCTCTCTCTCTTTCTCTCTCTCCTCCATCCTTCCTCCCTGAACAGTGACCTGTAGCTAACGGGAAGGCTGGCATCATTTTTGGATATAGACACATAGTGCCACCGCAGCTTGTGCACGCAAACCCAGCAACTGTTGGGGTTGCCATACACCCAGTCAGTAGGGGCACCTACAGCAATGCAAGAGCAAATGACAGAGTGGTCTCTGTTGTGCCAGTTACACCCACCCAACAATGGGAGAGAAGAAGTAGCCATCTCTATGAAGTGCCTCCTTTGGGACTCTCCTATGTGCCCAGTCAATTGTGAAGTGAGCAGGGCTGAGACTGGGGATTACTGGGTGTGCCTCTGATCCAGAGATCTTACCAGAGAGAAGAACCCACATACCCCATTGGCATCAAGTCTGGTTGGGAGCACAGAACTAAATCTAGGGTGCTGGAATACATACAGACAGTAGCCTTGGGAGACATTCAGTCCACCTGTGTTCAGGATGGGCTAGTGGGTTGGAGTGGCTCCACTTGTACTCTCTGACCCCAAAAGCCCTGGGTGGTGATATTGAGAAAACACTGTGATTATGTGAAAGGATACAAGGTGTGGTTGGATTCTGGGCAATCACATAGTGCTGTAGCTTATTCTCAGAGCTCCTTGATTGCCTGGAGCAGCTCATAGCAGAGGGAAAGGTGCTCACAGAAAGGGATGCACAGTTCATATGGTGGTGTGGATGAGGGTTAAATACACTGGAGTAACACCTGGGAACTCCTCAGCTTGCAGAAGAAAGAGTGGGGCAAGAACAGAGGTGACAATTTCTCTTCATCCAAATAACCAGAGGAAAGCTGCCACTCCCAACTTGGGTGTTACCCTGGATACTCACCCCATCCTGGAGCACTGACCTGAACTCCCTGGTCATACCCAGCACACATCTCTTGGTATTCACTGAAAGCTTGGATATAGCACTAAACCACAGAGGTATAGCTCAAAGATAAAAAGCCATCAGAAGAAAAAAAAACATTCTAAAATGTGTAAAAATAAATGCAAAAATTCAAGAAACATATAAGGAAGACATTATGGCCCCACAAAGAAGTACAACAGCATTTTTTTTTGACAAGCAGAGCAGGCAGTGAGAGAGACAGAGAGAAAGGTCTTCCTTTGTCATTGGTTCACCCTCCAATGGCCACCGCGGCCAGCGCACTGTGGCCGGTGCACTGCGCTGAACTGAAGGCAGGAGCCAGGTGCTTCTCCTTGTCTCCCATAGGGTGCAGGGCCCAAGCACTTGGACCATCCTCCACTGCACTCCTGGGCCACAGCAGAGAGCTGGCCTGGAAGAGGGGCAACTGGGACAGAATCTGGCACCCTGACTGGGACTAGAACCCAGTGTGCTGGCGCTGCAGGTGGAGGATTAGCCTATTGAGCCACGGCGCTGGCCACAACAGCATTTCAATATTAAAATGTGAAGATTAAGAGATTGAGGAATGCTGGAAATGGAATTCAAAAACTAATCATAGGTTTACTCAAAAGTAATCAAAAACAAATCCATGAATTAAAGAAAACCATATATGGTATGAATGAAAGTTTTCCTGTGGAATTGAAATTTTAAAGAGAAATAAAAATGAAATACTAGAAATATAGAATTAAACAGAACAAATAAAAAATCCAGTAGAAAGCTTTAGCAACAGAATTGGTGAGGCAGAAGAAAGAATATCCAAGCTAGAAAACAAATCTCTGGAAATTTTACAGTTAGATGAAAAACAAGAAGAAGAAATTAGAAAACTTAGTAACAGCATTGGAGATATATGGGATGCTATCAAATTACCCAACATATGGGTCTTTTTCTACTCCTGAAGGAGTAGAAAAGAAGAAGGGAATATAAGGCCTACTTAGTGAAATAATTACAGAAAACTTTCTTAACTTAGAGAAAGAAAGGAATGTCCAAGTATAGGAAATGCATAGAATGCCTAATAGAATGACCAGAAAAGATCTTCACCATGATATATTATAATCAAACTCTCCACAGAAAAGCGTAGGGAAAAAAATTCTAAAATGTGCACAAGAAAAATGCCAGATTACCTTCAGAGGATCTCGAATTAGACTCATAGCTGACTTCTCATTAGAAACCCTACAGGCTAGAAAACAATGGCAAGATATAATCCAAATCTTAAGAGAAAAAAAAAAGTTGTCCACCTGTAATACTGTACCGTGCTAAACTCTCAAATATGAATGAAGGTGAAATAAAGACCTTCCATGAAAAACAAAAATTGAAAGAATTTGTCACCACTGATCCAGTCTTAAGGAAGATGTTACAGGTTGTGCTACACAGTAAAACACAGAAAGAAACCCACCATCATGAAAGAATGTGAAGACAGAAAATTTCCCAGTAAGATTACAAAATAAATCCAAGTAAATAATATGAATATTCACAGAAATTTGGCAGGGCCAAGTAGTTACTTATCAATAGTTACCTTGAATGTAAATGGCCTCAACTCTCAAGTTAAAAGATACAGACTGATCAAATGGATTAAAAATAAGACCCATCTATTTGCTGCCTACAGGAAACATACCTCATCAACAAAGATACACAAAGACTGAAAGTGAAAGGATGTGAAAAGGTATTCCATGCAAAAGGAGAAGAAAAACGTGGGGTAGGTGTAGCCATCCTAATATCAGACTGAACATAAAAACTGAAAAAGAGACAAAGACAGACACTATGTAATGATCAAGAGATCAATCAAACAGGTAGATTTGACTATAATAAATATATATTCTCCCAATTACGGGGTGCCTGGCTATTTAAAAGATCTGCTAACAGATTTAAAAGGAGACATATACCCCGATATAATGATAATGAGGAACTTCAACACCCAGCTTTCATCAATGGATAGATCAACCAGAAGAAAATCAACATAGCTAATGGAACAAATGGACCTAACTGACATCTACAGAACTTTTCACCCTACAGTTGCAGAATACTCATTCTTCTCAGCAGTGCATGAAACTATCTCCAAGATAGACAATATACTAGGGCATAAAGCAAGTCTCGGCAAATTAAAAGAAATCAAAAACATCATGCACATTCTCTAATCACAATGGATTGAAGCTCTAAACCAACAACTCAAAAATCTCAAGAATATATGCAAACACATGGAGACTTAACAACATTCTCTTAAATGAATAGTGGGTCATAAGAGAAATCAAATAATTTCTGGAAATGAATGAAGATGACAATACCTCATATCAAAATTTATGGGATATCACAAAAACAGTTTTAAGAGGAAAATTTATAGCAATTAGTGCCTACATTAAGAAACCAGAAAGACACAAAATATTTAGCTGTCAATGCATCTCAAGGACCTAGAAAAAAAAATGAACAAAACCTCAAATTAGTAGGAGGAAAGAAAGTTAAGTAAGATATAAACAAAGTTGAAACCAAAAAAAAAAAAAAAACCACACAATACAAACTATCAGTGAAATAAGGAGCTGGCTTTCGAAAAAATGAATAAAACTGATGCACCACTGGCCCAAATAATCAAAGAGGGAGAAAACCAAAATCAACAAAATCAGAGATGAAAAAGGAAATATAACAACAGACACATCAGGAATCATCAGGAATTACTACAAAGAACTGTATACCAACAAATCAGGAAACTTAGAAGAAATGGATAGATTCCTGGACACATACAACCTAACTAAATTGAGTCATGAAGACAAGAACTCCTAAACAGACCAATGAATAAGATGGAAATAGAATCAGTGATAAAGACCCTCCCAACAAAGAAAACCCAGGACCAGACCGCTTCACTGCTGAATTCTACCAGACATTTAAAGAAGAACTAATTCCAATTATTCTCAAGCTTTTCAAAATAACTGAAAAGGAGACAATCCTCCTAAATTACTTCTTTGAAGCCTGCGTCACTGTAATTCCTAAGCCACAAAAAGATAATACAGAAAAAGAGAACTATAGGCCAATAGCCATGAGAACATAGATGCAAAAATCATCAAATCCAACAGCACATCAGAAAGATCATTAACACAGACCAAGTGAGTTTTATTCCTGTTATGCAGGGATGGTTCAACAACCACAAATCAATAAACATAAAAACCACATTAACAAGCTGAAGATGAAAAGCCATACGGTTATCTCAATAGCTGCAGAGAATATATTTTAGAAAATACAACACCATTTTACGATGAAAACCTCAAGAAAATTGGATATAGAAGAAACGTTCCTCAACATAATCAAAGCAATTTATAACAAATGCACAGACAGCCTCCTACAGAATGGGAAAAAATTGGAGGCATTCCCAATAATATTCAGAACCAGCCAAGGATGCCCACTCTCACCACTGCCTGAACCCTCAGGTAAGAAAAATAAATCAAAGGGATACAAATAGGGAAGGAAGAAGCCAAACTATTTATATCTGTTGGTTACATGATTCTATATATAGTGAACCTAAAAGGTTCAACGAAGACAGTATTGGAACTCATAAAAGTGTTTGGTCAAGTAGCAGGATATAAAATCAGCACACAAATCAATAGCCTTTTATACACAGACAATGCCATAGCTGAGAAAGAACTTTTAAAATCAGTCCCACTCACAATAGCTATAAAAATTTGAATACCTTGGAATAAATTTAACCCAAGACGTCAAATGCCCATATGATGAAAATTACAAAACATCAAAGTAAGAAATAGAAAAAGACAAAAAAAATTAGAAGTCTTCCATGTTCATAGGTTGGAAAAATCAATATCTTCAAAATGTCCATACTATTGAAAGCTATTTATAGATTCAATGTGATACCAATTAAAATATCAATAACATTCTTTTCAGATCTAGAAAATGATCCCGAAATTTATATAGAAACACAAGAGACCGTGAATAGCCAAAGGAATCTTAAATAACAAAAACAAAGCTGGAGGCATTACAGTAACAGACCTCAACACATATTACAGGGCAGTTATAATCAAAATAGCCTGGTATTGGGACAAAAACAAAGGTGTAGGCCAATGGAGCAGAATAGAAATTCCAGAAATTAATCCAAGCATCTAAAAAAAACTTATTTTTGACAAAGAAGCTAAAATCCATCCCTGGAGCACAGATAGCCTCTTCAACAAAATGTGCAAGAAAAACTGGATCTCCACATGCAGAAGTCTGAAATAGCACTCCTGCCTCACACCTTAAACAAAAATCTACTCAAAATGGATCAGAGACCTAAATCTATGACACGATGCCATCAAATTACTAGAGAACATTGGGGAAACCCTACAAGACATTGTCATAAGGAAAGACTTCTTGGAAAAGACTCCAGAATCACAGGCAATCAAATCCAAAATTAACAAGTGGGATTATATCAAACTGAGAAGCTTCAACACTACAAGAGAAACAGGTAGCAAAGTGAAGAGACAACTGACAGAATGGGAGAAAATATTTGCAAACAATGCAACTGACAAGGGATTAACTTCCAAAATCTATAAAGAGCTAAAGAAACTCAACAACCACAAAGCAAACAATCCAATTAAGAAATGGGCAAAGGAGCTGAACAGACATTTTTCAAGAGAGGAAATTCAAATGGCCAATAGACACAAGAAAAAAAGCTCAGGATCACTATTCATTGGGGAAATGCAAATCAAAACCACAATGAGGTTTCACCTCACCCTCTGTTCAAATGGCTCTCATGCTGAAATCAGGAAACAACAAATGCTGGAGAGGATGCGGGGAGAAGGGAAACTTAATCCAGTGTTGGTGGGAATGTAAACTTGTATAGCCTCTGTGGAAAACAGTATGTAGATATCTCAGAAAGCTGAATATGTACCTATCATATGACCCCATCATCTCACTCTTGGGAATTTATCCAAAGGAAATGAAATCAGAATATGAAACAGTGATCTGTACCTCATGGACACCTCAGCCCAATTTACAATAACTAAATACGGAATCATCTCAGAAGTCCACCAACTAAGGACCAGACTAAGAAATTATGATACATAAACATTATAGAATATTACACATCATCCAAAAAATGAAATCCTGTAATTTTCAACAAAATGGATGCATCTAGAAACCATTATACTTAGTGAAATAAGCCAATCACAAAGATACCATATGATCTCTCTGATTTGTGGTAACTAATAGAGTATTAAAAATGTAACCTATATGAGTGAAACATACTTTAAGATGTAATGATTTGGGGGACTGGCATTGTGGTGTAGCAGGTAAAGCCATTATCTGCAGTGCTGGCATCCCATATAGGCACCAGTTTGAGACCCGGCTGCTCCTCTTCTGATCCAGCTCTCTGCTATGGCCTGGGGAAGCAGTAGAAGATGGCCCAAGTGCTTGGGCCCCTGCACTCACTTGGGAGACCTCGAAGAAGCTCCTGGGTCCTGGGTCCTGGCTTCGGCTCTGTGCTGCTCCAGCAGGGGTGACCAATAGGGGAGTGAACCAGAAGATGGAAAACAGCCCCCCCACCACCACCTCTCCTTCTCTTTGCGTGTAACTCTGACTTTCAGATAAATAAATAAATCTTTAAAAAAAAAAGATGCAATGATGTTGAACAGCCTGAGCCTTTACTCTCAGGAAACAATATTTTTCTTGTATGACAAATCAGTGAACTCTCTACTTAGTGTAGGGTTAATCTTTTTTTTTTAAAGATTTATTTATTTATTTATTTATTTATCGGTGTGGGGAACCACAGGCCGCTGACGAGGGTTCTCGACAATCTGAAAGTAAGTTACATACAGAGAGAAGGAGAGGGGGAGAGAGAGAGAGAGTGAGAGAGAGAGAGATCTTCCATCTGCTGGTTTACTCCCCAATTGGCTCCAATGGCCAGAGCTGTGACCATCTGAAGCCAGGAACCAGGAGCTTCTTCCAGGTTTCCCACCTGAGTGCAGGGGCCCAAGCTCTTGCTTTCCCAGACTACAGCAGAGTTGGATTAGAAGAGGAGCAGCCGAGACTCGAACTGGCACCCATATAAGATGCCAGCGTTGCAGGTGGTTGCTTTATCTGCTACACCACAGTGCCGGCCCCGGGATAATCTTATCAGTATAAAAAATTAACTGAAAATTGATCTCTGTAAAAAATAAGGATGGAAAAGGAAGAGAGAGGAGGAAGAAAGGTGAGAATATAGGTGGGAGGGAGGTAGACTGGGGAAGAAGCACCATATTCCCAAAGCTGTATATATTAAGTGCATGAAGTTGTATTCCTTATACAAAATAAATAAAAATAAATAAATAAAATAAAAAGAAAGATAAAAAAGATACTTTGGATTATATACAGGTCCAATCTGTAGACAATCCAATCTTTAATGTATGGTTAGTCTTAATTCTATCTGCATCTTTAATTTCCCTTTGCTATGTGAGGTAACATATTTATAAAATCTAGGTAGGCCGGTGCCGCGGCTCAATAGGCTAATCCTCCGCCAGCGGTGCTGGGTGCTGGCACACCAGGTTCTAGTCCCGGTTGGGGTGCTGGATTCTGTCCCAGTTGCTCCTCTTCCAGTCCAGCTCTCTGCTGTGGCCCTGGAGTGCAGTGGAGGATGGCCCAAGTCCTTGGGCCCTGCACCCGCATGGGAGACCAGGAGAGGCACCTGCCTCCTGGCATCGGATAGCAATGCACCAGCCGCAGTGCACCAGCTGCGGCGGCCACTGTGGGGTGAATCAATGGAAAAGGAGGACCTTTCTTTCTGTCTCTCTCTCTCTCTCTCTCACTGTTCACTCTGCTTGTCAAAAATAAATGAATAAATAAAGTCTAGGTATTAGGAATAGACTTCATTTGGTTGAGGAGAATTTATTCTGCCTACCACAACACTCTGTTAGAATTATGAGTTTACTTTGTGAATACTTCGGCCTCCCCACCACTTCCCCAGAAACACACAGACCATAAAGTATTAATTTTGAGAGGAAAGAAGTTATATTTGTCCTCTTATCAATGCTCCAATGCTTAGCAAAATGCCTTGTTTATAGTGTGTCAAGATATTTTTTGAAAGATGAGTCAGTAAAATAAGTCCAAGAGCCTATGAACCATTGCAGTTCTGCACCACTTGACTTTAAGAAAGATATCACTTAATTTGTTGTAGAAAAAAAGATTTCATATATAAGTTCCTTTTACTTCTTCCAATAACTGTGCTTCTGATTATTGAGTTATTAATGTTTTCAGTTTAGAGAAAGTACAGCAAAGATCTCTATGGTAAGATAAGTGTGATTTCTGTACACATTGTCTACTCTTAGATATTTTATCAGAAGGAAATGTTTGACAATGTGTATATGTCAGAGGGAGGGTTAGGTGCACACACTATGATGTAAAAATGATATAATTTGTTGGTTCTCTCTTCAGAGGTCTTTGACAGCCCATAACGAGCAACTAATCTTGAAGATTCATTGTATTGCACCCATTTTTACCCATTCCCAAAAATAAGAACTCTTTTTATTTCTTACTATATTTATTCAGCTTTTGGAAAATACTTTTCCAATGCTTACCCTAGGTGGAGGTTGTTCTGACACATTTGCAGATAGTAAATCCCCTCTTCTGTTCTTTCCATCTCTCTACCCTCCAGTATGCCACTGTGGGCATTATGAAAGCCTCTCAAATAATGCACCATTTAAAACAATGAACACTTTGGAAAGCTGACTAATAAGAGCTAGTTCTGTCCTCAGAGGCTCCTTCTTCACATCCCATATTCCCTGTTATTGTAGGAGAAACAGGTGATTGATCCTATACTGTGTTATTTGCTTATGTTTATCATCCCTTGAACAATACAATTGCCTCATAATTGGTTGTATTGGCTTTTTAGAGTCCTGTGTGGAGTATAATCACCAAAAAGTGTCAGTCTGTTTCCAGTGCAAATCACTTTTAATATTTTGATTGTCTGGTAAGCTAGTGAGAGAGAGAAATGTTTTAAGCACAGAATCCTATAGCCAGTCATTAGGGGTGGTTTCTTTTTTCTTAACTGCTGGCATTTCTTCCAAGCAATTTGTGCCTTTAATCAATAGTTTATGATTCCATATAGGAAAAAAAAGTCTGGGAAATTTCTTTTTGTTTGTTTACTTGGATCCACTTCCCTTTCTTTGCAAGACAAGATTTCTGGCTGTGCCTCTGATGTAGCTGATTTCTGGGGACTGCAAAGGAACTATGACCTCATTCTACTCCCAGTATATTTCTAAAATTCTAACTTAGATCTCTCTATTCCTTTGATAAGATTCTGACAAATCGAATGACTTGTGCTATCTTGACTTAATAATAATTTTTAGAGTAATTGCTGATACCTAGGAGTGAGAAAGGAACATAGATTAGCTCTTGAATAGAGCAGAGAATAGAATAGAGAAGCATGCCCTGGTATGGAAGAGCATTGTGGACTGCTTAGAATTTTTTCCTTAGGAAGTTCCAACTATTATTTTACATTTCATTAGACTTTTTTATATTTATTACATTCCTTTATTTTATATGGTAAGGCACCTCAGATTCAGAAATTTTAATTCCATAGGTACAAGAATCTCTGCTGTATATTTATATATACATACATTTTATTAAAATATTCATTTATTTTTAAATTTTATTTAATAAATAAAAATTTCCAAAGCACAGTTTATGGATTACAATGGCTCCCCCCCACCATGACTTACCCCCCTCCCACACCCCTCCCATCTCTGGCTCTCTCTCCCATTCCATTAGCATCAAGATTCATTTTCAATTATCTTTATATACAGAAGATCAATTTCATATAAATTAAGTAAATATTTCAACAGTTTGCACCTACACCAAAACACAAAGTGTAAAATACTGCTTGAGTACTAGTTATAGCGTTAATTCACATTGAACAACACAAGTATGTGTGACTGTATAAGTGCATGTGTTTCACAGATACCTTGGAGTAAGGATCATATAATTTTAATTGGTGAATTTTTGCTTTGTGTTCATATAATAATTAGATTTCTGACTATCCCTATTAGGATACATGAAACTTCTCCACAGAAGTTTGCATTGTGTCTGGGATTTTCCCCATGTTTAAAAAAAAACTATTGAATAGATCAATGCCTATATTCAGTACTTTTTATAGTTTTATACTAAAGGAATGAATGAAGGAATAAGTGACATGGAGGAATTACAATATCATTCACCCCCGATATCCTTCACATGTTGCTAATATCCCATCTGGAAAGATTTCTGGGAAAGTCCCATATGAAATACACCAGCAGAACTGTGTTGGTCTCAATAGTAATTTTGATATTCCATGGATCTGCATTGTACTTGACACCCTGGGTATTTAAGCCTAAGAAACTTGAAAATGCAATGCATACAGGCTTTGGGATCCTCAGGTCTGCCTCTATATTTTAAATCTATATGTCAGTACCTATGCTCCCAAGGACGTGGTTTCTTCCTCTAATTATAGAGAACTGACATGTGCTGTGGCTGATCTGCCAGATCAGCCCTTAGAAACTACAGATGGGGGAAGAAAATATAGATTTCAGGGTTTTATGAAAAATCCATGGGGATTCCAAATACTTTTGTGACCTGATGTATTTTGGGGGCCAACCGGTACTACTGCAGTAGGATGCCAGGAGCAGACTCATGTAGAGAATGTCTCCTTCTTCCTCTCTAGTACTGGACTTGAGAAGGTTCTTGCTTGCCCTCATGCTCCAGAAAGTCAGCAGCATTAGCACTTATTTAGCTCTCCAGTGTTTTCAGTGCTGTGGTCCAGTTCAACTTGAAGTAATTTGATACAAACAAATGGGAACTTTCTCAGCCCCTCTAGCAATCACTAGTCCTTCTCTACCTTCTTCAAGCTCCTAGCCATGATACATCGTGAACGAAAGAGAAGATTTTCTCCTTTTGCTAATTTGTTCAAGGGAGTTAAAGGAGAACCCATTATCATGGGAATTTGCTGGGTGTTTGACAGCAGTCCTGAGGCACATCCTCCCTTAATTAAACTTACAAGAAAAGCACAGGTTACTGGGAATGGGGATTTGGCTCCTCCCTATACCAAAATGCTGACAGATTTTTCTAATATCCCCTGGGGGACAGGAGCTCTTAGCCAAAACAACCAGATGCTCAAAAAATGTAACCATTAAAAAGCAAATATTAAGCAGCACAATTTTTATCACATAAATTGGAAAAAGAAAATAAATAATTCAAATTAATCATAACATTATTTACAATGGCATACTGGAGAATGTTGTTGAAATGAGATAGGACAATTGAAAAAAATTGGTAGAAAAATTAGTCATAAAAAGTGTCATAGATGTTGTCACAGCCAATGGAACTCTAGGACATGATGATTAAATGTAATGTGTGTCCTGGATAAGATCCCAGAAAAGACAAAAAAGAGACAATAGGTAAAAGGTAAGAGAATTTTAATTAAGTATGAGTGTCATTGAATAATAATTATTAATATATGTTTAGCAATTGTGACAAATGTACCATATTTACGTTAAGATATTAGTAATTGGGGAAACTGGGTGCAGGATATATGAGAACTCTATGCTTTCTCTGTAACATTTCTGTAAATTTACAACTATTTTAATTAAGAATTTACTAGCAATATGTTAAGACTTCCTTTCTAACGATAAGTAGAACTGAACTAACTTAGTAACCGACAAATCATATGTCCTTCAGGAAAGTGAGTTCAGAGGGCATCACTTCCCCCCACAACTGGAAAGACAGCTGGATGAACGCAGATAATCCCAAATAAACAGAGAAGAAAGCCAAGAGCAAAAACCTCTGTAGGAACAAGCATTAGTGTAGGAGAAACTAAACTATCTGACAAACTGCTGGAGGCTCAGTGTGGAAAGTCTGAGAGTTGAAAACACCAGAGGGTCCAATCATGCAACAAGGGATGGAACTCTTCTGCTTCACAAGGCCTGCCCTCAAGAGAAGCTACTGGCCAGGCGTCTGACCTGGTCTATCAGAACCCAACTGAGCTAGGGAAAGGCAATAGCTAATCAAGCCTACTCTAGCCATTCTGTCCCACCTAAGGGAGAAGGGGAGACGGAGAGGTGAAGCATATATGTACATAGCTGTGTGTGTGTGTGTGTGTGTATACACACACAGCTGTGTACGTATATGTATTACTAAAATGAATGACAGCAATGATACAATGGAAGGAGGGAACCACTGAGATTGTATTGCCCTATTGTGAAGCATTGTGATGTTTTTGCAAAGTAGTGTTAAGTTATTAATAAGAGCATATTATAAAATCTACAACAATTTTTTTAAAAAAGAAAAAGAAATACAACTGACACGGTCCAAAGTTAGTTGCTCACTAACAGCCCAGATCTGAAGAATGCAGAATGCTTCCACTTCTATGTCATTTTAGCAACACATTATGGAAAGAATGTTTATTGTAGTGCCCTTTATCCAGTATATCATATTCAATTATCAGAAACAAATCACAAAGCTCAATAAGCAAAGAAGTAATTTGAAGAGACAGAGGAAGTACCTGACTCAGACACAGATCTTTTAGGAGTGTTGAATTATTCCCGGACTTTACAACATCAAGGATGAATATACTAAAGACTGTAATGAAAAAAAAATAGTGGATGCCATGCATGTACAGATAGCAATATGAGCAGAGAGACAGAAACTTTAAGAATGATTCAAAAGAAAATGCTAGAAATATGAATATTGGCAACAGAATAAAAAGATGTACTTGATTGTCTCATTATTAGACTGACACAACTGAAGATGAACATGTTAATCAAGTTTGAATATATGTCAATAAAAATCTTCAAAACTGAAAAATCAATGAGAGGCAAAGATTAGGTGTGTGTGTGTTGGGGGGGGGTGGCAGAAAGGAGTAGAGCATTCAAAAACTGTGGGACAAATCTGTCATTGGAAAATCAGAAGGGAATAAAAAGAGAACATACCCAAATAAATATCTGAAACCATAATGACCACAGAAATACTTGAAACAAGTGAATGTCAAACATGAAACCACAGCAGCAGGAAACGCAAAATTCCAAGCAGAATAAATATCTCCTTACAAAAAACGTTGAATTTGTCACATTCAAGCTATAGAAAACCAAATACAAATAAAATATCTCCAAATAAGCTTAGAGGAAAGAACACTCTATCTGTGGAGGAGCAAAGATATGAACTACAATCAACCTTTCAAAAACGATACGAACAAGAAAAGTGCAGTTAAAAGCTTTGGGAGAAAAAAAAAATCAACTTGGAATTCTGTACCCTGCAAGATAATCCTCCAGAAGTGAAGATGAAATACTTTCAATGACAAATAAAAATTGAAGGAATTTTTTGCTGGTATATATGTCCTGCAGGAAGTGTTAAAACAAGTTCTTCAGAAGAAGGAAAATGATTCAGTTCAAAAACTTACATATACAGAAATAAAGCAAAATATTAAAGGACTAAGTAAAAGAAAAATAGAAGTTTATTTTTCTTAATTTATCAACAATAACAGTTTGCTCTAAATAATAATGGGACAAATTAAATCGTGTATACACATTTGCATGTGTACATATATACAAAATGTGCTTGTAGTTGCAAGGAAAGAGAAAAAGGAATTAATATTTTCTCTCTGCCTTCTTCCCTTTCACATAATTAAAAATAAATAAATAACTTCTTAAAAAGCCTTTTAAAGCAGGCATTGTGTTTCAGCAGGTTAAGCTTCTGCTTGGGATGCCTGCATCCATACTGGAGTACCTAAGATCAGGACCACCTCTGCTTCTGAACCAGCTTCCTGCTAATGCACCCTGGGAGCCACCAGATAACGGCTTCAGAACTTGAGTCCCTGCTACTCACACAGGAGATCTAAATGGATTTTCTGGATCCCAGATTTGACCTGTCTCAGCCCTGGTAGTTACAGGTATCTGAGGACTGAGCCAGCATACTGAAGATTCTCTCTCTCTCTCTCCCTGCTTTTCAACAAATAGAAATGAAATAATCCATATAAATAAATCTTTAAAATCATTTTATTATTATATAGTACTTTCATTACATATTAAGCATTGTTTTGTTATTACAAAATGGAATTTAAATCACTAGTAAGTATATACAAAAGAACCTAGGGTAACTACTAAGAATAGAAGAAGGAAAGAAAAGAAGAGAAAAGAAACATAACTGACATTCTAAGGAAGGATAAAAAATGGAATCATATAAAATACTCAATGAAAATTTAAAAGAGCCGCGGAAAATAGAAAAATATAAAAAATAATTATAGTGATGAACAGAAAGTAGTAACAAATAGGGTACACAATAATCTAATGTATCATCAGTTTCTTTAAATATCAATGATCTAAATGTACCAAATGAAGGACAGAAGTGGACAGAGGAGATCAAACAAGACTCAGCAACACATTTTTAACAAGAAAACAACTTTTTTAAAAGATTTATTTGAAAGGTGGAGTTACAGAGAAGCAGAGGCAGAGAGAGCAAGAGAGAGAGGTCTTCCATCTGCTGGTTCACTCCCCAAATGGCCACAATGGTTGGAGCTGGGTTGATCCAAAGCCAGGAGCCAGGAGATTCTTCTGGGTCTTCAACATAGGTACAGAGAAGGGCCTAAGGACTTGGGCCATCTTCTACTGCTTTCCCAAGCTACAGGCAAGAGCTGGATCAGAAGTGGTGCAGCTGGCTTTCGAACTGATGCCCATATGGGACGCCGGCACCGCAGATTGCGGCTTTACCTGCTACACCACAGCACCAAGTCCAAGAAATCAACTTTAAACACGACCCATGACCTCACAGATTTTATGTATGTATGTATGTATATATATATATATATATATATATATATATATATATATATATACAGGCTAACATAAATCAGGCTAACATAAATCAAATGTAAGCAGGAGAACTATATTAACTTCACACCATAGAGAGGGAGAAGTATCAAGAATAATACTGATGTCATAGGATGACAAAGGGATCCATTATCCAAAAAGGTATAACTATCCTTGTATGTATGTACCTAATAACAGCACCAAAATGTGAGGCAAAAACTGACCAAGCCAGAAGGAAAAACATATGATTCCTTTATTACAGTTGAAAAATTCGAGACCTCTCCAAATGAGATGTGCAAATCCATCATACAGAAAGTCACTAAGGACATAGTTAAATTCAACAGCAACATCAATCAATTAGATGTAATTGACATCTATATACTTCATTCAATAGTCACTGATTAAGAATTCTTCTCAAGCTGATATGGAATGTTCACCAAGACAGATCACACACTGATTGAAATATTATATTTCTACGTATTTAAAGAACAGAAATTATCCAACATTTACTGGATGGACCACAATGGAAGCACATTAGAAACCAGTTACAAGGGCTGATCCTGTCGCATAGCAGATAAAGCCACAGCCTACAGTGCCAGCATCCCATATTGGTGCCAGTACAAGTCCTGACTGCTCCACTTCTGATCCAGCTCTCTGCTATGGCCTAAGAAAGCAGAAGAAGATGGCCGAAGTCCTTGGACCCCTGAACCTACATGGGAGATCTGGAAGAAGCTCCCGGTTCCTGGCTTCAGATCAGCACTGCTCCAGCTGTTGCGGCCATCTGGAGAGTGAATCAGCAGATGGAAGACCTCTTTTTCTCTCTGCCTCTGCTTCTCTGTAACTCTGTGCATGTGTTGGGTGAAGCATGGGGAATCTCCCTATTTTCCATGTCAGTTTTGCTGATACACTAAAACTTCTCAGTGCCAGTGTTGTGGCCTAGTGGGTTAAGCTTCCTCCTTTAACATAACCATTCCTTATGGGAGCCAGTTTGTGTCCCAGCTGTTCTACTACTGATCCAGCTTCCTGCTAATGACTGGTAAGTAGTAAAAGATGGCCCAAGTGGTTGAGCTCCTGCCTTCCAAGTGAGAGACCCTGAAGAAGCTTCTGGTTCCTGGCTTCTTGCCATTATGATCACTGGGGAGTGAAACAGTGGGTGGAAGATGTCTCTCTCCCTCTCCTCTCTTTCCCCTTTTCTCTCTGAAACTCTGCCTTTCAAAAAATAAACCTTAAAAAACTGTTCTAAAAAGGCCAATTTAAAATATACAAGTGATACACTAAGTAAGTACAGTAGCTGAAGTGAAAAACAGAAATAGGGTGAAGAACACAATGGTTTTAGTAGAAAAATAGTTTTAGTGAAGAGTTAATTTAAAGATCCAAGTAAGAACTGCCTCAGAGGATAACAGAATACAATAAAGAAGTATTAGAAGATGGGGAAAATTATGGAATCTAATACAATTAAAAGTTCTCATATCTAGATGAGAAGAATTTCAGAAAGAGAACATGTGTATGTGTATATGTGCATTCATGTATGTGTGTGTATATATACGTGTGCATATACTTGTGCATGCATTTATATATATGCACTGCATACATACATATGCAACAACATGAAAAAGAGGAAATACTGAATAAATTATTATTAATTATTTTATAAAAGAAAGGAAAAATTAAAAGCTCTAGACTTAAAAGACTCACAGGGTGTTAAATAATGCAGATAAGGAAAAAAATCCTCATCAAGACACAGTTTGGTCAAATTTAAAAGCATCAAGGAGGAAGAACATTTCTAACAGGTCCCAGAGAAAGCAGGTCACATATAAAAGAATAAAAATTAGGTTGACATTAGACCCCTAAAAGTAATATTTATGATGATAAATTAACATTTTCAAACAGTAAAAATAGAAGATTTTGAGGCCAGATTCTTATACATCAAAATTATGCATTAAATATGAAGATTCAGTATATTCAAATATATTATGTCTCAAGAGATTTTTCGACATAAAGATTTTTGTCACACAAAAGTTTAAAAACAGAGGTATAGCCAGTGCAGAGCATGGGGCAGGGAGAGGGGTGTAAGTCCATGAGATCCAGTCTTTGGGGGCAAAACAGAAATGAAAGAAAGAATTTTTAATTTTTAATTTTGTTTTTCCACTGAATCTTCACTGAATGACAAAATATGAACCTCCTGCTTTTGTCATGGAATTATTTGAGTTCCAACAATATCTAGCTTAAAGAGTTTTCAAATTATAGTATGTCCCATGGAAAATTGAAAAATATTTCTACCAACAAACAACCTCTGAGTATTATTAAGTAAGAGTGGAGATAAATCTGTAAATATGCACAAAGTTACCTGAAAAGTATGGGCAATTATGTAACTTGGATTTATTGTTGTCATAAAAAAGGCTTTGAGGAAATGATTCTTGCTTTATCCAAGGTATTTGGTACCATAGAATAATGTTGAAATTTGCCTTTCTTACTATGTAAGCTTAAGGTAACCTTGATTGTAATATCAGATAAGGAACTAAAGTTAAATATAAGGCTATTTAATTTATGACTAGATACCAAAATTTCAAATAAAATTTTAGCTAATAAAACTTCAACATAGTCCAACAAATGTGATCAAATTATAGGTGACTCGGAATTATATTTTCCCCACTTATCAGACAATTAGTCAATATAATTTCACTAGCTTACTTAGCAAAGGATTAAAACATAAATATTTTCTTTTTCCAGTAAGAAAACATTTTTAAAATTTACTATTTAGTTCTAATTGTAAATAAATTCTTTGCACTTTAGGAATATAAACTTAAATAACTTGGGTAAATGGAATTACCACAATCTGCAATGTTACTCCTCATGGAAAAATTCCAGATATTGGCTTTTTAACTGAAGAGGAGTTAAGATGGCCCAGGGTGCAGTGTCTAGAGAAATACTTGTGATTTCCCTGTAGAGCTCCAAGAACACCATCCTGTAGTCTGATGTAGAGGGTAGCCAAGAAGATCAAGAAGCGGCAAATGCTACAGCCCTGTACAGGGACACTATCATCACTTCCTATTTATATAGCACGGGAAGGCCCACCATTGATAATGAGTGTCCACAAATGATTAAACTGATTTGGAAAGAAACAAAAAGGGAGAATAAAGAGGAACACACACAGAAAAGTTGTAGAGTATAAATAATAGACTTGGTTTGTTTCAGTTACAAATGATACACAAAAAGAATAGAAACATTAGAAATAGTCATGTAAATGAGGAAATCTAATATATGATGAATATGATTCCACAATCAATGATAAAAGAGATCAGATAATAGTGATGGGAAACATAGTTTAAATACAGGCTGTGGGGACTGGTGCTGTGCTGTAATGGGTAAAGCTGCTGCCTGCAGTGCCAGCGTCCCATATGGGTGCCAGCGCATGAACCAGCTGCTCCACTTCCAATCCAGCTCTCTGCTATGGCCTGGAAAAGCAGTAGAACATAGCCCAAGTCGTTAGGTCCCTGAACCTGAATGGGAAACCCAGAAGAAGCTCTTGGATCCTGGCTTTGGATAGGCCCAGCTCTGGCTGTTGTGGTCATTTGGGGAGTGAATTAGGTGATGGAAGACCTCTCTCTCTGCCTCTGCCTCTCAGTAGCTCTGCCTTTGAAGTAAATAAATAAATCTTAAAAAAAAAAATGCATGGTGTGGGGAGAAGAATTAAATACATTCTTTTGTGATGCAATATATATAAGGAAAAGGAATTTTTAACATTCATTTTTAACTTAATTTTAATTAATTGTTAACACATTCATTATGATTTACACATACAAGTATAAGAGCATAATGATATTTCCTTCTGCCCTCCCTACTTCCTTCTTCTCTCCCATTCTTCTTCAAAAGGAAATTCTAGACAGATTATATTCAAGTATGAACGGTAAAACTGTAGTTAAAGAAAAGGAGTTGCATATGATCTATAAGTTATGATCTTTAAATTTCACTTAATTAAATGAAGTGTTTATGGTCATAGTTTATGATTTATTAGTTGGGAAAGCCTTCTTAAAAATACTGCAGAAGAACAAATTATATGGAAAACATTTATTTATTTATTTACTCTAAAATTAGGATTTTGCTATGTCATGGAAATGTGAACAGTTGAAAGATGACAAATTAGGAGAAGAGATTAAATAAAACTTATACAAACATCAAATATATATTAAGAGCTCCTGCAAATCAAACAAAAAGGAAAGGAATCGAGTAGACAAAAGAACAATAATTAATGATATCCAAACAGATCATTAATATTTGAATCATTCAATGAACATTGGCTGAGAACTCTGCCAGCAATAGACCCTTGGAAAGCATACTTAAGTGTGGTGGTCAAAATCAATTGTTTGGTTGTTACAGCCTGGAGACCAAGACTGCACATGAGGGCTTTGACTTAGGTCTTCTGGGAAGAGTCGAGGTTTGCTTGTTTCATGGGTGAAGCTTGTATCAGCTCCAAGCTTCAAACGTGGGATATGCATTATGTGGAAGAGAACACAAAACGCATGTTTGTCACAGTCAGGACTCAAAGAGCACATCAGTATTCAGACAGGAGATTGGAGGCAGCTGGTTATTAGCTCCTTTGGGGCCCACACTAGTTATTTTTAGGTAATTAAGATGTCATTTTTTTAAGAGTGATGAGTTAAAAAAAAAAAGCCCCTAACTTCACATCTTAAAGTTAATTGAAAGAAACAACATTTACACGTGCGATATCTGAAAACACCAATGATGTTCTTTGCCAACAAACAAAAATAATGTAGTATGTTTTGGCACCAAGTAACGTATATATGTAGAACACATAGGGATTTTAATTAATTAATTTATTTATTTATTTATTTTTTTTGACAGGCAGAGTGGACAGTGAGAGAGAGAGAGAGACAGAGAGAAAGGTCTTCCTTTGCCGTTGGTTCATCTTCCAATGGCAGTCGCGGCCAGCGCGCTGCGGTCTGCACACCGCGCTGATCTGAAGGCAGGAGCCAGGTGCTTCTCCTGGTCTCCCATGGGGTGCAGGGCCCAAGCACTTGGGCCATCCTCCACTGCACTCCTGGGCCACAACAGAGAGCTGGCCTGGAAGAGGAGCAACTGGGACAGAATCTGGCACCCCGAACGGGACTAGAACCCGGTGTGCTGCCTGCGCCGCAGGCAGAAGATTAGCCTATTTTATACACTGAAACAAATAGTGAAATATAGAGGATTAGCCTACTGAGCTGTGGCGCCGGCCTTAATTTATTTATTAAAAAGAGCTTGGGCTTTTGTTTGAATGTCAATACATAATGCTTAACCATGTTTCGGGTTTCCCCGAGTGAAATATACCATTGTTTTTTGTTTGTTTGTTTGTTTCTTTGTTTGTTTTTGACAGGCAGAGTGGACAGAGAGAGAGAAAGAGAGGAAGGTCTTCCTTTGCCATTGGTTCACCCTCCATTGGCCGTTGCGGCTGGTGCACCACGTTGATCCGAAGCCCGGAGCCAGGTACTTCTCCTGGTCTCCCATATGGTTTCAGAGCCCAAGGACTTGGGCCATCCTCCACTGCACTCCCAAGCCAGAGCAGAGAGCTGGACAGGAACAGGAGTGACCAGGACAGAATCCAGTGCTGTGACCGGTTCTAGAACCAGGTGTGCTGGCGCCGCAGATGGAGGATTAGCCTGTTGAGCCACAGCGCCAGCCAAAATATACCATTGTTAAGATTTTGTGTATTTGTGCTGGTGAGAATTGGATAACATAATCTAATATCACTAGCACAGGGCTTGCCTTTTATGAAGTGCTCAATAATAGGTATCTGCCATTATTATGTTGAAGCTATTTGATATAATGAATCTTCTATCCAGACAGTCTATAAGTTATTCCTGCATATTTCAAAACCACACCTATGATAGGGAGACTCTGATTTATTTGATATTGAATCATTTAACAGGAGATATGCATTGCAACCATAAATTTTGAAGTTATAAATGTTCCAAGAAGGAAAAAGGAAGAAAATAAAAGCTGTACATGAATACATAAGGCAATGAGATACAAAGAGGTCTTCAGAATTTCCAGTTAGTTAAAGTACAGAGGGAAGTCTGGAGCCCTGAGGTGTTTGCCCCCTACTGTCACACTCTTTCTGCAATTAGGACTTACTGTTTTTATTTCTGTTTTAGTTTAGTTAGTTTAGTTTTGGTTAAAAAAACACTGTATGTGAGGCATTCCAGGAACTGTAAAAATGGGAGAACATGAAAATTCTAAAATAAATGAAGACTATTTTAAAGGCCATACGAGAGACTTACATGTAAAAAGTTGTACCCAGAATGAAGTGTTTGTTAAGTGTTCAGTAGAAGAATATATATATATATATATATCACATTTCTTAACATAGGGCTGGTTACAAGTTCGTAGAAAATTAAAGGAAGAGTGATTCCTGGTAGTAAAGTTGTAGTGAGCAAGAAGGCAGAGTCTAGACAGAAGAAAATATGATTATAAAATAATAAATAATGTATTAGGGCTTAAGAAGCATTTTCTAGACACCGACATATATTTTAGTTAAAAAAGAAGAAAGGGATGGATAAAGAGAATGACATAGAAAGAAGAGAAACCATAAACAAAGGGGAATTCTGGAACAGCAGGCTAAGAGTTGTGAAATTAATTTAAGGAGGCAAATAAATTTCAGTAATGCTACTTTCTTTTTAAAATTCAGTCAACTTCTTTCTGGCAAATTCCTTTCAGGTTCAGCCATTATAGGAGTTACATGAAATATGATTGCAGTCTTTCCTTCCTAAGATGACAAAACAAAACAAATCATATGTGGGAGGTGGTCTGGGACCATGGATGGGGCAGATACATTCTAAGTTCAGTCAGAATCCAAGAGAAACAAAACAATGTTTCTGAAACACCAGTCATAACTAAAAAGAATGGATGAATTATTACTCTGGCATTTCCTTTGTTATTTATGTCCAGAAATCAATCAACATCTGAAGGAACACAGGAATTTATAAGTCTGGTGCTGTCAAATGTCTATGGGTCTCAATTGGCATAACCTATCCTTGAAATCTGATGACAACAGAAAATAATCTCATGACAAGGCTAGTATTCAGAACCTGGTACATATTATTCTAATTGGTTTTAAAAATATGAATTAAAAAGATAAATGACTGAAAGCAGAAGTGTGTTTGACACATAAAACCTTTCCTCCCTCCTCACTACACCTAGTTTAATAAAAATAGATGTAGGTGATGGAACATTTATTATGGAAACAAGTTAACCAAAAGACCTGTCATTTTGATGGAGGAGGTTATTTGTTCAACAAAATATCCAAGCACATGAGGCAATCTGGAAATCCAATAGGGGAAGTAGAGACATCCTGCTTCCTGTTTTTTGCTTTCCCTACCTGACATTTGTCCAGAAACACATGTCTGAAGCATATTGATTAAAAGAATAGATACAGTTTTATGAACATATTTTACTTCTTCAAATTCAGAAGGACTGGAAGGTGATTGGTCATCTCTATGACAGCAGAATTTACAGCTAGGATATATGGTTAGAAATTGCTCGGTGCATAGGCTCTCAATTTCAGTCTTGTTCTTGCTTTCCTTCTCTCTCTGAAGCAGTTGTGTGATTTGTCCAAAAACTCATTGTAATGAATAACTCCACATTCATGTGGTCTCTCTCTCAAGATCATAACTACATGAACCAAATTAACAGAAATCTGATTAATGATTTAACATGTTAAGGAATCAGTAAAACAATGAACTATAACTGGCAGGCAGAACCACTGAATGATATAATCCAATCAGCATAACATATTCTGATAGACTGTATGAGAAGGAAATCTTTCACTGGAAGGTGTCTTAGTAGTGAATGGATGATAAAGAGAGAGTGATCAGCTATGCTGATGGCTTATGGCAACAAGAAGATTACTGATGAAATTATTCCATCCTTAATTGGACCTGCAATGGTTTTCTGCTATATGTAGTGTCTGAATGGGTTCTTTCTGTCAGAATGAGCATTTTACACTATGGTTCAAACAATTTCCAAATCTCATCAGCTGGTCATAAGACAGGTTTATTTCTCTCTCGTTAAACATATGCACCTTAAGTAGGCATTCATGGAGTCCCCTAGGAACTTAGAGCAATGCTAGTCTCCATCATTAGGAAGCTCATCAGTCATTGTTCCAGGAGAAACTAACTTTTTTTAAAAACAATTAATTTACATAAAGGGAACAAATTCCATGAATTTTATGTGTACACTTTTTTTGACAGGCAGAGTGGACAGAGAGAGAGACAGAGAGAGAGAAAGGTCTTCCTTTGCCGTTGGTTCACACTCCAATGGCCGCCGCGGCTGATATTTGTCTTTTAAGTCTGGTTTATTTCACTAAGCATAATGGTATCCAGTTACACTAATTTTAGTGCAAAACAAAGGATATCATTCTTTTTTATAGCTGAGAGGTATTCCATTCTGTGTGTGTGTGTGTGTGTGTGTGTGTAAACACTCGACGATTTCTTTATTCACTCATCATTTGTTAGGTGTCTGGGTTGATTCTACATCTTAGCTATGGTGAGTTAAGGTGCTTTAAACATGGAGGTACAGATAACTCTTTCATATACTATTTCATTTCCTTTGGGTAATTCCAGCAGTGGAATGGCTGAGCACATGGCAGGTCTATTTTCAGGCTTCTGGGGAATCTCCATGCTGTCTTCCATAATGGTTGTACTAGTTTACATTACCACCAACAGTGTATTAGAGTACTTTTTACCAACATATTTACCAGAATTTATTATTTTTTGATTTTTAAGATGATAAACATTCTAACTGGGGTGAAGTGAGCCTTATAATGGCTTTTATTTGCACTTCACTGAGTTAGTGATCTTGAAGATCTTTTCATCTGTCTGTCGGCCTTTTGTAGTTCACCCTTTGAAAAATGCCAGTTCATATCCTTAGTAAATTCATTTAATGGATTGCTTGTTTTGTTGTCGAGTTTCTTGAGCTCTTTATAAATTTTGGATATTAATACTTTATCAGTGTCAAATTTTGCAAATATATTCTCTCATTCCATTGGTTGTCTTTTCTCTTTGTTAAGTGTTTCCTTTACTATGCTGTAACTTAGCTTGACGTAATCCTATTTATCTAGTTTGGCTTTTATTGCCTGTACTTCTGGGAGGCTATCCAAAAAGTTTCTGTCTATGCGAATGTCTTGCAGTGTTTCTTATATGTTTTCCTTTAATAATTTTATGGTTTCAGGCTTTGATTTAGATTTCTGATGCACTGTGAGTTTGTTTTGTATAGGCTATAAAGTAAGAGGCTTGTTTCATACTTTTGCATTCAGAGATCCAATTTGCCCAACACCACTTTCTGAAGAGACTGTCCTTTTTTCAGGAAGTGATGTTAGCTCATTTGTCAAAAAATAGTTGGTTGTAGTGTGGATTGCAATGTTTTATAAACTTCTTTGTAGATATCTTTCATGTTCTTGGTTAAATTTACTGCAAGATATTTACAGTTTTTGTAGATATTATGAAAGGAAACTATCTTACACACTCTTCCTCAGCAAAGGCATTGTCCGTGTATAAAAGGTTATTTATTTTTGTCTGTTGGTTTTATACCCTGAAACTTCTCCAAACTCTATTGTGAGTTTCAATGGTCTCATACTAGAGTCTTTTGGTTCCCCATTATATATAGGATCATGCCATCTGAAAATAGAGGTAATTTTATTTCCTACTTTCCAATTTGTATCCCTGTGATTTCTTTTTCTTGTCTAATGGCTCTAGCTAAAGCATCTACAACTATATTGAATGGCAATGGTGAAAATGGGCATCCTTTTCTGGTTCTAGATCTTGGTGGAAATGCTTCCAGCTTTTCCCACTCAATAAGACACTAGCTGTGGGTTTGTCATATACTGCTTTGATTGTGTTAAGGATTATTCATTCTATATCCAATTTGCTTAAGGTTTTCATCCTGAAAGGATGTTGTATTTTATCAAATGCTTTCTCTGCATATATTGAGATAACCATAAGGTTTTTGTTCCTCAGTTTGTTAATGTGACATATCACATTTATTGGTATATGCTAATGTTGAACCATCCCTGCATACCAGGGACAAATCCTACTTGGTCCATGTGAGTGATTTCTCTGATGTATTGTTGGATTCAAATAGTTAGCATTTTGTTGAGGATTTTTACGTCTGTGTTTATTTAGGGATATTGGCCTATAATTCTCCTTATTGTATTTTTTTTTCTGATTTTGGAATTAAGGTGATGCTGGCCTCATAGAAGGAGTTTGGGAGAATACTCTCCCTTTCAATTATTTTAAATAGTTTGAGAATTGGAATTAGCTCTTTAAAAGTCTGATAGAATTTAGAAGTGAAATCATTTGACCCTGGACATTGCTTTCTTAGGAGAGTCTTCTTTACTGATTTAGTCTCCATCTTCGTTACTGGTCTATTTATGTTTTCAATATTTTCATGATTCATTTCTGTAAATTGTTGTATCTAGAAGTTTCTGTGTGGGTGCAAACTGATGAAATCTTTACTTAGTATATACTGAATCAATCTTCTGTATATAAAGATAATTAAAAATGAAAAAAAAATCTTGGTGTTAAATTGGAAATTGCATAGAAAATTAATCAATTAAAAAATATATCATGTAGAATCTCTGTCCTTAATGTGCTATACATTGTGAATTAATACTATAACTAGTACTCCAACAGTACTTTTCACTTTGTGTTGCTATGTGAGGGCAAACTGTTGAAATCTTTACTTAATATATACTAAACTGATCTTCTGTATATAAAGAGAATTGAAAATGAACCTTGATGTGAATGCAAGGGGAGAGGGAGTGGGAAAGGGGAGGGTTGCGGGTGGGAGGGAAGTTATGGGGGGGGGAAGCTATTGTAATCTATAAGCTGTATTTTGGAAATTTATATTCATTAAATAAAAGCATTAAAAAAAAGAAATCTATCTTTCTCTTCTAGATTTTCCAATTTGTTGGCATATAAATGCTTGTATAATCCCCACTGGCTATTTTTATTTCCATCTTATCTTTTGTAATATCACCTTTTTCATATCTGATTTAATTAATTTGGAATTTCTCTTTTGTTTGGTCAGTCAGGTCAATGGTATATCATGTTTGTTTACTTTTGTTTCAACAACGCAGGACTTTGTTTCATTGATCTTTTGTATTATTATTTTTGGTTTCAGTTTTGTTTATTTCTTCTCTAATTTTGATTATTTCTTTTCTTCTAGAATTTGGGGCTTGGTTTGTTGTTGTTTTTCTATTTCTTTGATATACATTGTTAGACAATTTATATGATGACTTTCCTATTTCTTGATGTAAGTATACTTACTATAAACTCTCTTCTGAACATTGCTTTTATTGTGTCCCATAAGTTTTAATGTGTTGTCATGTCATCTTCATTCATTTCTAAGAATTGTTTTGATTTATTTCTTGATTTTTTTTAACCCACTTTTCATTTAAAATCAAGTTGTTCAGTCTCCAATTGTTCACATATTTTCTAGAGTTTTGTAAGTTGTGTTAATTTCCAGCATCATTCCATTGTGGTCAGAAAAGGTAAATGGTTACTTTCCTCTTTTTTGAGACTTGTTTTATGGCCTAGAACATGGTGTATCTTACAGACAGCTCCATGCACTGATGAGGAGTGGCATTTGGCAGCTATGGGATAAACATGGTAAATATCAATTAGGTTCAGTTGGTCAATAGTGTAGATTAGCTCTGCTGTTGCTTTGTTGATTTTCTGTCTAGTTGGTCTGACCATTGTTGAAACCTTTAAATCCATTAACATTTGTAATTAATTGCCAGGTACCCTAACACTGGGTGCATATACATCTACTATAATCACAACTTCCTGTTAAACTGATCCATTAATCATTACATAAAACTCTACTTTTTCTCCTTTAAGAATTTTTTGTCTTAAAGTCTACTTTTTCTGATATTAAGATGCCTTCTCTTGTATTTTTTAAGATTTCCATTAGCATGGCATATCTTTTTTCATCATTTTATTTTCATTGGGTGTATATATTTGTTAATGAGTTGTTTTTCTTATAGTCAGCAAATAGATTTTTTTTAATCCATTTAGCCAGTCTGTGTCTTTTAATTGGAGAATTTAGGACATTTACATTCAAATTTGTTATTGATAAGTAATGACTTGATCTTGTCATTTTTCCATTATTATTCCTATGTTTATTTTGGATTTCCTTTGTATTTTTATTAGTAGACTTTCTGCCTTCATATTCTTTCTTAAGGCCGACTGTATTGCTCTGTTTCTGTGTTCAGCACATCCTTATGTACCATGTTAGACTAGACAAGTAGTGGCAAATGCTCTCAATTTCTGTTTGTTTTGGAAGGTCTTCATTTTACCTTCACTTGGGAATGAGAGCTTCACTTGCTACAGTAATCTGGGTTGACAGTTTCTTTCTTTTATGTCTTTGACTGCGTCTCCCCATTCTCTTCTGGCCTGAAGGATTTCTGATGAGAAATCACCTGTCAGTCCAATTGGAGATACTATGAAGGTAATCTCGCATCGCTTTCAGATACATTCTAGTATATTTTCTTTATTCTTTACTTTTGAAAGCTTGTCTATAATGTATCATGGTGATGATCTCTTCTGAACATCTCCAATAGAGTTCTATTGCTCCTTGTACTTGGGTGTCCTTAAGTTTCCCTAAATCAAGGAATTTTTCTACTATTATTTCACTGAGTAGGCGTGCTAATCCATTCTGTCACTCCACACTTTCAGGAACTCCTAAGACACACATGTTTGGTCATTTGATAGCATCTCATAAATTTTAAATTTTTAAATTTTCTCCTTCTCCTTCTATGACTGAGATATTTCTAAAAATTTGTTTTCTACCTTAGATGTTCCTTTCTTCTGCATCACCAAATCTGCTGTTAAGGCTTTCCACTGTATTTTTTATTTGACATGTTGAATTATTCATTTCTAATATTTCAGTTTCATTTCTCTTCAATAACTCTATCTCCTGGCAAAATTTCTAATCCATGCCATGTGTCAATTGTTTTAACTCATGTATTTGCTTCTCTGTGTTTTTGAGTAATCTTATGGTCATTATTTTGAATTCATTTTCAGTCAATCCATCAATCTCCTTGTCTTCATATTCTAATATTGAAGTTTTGTATTCCTTTTGGAGAGTGATGGCGTCTTCCTTGTTCATGTTTATTTTATTTCTACATTTATTTTTAAGCTTCTGTGGAAACATTTTTAGTTATCCTCTCTGAATCATTTTATATTTGAAATATGCCTCTCTGACTTTGTGGAGTGTCTATTCCTTAAGTGGATAACTAGAGGTATGTGCTGGGTGGGCCAAGGAGCTCTGACCAGTCATTGAGGGTGGGGCAAGAGTCCCAAGTGATACCAAAGTTGGAAGTGTTAGATCTGTATCATCAATGGGGGTATGGCATGATCACATTGGCTGATGTGTTTACAGCCTCAGCCCATCTTTGCCAAAATGAACCAACTGCCCATGGTGAGCCCAATATGCCTATGCACTCCACCCACCCAAGCACATGAACCATCCAAAGGATCTTTGCACTCCTCTGTGTGAGTGTGGAACCCTCTGCAATGACTCACCTTGGAGTCAGGGAACTCTGAGCCTATGAAGCCAGACCCAGGGGTTAACTAATGGCCCAGCCACACTTGATTTCTTATTGCAAAATCACAGGATTTCCATTGTCACAGGACACAGAGCTCCCATAGACACAGGGAACAGGGGAACCCACTATTAGCCCTGCAATGCTCTCAATTCATGGAGATAACTGTGGTATTCCTGGAGTTAGCTGCCTTCCAGACAGAGATTGGTCCATGCTCTGCCTTGGTAGGTTGAGTCTGAGCACCTTGTTAGAGTTAGAAATGGGGAACGTTCACTTTATGGACCTGTGTGGGCACCCTGCCCCCAGCCAAGCCTCTAGGCCAGTCTCAGTCAGTGGGGACAACAGATTATTGTTCTGATAAAATCCCCTAGTTACAAATGGGCTGCAGCAGCCTTTACTTATGTAATTAGGATGGAGTTCCCTTCCTGTTTGTCATCTGGCACTTGGTCTGCTCTCCCTTCATGGGGTTATTTGGGTACCCTAGCCCTGCTATCACTTCAGACCAAACTGAAAGTAAGTGGAGACCTTGAGGTTCTTCTTTAAGCAATACTGCTAATGCTATAGGCTCCACAGGTTCTTTTCACCTTACTTCAAGCATTCCCTCCAGCCACTGGCTGTGGGAGTAGCTAAGGGTGTCCCATGAGCTGCTATGTGATTATAATGTCTCTATTACTCCATGGTCTCGGACTCTGTCTTGGTCTTTCTGTTTCTCTCTTTCTCTGTCTCTCTCTCTCTGAATGATTTATTTATTTATTTTGAAAGAGTTACAGAGAGAGAAAGAGAGACAGACATAAAGAAATCTTCCATCTGCTGGTTCATTCCCTGGAAGATCAAAATGGCCAGTGCTTGAAGGCCAGTGCTGTGGCGTAGTGGGTTAAAGCCCTAGCCTGAAGCACTGGCATCCCATATGGGCACCGGTTCTAGTCCTGGCTGCTCCTCTTCTGATCCAGCTCTCTGCTGTGCCCTGGGAAAGCAGTAGAAGATGGCCCAAGTCCTCGGGCTCCTGTACCTACATGGGAGACCTGGAAGAAGCTCCTGGCTCCTGGCTCCTGGCTTCGGATTGGTGCAGCTCCGGCTATTGCAGCCATCTGGGGAGTGAACCAGTGGATGGAAGACCTCTCTCTTTGTCTCTATCTCTCTTTGTAACTCTGTATTTCAAATAAATAAAATGATAATAATAAAAAATGGCCAGTGCTGGGCTAGACAGGTCTTCCATGTGGCTGGCAGGAGCACAGCCCTTTGGGCCATCTTCCATCGCTTTCCCTAGGCCATGAGAGGGAGCTATTTCAGACGTGGAGCAGCTTGGACATGAACTGGAACCCATATGGGATGCATCGAAGGCAGCAGATCTACCCACTATGTCACAACACCAATCTGCTTTCTTTTTTTTTTTTTTTTAGTTTTCCACTACAAAATTCCCTCCAACTGTTCACTAGGAATGCGGTTCCTCCCCCCTTTTCTTTTGTCATCTTTCTATGTTCTAACTCAACATTTTTCTCTCTTCAGCCATCTTGAATCTGCAAGAAACTAACTCTTAACTGCTTAGTCCTGGATGTGAAAGGCAAAACATCCCTTCATATCCAGATAGCCATACATGAATACAATACATACTATTCCAAATATATTCCATACTTTAAAGAATGAGACCTGGAATAGTATAAGATATTCCAAATATACTGGAACATATTAAATTTCAACTCTTAGGGTTCAGTTTTTCTAGATAATTTTTCTTGTATTGTATTATTTTACCAGTTGTCTGCATTGTGGTTTGATATTTGCTAATGTTATGCATTCAAATTCTCCTAATAATGGCCACTTGAACTGACATATGTTTGGTCTCTAAGTCCCATAATTCATTCATTTCTTAATGGAGTGGTGTGGTGGTTCTACAGAAACCAGATATCAAGTACTATTATTGACTTTTTCAAGTTGCTGTAGTTTGAGAGGAATTGATCTGCATGTGTCTCTTACTATCATGTGCAGACAACCCCATGTAACTGTTTAACTCATGATTTTTCAGCTTTACAGTGTTAGAAAAGCCATACATATTCAGCAGAAACTGCTCTTTAAATTTTGATCTTCACCAGGCCAGTGAAATGCATTAAGATAATCTCTCTAGAAGTCTAACAGCAGGAGCAAGCCACAGCTCCAGGTCAGGCCATGTGATTTTTAGTTAAATAGTCAATACTGTACAGTATATAATTGTTAAGGTATAATGGTAGGTAGATTGGGTATATTTGGTGCATTTTTGGCTTCTGATATTTTCAACACAAATGACTTCATAGGGACATTATGTCATCATAAGTAGAAAAGTATCTGTATAGATACCTGAATCATCTCCTAAATAATATTGAATTAGTAATTCTATAGCTCTGAGCATCATTTCTCTAGAAAACTGAAATCTACTGAGTTTGTTGTGATTCTTATGCTGAACTCAGGCTAATGTGTTAGAAGAAAAAAAAGGCACTTCCTATCTATGGACTAAATCTCCAACTTATTAAGAGAAAGTATGATATTTCAGGTAAGGATGTAGGTTTTGGAGCCAGATAGACAGATCTGAATATGGGCTCAACAGGGCTATTTGGGGTGACATCCTTTCTCATGTTATTTATTCTCATCAACAAAGCACCAACATAATGCCCGCCTTGAAATATTGTCATTAATGAAGCTAATATAATAAGTCACATGCACAGAGTCTGGCTTATTACTAATTCAGATAATGATGTTTGCTTAGCAGTTTTCTCAGTATTGTACCAGAAAAAGAATGTGAAATAGGGAATATTCTCCAAATGATGACTCATTTAGTGCAGCACCTAACACCATGACTGGCACGGAGTAGACTTAATACATGTTTGCAGAGAGAACAGTTATTGGCATCAAGAAGCTTGCACTTATCCACTTTGCCACTAGATGGTGAGTCAAGGTAAAGTGAATGTTTTGTTCAAAATTGGGAAGATGATAAAATATGAAGAAATTATTCAAACAGTAAAGCTCAGGTATTTAGTTTTGCCTATTGATCTTTACACTAGATGAGCAAATTATGGAAGTGTACAGTATCAATAAGAGATTTTTATGTATTAACTGCTCAGCTAAAAATGTGTTCCCTGGTGTTGGAGCACACGATCCATATTATTCAATGTCATTGATTACAAATTATAAGATTTGATTCCCAGTTGATGTTAATTAAAATAGCTTTAGTCTAGATTTTGTTATTCATTTTGAAGTATTTGTTTTTGTATTGTGTTTTTGTGTTTGTCAGGGAAACCTAAATCAACTAACATACAACACATTCAGTCAGAAACAGTCTGGCAGTTCTTAGAAATGCTCCTTCCTCCTCATCATCATCACATAGTCATTCCATTACAGATATTTTCTTCTCTCTGTGGGGACAGTGGTGGCTGGTTTTTCTAAACTTGCCTTTCAGATCTCAGAATGTCACTTATACTTTATTGTATAGACAACATCTAATCAATTAGGATATTTAAAAAATTACAAGCCCATCTTCTTTCTTCCTTCCCTTCTTTTCTTCTTCTCTCCCATTTCCCCTTCCATATTTTCCCTTCTTTCCTTCGTTTGATTCTTTCCTTACCTTCTCTTTGCTTCCTTGATCAAGTAGTCTTTGAATGTTTCTAGCATAAGAAATTATTTAAGCCAGTGCAGTGGCTCACTAGGTTAATCCTCCGCCTTGCGGCGCTGGCACACCAGGTTCTAGTCCCGGTCGGGGCGCCGGATTCTGTCCCGCTTGCCCCTCTTCCAGGCCAGCTCTCGGAGTGCAGTGGAGGATGGCCCAAGTGCTTGGACCCTGCACCCCATGGGAGACCAGGATAAGCACCTGGCTTCTGCCATCGGATCAGTGTGATGCGCCGGCGGCAGCAGCCATTGGAGGTAAATGGTAAAGGAAGACCTTTCTCTCTGTCTCTCTCTCTCTCACTGTCCACTCTGCCTGGCACACCTACTCCAGCATACATGTTTCCAAAGAAAGGGCCAATGCATCCAATACATCATATTCACAGTAAACAATCAATTTAAAACATCATTTATTAACAAATCCGTTATTAGAGACTCAGAGGCTTAACATTTAAGGCATTGTATAGAGAATTTGTAAGTGTAAGACAATAGTTACTACCAGTGTAGTTAATCTGAATCTTCTCATGTTGATTTTCTAGTGATAAAATCCTGCACTCCCCAGGAAGGAACAAATTAAGTCTTCTTTTAAGTTAAATTCTGTCTGAGACTCTAATTTTTTATGATCACATTCAGCTGATCGATAAATAGGGTAAAACATAGACCCTGATAGAAAGAGTACTACTGTTTACATTAACTTTTTTCTCCTTCCTTTAATCTTATTTTTCTCACAATTTTAGTAAAAATAAAGAATTCCTAGTTAATTATTTTTGTCCCCACTCATTTCTTTTTAGAAATTAAAAATTCATGGGTATTTGATTAAGATGGTAGAGTAGGGAGGTAGCTTGATGCTCTAGTCTAGGAGAAGATAATTTTTAAAAAGTGGAGAGAATGCAGTCTCAGGGAAGAGTTATGGAGAAAATGGCAGAAGAAACTCTGCAAATTGGAGGGACACAGTGGACCAATATGGAGGACGATGACAGGCACAACTCAGGACGCCAGCAGCTGAGAGCCTCTGCAACAGCATTGGAGAGTGAGGTGAGACCAAACTGTAGCAGCCCAAGGCCCAGGTTAAAAAGCTACAGGAAAAGCCTAGAGAAAATTTGGCTTGGAGAACTGTGGGGGATATACATCTGCCAAATTAGAGGAGAAAAAACAAAGCAGGGGGCACATTTCGCTCTCACCAATCACCCTGCAACTGCATCCTATAACAAGCTGAAAGAGAGCAGGCACCATTTTCTATATACATAAAAGTTGCGCTAGCTTGTGTCTGAACCCAGCAACCAGCCAAGTGAAGATCTCTGGGTATGGTGAGAACACACAGGGGGCTGGGTGCCTGTGACTGTGGGAGGCTTGTGAAAACACTGAGGCTGTGTGGGAGGACTCCGGTATGGCTGGGACTTTGGGCTGTCACTGTAGGAGGCTCCACATTATCAGGGCTCCCTGATTACCAGGTGTGGAACATTGCTGAGGAATCTGAGCTTACACTGAGAGCTGCACAGATCTATTGTGTGGTCCTTGTGGCAGAGCAGACAAATAAGATCCCTCTATGGCTAATGCTCAGGCACTGGTCTCCTTTGAGGAGAGGAGCTCAACTGAGTCTATGTCAATGCATAAAAACAAACCTCTCCTCTGATTAAAAAATAAAAGAGTAGATTTACCACACCAAACCTGGATGTGTCACCTGAGACACACCTTTCACAATGCAGCACTGAACAGAGCTCCTTGGCCACACCCACCACACTCATCTAGGTATTTCATGAAAGCAGACACTCCTCTAATCTACACAGACATAGTCCAAAGATAAAAGCCACCACAGCAGAAAAACAAGGAAAAAACCAAGAGTATCTTTACAAAAGCCAAATAACAAATGCACCAATTCAGGAAACAAGAATAGTGAAGAGAACATGACAAACCTAAAAGAGCACAACACTTCAATACTATATTGTGAAGATGATGAGAGTGAAGAAATGCTAAAAATGGAATTTAAAATATTGATCATTGGATTACTTAGAAATAATCAGAAGCAAATGCACGAACTACTAAAATCCATACATGGCATGAAAGAAAATTTCTTCTACGAAAATGATATCTTAAAGAGAAATCAAAATGAAATCTTGGAAATAAAGAATTTCAATAGGACAAATAAAAATGCAGTGGAAATCCTTAGCAATAGAGTTAGTGAAACAGAAGAAAGAATATCTGACTTAGAAGACAAAGCAAAGGAAATTATACAGTCAGACCAAACACAAGAAGAATAAATTGGAGAACTGAAAAACCCTGTTGGTATTCTACAGGATACTATCAAATGACCCAAAATACAGGTTCTAGGAGTTCCTGAAGGAATTAAAAGAGAGAAAGGATTAGAAGGCCTTTTTAGTGGAATAATAACAGAAAAGTTCCCTAATCTGGAGAAAGTGACATTCAAGTGCAGGAAGCACATAGAATTCAAATGAGCATGACCAGAAAAGATCATAAACATAAGACATTGTACAGACTCTCCAGAATGAAATATAAAGAAAAATTTCTAAAATATGCACAAGAGAAATGACAGATTACTTTCAGAAGATCTCCAGTTAGACTCACGGCAGACATCTCATCAGAAACCTTATAGGCTAGAACTGAATAGCAAGATATATTCCAAATATTAAGAGAAAGGAATTGTCAACCCAGAATACCATACCCTACAAAGCTCTCACATATGAACTAAGATGAAATACAGACCTTCCATGACAAACAGAAACTGAAAGAATTTGTCACCACCTGTCCAGCCCTACAGAAAAGACTTAAGGATGTACTGCACACAGAAGCAGAGAAATATGGTCATAACTACAAAAAAAAGTACGGGAAAGAAATCTCCCAGTAAAAATACATAAGAAATTTAAAGTAAAAAATATAAATATTTATGTAAAAATGACAGGGCAAAGTTCTTGCTTATTTATAGGTACCAGGAACGTAAATGGCCTCAACTCTCCAGTTAGAAGACACATACTGGATTTTCACAAGCAGACGCACGAAGCAAAACAGCTACCTTACACTTTACACCTTTCACAAAAATCCACTCAACATGGATCAAAGATCTAAATCTACAACCCAACACCATCAAATTATTAGAGATAATTGGAGAAACCCTGCAAGATATAGGCACAGGAAAAGACTTCTTGGAAAAGACCCCAGAGGCACAGGCAGTCAAAGCCAAAATTAACAATTGGGATTACATCAAATTGAAAAGTTTCTGTACTGCAAAAGAAATAGTCAGGAAAGTGAAGGAGCAACCAACAGAATAGGAAGAAATATTTGCAAACTATGCAACCAATAAAGGATTAAAACCAGAATTTAAAAAGAGGTCAAGAAGCTCCACAAAAAAAAACAAACAACAACAACAACAAAAAAAAGACTTAAGAGATGTGCCAAGGACCTAAATCAATATTTCTCAAAAGAGGAAATTCAAATGGCCAACAGACACATGAAAAAATGTTCAGGATCACTATCCATCAGGGAAATGCAAATCAAAACTACAATTAGGTTTCACCTCACCCTAGTTAGAATGGCTCACATTCAGAAATCTACCAACAATAGATGCTGGAGAGGATGTGGGGAAAAAGGGACACTAACTCACTGTTGGTGGGAATGCAAACGGGTAAAGCCACTATGGAAGACAGTTTTGAGATTCCTCAGAAACCTGAATATAGCCCTACCATACAATCCAGACATCCCACTCCTTGGAATTTACCCAAAGGAAATTAAATTGGCAAATATAAGACCTGTCTGCACCTCATTGTTTATTGCAGTTCAATTCACAATAGCTAAGACCTGGAATCAACCCAAATGCCCATCAACAGTAGACTGGATAAAGAAATTATGGGATATGTATGCCATAGAATACTATTCAGTAGTTTTTAAAAAATGAAATCCGGTCATTTGCAACAAAATGTAAGAATCTGGAACACATCATGCTGAGTGAAATAAGCCAGTCCCAAAAGGACAAATATATGTTCTACCTGATTGGTGACAACTAACTGAGCACCTAAAAGGAAACCTGTTGAAGTGAAATGGACACTAAGAGAAACAGTGACTTGATCAGCCCTTATCCTGACTGTTAAGGAACAACTTACTACATTATGCCTTTTAGCATTTTTTTATTCTACTTAATATCATTGGTTGAATTCTTTAACTAACACACAATTATTCTAAGGTGTTTAAATTTAACTGAAAAGTGATCCCTGTTAAATATAAGAGTGGGAATGAGAGAGGGAGGAGATGTACATGCTCACTCATACTTACCACTAATGGTAGAGCTAGAAATGTTCCAGGGGTTTCCAATTCAATCCCATCAAGGTGGCATGTACCAATGCCATCTTACTTGTTAAAGTGATCAGTTCAAGTTCATAATTGATCAAAAAGATAGGATTAAGTGTCAAAGGGATTACATAAATAAGACCAGTATCTACAGATAATAATTGATAGAATTAAAAAGGAGAGAATGATCCTACATGGGAAGCAAGATACACCAGACTCATAAAAAGGCAGATGCCCTAAACAGCACTCTGACCTCAGAATCAGCCCTTAAGGCATTCAGATCTGGCTAAAAAGCCTATGAGAGTATTTCAGGCATGGAAAGCCAAGACACTGTGTCAAAAAAAATGACCTAAATGAAAGATCTCTTTGAGTGAGATCCCAGTGGAAAGAATGGGCCATCAAAAAGGTGGTAACTTTTCTGTAGACAGGAGAGAACTTCCACTTTGACTATGGCCTTGTCTAAATAAGATCAGGGTTGGCGAACTCAAAAGGCTTCCATTGCCTTGGCAGCTCATGAAAAGAGCCTCGGGTGATTACTGACACCATGTACAAGAGTGTCAATTGTTAAATCAATAACGAGAGTCACTGTTCACCTGTTCCCCCATGTAGGACCTCTGTCCATAATGTGTTGTACTATGCAAATTAACAGTAAAACTACAACTCAAATAGTACTCTATACTTTGTGTACTTTTTTGAGTGCAGTCTGTTAAAATTCTTACCTAGTATATGCTAAGTTGATCTTCTGTATTTAAAGATAACTGAAAATGAATCTTGATGAAGTATAGATGGGAGAGGGAGTGGGGGATGGAATGATTGCAGATGGGAGGGAGGTTATGTGGGGAAAAGCCACTATAATTCAAAATGTGTACTTTGGAAATTTATATTTATTAAATATAAATTGAAAAAATAAAATAAAATAACGACATAAAAAGCATCTATTTGCTGCCTACAAGAAACAAATCTCACCAACAAAGTTGCAAGTAGACTGAGAGTGAAAATGTGGAAAAATATATTCCCTGCTAACAGAAACCTAAAAGGAGCTGGTAGAGCCATCCTAATATCAGTCAAATAGACTTTAAAACAAAAACTGTTAAAACAAATAAATAAGGGCACTATGTAATGATTAAGGGATCAATTCAGCAGGAAGATGTAACTTATAAATGTATATGCATCATATTACAGGACACCTGGCTATTTAAAAGAAATATTAAGAGATCTAAAGGGAAACATAAACTCAAATACAATAGTAATGATAAATTTCAATACCTCACTTTCAGTAATGGACAGATCACCTGGACAGAAAATCAGCAAGGAAACAACAAAGTTATCAACACTATATACCAATTGTACCTAACAGATATTTACAAAACTTTTCATCCAAAATTTGCAGAATATGTATTCTTCTCACCTGTGCATGGAATTTTCTCTAGCATGATTGACCACATGCTGTGCCATAAAGCATGCCTCAGCAAATTCAAAAAAAAATGAAATTATACCATGCATCTTCTTGGAACACAATGGAATGATGCTGTGAATCAGCAACTAAGGAATCTCCAGAATATATGCAACACATAGAGACTGAAAATATGCTCCTGAATGAACAGTGGGTAATAGAAGAAGTAAAAAAAATTCCTTGAAATAAATGAAGATGAAAATATAATATATCAAGCAAAGACAGTGATAAAAGAAAAGTTTAAAGCAATTGGTGCCTACATCAAGAAATTAGAAAGGAATGAAATAAATGAGCTGTCAATGCATCTCAAGGATCTAGAAAAACAACAACAAACCAAACCCAAAACTAGTAGGAGAAAAGAAATAATTAAAATCAGAGAAGAAATAAACAAAATTGAAACCAAAAAACAATACAAAAGATCAGCAAAATTAAAAGCTGTTTTTTTTTGAAAAAATAAACAAAATTTTCACACCATTGGCACAACTAACCAAAAAAAGGAGAGAGGAGACCCAAATCAATAAAATTAGAGATAAAAAGTAAATGTAACAACAGACACCACAGAAATAAAAAGAATCATCAGAAATTAGTATAAAGAACTGTATGCCAACAAACTGGGAAAACTAGAAAAAATGGATAAACTTCAGGTCACAAACAAACTACTTATATTGAGCCACAAAGACATAGAAAAGCTAAACAGACCCATTAAGAAAATTGAAATTGAATCGTTAATAAAGACCCTCCAAACAAAGAAAAGCCAGGGACCGTATGGCTTCACTTCTGAATTTTACCAGACATTTAAAAAGAACTCCAATACTTCTCAATTATTCAAAACAATTGAAAGGGAGGAAATTCTCCCAAATTCTTTCTATGAAGCCAGCATCACCTTGATTCCTAAACCTGGAAAAGATGCAACAGAGAAAGGGAACTACAGACCAATATCCATGATGAACACAGACATAAAACTTCTCAATGAATTTCTAGCTCATATATTCCAATAACACATCTGAAAGATCATTCACCTGGAGCAAGTGGGATTTATCCTTGGTATGCCGAGATGGTTCAACATTCATAAAACAATCAATGTGATACATCACATTAACAAACTGAAAAACAAAAACCATATGATTATTTCAATATATGCAAAGAAAGCATTTGATGAAATATAACACCCACACAGAAACACAAAGTGTAAAATACTGTTTCAGTACTAGTTATAGCATTACTTCACATTGGACAGCACATTAAGACAGATCCCACATGAGAAGTAAGTACACAGTGACTCCTGTTGTTGACTTAACAATTTGACACTTCTGTGTGGGTGCAAACTGATGAAATCTTTACTTAATATATACTAAATTGATTTTCTGTATATAAAGATAATTGGAAATGAATCTTGATGTGAATGGAATGGGAGAGGGAGTGGGAGATGGGAAGAGTGTGAGTGGGAGGGAAATTATGTGGGTAGGAAAGCCATTGTAATCCATAAACTGTACTTTGGAAATTTATGTTTACTAAATAAAAGTTAAAAAAGAAATATAACACCTTTCATGATGGAAAACTCTAAACAAATTTGGTATACAAGTAACATTCGTCAACACAATCAAGGCAATTTATGACAAAACCCTGGCCAGCATCATATTGTATGGGGAAAAGTTGGAATCATTCCCACTATGATCCAGAACCAGCAATGGATGCCTACTGTCACCATTGCTATTCAATATATTCCTGGAAGTTTTAGCCAGAAACATTACGTGAGAAAATGAAATCAAAGAGAAACAAATTGGAAAGAGAAAGTCAGATTATCCCTATTTGCAGATTACATGATTCTATATAGAGGGGATCCAAAAGACTCCACCAAATGTCTGATGGAATTCATAGAAGAGTTTGGTAAAGTAGAAGGATATAAAATCAGTACACAAATATCAACCTCATTTGGATACACAAACAAAGCCACAGATTAGAAAGGACTTCTAATCCATTCACAATGGTTGCAAAAAATCATATACATTGGAATAAATTTAACCAAGCATTTCAAAGATCTCTAGAATGAGAATTACAAAACATTGAAGAAAGAAATAGAAGATACAAAAATGGAAAAATCTCCCATGTTAATATATCGGAAGAATCAGTATCATCAAAATGTCCATTCTTCCGAAAGCCATTTGTAGATTCAGTGTGATATCAATCAAAATACCAAAGACATTCTTTTCAGAACTCGAAAAAGTGATGCTGAAATTTATATGGAAGCACAGGAAACCTCAAATAGCTAAAGCAGTCTTATACAACAACAACAACAACAAAAAACTGAAGACATCACAATACTGGATTTCAAGACATACTACAGGGCAGTTATGATCATAGCAGCCTGATATTGGCACAAAAACATAAGGATGGACCAATGTAACATAATAGAAACACCAGAAATCAACCCAAGAATCTATATTGACCAAGAAGCTAAAACCAATGTTTGGATCAAAGACAGTCTCTTCAACAAATGTTTCTGGAGAAACTGTATCTCCACATGCAGAAGTATGAAGCAAGACCCCTACTTTACACCTTATAAAAAAAACTCCACTCAAAATATATTAAAGACCTAAATCTATGACCCAATATCATTAGAGAACATTGGGGAAACACTGAAAGATTTGGCATTGGCAGAGTTCTTGGAAAAGACCCAAGAGAAACAGGCAATCAAAGCATAAATTGACAAATGGGATTACATTAAATTGAGAACCTTCTGGACTGCAAAATAAACACTCAGAAAAGTGAAGAAACAACTGACAAAATGGGAGAAATTATTTGCCTATTATGCAACTGATAAAGGATTAATAATCAGAACATATAAAGAGATTAAGAAACTCCACAACAGAACATACAACCCAGTTAAGAAATGGGCAAAACACTTAAACAGACGTATTTCAAAAGAGGAAATCCAAATGTCCAACAGACTCATGAAAAAATGCTCAGGATAATTAGCTGTAAGGGAAATGCAATTCAAAACAGCAATGAGGTTTTACCTCACCCTCGATAGAATAGCTTTCATATAGAAATCAGCAAACAACAAATGCTGGAGAGGATGTGGGGGAAAGGTACCCTAATCCACTGTTGGTGGGGATGTAAACTGATAAAGCCACTATGGAAGACAATATGGACATATCTGATTATAAACTTACATTTTGATCCAGCCATCCCATTGCTAGGAATTTACACAAGGGAAATGAAATCAGCACATGAAAGAGTTAATTGTACTCCCATGTTTATTGTTCAATTTACAATAGCTAAGACATGAATAAACCCAAATGCTTGTCAACTGAAGACTGGATAAAGAAATTATGGTATATGTACACCATGGAATACAACAAAGTGGTAAAAAAGACAACAAAAAATTAAATCCAGTCATTTGCAACAAAATGGATGAAACTGGAAAACATCAAACTTAGTGAAATAAGCCAATCCCAAAGGGACAAATACCATATGTTCTCCCTGACCTGTGATAACTAATAGAGCACCTGAAAGGAAACCTGTAGAAGTGAAATTGACACTTTGAGAATCAATGATTTGAATAGCCCTTGTCTTGACTGTTACAGAAGTTCTTTTTTTTATACTGTTTTTTGAACTCTTTTGCTAACATTTAGCTAATAATATGTGTATAAAGTTACTTGAAAGTAAAGTATAAGAGTAGGAATAAGAAAGGGAGGAGGAAGGGGGTGAGACTGGGGGGGGGGTTGGAGGGCAGACATTGTGGGAAGAGTCAGCATGTTCCTAAAGTTGTAATTATGAACCATATAAAATTTATAACTGTAAAGCTGTATAGTTCTGTATACATTCCAACAGACTTACTTCTAAGGGTACAGTTTAAGAACTTGACTTGGGACCCCAAATGCCATTAACCTGGGTGCTAACCTGCCATTTTAAGTGGTAACATGATCATATAGACAAGACTAATTGGTAAGAATGATAGATAAATTAAAAAGGAGTGAATGTTCCAACATGGGAAGCAATCCATACAGCAGACACATAGACTGGCAATCGCTTTAAGCAGCAGTCTGACCTCAGAATCAGCCCTTAAGGCATTCTGCTCTGGCTGAAAAGCCCACAAGAGTATTTCAGGCAAGGAAAGCCAAAACATTGTGGGAAAAAAATGTCCTACATGAAATAACTCTGGTGATGAGACCCCAGTGGAAAGAAGTGATCTTCAAAGAGGAATGTACTTTTCTCTGAAAGGAGCAGGAAACTTCCACATTGCTTATGGTCTTGTCTAAATACTGAAAATGTTTGTGGATTCAAAAGGCTTGATCACTGATCACTTGATCACTGATACCGTACATAAGAATGTTAATTGTTAAATTAACTTCAGGAGTCACTGTACACTAACTTCCCAGACAAGACCTCTGCTGTGGCCCAGTGGAGGATGGCCCAAGTGCTTGGGCCCTGCACCCCATGGGAGACCAGGAGAATCATCTGGCTCCTGCCATCGGATCAGTGCGGTGCACCGGCCACAGCAAGAGTTGTATTATGAGAGTTAATAGTAAAACTTGTTTTAACGATTGATTCCATTTTAGTGTAGTAAGTGGAGGATATTCTTACATCTCCTAAGTTATAGCTATGTCTAAGAGCTAATAAAAGATGTGTTCTTCAGTTCTTCTCTAAAGTTAATTGTATCTCAAAAAAAAAAAAAAACTTTAAAAAAATAGAAGTGAAATCAAGTTTGAGATGTGATGACTTTGAACAGTCCTCTCAACTGTTGAGGAACAGTTTTTTTTCTTACAACTTGTTGAATTCTTTAGTTGGTAGAGAGTTAATTTTCTGTGTATAAAGTCAATGGAAAATGGATCTTAGTAAAAAAATTAGACTGGAAATAGGAGAGGGATGGGACTGTGGGTGGGAGGGTAGGTACAGTGTGAAGAATCACTGTGTTCCTGAACTTACATTTATGAAATGCATGAAGTTTGTATTTCTTAAATAAAAGTTCTCTTTAGGAAAAAAAAAATTAAAAATCATGGGGAGTACCCTTTTTCACTAAATATTTAGCAGGAAAATAAATTTTGATTTAAAAATCCTCTTTAATGTTTTAATTTTACTTTTTTTAAAGATTTATTAATTATTTGCAAGTCAGAGTTACACAGAGAGGAGAGGCAGATAGAGAGAGAGGTATTCCATCCACTGGTTCACTCCCCAATTGGCTGCAACAGCCGGAGTTACACCGAACTGAAACCAGGAGCCAGGAGCTTCCTCTGGGTCTCCCACATGGGTGCAAGAACCCAAGGACTTGGACCATCTTCTGCTGCTTTCCCAGGCTGTCGCAGAGAGCTGAACAGGAAGTGGAGCAGCCGGGACTCAAACCAGTGCCCATATGGGATGCTGGCACTTCAGGCCAGGGTGTTAACCCACTGTACCACAGCACTGGCCCCTCCTTTTACTCTTATTGTGGACAGATTTCAACATGAAGTCCCAGCTTCTATACTGATACACATGTGGAAAGCATGGTCCAAGCATTGGAATTACCTCTGAAGCAAGCATTGATGTTGAATAATCAGTAGACTTACATTCAACTTTGAGAAAATGCTAGATATGTCTGTGGAATTGCCATCGATTCAAGTGTTGATGTTTAATGGTCACTAGATGTAAACTTCCATTGATAAAATCCTAGGTATTTCTGTTAATGTTTTCTAGGCCTTTGTTTCTCTTTTGTGTAATATACTCATCTTCTTCTCACTCTAGTCATTCTTGTTCTATAAAAAAAGTTACAGAAAGCTGCTTCAGCCTTCCTTACTATTATGACCTCTGTTGTCAATATGGTTGCATTTATCATCCTTACATTAAACACTACTTTGTAAGCCATTCTATACATAAAATGTAAAACATATGAATATGAGAAGTATCCTGATGCTATAAGTCATATGGATAAATCCAATAGGTAGACATGATTTACATTTTACAAAAGGAAAAATGGAATATTCTGGTGTGTTGTTTATATTAGAAAGACTAAACTATAGTACGAAATTAATGAGAAAAAAATATTTGGAACAAGTTCAAGATTACACTGACTTCAGTTTTCTATTAAAGTAAAAAAACCAGTTTAAATAAAATATGAAGAATAAGGATAGAAGTGATTGTGATTCTTGGATGACTTCCTATATCCTCTCAAAAACTGACTTGAAGTTAGTGCTCAAGGTAATCTACCAGTATAGGGCAAAATTCTTCTTCAGAAAATGCAAACCTTTCTGCTGGTTTGGAGGTTCTATCAGTACTCAAAGATCAATATTACTAACAAAAAATGAGCTCCACATGATGCTGTAGTTTCAGATATCTGAAGAGATTTGTTAACGATCTTCTATATCAATCCATAAGCTTCCAAATTTTTCAGGAGTAAAGGAAAAATCGGTTGTATTTTTTTTTAAATGCTCATACGTATCAATGGTATAACACATTGTGAAATGCTGCTCAAAATCCGCTATCTTTTGCTCACTGATGAAGCCATAATGCTAAGCACCTTGCCCATAGTTAATATTCAATAATATTTCCTTTTTTAAAAATATTTTTGACAGGCAGAGTGGGCAGTGAGAGAGAGAGACAGAGAGAAAGGTCTTCCTTTGCCGTTGGTTCACCCTCCAATGGCTGCCGCAGACGGCGCGCTGCGGCCAGCGCACCGCGCTCATCCGATGGCAGGAGCCAGGTGCCAGGTGCCAGGTGCTTTTCCTGGTCTCCCATGGGGTGCAGGGCCCAAGCACTTGGGCCATCCTCCACTGCACTCCCGGGACACAGCAGAGAGCTGGCCTGGAAGAGGGGCAACCAGGACAGAATCCAGCGCCCCAACCGGGACTAGAACCCGGTGTGCCGGCGCCGCAAGACGGAGGATTAGCCTGTTGAGCCACGGCGCCAGCCCAATATTCAATAATATTTCATAAAATTACAGGAAATCATATCAACAAAATTTATTTCCATTATTCAAAAAATCTACTATTGGTAGTGTGTTCATACAAATTTATTCTTTCACTAAGAAATTTATAGCAAATATTTTAGACATACATGTGGTGAAGATAAATAAATGTAACTCACGTGGTAATAAGTGAATTTGTTGTACAATGTTTTTTAAAGTGTGTTTATAAACACGCTTTAAAAACCTACTCCAGGCCAGAGTTGTGGCACAACAGGTTAAGCTGTTCTTCACCTCTACATTTCATATAAACACCAATTCAAATCCTTGCTGCTCCACTTCTGATTTAGCCCCCTATTAACATGCTGCAAAACTCGGCAGAAGATGGCTTGAGTACTTGGGTCTCTGCCACCACTATGAGAAATCCTGATGGAGTTCCAACCTCCTCCTTCAGCCTGTTCATTCCAGCCATTTTGGGAATGAATTCTCTATCTTTCCCTCTCTCTCTATTTCTGCCATTCAAATAAAATAAAATTTTAAAAATAAATATTTAAATGAAAAAAATGAGAATCTTATGGCTCAAAGAAGCTTTTAGTCCCATAATAATTATTTTGGTTTTTGGTTTTTAATTGTTTTCTTATTGTTTTAAGATTTTTCATGTTTTTTCTATTCTCCTCATTCTAAGATATAAAATCTCTGTCATTACAGGTAGTCTCAGTCTCATTTTCTCTTTAGTACTAGTTCCTAAAACTCCACATAACTTATAGAAGGTAGTTGGCAAATATTCTTTTAAATGGATGAGTAAATACTGGCTTCAACAGAGGAAAAGAAAACCAATTTTGAAATAGTGGCAAATACTAATGTGCTTTAAGACTTTAGAAAAATGAGCATAAAAGTTGGAATTTGAGTATCTATTGTATGATGTGTTACAGTTGTGCAAGGGAAGAAATAATATAAGATATAAAGATTTATATTTTTGTGTTATCCAAGACTTTTGTGAATCAAATCCATTATTAAACCAGGAAGAAGAAGCTAAATTGAAGAGAACTGATGCAGTGGTGCCAAAAATAATAAGATAATTTATATTTGGGGTGAATGACTACAACAGTGAATCCACCATTCCCTGTGAGAAGACAGAATAGGATGTCTTCATTAATTCAGGAATTATTTATCAAGATCTTGTTATTAATCCAATATTGTTTTAAGATCTAACAACATATAGATAAAAACCTAAACTTCCTCTTCTCAAGAAACCAAAGTCACCATTAGGAAAACAAAGTGATAAACCTTCATTTATATCAGGATGAACATTTTTCTAATAAAAGTTTGGATAAAAATTCATGCAGTTAAAATAGAGGGGAAGGCTATAACAACAAAAATACCAAAAGGCAAAGTTAAGCCCATCAGCATACATGACAAATAAGATGACAATGATGATTATGGAGCAAAATGTGTGTGAAAGGTTGAAGAATTGATCATCTTCTTAAAGGAAATACAAAGTGAAAGAATACACACAGTACAAACAAGATACACTCTCGATGTAATTATGTAGTCTTGGACAAATGACTACAGGTTAATCATCTGCAAAATTAAGCATTAAGCTTCATAGTTTGCTTAACTTCTTAGATTTACAACAGTCTTTATTATGTCCAGTATATTCTCAAACCAGAGTGTAGAATGCAAGTAATAGAATAAGAGCAGTTTGTGCTTGATTTATTATTCATTTCTAAGAATTTTTCCCCTATTAAATAAAAATCTTCTAGTTTTTCAGTTTGTCTATCTGTATGTGTGTGGGGGGGAAGATGGGGACAAATTTGCCAATTTAATTCAGTTACTGCATGCCTAATTACAGATCAGATTGGCAAACAGGAATAAAAACAAAATCAGCAGCTATCTCTAATCCCTCCTTTCTTAAGAACTCCTGTTGATATAGGTAGAAATAGCCTTGAATTAAAAAAGAAAAAAACAGGATAGAGAATAAACAGAATTTCCATCCTCACCTTTAGCAGTATTCTATGAAAATCCCATAAACTATGTCAGTTTTACAGAAGAAAAATTCAAGGTGGGTTGAGAAGTTACATGCATCTCCCTATAAAAGAATGATAGCAAATGTAATTGAATGTGGACAAGACAGATGGGCAAAGCAAATGGCTTTCTGATGAAATATTTAGTGGAACGATTGCTTAATAAGAAGAACAGAGGATCTTAAGATGAAGGTTGCATTGATGTAGAGTAGTGTGTGCTTTGAGCTGATGCTAAACAGACTTGGAAGCTTTTCTCTCCTACAAATTAGGAGGCAAAAGGTAATAATTTATTACAACGAAATTTTTGCTGCCCCCTCCATTTTCTCTAGAGAAATCTTTTTTATCTCATTTTATTTCTTACATTCAAGAGAAATGTTTAGGTCATAACAAGCAGAAAGTATAGCTCCTTCATGGGTCCAATTATTCCTCACATTTAAATCTGCTTTCAGCATTTTTGCTAATGCTGAGTCATGTTATATATTCATTATGGGAGAAACTAATTAGGCATCATTTCATTCCTTTTCATGATTACTCCTTTTTTAATTTTCTTTCTCATTTTTTCATTTTTATCTTTCTTTCTTTTAAAATTTTGAATTAATTTGTAGTACGTGCACATTTTCAGAGTACAGTACAATATTTCAACATATACACACCAGAAATGAGACCTTTCCATTCTCCATTTAATTATTTTGTCTTTCGAGCCTACTAGAAGACCTCTTTCAGTTCTTTATACAGATTATAATTCATTATTGTGAACTATAGGAGTCACTATGCTGTTTCACACCAGAACCCATTACCTTCACCTGAATCTGTTTTGATACTCATATCCAATGTCCTTCCATCTCCATTCCCCTACTTTTCACAGTCTCCAATAATCACAACTAAATTCAGGTCAATTATTTTTCAACTTTCATATATGAAAGAGAACATGAAAGAGAAACATAGACAAATATGTCTTTCTATGCTTATTTCATTTAACATAATTATCTCTTATGCCATTCATTTTGCTACAAATATTAGGATTACATTCTTTGAATGAATAAATAATATTCCATTTTAGAGGTACATAAACACACAGCATTTTTTTTTAAATATTTTTAAATTGAGAGAGAATGTTCAAATATTCTGGCTCACTCCTCAGATGTCTGGGATGAAACCAAGGGCCAGGAACTCTGTCCACATCTCTCACTTGGGTGACAAAGGTTCAATTACTTGAGCCATCACTACTGTCTCCCAAGGTCTACATTACCCAGGAAACTGGAGTAGAAAATTGAAAGTGAGTTTTAACATCAACTGTGGAGACCCATGGATAGGCTTGCCATGGGACCCCCCCATGCTGGGCTTGGCTTATAGCAGTCATGCGGATGTAGCAGCTGATTGAACTTTCCATCTAGCTGAGGATCGTGGTAAACAACAAGAGGGCATTAACGATCCTCAGCTAGATGGAAAGTTCAATCAGCTGCTACATCCGCATGACTGCTATAAGCCAAGCCCAGCATGGGGGGGTCCCATGGCAAGCCTATCCATGGGTCTCCACATATCTTGTCGCTCCTTCGGCCGCAAAAGGAACGACGCTGCTTGCAGTTAATTGGTCCTCAGTAGACTTTTACTTAGAAAGAGTGGGAAAGAGAGTGGGGGACCGGGAGAAGGGGAGAGATGGCGTGCACGTTCCTTAAAGGGGAAAGCTGGCGTGCGTGTTCCTTCTCCCGCAGTCTACTTATATACAGAATTCAACCAATCACAGTCAACTAGAGTCCATGCACAGAGCTCTCCAATCCGGCACTTGATCACACTCAGCTGTGGAGTCACACAGAAGCTATATCAATCAGCTGTGGAGTCACAACAGTGAGCAGGGCATTAGCGCCATCTTGTTGTTTACCACAATCCTCAGCTAGATGGAAAGTTCAATCAGTTGCTACATCCGCATTATTGCTATAAGCCAAGCCCAGCATGGGGGGGTCCCATGGCAAGCCTATCCATGGGTCCCCACAATCAACTTTCCAATTTGGGGTGTGAGCATCCTAATTGGTGACTCAACAGCTATGCCCAACCCTGGTCCCCACATATTTTTTCTCAGTTATCCTCTGATGGACACCAAGGTTGTTTCTTTCTCTTGGCTTTTGTGAATAGTACAGCAATGAGAATGATAGGAAAGGTATTGCTATCATATGCTGACTTGATTTCCTTAGGATAGATGCCCAGAAGTGGGATAGCTAGGTCATATGCAGGCCTATTTTTCAATTGTTTTGGTTTTATTTTGCATTGTTTTTGAGAAAACTTTATAGTATTCTCCATGAACACTGTATTAATTTGCAACTCCTACCAGCAGTTTTATGTTAAGTGTATTGAACCATTCTGTTGCTTTATGCTCACAGTGATGTTCATCCTGAGACCCATTCTACCTAAGATACAGAAGTCTCTCTATTCACATGCTTGTCAGCTCCAGTTACTATTCAGCCTGGAATTTTAATCATTATTACCTCCAGATTTCTGCCATGGGTTGGTATGAGATTGGTGGTCATTAGAATTTAGTGGGACATTATAGATTAAGGGTCAGCAGGCTGCATTAGAGCTGGCATGAGTCCCTTGCTATTTCCACAATGCCTTTATTGTATTGCTACACCTGTCTTCTGTTTGTCTTTCTTTATTGTGATGTGATGTGGTGGGAAAAGTACACTCAGAACTGCAAGCACTGCCTTTACCTGAAGGCTTCCTCAGAGCCGGTGAATCCACTTCTGAGAAAGTGAACTCACCTGGCTGATAAATTGGTATTTATGTTGGCTATAGGCCTCCATTCCTTTCCACAAGAACTTTACCATTGGCGTTCTGAGTGTCTTCATGACACAGCAGATGTATTCCTCTAAGGCAAGTCTGGAAGAGCAAGAATCTGCAATTCATGACCTAGTCTCAGAATTCACATGCCATTAATATTGTAAATTCTACACTGGTTTATAGAGGTCAGTACTATTTATTTGCTTTGGAAAGTACTGCAAAAATGAATGTACAACAAAAAATGAGTATTGTTAAGAAGCCAAGACACTGGAAAAAAAAGAAGACCTAAATGAAAGATCTCTGCGAGTGAGATCCCAGTGGAACGAATAGGGCCATCAAAGAAGGAGGTACCTTTCTCTGAAGGGAGAAGAGAACTTCCACTTTGACTATGACCCTGTCGGAATAAGATCGAAGTTGGCAAACCCTAAAGGCTTCCATAGCCTCGGCAACTCATGACTAGAGCCTAGGGAGATTACTGACGCCATAAACAAGAGTGTCAAATTGTTAAATCAACATCAGGAGTCACTGTGTACTTACGTCTCATGGGGGATCTGTCCTTAATGTGTTGTCCAATGTGAAGTAATGCTATAACTAGTACTGAAACAGTATTTTACACTTTGTTTTTCTGTGTGGTTGCAAACTGATGAAATCTTTACTTAGTATATTCTGAATCGATCTTCTGTATATAAAGATAATTGAAAATGATTAAAAAATCTTGGTGTTAAATTGGAAATTGCATAGATAATTGATCAATTTTTTAAAAAATATATCATGTAGGATCTCTGTCCTTAATGTGCTGTACATTGTGAATTAATACTATAACTAGTACTCCAACAGTATTTTCACTTTGTGTCCCTTCGTGAGAGCAAACTGTTGAAATCTTTACGTAATATGTACTAAACTGATCTTCTGTATATAAAGAGAATGGAAATGAATCTTGATGTGAATGGAAGGGGAGAGGGAGTGGGAAAGGTGAGGGTTGCAGGTGGGAGGGAAGTTATGGGGGGGAAGCCATTGTAATACATAAGCTGTACTTTGGAAATTTATATTACTTAAATAAAAGCTTTATATATATATATATATATATATATATATATATATAAAGAGTCATTTTATTTTACTGTGAAGATTATTTATGTATTTGAAAGTCACAGTCACAAAGAGGGAGAGGCATAGAGAAAGAGAGAGAGAGGGGGAGAGAGAGAGAGATTATCCATCCATTCACTTGTTCACTCACTAAATGGTCACAACAGTCAAGGCTGAGCCAGGCCAAAGCCAGGTGCTTCATCTGGGTCTGCCATGTAGATTCACAGGCCCAAGTACCTGGGCCATCTTCTGCTGCTTTTCCAGGCACATTAGCAAGGAGTTGATTGGAAGTGGAGCAGCCAGGACTCAAGCCCTGGTGCTGTAGGTGGAGGCTTTATTTGCTATGCTACAATGTCAACCATGGGAGTCATTTAAAATATTCATATATTTGATAATTTGTAATAATTTGGTTTCAGAATCAAAGTTCTATAATTGAGGCTAAAAAGAGAGACTGGTAAATTTGATTATTGTGTCTACACGTTGGTTCCTTCCCACATCTGTATTGATCAGATTTGCTATAAACAAACCCAGAAATCTTGGTGGAGTAGCATTTCTTTCTTACATTACTTCCCAGGGATGTGATGCAGATTATTCATCTAGTTCTCTTCTCTACTTCATATATTTCCTCACATTTCATTTACCAAGCAAGTCAGAAACCAGAGGTGATAATGGGGAGTGGAAATAGATTCTATATGCAGAGCGTGGGCAGAGCAGAGAACAATCTTCTAAACTATCCATAGTAGCAGAATGATGGCCTCTGAATATGTCCATGTCTCAATTCCCAGAACTTGTGCATATGTTACTTTACATGGCACAAAGGAATGATCATTGAAGAAGGAACCAATGTTGCCCTGAAGATGACTTTCAAGTAGGGAGACTATCCTGGATTATCCAGCCGTACCCACTGCAAGAGTCCTTAAAGTAGAAGATGGAGAGTTGGGGTGAAGGAGCATAGCCTGATAGGACAGTGCCCTAGGTACTATTTTATCCTATAATAATCTATTCTCAGAGGTGCATTTAAGGAGGCACTGTGTTCTGGCACAAGCCAAAAGTAAGTCAAAGTTCACAGATGTTGGAAAAGAATGAATCTTAATCAAGGTTTAGTTAATAAGCATTTTGTTCTGATTGAGTAGCACTGACAACTCAGCTCGTCAGAAGAGGTAAGTGATGGGAATTTAGAGAGACTTTATCCTGCAATATCATAGATAAATGAAGGAGGACCTCTGAGTCTTATAGATCAAATGAGAATGGTGGTTATTTGCGGTAGATCTTTTCTTGGACTAGAAGAGGAGCAGATGAGAGGAAAGAGAGGATTCTTAGTCTTTGGTTTGTTTCAGGAGTACAGAGCTCACATAAAATTTAACATTGACTGGGATAGGTTTGTATTGTTGTGGCAATTTGTGACAACAGCAATAGGCAAGCAATACGTTACCTCTTGTCAAGTGACTCACAGTGCTTTCGCACACTGTGGACGCAAATAACCTATAGCTGTTGACATTGAGCATTAGTCGGAAATAAATCTTTATTGTAAGCCAAATTGATATGTTGATTTTCTTTTACTATAACCTTACAATAAATGCTGACAAAACACTATCTGATAGAGTTTTTGAAAAAATAGAGACACCCACACACACATTAGCCCTAGATAATGTTTCTCAAAGATCAATAAAGCCTAAGCAATGACAGGAAACTTTTCTCTCCAAAATACATTTTATCAATAACTTTTTATTTGAGCTAAGCAACTGCTAGACATTTTAGTTAATACTTTGTTAGTTTTATTTCTAGCTATTTCAAATTTGTAGGTGTTCTAATTTTTCATTCAAATGAAGATTATATTTCTAGATAGAAAATCCCAGGGTATACTCTATTCAGAGTCCCATAAGCTTTCCTGTGAAAACCAGGGATGGGGGGAGCTGCGGAGTGACATTGGTGTCAAAATTCCTACCTGTATTAGAACAGCAATTATTAACTCTTTATAGGTCACAGAATACAATATGTATTAAATGTGGTAATAAATTTATAGGTGGGGCCTCGACCTGTTTCCAAAATCAGGCTTCCCCTAAATCTTTCATTTATTTAACATGTGTTCTGTGTGAAAGAATTATCTATAGGGACAACTGGGTGGCATGTGTCTAAGGTATATCTCTAAGTGATAAAAATAAATTTGAAGCAATGAAAGAATTATAATAGTATTTAGATAAAATATTTAAAGAAATAACCAAGAAACTGTCATAAGTAAAGAGATGCACAGGGCACATAGGCGGTATCCTACTAAGGGAAACAAAAGAAACAAAGAGGTAAACTCAAATAGCTATTTCCTGGGCAGACTTTACTGTAAGTTGCTACAAGGGACATCTCTCCTGTGCTCCAACCCTTCGGACACACACACATTTTAAGGCATTCCACTTATTGGCAGACAGAGCCCACAGGCAAAACTCAGGTGAAATCTTTCGGATTCGTATTTCTTACATCACTTTCCGCAAAAGGTTTTATGATCTTGTGTCTCTTCATCCCCCAATACTGATAAATATTGGTAACAGTGATTTATTCATACAGTTGGATATTATTCAGCTTAAAAAGAATGATATTCTGTAATAGTCAGCAAAATGGTTGCAACTGGATAATATTATGTTAAAAGAAATAAAACAAACACAGAAGGACACATACTTCACGTTCTCCCTCATATATAGGATTTAAAAAATATCAGCAATGATTAATAATTACTAGAGACTAGGAGAAGTGAGGAAGACAGAAAGAGGTTGGATAATGGGGATCAAAATCACTGTTATATAGAAGGAATATATTCCCAGTGCTACACAACACAATGAGGTGAGTACAGATCAAAGTAAACAATTATGTATTTTCTGAGGCAATAGAATAGATAAGCTCCAAGTCTCCAATCATAAAGTGATTTGATCAGTATGCATTATATACCTGGATTGAAAGATCACACTATATACCATAAATGTATGTAATTAATGTTTATCAAAAATTTTAAAAACTATGTTAAATAAAATATTTGATAAAAGTAAATGTGTGTATATCCTGGTGGTAAGTGCTCTTGAAAAACAAAATTTCCAGATATTCAAATAAAATGGGTTCACTGGTGTCTTTTACTGGAAAAGATACATTCTGATATTCATTTGTCTCATTACTCATTTGGATGGATGTATCTTCTCAAGAGTGAAACTGAACCCAATCACACTTTAAATTCTTTGATTAGAAAATCAATGTTAATTTCCAATAGGCAACTCTGTGTTCTTCTTGCCATAAAACACAAGTGTTAGGTAGGGTAAAGAAAATGCAAAGAAATCAAAATGAACAAGCCATTCTATAATGTAAGAAGTTATTAAAATAAATCACATGCAAGTTCACCAAAAGTAACAGGACACTAAACGTAACTATCTCACAACCCAAAGTTATCTTTTTAATAGTAGGACAGTCCACTATCAAAATGTCGGTTGGGCTAAGTAAGAAGTGGTGTCATGGAAGACAAGGGCAGGAAGACAGTAAGAAACTTGACACAGGCAAATAGACTTCATGAGAGCATATGAGACCCACTCCTTGGTGAAGAAATGGAAAATCACAGCTTAATTTTCTCAACCTTCCTTTGACCAAACCATATAGACATGCTTTTCTGTATATACTTGTGGGTATTTGTATGTTCACATGCATGATGTACATTCATATGTGCAGAGATATATTTGTTTATTCTAATTATGTAAATTATTTTGAAGCTTAGTTTTCTTGGAGTAAAGTGTAAGTAAAATCTTATATTCTTGATGAAGTTTACCATTTACCAAAGTTAGATGTCTTAACGTGGGTTTTATGTGATTAGTATATTTTGGGGTATAGGCAAGTGTATCATATGGAAAGAAAATACTACTGACGCTTAAAAGTTAGAGCACTGACTCAGAATCGCAACTTTGGAAGACTTTCTATGACTTGTTTATGAAAGTTCTTCAAATTTCATGGAAGGGACCAACACTGTGGTACAGTGTGTTAAGCAGCCATTTGCAACATTGGAATCCCCTATCAGAATGCTGTCACTCTGCTTTTCAAATAAATAAAGATTTTTTAGAAATATAAATTTATTTCACCAACTCCAATCTTGTTTAGACAAGGCCATACATATTCAAAGTGGAAGTACTCTCCTCCCTTCAGAGAAAGATACCGCCTTCTTTGATGGCCTATTCTTCCCGCTGGCATCTCACTCACAGAGATCTTTCATTTAGGTCATTTTTTTTTTTTTTTTTTGCCATAGAGTCTTGGCTTTCCATCCCTGAAATACTCTCATGGGCTTTTTAGCCAGATCTGAATGCCTTAAGGGCTCATTCTGAGGCCAGAGTGCTGTTTAGGGCATCTGCCTTTCTATGAGTCTGCTGTATCTCACTTCCCATGTAGGATTATTCTCTCCTTTTTAATTCTATCAAATATTATTTGCAGACACTGGTCTTATTTATGTAATCCCTTTGACAATCCTATCTTTTTGATCAATTATGAATTGAACACTTTAACAAGTAAGATGGCATTGGTACATGCCTCCTTGATGGGATTGAATTGGAATCCCCTGGCACATTTCTAGCTCTACCATTAGGGGTAAGTTTGAGTGAATGTGTACCTAACTGTATATCTCCTCCCTCTCTTATTCCCACTCTTATATTTAACAAGGATCACTTTTCAGTTAAATTTAAATGACTAAGAATAATTGTGTGTTAATTAAAGAGTTCAACTATAGCCTTGGTAGCTAATGACAAGAGCCTTGGATGATTACTGACATCATAAATAAGAGTGTCAATTGTTAAATCAACAATGGGAGTCACTGTGCACCTGCTCCCCATGTAGGACCTCTGTCCTTAATGTGTTGTACTATGTGAATTAAAGGAAACTACTACCCAAACAGTACTCTATACTTTGTGTGTCTTTGTGAGTGTAGTCTGTTGAAATCTTTACTTAGTATATAATAAATTGATCTTCTGTATATAAAGATAATTGAAAATGAATCATGATGACTAATGGGATGGGAGAAGGAGTGGGAGATGGGATGGTTGTGGGTGGAAGGAAGGTTATGGGGTGGTAAAAGCAGCTATAATTCAAAAGTTGTACTTGGAAATTTATGCGTATTAATAAAAGTTAAGCTCTCTGCTGTGGCCAGGAATGCAGTGGAGGATGGCCCAAGTCCTTGGGCCCTGCACCCCATGGAAGACCAGGATAAGCACCTGGCTCCTGCCATCGGATCAGCGTGGAGCACTGGCTGCAGCACCCCGGCCGCAGTGGCAATTGGAGGGTGAACCAACAGCAAAGGAAGACATTTTTCTCTCTGTCTCTCTCTCTCTCACTGTCCACTCTGCCTGTCCAAATATTATATATATTTTAAATAAAATATTTTTGAGATTCCCTACAATTTTCTCATAATGCACACTTCCCATGAACATTTTGAAGATCCCACATGTAGATTAACAATTAAAGTTAGAGCCAACTCCAAAGTAAAATTTGACATGTTATTTAGATCTTACAATATATCATGTACTCAGTACTTCTGTTTTATTGCATTGATTGATTATAGATAAAATAATGGAGTTTCCCATGATGACACTCCTTTATAGAGAGTAGCTGACATGTACGCAAACACATCACTTTATTCCACAGCCAACTGTTCATCAGTGTATTATCTAATCAGGATGACCATGATCCAAGATGGCTGAATAGGGTATAGCCACGCTGACTTCAGCTACTCTGGGATAAAAAGAAAAAAAAAAGAAAGAAAAGAAAAAGGAAGAAGAAGGAGGAGGAGGAGGAGGAGAAGAAGGAGGAGAAGATGGAGAATGGGAGAGGGAAGAGGAAGAGGAGGAGAAGAGGAGGAGGAAGAGAAAGAGAGGAAGAGGAAGAAGAAAGACAAAGGGGGTCTGACTGATAGAAAGTTTGGATGGAGAAGTGAAAACCAATGAGAACTCTGTGAAATAAGAGGAGAGAAGACAGAGACACTGCTACATCTAGCTGCCTGGGACAGTTAACTGTGGACTGTGAGACACTAACTTACCGAGTAAAGGTAGAGAGAAATTGGCACGTGTTCCGGCACTGGCAATTTTAGCTGAGAGTAAATTCCAGAGCCACCCACTGACTTTTACTACTGCCTGGGGAGCTGAGGAGGCTTGGAGCTGGGAAGCAGTACTGCCTCACTCCCCTCCACTGCCCTCTGTAGAGCACTGGACTTGGCCTTGAATAGTCATGCTGTGGGCCTCTCTTCTGCTCCTGCCAGAATCAGTCAGTCAGAGTCAGGAAAACTTGTGGGGCAAAACACAGACTCCCATCATCCTGCAACTGTGGGAGGTTTTGGGCATTAAACCCCTACATTCTATGCTTCTCCTCAGCTTCTGAGAGCTTGCATCAGAAGCAGCCTATTAAAAAATCTGTTCCCGCCCTGGGAAATCTGGGTAATGTTGCCCCTATATCCTGCTACACCAGGGTAACAGTTAGTTCTACATTTCTCAGTCCTGCTGGAATCTACCCAGTAGACCTTCAGAATAATTTACCTGTCTTCCATCTCACTCCGTACTCATTCCCACCAGAGAAAAATTGCCTGTAAATATTGTAGTCAACCTATAGGATGGAGCAGGATGCAGTTCATATTCCCTACTCCCAGGACTAGGATTGTTGGTGCGATAAGCCACAGCACCAGTTGGACTCACATAACAGGACTAGAAGGAGGATCTATCTAGATCATGCAGTCCTAGAGTCCTGTGGAAGCCAGACTTGGCCTTGAAAGTGCAGGGTGCCTCTCTTCTGCTCCTGCCAGAATCAGTCAGAGTCAGAAATGGATGCTTCATTTTCTCTAATGAAATGTAAGTAAAATCACATATTCCTGATTAAACTACTATTTACCAAAGTTGATTGTGCCAAAAGCCCAGGCATCACCCAGGTTTGCCAGTTGGATAAGAAGACAGTCACTTTTTTCTCCCCCAGCTGTTGCTGGCTATAACAGTCCCAGGGAGACTGACTGAGAACTCTTCTGTGGGTCAAAGATACACATCCTAGGATACCCATATTCATCTCAAAGTCACACTTCTGTCCTTATTAACTGCAGCAGACAAGACCACTATGTCACTTATAGACACAACTGACAAAAGAAATCGCCTAAAGACTATAGTCCTGGCCTCACCTAGAACCAATGCCAAATCAACAAACCAAGTGATACCCTGCATTCTAGCTAAACCATAAATTCTTTTCCAATAAAACTTATTCCACAAAGAAAGGATGATTACACCAGATGCACAGACATCAACATAGAGACACAGGAGACATGAAGAAGCAATATAGCATTTAATATAGCATTTACATCCATCTAAAAGAATATGTTAGATCCTGAATTGAAGGAAGTCTATGAAATGCCAAATACAGAATTTAAAATAATGATTGTAGGAGAACTCAATGCAATTCAAGAAAATGCAGATAGATTAAAGCAATGAGAAATTCAATCATGGACATGAATGAAAATATTAGTAAGGAGATAGTAATCATTAAGAAGCACCAAATAGAAATTTTGGAGATGAAGTCTTTAATCAATGAAATAAAAACTATGAGTGCTTTAAAGCAGAGCAGACCAAGTGCACGTAAGAATTTATGACCTTGAGGAAAAGACTTTTGAAATAACCCAGTGAGGAAAAAATAGAAACAAAAGAATGAAAAAGAATGAAAAACGTCTACTTGAAATATGGGATACGATTACATGACAAAATGTACCACAGCTATTCCTGAAGGAGAAGAAAAGGTAAAAAGTGCTGAGAATCAGCTAAATGAAGTAATAGTTGAACATTCCTAGATCTTGATAGAGATGTGGACATCCAGATCCAAGAAGCCCAAAGTACCTCAAGCAGAATCAACCAAAAAGGACCTTCTCCAAGGCATATTGTAGTAAAATTATCAAAAGTTAAGGACAAGTAGAGAATCATAAAGACAGTAAGAAAAAATCATCGGGATCAGTGCTGTGTTGCAGCAGGTTAAAGCCCTGGCCTGAAGTGCTGGCATCCCATATGGGTACAGGTTCTACTCCCAGATGCTCCTCTTCTGATCCAGTTCTCTGCTATGGCCTGAGAAAGCAGTAGAAGATGGTGCAAGTGCTTGGTACCCTGAACCCCGTGGGAGACCCAGAGAAGCTCCTGACTTCTGGCTTCAGATCATCTCAGCTCTGGCCACTGTGGCCATATGGGGAGTGAACTAGTGGATGGAAGACCTCTCTCTCTGTATCTACTTCTCTCTGTAACTCTTTCAAATAAATAAAATAAATCTTTTTAAAAAATGAGAGAGAAGTAAGGTAGAGAACTCACCAACACCATACCAGCCTTACAAGAAATTCTGAAGGGTATCCTGCATTAGAAGTAAACATCATAAAAATGCATGACACCACCAAATTTGCTAGCAGAGCAGTATAATTGGTATCCAGTCAACAAAATGGCACTTCTTAGTTCTTATTTGTGGATACTTACCTGAATGTAGATAGATTGAATTTTCCAGCCACAACTTATATTGACTGAACGGATAAAAAACCAAGAACCCTCTATATGCAGCCTACAAGAAACTCATTTCATAAACAAAGATATACATAGACTGAAAGTGAAGGCTTAGAAAAAGATATACCAGGCAAATAAACAAAAACGATCAGGAGTAGTACCCTGATATCAATAAAACATACTATGATAAACTGCCGTTACCAATCACAGGTTTTTTTCTCTAAATGATTGCAATCGAAATAAATAGCTCTTGAACCTACTGGTTAGTCAAGAGAGAAAAGTAAGCATAGCAAGGGAAAAAAAACATATACACATGAAATGTGTGTGTATATGTGTGCATACATATCTAATATATATGCATATATCTAATATTTATCTGTCCAAATATCAAAATTCATGGTATTGCAATGATAACACCCAGGGGAAAATAAAAATCTCATCAGCAATCATAAGTTGCTTAACTATAATATCAAAAAATACATTCTTTGTCATACTTAACAACTATCTGCTGGTACATTGGATCTTCCTTTGCAGCTTTTTCATCTTTTATTTTATTTTGCTTAAAATCTCTCTCCCTCTCAAATAAATGAAAAAATAATTTAAAGTTAAAAATAAAGCAATAATGATCATAGAATGATAGCCTAAGTTGTCAATCAACATCCAACTTCTGTTATTTTTCCCTGCTCAGTATATGTATATACATGCACATTATATGTTCATATAAGTGTATATATATGTACATTATATACATGTGTACGTATATAAGCAACATACATGTGTGTGTACATACCCCTTAATAGGTGTATCTATATTTACCCACACACATATGAATATTAGGGCCTTAGAATAAATAGTGATACCCTGACTCCTTCTTACTTTTGCTTCATATATTTATGATGCCTGTCTATAACTTTTATGTATCTCTCAAATCATTTCAATTGTGTATGTTTTGTATTCTTAACTAAGTTGAGTTCAGGATAAAAATTCTCTCTTTCAGTTTCTTAATAGCATAGGTACATAAGGTCTTGAATTTAAGAGCAAAATTTTGTATGCTTGTATATTTTTAGAGAATTTATTGGATTCTGAAAGGGGTCCATTACCCAAAGAAATTTTAAAGGTCTCATAAAAACTCTAGTTCACATTCATTATTTTATGACCTCTAGTATTTCATACCTAGCAGAAAAGGAAAATGGCTTGGCCAAGGTTTACAGTGTAATATATATTACATTAACTAATGAGAGAGTGGCACTAGAATGTGGTTACCTGACTAGCAGCAAAGAGTGTCACTTTCACTACATCAATCTATGTTTAGATTTTTAGTCAATATTTGCTGCAGCCTTGTGCTCCCCATAGTTTTGGAAACAGCAAAGAAAATGATTGATTGTTGCAGACCCATTTTTAAAAAGATACGCAGTTGAATAATTTCTTCTGAACACCATAAAGATACCTATATAGCTTATACTGTTCTGAAGTATTGACCTAAGGTCAGAGTAAATTTCAGTGATGAGGGTGATGAACATTCCAAGGAAGTGACTTCAGTTTTTAGCAAGAATGATACTGGAGTGAATTCAGTGGTGATGTCTTGTTATGAATGTTATTCTTCCTCCAATTTGCCTCATCCTGACTTTATCTATGAAAAAATTTATATTTATATTTCAAGACAATTACAGTGGTAGGGAAACGAATGAGGACTGTTTTTCATTTTGCAGAGCTTGTGGCACAAATCCAGACGCCATCATATCTAGAGTTCTTTTATTTTTTTCCTGCCCTAGACTTTTTGATTGAGGAGTAAATTTTTTCCTGTGAATATTTTCCCAATTTTCACTTGCATTGCCTTTGTGTTTGATTGGCCATGTGCTCCCATAGTGTATACAAGAAACAGTTCTTTCTCAGCACTTCTAAGTCCTGTAAAATAAAACACACTCCACTTTCACAAGCTTCAATCTTTAAAGCACTGAATGGCTTCAAGAGTTCAGAATCTTCTTTTCTAGGCTCATCTTCCCACTTAAGAAAGCAGTTTAGGTTTCACTAGTCCCACCCAGCTATTCTGTTTCCCTGAAAAGCACAAAGGATACCAAGAAGTAGATGATCTTTTGAGAAAACTCGGAGTTTGTAATCTATTTCCTGCTGAAAATGACTTCAAAAGTAAATTTGAGTCAATTTTGAAAGGCAAAGAAAAATCTCTCAGTTCTATCTCAGTCAATATTACTTGTGACTTCCCACCTCTTACCTTAAGCTTTTCTTACTTTCTTTCTTCTCTATTCCACCTTGTTAAGGATCAGAGTCCAGTCAATCAAAAGATACGAGGGATAAATATGTGACATTTCTATATAAAAGCATCATATAAGAAATTCAGTGCCTGGAAATAAGCTGAGATGAAGTGAATTTGAAAGTCTATAGTGATGATGCTACCTTGCCTATTAGCAATGCAATGAAAATAAAATCTAAAAATGGATTTGGACCACAGATATAAGTGGAGTAGCTTTACAATACTCAGAAATTTTACTGAGTATCTACTACGAACACTACACTATGAACACCTACAGAAGAAAATATCAACTTGACAATGTCTTGACAACTTGACAACTTGAGGGAATATCAACTTGACAATGTCTAACTCTTGAGAGACTAATATAAATAATGAAATGGAAACATAGGCTTGTGAAATTAAAAAGTAAGTCGTAAGTGATTGGTATAGACAAACATTAAAGGAGCTTCCAGAAACTCTTTTTTCAGTCCTTAAAGTGTTTTCTTTTTATTTATTTTATATTTTATTTATTTATTTGAGAGGTATAGTTACAGACAGTGAGGGAGAGAGACAGAGAGAAAGGTCTTTTGTCCATTGGTTCACTTCCCAAATGGCCGCAATGGCCAGAGCTGTGCCAATCCGAAGCCAGGAGCCAGGAGCCTCCTCCCCATCTCCCACATGGATTCAGGGGCCCAAGGACTTGGACCATCTTCTACTGCTTTCCCAGGCCATAGCAGAGAGCTGGATTGGAAGAGGAGCAGTTGGGAATAGAACAGGCATTCGCATGGGATGCTGGCGCTGCAGGTGGAGGATTAACCTACTGTGCCCCGGTGCCAGCCCCTTTAAGGTGTTTTATAAGTAAACTTTATAGTAACTGGGGATTCTCACATGCAAGATCTATTATTCTTGTATTACTATCATAAAGTTACTAGGTCCCATTTCACAGACAGGTAAAAATGGGAACAAACCCAAACGTCCATCAACTGAAGACTGGATAAAGTAATTATGGGATATATATATACCATGGAATGCTACACAGTGATAAGAAAAAGATGAAATCCTGTCTTTTGCAACAAAATGGATGAAACTAGAAAACATCATACTTAGTGAAATAAGCCAGTTCCAAAAGGACAAATAACACATGTCCTCCCTGATGTGTGGTAACTAATAGAGAACCTAAAAGGTAATGTATTGATGTGAAATTTACACTTTTGAATAGCCCTTGTCCCAAATATTGAGGAACATGTTTTTGAATATACTATTTTATTAACTCTTTATTTAGTATGGAGTTTATCTTATATGTATAAAGTTGTTCGAACGTAGATATTAGTAAAAAATAAAAAATGGGAATAGGAGAGAGAGGAGGAAGATGGGTGGGAGTGTGAGTGGGAAGTCACATATGATGGAAGAATCACTATATTCCTGAAGTTGTATTTATGAAATTCATGGAATTTATATACCTTAAATCAGAATTCTGGGGGGAAAAGAGGTGGAGTCTAGGGAGACGAAATCTAAGCCTTAGCAAGTCTGCTATACTCAGATCAGCACCTTAGTAAGTAGTAGAATGAAGAATTGAAATAGAGATTCTTGGTTAATAGAATAAGAAAATCTAGAGAAATATTCAGATTTCTCTGAAGCTTCGGGCATGCAGAAATGTCTCAATTTTTTGTCTCACCACCTTTCTCACTGCTTACAAAATTAGCAGAGGTCTCTGCTTTGGAAGACAATATGTGCTTCTCTCAGGATCTATCCCTAGTTTCCCCCTTGGATATCACATAAACAATTGTGATCAGATCCAATTTCTGGCTATGGAAGCGCTATACTTGCTAAATGATAAAAAATACTATGACTAGGATAAGCAGAAACAAAGATGCTGTCAGGAACCAGGAGGGCAAGCATTAGGTTAAATCCTAAGGAAGAAACAAACACTGAATATAAAGTACTCAATAGAAAATTGGATAAAGAAGAGTTTCTTGATTATGCAGGACTCTATCATGACAACAGATTTAAACAAAATACTTTTATAGGCCGGCGCCGTGGCTCAACAGGCTAATCCTCTGCCTTGCAGCGCTGGCACACCGGGTTCTAGTCCCGGTTGGGGCGCCGGAGTCTGTCCCGGTTGCCCCTCTTCCAGGCCAGCTCTCTGCTGTGGCCAGGGAGTGCAGTGGAGGATGGCCCAAGTGCTTGGGCCCTGCACCCCATGGGAGACCAGGAGAAGCACCTGGCTCCTGGCTTTGGCTCAGCATGGTGCGCTGGCCGCGGCGGCCATTGGAGGGTGAACCAACGGGAAAGGAAGACCTTTCTCTCTGTCTCTCTCTTTCACTGTCCACTCTGCCTGTCAAAAATAAAAAAAATACTTTTATTTCTTTATTTGAGAGGTAGAGCTACTGACAGGCAGAGGGAGAGGCAGAGAGAAAGGTCTTCCATCCACTGGTTCACTCGCTAAATGGCCACAATGGCCAGAGCCTGGAGTTTCTTCCTGGTCTCCCACACAGGTGCAGGAGCACACGCACTTCTGCCATCTTCCACTGCTTTCCCAGACCATAAGCAGAAAGCTTGATTAGAAGAGGAGCAGTCGGGACACAAACCTGTGCCCATACGGGATGCTGGCATCGCAGAGTGGAGGCTCAGGCCATTAGACAACAGTGCTGGCCTGAAACCAAATTTTAAATCCCTTGCAGACCCTAGGGAATAGTTCTATCATTCTGTCCAGATGATTCTTGGAAATGTAGACAAAGATCTCCATGCCACAGAAAGAAGAAATAAGGAAATGAAAATAGAAAATATAATAGACTCATTGAAAACATGGATAAAGAGATTAAAAGGATGGGCAACAGAGATTGCTAGAAATAATATGCTAAATAGGTCAGGATAACTCAGCATTTGACAATGTCCTGAGGAAGATCCAGAGAACAGTCCGTTTACTTGCGTGACAAGGAATGCACCAGTGCATTGGTTGGTGGCTGTCTTCTGCATGTCAGCCATAATAGTAGAAGCTGCTACTACAGAACTAAGCTCTTTAATATCAGAGGGGACGATCCTGAAGTAATAGATGTTACAGATAATCTGCCCAGCATTATGATCTGAGTTACTTTTCAGACCTAGTACATAGTTATTGAAAATGAGGCTGAATTATCAGGAAGAAAGACTTTTAACATGAAATTTATTCAGTAACGACATTGTCCTCCAGTCTGGTAACTAAAATCATATGTTGAAGAAAGGATAATTCTTAGACTACTAGGGTTGTTGGACAAGAGAGTGAGTGTGCACTGATACTCAGAGACACCCAAAGTGTCACTACACAATGAAGGTCAAGTGATAAATGTAGAGATTTTTCATGGCCAGCCCATGGTGGTTGTTTCCATTTCCAACAATATAATTAGATTTACTTGATAATTTAAACAACATTCATATTAGATCCTGTGTCTGTAGGGTATGAGTCAATTTAAGTAGGTATAAATAAATTATAGCCTCTGAATTTGACTCTTTTTATACTCAATCAAGTCGGTAAATCAAAAACAATATCATATCTCAAAATAAATGACAGAACTTAGTTTACCCTTAAATTTCTAATGAATGACCATGGTAGCCTAGATTTAATTCCGCAATTATTCCCTATAAAAGTCAGAAGAGTCCAAGAGGATCAAGTAAACTTCTCAAAACTCAACCAAGTAGCAGCAACTTGCTAAAAATGGTCAAGGTACAAGACAGATTAATGTGACCTAAGAAAATATTTGCAGCTATTAATCTGGAAAATATTTCCTTTCCATACCCATAAAGATAAGAAGAAATCATCATATAAGAAGACATTTAAATTCTTACTCAGGGTTTTTATCAACTCTCTCACTCTTCATGAAAGAATTTTGACCATATTATTATTCCATAGAACCTCACATTGGCTTAAAATATCAACAACATATTTTAATTATATACATGATCAAGATATTTCATGAACATTGATAGCTTTGGTAACACATTTTGCATCTGAAGGGTGATGATAAACTTTATGGCATTCTGGGAATCTTTTGGAGTTCACTTGTCTGGAACAGGCAAAGAAATCTCACTCAAAATAAAGGAAATTATTGCATCTCCCACCCCTAGTGCTAATAAAGAAACATGCTCTGAGGTGTTGTTTTTGATTTCTGGAAGCAGCATATTCTACATTTAGAAGCAGCATATTCTACATTTTTTGGAAGTTGTTGTAATCCATACGCAGGGTGACAAGAAGGCTTTGGTGAAAGCACTCGGGTCTGTGAAGACCATGCAGCTGAAAAAGCCATATTGCATAAGAGTAAGGAAAAGATAACTACACATTTATAGCAAGCAGTAAAACAAGAATTATAGTATAAGCTGAAGAAAATCCATGCCATTTCCAGCAGAGAATTATGTGTAACTTAAAGAAACAGCTTCAGGCATGCTAGTGGGTTTTTAGAGATTTACCAGTTGATAGGACAGCCAGCGATCAGACAGCCAGAACTGCACATCAGACCCTCAACATTGTTAAGTTTCAGTATGTTTAGTGATAAAACACCAGCAGGTGGACGTCATAAAGTGAAAACCACACCAGAAATGGGTCAGAGCAGCTATTCAGTAGACGGCCCAAGCCCTGTGACTTCCATTGCTGTTGCACTAGTGCTGCCTATGCAGCTCAAACCTGTAATCATATGGATTCCCTTTGCCCACATTAGATGGGGAGAAAAATGCTGCTGATTCACAAATGGGTAGCACTGGTATACTGCATGAGATTAAAAACAGATGCTTGGGGACTGGCACCGTGGCACACTGGGTTAATCCTCCGCCTGCAGTGTCGGCATCCCATATGGGCTCCTGTTCTAGTCCCGGTTGCTCCTCTTCCAATCCAGCTCTCTGCTATGGCCTGGGAAAGAAGTAGAAGATGGCCCAAGTCCTTGGGTGCCTGCACCTGCATGGGAGTCTGGGAAGAAGCACCTGGCTCCTAGCTTCAGATCGGCACAGCTCTGGCCGTGGCTGACATTTGGGGAGTGGACCAACAGAAGGAAGACCTTTCTCTCTGTCTCTCCCCTTCACTGTCTGTAACTCTACCTGTCAAATAAATAAATCTTTTAAAAAAACCCATATGCTTGCTGTGTTACAGCTGGAATAAGATCACTAAGACTGAATAATTTAAACGGGGACAAAATTCATTCCCTACAGCTTTGAAGGCTGAGAAGGGCAAGATGGGGATTTTAGTATGAGGACATTCATGCTTCACCCTTACATGGCAGAATGTTGGAAGGCAAAATGACAAATGCTATGTAAAGTATCTTTTTTAAAAAGATTTTATTTATTTCCTTGAATGTCAGGGTTATGCAGAAAGAAGAGAGGCAACTAAAGTTCTGTGCATTTGGAAATTCTGCTACATTCTTTACTCATCCATGAATTACATTGTCGCAGTTGACATTTTTTAGTAGTAAATATCTGATATTTCAATAATCTTGTATTATAGTTAGTTTTATATTTGATATTTTAATAATGCTCAAGCTTCATTATTCCTTTTACATTTCTCTGTTACAAAAGCTACAGAATCTTAGTGATTCTATTTAAAAAGAATACATGCCTTTTTCCTGCAATGTAAACTTAAAATATGTTATCTCAAAAACTAAAAAAAAAGAAAGGAAGAAAGGAGAGTGGGAGGGAGAGAGGTGGAGGGGAGAAGGAAGGAATATTATTACGTTCTTAGAGTTGTATCTACAAAGCACATTGAACCTGTTAAAAACTAATTAAAACTTAAACACAAAATTTTGTAAAATTTTACAAAAGAAAATGGAATACACAAATAATACTTATTATCAGGTTGTCAGCTCAGTTTGGTGTGCTACTCCTCCAGGGTGAGTCACTCACTCTTGTGTGGTAAAGCTATGACTTACTCCACATTTCTGGATAGAAACTGAGTCAGTTCCTTGATTTTCTTTCAGGAATAGAAAATCGTTTCTACAGAAAAGAAGCAATTGTTTCCTTAGCAATAAAGTTATTGAACATACTGACTGAGTAAACAGCTCTGTTCTCTCCAGGGCACATTCAGAGGAATTGTTAATTCTTATCATGGAATATGATGTATTTTTATGTTTTATCCTTGATAAGAGAACAAAAAAATTGTACTAGGAATTTTAAGCAGATTTCATTGTAGAGGTTTCAAATATGCTGACTTGCACAAGACTTTCTGGGTAAGTCCATCAACCTACTTCATTTTTTTAAGATGATGAATAATATAAAATAACTTTTTATTTTATAGTTATTGGAAGACAGAGGGGGGATGGAGGGGAAAGGAACAGAAAGAGAGAAGAAGGTGGGGAGAGAGAGAAAGAGAGAAGAGAGAGAGAGAGAGAAATCTCCCTTATGCTGGCTCACTCCCCAAGTGGCCACAAGAGTTGGGAATAGGAGTTCTGAAACCAGGAGCCTGGAACTCAATCCAGATCTCCTACATGAATGGTGAGGACTGAACTAGTTGAGCCATTACTTGCTGCCTCTTAGGTTTTACTTTATCAGGAAGCTGGAATTGAAGGCCAGAGCTGAACTGAACTTGAAACTGAACCCAGGTACGTTGATGTGAGAAGCAAGTGTCTAAACATTTTAATCACTATGCCAAATTCTCACAATTAAAATAATTTTTTTTACATTCCATTCATGTTTTCTCTTCCTACAAACCCTTTCATAATTTTGTCAGTTTCAGAATCATTGTGTGAAAGTCAAGTGTAGAAACTCTCCTGAGCCATATCGTCTCATCTAAAATTATGCAGGAGACGTGTAACATGATGTGGAGGCAAAATTATGAAGCAGAACACTGCTCTCCCTCCAAATCACTGTGCCCCTCTTCCTTCCCATCTCTGTTCTCTCTCCCTTTGTCACTTTTTTTTTCTTTTTAGGGTTTTCACTCTAGTCTAACATATTGTTGCCTCATATTTAGATCACAGTAATAATCTCCTAACCATTTGAACTACTTCAATTTTCTTTCACTCTTTAATAAACCCCTACACTCTGTTGTCAGATTTCTGTTCATTATAGAATGTTTCTCATCACTACCTGGTATATGGTAAGCATGTAACAAATAACTGCTCAAAAAACCGATGATTCTGTTGCTCAAATACCTATAGTGGCCCTCTCTTGCTTAACAAATTTAACTTGAAGTCAAACACTATAATTACATGTTAGGTGTAGATGAAAGTTATGATTATGATCGAAATTAAGACTGAATAATAATTTGGGTTCCACAAGTTGACATCAGAATATTGTATAGAATGTCTTGAATTTTCTACTTACTATTTGTTGAATTCTTTATTTAATAGAGGGATAAGCTTGTAATTACAAGGAAAATTGAAAGTATGTCATTGTAAAAATGAAAAGGAAAACAAGAAAAGAAGAAGGAGGGATGGAGTGCTTGATGGGAAATATCATTTGCTCTTAAAATTATATATATGAAATACATGAAATTTGTTCCTTTTATATAAATAAAAAAATTAAAAATAATAAAATCAAACAACTATGTACTGGGTAATGCGTTGTTTATTTTTTACAAGTGGACAAACTTATTTCACAAATAGGAAAACAGACTTAGATAAAATAATCTGTTCATGATCACCAAGCTGATAAAAATAGACCCAGAATTCAAAATGCACTTATGATGATTGTTTTGTAGTGCTTTTCTTTTTGAGTAGAGATGATAATACTCTAAATGTTAAAAAATTAACACTGCGTAAATTTCTCTTTATAAGAACCGTGAGTTTAGCTGCAGATTAAGAATTTTCTTTGGTGATGAAGGCTTCCAACTACCCTGGAAGATCTGAGGGATTTGGGGAGCCCAGGAAATGCATCCTATATGCAGCTGTGAATTGAAGCTTGGTGTGAGGGGCTTTGACCACAAACTCCAGAACACACAACAGTCTTCCACCCCTCAGAGTTATAGAGACGGTGAAGTGTTTAAAGAAGTTCATAAACACCCAGGGATCCTTCCGTATTCACGTAATTGCTGTACCTACCTAGGAATCCTTTCTTAAACCAAATTGAACCTACTGAGTTAGCAAGTAACTTCCACACACCCTGGCATTTCATCTCCACACTTTTTACCTCTTCCTGCTTCTTTAACAGGCTGATAAGGAAGCCTGTGGGAGCTGGAGGGGCTCAGAAACCACTTCCCCCCTTGACTCCACTGGGGCTTTGTGCACTGCTTGATCCCTTGGAGATTGCCAGTGCTGGAAAAGCAGTTTTGACTTCCCTTTGGCCTGGGCAAATCATAAAGGGAACTTAAAGCAAGAAATATTTTACAGTATTCTCCCCCTCCTTTCAGGCCCCATGATAGCTGTCTAGTCCACAGGTTGAGGCTAATGCACATGGAAAGGGAAAGAAATCATCTCTGCGTGTGCTCTTCTGACATTTTGATAAGAGCACAGGGATGGGAAGGCAGCATAACTCGTAAGCTATGCTTTTAAAGGCACAGCTTTGCAGTGCTGCTCAGAAGGCTCAGTGGGCACCTTTCAGTCTGCTGGAGAGGTTGAAAGCAGAGGAAGAAAAATCAGACCCACAGAAACACATTGTCAGGCGTGGCAAGCTGCCTCTATAATTTATTATATCATATTTATTAATAATTCTGTCCATTTCTGTGTAAGGAAAATGGTACTTTTGATTTAAATTTTTATTAGGGGAGATTTTTCTTGGCTATTTGGTTGTTTATAGTATTTGAATTTATTTAAGACTTAGAAAGTACTTTAAAATTGATCAATATAATTTTATATGTCATAAAATAATATAAAATTACTATGTTATAGTATAATAATTATATATACAATTATATACTATAGTGATATTTTTAGTAAAAAGTTTTCTTTAAGTGGAAGATTATTCAAACCTCAACATGGACAAATTAATCATCAGGCTGCCTTGGAGAGGAGGTATCTCCCCTTTCTTATCAGTCCAGAAGGTAAACATTGTTGAATTTTTCCAGCCATTTTGTACAAAGTGGCTCCTGATGCCAGACCACTAGTTGGTGGAGGCTTTGTCTCATTAGGATGCTTGAGATGGTAATACCTAGATTGATCTCTGAAAGTGAATATGAATTACCTAGAAGAAACGAAGAGTGAAGAGCCATCCAAGCTCCTAAGTTGTTGGCATGGAGTACATGACCATGTTCTGAAGGGAAACCAAAAGGTCAGGTTGGCTGGGACAGACAGGAAGACATGACGTAGTTTAACCTGGAGCCAGTCAGAGACCTTCTTAGAATACGGATATTAACTAAGCTACTTCTGTGTCTTAAAAACATTCTATTAGGACCTTATTATTCACATCAGTGCTTCTTAAAATTTTCCATGTGCATTCCACTTAAAAGCAGAAAAGGAGAAAATATCTGTGGTTATCTAATGGACTCTACTTGGAAATTATTTTTAGCCTTTCCATTTCACATTTTATTTTGAAATTTGTGCAGAGTTACAATAATATATATTTAAATATACCAAAGTAATTCATACCTACCTTGCTAATGATTTGAATACAAAATTACATTTAACATTGAAATGTCAATCCAGGTAAAACCTCAAGCAATATAACTGCTAACTATTTTATTCCTATGTAACATGGTTAAAAACTCAAACTTTAAAGGAAATAGGGAAGTGAGGATCAAGTGCAGGCTTTTTCCTTACTGGTTAGGTGGCCTTGGGCAGCTTCATTAAACTTTCTGTGACCTGATATATCCTCAGCAGCATTACCTAACTCACAGAGATATTGGAAGAATTTAATCGGCTCATGTTGCCTTTGGCATAGATCCAGCAGAGTTAACACTGTATATAGGAAACTGGCTATTGTTATTGTAATAATATTAGTATATTTGTATTAACTATTATTACTGCAATTCCCATTATGGTAATTAGTTTGAGTTACAGCTATGGGAGAGGACATCAAGTGAATAGGATGGTGCCAGCAGGTCAAATGAGGAAATACAGGCTCACTATGTTCCTAAGCAAGTAGATATTCTCCCATTGCTTCCAACCCAGTGTCTAATGGGCCTGGACATCCATCGCCTTAGGGTCCAACAGTGCTGAAGCCCCACAAAGCTGGTGCTGAGCAGACAGCAGGATGAATTGCCTCTGGCACAGCATGCACTAATAGAGTGCACTGGTAGGCTGAGAGGAAGGGGGGCAGAGGGAGGATGTATTAATGATGAGCCTCCTACAAAAACGGAAGAGATCAGGGAAAGATTAGCTGAACTGCTGATCTTGCACAGGGAGGCCAGCTGTGAGAGGTTAATGGAACATTAGGAGAAGAAAGAAATCCATAGACAGCTGGCTGCTACCTGGGATGATGGCTTTGAGTCATCAGATTCCAAACCACCATATACAACAGTCACAGCTGGAGTTTGAGTTATGACCCTATCACTGCAAGGTTTGCTGAAACGGTTTGTTGATCCTGCCATGTGGGAGCCTGGGCTCAAAGAGACAATGTGTTAATCCATAGGGTGCTGCCCAGAAGCCCCTAGTTCCTTTCTGAGAGACTAGTGTCCTACAGGATGGTACATGATACAAAGGACTTAAAGAAGAGGTTTTTGGATGTTCTGCTCAGTCTATTCATATACTCGATGCCCAAGACAGAAATTCATCAATTTTGATCCAGAAGGAACATAAGAAAGGTTTTCTGATCCCTGAAATTAACTTAAGGCATTTTTAAGAATTTAAAGAAAAATCTTAAATTTTTGTTAACCCTTTTACAACTGATTGTTCATGGCATAGAAAACTCCCTCAGACAGACTGAGAGGACCTTTGTCTTGGTCAGCTACCAGCTTCCACTTCTTCTCCAGGAGACCTTAACCAACTTTTGAAGAAGTGTCAAATGCCTATTGATGTTAACTCATGGGGACTGTAATCAGTCAAAAGAAAAGCCAATGTATGATCAAAGGTTGGCTAATTCAAATGGTTGTTCTCTGGAAATGAAAATTGAAGCAGAAAATATATAGAGAGAATATTTTAGGATTTCATTGGATCCCAGGGGACACTGGAATCTACCTATTAATAGACCACTGTTGTGTTTTTGTTTCCTATTCGCTTTGGCTGCCTTTGTTTTTAAAAATTTTAAAGTATTACCACAATCTCCCAGGAAATGTGAGTTGCCAATATCTTTCCAACAATAGTTTAGCCTTTGGTGGAAGAAACCTAGGAAAACGATAATTGTTAAGACACTAGATGCAATTCCACGTTTCTTTCTTATCTCTGAAAAAGTACCGTGGGAAACAATTTCAGGAACAACTTTGAGTCTACTGTTACATAGTTTTAAAATACTTTCTCAAGCTTCATTACTTTATTATCAACATAAAAATGGACTTTTAAGAACAGATTATAATTACTTAGATTAAATCTGTTTTAGAATGTTTACAAGAAGGGCTACAATAATTCCTTGCATCCTTGTACATACACAACTTTGTATGTTCTCACCATTGCAGATAGGCTGTGGCACCAAATTTGTTTTTCCAATCTTTGCATCTGTATGTAGACATGTGCCATTTTGGCCAATGTGATATTAGCAAATGTTGCATAAGGAGAGACTTACAAAGGGTTTGCACACTGAAGCTCACTGTATTGTTTGTAGTGGGAAGACTAAGACCAAGATGAGAAGAAGCCTGACTTAGCCTGGATACATAAAGAATTGAAGCTCTGGGTACAGCCTGGAGAAGGTAAATTGCATTAGTGTGCTCCTTGTATAGCATCCAGTCATACCTGAATCAACACATAACCCAATGCTCAACACTATCTCATTAATTTCCTGCCAAGTTCTAAAGACCTAGGTTAATCCAGTCCAATCTGGTAGCCCAGAGAATTATGCCCAAGTGTAATAGCTATTGTTTTACCTTTGGATGGAGAGATTTTTATTTGGCACTAAATAACTAAATAATTAGTATATAATATATATACTATATATATAATATATATACTATATATATAAAATATATACTATATATATAGTATATATATAATATACTATATAATTAGTATATAACTAAATAATTAATATCAAAATGTGAATGTTATAACAAAAATTTAAGATATGTTGCATTACCTTTCACACTGGAAAGAAAGAAGAGCATGGCAGAGAGACTGGCAGCAAAGGCTGGACAAATTGGCTATTGAGGACTGCAGAAATGGCAGCCCACATTCTTTATGTGAAACAATGCAAGTCTACAAGGAAAAGACTTGCACAGAAAATTTCGTTGCCTAAAATATCAGAACATGTGGTTTCTAGAAACAAGACAGCTCTCCATAATGGTATTCCTAATTTCAGAAATCAGATAAGTCATGCAATAGAAATGCCATCTCTAATCTTATCATGTAAAAAGTGAGATTCTATTCCCCCACATCCAGAATAAAAACATATAGAATTATAAACCTATAAGACTTTGAGACACCAAACTGCTTTTACTGTTACTATATTTGAATAGTGGGAGGGATCATGGACACTTCTTAAAAGTAAGGGTTTACATAAAATATATTTCAGGAAAATGTTGAATTTTTCAAAATGAATGTTCATATATAGATAATATATACATGCACATAGATACTATTTTTCATAAAAACGGGAAAATTAATGTCACATATTGTGGGATTCATTACAATATCATAAAGTGAAATTAAAAAGGTATATTGTCAAATAGATGGTACATTCAGTAAAGACAGTATTTCTAACTATATAGATTGCACAGTTTGGTGGTGGTTTTCCAAAAAGAAACGCATGCAGCACTCTTTGGATTGTTGTGTCTCTGAATACATCCAGAGAACTTGGATTTTAAGATCAAGAGCATTAGACAAATCAAACTGGAAGAATCACAATAGCTGACTTCAAAGCATACCACAAAGCTATATTAATTAAAATAGCATGCTACTGGCATAAAAGGTAACACATAGATCAACAGATCAGAATAGAAAGCCTAAGAAATTAATTCATGTAAATATAGCCAACTAATTTTTATTTAGTATTTTAAAACTATTTTTAAAGATTTATGTATTTATTTGAAAGTCAGAGTTATATAGATATAGATATAGTTATAGATATAGCTATAGATATAGGTAGATATGGAGAGAGAGAGAGAAAGAGATCTTCCATCCACTGGTTTACTCCATAGATGGTTGCAATGGCCTGTGATGGACCATCATCTGGGTCTCCTACATGGGATGGCAAGGACCCAAACATATGGGCTATTTATCTCTGCTTTTCCCAGACCATTAAGGAGCTGGATTGGAAGTGGAACTGCTGGGACACATAGTGGTGCCCATATGGGATGCCAGCATCACAGGTAGCAGCATTACCTGCTAAACCACAATGCTGGCATCAGAGCCAACCAATTTTTGATAACTGCTCAGACCATAGTATACAATAAATATAATTTTATCAATAAATGGTGCTGGCAAAACTTGATTTTTAAATGTAGAAGAATGAAATTATATCCATACCTGTCACCATATACAAAAACCAACTCAAGATGGATCAAAGACCTAAATTTAACACCTGAGTCTTTGAAGCTGCTAAAAGAAAATGTAGGAGAAACACTCCAAGTCATTGGTGTAGGTGATGATTTCATTGATAAGAATCCTAAAGCTCAGGCAATAAAAATAAAACTGAACAAATGCAACTATACCAAGCTCAGAAGCGTCTGCAAAGCAAAGGAAATGATCAACACAGTGAAGAGACATCCAACAGAATGGTAAAAAACAATATTTAGGAGTTACCTATCTGACAAAGGATATACGAACAACTTAAAAAACTCAACAACTACAAAAACAACCACTCCATTTAAGAAATGGGCAAATGACCTCAAGAAGCTGTTCTGAAAGGGAGAAACATAGTGAGTCAACAAAAATATGAAAAAATGCTCAACATTGCTAGTCATCAGGGAAATGCAAATCAGAATCACAATGAGACATCACCTCACTGTTGTCAAAATGGCTAAAATAAAAAAGACAGGCAGTAACAAATGCTGGCAAGGTTGTAGAGAAAGGGGAACACTTATACACTGATGGTGAATGTAAATTAATGCATTATGAAAATAGTGTGTAAATTTCTTAGAACATTAGAAGTAGACTTGCCATATGATACATCAGTCCCACTTCTGAATATATACCCAAAAGACTTGAATACAGTGAACCAAAGAGATACATGGAACACCATGTTTATATCAGAACTGTTTATAATACCCAAAATTTGAAATCAACCAAGGTGTCCATTATTAGATGAATAGATAAAGAAAATATGGTATAATTATACATATATACATTGGAAAATTATTCAGCTATGAAAAAGAATGAAATTCTTTCATTTGCAGTAGATGAATGGAACTGGATGACATACTGTTGAGTGAAATAAGGTAAACCAAGAAATACAAGTACTACATGTTCTCCCTTATATTTCAGAGCAACAAATATAAAAACACAAACCGGCCAGTGCCGTGGCTCACTAGGCTAATCCTCCGCCTGCGGCACCTGCACTCTGGGTTCTAGTTCTGGTCAGGGCACCGGATTCTGTCCTGGTTGCTCCTCTTCCAGTCCAGCTCTTTGCTGTGGCTCAGGAGTGCAATGGAGGATGGCCCAGTTTCCTGGGCCCTGCACCTGCATGGGAGACCAGGAGAAGCACCTGGCTCCTAGCTTCGATCAGCACAGTGATGGCTGTGGCAGCCATTTAGGGGGTGAACCAACAGAAGGAAGACCTTTCTCTCTGTCTCTCTCTCTCTCCTTAACTCTTCCTGTCCAAAAATAAATAAATAAACACAAACCATAAAAAAGGAAAGAAAAAAGAAATGTCAGTGTGTATAACTGTTCCTGCAAATATTGTTTTATAAATATTTTTAAACTTTTGTCAACTTAATGATTAAGAATATTTTACTACTATAGTTTTAATAACCTGTGATTACTTTGAAATTTACTGTATATGGGTGAAATAGCCATTTTTCCATTTGATCACTGTTTATAGTCCATACCTATATTTCCATTAATATAATAATAATAATAAATCATAGAGATAGAAAATAGAATAGATGTTGTCAGGGACTTGAAGGAGGGGAGAATGGTGATTTAGTGTTTCATGGACACAAAATTTCTCTTCAGAGTGATGAAGGTCTCTGTGAATGAGAGATTTCTGGAAATGGATAATATGATACATTGTGAATGGATTTAATGTCACCGAATTGTATACAATGGAACGATTCAAGTGGAAACTTTTATGGTGTATATACTCATCACAATAAACAATTGAAACATGAACTACCAACAACCCAAATGTCCATCAGCTTGCAAATAAATAAATAAGTAAATATTGATTTTTGTAACAAAAACAATAAAAGATTCTGAGACATCAGACAATGTCATGTTGAGCTCCCCGCAGAAGTGCTCCGTCCCTTTCAGAATTCCTAGTACTGGCATCACTGTTTCAAAGGGAGAAGCTGATAACATTTTATCAATTTCAAGAGTGTGACTATCATGACCATAGTGTAGCTTCTTGGAATTCTGAATGGAATGTTCAGTCATCTTTAGATGCTCATGTCTTCATAAAATGGTAATCATATTCTTGCTCACTATTTTGTTTCTTAGAACTGGTGTTATCTTGGTTATATTCAAAAAGATGATTATGCTATTCTTCCTATGGAGGCAAGTGCTACCGCACAGAGAATAAAACTGTTGCCTGTGGCACTAGCATCCCATACAGGTGCTTCAAGTCCCAGTTGCTAATGTGCCTGGGAAAGCAGCAGAGGATGGTCTGAGTGCTTGGCCCCTGCACCCATGAGGAAGACCCAGAGGAAGCTCCTCATTTCAGATTGGCCCAGCTCAGGCTGTTGAGTCATTTGGGGTGTGAACCAGCAGTTGGGGGACCTCTGTCTCTCTCTCTCTCTCTCTCTCTCTCTCTCCTTTTCTGTGTGTGTGTGTGTTACTCTCCATAACTCTGCCTTTAAAATAAAAATAAAAGAAAATCTTAAAACATATTTTTCCTATGAAACTATTTGATGGGACCCAATTCCATCAGAAATCAATTGATAATAATAATACAACAGCAAAAATTAGTATGTCATTATCATATGCAAGTACTATGCCATGAAATTTCTCCAAATGTTCTATAATCAGGACTATTCTAATACCCATTTTAGATATAGAATAGATAAGAGTTTAGAAAATTTATATGATTTGATCAAAATCATAGAGTTAAAAATCCTTTCCACCCAGGCTGTTTGGCAATAGTATTTATTCATGTGGCCCTTAGGCAAGTCATTTTTAATTTACTTCTGACTATGCTCAAAAGAAAGAAGGGAAAATATTCTTTGTTCTCTCGATGAAAGCTCCCATTTCTCATGAAATCTCATTTGAAAGACAGGAAGCGCTTTTAGTATATGACATTATAATATGGTTTAGTGAACTCATTACATGAAAGAAATCACAAAAGGTAAATTTGTGCTACAATCTGCTAGTCTGTTAAATAAATATATAAAATGGGGCTTAAAATATGAGCCTAAAGTCAAATACCTTCTGTTGCAAACAAACTTGTCGTGTCAGTGAAAATGCCCAGCTGTTCTCCCTTTTTCACTCCTGACACCACCCTTCTGTTCCTGATAGTCACGGGTTTTTTCTTCTTACTGTCTTAGAAAAGTATTTCTTATGACCCTGAGGTATCAATGAACCAGAGTTTTGCCAACATTTAAAATAAGAGATACTTTTGTGATTAGAAAATATGTAAAATTTTTTTCATTACCTCTTCTTTTCATTTCCCATTACTTACATGAATTCAACCATTGCCTTTCACCTCTGTTCGATGTTCAAAATATATGTAATAATAGCTAAAACTGTTCTGGGGGCTTATGTCTGTTTTATGTAGTTTCTGTGTATTCTGTCATTTACTTCTCCCTGAACACATAGTTAATATTATTACCTGTTACATAGCTAATATTATTATCATGATCATTTTACAAAAGATAAGACTCATATAAAGAGAATTATGTTTATACACAGAACAAGGTATTGAATATGGGTTTGAATACAGAATTTGAATCATGCTTCTTTATGCTGACCTGCTGTGTAGTATTGTTTCAGAGGCCAGCAATACTTTCACCTGAGTCAATAATTAACTATTGGTCCATTTGGAAGTTTGTGAAAGATGAACATTGTCCTAATCATTTGTCAGTGGCATGGAGAAACATTTACTTTCTAGGATTTCATTTCTTTGGGTACACAAAAAAGAAAAGATGAGGCTGGTGCTGCAGCTCACTAGGCTAATCCTCCACCTGCAGTGCGGGCACGCCAGGTTCTAGTCTCGGTTGGGGCGCCGGTTCTGTCCCAGTTGCTCCTCTTCCAGTCCAGCTTTCTGCTGTGGCCCGGGAAGGCAGTGGAGGATGTCCCAAGTGCTTGGGCCCTCCACCTGCATGGGAGACCAGGAGGCGGCACCTGGCTCCTGGCTTCAGATTGGCGCAGCACGCCAGCTATAGCAGCCATTTGGGGGGTGAACCAATGGAAGGAAGACCTTTCTCTCTGTCTCTCTCTCTCTCACCAACTCTGCCTGTCAAAAAAAAAGAAAAAGGTGATTTGTGAAGATATATGTATTTATTATTGATTCTGAGAAAGTTTTACTTGGATCTAAACTTTAATATAGTGATAACAGGACCTCTCATGTGAAATGTGGTTTTCAAAGAAGTCTAGCTATAATCAGTTAGCAGCCTTATGATACATGTAGCACTCTCAATGTTCATATTTACTTGTAGATATTGATTTCCAATATTAGGTATATCTAAAACATTCATAATATATATTATGAATAAATGCAGAGATTTAAAAATTTTGCACTAAAACAAATGCATTTTTTCTTTCTGTTTTTCCACAACTTTTTGAAATCCCGTCATGTTCTATTTACTTACTCCAGAAAGGCAGATCAGTCACTATGGAAATACTCCTTCTTTCAGAAGCTAACTAATCATTTACAGAAAAATTTATATATATGATGCGCTTTTCATTTGTAATAAGTTAGTTTCTTCAGGCAAAATGAAGCCTATAGTTAAAATATCATCAGGAAATGTATTATACCCAGTTTTCCTGGAGAAGAGGGCTTGTGTCATATTTGGAATCATTAAATATTCAGTAATACTATCTATTAATTAGCTAATTATGATATAATGAGGTGTGCTCTGATTTTGTAAAATGATATATTTTATATATTTGTTAATCTCATCAAATCTTAGACAATGGATTCCAGCTCAGCAATGAAATTTGAATAATAAGGATGTTCATGAGCTGATTGTAGATTTGAGTGTAATTATAATATGGATTCAAAAAATATAAGTAATTTGTGGTATTAGATTCATGGTAGATATTGAATTGTCTATCAAAGCCCAAGTGCTTGGGGAGGACAAGAGGAAGAAAAGACATATGAAGTATGGAACATGAAAAAGAAAATAAAAACATTTTAGGACAAAAAACTCTGCCCATCTCTCTCTCTCTCTCTCTTTATTTTTTGTCCCTCATTTCCTTCTTTACTTCTACTTAGAAAAATATAAAATTAGACAAAGACATAAAAAACAATAAAATGTTCTTTTTTTAACCTGGCAATTGTTAAGTTTTTTTATATTTACTTATTTATTTGAAAGTGTTACAGAGAGAGAAGGAGGGAGAGCCTGAGAGAGAGAGAGAGAGAGAGAGAGAGAGAGAGAGAGACAGAGAATTCTCTATCTGCTGGTTTACTCCATAGATGGCCAAAACAGCCAGAGTTAGACCAGGCTCAAGTCAGGAGCCAGGAGCTTCATCTGGGTCTCCCACTTGGGTGGTAGGGACATAAATACATGGGCCATCTTCCACTGCTTTTCCCAGGCCATTTGCCAGGAGCTGTCCCCTACTTTGAAATTTTTAAGCTTTTTTGGTTTGTTGCTCATTTTAGAAGTTATTTTATATGGTTTTATTTTATTTTTTAAATATCTCATTGAGAATTTGTGTTGGTATCCATGACCACATTCTCCCCTTAATGCTCATAAAACTTAATTTTTTTAATAATTCAGAATTATTCAGAAAATGAATATTGAGCTTATAAATGAGGTGTTTCTAAAACTCATGGACATATTTTCTCACTTTAGTCTTTCTTTTTACTTTTTTAATGACCAGCCTTGTCCTAGCAGACCATCTTCAATCTCAGGTGTTCTAACCTGAGTGATCAACCGACTAGAGAGCAAGAGGCAGCAGGAGACACAACTGGGGGAACACAACACAGAGTCACTTTATCTGCCCCCAGATCCACTGCCCCACTGAACTAGACACCTGAGTTGGTTCCCATACATCAGCTATGAGCTGAGGGAGAACTGAAATCTGGCTACGGGGGCTCACGGATTCATTGACCTTGAGTGGATTTAAAACATCTGATCCTATGGAAACAAAGAATTTAGGGACAAATCCTGGGAGTTGTGTCCTCAAAAGAATTCCATTTTCTCAGTACCTTTCAAGCCTTTAAGGCTTAAATAATTAGCCAGTGAGGAGAGGGCAAATAGGAGGGACTTTAGTTGCCACCAACAACTCAGAGAAAAACTTTCCTTACTCTAGGGCTCTTCTCCTTGTCATTTCTTTTCTGTAGACTCAGCAAACTTAAGTAATTTTGTTTTGTATAAAAAGAGCCAGAAAATATAGCCTCTTCCATTACTGGGAAAAAAGACTTCCATCTTTTGTAAGAGAATGTGATTTAACAAGATGGATAACAGAGCAAGCTAACTGAAAGGAAAAGTGGAGAAAACATTTGAAGCATAGCAAAGATGAGGATGAACCTCAGTCCATCAGCATCCATAAGAGAAATGGACTTCTTTTCCAAACAGAAAAAGTACAGTTGTATTTCAGTTTTTAAGGACTAAAACAATTAGGAGATCAATTACACATAATTTGATAACTCAATTATTTGTAAAACTGGAAATTATTCTCTTTGCAATTGATTTATGTTGATTCTTTCATTCATTTACAGTATGTAAACAATATATTTACTTCTTAATTCAGCCATATGTCATTTAATGATGATGATACATTTGGAAAAATGTGGTGTTAGGCTATTTGTGCAAATCTTCACTGTGCAAGTATCAATAAAGTGTGCTTATAGAAATCTAGAAGCTATAGCCTACTATACACCTAGTCTCTAGAGTATAGCCTGCTGCCCCTAGGCTACACACCTGTACAGCTGCATGTTTCTTTTTGGAATACAGAAGGTATTCCATGATATGTGTCTAAACACTTCTAATTAGGCTTACTTCCACAACCATCACCACAATCATATGGGTAAAATATTGCTATGCAATGTTATGATAGGTACATCACTAGATGATAGAATTTTTCAGTTTCAGACCCTAGGGGGATTACTGGCGCCATAGACAAGAGTGTCAAATTGTTGGATCGACTTCAGGAGTCACTGTGTACTTGCGTCTCATGTGGGATCTGTCCTTAATGTGTTGTCCAATGTGAAGTAATGCTATAACTGGCACTGAAACAGTATTTTACACTTTGTGCTTCTGTGTGGGTGCAGGCTGATGAGATCTTTACTTAGTATATACTGAATCAATCTTCTGTATATAGATAATTAAAAATGAAAAAAAAATCTTGGTGTTAAATTGGAAATTGCATAGAAAATTAATCAATTTAAAATATATATATCATGTAGGATTTCTGTCCGTAATGTTCTATACATTGTGAATTGATACTATAACTATTACTCCAACAGTATTTTTCACTTTGTGTTGCTATGTGAGGGCAAACTGTTGAAATCTTTACTTAATATATACTAAACTGATCTTCTGTGTAGGAGAGAATTGAAAATGAATCTTGATGTGAATGCAAGGGAGAGGGAGTGGGAGGGGGAGGGTTGCGGGTGGGAGGGAAGTTATGGGGGGGGAGCCATTGTAATCTATAAGCTGTATTTTGGAAATTTATATTCTTTAAATAAAAGCATTATTAAAAAAAGAATATGTCCTCATTAGCACTGTAAGGTGAGGATTTTTTTATCAATTTTTGTTTAATAAATGTAAATTTCCAAAATACAACTTTTGAATTATAGCAGCCTTTCCCCCCATGGCCTCCCTCCCGCCTGCGGCCATTCCGTCTCCCACTCTCTCTCCAATCCCATTCTTCATCAGAATTCATTTTCAGTTATCGTTAAATACAGAGGATAACAGTGTATACTGGGTGAAGATTTCGGCAGTTTGCACCCACAGGGACACACGGAGTGTATAGTACTGTTTGAGTAGTAGTTTTACCGTTGATTTGCATAGTGCAGCACATTGAGGACAGAGGTCCTACGTGGGGGGCGGGTGCACAGTGACTTCCCTTGTTGATTTGACAATTTACACTCTTGGTTATGACGTCAGTGATCACCCAAACTCTTGTCATAGCTGGGAAATGCAAATCAAAACCAAGTTGTTCCTCGACAGTCAGGACAACGACTGATCAATCAACAATGAGGTTTCACCTCACCCTAGTTAAAATGGCTCACATACAGAAATCTACCAACAACAGATGCTTGTGAGGATGTGGGAAAAAAGGGACACTAACCCACTGTTGGTGGGAATGCAAACTGGTAAAGCCACTATGGCAGTCAGTTTGGAGATTGCTCAGAAACCTGAATATAGCCCTACCATACAACCCATACATCCCATTCTTTGGAATTTACCAAAGGAAATTAATTTGGCAAATAAAAGACCTGTCTGCACCTCAATGTTTATTGCAGCTGAATTCACAATAGCTAAGACCTGGAACCAACCCAAATGCCCATCAATAGTAGACTGGATAAAGAAATTATGGGATATGTACGCTATAGAATACTATACAGAAGTAAAAAAAACAAAAAATCCGGTCATTTGCAACAAGATGGAGGAATCTGGAAAACATCATGCTGAGTGAAATAAGCCAGTCCCAAAGGGACAAATATCATATGTTCTTCCTGATCAGTGACAACTAACCGAGCACCTAAAAGGAAACCTATTGAAGTGAAATGGACACTAAGAGAAACAACGTCTTGATCGGCCCTTGTCCTGACTCTTGCGGAACAACTCTACTATTTTATTTATTTTAGTATTTTTTTTTTGTTCTACGTAATACTATTGGTTGAACTCTTTAATTAACACACAGTTATTCTTAGTTGTTTAAATTTAACTGAAAGGTGATCTCTGTTAAATATAAGAGTGGGAATAAGAGAGGGAAGAAATGTACAGTTCGGCACTTGCTCACTCGGACTTACCCCTAATGGAAGAGCTAGAAACGTGCCAGAGGATTCCAATTCAATCCCATCAAGGTGGCATGTACCAATGCCATCTTACTTGTTAAAGCGTTCGGTTTAAGTTCATAATTGATCAAAAAGATAGGATTAAGTGTCAAAGGGATTACATAAATAAGACCAGTGTCTGCAAATAATAATGATAGAATTAAAGAGGAGAGAATGGTCCTACATGGGGAGCAGAATACACAGCAGACTCACAGAAGGGCAAATGCCCTAAACAACACTCTGGCCTCAGAATCAGTCCTTAAGGCATTCGGATCAGGCTAAAAAGCCCATGAGAGTTTCACAGGCATGGAAAGCCAAGACACTGTGGAAAAAAAAAAAGACCTAAATGAAAGATCTCTGTGAGTGAGATCCCAGAGGAAAGAAGGGGCCATCAAAGAAAGAGGTACCTTTCTCTGAAGGGAGGAGAGAACTTCCACTTTGACTATGGCCTTGTCTAAATAAGATCGGAGTTGGTGAACTCAAGAGGCTTCCATAGCCTTGGCAACTCATGACAGGAGCCTCAGGTGATTACTGACGCCATAAACAAGAGTGTCAAATTGTTGGGTCAACAACAGGAGTCACTGTGCACTTATTCCTCATGTGGGATCTCTGTCCTTGATGTGTTGTACAATGTGAATTGATGCTGTAACTGGTACTCAAACAGTACTTTATACGTTGTGTTTCTGTGTGGGTGCAAACTGTTGAAATCTTTACTTAATATATGCTAAGTTGATCTTCTGTATATAAGGAGAATTGAAAATGAATCTTGATGTGAATGGAAGAGGAGAGGGAGTGGGAGAGGGGAGGGTCACGGGTGGGCGAGAAGTTATGGGGGAAAAAGCCACCGTAATCCAAAAGCTGTACTTTGGAAATTTATATTTGTTAAATAAAAGTTAAAAAAACAAAGGTGTTTTAAAATAAAAAAAAAAGAATTTATTTTTCAGTCTCATTATGATCTTATAGGATCACTATTGTATGAGTATATTTCAAAATGTTCTTCCAGGAAATATGTTATTGTGTAGCTGATAAAGCCACTACCTGCAATGCCAGCATCCCATAGGATGCATGGGTTCATGTGCTGGCTGCTCTGCTTCTGATCCAGCTCTCTGGTAACAGCTTGGGAAAGGCAGCAGAAGTTGGCCCAGGTGTTTTGGCCCCTGCACCCACATGGGAGGCGCATATGAATCTCCTGGTTCCTGGCTTTGGTCTAGCCCAGCTCTGACCAATACAGCCATTTAGAGAGTGAAATAGTGGATGGAAGATCTCTATCTTTGTGCCATTCCATCTGTCTGTAACTCTTTCAAAATAAATATTTTTTACAAAACGTTCTTAGGAAACGGAATTAAAATATGTTTATCTTTGTGAAAAATGTTTTGAAATCTATGTATATATTTTTCCATTATATGAATTTTCCATGCTTTTTTGAGGAATCATCATGGATGTCCTTTATTGGAAATGTTATATGGTATATAACAGCATTTTAATATTCTTATTGTAGATTTTCTTAGTCTTGAACATTTTGTATGCAGGTATTTGGATGATTTGTTTAATTCACAGTTAAATAAAATAAAACATTATTAAAACCACAATTTTATTTCAAATCAATTGATAATTTTCCTATTTATTCAGTATGTCTACTCACAAATTAAATATGCCATATACGTACCACCATTAATTTTGATAATTTTACTGAGAAGAAAATAGTGTGTTGGGGGGCAATATATGAAATATGGTATTTGATTTTTCTAAGTTAATATTTGGATCAGCTAGTACTGCAAAAGGGAACATGGGAAAAATGTGTGGGAGTAACAGTTACATTTTGCTGTGTTACACAGTCAGTAGCAGACTAGGCTAAGGAAGTAAATTCTCTGGATTTCAATCACAGCTCAAAATTTACAGAGAAGAAAATGTAAACAATTGACATCACGTTTCTGTGATCCCTTGTCTTACCTCTAAGATGAAGTATATTATAATATCTCAATATCTATCCAATTACACTTGTAAAATTTAACTTTGTTAATACAGGTAATTGTGACAACAGTTCCCAGCGCAAGAAAATCCTCTAGGATGTTAGCTATTGATAATATTTTGCAACTGGATTATAATTAATAGTGATTAAATATTGTTGACATTGTATGGATTATGGCAAAGATGAGAAACAAGCCTTAACTGATGACATACTCAGAAAGCAATTTGCTGTTTATGAATAATGAAGCTAAAATGATTCTAATGAAGAGTCCCTCTTGTTAAATACAACTGAATGGTGCTGGAACTTTCCTAGGCGACCTGAGGCAGCAACGGGACCTGATTATAATTGATTGGAATGTAGTGGCCATTGTATGGCCCCGATGAGGAAATCAAAGTGTTTGGGACTAATGAGGGAGGCTCAAGAGCCAATATTTTCTGATTTCTGACTCTAAGGCTCCTTTCATGACACTTTGCAGTAAACTGACAAAGTCTTAATTCTGTTTGCACAGAAAAAGCTCTCCTAATCAGGAAATAAATGATTAAGCCTAATAAATAGAATCACAGTGATTAGAGGAGGATAAGAACACGATACTTACTGAGTAAAAGATGATTAAGAAATTGTGTAATTTCATATTTCTGGTCTAGCTGGCAAACATTCTAGTCAACCTATCCCAAGAATTTAAAAAAAGTCTTAAGTTAGCATTTTTCACTTGAATGAATGACCTCCTTAACCTGTGGTGAGCAGTGGAGCGCCCCTGGGGGCTTTAGGTTTTGTACTACTGAATCATGGAGTCATCCATTAAATAACATTCATGTTATTTAGTAAACAAACTATGTAGTTTAATTCATGTTATATCTAATCCTGATAGCAAATTCTATTATATGCTGTTAATAGGTGGGAAAATGTATGTAGTTAAAGGTTCAATAACTTATCCAAGTGTAAGTGGCAAATAAGTTACCTATCCAGGATTTAATTTCAATGTTCCTGGTTCAAAAGTCCCATCACTTTCAAATATATCACATGCAGTATGATTTCCACTGGTCAGTGTCAGTCAGAATTAATGGTCTTTTGACTTCACAGTTTGCCAATAACAATTTTACTAACTCCAACAGCAACCATGACAGCAGAACTGTTCTTGAGTACTAACAGGGAATGGGACCGTATGAATGGAGATGAAAACTTGCCTGAGCATTTGATAGCCACAGATTGCTTGTTCAACCATAAACTTTCATTTCTAATCCTTTTACTACTTCATTTCTAATGTAGTATGAGTACACCAATGTTTGTAAACAATATTCAGGCAAATAGAACTTTACATATTTTATTGATATTTTTGTATTGCAGGTACTTTTGAAAACATGGGCTAAAATTCCATGATCTTTGAAAATAACAAGGTAGTGAGGAATGGCTTGGGAATGTTGAAACTGTCTCACAGTGTTTGGATATCAATTTCAGTGCTTGATCCTTTTTCAGAAGTATTTCATATTTTAGAAATAATAAGGTATGTCACTAAATGTTTTCCAAAAGTTACAGGAGATACATGTGAGATACATGCATACATATATATGCAGATATGCTCATACATATGCATATATAGCACACATATTTATATAGATACACACATTTCTACATAGATGCACAGATTTATGTAGAATTATTCGAGGTGATCTTCAGAACATACAGTAGCTACTACTCAAATATGAGCCTTCACACTTCTCTAAATATTGAAAATCGAGATTATGGAATCCAAGGCACAAGAATCCCTACAAAACCACTGGAATATTCAGAATGTTTGTACCTCTCTTTTGCAGATTGTACACCTAAATTCCAATAGTTTTCCAAGCTCAGTCTGGTATCACATCAGCTAAGTATCATCAAGCAACAGATAACACACAAAGTTTGGGACTTACCCTTTTGATGTGGGCACTGTTTATGAAGTTACTGCACCACTGGCTCACAGGATTGCAATGTGCTGCCATAAATTCACAACAGAATCATGATAAGGGCAATATTTTTAGCAGACTGTTTCATGTAGTAGGAGAGGAAGCCACAGTATTATACTGCATCATAGTATTTGTGTTATAATATCTAGAGTGGGAAGCAGCCTACCCTGCAGCTACATATGGTTATGCTCCTATAAAAAGCAGATAAGAAGTACATTAATCATTTACAGCTGAAACTAAAAAGACTTTAGGAAACACAAAATATGCATCCTCTCCTGTGATAGAAGACACTGAATTTCTAGTTTGCATGATAGTTGATTCATTTTCTCATAAGAACCATTAGAATTTTAGGGGATGTTGGGTTAGGTGGATATGTCCCTGATGACATGCACTATTGTTTAGGACTATTCATAGGTCTAAATAACAGATAAACCAACCCAAACTAGTAGCAGCAACACATGAATTTTTTGGCTCAGAAAACTGAAACAGCTTAGAGATCTGGCTCATCCCTACTGAGTCTGAGGGCTGCAACTCAGCGACATCTTCACCATGTATTGGAAGAGTCAGTTTTGTTTTCAGGCCACAGAATGTATACAGTCACATTGGTGCAGCTACAGGGAGAAGAGAGAAAGGCCTCGGTGGAATTCTGTTTAAACTTCTGGATTAAATAATTTTAATTGGTCCCAATTGGATCAGGGATCCATTCCTGAGCCAATTAATATGGCTAGAAGAGTATAATGTATAGATTTGCTTGAACCAGTCAGGATCCACCCCTCACGCTAAGATAGGGTCAGTCCATCCAAACTGCTATTCTGTAACCAAATGTTAGAGAAATATTTATTTAAGAGGAAATTAGTGTTGCTATCAAATCAAATAGGGCATAGAAGCTAATAAATTCAATGCCAGATTTCTTGAGTGAAGTGTAATTGTTTTCCCAGAGTCTGTTTGGAACAATTACTAAAAATCTAGAGACTGTGGTATTTCATGGCAGAACATCAAAGAATCCTGGGGCCCAGTTCCTAGAAAGAGAAAGGTATTGATGTTTTCTCCCCAATAGAACACCTTAGCAAGATCAAATGGCTTTGAAGATTGGAACGAGTGCATTATTTCTTATCATGAATCCATGATAGAGCTCTCTTTTGCCAGAAAGTGTCCTTTTGTGCAGAGAAGGTCAATCAAGCTCTGCTTCACTTTGTCACCTCCTGATCACATATTTTGGCTTCCTCAAGGGACTGAGACTTGCAGGGAAACCAAGGCAAATCAAGGCAACCCAGGACACATCTAGATGCTGTGTATGTGATTATGCCAGAGGTAAACTGAATATCATCAAAACAAATCTGAAGACAGTAGAGCAGTGTTATACAGTACGAAAAAAACAGGCTTTGAATTTGGCCAAATTTGCATGGTGCTGTTGATTTTATCTATAATTAAGGCATACCTTCACACATGCTCAATTTCCTCATCTCAAATGGATCTCATGCTATAAGGCATCATGGAGGTGAAGAATTAAATATTATTTTCTAGGTATACAATCATATTTAAAGGATTTTAAATGAGATGGGGCATTGGTACAGCAGTTAATTTGATGTCTGTAATGCTCACATCCCATATCCGAGTGCCCAGCTGGAATCCTGGCTCCTCTGTTTCTGATCTGCATACCTTGGGTGACTTTGAGGCTCTGTCTTCAGCCTGGCCTGGCTTTGTCTATTGTAGGCATTTGGGGAGTTAAAGAGCAGATGGGAGATTCTCTCTATATATATTTTTCTCTCTCTCTGTCTTAAACAATAAAACAAGTAGTATTAATTTAAAAAAAAGAATTTGGAATGATGTCTATTACATAAGAAATGAGCATGCCTTTGACGTTTCTTTCCTAATTCCTGAAACATGCTTTGAAATCATACTTATATACCAATTCTGGCTTAACTAATAATAATAAAAAAAGTATCTAATGAAGAAAGAGTTGTGAAACAGTGGGTTAAGCTGCCACTTAAGATGTCTGCATTCCATATGCAAGTGCCTGGGTTTGAGTCCTGCCTCATCTTCCAATTCAGCTTCCTGCTGATGCACACCCTGGGCAGCAGCAGATATTAAATGGCTCAAGTAGTTTGGGTGCCTGACATCCATGAGAGGAAACCCAAATGGAATTCCTGGCTGCTGGTTTTGGCCTGGCCAGGCCTCAGCTGTTGCAGGCATTTAGGGAATATACAATTATATGGAATATTTTTCTTTGTCTTTCACTCTCTCGGACTCTGTCTCTTTCTAACTCTTTCAAACAAACAATACCAATAACATTTTCATCACATTTTTAAATTGTCTATCCTCTTAAAAAAGGTACATAATATGCTCTGAATACGCTGCGTCCAATATGAACTGTGAAGCTAGAGTGCCCAAGTTTGAATGGAAACTCCTTCTTTAAACTTGTCGATGACATTACTGCAGGTAGTAGACTTCTCTGAGCTTCAGTCTTCTTATAAACTAGTGGCAAAATGATATCTGACATTTAATGAGTGCTTACCATGGGACAAGCATTCTCCTAAGCCTCCCTATATATGAACTAACTTGTCCTAAAAACAATGCTGTCTAGTGGTTCTGTGACTACCACTGTTTTACACATGAGGAAATTGGAGCACAGAAATTGGGCGGGTGCACAGTGACTTCCCTTGTTGATTTGACAATTTACACTCTTGGTTATGACGTCAGTGATCACCCAAACTCTTGTCATAGCTGGGAAATGCAAATCAAAACCAAGTTGTTCCTCGACAGTCAGGACAACGACTGATCAATCAACAATGAGGTTTCACCTCACCCTAGTTAAAATGGCTCACATACAGAAATCTACCAACAACAGATGCTTGTGAGGATGTGGGAAAAAAGGGACACTAACCCACTGTTGGTGGGAATGCAAACTGGTAAAGCCACTATGGCAGTCAGTTTGGAGATTGCTCAGAAACCTGAATATAGCCCTACCATACAACCCATACATCCCATTCTTTGGAATTTACCAAAGGAAATTAATTTGGCAAATAAAAGACCTGTCTGCACCTCAATGTTTATTGCAGCTGAATTCACAATAGCTAAGACCTGGAACCAACCCAAATGCCCATCAATAGTAGACTGGATAAAGAAATTATGGGATATGTACGCTATAGAATACTATACAGAAGTAAAAAAAACAAAAAATCCGGTCATTTGCAACAAGATGGAGGAATCTGGAAAACATCATGCTGAGTGAAATAAGCCAGTCCCAAAGGGACAAATATCATATGTTCTTCCTGATCAGTGACAACTAACCGAGCACCCAAAAGGAAACCTATTGAAGTGAAATGGACACTAAGAGAAACAACGTCTTGATCGGCCCTTGTCCTGACTCTTGCGGAACAACTCTACTATTTTATTTATTTTAGTATTTTTTTTTTGTTCTACGTAATACTATTGGTTGAACTCTTTAATTAACACACAGTTATTCTTAGTTGTTTAAATTTAACTGAAAGGTGATCTCTGTTAAATATAAGAGTGGGAATAAGAGAGGGAAGAAATGTACAGTTCGGCACTTGCTCACTCGGACTTACCCCTAATGGAAGAGCTAGAAACGTGCCAGAGGATTCCAATTCAATCCCATCAAGGTGGCATGTACCAATGCCATCTTACTTGTTAAAGCGTTCGGTTTAAGTTCATAATTGATCAAAAAGATAGGATTAAGTGTCAAAGGGATTACATAAATAAGACCAGTGTCTGCAAATAATAATGATAGAATTAAAGAGGAGAGAATGGTCCTACATGGGGAGCAGAATACACAGCAGACTCACAGAAGGGCAAATGCCCTAAACAACACTCTGGCCTCAGAATCAGTCCTTAAGGCATTCGGATCAGGCTAAAAAGCCCATGAGAGTTTCACAGGCATGGAAAGCCAAGACACTGTGGAAAAAAAAAAGACCTAAATGAAAGATCTCTGTGAGTGAGATCCCAGAGGAAAGAAGGGGCCATCAAAGAAAGAGGTACCTTTCTCTGAAGGGAGGAGAGAACTTCCACTTTGACTATGGCCTTGTCTAAATAAGATCGGAGTTGGTGAACTCAAGAGGCTTCCATAGCCTTGGCAACTCATGACAGGAGCCTCAGGTGATTACTGACGCCATAAACAAGAGTGTCAAATTGTTGGGTCAACAACAGGAGTCACTGTGCACTTATTCCTCATGTGGGATCTCTGTCCTTGATGTGTTGTACAATGTGAATTGATGCTGTAACTGGTACTCAAACAGTACTTTATACGTTGTGTTTCTGTGTGGGTGCAAACTGTTGAAATCTTTACTTAATATATGCTAAGTTGATCTTCTGTATATAAGGAGAATTGAAAATGAATCTTGATGTGAATGGAAGAGGAGAGGGAGTGGGAGAGGGGAGGGTCACGGGTGGGCGAGAAGTTATGGGGGAAAAAGCCACCGTAATCCAAAAGCTGTACTTTGGAAATTTATATTTGTTAAATAAAAGTTAAAAAAACAAAGGTGTTTTAAAATAAAAAAAAAAGAATTTATTTTTCAGTCTCATTATGATCTTATAGGATCACTATTGTATGAGTATATTTCAAAATGTTCTTCCAGGAAATATGTTATTGTGTAGCTGATAAAGCCACTACCTGCAATGCCAGCATCCCATAGGATGCATGGGTTCATGTGCTGGCTGCTCTGCTTCTGATCCAGCTCTCTGGTAACAGCTTGGGAAAGGCAGCAGAAGTTGGCCCAGGTGTTTTGGCCCCTGCACCCACATGGGAGGCGCATATGAATCTCCTGGTTCCTGGCTTTGGTCTAGCCCAGCTCTGACCAATACAGCCATTTAGAGAGTGAAATAGTGGATGGAAGATCTCTATCTTTGTGCCATTCCATCTGTCTGTAACTCTTTCAAAATAAATATTTTTTACAAAACGTTCTTAGGAAACGGAATTAAAATATGTTTATCTTTGTGAAAAATGTTTTGAAATCTATGTATATATTTTTCCATTATATGAATTTTCCATGCTTTTTTGAGGAATCATCATGGATGTCCTTTATTGGAAATGTTATATGGTATATAACAGCATTTTAATATTCTTATTGTAGATTTTCTTAGTCTTGAACATTTTGTATGCAGGTATTTGGATGATTTGTTTAATTCACAGTTAAATAAAATAAAACATTATTAAAACCACAATTTTATTTCAAATCAATTGATAATTTTCCTATTTATTCAGTATGTCTACTCACAAATTAAATATGCCATATACGTACCACCATTAATTTTGATAATTTTACTGAGAAGAAAATAGTGTGTTGGGGGGCAATATATGAAATATGGTATTTGATTTTTCTAAGTTAATATTTGGATCAGCTAGTACTGCAAAAGGGAACATGGGAAAAATGTGTGGGAGTAACAGTTACATTTTGCTGTGTTACACAGTCAGTAGCAGACTAGGCTAAGGAAGTAAATTCTCTGGATTTCAATCACAGCTCAAAATTTACAGAGAAGAAAATGTAAACAATTGACATCACGTTTCTGTGATCCCTTGTCTTACCTCTAAGATGAAGTATATTATAATATCTCAATATCTATCCAATTACACTTGTAAAATTTAACTTTGTTAATACAGGTAATTGTGACAACAGTTCCCAGCGCAAGAAAATCCTCTAGGATGTTAGCTATTGATAATATTTTGCAACTGGATTATAATTAATAGTGATTAAATATTGTTGACATTGTATGGATTATGGCAAAGATGAGAAACAAGCCTTAACTGATGACATACTCAGAAAGCAATTTGCTGTTTATGAATAATGAAGCTAAAATGATTCTAATGAAGAGTCCCTCTTGTTAAATACAACTGAATGGTGCTGGAACTTTCCTAGGCGACCTGAGGCAGCAACGGGACCTGATTATAATTGATTGGAATGTAGTGGCCATTGTATGGCCCCGATGAGGAAATCAAAGTGTTTGGGACTAATGAGGGAGGCTCAAGAGCCAATATTTTCTGATTTCTGACTCTAAGGCTCCTTTCATGACACTTTGCAGTAAACTGACAAAGTCTTAATTCTGTTTGCACAGAAAAAGCTCTCCTAATCAGGAAATAAATGATTAAGCCTAATAAATAGAATCACAGTGATTAGAGGAGGATAAGAACACGATACTTACTGAGTAAAAGATGATTAAGAAATTGTGTAATTTCATATTTCTGGTCTAGCTGGCAAACATTCTAGTCAACCTATCCCAAGAATTTAAAAAAAGTCTTAAGTTAGCATTTTTCACTTGAATGAATGACCTCCTTAACCTGTGGTGAGCAGTGGAGCGCCCCTGGGGGCTTTAGGTTTTGTACTACTGAATCATGGAGTCATCCATTAAATAACATTCATGTTATTTAGTAAACAAACTATGTAGTTTAATTCATGTTATATCTAATCCTGATAGCAAATTCTATTATATGCTGTTAATAGGTGGGAAAATGTATGTAGTTAAAGGTTCAATAACTTATCCAAGTGTAAGTGGCAAATAAGTTACCTATCCAGGATTTAATTTCAATGTTCCTGGTTCAAAAGTCCCATCACTTTCAAATATATCACATGCAGTATGATTTCCACTGGTCAGTGTCAGTCAGAATTAATGGTCTTTTGACTTCACAGTTTGCCAATAACAATTTTACTAACTCCAACAGCAACCATGACAGCAGAACTGTTCTTGAGTACTAACAGGGAATGGGACCGTATGAATGGAGATGAAAACTTGCCTGAGCATTTGATAGCCACAGATTGCTTGTTCAACCATAAACTTTCATTTCTAATCCTTTTACTACTTCATTTCTAATGTAGTATGAGTACACCAATGTTTGTAAACAATATTCAGGCAAATAGAACTTTACATATTTTATTGATATTTTTGTATTGCAGGTACTTTTGAAAACATGGGCTAAAATTCCATGATCTTTGAAAATAACAAGGTAGTGAGGAATGGCTTGGGAATGTTGAAACTGTCTCACAGTGTTTGGATATCAATTTCAGTGCTTGATCCTTTTTCAGAAGTATTTCATATTTTAGAAATAATAAGGTATGTCACTAAATGTTTTCCAAAAGTTACAGGAGATACATGTGAGATACATGCATACATATATATGCAGATATGCTCATACATATGCATATATAGCACACATATTTATATAGATACACACATTTCTACATAGATGCACAGATTTATGTAGAATTATTCGAGGTGATCTTCAGAACATACAGTAGCTACTACTCAAATATGAGCCTTCACACTTCTCTAAATATTGAAAATCGAGATTATGGAATCCAAGGCACAAGAATCCCTACAAAACCACTGGAATATTCAGAATGTTTGTACCTCTCTTTTGCAGATTGTACACCTAAATTCCAATAGTTTTCCAAGCTCAGTCTGGTATCACATCAGCTAAGTATCATCAAGCAACAGATAACACACAAAGTTTGGGACTTACCCTTTTGATGTGGGCACTGTTTATGAAGTTACTGCACCACTGGCTCACAGGATTGCAATGTGCTGCCATAAATTCACAACAGAATCATGATAAGGGCAATATTTTTAGCAGACTGTTTCATGTAGTAGGAGAGGAAGCCACAGTATTATACTGCATCATAGTATTTGTGTTATAATATCTAGAGTGGGAAGCAGCCTACCCTGCAGCTACATATGGTTATGCTCCTATAAAAAGCAGATAAGAAGTACATTAATCATTTACAGCTGAAACTAAAAAGACTTTAGGAAACACAAAATATGCATCCTCTCCTGTGATAGAAGACACTGAATTTCTAGTTTGCATGATAGTTGATTCATTTTCTCATAAGAACCATTAGAATTTTAGGGGATGTTGGGTTAGGTGGATATGTCCCTGATGACATGCACTATTGTTTAGGACTATTCATAGGTCTAAATAACAGATAAACCAACCCAAACTAGTAGCAGCAACACATGAATTTTTTGGCTCAGAAAACTGAAACAGCTTAGAGATCTGGCTCATCCCTACTGAGTCTGAGGGCTGCAACTCAGCGACATCTTCACCATGTATTGGAAGAGTCAGTTTTGTTTTCAGGCCACAGAATGTATACAGTCACATTGGTGCAGCTACAGGGAGAAGAGAGAAAGGCCTCGGTGGAATTCTGTTTAAACTTCTGGATTAAATAATTTTAATTGGTCCCAATTGGATCAGGGATCCATTCCTGAGCCAATTAATATGGCTAGAAGAGTATAATGTATAGATTTGCTTGAACCAGTCAGGATCCACCCCTCACGCTAAGATAGGGTCAGTCCATCCAAACTGCTATTCTGTAACCAAATGTTAGAGAAATATTTATTTAAGAGGAAATTAGTGTTGCTATCAAATCAAATAGGGCATAGAAGCTAATAAATTCAATGCCAGATTTCTTGAGTGAAGTGTAATTGTTTTCCCAGAGTCTGTTTGGAACAATTACTAAAAATCTAGAGACTGTGGTATTTCATGGCAGAACATCAAAGAATCCTGGGGCCCAGTTCCTAGAAAGAGAAAGGTATTGATGTTTTCTCCCCAATAGAACACCTTAGCAAGATCAAATGGCTTTGAAGATTGGAACGAGTGCATTATTTCTTATCATGAATCCATGATAGAGCTCTCTTTTGCCAGAAAGTGTCCTTTTGTGCAGAGAAGGTCAATCAAGCTCTGCTTCACTTTGTCACCTCCTGATCACATATTTTGGCTTCCTCAAGGGACTGAGACTTGCAGGGAAACCAAGGCAAATCAAGGCAACCCAGGACACATCTAGATGCTGTGTATGTGATTATGCCAGAGGTAAACTGAATATCATCAAAACAAATCTGAAGACAGTAGAGCAGTGTTATACAGTACGAAAAAAACAGGCTTTGAATTTGGCCAAATTTGCATGGTGCTGTTGATTTTATCTATAATTAAGGCATACCTTCACACATGCTCAATTTCCTCATCTCAAATGGATCTCATGCTATAAGGCATCATGGAGGTGAAGAATTAAATATTATTTTCTAGGTATACAATCATATTTAAAGGATTTTAAATGAGATGGGGCATTGGTACAGCAGTTAATTTGATGTCTGTAATGCTCACATCCCATATCCGAGTGCCCAGCTGGAATCCTGGCTCCTCTGTTTCTGATCTGCATACCTTGGGTGACTTTGAGGCTCTGTCTTCAGCCTGGCCTGGCTTTGTCTATTGTAGGCATTTGGGGAGTTAAAGAGCAGATGGGAGATTCTCTCTATATATATTTTTCTCTCTCTCTGTCTTAAACAATAAAACAAGTAGTATTAATTTAAAAAAAAGAATTTGGAATGATGTCTATTACATAAGAAATGAGCATGCCTTTGACGTTTCTTTCCTAATTCCTGAAACATGCTTTGAAATCATACTTATATACCAATTCTGGCTTAACTAATAATAATAAAAAAAGTATCTAATGAAGAAAGAGTTGTGAAACAGTGGGTTAAGCTGCCACTTAAGATGTCTGCATTCCATATGCAAGTGCCTGGGTTTGAGTCCTGCCTCATCTTCCAATTCAGCTTCCTGCTGATGCACACCCTGGGCAGCAGCAGATATTAAATGGCTCAAGTAGTTTGGGTGCCTGACATCCATGAGAGGAAACCCAAATGGAATTCCTGGCTGCTGGTTTTGGCCTGGCCAGGCCTCAGCTGTTGCAGGCATTTAGGGAATATACAATTATATGGAATATTTTTCTTTGTCTTTCACTCTCTCGGACTCTGTCTCTTTCTAACTCTTTCAAACAAACAATACCAATAACATTTTCATCACATTTTTAAATTGTCTATCCTCTTAAAAAAGGTACATAATATGCTCTGAATACGCTGCGTCCAATATGAACTGTGAAGCTAGAGTGCCCAAGTTTGAATGGAAACTCCTTCTTTAAACTTGTCGATGACATTACTGCAGGTAGTAGACTTCTCTGAGCTTCAGTCTTCTTATAAACTAGTGGCAAAATGATATCTGACATTTAATGAGTGCTTACCATGGGACAAGCATTCTCCTAAGCCTCCCTATATATGAACTAACTTGTCCTAAAAACAATGCTGTCTAGTGGTTCTGTGACTACCACTGTTTTACACATGAGGAAATTGGAGCACAGAAAGGTTAAGTAGCTGATCCAAGTGACGAAGCTGAAATTGAAATCCAGAAAGTATCACTTCGGGAACCATTAACTCTGTTATTAAGTTTCTATACCTCTAAATCCTTCTGTGTATTAGCTCATTTAATTCTTTCAAAATGAAGGCAGCCTAAGACAATAGTTTCTATGGAATTTTCAATTTCCAGAGAAGCACCAAGCAACAGTGAGCTGAAATAAACAGCTCAAGCTCACATAGCTGGGATGTGTTGCTATCTGGTTGAAATCTATATTTTTTACATCTAAACCAGAGTGCAGTATAATTAGTGTTTTAATAACAGTTGGAGACTGAGAATTTTGCAAATAAATATATATGCTCCTCTTTTCTAATTGGAACACTTGGAGTTCAGCAGGATGTCCTCTCACCCATACAACTCCCACAACACTCCTTGTTACCTTATATGCACTTGGGGCTTTTGTTAGTGGACTGTCCCTTCATTTCCCCGCATCTCCACTGTCGCTGGCCTGTGGTCTCTGGAGGGATGTTTGTGCAGCCTGACTGGAGTGATTGGCAGAGGGCTAGTTATCACTGGCAGCTTCCAAAGTTCTTCTGTGCCAATACCTGTCTGGCAGCAATAAGTTTTTAGTGGCTGCAAAAGAAAACAACATAAAGTTTATTTTCTTTTTAACTTATATATGAATTATTCCTGTTGTAGTCATCTGCTTTTTTTTTATAACATACTCTTTTTCTACTGCCTTTAAACCTGTCATGGAATGCTAGAATTTACAGAAAACCGCATGGAAGATATTAACTGTATCAATGAAGCATACCAATTAAAGATAGCTGTGATAAACAATTGGTGTTGATTACAAACCATCTAGCCTCTTTGTTACAAGTATTCAGGTGTGATGTATATAAACTGATGTATTTAAATGACATTGGGCCTTAGTGCAGCACTGGCATTCTATAGGCACCAGTTGAAGTCCTGGCTGCTCCTCTTCCAACCCAGCTCCCTGCTAATGCACCTAGGAAAGCAGAAGAGGATGGCCCAAGTGCTTGCACACCTGAACCCACACTAGAGACCCAGTGGAAGCTCCTGGCTCCTGGTTTCAGCCTGGCCCAGCCCCAGTCCCAGCCATTGGGGCCATCTGCGTAGTGAACCAGCAGATGGAAGACCTCTCCCCTCTCCCTGTAAGTCTGCTTTTCAAAACAAAGCAAACAAGAAACAGAAATAATTTCTTGAGTTTTGTTCAGTCATTGCCCTGAGTAATGTCAACTCTTTCTTCCCTAAAATATAATATATCCCTTAACAGCACCTTGAAAAATTTTAGTTTAAAATTTCTGTCTTGGAAAGAGCATTTGGCTTAGTGGTTAGGATGCCAGTTTGGACTCCCGAATGCCACAACTAAGTGCCTAGGTTTGAACTCTGTCTCAGCTCCCAGTTCCAACGTCCTGCCAGTGTGCACCCTGGGATGAAATGGTGATGGCTCAACTGATTAGGTTTCTGCCATGCATGTGTCAGCCATGGGTTGTGTTCCTTATTACCAGCTTCATTCTGTCCCATCCCTGGCTGTTTCAGGCATCTGAGGAGTGAACCAGCAAATGGGAGTGCTATCCTGCTCTGCCTTCTCTGTCCCTCTGCTTCTAAAATTAAAATTCAGCTTATGATGAGAAACTTACATTCTCACATATGATTCAAAGGTTTTCCTCTCTCTTGCGACATCCAGGAGCTAGAGGGTAAATGACAAATGTCTCCAAAATGCCTGGATGATTTGTGGTTCTTCCATTATCTGCTGCTGAGTACTTCTTGTTTATGAAGATAAACAAAATTAAAAGATAAACAAAATAAATTGTTAAATAAAATACACACATCTTTTTCAATTTGTCATTTCTCTTTGCTAATTAAGTAAAATGATTTTGTAGTATTTAAAGCAATTTTAGAATGTCTTATATACCCAAATCTAGCAACATTTCACTGTGAATTCTTTCTTCCTCATCTTAAAATGAGAAAATGTGACTCTAAAGTCACAACCTATGTCTGTATTTAAATGTATTCCATAAACCATCTCTTAATAAAATTGTAAATTTATCAGCAAGAGAGTTATAATGATAGTAATAAGAATTAGAGTATGCTACATCCCTTCTTTGTGAACATTTTTATATGCAGTATACCACTAAAAGTCACAATAATCCAGAAAATTATTTTTCCTCTTCATACGGAATACATGAAGGCACTGAGTATTCCAGAATCTGAATAGCCTAATGAGTAAGGCGTTTCTATTAGCAATTTATACCTACCAAGCTGCATGCAGATTAAAAACAGATGACGGCCCAAGTGCTTGGGGCCCTGTACCTGTATGGGAAATCCAGAAGAAGCTCCTGGCTCCTGGCTTCAGTCTGACCCAGCCCTGACCATTGCAGTTAGAGAGTGAGCAAGAGGATGGAAGATCTGTGTGTGTGTGTGTGTGTGTGTGTGTGTGTGTGTGTGTGTGTATCTTTCCCTCTCTCTCTGTTCCTCTGCTTTTGAAATAAATAAAATAATTGTTCAGAAAAGAAGAAATGATTTTCTCAAGGCCTAAGCAATAAGCCTCCAAAAGGCAATAACATGAGTCAAAAACTGGAGGCACAGCTGCAACATGTTCACTCACAGGAGAATCTGTAGATCATTTACTATGCAAAGTATCCCTCAATTCACCATGCATAGAGGTAAAAGAAATAAAGGATCCAAAGAGACCTTTAAAACAAAGAGATTTTTAATATTCTTGACGAGCCTATCTGACATCTTAATAACTGGCCGCCACTTTTGACACACTTTAAGGGTTAATAAAATTATCTTAAAAGTTGCTCTGCATGAGGAGACACTACATATAGTTGAAAAGGATCAAAAGGATCCTTTAGTTCTGGGAACAGTCTCGTGGAGGTGGTGGCAGAATGACGGGATACTCACAACCTTCTTCTCCAGATGGGTCCATAATACAAATAAATGGGAATGCTGATTTCTCAAACTTCCCTGATGTCCTTTCTTTCCTTCCCCTTTCCCCCACAATCTTTTCCTTTTTCACATGGAGGAATGAGTTGCCTAGTGGTTACAGAACAGCTGATGGTTCTCATTTTTCTGTTGTGTTGATCAAATCTATTAAAAATTTGTCTTAACTGGAGATTTTCTTCTACTTACTCTCATTTTCAGCCTATTGGCAACTCTCAGAGCAAAACTGCTACATTTGTAAGAAAGATAGAAAAAATACATATTCATTAAGGGCTCCATGAGAGAATGACAGATCACTCTTTGACCCATGCCCTTCAGGTTTTGCTTAATTTTGTAGTGTTTTTGGCATTTCTTACTAATTCTCTAAAGTATGTGTGAGAAAAACCCAAAAGCTTGTTTTCACATGGGCTATCTGAGATCTGAAAGTAGGAGGATGGTAGCCAGAAAACCTTGGTGCTAAGAACTTTCCCCAGGTTAGCTTATTGATAAATTTTTCTTCTGTGTCTACTCTCCAGCAGTTTCCAACCTAAGAAAGGTGCAATTAATTATTTAATTTTTGTTTGCCTTGTTAATAATATATTTTAATAAAAGTCTCTGTTTTCCATGGTAAGTAATTTCATGCAGGTCTTTGCATCCTTTGTGTCAGGTTTCAAAACATTTTCATAGCATCCTGACCTTTCCAATGCTCTGATCTTTGAGTGGCTATCCTAGAACTAGGGCTTTAAATCCAATACAGGTATCTACTCCATTTGTTCTATCTCACTAGCCCCTAGGCACTTCCTAAGTACACTTCTTCGAGTCATAAAGAAGGAAGACATAGGTAATACAACCACTTGCCAAGTTGTGGGTATTCATGGAATTTAGTGATCATCTTATATCTGTATTAAAAGAGCCTGTGGTGAATGTATAAAAGATTTGTTTTTCTTCTTCCAGAGAATGTGTATGAGAATCCAACACCTCTTAAATTGCTGTATTTCAAATGTGATTCTTGACTCTGCCCTCACATTCTTTAAACTTTAAGTCCTAGGATAAAGTGGGGCACTGCATTCCTCTCTTTAGCTGTGCTGCATGTCAAATAGTTATAATACTAAATGAATATAAAATGAGATATTCTGATGGTGGTAGGAGGTTAAAGGATGATGAATTATTCTCAACATGGGCTGAATAGGGACTTCAGAATGCCTATTAGATTTTCTGATCAACTACAAAGACCAGATCACTAAGAAAAACAAGAGTTTGTAAAATACTTCTCCTAAATTGTTTCTGACATGATGTAAGATTACAGGAAATTATTTATTGTGAAAGGAAATATTGATGGCTGTTAACCTTGTATTCTTTTTTTTTAAAGATTTATTAATTTGAAACTTAAAATTATACAGAAAGAGAAAGTGAGGCAGAGAGAGAGAGAGAGAGGTCTTCCATCCTCTGGTTCACTACCCAACTGGTTGCAATGGCCAGAGCTGTGCTGATCTGAAGACAAGAGACAGGAGCTTCTTCCGGGTCTCCCACGTGGATGCAGGGGCCCAAGGACTTGGGCCACCTTCTACTTCTTTCCCAGGCCATAGCAGAGAACTGGATTGGACGTGGAGCAGCTGGGAGGCGAACCAGCATCCATATGGGATGGCAGCACTACAGGTAGCGGCTTTACTTGCTACACCACAGCACTGGCCCCTAATCTTGTCTTCTTGAAAAAATGGCAAAAAAAAGGATCAGTAATCTTGTGAACATGGCTTATAAGACTGGTCATCTAGTTAAATGTATTGGATGACATAATATTTCACTTCAAAACATCACAACGTCACTGTTACACTGATGCACACACAGATAAATAGAGATAGTCTCTGACTTACCAAGGTTTGACCCATTATTTCTCAACTTTATGATGGTGCTAGAACAATGCACATTAAGTAGAAATTGTACTCCCAATTTTTAATTTTAACCTTTTCCCATGCTACTGATATGTGTACAAAGCTCTCTTGTGTTTTTGAACAATAGCATTGAGCCACAGCTTCCAGTCCACATATGATCTGGAGTACAAACCATTGATCTGCCCCCATGATCTCTGTTGGTTAGGTGTATTAAATACAGTTTTGACTTATGACATTTTCAAGTTAATGAGGTTTATTCAGATGTAATCCTATGATAAGTAGAAGGGACTCTGTACTGGAAATGTAACAAGACAGACTTCTAAAACATATTTTTTTTAAAAAAAAGAGTTGTTTGTTTATTTGAAATTCAGAGTTACAGAGAGAGAAGGATAAATAGAGAGAAAGAGAGCAGTATCTTCCACCCGCTGGTACAATACCCAAATTGCCACTGGGCCAGGCTGAAGTCAGGAGCTAGGAACTTCATCCAGGTCTCCAATGTGGTAGCAGGGGCCCAAGCACTTCGGCCATCTTCTACTGCTTTTCCAGGTGCATCTTCAGGGAGCTGGATTAGAAGTGTTGCAGCTGAGACTTGAACCAGCACCCTATGGGATTTTGGCTCTGTAGATGGTGACTTAACCTCCTAAGACACAGTGGCAGCTCCTAAAGTAGACTATTAAATTACTGAAATGATTATACTGACAACCTATTTATTTGAGGAGGAAATGTGGGGGAACACCCTAAATTGTGTACTTGAGAATAAAAGCTGTTCAATATTCTTCTTAGAGTAGGTATGGTTAGCTTCAGGGTTTTTAATTGGTTAGTGACTCTGCACCTCTCTGATCTGAGCTGAATTTCCCAGTACAATAAATGAGAGTCTGAAAAAACTATAAATTATGGCCCTTTCCTTCCACTGTACTTATTTCATACAGATTATGCCCTTCCTTATATGTGAGTGTTAGAATATTAATGGAATCTAAGTGTAAAGGGTACCAGGCTACCAACCTGCCTGTGGTACCAGTGTGCGCTGTACCTGTCCTGACTTTGAGATTCCAACAAATGACTAGCCCAGGGTAGAGTCCTTGGGGTATCAAAAGATAGGCTGTCTCTGAACACATTGTAATGTCATGAAGCCTAAACACAACTCACACACTCTAATCAGTTCTACAGATAGAGAATTTGGGTGGATAGATAACATTTATTAAGCAATGAAAGACTAAGTCAAATAAGCTTTAGGATTTAAAGATTTTTATTCTTTGTTCCTTTCCAAGCAGTATATCTAATTGAGCACAGAGTATAAGTCTCTGAGGGATGATATATAGAGACAGAAAATGGGTAGATCATTTAAGTCAAGGAAACAAAACAATCTTTTCTTCTCTAACATACTAAAAACATTAATAGAGACCAGATGAAATCAATGCTTGTGACAATGGCATCCCATATTTGAGTACCTGTTTGAGTCCTGGCTGCTCTGCTTCTAATCCAGCTCCCTGATAGTGTGCCTGGGGAACCAACAGAAAATGGTTCGAATGTTTGGGTCATTGCCACCCATCTAGTAGATCCAGAGGGATTTCCAGGCTCCTGGTTTGGTTTCAACCAGCATAGGCCATTGTAGCCATTTGGGGACTGACCAGGGAATCCCATTCTCTCTCTCTCTCTCTCTCTCTCTCTCTCTCTCTCTCTCTCTCTCTCATAAATAAATCTATTCAAAAAATTTTAAAAATTTGCAATGTTAGTGCTCAGCTGATGATTTTCTTTTCAAATGAAGTAAGTAATCCCTGGACTGCATGGAGGTGGTCTCTCCAGCAGATTCCAGCAGTGGAGCCCATAGTGCCCCTCTGGGAATGATGATGTCTAGTCCCCATCAGGCCATGTTGAGGATCTTCCTTTGAGATTATTGCATCAAAACCAAATGCGTGCTGAAAGCTTGCTAAACAGCCAAGTTCAGGATACTGTGACTGCTATGTTGATGCTTTTATATCTTAGTCATCATATCAACACTCTGAGGTGGTCTAAGTAAAATACACTATATTAGGGATGAGAATGTTTAAAGAAGCTAAATAGCATGTCTAAATACTCAATTAATAAATGACAGAACTTACAATTGAAACTAAATCAACCTACAGGGTTCACTTGCCATGATACTCAAAACTTTCAGTAAAAACATTTAGAAAAAAAAGGAAAAAGAAAAACATGGTTAAGTTGTGGCTAATTTAAACACTGTTTTTTTTAAAAAAATGTCTATAAAATTAATCCATCAAAAGACACTCTGAAATGTTGTAAGGAAAAAAAAAAAGAAAGAAAGAAACCAGGAGGCAAAGAAAATATCTAACACTCAAGTATGGCAAGTCTTATTCATCACTTGGGGAACAAACGCATCAATTCATTATTTTTCTGAAGAAAATCATTGATATTCAGTCACATTCTGGCACAACCTTAACCTGCTCATTCGAGCAGTATTTATGTAGCATATCCATTGAGTTTCTCTCTTGCTTTTCCTATGAAAACCTCAAGGTGAAGTTCAAAGACCCCTTTTCTTTTTCTTAAACAAAAAGTATGCCTCCAACATGATAATGAAGAAGAAAATCTAGGAGAATAGTGAGCTAAGGAGTGTAGAAATGGCAAATGGTGTTAGAGTAGGCAACATTGCTGGAGGATGGTAAATTCCAGTGAGATTGTATATTATCTAATTTGCCTCTTTATGTACAGGCTAACATGGGCACACATTAATTGTGAATTTTAATTTCAATTAGTATTGTGTTCCTAATTTTATCTTCTCTAATACTTCTTTCCTTTTCTTTATCTTTTTCTCTTTATCCCATCTCTTTCTCATCTCTCAGCAGGGCCAACCATTGGTCCCTGTAGTAAGCATGTGAGATTGCCTTCATAATGTATTTCATTTTAATAACTCCAAGGCAATGTATTTACTTGTTACCTGGATCTGTAAATTAAGGGTTATGCCTTGAAAATCTTACAATGCATTTTCTAGCTCCCCAAATGCTGTTTAATAATTTATTAGAGTATGACTGAATCTCAACTCCATTCATGAGAGCAAATTTTAGCAGAGAAGAACTAGTTATGTGCTAGGCATGAAATTAAGTTCATAGAGTATTCATCTACTCTTCTATAGAAACAGCTAATTATGATTAGCTATGTTCTTCACTTGAAAAGCAGGACTCTGAGCTTCTTCCAAAGGCTGGCTTCTATATTCATAGGATGGACTTATTTGCATCTTTGTATCTCTGGGGAGATAGCTGTGGAAAGTTGATAAAACAGGAGTGTGTTTCAGCTTCTGAGTGAGCTGAAGAATGACACAGCTAGAGCTTAAAATCTTTCACTGTAAGAAAAAAAAACAAACGGAAACTGAGTACAAGGGAGTGAGAAAATAGAAAGATGGGTAGAAGGAAAAAAAGGGAGGGAAGAAGTGAGAGAGGGGAAAACAATAAGAGTGGGAGAGTACTGGTGTGTATAAACAGAGGAGTGCATGGGGAAACCAAAGTGATCTGATTTTCTTTTAGCGAAAGACTTGAATTCATGGGAGAAAGATTTTTGAATTCATGCATTACAATTTCTGTTTTCTGATTAAAAAAACATTCTGAAGTACTCACTATATCATTTATATATCATTAATGAAAGTGAATGGTCGGCCGGTGCCACGGCTCAACAGCCTAATCCTCCGCTTTGCAGCACCAGCACACAGGGTTCTAGTCCCAGTCGGGGTGCCGGATTCTGTCCTGGTTGCCCCTCTTCCAGGCCAGCTCTCTACTGTGGCCCGGGAGTGCAGTGGAGGATGGCACAGGTGCTTGAGCCCTGCACTCCATGGGAGACCAGGAGAAGCACCTGGCTCCTGCCATCAGATCAGCGCGATGCACTGGCCATAGCACGCTGGGCACGGCGGCCATTGAAGGGTGAACCAATGGCAAAAGGAAGACCTTTCTCTCTGTCTCTCTCTCTCTCACTGTCCACTCTGCCTGTCAAAAAAAAAAAAAAGTGAATGATCATTTATTGAATTCAAATGGTATATAATTGTTTGCAAAGTTCTTTTTTAAAGATTTATTTATTTATTTGAAAGACAGAGTTTAAAAAAAAAAAAAAAGAGAGAGGGACACACACACACAAACACAAAGAGAGAGAGAGAGATTTTACTTCTGCTGGTTCACTCTCCAAATGCCAACAACAGCAGGAAATGGGCCAGACAGAAGCCAGGAGCCAGGAGCTTCTACCAGGCCTCCCATGTGGGTGCAGGGGCCCAAGCACCTGAGCCATCTTTCACTACTTTCCCAAGCCATTATCAGGGAGCTGGATTGGAAATGGAGCAGCCTGGAATCAAACCAGCACCCAAATGGGATGATAGCACTGCAGGCAGTGGCTTAACCTGCTATGCCACAGCACCAGCCCTGCAAGTTCTTTTAATTTTTTTTTTAATTTATTTAAAGGCAGAGAGATGCAAAGAGGAGTTCCATTGTCTGGTTCACTCCACAAATTTCCACAACAGCCAAGGCTAAGATAAACAAATCCAGGAGCCTGTAACTCAGATCAGATCCTAGACGTGTATGGAAGGACCCAAACACTTGAGCCATCACTGCTACCTTCCATTAGCAGGAAACTTAAATAAGAAGTGGAACCAGTACTCAAATCCATGTTTTCCAGTGTGGGAGGTGGCTATCCCAAGTGTCAACTATTGTATCAAACATCTGCCCCCAGTTCTTTCTTATTTGTTTCCTGCATATTTCTGTTTTAAAGGTAGAATATGAAGAACTCAGTGTGTGTCTTCCTTTGTTTCTTGTCTATGTACTATAATTCAGGTTATATTATATATACAATAATGTGTGGTAAAGTTTAATATTTGAAAAATGTCAAAATGCAGTATTAAATAACAGCCCAAAATGATAGGGAATCTTTGCTGTTATGTTTATTAGGATTCTAGGTGACACAATTTCAGTTATGTTGCATTAATATATTGTGTTGTCCTGGAATCATTTTTATATTATGTTCAATTAACAAATAATTTTGTAAACAAATAGCAAGTTGTAGACAGAATGGAGACAAGAAGAATGTATGAAGTGTAAGGAGAGGGACAGAGAGAGAGAGAGATGGAGACAAAGGGAGAGGACAGAGGAGGAGCAGGTAAGGGAAGAGAAAGTCAGAAGGGCTGGAAAGGAAGGAGAGGGGATGGGAAGAGAGAAGAAACACATGAAGAGCAGGAACTCTGCTTTTATCTATGGTCAAGGTCTGCTAATGTTGTCACCGTTTTAGAAAAAAAAAAAATATATATATATGTGGGTGCAGTCTGTTGAAATCTTTACTTAGTATATACTAAATTGATCTCTGTATATAAAAATAATTGAAAATGAATCTTGATGTGAATGGGATGGGAGAAGGAGCAGGAGATGGGAGGGTTGCGGGTGGGAGGGAGGTTATGGGGGTGGGGGGAAGCCACTGGACTCCAAAAGCTGTACTTTGGAAATTTATATTTATTAAATAAAATTTTTAAGAAGAAAAAAAAAGCCTAAAAGGCCATAGGAGCATTAAATCACAAGTCTAATTTATCTTGTGGACAAGCCTGACCATGTTATTTGATGTACTAACAATTCCCTGTAAAGACAGTGGTTACATGAAATCTATTATGGCAGAAACCTGACAACCAGACACAATATACTCATTTGAGTAAGACTTCAGGGCTATAGAAATCCTGTCTGACTCATAGTTTTTTTTTTTTGGAAGAGGTATTTGAGATCCAGAGAAATTCATTTTAGACTTTAACAAGTAAGATGGCATTGGTACACGCCACCTTGATGGGATTGAATTGGAATCCCCACGCACGTTTCTAACTCTACAGTTTGGGGCAAGTCCGATTGAGCATGTGCCGAACTGTGTATCTCCTCCCTCTCTTATTCCCACTCTTATATTTAACAGGGATCAAAGGCATTTTCAATACATATTTGAAGGGTTAAAAGACTCAAATGTGACCACTTTCAATTAATTATTATTGAAATATCAATAGATAAACATATAATGTTTTTATTTTTAATTTAAATTCAACTATGTAGTTTCTACATAGATAGTATCTATATAGATAGTCTAGAATTATATGTCATCTGCTTCTTTGGAAAACTAAACCTAGAAGGAAGTATGTCCCATAATTCGGAGAATCATAGACTAGGACCTGGCTCTAGTACTCTGTGAGCCACACATCAATAAACATGGTGCATGATAGGCAATAAATATTTCTTGAAGCATTGTTTTGGGGCAGCAGTTAAGCTGCTGCTTGCAGAGCTGATATTCCACATGGGAGTCCCGGTTCAAATACTACCTGGTGCACTTCTGATCCAACTCCCTGCTAATGTTTCTGGGAAAGCACTGAATGATAGCCCAAGTTTTTGAGTCCTTGTCATACTTGGGAGAAATGGATGGAGTTCCTGGCTTCTGGCTTCAGCCTGGCTCAGACTTGGCTGTTGTGGCCATTTGAGGAACAAATCAGTGAATAGACACCTCTCTCTCTTTCTCTCTCTCTCTCTCTCTCTCTCTGTGTGTGTGTGTGTGTGTGTATGTGTGTGTGTCTTTCCTTGTGTACTCCCATCAATCTGCCTCTCGAATAAATATTTGTAACATATTTCCTGATCAGTGAATGAATGGCCTTCACTGATATTGCTTGAGTGATACTGCCAAAGTGACCCCTATTCTACAGACTAAACAACTTAATTCAGATCAACAGAGAATATTTCCCAGGTCGGATTCAATATCATGCTTCCCTGTTTAAAAGCCACTGCTAGAGGAAACAGATGTCTCACTTTACCAGTTGATAAAATTTCTCTTTTGAGAAAGAAACTGCAGATTCATGAGAAACGCCGAGCGCTTTTGTGGGCTTTTCTCCATTGATGCCATCCATCACTGTGGCCGGAAGGGAGCCGCTGCAGTACATCATTAGCAGCAGATCCAGCTCTCATATCTGACGCCTCCACAGTGCTCAGCTGTTGTTCCCACCTGGCACCAGAAACACAACTCCAAGAAAGAAACAGCAGAAGGGAAATAAAACAAGAACAAGAAGCCGGGAGTGAAGCCAGATGTGGTGGAATGAGCGTAGGGGCTGGGAGAAATGGAATTTAATTCTAATTTATGCTCTGCCACAGCCCATCTCTGAGAGTGTTGGCCTCTTCTCTTTCATCGCTCTCCCGCCTCTCAAAAAGGTTTCTAAGAGAGAGAGAAATCAGGATGAGGAGAAACGATTTAAAGTTGCCCTGAAGCTTTTGCTTTCTGGTGTCCGCTAAGATTTCTGGGACTCTGTAACTGGTATCTTTAATTATTTAGAGCTAGATGAGCCAACCTGAGCCAAGCAAAGCAGAAGCCAGAGCCAGTTAGCATAAGATTTGCTCTCCATACCGGCAGAAAACGAGAAAAAGTAGACAAGCAAAGGTAGACAAGCAAAGGTCAAAAGAGAAACAAAGGAGATTCGGGAATTCAGTGCTGAACTGAGTATCCACATAGAGAAGACATATGCACACATAGGCAAATACATGTGTACTTACACATGATGGTACTCCAAAAGGTCTATGAAAAATGTAGTCGAAAAATACATTTACCATGTGTACAGGAGAACAAGAGAGAGAGCAAGAGTGAGGGAGAGCCTTCCAAAAAGACATTTGCTTTCCCTGAAATAGAGAAGGAATTAAACACAACATGTGGAATACAATAACATAGGAGACAAATAAAAACAGGTTTATTGCTAGATACTTTTCATGTTTTTAAAAGTTCATTTTTAATTTTTTTGCTGATGTGTGATAATACAATTTGTTTCTATATCAACTTTTTTATTTTGTGGATTTATTCAATTCATTTATTAGTTCTAGTACTTGTTTTAAAATTTACTGGGAAAGTCTATGTAAAAATATACACCATATTATTCCACAAGGACAGTTTTGCTTATTTCTTTCCACTCGTATTATTTTTTTAAATGATGGGAACAGTAATGTTTGTCTTATTCCTAGTCTCAAGGGCAGAAAATTTCATCAGTAGGTACAGGGTTGAGCATGTCTTGTTTTTTTTCCTAGATGCTTTTTGTCAGTTTGAGGAATTTCTCTATTATTTAGAGATAAAAAATTTGTGGAGTCCAGTTCTCACTATGTTCAAAAAAGCATGCATGGTGCACACATACACACAGAATATACACATATATATAGTATATAATCAATAAAATTATGCAGTATTTATATATATATATATATATATATATATATATGGTAGTTGAATAATGGTTACAGCCATCATTGACCAAATATCTTTTGTCATTACCATTCTGACAGTACCTACAATTTTATAACCTAGCACATGTGCTATTCATGTAGTCATAGAGGGTCATGAAGGTTAGCCAAGTCACTCAAGGATACACAGATTATAAGCAACAGGGTTGAAAATTTAACCCAAGACCGTGTGCCTTTAGAGACGACTATATATTACTCATCTAAGTTACATTGTCACTCTGGGAGATGTGAAAATTGTGACAGCAGAAAGATACTTGAGGAAGGGTCAGTATGGAAGAGGTGACCAGCAGCGCATGTTCTCAGATGAATGCAGTGGTTGTTAGGAAAATGTATGGCAGGAGCCCTCAAGTGCCCATCGTCCTTCCATAGGGAAAAAAAGTCTGCATGAATCAATTAACGACTGAGTTTTCCATCCATTTTGTGATATTTTGCAGCTGATGTCTCGAATTCTTGGCTTCTAAAACAAATGTTCATTTGAGTTATTTTTAATTCCCAGTCTGTTTCTTTTCACCATCTGAGAAAAGGGCTGACCTTCTGGGCAAGATTCCCAATTCCCTAGGCAGAGGTTAAAATTCGATAACTGAATTTGCCTATATTAAATTGAAAGAGCCTAGGATGATTTAAATTTGAATCTTTTCCCATATGAATTCCAGGAAGACACTGAGATTTCCTCCGTTTCTCTTCAAGGTGTTCTGCTATATAAGCAGCAAAAGATGCTAAGAATAAGCTCAGAATCACAGTGAACTGAAGCTGGGGAGCTAGGTGGTTGTGGACTTTTTTTGTGAGTCAAAGCCCTAACAAACAAAATATACTGTATGTCAAGTTACATTTTTAAAGTTAGTGTTAGAGAGCTCCATGAAGGTGTTTTGCTTTGTTTTGTTTTGTTTTGTTTTGTTTTGTTTTTTACATGCAAAGTTAGACAGTGATAGACTGAGACAGAGAAAGGTCTTCCTTCCATTGGTTCATCCCCAAATGGCTGCCACAGCCAGCACGTTGCATCGATCTGAAGCCAGGAGCCAGGTGCTTTCTCCTGGTCTCCCGTGTGGGTGCAGGGCTCAAGGACTTGGGCCACAGCAGAGAGCTGGACTGGAAGAGGAGCAACCGGGACAGAACCGGTGCCCCAAAAGGGACTAGAACACGGAGTTCTGGCACTGCAGGAGGAGGATTAGCCTAGTGAGCTGCGGCATCGGCCATCCATGAAGTTTTTACATATTGAATATCCTGCATTATTCTGTCAATGCATCAGAAGCATCAATGTACATGCAAAACACCTCAGGACCTTGTTTGAGTGTAGAATCTGATTCCATAGCTCTGAGATGTTGCATTTGCAACCAAGCCCATAAGACATCCACACTATTTGTGAGTAGAGCACTTCCAACTCAGAAGAATGAAGACACTAGAATGACAACACACAAAAGTTGGATCTTTTTTTTTTTTTAGCTATCTCTTGGGTTTGTTGTCTTTTCTAAAAGTTTATTTTATTTATTTGAAAGGCAGTGTGACTCAAAAAGAGGAAGAGACAGAGAGAGAGTTTTTCCATTTTCAGGTTGACTCCACATATTGCTATACCCAGTCAGTCAGGACAAAGCCAGGAGCCAGGAACTCTGTGTGGATCTCCCATGTGGGTGGCAGGGGCCCTAGTGCTTGGACCAGCTTCCAATGCCTTTCCAGACAGAATAACATGGAGTTGGATCAGAAAAGGAACAGCCAAGGCTCTCACCAGCCCTCTGCTTTTTGCCTTAAATTTGTAGGTTATTAAATAAAAATTTCATAGCACACTGGAAAGGTCAAGTGTGAGTAGCAGATAGTAGGTTCTCAAAAACATTTTGCATTATATTTCAGGATGCATTGAGAAATACTAAGGCGGTCCAGAAATATTTCCTAGTGCTTCTCTCTTATCTGTGGTGAAGGCTAGTTTTTCTTTCAATGTATTTAACACCAGTATTTCATGAAATACAATAAAAGTGAATCACTAGGGGAAAAAATCAAAAGAAGTATAAAACATCAGGAAAAATTTTTAGATTCAAGTGCATAAGACATATTTAAATTCATATGAAAGATTTTTCATTTCTAGGTCTCAATTTCTAAGATTGCCTCCCTTTAGATTCCCCAACATGCAAACCCCCGATAAGTGGCACAGATCTTGAGATGAACAGTTCAGTAGGATATATTAATAAGTGCATGCATCACAGGATTGCCTGTGATATGGCGCAGATTCACTAAGTGTCTGCTCACCCTTCATTGATGATTCTAGGTTCTTGTCGTAAGAGTAATATAGATATGTTGTGTTCACATCCAATCTTTGTTTTCTGTTTAGATATCTCTATTTCACACTTGGCCTTTTGTTTCAAGAATGCACCCAATTAACTTTACTGTTACTGAATTCAGGAAGAAATGTAAGCCAAAGGCTGACCATTCTGGTATGAGATGGCCACAGCAAAAATAGTGTTCTAAAAAAATTTGACAGCTTGTGTGGATGGTTGTCATGAGCTAGAAAGGTTTTCCCTTTTTTAGTAATAGATTGAGATAAACATACTGAAGTGATGTGGGAGCTGGAATGTGATGATTTCAATGTTTCTTTAAGGTTCCTGAAATACTGTTAAAATAATTTTTCATCCAAGAATAAGCCATGCTTTCCCATATTGGAGAGGTAAGTGATAAAAATGATATAACTAGTGCAATATGAATGAGTGAAAGGTGAGCACTTCGTTAATACAGAATAGACAGGATAGATTAAAATTTGATTGTTGATGTCATGACTATGTAACTGACAAGAAACAAGTGATGAAACTGGATGTGCCTTATAATACAGCACAGATGTTGTGTCTTAAACTCATGACCAGAAACAGAAGGGAGCAGTGAAAAAGAGCATTTCACTGGAGACGGTTCCTGAGTGCTCATCTTAAAATGTTTTCAACAGAAAAAGTGTTACGTAACTGCTCATTTCGACATTTGCCTCCATAGCATCAGCCCAATTCCAGGCACCTGTGTATAAGCCTCCTTATCGCAGCATGTTTTCCTTAGCTGAAACAAAGTCTGGGATTGTTTGGGTTCTTAAAATAGTTAACTCCTATATAATTTACTTTTTTAATATGGATCACCTGCCACAACAATGCCATGTGCTAACAGAGAAAACATTCTTACCTTTCTGGTACAAGGAATTTTGGTCCAGAGGAATTTTGCAATCTGCTGGAGATTATTTTTCCATATTCTTTTCAGTTTCATTTCCTGTACCTCTTTGAGCACATGACTATGTCTCAGCTTAGGTGACTGAGTAACACGTTAAGACTTACTGATTCTTTATTTGGTTACACCAAAGAGATTTTTCAGATAAGATCTGAGATGTAAAGGTAAAGAAGCCATCAAAACGTGTGGAGAGGATTTGGATATTTTGGTCTTTTTCAAAATATGGTGCTTTTATTCAAATTCCTTGCTGTTCCTGGGATCTTACAGGTATTTCTGGAGTTCTTTTTCAAAAAACCATAAGTGAAACTCTTGTTACTGGCTGTTAAGTAATATTTTTAACTATAGTTTATTTCTTGGATATATTTTATTAGACAAATAATGGGATTTGCAATTTCTCTTTGGCCAGGTGAGTGATGGCAGAAAGCCCGGACATGGAATGCAAATTTGGGAGAACCTATTTTCCCTAAAATTTTGCCTTAATACCATGTATTTGAGGGTTTTATGAAATGAAAATTTGAGAATGGAATCCTCTTTTCAGGGTGAACTATATACCATTTATCTGTAGAAAATTAAACGTGTCCATTCGTAGTGTGTCCTTGTGATGAATAAATACTAAAGCTAAAATAATAAACTTATGTAAATTCTGCCTCCACTGTTTACTAGACCTTAGACCTTAAGAATGTTAACCTCTTTAAACTTTGGTTTTCTCATTTTTCTCATTTTTAATGTGGTTCTAGTGAACAAACTGAAAACCATGGAGCTTTCCTGATATAAAATGGCATATTACTTGGGAAATTCTTAGCACACAGCCTGATATAATTTAAACACTTAACAAATCACAGCAATTATTTTGAATGTACATTTTAGCAGTTTGATATTTAAAGGAAATTTAAAGAGCTCTTGTTGAGTAGGTGACATTGATTATCTTTTTTCTATTTGGAAATATGTTCTTAAAACTAAAGAAATTCTGATACCACACACTAGGTTAATAAAAAGTTTATATCAAACCTAGGTCTTTGCTCTACCCTTTATCATTCAATGAAAAACACTTCTTTTGCAATCATGTAGTTGTCTAACTGCTGTAACCAGAAATATCTTTAGATCGAAATATTCACTATTTCTCTCACACCCATTCTATTGTTTGTGTTCTGGTGGTAGGAGTTAATGTTTGTTAATACAGTTCTATCAGAGCTATAGATTTGTAGAAAAGACTCTGATGTTAGCTATTTAATATCCAAGATGTATGGTCTAAAATATCAATTTTATTTCCATTCCAGTACATTAATGCAATGATTTTATATATCTACTGAATTTTCAAAATCTTTGAAGCCTGAGAAATACAAAGAACACCGACATGGTGACATTCTGAAAATGAATATTCAACATTGCCTTCTTCTCTGCACAACCTGCTCCCTTTACACCATTACCACCACCGGAGATTGACATGATATCTAAAATCAAGGATTTTTAAAAAGCCCTAGTGAAACCCAATAGTTCAAATCTATAACCTTTCTGTGCTGCTCACCTGAGACTAGGTTGTTGGCATCAACGAGGAATATTGCACATATAACACTGGAAGATGTAGCAGTTCCACAGGATGTGGCTAAAGCTTTCTATGTTTTTTTTTAAAACTTTTATTTAATTAATATAAATTTCCAAAGTACAGCTTTTGGATTCCAGTGGCTTCCCCCCTTGCAATTAAACATCTAAGAGTAATTGTGTGTTAATTACAGAATTCAACCAATAGTATTAAGTAGAAAAAAAAATACTAAAAGGGATAAAGTATTAAGTTGTTCCTCTATAGTCAGGACAAGGGCTGGTCAAGTCACTGTTTCTCATAGCGTCCATTTCTCTTCAACAGGTTTCCTCTTTGGTGCGCAGTAAGTTGTCACTGATCAGGGATAACATATGATATTTGTCCCTTTGGGACTGGCTTAATTCACTCAGCATGTTGTTTTCCAGAGTCCTCCATTTTGTTGCAGAGAGAAGCTTTGAACTTGGAAATGAAGGATTAGAACAGAGAACAGAAGAGTTGTGGCTTCCTATAATAGTAAATATACACTGACTGTGAATGCAGAAACATTTGTTTAATCAGAATCAGGGTAAGGTAATTCAGGTAGTTCAAGGCCAAAACACAGAAAACAAAAAGTGTTTAACAAATTTTTTCCTTGGGAGCGGTTTTTGGCAATTTGTCACTCTTTTATGATTTCTCTTGGTTCTAGACAGCAATAGGTTGCCTCTTAAGGATATAAATAAGGTCCTTTTGTAGCTGTCAGTTAGGCTAGTGTAAAATTATTTATATAGTAGCACTAGACAGGGGATCAGAGACTATTTATCTTATAAACAGTTAGGTGCAGGAACCTAATAAATTATCTCTCCTCAAACCTATCTCAACAAAGAAGCAATGTTGTTTTTATTGGTTCTGAAGACCTTTGTTCCCTTCTGTATAACAAATAGTATATGACTTTCTCAAATCCAATTTAATGATATCAATTTCAAGTATCTACTGGAGGTTAACGTTGTACCAAGCACTAAATCTTAGAGACCAGATGTGCAGACGTTAGTCCATATTTCCAGATTTCAGTTCTCCAATCCATAATTTACCAAGATCTTGAGCCAATTACTTAACCATGAGGATCTCTGTAGGTTTAAAAGAAAAAATTGTAGGAATATGTGCATCAAATACTTACTTTGAGAAGATAAAAATAATATAAAGCACATGAAATTTTCTAAATGTTGTCATCATTAATATGGGAGATGGAGAAAAAGAAATCATTCAAAACAGATGAAGGTTTCAGAAACTGACATGAGAAGAGGGAGTTAGATGGTCTTCTGAAAATTATACATAAGAGTTCAAAATGTTCTGAGGTAAGAGGAGTAGGCAAACTCATATGAAATCCATAAATGGTGCAATGGTCCCCTCTTCACAATAAATTTATCCACTAAGTCACTAAGTTGTAACATGAGTTCATTTTATTTTTAATTTGTCTGAGATGAGAAACTGACCAGAATCTAAACAGAACATCAGGATCAAGAAAAATAATGGTCTTTGCTCACTAATAAACAAAGAACCAGTTTAAAACTTTTGCTAAAAGACTGATAAAACCATCCCATCATCTCTGAATGATTGTGCTTTTTGTTTGGATTATCCATACAAATAAAATTACTTGGAGTTTAAGAAACAGTGGCATTTTCTTGAGAAGTTTCATTACTTATTACTATATATCGAAGGTATATATTGTCTTTGTGAGAAAATATCTACTTGTTCAAACAATATTTCCAGCAGCTTGCATCTGGGAATCTAATCTATATTAATCAAAATACTAGCAAGTCAGGATTTATGAATAAAAATTATTTTAATATTTTATAGCAGAAACATAGTTTTGGAACTTCCATACACCTGTGTAACTTCTTAACTATTCTTAATATCACCACATCTCTTTCAATTTATGTATAGTCTCAATCTCATGTGAGGATGTAATACAAGAAATGATCATAGGCACCAGTGCTGTAATGTAGCTAATAAAGCCACTGCCTAAAGTGCCAGCATATAGCCCAGATACAGTTCTACACTCCTGGCTTCAGCCTTACCAGACCTGGCTGTCGCATTCATTTAAGGGAGTGAACCAGTGTATGGAAGATCTGTTTCTTCCTCTCTATCTGTTGCTGTGCCTTTCAAATAATTTTCTAAAAGTTTAGTGCAAAACTATTTGCTCTGCTACGTAGCAGCATCCTCAAATACCTGGTGTTCACTGCTTTTTTGATTGTGCCTGTTTTTCTTGCAATTGATTTAATCTCATGTTTTGTCCATCATGACCCAGGAGCAATAGGCTATACCCTGTTCTTACGTAGAGCCTATAGAACTTTGATGTACAATAGACTATATTGTCTAGGCTTGTGTAAAAACATTCTATGATGTTTGCACAATGATAAAATCATCTAGTAACCCATTTCCCAGAATGTATCTGTGTGGATAACCTATGGACAATTTTAGTATCCATCTGTTGTGCTCAACTATCTCATTAAAATAAGATAAACAGAGAAACAAGGAAAATGATACAATTTGATATATCCAACAGAAAATTTGACAAACATAGGAAAGTATATGGAGTTGAATAGAGAAACACAATGTATTTTCCTATTTCAATTAGATTTTCAGAATCTAACATCAAGCAGTCCTTTATAAATGGAAATAATTTTATGAAATAAATAAAAGGGGGGCACGACACTGTGGCTCACTTGGTTAATCCTCTGCCTGTGGTGCCGGCATCCCATAGGGGTGCTGAGTTCTAGTCCCGGTTACTCCTCTTCCAGTCCAGCTCTCTGCTGTAGCCCAGGAGGGCAGTGGAGGATGGCCCAAGTACTTGGGTTCCTGAACTCACATGGGAGACCAGGAGGAGGCACCTGGCTTCAGATCCTGGCTTTGGATCGGCGCAGTGCCATCCATAGTGGCCATTTGGGGAGTGAACCAATGGAGGGAAGACCTTTCTCTCTGTCTCTCTCACTGTCTATAACTGTCAAATAAAAAAAAAATAAATAAAAGGAAAAGCAAAAATTATTTTAATTTCAGATAGTACATTTATTTTATTCAAAAGTATATAATATTCTAATACACAACAACAATTTGAAAGAACTTTTTTAAGATTAATTTATTGGATAACACATTAAGGACAATTCCTCATGAGACGTAAGTACACAGTGACTCCTGATGTTGATTTAATAATTTGTCACTCTTGTTTATGGCGTCAGTAATCTCCCTAGGCTCTAGTCATGAGTTGCCGAGGCTATGGAAGCCTTTAGGGTTCATGGACTTCGATCTTATTCTGACAGGGTCATAGTCAAAGTGGAAGTTCTCTCCTCCCTTCAGAGAAAGGTACCTCCTTCTTTGATGGCCCCGTTCTTTCCACTGGGATCTCACTCGCAGAGATCTTTCATTTAGGTCTTCTTTTTTTTTGGTTTTCAGAGTGCCTTAGCTTTCCATGCCTAAAATATTCTCATGGGCTTTTTAGCCAGATCCGAATGTCTTAAGGGCTGATTCTGAGGCCAGAGTGCTATTTAGGACATCTGCCATTCTATGAGTCTGCTGTGCATCTCGCTTCCCATGTTGGATCATTCTCTCCCTTTTTCATTCTATCAATTAGTATTAGCAGACACTAGTCTTGTTTGTGTGATCCCTTTGACTCTTAGACCTATCAGTGTGATCAATTGTGAGCTGAAATTGATCACTTGGACTAATGAGATGGCCCTTGGTACATGCCACCTTGATGGGATTGTATTGGAATCCCCTGGCACATTTCTAACTCCATCATTTGGGGCCGTTCTGATTGAGCATGTCCCAAATTGTACATCTCCTCCCTCTCTTATTCCAACTCTTATATTTTTACACTTTGTGTTTCTGTGTGGGTGCAAACTGATGAAATCTTTACATAGTATATACTGAATCGATCTTCTGTATATAAAGATAATTGCAAATGATTAAAAAACCTTGGTGTTAAATTGGAAAAAAAGATTATTTATTTGAAAGGCAGAGCTACAGAGAGACAGAGGCACAAAAAGACACAGAGAGAGGTCTTCTATCTCCTGGTTCACTCCCCAAATGGCCACAATGCCTGGAGGTGCTCTGATCCAAAGCCAGGGGCCAGGAACTTCCTCTGCTTTCCTATGTGGTTGCAGGGGTCCAAGGACTTGGGTCATCCTCTGCTGCTTTTCCTGGCCATAGCAGAGAGCTGGATTGGAAGTGGAGCAGCTGGCACTCAAACTGGAACCCACATGGTTTCAGACAGCAGCTCTACCTGCTACACCAGCCCAAAAGTACATTTTTAAATATCCTAAATCATGTGACTTCAGAACAATTTTCTCTGAATAACACTGATCTCTCTTTTCTTTTTCTTTTTTTTTTTTTTGACAGGCAGAGTGGACAGTGAGAGAGAGAGACAGAGAGAAAGGTCTTCCGTTGCCGTTGGTTCACTCTCCAATGGCTGCCACGGTTGGCGCGCTGCGGCTGGCGCACCGCGCTCATCCGATGGCAGGAGCCAGGTACTAGGTGCTTTTTCCTGGTCTCCCATGGGGTGCAGGGCCCAAGCACTTGGGCCATCCTCCACTGCACTCCCGGGCCACAGCAGAGGGCTGGCCTGGAAGAGGGGCAACCGGGACAGAATCCGGTGCCCCAACCAGGACTAGAACCCAGTTTTCTTTGCAAAGATTGTTTCATTTTGTGATGATCCCTTTTTAATTTTTCTTTATTCCATAGATGCCTTTATATAATTGTGTATTTACATGTGTAATGGATCAATTTTAGTCAAATCTCCTAGAGTAGTAAAGTATGTCTAACTATTCTATTGTATCATCATTGTGTTCTTAAGCATCAACATTGACAAAAGTGGAAGCTAAGTAATTGTTGAATGAATGCTATTGAATGAATGCAAAATGTATGGCATAGTTATATGCAACCATAAATATATCAGCATGTAATCATAAAGCTTTGATTTTGATTACCAATTCTGTTTAAGAGCAGGAAACTGGGAACTTTTTTCAGACATGGTAGCGTGGTATTGTGTAGAAAACAAATCATGTGCCAGGGCACAAGTTATCTGTCTGTTACCCAACCTTGATCTGCTTTGCTGAAATTAATGGGTTTGGGGAAACTGAGTCTTTCCATAGGGACAATGATAATTTATGGAAATGTTCAAAGCCCAGGACTATTCGTATATTTTTTATCAGAGAAATATTTATTACCACCAGTGAAAGGAAATGCCAGTTTTAGGCCAGTTCTAGGTTACATGCTGCTGAGACTGTCATAGATATTTGTGTTTTAAATAAGATTTTTTTTCACTGATCCATCATCTCAAAGCTGAGAAACAAGGTTACCTGTCTGTGTTGATGAAGAGCCCAATATATTTTCTTAAAGGCTTGGATTCCAGAGTGTTAGAACTTCACTTGTTTATGAAACAAAGTCCTATATTCCATTTATGATAGGTCCTATTGCAGGAAACAAAAGTAATCACTTTATTTTGTATAGAGGTGGAATTGAGAATCTAGAGAAAATATGTCATAAAATGTACTTTGGGCAACTCTAGAAAAAATTTTATATTAAATTAGATTGAAAAATGAAAAAGCTCATTTTTATATGGTTTTGTTAAATTTAATTGTTAACAGTGTTACAGTCCTAACCATGAGCTCTCACCTGACATTTTCACCTGAGTGCTATTATTTACTTTAACTTTTCAGGGGTAGTTTTTCCTCCTGTCTTACAAGTGACAATAGATTTTTTTTGTCTTTTACTCAAAATTGTTAGACATCATTAACTTACCAATACAATTTGAAAAGAGATTCATGGAAGAGAAAATGGTGAATTACGGAGCAGCTTGCTTCACAGAGCTAGGAAGAAACTGTGGAAAATGGGGAAGGAGGTACACGTTCAGCAGAGAAGAAGAGAGAAAACTGCTCAGGAAGCCCCATGGGAGGAGGGAAAATGGCTTGAACCTGTGTGGTGTGTGCTATCATGCACCCAGGTAATCGCAGCCACAGAGAGCTAGAGCTGGCTATCAGTGGGGATAGAGCCAGAGAGAGCGTGGCATGGATCTGGACTGGAGCCCAGGGGGCTGGCGGTTGCTGACAGTTGCCTATGGTCCAAGTGGAAGTGGAAAGGGGTGGCTGATTCAAACCGATGTTTCCAAAACAGAACACATGACCCGGCCAAAAGAGGGAGTGGGTGCCATTTTTAATCAGTACTACAACTTGGAAGCCTGCGGGTGTGTACATAACAGCTCACCGAGACTGGACACCTGAACACAGCACTGGCAGCAGCGGAGGGCAGGTGTCAGACGAGAGAATCTAGTGTGTGTGCATGATCCAGAGCTACCAGTGGAGGGAACGGCCTGCAATCCCCGATGCCTTGGAGCTTGTCAGGAAGGGACCAGGAAGCTATGAGAAACAGAGGAGCACCCACACCAGCAGTGCCCTCTGGTCTTGGCATCTTTGGAAACCCTATATGCTAAGACCTTGGGGTCTCTGTGGCTGCATGAGATGCTGTAGGGCATAGCTGGCTTTGGAGTTCTGCCATGCCAAACTTGGGTGCTACCCTGGAAACTCACCCAACCTTAAGGCATTGACCAAGATCCCGGGCCACACCATCAGACACCTCCTGGTATTCACTAAAAAACAGACACTTTACGAAGCCACAGAAACTTAACCCCAAAGATAAAAACCAACAGAAAAAAAATAAAAATAAACTCCACAAATGCCACAAAATAGGAGTCAAAATTCAAAAAATAAGAAAAAGGATCCCCGGCTGGCACCACGGCCAGCCATTCAACCCAGAATGCAAAGCTTGCACCTGTGAATGAAGGTGAAATAAAGACTTTCCATAACAAACACAAATTGAAAGAATTTGTTGTTAATCATCTGTCTGCGGTGCTGGCATCCCATATAGGCACTGGTTCTAGTCCTGGAAGCTTTTCTTCTGATCCAGCACTCTGCTATGGTCTGGGATAGCAGTAGAAGATGGTCCAAGTGCTTGGGTCCCTGCACCAGTATGTTAGACCTGGAAGAAGCTCCTGGCTCCTGGCTTCAGTTCGGCACAGCCTTCTGGGCAGTGAACCAGCAGATGGATGACCTCTCTCTGTGTCTCTACCTCTCTCTGTAACTCTGCCTGTCAGATAAATAAAATAAATCAATTTTTAAAAAAAGAAGTATCAGAAGCAATCCATAAACTAAAAAAAAATCATACATGACATGAATGAAAATCTTTCCAAGGAAAATGAGAATATAAAAAAAATCAAAATGAGCTTTAGAAATGAATAATTCAAATAAAAAATGCAGTGGAAAGTCTTAACAGCAGACTTGATGAGGCAGAAGAAAAAATATCTGAACTGGAAGACAAATCTTTGGAAATCTTAGAGTCAGACAAAAAACGAACAAACAAAAGAAGGTAATAGAAAACTTAACAACAGTGTTGGAGATCTATGGGATACTATCAAACTGCCCAATATATGGGTCTTAGGAGTTCCTGAAGGACTGGAAAGAGAGAAAGGTATAGAAAGACTATTTAGTGAAATAATTACAGAAAACTTCCCCAATTTGGAGAAAGAAAGGGGTGTTCAAGTAGAGGAAGCACAAAGAACTCCTAACAGATATGACCAGAAAAGATCCTCACCACAAAACACTGTAGTCAAATTTCCACAGTAAACACAAAGAAAAGATTCTAAAATGGGCATGAGATTAATGCCAGACTACTTTCAGAGTATCACCAATTAGACTCACAGCTGACTTTTCATCAGAAACCCTACAGGCAACAAAGTAATGGCGAAATACAAAGTCTTAGGAAAAAAAATTCAACCTAGAATGCAAAGCTTGCACTTATGAATGAAGGTGAAATAAAGACTTTCCATAACAAATAGAAATTGAAAGAATTTATTGACACTCATATATCCTTATAGAAGATGCTTAAGGTTGTGCTACACACAGAAACACAGAAAGATAGCCATCATTATGAAAGAATGAGAAGGCAGAAAAACCACTAGCAGATATACAAAAGAAATCCAAAGTAAACAATAGGAATTTATATGAAAGCATGGTAGGGCCAAGTCATTGCTTCAGTTCTCCAGTTAAAAGATACAGATGGCTGAATGGATTGTAATACAAGACGGAACTATTTGCTACTTACAAGAAACATATCTCACCAACAAAGATACAGACAGACTGAAAGTGAAAGGATGAAAAAGCACAGTCTATGCTAACAGAAATCAAAAAGGAGTTGGTGTTGCCATCCTAATATTACACAAAATATATATTAACATAACAACTGTTATGATAAAGGGCACTATGTAATGATTTAGGGATCAATCCAACAGGAAAATATGAATATAATAAATGTATATGCACCCAATTACAGGGCACCTGGCTACTTAAAAAATGTTAATAGACCTAAAGGAAGCCATAGACTTCAAACAAAACAGTAGTAATGGGGGACTGCAATACCTCACTTTCAACAGTGGACAGATCAACAAGACAGAAGATCAGCAAAGAAATAACATAGCTAATCGACATTATAGACCAAATGGACCTAATGGATACCTACAGAACCTTTCATCCCACAGTGGCAGAATGCATATTCTTCTCATTAGTGCATGGGAAATTCTCTAGGATAGATTGTACATTAGGTGACAAAGTTAGTCTCAACAAATTCAATTAATCAAAATAACTCCAAGCATCTTCTCAGACTGCAATAGAATGATGCTAGAAATCAATTCAAGAATCTCTAGAATATACATAAATACGTGGAGACTGAACAACATGTTCCTGAATAAACAGTGAGTCATAGGAGAAATCAAAAATTTCTGGAAAAAAAATGAAGATGACACCACAGCATATCATAACCTATAGGATACAGCAAAAGCAATGTTAAGAGGGAAGTTCGCAGCAATTGGTGCCTATATGAAGAAGCTGGAAAGTCAACAAATAAATGAGCTATCAATGCATCTCAGAAACCTGGAATATTAACAATGAACTAAATCCAAAACTAGGCGGAAGAAATAAATATTTAAAATTGGAAAAGAAACAAAATTAAAACTAAAAATACAAAGAATCAGTGAAACAAAACGCTGTTATGCCAACAAAATAGGAAACCTAGAAGAAATGGATGGATTATAGATCGTATACAACCCACCGTGAAGACATAGAAAATCTAAACAGACCCATAAACAAGATTGAAATTGAATCTGTAATAAAGACAGTCCCAACAAAGAAAAGCCCAGGACTGGATGGCTTCACTGGTGAATTCTAGCAGATATTTAAAGAAGAACTAACTCCAATACTTCTCAATTATTCAAAACAATTGAAAAGGAGGAAATCCTCCCAAATTGCTTCTATGAAGCCAGCATCACCTTAATTCCTAAACCTGGAAAAGATGCAATAGAGAAATAAAACTACAGAGCAATTTCCCTGATGAAAACAGATGCAAAACTCCTCAACAAAATTCTAGCCAATTGCATCGGAAAGATCATTCACTCAGACCAAGTGGGATTTATCCCCAGAATGCAGTGATCATTCAACTTTCACAAATCAATCAATGTGATACATCACACTAACAAACTGAAGAGCAGAAACCATATGATTATCTCAATAGATGCAGAGAAAACTTTTGATAAAATACAATACTCTTTCATGATGAACACTCTAAGAAAATAGAGTATAGAAGGAACATTACTCAATACAATCAAGGCAATTATGACAAACCCACAGCCAACATCACATTGAATGGGTAATCTAAGATCCAGAACCAGACAAGGACACCCTCATTGCCATTGCTATTCAATATAGTCCTGGAAGTTTTAGCCAACCAATTAGGCAAGAAAAGGAAATCAAAGGGATACAAATTGGGAAGGAGGAAGTCAAACTATCCTTATTTGCAGTTGACATGATTCTATACATATGAGATCCAAGGATTTCTTGGAAAAGACCCAGAGGCACAGGCAATCAAAGCCAAAATTGACAAATGAGATTACACCAAAAGAAAGTGAAGAAGCAATGTACAGAATGGGAGAAATTATTTGCAAACTATATAACTGACAAAGGATAGTAACCAAAATATATAAAGAGATCAAGAAACTCAATAACAACAAAACAAACAACCCAGTTAAGAAATAGGCAAAGGATTTAAATAGACACTTTTCAATGAAGAAATCCAAATGACCCAACAGACTCATGAAAAAAATGCTCAGGATCACTAGCCATCAAGGAAATACAAAATAAAACCATAATGAAATTTTACCCACTAGAATGGTTTTCATACAAAAAACAACAAACAACAAATGCTGGTGAGGGTGTAGGGAAAAAGGTACCATAATCCACTCTAGGTAGGAATGTAAACTGGTAAATCCACTATGGAAGACCATATGGAGATACCTAAGAAATCTTAGGTATCTATGACCCAGCCATCCCACTCCTGGGAATTTACCCAGGGGAAATGAGATCAGTATATAAAAAAGTTATCTGTACCCCCATGTTTATTGCAGTTCAATTCATAATAGCTAAAACATGGAATCAACCCAAATGCCCATCAACTGGATAAATAAATTATAGATTATATACATCATGGAATATTATTCAGTGGTTAAAAAAAGAAAAACAATGAAAATATGGTCACTTGCAACAAAATGGAAGAAATTTGAAAACACCATACTTAGTAAAATAAGCCAGTCCCAATGGAACAAATATCATATTCTCTCTGATCTATGATAACTAATAATGCACCTAAAAATCAATGTTTAGAGGTGAAATTGACACTTTGAAAAGCATTGATTTGACTAGCCCTTTTCTTGAGTATTGAGGAAAAGGTTTTTTTTTTGTATTATTTGTCAAACTCTTCACTTAACCTAGAGCTGATCCATATGTGCAAAAAGCTAACTGAAAATAGATCTTAATAGTGGGAATAAGAGAGGGAGGAGTAAGAAGGATGGGAGTGCAGGTGGGAGGGTGAGCACAGTGGGAAGAATCACCATGTTCCTAAAGTTATAATTTTGAAGTGTATGAAGTTTGTAACTGTAAAGTTGTATAGTTCTGCATACATTCCTACACTTACTTCTAAGTGTATAGTTTAACAACTTGCCATGAAACTCCAAATCCCCTTAAGCTTGATGGTAAAAAAGCACTTTAAGTGTTAAAGTGATCATAAGAATAAGAATAAATGTTAAAGTGATCATATAGATAGTATTAATTGTTTGGTAATAATAATAAAATTAAAAAGGAGTGAATGCTCCAACATGGGAAGCAGCCCATACAGCAGACTCATAGAATGACAATTGCTTTAAGCAGCACTTAACCTCAGAATTGCCCTTAAGTCATTGTGGTCTGGCTAAAAAGCCCATGAGAGCACTTCAGGCATGGAAAGCCAAGACACTATGACAAAAAATGTCTTACATGAAGGATCTCTGTGGGTGAATCCCCAGTGAAATGAAATGGTCATCAAAGAAGGATGTACTTTTCCCTGAAGGGAGTAGAGAACCTCCACTTTGCTTATGGTCTTGTCTAAATACTGACAGAGTCTGTGGACTCAAAAGGCTTCCATATCCTAGGTAGCTCATGTCAAGAGACTCAGGTGATCGCTAATGTCATACATGAGAGTGTTAATTGTTAAATTAACAAGAGTCTCTGTGCACTAAATTCTCATGCAGGACCTCTGTCCTCAAAGAGTTGTATTATGACAGTCAACAGTAAAACTTGTTCTCAAAGAATTACTTCATTTTAATATATTAAGGGAGGATATTCTTATGTCTCATAAATTTTAGTTATGTCTAAGTTCTAACTCCATTGCATTTTTCTTAGATGCTTCTTTAATCAATGATAAAACTTGTTCACAAAGACTTACTTTTTTAATGTATTAAGTAGAGGATATTCTTTGTCTCATAAATTATAGCTATGTCTAAATGTTCTCAAAAGACATCATTCTTGGGTGCTTCTTTAAATGTAATTAATTTTCTCAAAAAAAGAAGTGAAATTAATTTTGAGAGGCAATGACTTTGAACATTTGAGTAAGCTTTTTTATTTCTCATACAAATTGTTGAACTCTTTACTTAGTATATAGGTAATATTCTGTGTATAAAGTTAATTGAAAATAGATCTTGGTGAATAATAATACTGGGAATAGGAGAGGGAGGAGGAATTGCAGTGAAAGGGTGGGTATGTTTAGAAGAATCACTATATTCCTAAAGTTGTACTTAGGAAATGCATGAAGTTTGTATTCCTTAAATAAAAGGTTTAAAAATAAATTAATAAATTTTAAGATGAAGCATAATTTAGCAAACAGAATATATGTCAGTATTTAGGCCTTGTCAATATTTTGGCACAATTATGATATCCAAAATTCATCATTTTTACCACTATCTGCTTTATTCTCATGCATACATTAGATCTACCTTAATTAATATTTTTTCTGGGAATTTTTATTTCTCATTATTTCTTTATTTCTGGGAATATTTCTTTACCTTATTCTTCTCACATAGGACCATGAATCTCATGGTGATTGCTCAATTAATTCTCTTTCTTTTCCATGAGACAGAAAACAACTTAAGAACAAAGATCTTTCCTATCATACACAACTCTATCATCTGTATCTCATATGGTGAGCATTCAGTGCACACATTAATGAAATAAAAAATGAATGGAACAGGAGAAAACATAACTATGTAAAAGACATTTCCTAAATAGAATATAATGAAATTGTGTTGCTAAAAAGTTTTTATTTTGGAAATTCAAGGTAAAATAGAGTCTTACACTTAGCAAAACATGAGTATCGATTGAGGAATACTAGTAAATATCTCTGCTTATGGAGCTATTCTCTTGTTACTATCAAAACAGACCTTTTCCCTTATTCATGCTCAGATTAACTCGTATGTTAATGATTTAAAAACCATGATATTCATCAAGGAGTTAAAGGGGCATTAACATAAATATTTGTCTTAAACTGGTGACATGGTTAATTTGTAGTCAAGTATAGCATAATCTTGGGAGCATTCTCTCCTGGATCTCTGATACTACTCTCTTCCCATTGTGGCCTTCTAAATGTATGTATGGATATTGTCTTCACACATTAGTTGCCAATCCTAAAGATATAGATAATTATACTTTTCTACAGAGTTTTCCTATGGAGTAATTAGCAAATATTTGTACAGTTCCTCCAAAATGATCAGTATGGAGATGCTAAGAGCCAGAACCCATGAAGCTATGGTGTGGAATATTCTGGGGTGGAAATTACTTGAAAATGCGTTACAGGCATTGCTAAGTGACATGGAACAATGTCCCTCTCAAGAATGCAGTAACTTACACTAGGGAAGCAAACATTTCCAAAAGCAGGATAAAATAACTTTATTTTAAGCTGCTAAAGCTTGGAGAGTGGCCATGGTTAAATAGAAACTAAGAGACACAATTCCCTTCTAATACCTGTTTCCCTAGGCAACCAGAAGAAAAGAAACAAAGCCATTACAAAATTTTGTACTTTCTAAGACAAAGGGAACTTTATTTCCTTTGCTGCATGGTTGCTTAATATAAGAATCCCCAGCCCTGACCTCAGTGCATTCTTAATTCAGCATAACCAGAGCTATGACAAGATAACAAAATGACAGAGCAGGTTGGGGTGCCTAATTTGCCAGTTTACATCTTCCTTCCTTCTAGATTTTCTGTATTCTGTTTTTTCTTCCAAAAACACAACTGACTTCCTATTACTTCTTCAGTGCTAGAGACTTGATGGTGAATAAATAATAAAAAAGAGCTCTTCTCTTGTTGGGTCTCCTGCACTCATTTGGCTATCCAATTCATTTCTGAGTATATGTGATTCTTCTTTCAGTTGAATATGGATTCATGTACATAGTATATTTTGACCTAAAAGTGACTTTAGAGAACCTTATTCAATAGATAAGAAAACTCAGCAATGTACATGGGATTATTGTCACAAGTACCAATATCACCACAACCACTAATACTGATGATGATGATGGTGATGATGATGATAATACTAAACCATAATTATTGTTTTACTTGATTTAGGATAGGCATCCTCATTTCAAATTTCTGTATACAGAAGCCTTCTCTCCTTCTTGGGGAAAGCACAACTCTCTTGAAATATACATCAACAGATTATATCATCTGATAGTTTTCTGTGTGAAACTACCTACATACCTCTTGAATATGATTTAGTCACTGAAGGTTTTAGGATTTGGTCACTATTACCCATGCTGACTTAAACTTCTACAAAGATGATACACATAGCAATTTGATGATTCCATTCTTTGATAGTCTCAATTCACTCTATTTTCCCTACACTTAGCTACATATTTCCATGGATATAGACTAGATATTAATATTATCTATAGATTTACCACCTCCAAATTTTAAAAAATTCTCTAAGAAAAACCCCAACTATCTTTCTCCATCAATCACACTATATTAATTATTCAGTTTCATATTTATTTCAAATCATGGACCTTATTATCTAATTTACTTACCGTGAACTCTACCAACTCCTTAACACTTTCACTCACCAGTTTTCATTCTGTAGTCATCATGAAAACTACTCAGTTACAAACCTGTTTAACTTTCACACTTCAGTTCCTTTGTCTGCATGCCCTTCCCCTGCAGGTCTTATTCATCTGAAAAAAATTTAACTCTTCATGTATTCTTCTCAACGTAATTGGAGTGCAAACATAACCATACACTTCAGTACTTGAATATATGACCTCAAGCTGCAAAAAAGAACTCATTAGTTCCCAGGGAAAGCTTCTAGTTAATTCATCCTCTTTCCTTCTCATTGTTGACTCATAGTCTTCTTATTTACTGATAAAATGGAAATCATGATAAGTGAAGCATCTAATCTGTCCACCAGCAAATCTAGCCAGGAATTTTTCATCTGTGCCAAAACATTTGTCTTCTTCTCTATTACAATCAATGAACACTACTTTACAATCTAAGGTTGATCCTCTCATATGTACACTGATTCCTATCTATGTACTTGTATCAGAACATAATTCTCAAATTTATTATCCCCTTTTCTGTGACAATTTAGCCTTTCCAACTGGATTATGTCCATCAGAATGCACATCTACCATAATCTGCTTTATCAAAATAAACCAGAATACCTAGACTAGGAGTTTCATGAAGTTTTTGAAAATATATGATTATTTCTGTGCTATATTTTATAGCAAAACTTTTCAAAATTGCACCATGCATTGATTTCTTCTCTTCATCTCACCTTTCCATTGAACACACATGCTTTAGGCTTTCTTGCCTACAAATTCACTAAAGTTACACTTGTCACAAGAGACTGTTGTTTTGCCCAATTCAAATGACAAATCTTAGTCCTTGTTGACATCCCAATAACACTTTACACAGTGAGCATACTCTTCATTTTCCTCAATTGGCTTCTAGAACATGGTATTCTCAAGTCTTTTTTTTACTTTATGCATAGTTCCTTCTCATTGTGATAGCTTGCCTTGCTTCTTTATTCTGAATGCTAAATATAAGATATTCTAGGATCCTGTCCTGAGAGTCATCTCCTCTTTATCTTCTCCACTTAATGAGTTATTGTTATCTAATCACATGGTATAAAATGTCATCTATAAGTTCAGTATAAATCTCTAGCTACATGTATTCTCCTAATATTGAGCCCTATATAAAGAACTGCCCACTCAACAGCATTGTGCAATTGTTTTAGACCTCCAAGGCTTATTCTGTCCAAAACAGAGCTCTTGACTTTCCCTCCAGACTTTTTTCATTCTTCTTTTCTTAAAGATTTGTTTTATTTATTTTAAAGACATCAGTTACAGAGAGAGACAGGGAGAGACAGGGAGACACACACACACACACACACACACACACAGAGAGAGAGAGAGAGAGAGAGAGAGAGAGAGAGAAAGAGAGACACAGAGAGAAAATCTTCCATCTACTTGTTCACTATCCATATGACCGCAGTGGTTAGGGCGGGGCAAGATTGAAGCAGGAGCTAGGAACTTCTTCCAGTTCTTACACATACGTTGCACGGGCCTTACACATGGGTGCACTTGGGCCATCTTCCACTGCTTCCCCATATGCATTAGTAGGGAGCTGGATCAGAAGTGGAGCAGCCAGGACTTGAACCAGCACCCATTTAGGTTGCCACCATTGCAGGAGGCCGTGGCTTTACCCTCTATCCTACAATGCCATCCACAGATTTTTTTTATTATTGATGTCTTACTTTAGTGTTGAATATGACCATACATTAGCTATTTTAGCCAAGAAACTTGATGTCTTTTATTTTTCTCATTCTCTTATAGCACCACTATTTAAGACAATATAAAATCATCTCAATTTTATCTTAAAAAGTATATCCTGAATCATTTTGCACACTAATAAAAGATACCTTTATCTATAACCAGTAATGGGATGAAGACCTTTGAATTGTCCTCCTTACCTTCATTTTTGTCTACTACTAAAGTTGATAATTGTCGAAGCAGAGTAAACTTTAAAATTTATGATTGTTCTTTCCACCCTTCTCCTCTAAACCCTGCTATGGCTTCCTCACACTTCTTTAAATTATATATCAATGTAATTATATATGTAGTTACATAACCTTGAAAGATACTATGCCATTTTTTTCCTATGTGTCTCCTGTTTTATCTGCTACCATATTAGACCCTTGACTGTCTTCTTGCTCTTCAAGCACACCAAGCTCATTCTTGCCTTAAAGATTTTTCAGCTCATCCTCCTGTCTTTAGCATTGTTTACCAGACTTAACTTCACATGACTCTTTCCCCTCAATGTCTTTCCTTAAGTGCCCCACCAACCACTTGATTTCCTCATGAGGCTGAATTTTCTTTACATTTTATAATGATCTGTCAATATGTTATTGCTTTACTTGTTATTTGTAGCTTCTTTTCTGGAAATAAATTTCATGACAGAGATACTGATAATTTTATTCATTGCTATGACCACATAGAACAGTACCTGGAATACTGTATGCCCTCTATAAATATGTATTGACTAAATTAATCAATGAACCTTAACACTGCACATCCACCCTTTTACTCAGAACAGTTTCATAGATTTGCACAGAGTAAAATGAAACTATCAGAATATGTCCTCTTTTATGGGTTCTTACATTAGCCTAAGTTTTTAAGAAACTTTTTAATGTCATAAGTTTTTAAGTTCTGGGTTACAACCCACACAGAAGCTTAGAAAATCAGTTTGGTGACTATGTGCAGTATTTTTGAAAGATGAAACAAAATTGAAAATACTATGGATATCACACATATCTTTATGTCTATTAAATGTTTCATTTCTTTCATGAGGCACTTGTTTTAAAATATACATGTGATGAAATAATAAAATAAAAGTAACTATTTTACTCAAGTTTCAGTCAAAGAAAGTTTAGTCTCATTCTAATGAGATTCCATTGCAGCAGGAAATAGAACTTTTCCCTTTTTCCAAGTTTTCAGTGAAGTCAAGCCCAAAGAGAGATTAAATCTTTAAGATCGCAGTGTGGTAGTAAACAGTAGAGATTATGATGTCTAATTACTCTTAGTTGCTATCCTTTTTTCCTGTTCAAAGGAAAAATGCTTCAAATTTCAACTGAGCTTATCCTGAGATTCCTGCGTATAACATATTTTGCTTTTCCCATATCATTTTTTAAATCTACCCTCTACCTTATTTGAAAGAAGAAAATCACACAAATTTATCTCATGTAAATTTTACATGAATTGGAGTTTTCAGGAAAAAAAGGATACAAAAAAAGAGAAACTTGCCTGTTTTTAGGTTTAGATTGTATAAATAGAGGAGAATCCATTAAAAGTATGATTGGGCAAAGGATATATAATCTGAAGACAGTAAATTGGGGGGAACTTAGCAAGAACTGTTTCTTCTCCATATTTTTGTTCCTTTACTGTGAATAGAGAGTGGGTTCCTTGCTTGTGACCTGCCTCAGAAAATTCATTCTCGGTTTCTATGAGTTGCTTTGGAAAAGAAGAGCAGGAGAATGTCAGGGAGCCCTCACTGCTTCTATGGCTTCCCCAAATTCCTTCAATTTAAAATACTCAGTTTGCCAAGGTGACATATTTTGAAGTAGCAAATTCTAAGCCCTCTCAATACATCGCTCCATCTGAGTTGCTAATTTCTTTTAAGATTTATTTATTTTTAAATTCAAAGTTACAGAGTCAGGGAGAGACAGACAGAGATAGAGCTCTTCCATAGGATGGTTCACTCCCCAGATTGCTGCAACAGCTGGTGCTGGACCAGGAGTAGCCAGGATCTTTATGTGAGTCTCCCATGTGGATAGCAAGTGCCCAAACACGGCATATAGTTCACTGCTTTACCTGGGGCATTAGCAGGGAGATGGATGAAAAACCAGGCAGCTCAGATACGAATTGGTATCTACATAGGATGGCAGCAATGCAGGTCATGGCTTTACTCACTATACCACAACACCGGCTCACAAGTTGTTAATTTTTTATCATAATGCTTTCCTTCCTATGCTAATTAATATATAGAGTACAAAAAATTTACATTTTTATATTTGATTATTAATAGATCATGTCTGTAGTCTTGAGAAGAAGGGGACTTTCTACTTACTATTTGTTGAATTTTTTATTTAGTGGATTATAAGTATGTGATTATAATGTAAATTGGAAGTGTATCATGGTAAAAATTAAAAGAAAAATAAGAAAAGAAGGAGGAGAGAAGGTAAGGTGGGAAGTATTATGCTCTTAAAAATATATTTATGAAATACATCAAATTTGTTACCTTTATATAAATAAAAATATTTTTAAGTAATAAAAATTGTGTAAAAATTCATAATACACAATTGGTCTGCAGTTTTTCTAAGTGTTTTCCTTTCTACCTGTAAAGAAAATGATAATCTCTTAGTCACCTTTCCTAACATTATATCTGAGCTTCGGCAATTTGATAACTAGGAATTAGCCTATATAACTGTTTATCTTTCTGAGTAGTGTCCATTCCAAGGACTCTAGAAACAGGTACAAAAATTGTCTTGCTATTGTTTGTTGGGGCTCTCCCAAAGGGATTAAGATTTCTCTCTACATCTCAAACCTCAAATTTCTTTTTTTTTTTTCTCAAAATTGACTCCATCGCCATAATTCTCAGTCTCAGACCTGTTAAGACAGTGTTTCAGGGTCAGCTCCAAATTCAAAGAACAAAAGAAGAAACAGAGCAAGTCTAAATGGTTTCTATCCCCCACCCTCTAGGAAAGTCCAAGAAAAGTGACTATACTACCAACAATTCCACAGAATGTTTCTATTACATGAGAAACAAAGATACACTAATGCTTGTTAAATAATAATTATATGTTAAGATCTCCCAATACACAATATGAGTTAACCCTGTTGTATTTTATCTATACAGTTTGTTCTTTCAGTGTTTTACATAACTTTGATTTAGTTGCTGAGATCTAAAATTCAGAATTCATACAAAATACAGAATTCAAGGGTGTATGCTGTGGTGCTGCAAGCCGCCACCTACAATGCCCATATCAGAGTGCTGGTTCAGGTCTCAGCTGCTTGGCTTCTGACCCAAATTTCTACTAATGCCTCTTGGTGGCAGCATATGATGGCTGAATTGCTTGAGCCTCTGACACCCAGGTAGGAGACCAGGATCAATCTCTTAGTTCCTGGCTTTGGCAAGGCACAGCCCCAGCTGTTATAGGTATTTGGGCAGTAAACCAGAGGATGAAAATTCATTCTCTCTCTTTCTCTGTCTCTCTCCCTCTCTCTGTCTCTCTTTCTCTCTATCAAGTAGTTGACATAGTAAAGTACAAAATACTTGATTTTCTCGAACAATTTGAGGATGTAGTGAGAATAGACAGTTGCCCCAGGATTAGTTTTCCGGGGCTTCAATAACAAAATTCTGCACACCGTGTCACTTAGACAACAGTAATTTAAGATCAAGATGTCAGTAAATGTCTACTCTGAGATCTCTCTCTTTGACCGGCAATTGGGTGCTTTCTCATTGTGTCCTCAGACTGCTTACACCCCCGTCTGCATGCACACCCTATACTTGCCTCTGTAAGGACACCAATAACAGTGAATTAAGGCTGACAACATGAGCTCATTTTACTTTAATTATCTCTTTAAAAGCCCTCTCTCCAGGTACAGTCACATTCTGACTTATTGGAGGTCAGAACTGCAACATATGAACTTTGAGGACGCAACTCAGTCCATGATGGTCCTTTTAACAATAACTGGAACTAAACCACAGAAATTTCATCTTAAAGTTGCCATAATTCTAATTCTCACTGTCTTCTCCTTGAAGCTATGGCCAAGTCAGTAACCAATTATCTTTAAAATTACTTCTTTGAAGTCTATTCAATGCATTTCCCTAGAAAATATTTCAAAAGGGCCCAGTTTGAGACTCTCACTGACTTCAATTTACATTCTGCTTTATCTGTGATAGTCTTCAAATGTATGTGTACCTCCAAAATAGAAATTGGAACTTAAACTTCAAGATAATTGCATTGAGAGGCCAGGCCTTTGTTAGGTGCTTAGGTCATAAGTTCTTTGTCCTTACGAAGATATTGATGCCCTTTCAAAGACAGTTCTGAGAGCTGCCTGTCCCTTCCATTGCTCTGCATGTAAACCATGGTGCCTGTCCATCTTTGCCCCCATCCACCCTGTGAGGACATACCAGAAGGTACTGTCTTGAAATCAGAGCAGCTCTCATCAAACACTGACTCTGCCAGTGCCTTGCTCTTGGAATTCCCAGCCTCCAGAACTACGAGATATTGATTTCTCTTATTTGTAACTCATACAATCTAAGGTATTTGATAGAGCAGCAGAAATAAATTAAGAAAATGCTTTATGAGGTAGCTTTGAGAATGTTATTTACCACATCTGAGATAAAATTTGCACACCTCTGAAAACAGAACAAAAGTACATAGGGTTGTGACAACAAATGATTCAGAGCACATTTTTAACATACAGTTGTCCATTTTTTAGCTCATATTAATAATGCTATGCTTATTAGGATGTTCTAGAATTATTATTGTCAAACAGAGGTACTCTGAGCAGCACCATTAACACTACCTTAGAGTTTACTAGAAATGCAGATTCTAGACCTGGGACCCCAGACCTGCTGAATCCAAAGTCCTTGGCCAACGCCTTGGGATTTGTGTTTCAACAAACTTTCAGGTGATTCTGAGACATGACAAATTCTGAGAAACAAAGACTTGAAATTTAAATTCCTATAGTGATGTCTCACTGACTTTTCACTGATTTCCACATTTATTTACTAAATAAAAATAATTGATGAAAACACTGAGAAATTCTATATTCACATCAACAAAACTGTTATTATAACAGCCTATTTTATAAATGTTTTCCTTGAAAATCCACTATTTTTATCTTGTTGGAATCAGTAAACAGTAATTAAAATTAGGGATAAAAGAAACACTTTTTAACTTTGTAATTAAAGAAATTATGTATTCATATTTTAAGATTACAAAGTAAAGAACACTCCTTCATGCTGTTAATTCTTCTTAAATGACTTATTAATTTTCTAAACAACTGCCAAACACTGAAGAGAGGAATTGATCTGACATGTAATTGACTTACAAAGTTGACAGAAACTGATACTTTCATTTGCATTTAGAAAGAGGCCAATTTCAGATTCCCAGCCAAATTCAATCCTCCTCTGATGTTGTAGCAGAGGAGAAAAATTGTTAACAAGAACTAGTGAAATACTTTTTGTGATTTGGAAACTTCAGTCGACAGAGGCAAATCCTTGTGCTGAGTCCATTTAAACTACTGCCAATTGCAGGCAACACTGAGCTCATTTTCAGTTGCAAAGAAAGGATGGATCTGATACTGGGAAAGAAGGCGGGCCAGAATCCTGTCACTTCCTGTGAGTCCTGGCTACACAGCCCTACACTGGAGCTCAGTGCCAGGACAGAGGGCCTGACTACACAGGCTAGCTGGCTCTATGAGGGTTTTCAAGATTGGAGGGTTAGCACAGATTCACTGGTTACAGCTTTAGAGGACGTGTTCTCACAGCTCCTTTCTTTCTTTCCTGAAAGTTATCAATTTAGAAGACAAAAAAAGAGGTACATAAGTATGAAGAGGTTTGAAGGCAACTCAAAGATGAAATTACTTTTAAAGAATAACTTCTGAATTTATTGTATATTTATTCTACTTCCAGAAAGGCTGTAAGATGGTGTCTACTCACCAATCTGTTGATTCCTAAAAATATTTTTTGATGAGCATATATATATATATATATATATATATAACACAGAAGTTAGATCTCTTGATGGTTAATTATGTGTGTCACTTTAGCTGAGCTTAGGAATACCCCCAATAGCTACCTGGATACCAAGATAACTAAAGTTACGATCAAAAACTGAATCTTAAACATCTCTTTTCCACCAAATCCAAGTTCCTTCGATTGTATTAAATTCATGCTCATTTGGAAAGAATGGACTTATTTTTTTGAACTAGTAAACATACATTTTTTGAACTGAAAATGCAACTGTAAAACACAAGAGTATTAGGTCTCAAACAAAAAAAAATGCAAACTAACACTTAAAGACAAAAGCAGAACTTAAACAGAGATTGTTCAGTGTAGGATGCTTTTCCTTCCTTTTCCAAAATGTGACTTGCACTCATTAATATTCAAGTGTAGATAAAGAGTATTTTATAGCATTCTTAAAATCTCAAGTATCAAAACTACTCCAGGGAAGGGATAAAAGCAAGTTCCTTTTTTGAAGTGCTGGTTTTTTAATGTTTCATGTAAATACTTTCAGTGGACCCACCAGGAAACATGACTTAAATGTGTATGATTTTGCAGTTGATGCCAAATTTTGCTTTTCTTCAGATAAACACCCTGTTTGTACAAGAAATCTCTCCTAAGTGTGAAAGCCATTTTCCCCTGTCATTAAAAGATAGGAAATGACAGATAAAACATGAGTCTTTCCCTGTCATCACTGACACCTCAAAGCCAACCTGGGGCTTTTATGAGGTTGAGAGAATTTGGCAGCAGTATTATTTCAAAAGAAAATTATTATCAAAAAGATTTAAATTTGGGGTCTATTCTTATTTATTTTAGATAAAAGTTACCTTTCTTATATTATTCTATTAAAACCATTTTCTCATTACAAAATTATAGATATTATGTAAAGAGTGAAATATCTCCATATATGCTTTAAAAAGTAAAAATGTCATACGATTATATATATGGTTAATTCAAAACATAGTCTCAAATACCTGATGTCTCTAATATATATATATTTCTATTTATTATTTTTACATAACTTTTTATCATTTTGTGTATAGCTATTATAGTATAATGTACCAAGTATTTCTTTGTGCAATTAATTTGTTACAAAATTATTCTTACCTGATATAAAAATTATTCATTTTTATTAATTTTCCACAATGTGATTAATTTAATAAACTGTCATCCATCTTTATTTTATTTGAAAGTAATATGTGTTTTAAATTTCCCTGATGTCCTTTTTTTAGCTCAATATGTTATTAAAAGATCCTTTGATATGACTCTTTGAAAATTAATTTTAGCTTAATCTTCATATTATCCCAGGCTCTCCAATTCTTAACAATGAAGTAGAAAAAGAAAAAAATAAGAAAAGAGAGAAGAAAAGAAAAGATAGGAAGGGAAGAAGAAAGGAAGAAAGGAAGGAGAGAGAAAGAGAGAAATTAATGGATAATCCCTTTCTAAAAGATGTTTTGTATAGTATATTTCAAAAATAGCACCCATGAAAGAGATAAAACTCTAATACTATTAAAAGTGCCACAAAGCAGTTATTGACTATTTTTTTTTTTTTTTTTTAGTTAAGCATTTTGATGGTACTTAAGAAGTACAAGCGCGCCAGTGCTGCGGCTCAACAGGCTAATCCTCTGCCTTGCAGCACCAGCACACCGGGTTCTAGTCCCAGTCGGGGCACCAGATTCTGTCCCGGTTGCCCCTTTTCCAGGCCAGCCCTCTGTTGTGGCCAGGGAGTGCAGTGGAGGATGGCCCAAGTGCTTGGGCCCTGCACCCCATGGGAGACCAGGAGAAGCACCTGGCTCTTGCCTTCGGATCAGCGCAGTGTGCCAGCCGAAGTGCGCAGGCGACTGTGGCCATTGGGGGGTGGACCAACGGCAAAAGGAAGACCTTTTTCTCTCTCTCTCTCTCTCACTGTCCACTCTGCCTGTCAAAAAAAAAATTAAAAAAAAAAAGAAGAAGTACAAGCAATTTCTCAGATAGGCCTCATCTAATTTAAGAAGACAAGACAAATGTTGAATACACAAGCTCCATATGTGACTTGATTCATGTGTATTAAAGTTATTACCATAAAACGTCCATTGAATTTTAGAATAAAAATAAAAAGAATCATAAACTGCTTAAGAGAGTAATGGAATTTAAACAATAGCTCTAACAGATATTTTTATTCAAAGTGTGAAGATATAAAGACAGTAAAGATCTTGAACCTATAGTCATTTCAAACTGGCAATTGAGCAATTTTAAGATCTGAGTTGTGAGTCTCTTTTCCATGATAGAACTGCAATCTTTGAATTTGGACAATCAGGTATTTGTTTTTTAATATAATATTTTATTAACGATAAATACTCATATATTTGGGGTACACTGTGACATCCTGTATTTACTTTGGCTCTTAAAAGCATTTTTAAAATTTATTTTTAAGATTCAGATTTTTTTTTCTAATGGACAGAGTTAGACAATGAGAGAGAGAGACAGAGAGAAAGGTCTTCTGTTGGTTCATCCCCCAAATGGTTGCTACGGCCGGAGCACTGCACCAATCTGAGGCCAGGAGCCAGGTGCTTCCTCCTGGTCTCCCATGCAGGTGCAGGGCCCAAGGACTTGGGCCATCCTCCACTGCGACTCCCCGGGCCATGGCAGAGAGCTGGCCTGGAAGAGGAGCAACCGGGACAGAATCCGGCACCCCAACCAGGACCAGAACCGGTTGTTGGCGCCGCAGGCAGAGGATTAGCCTGGTGAGTCAAGGCTCTGGCCAAGATTTAGCAATTTTTTGGGGGGAGGGGGGAGGTAAAATAGCAAGGTTTATTAGGGAAGGGACATCCGTAAGGACGGATGGGTACCTCTCCAGATCTCCAGACAGAGCCTGAGAGACTGGGGTGGGGGGATGGGGGGAGAGTGAGGTTATATATTGAGTAGGTCAGGCGGGTGGCCCAGCAGAGAGGCAGAGGGCTGATTTAGCAATTTTAACATGTTGCCATAGTCACTTCATATGTAGATATTATTTGTCTTATTGAGTCTTATTTATTTCACTTAACCTAATGACCTTAAGTTCCATACATTTTGCTGCAAATGTAATTTCATTTCAGAATGTCTAGTAATATTCCATTATGTACATAAACCACATTTTCTTTATCCAGACATTAATAGATGCACATTTAGGCAGATTCTGTATCTTTGGTATTTTTGAATTAGGCAGCTCTAAATGTGGGAGTGCAAGCATCTCTTTCAGATGCTGATTTTCAACTCTTTTGAATATATTCCCTGAAGAGTAGTTGGGTCATATGATAGGTCTATGTTTAGCTTTTTGAGGAAACTTCATACATTTTCTATAATACTTTTATCAATTTGCATTCCCCTAAACCTTTTATTAGGTTACATTTCCCTCTATAACCTCACCAGCATTTGTTATTTTTTGATCTTTGGATAATAACCATTCTAAGTAGAGTGAGATGATACCTCATTGTGCTTTTCATTTGAATATTGCTGCTGGCTACTGATCCTGAGCAATGTTTCATTTTCAACCTGGTGCTGTCCATAATTATTACAGCTTTAGTGGTTTTTACGAGAACTTTAGTTATCCATCTACATTCACTGATTTCCTACAGTGCAAAGCAACGGGAACATGATAATTCTTCACTCTTTCCTCTCCAAATTTTGAGACTTGATACTAAGGAGAAGGTGTAAACTTAGAAAAACAATTGGACTAGAAAGAAACTGAAAATAAGAATAATAAGCTTCCATGTATTGAATAAATTAGTTCTCTCAGTAGATCCTCAGTTTCTCACAAATACAAACTGACCGCTTCTTAATTACTTTCTCAATGCTTTTTTTTTAAGATTTATTTATTTATTTGAAGGTCAGAGTTACAGAGAGAGAGGAGAGGCAGAGAGAGAGAGACAGAGGTCTTCCATCTGCTGGTTCACTTCCCAGTTGGCCACAACTGCCAGAGCTGCACTGATACGAATCCAGGAGCCAGGAGCTTCTTCTATGTCTCCCACGTGGGTGTAGGGGCCCAAGGACTTAGTCCATCTTCTACTGCTTTCCCAGGCCATAGCAGAAAGCTGGATGCAGCCAGGTCTCAAACTGGTGCCCATATGGGATGCCGGCGCTTCAGGCCAGGGCGTTAATCTGCTGCGCCACAGCGCCGACCCCTCTCAATGCTTTTACATTAATTTCTCAATTAATTCATGCATGAATGCCCAATTTTAGTACCACTACAAATTTGAACTTGGCAAGCAAAGTACCGAAATACAACATTAACTCTATCACAGAAGTGAATGTACCCTGTTTAAGGAGGTGATCATTTCTTTGGCATTATAGGCACACAAAGATACTTGAGGATCGTATGAGAAAAATTCCAAATGTTTTCATCTGACTTAGAAGAATGTCTCCAATTTCGATGCATTTCTGATCAATTGGGATATTTAAAGTATATGAAGATAGTGGAAACATTTTGAATCATGTCTCTTACTAACCTAAGTGCTGAAACTGTTCCCATACTTCTGGATTTTCTGTGTTTCACATGTAAATCGGGACAGGAGAGTGTCTCTGTTTATCTTGAAATCTGTTCCTAATTCCTGTTCCGCCAAGATCACAGAGATGTTTTCAAACAGGGAGCCTCTGTACATATGTTGTTTTTAGATAAGCAGCAATAATCAAACCTGGTTTCCCGTAAATTAACACTGATCATAGTAATCACAGATGTGCAATTAACAGTTGGTCTCTACCTTTGTCCAAAAATGCAAAGAATTTTAAATCACTAAGGAATTCATCCTTTAGATTCTTTATGGTTTAAGGGAGTAGGTTGGTACTATAAGTTTCAGATCGAGCATTTTGGTTTCTATAAACATAAACAATATTTTGGCTTTGTATTCATCACATTTTAAATCTATGGATAATATACAACTTTGTAATTTAGCTATTTGAGGAGGCAATCTTATATAGAAAGACAAAAGGAGGCTTTCTGAGCTTCCACTGATTTTTCGTGAAGGCAAACATGAGCCATAGGAAAGAGACACTGTGGACACACACTTATCACATCCTGTCATTTAATTTTGATTTCTCTGACATGCCTGAACCTGGAAGCGCTTCCTTGCTCAGAACCAGAGGTTATTGTCTATCAGCCTTTGCATTACCTTCCCTTCTCTTCCTCTGTGCTGCCAAGTTAGTAGTGACAGCCTTTTCGTGTTCCGCTGAATCTTAATCATTGGCCATGCACGTTTCTACAGTCTCTCTCTGGCCCTGTTGCCTCTTGGTGAGGAGGCATCCCTGTCTGTGGGTCTTCTTTGTGGGTATTGTCATTGTTGGCTTGTTGGCACATGTACAGGAACAGCCACTATCTCACCTTTAATAATCTTGTGAGACTTACTGTATTTGTAAATGAGGGAATTGGGATACAGAAAGAAAGATTAAGTGTTAGCTGAGGCTACTATTGAATGGCAGTGCCAGGATTTGGTCACCTATGTGTGGCACTACATTTCAGAACATTCTCAATTAGGCCAAATAATATCTAGGGACATTTTTCCCAAATTCCTACCAAGGAATTGAGGAATTGCTGGGATTTTGTTGCTGGCCCCCAGTGCTGGCTTTCTGCCTAAATGAGTATAAGCTGCAGTGACCTCTGATGAAAGAGGGTGGCTTACCCTGTTCTGAGGGACCCTCAGTTTATAGTCTATGTTTATTTTTCACAAGCCAACTAAGAGACCCTAATACTTGAAGCCTATCCATGTTTTGTGTAAAAACTCCTCTCAGTTTCCAGTGACAAAATGGCTGACATCTTAGCATCTTCTTTCGACCTGAAAGGCAGTGTATAACCAGACATGTTCACCATCCCAACCTTGTTCCCTACTCCCATCCCTGTCCTTCCAGTAGTGTGCTACAAAGAACAGTTTTTACAGTCTTTGCTATCTTAGCACCTGCCATTTCCATGTCTTGGAACAAGGTTTCTTTAGAGATAGGCAGGACCTCTTCCATTGCAATAGGTAGTTCTCATCTTCTATGTCACCACCTCTGGAAAGCTTTCCTGATTGCATCAGCAAAGTGCCCCTCCCTCTGCTCTAAGATTCCACGCTGTTACTTTTTTGTAAGATTTATTTATTTATTTCAAAGGCAGACTTACAGAGAGGCAGAGAGAGAGGGAGAGGAGAGAGGTCCTTCATCCACTGGTTCACTCCCTAGCTGGCCACAATGGCCAGAGCTGTACAGATCTGAAGCCAGGAGCTTCTTCCAGGTCTTCCACACAGGCAGAGGGGCCCAAGAACCTGGGCCGTTTTTCCTAGGTCCTAGCAGAGAGCCGGACTGGAAGTAGAGCAGCCAGGACACAGACAGGCTCCCATATGTGATGCCAGCACAGCAGGAGACAGCTTCACCTGCTATGCCACAGCACTGGTTGGAGCTACGCCAATCCAAAGCCAGGAGCCAGGTGCTTCTTCCTGGTCTCCCACGTGGGTACAGGGGTCCAAGTCATCCTCCCAGGCCACAGCAGAGAGCTGGACTGGAAGAGAAGCAACCAGGACTAGAACGGGAGCCCATATGGGATGCCGGCACCGCAGGCGGAGGATTAACCTAGTGCGCCACAGTGCTGGCCCCTATACACAAATTTTATGTCAGCTTTCCTCATTATGGCCTTAAACCAGAAATAGGGCAGATGCATTTCCATGGGTTAATAGTTAAACCAGTACATACATACCACAGAATACTCCTCAGGAAAAAAAAAATGTGTTGAGAATCCCATCCACTTAGATGAATCTTAAAATTATGCTGAGTGAAGAAGATCACAGACAAAGGTTGCATACTGCATTATTCAAATTGTATATAACATTCTTGGGAAGCTAAAACTGTAAAGATGGAGACCAGTTTAGATTTTTAAAGTTATACACAGAAAAAGGAAAGAGGTGGGTAGAATTAAAATGGCAAAATGAGAGATCTCTGTAGTAATGACAGTGTTCGGCATCTTGACTGTGTGGTAGATGTATGAACTGAAACATTACAAATCGGCAAAGAACTAAAAGAAGATACAAAAGTGAGTATAAGTGGAATGAAGAATTCTTTATAAGATTAGGGAATTACATTACTGTCAAGATTCTGGTTGTTAGAACTAGAGGACATTATGTGAAGTGAATTAAGCCAGGCACAGAAAGCTGAATACCACATGTTCTCCATATGGGAAAGCTAAAAAAAAACTTGTCTGAACATAACATATTATTAGAGGCTGAGAGGGGCAGGGTACAGATAGCAAGAATTTGGATGATGGGTATCAAATCCAAAGCTGATCAAAGGAATAAGTTCCTAGTGCTAAACAGCATGGTGGGCTGACTCTAATTCACGATAACCTGCTGCATATTTTATGAGCAAATAGAAAAAAAGGAGCACCAAGGATCCAATCATAAAGTGATGTCAAAAAGGGGAAACATTAATTATACTGATTTGACCAGTAACATTATCCACATATATTGAAAAGTTGCACTGCAGACCATAAATAGGTACAATTAGTGTTAATAAAAATAAAATATATCACATTCTGGTTGTAATACTGCAATGTGTTCCCTTTGGAAGAAACTGAATACAAGGTATATATATGGAAACTTTTAAAAAATATTTCCTATTAAGATTGTGTGTGAATCTACAATTATCTCAAAATACAAAGTTTAATGTTAAGACAAATATATTCTTCAGTTATGAGTAATCTACAAGAATGTTAACTCTTTTAAAAATGGATACACTAGGGTGGTTGTTGTGCAATAGGCTAAGCCACTACTTGGGTTGTCCACGTCCTCTTCAGAGTGACAGTTTCAATTTTGCCTACTCGCTTCTAATCCAGTTTCCTGATAATGTACCCTGGAAGCAACAGATGCTGACTCATGTGCTTGGGACGCTACTACCCTCATGGAGGCTCTGCATGGAGTTCCTGATCTCAGCCTAGCCCAGTTCTACAATTGCAGGTATAGGGGAGTAAGTCAGCAGATGGAAAATCAATTCTCTCTCTCTCTCCCCCTCTCTCTCTCCCTCTCTTTCTCACTCTCTCTTTCCCTCCTTCTCCTTCATTCTTCCTCCCTGTCATTCTGCCTTTTGCATAGATGAAAGTAGATGAGCAACTTTTTTAAATGAACAAACTATGGCTATGGCTAAGAACAATACTAACGGAGGTTGTGCTAACTTGATTATATGCATACACTGTTTTACGATCTTATTGAAAGAAGAATATGTCTGTATTTTCCCCACCACAATATCTTCATTTTGTTTTCCTCATCCTTTTTTTTTTCATATCCAGAATCAGGCTTTTTGATTCAGATGGAATATGCACATTTGCAGAGGCCTCAGGAAAGGCTACTTGTAATAGTTGTGTGAGTGATTGGATATGGAAAGGTGGGAGGTGAACACAAATAGAACCCTCACTGTCACACAGCAGGTTAAGCCTCCACCTGCAGTGCTGGCATCCCATGAGCAGCTCCACTTCCAGTTCAGCTCTTTGCTAGTGTGCCTGTGAAAGCAACAGAAGATGGCCCAAGTATTGGGCCCTTACACCCACGTGGGAGACCCAGAAGAAACTCCCGGCTTCATATATATATATATATATATATATATATATATATATAATATCTTCATATATAATATTTATATATATAAATAGAGATTTTAATTGTACCAAATACGCAATGACTTTCTCATTAATAAATTTTCAACTTGGCAAGGGATGTTAACTTGCTCTTAGGTGACAATGTGCAAGTGTGGCTTTTGCTGGCTGACTCAAAGCTGATCACAGAACATAAGCTTCTTAGTTGAACTCTCTGGAAGAAAAGTAGCATTGAAAATTCTAACTGTAAATTATTCCTTTAATCCAGATCTAGAAGAACCACATTGGGTAGTTCATGAAATACATTTAACTGTTGTTCCATCTTTTATGTTTTCATAAAAAGTATTTTTTTAATTTTGAAAACAGCATGAACACTTCTTTGAAGTCAGAAAAAATGAATCTGAAACTAGTTTTTGTCAATTGTGAATTCACTGAAAAAACATATGCAAATCATTTAACACTGTTCTTTTCATATGTTTTCAGCATTTCCATTAATGAACCCATCCCCTGTCCTACCTCAGCCAGTTGTTACTACAACCAGAACCTAGAACTTGTCATTGTGTAACCCTTTCATAGTCCCAAAGTTATACACCGCACTTCCTATTATTCCCCTGACAGTGTTTCTATTGTGTCAACTTCAACAACTGCTTAACCCCAGTGAGAACTCTTCTCTTATCCCAAGGTTATGAGATATTCTATATATTTTAAAACATTTATAGTGTTGTTTAAGTAACATTTCTGTGGCTATATCTTCATCTCTTCCTCTGCAATATCCAATCTTCCATTATATTTCAGTATATTTTTCATTTCATATATTGAGTTTTCAATTGTGAGTCGCTTTTTATATTTTCCATCTTTTTAGGAATTTCATGCGTATTCTTTTAAAGATTTATTTATTTATTGAAAGGCAGAGTTACAGAGTTGAAGAGAGAGAGAGAGAGAGAGAGAGAGAGGTCTTCCATCAGCTGGTGCACTCCCCAATTGACCACAATGGCTGGAGCTGAGTCAATCTGAAGCCGGGAGCTAGGAGATTCTTACGGATCTCCCACACAGGAACAGTGGCTCAAGGGCTTGGACCATCTTCTACTTCTTTCCCAGGTCATAGCAGAGCTAGATTGGAAGAGGAACAGCCGGGACTCGAAGTGGCACTCGTGTCGGATGTCGGCGCTCCAGGCATTGGCTTTACCCACTAAGTCACAGCAGAGGCCATGAAATTTCTTCTTGGACATATGCGGTATTTGTATAATCACTGCTTCATTGCAAATTCCATTGTCTTTATTAATTCAAGTTTGTATTGATTTATCTTCTCTAGTTAAATTTGAAATTGTTATGTTTACTTGAATGCCCGTTCTTTTTTGCTTGTATGACAAACATTGTAATATGTACGTATAGATCTACAATACAACTAGCTTATCTTTCAAGGTTTGTTGAAGTGGGAAAGCAAGTTTGATTATTTCTTTCCAAATGGATATTCAATACTTACTGTTCCATTTATGGAGATGACATTGATTTTCCCCATGATTCCACAGTTTCTTCTTTATCATAAATCAAATATACATTTGTGTACATTGTTTCCTCTGTTCTATTATTTCACTTATTTTTTCTTTCCCAATAGTACACCATCTTAATTACTGTAGAATTATTCTTATAAAATTAATTTAAGCACCTGGTATAGCTTATCTTTTATTAAATAGTGCTGTATCTAAAACTATATCCACTTCTAATCCAAGTGAATGCTCATTCTGAGTCCAATCTCAGTACTATCAAAGAGTAGTGTGTGTGGCTATAAATCACAATCAAATAAAAACAATAATTTTGATGCCTAGGGCTGTCGTCATTATATACTTTAAAAGATCAAAAGAGAGGGGGCTGGCACCGTGGCTCACTTGGTTAATCTCCACCTGTGGTGCTGGCATCCCATATGGGCGCCGGGTTCTAGTCCCAGTTGCTTGTCTTCCAGTCCAGCTCTCTGCTGTGGCCCTGGAGGGCAGTGGAGGATGGCCCAAGTGCTTGGGCCCCTGCACCTGAATGGGAGACCAGGAAGAGACACCTGGCTCCTGGCTTCGGATCAGCGCAGTGCCAGCCATGGCAGCCATTTAGAAAGTGAATCAATGGAAGTAAGACTTTTCTCTCTCTCTCTCTGTGATTCTACCTGTCAGATAAAGAAATAAAAAAAAAGATTGAAGGAGAAAGGACACAAATACAATGAGTAAAAACATCAATTAGAAAGTCCACAATCCATATTGGAGGGGCTGGGACCAATTCCTGCCTCTACCTCCATTGAGTTTCCAGCTAATGTGCCTGCGGAAGCAGCAGATGATGGCCCAAGTACTTGGGTCACGCTCACACATGGGAGACCTGGTTGGAGATCTGCATTCCTCGTTTCAGCCTAGCTTTTGTGGACATATGGCAAGTGAATCCTCAGAAGGATTATCTTCCTCTCCCTTTCCATCTGGTCACACACAAACTTGTTTTGAATCAGTGTACAAATGCATGGTACTCTTGTCAGGAGTGACCACGATAATATAATTCTTCACAGAATTGTACAAGTTTGTAAAATAAATTTTGTGTGTGTGTTTTACTTTTTTAACTTTGATACATCTGACATCTATTATAAGCTACTTTGACCTGTATCACTAAACCCTAACGTGGTTTCAGGGTTTACATCCTCTGCTGATTCCTCACAAACCGTGCACTCAGAATTACAACAGCATAAGGACCACTGATTTTAGTTCTCGACGGCTAGTTCTCTAAAGTTAAAAGGGTCATAGTGTAGCCAGAAGCTTCAAACACAATTGTATTAAACTATCTAGCAAAAAAGTGCTTTGATTCTACAATAAATATCAACATATGTTTTTCAAGAGTACAGAGATAGAACAAACAGCTAGGAAAATCTGTGCTCTGCAGATACTGTGTAAAAAAGTGTGTGTTTCTTAGAATGGGGTCAGAGGAGCCTTGCAGGAGATTTTGTAGGCACTCTTCCTTTTAATCACAACAATAGTGTGGCTCATAGAAGTTTATTGTGTCTTCAAGACACTACAATGCTGACTTCTTTCCCAGAAGGGTCTTTTGGAGAAAGGGAACTGTCACCCAGATGAGTTGCTCATTTGTCATTTTCATAGCAGCTGGATTCTTCCTCTTAGCTTTCTCAAGTTCTTGTTTCCCCCACTCCTGGACAAGATACAACACTACAAAGGCTTTACAATTTAAAAGTGAGGCTAAGCAGTGGGCACATGTAAGACCTGGGGAGTTCAGTCCTCTGATCTCACTTTCAGAAAATTCTGCCTTTCATTCATGGTGATTTTCAAGAATCTGTGTTTAAACCAGAGGATTAAGAAAAAGGTACTTCCACACCCATTTTATGGGTGACCAAAAAAAAGAGGGTCACCCAGGAAGATTCCTCACCAAATCTCTCCTGATCTCACCCCTGCTGCACATTTAAAAACAAATTTAAATGTGATAATTGCAATAAAATCTACATAACACAAATTTACCATTTTAAAGTGCACACTCCATTGGATCAGAGCATATTCACAATGCCCTGTAATAATTACCACTATCTGCCTCACTTTTAACACAAAAATACCTTTCTTTGCTGATAACAAAAAAAGAGAGGTGAAGTCCTCAAGTGACATTTGGCCAGTGATTTCATATTTTGGTGGCTGTTTACTCCCAGTAAGTTGGGAATGGCATGACCATCTCAGAGTAGGCAGGAACGAGTACACACGAGGAGACCCACAGGCACCACTGGGGTTGGTGGGAGGACATTTCAGGCCCTGGATGCCCAGGGCACTTGAGTATGCCATTGCTGAAGTAGTGTGGGAAGGAGCGCTACTCCAAGGGATCCAAGATGATCAAGATGATCACATGCTGCATCTGTGTCAGGTTTCCACACCTGCAGGGGCCTTGCAGGATCCAGAGTGGATAGGTGCATGTCTCACCTGAGACCCAACCACAGACACCCGCACAACCTAGCGGGCACCCCTACCCTTCCAGTACCACCAAGACTGCATGAAACACCTCCACACCCACACCAAATTCAATTCCTTTTAGGCATTCTTGTGAGCTCCCACTACAATCAAAATATTATGCTCTGATAAGACCTTTTAGCCTTTTGAAGATCTCAGCAGATGCCCTCTTTATAGGTATGAGGCCAAGCTAGCAAGTATACCCATGTTCTTATGAGGATCATCCCATGCACAACTGCTAGGAGGTAGCAGAATTTTGGAGAAATCTGTAAGCTTTTGAAGGAAGTTACAGATAGCATTATGGTGGTAATATGAAATTGAAAACTCACTGGAAATTTCTGTGGAGTCCATCAGTGTGTACTTTGGACAAAAAGGAGCAGAAGCCCAAATTAGAAATGGAAAAGTAGATCCTAAATTGGTTACCCTCTGTAGTCTAAACTCTGTATGCCTAGAATGTTCATTTCCTGCATATTCCTATCAAAGTGGAATCTATAAGCTTATGATATGTTCTCCACATTATGTTCAGGGACAGAAAATGTTCATCCTGGGACAGGTGCTGTGGCATGGAAGGTCATGCAGCCGACACCCCTTCTGGATGCGAGTTCAAGTCCTGGCTGCTCCACTTCCATTCCAGCTTCTTGTTAGTGTAGCCCAGTTAGCAGCAGAGGATGGTCCAAGTGATTAGGACACTGCACTTATGTGGAAAGCCCATGGGAAGCTCCTGGCTCCTGGTTTTGGTCTAGTCCAGCGCCAGCCATTACAGCCATTTGGGGTGTGAACCAGTGGATGGAGGATCAATCTCTCTCTCCCTCTCTCCCTCTTTCTTTTTCTTCCTCTCTCCCTCTCTCTCTGTAGTTCTGCCTTTCAAATAAAATAAGTGCTTATTTAAAAAAAGAAGAAAAAAGAAGGAAAAAAAGAAAAGGAAGGAAGGAAGGAAGGAAGGAAGGAAGGAAGGAAGGAAGGAAGGAAGGAAGGAAGGAAGGAAGGGGAGAGAGAAAAGAAAAGGGGCATCCTAGGATCAAGACTTCAAAATGGCTCACCCTCTAGACTACATTCCCTAGTGACGTTTGGAATATCATAATAGCGCCCATTCTGTGCTAAAGTTATCCCCCTGTTCTTGGAAAGAAAATCTGAAATGTTAAAGATGCAATTTTTTCTAGATTATCTGTCTTTTCCTAAATATGGTTGTGACCTACTCTGCCATGTGACCTACTCTGAAAATTCTGTCTTCTCAGACCTAGCCACTGTCTCTTTCACTTTCTAGACAGACTTCCTTCTGCTTACGTGGTCATATCACTCACTGTGTCCTGTGGCTCGGGAAACCCATTAGTTCTGATTTAGTCACCATACTCAAATATGCTTTCTTATCCTAGAGGCTAACTTCAGGACTTTCACACTGAAAACCACGTTTCTCAGCTACAGCTTCCAGATCAAAACTGTTTCAACATGAGAAATCATGGGCAACTGTGCCCTAATGGCAGGTTGGCGTCATAGTTTAATTTCCCAGGTGACGGACAGAGAGAAATTTTCAGTGGAGAAATGAAAGAGCAGAAACTCTGCAGTGGCTGGGAGAGAGGACATTCTACCACCATTAGCCTCATTGTCAGTCACTTCTGGATCTGCTCATCACTGCATTCCCAACTGGGAAACATCATCCTGCCAAGAGAAGATAGGAAGAAGGTACTGTGGCCCCTGCCACCAGCAATTTTAACTGAGGGATGATTTCAGTCTCCACTGACTTCAAATCCAGGCCGGGTAAGTGATAGGGCTCTGAGTGATGACTTTTCTCTGAAAAGGGAAGCCAACTTGCCTCCCTCTCCAGCCCCACAAAGTGCCAGTCTGTTTGCTGTGGCAGTCACTGCTGGGCTCTGCTCTGAACCTGGAGATGACGAGAAGTGCCAGTGTTGCTGGAGGCTGCCGGAAACAGACATGGAAACTTACAGGGTGGAGAGCAGATGCCCTCTGGCCTGTGGCTATGGCAGTTCCAGGGAAAAGCCCCAGAGCTGGGAAACTTCCAGGGTTTGGCTGGGTTTCTGTACACTTGCCCAGCCTGACTAGAGACACCGCGCTCCCAGCACCAAGGGTGGATCTCACAGTAGGGTCAGGATCAGCCTGGCCCAGTCCTATCAATTGTGGCCATTCAGGGAGTGAGCTAACTGACAGTAGATTCTTTAGCAGATTCTTTCTCTCTTTCTCTCTCTATCTCTTTCTCTCTCTCTCTTCCTCCCTTCCCCCTCACTCTTTCTCTCACTCTGTAACTTTGGCTTTGAATAAATAAATAAATAAATAAATACATAATTTTAAATAAATGAAATCCTGACATTTGCAACAACATAAATACAACTGGAGATTACTATGCAAAATGAAATAAGCCAGACTCAGAAAGGCAAATATGTTTTCTCTTATTTGTGAAAGTTAATAGACAATATAAAATTGTATAGATATCATATCATGTTATTAAATTACAAATATTCCTTCACTTGTCATACCAAGTAATTGATAATGTACTCTTCTTTCCCTATCTTACGATTATTGTCACGATTCCTGCACTCTATGACATTAATTCTCTGCTTTCAAGAAAAAATAGTATCTGTGTGCAAGTATATAATGTCTACATTTGAAGTGAATGTGCATAATGTCTAAAAGCTATAAAAATAAACCATGGATCACATTTCCCAAAAGTATTATTGAATAAATATCTAAATGAACAAATCAATATCACTTCATTGTCTTTGTTCTCTTTATTTCTATTAGGCTATGTTTGTTTCAGGTCCAACTACGAATTTTTGGCTACTTGATTAGTTTCTTATCATAGTCTACATTGTGCCACTGTGTATCAAAATTATTATTAAAATTATATAAATTGATACCCTGCAGTCTCTAAAATATTTCTCACCTTGATGATGGCATATATGCTAATAAAGCGATATGACAAAAACTAGTTGATTTTTGTCTTCACTCAACTAATGCTCTGTATTTCCAGAGCACTTCACTTTAACAACTGAAATTGGGGTTTTTGTCCTACGCCAAGCAACTCTCCAATTTTCTGTCGAGAACAGCTTGGTGTCCCACGTGTCAACTAAATTCCAACATTATCTACCTTCATGAATCTACAAATTAAAGACTACAGACCTATGAATTAAAGACTCAGTCCCACAAGATTGCCCCTCCCCAGCACACACACAATCTGCAGATATAATTAGAAGTCTGTATTGTCTTCTGTGCTCCTAACTGCTATAAAATATAAATTACCACAACTTCTTTATTGAATTTAGTCATTTTCCAGAAAACCTCACAGTACGCAGAAACAAGAAAACAGTTTGCCTACTAGATTACTGGATTATGATAAATATTTCAAATAAAGAACAGCTATATAGAAGGAATGGTTAGAGCAAGTATGTGAGAAGGGTGCATTACTTCCATGGCCTTTCCAAACATGACAACTCCCTAACTCATCCTTGGCGTCACCAACTTGGCCACGACTTGAACTCTTTCAGATTTTCATGGAGGTTTCACCACACAGCCACAGTTGATTGAGTCATTGAAGATTGGATTAGCAAATCAACCTTCAGGCCTTCTTGTTCCCAGAACATCAAGGAAGTAGGAAATGGCGAAAGAGCTGAAATTTTCAAAACTCCCAATAACATTATTGGTTCCTCTAGCAGTCACTCTTCATGCTGAGTCTGTTCAATAGCCCCACACCCCCACTCCACCAAAAGACAAGTCATTTTAGGGATTCCAATTATGCGGGGAGCTGTATGCCAGGAAGTAAAATGAAAAATAAAGAAGACTCATCAGAAAGTTTACTGAAGAATAAAATGAAAAGATGAACTTATTTTGGTACAAAACATGGAGAAATACATCAATACTTTTTTCACAGTAGCATTTTCTATGAACTTTTTAAAGTTCCATCACATTTCTTTTTATAGCACCATATTTCGGGAGGGATAAGCGATGTTCCAAACCTTGCAGTGCTTTATAAAATCTACAGTTAGGTGATGTAGCATTGAAGGTCAGTTTTCTAGTATAGAGAAAAGACTTGAATATTTATGTTAAGATAATTTTGAATTCTCACCTCCTACCACCCCATCTCTCCCCCCATCCACTTAACAGCAGGAATTCTGCAATTAGGAATCTTTATTAATATGAAGACCTAGCTGGAGGAAAGTTAATCAAACAGTCAATTTTTAAATTAAAAAAATAATAAAATTTCTCTAACCTTAAAAATTACTGTCATTAATCAGTACTAGAAACAGTAGCGAATAATAAATGGATCTAAAACACCAATTTCAAGGAAAACAGCTTATGGCCCTGTTCAGGAAGATTTGTCCTGGAGAGTTCTCATCTAACAGAAGGAGAAAAACCTTTGCCTCAGGACTGGGAAAGAAAACAATAACAATAACAACAAAAGATATAACAGAGCATTAGGGGGAAAAATGACCATCTTAAATACGTTACTACACGTGTCAGAAATGAACTGACTTTCAAAAGCTATTACCTGTTAATTGGAAAATCACAGAGCAGATGGAACCAATTAATCTACAATTACAGAATCACCAGAATCAAGCAAAAATTAAATCACTTGGAAGATATTCTTTTTTCTTTTAGGAAACCTAACATCTCTAAAATTGGCTAAAGGCACAGCAGTTCCTAGGTGTCAGGGAGTCCCTTCTAGATGAAAGGGGAGTTGAAATGTGAAGTTCTAATATCCAGAGAAAAAATACTTGGGGACCAGGGTTGTGGTGTAGTGGGTAAGTCACTGCCTGGGACATCACTCTTCCGGATGGACAATGCTTAAAGATCGGCTGTTCCACTCCTGATCAGCACCCTGCTAATGTGCCTGGGAAAGCAGCAGCAGATGGACCAGCTGCTTGGGATCCCACACCCATGTGAGAGACATGGAAGAAGCTTTGGAGTGCTGGCTTCAGCCTTCACAGCCCTTACAGCCTTCTGGGGAGTGAGCCACCAGATGGAAGATTTCTCTCTCTGTGTCTTTAACTGTACCTTTCAAATAAATAAAAAAATAAAAAGAAATCCATAAAGTGTGTTGACTATTCATTTTTTAAAGATTGTTTATTTGAAAGTCAGAGTTATACAGAGAGAGGAGAGGCAGAAAGAGGGAGAGAGGTCTTCCATCCGCTGGTTCACTCCTCTACTGGCAGCAACAGCCAGAGCTGTGCCAATTCAAAGCTAGGAGCCAGGAGCTTTGCCCCAGGCCTCTTACAGGGGCCCAAGGACTTGGGCCATCTTGTACTGCTTTCCCAGGCCATAGCAGAGAGCTGGATCAGAAGTGGAGCAGTAGGGTCTCAAACCAGTGCCCATGTGGGATGCCAGCACTTCAGACCAGGGCGTTAACCTGCTGCGCCCCAGCATTGGCCCCTTGACTATCCATTTAAAAGTTTATGTTATATATACTGCACACAAGGTACAAGTTATACAAGTTATATATATAATGGATCAACATAAGATAAACATTCTGCCATCGTGAAAATTCCAGTCTGGCATGCGGCCAAAACAAACTATCATCCAAGCAAATGTCAAATTGCACTTGTGATTAACTAGTGAAGAAGAGCTACATAGTATAGAAGGAAGCTGAATAACATGAATTTTTGCTTGAATTAGGGAGGCTAGTGCAAGCTTCCTAAGAGATACTTCTTGAGATGGAACACCAGAAAATAAACAAGAGGGAGGAGAGTGGGCTGGTAAGGAGTGGGCTTTCCAGACATAGTGAAAGATCTGTGCAAAGGCCTTGTAGTGAAATTAAGTTCTGCTGCTTCCATGCTTATATAGGCCAGTGTGATTGAAATGCAGACACAAGAGAAAGTTGGATCTAAATATGAGTATGTCTTTTGTAATATTTGTCAGGGATATTTTGTTTGCTTTCCTATAGGCAATATGAGTTCGTTGAAGGGTTTCCAGAGCCATGGAATATAAGGATTAACACGACTGGATGTATGAATACACAAAATAACCCCAACTAGAATAAGAAGAAAGATTAAAAGGACTCTGGAAGTTATGGATTCTAAATTTTTTGGACCAGAATTTTCCACTAGATCATACTCCCACTTTAAAGTATGCCTCTTTCCATGTTCATACGTGTTGTCTTTTCAAATAGATTTTCATCTGTTTCATGTCGGCCATTTAACTTTTGTTTCTTTCTTCCCAATATAGTTTTCAGTGAAGTCTGCAAAAGCTAAGATTCAATCTTAGCATACTCATGTTTAAGATAAAGTACAAAATGTTTAGTATGCTTTGCCCCAGGCCTCTTACGATCCAACAGACATAGTTTCCCTGTGTTGTTTTTTATATCTGTCTCTATGTACATCATTATATTTCTTTTTTTTGTTGTTTTATTTATTTATTTATGAGATAGAGTTACAGACAGTGAGAAGGAGAGACAGAGAAAGGTCTTCCTTCTGTTGGTTCACTCCCCAAATGGCTATAATTGCTGGAGCTTAGCCAATCCAAAGCCAGGAGCCAGGTGCTTCCTCCCAGTCTCCCATGAGGGTGCAGGGACCCAAGTACTTGGGCCATCTTCTACTGCTTTCCCAGACCATAGCAAAGAGCTGGATTGGAAGAGGAGCAGCTGAGACTAGAACCAGCACCCATATGGAATGCAGGTGCTGCAGGTGGAAGATTAACCTATTACACCACACGCTGGCCCCTACATCATCGTATTTCAAATCAATAAATTACTTATCATTGCATGGGCAAGTCTTGTTCTTCCTTCATGTTTTGAAAATTTTATTATTATCGTTCTTTCTGAAATACTTTCTTCTTCAGGTAACATTTATCTTTGTGCTTATTTGTTTGTCAACACATTTTTGGTATTTCTCCAACCCAAGACATTTTTTTTTTTTTTGAAAGACAGAGTTACAGAGAGAGGTAGAGCCAGAGAGAGAGAGAGAGAGAGAGGTCTTCCATTCTGTTGGTTCACTCCCCAAAATTCTGCAACAGCCGGAGCTCAGCTGATCCTAAGCCAGGAGCCAGGAACTTCTTCCTGGTCTCCCATGTGGGTGTAGGGGCCCAAGAACTTGGATCACCTTCTACTGCTTTCTTAGGTCATATCAGAGAGATGGACCTGAAGAGGAGCTGCTGGGGCTTGAACTAGTGCCTATATGGGATGCCGGCGCTGCAGGCTGGGTCTTTAATCCACTACGCCACAGTGCTGGCACCCACCCCAGGACTTAATTCTTTTGGAAGAATATTCTTTATATCTCTCCTGTTTGCACAGTGTTTATATGCACTGCTATACAGGGTTTCAACATTATTGTGTGATGTGAGTATCCTGTTTTAAAGTTGTGACCCCTTTACGCCTTGCACAAGGTAGTATTTTGATAAATATTGTTTCTATTATATTGAATTTGTTTTCTTAACAATCCCAACCCAGGAAAATGGTGTTTAATGGTGTGAAAAAACTGAAAGTTACAGGCCACAAAGAAATAAAGAAAAAATATGTCTATGAAAAGTTGTAACAAATTCAGGCAAGATAAAGGCTTTTTAGGGTGAAAACTAGCATTTTCTAAATGAATGGCAAGTTATATACATTAAAAATATTGTAAGAGATACCACAAGAGTTACATATTTTGGTTGCTCAAACAATGATATTTAGGAAAATAACTACTTTCAGATATGTAAAAGACATATACAAACTCATCTTGCAAAATGTCAGAAGAGAGTGGCAGTATCAGCATTCCAGCATATTCCCATACTCAACAACCTCTACAAGGCCCTTGGAAACTCTGTAAGCTGCTGACCCCAATAAGTGCAACCTATTCAAAGCAGATTTCACACTGTCTGGAAAGCTGACTACAGATAGTCTCTGTAACTATGGTTTTATAGGTGTGTATTACTTGACACTATGTGGAAAATCTGCCAGCCAGTACCCTTGGTCATCTTTTCTTTTTTCATTCCTCTGCTATTTCAAAAAAGACAGACAATTTTTCACAATACTATGATAACTTCATAGATTGAAAATTACCATGTGGGTATTTTCATTCTATGAAATATTAATGAATATGAGCTATGTAAACAATATATTCTCAGAACTGGCTTTTTTATAATATGATTAAAAGATGAATCATTAATGATTCATTTCCCCAAACAGACCATATTGTGCCTACTAAATTTAAGGTCTTGGGACAAATTTGGATTAATAAGATGTTTCAGGGTCTACTAGCATGAAATCAAAGTGCTCCATTTTTTTATATTTTCAGGAATTAATGACCCAAATAGAAAATCTTAAAAATAAGCTTCAAAGTTGAGTCATGTTCATAGCACATACCTTTAATAGGGTGTGATGAAACTGACACTTTAGTTCTGTGATCTTCCTCTCCAAAACACATAACCCATGTCTAATTATAATGAAGACATTAAACAAAAAGCAACTGAGAGATAATCTACAAAATAGTTAACCAGTAATTCTTAAAACTCTAAACGTCATAGAAAACAAGGGAATTCTGAAAAACTGTTGCAGCCAAGAGGAGCCCTAAGGAGACATAATGAGCAATTTTAAGAGTGTCCAGGCTGTGAATTTAAGGATAGGAAAATGAAGGGTAGGCAAAAATAAGGAAATGTCAATGAACTATGGACTTCAGTTAATAATATGTCAATTATAACAGATGTGTCATATTAGTATAAGATAATTATAAAGATAAGTATAATTAGAATATATGGAATGACTCCACACTATTTTTGTGATTTTCCTGCAAATGTAAATTTTGTAAATCTTAAATTGTTCTAAAAATTAAAAAGTAACAAAATAAAAAATTGTATGTGCAGTTAAATTTGAACTTCAAATGCACAATAAGTACTTTATATGAATATGCTATTTACAATATTTGGAGGTCACTTATACTAAAAATAAATTTATGCTTTTAAATTTCAAATTTAACTGACAGGACTACGTTTTATTTGGAAATTATACATATGAAGTGAGTGACTTCCAAAAAGATGTTTATCTCCCACAAGTTTCACAAGTTTCATGTCTAATATTCTTCATTTGCTTCCAGATACAAAACCAGTCAGTCTCAACACAACCTAAACAGAAGCATCCAAAATTTGCCCAGGAAGGAATAGCCTGATTGAACTACTAAAGTAGTGTGAATAAACGTAGGATGTTATGGATGGGGTTGGGACATAAAGAGGGGAGCATTTACTATACAGAGGCACTCAATATGATTTAAAATTTGGTTTTACATCAAGGCAAGCTAGCACTTCTTCTAGTGTTTATTAAAACTTGAATAGGGCCAGTGCCGTGGCTCAACAAGCTAATCCTCCGCCTTGCGGCGCCGGCACACCGGGTTCTAGTCCTGGTCGGGGCGCCGGATTCTGTCCCGGTTGCCCCTCTTCCAGGCCAGCTCTCTGCTGTGGCCAGGGACTGCAGTGGAGGATGGCCCAGGTGCTTGGGCCCTGCACCCCATGGGAGACCAGGAAAAGCACCTGGAACCTGGCTCCTGCCATTGGATGAGCACGGTGTGCTGGCCGCAGCGCGCCGTCCGCGGCAGCCATTGGAGGGTGAACCAACAGCAAAGGAAGACCTTTCTCTCTGTCTCTCTCTCTCACTGTCCACTCTGCCTGTCCAAAAAAAAAAAAAAAATAAGAAGTACCAAATTTCTTTCGGAAGAATATTGAAGAAGGGGCAAGATGTTCAAGGAAGTGGTGCTGTTAGAAATCATTGATTTTATAAAACTTAAGAATCTATCTCATGAGTATTTTTCCAGGAAATGCCTAAAATAGTAGCTCTCAAACTTCAAAGTGCATCCAAAGTACTTAGGGATTTTATTAAAATGTAAATTCTGATTCAATATGAGTATATATAGGGTAGGATATGTGATTGTACTGTTGGTAGGAGATTCAATCTTTTAGTTCAAAGGATCTAACATTTAGTCTTTTTATTAAGGTTTTAAGAAATGCAGATTAGGGACAACATTGTGGCATAGCAGATAAAACCACCAACTGCAAGGCCGGCATCCCATTTGGGTGCTGGTTCAAATCCCAGCTATTCCACATCTGATTCAGCTTCTTGCTAATACCTGAGAAAGCATCAGAAGACAGAATACATCTATGGGCCCCTGTACACACATGAGAGACCTGGAAGATATGCCTAGCTCCTGGCTTTGGCCTTGCTCAGCCCTAATAATTGTGGCCATTTGGGGAATGAATCAGCAGATGAAATATCTCTCTCTCCCCCTCTCTCTCTTTCCCCCTCTTTCTCTGCCTTTAAAATAAATAAAAATAAATCTTAAAAATAATAACAGCAGCATGATGTGGAAGCTTGGTGTTGGAAAATCTCTGAGAGCTGAATTTGACCATGAAAGATATCGTCCAGGCTGGTGCTCTGTGGAGTTAAGCTGCCTCCTGCTATGCCGGCATCCTATATGGGTACCAGTTCAAGACCTGACTGCTCCACTTCTGATCCAGCACTCTGCTATGGCCTGGGAAAGCAGTAGAAGATAGCCCAAGTCCTTGGGCTCCTGCCCCTATGTGGGAGACCCGGAAGAAGCTCCGGCTCCTGACTTCAGATCCCGCATCTCTGGCTGCTGCTGCCAATTGGGAAGTGAACCAACAGATGGAAGACCTCTCTCTCTCCCTCTCCCTCTCTCTGTCTTTCTCTATCTATCTCTCTCCCTCTCCTTCTTGCACTGTGTAACTCTGACTTTCAAATAAAATAAAATCTTAAAAAAAAAGATATTGTCTTGTAACTGACATTGCTAATATTACAGGGATGAGAAGATCCCAGAATGAGAGACTACAAAAGAGATCACTGATGCAAGTTATGAGGCCAGAGTGGAAATAGGGTTGTTTTGACCTTTCGGAATCTAGGACAATAGCTAATAGACAGTAGTGTCCTTTGAAGAAGATGTGTAGACAACCAATTACGGGTATTGTATTATATGGTGACAGGGAGAACACGGAGATAAAAAAGAAGAGAGGAGAGGAGTAGAGAAGAAGAAAAAAAGAAGAGAATGAAGGAGGAAGAGAACAAGGAGGAGGAGGAAGGAGAGAGAGAAAAGGAGGAGCTGAGAGGAGGAGAGGTGGTGAGAAAAGAATTGAGATCTTTGTCAATTAATGAAGTAGAAAACCCCTGCTCTTCACTAAGCTTCTAGATCTAAATCAGTTGAGTCCCAAAGCCCATGTATTCAAAGGGAGGCTGAGTCACCTTGAAGAAGGCTCCCAAGAAGTCATCTCAAGGCTGTCACAAAGTAGTTCTCTAATCCTTCTGCACAAATCAAAGAGCTCTACAGCCATTTGTCAGGGTTGGAGGAGAGTCCCTACACTATCATAACTGTCTTGTTCTTTTCAATTGGCAGGTCAGAAATGTCAGCAGGTGCTTTCCTCCAAGGCTTATTTCCTAATATCCTTAAAATTTTCAAATTGTTAATGAAGCACTGAAATCAGAGATGAAGTACGTTTCTGGAAAATTTTACCTACTACAGAAATGACGCAGTACTCAGACACAGACATTTCAGGATTTTGAGTCCTTTTTAGTAAGGATTATAAATGTTTGAGTGGACCATGTTAAGGACACAGATGTAAATGTTTATCCATGACACAAAAATGAAAATTTCTGCTTTCCTTTTTTAATGCCAATTTATCTTTCTCTAAGATAGAAAGCTATGTTAGTGTCACTGTGAGTTGTGATACTCATTTATTTCTAAATAATTTCTGAAAATCTTAATATAAATGTTTCCATATTATATATAATATTAATAAAATAATTATATAAAAATATCCACTTCTATCTATTTTTCTTAGACCTCATCCTTCTTTCTCAGTGTTTTGACTTGCTTATGCTAACTATTCAAACACAAAACAGTTTGATGTTCTCCCTCTGGGTTCTTCTAAATGACACAGACAATTTCTAGCAATGAGCTTAAATCATTTATGAGATTGTAAGTGATATTTTAAAAATAAATGGGATTCCTTATGTACACATGTTATTTTTGTCTTACTGTTCTTTTTATTGAAGGATGCCATACATAAATGAAAGGATGCATATCTAACAGTGCAGCACAATGTGTTTCCACAATGAACACACTTATGTTACTTCTGCCTGTATATATAATATATTTATATATACACAAGCATTTCAGCATCTCATAAGTCACACTCACACTCCACTCCCTTCATCAGCCATGTAAAAATGACTGCTAACCGAGCCTAAGTGCTATAAAATAATGTTCCCTGTTTTTCAATTTTATGTGAACAGAATCATACAGTGCATATTATGTTTGTGTCCTGATTTTTTTTTTTTTTGCTCCACATATAGCTTAGGAGATTCATCTGTGTTTCTGTATATAATTTCAGTCACTTACTTTCATTACAAAGTGATATTTTATTCATTATTGAATAATACTTTAATAATTTGTTCCATCCATTTTTGATATGTGTTCCCATATCAATCTATCTTAAATGATGCTGCTATAAAGGACTTGTATAATAACATTTTGGTGAACATAATTGTGAGGTTCTGTTGAGTAGATACCATGGAATGGAGTTACTGAGTTCTGAATGATAGGCCAGTTCAGTTTCACTACATACTTCCAATAGTTGTTCAAAGTAGTTATCTTAATTCATACTTTCACAAGAAGAATATGAAGAACTATCACTAATATTTGTAATTGTCAAGTTTATTTCTCATTTCAGTCATTCTGCTGATTTATTCTGTGATTTCATGATGTCTTATAATCTTAAACACTTTTCTCTAAATTTATTGATTATTTTGATATTTTTCAAGTTAAATATCTACTCAAGAATGCTGTCTATTTTCCTTTTGATTTATTATTATTATTATTGTTAGTTTTCCTGCCACATTCTTTTAATCATGTCTTCCCATTCATTTTAATTTTAATGTAGGCTTCTTTACCAAGTTTTCTGTAATAATGAATAATTTCTATTGTTGTTTATGAAATTTTTGTCTACCTTCAGATAATGATGGCATTTCTGTACTATTTCCTAAGCATATTGTTTTTGTACACATTTAGATCTACAAATCATCTAGAATTGGTTTTCACATATGATATAAGGAACTGAACAGAATATACTAATTTTCTGTGGGAATATCCATTATTTATAAAAAGTATCATCTTTTCTCACTAATTTTCAGTATTTGTTTTGTGAAAATTCAGTGACTGTAGACATATAAGTGGACCTATTACTAGATTTTCACTATGGATTAAATGATCAATGTGCCTGTATTTATGCCAGTACAACACTGCCTGTATTATTATAGAATTAGGTATAATGGTCCCTGAAGAGATAGTCATCTAGCTTACTTGTTATTCAATATTTCTTTAGTTATTCCGTATTTTTGCATTTGTTTATAAATTTTAGATTTTGGTTCTTAATATTCACATATACATATACGTGAGCATGCGTATTGCACATGTAAATCTGCTGGCTATTTTATTTCAATAGCATTTAATCTACAGATCAATTTGAGGAAAGCAACTGGGGCCGGTGTTGTGACATAGCAGGTAGAAGCACCACCTGCAATTCTGGCATCCCTTATAGACACCAGCTTGAGTGCCAGCCACTCCGCTCCTAATCCAGTTACCTACTAATATGGTGGAACAAGAGTCAAGTTCTTGTCCCCCTGTATCCATATGGGAGAATGAGATGAAACTCCTGGCACCTGGATTCAGCCTTTCCCAGCCCTGGCTGTTGCAGCAGGTGGGGTGCAAACCAGCAGATGGATGATCTCTCTGTCTCCCTCTCTCTCTGTCTATAACTCTGCCTTTCAAATAAATAAAATAAATCTTTTTTAAAAAAAAGAAAAGAAACTTTACCGTGCTATGATTTACACAAGATATTACTTCCATGCAAAATGTGCCAACTTCTAAATGTGACAAATAAATATTCCCATGAACCAACACTGCAATAAAAATATATAAAGTCTCCATAACCATCCAGTGTTCCACATGTCTCACTGCATTTCATTCCTCACTCTGCTTCCAGCCTCAGGCAACAACTGATCTGTTTTCTAGTCTCTAGAGATTGTTGTGTGCTTACAGTAATTTTAAATAAGTGGACTTACATAGTATGTACTCTTTTATACCAGTTCTTTTACTCAGTACAAGTATAATAACTTTGAGTTATCCATGTTGTTGCATTTATAATTAATTAGTTCCTTTAAACTTCCTTCATTGTGTGGATATAACACAATGTGTTTATCTATCCACCTGTTACTTGAAATTCTTATTGTTCCCAATTTGATGCTAATGTGAATAAAACTGCTATAACATTCACATAAAATTCCTTGCATAAACATATGAGAGTACTTTAAAATGCTCATGGAAAATGAAATTAAAAGATAATTTTATTCTGATGAGAAGAAAAACTTACCTTTAATTCTATTTTATATGAACATTTTGAAGTACCCTCATATATTCACTACTCTTGGGTACATAAGTACTTAAGAATACTTTTCTAAATTTAACTTTTAGCGAGTTCTCCCGTTAACACTAAGAGCCATAAAAACTTCACAAGGGTATATTTACAAATGATCATATTTCTTGTCAAATGGAGAGCACTAAGAAGAAAGCCAAAATGAAGAAATCAGTTCTGGACATGGAGTACAAGATGTAACTGCTATTGTAAGAGCACTTCAAAATCAACCTTACCTGAAATGCACATGTTTTGGATTTTTTATTTGTTTTTGTTGTTGTTGTTGTTATTACTATTTTGATACAGATTGAACCAGATTTCTGTGGGTTATACTAAAAAGAGTTCCACCTAATTCAGTTTCAAGATTTTTTGCTATGTAACCAATAACTTTTCTGGGCTCTTTTCTTCACTTTATTTCAGCTATCTACTCATTCAGGGCCACAGCATTTTTTATAGTTGTAGGAATTAACATTCAGAAGTCATAATGGAAAAAAAATTATAAAGAAAAAACTAAGGAACATGGGAATTGCAAGAAATGTGGAGTCCACAATGACTCATAGCTAGTGGATTATGCTTCATTTTCATCTTGGGTCTGCATACACTTTCACTACTCCAGTAGACTATCCTGAAGTACTATTCAATATTATTCATTCAGGAAGTCTTTTTTGAGGAACATATAAAACATTTTTTCCAGTACAGTTTTATTAGGGTATGATTGACAAAAAATGCAGATTATTAAAGTGTATAATGTAGTGCATTGATACATGCATATATTGTAAAATGATTGCTAGAATTTAGTTAACACACCCATCACCTTACATAGTTACTGTGTGTGTGTGTGTGTGTGTGTGTGTGTGTGTGGTGAGAATACTTAAAGTCTATGCTTTTAGCATCTTTCAAGTATGCAGTGCAGTGTTACTATTGTAACCATGCATTAGACCTCTAGAACATATTGTACGTGTAACTGAAAGTTTGCACCCTTTGATCAAAAATCTCTATTGCCTCCGCACCTCAACTCCTGGAAACCACCCTTCTACTCATATGAGACCACACAGTATTAGTTTCTCTCTGTCTGGCATTTCACCTAGCTCAATGTGTTCCAGGATATATAAATCACCGTTTCTTTATCCATTAAATCATCAACAAAGCCAATGATTGTTCCCATGTTCTGACTATCGTGAGTAATGTTGCAATTAGAATACAGATATCACTTTGAGACATCATTTTTAGAGTTTACAATGGCAAAAAGCAATACAAATTTAATAGATACTATACTTCAGATTTTGAATTTTGGTCTTTTCCTAAGCTAGCAGCATGCAGTAAAATACTCTCAAGGTACTAAACAGCAGTAGCTAGCTACCAGTCACATGTTCAGAAGAAAAAAAACTGATTTTCAGCAGTATATTGTGTGGCAATCCACTGTGTTCAGTAGGTTAGTACACACCCAATACATTTTTAAAAGATTCATTTATTTATTTGAAAGAAAGTTATAGAGAGGCAGAGGCAGGTGTAGAGAGAGAGAGAGGTCTTCTTTACTCTGGTTCACTCCCCAGTTGGCCGCAATGGCCGGAGCTGATCTGAAGCCAGGAGCCAGGAGCTTCTTCTGGGTCTCCCACATGGGTGCAGGACTTGGTCCATCTTCCACTGATTTCCCAGGCCATAACAGAAAAAGAGCTGGATTGCAGTAAAGAAGCCGGTATTTGAACCAGTGCTCATATGGGATGCCAGCACCACAGGCAGAGGCTTTACCTGCTACACCACAGCACCAGCCCCAAAGATTTATTTTCAATTAATTTTATACATATATATACATATACACTAAGAGTTCAACAAATACTATGAAAAAAAAAAAAAAACTATTTCTCAGCAGCCAAGACAAGGGCTGTTAGAAGTCATCACATCTCAAAGTGTCGATTTTACCTCTATGGATTACCTTTTAGGTGCTCCTTTTGTTACCACAGATCAGTGAGAACATATGGTATTTGTCCTTTTGGAATTGGCTTATTTAACTAAGTATAATGCTTTCCAGTTGTATCCATTTTGTTGCAAACAATAGATTTGTTTTTTTTTTATCTCTATGTAGTATACTATAGGGTACATATCCCTTAATTTCTTTATCCAATCTTCAGTTGATGGACATTTGGGTTGAGTCCATACCTTAGCTATTGTGAATTGAACTGCAATAAGCATGGGGTACAAATCACTCTTTCACATACTGATTTCATTTTCCTCGGATAAATTCCCAAGAATGGGATGGCTGGCTCATATGGTGGATCTATATTCAGCTTTCTTAGTTATCTCCATACTGTCTTCCACAGCTGCTGTACCAGTTTACATTCCTACCAACAGTGGAAGAGAGAATTTTTATCTTCACATCCTTGCTAGCATTTTTTGTTTGTTGATTTCTATATAAAAGTCACTTAAACTGTGATGAAGTGAAACCTCATTGTGGTTTTGATTTACATTTCCTGATGGCTAGTGATCCTGAGCATTTTTTTTTTTTGACAGGCAGAGTGGACAGTGAGAGAGAGAGAGAGAAAGGTCTTCCTTTTGCTGTTGATTCACCCTCTAATGGCCGTAGCGACCAGCGCACTGTGGCTGGCGCACTGCGCTGATCCGAAGCCAGGATCCAGGTGCTTCTCCTGGTCTCCCATGGGGTGCAGGGCCCAAGCACTTGGGCCATCCTCCACTGCAGTCCCTGGCCACAGCAGAGAGCTGGCCTGGAAGAGGGGCAATTGGGACAAAATCCTGTGTCCCGACCAGGACTGGAACCCTGTGTGCCGGCGCCGCAAGGCGGAGGATTAGCCTATTGAGCCGCAGCGCCGGCCCCCGTTGTGTATTCTTGATGCTTGCATCAAATATTAGTGACTCATGTCAAATATAAGTGGATTTATTCCTGGGCTCTCTTTTTTGTTCCAATGGTGTGTGTCTCTATTTATGTGCCAGTACCATACTGTTTTGATTGCTATAACTCCACAATATAATTTAAAATCAATGAGCATGTTACTAGTAGGTAGATTTTTTGTTCTCATAATTGTGTTCCAAACACATTCTAGGAATAAATGTAACCTGGGCTGGCGCTGTGGCTCACGTGGCTAATTCTCCACCTTCAGCAATGGCACCCCAGATTGCTCCTCTTCCAGTCCAGGAGGAAGCATCTGGTTCCTGGCTTCGGATTGGTTCAGTGCTAGCCATAGCAGCCATTAGGGGAGTGAACCAATGGAAAGAAGACCTTTTTCTCTGTCTCTCTTTCACTGTCTATAACTCTCTCTCTCTCTGTCTTTCTCTCTCTCACTGTCTAACTCTGCCTGGCAAAAAAAAAAAAATAAAAATAAAAATAAAAAAAGGAATAAATGTAAACAATAAGATGGAAAATCTATATACTGGGAGTCAAAATGCTATAAAAGAATTTGAAGAATATGAAAATAAGTGGAAAATGCTCATGGATTGGAAGAATTAATCATGTTAAATTACCTATAGTACCTGAAGAAATCTGTAGATTCAATGAAATTCCTATCAAAATTCTAATTTTTTTTTTACAGAAATAGCAAATAAGTTCTGGATTGTTATGTTCAGAGAAGTAGAAATGAAAAGCTTGATCTCTCTTTGATAGAGAAACTGTATAAGATAATATCATGCTATCATCATTAAATATCTAAACTCCAAAATTGCATTTATTTATTGATACAGTCTGAAATTAGAGTTCTATGTATTTATTGATGCCACTCAAGAATCAAGAAGAGTAATTATAATATACTAGATATTCAATAAATGTTTGCTAAGTAAATAAATAAGTTTTAATTCCAAATTCTATTTAAATGTGTTTCCTCCTAGTGAGAGAGAGTGAAAGAGATCTTCTGTCTGCTGGTTCACTCCTGAAATGCCCACAGAAGCAAGGGTTGGGTCAGACTGAAGCTGGGAGTCCTAAACTCCATCCATATATCCTTTGTGGGTGGCAGAGCCTGAAGTACTTGGGCTGTCATCTACTGGTTTCTCAGACATCAGCAGGAAGCTGGATCAGAAGCTGAGTAGTAGGACTAGAATAGACACTAATATGGAATGCAGGCCACCCAAGTGGCAGATTAACCCATTACATCTCAATGTCTGGATCCACAATCTTTTCACATTTGGTATTTGGTACAACAGTTAAGATGTCACTTGGGATATACACATCCAATATCAGAGTACCTGGATTAGAACCTCAACTCTGCTTCTGATTCAGTTTCCTGTTAATGTGTACAATGGAAATGCCATGGATGATGGTACAGATTTTCCATCCTTGTCAATTACATTGGGAACCTATAGCAAGTTTCTGAATCCTGGATTTGGCCTGGCCCTGCCCTGGCTGTTGAGAACATTTGAGAAATGAGCCAGCAAATGGAAGACCTCTCTGTCTCTCTAACTTTCAAATAAAATGAAAAGAAATAAATATGTTTTTAAAATTATGTGTAAGGCAATACCCAAGTGTAGTCCACAGCACAGAAACAAAAAAATTACATGTGCATATTTTGAGAACATACGTAATTTTATTATAAAAGTGGGATGTATGCTAGCATGCTTACATCATAACAAGATTCTTCCAGGATCATGTTTTTGATCTAATTCTTGAATAGATATTTCAATGAATGAGAAGTTTTGGTTTATTAAAATGGAACAGAATTAATGCCTTAACTAGGAGATTTCACATGTGAGATAGCCTCAAAGCATAGAATCTGATCCTTTCTTTGGTTCAACAATCTTCAGAACTAATTTGGCTTCCTTTTTGACAGTCCTTTTGGATAGATGTTGCCAAGAGTTCCCATTTATGTATAATATATGTCAATTTCAATTAAAATTAATTCTAGCATTATGTGGGAAGATAACCCTTTGGTCAATTGACAATCTTGTCAACAATGTTTAAATCCACAGACTCCAATGTGGTATCTTCCACTCTAACTACCCTACTATTTGTGCACTGTGTGGTCCAACCTAATTTATAAAAATAAGGTGATGATACTTACAACTTTACTTTCTGAAATAATTGACTCAACTACTTGCTGAAGCATGTAAATACATACATCTAGTCTCTAGGTTTCCATTAAAAATGATGATTCTTCTTTACAATCTTTTCTCTGAAACCTAGTTTTTCTGGCATTTATTTAGCTAATTCAGCTTTTTAAACTATTGTCAGTATGATATATGTTTAAAACCCAAATAAATTACCTGAATACATTTATAATTTTTATTTCAAGTGTGTTTCTTATAAACAACACATCCTTGAGTTTTGCTTTTATGTCCAATATTAAAACCTCTGCCTTTTTTTGTGGTGTTGAGGCTATTTACATTAATAATGCATACAATGGTGCAAATACTTTATCATCTATTTGTTTTCTATTTCCTTCAACTGTTCTTTTTTCCATTTTTTTCTGTTTTATGAATCAATTTTTCTGCTTTGTTGTTATGCTGGTTGTAACTCTGGTTATTATTATTTTTTTAATGTTGGTGATTACTGGGAGGTTTGTAGTAAACATCTTTATGCCAGTCTACTTTCAGGTGAGGTTATTACCATTTCATGCAGAGAAATAACCATTCAAATGTGTGCCCTTTTTTTTTTTTCTCTTCTCCAATTGTATGCATTGTTTTCAGAAATTTTACTTATACATTTGTTATAAACCTCATATTATTTTGTTATACTAATTTCAAAATTCAGGTTTCCTTTTTAAAGATTTATTTATTTATTTGAAAATCAGAGTTAAAGAGAGAGAGAGAGAGAGAGAGAGAGAGAGAGAACGAGGAAGAAAGAGAAATCTTCCACTAGCTGGTTCACTTTCCAGGTGGCCACAGTGGCCAGGATAGGGCCAGGACTAGCCAGGAACCAGGAGCTTCATTGGGATCTCCCACGTGGGTACAGGGTTGTAAGTATGTGGGCCATCCTTTACTGCTTTTCCAAGGCCTTTATCACCAAGCTGGATCTAGAGTGGAGCAGCTGGGATTTGTGAACTGGCACTCATGAGGGATGTTGATGTCATAGGCAGCAGTATTACCTACTACACTACAATGCCAGTTCAAGAACTGAGTTATTTTTAAAGACATTTAAATTATTAGGAATAACCTTATACTTTTACATTTTAGTTACTATTTCTAGAATCCATTATTGTTTTATGTTAGACCACATTTCCTCTGGCCTATTTCCCTTGTGCCTAAAGGATTTCCACTGCAGTTCAGTCTGCTGCTGATGAAATATTCTGTATATGTGAAAATTATTTTTTTCAAAAATTTTATTTATGTATTTGAAAGCTAGAGTTACAGAGAAAGGGAGAGAGAAAAAAAGTCTCCCATCTGCTGGTTCATTCCCCCCAAATGGCCATAACTACCAGAGCTGAGCCTATCTGAAACTAGAAGCTAGGAGCTTCTTTGGGGTCTCTTATGCTGGAGCAGGAGCCAGGCACTGGACCATCTTCTGTTGCTTTCCCAGGTCACAAACAGAGGATGGAATCTGGGTATTTTAACCACTCTCTTGTGCTTGAATTATGTTTGTTTTCTTGAATTATTTAAAAAAGATGTATTTATTTATTTGAAAGAGAGAGTTACAGAGAGAAAGAAAGGAGAGACAGAGAGGGATCTTTCATCCACTGGTCACTCCAAAGTCACCACGATGGTCAGAGCTGGACCAATCTGAAATCAGATGCCAGGGGCTTCCTGGGTCTCCCACATGGTTACAGGGGTCCAAAGATTTTGGACATCCTCCCTTGCTTTCCTAGGAACACCAGCATGAAGCTGGATTGGAAGTGGAGCAGCTGGGACACAAACTGGTGTTGCTGTAGGATCCTGGTGCCACAAGCAGCAACTTTACCCACTATACCACAGTACCAGCTCCATTTTCTTGCTTTTATGAGCTGCATGTCCCCTACCTCGTCCTCGGTCTCCCTTGACTTTTGACTTTATTTCCTCAATGCAGAGGATCTGCTTGCTTCTTCCTGAGCATTCCTTAACTGCAAACTAGTGTGGAAGTTCTATCATGAGAGTATGATCATAACCTGAAATAAGAGTGGGTTTTATCTCATTTGCTTCCCAATTTCAACAATCAATGACAGTGTCAATATCCTCTTCCTCCTACACCATGAATTTTATGTTCTAATTTTAAAGTTCACATGAAAAGGTGTGCTTCCTCAATTAAAAAAATTCTCTCTTGATCTCATACAAGGGTACTTGAAAAAGTTCACAAAAAGTATATGTTATGAAAAAATCATGTATGATTTCAATTTTGCATCAGAATAAACTTATTTTTAATCCCTTTTTTGAGAGGCAAATGGCAGGCAGAGGGAGAAAGGCCCATCTTCTGCTTCAGTCCCCAAATGCCTGCGACAGTCACAACTGAAATCAGAAGCCCAGGAGAGAAGGGACCCAATAACTTGACCCATTCCTGCTCATTCACAAGGCACACATTAGCAAGAAACTGGAGTCAGGTGGGGAGCTAGGACTCAAACCCAGGTACTCTGATAGGATGATGTGGGCATTACAAAAAGCATCTTAACTGGTAGGCCAGAAGCTCACTCCTAAATTTATCTTTAAATTCCATTCTTCATGAACTTTTTGAAGTACTCTCATATTGTCTTTTTTTTATTTTTTTGTTTTGTTTTTTTCCTGCTTTTCTTTATAGCAAAATACTTGGGATTGTTCTTCCACTTATTGCTTCTAATTTCAGACTCATCATTTTTTTTTTTATTAAAACCACTCCAACCTGGCTTTGACTCTGAACCCTCCAGTAAGATGTCTCTCAGTGGGGTGATCACTAACAGATTCATTGCTAAATCCTTGGACAAAAATCTGCCCTCATTGTACTTGATACATCACGAGCATGAAGAACATGATGGCCATTCTTTCCTTAGTGACAGTTTATGGACTTGATATTTAGGGCACTACACTTAATGGTTTTCTCCAGCTTTGAAAGAAGCAATCTGCTCAGTATTATTTACCAGCTCTTCCTCATTTTTCTGCTTTCCCCCAAAGATTCAAGTCTTTAAGTCTCCCCTTGGGTTCCATTTATACCTCCTGTCATTGTAATTTCATTTAATTCTGGGTTCCTAAATACAATCTATGTTCCTATCGGTCTAAGTTTTGTACTCCTTGGCCAAATTGACCTCTCAATACATCTAAGTGTTTCTAATACATACATCAAACTTAAAAAATAACTTCTGATCTCTCAACTCAAACCTGCTCCTCGTTGAATCTTTCCTATTTTTATTATAAAAATATTGCAGTAGCTACATAGTGCTCAAACTCTGGGGTCCATTCTTCAACAGGAAATCCTATTAAGCCCACTGTTAGTCATATCCAAAAAGTGAACCATTCTATCCATCCTCTGGCATCACTTTGGAAACAGTCTAAATTACAGTAATTACCTTCTAATCAGTTACTGCATTTGTATTATTTGCTCTATTTATTCTGTTTTAGATATGATAGTTGAAATCATCCCAGTAAAGGTAAAATGTAGTCATGTTTATGAACAAAATTTTCCAGTGCTGACTGTTTGCTCTCAGAATAAAGCCAATGTTCTTTTTATGGCCTATGAGTGCAATTTGGCCCTCTGCTGACTCTTTGATTTAATTTCTTGATGTTTTCATTCTGTGATTTCACCTCAGTCACAATGGACTATTTTGCTGAAATTAAAAATCTTTTCATGAAAATATATTCAATTTCTCAGTGTGAAAGTTCTTCTGATAAACAAACTAAGCTGCTAAGACTCCATCACTTAACTGAAAAAATCCTATTTTGGTTGTTTTTTGAATTGTTGAAGATCTAGGAAGAGGGGGAGAAAGAAGCCTGTACCTTGTTGCCTAAAGTAGAGCAATTCTGAAAAGGCTAGATTAGTGTACACAGAGATTTCCATGATCCCTCCCACTCCCCTGCTGCTGCGTCCACAGAAATAGGACAAGATTCTCTTGAAGTGCCATCTCTGAAATAGTTTATCAGCAGCTTTGCTCAAAGCTGAGCTAGAAGCTTAGTGATAAACTGGTAGGTAGAAATTGTTATATTGTGTGATTTGGTAAATACTTATACTCTACCTTACCCTAACCTTATTAAATAAGAGGATCTAGGTAGTGGCTAATTAATTAATGTTTTATAGGAACCTATTCTGTAATTTTAATACTCATCAAAGTAAAGTAAAATTCTTACCACACAAAAATTCCTTGACAATTTTTAAAATGCCATTAGTCAAACTTATACCCAGAAATTTTATTTAATAAGCAGCAGGTGACTAATATTTGATTGGATATACATCACTTTTTGCTTATCTATTCACCTGTGAATAGACAGTTATGTTGCTTAAGCACTTATTTTTTAAGAAAAGATTTATGTATTTACTTATTAGAAAGGCAAAGTGACAGAGAGAGGAAAAGGGAGAGGGAGAGACAAAGAGAGATCTTCCATTCACTGCTTCACTATCCAAAAGGTCTCAGCAGCTGAAATTGGACCAGGCTAAAGTCAGGAGCCAGGGATTCCAGCTGGGTCTCTCACCTGATTGCCATTATGCAAGAACTTTTGCCATCATCCACTGCTTCCCAGGGATATTAGCAGAAAGCTGAGTAGGAACTACAGTAGCCAGTCCTCTGACCAGTGTTGCTCCACAATGTCCAACCCCTGCTTCCATATTTCATATAGTGGGAGTAATGTTACTGTGAAGATAGGTGTATATATATGATAATTGGATGGCAACTCAGTTCTTAAAATAACTTACTTTATTGGATCAAGACCATAAAATAAAGCAGTACTTGGTATATTATTTATTTTTCATATCTAGAATCCATTATTAATCACACATTTACTATTTATAATTTTAAATTATATGAGTTTCCACAAGTATGAATGGGAAATTATTTCATGTATACACAATTAAATACTATAGTTTTATGAAAAAAATGAGACTGTATGATTTGGAAAATAGTGGATGGATGTGGAAGATATATTGACTGAGAAAAGGCAGGCACAAAAACAAAAAATATTGTATGAATCTCACTTATACGTTGAAACTAAAAACATCAGCCTCATAGACATACAGAAAAGAGTTCTCAGTAATTAGGAAAAGGGAGGAGTGAAAAAGGGGGGGATAGTATTCAACCAAAATAAAGTTTTAGTTAGATAAGAATCATTTTTAGTGATTTCTTGCACTGTTGGTGAATATAGATAATTTTTATTTCAAAATAGCTTAAATAGATTTTAATGCTCTCAAGAAAAGAAATAATAGGTTAATAGGTGATTGATATGTTTATTAGCTTGATTAAATATTTCTATAATTTAAATACAGATAAAATATCACATTTCATGCCATAAAACATGTAACTGTCACTTTTCAATTAATAATTAAAATTATGTATAGAAAATAATAAGAACAAAATTGAGAATTCAGGGTCAAACATAAGAGTTTTAGAGATTAGTACTTGTTGAATGAATAAAATGTGTGAAAAACAGCTGATTAAAATGTGTTATTATATATTTGTACTCCCTGAAAATTGAATTTCATTTTCTCCTTTCTTTTCATTCTCACTGTAAAGAAAAGCTTTTTAAAGATACTCTACTTTCATATTATGGCTAAGATCTTACTATCTCTTGCTCATCATTTCTGCCTTTTTTCTCCTTTTCCTCATTAGTAAAATGAGAGCTATCCATCTATAACACAACCAATCACCTTAATCCCATATATGGTCAGGTATAATGCATTTCTCTATATTAATTAACATTTTTGACAGGCAGATTGGACAGTGAGAGAGAGACAGAGACAAAGGTCTTCCTTTGCCGTTGGTTCACCCTCCAATGGCCACCGCGGCCGGCGCTGCGGCCAGCGCACTGAGCTGATCCGATGGCAGGAGCCAGGTACTTATCCTGGTCTCTCATGGGGTGCAGGGCCCAAGCACTTGGGCCATCCTCCACTGCACTCCCTGGCCACAGGAGAGAGTTGGCCTGGAAGAGGGGCAACCGGGACAGAATCCGGCACCCTGACCGGGACTAGAACCCGATTAACATTATTTTTATTGTAAATGATAGACACTCAAACTATTTTGAACAGAAATATAATAATAATTTATGGGCCAAAATAATAACCAAACAGATTGGAGTTGAATATAAGATTATACAAAACCTCATTTCTTTCTATTTAGTATGTGTTTTTTATTTTTTATTTTTTTATTGTTTTAAATGGCAGTGTTACAGAGGAGAGAAGGAGACAGAGAGAGAAATCTTCCATCCTCTGGCTCACTCCCCAAATGGATGCAGCAGCCAAGAATGAGCCAGGCTGAAGCCTGGAGCCAGGAGCCAGGAGCTTCGTCTGGGTCTCCCACGTGGATTCAGGGGACCAAACACTTGGGCCCAGGCACATTAGCAGGGAGCTGGGTCAGAGAGGAACAGCCAGGATTCACTGGCATCCCTACAGTATGTGGGCTCTGTGGGTTGAGGCTTTAACCCACTAAGCAATAGTGCCAAACCCTAGTATGAAGTTTTTTATTTGGGCCCAATTCTTTCTTGCAATTCCAGGTTCACTTTTTTCTCAGATTAACGTCATTGATAACACAAGAGTATTTCTAGTATTTATCCCACATTGATCCAACTGAGTCATATATGTGCTTATCTACAGCTAAACTGTTACCTGAAGTTTGACTGATCAGATTACACAAGCATATTTCTCTTACAAATGTTCATTTTTATGGTTTGAATAAGCCTGTTTGTATGGATTATACCATCTAAGATATGTAGATTGAAAGCAGCAAAGGAGTGGTTGTCCAAAGTAAAAACAGAGAAGATTTTCTTCAGGAAAAGGAAGTGAACTACTTTACTGACAACAAGATACCATAGGATATACCTAGAAGTATTTACTTAATGATTTATGCAAATCCAGAAACCACTAAAACGTGTGTTCTAATTACCTCTAAAGTTCTGAAGGTTTATTTCAGTCACGTTCAACCACATATTTTGAGAATACCCCATATTTATTTATACTCTTTCCTTTGCAGTTTTCCTTATGTTAGAAATACTAGCCAGATAAATTTTCACTTTTAGAAGTTTATCTGTCAATGACTATTTATATGTAGTAAATTAATCCAAAATTTGATGACATACAAGGGCCATTTTATTCTTTTGTTGTTAATACATCTTTGTGCAGCATTTAGCAGGGCATTGCTTTTTTGCTTGACATAACAAAACATCAGCCAGGACAGCTCCAAGAGCTGGGGACTAGCGAGAAGTTGATTGGAGCCATATGTCTGGGACCTACATGCATAGGGTCAGCTGGATGTTCTGCTGCAGACACCTATGTGCTCCTTGGATATCCAAGTTCCTATTCATGTGCCTTGGGTTTCTTGCAGCATGACAGCCAGACTCCAGGAGGGAAGAGTGGAAGCTGCCTGTCTTTGTAAGTCTTGCACATTTAAATGGTGGTAACAGTGGTAGGAGGGGGCTGTGTATTATTATGCTTTGTAGATCATCTACCATAGCATAATTCAAGCTTAAATATTTCAGTGTTCCATTTAGATGGTTCCAACTTTGCAGCAGTGTCAGTTAAATTTGTTTTCCTTCATTTATGTTAAAAAATTATGGTTTATTTATTATTATTTATTTATTTGAAAGACAGTGTTAGAGCAAAACATGGGGAAAAAAAGAAAGACAGTGACAGAAAGGGGGGAAAAGGAAGAGACAGGAGGAGAGAGAGGAAGAGAGAGAGAGAGAGAGAGAGAGAGAGAGAGAGAGAATCTTGCATCCGCTTGTTCCCTCCCCAGTTGGCTACATAAGCTGGAGTTGGTCAAGACAGAAGCCAGGAGCCTGGAACTCCATCTGGGTCTTCCATGTATATGGCAGAGGCCCAAGCACTTGGGCCAATTTCTGCTGCATTCACAAGTGCCATATAAGGGAACTGGATCAGAAATAGAGCACTTGGGACTCAAACCAGCACTCTGAGATGGGGTGGAGCATCTCAAGCAGCAGCCTAACTTACTGTGCCATGATGCCGGCCATTCTTCCTTTTCCATTCTTTCAGAAAAATCTTCCCTGTAGTGTGCTTACATATTTGTTAATGGGTGAATTGATCTTTTGTAAAAGTGTAAAAATGTGTTTCAGTCAAATAAGTTTGACAAGATTTACCTGAAATATGTATTTCCTTATTCCAGAAACTCCAAGGGTTTGCGATTTGCTGATATACCTTGGAAATCTCCTAGAGTTAGGATGAGAGAAAGTTGGGTAAAGGACAGGGAGAGTCATGAAATAGGACATTTTCAAATATTTTGATTTGGAATTTTTTAAATGAAGCAATTTCTTTGACAAATACTATTTTTTCTTCAGTATTCCTTAGGGCTTTTCTTTCTTTCAAAAACTTTTTAAGGTAAACAAATTTCAACTATTTCAATACATAGATTTAATTAAAAATGATATTCCCACTTACCCTCCCTTTTGTGCACTCTCTCATCCTTCCCCTCCTTCCTCTCATTCTTTCTTTTAATTTTTACAATGATCTAATTTCAGTTCACAATATACTCATAGGACTAACCTTAAGCTAAATAAAGAGTTCAACAAAGAGTAAGAAAAAATCTTCCTCAACAGTAGCATCAAGGATTATAAAAATCATTGAATCTCAAAATGTAAATTTCATTCCTCAACATTAAATTTTTGGTATTCTATTAGTTGCAAGAAAAATGTACTTTATTTGTCTTTTTGTACTGGCTTATTTCACTAAGTATAATGGTTTCCAGTTGCATTCACATTGTTGCAAATAACAGGATTTCTTTTTTTTTTTTTTTTTTTGACAGGCAGAGTGGACAGTGAGAGAGAGAGACAGAGAGAAAGGTCTTCCTTTGCCGTTGGTTCACCCTCCAATGGCTGCCGCGGACGGCGCGCTGCGGCCGTCGCACCGCGATCATCCGATGGCAGGAACCAGGTGCTGGGTGCTTCTCCTGGTCTCCCATGGGGTGCAGGGCCCAAGCACTTGGGCCATCCTCCACTGCACTCCAGGCCACAGCAGAGGGCTGGCCTGGAAGAGGGCCAACCGGGACAGAATCCGGCGCCCCGACCGGGACTAGAACCCGGTGTGCCAGCGCCGCAAGGCGGAGGATTAGCCTGTTGAGCCACGGCGCCGGCCACAAATAACAGGATTTCATTCTTTTTGACCACTGAGTAGTATTCCATAGTGAATATATATATATGTAATATACACATTACAATTTATATATATATATATATAATATATATATTACAATTTTTATACACTATTAAGTTGATGGATATCTGTGTTGATTCCACATCTTAGTGTTGGCTATTGAAAATTAAGCTTCAATATACATAGGGTTACAGATAAGTTTTCCATATGCTGATTTCATTTCACTTGGATAAATTCCCAGGAGTGGGATGGCTAAGTCATATGGTAGATCTAATCTCATCTCTCTGAGGTATCTCCATACTGTTTCCATAATGACTGTACTAGTTTACATTCCCACCAACCATGTTTTAGGGTACCCTTTCTCCCAAATCCTCACCAGAATTTATTATTTGTTGATTTTGGTATGAGAACTGTTCTAACTCAGGTGAGGTAAAACTTCAGTGTGGTTTTGATTTGCATTTCCTTGATGGTTAGTGGTCCTGAATATTTTTTTTCATGTGTCTGGTGGCCATTTGAATGTCCACTTTTGAAAAAATGCCTGTTCAAGTCCTTTGCCCATTTATTACCTGAATTTTTTATTTAGTTGTTATTGAGTTTCTAGAACTTATTATAGATCCTAGATATTAATCCTTTATCAATTGCATAGTTTGCACATATTTTCGCCCATTCTATCAGTTGGCTCTTTACTTTGCTGAATGTTTCCCTTGCAGTGCAGAAGTTTCTCTGCTTCAGGTAAAACCATTTGTCCAATTTTGCTTCTGTTCTTCTGGGATCTTTTCCAAGAATTCTTTGCCTATACCAATGTTTTGAAGTTTCTGCAATGTTCTCCTCCATTAATTTGATGGTTTCATGTTGTAGATTGTGAGCCTTGATCCATTTTGAATTCATTTTTATGTAAGTTGAGGGGTAGAGGTCTTGTTTCATAGTTTGCATACAGAGGTCCAATTTTCTCAACACCATTTTTTAACAGACTGTCATTTCCCCAGGGATTGATTTTTATCTCTTTTGTCAATGATTTGTTGGTTGTAAATGCTTGGATTGATTTCTGAAGCTTCTATTCTATTCTACTTGTCTCCATATAAATTTTTGTGATGGTACTAGGCTGTTTTAATTATAACTGTTCTGTAGTATGTCTTGAAATATGATATTTTGATGTCTACAGATTTGTGTTTGTTGTATAAGATTGCTTTAGCTATTCAGGGGTCTCTTATTTTGCGATATGAATTCTGATTTTTTTAGATCAAGATATCCAGATCTAGAGAAGAATCTCATTGATATTTTCATTGGGGTCATATTGAATCTATAAATTTCATTTGACAGCATGGACATTGTAATGCTACTAATTCTTGCAACCCACAAACATAGAAGATTTTTCCATTTTTTTATGTCTTCTATTACTTTTTTAATGTCCTATAATTTTCATCATACACATATTTCAGCCCCTGGTTAAATTTATTCCAAGGTGTTTAAACTTTTTGTAGCTATTGTGAATGGGACTAATATTACAAGTTTTTTTCACAGCCGTGGTATTTTCTGTGTATATGAAGGCTACTGATTTTTATATGCTAATTTTATATCCTGCAACAATACCACTCTTTATTTTTTGTAATTTCAATTCTTTTTTTTTCTTTAGAAACTTAAAGAAGCAGCCAAAAATGATACATCTTTTGTGGGCATTTAGGCATATCTAAACTTAGGAGACATGAATATCTTCCACTTAATACTTTAAAAGAAAGTTCTTGAGAACAAATTTTATCATTAATTGAAAAAACATCTAAGAAAAGAAGCAATGAAGTTGGACACTTAGGCATAATTAAAACTTATGAAACATAAGAGTATCTTCCACTTAATAAAAACAAAATAAATCTTTGAGAACAAATTTTGCTGTTAACTCTCATTATATACTCTTTGAGGACAGAGGTCCTGCATGGGAAGTTAGCACACAGTGATTTTGTTGTTAATTTAACAATTAACATGCTTATTTATGATATCAGTAATTACCTGAGGCCCTTAACATGAGCTGCCTAGCCTGTGGAAGCATTTTGAATCCACAAACTTCATCAGTATTTAGATAAGGCCTTAAGCAAGGTGGAAGTTCTCTCCTCCCTTCAGAGAAAAGTACCTCATTCTTTGAAGTCACTTCTTTCCACTGGGGTCTCATCTACCAAGGTCCTTCATTTTATGATATTTTTGCCAATGTGTCTTGACTTTCCATGCCTGAAATGCTGTTGTGGGCTTTTCAGCCAGACCACAATGCTTTAAGGGCTGATTATGAGGTCAAAGTGCTACTTAAAGTGATTGTTATTCTATGAGTCTGCTATGTGGAATACTTCCCATGTTGGAGCATTCACTCCTTTTTTATTCTATCTATTATTATTACTAGACACTTAATCCTATCTTTATGGTCACTTTAACATTTAATCCTAACCATAAGATCACTTTAACACTTAAGATGGCATTTTTACTACTCAACCTAAGGATATTTGGGGTCCCATGGCAAGTTTTTAAACTGTAGTCTTCAAAGTAAGTCCATAGGAATGCATTCAGAACTTCACAGCCTTACAGTTACAAACTTCATACACTTCATAATTACAACTTTAGGAACACGGTAATTCTTCCCACTGTGTCTGCCCTCCCATCCATGCTCCCACCCCTCTCCCTCCACCCTCTCTTATTCCCACTCTTATTTTTTACTAATACCTATTTTCATTTGACCTTATACACATATGATTAACTCTATGTTAATAAGAGTTCAAAAAAATTTAAAAATTCACCAAATAGTATGGGGAAAAAAATAAACCTGTTCCTCAATAGTCAAGACAGGGACTGTTCAAGTCATTGCTTCTCAAAGTATCAATTTCACTTCCACAGCTTTCCTTTTAGTTTCTCTATTAGTTATCAAAGGCCAGGGAGAATATATAGTATTCTTCCTTTGAAGCTGGCTTATTTTACTAAGTATGATGTTTCCCAGATCCATCCCATTTTGTTGCATATAACCGGATTTCATTATTTTTTACTGCTATGTACTAATCCATTGGGTATACACCCATAATTTCTTTATCCAGTCTTCATTTGACAGGCATTTGGGCTGATCCCATGTCTTAGCTATCGTGAATTGTGCAACAGTAAATGTGGGAGTGCAGATAATTGTTTCATATACTGATTTTATTTCCATTGGGTAACTTTACCAATCTTACATGAGTTCCAATAGTCTCTTAGTGAAGTCTATTTATGGTGGAATGAGAAGGCCATGCCAAGATGGCCACTAGCAAGCAAGCATCAGTTACTCAGGAATGGCTTTGAAACTCACCTGACAACGGAACCTGCCTGTCAACAGGCTGTGATTGGATGGCTTCGAAGCCTGCCTGGCAACAGGTTGTGATTGGGTGGCTTTGGATACTGCCTGGCAACAGGCTGTGATTGGTTAGGGCATAGACTGCCCCTTGACCAGATTGGCTGCCTTGGCTATTTAAGCTGCTGTAGAAACTAAAACAAATGAGTCTGCAGGCTGCTCACCTCTGGCCTGCTTTCACCTGGCTCCTGGGGTCTGTGTGGTGACTCCGCACCTCTTGCCCCCACCATGCTCCTGCTCTCAGAACGAATCCACAGCAACATCTGCTGCCCAACATGACTGAGAGACAGTGTGTCAGACTCAGCGAGGTCTCCCCTGGATTTCAGCAAGTAGGCCCCTCAGTGTTTTGTGTGCTGTTTCGTTCTGTGAGGGTGAGCACAGAACCCCCTCCTGAGCCCCTTTCCTTGTCCTTGTCTTTGGTCTAAGTGACACCAGATTAGGCACACACTGCCCAGAAGTGTAACACCACTTCTCAGCTCCTCCTTTTACTTTTGGTTCACCTGGAAAATTCACATAAGGGACTGATGATCCCAGAATTTAGAACCAAGTCATCTTCCCTCACTCGAGAGAGGTGATGCTCTGGAGACACCATGTGGGCATATGGCCTTGACCTAACGAATCAAGGAAGTCCCCCACTAAGCACAGGACATACATATGATCTGATACACCACTGCCTGTTCATCTAACATAGGGAACTAGGGAACCCCCTGCATAATGCCATCAGCCACTGAGGTGCTAGGTATTTGTTTTGTTATGGCAGCAGTGCTGTGCGTGTCTTTCCTTTGGCTAGAGTTGGCATTGCATGCCGCTCTTAAACACTCACACATGAGAAAGATACCCCCATCTCAGAAGCGCACACATATTACCGAACACAATGAATCTGTGAGTGATAAGAGCCTATCACTCCAGGCCTCTGCCTCACAGGCAACAGTTGATGACTTGGGGAGAGAGAGCTCCGACAGTGAAAATGACAATGAAAAAAAATTTTTTTTTGCTCTTCAACAGATTTACTCAAACAGCTCTGTTCAAGAAGAAAAAGGCACAGATTTAAGGGGATGACAGTGATTAAGAACATATAAATGAGGGCTCAGTCAAAAAAAGGTACTTTATGAACTAAGGAAAAAAAGAAAATGAAATCTTTCAAATTGCCTGCCTTCATTAAAATGTATTTTTAAATAAAATTGTATAAACACATGATATAAAATTGGTACTTTAGGAAGTGTCTTTGTATATTTCCTTTATGTACAAATATTTGTATCAATTTCAACGTTCCTTATAAATTTCCTATGTATCAAACTGAGCCAGCACCTTCCCACTGCATGCCCCAAGCCTCTGTGGAGCATTCTGGCAACTGGATGGTCTCAGATGCTTTTTGCTAGAATAGCCGGAAAGAAACAGAGACCAATCAAATGTAGTCATCTTCAACTGCCTCTCCATTGACATCACAATAGTGGATAAAAATTGCCACTACTCACTGAAACACACCCTTCTTCACCTGATGCATCTCTCAGATTTCTAGGCAGGAATGCCTAGTCAGTCACCCCACAAATACCTGCGGGATGAACTTAGATGACCTCGAGGCAATAACCTATGCAAGGTCATCCCCCACAGCCAGCGAGGATCCTCACATTTGTGGCTGTCCTCAGGCACCCCAGGCTCTCAGGGCAACATCCCACCCATATGTTTGCCATTAATGTAGGAGTGGATGCAGAATTCAGGCCCTGGATTCCAAGGCCCGTAGAAAGGCTTCTCCTAATCAAGGATCGAGGGTATGCTTGTGTCTTTCCAGAGAATGCGGAACAGCCCATGTGTGTACCAGCCAGAAACAACAAGCCTGCAACTGACAGCCAACCAGAACCAGCTGAACAAGACTGAGAGTCTGCCTTGTTAGTGGATGCACCTGCCCTATCATCTTACTCTGAAAAACTGCCCATAGCCACATCTGTTACTGTTTTATACCCCTCTAGCTCTGGTCAGCCACTCAAGTGGTCCATAGCCTGTGTGTGGTCATGCCATTCCTGATTACCATTGTTCCTCATTCCTACCCCTATCTGAGCAAACACTCCTGTGGTTTCCCATTTTGAGCTCTGGTTAGTCAATGGCAGGTAAGATCCCCTGGGGGACAACCTAAGACAGGCACAGGCATGAATGGAGACCACATGGAAACAGGGTCAACAACGGTATGGCAAATAATCATGCCTCCTGTTGCTCAAAAATAAACAAAAAGGGGAAATGTGGTGGAATGAGAAGGCCATGCCAAGATGGCCACTGGCAAGCAAGCATCAGTTACTCAGGAAGTAACTGATGTAATGGCTTCGAGACCCACCTGTCAATGGAGCCTGCCTGGCAACAGGCTGTGATTGGGTGGCTTTGGATACTGCCTGGCAACAGGCTGTGATTGGTTAGGGCATAGACTGCCCCTTGACCAGATTGGCTGCCTTGGCTATTTAAGCTGCTGTAGAAACTAAAACAAATGAGTCTGCAGGCTGCTCACCTCTGGCCTGCTTTCACCTGGCTCCTGGGGTCTGTGTGGTGACTCCACACCTCTTGCCCCCACCACGCTCCTCTTCTCAGAACAAATCCACAGTAACATCTATTGATTTCCCTGTGAATAAATTCTTGTCATTTGCAAGTAGAAGAGATGATTTGACCTTGCCCTTTAAACTTCTATCCTTTTGATTTCTTTTCCATGTCTAATGGCTCTGGATAAAACTACTGGGATATACTGATTAGCAATGGTAAAAGTGGGCATCCTTGTCTGGATTAGATCTTAGTAGAAATGCTACCAGATTTTCTCCATGCAATAAAATCTGGCTGTGGGTTCATCAAAAATTTCCCTGATTGTTTTGAGGAATATTCCTTCTATGCCCAATTTGCTTAAGGTTTTTTTTTTTTTTTTTGACAGGCAGAGTGGACAGTGAGAGAGCGAGACAGAGAGAAATGTCTTCCTTTTTTATATATATATATATATAAAGCTTTTATTTAAAGAATATAAATTTCCAAAGTACAGCTTATGGATTACAATGGCTCCCCCCCCACACAACTTCCCTCCCTCCTGCTACCCTCCCCTTTCCCGCTCCCTCTCCCCTTCTGTTCACATCAAGATTCATTTTCAAATCTCTTTATACAAATGTCTTCCTTTTGCCATTGGTTCACCCTCCAATGGCCGCCGCGGCCAGTGCGCTGTGGCCAGCACACCACGCTGATCCGATAGCAGGAGCCAGGTGTTTCTCCTGGTCTCCCGTGGGGTGCAGGGCCCAAGCACTTGGGCCATCCTCCACTGCACTCCCGGGCCACAGCAAAGGGCTGGCCTGGAAGAGGGGCAACTGGGACAGAATCCAGTGCCCCGACCAGGACTAGAACCCGGTGTGCCGGCGCCGCAAGGCGGAGGATTAGCCTGTTGAGCCATGGCACCGGCCTGCTTAAGGTTTTTATCACAAACATTGTTGCATTTCATCAAATGCTTTCTCTGCCTCTATTGATATAATCATATGGTCCTTATTCTTCAATTTCTTAGTGTGTTGTATCATATTCATTGACTATCATATGTTGAACCAGGGAATAAAACCCACTTGGTCTAAATGAATGATCTTGCTGGTGTGTTGTTGGATTTGAGTAGCTTATAATTTGTTGAGGATTTTTGCAACTGTGTTCATCAGTGATATTGGTCCACAGTTCTCTCTTTTTTGTATCTTTCTCTGGTTTAGGAATTAATGTGATGCTGGCCTCATTTTAGGAGTTTCAGAGGGTTCACTTCCTTTCAGTTGTTTTCAATAGCTTAAAAAGAATTGGAATTAGTTCTTCTTTTTAAAGTCTGGTAGGATTCAGCAGTGAAGCCATCCAGTCCTGGGATTTTCTTTGTTGGGGGAGTCTTTATTACTGATTTAATCTCCATCTTAGTTATTGGCCTGTTTTTTTTTTTTTTGCCACGTTTTCATGACTTGATTTTTGCATATTGTATTTGTATGTAAACCTATCTGTTCTTTTAGATTTTCAGATTTGTTGGCACATATCTCTTTGAAGTAATTCCTCATGATTTATATTTTTTATGTTTTATCTGTTGTTACATCTCATTCTTCATCTCTTGTTTAATTAATTTGTATCTTCTCCATTTGTTTTTTGCTAGTTGGGCCAAAGGTGCATCAGTTTCATTTATTTGTTCAAAAAACCAGCTTTTCACTTCACTAATCTTATATATTGTTTTTGTTTTAATTTAATTTCTTCCCCATTTTTAATTATTCTTTCCTCCTACTAATTTTGAGTTCAGTTTGTAATTCTTTTTCTGGCTCCCTGAGATGAATTGATAGGTCATTTATTTGATGCCTTTCCAATTGTTTGATGTAGGCCTAACTGCTCTAAAATTCCCTATTACTGCTTTTTCTGTATCCCATAAGTATATGTTGTATTGGCATCTTCATTTATTTCCAGAATTTCTTAGTTCCCTTTTGATTTCTTTGATGACCCACTGTTCATTCAGGAGGGTGTTGTTTAGTATCCATGTGTTTACATATTTTATAGAGATTCTTGAGTTGTTAATTTCCAGCCTCATTCTATTGTGGTCAGAAAAGATGCACAGTATGACTTATTTTTTGAATTTGCTGAGACCTGGTTAATGGCCTAGCATATGGTCTATCCTTGAGAAAGCTCCATGCACTGATAGAATGTGGATTCTGCCACTCTGGGATCAAAAGTTTTGTAGACATCAGTAAGATCCATTTTGTCCATAGCTCTGTTGTTTCTTTGTTGATTTTCTTCTAGCTGATCTGTTTATTGAAGAAAGTGGGATATTGAAGTCCCCCATTGCTATTGTATGAGATTCTGTGTTTCCTGTTAGATCCATTAACATGTATTTGAAATAGCTAGGCACCCTGGTATTCAGTGCATGTACTTTTATTATAATCACACCTTCTTGAATTTATACTTGGGCCCCTGCACCCACGTAGGAGACCTGGAAGAAGCTCCTGGCTCCTGGCTTTGGATCTGCGAAGCTCTGGCCGTTGTGGCCAATTGGGGAGTAAACCATCAGATGGAAGACCTCTCTCTCTCTGCCTCTCCTCTCTCTGTGTAACTCTGACTTTCAAATAAATAAATCTTTTAAAAAAGATCTTTCCTGATCGTTTCTGTTAGGAGTTCTATGTGTTTTCTATAATTAGATGTCCCTTTATTTCTCCAAATTGGGGAAGTTCTCTGATATTGTTTCACTAAATAAGCCTTCTAATCCATTTTTTCTTTCCACACCTTCAAGAAATCCTAAGACCTGGATTTTTTTTTTTTTATTTGACAGGTGGAGATATAGTCAGATATAGTCAGTTAGAGAGAGAGACAGAGAGAAAGTCTTCCTTCTGTTGGTTCACTCCCCAAATGGCTGCTGCAACCGGCGCTGCATCAATCTGAAGGCAGGAGCCAGGTGCTTCCTCCTGGTCTCCCATTCGAGTGCAGGAGTCCAAGCACCTGGGCCATCCTCCACTGCCCTCCTGGGCCACAGAAGAGAGCTGAACTGGAAGAGGAGCAATCAGGGCTACAACCCAGCACCCATATGGGATGCCGGCGTGACAGACGGAGGATTAACCAAGTGAGCCATGATGCTGGCCCAAGACATGTATATTGGGTATTCTTTTTTTGTTTTTGTTTTTGTTTTTTGGTCTGTCTAACTTAAATATATCCAAAGATTTGTTCTCTACTAGATATCTTTTCTTCTGCTCACCAAGTCTGTTGTTATTGCTACTGTATTTTTATTTGACCTATTGAATTCTTCCTTTCTAATATTTCTGTTTGATATCACTTCAAAATCTCAGTCTCGTGGGAAATTTTTTCCTCCATGTCATGTATGCATTTCTTTAACTTTTGTATTTGCTTCTCATTGCTTCTGAGTAATCCTATGATCATTCTTTTGAATTTATTTTCAGGAATTTCATCTATCTTTTCAACTTCATATTCAAATATTGAATTGTTATTTAGTTTCTTTGTGGGAGTCATGTTTCCTCCTTATTCTTGTTCCTTGAATCTGCATTTTTAACCATTTGTTGAAATATATGTTGGTTTTATCATATGTAGGATCTTATTTTTTAATTATGCCTCTGTAGTTTAGTGCAATGTCTGCTCTCTCAATGAATACACAGTGGTGTAGGCTGTGTGTAGCCAGGGAGTTCTGGACAGTGCTCCAGTGTGGGACGAGTATCCAGGGTGACACCCAAGTTGGGATTGATAGATCTGTATTGAAAGCATGGAGGAGGGTATGATTACTTCTATTGGGGTAATCATACCTTTACCTCCTCTCCTCCAAGGTGACCAAAGGCCAGGGCTGTCCTATGTGTATCCTTGGTGTTTCATGCAACAGCATGAGTGAGTGCTGCAGCCACTGTGGGCTAGTCCCAGCATTGGAGAAATATTATATAACACATATTTTGGTAAAACTTGCCTTAACATTTTCTTGCTTATATCTAAAACAGTCTGCTTTTCATACAATATTATAATTTTTTTTATTAAATGTAAGTAACACTGTGAGGTCTCCAATCTTGGGAATTTTGTTCTTTGCCACTTTATTTCTAGCAACTATCTCAGCACCTAAACCAAAGTAGACATTTAGTAAATATTTCAGAAAAGAAAGAGAAAGAGAAAGAAAGGGAAACATTCATTAAATATATCTGGCCTTCATATATGCAATCTGACCATATTTACAATGCTTTATTTGTTTGTTAGTCCTCCTGTAAGCATTCTTTAGAAAGACTTGTCATGCTTTCATGTAAATTAAAACCCTGTTGTTCCTGCATATTTCCACTGTTGTTCAAAGAATAATGGTTCCTAAAATATCCCCATATCCTAATTGCTATTCCTATTAAGCTCAACTTACTGTTACATGTTGAGAAAAAAGGAATTAAGGTTTCAGATAAAATTAAAATTCCAAAACAACTGGTTTTAAAACAGAGAGATTATTTTAGGATATTTTGGTGTGCTCGATATGATAACACAATTCATGAAAAATAGAACAGTGGGAATGAAGACAGAATGAGAGCAGTGTTGTTCTAGGGCTTGGACAGATGCTGACTGTAAAGATGGAAGAAGGGAGCAATGAAGTAACAAATGTAGGTGACCTCTAGAGGCTGAGAAAAGTAAGGAAACAGAGACTCCAGAAGAAATGGCTCCTATAAACACCTTCATGCAAGTCCTTTAAGACTTATTTTGGAATTCTTAACTTTAGAGTTGTGATATAAAGTGTGTTCCTTTGAACTACTATGTTTATGGTAATTTGTTAAAATATCCATAGAAAGGGATTTATTCATGGATGATTACAATAGATTTACAATTGGCTACTAAATAAAAATATGTACAATGAAGTCAAGAATGTGCAGCCCTGATTACATTTAGTTTATTTTAATGGATTAAATTTTAATTACCATGAATATTGCTATGTAGTATGTTAGTGAATATAGCGCAGTACATTTTGAGAAAATTACTGTTCTATATTAATAGAAGCTTTCAGTGTAGTTTTGGTTCTGTATTAATTCCTGCAGAGTGCACTACAGCAAAGCGTGCATGAGTAGTTGTGGAATGTGAGAATTGTTTAGGCTGTGTAATTCTGAGAATCATTGTGTTTGAGGACAATTTGCAGGTTTCAGAAGCGTAGTACACAATGTTTTATAACATAAAAAGCACAACAAAAGCAATTCAAATGTGATTATTTTTAAAAAGAAACAATTCCTTCAAATGATATTAATTCTTTTTTTTACATTTTTTAACTTTTATTTAATGATATAAATTTCCAAAGTACAGCTTATGGATTACAATGCCCCCCCATAGTTTCCCTCTCACTTACTCCCCTCCCATCTCCCTCTCCTTCTCCCATCCCATTCACATCAAGATTCATTTTCAATTCTCATTATATACAGAATATCTGTTTAGTATATATTAAGTAAAGATTTCAACAGTTTGCACCATAGAAACACAAAGTGAAAAATACTGTTTGAGTACTAGTTATAGCATTAAGTCACAATGTACAGCACATTAAGGACAGAAATCCTACATTAGGAGTAAGTGCACAGTAACTCCTGTTGTTGACTTAAAAAATTAACACTCTTGTTTATGGCATCAATAATCCTCCTAGGCTCTTGTTATGAGTTTGCAAGGCTATGGAAGCATTTTGAGTTCACCAACTCTGATCATATTTAGACAAGGTCATAGTCAAAGTGGAAGTTCTCTCCTCCCTTCAGAGAAAGGTACCTCCTTCTTTTGATGGCACGTTCATTCCACTCAGATCTCACTAACAGAGATGTTTCATTTAGGTCATTTTTTTTCCAGAGTGTCTTGAATTCCATGCCTAATGTACTCTCATGGGCTCTTGAACCAGATCCGAATGCCTTAAGGGCTGATTCTGAGGCCAGAGTGCTGTTTAGGACATCCGCCATTCTATGAGTCTGCTGTGTATCCCGCTTCCCATGTTGGATTGTTCTCTAATTTTTTATGCTATCGGTTAGTTTTTGCAGACACTAGTCTTATTTATGTGATCCTTTTGACTCTTAGTCCTATCATTATGATCAATGGTGAACAGAAATTGATCACTTGGACTAGTGAGATGGCATTGGTACATGCCACCTTGATGGGATTGAATTGAAATCCCCTGGTATGTTTCTTTTTTTTTTTTTCTTTGAGATTTGTTTTCTTTTCTTTTTTTTTTTTTAGCTTTTATTTAAAGAATATAAATTTCCAAAGTATAGCTTATGGATTCCAATGGCTCCCCCCCTCACAACTTCCCTCCCTCCTGCTACCCTCCCCTCTCCCGCTCCCTCTCCCCTTCTGTTCACATCAAGATTCATTTTCAATTCTCTTTATACACAGAAGATCAGTTTAGAACATATTATGTAATGATTTCAACAGTTTGCCCTCACATAGAGACACAAACTGAAATTATTGTTGGAGTACTAGTTATAGTATTAATTCACTACCGTTTGGGGCAAGTCAGCTTGAGCACGTCCCAAATCGTACATCTCTTCCCTCTCTTACTCCCACCCTTATATTTAACAGAGATCACTTTTCAGTTAAGTATCGACACTTAAGAATAACTGTGTATTAATTACAGAATTCAACCAATAGTATCAAGTAGAACAAACAAACAAAAAAAATACTAGGAGGGATAAAGTATTAAGTTGTTCCTTGACAGGGCAAGGGCTGATCAAGTCATTGTTTCTCATAGTGTCCATTTCACTTCAACAGGTTTCCTTTTTGGTGCTCGTTTAGTTGTCACCAAACAGGGAGAACACATGATATTTGTCCCTTTGGGAGTGACTGAATTCACTCAGCATGATGTTTTCCAAATTCCTCCATTTTGTTGCAAATGACTGGATTTCATTGTTTTTGACTGCTGTATAGTATTCTATAGAGTACATGTCCCATAATTTCTTTATCCAGTCTGCTGTTGATGGGCATTTAGGTTGATTACAGCCCTTAGCTATTGTGAATTGAGCTGCAATAAACATTAAGGTGCAGACAGCTTTTTTGTTTGCCAATTTAATTTCCTCTGTGTAGATTCCAAGGAGTGGGATGGCTGGGTTGAATGGTAGGGTTATATTCAGGTTTCTGAGGAATCTCCAGACTGACTTCCATAGTGGCTTTACCAGTTTACATTCTCACCAACAGTGGGTTAGTGTCCCTTTTTCCCTACACCCTCCCCAGCATCTGTTGTTGGTAGATTTCTGAATGTGAGCCATTCTCACCGGGGTGAAGTGAAACCTCATTGTGGTTTTGATTTGCATTTCCCTGATTGCTAGTAAACTTGAACAGTTTTTCATGTGCCTGTTGGCCATTTGGATTTCCTCTTTTGAAACATATCTATTGAGGTCCTTGGTCCATCTCTTAAGTAGGTTGTTAGTTTTGTAGTTGTGGAGTTTCTTGATCTCTTTGTAGATTCTAGTTATTAATCCTTTACTGTAGCATAGTTTGCAAATATTTTTCCCATTCTGTCGGTTGCCTCTTCACTTTCCTGACTGTTTCTTTTGCAGTACAGAAACTTGTCAATTTGATGCAATCCCAATAGTTAATTTTGGCTTTGACTGCCTGTGCCTCTGAGGTCTTTTCCAGGAAGTCTTTGCCAGTGCCAATATCTTGCAGGGTTTCTCCAATGTTCTCTAATAATTTGATGGTGTCAGGTCATATATTTAGGTCTTTAATCCATGCTGAGTAGATTTTTGTGTAAGGTGGAAGGTAGGGGTCTTGCTTCATGCTTCTGCACATGGAAATCCAGTTTTCCCATCACAATGTCTTGAATAAACTGTCCTTGCTCCAGGAATTAGTTAGTTTTAGATCCTCAATCAAATATAAGTTGGCTGTAGATGTTTGCTATATTGGTCTATTATGTTATATATGTATATATAGTATGTCTACATGAGAAAATTTATTAAGAATTTTAATTGGCTTATAGATAAGATTTCCCATAAATTTAAGCTGCTAAAATTAATCAAAGATACATTTCAATTGGTGTGACCTGAATCTCTGTATTATGTTTTAAACTTGTTGGTAGAAAGAAACTAAAACATTTTCTATGCTTGTGCTTAAATTTGCTGGTTAAACAAGCTACATCATGTTAGATATTTAAGAGGTGTTTCCAAATATATGTATTCTTAATATTTATGGAAGGCATTGGACCTTCTGGTAAATGTTTTCTTAAGTTGTTATCTAATGGTTGAAACTGTTTGCCAAGTTTTCATGTGATATTGCTATTGTCAGTAAGCGATCTGGGACTTGCTCCCTCATTTCTCTATTCTAAGCCCAACTTGTTCTCTCTATTCTCTTCGAGGTAGGAAACTAATTCTATTATGAAGGCATCTCCAAGATGCAAAATTTGATTTTAGATCTTATAAAAGAGATGGCTAACATTTTTCTGTAATAGCATAGCCAAAATAAGAGCTTAAATTATAATTTCATAGCTATATTTACTTCGCCATCAGCAAGGTAAACAGTAAAGACCTCCCTTTCAGAACAAAGGGAAAGAAAATTTTAAAGTGAGAATATAGTTTTCCTCATGGGCATTGTCTACCTTAGAAAAACTACTACAGAACATGCCTGTGACTACAGACCTATAGTTTAGGCCACCAAGGTTAGAGATGGGACTTGAGCACCCCCTTGACTTACATCCTCTGGTCTGCTTTAACAAAACCCAGGAGGAAAAGAAAGCTAGGCATCAGAAGCAATGGGTGGCAGGCCTATTAATGGCTGTACTGTACAGTGATCTGCCCTCAAGTAGACCCTACAGGCCAGTCCACTGCAGTGGCTTTCAATGTGGTAAGCCTGGGCTTCAGCAGAAGTCATCTTGTGAAGAGCCCTGGAAGCTCTGCCAGCCAAGAGTTGGATCACTGGAAACGGACCTGCCCTGGAGTTGAAGGACTTCAGGTCAGAGCCACAGATCTTATTGGCTCTAAGCTGAAAAGCCCTTCACTCAGCCCAGCTTCCAAGGTGACCACTGATGCTGAGGGGACAGCCAAGTAGGGTCAGTAACATTGTAGGCACAACTGTAAATTTTCTGTTAGAGATGCACCTGCCTTTGCCTGGCCAGCTCTCCTCCCAGACCAGCTGGGTAATGCAAGTCAACAGAGTGCCTTCCCCAAGGAGGTTCACACCTCCCTTAGGATATAGGCTATATGAAGAGATAGATGAGTCTGGGCCTCATAATTTACAATGCTTTAAAGCCCACCTGATTATTATCAAGCCCCTTCTGTCAGGTTCTACTTGCCTCTCAATCAGAAAACTTATTTGTAGCTTAGCACCTTTCTTAGGTTCTCTAATAACTCTGTCCTCTGTACCTAGCCCACTTGGGCCTCATTCCTTTGTAACCATAGCCTCTACTCTACCACCAATGGCTCTGTTCCCAACCTGTGTGTACTGATGGTCCTCTTCCCCACTTAATGTTGTATGATTGTTCAAAATTTCTCTTCATACAAACCCCACTACCTGCAAAAGTGGCCTTTCTCCCAGAGTTGGCTGGAATCAGCTTTAAGCCACATCCAACAAACTGTCCCCATAAGGGTCCAGAGACCCCCTCCATTTCCTCTCTATAAAATCCTCTTATTACCTGGTTAATGCTACTCTTAGGATCATTGCTTGCTATTCTCACCCTCTCTTTTATGCTACAGTGTCTAAGTGTTTACTGCAGGTTATAATGGAACAAACTAAGGCCTTCAACAACCAGGCGGTCAACCAAATGCTGCTACAAAGATTTACTCAGCTTCCACCCAGGAAAAAGCGACTTGAGACATCGCCCCACGCCAGCAAAGAGGACGTCATCACCCCATGTCAGCAGGAAGTAGCTCTAAAGACAGATCATCGTCCCTCTACCCCTCTTGGACTTTTGGGACTAATGTAATCCCATACAAATCCTGCTTTATACAAAAGGGGGGGAATGTTAGGAAACAAAAGGGGGGAATGTTAGGAAACTGGTGCAGTTTTAGCCAGGTGGACCCATGGCCCAGCTACCTGAGCCAGGCTCCACCCCCATCCTGATAGGATTCACTGCTCCTGCTTCCCTGCCCACCCTCACGTGAAGTTTTAAAAGGGCCTGTTCCTGAACACGTGCTCTCTTGGCTCTTGGTCCTTCTCTCCTGTGCTCTCTTGGCCTCTCTTGGCTTCTCTCCTTCTCTCATCTCTCTTCTCCCTGCTCTGTCTCTCTCTCTTACAGTCTCCTTCTCTCTTACAGTCTCCTTCTCTGTTTTTCCTTTGCCACCCCTTCACTCCGGTCTGTAGGGTATTCCCCAATAAACCCTTTCCCTTAAAAAAAAAAAAAAAAGGTTCCAGAAGGCTTGATGTAATGAATCAAAAACTATAATCCAATAACAGATTTGCATCTTTCAACTCTGCTTCCATTGTCTTTTTCCTTACTTGTCTTTGCAGTCTGTCTCCAACAAACATTTTTATATAGCAAAATTTACCAAGTAATGTTTCCCAATGATTGTTTTGAACATTTTACTGGATACATAACAAAAAACATAGATCTTCTCAATTTCATTGCTTTCCAGAACAGAAAACAAATGATTAAAATTAAAAATAAAAACTTTTTGAATACCTTTTTCCTGAAGTTGAGATATTATAAAATTAAACCATAGATCTTTTTATTTTATTTTATGGTGAGAAAATGCACATAAATTTTGCTATATTCAACAGTTAAGTGAAGAATTCAGTCATATTAGATACATTTATAATGTTGTGCAGTCTTTACTATCCATGTCTATAACTTCTTTCATCTTGAAAACATAATCTCTGACTGTTTAAATAATAACTCTCCATTTCATCCTCCTGCTGGCCACTGGCAATCACCATTCTACTCTTTAGGTCTATGATTCTGACTACACTGCCTCATATAATTGGAAACATGCCATAATTATTTCAATTCTTGGCTTGTTTTACTTAGAATAATGTCCTCAGCATTCATACATGTATAACATATGCCAGAATTTCCTTCCTCTTTAAGGTTGAATAATATCCCATTGTATGTATATACCATATTTTGTTTAGCCATTCATCTCTGGGTGATGCTTAGAAAGTGTCTATGTTTTACATATGATAGATATTGATATTGTGAAAAAGGACATGTAGTATATCTTTGAGAATGTGTTCTTGATTATTTTGAGTATATTTCCAGAACTGGAGTAGCTGGATCATATGATATTTCTATACTTAATTATCGATGATGGTCCCATTGCTTTTCACAGTAGCCAGAAATTTTTACACCCATCCATCGTGCATGAGAGGTTGAGTTTTTTCACACCTCCCCAATACTTGTTACTTTTTATAGTAGCTATCTTAATGGGCATGATTTGCTATCTCATTGCAGTTCTCAAGTGATTAGTGATGTTAAGCTTCATTCATTCTGCTTATTATCTAATTGTGCATTTTGTTTGTTGAAGTGTTTACCATCTTTTGCCCATTTTTATGACATTTATAACATATTTATTACAAACAAACTTTATCTTGAAAGGACAAGAGTATCCAGAAGAGTTCCATCAAAGACAGATGCTTTCGATTGACTCTCAATATCTCCACTGGGTTTATTCCAAGAAAATTCCAGTGATCAACATCGACAGGAAAGTTCATCATCCCTTCCACTCCCAGAGTTTGTGATCATGTTGTCCCCTGAGAGGCTGTAGGATCACAAACTGTGGGAGGCAAAAGAGACAGTGCAAAAGTAGCCCCAATGCAAAAGATCAGCAGCTACCAAAAAGTATTTTTCAAATCTGGAAATATTTTAGCCTTCAAATCTTTGTGAAAGGGGGACATTAGGATACAAAACTGAGAAAATGTATGAAAACAGCAGGACTCAGTAAGCAAAATGTAGGGAATTACAGAACAGAATGGTTAATGGTCAGAGGCTGACAACCCAAAATACCAAAGATGAATTTGTATAGAATAGTAAGTATAACACAGAAAGAAGTACAAATGTGAACAAAAATAAAACATCAAGGCAGATGTTTGGCAGAGTGGTTAAGAAGTCACTGGGGACACCCAAATGCCATTTTGGTGTGATTGGATTTTAGTCCAGGCTCTGGTTCTTATTTCATCTTCCTGCTAATAAATACCTTGGAAGGCAACAGATAATGGCTCAAATTCTTGGGTACCTGCCACCCACATAGGAAACCAGGACTGGGTTTCCAGGTTTTTGACTTCAGCTTGTCCTAGATTTGTCTGTGGGAAGCATTTGGGAGCTAGCCAGCAGATGGAAATGAACTCTCTTTCTCTCTCTCCTTTTCAAGCATAACATTTTTTTAAACAAAACATCTGACACAATTCTGAGACCTAGAGTGTTTTAGGATGGCCTCCCAGAAGATTACTTTCTTGCAGACACAAAAATGAGTGGCTTGACACTGGTGATATTACAGTTTCTAACCAAGAGGTAGCAGTGGTTTTCTATACTGATATTTTGATGTTGGATATTATGGTTTAGAGCTCTATTTTTTCTCTCCGACTTTTTATTTGTATTTTTGTTTCATTTTATATACACTTCCCTGAAATTTTTCATTTTTAGACTTATATTTTATTTTTAAAATTATAATTTTAATTTTTTGGTTATCATGTAGTACTGGTGTATTTTATGGAGTACAGTGCAATATTTCAGCATTTATACATAGTATAAACTAATCATACAAAACATTTAAACATTAATTTTTTTCTGTTTTTTGTGTTTTGAGGTTATCAACTCCACTCTTCTAGGTTTTTTTTCCAGAATATAATAAATTATGGTATATTATAGTCACCCTATTGTGCTGCAGAGCACCAGAACCCATTACCTTAATCCCAACTATATTTTGGCACCCATTATCCAACATTCCCCTTGTTTGCCCTACCTCCACCCTTCCCAGCCTCTAGTAATTATAAATTTAAGTTCATTTCTAACGTATTCTTTAACTTTCACAATGACCAAAAATGTGTGGTATTTGCATTTCTGTCTGCTTTATTAGATTTATCATAACTTCCAGTTACACCCATTTGTTGAAAATGGCAAAATGGCAAAATGGCTAAATAACATTTCACTGTATGTATGTACCACATTTGCTTTATCCGTTTGTACATGAGTGGCATCTAAGTTTACACCATATACTGGTTATTTTGAATAGTGCTAAAATCAACATGGCACTATAATGAAATATGCTGATTTCATTTCCTAAAGATATATATCCAGAATGGGATGCCTGACCCATATGAAAATCATTTTTAGTTTTATAAAGAACTTCCATGTTTTGCCTGTGCTTTTGGGGTCCTGTTGCTTATGCCAAACTCTTGAAGTCTTTCTCCCATGGTTTCTTCTAGTAATTTCCTTGTTTCAGGTCTTACAGTAAGATCTTTGATCCATTTTGAGTTGACTTGTATGGAGTGAGGGTGTGTGTCAAGATTCAATCTTCTCTATCTGGTACACAGTTTCCTAGTACCATTTGTGGAAGAGATATTTCTTCTCCACTGTATGTTTTTTAGCAACTTTGTTAAAAATCAATTGGTTTAAAATTTTTTAAAAATAAAAATAATTTTAAAAGATCAATAGATTGTATATGTATAGATTAATTTCTGGGGTCTCTGTTTTATTTCATTTTTCTGGGTGTCTGTTTTTATGACAGTATCCTGCTGTTTGGTTACAGCAGCTCTGTAGTATGACTTGAAATCTGCTATCATTATGTCTCCAACTTTGATCTTCTCATTTAAAATTTCCTTAGTTATTTGTGCTTCTTTGAATTTTGGACTCTTGATACTTTTTGTGAAGAGCATCTTTGGTATTTTGATGGGGATTGTGCTGGATATGTACATTACTTTAGATAGCATAGGTTTTTAATAATATTAATTTTTCCAATCTGTGAATGTGGGAGGTATTCCCACTTTTCATATATGCTTTAACTTATTTAATTAGTGTTTCATAATTTCCATTATAGAGGCCTTTCACATCCTTGGTTAAATTTATTCCGAAGTGTTTTTTGTTTGTTTATTTGTGGCTATAGTATATGGGATTGCTCTTTTTATTTTCAGTTCATTATTGGTGTATTAAATGCTACTGAATTTTTTAAATTTTTTTTTTATTTTTGACAGGTAGAGTGGACAGTGAGAGAGAGAAAGAGAGAGAGAGAGAGAAAGACAGAAAGGTCTTCCTTTGCTGTTGGTTCACCCTACAATGGCCGCTGCGGCCAGCGCGCTGCAGCCCCGGCGCGGCGCACCGCGCTGATCTGATGACAGGAGCCAGGTGCTTCTCCTGGTCTCCTCTGGGGTGCAGGGCCCAAGAACTGGGGCCATTCTCCACTGCACTCCCTGGCCACAGCAGAGAGCTGGCCTGGAAGAGGGGCAACCGGGACAGAATCAGGCGCCCTGACCGGGACTAGAACCTGGTGTGCCAGTGCCGCAGGGCAGAGGATTAGCCTAGTGAGCCGTGGCACTGGCCTACATGTCTGTTTTTAAAGAAGGCAAATATTATTTTTATTATCTAAGTTATTGTATTACTAATATTTTGACGGATAATGCAGACATTTAATAAAGACATTAAATTTAAAAAGAAAAGAGGGAGAGAAAACAGAACACACACACACACACACACACACACATGCACTTCTCCTCTCTCTCACCAGACGATGCACTGAGCGGTGGCAGGACTCTGCCAGCAAAGGCTATCCCAGATGTGGCCCCTTGACCTTGTAATATAACTGTAACCAAAAAGACTTCCTAATTTACCCAATCTATAACTATAGTATTGTGATTTTTGCAACAGGAAATAGACTAACTCGTGTTTTTTCATGAGATTTATCCTGAAAAATGCCTCCATGTGTCCTTGAGAAGAATGTACATGCTGCTCTTGTTGGAGATGTTTCTGAATGTATACTTTAGAACTGGTTAGCTTATTATGCTAAGTACTATTAATCATGCCTTATCTTCATTCTAGGTAATTTATCAATTGTTTTGAGTGAAGTTGTGAAGGCTCCTACTAATATCATAGGACTATGTATTTTCCCCTTTAATTCTATGTTTTTGTTAATATATATTATATTTAAAATATATCATAATGTTTGCAAATCTCTATAATTTCTAAGCATTTTTCCTATATTGAATATTTTGCCTTTGTCTCTTGCAATTATTTTGATAAAGTCTATTTTGGCTGATATTAATAGAAAAAATCCTGCTGTCTTATTTTACTCATTTCATGGGGTGTTTTTTCAATTCTAGCCTATTCATGTCTTCGTATATAAAGTGAATTTTCAAGGACAGCATGAAGTTGAATCTTTTAATTTTAATTATTCAAAAGACCAAGAGATGTAAAGGTAGAGACAAAGATAGACACAGACCAAGAGAGAGAGAGATAACTTAACATCTGCTCATTCATTTCCAAAAAGCATGTAAAACCCAGATCTGGGCCATATAAAAATCAGGTACCCAGAACACAATCTAGTATCCAACGTGGGTGACTAAGACCCAGATTCTTGAACTATCACATGTTGTCTCCCAGAGTGTGCAGGAACCTGGAACTGGATGCGCTGGGACTATAACCCAAGTGTGTTCATATGGGATGAGGGTCATAACTTGTATCCTAACTGTTGTGCAAAATATCTGCCCCAATGGCAGCTTTTTTGTCCATTTATTTCAAATCTCTGTTTTGGGATAAAGGCATTTCATCCACATACAGTTAGAGTAATTACTGATAAGGAAAAATTTACTTACAGTTTTTGGCTATAGGCTTCCTACATGCATTATTTTTTGGTTCCCCTTTCTTGAACTATTGTCTTCTTTTTTGCTTAGTTTATTTTTGCATGGTAAAACATTGGAATTGCTTCCTCAGTTGTTCTTTTTTTTTACATATTTAAGCTATTTCCTTTGTGGTAACCATGGGGATTACGTATAACATCCTGAAGTTATATCTTGAAGTTATATCCTGAAGTTATAACAATCTAATATTAAGTTACAGTGACAACTTCAACAACATATAAAACTATGACATTTTAACAGATTTTTTTCTTCCCCTCTCAGTTGTTAATGTCATAAAATTATATTTTTTGCAGTGTGTACCCCAAAATATAAGCTAAGAATTCCTTGACATACATTAGTCTCTTAAATTATATAGGAAACATAACACAAAGATACTACCAAAGTTAAAAAAAACTAATTTGTTGAGTAATAATTGCTTTATATATAGGCATTGGTTTCTTTTTTTAGGATTTAATTATTTATTTGAAAATCAGAGTTATACAGTTAGAGAAAGGTGAGGTAGACAGAGAGGTCTTCCATCCGGTGATTCACTCCTCAACTGGCCTTAGTGTTCCGTGACTTGATGTGAGACGACAGGAGATTATTTATTGAGAAAGGAAACATTGATAGCTGTTAATCTTGTATTCTTTTTTTAAAAGATTCATTTATTTGAAAATCAGAGTTACACAGAGAGAGAAGGAGAAGCAGAGAGAGAGAGAGAGAGAGAGAGAGAGAGAGAGAGATAGAAAGAGATTCCATCTTCTGGTTCACTCTCCAATTGGCAGCAATGGCTGGAGCTGAGCCAATCCGAAGCCAGGAGCCAGAAGCTTCTTCCGGGTCTCCCAAATGGATGCAGAGGCCAAAAGACTTGGGCCATCTTCTACTGCTTTCCCAGGCCATAACAGAAAGCTGGATCAGAAGAGGAGCAGCCAAGACTCGGATCAATGCCCGCATGGGATGCTGGCACTACAGACAGCGGCTTTACCTGCTATGCCACAGCACTGACCACAGGCATTGGTTTCTTAAATCATTCATTAATAAATTGTTTTATAGTTATATTAAGTTTTATAAATACCCATATATTTACCTTTATTAAGATTTCCATTTCCTCATACAGGATTGAGTTACTGTCTAGTGTCTATAACTAAAACAGATCCAGTAGTAATGAATTCACTTAGATTTTGTTTGAGAATATTTTAATTTCTCCCTCAATTTCAAAGGACAGTTTTAACAAATATAGGATTATTGATTGACAGAGCTTTGGTTTTCTTTTTTTTCCAGTTCAAACTTATTTTCCTTTGATTAAAATCTAAGTTATCATTACATTGTTCGGTATTCAATAGAGAAAAATTTGTTCAAATAAGGTAATATGTTGTGATCCATTTTTCTAGGTAAGTGTTCCAACAAGTAGGGTTTCGTTTTTCTTTTAGCACTGAATATATCAATCCACTTCCTTCTAATCTCTAAAGTTCCTGAAAATGTATCATCAAATGGTCTCATTGAGGATCTCTTGGACATGATGAGTCACTTCTCTCTCTTTGTTTCCATCTTCATGCTGTCTTTTGATATTTGATTATAATGAGCTTAATGTGGGTCTCTTTGAACACATCTCACATGGAGTTTCTTGAGCTTCTTGCATGTTTAAATTTATGTCTTTCATCAAATTTGAGATGTTTTTACCCATAATTTCTTCAGCTATTCTCTCTTCTTCTTTCTCTCTTATGCTCTAAGACATGCACATGTGTCTCACGTGTCCTTTAGATTCTGTGCTAATTCTGTTCCTCAATTTTTCTTTCTATTCCTCGGACTTGATAATTTCCAATGCCATAAACTAATGATCACTGATTCTTTCTCCTTCCTGTTTAAACTGTCTTTGTCTCCCTACAGTAAATTTTTCATTTAAGTTTGTACAGCTTATTTTTGTGAAATTATTCATTTGTGGCCACAAAAATTCTGAGTATATTCCTAATCAATAAGCTACAATGCTATAGGACTAATAATGATATGAATCAATGGTGTCACTCTGAGAGGCTAAATTCATGAGAAACTGTTGGACTGTTGATAAAAAGAAATCATGGAATATGAGGCCTGAAGACCTTAGAATTCTGATGAATAAGGCAAGAGAAGATGGATTCCCAAACTCCAGAAGACTGAACAAACTTATTTTTCTTCTTCTTCTTTCCTCTACCCAGGCCTTCATTTAACTGGATGCTGCCTGCCTACATTAAGTGACGGCAGATTCTCCTTATTCAGCCCACTGCTTCAAATACTAAATTCTTCTTGATTTACCCTCACAGATATACCTAATAATAATTTTTTCCAAATCATTGGGTATCTCTTAATCAACTAAGTTCATACCAAAATTAACCATTATCACAGCTTCAATGTTGAATATTTTAGTAACAGTCACAATGCTGCTGTATATTTTGTTTCCAACAGAATAAGGTTTATGAACATTTGATTGCATATATTTGATATAAATAAACCTTGGTGAAGTTCACTGATCTTGTTAAAATGCCTGATAGCACTGATACAATTCTTGTGTTCCTTGACTGCAAAATTCTTTGGAAAGTAGAATCAACAATGATGTCTATAACCTTTCACTTTTCCTAACTGCCCTAGAAAACTTGCATATATTCACATAGGAAAACTCAGTAGCCCTAAATGAAAAGTCATGTTTTGCAGTATATGTTAATGTACCTTCTGAAGTTGAACACATTAAATTATCATTTTTTGGTGTAGTTCATTTTGAGTGGATGCCATTTTTATAGTAAATACTGATTCTTTCTCTGCAGAATGTATTTTCTTTTTTCCTTTCCTGATAACAGATGGTAATATCATTCAATATTTTTTAAAGTTAATTATTTATCAAATTTTAAATAAATGGAATTCTAAAAAATGGAACATTAATTATTTAAATTATTCCTAATGGTTTGTTGCAAAAATAAAATGTCACCAAACAATAAAATAAATGAATGTGAAAGTAGCATTTAGTAAATATCTAAATCAGTTAGCAAGAATGTTTAGACTACTCCACAGCTTTTTATAGGTCAGAACAATCACTATTTCCTGCACATTAAAAAACTTAATCTATAATATCACATTGAAACTGAAGTTTCATATACTTGGCATCTCAAAGGCCAATCACAAGTTTTGATGAGATGACTGGTATTCCCAGAAGCAAGCAGAAGCACTTGAGTTAAAAATGACTACTACCCATGAGTTCTGAACAATACAGTTCCCTCTTAGTTATTCTATCATAGTATGATTTATTTCATTAGCAACTATTCTGCATTATGCCCTTGAAAGGAGCATGTGGCATTGTATTTGGAAGAGAAGAATGACAATGACTAGAGTTCTTCCAGATGGTCACGTGTTAAATTTTGAACTCTATTCATTGCACGTGAGCCTCATCCATTATCCAAAATCAGTGCATCTCATCCATGATGCAAAATCATGACGGAGGCTGAAGTTACATCTTAATGAAACTATTATTAATAATACCTTACTAATAAATTTAAAAAGTTAGTAAAAATGTCCAATTGAACAGAACTCAACAACCATGTGCAAGTATTTGAAACTCAGAAATTTGTTCATCCACATTTTATGGCATCACTATGATCATCAGTACATACTACATGAAATATATTGTAAAGCTTAAAACTTTTTTATTTATTTATTTTTATTTATTTTTAATTTTTTTGACAGGCAGAGTGGACAGTGAGAGAGAGAGACAGAGAGAAAGGTCTTCCTTTGCTATTGGTTCACCCTCCAATGGCCGCCGCGGCCTGTGCGCTGTGGCCAGCGCACCACACTGATCCGATGGCAGGAGCCAGGTGCTTCTCCTGGTCTCCCATGGGGTGCAGGGCCCAAGCACTTGGGCCATCCTCCACTGCACTCCTGGGCCACAGCAGAGAGCTGGCCTGGACGAGGGGCAACCAGGACAGAAGCTGGCGCCCCGACTGGGACTACAACCCAGTTTGCTGGCGCCACAAGTCAGAGGATTAGCCTGTTGAGCTGCAGCACCGGCCTAAAGCTTAAAACTTTTAAAAACACTGAACTTCACATTCACTATTTTGACTTTCTTATTTCCACTGTGGGATCACAGTTCATATTTAGAAATTCCAGAAGCGATGGAAGCAGATTATTTTAAAGAGCATGGTGAGGGAGTATTATGGAACTACATTCAAAATGTAACTCTGTTTACCTCTAGCTCTGTTACCGTTGACTTATATACTACTTCTCTCAAAGGCAGCATATTATATAATAATGTAGGAATGATGTATCCTTCATTAAAGAGTGTTTGTGAGAATCACAAGAATGGGGGCAGGTATGTGACATAGCAGGTAAAGCCACCACTTGCTCTGGAATCATCCCACTTGGTTGCCAGTTCATGTCCAAGCTGTTCTGCTTCCAATCCAGCTCCCTGCTAATGGCCTGGGAAAACAGCTGAAGATAGCCCAAGTATCTGGGTCCCTGGTGTCCATGTGGGAGTCTTGGAGGAAGTTCCTGGCTCCTGGATTTGGCCTGACCCAGCAATGGCCATTGTGGCCACATGGGGAATGAATCAGTGTGTGGAACATCTCTCTCACTCTCTCTCCCTCTCTCTCTCTCTCTGTAACTTTGACTTATAGATAAATTAATAAATAATAAATCTTTAGAAAAGATTCACAAGAGTGAATAATAAAGTTTTAATATTGTGTAATAGTTCAAAAATGCCTTTCCCTGTGTATACCTGCCTTTTTTCACTTTATTTTTATGTTAGGAGTGTGCTATTTCCCACCTACACACATTAGAAAGTCTATGTTAAGGTAGTGACTAACTACAAAGTCTCTTTAAATGGTGTGAATATATGGGTCCCTCCAAAATTCCAAGGTGATGGCATTTAAAGGTAGAAAGTGATTAAGTCAAAAGAGCACTGCTGTTGGAGCCAGCACTGTGACACAGTGGGTTAAAGCCCTGGCCTGAAGCATGGACATCCCATTTGGGCGCCGGTTCTAGTGCCTGCTGCTCCTCTTCTGATCTAGCTCTCTGCTATGGCCTGGGAAACAATTGGAGGATGGCCCAAGTCTTTGGGCCCCTGCACCCAAGTGGGAGACCTGGAAGAAGCTCCTAGCTCCTGGCTTCAGATCCGTGTAGCTCCTGCCGTTGCAGCCATCTGGGGAGAGAGCCGGTGGATGGAAGACCTCTCTGTCTCTACCTCTCTCTGTAACTCTGTCTTTCAAATAAATAAAATACATCTTCAAAATAAAAAAAGGAGCACTGCTGTTTTGCATGAAACTAGTTAATTTAAAAAAGAGGTTTGAGAGAGCTGCCTAGACCTCCTAATCCTTCTGCTGTGTGCAATACGGTCGGGGAGCCAGATTCTGTCCCAGTTGCTCCTCTTCCAGGCCAGCTCTCTGCTGTGGCCCGGGTGTGCAGTGGAGGATAGCCCAGATCCTTGGGCCCTGCATCCATATGGGAGACCAGGAGAAACACCTGGCTCCTGCCATCGGATCAGTGTGGTGCACAGGCTGCAGCGGCCATTGAGGGGTGAACCAACAGAAAAGGAAGACCTTTTTCTCTGTCTCTCTCTCTCACTGTCCACTCTGCTTGTCAAAAAATAAAAAAAAATAAAAAAAATTTAAAAATTCTATTATTTACAAATTATCTACTCTTAGGTATTGTTACAGCAGCAAGAAAGAGCTATGATATTTCTCTAATTTTTTACTGGAATTGTATTTTATTTGCATCCTGATAAAAAGATTTATTGTTAGCACTCAATGCAACAGCTGCTGTATTTAAGAAGAAATAAAGGGAAAGTGTTTGGTTGGCCTAGCAGTTAAGATGCTGCTTGAGATACCTGTATTCCATATTGGATTGCTTGGATGTGAGTTCCGCTTCCACCTTTAATTTTAGCTCCTTGCCAATGCAGACCTTGGGAGATGGTAAGACAGCTCAGTTGACTGGGTCCCTGCCATTCATCTAGGAGAGACCTGTACTGAATTCCCAGCTCCTAGTTTTGGCCAGACCCAATTCCCCATTTGCTGTAGGTATCTGGGGAGTGAAGCAGTGGATGGGAGATCTCTGTGAAGCTATCTCTCTTCCTTAAAAATAAATAAAAATTTTAAAACAGACAGAAATGAAGTTGTATGAATGTATAATTTGATATTTTTGGATTCCAAGACTCTCAGTTAGAGTCTTGATAATGTCTGGCATGTGTGTGTGTGTGTGTGTGTGTGTGTTTCTTTCTGAGGATGGCCTTAGAGTTAGGAAACCAGTTTAAGGAAGGAAAACACTGCATGTTTTACTATCATAAAGTGATCCTTTGAAGAGATGAGCAATCAAGAATGAACAAAGTAATAGCTTTCTCTAAAATAACTCAGTAGGGATTAACTTTTGTTTAATTTAAATGACCTGTGGCATTTAAAAAAGGAACTAGCCATATACCTAAATATCTCTTCAAATTATTAAGTAAAAAATAATAGAAAACAAAGGTGAGGAATAGTCAATTCACAGAAGAGGAACCCTGAAATGTCATTAGATTTCATTTTATTTCTGCTACTACAATAAAATAACTGAGACTGGGTAATTTACAAAATTATGGAAACCAGGCAATCCAAGATCATATTGCCAGCAGATTCAATGTCTGGTAATGGTATGTTTTTGGAGTCCTCATATGACAGAAGGGACAGATTCTGTGCCCTCAAAGTATAGAAAGGAAAATAATTCCTAGTTCCCTTGGGCCCTTTTTAGTGGCATCAATCCATTCATGAGGTGGAACCCTCCTGATATAATCACTTCCTAAATCCTCAGCTCTTAATAGCATGGTATTGAGGATTTCGCTTAAGCATGAATTTTGGAGGAATACAAGCATTCAATCCAGAGCATTTATTAAACCTCAAAATTCTTTAACTTCGGTGGCCTAAGAATTACAAGCAAAAGACATACAATAACGATATATATATATATATATATATGGAAAAATGACACACTATCTCACATCTGACAGATAAAGAAACATGAAGCCTGTAGTGGAATGTACTGGAAGGGGTATGGAAAACTTAAATCATAGTGTGATATCAACATTTTGGACATAAATTCATAAATAAGTAAAATTGGCGATCAGAAACAACTGTTTATATCCTATCAAAATTCTTTTACATGTACAATAAAAAGAACTGTGCAAATATATTTGAGATATTAATAATTGTAAGGGCATTTAAATTGGCCAAATCTGAAATACTAGAATAATGGAAAATGAAATGTTATACCTTTATGCAATTAAATGTTTGACACAAATTTAAAAGAATAAGTTATACTTCTCAACAATGCAGTTAATCTCTGAAACACAATTGCTGTGAGAAATAGGCAGCTTGAAGAATGAGATATTGAATGAATATATATGCAGTTTAAACCTATAGACAAAGTATAAATAGATCTATTTAAAGGATTTGTCTACCTATCTATCTCTCAGGAATTTTCATATATGATATATCTATCTATCCAGTAATTTTTATTGGAGTAGAATAATGAACATTGAATTTATATATACAGTTGCCTAGGAATGGGAAGGTAGTTTTCTGGAGTGAAACTGGAGATAAAGTAAATTTCAATTTCATTTGTAATGTGTAACTTTTATAGTTTATGAAACAAATAAAATGCCACAAAATATTAACTATTGTCTGTGTTAACTTATATGTAGTTATAGGTTGTACCTTCTTTTTCATTTTAATCTTTCTAATTTGATCCCAAATAAATGCTCCAAATAAAAGAATTATATATATGTAATGGTAGATTTTCAGCCTCTGTAATCAGAAAATATATTCATTGACAATAGTAAGCAAATGCAGTCCTCTCTGTATAAAATTTATAGTGAGCCAAGAAATAGTTTATAGGAATATAGAATTGACATTTTTTCCAAAGGACCTACATGTACAAAATCTCTTAGTGTTAATCTCTCTGTGGTGAGAGAAATAGTTCCCACTGGTGAAACAATTATAGAAAATGAGAGATACAGGAGAACCCAAGAGACTACCTACAGGATTTTGTTATTTAAGTGATGAAGAAACTGAGAATCATGCAGGGGAAGCAAATTGATAAAAATTACAAATTCTCATCATTGTCAGTCAATTCTCTTGAATTCTAGTCATCCACAACACAGAGTTACAGGTGGTCCTTCTGGGAACCAAAATTGTCCTTTGCTGTTTCAACTACTTTTGCTTCTGGGCAAAAGCAATGAAGTTAAAAGCAATATCAATTAGGCACTGCAGCATTCCTCCCTGAGCCAAATAGCAGGGGTGGGGCACATTTAGGAAGGATATACCCCAAGGTCTGGGTTTCCATCGCCCTGCTGTAGAATCAGTTCATAAGTGCCCCCTTCTCTTCATGTCCCCATTCCAGCTGTGCTCTCTGTGGCTTCACTCATTAATTTCAAGAAAACTCAGAGCAAAGTTTTCCTTGGGAGATGCAATTTTGCAGCACTGTAAAGGTTTGTACAAGGCTTGTTAATAAAGGTTTGAATTAATTAAAAGAGAAGGTCAAGAGAGCTTAACCACCTATTGCTCTGAAAGGACAACACAGCACCAAATGAGTGACTGTTATTGATTAAGCATTTCGATTGCCTGCTTGGATAGTTAATCAATATGAAAGAGTTAGATTCTTCAAAATATTAAATAAAATGAAGATAAGGATTTTAGTTTAGAGCCTGAATTCATAAATCTCAATAAAAGTTAGGAAGGCATCTCTTTGTACCCAGGGAATTGCAGGGAAACAAGCAAAGATGGAGAGATGGATTGTTAAGCTACTTGAAATGCCATAGTTACTGCCCATGGCTCCTGTAATTCACTCTAGAAACATGTGTCTTGAGGCTTGTGGTGAGAGTACATCAGATGTATTGGGTATTTTGTCAGCATCAGAATGTAAGAGATATTTTTCTTTCAATTAAGGACCGAAAAGCTGCTCCTTATTGGAGAATGCATTTCAAATGTTAAAGGAAAGAAGTAAAAATTTGTTGTTTTGTTTAAAACTGAAAACCACCAAACAGTCATAAAAATAATGTTTCTGCAAGATCTACATGAGAGGCCGTAGCAGAACTGAAGGACTGGGTTATTCTATCCCTGGAGGCAAGAGCAGTGTTTACATGGCACATAGTAAGGGCCAGAGAATACTGACTCCCTTTCTCACAATCAACCCTTTACTGGTAGTAATGCTATTCTCATTTTGCAGATGAGTACACACTCACTGATTATTTTGCCTAATAGCAGTCAATTGTTAATTCAGAGTTGTTATTTAAATTGAGGAAATCTCTACTTCCCACTAGTCTAGAGGTGTTCACTATTAAACATGCATCAGAATCACCTACATGGCTTGTGAAACACAGGCTGTTAGAGTCCACCTCCACAGTTTCTGAATTATTAGGTCTGGAGTGGGACTTAAGAATTTGATATTTCACAAAATCCAAATTAATGCAGGCATTTCTGAACTACAATTCTACTTCACTTGGCAGTAGCACATAAAAGTCCTTGAGATGTTACTGTTTCCCTACCTGAGATCCTACACCATTCATGACTCAAATGGTACAATTCAAGAGCAACTCTTGACTGTCAATCACTTGTAGGAGTAGAGTCATAAATTAATCACATGCATGTACTGCCATGGATACGTAAAATTTTCTGATCAGTACAATAGGTCAAAAAGAAACATTAAGTCATCAATCAAAGGTTAAGTGTACTTATTATGCTTGAGGTCTAAGACATGACATGTCTTATGCCTAAGGCACAACATTTGTGAATAGAGTTTTGAGTATAGCTGAATTCCATTTTCTATCATTTGGTGCTACTGTATATCCAATTACTTGGTGATGGTTCATAATGGATGCTTTTATATGCCAAAGGTGTTTCTTGGGGTTAGAATGCTCCTTCTTCCCTTATCAGCTCCCTTGCACAGTGCAGTTTCCTATGGTCCAAAAGGACTTGAGATGATGACTATTCTTTAGACTACTTTGTGGCAAATACAGGCTGGATTTCAACTCAGTAGCTTCAAATCCTCAGAACATGATCTTTGTTCAGTGTTCAATGCTCATATCAAATTGCCCTCATCTCTATCATTGTCCTTTTCCTGCATTTATCCATTTCTGTATAACTATAGAGAATGAATGTCTCAAGTCCAGGCATAATGGAATGATAATGGAATGAATACACATCTGAGGTCTTACTTTTTTTCAGCTTGTTCAATGCGACTTCCAGGAAACAGGCTACAGCAGCTCATCCAATAACTCTAAATTCCCATGAACTTCTCTAGAAATTTCAACTAATAAGAGGAAGTCCCCGCTACCTTTGAAGGTCAAAACTTTCAAATGATATTCAGTCTAGCAAAATCAAAGCCACTGAAATGCATGGAATTCAACCCTCCTCCACAGAGATTGCTGTATCCTTGAATCCTCCCTGACCCAATTCTTAAAATATTACAGAAACATCACCTTGCTTTGAAAGTTAATATTAAATAAACATGAAGACAACTTAAAAATCTTATGCAAAAACAATGAAGGCTGACAATTTCATTCTTTGATTCAGACAATAGGGCATTCAAAAGTGAATCCCTTGAGATCCGCTTTCCTCCTTCTTAGCATTAAGCATCTATGCTGGTTGGGAGTTCATAGAACTTAAGGTCAAATTTCAGAAAGAAATCAGTTCTCTCCATACCCTATGCATGGTAGCAAGGTTTCCTTGTGCTCTCTAGGGAATTAGGAAAAAAATGCAGATTGTGTATCCTTTATCCAATATGTTTGGGACAAGAAGTCTTTAGGATTTCAGATTATTTAGGATTTTGGAGTGTATTTTGTGTGGAGGGTTGTGAGTGAGGGAAAGAGAGAGAGAGAGAGAGAGAGAGAGAGAGAGAGAGGAGAGAGAAAGTGCGTTCTTGAGGTGGGGCCCAAGTCTAGACATAATATTCACTTATGTTTCATTTAAACATGTATATACAGCCTGAATTTAATTGTATTCAATGTTGTTAGTGTGTCTACATCTTGACTGATCCATCACATTGAAGTCATGTGTGGAATTTTCAATTGTGCTCATTTTGGTTCTCAAAAAGTTTTGAGTTTCAGCTTTTTGGATTAACAATGCTCAACCTGTTCTTGGAACACAGAAGATAGGAGGCCTCACAGAAGAAGGACTTGTGATAAGTCATGTCTCTCTTTCTCTCTGCCTTAGCCTCTCTGTAACTCTGACTTTCAAATAGTTAAATAAATTTAAAAAAATGCAAGCTTTACAGATGGCACCTATGCTTCAAGTCACAAAAACAAAGAAGTATCAGGTCTAGAATTCGAATTAGATTTCAGATTCCATATTTTATACATGCAGTCCCCTTAAGAAAGCACATAATTAAAATAAATAATGGAATCATTTTAAAAATCAAGAGTGACAGCAAAAAATAAAACAAAAACAAAACTGCACAGCCTCATGTGTAGTTCCAGTTACATTGGAATTACTTAATTGGAAATAAAATGGAGTTAGGTACGGGTGTTTACAGTATGCCTTTTACAGTATATTTTCCTTTTATCTGGAGGATTACCTAATGCTTGGTTGTCTAAACTGGAGATCCGCCACATTGGAAACCTGCTTATGTTGGAAGATGTCCTCGAGGCTTCTGTCTGGTCTGTGTCCAGTTTATGCTTGTTTGACCATAATTCTGGTGCTAGGATCCCAATCTTTGGTTCTTCCTACAACACTTGGAAAATGCGGCCTGGACCAGTCCCTAGTTCTTCAGTTCAAAGGTGCAAGCTCAGTACACCACCTCAAAATAGGCAGCAAACTCAAAGATCTTGACTTATATATCCTGGCCAAGGATGACATTAGGAGATAGGAGAACCATTTTACTTACAGGTCACTCAAGCCAGGAATGAAGAGTCAAGCAGAGAACATAGTAACTAGCAGTATGTGTGAGGGAATAGGGTGTGAATCACCTTCAGTTTCTGTGAAAACACCTGAACCATACTTTTAAAGGAAAAAGCAGAAATATCAGAAAACCAGTTTACTAGGTGGGAGAGATGCCTTCAATTTTTATTTCTGGCTTGAGCCATTTGTTTATAGTAAAGAACTGAAAATTGCATTGAGGGTGATGCTTCTTGGATAAACTTATAATCAAAACTAATGCCTAAGAGTAGAGTACGATGGAGATTTGGCATGGTAGCTCCGATGTTGCTTGAGACATCAACATCCCATTTCAGAGTACCTACGTTCAAGTCCTGCCTCCACTCCTGATTTCAGTTTCCTGCTAATGTTTATGCTGGGAGAATACAGGTGATGGCTCAGCTAGTAAGATCCCTCCTGTCCTTGGAAAAGCCACACATTGAATTCCCAGCTCCTGACCCCAACTGTTACACACATTGGAGAGTGAACTCTCAGGTGAAAGTCTCTATTTGTCCCTATTCCCCTACCTTTCAAATAAATTTAAAAATGGATGCCAAGGCAACCATTAATTGTCAGAATTCACTACACCACACTAGTACAAGTGATGCTAGGAGCACGTCAGTAATCTCAGTGTATTACCCAGCCTTTTAATAATAGGTCTTGAATTTAGAAGATTTTATTGAAAAGGAATTATATAATCTCCAATGAACTCTCATCTATTCATTTTGAATAAATTAATTCAATGACCAAATTAATTCAAGAAATAAATTATTCCACTGTGACAGACATAGAAAGAGGGACAGTCATGGATTACTGGTCCTCAGCTCTGTGTTTCAGTTCTCCATTTGCAACTTTGAGCAGCCTTTTCCAAAATACTACATCCCTCTGAGCATCAGTTCCCTCAACTAATGTGAGTTTGAAAGACAACAATGTATATGAAAGTGTTCCACATACTCTTTTTAAAACTGTGAATTCAAATTTAAAGGGGAAGCTGTGATTGATGTCACTCTTTGGAAGAGAGAAACCACGTCCACACAAGCATCTTTTGCAGGAGGTAAGTAGAGCATTAACAGAGAGGGAAGCGAACAACTTCAGGCCACCTCGCTGGAGGCAGCAATTACCAAGAACAATTAAGCAGAGCTTTCACCCCAATGGCCAGGGAGCTCAAACTCACAGCTGCTCACTATCTCTGACATGGATTCTGCTGACAGGCTTTGCAGAGAGGAGGATTACCTGGCAGAGTCCCCGTAAGGGATTGGGATATCAAAAGCTGCAGCTTTTGCTGATAGTGCTCTTAAAAACTTGAGCCACAACTCTCGTGGGCCAGTGCTGAGCCAGGCAGTTGGCTGCATTCACTTCTCAGTGAATTATGAAACTCGTAATGTTTGGGCCTCCTTAGTGTCCTTGGTGTACTTGGATGCTTTTAACACCCCAGTCATGGGTAGTCAACCAATGGAGCTATGTTTCTAAACATAGCTGCCAGAAACAGGACCTATTAAGCACCAAATATAACATCGTGAAAATAAAAGGAAAACTAATAAAAGCAGCATTAAAAGAGCCTTTCTTTTTTTCCCCAAAGAAACCTTTTATTTAAGGAGTACAAATTTCATAAGTACAACTTTAAGAATATAGTGATTCTTCCCACCATACCCACCCTCCCAGCCTTACTACCTGCCCCTTCTCCCTCTCCCATTCTCAGTCCCATTCTCCATTAAGATTCATTTTCAATTAACTTTATACACAGAAAACCAACTCTATACTAAGTACTTTTAAACAATTTGCACACACATACACAAAAAACAGGTTAAGAACAAATTTTACATTTAAGTCTCATAATAAAACTCATTGAGCATAGAGGTCCTTCATGGGAAGTAAGTACACAATGACTCCTGTTGTTAATTTAGCAATTACCACTCCTTTTTCATCTCTAATTTTAATAATTTGGGTCTTCTCTCCCCTTCTTTTGGTTAGCTGGACCAATGGTATGTCAATTTTGTTTATTTTTTCAAAAAATCAGCTTTTCATTTTGCTAATCTTTTGTACTTTTTTGTTTCAATTTTTTTAACTTCTTCTCTAAATTTAATTATTTCCTTCCTCTTATTAGTTTTGGATGTGTTTTGCTGTCATTTTTCTAGATCCTTAAGATGCACTGATAGATCATTTTTTTGATGCACTTTCAATTAACTTGATGTAGGCACAAATTCCTATAAACTTTCCTCTTAACTCTGCTTTTGTTGTATCCCATAAGTTTCAATATGTTGTATTGTCATCTTTACTTCTTTCCAGAAATTTTTTGATTTCTCTTTTGAGAATTTTTGCCACTTTTAAATAAATCAGAACTTTCTGTTCATACGAGCTCCCATATTCCCTGCCTTCTCTGAGACACTGATGATTCAGAACCATCTGAACTGGTGTATCCTGAACTGCAAAAAGTTCCTAAGATCCTTTTAATTTTTCAGTTTCTCAGTTTGGATTGACACCTTCAAGTCCTGGCCTTGTATATTTTAAGTTTACAGTGCCATGTTGACTTGTTTATTTGGATTCCAATGTGGGAGAAATCTTGAAAACATAGCCTACCGTTAACAAAACAAAGATGTCCAAATACTCACTTTTTCAACACCAAAAGTCTCCTTTAGGCTACAATGCAGACCTATGAGCTATGCTTCAACAATTAGATATTTCTTACTATTACTTTAAGTAGAGCAATTTATATGATGAATCATTGACAGTAATAGAAGCAGTTGTCGATGGTACCTGCGGCATCTTGTGATGACTGCATCTCCCACTATTAACCATATGGTTTCCATGGGGATGTGACAATAGCTAACATTTGGGGAGTTTTCCTTAATTTCTGATCATTCTTCATTTTATGAACTGCCTATTATGCTTTTAATAGATGCCTTACTGCTTAGGTTACATAGATTTTTCATTGTCATTGGAAACCAATATTGATATGATATTGATATTATAAAAATGACATTAAGTTTATTTTTAAAACATTTTATTGATATACTATATGCACACCAAGAATATCACATAAATGCACAGATAAATGAGTTTTTGTTCTCTGAACACACTCATAGCATACACCCCAAAAAAGAACAAAATATCACTACAATCCCAAGAGACATTACTATACCCTTCTCTCCATTTATTTTTATGTTTAATGTGGGAATGATTATATTGTTATTTACATGGTATGATACAGTTCAGAAACATTTATATCTAAGTGCCAAATATATGACCTATACACAATTTTCATATTCTATATACAAACTTTCACAAATAAGAGAAAAATATGTTATTCATATTTCTGTGGCTTAATTCACTTAGAAAAATTTATACTGAGCAATAAGAATTAATCTGTAATGTCAAAGTCTGAGCTCTTAATTTACAGCCAAACAAATGCCTATTCTCCTAGACGATGAAAGAAAAATAGGGTGAGATTGATAGACAATGTTCCTATACTCTGTAGGCCATTTTTCATATTTCTAGTAATCTTTTTTTTTCACATAGTTATCTACTCTAATTCTTGACACTAGGCTTCTGGCTGTGATGTCATTCAAACCCTGAGATTTCCTCTTCACTGAGTCTTTTATTTAAAATTTCCTCACTTTGGGATATTCTAGCACCACAAAGGATGAGTGTGCACTTCATCTTTCACATTTTGAGGGCCTTTTCAAATTGAGCTATTTTTGTTAAAAAAAAAAATCTGGGAAATTTAGAGCCATTATTACTTCAAGCATTTATTAGTCTCCATTTTTATTTTTGTGTTTTCAAATATTTTATTCATAGAGTAGAACTCTTGCTTCTAGTCTCCCTATTTTTAGGTTATCTTTAATTATTTTATTATTTCAGGTAAGCAAATTTTAAGTAATTTATATACAGATTTGGGAACGTAGTTACACTTCCCTAGCCAACTCCTTTCTCTCTTATTCCTTCACTTAATATTTACAATGATTTACCCTCAGTTTGTTTTATACTCATAAGATTAACCCAACACTAAGCAAAGAGTTCAACAAATAGTAAGAAGGAAAAAAAAAAAAAAAACTGTTTCTCAACAGTAGAGATAAAGGCTGTAAAAAATCATCGAATCTTAAAATGTCAATTTCTCTCCTCTACATTACATTTTTGGTACTCTGTTTCAACAGATCAGGAAAAAACATAAAGTATTTGTCTTTTTGGTACTGGCTTATTTCACTAAGTATAATGATTTCCAGTCATATCCATTTTGTTGTAAAGAGACAGGATTTCATTCTTTCTTATGACTGATTGGATATATACCTCAATTTCTTGATACACCTGTCATCTGATGGACATATGAGTTGACTCCATATCTGACCTATTGTGAATTGAGCTACAGTAATAAATACAGGGTACAGATAAATTTGTCATATGCTGATTTCATTTCATTTGGATACATTTCCAAGAATGAGACAGCTAGGTTATATGTTAGATCTAGTCTTCAGTTTTCTGAGGTATCTTCATATTGTCTTCTACAATGGCTGTACTAGTTTACATTCCCACCAACACTGTATTAGGGTACCTTTCCCCCCTCATCCTTGCCAGCATTTCTTGTTTCTTGATTCTGTGTGAGAGCCAAACTATGGGATTAGCTGAAACCACATTGTGGTTTTGATTTGCATTTCCCTAGTGTCTAGTGATCCTGATCATTTTTTCATGTTTCTGTTGGTCATTTGGATTCCCTCTTCTGAAAAATGCCTGCCCAAGTCCTTTGCCCATTTCTTAACTGGATTGTCTGTTTGAAGGTTGTTGAGTTTCTTGATCTCTTGGAAGAATCTGGATATTTCAAGGCAACTACAAAGCACACCAAACACCAGAGTTAAAGGAAAGGTTTATTGTCAGAGGGGAACCCAACAGGCTGGAGAGTGAGAGTATGAGAAGACAAGAGAAAAAGAACAGAAGAGAGCCTGTGTGAGAAAACAGGTCTTGTAATAGCCTTGCAGGGGTAGGGAAGTGTGAGCAGCAAATCCCATTAGGGTGGGGATGGAGATGATGCTTGTGGTTGGACAATTTGGTCTCCTGACTTCTAGAAAGCTGGGCTGGGCTTAGGACTGAGGCTTGTTGTACAAGATGGCAATGGGGCCAGAGCCTAAAATGGCACCAGGGGCTTAAGATAGCACCTCAAATAAGACAGCGCCATTTCACTAACATTCCCTCCTTTTGTTTTTTATAAAGCAAGTGTCGCTTTTACATTAACCTCAAGAGTCCAGGAGGGGTGGAGAGATAATGATCTATTTTCTAAAGCTGCTTCCTGCTGACATGGGATGATGAGTCACTTTCTGCTTTTAGGGCAACATCTCGAGTGCTGATCTACTGGGTGAGGAACCAAATATATCCCTGTAGTAGCAGTTGGTTGACCACCTGGTTAGTGAAAGCTTTGGTTCATTCCATTATCACCTCCTGTAAATATTTAAACAGACAACATAGTATAAAAGCCAAGGTGAGAATAGCAGTCAATGGTCCTAGGAGTGGCATTAACCAAATGGTGAACAAACTCTATAGGGAGGAAAAGAGGAGCAACTCCCTGGACCCTAGGGCAGACTGTTCAATAGGTTTAGCAATTTGTTGCAGCCATTTAACATTTTGCTCTTCCTGTCCCAATTTATTTACATAATAGCAACACGGTTCTCCTAGAAATAGCATCTGTCAAAGTTTCAATGGATTTGGTAACCTCCTCTTGTAGCTATTGGATTTGTTCTTGGAATCAGTTAATAGACGTAACATAATAGCCTAGAGCAGTTCTCAAGATTATCACCAAAGGGAGGGAAGCTGCAAAGTTGATTTCAACCAAGACTGGGAGAAAGATTGCTTATGTCTTGCTCGTAGGGGAATTAGCCTGTAAAAGGTAGCCATATAATATGGGGGGAAAGGATCACCAATACACATGGACTCGGTGTAGAACTGTTAATACAAGTGTATAAGATATAATTACAAAGAAATGAAGCTCTAGGTGGCTGGAGAAGGAAGCATTGGAAGGGACAGAAAAGAAATTGGCCTGTTTTGCCATTACTGTTATCCTGGACTCCCACAGAGTGGAAGCTCACAGTCAGGTGGTAGGAGTCCAGGCTCCATTAATCCTTGGTTGCCAGTCATAGACGGTCAACTTGGGGCAGGGGTGGATGGCCTACTGACCCGATGGATGAGGACAGTCCACCCCCCAATGGCCTTTTTGGTCACATTGAGGACAAGAGTCCAGTGGGTCCCTGGGGTTGGGACACATTCTGGCCAAGTGGCCCATCTGGCCACATGTAAAGCATGGACCCAGAGGACTCCTGTGGTCAGCAGGAGCCCTCTGGTTAGCAGAGTTGCTGGAGGCAGCAGGTTGCTGAAATTTGGAGTTTTTCCTTTTTGGCTTTCTCTCCCCTCTCATTATATACTGTAAAGGCCACCTCTAGAATTTCTGCCTGTGGAGTCATTGGGTCCCTCTCAATCTGTTTTAACTTTGCTTTGATGTCTGGAGAACTCCAGACAAAGAAATGATTCATGACAAGACTAAGACCATCGGGAGACTCTGAGTCTAACTTGGTATATTGGAGGAAAGTTTACTAAAGGATTTTCTTTTTTATCTTGAATAACTTCTCCCAGTTTATCATAATGTACAGCCTTTCTGGTGGATGTTTTGAGGCCAGCTAATAAACAGATTATGCCATTGGAAAAGTTGTAATTTCAGTTGGGATCTGGTTCAGGGACTGCATCTGCTCCTATGAGCTGGACAGAGTCAGTTTGATGAGTCTCATCAGCGTGGAGACAGGCCTGCTCCCAAACTCGCCTTCACTCCTCCAGGAAGAGGGTATTGGAAAGGATCATAAAGATATGGAAAGTCAGATCATATGACTGTGTTGGATATTGAAACTCCTTAATGTACAAAATTGGGTTAGAGGTGAAGGAATCCAGTTTTTATTTGATTTGCGCAAGATCAGCAAATAAGAAAGGAACATGGACCCTAACTGTCTTGGAGGAGTAAAATGGAAAACAGATTCTCTATCTGCCATGTGAGAGTGAGTGACTGTGGAAGGGGACAGGAGAAGGGAGGTCAAGGGTGTGAGGTATCTGTGGCAAGGCAAAAACAGAATGTTTGCTCAGCAGAATGGGGGAGAGAGAAAGTTGCAGCAAGGAGGAGGTTTGAGATAAGGTGGGGGAGCAAGGGTAGTAGAAGTGGATGCTGCCTCCTGGAATTTCTGAGCAGGAGGGGGAGGTGTTAGTGAGATAGTGAGAGCCAGAGCAGATGGTGCCAGAGTGGGCAGTGGGTCTTGAGGTTGATGAGTGGGAGGTGACTGTTTTGGGACTTGAGCAGGGAGGGGATGAGTTGATGCCTGTGGTGGAAGGTAATAGGGGGGTCTCATCTTAGGATCAAATGTAAAACAAAGGGGCTTTGGTTCTGAATCCCTTGTGGGGACCTTGGAGACCTGATCCAGAAAACACAAGCTACAGAAAACATTTAGACTGGCAATAGAAGGGGGCCTGAACATATGGAATCTTCTTCCACTCTCCTGAATCTCACAGAAGTAGTAGAGATCCTGAATAATGTCAGGGTCAAAAGTGCCATTTTGCGGCCACTTGGACTGGTTGTCAATGTCATACATGGGCAGTGCTTGGTTATAAAAAAAGATAAGGCAGTGACATTTGAGATAGGAGACAATAGAGAGGAGAATCAGACTGAACATGAAACAAGGAAGCTCCCATAGGAACCAATAGAGGTCTGTTGGAATATAGCAGGCATCCTCGAAACCACAATAGTCTGACTAGGAGAGTAAAGGAGCAGAGAGTGGAGGTCGTCAGCCTCACCCTCTGGAGATCAGGATGTGAAGCCTGTAGAAGTGAAACAGTAATTTGAGTCATCACCCACATTCACAGTAGCCTGGGACACAAATTCCATAGAGGCACAAAGCTGTAGGAGTGGTGGTGCCTGATTCCACAGGACTTTGGGGGTGAAGTCATGTAGAACCACAACCCAAAGAATGTTGCGATGAAAAGATCCTCCGCCCACCCTACCTTACCTCAGAAATTTTGAAGGACCATTGTTTGGATGGAGATCACAGAGCCTTCTGTGGTGAAAAAGGAGATCCGGGGTGGTCTTGTGGTTGGCAGAAATCCAGGATCCCAATGCAGCTCAGATCCCCAAAGGGAGAACAAGGTTGACAGGAGAACCTGGATCTGAATCAGCACCAATGAAAGGCCACCACAAAACACACCAAACACCAGAGTTAAAGGAAAGGTTTAGTGTCTAGGGCTGAGGGGAAGGGATCCTGACAGGCTGGGGAGAGAGGGCGAGAGAGCTAGAGGACGAGAGTACGAAAGAGAAAAAAAGAACAGAGAGAGTCTGTTCAGGAACTCAGGCCTTGCAGGTGTAGGGAAGTGTGAGCCGTGAATACTGTTAGGGTGGGGGTGGAGCTGACACTAGCGGTCAGGCCATTCGGTCACCTGACTTCTAGTAAGCTAAGCTGGGCTTAGGACTGAGGCTTATTTGCAAGATGGCAATGGGGCCAGAACCTAAGATGTAAATGGGGCTTAAGAAGGTGCCTCAGATAAGAGGGCACCATTTCAGTAACAGATATTGATCCCTTATCAGTTGCATAGTTGGCAAATATTTTCTCCCATTCTGTCAGCTGCCTCTTTACTGAATGTTCCTTTTGCAGTGCAGAAGGTTCTCAGATTGATGGAATCCCATTTATCTATTTTGATTAGATTGCCTGTGCTTCCAGAGTCTTCAAGATTCCTCCGGTTCCAGGTTGCAGGGATCAGATCATGTGTAGTGTCCATGCTCATTGTTGTGTGTTGGTACCTTCCACGCTGTTCAACAGCAACAATTTTCCTTCTGTAGAAAACCCACTGCAAACTTCTCTGCATTTTCCCCGGGGAATGCACTTTTTCTGCCTTTTTCCTGCTATTTTCCCATCATCTAAAGCAGTACATCTTTTGTATATTCAGCCATCTTGGAATCCAGAGGTGCTTGTAGTATCCCCATTTTAGAAAGGAAAATGGGAAAAGAAACTAAAAGAATGTACAGAGAAATGAAGATATGTTCCCAGGGAACTAAACTGATAAAAGAAGTATAAAGGAGCTCTATTTTCTTCCTTTTAATTAGATTGTGTATTTTCAACAAAACATTTCAGTTTTATAGAATTACAGAACAGAGAGGACATTACAGGTCATATTGTCTAAAAAGCCATTTAAACATAAACATTATTGTAACTAAATTCAGGAGAATAGAAAAATTTCCAGCAAATACAACTATAGAATAACCAACCTCCTTTTCCCTAAACTAAATGCAAAAATTAGTTTCTTGACTCTTAGAGTCAGCAAACCAATCTTGATCAAATGAAAGTTTGAAATTAAATTTGATTGAGGGGGAGGTTTTTATGGTACATTTCTTCTAACTAAACTAGACTCATTCCTGCTCTAGACAAAAAGGAAGATGAACAAAAGGAAAAGTAGAGAAATCTGGAAAATTTGGACTTTTGCATGAAGGTAGTGGTGACTTATGAAGGAACAAGAGAATAATTTCCTGGTGTTGCTATTCATTTTACATTTATGAGGTATTTTTCTCAAAGATTTTATTTATTTATATTTGTTTATTTATTTATTTATTTATTTTGAAAGGAAGAATGACAGAGGTAGACTGAGGATAGAGACAGAGAGATCTTCCATTTACTTGTTCATTCCTCAAATGCCTACAATGTTACAACAGCTAGGGCTGGGTCAAGTGGAGCTGGGTGCTCAGAACTCTGAATCTCACACTGGGGTAACAGGGATCCAACTACTCTGTCCACTGAACTTTGAGAGTAATGGGAAGTGAAGGATAGAGATTCAGTTTTGTAGAACCTTTTGAACAATGAGGCATGTTGCGTCTCTAGGTTAGTAGGTATACCTTCATGCCAAAGAGTGGTGTGATCCAACTCCATGGGGATAGATGCTCCTGTGCTTGGAATCCTTTCTGACCGCATCCCGTATGCTTCTTTATCTATCTATTTATATTTTTATTGTATCCTTTATAAAAATCTAGGGATGGGGGCAGAGAGCAGGAATTTGGCACAGCAGTTAAGACCATTTGTGCCATTATCCCAAAGTGGAGTTTCTGATTCAAGTTTCTGCTCCTCTGTTTTCGACCCACTTTCCTGCTATTGTACATCTTGAGAAGCAGCATATGACGGCTTCAGTATTTGGGTTCCTGCCGTCTTCATGAGAGATGAGTTCTTGCCTCCTGGCTTTGGTCTGGTTAACTATAGATTTTTTTTTGATATTTGGGACATAAACTTACAAATGTCTGTCTGTCTCTTTCTTTGCTTTTCACATAAATAAATAAAAATGTATATAATTATAATCAGTAAAAGTACATATAGTTATATATCATATAATGATGATAAAATTATAATAAAGTAAACCATAAGTAAAGTGTTTCTCTGAGTCCTGTGGGCTATTGTAGAAAAGTATTGAGCTCAAAGGAAGGTTGTGGAATCCCTGATTTATTGTCAGTTGACTTATTGTCAGTTGGTCAGAAGTACGGAAGGCCATGACCTGCAAATGGAATCTAAAATGGGGTTGGTCTTGTGAAGATCAAACCCTTAATTTATGGAATCTGTTGTCACTCTGGGTAGACAGCATTTATTTAAATTGTAGGATACCCAGATAATGTCAGAGAATAAATCAATGTGAGGAAAATACACATCTGATGTCAGAAGTAAAAAAAAAAGGTAAAAAATTGTTTTCGAATCAGTCTTAACAATCTCATGAAACCTGTAGGGCCTTCAATAGCCTAAATGCAAATTTATCTCCCTACTCAGCTCCCATAGATAACGTCTGCTTACAAATTAAGCCTCCTGTTGGAGATTACTCAGCATAGCTTTTAGTTCCGAATGGTATACTTTAGTTCTATAATAGTCTGCATAATTATTCAAACAACTCAATCATATTCTCCTGAAGGAACCGAGGATTCTACCACCTTTTTGGAACTACAAACTCTGACTCTCATAGCTCCTGGTTTTTCAGTCTGTATCCTAGAGCAACTTTTATGTGTCAGTGTGCACACATAGTATCCTTTTCCCCTGGGCTGTGAGTTTGTAACTATAAACTGCTATTGGTTTTATCAGTACAGTGTTGTCTGTCATGTGTTCAGCCATTTCTATTACTGTTTTGCAGAAATTATTCCCTAATCAGCAGGGTGAATACAAGGTGACTGGAACATCATGGCCAAGTAGCAGGAACGTGATACATGTGAAATAGACCATATTGTTCTGGTCATCTTTGGAAAATATAAGAATAATCCTAATCAGAATCTTGTCACCTTTCCTCTGTGACTTAGGAGAGTTCTCAATAAATTTAGCATCCATCAAAATAGTGTGTGATTCAGGAATACTTTTTTAAAATTTTATTTAAGTTATACAAGCTTCAGTGAACTTCATATATACAGATTAAGGAACATAGTGACACTTCCCCCCTACCCTTCCTCCCACCTATGCTCCATCCCTTCCTTCTCTTCCTTCTCACATTCCCACTTTTAATTTTTACAAAGACCTAGTCTCAGTTTACTTAATGATCATAGAGTTAACCCTACACTTAGTAAAATAGTTCAACAACTAGTACAAAAAAAAAAGAAAAGAAAAAGAAAAACACTGTTCCTGAATGGAAAAGACAAGGGCTGCAAACAATTATTGAATCTTGAAATGTCTATTACATATTTCCCTTGAATATATTACATTTTAGGTAGTCTATTAATTATTTTGGATCAGGAGAAACATACAATATCTGTCTTTTAGGAACTGGCTTATTTCACTAAGTATAATGGTTTCTAGCTGCATCCATTTTATTGCGAAAGGCAGGATTTCAATTCTTGTGTTTTACAGCTAACTGGTATGCCATAGCATATATATATATTTTTTTTTTTTGACAGGCAGAGTGGACAGTGAGAGAGAGAGACAGACAGAAAGGTCTTCCTTTGCCATTGGTTCACCCTCCAATAGCATATATTTACCATAATTTCTTTATCCAGTCAACAGTTGTTGGGCATCTGGGTTGATTCCGTATCTTAGCTATTGTGAATTGTGCTGCAGTGAACATGGGGGTACAGAGAACTCTTTCAGATGCTGATTTCTTTTGGTTTGGGTAAATTCCCAGAAGTGGAATTGCTGGATCATATGGTAGGTCTATATTTAGATTTTTGAGGAACCTCCACACTATCTTCCACAGTGGCTGGACCAGTTTACATTGCCACCAACAGTGGATCAAGTTACCTTTTTCCTCACATCCTCACCAACATTTGTCATTTGTTCATTTCTGTATGTGAGCCACTCTACCTGGAGTAAGGTTTTGATTTGCATTTCCCTGATGGCTAATGATCCTGTACATTTTTCAAGTGTCTGTTGGCCATTTGAATTTCTTCTTCTGAAAAATGCCTATTCAAGTCCTTTCCCCCGTTTCTTAACTGGGTTGTTTGTTTTGTTGTTGTTGAATTTCATGAGCTCTTTATAGATTATGGATGGTAAGCCTTTATCAGTTGCATAGTTTGCAAATATTTTCTCCAATTCTGTCCATTGCCTCTTCACTTTGCTGAGTGTTTCTTTCGCATTGCAGAATCCTCTCAGCTTGTTGTAATCCCATTTGTCAATTTTAGCTTTGATTGCCTGTGCTTCTGGGGTCTTTTCCAAGAACTCTTCACCTATGCCAATGTCTAGCAATTTCCCCAATGTTCTCTAATAATTTGATTGTATTGGATCATAGATTTAGGTTTTTGATTGATTTTGAGTAGATTTTTCGGTAAGGTGTAAAGTAGGGGTTTTGCTTCATACTTCTGCATGTTGAGATCCAGTTTCCCCACTACCATTTGTTGAAGGGATTGTCCTTGCTAGAGGGATTGATTATGTTTTTCACAGGCAGAGTTAGACAGTGAGAGAGAGAGACAGAGAGAAAGGTCTTCTTTTTCCATTGGTTCACCATCCAAGTTGCCGCTACAGCCAGTGTGTTGCAGCCGACGCTGCACTGATCCGAAGCCAGGAGCCAGGTGCCTCCTCCTCATCTCCCATGCGGTTGCAGGGTCCAAGGACCTGGGCCATCCTCTACTGCACTCCTGGGCCACAGCAGAGAGCTGGACTGGAAGAGGAGCAACCAGGACAGAATCCAGCACCCCAACCAGGACTAGAACCCTGTGTGCCAGCGCTGCAGGCAGAGGATTAGCCAAGTGAGCCCGGCGCAGGCCAAGGCCCAGTGTATTTTAATCACAGGGTTTCTCTTGGAGGTCTTAAAGTCTTCTCTTTTGCAATATTTTTAATTTTTCAAGTACATTTGAGGTTGTTCATAGATGTTCTTGTTTTTCAGAGGGATATGTTTCCACAAATCAGTCTGAAAGGGAATCACCAATGACCTAGGGCACACAAAATGTCACATCTGCTGAAAAACCATAGTGTGTTGCAAGTAGCTACAGAATGATTACAGTAGTATGCTGAAGTGCTAACATGGCAGCATCTATTCACTCCAGTTAAAGCCAGTGATCAATAACCACACATGCTTTGGTGACATCTGGCTTTCTCTCAACCCTGTTTGTTCTTTATGTGGTCCCTTCCAATCCTCGTGTCTACTCCCACATCCTAAGCATCCAGGATCATGACTCTTCCTATTCCAGTCTCCTTCCTCTTCTCAGACTTTTTGATCCTCATTTTTTTCTCTTGTACTTCATTCTTTTATTTCCATAACGTGAAAGCATCTGTTATATATGATATTTCCCATAGACTTTTTAAAATATATTTCTCTTTTTTTCTGGTTGTAGTAGAACCCTAAAACTACATTCAACTCACCTAAGATATACAGCAAGCCAATCACTGATACTGGAATGATTTAAGAAATTAGGGATTTATTTGCAAAATGCACATCCAGGAGCTCTGAAGTTATCACATACAGTCTCCTAAAGGGACTAAAGGATCTTACAGACTGAAAATGGGGTTGAGAGGTACATATTCAGCTCTTATTCAGGTCTCTGCCTGCTTTATAGTACTCATGGCACTCCTTTGATTAGTCAGTGGTACCATGTTTTAGGAGGAATTTTCATAAAATGAAGTGGATTTTAGTCAGCCAGAAGACCACATGCAGGTTGCCTCAGGTTCCAGAAAAACTCTCATACCACTGAGCATCAAGATGTATCTCTAGAGGAGACAAATGACCCCTAAGAGTCTTGTTAAGAGGAGATGACTGTACCACTCTTCAATTTAGGGAGTTACCTTTTAGCAAGAGATTGGTTTACAAAGAAGGAGACTGAGAGACTGGGAGACTGGGCCCTGCTAGTGTCCAGTGCCTACATCGACGGCACTGCGCGGGAGCAGTTTCATCAGCACGTTTACCTACTTTATGCAAATCACATCTTTTGAGTTTGAAGATGTTGTTTCTGATAGGATCTTTGAGAATCTTATTATCAATTAAACCTGGAGTACATTTTAACAAACACTGCTGATTTAGTAATCTAATTTCCTAAATTTTGTCACAATATGTAGTTTATAATCAATATTACTTATTACCAATTATTACTTATGAAAGATCAAATATCTAAAGATAGAGAAAAAGTATAAACTCATGCAACAAGCATTTCAACAAAATAAAATACTGTGTTAATTTGTTAGAGGTTTGCTACATGGGCTAGAGGAAATAAGGCATGGAAGAAACCTCTTCACACAGTGCCTGACAGACAAGAGAAGCTCTGTAAATGTAGGATTAAATTAATAAATTTACAGTGGTGGAGGCTGAATACTAATATTAATGCCCAGTGTGTACATGTATATATGAGAACAGTACAGATATTCAGGCTAGTCTGAGAAAAAGAGCAAGACTTAGTTATTAATTGTCACTGACATACACTATTTGTTCTTATTCATATACTCTCACACACACAATGACTTTATTACAGAAATTTTAGCTTTTACTTTCATGAACACTTTCTACAGAGGAAGTAAGGAGAGAAAGGGCAGAAAAAAAGCAGGGAAGAATAAAGTAAAGAAATAGAGAAGGTTAGGAGATTAAATAATTGCTTGAAAAGCCTCCCCCTAAAACCACAATTCTGGCTATCAAACTTTCTGTGTTGTACAGATTCTATATATATCTTCCCTATTAGAAGACTCCTTGAAAGCAAGCAGTAACTTTGCCTGGCTGATCTTTGTAACTTTCTTAACATGCTGCATAGAATATATACTTCATAAATTGAATGTCAGTGTGAATAAAGGAATGATTAATTAGTAAATCAATTCATAGAAATAAGTAACAGATTGGAAACAATAAGGAATCAATTTCTGAAAAAGAAATTGTTACTAAGCTTGGACAGTCACATGAGTGAGGCTGGAGGCCTTTCAGGTATAATCTGAATGCTTTCTGCAAAGTTTCGCAGCTCAAAAATAACTCCTCCACTGCCTATCAAAAAGCCTGAAGTTTTCTATTAGAATTCATTGCTTTGGCCTCAAGGGCTTTCTGCCTTTAAGCGTTGTCTGTTAAATTACAGATATCTCTGGGATATACAAAATGTGAAGCTATTATCAGCTCCAACCTCAGGGGGATTACTTGATGGCTGGTTTTTTGGGAAGGTGTATGCCCAGGAACAAAAAGAAGAGAGAAAAGGAAGGGACCTAGATTACCAGAAAGTCTAATATGTCAGGTGACTTATATATGCTATATACTTTAATCTTAAAATAAATAAATAAAAACACACTCTGTGAGTAGCCAATAATATCCATATTTGCAGAAAGGAATTAAGTGTATACAGGTTGAACCAGTAGCCTGAGATAATTCAGTCAATAAAAGCAGAGCTGGAATTTGGACAGAGATTTTGTCAGATTCATTTCTTTCATCAGGCAGTGCCCACTACAAAGGTCAGGAGGAATTTGCAGGCCCTGGGACGCAGTCATTCATATTCAGTGCTGGCAATAGTCTGTCATTTCCTGCCTCTTTTAATGAAAGGCAACTAAGAGATTGTATCCATTTACTAGGACTGCCAGGATGAGGCGCCAGACTGGATGGCATAAGAGTACATAACTCTATCATAACTCCGTTCTGGTAGCTGCATGTTCCAAACCAAGCTTTTGTTAAAGCCATGCTCCTGTTGGACTGTAGATCTAGGGAAGGACCCTTACTGGCCTCTTCCTGTTTACCATAGCCCCGGAGTTTCCTTGCATCATGGCAGCGTAACACCCCTCTCTGCCTCCATTTTCACACAACTGTCTTCTCGCTATTACTTTCTAGGCCTTCATATATGCTTTCTTCTTGTATCTCTGTTTTCTCTTTTTATACTAATACTGGTCATATTAGATTAAGAACCAAGTGTGACCTCATGTTCATCAGATTACTTCTGCAAGAACTCAATTCCAAATAAGGTCACCTTCACAGGTATGGGATTGGCCTCTATAGTGTCTACATTTCCATCCATAACACCATTTTTATCAAGTGATTCACCCTGCAAGAACACACACACACACACACACACACATGCACACACACAACATGCTTTCACCAAATGGATTTATTTCAAAGGAAGACAGAGAACAAAGTCGAGGTGGGGCCGGCGCTGTGGTGCAGTGGGTTAACGCCCTGGCCTGAAGTGCTGGCATCCCATATGGGCTCTGGTTCAAGACTCAGCTGCTCCACTTCAGATCTAGCTCCCTGCTATGGCCTGGGAAAGCAGTGGAAGATGGCCCAAGTGCTTGGACCCTTGCACCCATGTGGGAGACTGGGAAGAGGCTCCTGGCTCCTGGCTTCAGATTAGTGCAGCTCTGGCCATTGCAGCCAATTGAGGAGTGACCCAGCGGATAGAAGACCTCTGTCTCTCTCTCTCTCTCTGCCTCTCCTCTCTGTATGTAACTCTGAATTTCAAAACAAGAGTGTCAATTTGTTAAGTCAACAAGAAGAGTCACTGTACACTTACTCCTCATGTAGGATCTCTTTCCTTAATGTGTTGTACAATGTGAATTAATGCTATAACTACCACTCAAACAGTATTTTACATTTTGTGTTTTGGTGAGGGTGCAAACTATTGAAATATTTACTTAATATATACTAAACTGATCTTCTATATATAAAGATAATTGAAAACGAATGTTGTTGTGAATGGAATGGGAGAATGAGCGGGAGATGGGAAGGTTGCAGGTGGGAGGGAAGTTATGGGGGGGGAAATCCATTGTAATCCATATACTGTACTTTGGAAATTTATATTTATTAAATTAAAGTTAAAAATAAATAAATAAATCTTTAAAAAAGAAATAAAGTAGAGGTTAGCATTTGATTAAGAACACAACTTTATTGTCCTTCTAGAGTGGCTCCTATATCTGCATTCACTATGGACAAAGAGTTCCTGAAGGATTAGTGCCTCTGAGAAACTTGGCTGTGTTTATTGTGTGAGTATAACATTGAGAAAGTCCTTCATTACCAGAATTCCAAGCAAACCAATTCAATATACTGCCACTTTGGAGATGAGTACCCTTCAAATGAGAGTACCATTTTTTTTCTTATTTTATTTTTTTGAAAGGCTGAATTACAGAGAAAAAGGGAGAGACATGCACAGAGAGACAGAGATCTTTCATCCAATGGTTCACTGTCCAAATGGCTACAGTGTCTGAGGTTGTGTCAGGCCACAGCCAGGAACAAGTAGCTTCTTCCAGGTCTCCCATTTGGGTGCAGGGGCCCAGGGACCTGAGCCATCTTCTGCTTCTTTACCAGTAGTGGCAGGGGGCTGGATCAGATGTGGAGCAGCCAGGACTTGAACCAGCAGGCATATGGGATGCTGCCATTTCAGGAGGCAGATTAACTTGCTAATCCATAAGGCTGACCCCCAACAAAGTACTTCTGTACTGATTCCAGGTTGCAGTTGGAGGTTATTTATTGTTCCAAATCACCAACATATTTACAAGCCCTTCTTGAGTGATTGACTTTCTATGCCACATTTGCTGTTTTCTTATCTATGATAAGCAATGACTAGTGATTGGAGCTGGAGTGAAAGGACCTTCAGTTCTGCAATTTCGTGAATTGTTTTCACTTGGATGGATGGTTCTGTTTGTTGCATTTGTTGTGTAACTATCAAAAGACTCTAATTATCAGTCCTGCTTCTATTACTTCAAGGGAAATCATTTACAATCAGTATCTGGTATATTTTTAGGAGATGAACAATATGGGAGCTATATACTGAAAGTCTTAGTCATACCACACATACAGCCCTTCATAAGGGGTGGGCACTTGTCTTTGCCCGGCCACACCTTGGCCTTCACTGGTCTGATTTCTAAGACTGGTATTTGAGAAGACTGTGGAGGCTACGTGTCCTAACTGGAAGGCACACTTGGTATTCCCACACAGAGTGCCTCATTTTACCTCCTCTTTGATAGATTCTTTGTCCATTTTTCCTTCAACGTTTCTTCTGTCTCTCCTCAATCTACATTCTGCTTCATCTAAGTCTCTTCCTACACACATGTCCCCCACTCTCCCCTCCCAGTGTCTTCCATAAATCAAACGAGCTGAAGTAGGGAGGAAAAAGATAAAATCATAGTGACGACTCAGCTACTGCTTTCTGAGGATAATGAAAAATATGGAGCACAGAGGAAGTAGAGGACTGAGGGACACTGAAAGAAAGACCCTAAAGGGTAGTGGTCAGTAAAGAGAAGAAACCACACTTGCAAGCTAGGTAATGGAAAAGTGTTTGCAGAAATAATCTCTAAGGTGTCACTAAGAGTATGCAGAGACCAGAATAAAATAGTGCAATTCCTGAAGACTAGTTCTCCAATAGTAGACAGCCACTCCTGGTTTCGAATGAGTGAGAGTTGGAAGAAGTTTCTAGAAGAACTGCGGGAGAATTACCTGATAGTAGCTATGGCTTAGTATGCTGAAAGGACCAACCATAGCTATAACATGGAATAGATATCCCAACCTGTTTCCCCTTATTTCTTTTACTTTCTGGCTGGTACTAGGGCGAAAGAGCCCATCAGTGCCTACATGCAGCTCAGTGCTGTAGCACAGAGGAGCATTAAAAAGAGACCCTTGATTCTGGAGGAGAGATAAACAGTAATACAACAGGCACAGAGAGAGGGAAGACCAAAGAGTCAAAATCCCATCGAGTGCAGGGAGCAATCCGAATCTAGGAAAAGGTGATGTGGGGCAGAGAAGGGACATCGTATCATGGGGCTGAGAGAGAGAGAGAGAGAAGTGGTGGTTTCTGAACAAGGGATTCTACTGCCCTCCTAAAATCTGCCAAACCATTAAATAAAAATCTCTTCAAACATTAGTAGACAAGAAATAAATCTCTTGGGAAATCAGCAGTTGGCAAATTGTCATTGACAAATTGATCTTTTGGCAAATAGAACAGACATTCAATAAATTGATTTTCCTTAAATTGGACTGCTTCCAAGCAAAACTGTATAATTAGAGAAGTGTGGAGAGCAGTAGGTTCAGTTTTGCTGAATATTTAATGCCTAGTAGAAAATGTTATTGTGTGATAGAGATTGGACCGCTTGTCAATCAAGCATATTTCAATCTCTAAATACCTAATGCATTCACATTCTCATTACTTTGATCAAGCTGACTATACCAAAGAAAACTTTAAACAATTTTATTATTAATAATAGCTAAATGCATTGAGTATGTGCTATATGTAGAACACTAGGCTAAGTGTTTTACCTAGATTGCCTTTTCATTTAAGCTTTATAATTACCAGTATTGCTTATTGCCAGGTGATCTGTGATCTGGTAATCATCCATATATACCTATTAAGTAATGAGTAATTCACTATTGCCATTTGCTGAAATGATAATATCTTTTATATGATCTATTTCTTTTCCATTTTTTTTTAAAAATAAGACAACTGAATTTTAAAAATGTGATTTGCATTCTATTTCTGTTGGTCAGCATTGAAAAGGCCATCCACTGGCCTTTGAGGTCATTTGACATAATGAGTTCTGTCCATTGTGAACAGAAACCTACTCAGATAGATATCTCAGAGTTCTGTGTGCATGACATACAGAGCATAGCAGAATTAAGTGGCATAGGTGGAAGTCAAAAGACACACAGACAGAAAAAAGCAAGCAGGTATAAAGATAGCAATTGTAATTTAACAGATGCATGAACAGCACAATATACACAGTGGAGATAATGCTGACATCTTAATTAGTTGATTAAGATAAGTAGAAACAGATATAGAGATGTACTGGTCTCATAATGATGGATTGGTATTATAATGAAGTAATGGAGAACTTCTTGTTGCTAAAAGGAGAAAAGATAAAGTCTTGTTTTTAAAGAATCAATTTACATTCTTTACTGAAGAATATTATGGATCTATCCAAAAGCTGCCTTTTCAAGAAGTTAACACTGTTTCATATTATCCTTCACTCACAATATAGTCTAACAATCAAGTTTCAATGATTAAATGACCCTATTTATATTTCCTTCTGACATGGAAGCGTCTAAGTTACCCAGAAGCATATGATGATGGCTTTGAGTACAATGGTCAACAATGGGATACATGTGTGAAAGTTTAGGGATCCCTAAGCTACCTCACCTTTGACCAACTGCAAGTTCAATAGATCTCTTGGTCACCGTCACTTTTAATCAGTTGCAAGTTTAGGGTTCCCTAAGACCAATCTCATGTTTAATAACTTGATAGAAGAACATACAGCACTCACTGAAAGCTATTGTAGTTACCCATCAATATAAGAAAAGGCTCCAGATTAAAATCAACCAAACTAAGAAGAACATAGGGAAGAGTTTGGAAGCTCTTTGCATGGAACTCCCAGTGGTGCTCTCCCAGTAGAACTGGATATATAATCCTCATATTTCCCAGAATATGTGTAACAAATACACATGGAATACTACTGGCCATTCCAATATTGTTCATTCAAGCATTGGTGTCTCGAGTTGTGTTGGAGTTTGGTCACATAGCTATGGTTTCCTTTCCATATGACTAACCTTAGCCTCCAGCTGATCATAGAGGAAAGCCCACTCCCATCTCATCCAATTACACTTTTTGGATAGAGTATCTGGTGTGAATAAACATCCCTGCAAATAAAGAAAGACACTATTATCAGTCAGAATATCATAAGGGAATAGGGAACTATTAGGAACTAGGACAAAGTTTCAAATATTTTTCCAATATTTACTACACAGAGCCCCTTGATGCCATGGGCTATGATGAAGGGTCTTGAAGACAAAAAAAAAAAAAAAGTCACCATATTTACATAGCCAGGCACTGGAAGAAACATTGAATAAATAACTTTTTTCCTCAGTGCTAATATAATAAAATGTAATGAAATAATGCATTTAATCTATTGCATTTTCTTCTATTAATTTTCCCTATCTTTATTGCCCATCCTCTTTCCTCTATTTTCTGTTTTTCAAGGCAACAGTAACTTTGCAAACTTTGAAGTGGCCCAGTAGTTCATGCAGAATAAGGACAAGTCTTAATTTTCCTTGCAGAATCTTAGTATATCCAGGGCCAGTGCTGTGGCATAGCAGGTAAATCCACAACCTGCAGTGCCAGCATCCCATATGGACGCCGGTTCAAGTCCTGGCTGTTCCACTTTTGATCCAGCTCCCTGCTAATGCACCTGGGAAAGCAGCAGAAGAAGGTCTAAGTCTTGGGCCCCTGAGCCCATGTGGGAGTCCCGGAAGAAGCTCCCGGCTCCTGGCTCCTGCCTTTGTATCAGCCTAGCTCCAACCACTGAGGCAATTTAGGAAGTGAGCCAGTGGATGGAAGATTCTCTCTCTCTCTCTGTCTCTCTCTGTCTCTCTCTCTCTCTCTCTCTCTCTCTCTCTTCCTCTGCCTTTCTGTAACTCTGCCTTTATATAAGTAAATAAATAAATCTTTAGGAAAAAGGAACCTTAGGATATCTTTTTATCTTGTGCTTTTTACTTGTATTATGAGGGAATATGGCCTTCCTAACACAGCTTAAAGACATATTTTCCCATTTACATTTGTGGGCTTATTTACTTATTTATATAAAGGGAACAGGTTTCATGTATTTCATATACACATTTTCAAGAACATAATGATGCTTTCATGCCTCTCTCTTCCTTCCTTTCTTATTTTAACTTTTGAAATAACATAATCTCGGCTCTCTCTGTCTTTTTCAGTCTCTCTCTCTCTCTCTCTTGCTCTCTATATCTTCCTCTTTTCTTTCTTCAACCCTTCCCTCCGGTCTGTCTGGTTTCCCCAATAAACTCTTTCCCTTACTCTGGTGTTCGGTGTGTTTTGTGGCGGCCTTATATTGGTGCTGTAACTTGGATCCAGGTTCCCCAATGACTTTGCTTTCCTTTCAGGGATCTCTGAGCAGCCTTGGGGTCCTGGATTTCTGCAGTCACAAAACACACCCCTGGAACTCCTTCCACACCACTGAACACTTTGTGATCTCCATCCACATATCAACCTTCCAAATTCAGAGGTTCAGTGAAGGCAAAATTTTATTTAACTTAATGGCCATTGTGTCTGACAGAAAAATGATATATGAACAGAAGATAGCAGAGTTACAAAGACAGCTTGCAGAGGAGGAACCCACGGATACAGATCAAGGTAGTGATATGCTAAGTGCTATTCAATCAGAAGTTGCCAAAAACCAGATGATTATTGAAGAGGAAGTACAGAAATTAAAAGATACAGGATTGAAAATATCAGAAGCAAGCATAATTATCTGCCTTTTATTATGGAATTGTTAAAGACCTAGCAGAACACCAACAATTAATACCACCAGTAGAAAAGGCAAAAAGACAAACAGAATACAAAGAAAGCTCAGGAAACGAAATGAAGGAGATTCTTTGACTGTGTCCATGTTTCCGCTTCTTACGCTGATGTTCATGGAAACCATTAAGTATACAGAACTTTGAGCATCATCCTAATTGACTCAGTGCACATTTGGCAATAGCGTGAGTCTGTCTTGTCTTTAGTGCATGGATTCATAAATTTTTCCCTACCTGCATCATGTGCATGTAGTACACATTAAATAAAAATGATAATAAGAAAAATAATAACATACTCTCAATTTACTTTATAATCACAAGCTTAATCCTCCACCAAATAAAGAATTAGAATTCAACAAGTAGTAAATAGAGAGACTACTGTTCCTTAAGAGTAAAGACAGGTGATACAATCAAACTTCAATCAAACTTCACTTTTTTTGACAGGCAGAGTTAAACAGTGAGAGAGAGAGAGACAGAGAGAAAGTTCTTCCTTTTTTCCGTTGGTTCACCCCCCAAATGGCCGCTACAGCCAGAGCACTGCACCTATCTGAAGCCACGAGGCAGGTGCTTCCTCCTGGTCTCCCATGCAGGTATAGGGCCTAAGCACTTGGGCCATCCTCCACTGCCTTCCTGGGCCACAGCAGAGAGCTGGACTGGAAGAAGAGCAACCAGGACAGAATCCAGTGCCCCGACCAGGACTAGAACCCAGGGTGCTGGCACTGCAGGTAGAGGATTAACCTAGTGAGCCATGGCTGGCCTCAAGATGTCAATTTCATTCATATATATAACATTTTTGGACTCTGTATATTAGTTATCACAAATCAAAGAAAACATACAATATTTGCCTTTTGGGTGCTGGCTTATTTTGCTAAGCACAAATGGCCTCCAGTTGCATCCCTTTTGTTTTGAAAGACAGGAATTCATTCTTTTATATGGCTGACTAGTATTTCAATATGTGTGTGTGTGTGTGTGTGTGTGTGTGTGTATCACATTTTATTTATCCTGTCTATAAAGAAATCAGCTGATAGACATCTGAGTTGAGTCCATAATTTACTATTGTGAATTGAGCTGCTATAAACATACAGATAACCCTTTCATATGCTGATTTCATTTCCTTTGGGTAAATTCCAAAAACTGGGATGTCTGTGTCATATGGTTAATCTGTTTGTCTGAGATTTGAAAAATCTCCATACTGTCTTCCATAATGGTTGTACTAGTTTATATTCCAACCAACAAGGCATTAGGGTACATTTTTTTTCTACATCCTCTCCAGTATTAATTATTTTTTGATTTTTAGATGACAGCCATTTTAACTGGAGTGAGGCAAAACTTCATTATGGTTTTTATTTGTATTTCTCTGATGGCTAATGATCCTGAACATCTTTTCATGTGTTTGTTTGTCATTTGTATTTCATCCTTTAAAAAATGCCTCTTTGTATCCTTAGCCCATTTCTTAACTAGATTAGTTTATTGTTACTGAGTTTCTTGAGTTCCTTATATATTCTAGATATTAATCCTTTATCAGATGTGTAGTTTGCCAATATTTTCTCTCATTGTGTCAGTTGTCTCTGTGCTTTGAGTGCTTTTAGCATGATGAAATCACATTTGTCTTTTTTGTTCTTATTGCCTTAGCTTCTGGGGTGTTATCAAAGAGATTTTGACCTATGCCAACGTCTCGCAGTGTTTCTACTATGCTTTTCTCTATTAATTTTTGATTTCAGTTCTTAGGTTTAGATCTTTGATCCATTGTAACAATAGTGATTTTTCTTCCTTAAAGAGTCATGATATCTGGACAACACATTAAGGACAGATCCCTCATGAGACGTAAGTACACAGTGACTCCTGATGTTGATTTAGCAATTTGACACTCTTGTTTATGGTGTCAGTAATCTCCCTAGACTCTAGTCATGAGTTGCCGAGGATATGGAAGCCTTTAAGGTTTGCCAACTTCGATCTTATTCCGACAGGGTCATAGTCAAAGTGGAAGTTCTTTCCTCCCTTCAGAGAAAGGTACCTCCTTCTTTGATGGTCCCATTCTTTCCACTGGGATCTCACTCACAGAGATCTTTCATTTAGATCTTCTTTTTTTTCCAGAGTGTCTTGGCTTTCCATGCATAAAATACTTTCATGGGCTCTTGAGCCAGATCCGAATGCCTTAAGGGCTGATTCTGAGGCCAGAGTGCTATTTAGGACATCTGCTATTCTCTGAGTCTGCTGTGTATCTCGCTTCCCATGTTGGATCATTCTCTCCCTTTTTGATTCTCTCAGCTAGTATTAGCAGACACTAGTCTTATTTATGTGATCCCTTTGACTCTTAGACCTATCAGTGTGATCAACTGTGAACAGAAATTGATCACTTGGACTAGTGAGATGGCCTTGGTACATGCCACCTTGATGGGATTGTATTGGAATCCCCTGGCACGTTTCTAACTCCATCATTTGGGGCAAGTCCGATTGAGCATGTCCCAAATTGTACATCTCCTCCCTCTCTTATTCCCACTCTTATATTTCACAGGGATCACTTTTCAGTTAAAATTTAAACACCTAAGAATATTTGTGTGTTAATTATAGAGTTCAACCACTAGTACTAGAAAAAATACTAAAACGGATGTACAACATACTAAAACATTGTACAACAACCGTTAGCACAAGATATCTGAAGAAATGAACAAAGGCATCATCATTTTTCATAATAATTTAGTAAGGAAATCATCCAATGATTATGTGGAGTTTTGATCTAAAGTGGTCAATTAGCTTATGACAATCTTCCCAATAAGAATCCTTCTGGGTTCAGGTGTCAGATATGTCGTGCAGAGTTAAAGTTCCCCAACTCCAAATTTCAGAGGAAATTGGAGAAGATGACCACCAAGGTAGTCTTGCACAGTAAATAAGGGAAAGAAAACGCAATTAACTATACTATATAACTAGTGCAGTCTTTAACATATTCCAAAATATTAGGTAATAGATATTACCAGGAATGTTAGCTAATGAAGAGGGAACAAACAAACAAATAATGAGAACCCAAAGTAAAACTGAATGAGATAAACCTTATACTGCTGTTGTGTACTCAGAGGATCCCTTTTTAGATATTCTGTTTATCCTTCCTTCCTTTTGAACTGATAGAATCTCATACCATGCAGTGGTTATTAATGCTGTTCATTAATTGTTCATACATTGTCACTTTCCAGCCACTAAATTGGATTACATTTCTTTTTAAAAAATATTTTATTTATTTATTTATTTGACAGGTAGAGTTGCAGAAAGTGAGAGAGAGAGACAAAGAGAAAGGTCTTCCTTCCATTAGTTCACTCCCCAAATGGCCTCAACAGCTGGAGCTACGCCAATCTGAAGCCAGGAGCCAGGTGATTCTTCCTGGTCTTCCATGCAGGTGCAGGGGCCCAAGGACTTGGGCCATCCTCCACTGCCCTCCCATGCCATAGCAGAGAGCTGGAGTGGAAGAGGAGCAACCGGGACAGAACCCCGTGCCCATATGGGATGCCGGCGCCACAGGTGGAGGATTAACCTAGTGCGCCCTGGCGCCAGCCCTGGATTACATTTCTTGAATCCTCTTGTTTGGCTGGAACAAGTGACACTGCTGTCCAATCAGTAATGAGCAAAAGTAATGTTTCATTTCCAGTAAGGTAATTTAATTGATAATGCAAAGGCCCTCCAGAGCTTTCTTTTTCCTTTACTTATGACAACTTTTGATTTCCAGATAGTGGCTCCTCCATCAGGACGGAATGCAATGATGATGAGCAGAGTGGATGCCCAGCCAGCCAGAGATTGACAAGTATTGTAAATAAGTTATACACAATGGTTGTTTTAAGCCAGTGGTATATGGCATTGTTGAAGCAGTGCATCTCAGAAATCACCAAGTCTGCTTGTCCCTGCACAGGCCTTTCAAGGCATAATTATTTCAGGAAAGGTCTCTGGGGTGCCCTTCACAGACTGGCCACCCAAAGCCACCTCAGAATGCTAATTGTTTTCTGGGGGAAATGCTGTACAGCTGCAGCTGTGGCTCAAGCAGCACTTCAAGCCATCCGCAGATATTTGTGGCACCCACGTGACACTGGATTTGCAGACATGCAGAATGCAAGCATTATGGGGTCACAGTGGCTTCCACTGAGATTTCAAAGGAAACTATTAGGCTAGGCAGAAGTTTGTTCCAGGGCTAGATGGAGCTCCTGAAGATCACCTATGATCCAGGATGCCTAATTGTGGGAGCAGAACTTCAGGCGAGACCCCAAACAGAGCTATCAGAATCAGAAACTGCACACTCAGAAAAGCTGCAGTTATTAGCATGCTCCTTAAGAGTAGCCACATGGCCCAGCAAAGCCATAGGAGCCAGGAGGCCTGAGGCATGGAGTCTCACTCCCTGAAGCAGTATGCAGATAATGCCAGAATTGGAGCTTTAAAAATGTAATGTCTTGGGGCCGGCGCAATGGGTTAAAGCCCTGGCCTGAAACACTGGCATCCCATATAGGTGCTGGTTTAGTCCCAGCTGCTCCTTTTCTGATCCAGCTCTCTGCTATGGCCTGGGAAAGCAGTAGAAGATGACCTAAGTCTTGGGCCCCCTGTACCCACATGTGAGAACCGGAAGAAGCTCCTGGCTCCTAATTTGTATGGGTGTAGCTCCAGCAGTGCTGCTATCTGGGGAGTGAACCAGCAGATGGAAAACATCTCTCTCTGTGTCTACCTCTCTCTGTAACTCAGTCTTTCACTTAAATAATAGAAATCTAACAAACTTGTGTCTTGGGGCTGGCATTGTGGCACAGTGGGTCAAGCCATGACCTGGGATGCCAGCCTTCCATAAGAGCACTGTTTTGAGTTCTGAATGCTCCACTTCTAATACAGCATCCTAATGTCTCAGGGAAAGCAGAGCAACATGGCTTAAGTACTTAGGCTCCTGGTACCCATATGGGAGAGTCTGATGGAGTTTCTGGCTTCAGTGTGGCCTAAACTCAACTGTCACTACCTTTTAGGGCAGTGAACCAGGAGATGGAAGTTTCTCTCTCTCTCTCTTTCTCTCTCTCTCCTTCTGGAACTTTGCCTTTCAAATAAATAAAATAAATCTTTAGAAAAAAAGATCCAGTATCTGTCTTGATGTGTTTCAATCTTATTTTGGTCTGATTACTACTTTCCACTTGCATGTTTCTTCCAGTTAGTAAGGTACCTTGTGATTGTCCCACCATTGTGTCTTTAAAGTATGTGGCTTATTTCTTTAAATTTAGAGACTTACAGTTGAAGATGAGACTTTGTTGTTGGGCTCTTGAGTGATGCTTCAACATGTTTAGACTTTGGGACTATTGAGGAATGAATGAAAGTATTTTGTGATGTGATGCAGTCATGAATTGGAACAGGGGCAGAATAACTTGATATGTGTATGTTTGGAGGGTATCCCTGAAGACTTCACTATTGGAAGCATTTTACCCATTGTGGCAGTATTGAGAGCAGCAGGACATTTAAGAAGCAAGACCTGGTGAGAGATCACAGTACCAAGGAAGGCCCTTACCCCGGCTTCCTCTGTTGCCATATTACTCCTGCTCTTGTGCTGTTATCTGTCAGGAGGTGATGACGTTAAAGCTGTCCTCACCAGAGCTGGCACTAGTGTTTGTATTTTCAGCCTCCAAAACTGTGAACCCCATAAAACTCTTTCCTTTGTAATTCCCAGTCTCAGGTATTGCATTGCAGTAAAGAAAAACAGACTATCATGCCTGGGTTCCTAGCACAGCCCATCTTCCTTCCACCCGCACTGTTCTACTATTACATGCCAACTTTGTACCTCATGGTATATATATTTTACATTAAGTTCTTTGTAGTATATTTTCAAAATATATTCAAACTACTCTGGTGTTCAGATTATTTTTATGTCTTTAAAGAGATATAAGTAGACTTCAGGTGCCAGAAAATAACTGACAAGGCATCATTATTTTCTTCATTCAGTATTGGATCTTTGATGGGAAGTCCTTCCTAGGGTGCATCATCTTAGAAATGAGAGCACAAACATGGAAATATGAGTATAGAAGAGTGATAATATGAACAGAATTGGGACATATTTTTTAGTTGAAGAAATTTTTGAATACCATCATACCTTTAAGCAAGAGGAAAGTGTGTGTGTGTGTGCAGAGTAAGGTATGGTTACACCCAAGAACCCTTTACTATTAATCAATCAACAAGACAAAGATTTTAATAGTAATTTATTTATTTGAAAGATAGAATGACAGAGATAGAGAGAGAGGGATTAAGGAAGGGGGGGACAAAGAGAGAACATCTTCAATCTGCTGTGCACAGCCCATGTTTGCTACAGCTGGGTCAGGCTGAAGCCAAGAACCAGGGACCCCATCCTGGTCTTCCTGTGGGTGGCAGGGGCCCAAGCATTTGGATTGTCTTCTGCTGCTTTTCCAAGTGCTTTGCTGGAGAGCAGAACCACAAGTGGAGCAGCAGCCAAGACTAAATCCTAAACTCAGATTGGCATCACATATGGCAGCTTAACCTGCTGTGTCATAACGCTGGCCCCAAAAAAGCAGAATGCATGAATCTTTTATGCTGTTTGAGCTTACTAAACAGGGTGTCCTTTCAAGTACTGTGATTATCTGAAGGAGAAAAAAGAAAAATAAAGATATGCAAATCTTTCAAATGTAGAAAACCTTGGTTAGCACAATGTGGATGCCAGGGGGAAATCTATGTTTGCCTCATTGCTGAAATAGGTCTCTTTTAAGGCTCCCAGGATGTCAATATTGTGATCTAAATCAGGCAAATACATGAGTAATAGTGAAAAACTAGATAGGGCGTGTGAGCCTTGGAGGATGCTATATGATTAATGATAGGGTCCCTGGGATTGGTGGAAAATGTCATTAGTAAGGGACTGTCAAACAGCCCAGAGATCAGACCATATATTACCCTGTCCTTTGACAATACCATCTAGAAACCCATCTTGCAGAAATGAAGCAATTTTGCTTAAAGCAACTAAGTAAGGAAACCATGGGATAATTACTATGGTAAGGTTTCTCATTCGAGACAGAGGTCTCAATTTCAGTGGTGTCATTTTCTAATACAGGTTGAGTATTCTATATCCAAATTTCTTGGGACCAGAAGTGCTTCAGAATAAAGTTTATTTTTTCAGATCTTTGAATATTTTCATATACACAATGAGATATTATCTGGGCTGGATCTAAATCTAAGCATAGAATTCGTTTTTGTTTCATATGTAATTTGTACACATATCCTGAAGGTAATTTTACACAGTATTGCTGATATGCCTGTATTTGAATGCAGCCTGTTAAATGAGGTCAGATGTGGAATGTTCCAGTTGTGGCATAAGTAGGCACTCAAAAAAGATTGTTTTTTGACAGGCAGAGTGGACAGTGAGAGAGAGAGAGACAGAGAGAAAGGTCTTCCTTTTTTCCGTTGGTTCACCCACCAAATGGCCACTACAGCCAGCGCGCTGTGTCGATCCAAAACCAGAAGCCAGGTGCTTCTCCTGGTCTCCCATGTGGGTGCAGGAACAAAGCACTTGGGCCATCCTTCACTGCACTCCCGGGCCACAGCAGAGATCTGGACTGGAAGAGGGGCAACCGGGACAGAATCCTGTGCCCCTACCGGGACTGCCAGTGCTGCAGGCGGAGGATTAGCCTATTGAGCTGCGGCACTGGCCTCAAAAAAGTTTTAAGTTGTGGAGACTCTCTGATTTCATGTCTTTATGTTAAGGATATTGTACTAAAATATTAAGCCACGCTATTCACTCAACAACTACTTATTAAGTACTTGCTATATTTTGAACTATATGTGCTAGGCTATGGGAACACCTTGTGGAACCAAATGAACAAGAATCATGGTTTTTACCCTCCTGAAACTCACAGAAAATATAGGGAGACAAAAATCAAAGATTCAGCAAATACATGGACTATGTCAGCTGTGATACACACTTCTAAGGACAGCATATTTTGGGGGGACTAACTAGTCAGACCCTTATCAATAAAACAGTAGTGATGTTGAAACACATCTCTAAGGATTATTGTGAAGTTTAAAAGACACAGTATACTGTACATACACAGCTGCCATAAAATACAGGCTGCACCGCATTTTATCTTTCTGTTTTATTTATTCTTCTAAATGTATGGAAATAAAATGCATTAATTGCCATATAGTTTTTCCTCCTTACTGCTGGATTCTGACCTATCATTAATGAATATCCTTTAACAATAAGAAATGTTCTAATGGCCAGAGATGTTCTAAACACTGATCTCAACAAAGGGATTTGCTCTCATTCCCACTCAAAACTGTATTTTTTAAATTTAAATATATAAAATTGTCATTTAGCAAACTCATTTTCCCATCCTCCTATAGAACAGAATTTGTGTTTTTCTGAAAATGTATATGGAGGATACATGTGAAAGAATTTTTTAACAAAAGATTATCACAATTACGTTTAGCAAATATAGTATCCAAGACAATATAGACATTTTAAAATAACCTTCAATGTAGGAAGATAGAAACTGTGTGGAAGATATAAAAATTAAATTATAAAATATGTAACAAAGCTCATTGGTAGAAAAAGAATCCTCATTTAAGTGTTATCTATTCTCTTGAAGGTGCGTGAATAATGCAATGAACAAATGAGAAAGATTAATAACTCACTTTTCAAGATTTCACAGATACTTCTTGGGCAGTCGGCAAGAATTAAAAAGTAAAAAAAGCAGTTGCCTTTTTAAAGAGATCTCCTTGGCTGAGGGTATTTCTCACAGATACTAAGATGCCACATAGGACATCTGCATCTCATATTGGAAACCCTGGGTTTGAGTTCTGTTCTGCTTCGAGTTCCAGCTTCCTGCTAATGTGCACCCTGGGAAGTAGCAGGTGATGGCTCAAGTAATTGGGTCCCTGTCACCTACATGGGAGACCCAGATTGAATTTGAGGTTCCTGGCTTTTTTTTTTCTTGGTCTGCCTTATATCCAGCTGTTGCAAGAATTTTGGGAAGGAACCAACAGATTGGCTCGCTCACTCTCCCTCCCTCCCTCCCTCCCTCCCTCCGTCTCCTTGTCTCTCTTCATCTCAAATAATTAGATGCAATTTTCACTTTTAATTTTGGAGAAGGGTAGAAGTTGTATTATGTTGGTCATAATGTGAAAATGCAGTTAAGAAGTTGATGGGTGGAGGTAGTCTGGGAAACAGTGAACTTCAGTGTTCTTTGATTGAGGTAGAAGGAAATAACATTCAGTGTATATTCATCATAGCCTGATCCCTTACATGGCAATTACAATAGGTATAAAAACCAAATCTGAAAACCACATCATATCCATATCTTACTCAATCTAAAATCTAAGAAGAATCTGAAATATGAGGCCTATAGACTTCTGGTCATGTGAAACACTTAGGAAATAATTGAGCCTTAAAAGAATGTGTGCTTCTGTAATGGGGAAACAGTAACTAACCTAAAAGAGCCCTAAAGATTTGTATTTTCTATAGAAGTGTTCCCAAAGTGGGGATGTGGAAGTTGGAAAGAGTCTCTCTCTCTATCCCTCCCTCCCTCTCTCCCTCTCCCTCTTCCTCTCCTTCTCCCTGTCCTGGTATTTGTGGTTGTATGTCATAAAACAGACTCTTAATGGAAAGGAACTGTTGGAATGTAGGAGAATTGGGGATAAAACAGTATGAGACAATGGAGTCATATTCATTACTCTCTGTCCTTCAGACAAGATAGAATCATTTAGGCTGGTAGAGAAAAATAAGATTCAGAGAAAATGTGAGTCCAGAGATGGGGGTAAATCTTAGAGGAAGGGCCCTGGGTTCATTCCCTGGATCACACCCAGGGATGTAATAAACCATCAGATACTTTTGTAGGATTGGAAAGGAAAATGTGAGCCTTGTACTGGGAAGCAAGAGCCTTTGGAGAAGAAAGAAGGGATCAGATCTAACCTGTACCCAGGCAAAAAAAAAAGTATGCATTATGTGTCAAAAATTTAATATCAGCAACTATACTCTTGGAGGGTTTCCAAGATGATGGATTAGGGAGGGAGCTTACTGCTATCGTCTAGGGGGAAATAGTTAAAAAAGTGGAGAGAGTGAGATATCAGGAAAGAGTTATAGGGAAAATTGTAGATGAAACTCCATTCAAATTGCATTGTGGACCTACGTGGAGAGTGTTGACGTGGATAACTCATGACTCCAGCAGCTGAGAGCCTCAACATCAGCTTTGGAGTGTGGTGGGACCAGACTTCAGCAGAACAAGCCACTGGGGATAAAGCTGCAGAAACAGCTTGGAGTGAGTCTATCTTGGAGCCCTGGGGGGGACAGTGTACCTGTCAACTTAGAGGAAAATAAGAGGGGGGCACATTTCTCTCTCCCCAGTCACTTGGCACTAGTGTTCTGTAACTAGATGAGAAAGGGTGGGTGCCATTTTGGACATACATAACAGCTGCATGCACCCAGCCACCAGGTGAGAGGAGACTCATGAATCTGGCTGGAAGAACTAATAGGGGCTGGGTGCTCATGACTGTGGGAGTCTGTATGCCAGGAACATGAAAACACTGTGACTGTTTGGAAGGGGGCAGGGTGTGGCTGGAACTTTGGAGAGTCACTGTGGGTGGCTCTGCATGCCCTGGGCTCCCTGATTCTCTGATGAGGGTCATTGCTGAGTGATCCATGCTCATACTGAGGACCATATGGATCCTTTGTATGGCTCTTGTGGCAGTGGGGACAAATATTACACCTGCTGGGGCTGGTGCCCAAACAGTCTCTATTGAATAGAGGAGGTAAGCGTGAGACTTCACCAACAGCAGAAAAACCTCCTCTTTGATTAAAAAAATTGCCATACCTACCTTGGGTGTCACCTTGGACACTTCCCTTACCCTGGAGCATCAAACAGAGCTCCCTGACAACACCTGGCACATGGCTCTGGGAATTCACTAAAAGAGCAGTTCCTCCACTAAGCCACAGAGACATAGTCCAATGATAAAAGACATCACAGGAAAAAAAAAAAAAGGATCTCCACAAATACCTAATAATAAACAGCAATTAAAGCAACAAGAATAAGGAAGACAATATGACACCCCCAGAAGAAAACAAAACTGAAATACTAGAAAGTCAAGATGAAGAGATTGAAGAAAAGCCAGGGGGTTGGCATTGTGGCATAGTGGGTACAGCCACTGTCTGCAGTGCTGGCATCCTATATGGGTGCCAGTTCTAGTCCCAGCAGCTTCACTTCAGATCCAACTCTCTGCTATGGCCTGGGAAGGCAGGAGAAGATGGCCTAAGTCCTTGGGCTCCTGCACCCATGTAGGAGACCCAGAAGAAGCTCCTAGCTCCTGGCTTCAAATCAGCCTACTTCCATCTGTTGTGGCCATTTGGGGAGTGAACCAGCATATGGAAGACCCCTCTCTCTATGTCTCTGCCTCTACCTCTCTATAACTCTGACTATCAAATAAATAAATAAATCTTTTTAAAAAAGGCCAGAAATTGAATTTTAAAAGCTGACCATTGGATTGCTTAGAGGTATTCAGAAGCAAATCCATGAATTAAAGCAATCCATGGAGACTGAACAGCATGCTCCTGAATGAACAGTGGGTCATTGAAGAAATCAAAAGAGAAATCAAAATATTTCTTGAATGAAGGTGACAATACAACATATCAAGCTTATTAAGTACAGCAAAACCAGATTTAAGAGGAAAGGTTATAGCAATTTGTGCCCACATCAAGAAATTGCAGACAGCAAATAAATGAGCTGTCAATGCATCTCAAATACCTAGCAAACCAAACCCAAAATTAGTAGGAGAAAAGAAATAATTAAAATCTGAGAAACAATAAACAAAATAGAAACAAAAAATATAAAAGACCTGTGAAAAAAAGAGCTTGTTTTTTGAAAAAATAAACAAAACTGACACATCTATGGCCCAACTAACAAAAAAAGGAGGGAGAACACTCAAACCAATAAAAATCAGAGATGAAAAAGGAAATGTAACAACAAACAAAACAGAAATAAAAAGAATCATCACAAATTATTACAAAGAGCTGTATGCCCACAAATCAGGAAACCTAGAAGAATTGGAAAGAATTCTGCACACATACAACCTACCTAAATGGATTCGTGACAACATAGAAAACCTAAAAAGACCAATAACCAGGATGAAACCTGAATCAGTAATAATGACCCTCCCAACAAAGAAAAACCCCAGACCGAATGGCTTCATTGCTAATTTCTACCAGACATTTCAGGAATGACTAACTCCAATTCTTAAGTTATTCAAGACAATTAAAATGGAGGGAATCCTCCCAAACTCCTTCTGTGAAGACAGCATCACCTTAATTCCTACACCTTAAAAAGGTGTACCAAGGCCATCTCATTAGTCCAAGTGATCAATTTCAGCTCACAATTGATCACACTGATAGGTCTAAGAGCCAAAGGGATCACACAAACAAGACTAGTGTCTGCTAATACTAACTGATAGAATGAAAAAGGAAGAGAATGATCCAACATGGGAAGCAGGATACACAGCAGACTCATAGAATGGCAGATGTCCTAAATAGCACTCTGGCCTCAGAATCAGCCCTTAAGGCATTCGGATCTGGCTCAAGAGCCCATGAGAATATTTTAGGCATGGAAAGCTAAGACACTCTGGAAAAAACAGAAGACCTAAATGAAAGATCTCTGCGAGTGAGATCCCAGTGGAAAGAACGGGGCCATCAAAGAAGGAGGTACCTTTCTCTGAAGGGAGGAGAGAACTTCCACTTTGACTATGGCCCTGTGGGAATAAGATCGAAGTCGGCTAACCCTAAAGGCTTCCATAGCCTCGGCAACTCATGACCAGAGCCTAGGGAGATTACTGACGCCATAAACAAGAGTGTCAAATTGTTAAATCAACATCAGGAGTCACTGTGTACTTGCGTCTCATGGGGGATCTGTCCTTAGTGTGTTATCCAATCTGAAGTGATGCTATTACTAGTACTGAAACAGTATTTTTACACTTTGTGTTTCTGTGTGGGTGCAAACTGATGAAAACCTTACATAGTATATATTGAATCGATCTTCTTTATATAAAGATAATTGCAAATGAAAAAAAAAAATCTTGGTGTTAAACTGGAAATTGCATAGACAATTAATCAATTTTTTAAAAAAAAAAATCATGTAGGATCTCTGTCCTTAATGTGCTGTACATTGTGAATTAATACTATAACTAGTACTCCAACAGTATTATCATTTTGTGTCTCTATGCGAGGGCAAACCGTTGAAATCTTTACGTAATACGTACTAAATTGATCTCCTGTGTATAAAAAGAATTGAAAATGAATCTTGATGTGAATGGAAGGGGAGAGGGAGCGGGAAAAGGGGAGGGTGGGGGGAGGGAGGGAAGTTGTGTGTGGGGGGAGCCATTGTGGTCCATGAGCTGTTCTTTGGAAATTTATATTCTTTAAATAAAAGCTTTATAAAAAAAAATAAAAAAAAAAAAATAAAAAATAAAAAGAAATGAAGATAAAAAAAAAAAAAAAAGGTACAACAAAGAGAACCGTAGAGCAATTTCCCAGGTGGACACAGATGCAAAAATTCTCAACATATTATTAGTCAATTGAATCCAACAACATATCAGAAAGATCATTCACCTAGACCAAGTGGGGATTGTCCCTGATACGGAAAGATGGCTCAACTTTCACAAAGCAGTCAATGTGTTGCATTACATTAACAAATTAAAGAACAAAAATCATATAATTATCTCAATAGATACTGAGAAAGGATTTGATAAAATGCAACACTCTTTCATGATGAAAATTTAAGCAATTGTGTATAGATGGAAAATACCTCAACACAATCAGGGACATTTATGACAAACCCATGGCCAGCATTCTATTGAATAAGGAAATGTTGAAAGCATTCCCACTAAGAATTGGAACCGGAGCCAACTCTAACCATTGGTATTCAATATAGTTCTGGAAGTTTTATCGAGAGCTATATAAGAAACAAAAATGAAATCAAAGGGATACAAATTGGGAAAGAGGAAGTCAAACTAATCCTATTTTCAGGTGACATGATTTTATATATGAGATCCAAAAGACTCCACTAAGAAGCTATTTGAACTCATAGAAGATTTTGGTAAAGTGGCAGGATACAAAATCAACCTCTCACCATGTAAGGGAGCAAAGCGACCATTTACATGTTGGCCAAGCAGAGTCCCTGTTCTAGCGTGCCACTAGTAAGGGGTTCCGATCACTCCTTGAACATGATGTTCCAAAAAATATATATCGTAGATTATTGGTATGGAATGCTGAGTGAGGATAATATACTTTGGTGTCATCTGCACTTTTCTATCTCCCTTGTGGGCTTCAGTGCACATCTTGATGGCACAGGAAGTGAAAGAGTTTCGAGAGATGTCTCAAACTTGAGAGAGAAGAACTGAAGGATGCTTTTATCTCTGTCCTTCATTCCATACGGGAACCAAACCATCTATAGTATGCATTCTCTTGGAATGCATCCTTAGACGTTGGGATTATTTGAGCCCCAGAGCTTAAAGAAAAATGCCTATCTTTTACTGCACCACAAATTTGGCATACAAGCTAGAAGATGAAGACAGCTAGCCTAATTGGGTTGAGGGCCCTTATGTCCAGGCTTTCATTTTTTTTTTTTCGATTAATTTATTTATTTGAAAGTCAGAGTTACACACAGTGAGAAGCAGAGGTAGAGAGAGAGAAGTCTTCCATCTGCTGGTTTACTCCACAGATGACTGAAATGCCTGGAGCTGCACAAATCTGAAGGCAGGAGCCAGGAGCTTCTTCTGGGTGTCCCACATGGGCACAGGTGCCCAAGGACTTGGGCCATCTTCTACTGCTTTCTCAGGCCATAGCAGAGAGCTGGATCAGAAGTGGAGCAGCTAGAACTCAAACCAACACCCATATGGGATGCCGGCACTAAAGGCGGCGGCTTTACCTACTAAGCCACAGTGTAGGCCCCTTTGTCCAGACTTTCTTTGTGCTAAACTATCTCTTATAGACCAGGGGCCCAGGAAAATATTTCTGCCTTCTTAGAATATCTAAGGGAGAATTTAAAGAAATGCACTCCATTAGATCCAGACTCTGCAAAAGGACTGATGATTTTAAAAGTCAGATTCCTAACTCAGTCTGCCCTAAGCTTTAGGAGAAAGCCACAGAGACTTACAATGGTACCTGAAAGCACCCAGATAACCTCTTAAAGGTGGCCACACTGGTCTTTCATCACAGAGATCAGGAGAAACCCCAACAGCAGGAACAAATGGATCAAAGGAAGGGTACACTTTCCTGGTGACAGCTCAGCTCCAGCAAGACCCTAAGGGACCGCTTAATGGCTTTTGCTGTATAGGCAGGGGACATTTCACCAAGGATTTCTGAAAAGGATCTCCAGGGCCATGTCTTATCTGAGGAGCAGATCATTGGAGATTTGACTGGAACTGAAAGCCAAGAACTCTAGTACTGGGCATTTCCAATAGATCACTCATATATAATTGAAGAGGCCCAGGGCTCTTCCCACAGCCTCTGGTGACATCATATCAGCACCTAGATGCCCCGTGTGGATCTCACATTGGAAGAAAAGCCTATACATTTTCCTCTGGACACAGGAAAGCAACATTCTCTTTTCTTCACTTTAGCCTTGACTCCCTCTCTTCTCATACAGTGACCATAAATGATGTTTCATGAGCCCCACAAGTTAGCTATTTCATCCAATTTTTGAGCAGTGGCTGGAATGATCTAATAGTTACTCACCCCTTTTTGACCATACCATAGAGCTCAGAACCTTTAGTTGGTAGAAATCTCCTGGTCTAGATGAAGACACCTGTTCTTTTAGAAGCAGGGGACTATATGCTTCCCTCCTACAAAGATGACTAGTGTCCAGGGAGAAGTTGCTCAGGCTATGACAGCTCACCCTGTCCAGGTTCATCTTAAAGACTTGTCCTCTTTTCCCCATTAGAGACAATATCCATTAAAGCCACAAACTCAAAAAGGACTAAGAAATACAGTAGATAATCTCAAGGTGTGGAGACATTTAAGCCAGGAGATAGTCCCTGCCACATTCCAATTCTAGAGATTCAAAAGCCAAATGGAAAAATAGACTAGTACAGGAGCTCCACCTCATTAATGAAGTGGTGGAAGCCAAACATGTATTCCTAATCCTGATGCCTTGCAGTCTTCCTTGCCATTATTCCTGCTACTCTCCTCATCTCTTCTAAATACTGTCTTACAAGAAGAAAGCAATGTGTCTTGACCACACTCACTAAGGAATATCTCAAAAGAGCCCTAGGCCAATTATACTCTTTCAAAATCTCTAGCAAGGCCCTCCTAACTTTTCCATGTCTGATTTGTCCAGAGTCTGCACACTACTCCTTCTCCATTTCAAATGTCAGTGTGTGTGCCTGTGTCTGTGTGGCGGGCCAGGGGGGTAGTCAGGGGCTCAGGTGTTCCATCAGCAGCCAGGGACCAGCACCTGACTTCAGTCACCCTCACTACTAAAGGATGCCTATGTCTCATTTTCCCTAACTCCTTAGTCAGCATTTTCAAAAGACATTAGTAAGAACTCATCATAACAGGGTACATCTAAACTGCTTTATTTGTTTGTTTATTTTTATCACTGACCAGACTCCCTGCAGGACCATGAAATTTCTCTGTCTACCTACTTATATGCCTTGATAAACTGTAGAGCTGTCTAATCAACACTGGCTAAAATGTATAAAAGTCTATCGAATCCTGTTATACTTCCAAAAATGCTATTAACTATTGAATTGTTGTAATAATGACTAGTTTAAATCTTTTGCCATCTACAATGTGATTATCAAAATATGTACACCTTTCAACAAAGTGTTGTTGGTACTATACTTAAATGTCTTTGTCTTCAGGCTAAATATTTTTCTGAGATTCTTAGGATTTACAACATTTGGTAAAGCATAATTGTGTAAAAAAGCATTTACCTGTTTCCTACTTGGATTAAAAAATTGTTGTAATATTTTCAAAATTCTAAAACAGCTTTAAAGTAACTATGGCATAAAATGATGTAGGTTCATTTAAAAGATTTTTTTTTTCTTAATTTGGAGGTATTGAGGATTGTTTTAAGGTGTGAATTGAAGGAACCAGTAGGTAGGAAAGAAAACTGTGGAGAAAGTGCTAGCATGAGAATGTTTTCTTTCTGATGGAAGGTTAACAGAATTTTTTGACAGAGCAACTGAAGGAATAAGCATGTTGTAGAAGGTTTGTAGAAATTGAATGCTTTGCAAGATTAGTGATATGGTACAAAACTTTGGTTAAAATGCTCAGGTTACTCTGACTAAATGACTTAAACCTCTGACATTTGTTTTACATTTAAAACTCTAAAAGTGGGGCCAGCGCCATGGCTCAATAGACTAATCCTCCACCTTGCAGAGCCGGCACACCAGATTCTGTCCCAGTTGCCCCTCTTCCAGGCCAGCTTTCTGCTGTGGCCTGGAAGTGCAGTGGAGGATGGCCCAAGTGAACCAATGGCAAACAGGAAGACCTTTGTCTCTGTCTCTCTCACTGTCCACATTGCCTATCCAAAAAAAAAAAAAAAAAAACTCTAAAAGTGAGTCTTTGACCTTGAGGCCTATGGCTAGATAACTGGAACTCTCAAAAGATAAGGTTCTTGGTCCGTGCCGTGGCTCACTAGGCTAATCCTCTGTCTACAGCGCCAGCACCCCAGGTTCTAGTCCCTGTTGGGGTGCCTGATTCTGTCCCCGGTTGATCCTCTTCCTGTCCAGCTCTCTGCTGTGGCCCCGGGAAGGCAGTGGAGGATGGCCCAAGTCCTTGGGCCCTGCACCTGCTTGGGAGACCAGGAGGAACCATCTGGCTCCTGGCTTCAGATCGGTGCAGTGCGCTGGCTGTAGCGGCCATTTGGGGGATGAACCTATGGAAAGAAGACCTTTTTCTGTCTCTCTCTCTCTCACTCTCTAACTCTGCCTGTCCAAAAATAAATAAATAAATAAATAAATAAATAAATAAGGTTCTTAATTGGAAGAGTTCTCAATTGGAAATGTTATCCAGGACTAAACTAGATGCCATCAAACTGCAGGTAGTACACCAGACGAAGCCCCTGGGGAAATCTTCATTTTACCAGGGACCCTTAGAATGACCAACAGAAGAACTAAGAATGCTCCCTTTCAGCATAAAGCAGCCAGAGCAGTCAGCACCCCCACACTCCTACAGCAGTTAGGGTCCTCCCTTCTGGATGGGAGAATGTGAGGAGTTAGATGGACTAATAGGCAGTTAGGTTTTGTCCGAGTTGAAATGAGAAAAAGTGGAGTCCCTTTAAAAATTGGACAAAAATGCTTGCTTCTCCCCAGAGGCTGCATTTAGCAAGACAAAAGTGTCTATCCCACCTGTCTGAGTTTCTAGTTCCATCCATCCCATCCTTCTGATGGCTTGCTTATTTGCTTGCTTGCTTTATTGTGAGCAGGCTGGACAAGATCATAATTCCCGACCGTTTGATGGGTTTTGTCCCCACCCTCTGGTTGCTTGCTAGCTGCTGTCCTGTTCCCCTGAATTGTGCTTGAGACACCACTTTGCGAATTTTCTGGGGCTTTCCTCTCTTGGTGCCCCACTCCTGACTGCTGCACAGGAGTTTCTGACATATACTCTTCCTTTACTCACTATCCTGATCACCTGTGATCACTTCTGATCTCTATGTGAGACAAGAACCGAGGTTGCCTTTGTTGCTGCTTCCCCTTCATAATATTACTATGAAAACGGCTCTCTGCAGATGAAGATTCTTGAGATGAGAATTCTGGCTTACTGAGGAATAGGAGAGACCCCAAATCAAATCACAAAGATTTTGTAACAGATACTCAGGAGAGAGACTCATAAATTGTCAGAGAAGAGTAAATAAAGGCAAGATAGAAGCTGGCTCAGCCACCAGAAGCTGCAAGTGACAGAGGACAGACCCTGGTGGAGTTTGTGGAGGGAATGTGGTCCTGTTAACACCTGGAGTTTGGGCTTCTGGCCTTCAGAACTGTGAAAGAACAAGTGTTTAACCCACCAATTAATTTAATACGGCAGCCCTGGGAAACTTACAGAACCCTCCTCCTACATCCTCAACTACGAATCCTTTTCTGGGTAACCTCTAAAGACATAGACTTACCCCAGGTCTCTTCTGCATGAGGTGAAGATTTCATGCACTGGTTTTCAATAGAATTCAAAATAAATGATAATAACACACTGATTGTAAGAAAAAAGAAACAAAATCTGAATTACTCCAGGTTGCCATAATGTGTAATTAAATTTTTATTTGTGCTTTTAATTTAAAGAGTAAAAGTAGGCATGAGTCAACATTTTTGGTAAGTGTATATTTTGGTTCATAACCTAAAGATTTTTATTGAATCTAAATAATTCAAATATTTTGAAATTTTTATAAAAATTATTAAATTACAATAGTGTTGTCACAGACATAAGACATTTTCTAATTTTTTCCACTTTCTTCTAGATTCATTATTGTAATTAAAAATACACATCTGTTACTTTTTTCTTTTTTGCACTATCATTTTTATTATTACTTTCTACTGATATGATTTTGCATACAAAGTCTAATAATGGAATTTTCATCATTATTATTTCAATATTATTATTATTTCAATCTGTACTTCTTTTTTAATTGTTATGTCATTTCCTATTACTAGCAATAATTATCTAATTATCATATATAGAAAAGAGGGTTATTTACTTTTATTTGAAAGGCTGAGAAACAGAGAGAGAGAGAGAGAGAGACCTGTCCATTGGTTTACTTCCCAAATGCCCATAATATACAGGGCAGGATCAAGTGAAAATCAGGGGACTAGAATTCCATTTGGGGCCCCCGTGTGTGGATGGCAGGGATTCAAGTATGGGACCAGCATCCGCTGCCTCCCAGGGGCCCATTAGAAGAAAGCTGATTGGAAAGCAGAGCATTTGCCTGAACCAAGCATTCTTTTTTTATATATATATATATAAAGCTTTTATTTAAAGAATATAAATTTCCAAAGTACAGCTTATGGATTACAATGGCTCCCCCCCACACAACTTTCCTCCCTCCCGCTACCCTCCCCTTTCCCGCTCCCTCTCCCCTTCTGTTCACATCAAGATTCATTTTCAATTCTCGTTATACACAGAAGATCAGTTTAGTACATATTACATAAAGATTTCAACAGTTTGCCCTCACATAGAGACACAAAATGAAAATACTGTTGGAGCACTAGTTATAGTATTAACTCACAATGTACAGCACATTAAGGACAGAGATCCTACATGATTTTTTTTTAAAGAATTGATTAATTATCTATGCAATTTCCAGTTTAACACCAATATTTTTTAATCATTTGCAATTATCTTTATATACAGAAGATCGATTCAATATATACTATGTAAAGATTTCATCAGTTTGCACCCACACAGAAACACAAAGTGTAAAAATACTGTTTCAGTACTAGTAATAGCATTACTTCACATTGGACAACACATTAAGGACAGATCCCACATGAGACGTAAGTACACAGTGACTCCTGAAGTTGATTTAACAATTTGACACTCTTGTTTATGGCGTCAGTAATCTCCCTAGGCTCTAGTCATGAGTTGCCGAGGCTATGGAAGCCTTTAGGGTTCGCTGACTTTGATCTTATTCCGACAGGCTCATAGTCAAAGTGGAAGTTCTCTCCTCCCTTCAGAGAAAGGTACCTCCTTCTTTGATGGCCCCGTTCTTTCCACTGGGATCTCACTCGCACAGATCTTTCATTTAGGTCTTCTTTTTTTTTGTTTTTCAGAGTGTCTTAGCTTTCCATGCCTAAAATATTCTCATGGGCTCTTGAGCCAGATCCGAATGCCTTAAGGGCTGATTCTGAGGCCAGAGTGCTATTTAGGATATCTGCCATTCTATGAGTCTGCTGTGTATCCTGCTTCCCATTTTGGATCATTCTCTCCCTTTTTCATTCTATCAGTTAGTATTAGCAGACACTAGTCTTGTTTGTGTGATCCCTTTGACTCTTAGACCTATCAGTGTGATCAATTGTGAGCTGAAATTGATCACTTGGACTAGTGAGATGGCTTTGGTACATGCCACCTTGATGGGATTGTATTGCGATCCCCTGGCACAATTCTAACTCCATCATTTGGGCCAAGTCTGATTGAGCATGTCCCAAATTGTACATCTCCTCCCTCTCTTATTCCCACTCTTATATTTCACAGGGATCACTTTTCAGTTAAGATTTAAACACCTAAGAATAATTGTGTGTTAATTACAGAGTTCAACCACTAGTACTAGGATAAAAAAAAAAAATACTACCATGGATAAAGTATTACATTGTACAACAACAGTCAGCACAAGAGCTGATCGAGTCACTGTTTCTCATAGTGTCCATTTCACTTCTACAGGTTTCCCCTTTGGTGCTCAGTTAGTCATCGCCAATCAAGGGAAACAAATGATATTTGTCTCTTTGGGACTAGCTTAATTCACTCAGCATGATGTTTTCCAGATTCCTCCATTTTGTTGCAAACGACCGGATTTCATTGTTTTTGACTGTTGTATAGTATTCTGTAGAGTGCATGTCCCATAATTTCCTAATCCAGTCTACTGTTGATGGGCATTTGGGTTGGTTCCAAGTCTTAGCTATTGTGAATTGAGCTGCAATAAACATTACTGTGCCGACGGCTTTTTTGTTTGCCAATTTAATTTCCTTTGCGTAAATTCCAAGGAGTGGGATGGCTGGGTTGAATGGTAGGGTTATATTCAGGTTTCTGAGGAATCTCCAGACTGACTTCCATAGTGGCTTCACCAGTTTGCATTCCCACCAACAGTTGATTAGTGTCCCTTTTTCCCCACATCCTCTCCAGCATCTATTGTTGGTGGATTTCTGAATGTGAGCCATTCTCACCGGGGTGAGGTGAAACCTCATTGAGGTTTTGATTTGCATTTCCCTGATTGCTAGGGATCTTGAACATTTTTTCATGTGTCTGTTGGCCATTTGGATTTCCTCTTTTGAAAAATGTCTATTGAGGTCCTTGGCCCATCTCTTAAGTGGGTTGTTTGTTTTGATGTTATGGAGTTTCTTAATTTCTTTGTAGATTCTGGTTATCAACCCTTTACCTGTTGCATAGTTTGCAAATATATTTTCCCATTCTGTCGGTTTCCTATTCACTTTCCTGACTGTTTCTTTTGCAGTAAAGAAACTTTTCAATTTGATGCAATCCCAGTAGTTAATTTTGGTTTTCAGTGCCTGTGCTTCTGGGGTCTTTTCCAAGAAGTCTTTGCCAGTACCTATGTTTTGCATGGTTTCTCCTATGCTCTCTAATAATTTGATGGTGTCGGGTTGTAGGTTTAAATTTTTAATCCATGTTGAATGAATTTTTGTGTAAGGTGAAAGGTAGGGATCTTGCTTCATGATTCTGCATGTGGAAATCCAGTTTTCCCAGCACCATTTATTAAACAGACTGTCCTTCCTCCAGGGATTGGCTTTGGATCGTTGATCAAATATAAGTTGGCTGTAGGTGTTTGGATTGATTTCTGGTGTTTCTATTCTGTTCCATTGGTCTATCCATCTGTTTATGTACCAGTACCATGCTGTTTTGATAACAACTGCCCTGTAGTATGTCCTGGAATCTGGTGTTGTGATGCCTCCGGCTTTGTTTTTGTTGTACAAGATTGCTTTAGCTATTCGAGGTCTCCTGTGTCTCCATATGAATTTCAGCATCATTTTTTCCAGATCTGAGAAGAAAGCCTTTGGTATCTTGATTGGTATTGCATTGAATCTGTAAATTGCTTTTGGCAGAATGGACATTTTGATGATATTGATTCTTCCAATCCATGAGCATGGGAGATTTCTCCATTTTTTGGTATCCTCTTCTATTTCTTTCTTTAAGGTTGTGTAATTTTAATTGTAGAGATCTTTAATGTCCTTGGTTAAGTTTATTCCAAGGTATTTGATTGTTTTTGTAGCTATTGTGAATGGGATTGATCTTAGCAGTGCTTCCTCAGCCGTGGCATTGCCTGTTATACAAAGGCTGTTGATTTTTGTGCATTGATTTTATATCCTCCTACTTTGCCAAACTCTTCTATGAGTTCCAATAGTCTCTTAGTAGAGTTCTTTGGGTCCCCTAAATAAAGAATCATGTTGTCTGCAAAGAGGGATAGTTTGAGTTCTTCCTTCCCAATTTGTATCCCTTTAATTTCTTTTTCTTGCCTAATAGCTCTGGCTAAGACTTCCAGCACTATATTGAATAACAGTGGTGAGAGTGGGCATCCCTGTCTGGTACCAGATCTCAGTGGAAATGCTTCCAACTTTTCCCCATTCAATAGGATATTGGCCGTGGGTTTTTCATAAATTGCTTTGATTGTATTGAGGAATGTGCCTTTTATACCCAGTTTGCTTAGGGTTTTCATCATCAAAGTGTGTTGAATTTTATCGAATGCTTTCTCTGCATCTAGTGAGATAATCATATGGTTTTTCTTCTGCAGTTTGTTAATGTGGTGTATCACGTTAATTGTTTTGCGAATATTGAACCATCCCTGCATACCAGGGATGAATCCCACTTGGTCTGGGTGGATGATCTTTCTGATGTGTTGTTGCAGTCTATTGGCCAGAATTTTATTGAGGATTTTTGCATCTATGTTCATGAGGGATATTGGTCTGTAATTCTCTTTCAATGCTGCATCTTTTTCTGGCTTAGGAATTAAGGTGATGCTGGCTTCATAGAAAGAATTTGGGAGAATTCCCTCTTTTTCGATCGTTCTGAATAGTTTGAGAAGAATTGGGGTTAGTTCTTCTTTAAATGTCTGGTAGAATTCAGCGGTGAATCCATCCGGTCCTGGGCTTTTCTTTGTTGGGAGGGCCTTTATTACTGATTCAATTTCTGACTCACTTCTGGGTCTGTTTAGGTTTTCTATGTCTTCCTGGTTCAATTTAGGTAGGTTACATGTGTCCAGGAATCTATCTATTTCTGATAGATTTTCGTGTTTGCTGGCAAACAAGTCCTTGTAGTAATTTCTGATGATTCTTTTGATTTCTGTGATGTCTGTTGTTACATTTCCTCTTTCCTCTCTGATTTTACTGATTTGGGTCTTTTCTCTTCTTTTTTTAGTTAGTTGGGCCAATGGGGTGTCAATTTTGTTTATTTTTTCAAAAAACCAGCTCCTCGTTTGGCTGATTTTTTGTAATTTTTTTTGGATTCAATCCTGTTGATTTCTTCTCTGATTTTGATTATTTCTCTTTTTCTACTAGATTTGGGTCTAGTTTGCTGCAAATTTTCTAGATCCTTGAGATGCATTGAAAGCTCATCTATTTGATGCCTTTCTAGTTTCTTGATGTAGGCACCTATTGATATAAACTTTCCTCTTAACACTGCTTTTGCTGTATCCCATAAGTTTTGGTATGTTGTGCTGTTATCCTCATTTACTTCCAGAAAATTTTTCATTTCTCTTTTGATTTCTTCAGTGACCCATTGTTCATTCAGGAGCATGTTGTTCAATCTCCATGTGTTTGCATATGCTCTAGGGATTCCTGAGTTGATAATTTCCAACTTCATTCCCTTATGGTCTGAGAAGCTGCATCGTATGATTCTAATTCTTTTGAATTTGCTGAGACTTGCTTTATGGCCTAATATGTGGTCAATCCTAGAGTAGGTTCCATGTACTGCTGAGAAGAATGTAAATTGTTTCTCTGTAGGATGAAAAGTTCTGTAGATATCTGTTAGATCCATTTGGGCTATAGTGTTGTTTAAATCTACTGTTTCCTTGTTGATCTTCTGTCCTGTCGATCTGTCAATATCTGTGAGTGGAGTATTGAAGTCCCCCAGTACTATTGTGTTGGGGTCTAAGTCTCCCTTTAAGTTTTTTAACAAATTTTTTAAATAAACCTGTGGCCTGTAATTAGGTGCATATACATTGAGAATTGTTATATCTTCCTGTAGTATTGATCCCTTAATCATTATATAGTGCCCCTCTTTGTCTCTCTTAACAGTTTTTGTGTTAAATTTTATGTAGTCCGATATTAAGATGGCTACACCCGCTCTTTTTTCATTTCTGTTGGCATGGTATATCTTGTTCCATCCTTTTATTTTCAGTCTGTATGGATCTTCGTTGGAAAGATGTGTTTCTTGTAAGCAGCAAATAGATGGTTTTTGTTCTTTAACCCAATCAGCCAATCTCTGTCTTTTAACAGGACAGTTTAGACCTTTAACGTTCAATGTGACTATTGATAAGTGGTAAGTTTGCCCTGCCATTTGCCAAAGTTATTTTCTAATGTTTGCTTTGAATTCCCTGTGATCTTTTGCCGTGAGGTTCCCTTCGTTTACCTTCTTTCATGTTGATGGCCATGTTTCTGTGTTTCTGTGTGTAACACATCTTTAAGTATCTTTTGCAGGGCTGGACGAGTGGCAACAAACTCTTTCAATTTTTGTTTGTTATGAAAGGTCTTTATTTCACCTTCATTCACAAATGAGAGCTTGGCAGGATATAATATTCTGGGCTGGCAGTTTTTCTCTCTAAGTACCTAGGCTATGTCTCGCCATTCCCTTCTAGCTTGTAGAGTTTCTGTTGAGAATTCTGCCGTGAGTCTAATTGGATATCCTCTGAGAGTAATTTGACGTTTCTCTCTTGCGCATTTTAGGATCTTTTCTTTCTGTTTCACTGTGGTAAGTTTAATTACAATGTGTCGTGGTGAGGCTCTCTTTTGGTCATGTTTCCTAGGGGTTCTATGAGCTTCCTGTACTAGGATGTCTCTCTCCTTCTCCAAAACTGGGAAATTTTCTGCTATTATCTCACTAAAAAGGCATTTTAATCCTTTCTCCCTCTCCATGCCTTCAGGAACTCCTAGAACTCGAATGTGGGTTTTTTAATAGTATCCTGTAGATTCCTAACCATATTTTTTAGATTTCTAATTTCCTCTTCTTTTCTTTGGTTTGACTGTATATCTTCCTGCGCTCTGTCTTCTAAGTCCGATATTCTCTCTTCTGCCTCACCCATTCTGTTTGTAAGGCTCTCTAATGTGTTTTTCATTTGATCTATTGAATTCTTCACTTCATTGTGATTTCTCGTCACTATCACAGTTTCATGTTCTACTAATTGTTTCATTTCAGCTTGATTTCTCCTTAATATTTCATTTTCACAAGAGCGATTTTCTACCTTGTCCATTAAGGATTTCTGTAGTTCAAGAATTTGTTTTTGAGTACTTCTTAGTGTTCTTATCAATTTTTTGAGATCTGCTTCTTGCATTTCTTCTATCTCATCATCTTCGTAATCTTGAATTGGGGTGTCTTTTTCATTTGGGGATGCCATAGTGTCTTCCTTGTTCTTATTACCTCGGTTTTTGCGTTTGTTGTTTGGCATATTGGTTTCTTCACTGTGGTGTTTTTTTCTAGTTATGCTATGACTCTAGATTAAGTGGACTGTCTGCTTTTGATGGAGCCTTAGAGGCTTGAGATGGGTGTGGCCTGAGAGCTCTGTTTGTGAACCAAGCATTCTGATATGCCATGCAGGCTTCCCAAACAGCGACTTAACCACTGTGCCACAACACCCAACCCAGGAGACTTTTAAAATGATTTCACTGAGAGAGTGGATATGCCAAATATGTGCACTACTGGCTTGTTGTCTGGTTAAAGCCCAGTGGTAGGGCAAAACTCTATAGCAGAAATGATGAATACTCTACTGGTTAGATGATTAAATAGTTTTGATTTGGGAAAAGTCAGGGAGACATATTAAGTTCATCAGCTGGAAGTCACATCTGTCCCACCCCCATGTAATCCTATCACTAATCGGATGACCCCTCCCCCAGATTCACCTCCCCTTACCTGGGATCTGGGGGAAGTACTGTGTAACCACTCCCCTTTTGGAAGCTAATAAAAAGCCTGGTTAAAGGCAAGGATGCTCTCCACCTCGTGGACTCAGGGCAGAGTATGGAATTCCCATTTTACCTTTCCTGAACCACTCTCCCTAAATGAAGCCCACATGTGACTGTGTATTCTTCCCACTTTGTAAATAAACCTTATCATGCTACATGCTGTGCTTGTGCTTGTACTTAGAATTTTTTTCTAAATAAAAGGCAAGAGCCTACAATATTAATTTTGGCCCGACCTAGGCCACAACAGTTTTACATAGAATCTCTTGCATCATTGTGTTTTGGTTCAAGAAAAAGATTTCCAGTACCTCACAGTATTAATGTTAAAGCTAAAAATGACATCAAAACTCCATACTACTCTGTGATAACTTTGGTGAACCAGAATGGGAAAGCAGCAAAAGGACACTAGACGTAGTGGCTGCTGGCCCCCTACACAACCACCTATGGACAATACTGGCCATCAGGGGTCTTAGCTAAAGGACTCCTTTAGTCCAGTAGGGTAAGCTGTATTGTGAGGAGCCAGTTAGGTCAATAGACAGGTTGGCCCTGATGGAAAATGAGGAAAGTGAATCCCCCTAAAAGGGTGCATAATGGGAGCTTCCACTTTAATCATGAGAATAGCAAAGGAGGTGTAATTCTACATTTCTGAGTTCCCAGTTTACTGGGAAAACAGATGTTATCTATCCCACCCTTCCAGTGACTTTTGTTTTATCATAAGCAAGCTAGACAATGTAAACAAGATTACAAATCCAGCAGGTTAATGGGTCTTGTCCATGTCTTATAACTGATTGCTAGTTTTTCCCCAAAATTATGCTTAAAAAAAAACAACACATTTTTACCAGCCTCTCTCAGATTTGCCTTTCTTGGAGCCCCTTGCCTCAGGCCACTTCAGCAGGAGGTTTCTGACTTAAATAAATCTTGCTTTTCTCTCTACCTTGTCCACCTGAAATTCTTCTTTCACGTGTGACAAAGAACATCTTTTCATCTCTGTTCATTTATAACAGTATCAGTCTCCCAAATCAGTGAATTCCTTTTAACAAAGGACTGTCAAGGACACCTTGGGCTAGGTGAGACAGACAAGAGGCTGGGCTTAAGTTTTAGAATTATTTCCTCATTCCATTGCACAGAAATGTATTTTCTTTAAAAATATTTATTTTCTTCAACGCCTCTTACACTCATAGGCTAGCATCTATCTAGTTCCCTTAACAAAAGATAGCATTGATGGCAATATTTTTATTTATCTGTAATTTATTATTTAGTTTTGCTGACAACATCAAGAATGCAAGCCTGCTTGGTGGACACAGAGAAAAGTTCAAACTAGATAGGGTATTAATTTCCTTAAACCTCTCTTTTGGCTATAACTTGCTGATCTTCTCAGCATGAAATTGATTAAGAAATTCACATCACTTAATTCTTTTCATAATCACCTAGTGGGAAACTTGCAAGGAAGAACTTTTTTTTTAATTTTTTTTAAGGGTAATGAGCCAAGTGAGGCATGCAGAAGAGATAGAGCTGTGTATTCAAAGGCAAGTTTCTCCATTCTTATGAAATGCCCAGATAAGCTTTATTCCCTGCTGAGCTTCACAGAAAGATCTGAACTCTAGAAGTCTGGTACTTTTGATAAAGACAGGGGGTGAAGGTGGAAAACAGAGACCAACAGTTTGTGGCAAAGGGGAAAATGGACACAACTGTCATAAGTAATCCTCCCTGATTCTGAAAGTGAGTGAAATTGGCTAGCTTTATTAATAATTTTAACATTAATGCTGAGGGTCCTTGCTGTCTATTCAGATAAGAATTCTGAATATCAGCTTGAATAAAACAGGCAATATGGTAGGGTTTTAGCATTTATTCAGTGAGAGAATAAACAGGAAAGTGAGGACTTTATTTAGGGGAGAAAGAAGTCTAAAAACATAAGTTGGGTCCATATCAGGCAGAGAGCAAGCCAGAGCCATGTGGTACAAAGTGTGCAGTTAGGAGCAGCCTCAGGTAGCCTAGCGCAGGCAGGAAAGCAGAGAGTAGGAGACCAGAAGGCCACATGCCAGGAGGTGTGGGACAATAAGGGGAAGGCCACCATGCTCCAGTCCTTTTATTCCCTTCCAAAGGGGAGTGAGTGATTATGTAATCTGATTGGCAGGTGGCGTACTGGTGAGGTCAGGTAGGGGCGTGACATCTGGAAAAGGGGCAGGGCAAAGGCATGGTCTCCAGCTCACAAATCTAATCAATTTAATCCTATCTGCCTGCCTATTCCATTAGCAGTAGAAAGGGAATAAATCACATATGTGAGACAAGGCTAAAGAGATCCCCATGAAATAATTTTACAGGAAAATAAAGGCGTAAAGAATGAAAGCAACTGTCTATGATAGACACTGCACACTGGCACCAGCAAAGGCCCTCAAAAGTCTTTATTGTGATTCATTTCTGTTTCAAGATGCTAAATACACCTCATCCTCCCCAAAATTTTGAGAATATCAATCACATTCTGAGGTGAGATGCAAGCACCAGCTTCCCTGAACTGGCCCAAACCCTACTGCAAGAGTATCAGGCAAAAATTGTCCAAAGTTCCTTCTTTACTTTACATTAGTACAAAGACCTTTGTTCCAGGCGGAACTTAAGCCTTATTACCATAATGTGAGGAGCCATATGGGTTAATAGGCAGTCAGAGTGGTCTCAGTGGAAATTGTGGCTTGCAAAATGCTTTCTTCTCCCAAAAAGGTTATCTTTAGCAAGATCAAAAGTGCCTGCCTGGCCATTCCTTAGCAATCTCCAAATTTACTACGAGAATTGCAAGAGAGTGCCAATTCCACCCTTCTGAGCTTCCAGTCTACTGTAAATTAGGTATCCCTACCTTTCTGATAACTCTTTGCTTTATCTTGAGCAATCCAGACAGGGTAAAAAATTAAAATATAAATCAGGTCTTTTGATGGGTTTGTTCCAACATTGTATTGATTGGCAATTTCTTCCCCAAGGTTGTGCTTAAAAATCCCACTACCACCAGTCCTTTGGGTCTTCCTCCCTTGGAATCCCACTCCTTGCCTCTTTGGCAGGAAGTTTCCAACTTGAATAAATCCTGCTTTTCTTTCATGCCTTGTCCATGTGATAATTTTTCTTTCATGTGAAACAAAGACCCAAGCTTGTCTCTTTGTCACCATCACTCCATTTGCAATAAGATGCAATCTACGCTGTACCCATCCTTACATGAGGTATTAATAACTTCCACTCTTGAATATGTATTTCCCTCTAAAATAAAAGATACCCATTTCCTCTGCTCAAGGAGTCAGTTCTTTGGAAATGACCCCCTGCAGTCTCCTTATTTGCTTCAAATAGACTAGTTTTCATGACAACTCCTTGGGTGACTTTTTCTTAGAACTCACAGGAAACAGGTCAATAATTTTGGGTAGGAAACCATACCTCAAAAGATAGTTTCCATGAAGCAGATAGAATTGGAATTGAATTTCTTCCGATTATTAATCGGCTTTTGGAAAGTTGCTTAACTTCTCTTAATGTCTCCTTATTTTGCATTTGGTATATATTATTTCCTCATTTAGGAGTAAACTCTGACAACTCACTATTTTATTTCTTTGATCAATGTCTCAAATTTGATTGGAATCCCATGTCCTTATGTATTCTGGTTGACTAAGCTCATTGAGGGCTGTGGTGTCATTAAAAAAATCTCTGTATTTCCCATGACTTAATGTGGGGTCAAACTCTTGGAGTGTGAACAGTGGACATTTTGACCACTCCTATTTTTTCCTGGTAGCTGAAGTTAGTTATATAATGAAATGTCAATATGGGCATATAATGCTTTTTTTTTTGTTTGCTTGCTTGGAGTGTAGATGTAAGATGGACAGTACTTCTCTTAGACCTTGGCAAGAGGCTAAAATAAAAATTCCATAATGTAAAAGCTGGAATCAGCCTCTTGTCTGTTTCCCTTAGCCCAATATATCTTTGTCTGAACTTTATCAAAAGGATTTCACTGACTGAAGAGAATAATCCAGCTGACCTTACAAGGTTCTAGTCACTGGACTCAAAGAGTCATTGTTGTTCTGGGGTGATTTGTATAAGGGAATTTGAGATCTGGGTGGACTGTAACTACCATTTTTATGAAACTCCCAGACCAACTGGAGCCTACCTGGCCATCATAAATTCCCTCTAAAGTACAGAATCACTGACAAATCAAAGGAAGGTCACTCTCTCTACTGACTAAACAGGAACTTGCACCCACACTGATCACATACTTCAAAGTCCCAATTTCAATGTATAAGAACCTTCACCTCTTGGGGCTGGCACTATGGCATAGCAGGTAAAGCCTCCACCTGCAGTGCCAGCATCCCATATGGGCACTGGTCGAGACCTGGCTGCTCTACTTCCTATCCAACTCTCTGCTATGGCCTGGGAAAGCAGTGGAAGATGGCCCAAATCCTTGGGCCCCTGCACCCAAGTGGGAGACCTGGAAGAATCTCCTGGCTCCTGACTTGGGATTGGCACAGCTCTAGCCATTGTGGCCATTTGGGGAGTGAACGAGCAGCTGGAAGACCTCTCTCTCTCTCTCTCTGCTTCTGTCTCTCTGTAACTCTTTCAAATAAATAAAATAAATCTTAAAAAAAGAACCTTCACCCCTAAGTCCTAGGAGAGCCTGGGAATTAAGCAATAGCTGTCTGGCTCTTTACTCTGTGCTCTGCAATAAATACCTACTTTAGTCCACCACCCCAATGTCAGTGATTGGCTTCTGCCTGTCAGTTGAGTGGATCCAGTTTGAGGGTTCTACAGCAATGCTTCCAACTAGTTTGTGGTGCTATTCAGCAACAAGGGCTCAAGTCTTATATTGTGTTCTTTAAAGGGTCTGCTTTGGCTATCCTCTAACTACAAACATTCTCATTGGGCAAAAAACTCTCTGAGGTCCCTGAAATATGCTCATCCTTAGCACACATCATCCTCGAGATCATGCTGAGAGTACCCAGAACATGAGAACTCCCTGGCTTTGCTGACCCTGACAGAGTCTCCAAGGCTGGGTTTATCCATTGGACTTCATTGGGAATGTACTTACCTCTTAGCCTCAAGGAGGATTGTTTCAGAGGCATTGCATGGAAGAGTTTGGGCCTATGGTATGCAGTATCCTCCAAAGACATGTGAAGTCCCCAAACACCATGAAGCCAAGTATGGTAAATGTAGTTTGCTAGGCCTACACTCCCCCCTCCATACAGCCAAGTCTAGAACTGAACTCTGAGATGTATGAGAATTCTAGAGTTAAAATGACCTTCTAGGCCATTATAAAGATCATTTTTCTTATCCATATATTAATTATATTTCTTAAATAGTAGGGCATATGGCCCCCCAAATTTTCCATTTATCTTTTTGCCAAGATTAGGGGTGAGCCTGGACAAATCATCCCTGCCTTTCTCTTTTTAATGCCAGAAGCAGGGAGCTAGCTGCATTATACATCATGGCTGCTAATTAACAAATCATTCTTTTTATAAGGCATCATCTCATTTCAAAGATATCCCTCTTCTGTGTTTGTATCCTATGTACCTACTCCAGGTCTTTCTCTTTAGATTGGATTTTATGTTTCAGTAAATACTGCCAATATAGGAAACACCAGGGTCTATTTCTATCAACACTCTGTAGCCAGCAGAATGGCCTAGAAATAAAGAAGTATCAAGGAATGAAACAAGCCACAAAAACTCACAGATTGCCCCATCACCACATAGCTCTTCTTGAATGCTCAAGGAGAAGAATTTGGCATTAGGGTTACAAGGCTCCTAATGGAATTCAGTAGGTCAGAAAAGCTTCTTAGAGAAATCTTCATTTGTCAAGGATGTTGCAAACTTAGACCAAGAATGCAAGTGATGCCATCCAAAGCTGATGTAAAAGTGGAGAACTTGAGTAAGGAAAGATGGTTTGCCCTCACATTAAATTATACCTGGTATGGCTCATGAGAAAAACAGAAAGCACTCTGAAATTTCATCCTTGTGCCAATTCAGGGCTCAATAACAAGAACTGGCATTAGGAATAGAACTTTGTTTTTTTCAGTGAGGAGGTCTTCCCCTGGGAGAGCTAGAGAACTATAAAGTGTGCTTTCTGTGTTTCAGTCCTTTCCAATGACCTAATCCGCAGTCAGAAGACCTAAACTCCAAAGACCTTGTCAAACCTTAGGGTCTCCTTCAGCCTCACAGAATTGCTCCCATATGATGCATATGTGACATTTTAATCGATATAATAATCTTATTTAAGAGTTGTTAGCATGTGTATAACCTCCATACAATACATGAGAAAACCTTTATAGAGAGGTGAAGTAGAGCTACAATTTGCAAAAGGCAATAACAACAGAGGAAGGTATAGTGGTACAGTGGATTGAGCCACTGTTTGCAACTCCCATATTCCCTATCAGATTGCCACTTTGAGTCCTAGCTACTCCACTTCCAATCCACCTTCTGCACATCCATCCTTGGAGGCAGTGAATGACTCCTGCCACCCATATGGGTAACTCAGATGGAATTCAGGGTGCTTGGCTTTAGGTTGGTCTAGCTCTGGCTATTGCAGGTATTTGGAGAATGAATCGGTGAATGGAAGATTTCTCTCTCTCTCTCTCTCTCTCTCTCTCTCTCTCTCTCTCTCTCTCTGCCTCTGCCTTTTAGGTGGATGAAAATAAGTGAAAAATGAACATTTGGAAAAAAGAGTAGCAATAAAGTTTTTATTTCACATGTACTCCTCCATAATGTTCTTTAGCACTTCTATTGAAAGATGGGATCTGTTTTTCATATTTCTAAATCTGGATTGATTTGTTATTGCAGACAACGATATACTCTCTCACTTCCAAGGCTAGATTGGCAGTTGTATCATTGGCTCCCAAACTGTTTATATGGAGAGTTCATTTTTGAATCTTTGAGTAGCTAGATAATATATGTGAGACTGTTGTGCTATGAGGAAGCCCAGGTAGCATAATCTGTCCATGAATACTGCCTGGCCTCTAGCCATAGCATAGTCCTCAGCCTGTATATACTGCGAGACATGTGAATGAGGAGCCTATAGCTGATTCCAGCCCTCAACTTTACTTGAGATTTTGAATTTTGGATGAATTTCCTAGTATTTGGAGTACAGATGAATTATTCCTATACCTTTTATTTAACCATGACTATAGAATGTATAAGTGGAGTGAAATGATTGTTTTAAGCTAAGTTTTGGTGTAACTGGAAAATTGCTTACATAAAACAATCAAATAAGTAGAAGATCTGGGATTTGAACCTGAAACATTTTATTCTAAAACTTTTAGACATTGCATCTCTTTTTAAGCATCATTTTAATTCTTTTTTTGTTGTTTATTTGTTCTTTTATTTGAAAGGGAGAGAGAGAGAGAGAGAGAGAGAGAGAGAGAGAGAGAGAGAGAGAAATTTATCTTCCACTCACTGTTTCACTTCCCAAATGGCTGTATTAGACAGAGCTGAGCCAGGCTGAAGTCAAGGACCAGTAATTCCATCTGGGTCTGCCACATGGGTGGCAGGGTCTCAAATGCTTGGTCCGTCATTTACTGTCTTCCCAGGAAGTTATATGGGAAGTGGAGCAGCTGGAAATTAAATATGTGTCCTGCTGTGGGATGTCAGCATTGCAAGACAAAGCTTAAACCAGTGTACCAAAATACCAGCCCCTGGACATGGTATATGTGCTTAGTTTCCTGCATAGAAAATACCTATTTATACATCAAGTCAACTTATAAACACATGAAAGGAAAATTTTTTTCTTAATCATTCCCAGCGAGTAAGGATTTTATTCAATTTTCTTTGTCATTTCTATACCACATAGCCCAGCACAGTAGTTTATACATGCTAGAAACTAAATAAATGTTTGATGAATGAATAAATGATAGCATTTATGGTTGGAAGTACTAACTTCACCTTGTAGAATTCCACAAGCACCTAATTAAAGTTAATGTTTGCTAAACATTTACCAGTTGATTGGTGCTATGTAAATACTTTGCAAGTGTTCTCATTTAATCCTTATACTCCTATAACGTGGATGTGATTGACAGACCCATTTTACAGATGACAAAATGAAAACTTTAAATTAATGGATTACTCAAGGTTTCATGATTACTGAAGAAAAGAATTTGAATCTGAATTTTGTTTGACTCCAATCCATGCTTCTCCATTTGCTCTGCCCCTCAGGATTCTGTACTGCAAGCTGTGAGAGTTGAACGCTGTTGTTTCAATCAGCCACTTTTTAAATTCCCTTCTCAGTAGTTAAGCAAAAACAAGATATCAGCTAGAGATCATAGGGTGAAATAAGAAAGAAGTGTGTCTTATTCATTTAGTTATCTGTTGGGCTGAGGATTGGCAGTGATGGTATTCTTCTATTATAAGCCACAACATCCACAGGGAAGTCTCCTGATTAGCTGATTTGTCTCCAGATTCTAACAAGTTTCCCTTACCTTTGCCCTCAAATGTGAATGTGGTAGTAGGTTCCTGCAGTTGGTAGAAAACAATTTCTCTTAATCCTTTTAAAACCTTTATAAATAAAGATTCCTTCCTTGAACTCTCTTTTAGGGGGCTGGAATTGTGGCATGGCAGCGACAGTTGCTTTGTGAGATGCCAGCATCCCTTATGGGTGCCGATTTGTGTCCCAGGTGTTCCAATTCTGGTCCAACTCCCTGCTAAAAAGTAACAGAGGCTGACCCAAGTGCTTGGGCCCCTGCTACTCCTATGCGAGACCTAGATGAAGCTCTTGGCTTTGGCCTGGTCCAGTGCTGGCCATGGTGGTTATCTAGGCAATGAATCAGGAAGAGGCAACATGGTTTTCCTCTCTCTCCTCTTCCATACTCACACCATTATGCTCCTACAAAGGCCTCGTGCATATGGTATAGACACCCTAGTGTATAAAATCAAGCTCTATAGAAGCACAGCTATCTATTGGCCACCCGTTGCTTTTATGGATTTTACACTTGTTTGCTTTGCCTGAAACTTTGAGGAATTCCATCTAGAAGTTTCAAGTGAATGTAGGCCATTTGTGTTGGAAATTCTAGGAGTCCCAGGTACTTGATGCACAGTCCAGAAGAAGGAACATGGATTTCTAGATACAACCCCTTGAACCATAGTTTACTTTGCTAAAAGGGTAAGATGTGAATGGGTCAGGACCATACAGAGTGCTCTGAAGCATGGTACCCCTCTTTGATAGTCCATGAAAAATAGATCATTCTTTCCTTTCTATACTCTTGCTAATATATCACACTCACTCAGTAAACTTCAGCATTAAGAATGCAAATAGAATTTCTTGGTAAAATTAATGATTGGTGTGATGTCTAGATCTCCTGTGCAGAAATCTTGCTTTATTTTAGGATTTTAAAATTGCTATGGACATAGAATTTTTACTTTTTCTTTGAATTTGAATGTCTAGATAATAGTTATCACCATAAATGTCTTGGATGATTCCCAGTTGTGGCAAAACTAATTTTGTGCCAGACAGATAATTCCAAAATATTTCAAAATGAGTAGGCCTTCCTGAGACAGAAAATCCGTGTCAAACATTTTACTAGGACTCCAAGTGACAAAGAAAACTCCTACTTAACTGAGTGTAAACTTTAATTGCAGAGAAACCCTAAAAAAAGAGAAAAAATAAAAAATACACAGATGGCTATTTCTATAAATACAGAGCACTAAGATTCAAAACAATGTATTTTATAGTCATTATAAGTAATTTGGCATATTAGTCATAAAGTCTTCTCTGCCTGATGAGTTTGGTTGGATTATGTGTTCAGTTGAGTTTCTCATTCTTCCCTGGCAGAAATGAGACTATGCTCCTACTTTAGGTTAGCCATCATTACTTGAGACAAGTAAGGAGACAGGTGATTTATCATTGCTGCATTTGGGTGGGAAGTACTCACCTGCATAATCACCGTAACTCATGGTGACCAAGCCAGGCAAGTCTTAACAGGCTAAGTTAATTAAAGTGGCAGATAGTCACTCTAGGCTTATTTTATGGATGAGGTGTGTCTCTTAAAACAGCCAGGGAAGGAGTGGAAAGAGGATGGAAAACTAGCAATTAATACAAATATTTAAGTCACCACTGCTGTATGCCGGGGTCTACATTGGTAGGAAGCTTGAATAAGGAGACAGAGCAAAAACTGAATGTACCTGCTTTGACATTGGATGTAGACATCTTACCTGCTAGTCTAAATGACCACTCCAAAAAAGGGAGGTTTGGACATAGAAATAGATATGCACAGATGGAAGATATTTTGAAGCCTGTTGCCAGTCAGGCTCTTGTTGCCAGGCAGAAACCATCCAATCACGGCCTGCTATCAGTCAGGCTCTGTTGTCATGTGGTTTCTCAAGCCATCCAATCACGGCCTGTTGCCAGGCAGTTTCTGTTGTAAGCGGCCATCTCAGCATGATCTTTTCACCTCATTGGCCATCTTGGCATGACTTTTTTACCTTCTCATTACACCACACCTAATGACTAATCAAATTTGTATTTATCTTATATGGCAAGAAATAAATATTTTGAAGCTTCACTAACATTGAAGTGTGATAATTTGTGAAAAATTCATGTGATATCTTTGCAAAATCATTGTAATATTCTCCAAATAAGGAAGGGAAATTTATAAAATGACTACATTATGATAAACCAAAACTCAGATATCAATATGGAGTATAAACTGAATGTATAATGAATATTAAGAAGTCATTACACTTTAAAATGGAAAACATGTGATGACTCTGTAATTTAGAAGCACGAATATAATAAGTATTACCCTGAAGTGGCATTGATTAGGATGTTATTAATGCATAGCCATGTAATAGTATATTACTCTGGAAATTATTTTCAAAGGGCATGGCTTAAATTCAGCTGTGAGTAGTACTAAAATAAATTCTATTCAGGAAGTGTAAAGGAATTAAGATTGAAAATAACTTAGAATGCTTTAGGAATGTGCTAGTTATGTGGCATGGGAGACCTAGAGGAAACATAAGGCACAATCTCTGACTTCAAGGAATTTAACAGTTGTGTTAATAAGGCAATATGCACCAGAGACCAGAGGAGAAACTATGAAGAGATAAATTAATTGTGCTAGCATATTCTTTAAAATTAGCGCCTTGGGTAGTCAACAAAATGAGAAATTAGAGCTGGATAGAGTTATCAGAGGACATTTCATAAAAAACTAGACAACAATGATACATACATATGTCCATTTGTTTTAGCTGGGGAAATGCACACTTTACAGAAGATTCCATAAATATTAATAATTTATGTTAAATACTATCATTATATTTTTGCATTATGTTACATGGAGAAGGCTAATGATTTTACATCTCTCTGCTGGCCACTGACAGCATACAACTATAAGCTGACTCCATCCTAGTATTCCCCACAGCCCTCATTTTCACAGATGACTATTCATAATGGCCTGCCTATAATTCCTCACGACTGGCATAGTCTTGGACCACTTCTCTGACAAACAAGAGTCTTAAAAACTTGACTAATACACAATAATTATACATATTAAGGGGTACAGTGTGGTATTCTAATACACGCATGCAATGTGATCTGATCGAATTAAGGTAAAGAGCATTTTGATCTCTTTGTAGTATATGGTTTGAGACTTTGAGTTCCCTTTCTCTCGTTCTTCATAAAATATTTCAAAAGTTGATTGTGACCTATAATTGTTCCCTTGTGCTACAGAATAGTAATATTTATTCATTCTTTTCTCCTTTTTTATTTATGAAAAGGCACAGAAGAAGATTTACAATGCTCTAATACATTCCCCAAATACTCACAACAGCCAGAGTTGGGCCAGGCTGAAGTTGGAAGCCAGGAACTCAATCAGCATCTCCTGCTTAGGCAGCAGAGACCATGTTTCTTGCGCCATCATGTACTGCCTCCAGGGTGTACGTTAACAAGAACATATAATATAATATATATATATATATAATATAATGAGGAGCAGAGCCAGTTCTTGAACTTAGGCACTGTGAAATAGGGTGCTGGAATCCCAAGTAGCATCAAAACCATCATGCAAAATGCCCATTTCAGAATTATTACTTCTGTACAACTGCTGTGGTACCTATTATCCTTTATTCACCCAACCGCTTCCCCTCCCAGTCTCTAGTAGTCACTATTCCACATTCTCATAAGACTCTTTAGCGTCCACATATGACAGAAAGTATGTGATATTTGTCTTTCTGTGTTTGGCTTATTTCACTTAACATAATAACCTCCTGTTCTATCCATTCTGCTGCAAATGATAAGATTTTGGGTTTTTTTAATGGCTGTATAATACTTCACTGAGTAGATATATCACATTTTCTTTATCTATTCACCCATTTATAGGTACCTGGATTTAGTTCACATCTTGACAATCAAATATATACTGATAAAGCATAAACTATAGTCTATATGAAGATATGAATTAAAATATTTCATATCTGTCACTATGTCTGATTTCATTGTAAGGCAAGAATAAAGTAAATGTATATGTATATATATTTTTACATAAATAAACAGATAAATATATATGTATACATGTTTATAAATAGAAGATTTATGGATGGAGTGATGTTAATTACCTAGGTAGATATATAAACAGATGATAGACAAAGATACATAAATGAAAGGAAAATATATTTAAGATTAATTTTTCCATAAATTTTTATATTTGATGACCTTAAAACCATTCATATTTCATGATTTTCCATTTCAAAGGTAAGGAAAATGTATTTTAAATAAATTAGTTATATTACCTAATCCATCGAATTCAATTGCTACTGCCAGAATGAGATCAGTTTTCTCTTACAGAGACACTCTGCTCGTCCCAGCAGAGATGGGATGTCTGGATAAGAGGAGACAATCTTGACAATGAAACTAGTTAGACAAAGAGTCAATGCATGAGGTTCTAAAAAAAGCAAGAGATATGATGATTATAGTTCCATGATTCTCAAAGGGAATGTGCTGAAAAGTCAGTGATACTACCCGAAAAGTATGTCTAATTAGTATCAAAATTGCCTAGCAAAATCCAGGATAAAGCTTATCTCTAAAAATAACAGAAAAGGTGTAATATGTATTATATGATATCAGAAAAGCATATCATCACACAAGTATTAAGCCATAGTTTTGTGCTGTATTTTATTACAATCTAATTTTCTAATAACGATTTTTTATGAAATACTTGCCTAGTTCCTCCACTCTTCCCTCCACTCCCACCCCCAAAACTGCTTCACTTAAAAGCAGGCTTCCTTTTAGTGAGGATTTATGACCATTGCTCTAATGTAGTCCATGGGGTTCCCTGGAAGCTCATTTTCCCCACACATTGAATATGCACATGCCACAAAATCAGCTACCTAGTGAGTTAAAGCCCCATAATTGCAATAGCAAAAGGAAAATTACTCAAGCAGATTTGGTTAGCCAGAGTTACAAGACTTATGACCTTTATGAGGGCCTTTGGGCCCTAATTACTCAGCAGCTGCTGCCAGGTCTAAAACATACCCACATGTCTAGCAGTTAATTTGCATTTCCCTTCCTCTTAAACAGGCTATCTTGCTCAGGTGTAGTACCTGACTTATTTGTTGAAGACCCTCTAGCCCACCAATTAAAATGTCTCGCTTGTTCTCCAAGTTAACGCTTTATGCCATAATATCAGTCTCCCAAGGGCCTTTAAAATAAGATTTAAAAATCATGAAAAAGGATGGACCATGATCGGTTTCTGGCTCAGGATGTGAAGCATTATATCACCAGTAAGCATTTTAATGGCCCAGCTTTATGGTGGTCTCTAAAGAAGTCACTGACATGAGAAGTTTCCATGATAAAGGATTCATCCAAGGTGATTATCACTATGTTTTGCTTACAATCATGGCCATCTGTTACTTCTCATTCTGGTAACGGCCTCTGCCTTTTGCTGTTTCTTCCATCAGACATTAAAAGAATGAAGCTGTGTGTTAGGCAATTCTGTAAATATTAGCTTTTTGTATTACCACATACATTTATTTAAAAAGTTGATATCAATTGTATGGGGTGGAGTGTGACATTTCAATAAATGTATATAATGTATACTTACCAGGTTCAGCTATTTAACATTTCTCTTTACTTGTCATCATTTTTTCCTCTCATTGAGGGAGACCATGGTGGTTGTAGGCCAGGTCATTACAGAAATCACTACATAGACCTTTTTTTGAGTGATGCAAACTTGCACCCAAGGTCAAAAACATTACTGACCCTCATTAATACAAGAGCAATGCTCAACATATTTTGGACTAGAGAGAAGTATCTGTAGTCAGGAGGCAATTGGAATGCAAATGTAGCACATCTCTTTCTATTCCTTCTGAAATGTGTCTTCATAAAACAGATTCTCTCTTGCCTCAATAACATCACTTTCTTTTCCAACTAACCAGGGAGAAATCAACAAAAAAAGAAGCCTGATATTGGTCAATTTTTGTTTCTTTTTCTCAAGATTCAGCAATGAGTATGTGTGTGGATATATTCCTTGACTTATGAGGGAATACAGAAAACTTTGTGAAAAAACAAATGGAATCAAAATATAAGCTTATCTTTTATAAATAGTGAGATATAGCATCTACAGATAACCAGAGCTATGTGTAAATAAATCTATAGAAGAGAGGGATGGAACCAGAGACAGAGAGTCACCCAGGTTATATTATAGCTTTTCTCATTATTGGCCAGACTGGGTACATGCAGAATTTATGAGGCCCCATGCAAAATCAAAATGTAGGACCCCTTGGTAAAAAGCTTTTAAGAGCTTCATGATAGTGACTGAGTGACTGATAACTGAGCAAAACCAAGCACAGGGCCCTGTGTAACTCTACTGGTTACATGACCATGGAACTGATCTTGTCTAGTTCCTAGTATCCGTAGTCACTTGTTAAAGAGCTGGGATCAGGTCAACTCTGTTTTCTTCTTTAGCTTGCAGAGATCAATGACAGCTGTTAAATGATAGGAAGATCTGTAGTAATCCAGCTTATTATTAACATTAAAAGAGGGCATTTGAAGTCAAGGGGAAAGGCCCCTTCCTGCTTTGCAGTGAGAATCTTTTTATTGGTGATTATAAGCTGAAAGCAAGAAGAGGAAAAATAAGGCTGGTGCCACCTTGTCAGTGATTTAATTATTTTCCCATCTACACTTGTTTTTGAAGCTTATCAGAGCAAAGTACTGTGGGCAGCCCAGCTGTCACTGTTATCAGTGTGGCTCTGAGTGTTGTAGTCCTGATTTCCATTGTAATGCAATTAATCTTTTGCTTTGCACTAATGGATGAACAAGCATATTTACTGCAGCATAAAATCCTAATTATTTTTTGAACAGATGCATAAAGAAAATGTGAATTAATTGCAAGTGATATTTGTGATAAATATGCAATATATCTTTAAATGTCGGGGCTCTTGTGGTGTAGCCTGAGACTGTGTTTGGATGTGAAGTTGCAAAACTTCCATTTACCTGTGTGAGGACATAGGATCAGTACATTAGACATCTATTCTGTTCTTAGAGAGTATCTTACACTTTTGAACACATTGATCAGAAATTGTAGCATGTTTGTGGGATTATCCTCAGTAATGCAGCACTCTTCACTGGTGGTTCTGGGTCTATTACTGCTAATATTGTATTTATAAAATAATACACACAGATCATTTAGGAGCATGTTGTTTAGTCTCCATGTTTTTGCATATGTTCTCTCTAGAATCTCTTTCTTGAGTTATTAATTTCCACCTACATTCCGTTGTAGTCAAAAAATGCAAGGTACAATTTGATTTTCTTTTTAATTTGTTGAAACTTGCATTATAGCTTAGAATATGGTCTATCCTAGATAAAGTCCCTTACACTTATGAGAAGAATGTGAATTCTGCAACTACTAAGTGAAAAGTTCTCTAGATATCAGTTAGGTCCACCTGGTCTATAGTGTAGATTAGCTTTACTTGTTCTTTGTTTGTTTTCTGTCCAGTTGATCTCCTTTGATGAAAGGAGGATGTTGAAGTCCCCCATTACTGTAGTATTAGAATCTGTGTCTGCCTTTAGAATTATTAATACTTGTTTTAACCAGCTGGGTGCCCAATAATTGGATGTGTATAAATGTATTATACTCACATCTTTCTGTTAAACTGATCCCTTAATGATTACATAATGCTCTTTATTTCTTTTTTTAAAATATTTTATTTATTTATTTGACAGGTAGAGTTACAATGAGAGAGAGACAGAGAGAAAAGTCTTCCTTCTGTTGGTTCACTCCCCAAATAGCCACAATGGCCAGAGCTGCACCAATCCGAAGCCAGGAGCCAGGTACTTCTTCCTGGTCTCCTACATGGGTGCAGGGGTCCAAGGACCTGGGCCATCCTCTACTGCCTTCCTGGGCCACAGCAAAGAGCTGGACTGGAAGAGGAGCAGCCAGGACTAGAACCGGCACCCATATGGGATGCCGGTGCCACAGGCAGAGGTTTAACCCAGTTCACCATGGCACCAGCCCCTTCTTTATTTCTTTTTTTTTTCTTTTCTTTTTTTATTTATTTATTTTTTTGACAGGCAGAGTGGACAGTGAGAGAGAGAGAGACAGAGAGAAAGGTCTTCCTTTGCCGTTGGTTCACCCTCCAATGGCTGCTGCGGATGGTGCGCTGTGGCCGGCACACCGCGCTCATCCGATGGCAGGAGCCAGGTGCTAGGTGCTTTTACCTGGTCTCCCATGTTTGTGTTGAAGTCTATTTTATCTGATATTAGGATGGCTACCGCTACTCATTAGTGTTCTCAATTAGCCTGGGATATCTTTTTCCATCCTTTCACTTTCAGTCTGCATGTATCTTTGTTGGTGAGGTGTTCTTGTTTTTTAATCCATTCAGCCAGTCCATATCTTTTAATTGGAGAATTTAGGCCATTAATATTCAAGGTTACTATTGATAAGGAACAATTGACCCTGCCATTTTTCCATAATCTCATTGTTTGCTTTGGGTCACCTTTGTACATTTACTGGGAGACTTGCTGCCTTGATATTCTATGATAATTATGACTCTTTTTCTGTGTTTCTACGTAGCACTTCTTTAAACATCGTTTGTAAGGCTGCATGAATGGTAACAAATATTTCAATTTCTGTTTGCTACTTGGACATCCCATATTTTCTCTAAATTAGGGAAATTTTCTGAAATTATTTCCCTGAATAGGGCCTCTAATACAGTCTCTGTTTCCACGCTTTTAGGACAAATACTATATATTTTCTCAGATCACTGGTAACTAATTGTATACCAAAAGATGTGTCAGAGTGAAATTGACATTTTGAACTTCCACGATTGCCTCTACTGCTGAGGAACAATGTCCTTTCTTACCATTTGTTGAACTTTTTACTTAGTGTAGGGTTAATCTTATGAATATAAAGTAATCTGAAATTTGATTCTCATCAAAATGAAGAGAGGGAATAAGAGAGGAAGGAGTAGAAAGGGTGGGAGCATGGGCAAAAGGGAATGCAGGGTCGAAATACTGCTATGTTCCTAAATCTGTATATATGAAATACTTGAAATCTGTTTAAAAATTTTAAAGTAATACACATTATAGATTAGTATATTCAACAACAGCAATGACTATTTAATTCAATTTACCTTTCTGCACTAATCATTGCGTAATCACTTTCATGTAAAAATTCTCTTTTTGAAACCCTTCAAAATTGTAGCAACCTGGAGAAGTGTGGCTAACATCATATGAATAAAAGACCACATAAAAGTGGCCTGTATTTTAATTACAATGTACAGTTTACACACAGTTCTCTTGTAATAAAAACCACTATATTATGTGAGATATTGGTAGAACGGTTTCCCTAGAGAAGGGAGTGACTGGAAAAGATGCTGTTGGGTGATGATAATGGGCTCTTTCTTGGACTGAATCCAGGCTACACAGATGTTCTTAGTTTGCAAGTGTTTGTTGAGTCATACAATCGAATGTATGCATTTTTATACCTTTTTTATTCAGAACAACTCCAACAATTCTTCCTTGTTTTTATATGTAATCAAAAGTACAGATTTTACTGTCAAGGTGCAGAGCAGTTAAACACCAGACCATGATGGAAAAATCACATATGACGGAATGATATTTTTATTCACAATGTTCTTCCATTTTAAGGAACACCCACTTCTACCATAGGTTCCATCTCTGAGCTCCTCTGTCTTCACATTCAATAGTGAGCAGTACTGAAGGAGGTTAGAAAGCCCTTGTGCATTTTGCCAAGGAAGGAACTAATGATATGCTTGTGAATGGGTTCTGTCTGTAGTCCCCATGCCTGCAAATATACCCTTTTTAAATACCATTGACAATATTTTCAACACAGAAAATTTGTTATAAAGAAAACATCTACTCGTGGCAAGATCACTTTGTTGGTTTATCATTAACAGGACAGAAAGTTTTCCATCAGTTGCTGCTTGTCTTTCATGGACGTTTATGAGCTAAACAATCATGATGTTACTACTTGTGTGATGCACCAGTACAGCTGTAAAGGATTTCATTGGGAGCAGCCCAATTCAGTTGCTACCCACTTATGCACATTGAAAATATATTAAATTTGTGAAACATGACCCAAGTGCAATATAATATTGAAGCATTTAGAGTTCTTCCACATGTAGGCATGATATATCTTCCTTATTTCTTTGCTTTTGTATCTCATACTATTAGATCATTTTCTTTCTGACTTCTGTGTATTTTGATGATCTTTCTCAGTGAAGGTATATCTCCAAATGGAGATAGAGCTAATCTTTGAATTACTTGGGATCAGCTCTTGTTAACTACTTTCAAAGATCCCAGTGTTTCACACCAAGGCCTCAAGAAATTGTAAACAAATATGGTATCATTAAGTTATCTGAAAGCCTAGAAATTAATTTTCAGTTTAATTTCTTTCTATTCACCTAGATCTTCCCTGGCATGTTTTACCCTCTGTTCCCTGGTGCGTACACTTCCTGCTTTATCCTTCTTCCTGCTAATTTTGTTTCATGTGAATCCATCACTCAGATTTCACAATGTTACCTTATAGGAACACTGCTGCTTCTAAATGCCTCATGGCAAACTGGAACAAGGACACTTCATTTCTTCTTCTTGTCAGACCATGAACAAATTAAGAATACAAGTGAGAGTTTCTAAAACAGTAAGAGGAGATTCTCAATAAAGATTCTGTCCATTTCTGGTGATCCTGTTTTAATTTCAGAGACTTAGCATGCCGAATGTATAATAGATCTCATCCATGTTAAACCACAGAAACTCCAACAGAAACTGAATTCTATTCATGCCTATTACTAAGTAGAAATTATTATTGTTTCTTATTTCTGGATATGCCAAGCCATTTGGAAAAATGATCCAGAGTCAAGTAAATTGCACAATGCTTAATGATGCTCTGATAAAATGTGCAACATAAAATACTACACTGGAATAGAAGTCATTTCACAAATTAAATGGCTCTATTATTTTTCAGAGAGTTCTTGATTTTTCAGCCTTTTTACTGAGAACTCATCATAGTGAGAGTAAATTATTTCATCTGCTACCTTTTAATAACATTTCAAGTGAATTTAGAGCTTCTGAAGGAAAATGAAAAATTTTTAGTCTGAAAATCCCTGAATTGCAGTCTTTACATTTTATATTAATAAGAAACACAATTAATTTATGTGCTATACTTTTTATTTATACTTCCACTTTAATTGTGAAATCAAAAATGTAACATACTTTCTAATGTTCCAATTAATATTAGAATTTATATGAAATGAAATTTATGGAAAACATTACAGCACAAATATAGTTGTTCTTTTGAACAAAGAGGCACATAAAATAATATTTTTAAAAAGTTTTAAATAATGTGAGAACTGCTAAAAATGCAATTTTAAATTGTAAAAAATTGTATATATACAATTTGAGCTCAATATCCAAAAGGAGACAAAGGAAATGTAGCATCATTACTGTTTATGGTATGATTATGGAGTGAGAATGTTTTCTCCCATTTTTTTTCCTTTCTCTAATTTTTAAACTTCTACAATAAGTACAAATTTATTTGATAATATAAAGAACAACAATAGCACACCAAAAGTCATTACTTTTAATGTGTAGGAATAAAAACTTTTATTGCCAATTCTGTTTTTCTGCCACTAAACAAAAAGATTATACTGCTTGATGACAGTACATTAAATAAAATATTTTAGATTTTGTGAAGAATTTTGGGGTGCACGTGTCAGAGCCAATACCTTATTTGCCCTTTCATTTCTTACAGCAAAAATTAAAGTAGAAGATAACTTTTTATTAGCTACATCTAGAGAGAAGACTCTCTCAGAAAGTTTGGGCTCAGTGAAAAATCCAGTGTTTCTTTCTTGATAACATACAAATAAACAATATATGTATTTCAGAAACACAAGCCAAGTACTACTTTCAGGATCTAAGTCATTTTAAGCTGCATTTGGCTAGAGTCAAATCTAGATATTGGTTTAGAGAGGAAAAGCTAAGTGAATACTGCGTAACATCATAGAATCTCATCTGAATTTCCTGTTTCTTAAGATTTTATACAAATTAAATGGAATATTTTGACTGTGTTTATACTTAGTTGTAGTCTTCTCAAGAGCTTAACCTAAAGAAAGCTTATACTCCTCCATTAAATATCTTCCTGAAAAGAAAAATTTCACTCACATTAGATGTAAGTGGAACTTTGAGAATGGGCTAAACCACCTGAACCTCCAGACAGGGGCATTGCACCAGTGGTCAAAGCAAGACAACCAAAATGAACTGGTCCTTCTGTGTGAAACAGAGGATCATATTATTTTCAATTCTTCCTAATTCCAATGCTCAGTTCCTGAAAGATGAGAATAAGCATTAGAAAGTCCAGTAAGAAAGAATCTCATTATGACTGCCATTTAGCACAGAGTTAAGAAATCAATTGCACACTTGGGTGCCCTGGGTTTGAATTCTGAATATAGTCCCAATTTTAGCTTCCTGATAATATCCACCCTGTGTATCAAGAATGATGGCTCGGTGCTAGCATTGTGGCACAGCGGGGAAAGCTGCTGTCTACAGTGTTGGCCTCCCACTGGGGCGCTAGTTCGAGTCCCAGCTGCTCCTCTTCCAATCCAACTCTCTGCTATGTCCTGGGAAAACAGAAGATGGCCCAAGTGTTTGGGTCCCTGCATCTGCATGGGAGACCTGAGAGAATCTTCTGGCTCCTGGCTTCAGATAATCTCAGCTCCAGCTGTTGCAGTTGTTTGGGGATGAACCATCTGATGGAAGACCTCCTCTCTCTCTCTCTCTCTCTCTCTCTCTCTCTCTCTCTCTCTCTCCCTCCCTCTGCAACTTCCTCTCTGTAACTTTGCCTTTCAAATAAATAATAAATAAATAAATCTTTAAAAAAAAGAGAAAATTGATGGCTCAAGTAGTTGAGTTTCTGCTACCCATGTTGGGGACTCAGATTGAGTTTCTGGCTCCTGGTTTTGTACTGGCTCAGCTATAGCTGTTGCTGGAATCTGGGAAATAATGAGTGACTAAAATATCTCAGTCTCTCTCTCTCTCTCTCTCTCCTTCTCCTCCTCTGCTTCTTTCTCTTTCTTTCTCTTTCTCTCTTTTCTACTCTCTGTCTCTCCTCCAACTTTCTCTGTGTCTCTGGATTTCAAATAAATAAACTATGTTTAATTGAAAAATATAAACTACTAAGAAGACATTGTTACATCAGTCAGTTTTCCCTATTCTTTTGCAGAAATTTTTTTAAAAGATTTATTTATTTATTTATTTTATTTGAAAGGCAGAGATACACAGAGAGAGAAGAAGAGGCAGAGAGAGAAAGAGGGGTCTTCTATACACTAGTTCACTCCCTAACTGGCTGCAATGGCTGGAGCTGCACCAATCTGAAGCCAGAAACCAGGAGCTTCTTCCAAGTCTCCCCTATGGGTGCAGGGGCCCAAGAACTTGAGGCATCTTCTACTGCTTTTCCAGGCCATAGCAGAGAGCTGGATCGGAAGTGGAGCAGCCAGCACTCGAACCAGTGCCCAAATGGGATTGCCGGCAATGCAGGTGGTAGCTTTACCGTCTATGCCACAGCACCAGTCCCAAAAATCTTTTGCTGTGGTTAGAATTTTGTTATTAGGCTTTAGGTTGATGATTCACAGATTTGATTATCACCAGATTTAATTTGGAAACTTTAAATGTTTTCTTTTGGATTGCGTGTAAACTAGCCTTAGGCTATAAAATATATATAATTCCATGCATTATCTCCAAAATATTGACTATGAAGATATAATGTGGATGATGGCATCTTTTGCAGGACTAAGTGTGTGAGTACTATTGGCTACAGAAATGATTTTAGCCAGCGCCATGGCTCAATAGGCTAACCCTCCGCCTGCAGCACCGGCACACTGGGTTCTAGTCCCGGTAGGGGAACCTGATTCTGTCCCGGTTGCCCCTCTTCCAGTCCAGCTCTCTGCTGTGGCCCGGGAGTGCAGTGGAGGATGGCCCAGGTCCTTGGGTCCTGCACCGGCATGGGAGACCAGGAGAAGCCCCTGGCTCCTGGCTTCGGATCAGTGTGGTGCACTGGCCGCACTGGCCATTGAAGGGTGAACCAATGGTAAAGGAAGACCTTTCTTTCTCTCACTGTCCACTCTGCCTGTCAAAAAAAAATGATTTCTACTTTAGAGATGTATGTATCATGCTTAGCCATGGTAGCCTAATCATTAAAGGATGAGAGGAACCGACTTGTAAACAATGGCCTCTAAGTAATTAAAAGATGGGAAAATAAGGATTCTCATAAAATACAAAGGAATTTAGGATTGTCTAGAAGAGCTATTAAATAGTAACTGAAAAAAAACATTGTTTCCATTTGTTTTATGACTGATATGGATGTCCTAAGATTTTTTTATCTGGTTGATAACATTGTATGTCTTGGAATTAACACAACATGCTTAGTATAATCACAGAGCAGTATCTGAAGTGATTACCTTTGTGATGGCTATTCATTTACACATATAGAGTGAATTCTAGTACTGGTTTTCAAACACATCAAAGTTGATTGCACAAGTACTTGGTTTTCCAAGTCTGAAATTCATCACAAGTATGAGAGAATAATCAGTTTGTTGAGTATTGTGATGATTTACAAATAAAGACAGAGAATTTTTTCCAAAAATGAGGAAGAGGAGGAATAGAAATTCTCTGTGGATTGAATGAAAGGTATTTTATTCTATTACACATAGTTCTTTAATTCTGTAGGTGGTCACATGGCCCATGCCAAATTCACAGAGAGATATATGCAAATTGGTTACACTAAATAGGACATTTTCACTGAATATCAAACTTTTACCTGGTACTGAAATAGATGCCAGGTATTCTGATAAGTAAATCAAGATTCTTAATCTAAAGGTGCTTGTAATTGTGTGTAGTGCCAAAGATTTTAGCCTAGGTTTGAGTATAATGCTTGTACTTGTTTGTGTTTGATTTGATCTAAACTATATTCTCAAATGATGAAGACATATAATTTATTATAAACAAATTTTGAATATTCAATATACTATATTGTAGCGAGCAGCTATCAAAAGAAAATGCAATGGTATGATATAAACCATATAAGGCACATTTGCAGGAGTTGTTATTCATAGCCAATAATTACAAGTAGGTGCAGTTGTGGTCCATTAAAAAAAAGATAAACAGCATGACATTTGGGCCTACAAATGTTTATTCCTATATGATTTCATTTTATTGATTATATAATACATGCTACATGTATGGTTTATGATTGTTAAATACTGGATAGTCAGCTTTATTAATTCTTTTACAAATAAGCTTTCATAAAACAAAATTCTATCCTAATGATTATCTTTCTTTCTTTTTATACTATTTTCTTTTAAATTTGTATAGATTTTATATCTGCATAAATTATTCTTCAGAAAATGTTATCTTTATTTTTTAATATGTGAGTCATATGTTCCAACTTCATGGATCCATATAGGATATTTTATTTATAAAGATTATGGTAGTATCAAAACATCTATATTTCACTCATCCTAAGACTTCAAGAGTGAGCTTCTAAAATATAACCTCCAGAGCAGATGTCAAATACCAAAGCCTCACCTCAATTTCAGATAATAGAATGACTGTCAATGGATTATATTAGGAGAACAGAATCTGTCTCTATTTTTGTGACATTGTGATGTCAGGGGAATCATTTCCCTCTCCTTCTGCAACATTTTGTCATTCACTGTCTCTGCTGGAGTTATGTGTAAGGAAGAAATATTCTTGGCCTACAGCTATTTTCACCTGCCTTGCTCTCAGCCATATTTAGCAAATGGGCATGCACCGAAGAGGTTCATTAATTTCACTATAAGTGAACTAGATTACTATTTATGTCGGAATCCTACACTTGATTCTTGATGACTTTTCTAGAGGATTTTTACAAATGCAGTTTTTGAAGCTTTAGATATGACCTTCAAACTTGGAGATAAAGTCCCAAGATACTATTCATGAAATGTCATAGAATTATTAGAGAATAACAGTAGATTTGGTCATTTATGGAACTAGCAAATAAAGTCATATATCTAGGTTGGCCTCTAATAGAGCCCCTCAGTTGCACTTGGCTGACACTTATCATATAAAAAAGCTATCTCCTTTACCATTCCTTGCTATTTCATAAATTATTATTAATACATAGTAAAGTCTTTAAGGAATTTTTTAAAAAAGCCCAATCTAAGTAACTCAGAAACAAGTACATACTTTAGTTTCTGAAATGACTCTGAAGAAAAACTTTAAACAAAAAATTATATTAATATAACTAGGAAAATGTGTAATTCGTACATTTTCAAATCCAAAGGAAAAAATTTGACATTTCTGGGAAGGCAAATTGGATAGCATTTCATGTAACAGATGCAATAGATACATGTAGTCATTCACAATATGTTGACTTTCTATTATTTTAATCATTTTTAATGTATTTATTTATTCATTAAACATTTTACTTCAAGTTTTTAATTGACAGACTAATTTGAATGTATTTGTCTTATATAGCATGGTACTTCGCAGTAAACCTAATTAATTAACAAATATATTGCCTTACGTAACTATTCTGTAGTGAGAACAATTAACATGCACTCAGAAATTTTCAGGAACACAATATATTATCAATGGATATGTGATTACAATTAAGAGGAATAAGCTTAACATAATCTGCTTTTTTTTTTTTGATAGGCAGAGTGGACAGTGAGAGAGAGAGAGAAAGGTCTTCCTTTGCCATTGGTTCACCCTCCAATGGCCGCCACGGCCAGTGTGCTGCAGCCGGAGCGCTGCACTGATCCGAAGGCAGGAGCCAGGTGCTTCTCCTGGTCTCCCATGAGGGTGCAGGGCCCAAGCACTTGGGCCATCCTCCACTGCACTCCCTGGCCACAGCAGAGAGCTGGCCTGGAAGAGGGGCAACTGGGACAGAATCTGGTGCCCAGACCAGGACTAGTACCCGGTATGCTGGCACCGCAAGGCGGAGGATTAGCCTAGCGAGCTGCAGCGCCGGCCTAACATAATCTGCTTTAAAACATAGTGACTACCTTTAGTGATATACTGTATCCAACAACATTTTTGGTATATCTACTATGTATTTCAGGAGCATAAATTATGAAAATATTTGAACCATAAACCAAAACCAACATGGCCCCTGATTTCACAGAACTTGCAAACTATAAATAATTGTCCTCACCAGAAAGTCAAGGGCGGGTAGTCAAATATCTGGTCTTCCTGAAGTGGTAGTGGAAGCAAACACAATGTTGATGATGTGATGCAATGCTAGGGTTAGAGGCATAAGAGCTAGGCAGAGAGTGCTGTAAGTCGTTATCTCAGATTAGATATTTCATAGAAAGTTCTCTGGATGCAAAGGAGGCCTCAGCCTAAAGAAGCTTTAGAGAGTGCACCATGTTCTCATCTTTTGATTAATTTAATACATTGTGTCTTTCATTTTCAACTTGTGCAAATCATAGTGGAACATAGACAAAGAAATGGCAAAGCATGTATCCTCAGGATATTTATTGCAACATGCTTAGTTTATGGGGATAGTAATGAAAGGAAAATACAGCTCAATGAAAATATCTGGGAACCTAAAAAGAAAGTAGCATCACCATTGAGAGAGTGAGTTGATGGAATCATTCACAAGGGTCATATCAGTAGACTCACCTTCAAATACAAACAAATGAAATTTTGGGGTGTTGGGCAGATGGAGAGTTGAAATCAATGTGTTTTTCCATATCCTTTCCACTACATTGCACTGAAACCATGGACATCAGATACAATACAATTTTTATCTTTATCTGAAAGATGGTGGGAAGACTATAAACAGACTAAGAACCTCAAAGCACCCACAATGGAGTCATGGTAATTTTACTTTATTCTGTTTTTACCTCATGTATTTGACTTGAAGGTAAAGAATCTAAAAACCTACAAAAACAGGCCACCCTAAAAACAAGCTAAAAAGACCAAAATCTTTAAGACAGTAACTGCTGTATGTCAAAGAAATAACATGACATTACTGTAGCGCTCCCTCTTGCCACACTAGTAGTTTCAACGAGAGCCAGAAGTTCCATATTCACAAGATGGTAATAATGTGCCACTACTCACCCATCAAGGTGTTATCAGAGAAGGTTGGTGGAGACCCAGAACACTCCATCTCTACTCCCAATGCTCTGTGGATCAAAGGAAGCCAATGGGCGAGTCGGGACTTTTACCACTATCCCGCAGTAACATGGTCACTTTCACATGCCAATAAAGGCTACAAGAGTAGCATTAGCATACGTTAGCATCTCTCACAAACCTTTTCCATTAAGAAGAGATCTACTAAGGAGCCAGAACTCCATACTGTACCCAGAAGTCATAAGGAGCTATTTGTCAAGTATCAACTGACGCTTAGTGGGGGAACTTTGACATTTATCTCCGCAGGGCTGTGACACTCTGCTCTCGTCTGCCAGAGCAAGGACAGAATAAGCCATCGTTTCATTTCATGGGGGCGTGTAAAGGAGGCATGTCAAAGCATCTGTTTATATGGACAGTGTATAAATTTTTTATGATGAAATATGTAGTTTATTTATTTTAATTTTTTAAAGCTTTTATTTAAAGAATATAAATTTCCAAAATACAGTTTATGGATTACAATGGCTACCCCCACATAACTTCCTTCACACCCGCAACCCTCCCCTTTCCCGCTCCCTCTCCCCTTGCTTCACATCAAGATTCGTTCTCAGTTCTCTTTATATACAGAAGATCAGTTTAGTATATATTACGTAAAGATTTCAAAAGTTTGCCCCCACATAGCAACACAAAGTGAAAAATACTGTTGGAGTACTAGTTATAGTATTAATTCACAATGTACAGCACATTAAGGACAGAGATCCTACATGATATTTTTTTAAAAATTGATTATTTTTTTATGCAATTTCCAATTTAACACCAAGTTTTTTTTTTTCATTTTCAATATCTATATACAGAAGATCGATTCAGTATATACTAAGTAAAGATTTCATCAGTTTGCACCAACACAGAAACACAAAGTATAAAAATACTGTTTCAGTACTAATTATAGCATTACTTCACATTGAACAACACATTAAGGAGAGATCCCTCATGACGTAAGTACACAGTTACTCCTGATGTTGATTTAATAATTTGACACTCTTGTTTATGGTGTCAGTAATCTTCCTAGGCTCTGGTCATGAGTTGCCGAGGCTATGAAAGCCTTTAGGGTTTGTTGACTATGGGAGGCAGTATGGAGATTCCTCAGAAACCTGAATATAACCCTACCATTCAACCCAACCATCCCACTCCTTGGAATTTACCCAAAGGAAATTAATTTGGCAAACAAAAAAGTCGTCTGCACATTAATGTTTATTGCAGCTCAAATCACAATAGCTAAGACCTGGAACCAACCCAAATGCCCATCAATAGTAGACTGGATAAAGAAATTATGGAACATGGACTCTATAGAATTCTATACAGCAGTCAAAAACAATGAAATCCAGTCATTTGCAACAAGATGGAGGAATCTGGAAAACATCATTCTGAGTGAATTAAGCCAGTCCCAAAGGGACAAGTATCATGTGTTCTCCCTGATCGGCGACAACTAACTGAGCACCAAAGGGGAAACCTGTTGAAGTGAAATGGACACTATGAGAAACAGTGACTTGATCAGCTCTTGTGCTGACTGTTGTTGTACAATGTAATACTTTATCAATTTTAGTATTTTTTTTATCCTAGTACTAGTGGCTGAACTCTGTAATTAACACACAATTATTCTTAGGTGTTTAAATTTTAACTGAAAAGTGATCCCTGTGAAATATAAGAGTGGGAATAAGAGAGGGAGGAGATGTACAATTTGGGACATGCTCAATCAGACTTGCCCCAAATGATGGAGTTAGAATTGTGCCAGGGGATCCCAATACAATCCCATCAAGGTGGCATGTACTAAGGCCATCTCACTAGTCCAAGTGATCAATTTCAGTTCACAATTGATCACACTGATAGGTCTAAGAGTCAAAGGGATCACACAAATAAGACTAGTGTCTGCTAATACTAACTGATAGAATCAAAAAGGGAGAGAATGATCCAACATGGGAAGCGGGATACACAGCAGATTCATAGAATGGCAGATGTCCTAAATAGCACTCTGGCCTCAGACTCAGCTCTTAAGGCATTCAGATCTGGCTCAAGAGCACATGAGAATATTTTAGGCATGGAAAGCCAAGATACCCTGGAAAAAAAGAAAAAAAAAGAAGACCTAAATGAAAGATCTCTGCGAGTGAGATCCCAGTGGAGAGAATGGGGCCATCAAAGAAGGAGGTACCTTTCTCTGAAGGGAGGAGAGAACTTCCACTTTGACTTTGACCCTGTTGGAATAAGATCGAGGTTGGCAGTGTATAAATTAATGGTGTGAGTTAAAAAAATTTTTGGCCATGATGGGTTATTTTAAGACTTTTCAAATTTTTCAAATTTTTAAAAATTTTTATTAATATTAAGTGAACAGAATTCCAACCAAAGTCACCAAGTCGAAGTTTGATTTGGTCAGAGCTACCCTAGCTGGGAGACAGGCTAGTGATGTGAGCAGCATCTCCTTCTAACCATGCAACACCTCACCACCGCTGTCCTGGAATGGACTCTATAACATATGCAGACTCCATGGCATAATGGACTCAATAACAGATGCAGAAGATGTTCATGTAGTTACTCCAAGTTCTACAAGGAGACAGAGCACAAGACAATGGTGACCCACTTCAAAGAGACCCAGTGAGCAACTACAAGAGTTTGAGTGAAGTTTGAGTGAAGATATCCTACCCTTCTCTGAAGAAGTAAACAGGGGCCAGCGTTGTGGCATAGCTGGTAAAGCCATGGCTTCCAAAGCCAGCATCTCATATGGCCACTGGTTGGAGTTGCAGTTGCTCTATTTGTGATCCAGCTCTCTGTTAATGTTCTGGGAAAAGCAGAGGACGATAGTCCAAGTACTTTGAACCCTGTCACACACATGGGAGGCCCAGAAGAAGCTCCTGGCTTACCATTGCCGTCATCTAGGAAGTGAACCAGCAGATGGTGGATCTCTCTCTCTCTCTCTCTCTCTCTCTCTCTCTCTCTTTCTCAGTAACTTTGGCTTTCAAATTAATAAATAAATATGTTTTGAAAACTATTATAAGAAAGAAGTAAACAACCTATGGACAATTTAAAACTGTTATCTTTGGCACAAGACTAAAGCAACAAATGAACTACAAGCCAATGCAAAGATGTTTGAAATAAATGGAAAAATAGAATTCCATAGCAAAGACAGATAAGATACAACAAAGGATCAAATCAGGGAAATGTAAACTACATTGTACAAAAGTCACAATAAATAACTGTATGGATGGAGATGAACTCAGAAGGAGGATTTGATGGGAAAACTAATGAATTTGAAAACTGAAAAATAGAAATTACCTGCTGTTTTCAATTTTTTTTTTTGCTTTAATGTTTAGATTGTTGCTTATTGCTATTCTTTGGTGTGATTTTCTTTGGGCTTATATAGTAAAATATGCTCAGGTTCTCTATGTTTTATCTTTTGTCTAGTTTTGGTGGTTTCCAGCCGTTATCTCCAAGTGCTTTTTCAGCTCCATGCTCATTCTCACTCCTTCCATGATCCCAGTGATATGAGTCCTGGATCACTTGTCATAGTCCTATTGGTTGCTGAGGTTGTATTCCTTTTGTTCTCCCATTACTTTTTCTTTCTTTTTTTAGGTGATTAGTTGCTATTAATCAGCATAGAAAAAGAATTAAATGCCATGACCAAGTGGAATGTATTCCAAGAACTAAAGGTTGGTTCAATATTTTTTTTAGAAAAATCAATGTAATCTGCCATAAAGTAGTATAGAAAAGGAAAATTACACAATTACACTACTGAGCTCAAAATATTGACAGAATTCCATACCTATTCATGACAAGTCACCCTGTTAAAATAAGAATAGAGGAAAACTTCTAAAATATGATAAAGAGTATATAAATAGCTCCAACAGTTAACTTTGTACTTACTGATAAAGATTGAATTCTTTCCCCATGAGCTTGGGAACAAGACAAACATATCTGCTGTCATCACTCTATCTCATATAGGGATGGGAGGTAATAAAAAGAAATAAAATGTAGACAAATCAGAAAGAGAAAATTGAACTGTGTCTGTTTGCAGAATACATCACTGTCTTTCTAGGAAAATATCAAGAAATATGAAGTAAAACATTTAAAACTAAAAACATCAGATTGGTAAGGTCTTAGGATAAAAGATAAGCTTATAAAAATCAATTGTATTTCTTTCTATATGCTAGCAAGAAACATGGGGATGCTCTAAATGAGCATGTCTATAAGATTGGTAAAAATATATATTTAGGGTTAAGATGTCAAAACATGTAAAAAATTTATATGCTAAGATGCTGATGATAGGAATAGAGAAGATAAATAAATGGAGAGAAGCACCATGTTCACAGGTCAGAAGACTCAACTTATTAAATATGTTAATTCTCCCCAAATGAAATAAAAATATTTAACAAAATCCTATCAAAATCTCAGCAAACTATTTGAAAAACATGGACAGTATTATTATAAAATGTATATGACAAAACAAAGGAAACAATGACTGCAATTTTGAAAAAAAAGCAATAAGAGGAACATATCTATGTGATTTCACTATTTGTTCTACAACTAGATTGATCAAAACTTTGTGATATTGATGATAAGACTGATTGAATATAAAACCTAAAAATCTATGAGTACAAGTATATCCAACTGATTTTTGACAAAAATTCAAATCTAATTCAATAGTGAATGATAGTTTTTCAATAAACGGTATGGGGACAACTGGCTATTTATAACCAGAAAAAAAAAAAAACACAGAGATACACAAATTCAATGTGGATACATGTAAAATGTGAAATTCTAAAACTTTTTAAAAAATTTTTTTGAACAATATTTTGAATCTGGGATTGCAAAAAATAAAAATATAATCAAAACCAACGGTGATGCATTAAAGGAAAGAAATTGCCAAGCTGAACTTCATTGTAATAAAGAAAATTTGCTTTGTGAAAAATCCTGTTTAGAGTATAGGAAAAAATTTATAGTTGTTTTCTTTATACAGAGAAAATATTTGTAAATTGTACAGTTTACAAAAGGCCAATATACAGAATACAAAAGAACTCTCAACATTTTAAAGAAAAAAGTCAATCTAATGATAAAATGGGTAAAAGACTCTTCAGTATGTTTCATCAATTCACCAGAAAATATAAAGATAGTACAAAACACATGACAGAATATCCAACATCATTAGCTGCTAGGAAAGCACATATTACAGATCACTATGTACCTACAAGCATGGCTAAAATAAACAATAATACCAATACCAACTATTAGTGTGAATGCAGAGAAACTGGATCCTCATACATTGTTGACAAGAATGTAAAATTGTACAGGCACTTTGTAAAACAATTCATCTGGCCAGCACTGTGCCTCACTAGGCTAATCCTCCGCCTGCGGCACCAACACCCCATGTTCTAGTCCCAGTTGGAGCACTGGATTCTGTTCCAGTTGCTCCTCTTCCAGTCCAGCTCTCTGCTGTGGCCAGGGAAGGCAGTGGAGGGTAGCCCAAGTGCTTGGGCCCTGCAGCAGCATGGGAGACCAGGAGGCAGCACCTGGCTCCTGTCTTTGGATCAGCATGGTGCGTTGGCCTTAGCACGCCAGCCTTAGTGGCCATTTGGGGGGTGAACCAACGGAAGGAAGACCTTTCTCTTTGTCTCTCTCTCTCACTGTCTAACTCTGCATGTCAAAAAAAAAAAAAAAAAAAAACAAACAAACAAAACAACAGATTCATCCATTTCTTTCATGACTAATCCTGTAACTGTTATATAATCGGGTGATTTCACACCTGAGTATATTCCAGAAGTAGGGAAATTTATATTAATGCACAAGCCATTATACAATTGTTAACAGTATATTTACTCAGATAATTCCAAATTGGAAATAATTCAGAAGTCTTTACTGGAGGTAGAAGACAAACCAACCTGCTAATACACACCAGGATCAATCCTCATAGACAGAGAGAACAAAGTATCAATACACATAACTTGTAAGAGTATCCAAAGAATTGTTTGGAGTGAACAAACTTATTCCTAAAGCTCACATACTTTATCATTCCAGTTATGTTGCATTCTCAAAATGATGAAATTGTACAGATGGAGAACAGATGAATGGTTGTTAGGCTATAAGGAGGAAGAAGAGGAGGAAATGGACATGGTTATAAAAGGCAAAAAGAAATTCTTGTGATGATAAAAATATTTTCTATCTTATATTTTTCAATATCTTGGTTGTGATATTGTATGATAGTTTTTTTTCTAAGATCTTATTTATTTATTTGAGGGTTAGAGTTGCAGGCCATGAGAGGGAGAGACAGAGAGAAAAGTTTTCTGTCCGCTGGTTCACTCCCCAAATGGCCGCAACAGCCAGAGCTATGCTGATCCGAAGCCAGGAGCCAGGAGCCAGGAGCTTCCTCTGGTCTCCCACATGAGTGCAGGGCCCAAGGACTTGGGTCATCTTCTACTGCTTTCCCAGGCCTGGCGAACATATGGGATTTCAGAGTTGCAGGCAGAGGATTAACGTACTGTGCCACAGCGCTGGCCCCTGTGTGATAGTTTTGTAAGATGCTACCATGGAGAAGACTTGATGAAAGTTATAACATGAGATGGCTCTGTATTATTTTATACAGCCTCATCAAATCTATAATTATATCACAATAAAAAGGTTAATTAAATTAAATTAAAGACATAAGGATAACATATCTCTTACAGATAGGAATTCCAGGCAGAAGTGAAACACAAGTAAATGACATTTAAGAAAGAATTTGAAAAAAAAAAGGTAGAACAAAACGAGAAATGATTACTTGGTATATGATGTTAGAGAATGATTTCAGGTTAAAACAAAAAGAATGTAGGTAGCATGACCTCTTGTTTGAAATAATATACTGTGTAGCAATAGGCATTAAGTAGAAAGACTGGAAAAACAACTTTGATATTTAAGTTTTATTAGAAAATATAACTGAAAAGTAGAAGAAAGGTCAGACAACTCTTCACGTTTTGTCTTGATAGCCTTGAAATTCATGGATTTTTCATTTTTTATTTTGTTTAAGAAATAAAACTTCTTGCATTTAATATATATAGATTTGGGAACATGATGCTTCTTCCCTCTACCTCCCTCCAACCCATAATCTCCTTTTCTTCCTCCTCTCTTTTCCTTGTCCATTCTTATTTTGATTGAATATTAGTAAACCTGCTGTAACAAAAATAAAATCAATGTTTATTTATCTCTGTTTGTTATGTGAAAACTCACCAAGTGCAAAACACTTTGATATAACTTCCTATCATTTTAAACCATGAAAGGCAGTATGAAACCATTATCTAATTTTCTTAAAATGGTGACAGTTAAATTAATGGTGCATAGAAAGAATGTACAAAATTATTTACACTAAATAGTGATAAACAAAGATTGTGACTGATGACTTTTTAAAATGTGCTTTTAAAGGCATTTTCTGGCTTTAAAACGTCCTAATAAACATGATGACATTGACTGCCTTTATTGAATCAGAGGTTTCCATCCACCCTTAATGAGCTGAGTTTGCAATCCAATTAGTCCTTCTAAGCTACATAGCTCCTAACTTCCTAGTGAAGCTGTCCAATGAGATACCTTTGGATAAGTTGAAGAGATTCAGCCATCAGAACTGTGCTGACAATTCTAATGCTGAATGGAGTTCTGTGTTGCCAGTCCATTGCTCTTTAGAATTTGCAATGTTAGCAGGAGCACAATGTATTTTGTAGGTAAAGTCAGCAATTGTAGCACTAAACTTCACTTTGGAACAAAAAGGAGAGTGGCACTTTGAGACCATAACTGCATTTTGATGACATAACTTCCTACTCTCTAAGCATCAGTCAGACCTGAGAATCAAAACTAGAGGAAAACGTTGGGAGAAGAGATAGTGGCATTCATGAATCTCATACTAACTTGACAAGGAACATTACATTAAGTCTTATTTTATCTATGAAAGAGGAGTCTAAATTTCATATGTAAAATATAATAAGCTCCTAATAAGTAAAGAAAGTGATCTTATATTTTTGTTCCCAATAATGGTCATAATAAATACAAAACAGATTGTAAGAAGATAATGGTACAGAATTATTATTTTAAGAAAAGGCTATTGCAAGTGTAATAATTAAGCTAACTGAACGGTGATTTCTTTGTAGAACAAATGCTGCATACTATCAGAGAGAGAGAGAGAACGTGGATTCTACTCCTGATATTAACAAAGATTGGTCCCTGGGCTAGTAGCCTCAGTGTGTCTGGGAATACACTACAAACACAGTTCCTAGATCCAGCCTCAGATGTATAAATCAGAAAATGAAAAGTCACAAGATCTCCAAGTGGTGTGTTTGCATGTTAATTGTTAGAATCACCACTCTGTATTGCATGTTCCAGATCCACATATTGAGAATAATATCTTTATTACAGTATGACAAAATGACAAAATACATGAACATACATTTTAACTGGAGGTGGGGAAAACCAGAATTGAAATTCACAGTGGAGAACAAGACAAATGAAAACTTAGTCTTTGTTTTAGAAATAGTAGGGTAGAGGCAGACATTTGGCCTATTGGGTAAGATGCCAATTAGGTCACCCCTGTCCTGTACCAGAGTAGCTAGGTTTGATTCCTGACTGGGGCTTCTGATTCTACTTCCTGCTGTGTGTCCTAGGGGATAGCAGTTGATGATTCAAGTACTTGAGTTCCTATCACCTACATGGGAGACCTAGATTGAGTTGCTACTGCAAGCATGTGGTGAATGCACTAGTGTCTTGTAGCTCTTTATTTCTGTCTCTGTCTCTCTGATTTTCAAATAAATAAATTAAATAAATGAATACAGTAGGGCAAACAGATATAAAGTGAAGTCAGCATTAAGCTGCTGTATTTAAGCTCCAAATGTTTGTGTTGCCAGGCCTGTTCCTTTGCCAATTGTCTTATTCTATGCTTCTGTGAATGGGGAGCACTAATAGAAGGACATTGGAAAGCAGGAGAATGGAAGAAAAGATTCACTTTCCTTTGTTTTTCTACCTGTTAGTTATCATTTCAACATCCCAGAAATAGATTTTACCTCAACAGCAAGAGTTACCTAGAACCCTTTCCTTCTGAGAATTCAGACAATCTTGTAGGGGAATAAGATTTCTTGAGGATGTACAGGCAGAGGCAGATACATTCTTCAGGTTTTCCAGAAGGTTAACTCTATTTGTCCTTCCAGACAAGGACATGCCCTTATCAACATGATATTTTTGGTTAATAAATCAAGAGACCGCAGGGTCTATAATCTTTTCTTAGATATGAGTTCATAGATTTTTGGATAGAATTATAATCTAAGAATTAGCATCATGCTTATTTTATTCAAGAAATTATTGTAAACATTTTTGTATACTTGCTTGTGCTTAAAATTATTATTAGATTAATGACGGTACTTCTTCTGTCATGGATGGAGAAACTGAGGCACATGTGAACTAAGTAAAAGGGAAATGGGAGCTCAACACAGCTGTTGAGGACTAGTTCAACTGCTACTTTTAAAAATTTTTTTTTTTTGACAGGCAGAGTGGACAATGAGAGAGAGAGAGAAAGGTCTTCCTTTGCCGTTGGTTAACCCTCCAATGGTCGCCGCAGCTGGTGTGCTGTGGCCAGTGCACCACGCTGATCCAATAGCAGGAGCCAGGTGCTTCTCCTGGTCTCCCATGCTGCTGCAGGGCCCAAGCACTTGGGCCATCCTCCACTGCACTCCCTGGCCACAGCAGAGAGATGGCCTGGAAGAGGGGCAACCAGGACAGAATCCGGTGCCCCGACCGGGACTAGAACCCGGTGTGCCGGTGCCGCAAGGCAGAGGATTAGCCTATTGAGCCGTGGCGCCCTCCTCAACTGCTACTTTTAGTCACTACTTATCTTCCAGAACAGGGATATAATGCCTAGGTATATAAGGAGAGGACCACAGTAAGAACTGAAGAATCCAGGGGTGATAGGCCCTCACCATTCCTGGGTAGTATGTCTGGTTGCATGTCTCTTTTGGAAACTCTGGGAAACAAAAGACTCTTTCCAAAGATACTTGCTTCATCTGATCATGAATTGCCTTTTTTGGATTCTTGATTCCATATATTTTATATGGATGGAAAGCTAATTTCAGAAATATAGTCTTTTAAAGTATTGTTGTGAATGTGTATGTCTGTGTGTGTGTGTGTGTGTGTGTGTGTTTTGCGCATGGGAGTGTGTTACCTTCTATAACTACAACGGAACACCTAAGACAAACCACTAATGAAGGGACGAAGTTTATTTTGGTTCATAGTTGTAGAGGTTTGCATTCCAACATTGGGTGACTCCATTATTTTGGCATCTGGTAAAAGCACTCTTGATGGAAGGGTCCCTAGATATTACAGAGCACCCCAAGATCTGGTCATGGGCACTCCACCCTAATAAACTAATTCACTTTCAAAAGTCCTACCTCTATAACATCATAATCAGATTGTTTCCATCCTATTAAAATCATTATCATAAAACTTTTCGGATCAAGCCTTTAAGACCTGGAAGCCCCAAAAGGACAAGAAGACTATATAAGACTATATTGGGATGTATGTATTTAAATACAACCTATGTCTACCAGAAATTCTGCAATTCCACACACTGTGTGGGCTGAGCTTCAGCCATTTCCCTATACAAGATCCTTCTGACACCGTTCTCTTCCAACAGTGAAGCAGATTCTTTCTCTTACATGAAAGAGCAACTTATCCTAATCAATCTATGAAAGGAAGTTAGTGGTATAAATTTTATTCAACTTGAAATAAAATAGAAAATCCATCATAAATCAAGCTGCATCTTCATCTCTGCCATATCCACCTTCTGTGTTCTCATCCCCATTGGGTAATTATTCTTGTATTTCCTAAGCAAGCTTGCAGGGGGATTCAGAAAGATACATACATGTCATTTCTGTCATCTCAATTGGCAGGCCACTTCCTGACAGGCCATAGCATGAGTCACCTGAATGCCTACTGAGGAGCTGACTTTGGAGAAGAGGTCTGTCACTCACTTACTAGTTAGTCTGCATGTTCTGGGAAGCCTTGGGGAGTTCCATTAATGGCATAGCCTTCAGTTTCTTAATACTATTCCTGATGATTTTTCAAAAACTAAAGCAAATCCAAACTCCCAGCTAAGAAACAGACTTTTCTTCATATCTTCTTATACTAGCCAGACATCCACATCTAGTCTTCAGCATGCAAGAGTTTGCATTCAATAGAGATCTCACGCTTACCCAGGATAAGCACCATGATTGAGGAACAATGCAACCCAAACATCCTCCCAGTTCCATATAAGGCAATTTTGTTTTTCCCTAATGACGTCACTCATTTGTCACCTTTTCCCTGAAGATGCTTGGTGAAAGAGGGGCTGTGATCTTCGTATTTCATAGAAGATGCCTGCATATAATGAGAAGGAACACAGGAACATAGATTGTATTTTGAGATCTGCACAGTCACCAGGACATTTTAGGTGTTCAACAATCTTTTTTTTTTTCTGGCTACAAGTTTATTTAACAAAAAATAATCCCCTCCAACTTTACTGGGGTAGCTGACAACGTCCACGACCAAATCCGTCTCTAAGCTGGAATTCAGTTGCTGACCCAGCCCCAGCCTCGGCTTTCTTGTAGACACCAGGGGGCACAGCCTTCGTCTGTAAATGTCTCTGTGGGCTTCCCCTCTTGTGAGTCTTGCAGGCTGCTCCCCCTCCAGACCCTTGGGCCTAGGCTTCCTGGTCTCCAGTCGGCTGCATTGCAGGATGGCAGGCAGGATCTCGCGGGCAGGTGGAGGTAGTCCCGGAGATACTGGATGCCTTCGTTCGTGAGGTACCAGTGAAAGTGTCTCCACGCAAACTGCTCCTTCACGTAGCCTCGAGACTCGAGCGACTGCGTGGCCTTCATGACGTGGAGGTTGGGCACGTTCTTGTCCACCAGATCTGGGTGCTTCGGCATGTGTACGTGCTTTTTGGCTACCATCACTCCCTCCCTGAAGAGGAGTTCGTAAATGGCAATGCGATTCTTCTTGGTCATCAACATCGCTGCGGCTGTAGAGTTTGGAGCCGAGGCTGGAAGGAAGGAGTCAACAACCTTTTTTTTAGTTGAAAAAATGAGTACAACTTCTTGAGTTGGTTCAGTTAACTTCTATTAATGTATTCTGCTAGGCTTTAGAGACCAAGGTCTCATCTTGATTTCTATTATAAAACTAGAGAATCTATCTTTGGCATACACTTATTTAAATGTAGAACAGAAGGAAAAGAACATTTTAGAGGGCTTGTGTTTTGGTAAATGCATGCTGACCCTTAGTGATCAATCCTCTAGTTTCTATTTGCATGCAAACCATGGAATTAATAATCCATTCATAAATTTTCTAGGGAACAATATTGGAATACCATTCATGGAAGATTTATCTAACTCCTTTCTTACTACACAGCATTGGAAGTAATAATGTGCATAAAGCATGCTGGATACAGAGGAGGTTTCTGTCAGTAACTTATCCCTGGGCTTCTGGGCTTCCCCAGGGGATGAAGCAAATAGTATAGCCATACTTTCATAACCCACTGCACCAGCATCCTGGACATCTAGCTAGGGAGCATTGATTATGCCATGACAAGTTACCTTCTCATATTCTAATAAAGGAGGGACCATTTATGCTGTTTTAAATAATGTCGACTCGGTATTCAGATATATCCTTTTCTGTGTACATACATTGAGTGAGTTTAGAAAATCAAGAGCAGTGGAGGAGCTGAGCAAAAATAGTAAAGGAAGACAAATTTCTGAACAGTCCCCAATGCCCAGCAAAAGCCTTTGTAAATAATAAATGCTCAATAAATACTAGGTTACTTAAATTACACCATCTGCCCTAGTCTCTTACTGTCCTATTCTTTCTCTCGTTTTTGTATGAATAGAGTTGAAAACACCTTTGAAACATGGACCATGGAGCAGTGCAGATTCCTTCAAGGTGTAGGGCACTTATCTATTGCAGAGTCCTCCTCCCTTGTAATATCTTGCTACCGTTTTCAATACAATATTTATCAAGCATGTACAGCCTCGTTTGTTTCTTATACGGTTCCTTTTCCTTCTACTAAGAATCTGAGGCAGGTACTATTTGTTTCATGTCCCTGAAACATTTTCTCTCTGTCTTCTTTTGTAAAACAATAACATGACGTTTGTCATAGAAGAGGTAGGCTGGCCCACTGGTGTAAATGTCAACATGTCACCAAACTCTGACCAATGAGCTATAATAACAATCTGAAGGGTGTGGTGAGGGCACCCCAGGGCAATTAGACTTTCTATGTTATGAACTGGATTCTGCTTTCTGCCTTGAATATAATGTGAAGATGAAATGATCAGAGATGCTGAAATAATTTCATAGTAACAAGGGGAAAACCAAGCACATTCCTTTTCATTACTACAAGTTTCAACCTTACTGAGACAGTGAAACTCCACCAGCAACTATCAACTTCTTAATTGTTTGTAAGAAGAGAAAAATAAACCTGCATCTTTCAAATCATGTTATTCAAGTTTTATTTTACTTGGAGCCAAACTGCATGCTGATTAGTGGATGATATGTGTTTAAATAGCCATTTTATGAGTTCGCTACAATCTCCCATGACTCTTGTGGTATCATTCATTTTAGAATTCTTAAGATTAGAAATTCCTGATGAGCAATAACCATAAATTTTTCCATTTAACTCAACAGATGTTGATTACTTCACTCATCCATTAGAGTGTGAATTGATCAAGGACAATGTTTTATTTATCTTAAGTGTCTATTAAACATATAATAGATAGTAAATTCCTTTTGAATGAATTATATTTTACTACCATACAAGAAACTGTGTTCAAAGCCAGAGACACAATCATGGATATAGCATGTTGACTTCACTTAGTGATATATTTCATAGTTTATATAATGTTGACACATTTTTTTGTCTACAAAACAAAATTTTGAGGGCAGGGTCTATGTCTGCTTCATCTTTTTTTTTTTTTCTTTTGACAGGCAGAGTTAGACAATGAGAGAGAGAGAGACAGGGAGAAAGGTTTCCCTTGCATTGGTTCACCCTCCAAATAGCCACTAAGGCCAGCACACTGCGCTGATCCAAAGTCAGGAGCCAGGTGCTTCCTCCGAGTCTCCCATGCTGCTGCAGGGCCCAAAGACTTGGGCCATCCTCTACTGCTTTCCCGGGCCACAGCAGAGAGCTGGACTGGAAGAGGAGCAACCGGGACAGAATCCGGCGCCCCGACTAGGACTAGAACCCAGGGTGTTGGCACTGCAGGCAGAGGACTAGCCTAGTGAGCCGTGGAGCCGGCCTTGCTTCATCCTTAAAGGTCATAAAGTTTCTAGCATAGGGTCTAATACTACTACAATGTTAAAAGTTCAATGTAGGTTAGTAAATATTTGTCAAATATATGTCTCACACTATGGAATCTGATCTCGGCTGAAATTACCTGAGATAATTGTCATTCTTATGCTGCACGTGCTTGAAGTTTTAGTCTGCTTGTGCTCCTATAACAAATACCATGTACAGAGAAATTTATAAACAATAGAATTTTATTTCTCAGAGTTCTGAAGGCTGAGAAGTCCAATATCTGAGGGCTGCTCTGTCTGTTTCCAAGATGGTGCCATATGCTGATTCCTCTGTAGGAACAAACATTTTGTCCTCACATGGCCTAGTGCAGAATGGCAAAAGGGGCTGAAACCAGTTCCCTTCAGCCCTTTCAAAGGCGTTAATTCATTTACAAGGGATCTTAATCTCTTTCCAAGTGTTCCCATCCTTTTTAGAACTTCACAGGGATTAAATTTTTATTAAATTAAATTAACTTTCAACATAAATTTTGTAGTTTACACACATTGAACTCATAGCAGTTACAAACATTTCCAATGTTTTCTTTTTATATTTTGTCTTCTTTTAGCAATCATTTGAAAAGCTCACTATCATATTCCACACAGCTTTCATTTTAATTGTTTTTACACGTGTAAACTTTTCTATGTACATGATATTTATTCAGTTAAGTTTTGGCAGTTTTACATGTTTGTCTCATAACATTTCACCAATATTTTATTATATTGACCCCTTAAAATCAGTATGTGGAAATATAAACATAATTTTCTTTCCTACCCACTTCTCTTGGATTTTTATATGAACTTTACATCTCTTTCATATGTATGGTTCGTTTTTCCAAATCGTTTGCCCTTTACAGCTGGTAAAAAGGGAGACTAGAAGTTGTCAATCCTGTGCTGAAGAATGAGCAGAAGTGGTATGAAATGACATTTGATTGCACTTGTCTGTGAGAATAAAAAAAAATAAGTTGTTCCCACCAAAAGATGATTGCACCTGACAAGCAATGCTTGTGGTTTATTAATAATTAAAAATATTTCTGTGTTCTGCTAGTGATGGAATATTTAATCGCTTGTTCAGTCAATACCAATGTACCATTTATTATTCATTAAAGATAAATGTAATATAATAGCTTTGAATTGCAATGTGTTATGTTGAGATAACCAAGGGCAGGAAAAAGTTGATATATTATTTAGAAATTGATTAAATTTTACTACTGATCTCAATGACTGCGATAACCTATCAGATACCTATAGTGACACAGAGTTCTAATGAAATTTTTAAAAAGAAAGAGATTGGTGGCAGTTTTTAACTAGGTAGAGTCAGGATTCAAGACAACAGCTAAAATGAATGCTTTGCTTCATGGTTAATGTGAGTTCCTCAGAAGCATGACTCCCAAGGACAATGCCCACATTTTCCAACAGTGCTGTCTTCCCTATCCAGTCAGAGGCTATCTTAGACCCTTCTGTTTAGCACCTGCTGAGCTGGATCATTGGAACTTAACCAAGACTCACTAAAGTGTTTTAGGATCAGATGACTATTTTTTTGCCTCATATTGTTTATTTTTTTATTCTCTTATGAATTATTTATTTCTTTTTTTTCTAGGTATTTAGAATCTTATAATCAGATGGGGACCAAATGTCAGGAATGCTTAGTATTTTCCTCAATTCTTTTTAAAGGTTTTTTTCCCCTCCCCTTAGTGGTTCAAGAAGTGAAAACTCACAGGTGAAAAATCACTTCTTATATAAGTTGGAGACCTACTTGGTCTTTTCATTGTTGGCTGTGGAGGCAACCTTTATATTTTAAAGGTGTTTTTATTTCTATGATGTCAGAAAAAGTGAGGAGAGAGGAAGCTAAAATACCTATTCTGAGTAAGGGTGACCTCCAGTATGTCTTCAACAGATTCACATCTTGTATGCAGTTTAACTAAGAAGACTCTGTTTTAACGGAGGGCATGTTGCTAATTGTTTTTGAGAACACATAGACTGCCACAGTGCACTATGAAGAGGGTTTTTTCTTCTAATAGGAAACAGGGGAAATGCTCCAAGACATTGGAATGGGTAAAGACATTTATGAATCAAATCCTAAAAGCACAGGAAACAAAAGCAAAAATAGACAAATGGTATTTCACCAAACTAAAGATCTTTTGTACAACAAAGAAAACAATTAACAGAATGAAGAAACCACTTATAGAATGGGAGAAAACATTTGCAAGCTATGTATATGACTAAGGGTTAATAGCTAGAATATATAAAGATCTCAAAGAAGTCTAGAGCAAACAATAACAATCCAATTTAAAATGGGTGGTAAATTTGAATAGATATTTCTCAAAGAAAGGCATGAAAATGGACAGTAGGAATATAATAAAAGGCTCACTATCACTAATTGCCAGGGAAATGCTTATCAAAACCACAAGTTTCACCTCACTCCAATTACTCTGGCTTTCTTCAAAAATGACAAAAGATAACAAGTGTTGGCAAGGATTTGGAGAGAGCACTTGCACACTCTTAATAGGACTGTAAATTAGTACAGGCATTGTGGGAAACAGTACAGAGATTCCTCAAAAAAGAAAGAACAAGACCACCATACGATTCAGCAATCCTGTTGGGTGAAAATAAAAGGAAGTGAAATCCTTCTATCTGAAAGACATCCTCACTCTCATATTCATTGCATGGCTATTTACAATAGTAAAAAAAATGGAAACAACCCAGCTGCTGACATGATACAGAAATGTGGTTGGCTCTCACTGGGGTGTAATGGGTTAAGCTGCTGCCTGTTTCACCTGCATCCTATATGAATGCCAATTTGAGTCCCAGCTGCTCCACCTCTGATTCAGCTCCCTGGTAACGCATCTGATAAAGCAAGAGAATATGGCCCAGGTCCCTGGGCCACTGCATTCATGTCGGACACCCAGATGAAGCTCCTGGCTTCTGGCTTCAGCCAGGCCCTGCCCTAGCTGTTGTGGCCATTTGGAGAGTGAGCCAGTGAATGGAAGATCTCTCTCCTTTCTCTCGCTCTCTGTAACTCTACCTTTCAAATAAATAAAATGAATTTTCAAAAGAAGGAAAATGTGATACATATTTATAATGGACTATAAGCCTTAAAAAGATGAAATTTATAATAATATTGATGGAGCTAGAATACATTATATTAATTGCAATATGTCCAACATAGACAGATTTTACACAACCTCATTCATGTGTGAAATCTAAAAATACAGAAGTTAAGAGTAGAGCATTTGATACCAGAGATTGAGGAGACTATAAAGAAAGGGAGGGAAAGGGAAAGAGTATTTAAAAGGTCTTATGTTGTACAGTTAGATAGGAATAAGAAGTTCTTGTGCAGTATTGTGCAGTAATCTGGATGACTAAAAATAATGATAATGTACTGTATATTTTTCTAAAAAGCACTGGAAAAGAATTTTTAATATTTTCTTCACATAGAAATATTAAATGTTTGAGTGGATAGATATTTAAGCTTTATTGAATATTATACAATGCACACATTAAAACACCATGACAACCCATAGATAAGTGTAATTCTTATGTCAATTAAAATTATTTTAAAATATAATTTCTTAGTATGCCATGGCATTTACTTTATACAGTTTTATTTATTTGAGAAGCAGAAGACAGAAAGAGATAGAGAGATTTCCTATCCAATGGTTCAATATCCAAACATCCTCAATAGTCATGGTTGGGCTAATCCAGAGTCAGGTGCTAAAAACTCAGTCTTGGTCTCCAATATGGATTAGAGGCACCCAACTATTTGAGTACCACTTGCAATGGTAAGAAACTAGAATCAGGAGCCAAAACCCATAATTGAACACAATACTCTTACAGGTTGTAGGAATTTTAACCAGTGCTTTAACTGCTAAGCCATACATTTGTCTATCAAATAGCTGTCTGATACATGAAGATGATATTATGGGACAAAATTAAAACACCACTCCCCAAACTGTCCATTTGTAGCTACAGGAGTTTGAATGTTTTTGGCCTTCCAAAACTCTTATGTTGAAATTTAACTCCCAAAGTATTGGTATTTTGAGATGGGACTATAGAGAATTCATTAGGTTATGGCTGCTTCTCCTATATGAGCAGGATTAATGCTTTTATAAAATGGTTTGCAGGAGCCTACTCATTCCTTCTTTTTTTAACTTTTATTTAATAAATATAAATTTGCAAAGTACATCTTTTGGATTACAATGGCTTTTTCCTCCCATAACTTCCCTCTCACCTGCAACCCTCCCATCTCCCACTCTCCCTCCCATCCCATTCACATCAAGATTCATTTTCAATTATCTTTATTTACAGAAGATCAATTTAGTATATATTAAGTAAATATCTCACAAAGTGTAAAGTACTGTTTGATTACAAGTTATACCATTGATCCACATAGTACAACATATTAAGGACAGAGATCCTACAAGGGGAGTAAGTGCACAGTGACTTCTGTTGTTGATTTAACAATTGACACTGTTGTTTATGGCGACCGTAATCACCCTAGGTTCTTGTCATGAGCTGCCAAGACTGTGGAAGCCTTTTGATTTTGCCAACTCCAATCTTATTTGGACAAGATCATAGTCGAAGTGGAAGTTCTCTTTTCCCTTCAGAGAAAGTTACCTGCTTCTTTGATGGCTGGCGAGGATGTAGAGGAAAAGGGACACTAACCAACTGTTGATGGTAATGCAAACTGGTAAAGCCACTATGGAAGACAGTTTGGAGATTCCTCAGAAACCTGAATATAACCCTACCATCCCAGCCATTCCACTCCTTGGGATTTTACCCAAAAGAAATTAAATTGGCAAACAAAAAAGCTGTCTGCACCTTAATGTTTATTGCAGCTCAATTCACAATAGTTAAGACCTGCAATCAACCTAAATGCCCATCAACAGCAGACTGGATAAAGAAGTTATGGGACATGTACTCTATAGAATACTATACAGCAGTAAAAAATAATGAAATCCGGTCATTTGCAGCAAAGTGGAGGAATCTGGAACACACCATGTTGAGTGAAATAAGCCAGTCCAAAAGGGGCAAATATCATATGTTCTCCCTAATCAGTGACAACTGACAGAGCAACAAAAAGGAATCCTGTTGAAGTGAAATGGACACTATGAGAAAGAGTGACTTGATCAGCCCTTGTCCTGACTGTTGATGAACAACTTAATACTTTATCCCTTTTAGTATTTTTTTTCCTACTTAATACTATTGGTTGGACTCTGTGATTAACACACAATTATTCTTAGGTGTTTAAAATTAACTGAAAAGTGACCCCTGTTAAATATGAGTGGGAATAAGAGAGGGAGAAGATGTAAAGTTTGGTACATGCTCAATCAGACTTGCCCCAAATGGTAGAGTTAGAAATATGCCAGGGGATTCCAATTCAATCCCATCAAGGTGGCATGTATCAATGCCATTTCACTAGTCAAAGTGATCAGTTTCAGTTCATAATTTAACATAATGATAGGATTAATTGTCAAAGGGGTCACATAAACAAGACTAGTGTCAGCTAATACTAACTGATAGAACCAAAAAGGGAGAGAACAATCCAACATGGGGAGTGGGATACACAGCAGACTCATAGAATGGCAAATGTCCTAAACAGCATTCTGGCCTCAGAACCAGCCCTTAAGGCACTCAGATCTGGCTGAAGAGCCATTGAGAGTGTTTTAGGCATGGAAAGCCAAGACACTCTGGCAAAAAAAAAAAAAAAAAAAAAACAACCACCTAAATGAAAGATCTCTGTAAGTGAGATCCTTTCTCATTCCTTCTAACAAATGACAAGGGACAAACATGCCATCCATGAAAAATAGGCCATCGGCAGACAATGATTTTAATGATTTTGCCAGTACTTGGATCTTGGGCCTCCCTGACTCTAGAAATGAGAGAAACAAATTTCTGTTGTTTATAAATTACTAACCCTAAAGTTCTGTGTTATACTAGCAGGCATAGACAAAGTTAATACCAAAGATACATCAAATCCAAGGCTGGATAAGGACTTACTTATTTTTGGAAACATTCATTGGGTGACCACCATGTACCAGACACACTTGTGGACTTCAAGTCAATTATGTAAAAACTATATAAATTGATGAAAATAAAAAACAAAGGAAACAAATACATAATCTAATCAAAATGGAACACACTGGTCTTTCTCCAGTGTTAGTATATAAAGCATTCTAAAATGAGAAAATATGTAAAATTTTAGAATTTTTGTTGAATTTAATATATATATATATGTTTTATTTATTTGAAAGGCAGAGTGACAGAGAGAAGGAGAGACACAAAGAGAGACCTTCCATCCACTGGTTCACTCTCCAAATTGCCTAAATAGGTGATACTGGATCAGGCTAAAACCAGGATGCTAGAACTCCATCCAGGTATCCCATGCAGGTAGAGGCAAGGGTCCTAAACACTTGGGGCATCCTCTGTTGCTTTTTCAAATGCATTAGTGGGAGAGGGAGGCTGGATCAGAAGTGGAGCACCTGGGACTCTAACTGGAACCCATTTGAGATGCCATTGTCACAGGTAGCAGCTTAACCCACTACACAAAATGCTGGCCCCTTGTGTTGGGTTTTATTTTGCTACTTTTGAAAAGCAGTTGGCAATTCAAGCTCTATCTCATTCTCCATTTTCCAGCCTTATATAAAGTATGAGACTCAACAGCAGATTTGGGTGAAAGCCCTCTTAAGCTATTTTAGTTGCAAGTAATTATTCTCATTTCTATAGTGCTAAAGTTTGTTACAGATACATGATCATAGATCAGCTGTCATCAAACTGAGAACAATATGCCCTTTGAATATATTGTGATTTTACAATGCATCTATGAAATGGATTATATGTTATGTTTGTTTCATAATCATTTACCTAACATGCCAAAGTGTGGATCAGGATATATTTAATTGATTCAGAAAACTTTAACACATAACTTTTTAACCAACTTCTGCTCTCTATATTCATTTTTTTGAAGACTTTATTTATTTATTTGAGAGGTAGAGTTACAGACAGTGAAATGGAGAGACAGAGAGAAAGGTCTTCCTTCCATTGGTTCACTCCCCAAATGGCCACAACGGCCGGAGCTGTGCCGATCCGAAGCCAGGAGCAAGGAGCCAGGAGCTTCTTCCAGGTCTTCTAGGTGAGTGCAGGGACCCAAGCACTTGGACCATCCTCCACTGCTATCCCAGGCCATAACAGAGAGCTAGATTAGAAGAGGAGCATCCAGGACAGGAACCGGCACCCGTATGGGATGCTGGCTCTATAGGCAGAGGATTAACTTATGGTGCCACACCGCCGGCCCCTCTATATTAATTTATTAACAAATTATTGAACATAGTTGGCTTTCTTTCTACCAATTAGAAGATCACCAATTAGATACTGTATTCAATGATCCAAATTTCTTTCAGAACATTCTTAGTATTTTGAAATGTTCTCAGTACAAACCGATAATAGAAGTGAGCGTTGCACACAGTGGATTAAGCCACAATTTGAGATACCTAGAACCAATATTTGAGAACCTGGAATGGAATCTTGCCTCTGTTTCTTATCCAGCATTCCTGCCAATGTGCCAAGAAGGCAGTGGAAGACGGTCCAAGTACTTGGGTTCCTGCCACCCATGTGGAAGACCTGAATAGAGTTCCTGTATCCTGGCTTCTACTCGGTCCAGTCCTGGCTATTATGAGCATTTGGTGAGGGTGAGGGAACCAGCAGATAGAAGATTTCTCTCTCTCTCTCTCTCTTTCTCTCTCTCCCTCTCTCTCTCTCTCTCTCTCAGTGTGTGTATGTGTGTGTGTGTGTGTGCATGTGTCTCCCATGGTCTCTGTTACTCTTCCTTTCACATAAATAAATATTTTTTATAAAACAAAGACGTGACAAATGTTTGAGAGATGGGTATATCCATTACCTTTATCTGAATATTACACATTGTAACATGCTTTGAAATGTCACACTGGGCCCCATAAATATGCACAATTTATTTATGGGTCAACTTAAAAATGTATAAAATTTTGTATAAATTTATTTAGAGTTTAAAATATCCTCTAGCAGTTTTCAGAACTTAGTGTAGATCCAATGTGCATATCTGAGAAAATGATTCAGCTTTCTAAAGATAAATTTCATTTTATTGTATTTTCTTGGAGATTCATTTGAAAGGCAGAGTGACAAAGAGAGAAGCAGAGAGGAAAAAGAAAAAAGAAAAAGGGGGATTCCCAACCACAGGTTCACTCCCCAAATGGCCACAACATTCAGGGAGTGGGCTCAGGCCAAATCCTAGAGCCTGGAACTCCACCTGGGTCACCAGTGGGGACTGAAGAGACCCAAGTACTCTCTTGCCCTCTTTCACCCTTTTCCCAGACATATTAACAGAGTGTTGGATCTAAAACAGAGAACCTGGGACTCAAATCAGTACTCCAGTATGGGATGCCAATGTTGTAAACAGAAGTTTAGCCTACTGAGACACAATGCCAGTCCCAAAACTTCATTTTCCTACTTGTTGTATATTATTTAACTCATTATTATTCTAAGAATTTCTATCATACTAGAATACCCTCCCCCAGTTAAAAGTCAAGTTAACTAATTATACAATTTGTGCTTTATGCCTTTTACATTCCAAATATTATTCTATATGCAGGTGTGATTTATTAAGCATAGTGGCCAGTGTTTCTTATAGGTCTTATAATCTACTGGATTCTAACCTTAGATGGTAGTAAAAGAGATAAAATACAAAGCAATGCCAAATGCAGTAATTTCTAGTGTTCTATAGTACCCTAGAGTGACTACAGTTGACAATATTTTTCTTTCAAAACAGTTGAAAGAGAGGACTTTGAATGTTTCTAACAGAAAGTAATGATACATGAGAGATAGCTATGCTATTTATCCTGATCTGAGCATTAACCTGCATACAAATATGAAAGGAAATCAATGCACCCCTAAATAAGTAGAATTATTATTTTTCAATTAAAACATTTTATAGGGCAGTAGATGCTATAAAATAATAAAACATGGTAATATAAGATAGAGTAGTTGGATTTTTGTGTTGACTAGTAGCCAAGGGAAGCTCTTATGAGGAGGTAATATTGCAGGTGATGTTGGAATGACATGAAAGAATCATTCTTGCAAGAAGCTGAACATGGATCAAGCTTATAGGGCCAATGACAAATGAGATGACAGAGCGGCTAGCAAAGCACAAATGAGAGGGTATATTTTAATCTTTGTTCCCAAATACAGGTCTTTGGCAAATGTCAAAATCTGATGCTAGGTGACTCACACGCCCTACTTCAGATAGCTTGGGTTCAATTCGTGAATCTATCTCTTGACTCCAGCTTCCTAATAATGCAGGCCTTGGAAGGCAGCAGATGATAACTCAAGCAACAGAAATACTGTCATACATGCAGAAGTACTAGCCTGAGTTACTAGACTCCCTGCTTCAGCCTGTTAAAAAATTGAGTGTTGTGGGCACGAAGAACAAGATCCAGAAGTGAGTGCTCTCTCTATCTTTTTGTCTCTCTTTCTTATTTCCTCTGTCTCATAGTAATAGATAGATAGATAGATAGATAGATAGATAGATGATAGATAGATAAAATAGAGAATCGTCTTTGAAGTGAAAATTCAGGGAACAGAAGTGGCACAGGGGAGTGGGATATGCAAGGACGGGGAGCCAACATGAGAATGTGTTATCAAGCTGATTGATGACAGTGGTCATTTGTTTGATCTTCAGGAATCATATAAACTGTATCTTTGAAAGAGGAAAGAAGAATAATTATCTACCAGCTACCCTTGTCCAGTGATCAGGGTATGAAGAATAAGGTGTTCCAGTACTCACCTTCTGGAATTCACACTCTGGGGCACTAAGTAGAGTTCTGTTTTCACCTAACTCAGCATTAATAGAGAACTCCGGGGGCAAGAGGTGTGTGGTGCAAGAAGACAGTTGGGGAGCAACAAAGAAAGTTGCTGTCAAATTGCATGTCTGTGAATTTCCAGAGCTCATCACCATCAGGTATCCACAGGGAAGTCTGGGAAAGAAACCAAAAGTATCACTGATGGTGTCTAATTTATTTATTGCACAGAGAGTGACATTCAAGGTGACTTGGAGAAATTAACCAAGGTCCAGAAATCATGCGATCCTACAGGTCACATGATAAGCTGTGTAGATTTGTTCTGAATATATTGCAAAGACACAGGAGAAATTAGGTTCACAACATTGTGTGTTTTATTTTTTTATATAGATTGTTCTGGATTGGATATTTTGCAGTGAGGTCAGGATGTCACTCGGGATGACAAGATCCCACAGGAGGAGTACTTTGATTTGAGTCATAGTTCTACTTCTGGTTCTAGTTTCTAGAAAATATGCACCATCAGAGGCAGAATGCAATACTCCAAGTACTCTCCATGTGAGAGACCTAGATTGAGTTCCTGACTGTTAGCTTTGACCTGGCAGATCCATGGCTATTCCCTACACCAAAATATTTGGAATGTGAATCAGCATATAGAAAACTGCTGTCTATCTGGTCTCTCCCTCTCCCTTTCCTTCTCTCTCTCTCTCTCTCTCTCCCTCTCTCTCTCTCTCCCTCTCTCTCTCTTCTCTCACACACATACACCTCCTTAAATAAAATGAAAGAAAACAAATTTAAATTGATTGCTCTGGAATTCATGTGGAACATTGCATTTCAAGTGGGTAAGAGTACAACAGTTATTCCAGAGAACTAAACTATGACCATGAGTCAAATTCAGCCTATTTCATGCTCTTGAAACAAACTTTTATTGGAGCAGAGCAAATGACAAATTTAGCCACTGCAACAGAAACAATAATATGTTCTACAAAGTCTAGAATGTTTACTATATGACCATTCATAGAAAAGTTTGATGAAAACCACTTTAATGTTTGCATAAGATAGCTTCTGCCATTTTCCTGTCTCATATCCCTTAGTGGTTAGCTGTTGTCTCACCATGTATTGCAGGAACATGAATTAATGTGTATATTTGGAATGTAAATCTTTCTTCCTTCAAAATGTGTGTTATCTTCTATATACCAATTTGTTGATTTGATTGAAAGCTATAAACTATGCTAAGAACTGTAACCAGTGCTTTATGTACACTAAGTGTATTGTCCAGTTTTGTTAACGTTAAGGAGAAAAATGTCTGTTCCTTACAAGAAGAAACATTTTTTTTCTTTTGCATTATTCATTAGCAGAGGCGAGCTATTCAAAGCTGTTGAATCTCTGCCTTTTGAATTTTCTAATTGTGGAATCTAAGGTGAAGGAACTGCCACCACTCTTTTGGGATATATCAGTTTTCCAGTAGAAGAAAAGGATTATAACTTGTGAGAAACCACACAATTCTTAAAGCTTTTACTTTAATGATGCCAGTATGGCATCTGTTTCTATTCTATTGGCCAATTTCTCATGGCCAAATCCAACATCATGGAAGTGGGGGTGGTCAGTCATCTGTGCTGGAGGGGACATAGCACAGTGCATTATACTGCTCAGACAGGAAATGTTAGGGGAAGGGAAAAATTGACATGCCTATTACCTATGTATTGATCCAGCTTATAATTTGCCATTTATTTCTTCACATTGTGATCCTGGAGCTGCCCTGAGTGGATCTTTAGCTGGTTGGCTTACTGTTAGACTTTGTCCTGCACAAGTATATCAGAAGCAAAGTGCTCTCTTCCTTGTTATGACTGCCAGATTCAGAAAATAAAATTAAGGTGATCGAGCTAAATTTAAGTTTCAGATAAGTGATGAATGATTTCTTTGTAGTATAAATGTATTCCAATATTGCATGGAATTGCATGGCGCTGGCTTATAGCAAGCATTTATTTATTTTTTTATGTGAAATTCAGAGTTAACTAGATGTCTTGTATTTTAACTGACCACCCTATCATGGTTCTAGTGCTCTGCTTTTTGGTGCATCAGTCAGAAGTTTATGGCATAGGAGGCAGGATAGAGTCACATCAGTCATCACAAGGTCAGCTTCAACCTCATTGTCTGTACAGAATATTTCTCTATATCTATACTCCATCTCCAGATCAGATCCTGTAACAGGGTTCTCTACCACTGTAGGATGTGTTACTACATTGGGCAGCCTCAACCTCTCCAAAGCATTTAAATCTCCATTCAAGGAGTTGAACTCTTCTAAGTAGTATGAATCTTTCTAGTTCACTCTCTTAACTTTAGAAATGGGGATGGTGCTGCAGCTCAATAGGCTAATCCCCTGCCTGTGGCGCCGGCACACGGGGTTCTAGTCCTGATCGGGGTAACAGATTCTGTCCCGGTTGCCCCTCTTCCAGGCCAGCTCTGCTGTGGCCAGGGAGTGCAGTGGAGGATAGCCCAAGTCCTTGGGCCCTGCACCCCATGGGAGACCAGGAGAAGCAGCTGGTTCCTGCCTTCGGATCAGCACTGTGCACCGGCCACAGCAGCCATTGGAGGGTGATCCAACGGCAAAGGAAGACCTTTCTCTCTGTCTTTCTCTCTCTCACTGTCCACTCTGCCTGTCAAAAAAAAAAAAAAAGAAAGAAAGAAAGAAAAGCAAAGCAAAGAAATGGTAGCTGTTCTCTGTATTTGCTACTGCATTTGCCATTTAGAGACCTCTTTCATCCTTTATCCTTGTAAACCACCTTTTATTAGTTTACAGTTATTTATACCAAATTTTATTTACTTTAAAGGTAGAAAGACACATACACACACACACACACACACAGAATGTTGCATCTCTTCTCAAGTTCCTGCAATAGCTGCTGGGCCAGACCAAATTCAGGAGCCCAGAACTCATTCTGGATGTCCCAGGGGGCAGGAATCCAAGTATTTGAGCCAGCACCTGCTGCCTCCAAGAGTGTACAATAGTAGGAAACTGGAATCAGAAGTGGAGATGGGACTTGAACACAGGCATTCTGACATTGATGTAGGTATCTCAAGTGATGTCTTAACTGCACCAAATGCCCAGGCATTTACTAATATTTTAAGCTCAAATTATTGGTGTAGTTTTTCTGCCCTGCTTAGGCTATGATATAATTGGAGATAATAATATAGTATCACAGTAGAAAATTTAATCCTAAAACTATCCTATAAGAAAATATTTTACCCCATTTTATAGATAAGACTCTCCCTCCAGACCAACATGGGAAGCAGTCCAAACAGCAGACTCCTAGAATGACTTTTTTTTTTTTTTTTGACAGGCAGAGTTAGACAGTGAGAGAGAGAGAGAGACAGAGAGAAAGGTATTCCTTTTCCGTTGGTTCACTCCCCAAATGGCCACTACGGCTGGCGTGCTGGGCTGATCGGAAGCCAGGAGCCAGGTGCTTCCTCTGGGTCTCCCATGCAGGTGCAGGGCCCAAGCACTTGGGCCATCCTCCACTGCCTTCCCGGGCCACAGCAGAGAGCTGGCCTGGAAGAGGAGCGACCTGGACAGAATCTGGCGTCCCGACCGGGACTAGAACCCAGGGTGCTGGCGCCGCATGTGGAGGATTAGCCTAGTGAACCTCAGCACTGGCTAGAATGACTTTCATAGTAAATTCACTCTGACCTCAGAATCAACCTTCAAGGCTTCCTGATGGGACTGAAAGGCCTGTGAGAACATTTCAGGTATGGAAAGACAAGACTCTGTGACAAAAATATATCCTACACAGAGGAGCTCTGTGAGACCTCAGAAGAAAGAAAGGGTCATCAAAGAATGAGACACGCTTCTCTGAAGGGAGAAGAGTGCATCCACTTTGCTTATGGCCATGTCCAAATACCAATGGAGTCTATGGCCACAAAAGGCTTCCATAGCCTTGGCAGCCCATGGCAAGAGCCTCGGATGATCACTGACATCATAAAAAAAAGATTGTTAATGTTACAGGAACAGTAGTCACTGTGCACTTGCTCCCAAAGTAGGACCTCTGTCTCTATTGAATTATAATATGAGCATCAACTGCAAATTTTCTCCCCAAACCGTACTTTATATGTTGTGTGTGGGTGTGGGTGCAAATTGCTGAAGTCTGTGATGAGCATAGAGTTGGTCCTCTGTATATAGAGTCATACTAAAAATGAACCATAATGAAGAAGGAGATGGGAGAGGGAATGGGAGGTGGGATGGGAGTGGGGGGGAGGTATGGGGGAAAGAACCACTATATTCCTAAAATTGTATCTATGTAAAAATGCATTCATTAAATAAAAATTAAAAAAAGAATCTCCCTTCAGAAATTCAAGTAATGAGTGAAGTGACATGATGAGTCACAGAAGGTTTATGTGGAAATTTGCTTCATGTTTGCATTTTAAAGCATATAATTTTTCTTTGGCTATATTTCCAGACAGTAAAAGAAAGTTATTTCAATCTTTAAATAAGTAATATGGGAATATGAGAGGGAGGAGGAAGAAGGGTGGGAGTCCAGGTGGGAGGAAGAGTAGGGTGGGAAGAATCACCATATCCCTAAATTTGTATACATAAAATGCAGAAGTTTGTATATCTTAAATAAAATTATTTTAAAAAGAGAAAAAATAAGAAATATGTAGCTTGGAATTAGGTAGTGGAGTGCTATTGGTTTCTGCTGTCCAAGCCTACTAACAGTGATTAGTTCATTGTTCCAGTAGTATAATTTTGCCATTCTACAGGTTGACTTTTGGGGCAGAATAAAATCACAACTTGAGGAAAATTATCATTAAGAGTTGAACTGTGTTCATCTCAAGTTGCATGTTGTATTCTCAACCCTCACTACTTCAAAATATGGACTTATTTTGAAAGAAAGCCTTTCCAGAGGCAATTCAATGCAAGACCATTAGGGCAGGTCCTAATCCAATATGGCCATTGTGCTCACAAATTGTGGAGATTTGGACACAGCGATAGACATAGAGGAAAGACGATGTGAAGAGACAGAGAAAAGTTATCGACTAACCACGCAGAGAAACCTGGTAAATGCTTTCCTCGCAGTCGTTAGAAGGAAAGAAGCCTGCCAACACCTTGATATTTCAGACCTGCAGGTTCCAGATCATAAGATCTCTATTTTTTTAAGTGACACAGATTGTACAGCAGCTGTAACTAATATAATTATCATCAAGTGTTACCTTTTCTACAGGGAGATGAAGTGAATTTTCTCTCTGATGCCTTTCTAATAATAAGGAGGTGCTAAAGCTGTTTTACTTGTCTGTTCTTTTTTTGAAAATGGCCTGGATTATTGTTGAATTCACTGGGGATATACAGGCAGCAAGAGACTCTTAGAAAACCACTGTGAACTGATAGTTTGATATAATGAGTGAAGGTTTTTATGAATGTGTCATACTTCTCTACACCTTTACTATTTGAAGTGAGGTCGTTAAACAGGCAGCACTAGCCTCACCTGGCAGGTGGTTAAAAAGACAGAATTTTAGGCCTTACTCCAGCATTACTGATTCAGTAAACTGGAGTTTAATAAAATCCTTCAGTTATGAAATGTGTGTTAATCACCAGACTAAAAACAACAGAAAAAATAATAGACCTCTTAAAATTCACCATTCTTCTTCCTCTCTTTGGAAATTCCTAGAGCACCACTTTGGACTACCAGAGCCAGTTTGTCGGAAGCACTGGAAATGTTTAGCAGGTCACAGACACTTTATTTGATTCACAGCTGGTTTGAAATCAATTACCTGAACCTGAAATGCCTCTCAAAACTCAATAATGCAGTAATTGCTCTTAATTGTTTTTCTGTGACTTTCTTGCTGCCTTCTTGTTACTTGGATTTTAATAAATGGGTTCTTAGAACTAAGAAGTGCCTTGTACTTATCATCACCAGATACAAAATGATATATGGCATACATTCCTTGTTTTGCTATTAATTTTTTAAAAGATTTTATTTTTTTGAAAGAGTTACAAAGAAGAGTAGAGGCACAGAGAGGCCTTCCACTCCTCAAATGGCTGCAATGACCAGAGCTGATCCGATCCATAGACAAGAGCCAGGAGCTTCCTGCAGGTCTCCTTTGCGGGTGCAGGGGCCCCAGCACTTGGACCATCCTTCACTGCTTTCCTAGGCCATCAGCAGGAAACTGGATCAGAAGTGGAGCAGCCAGGACTCAAACAGGTGCCTATATGAGATGCTGGCATTGCAGGCAGTGGGCTTTAGCCTACTATGCCACAGTGCCAACCCCACTGCTATTAATTTTTCTGAGTTGCACTATGCTTATTGGTCATTTTCATTTTATTTCTTTCTCATTATTTTTAAATGGAAATAATTTTGCACAATTTGATTAAAATAGTATATGTAATGTTAAAGATTGTTTGCTTTTCACATTCTAAAACATTCTTTCACATCCTTGGTGATGTTATTTTTGAAACATAGTATCACATTATATGGATATAGTTTCTTATTTAGCCATTCAATTGTTTTAGGACATTTAGGTCATTTCCAAATTTTGCTATTATAAGTAATGCTGCAATGAATATCTTTGCATATAAATCACTTCAAATTTCTATGTTTTATGAAAATTTATTAAGAAGGGAGCAGCAGAACGATTTTTAAAATGTCTATTATAATTGCATAAAAGAAAGAGCATAAAGAATAAGTCCTAACTATAGATATTTCCTGTATTATGATTCAGCTCAAAACTGTACTCATGAAAAACAAGAAGCTGTTTTGATAACGAGATTCAATGCATCTCTCAAATATGTATACAGTCTGTTTCTTGGATGATGGTAGAATTACAGCTGTTATCTAAAGCAGAGATTATTCCTTTTGTCCAAAGGTTAAGAATATTTAATGCCAAAAGTAATAGAGCATAATATGTTTTGCTGCAGATGTTGCTGTGCATATTATGACACTCTCAATAAATAGATTAAATCAATCTGAAGTGAGACATATATGCCTGCATGTGCACACAAACACACACACACACACATAAAACCTAAGGGGACTTCAGCTACATTAACCTACTTTTTCAATTTCAGATTCAGCCTCAATAAAGTTAGTTTTCAGAATTCTCCCAAAACACTTAAATATTTTCTGATGGAATTAGTATGAAATGAAATTCTGAATAAACACATTTTATTTGTTTATTTTAGATTTCCTAATATAAGAGGAATATTATAATATTATTTTCTTTTTGTCATTAGAGTTATACATTTTATTCTTTTAATTTTTTTAAAGATTTATTTATTTGAAAGGCAGGGTTACAGAGAGGCAGAGGCAAAGAGAGAGAGAAAGAGAGAGAGAGAGAAAGAGACATCTTCCATCCGCTGGTTCACTCCTAGATGGCCACAATGGTCAGAGCTGTGCTAATTCAAAGCTAGGAGCCAGGAGCTTCTTCCAGTTCTCCCACACGGGTTCAGGGGCCCAAGGACTCAGGCCATCTTTTACTGCTTTCCCAGATCAAAACAGAGAGCTGGATCAGAAGTGGAGCAGCCAGGAATCCAACTGGCGCCCATATGGGATGCCGGCATTGCGGGTGGCAGTTTTATCCACTAAGCCACAGTACTGACCCTATATTTTATTTTTATTGGAATCATAGAAGAGTTTTCTTTCATTTTTTGGTTGAAAAATGCACACAGAAAAATAAATAACTCTTTTTAATTTTAACTTATTGGATTTGTATAAGAAAAGCTTTGAGAAGTAGATACTGCATTCACTGCAAGTGGGAGTATAAATTTGAAAGGAAAAAAAGGAGAAATTCCTGACAATATTTACTATACTTAAAATTGTGCATTTCTCACAACCCTAAATTAGATTCCTTAAATTTATATAAGGAATCGTTTGCATTGATTTAAAGTTGCATATGAACAGGTTATTAATTACAACATTATTTGTAAGGGATATTTTTAGAAGCATTTCTCATTGACAAAAAGAAATGGTTAAAAATGAAAACTAGTAAATTTTTTTGCGTATAATATTTAATATAATCAGTAGACAAACATTGTGTGATTTTGTCTGTTCCTGTTTTCATTACCTGTGTATTGAAGGATTCACTAGACAAAAGCATATGAGGAGAGGATATGGTGAGGAAAAGAATTTTCAACTTCTACTCTGATTTACTTTTTGATTTTCAAATTATCCAAATAAAATTAAAATGACAACAACCAAATATCATGTTCCATTGCAAAAGCAACTAAATCATATGCAACACTCTATGATATTGGATCAATTTCCGAAGGTCAAGAACAATCTGCTTGCTGCTTTATAGTCTGTAGGAACCATTGCCAACATTTCTGTGACTTAAGTTTAATATTGAAACTAAGCAAGGTATTTGTTTTAATCTTGTGCATAGGGAAGGTACACATTACAAAATGTTCTGGAATAACTGTACACTTGCTCAGAATTGTAATGAACATAGCCATCTTAATCTATTTTGCTTGTTTGGTTCCCCCAGTGCTCAATGTTTGCACTACCAAGCTGTGCTGGGCAAACTCTAGTGGAATAAACTGCATGAAAGATGAGAGATTCCCACTGTCCCAAAAAACCTAAACAGGATTCTGTCTATTTCATGTCTCAGGGCTTCTTGGCCCCTCCAAAGCCTCAAGTAATTAACTTCCCATCATGTTTCCTTTTCAGTATGACAAGCTGCAGGTGTTGGCCACCCACAGGACACACTCCTGCTGCTGAATAGCCATCACTAGTCTCATGTAAGAATACTCTCCTTAGATAATGCGAGTTAGTATTAAGAGAGAATTATTAACTTCTCATTTGCAAAAAAAATACTTTCTAGTCATTCTAAGTATTAGGAAAACATGAAAACACAGAACTGAAATAATGTCATAAATAAACTCTTGTTAAGGTTCTGGATTCAATCTTGGGCTTCTTCTGTTATAGAACTACATAAATCCTTCTCTTCCATCAATATTTATCAGGATGTAAGATCTTGCAGCTGTTAAGTGTTTATTTATTTATATTTTTATTTTTTATTTTTTGACAGGCAGAGTAGACAGAGAGAGAGACAGAGAGAAAGGTCTTCTTTTGTCGTTGGTTCACCCTCTAATGGCCGCCGCGGCTGGCACACTGTGGCCAGCGCACCGCGCTGATCCGATGGCAGGAGCCAGGTGTTTCTGGTCTCCCATGAGGGTGCAGGGCCCAAGCACTTGGGCCATCCTCCACTGCACTCTCGGGCCACAGCAGAGAGCTGGCCTGGAAGAGGGGCAACCGGGACAGAATCCGGCGCCCCGACCGGGACTAGAACCTGGTGTGCCGGCGCCGCAAGGCAGAGGATTAGCCTATTGAGCCGCGGCGCCGGCACTGTTAAGTATTTATTATCGCCCGAACCATGTTGTTTTACCTTTCTAAGCCTTTGAGCATTTTGGTTCTTTTAATAGGAACATCTTTCTCCTATCATCTTCTAGCTCCTCCTTACCTTGAAAATAGTTAGAACTTCTCAGTGGAATCGTCCAGGATCAGTCCCTCTATATCTCCAAAAAAATTAATCCCTCTTTCATCTTTTCCATGGTTTTTAGAATAAATTCCTATTCCTACCATGATGTCATAATGTTGAAATAACTTGTTCATATACCAAGAGAACACATTCCCTCTAGTTTGTACACCTGTTCTAATAAATGAAATGTAATTTTCAAATTTTTGTGTATGCCTAATTTATTTGGGGAAAAGTACAGAATATAAATATGAAATCGCATTAAGTTAAACATTTCATAAGTTCATAGGTGTTTCTTGTTGAAAGTACACTTCTGTGACATTGAGGTTGCATCATAAATATGGACTATGTGGCCGTTAACATGTAAGAAAATATTTATATATGTATGCATACTTATGTACTCTATATGCATTTATATCTATAGTACTTTCATCTTAGTATACTTTCATAGTATAGATATGAAGTTGTATTCATATCTAGAAAGACTGTGGGATTTTTTTAGATTTTTTTTTATTCACTTGAAAGGCAGAGTTACCAGGAGAGGAGGAGAGACAAACAATGAGAGATCTTCCATCAGATGGTTCACTCCCCAAATGGCTGTAACGGCCAGAACTGAGCCAGGCAGAAGCTAGGAGCCTGGAGCTTCTTTTGAGGCTCCCACATTCCTCAGGGGCCTAAGTATTTGGGCCATCCTCGTCTGCTTTCCCAGATGCACTAGCAGGGAGCTGGATTGAAAGTGGAGCAGCAGGGTCTGGAACCAGCGCCTGTATGGGATGCCGGAGTTGCAGGCAGATGCTTAACCTACTAAGTCACAACGCAGGCCTCAGATGCTGTTTCTTGATCTCCCTTACACACTGCTGTTTGTACTTCAAGAAGAAGAAATGCTATGTGATTGGAGAGTTTCCAGAACGCTGACTGGGCTGTGTTTATGAAAGGTTAGGATCACTGCATTGTAAAGAACCATGGCATAGCCGTGGATTTCTGTTTGTTTCTTCCTCTGATAGAGTTGATATGCAATGTATGTCTACATTATAATCTGAATTTAGATCCCAGGCTCATTCATTTAGTCTAATCTGGATCATCGGAGATTTTCACTGATATGTGGAGATCAAAGACAATTTGTGAGCTGACAGTCCTTTTCTATAATTTCTTGTGTTTGATGTTCAATAAGAACAGTTTAAAGCAGAAGAAGATAGCCTGAGGCAAGAATCTGGCATTTCTGAATTTCTTTATGTAATATCTACTAACCATCCAATCCTACATACCTTCTGAAATAAATATAACTCTTTAATCCTTTAAGTGAGGTTACAGTGGAGTCTAAGTATTTTTTTTCTTCTCTAAAATAACCTCATTGTACTTGAATATATATTTGGAGATGTGAAACTTTGAATTGATATGGGCACTTTGAGGCTAGAATTCTTAATGAAATTTATCACTGTGAATTTTATCAATGAGTGGAAATCTCAGAATTCACAGGTATGGATATTGTCAGTGTTAGCATTAATGCAATCATCATGTCGCTATCGATGGTGGGAGTAAGGAAGGGTAGGTATAGAGCCCCTGAGGTATAGATTATATACCCGGGAAATTCTGAAACCCTTTCTCAAGTAATAAAGGCTTGAATGGTATTTCTTATCATAACACAACACTGAACACGAATTAATCATTCACTGAAACCATTGTTATTGGATTTCAGAGAATGCTTTGTCTTTTTAACACCTGGCACCAATATAAGAGGGTACCATAATTTATAAACTTTTAAGTGATTTTCCCTCTTCATTTCCTCAACAAAATGGAGGCAGATCAAGTATTTTACCAAGGAATACAGAGAATTTTATTCCAAGACCTTGGAGACAATTTGAAGCAGTAAAATTTAGGTTGACTAATCTTCAAAGAAAAATACATCATTAGTGAGATCCTGCATAGAATATGGAGCTGGTTATATGTGAAAAGAAGGCTTATTTAAGGCTTTGGTCTTGTGTTCAGTCCCAGAGGCTTTGACAATAGCAGTGTTTTATCAACCAAATGTATAAAGTGAATAAAAAGCTCCTAAAAGTGACTTTAACAACACCCAGGCTGATCCATGTAATGCATTTTAATATCAAACCACAGATGTAAAAGAAAAGTTTTAAACAAACATCTAACAACAAGATACTTACAAACAAGTCAACATGCAAGAATGGATAATAAAAATATTCCTCCAGTAATAAATAACCTTATACGTGGTACTCAGAAAGTCACAAATGCTGCAAGACTCCTGCAAGGTAGGGATGCCATTTTTTCCTTGTCATGCATGTATCCAGGTTGGATGGAAGCCCTCTTTCCCTGTCTCTGCCTCCCTCTCTTTGTAATTCTACCTTTCAAATAAATAAATAAAATATTAAAAAAAAAAAACATTACACAGAGAGAGGAAGAAGAGAGAGGGAGAGAGAGCGTGCAACAGTCAGTGCTGGGCCCATCCAAAATCAGTATCCAGGAGCTTTTTCCAGGTCTCCCACATAGGTACAAGGTCCCAAGCACTTGGGCCACTTTCCTTTGCCTTCCCAGGTGCATTAAGAAGGAGCTGGATTGGAAGTGGAGGGAGCAGCAGGGGCTAGAACTGATGCCTATATGGGATGCTGGTGCTGCAACAAACAGCTTTACTGGCTATGCCACCATGCCAGCCCCAGAGCCTTGATTTCACATTTCTAGTCTCCATGCATATGAGAGAATGCATTACTGTTGTTTTAATCTGCCGAGTTTGTGGCACTTAATGATGGTGCACCTAGGAACACATACTGGCTTCAATCTCAAAATTCCTTAAATTCAAAAGCTGAGCAAACTCAAGCTAATTGCATTTGGTTTTATACTAGTGCTTTCGGTATTATATTGAAATTATCTGTTCACCTATCAGTCTCTATACCTGAGACAATAACTTACTCACCTTTGAGATTCTGCCCAAATAAGGGTAGCCAGCAAATAGAGACTTGTCATTTACTGTGTGGTACTGAAAAAAAAGTCTAGCACTTCATTATGATGGACACATTTTAAATTATATTTTCATTTTTATAAACATAAATACCCAGATCATTGATAAAAGCTTGGCTTTACTTTTTTAAAGAAAGAGTTACAGAGAGAAATAAACACACACACACACACATACACACACACACAGAGAGAGAGAGAGAGAGAGAGAGAGGAGAGAGAGAGAGAGAGAGAGAGAGAGAGAGAGAGACAGAGAGAGAGAGAGAGAGAGAGGTCTTCCATCTGCTGCTTTACTCCCCAAATGGACACAACAGCTGGGGCTGAGCCTATCTGAAGCCAGGAGCCAGGAGCTTCTGGGTCTCCCACATGGGTGCAGGGGTCCAAGGCCTTGAACCACCCTCTGCTTCTCAGGCAGACACATCAGCAGAGAGCTGGCTAGGAAGTAGAGCAACCTGGATTCTCACCAGCACCCAAATGGGAGGCCAGTGCTGTGGGCTGGAGCTTTAGCCTGCTGTGCCACAGCACTGGCCCCTTAGCTTTACATTTTTAAGGCAGCCTGTAAATTTGGAGTAAAATTCACACCACTGACTTTAGAGTCCTTTACTGGTAATTGGCTATTCCTTTAAATATATTTATTCCTAAATCTATTCCTTTAAAGTTGGGTACTCATTCATTACCCAACAGTCATTCTGCCTCTCCTTATTCATAGAACCACACATGCTGGCCATCCAACATAGTTTTGAGAAAATGCTGTCCTTCGGCTGGACTTTTCAGATATCTTAAAACTGGGCATCTGAACTGTCATACCCTTAGATTTTTGTCCCTACCCTTCTTCTAGTTTGGATTCTGAATCTGATGGCTGCAACCCTAAAAGATTTTGTGACTGTAATATGACACAGACACACACACTTAAACAGACATTCAGAAGACAGATTTTTTAAAAATATTGTATTTTCAAACATTATTATTTTAAGGCATTTAGTATCCAAATTAATTCAGTTAAAATGTCTATAATTTAGAAGTATTTTAACTTTGAAATCATGTTGATAATGTTCTTGTACCTCTTTCAATATTCAGAATTCTGAATTCTTTTACAATGCTTGAATACTTTATATCAAACCACCATTTCAATTTTGTACCCTTTCATCATTTTTTGCATTTAGTGTGTACTTAAGAAATTATTTTTATTATACCTACTGGAAATACCATGCACTAATATGTACATGCATTTTTTGACGTTATCTTTCTAGTCAAATTGTATAAGTTGACTTCAAAAAGTTCATACAAATGAAATTAAAAATGATTTTTATTTTTAAATTTTAAATTTTAAATTTCAAATTTTAAACCATATATAACTTTTTTTAATATTACACATTTCCATGAACTTTTGGAAGTGTTCTCATGCAGTTGGTATGTGAAACACAAAGTTTTTTGTTTAGAAACCATTAGATTATAATTTAGCATTACTGGATGCAGTTATTTGCTGTGCTCTGACCAGCATGTATGGTTGCTCATGTCACAGATAGGAAATCATGCAGAAAAGAAGTCCCTCTTACTCAAAACTCCTGCTGTACCCAAAGGACCATGTGGGTTTTTTTTTTTTTTCCTAGGGGTAAGGGAGAAGCCAAGGACCAACTTAAATTTCAATGTCAATGTAACCTTGCAAGCTTTCTGAAATTTCACTGACAGCTAGCTTCTTGTTTGCAAGAGGAGTGAGGTCTAGCTGTCATTGCACTGCAGGCAGGATCCATGGAGAATTGCTGTCCAGATTGGAAAGGAATTTCCTCTCATTAAAAGCAAAAGAAACCAAGTGTAAATAGCACGGCTGTTAGGAATGACCATGTGGCATCGACGCTGCTGTTCCCAGGGGCGGTTCTCCAATTCTAAGGGGGACTGTGGATGAAGCAGCAAGAATATCTCTTTCCGTGGGCTATTAATATTCAGTTCACAAGGGTCCCTAAAGATGCAGTGCTCAAAATAGAGGTCTTTTGATGAAGAGTGCATGGATATGAAAAATGACTTGGATAAGATAATATGGGAAATAAATCAATAATCAAATTTATTTTAACATAACTTCAATCTTTCTGTATTTTTATGTTTAATATCACTGTTGCTATTGATAAATACAATTAATTGAGAACAATTTGTATTCTTATTATCTTATAAGCACCACATTTAGTCACAATCACAGTAGGTAAGGAATATGATAACATATTTAAGACATTAGGCATTAAAAGCAAACTACTGAAGTTCAAATATCTTGAGATCTTGGCAACTACTTCCTTACCCACCTTAATTTCTATTTTCCATATTAGCAAAAAATGGAAATATTTACACTATGAGGTAATCAGAAATCTTAAATAAAATAATCTATGTAAAATATATAGAAACATTCCTGGCATAGATTACTTGCTTAAGTTAACATCAGTATCTCCATTCTACAAATTGGAGAACCACAAATGAGTATTGATGGGATCAATTGATCCCAAAATTGGATAGTGGTGCAATGTATAGGATTTTGAACACTGCCAATTTTACTCAAGTATTTTGAATTTTATTTAAATATACAAAGAGTGGTGAGTATTCAAAGATGCAGTGTAGGAGTTGGTGTTGTGGCTAGTGGGTTAAGCTGCTGCCTGTGACACTGGTATCCCATATGGGCATTCCATATGGGTGCCAGCTGGAGACCTGGCTGCTCCACTTCATGTCCAGCTCCCTATTAATGCACCTGGGAAAGCTGGAGAGGCTGGCCCAAGTGCTTGGGCTCCTGCACTCATGTAGGAAATCAGAAGGAAGCTCAAGGCTCCTGGCTTTGGAATGGCACAGCCCTAGACATCGTGGCCATTTAGGGGCTGAACCAGTGGGTGAAGGATTTCTCTCTCTCTCTCACTCTTGCTGTCCCCTCCCTGTCTCTGTAACTCTGCCTTTTAAAACACAATATATAGAACTTAAAAAAGATTCAGTGTACATGATCACTAGAATATAAATTCATCACTTTTCTAGCTAAATCCAGAATAAACTTTCCTCTGATTTTAATAATTTTTCACCTTAAAATTTCATGTTTGACTAGTTTTCTCTATTGCATTAGTAATAAAGTGCTAAACCCAACTTTTCCTGCGGTTTTAGGAACTCCAAAGATCAATAGGTGCTCTGTACCCCCACATTCCACATTGATGTATTTAATATCCAATAAGAACTTGCAAAGGAAAAGGGCCAAAACCAGATTTACAAATATCAGACATTTATACATTTTCACAGATTATGCCAAAGTAAATGAACAATTTATTTATCATCTGAAAACATGAAAAGCTTTGGAGCATATGTTATCCAATAGAGTAAAGACAATGAGTCCCTAGAATTAATTTGTAGCAACAGTGAGAAAAAAATTGAAGTTGTTTTCTTCTAAAACTCTTTTGAGGTCAGTGTATGTGATAAATCATATAGATTCATAGATGTTTGACTTATATTCTTTGTCTCCACCAAATGATAAGCTTTCTGAGAACAAAGCATGTCTTCTTTACTTATGGATCTTCAAAGTATATGCCAGCAATTGTTCTTCAGCAATGTCATTGGACAGGTTGGAGATGCACTTAGTGTTATCCAAACAATGATCAACCCATTACACTAGACTATTTTGATGATAATTGAAGAAAAAGTAGCATTTTGACTTAGATATATATGATCACATACATGTCATGATTCTGTTTTAGCAACTTGTTGCACCAAATACATTCATTCATGAACAACTTTCACTGACTTTGCACGTGTAAGTCTAAGGACAGAGTGTTGACGTCAATATTTTACTTTCCATCTATCACATACTTATGTATTGATTCTACCACTTTATAAGCTTTGGGAAAAATTAAATCAAGGGATGATTATATCATAATTGTTTTTCTGATGGATAGAAGTGAATTGGCACTGGTAACATCAGTATTACATAATGAGATAAACTGTGAATTCTGTAGAGAAACACAGAAGTAGAAGCTAGTCGCTCCACAGTAGTATAACAAACCCAGTGTGAAAACAGTATGACAGATTTTCATAAAATTGAGTCAATGTTAAAAAGGTGGAAAAATTTTTTCAAGATATATATTTACTAATTTGAAAGAGCTACAAAGAGACAGGCACATACAGAGATCTTTCATCCTCTAGTTCACTTCCCAACTGATCGCAACAGCCAGGATTGGATAAAGCTGAATCCAGGATCCTGGGACTCCACTGAGGGTTCACCTGTGAGTGTCAGGGGTCCAAGTTCTAGGCTTATCTTCTGCTGCTTTCCCAGTTGCATTAGACGAGAGCTGAATAGGAAATGGACATGAAACCACATTGCAAGTGGAGGCTTAACCTGTTGGGCCACAATTGCCAGCTCACAAAAGTGTGAAATTTCACATAAAAATTGAAGTATTTTGTTTCACTTTAAAAATTTAAACCTTAAACACTGGACCACTAACTTACAAAGCCACTATTTTCTGCAGCCCATAAATAGCTGAGCCCTTTTGACTGGAATTTGAGACTTTCAAACTAGGACAATTTGTTCCAGTTATAATCCCTCATAGAATACATGCATAAAAACTTACATGTAGCCTGTTTCAAACCATGTCCCTTTCCTGATTGGGCATTTAACAATATTTTCTGACTGTATTGATCTTGAATAAAAGATTGACATATGACATCATTTCACGTGCTCACTTTGGTATCACAGAGTGTGAGAGGGTAGAATGACTTATAAAAGGCAAATATGGCAAGCGCCGCGGCTCAGTAGGGTTCTAGTCCGGGTTGGGGCGCCGGATTCTGTCCCAGTTGCCCCTCTTCCAGGCCAGCTCTGCTGTGGCCAGGGAGTGCAGTGGAGGATGGCCCAAGTGCTTGGGCCCTGCACGCCATGGGAGACCAGGAGAAGCACCTGGTTCCTGCCTTCAGATCAGCATGGTGCACTGGCCACAGCAGCCATTGGAGGGTGAACCAACAGCAAAGGAAGACCTTTCTCTCTGTCTCTCTCTCTCTCACTGTCCACTTTGCCTGTCAAAAAAAAAAAGGCAAATGTATTACTTCTTCTCATTGCAGCTCATTCCATATATCACCAATAGTACTTTATCTTGCTGAGCTTGAACGTGGCTGCACAATCTTTCTCAATCTTAGGAATCCAGAAAGTTTAAATAATGCTCAAATTTGACATATGGAGTATATATTTATTGCTGTATAGTCATTTTACCACAAACTTATTTACCTAAAAACACACACACACACACATTATTGAGCCATTTCTGTGGGTCAGGAGCCTGGACACAACTTAGTTGGTTCTTTAGGATCTCACAAAGCTTCAGTCAAGATGTTGTCTGGGACTTGGTTCTCATCACACGCTCCAGTGGAAAATTGGCTTCTAAGTTCATATTGATGTTGGCAGCAGTTTATTTGCTTTTGATAGCTGGTCTAAGGTATTTACTTCTTGTTGACTGACATCATCCTCAGTTCGCTGCCGCATGGACCTACCCAGTAAGGAAGATTATTATTCAAAGGCACCAAGGGAAAGAAACTCGCATAACTTTTTTTTCTGTAATCCAGTAACATATGCAATATCACCCATATGATATCACTGTTTCTATATTTTATTGGCTAGAATCAACTCAAAGATCATGCAACTGAAGGAGTGAATACCAGGAAGCAGAGCTCATAGGAATCACCTTAGAATCTTTTCATCACATGAAGAATGATACCATCCCTGACAAAGACCTATCAGTTGTAGGCATAGAGAGGCAGATTTGGACTTCACCTAAGTAAAATATGTTGAAAATTTGATTCACTTGTAACAAGTATGCAATGCAGGGACAACTCAAATAGAAATTTGCAACAAGGAGAGCCAAGCATTTAACCAAATAATATGGGGCTGAGAGATGGCTGCTTGAAGTTCACTTCAAGACTTAAAATTCTGTACAGCATCATGAGTGCTATAAAAAGTTAATTTCTAAGTGTTAAACAAGAAAACAGACAAGAGTATTTGGTAGGTGTCTTAGTATATTTGTTCCGCTATGACAAGATATGTGAGATTGAGTAATTTTCAAAAGAGAATTTTTTTTTCCTAGGGTTCCGGAGAATTGGAAATCCCAGGTCAACACGCTGGCCTAGCATCTGGTGAGGGGTGCTCTCTGCTGCAGAGCAAGTACTTTGTTGTTGCATCCTCCAGAGAGAACAAATGTGATGGTTGAAGGCAGAAAGAAGAAGGGCAAACAGTGTAGGTAATTTCCTTAAGGCTTTTTATAATGTCACTCATTCCATCCACAAGGAATCCACTCTTGCGATTTAATCACCTTCTCAAAGTCCCATTTTGTTGCTTATTAATTGTTTATTAATATAAAGAAAACAGATTTAAAGTAGCTCATAGATACAATTCTAAGAATATAATAATATTTCCCTCCCTCCTCCTTCCTTCCTTTTATTTTTAATTTTTGTGATAACATATTTTAATTTACTTTATAATCATAGATCAATGTTCCAATAAATAGTGTTCAAGAAGTAATAAGTAGAAAGATGGCTGACTGTTCAACTAAAATATAGACAAGAGCTATAAACAGTAATCATAAGATGTCAATTTCACTCAAATATTAAGTTTTTTGTATTCACTACCAAAAATCAGAGAAAATATGTGATATTTGTCCTTTTGGGTGTGGCTTATTTCATAAGCTTAATGATTTCCAATTGCATCTATTTTTTTTCAAAAGATAGAATTTCATTCTTTTTATGACTGAGTACTATCCCATCATGTATATATATAACATTCTCTCTATCCAGTCATCAGCTGATAGAAATCTGGGTTGATTCTATGTAACTGTCATGAATCAAGCAGCTATAAACATTAGGGTACCAGTAGCTCTTTAATGCTACGCTCATTTCATTTCCTTTGGGTATATTTCCAATTGTAGGATGTCCGGTTCGTATGGTAGATCTATTTTCAGATTTCTTAGGAAACTTCATACTGTCTTCCATAATGATTGTACTAGTTTATGTTCCTACCAACAGTGTATTGAGGTATCTTTTTCTCAACCTTCTTGCCAGCATTTGTTATTTTTTGAATTTGGATTATGGTCATTATAACTGGGGTGAGATAAACCTTATTGTTGCTTTTATTTTCATTTCCTTGATGGCTAGTGATCCTGAGAATCTTATTATGTGTCTGTTGGCCATCTGTATTTATCTAAAGGCCCCTCTTTTTAATACAATCACATAAGGGTACAGATTTCAATACAAATTTTAGAAAAGACATGAAATTTACAGCCAAAACAGTAACCAATTTAACTTCATGGCTTTAAATCATCACAGTAAATAGATGAGTGAATTTGATAAAATATACATGATTATAGGATTTTCAGAGTTATCAAATGGAAAATACAATTTTCTACTTATATCCCATACAGCAATAAACTTCAAATCAATAAATACCATTAATTCCTTAAACAGAAAGTCACTAAAGTAGTTGAGGGACATGATTTTAAAATTGTATGTGTGGGACAAGCACTGTGGCTCAGCAGATTAGGCCACCATTGGCATGCCCACATCCCTTATTGGAGTGTCCATGGTGTAGTCCCTCCTCTGCTTCTCATCTACTTTCCTGCTCATGAACATCTTGAGAGGCAGTAGATGATGTCTCAGGTACTTGGGTACCTGTGACCCATGTGAGAGACTCAGATAAAGTTCTTGGCTCCTGGCTGCTGCTTCTCCCAGGCTTGGATGTTTCATGCATTTGGGGATTGAGCCAATAGATGAAGATGTCTGTTTCTCACAATGTCTTTCTCCCTTGCTCTTTCAAATAAATAAATAAATAATAAGATCACACTTTAGAACAACAGAAGTCCATGTTCTTAATGGAAAATACTAAGAAAATATAATGGTTTAATTTTTTCAATGGGCCATTTTCTTTTGGTTATAATATATGTAAATTTGGGATTTGTATACAAACACACATACATAGACATTTGGATTCCAACAAAAATTCAATTACCTACCAATAGGGAATATCCAAAATTAACAACAGAAGTAGTAAAACTAAAGAATTCTCACTGGAGATTCTGGTAGACTATAAGCATCAAAAGATCGAGACCTTCATCTTTTTAGTTTAACTTTTGCTTTGTTTGTTATTGATGTATCCCAAGCACCCACAGTGAGATCTTCCACACTACTATTGCTCAATAAATGCCTTTCTAAAAACAAAAATGCTGAAATTCTCTGTCTTCTGTGTTTCAGCTGTAGACAGTGCTAACTTCTGTGCAGGAAATACAAAGATTAGGTAAAAATGGATAGTTTGGGATGGTTTTACTCTAACAGTTTTATCTTGACTCAGATTTGCAATCTGTCATTATATTGAAAGGTACAGGGAATGTGATTTGCTCCTGCACACAATGTACTGAAACCTGTGTTTCTGAGTGTATAATTAAATGTGCCACTTATCTTAATGAGCACAGGCTCCTCTTGTCTGTGTAGCCTCTTAACACAACTGAAATAGCCCTGCGATTATAAAGAGCACATTGCAGAATCATGTCACATTCTGGGTACAATTAGTTTCTGTGACAGTGTGGATTATTTATTTATTGTGGGTTTATCTTCATGATGCAGATCATGAGAGTGGCAGGTGTTTCCTTTTCATAAACATTTATTGCAATCCAAGATGCAATTTAGAAAGGGATTCTTTGTCACAAAGAGGTTAAGTCTTGTATGAAACTGAAGGAAGTGATATTGATCATGATCATGACGGTTGCTTCAGACTTTTCTAAGTACTGCTTTCATCCACAAATTCAGCTGGTGACTACTGTAGAATAAATTGTGTCCCTCTATAGAGATTTGTTGAAGCTTAACCACTTGTATCTGTGATTCTAATGCTATTTGCAAGTGGGATATTTGCAGATATAATCAAATTAAAATGAAGGCACACTGCACTAGAATGTGTCCTAAATTGAATGACTAGAATGGACCTATGAAGAAAGAGATTTGAAGACACAGAGGAGATAGAGTGAAACAGTCCATGTTATGACCAAGGCCAAAATCTGCAAGCTAAGGAATGCTGAGGACTCCTGGAAATCATCAGTCACTAGGAAGATTCCAGGAAGGATTTTTTTTCCTAGAGCCTGCAGCCTGAAGGATTCTTCCCTGAAGTCCCAGAGTCAGCGGAAGGGATATGTTCCTGCTGACAACTTGATTTGGGACATCTGGCTCCAGAACTGTGAGGTAATTATTTTTCTTGTTTTAAGCCACCTAGTGCATGCTAATTTGTGATGACAGCCCTGGGATACTATTACAAGGCCTCAGATGGGGAATTGCATCTTGTGTTTAGAGTCTGTTTTCTTGACTAAACTCTCTCACCTTGATGCATCAACCCTATTTTCTATCCAGGGAAAGCGGGCTCTGACATTGGGAAGGGGGCATTCTAGGTCTCATTCAGAGCCAGGAGTGATTCCAGTTCTCTTATTGTACTCAATCTAATATAACAACAATGCTATAGGTTAGGTGTCTTAAATAATTAACATTTATTTCTCACAGTTTTGGAAGCTGGGAAGACCAGTCTAAAGGCATCAACACATTCCGTGTCTGATGAAAGTCCACTTTCTGATTCACAGCTTCTCACTGTGTTCTCACATGGAAAAATGATGGCACTTCCTTGTGTCTCCCATTCTATAAGGACATCAATCCCATTTGTGAGGGCTCCATTTAAATGATCCAATCATTGTCCAATGACTCCATTTCCTAAATATCATCATATCTTGGATTAGAATTTCAACATAAAATTTTTGGAAGACACAAATGTTTAGTCCACAGCACCAATTCTAATTTGAAATACAATGTTTTATGGGAAAGCTAACAAAACCTAAAAGTATGTGGTGTTAAACAAGGAAGAGAATAAATTGAGACAACTTGCTTTAGAGGGGATGCAATTTATGATAATATGCTAACATACTTAAGTATTTAAAAATCTTGTCACTTTTAGGAAATATTTCCAAAGGAAATGATGAATCATGTATACAAAAGCTTAACTATGTGGTATTTAATAGCAAACTATTTATAATAGCAAAAAAGTATAAAATTTGAATGTCTAAAATATATTATGAAAATAAATTATCCTGTTCCATACAATGCTATTGTATACAGTTATTTTGATATGAGGTTGTTTAGGAGTGGGCATTTAACCTAGTGAGTAAAGTATCAATTAAAATATATTTTGGGGAGCTGGCGTTGTGGCATAGTAGACTAAGCTTCTACTTGTGGTGCCAGCACCTTATATGGGCATCTATTTGTGTCCCAGCTGCTCCTCTCCTGATCCAGCTCTTTGCTTATAGCCTGGAAAGCAGTGGAAGATGGTTTAAGTGCTTGGGCCCCTGTATCCATGTAGGAGACCCTGCAGAAGCTTCTGGCTCCTGGCTTCAGATCAGCTCAGTCCAGCTGTTGTGGCCATTTGAGGAATGAACCAGCGGATAGAAGACCTTTTCTCTGTGTGTTTCTTTGTCTGTAACTATACCTCTCAAATAAATAAATAAATCTTTTATATACACACACACACATACACACACACACACACACACATATTTCCCCTGTGCATAAAATTTGGTTTAATCGGTGCAGGATTTCAGTTTGTGATTAAGATGCTGCTTGGGATGTCTACAATCCATATCTGAGTGCCTGGGTCAAGTCCTGCCTCAACTCCCAATTCCATCTTTCTGCTAGTGTGCATTCTGCAATACAGCAAATGATGGCTATTCATGTAGGAGGCTACTCATGTAGGAAGCTACATCATGTAGATGGCTACTCATGTAGGATTTTGGCTACTCATGTAGGAGACCCAAACTGAGTTCATGCCTCCTAGATTTAGCCTGACCCAGCCTTGCCTGTTGTAGACATTTGGAAAGTGAACCAATAGACAGCCTCTCTCTCTTTCAAATATTAAAAATTAATTAATTAAGGTATCTTCTTTCAGTACTTCAAAAATATCATTTTATTGTTTTCTTTCTTAGACAGTTTCTAACAAGAAGTCTATTATAACTCTGCTTTTCTCCATGTAATGGGTTTGTTTCTATGACTTCCTTCAAATTTTTTGTGACTTAACTTTTACTCTAATCATTTTAGGTATGAATTTTTAGGTATATTTGCTAGTTAGATGTGTATGTGTATGTTTGTGTATCTGTATGTGTGTATGTGAATGTGTGTGAGTGAGATAGAGAGAGAGAGAGGGAGAAAGTGAGAAACTGACAGAAAGAATCTGACAGAGTCAGAAAGTGACCCAGCTTGGGGTTCTCTGGGTTTCTCAACTTCCTCAGTATTTTTAGAAAATTTTTTATTATCATTTCTTCAAATATTTCATCTTCCAAATTCTCTCTTTTCCTTCTGTAACTATAAATGTAAATCTAATAGTCTGTCTTACAGGATTCTGGCATAGAAAATTGGCACTTATTTCATCTCACTTTTTTGGCACCTACCTTTCCTTAAAGTTTCATTTTTTCTGAATTTTTATTTTCTTGCTACAAACTCATCCTATTCATGTGTTTCACAAAAGTGCTGGTTTTGTGGATAATGTGGTTTTCCATGTTCTTGTGGTGATAACAACACCATTTATTGCTGCATAAATCATAGGCCTAAAATGGAAGTTATAACTAAAATACTGAATTTCTTACATAAACCTTACATAGACATACTCATATAGACATTTTATGCAGTCAAAATTTCATAACAATCAGAATTTTAATTAAGCTCGTAACTCATTTTTACTTAAATTTTTTTAAATTTTTTACTAATATAAACAGAACAGATTTCATGTCTTTCATAGGTACAAATCTAAGAAAATAACCATGCTTCTCTCTCTTCCTCCTCCCATCCTCAACCCTCCTCCTTCCTCCCTTTTTTCCTTTAATTTTTGCAAAAAAAATATTTCAATCCATACTATCATCACAGGCTTAATGCACTAATAACCACACAATATTCAACAAGTAAATAGTAGAAAGACTACTGTTCCACAGGATAAGAGACAGGTGAGATGGAGTGGGAGAGTGGGAGAGGCAGAGAGAGAAAGGAGTTAGTTCTCATCCACTGGATCACTCCTAAATACCCACTATAACCAAGAATAGACCAAAGCCAAGTGCTTTTGAACCATCACATGCTGTCTCCCAGGGTATCCCAGGGTACATGTTAGCAGGAATCCAGAATCAGGAGTTGATGTGGGTCTGGAAAACAGGTATTCTGGTATGGGAGGCAGGCATCCCAGCCACTATCTTAACTATTAGACCAAATGTCCACTTATTTTGTCATTGTTTTATTACCAAGTAAATATTATCATACCTGAATAAGTATTATATGGGGAGAATGCATTCTTTCTTGTGAAATATTTTAATTTTCTGAAAGTTCATAGCTGGTTTGCTTAGTTTTCACCTATTGCTAATTCATCCCTAAGCTGGCAGACATAATATTTTCTTTTTTTTTAAGATTTATTTAATTATTTGAAAGGCAGAGTTACAGAGAGGCAAAAGTAGAGAGAGAGAGAGGTCTTCCATCCAATGGTTCACTCCCCAGATGACCACAATAGCTGGAGCTGTGCTGATCTGAAACCAGGAGCCAGGAGCTTCTTCCGAGTCTTCCATGTGGGTGCAGGGGCCCAAGGACTTGGGCCATCTTCTACTGCTTTCCCAGGCCCTAGCAGAGAGCTGGATTGGAAGTAGAGCAGCCGGGACTTGAACCAGTGCCCATAAGGGATTGCCAGCACTGCAGACAGCAGGCAGTGGCTTTACCTTCTATGCCACAGCTCCGGCCCCAGCAGACATAATATTGTGTGATACACTTGCAATGTGGCTCTTTAGGGATGAGAGGAAGCACTGACTGTACTGTTTGCTAATTTTGTAGTACAGATACCTCTGAAATGGCAAGTTTAAAACTATCATACTTTCAAATAGGATATCAATATTTCTGAATATTTAAAAATTTCCTGTCAAGAATCAATAGGAACTGAAAACTGCTTAGCGTTATATCACAAAATACCATGGACCAGGTGGCTTAAACGACAGAAATTTATTTCTCACAAGAGGTTGGAAGTCCTAGGTGTGGCAGGGTTCAGTTGCTAGTGAGGGCTCTCTTGTGGGGCAAACTCACCCTCTTCTCCCTGTGCCCTCACAGGGACTTTCCTTTGAGTGTGTGGAGACAAACAAAAAGCCTATGGTGTCTCATTTTACATCAGGCCCTGCCCTTCCAACCTCATTTAACACTGATTGCTAGTAGGGCTAGGACTTCAACATGTAGATTGGAAGGGGTCAGGGAACACTATTCAGTCCTTCATAACTAGCTTTATCATACTACTAACATCAGCAATACAAGTTTTAACAATTTCCTTGCAGAAATGCCACTTTGAGCCCTCCACTCACATGCTCCAAACTGTATCACATGTTCCCAAGGACTGTTGTCTAATTGTTCTCTTGGAAAACCCATGCCCCTTATCCTGAAGGTTGATCAATCATATTGGGTGGTTTGTTCTAGGATCAATTTCTTCTTTTCCTAGTTTTCTATCAAAATTAAAATAACTTCATGTAAGAAAGCAATGAAGATTATTTCTAATGGTCATAAGTTTTTATTCCACATTAATGTTTTATGGGGATTTTGTAAAATAGAGTTTCAGAATTGTAATAACTACTGTCTCCTGGCTTTCAATATTGCTGTTCAGAAGTTTATAACATTCTGGTTCTGTTTTTCATTCGTTTGTTACAGTAGTTTCCTTACAAAAGATTTGAGAATCTACCTCTTAATAACAGTATTCTCAAACTTCATGGTCATATGCATAATAGACCTTGAATTATGTGACAAAAGATGATAAAGAAAAGAGAATCATGACGAAATTAAAAGAAACAGAATTTCTTTTAATATGAAAAACATGGCTATCATATAAAACAACAGATAATAAAACCCATTATTTCTTTCTGAAAATTGTATTATTTATATGTATAACTAGAGTAATCATTTAATTTTCTTTCACTTAAATATCTTATACTCATTGACTTATTCCTTGTTACTGGGAAATGTCTAACTTTATCATCAACTTTATTTGTTCTATAGATTTTTTTAAAGGAAAGATTTAAAATTTAAAACATCAAACTTTTGCAGTCTCAGTGTTCCTTTTATGTAATATCCTATTCTTGTTCACACTGGAGCAATTCATCTTCCTGATATTTATCTTTCTTTCTGAGATGAACAGATGATAATTCTTTGAAGTGTTTCTCTTCCAGTACCATAGTATTTGGGTCCTCCAAATTTCCTTTGTCCTGTATGTTCTGTGTTATGTGATCTTTGTTTTGATATTAGATTATTTTCTTAAAATGTTAAATGATCTGTCACTGTCTATTCATAAAATGCTATTTCTACTTCACATGTTGAGTGTTTGGCCTCAGGCTATGATTTTATGCTGCATACCTAACTTTTAATTTTTTCCCAATTCAACGATTATTTTTTCTTGATAAAATCTTAATTTTTATCCTTAAGGACCAGTACTTTAGATGCTATCATTCAAGAATGACTGTAATACAGACAGTGGTATGTTGAGTTTTTATTTCTGTAAATATAATTTTAATATCTGTCTTCTATATGGGTCATGCCCACACCATAGCCCTATGCCTGATGTCCCAAGGTCTAGAATTTCTGTAATTCAAAGTCTCTAATGATTTAGTGACGGTCTTTTAGATTTTACAACCATTTCACAAAAGTGCTTCTGTTTCAGAAATGTTTAAAAAAAGAACAAGTGTATTGGAATTGGCTCCTTTGAAGAAGCAGAAGTGTGCAGTCAAATAAACATTTTGAAGTGTCTTTCATTTCATCCAGATTTAGGAAGTGTTCCAGCTTCTGACCTTCCCTCTTGAAGAGATGTTTCACCACTTCGTTATTTCTTAACTAATAAGAAGAGCTGTGACCAAAGCTCTCTTTTTGCCTTACAATGACTTCACCTCCCTACTCCCCGTTAATATCTATGCAATTTTGCTGCTCATCTATTCTGTTGATGCAGGATATGAGCAAGGAACTAGGGCATAGCAGCTGTGCCAAATCCCATAAGGCAAACAGCAGATGTTGAAATTAAAAAAAGTGCAGCATAAACTAGAGAATAGAAAAAAAATTTCTGAGAACAAATCTTTTAGAATCAGAAGTATTATAATTTACAGGACCCCTCCCCAACTCAACCAAGCACACATACACTGACACACCCACAAAAACATTCTGAATACTCTGCTAATGACTTAGAGACTGATTGTGATGTTATGCCACATGAAAAGGAGTTTTGTGGATGTAAGTTCTGGAATAAAAAAAATTCTGCTTTATGATCATCACTGGGTGTTACACCACTGTACCTTCCATCATGAAGCACATAATTTCACAAGGCTAATAAATTCATCCAGGTTCTACTTGTTGGTTATTATGTTATTATCAACCTCATAGCAATATATTGTGATTTCATTGCAATCATTACCAAAATAGAATCCTGGTGTACTTAACAGTGATCAGCCAACAGGCTCTTCTTAATTTTGAAATTTTAAAGTATCTTTGAAAAATCAGGACATACACATGCATTCATACTGCATTTCTTGTCTTAGAAGAGTTGATTTATTAATTTACATCTTGAGTCAGTCTCCTCATTAAAAATGGTGTCAATCAAAGCATTGTTTATTATTCTATATATAGTTTTGTTTTATTCTGAATAGTTTAAACAGAATGAACCAAGAACAAAACTGTAGAGTAAGTCACAGGAGAATTTTGATTGGCACTGACTACACTGTAGGACAGAGGTTATCAAATTCACTGCTGAAAAGAATCACAGAGCAGAGCTATATAAGCAATATAGTGGAATAGAAAGTCCTGGATCGTCTTATCTCCAACAAATTAGTTGATTCAAAATCAATTCATAGACAAATACAGAGGCTAATTGAAAGGTTCCTGCACTCTGGAACAATGTAAAACCAGATTCACTAATGCCAGTAGGAATACTTGAGACAGTGACTCTGTTCTCAGCACAGTGCCACACGACCCAGAAGACAAGAGAGGGAGGAGATGTACAATTTGGGACATGCTCAGTCGGACCTGCCCCAAATGATGGAGTTAGAATTGTGCCAGGGGATTCCAATACAATCCCATCAAGGTGGCATGTACCAAGGCCATCTCACTAGTCCAAGTGATCAATTTCAGTTCACAACTGATCACACTGATAGGTCTAAGACTCAAAGGGATCACACAAACAAGACTAGTGTCTGCTAATACTAACTGATAGAATGAAAAAGGGAGAGAATGATCCAACATGGGAAGCGGGATACACAGCAGACTCATAAAATGGCAGATGTCCTAAATAGCCCTCTGGCCTCAGAATCAGCCCTTAAGGCATTCAGATCTGGCTCAAGAGCCCATGAGAATATTTTAGGCATGGAAAGCCAAGACACTCTGAAAAACAAAAAAAAAGAAGACCTAAATGAAAGATCTCTGCGAGTGAGATCCCAGTAGAAAGAACGGGGCCATCAAAGAAGGAGGTACCTTTCTCTGAAGGGAGGAGAGAACTTCCACTTTGACTATGACCCTGTCGGAATAAGATCGAAGTCGGCGAACCCTAAAGGCTTCCATAGCCTCGGCAACTCATGACTAGAGCCTAGGGAGATTACTGACGCCATAAACAAGAGTGTCAAATTGTTAAATCAACATCAGGAGTCACTGTGTACTTATGTCTCATGAGGGATCTGTCCTTAATGTATTATCCAATGTGAAGTAATGCTATAACTAGTACTCAAACAGTATTTTACACTTTGTGTTTCCGTGTGGGTGCAAACTGATGAAATCTTTACATAGTATTTACTGAATTGATCTTCTGTATATAAAGATAATTGCAAATGATTAAAAAATCTTGGTGTTAAATTGGAAATTACATAGATAATTAATCAATTCTTTAAAAAAAAATCATGTAGGATCTCTGTCCTTAATGTGCTATACATTGTGAATTAATACTATAACTAGTACTCCAACAGTATTTTCACTTTGTGTCTCTATGTGAGGGCAAACTGTTGAAATCTTTACGTAATATGTACTAAACTGATCTTCTGTGTATAAAGAGAATAGAAAATGAATCTTGATGTGAATGCAAGGGGAGAGGGAGTGGGAAAGGGGAGGGTAGCGGGGGGGAGGGAAGTTGTGTGGGGGGGAGCCATTGTAATCCATAAGCTGTACTTTGGAAATTTATATTCTTTAAATAAAAGCTTTATATTTATAAAAAATAAAAAAAAAGTAAAAGAAACAAGAGGCTGAAGTTGTCTTGTGTTTTGTTTTGTGTTTCCCAACATTTTTGAAGAAGTTTCCTAGAGTCCTGGCTTCTTTGTTGTCAGTTTTGGAGTGCTCATGGGTCTAGTGCAGTTCATTCACCTGTAAAAGTGGATACAATGGCCTGACCTGGTAGACATCATTGATCTTCCCATCTTGTTTAGCACAGAGTGAGTAGACAGAGAATTTTTGATCTCAGCCTTCCCTTAGGAAGGGAAAGAACTGATCCTAACGTCTGGCACCACACCATTTTTAGGGCTTCAGTTTCTTCTGCCCCCAGCTTAGCAGAGAATTAAAGAAAAGTACTCTATATGTTGCTCTTTTGTGAGAGAGTTGCTAGAGGATCTCAGAATCTCTAGTCATGCTGCAAATTGTGGTCTTCTTCTGGATAAGGACAGGCCCCTGCTTTGTCTAAGGAGCAACAATAAACACAGGATTAATAAAGATGAAGAATTAGAAAATGATTTTCCAAAGCAAGAACAAGATAAATTTTCAGAAATAGATCCTGATAATATAGAATTACATGACATTTTTGTCCATGTTCTGTTATTATAACAAAATATACAAGGCAGAGTAATTTATAAAGAATAGATATTTGTGGCTCATGATTAAACAGACTGGAAAGATTAAAAGCATGATGCTGTCATCTGCTCCACATCTGTTGAGGGCATCCACACTGAATCATAACCTGGTAGAGCGTATCACCTGGTAGGACAGGGAAAACCTGCTTGTTCACATCTCTCTCCTTTTCTTAGAAACCACTAATGGTATCAGGGGAGTTCCACCCTATGATCTCATCTAATACTAATTATCTCCCAAACATCCCCCACAGATAATTTGGGGGATTAGGATTCCAACACATGATCTTTCATGGACACATTTAAACTGTAGTATATGAGTTAGCTGACCACTATTTAATAAGTTCTCATAATGATACTTACTGAAAATATGAATAAATGCAAAAACAAGTGGAATTTAAACAGATATATATATATATATAATATTTAAAGACATTAAATAGAAATCATGAAACTTAAAAACACAATAGTTAAACTGAAAAATTCACAATAGTGGATCCAGAGATGAGATCAAACAGAAGAATGGATTACTGAACTAAAAACGGATCACTAGAAATTCATGTGGGCAATTTAGATTGAGTTCCCAGATCCTAGATTTGCCCCCATCCAGCCATTCTCATTAAGGGCATTTGGAGAATGCACCAATATCAATGAATATCCTAAGAAAGAATCATAAAGAATTTTGCCAACAAACTGGACACTCCACAAGAAAGAGATAAACTCCTAGAAATGTACAACCTACAAAGACTATATCATGAAGAAACAGAAATTAAACAAATCATAACCAATATTTTGAGTTAATGAGAGAAAACCGCCTGACAAAGAAAATCTCAGGATCACATACTTTCACTGAGGAAATACACTAAACATTTAGTGAATACCTAACATGAAGCCTTCTCAATTTTTAATTAGAAAACAAGTCTCCACAACCCATTTTATGATGCCAGCATTACTCTTAACTAAAGAGATGAAAGACTTGCATACTAGAATATATCAGGGAAAAAAGATGATTCTCTAACAAATGTTAATGGAAAAATGGGATATGCACAAACAAAATAACAAAATTGGACTCTAATCTTAGACCATACATAAAAATCAATATAAAATAAAATGGAGCTTTAAATACAAGACCTCAAGACTAAAACTCCTAGATTAAAACAACAAAAAAACATTTATGATCCTGGTCTTCCCAATGATTTCATGGATATGACATTAAAACATAGACACCAAAACAAAAACAAAAATTGAGAAGTGACATTACATCTAACTAGAACATGTGTGTCCAGCAAGATAAAGAATCAACAGAGTGAAGAGATATGAATGAAATAAGATATTTTTAAAACATTTATTTAGTAAATATAATTTTCCAAAGTACAGTTTAAGGATTACAATGGCTTTTCCCGCCCATAACTTCCCTCCAACCCACAACCCTCTCATCTCCCGCTCCCTCTCCCATTCCATTCACATCAAGATTCATTTTCAATTATCTTTATATACAGATTGATTTAGTATATATTAAATAAAGACTTCATCAGTTTGCACCCACACAGAACATAAAGTGTAAAATACTGTTTGAGTACTAGTTATAGCATTACTTCACATTGGACAACACATTAAGGACAGAGATCCCACATGAGAAGTAAGTACACAGTGACTCCTGTTGTTGACTTAACAACTTCACACTCTTGTTTATGGCATCAGAAATCTCGCTAGGCTCTAGTAATGAGTTGCCAAGGCTATGGAAGCCTCTTGAGTTTGCTGACTTCGATCTTATTCCGACAGGGTCATAGTCAAAGTGGAAGTTCTCTCCTAGGTACCTCCTTCTTTTGATGGCCTGTTCTTTCTACTGGGATCTAACTCACAGAGACCTTTCATTTAGGTTTTTTTTGTTTTTCAGAGTGTCTCGGCTTTCAATGCCTAAAATACTCACATGGGCTCTTCAGCCATATCCAAATGCCTTAAGGGCTGATTCTGAGGCCAGAGTGCTGTTTAGGACATCTGCCATTTTATGAGTCTGCTGTTTCTCCCACTTCCAATGTTGAATTGTTCTCTCCCTTTTTAATTCTATCAGTTAGTATTAGTCTTGTTTGTGTGATCCTTTTGATTCTTAGACCTATCAGTGTGATCAATTGTGACCCGAAATTGATCACTTGGACTAGTGAGATGGCATTGGTACATGCCACCTTGATGGGATTGTATTGGAATCTCCTGGCACATTTCTAATATCTCAGAAAATACTCATCTACAAAATATGAGAAATTTCCACTCAGTAACAAAACAAAACAAAACAAAAATGAACAGCAAAGACTCTGGAGAATCTAAATTTAAAAATGAGCTAAGAACTTTGACAGGTATTTATTTAAAGAAGACATAAAAATTGTTTATATATATATATATATATATGAAAAATTGCTCAACATGATGAATCGTGGAAATCTACATGAAAACTTAATATATTACTTCACATATTTAATATTCACTATTATCAAAAACATAAAAGACAATGAGTGTTGAAAGGATGTAGAGAAAAATAAATTCTTTTATATTGTTTATTTCAATATAAAATTATGTGGTGATATGGAGAATTCTCAAAAACTTAGACTACCATATGATCTAGCAATTCTACTTTTGAAAATTTTATCTAAAATAATTGAAATCAGAATCTCAAAGTAATGTTAGTATTCCCATAATTATTGCAACACAATTCACAACAGCAAACATGTGGAAATAGCCAAAATGTTCCTTGACAAATGAATTAAGTGTTTCATACATGTACATTAGAATGGTTTTCAAACTTAAAATAAATAAAATTCTTCTATATGTAACAGCATTGTCATACCTTGAGGACCTTATGATAAGTGAAACACACCATTCACAGAAAGAGAAATGTTGCATGACTCCACATTTCTAAAGTATCTGAGATATTCAACTTCATAGAATTAAAGACTGGAATGTTGGTAACCAAACCCTGGTGGAGATGGAAGCAGGGAGTTAGTAATCTGTAAACAGAAAGTTTCAGTCTAGCAGGAAAATAGCTCTAGAGATGCTATTCAACACTTGCATATATAAAAACTAAGAGAGGATGCAGGCCATGTTCATTGTCCTTACCAAAATAGTAAAGTCATACAGCTTTTGAAGCAACTTTGTGGTTTATCGCTTGAAGGAAATTGCCTTAGACCTAATCTATAAATCTAATGAGGCAGATCTTCTTCTCTTCTTTCACATGCTTCATACTCCCCTGCCATACTCTTCACTACTCGAATTCATGACAGACTTTCTTCTGCCCTGAGCAATGTTGTTGGTTGTCTTGTTTCTGGCTTTCATTCACAGTCTCTAGAGGTGAGGCATGGGGCTAACATTGTGGCTCATCACATATACACACCGGTTAGAGCCCAATATGCTCTGCTTGCAATCCAGCTCGCTGCTAATGTGCCTGGGAAAGCAGCAGAAGATGACTCAAGAGCTTGGGCCCCTGTCACCCACATGGGAAACCTATATGAAGTTCTAGGCTCCTAGCTTCAGCCTGACCCAACTCTGGTAGTTGCTGCCTTTGGGGGAGTGAACCAGTCAATAGGCGATTTCTCCATCTATCCCTCTCTCTGTAACTCTGACTTTCAAATAAAAGATCAGTCTTTAAAAACAATGCTCACGCATTTACTTGAATAAACTGATGATTGAGAAGCAACTCCTTATACCTTTCATCCTCTCCAGCATGCTCTCGCATGGAGTCTGCTTGCTTCCATAGCATACATAGCAAAATCAGAAAAGCAAACACATTATATTCCACGCAAGCCCTCAACACTTCCCTCTAAAACACTCTTTCCTGTTATCATTCTTTTGGGCATTCGATGAATATTCATCATGCATTGAATCTTTTGAAAATTTTAGATATCTGTCACCATTCTATCAATTACCCTGGCTTGCTCTTGAACATTAGAAAAGTATCTAATTTCAGGAAGCATATTTTAACTTTAAAACTTTTATTGCTTTTCAGTGGCCTGAAAATCCCTTGGCAGAGCACCAGAAATTATATTTATTTCACCAGGTGTGGGTTTTAATATGAACATTTCTAATTAACCAAGTATTAACGTGACTAAATATATATCTCACCTGTTCCATATAATTTAATGTGATATTTATTTGCATATATGCATGGGTATTTATAAATACCAATATTTTATTTTTATTTTCTATAAACATTGTCATGTCAAGTCTAAGGGCAAGTGTTTGCCAACAAAACCAATGTAACCACACATAGATTAGGTAATCATTTACACATATAGTGGTAGACACAAATAATGAATGAAAGAAATTAAAGCTTTGAATTTTTAATGCAAGAGTCCAAGAACACTCAGTACTAAATTAAAAATATTTTTTAAATATCCTGACATTGTAATAATTTAAAATATCTGAATTCCCCATCCTGGAATACTAGTCATTAGGAGAGTAATCTGGTATAAGTTAAAAATCCCACTGTTGACTTTCATCATTTATAAAATAATGATGTTGGATTAGATAGCCTGTATGTCCCTTTAGACTTTCATTCTGTGCTTCTGTGATTTAAAAAAAAATGAGCAGTGCATCTACTCCACCTGTCCAGCAAGAAACACATAAATGAACTTCTATGTATTCAATAGAATTTATCAGCCAATCTTACACCATAAATCAAGAGATGCTATCAATCTTTCTTTAAGTTTTCATTCACTTTGTTTCATTTATTAAGGGAATAAGGCACAGGTTCCTTTTTTTGTTTTGTTTTGTTTTTGTTTTTTTGTAAAATGCTTTCCAAAGGACACTGCATAAATGAAATAGAACTGGAATTTGATTGTTGTGGGTAAAATCCACAGAGATTTCTGATAGAGTATATAAATTCCATGGTAGAGTAATTTCTCCTCTTCGGAGAGCAACAGCAGAAACTGAAGGGTTTGCTTGTTGCTTCAAATGGAAGCTCTGAGTCTTTCCATTGCAAAATAGCATCTGACACTGCACACATAAGAGAAACTTCATTTCTTGTTTTTATTTTCTGAGAAACTACAAATGTATTTTGTTTCTATGAAGAGATGGAGATGACCAAATACTTGCATAGTATGGTTTTAGAAGTGTTACCAAAAGAGCTATCACAAAAAATATCTTTCATGGATCAAGCCATTTCTTGGCTAGAAATTATGTAAGAATTTAACTGGTAAGCATTATTCTGACCACTTTACTCCAGCTCTTCCCACACAAAGGAATAGACAACTTTCTTCAGCAAAGTTCAAATCAGGTTTAAAAGCTGAAAAGTAACCACATTGACTAGATGAGAAAGCATAAAGTCCAAAAATAAATCAAGTGATTTTTTTCTGATATTGAATTAGTGTGTTTACTGATGGTATAACAAAATACTTAAAGCCAGGTAATACACACAGAAAGGCATATATAGCTGACAGTTCAAGGCTACCTTAATCATGACCTAATCAATTTCTATTAGGTACCTCTTTTAAAAGTGCCACCACCTATACACTACAATACTGAGAACCAAGTTTCTAGCACATGAACCTTCCAGAGACACACTCAAGACATATCCAGGGGAAGGGGTGCATTTAGCCTAGTGGTTGCTTGGTAAGACATTCCTACCCCACATTAGAGTACCTGAGCTGAATTTCTGGCTCCAGCTGCTGATTCCAGCTTCCTGCCAATGCAAATTCTGGGAGGTGGTGTTGATGGCTCAAGTAGTTGGGTTCCTGGTACCCATGTGGGATTGAATTCTAGGCTGTAGCCTTCAATCCAGCAGAGCCCTGGCCTTTGCTGGCATTTGGGATAGTCCAAGTCGGTGGGAGCTCTCTCACTTTCCCTTTCTGCCTTTCTCGCTCGCTCTGTGTGTGTGTGTGTGTGTCCACCTTCCAAATAAAATAAAATTTTAAAAAGACATATCCATACTATATCAATACTTGTCTCCTACATATTATGCATTAAACTATTCACAAAATTATTAATGCTTAATATATTCTAGGCTGTGTATCACCAAAGTTTTAACCACTACAAACTCATTTATTTGGTGCATCAGATATTTTCCAACTTTGTTTACAGCCTCTCTCTGTGAAAAGTTCTCTGTTATTTTTCCTTTCACCATTTCCACATTAATGTATACCTACTTATCTGAAAAGTTCAAAATAATGCAATAATTGTTTACTTGAATCAATTTCTGTGCTTAATCCAAGAATATGTAAATTGATATAATTATTTTGCTTTTGTAGTATAAAGCAGTAACATATTTAGTTTCAATAAAAGGAGAAGTACTTTATTTATTTATTTATTTTACAGGCAGAGTTGGACAGTGAGAGAGACACAGAGAAAGGTCTTCCTTCCATTGGTTCACCCCACAATGGCCGCTACAGCTGGCGCACTGTGTTGATCCGAAGCCAGGAGCCAGGTGCTTCCTCCTGGTATCTCATGCAGGTGCAGGGCCCAAGAACCTGGGCCATCCTTCACTGCACTCTCAGGCCACAGCAGAGAGCTGGACTGGAAGAGAAGCAACCGGGACAGAATCCTGCACCTCAACTGGGACTAGAACCTGGGGTGCTGGCGCCTCAGGGGGAAGATTAGCCTAGTGAGCCACGGCGCCGGCCGGGGAAGTACTTTAAAAATAAAAGGTCTTCTTAATTCCTACAGTACTTCTAATGCGAATTGTGTTTATGAATAGTATGCATACAGAAAACTACAACTTATGAATCTGTAACTTGGTGAATTTTCACAAAGTGAACACACCTAGTAATCAGAACCTATGTTAACAAACAGTGCAATAGAAACACAGTAAGATTATCCTCTTATTTCTTCCTACTGTCACTTCATCCCAAGGGTAACAATTACCCTGATTGATTTTTATTACCTTGTATTACCTTTGTCTTTTTTGAGCTTTTTGAAATCATAAATATATCCTTACTTCTCTTATATGAACCTTTTTTTTCCACATTGTGCTTGTGAGATTCATCAGTGATCTCATATGCATTTGTGTATATACAAATACATAGATACATCTGTACATACACATTTCTGTGGAATCTGGACAAAGAAATAGAAGTGGTAGATATACATATGATGAGTTTTACTAGATACTGTCACTGAAAAGTATTTAAACAAATTTACATTCACAGAAGAAGTCTTGAGTTTCCAATTGGTGAAGCTTAGCTAGTTGAAAACAGTTCTGTTGTACATACTTTTCTAGTCATTGTTGGGTCAATGGGCTAGCTCATGATATGGGAAGACCTGCAAGAGGGGTGAGTGGAAGTATACATTGTCTCTTCAGGCTTTGGTTAAAAACTAGCATACTGTCATGTCTGCCCATATTTTATTGGACAAATCAATTCTCATAGTCAAGCCCCAGTATCAATAAATGCCAAATGTTTAGTGGAAAAAGTTGTAAAACAGGCAACAGGCAAGTGAATGCAGACATACATTGGGAATAATAATGAAATATAGCACTGTAATGTTTATATTCTTGCTACACTTATAATGCACTTAATACTTAAGACACTCCAAGTCTAATCTGATCCTCGTATTAGGCTCAAAGACTAGAATTATATACTTTATATAAGACCAGTATTATTCTCCACATGTTTGAAACCTTTGAAAAAAAGACATGTCTATGCCATATGCACCTAACTCAGGAACAGAGCAGTCTCTTTTAAAATAGTGATGAAAAGGGGATTGCAACAATCATTCTATCATGATTTTTTGAATCTTACTGGATGAATGTTTCTGGGTCTGGCTATCTTTGGGATATGAAATGATTGCACTCTCATTCTCTCAGTGGGATGTTTCCTAGTTTCATTTGTCTCCATGATTCTCAGATCCCAGTCTGAAAGAACTTCATCTCCTCCCATCACCGTTTTTCTTGATCAATTCTAATTTAGCATTGTAGAACATATAATCATTGAGAATGGGATAGTTTCTCTGGCTAATTTCTGGTTATAGAAGTTTTGAGTTGGGGCCGGCGCTGTGGCGCAGCTGGTTGAAGCCCTGGACTGAAGTGCCAGCATCCCATATGTGCGCCAGTTCTAGTCCCAGCTGCCCCTCTTCTGATCCAGCTCTCCGCTATGGCCTTGGAAAGCAGTGAAAAATGGCCCAAGTGCTTGGGCACCCATGTGGGAGACCTGGAAGAAGTTCCTGGCTCCTGGCTTCAGATTGGCACAGCTCCGGATATTGAAGCCATCTGGGGAGGGAACCAGCGGATGGAAGACCTCTCTTTCTGTCTCTGCCTTTCTCTGTAACTCTGTCTTTCAAATAAAATAGAATTAAAAAATAAATAAATCTTAAAAAAAGTTTTGAGTCATAAGATATGAGCACTTGAATGGATTTAGCCTTTTAATTCAAGTTAATGATGTTCTTTCCAGAATTTTTTTAATTTTTGTGAATTTTGTATATATATTGCAAAACTGTTCTATCAACTCTATGTGACAAAAATAAAATAAAAATGAAATAGCTAAACTCCATTCAGAAAACGTATCACAGGCAAACCTATATTCAAACATTAGCATATAATTTTTGTGGATTAAACAACCCCAAAATTCCATCCATTGATTGCCTAGGTTTTTTTTTTAAACTTTTATTTAGAATATAAATTTCCAAGGTACAACTTATGGATTACAATGGCTTCCCCCCAACACTTTCCCTCTCCCCCCGCAACCCTCCCCCCTTACCTGCTCCCTCTCCCCTTTCATTCACATCCAGATTCCTTCTTCAATTCTCTTTGTATACAGGAGATCAGTTTAGTATGTGTTAAGTAAAGATTTTGACCATTTGCCCTCATATAGCAGCACGAAGTGAAATATACTATTTGAGTACACGTTATAGCATTGAATCACATTGTACAGCAAATTCAGGACAGAGATCCTACATGATTTTTTTTTTAATTTGATTAATTTTTTATGCAATTTCTAATATAACACTGAGGTTTTTTTTTTTCATTTTCGATTATCTTTAGATACAGAAGATCAATTTAGTATGTATTAAGTAATGATTTCATCAGTTTGGACCCAGCTTTTGTCTGGACTGTTGATGTACAACGTAAATCTTTACCCATTTTAGTATCTCACTTTGTTGTTTGTTTTTGTTCTAGTACTATGGGTTGATTGCCTAGGTTTTAGAGACTGTAGGTTCAAAACTTCTGCTGTGAGATTATTGACAAGTCAATGACTTCCATAATTTTGGTTATCATATTAGTAGAGTCTCATATCAAATTATTATGTTCCAACTGTTATTTTAGAAATAAAACAAAGTAGCTAGAGACATAATAGTTTTAAAGACATTTGAGGGTTTGATTGCCCAACATTAAATTTTCCTTTCTGAAATCAGTTAAAAACTTTAGGGAAATTTTGTCTTTATTTACTTTTGAGTAAATCAAGATGTTTTATGTTAGTATCAAAATAAAGAGACATCCTGGAGACATCCTCTGCCTTGAAGGGTCTTTTTCCAGTAGTACTTTCAAAGTATTGGCTATAACCATGATCTTAGCAATTAGATCCTGCCTTTCAGGACTCTGATTTAACCTGAATGAGGCAGGTAAGAATCAGTAAGAATTGGTGATTAAAATATTTGCTGATATTGGTGTCTGAAAGAGATAGAACAATTCCTGATACTGATGCCTTGTAGAGTTTCACAATGGAATTTGTTGCATGAGTTCTCTGTAAGATCCTTATTGCTATCTTTTTAGTAATTTTTTTTTTGCAGCAAACATGCTCAGATACCTACATCAACACATACTCAAGTATTAAGCCTCATCTGAGCATAATAATTCCTCATTATCTATTTCCCTTTCAGATCAAGTAAAAAAAAAAAATATATGAAGAACAGGTTATTAGACCGGAATCTTAGTGAAGAGATGAATCCTGAAGAGAGAATGGTCATGCAGCACCACATGGGGGCAGCAAATGTTGCTATAAATTGAGATAACCAAATTCTGTAAGTTTAACAATTTTCCCCCTATAAGATTAATTCTGAAGTTGACACCCTCAACATCATCACCATCTTCATTTTCATCATTTCCATCTTTAATATCTGATGAACTGATAATAGATTTTAAAGCAAATTCTTGAACATTTGTGTGTTGCTTCTACTCTATGATGATTAAATCAGTATAGTTGTAGTAGAGAGATGTTAAAACATGGATTTTACAGTCCAACAGCCATGTGAGTTAAGACTAAGAATGCTGGCTCTTCCTTTCACTCATTTAGTGATTTTATGGGCTGATCTTGATATTGAAACCAGATTTTTCATCTTTGAGAAGGGGATACTTATACATTAGTATTATGAAAACTGAGTGAAATGGTATACATAACATATTTGGTCATTGGCTGTTTTATGGGAAGAAACCAAAAATACTAGGTATTACTATTTTTTTAAGAATCTCTTACTTAATTTTAAATTCATAGAAAGTCTATCTTGCCTCCAAGGTAAATAAACCAATACTTTAAAATGTGACAGACGCACCCAAATTCACAAATGAGAATCTAATGAAATAGGACTCTATAGATTTTCATTCAGAGTTCATAATTTTTTTTTTTGACAGGCAGAGTGGACAGTGAGAGAGAGAGACAGAGAGAAAGGTCTTCCGTTGCCGTTGGTTCACCCTCCAATGGCTGTCGCGGATGGCGCGCTGCGGCCGGTGCACCGCGCTCATCCGATGGCAGGAGCCAGGTGCTAGGTGCTTTTTCCTGGTCTCCCATGGGGGTGCAGGGCCCAAGCACTTGGGCCATCCTCCACTGCACTCCTGGGCCACAGCAGAGGGCTGGCCTGGAAGAGGGGCAACCGGGACAGAATCCGGCACCCCGACCGGGACTAGAACCTGGTGTGCCGGCGCCGCAAGGCGGAGGATTAGCCTGTTGAGCCACGGCGCCGGCCCAGAGTTCATAATTCTACTACTATTATTTGATGTGTATACCAATTAGCTGCTTGTATTTACCACATGATGAGAAAGAGCAAAATCATATTAAAGTATAGAATATTTTTTCCAAGAGAATTATGCTATTATCCCCGTGCAGGAAATTATCTGAGAAAAGTGTATCTTTATGAGAGACATTGGTCTACACATCTTTAATCTAAATATTCTTCAAGCAGAACCCATTATTGAGTTTTGCTAAATAGATCTGGAAATCTCTGCAAATGAAATCAAAGCCTTCTAGAAGAACTGCATATTGTTGGAAATAAGAGACAAGCCAGAACAGTTTTACTTTGAATAAGTGGTTTCTCAAATGTGTAAGAGACCACAAAACAGAAAAGGATTTCTAAATCTGAGGAGGGAAATGTGTCTAGTGCATAAAAAGCATACATTCAATTTATTGTAGAGAAGAACATTTTAAGGATGCTAACCTTATGATTTGAGTTGACTTTATTTATTCATTCCAAAGAAGTCATTCAAAATGTAATAGTCCTTTGTAATGAAAAATAGAAAAACAGCACGAATAGGCAAGGTACAGAATATGCATAAGAAAAAGAGAAAAGATAGCACTGAGTTTGTAGGAAACAATAATATTTTCATGAAATTTTAGAAGTAGAAAGAACTTTAGAGGTGTTAGTTCATTGTTTTCCATTCAGAAATGAGGAAATGGAGAATCAGAGAAGTCCAGTGCTATTTTTCAAGGCTATACAATTAGTTAGGGACAAAACCAACCAGGCCTTCTAATTTCTATGCTATTATTTTCCATTTTCAAGAGAGATTCCTCTTTCCAAACTGCTCATTTGTTAACTTTGAATATGAGCTATAAAAATGTAATAGCTTTTTGATAGCATCTTTATGGATTTTAAAAAGCTTAGTGAATATTTATTTGGATCTGGTCTCAAATATGACACCACAGGCATTGCATGTCCAAATGTTTTCTTGTTTTTCAATAAGTGAAAACAGTTGTAATATGAAATTAAAGTATATTTGAAAGCACATATACAGCATTTAGAAGATTATGAGTGCTGTCTAGCAGAGTATAAAACACAAAACTTAAAATACCCAGACAGTAAGCAAAATGAAACTTACTGGCAAAATTTAATTTCCACTGTTGCTTGAATCCATTTGACCCGATTTTTTCTTATGCATTGAGCCAACAATGGATTTTGTGAAAAAGTCAAGATTTTAAAATTTTCTATACACTCCAGGGATGGACTGGAAATAATTGAAGAAATAGATTCTGAAAGAACAGAGAAATTCCTTCTTTCACACTGTCTTCAGAGTCTTAGCCAAGCTGATGTTTGACCTGGCTTACTCGTCACTCCTCTTCTCCTGTGGCTGAAAACCATCACTGAGATATCTACAGTTGACTATGTAAAAATCATTCAATGCTTCCTGCTGGTTTGAGATTATACATTTGTTGCTCCTAATGCCTAGAACATTTTAGCATTTGATTAACCTGTGGCCAATTTTTTCTAATTATCCTAATCCCTAATTAAATATCTGCCCCACCACCGAGTCACTTCTTCCATTACACCAAATGTCTTGTTTCCCATGGCATGTTTTATTATTTCTGTCACTTACGGAAATCATCTTATGTATTTTATGTATATTTTACCTTTCCTCCACAAGTAAGCATAATGAAGGAAGACACGTTCTTTTATATAGTTCATCACTTTTTCACTTTCTATAGTTATATTTTGGTGTCAACCTATGTCTTTCATATTCTAGGACACTTAATATTTGTTGCAACAATGAATAAATTAATACATTATTGAAACATGTGCACCTGCCCTATCTTTGCAGCTTCCTCTGGAGATATTTTAGCTTAGAATTTTAGCTTAAAATTCTACAGTTTTAGAACATTGATTGACTTACTTAAAAGTTGTAGGAGTCTGATTAATATTTGCCTAAGGAGAATTCCCTTCCCACAGACACTACATATTTTGAGAGTAAATTGAGAAAGCAATGTGGTTTAACCACCTCCTGCAATCTCCTTGATTACATAATTACCAACTCCTTGGGCTTTTCACCCTGTTTAGTTTCTTCCCTTTGTAACATCTACCAGCAACTGGACTAAGAGATATTTTTAATTAAGATAATATTTATAAGAAAATACAGAAAATGCGTAAGAGTAAATGAGAACTGATTGCTGTTACTTCACCTTTAGTTAGATAATCCATGCCTAAGTTTGTCTTTTGAAATTCTGGAAGCAGGCTGTATTAATTTCCTATGGCTGCTATGAGTTGCCAACAACTAGATAGCTTAAAAAATTTATTCTCTTATAGTTATGGAGGCTACACATCGAAAATCAAGGTGGAGGCAGGGCTGTACTTCCTTTAGGAGTTTCTGGGAGAATTCATTCCTTGCTCCACCCAGGTTCTGGTGGCCATTGGCATTCCCTGGCTTATGTGTGCATTCATGTCCCTTCTCTTCCACGTGCATGTGTATCCTTCAGCATCTTCTCAAAGGGGTGACTAGATAGTGCTTAAAATCAACATGAAGGGACCAGCATTGTGGCTTAGGGATTAAGTCACCACCTGCAATGCCACCATCCCATATGCGCCCCTGGTTTGTTTCCGGAAGCTCCACTGCTAATCCAGTTCTCTGCTAATGCTCTAGGGAAAGCAGTGGAAGATGGCTCAAGTCCTCAGAGCCACACTATCCACGTGGGAGACTTGGATGAGGCTCTTGGCTCGAACTTTGGCCTCACCCAACCATGGCCTTTGGGGCCATTTCGGGAGTGAACCAGTGGATAGATCATGTGTGTGTGTGTGTGTGTGTGTGTGTGTGTCTCCTCTCTGTATTTTTCGTTTCAAATAAATAAATCTATCTTTAAAAAAAAAAAAGGACAACATGAATAACCCAGAATAATCTCCTTATTTCAAGAGCCTGAGCTTTGTCATATCTTTACCGGATTAAGTTACAGTCACAGATTCCAAGAAATGGAACCTGAGACCTTGGATGACCACCATTCAGAGCACTACCCAGAGTTAGATGGAACATTGTTAGAAATCAGCAAGATCCCATGATGACACAGGAATATTCACAATGATCTTCCAGGAGCCAAGCTTCTGATGTTCTTAATGGAACATTGTTAGAAATCAGCAAGATCCCATGATGACACGGGAATATTCACAATGATCTTCCAGGAGCCAAGCTTCTGATGTTCTTATATTTCCAGGGTAAGAGTGACCACAGTTTCCTCTGTTCATTCTTACTATTAGCAAAATAAATTTCGTTGGTTTCCTGCCACTCAAAGAAGTCAGTAGTTATTACCTCTTTGAGACAGATTGAGAAGACAAAAATAGTTAGAATAAGATGAAAAGAACATATTTTCAAGTTTATCTGGGTCCATAGCTTTGGCATAGCCGACCTAAACTCTAGACTATATGTCCAAAATGGCTTAAAATTCTAATTCTAATTCTAATTAAAGCCCTGGCCTGAAGCGCTGGCATCCAATATGGGCACCGGTTCTAGGGTTCTAGTCATAGCTGCTCCTCTTCTGATCCAGTTCTCTGCTATGGCCTAGGAAAGCAGTAGAAGATGGCCCAAGTCCTTGACCCTTGCACCCACGAAGGGACCCAGAGGAAGCTCCTGGATCCTAGCTTCAGTTTGGCTCAGCTCCAGCTGTTGTGGCCAATTGGGGAGTGAACCAGTGGATGGAAGTCCTCTCTCTCTGTCTCTACTTTTCTATCTCTGTGTTTCAAATAAATAAAATAAATCTTTTTAAAAAAATCTAATTCTCATCTCAACATAATAAAACTCTTGGCTCTCCCCAACATAACTGCTAGTTTTCACTACCTAATAATGGACACTTATTCTGCCAGTTGCCCAAACAAAAAATATTGGCATCAATTTGATTCCTCTGTTTCTCTTACACCACACATACAATCCGTCCATAAGTTCTGCGTACTCTGTCATTAAATATATCCTGGATTTAGCACTTCTTTTCACTTCAGCTGCTATAACTCTAGTTTACTCTACCACCACCTAGATTACTGTGAATGTCCCTAAATACCTTTCACTGTATTTTTTCTACATAGCAGCAATAAACATAAGTCACACAATGTCTCTTTTGTGCTCAAAGGCAGCAGCCTCCAATCCACACCAAAAGAAACTTCCAAATCCCTTAATATGATGTACAAGGTCCTAATATACTTGTTCTCAAATGTCTCTTTTTCCTGCTTCAATATACTCTCCCCTCCTTCACTGTTCTCCAGCTTAATAGCCACATTAGTCTTCCTAGAGCACAACTCAAATATTTAAAATATGCTTACGCTTAGGGCACATGTGGCATCTCACACATAAAATGTACTTATCATGAATATATAGGCATAAATTCATGTGTCCTTTCACTTTATGCTTTATGTCAGTGTGTCAGTCAAGAATCTTCCATGGCAACCTTACTGAAAATAAGCTTCCTTACTCTGTAAGCATCATCTATTCATTTATGTGTTTTTTCATAGCAGTTATCATTACCTGATTAATTACATATTGATTTTTTGCTTACTTTTTTGTTTTCCATCTCCCCTATGAAGAAAAGGCTTGGATTATATTTGTTCTATCTGCTGTTAGACCTGAAGTTCCCAGAACAGTGCTTGCCACATTTAAGTAACAGATATATTTTTTGTCCAATGAATGGATATAAATATAGTAAGTCCTTACGAAGACCATGAGTTGAGATTTTTATTTTACAAATATATTATTTTACAAATAAATTATTATTAGTTTGTAAATAGTACACATGGTTTAAATATTTTGTGCCAGAATAAATTTATTTTTTAATTCTATTTTTCCATAAATTTGTTGACGTGCCTTTGTGTGTATGTGTGTGTGTGCTTTCACATTTATATATGTGAGGGGATTCAAAGGGCTTTTATCACACTTGAAGTGTCTTTCAGCTCATAAGTGAGGAAACAGAGCTTATGTACAGCCATGATCTGTGAGCATGGGTGGCAGGGCATTTACTATGTACAGGTACTAAGCAAAGTAATTAGCTCTTAAATCCATCATAAGTTTCCAAGGAAGTGGTTGCTATCTCCAATTTGCAGAGAGATTATGTTAATCCAGCTTCCCTTCCCTGACAGAATCTTCCTGTAAGCCTGATTTAAGTGTCTATGAATTCTATACTCTTTGTACCATTTCATGCTATCTGCAAATGGATACTGAGATTCATCCTTTCTGAATTATGTACATTCCAGACTCCCTCTTAGTGATTAGTTGTGGATATCACACCTTTTTTCTTTTCTTTTTCTTTCTAAGATTTATTTTTATTTATTTTTAAGAGTTACACTGCCAGAGAAGGAAAGGCAGAGAAAGAGAGGTCTTCCACTCACTGGTTCATTCTCCAATTGGCCACAATGGCCGGAGCTGCTGATCCGAAGCCAGGAGCCAGGAGCTGCTTCCGGGTCTCCCAAGCAGATGCAGGGGCCCAAGGACTTGGGCCATCTTCTACTGCTTCCCCAGGCCATAGCAGAGGGCTGGATGGGAAGTGGAGCAACTGAGTCTTGAACCAGTACCTGTATGGGATGCCGGCACTGCAGGCAGTAGCTTTACCTGCTATGCCACGGTACTGGCCTCACAGCTTTTTTTACAGAATGACACAATAATCTGTGGCACTACGGGTTAGGCAGGCTGAAAAAAAACTAAATGAGATTATCCATGGTTTTTGGCTGACCTACACTTTGTCTAGGCTGAAGTGAGTATCTAAACATCATTGTTTGTTATGTAATTCCATATTACAATGTTGGGCTATATGAGAAAAATACATGTGATCAAGCGGATTATCAACTTCTGCCTCTGTCTCTCCTTTTGAGATTTATCCAACCACAAGAGTATGGATGGCACAAGGAGATCAGTGGCACAAAGAATCCAACCACAATCTCTGAGTAAGAAGATACCAGCAATTCTCCCTTATCACATCATTGAGAACTCTATGCAGGATGCATTTCAGAAAATGAGAATTCTCTACAACACCCTTCCACATTTTGACTGTGCCATGAAACACCATATGTATTTATATCACACCAGTGACAATATTTAAAAGAAAACCCTTTTAAGTCAGTTTTCACATTATTGCAAATTATGGGAAAAGATCGCTTTGTTTGTCTTCTAGGGCTACATGGCAATTTTTATTCATCATCAGTCATCAAAAGTATCTGGTGTTTCTACACTTGTGACAAGGATCGTTAGAATATGCAGATTCTGGGATGCGCCAGGGTAGATTAGTAATTTCTGTGTATGATTAGATTAAAGTGGTATGGCAGTGGTGGGTGTTGTGATGGAACAGGTGAAGAGGAGGGACAGGATGCCCACGTTCTACATCAGAATGCCGGTTTTAGTCCTGGCTATTTGGCTTCCAATACAGCTTCCTGCTAATGCGCCTGGGACGCAGCAGATAATGGTCCAAAGGATTTGATTTTCTCCACGTTGGAGGCTCGAGACCCAGACGTAGTTCCTGGCTCCTGTTTTCAGCCTGGCCCAACCCTCACTGCTGCAGTCATGGTCATTTGGGGCATGAAGCCACAGATAGAAGATCTTTCACCCTGTCTCTTAGTCTGTCACTCTGCCCTTCAAATAAATCTTTTTGAAAAATGGTGTGGGTTTCCTTCCTTACTGAAGAAATTTAGTGTCCTTCCCACCTTCAATTTGAGTATATCTATAATCCGGTTTCCAGTTGCTTCTGGGAATTGTTTCATCATTTGCCTCCTGGATTTTCATCAGGTCTATAGGACCAGAGTCATGCTTTGAATCAAATTGTTGTTCTTTGACAGATCTGTACTTCAAACCAAGTTTTATGTTCTGGGTACTATTTCATCCTAAACTTGGACTTTTCTTCTGTTCCACTGTTACATACTGCTTTCTGTTCTGAACTCAAGGAATAGGACATGTATCCAGACCTTGGAGTTCCCAGCAGATTGCCTTCTCAATTGCACTGATTCTGTAAATTGTATGTAGCTTGAGTTGGGTACAGGCCTTCAAGAGGCCAACGTTTTAGACACATTATCGTCTCATGTATTATGCTAAGTTTCCAACAAGGGTGTGAGGAGCATTGTTGTCTAAGAGAACTCAGACACTTCATGTTCACACGTGAGATTGCTATATGGAAGCTTCAAGTCACAGAAGAGGCTAACCAAGCGTTCTAATGACAATAAAGGGAAAGAACATCCCTGAGGGGTCAAAAGGTTATGAAAAAGAGTGAATGTGCAGTTCAATAGAACAGTCAATGGGAAAAATGGAAGAAACACTTCTGTGGTTTTTTTTTTTTTTATTTTTGTGAAATTTAAAAGCAAGATTAGAGTCAAAGTCCAAGAGAGGGAAAAAATCCCAAAGGGGCCAATGGGAAGAGGATTTTAAGCACAATTTTGGGGAAGAAAAAAAAGTTGACAAACAGTTATAAAGCGGGGACAAAACCCATCAAAAGACCTGATCTGCAATCTTTTACCCTGCCTGGCTTGCTCAGGATAAAACAAACATCCATCAGCTGGGTGGGTTAGGTAACTTGTTTACTGTAAGCTGTGAGCTCAGAAGGATGGAATTCCCATTCCCTTGCTATTCTTATGGTAAAAATGGAAACTTGCAAGGAGTAGGCAGACAGGCACTTTTGACCTTGCTAAAGATAACTTTTGGGAGAAAGTAAGCACTCTCAGTTTCCACTGGAAACACCCCAACTGCCTATGAAATCCATCTGACTCCTCACATTCCACCCCGAACCCCCAGAAGAATGAACCATGACTTCTGTTATGGAAACTGGGCAGACTGCTCTGGTTGTTTCATGCTGAAAAGGGGTGTTGCAGTCTAGACAGGGTTCCAGCAGGAGGTGGCTTCTCCAGGAGGATGCAGTGCCAGTCCACAGAAACTGCTTCCATCCAAGGCTGCAGGTGCATGGTCATCTAGAATTTACTGTTTCAAGTCTGGAGAAGACAAATCGAACTAGCAGATTAAACCCACAGGAGCTAAAACAAAGGACAGAATCATTATTTAGGGGACCTAAGAAAGATGCTATCTAATCCACAAGCAAGTTTTCCCATTGAGAAGCAAATAGAAACTGACAGAATGGGCTTGATTATAATCAGGTAGGTGTTGTTTGTTTTAAATTTAATTTTTTATTTTAATTTTAATTAGTTTTTAACAGGTTCAATGTGATTTGTAGATATAATCCTAAGAACATAAATATCTTCCCTTCCTCCCTCTCTCCTTCTCATTTCTTTTCTCCCTCCATCCCACTTATACGCCATCCTTCTCCCTTTTCTTTTTTTTTTAATTTTTGGGATAAAATACTTTAAATTTACATTGAGGTAAAAAGGCTTAATACTTCACTGAATAAGAAGTTTAACAAGTAAAAAGCAATAAGATCCTAGAAGTAAAATAGACAACAATTATAAACAATAATTGAATGGAAAAATGAACATTTCACACATATACAGTAAATTTTAAAATAATCATTAAATTATATTAGTATAACATCCTTAACCATTGGTTTCACAAAGGTATAAAGCAAAGTTTTACAAAACTATACTGGCAGCAATATTGATACACACAGATCTTTAGTTCTTCCTTTCTTTCCTTCCTTCTGTCTCTCTCATTCTTTCCTTCTTCTTTCTTTTTATATTTGTTCTTTTTTAAAAAAAAAATTAGCTCCAGCATATAAAGGAGGACATGCTACACTTGTCTTTCTTGGTCCAGCTCATTTCACTTAGCACAATGTCCACCAATTATATTTATTTTACTGCAAATGGTAGAATTTCACTCTTTCTATAGTTGAATAATATTCCATTGTGTGTAAATATATCACATTTTTTATCAACTCATCAGATGATGGACACCTTGGTTGATGGCAAATTTGGGTTATTGTGAACAGTGCAGCTATAAACAGGTTTCTCTTTGATACATTGTGCGCAAATCTTTTTGGTATACATCAGTAGTGGGATTACTGGGTCAATGACAAATTGATTTCTAGTTTTTAAAGAAATCTCCATACCATTTTCCACAGTGGCTGGACTAATTTACATTCCCATTAACAGTGTACAATAATTCCCATTCTTCTGTATCCTCAACAGCATTTGTTACTCTCTCTGTTTTGGATTTTAGTCATTCTGACAGGGGAGAAATGATGTCTCATTGTGGTTTTGATTTGCATTTCCTTGATGGTAGTGATGTTGAGCATTTTTTAATATATTTGTTGGCCATTTGCATTTCTTCATTTTAGAGCCGTCTATTGAAGTCATTTACTCATTTCTCAATTTGATTGAATTTTTTGTTATTGAGTTTTTAAGTTGCTGATACTAATCCTTCTTCAGATAGGTGGTTTACAAATATTTTTTTCCCATTCTGTTCTATGTCTTTTCACCCTATTGACTGTTTCCTTTGCTGTGCAAAAGCTTCTGAGTTTGATATAGTCCCATTTGTTTAGTTTTGCTTTTGTTGCCTGTGTTTTGAGATTCTTGTTCAAAAAGTTGTCCTCTACACCAAAGTCTTGGGACTGTTTCCTCTACATTTTCTTCCAGCAATGTCCTAATCATAGGTATTAAATTTAGATCTTTGATCCAGCTTGAGTTGATTTTTGTATATGGTGAGGGGCGTGGATCTAATTTCATTCTTATACATATACATCCACTTTGCAAGTAGTATTTGTAAAAGAGGTTATCCTTACTCCACTATATGGTCGGAGCACTTTTGTCAAAAATAAGTTGACTGTATGTGCATGGATTAATTTCTGGGCTCACTATTCTGCTTCACTGGTCTATGTATCAATCTTTATCCCAGGATCAAGCTGTTTTAATCACTAGACCTTTGTAGTATGCCTTGAAATCAGGTATTCTGATGCCTCCAGCTTGCTTTTTCTTTCTTAGAATTGCTTTGGCTATTCTGGGTCTTTTATGATTCCATATGAATTTTAAGATTGTTTTTTCGAACTCTGTAAAGAATACTATTGATATTTTGATAGGGATTGCATTGAATCTGCAGATTGCTTTAGGTAGTATAGACATTTTAGTGATATCAGTTCTTCAGATCTATGAGCAAGGAATTTATCTTTTCATTTTTTATGTCCTTAATTTCATTCATCAGTGTTTGATAATTTGCATTGTAGATATTTTTCACTACTTTCATTAAATTAATTCCTATATATTTGATTTTTTGTGTCTATTATAAATGGGATTTCCTTCTTGATTTATCTTTACGTAAGTTTATCATTAGCATACAAAAAAGGCTACTGCTTTTGTATGTTTTTGTAATCTGCAACTTTACTGATTGCTTTATCAATTCCAACAGCTTTTTGGTGGAGTTTTTAGGTTTTCCCATGTACAACATTATGTCATCTGCAAACATAGATAATTTTGACTTTCACTTTTATAATTCTGATACGCTTTATTTCTTTTTCTTCTCTAATTGCTCTTGCTAAAACTTCCAGTACTATATTGAATAAGAGTGGTGAAAGTGGACATTCATGTCTTGTTCCAGATCTAAAGGGTTTTTTCCCTATTCAGTATGATATTGGCCATTCATTTATGATATATAGCCTTTACAGTTTTGAGGAATGTTCCTTCCATAACCATTTTATTGATGGTTTTGGTTATGAAGAGGTATTGATTATTATCAAATGTTTTCTTTGCATCTACTGATTTGACCATAGAGTTTTTGCTCTTCATTATATTGATGTGATTTATGATGTTTATACATGTCTATAAATGACATAGTGGATGAATCTACTATAGTTTGTAAGGATAAAAGTATGACTTTGAGAAGAATGAGGGTTTCCTTGGGTGTGTATCTTTGGGCCACACGAGATTTCAGTGTCAGACTCCCAGGTGAAGGTGGAAGCCAAGTCCTTGTTCTTGGAGCTGAGGGAGACAGAGTGTCTGCCCCTTGTCCTACTAGCATGGCTGAATGATGCCATGGCTTGTGACAGCAATTGCTGTGGCTCTAGGATTATGTGATGTGGGTGGACCCTTCTTCAGGTCTTGTTAGGGAAGTCCAACTCTTGCTGTCATTGATAATACCAACAGCCCTGGGCCTTGGACTAGGAAATGTGAACTGAACCCTGTTCCTGTCCTACAGGATGATAACAAGGTGTACAGGAGGTTCTACTCTGGAGGATGTGAGTTCACAGAAGTGGAATGCAGGTAAGTTCTTCCTTATGTCCACTGGGTAGATTCCAGTGGCATCAAGAAATTTAGAATAAATTGTTTAGTAGTCCTGAGGTTCCTTACCTAGATAGTGGGTTCCTTATCCAGATCTCCCAGGGTGAGAGTAGATGTTTTTATGGGCTGCTTCTTGTGTTAGCCCTTAGAAGCTAAAGTGAATCTCCCTTGCTCACATAGAGTATATGAACATAGCTTTAGGGCTAATGCCCCACAGTTGTAGAATACAAGGGTTCTGACTTTGCCCCATATGTTGCCCTTAGACTTCGGCTAAGTATGGCACTCTTCAGGAGTCGGGGAGGCAGGGGAAGCAAGTTAGCTTCTTTGCTCCAAGCCTAGCAGTTGCTCAGACTCCAGTCAGCTCTCCAGGCTGGAGTAAAAGTCATTGGGTGACAGTGGTACTCCCTCTCTGCTAAAACTGTGAGCAGCTGGGCATGCAGCAATTTCTTCCTGCTAAGTGGTAAGATTGTGGCTCACAGCCATCAGTTGGCTGTGCCACAGAGCTGGCTGCAGCAGTGTCTCTGTCTTCTCTCCTCTTGTCACAAGGTGTTTTTTTTTTCTCTTTTTCATGTCTTTGCTGAAAATTCCCATCAAGCAGACCCTTGGAAATTAGACCTTCCTTTGTTCTTTTCATATCTCAGAGCAGCCTGTTAGTGTGGCCATACCCTATTCAGCCATCTTGGACTGCTACTTTGGTGTTCTTGATCAAAAAAGGACTGTGAGTTAAATGGGATCTGTATATAAATGGAGCAAACTTCTGTGATAATAGTCTTCAATATAATATGTAGAATTAGAACTTTCCATATTTCAATATCAGGAATTGATTAATAGTAAGTGGCAGAGTTCTGGAAGACAAGAAATGTGGACTATTCTAGAAGGCCATTATTCATTACTATCAGTTACATCATTACTTCTGAGATCAGACGAGATTGGGTGCGTTCAGGGTGGTATGGCTGTAGAGAGTTATATCATTACTATCAGTTACATTTGGTGATAAGACTAAAAACTGTTAGCTTTAGTCTTGCTAAGAGAAAAATCTCTCCCTTCATCCAAGACTTCATTACTTCAGGAATATAATAGTGGTCTTTGGAGAATATATTATCTGGTTTCCTATTGTTAATGAATACACATACAAATCAATCTCTCTCTCTCTCTCTCTCTCTCTCTCTTTCTCTCTCTTTCTCTCTGTCTCTTTCTCTTTTTTCTTGTTTAAGAGAAACTGTAGAATCCTCCAATTTTGAGTGGTGCTGTGACATAGCAGGTAAAGCTGATGTCTGCAGTGCTGGTATCCCATGTGGGCTCCAGTTCAGCCCCGGGCTGCTCCACTTCCGGTCCAGCTCTCTGCTATGGCTTGGGGGGCAGTGGAAGATGGCCCAAGTCCTTGGGTCTCTGCACCCACGTGGGATACCCGGGGGCGGCTCCTGGATTCTGCTTCGGATCGGCTCAGCTCCAGCCATTGCAGCCATCTGAGGAGTGATCCAGTGGATGGAAGACCTCTCTCTCTGCCTCTCCCTCTCTCTGTCTATAACTATGCCTCTTGAGTAAAGAAATAAATTTTTTTTTAAAAAAGAAACCTCCTATTTTAGGGGGAGATTTTTCAATCTTTATACCCTCTAACAGTTTAGTAACTTGGATTCAAAGTGACACAAAAGGGGGCTTCAATATTCCCAATATTTTACATTTTTAAGAACTGGAATACTGTGTAAAAAGTAGGTGCTCCTTAGAAGCACAATGTTTAAGCAATTTTAAACATCATACATATGTGACCCTGACTGCATATTGTGATGACAAGAGTTCTGTGCTCTTGGAAGAGTTAGAAGCCCCAGTCTCAGTCTCATAAGTTACACTTTTTTTTTTTTTAACCACACATTATATCTCCGTGAACTTCACACAGTCTCAGTTATCTTCTGACTTACAGTGTTTGGAGTTTTGCATTTGCCCTCTGGAATTAATGGTCTACTATCAGTAAAATTCCTCATATCCTCAGATTTCCTTTATCTTCTTGCTCTAAGTGAATTCTGGCTGTGCCCTACAACACTACATCCCCTGTAATCCTTTTAACTGTGGCTGTTTTTTCATTTCTGTTCTAACTCTCAAACGACCAGTACTAGAGATGGGGCAGCTATCTTTCCTCTTCCTGCTTAAATTTTCTAATTTTTCCAGTAAAAGTGATGACTTGAAATCTCATGTTATCGTATCATGTCATTTGTTTACCATGCCTCAATCCTTGCTCACAAATGTTCAATTTGCTTCCCTTAATATTTAAATTATTTTGCCTTTTGATCCCATGCTACTTTCTCCAACATGACTTTTATTTTTATTTTTGGTAGTTTCAATGTTTATGAAAATATCCTTTTCAGTCCTTCTTGGTCTTACTTCCTTGAGCTCCTGTTCTCCAAATATCTGCATCCTCAGAGCTCACAACCTAATTTAACTGTAGACTTTATATGTTAACCAGAACATGATAATCCGTACCTCTTTTTCCAAACCAATCCTTCCACTATTCCGGTTTTAATAATCAGTATATACTTTTCAACTTTTCTCTGTCTCTTTTGCCTCTGCTCTTCTCTCTTTCCTTCTTATCAGCTTAAATTCAATGATCAATCATTTTAATCACTTTTTTTTTCTTGCATTCCACTTCAGTTCCCTTGCCTCTCTCTCCCTTTCTGATGTTATTTCACAAAATACATTTTGCTTAAATTCAATTTTCCACCTACCCAATGCTACATTTGTACAGTTTACTATGCCTAGAACAAGACCATTTGCATCCTGACCAAGTCCTGTTTGAACTGATCACCAAAAACAAAAAGTAGGCCATATCTACAACTATATATTGTTAGTCAATTTGCACTTCTACTCTCCTATTTAAACTCTAGTAATGACCTTTGTAAGGAAAAGAGTACAAATTGGTGCCACCTCACATGGGGAATCAAATGTATGAAAAAGTTGCAGGACAGAGAGGAGATGAAATACGAACTCACAGCCAGACGAGATTTAGTCAGAGAAAATAAACTCACAGAGGTCAACCAACTGTCATCATGCTTACAGACGAAAAATGTGACAGAGGCCCAGACCCCAACAGACTGGGCCTTTTATATCTTAGGTGGGCTAGGGGTGTGGGTGGCAGGCAGTAGGCAGAGATGAGCTTCTCCATACTGGTTCTTCAAGTGTGGCCCACTGGCCTCCAAAGCTGGTGAAGAATGCAAGATGGGGTTGGGAACAATACAGAATGTGAGACTGAACTGGTCTCTTGAAAGAAAGCTAGAGTAACAAGAACCCAACATGGCTTAAGCTCATGTCCTTCTCCCATCAATCCTGACTCTGAGTATAGATAAGGAGATGGGGTGCCATTTGATCTGGGCCTCTGCCAAGTGTTTGGTCTGTGAGCATGATGGCAGTTGGTTGACCTCTGTGAGTTTATTTTCTCTGAATAAATTTGGTCTAGCTGCAAAAAAAAAAAAAAAAAAAAGAAAAGAAAAAAGTAAGGAAAAGAGGGACAGATTGGTGCTGCCTCACACAAGGCACCAAAATCGAAGAAAAAGAGGTACAGAACAGAGAGGAGGCAGGGTACACATCTACAGCCAGAACAAATTTATTCAGAAAAAATAAATCTGCAGAGGTGGGTGACCAATTGCCAGAGTGCACAGACTGGACCTGGACACATGGCAGAGGGCCTCAACCCCAGGGGCCTGGCTTTATCATATCTTAGGAGGGCTAGGTGTGGGGTGGGGGTAGGGGGCACTGGGGAAGAATGTTGGGGAGGGGTGTAAAAACAAAGGGTGTGAGATTGAATTGAGTTCAAGGAATAAATTCCAATATTTATTGTTTTTTGGGCAATGAGCGATAATGGCTAAGGCATATATCTTTGTTCCATCAACCTTGTTTTGGACTTCGCTAATAAAACTGAAGCAATAAGAGCATAGTTTCCACTCACATCAACCACGTTGACCTCACCAGAGTATGACTCTTGAACTATCTATTCCTCTAACTAAACCAATCTCTGTTTTTGCAGTAAATCCTGTCCCTTTTTAATCACTGGAACACTGTCATTCAATTGTCTCCTCTCTTAAATATAAGTTTTATTTCCCTCTCTGCTAGCTCCATTCCCATTAATAATCAAATGTACTATTTTTCTTTTACTAGTAAAAATCTTATATGTTTTGTACTACCATATTTTATATTCTTTCTCCTATATGTTTTGAATCCTGTATCTTCAAAAGAGTTCTCTAATATACTTCTTTATTTGAGAGGTATATATATACACACACACACACACACACACAGACGAAGACAGAGATACAAACGTTGATGGAAGGATTTCTCATCCACTGGTTCAATTCCCAAATTCTTAGAATTGCAGAGGTCATGATGGCAAAGCCAGGAGATCAGAACTCAACTACAAGCACAATTATCTGGACCATCACCACAGCCTCCTAAGGGCAGCGGTAGCAGGAAGCTGGCATCAGGGGTGTAGAACCCAGGTACTTCCATGTCCAATGCTAATACTTCCTCCTTCTTTTCTCTTTCAGGCTCAAGACTTCAGGCTTCTAATTTCGCTGAAAGTGTTATTGTCAAGATTATCATGACTCTAAAGAAAAAAGATCCTTCACAATCCTCACCTTACTGACTCTACCATTGGCCACTCTCTCTGCACTATCACACTCCTGTCATTTGACTTCCCTAGAACACTATTTTTTGGCTTTCTTCCCAACTGACATCACTCTGAAACCCTCCTTTGCTGGTTCTTTCCCTTTTGCCTGACTTTTAGCTTGCTGTCCAGAGACCCACCCTTTATCCTGTCGTTTTCTTCATCTATGCTTACTTTCTTGGTGATCTCTGGTCTCCCTGCTATTTGTTATTTTCTAGTTTCCATGATTTACATCAGGATTCAACAACTGCATAACAAATATTTCAAACCTCATACATCCAAATTAATTTTGATCTTCTTCCCCAAATCTACTTGATCTGTAGACGTCTCCAACCTAGTTATGAAAGTACCATTCTTATGTATCTCAAACAAAACCACAAATTCTCTTGGAGTTTACTTTGTCTATATCAAACTCCTACATCTGAACTCAGTGGAAATACCATTAGCTCTACCTTGACAATGTATCCAGATTTTAATTGCTTGTTACGCCTTGTGTGAGCATTCTTATAGGTCTTTCCATTTTCACTTGTTTTCCCTACACTCTCTTCACAATATCATAACCAGAACAATCCTATAAAAAATAATCTGCAAATACTGTTTCTTTTCACATGAACCTTCCAGTGGCCTCCATCTCATACAGAGCAAAACTTAAATGCCTTCCATTAGCCTACAGAGCTGTTAGTTCTCTGAGGCCAACTTGGCTATTCACCTTCACCCACTCTCCTCCAGAAGAATCTGCCTCCTTGATGTTTGGAAGTAAGACCTCTCCCTGCTTGTCACTTTTGCCTAGGCTGTTGCTCTTCTTTCCAGTATACTTGTTCTGTGTTTCCAGCTGTCAAATTCCCTTGTCACTGTCAAATATTTGCTTAAATATCAGATTTCCAGTGAGACATATTCTGACCACTTAATTAAAAATTATGTCCAGCATTTACCCACCAAACACATACCCTCATATGTCACCCCTTTGCTCTGCTTCTTTATCCCTAATTCCACTAGTCATGTTCTAACACAGCATGTATTTTACCTTTGAAATTTAAGGCTGTAGGTTGTTTGGTTTTTTATTTCCCTTCTGTACAATGTATTCACATGGCAGAATTTTGTTTTTCAGTGATATATCAAAATTTCCTGAAATGATGTTTGGAACACAATAAATGTTCAATAAACATTTATACAATTAATTATACAACAAATATATGAATGGACAATTGGATGAGCTGACTATTCTAAGTTGTATTCCAAGACAGCTATACCCAGAGAAGGGATATAGTCTCTGACATCCAAAAGGACTGGATCTGAGAACCTGTACTTCTGTGGATTAACAGTGTGGCCTTGTATAAATTACTTTACTTAATTGAGAATACTGGCACAACAGTATTTACTTCTGCAGTGTTTGTGGGGGATTTAATCAAGTATTTATCATCACAGTTCCTGGTGCATATTAAGTGCTCAATAAATGCTGGCAATTACTGTGTGCTTTGTAAACAGAATTTGCTTTCATTTTCCATGGATGTCTTGCTTGTAAGAATAACTGCGTCCCTTTGTGACACAAATCAGCACTTGTGAGGCATCTGAGGGTAAAAGGACCTTCTGATCAAATTGTTGTCAACAGTATGCCTCAATTGAATGGGAAAGCACATTGTTTACACAGAAAAAACGCAATTGTCTCTGTGTGAGACTCTGATTAGCAACAACAATTGTGTGTCCATTTTCAAGCTCTGGCTCATACAGAGTAATGTTTCTGTAACATATATTAGATTAAAATGAAATTGAATTTTCTACCTCTGAAAGCATAACTACAAGCCTTTTAAGAGTGAAAAAAAATAATACCCCTACACAGGACATGAGTCCATTTCTTTTAAATAGGTTTTCACATCACAAAAGCATGAAGCAGCCCCAGTAAATGTAGAGTACTCATTTTCCACAGTGGCATGTGATGGATAGATATGAAAAAAATACCCCCAGTACGATGGACAAGACCTTCAAAATGGAAAATGTGCCAAATTGAGGGAACTCTGGCAGAGTTTCCAACAGTAGAAACAGCATCTTAGCTAGGATCACTCATTCTCTTTTTAAATTTCCATTCAAAGATTAGTTAAAAAGGAGCAGAGGAGTAATTCTCAAAAGAAAATTATTTGACAAAAAAACACTCAATTTTTAGACCATGCTAATGTATAAAAAACAACTGTAAATGGAATAAACACTTCACAGTAATTTATACACATTTACTTCTTTGAGTTTGGTGATGATCTTTTATTTGAACAATAGTTGACTTCAAAGAACAGAAAAAAAGATTATTAAGAAATCTATCTTTAAGGGAAAGATCTTTTGACTTGTATTATTATTTTTGGCATTTTTAGATGAAGAAACTGCCAGCAGTTTTCAATGTCTTGCCCATGATACATGGGAAATGCACTCAACTTTAGCATCTCTGATCATCTAAGCCATTACATTTGTACTCAACACATAGATGCTTTTTTTGGTGTATCACAAGATAAATGGTGACATTAACTTATTTCCTTCTTTTCTAAAGGTATAAATATTTATTTATTTGAAATGCCAAATAAGAGAGAGAGAGAGAGAGAGAGAGAGAGAGAGAGTTCTTCCATCACTGATTCACTCCTCAAATGCCTACACACTGCTGGTGCTGAAGTTGGCCAAAGCTAGGAGCCAAGAACTGCATTTGGGTCTCTTGTGTCAGTGACATAGCCCAGTACCTGCTGCCTCACAGGTACACCAGCAGGAGGTAGAGTTAGAAATGAAAGTGGAGCTTGATGTCAGACACTCTGATATAGAATTTGGTGTTCCAAGTAGTTAACCTGTTATGCCACAATGTCCATCTCAACTTTTTAACTAAGCAAAACACGAGTGAGGGAGAAAATGTTCTCCTGAGTTTGGATGAACTTCTCAGGCACTGAAACATCAATGCTACAGCTTAAAAGGAAATGGAAGCTATACTCAGAAGAATTTTTGACATGACTAGAATCCAGGTCTTTAGAAGTGTTGCACTGTAATGGCAGAAAACTCTCCTATGCAATGAAAAGAAAAAGACCTAGCTCAGAATATTGATGAGGTAATTAATGCAAAATCCTTAACCTTGTGTCTGATATATAGAAGCTATTTGAAACATGCTATAGATTCTCCCTAACCTTCACTTATATGCTCTTTCAACTGCATACTAACTTTTCTTTTTCTTAGAGCATCACCTGGGAGCACAAAACCAATCCAGATTAAATTAAAAGTATATTGAAGGGCAGGTGCTGTAGTGCTATGGGTTAAGCTATTGCTTGGGAAACCAACATCAATATTGGAGTGTATGATCTGAGTTGCAGCCACTCTGCACTTTCAATTCAACAGCTGTTGCTGTACCTGGGAAGCAGCAAATGATGTCCCAATTACTTGAGGCTCCTGCCTGCTGAGTAGGAGACCTGAATGGAGTTTCTGGATCCTGACTTTGACATGGTCTACCTCTGGCTGTCACGTACATTTAATGAGTGAACCAGCAGATGGAAGATCTCTCTTGTTCTTTCTCTTTTTTAAAAAGATTGATTTATTTATTTGAAAGGCAGAGTGACTGGGGTGGGTGTTAGGAGAGAAAGAGACAGAGAAAGAGAGATCTTCCATCTGCTGGTTTACTCCCCAAATGGCTGCAATGGCCAGAAATGGACAGAACCAAAGCCAGGAGACTAAAGCTTCCTCCAGCCTCTCTTGTATGTGCAGGGGCTCAAGCACTTGGGCCATCTTCTGCTGTTTTCCAAGGCACATTAGTAGGGAGTTGGATCAGAAGTGAAACAGCCAGTGCTTGAACCATGCCCATATGGAATGTCAGTGCCACGGACAATGGCTTTACACTCTATGCACTAGCCCCTTAAATCAATGTTAAAAAAATATCATGTTCAGATTTACATCAGTCAATGTCTTTGTTGGAAACAGATGGAGTCATTGTTTAAGAAAGGATGAATTAACAGAGGTTGGGACAGAATTAGTGGAAACCAACAAAGAATAGTTCATCATGTCTAGTAATAGCAAGAGCATAGAACTGTTACCAAACTTAGATCTTGTTGGGACAAAAGAAACAGTTATCATAATCCAGAGATAGAGAAGCTGGAGCAATACACAACAGATGGACAAAAGGAGATGTGCATTTCCATTTCTAAATCCAACTTTGATTTTGAGATAATTGCAGATTCACATGCAATTTTAAGAACTCTCAGGGTATAGGATTGTTTCATAAGCATAAGGAATGCTCATGTTGCTCTTGAGTAACTATCATCATGTCCCTCTCCTCCCCTCACCATATTTAAACACAGACAACTGGAAATCTCTTCTCCATTTCTATATTTTTATCATAGAAATGATGTTTAAAAGGACTTTTTCAGCAGGTAGACTTTTGGGATTGGCTTTTTAAAATTAATAATGATCTGGATATTCATCTCGATTTTTGGGTGTACAAATAGTTTATTCACTTTTATTACATAGAATTAGTCCATGTCATGGATATACCACAGTTTGTTTAAACATCCTGTGGTTTAGCCATTGAAGGACATTTGAGTTCTTGCTAGCTTGCAGCTATTACATATAAAACCATTGTGTATCTTTATGCTTAAGTTTTTGAGTAAACAAAACTAATTGTATCTCTAAGAGAAACACCCAGAGGTGGAATTACTGGGTTGAGATAATTGTGTGGTTCATTTTTAAAGAAACTCATCATCAGTTTTACAGAGTACCTATACTATTTCATATCCAACAAACAATACCAGAGTGATCCAGTTTATGCACATTTTTGCTAGTGTTTGTTGTGGTCATTTTTTTTATTTCAGCCATTCTTAAATGTATGAATTGATAATTCATTGTGTATTTAATTTGCATTCTTCTAATGACAGAAGTTTTATCGTTTTATCTTATCATTTGCTTATTTGACATCTTTACATCCTGTGCATGAACTATTCCTTCTTATTCTTTTTCCAATTTGCAATTATAAAGTTGTTTTAAATCAAATTTTCATAAGTTTGTTCACCAAATCTCATGTTAGCTGGAACTAAGATCCATTTTCAGATACCAATCCAAAATATGAGTCTACCTGCTTGAGTGTTCTTATATTCTTAGTTTCGGGAATACACAACATGGTATTCCTGAAAGTTAAGGCATGAATCAAATTCTGAATCAAATTCTACTAAATGCCAAGAGAGTACTAGTACAATTCACAGAAAGGAAGGTATTCCCAGAAATGAAGCACCTGGGAAATTAAAGCTCCTTTTTAATTTAGTACCTCAGTGAAAGTCTTACAAATGTAATATGAATTTCAAAATGTCCCTACTGGAAAATGAATGTACCTTGCTATTGTTTAAGTCTGTTTCAAATGTTGCTTACTTTTACTTGATTGAGAAGGATGGAAAGAACTTGCCAAGTCTTCCAATTAGATTTCCATTTCATTTTGCATTGCATTACTGGAAGACATGGAGTAACACCTCTGGTGAAATACATGCTTAATCATACAGGGCCATTGCTTTATTACAGTGAATCTTTAGGAAAGAAGCTATTTTGGGACTTAATTATAAAAAGTTAATTTTTTTTTTTGGTAAATGCAACAGAGAATACTGGGCATCTAAAAGGATCCTTTAAAAAAAAAAAGTCCCAAAAGAAGACTAGAATGATTTCCCTTACTGTATTAAAAGGAACACTAACATAGAGAGAGGCTTTGCATCTTTTTGGCTCAATCCATCCATAACACAGTTGATTCAGTTATTTTTCTAAACAAAAGATAAAATAATAGAATATTTCCTTGCTCAAAGACTACAGTGACTTGCTTCAGGGTGAAATCCATGCTCCTTATCAGGGCATTGAAGACTATGGCTAAAACCATCCTGCATTTATTCAAATGGCAAATCTTTAGACTACCAATTTCTGAGCACGATGGAGTACTTATTCTCCATACTTTTGTTCATTCAGCCTCTGCCTTCTGCATTCTCAGTGGTATCCCCAGGACCCCAGGGTGCATGGTCATAAAGACAGATCCTGCAAGTTTTTATTTCTTATTGCAATATTAAGATGGTCTTTGAATGAAAAGATTATCACATAACCCTGTTTATATCCTACAAATGCCTAAAGTAAATCTCAAAGAAAGCAGCTATTCTCTCTCCTTCTTTGTTACTGACTATATTTCCACTGTTGTAAATGATCACTCTGGGATCTCTATCCACAGGGAGGTTAGTTCAGATTATAAACTGAGACTTTATAACTTGTTTTCCTTTTTTGGTAAGTTAATATTTACCTTGGCAATGTTGACATTTCTGGACTTTCATCTTGGCTTTCATTTAGCAATAAATACTGGCACAGAAAAGCGGACAGGGTGTCCAGCAGGGATGTTCTGTGACATTGTGATTTACGTTGATTTGTAGGCAAACACTTTTTCCTCTTTAGTTATTTTTTAATTTTATTGAAGAAAAGATGCTGTGCACTATAGAATGTGGTACAATAACTTGTGAAATTTTGAAAGCTTGTTTATAAACTATATATATTATTCATATAAATGCATTATGTATAATAAATATATTTATTTATATATTTATGGAAATAAAGTTATATCTAATATATAAATATACAATTTTAAATATATACAAAAATGTAATAAAGTCTGCTTTGGAAGAAAAATTAGGGGAGATGATTCCTGATTTGTAGGATAAAATCCTCTAGCCCTAACTTGAGGCTTCATTTTCAAAAAGTAAAAAGCTGATAGACTTTCGGGGGAGATAAACCAGAACTCAAATTATTTCTCTATCAATGACTTAGGGTAAATTTCTTTTTTAAAAATTATTTTATTTATTTGAAAGACAGAGTTACAGAGCAGTAGAGCCAAAAAGATATAGAGAGAGGTCTTCCAGCCTGCTGGTTCACTTTCCAAATGACCACAATGGCCAAAGCTGAGCTGATCCAAAGCCAAGAGCCAGGAGCCTCCTCCAGGTCTCCCGTGTGGGTGCAGGGGCTCAAGGAATTGGGCTGTCCTCCACTGATTTCCCAGGTCACAGCACAGAGCTGGATCCGAAAAAGAAGAACCGGGACTTGAACCATCACTGATATAGAATGCCAGCGCTGCAGGCTGGGGTTTTAACCCACTGCACCACAGCTCCAACACTGAGTAAATTTCTTAACTATCCTCAACTATTTTTTTGAAGATTTATTTATATATTTGAAAAGCAGAGCATCAGAGAGAGAGAGAGAGACAGAGAGACAGAGAGACAGAGAGGGAGAATGGGGAGAAATATTCCAGCTGCTAGTTCATTCCCCCAATGATGACAATAGCCAGGGCTGGGCCAGAACCATACCAGCATCCCAGAATTCCTTCTGAGTCTCTCACGTGAATGACAGGAGCTCAAGTACTTGGCTCATCCTCACTGTTTTCCAGGCACATGAACAAGGAACTATATATAGGATATGAACCAGCACTCAGATGTTGATGCCAGCACTGCTGGTGGCAGTATAGCTAGCTGTCTGCCACAACACTGAGCCCCATTATTAAATTTTTAACAAATTGACAAAGTTTTCACCAGTTCCAAATTCAGTTCCTAGATTCAAAATAGCAAGATTGCTATTCTATACTCCTTATTCTCATTTGTAATTGAGAACAATAACCATAGCTATCTCACAGAGTGACGGCGAATATCAAATTGTTATATATGATAAGTAGTACATAAGTGTTTAATATTAGTTGCACTGATATTCCTGAGAATCTCTTTGATCTTGTCAGATAATTTAAAGTCATTTACTTTAACTAAAAGAAACTAAAAGTGAACATTCTATTCTATCTTCTAAAGTGGGAAGCAAGATGGAACTGTTTCTCTTGTTCACACTTACAGATCAGAGCACTACCTATACAGAAAACTACCTGCCAAACTGAGAAGCAGAGGCTGAACGTTGCTTTTCCTAAGTTTTCAGGAAATTCCATGGAAATTAAGAGCTAGTCACCACATAGGAATATTATTCGGAGTCAAGTTTCTCCGAAACGAAATGAATCATCTTTCCTGCTAAATTGGTTTATCACTAACACTGCTTTGAAGCACTGCTTCTGGGACAGATTCTACCTCCTCTGAGAAAGTATTCTGGGCATTCTCCCCTCCCTCCTGCCCCTGTCCTTTCCATATATAGTGCCCTGTGGTCCTAGATGCCCCAGTGTCTCTAACATGCATGTGCTCACAGGAGAGTTTATTTTTTTCCATCAGCATAGGAGAGTATTTTATTCATGAGCATCCTGTAATTCCGTGACTAACTCTAAGCTCTGTAAAAGCTTGGACCATGTGAGTATAGCTTTAGAGTGAGCACTAAATCAAAATATTAGCCTCACATCTGACCACATAGATTAGGCTTAAACCTGTGTTGCTCAACTTAACTGAAGTTCACAGGTAAAACAAACTCTGAGTTAACTTTGAATTTCAGTTAAACAGCATCATTTTAAAGAATAAATATACCAGATTTTGCATGAAATGTAGTCATTTGAAATTCAAGTTTAACAGAAAATCATGTATGATTATGTGATAAATCAGGCATCCTAGACATAAAGAGACTCACCTTTCTCATGCATGAAATAGGCAAGTAATATGAAATAGGCAAGTAATAGCTACTAATTTTTCTTTTCTTTTTGCAGGTATTTACTCAAATGTCACCTTCCTTAGCATTACTTGTAGATAATTTTTCTAAAATTATAATAGTCTTTCCATGCTCTAATAGCCTCCATTTCTACTTTATTTTTTTGTTTCTCCTTAATCTTCTTACTGTCTAATTCACTATACATTTTATTTTTTTTACCATCATCTCTTTTGCCCACTATCTTATTCCCAGTGCCCTGAAAGTACCTAGCACATAAATAATTGTTGTTTGAATGAAATGAAGGAACCAATCAATCAACTCTTAGTTTGCTGCTACACCCTTTCTATGCCACACATCAGAGAATATAAAGTCCTGAATCATGAATATATTGGTTCTGTGAACCACCAAAGGCTTATGGTTAGGAAAATGAAGAGCTGATAAAAATCTTACAGGTTGCTCTCTTTATAGACCATGCATGAAGCAGAGTGGCACATAAGGGAGATGAAGGCATAAGGGTATTAATAGGAGCCACAGAGCCACAGAAGGACTGCAATTACCATGGGCAAAACTAGCTGCATGTTTAGACACAGTCGATCAATCAAGTGGCTACTTTACTCTCAATGGTGAAGTGTTCTCTAGGAGATATTAAATTACACGCACTATTTTTCAATTGAATAAAATGAGACTGAGGGTGAATTAAGAGATCTGACCAAGTTCACGATGAGAACAGGCTCCAAGTCCACTTTGCTACTCCAGTACAGCTGCTTAAGCCATGCCAGAAGCTCTGCAACAAATTTTCTTCTAGCCTTGGGCAGATTCACAATCCTGCATTTTATAGACTCCTTATCCATAAAATGGGATAATGCCACAATCTGCCTCCCAGGGGCCATTAGAGAGATTTATAGGTCACTTTTTTCAAGTGCTTGGCACTGGTGAGGAGGGAAAGCACAGTGCTGCTTAGTCACAAGTTGTCATTTTACATAACACCTAGAAACCTTAGCTTCCAGTAATTTACTTTTTGCTTGTTTGACTGATGAACAATGAGCTCAATCCTTTCTCCCTGTCTCCTGTAAAAAAAGCATGCCTGAGAAACTCACAATTATTGATACTCAATGAATGCTTAGACTTCTGACTCCTTCAGTGATATGAATCACAGTGTACACATGATTATATGTATTTACCCATCCAACATAGTGTAATTTCTTTGGGTTCTCAACTTGATTTATAAGCTTCAAGTACTTTTATTAATGTATGTCACTTTTTCAGAAGGGAAAGCCTCCTTGAAACCATTCTTTGTTGTTGAGATTTTCATTGACTCAGTCCTCCACTGTTTGCATGTATGGAGGAAAGCCTTAACGCACAATTTTAATGCTCATTATTTAATCGGAATGAAATTCCTTTTATATATGAGGCTACCACAGAATGTGCTGCCTATAATTAAAAGAAGAGGCAGAAAGGAAATGAAAGACAGATTAAATGATCAGGCAATGAGACATCATCTGCGTATCTATGAATCATGCAATTAAATAAGAGATAAGGCTTTCCATTCTGATTCACTTACCAGAATTATTTTCTCATTCTCTTTGTCTTTCCTTTTGTTGCCTCTTTTTCTCTCAATACTCAAAAATATGGATGTTGGCGCTGTGGTGAAGCAGGTAAAGCCACCCTCTGCAGGGCTGGCATCCCCTGTTCAAGTCCTGGCTCGTCCACTTCCAATCCAGCTCTCTGCTGTGGCTTGGGAAAGCAGTAGAAGATGGCCCAAGTCCTTGGGCCCCTACACCCGTTTGGGAGACCCAGAAGAAACTCCTGTCTCCTGGCTTCAAATTTGCGCAGTTTCGGCCAGTGTGGCTATCTGGGGAATGAACCAGTGGATGGAAGACCTCTCTCTCTCTCTCTCTTTCTCTCTCTCTCTCACTTTGCCTTTGCCTCTTTGTAACTCTGTCTTTCAAATAAATAAACAAATCTTTTTAAAAAATAGCCTCTTTTTTGGCAAGCAAAAATTATGTCTACCTCAAATATGGACATCTCTATCTATGTGAAAACAGATACCAGAGAATCTAACTCTTTACATATCATAAAAGATGGAGTAAATGAGTAAATCAATGGATAGAGAGTTATATGACATGGATCAGTATGGGCCTTATTATAAAAAAGGCGAAGTATTTATTCTGAATTTTGTGTGCAGTAAATATAATATTAGCAGTTAATGTTCATATGGTATTTACTTCACATTAGATATGATGTCGGTGTTCTAATCGTTGTCATTCATTAAAGTATTTAATCCTCAGCACAGCTCCCAAACTAGAAGCTTGCAATTGTTCTGTGCCACAGAATAGCTACGTAACTTCTCCAAAGTTGCACTTCCTGTGAGAGGTGGGGGCAAGATTTGAATTCATGAGGCCTGGCTCCCAAGTCTCTGTTCCACTCAATGTATTACACTGCTCATGTCATAGATGGGAACTAGCAAATAAGCTGGTGCTTTGCCATAGTTCAGTCCAAAAGATGTCAATGTTCTTTTTTTGGAAGGATGATTATAACTTACAGTGGCGATCAGTCAGCAAAATACTGAGTTTTGAGCAGCAACTCACTGGTTTGTTTTCTAAGAAAACTATATAAGAAAAAAAGTCAAGTTTTAAATGTTGCTTTTATTTTATTATTTTCATTTTGTTTGAAAGAGAAATAGAATGAGAAAGACTGAGACACACCAAGAGCGAGATCTACCTTTTTGTTCAACCCTCAAACGCCCAGCACAGCCCAGGGTGGGCCTGCACTAAACCAGTAACCCAGAACTCAATCCAAGTTTTCCATTGGGGTACCAGGAGCAAAGTTCTTGTGCCAACAGCTGCTGCTTGCAATCATGCACCCTCATAGTAAGGTGGAATCAGAAGTGGAGCCAGTATTTGAACTTAAAGCATTCTGACACAGGATGTGAGTATCTGAAGCAGCATCTTAAATGTTGCACCAAATACCTACCCTAAATCAATCTGTTTGGCTTGGGTTTATTTGTTTGTTTCTCTAATACAGCGGTGGAAATTATTTTTACTAAATTGCGACTTTAAGTCAAACATTCCTCTAAGCTTCTTCATAATGATGTTGAATAGAAATGTCATAAAAGACTTCAAAATAAGATACATAAAGTTTAATTAACTTGCCTAAAATCATACACCATCAAATGACAGAACTGGCACTCAAAACCTTGTCTTCTCTTTTTTTTGTCCCAAACCTATTAGACACAATATATGAAACTACTAAGAAAAAAACTACAAAGAGTTACTTGCATGTGTGTAAGTTTCAGTATATATTTAGATAATAGAAACTAAAACAGAGGGCAAAACACAGGAAAATGTAATAGCAATGTTCATGTTACTCAAATGTGGACAGTCTCACTGACTATTTTTCTAATTAACACTATTGCTACAGACCAACACCTTTCCTCTTTTACCATTTTTTTCACAACTTTGAAGCTTCAGGTTGACCCTGTTGCCTTGTGCCTCCTTGTCTCATACAAGCCATATATGAAACTCTTTACACTTATGTTGCCTAATAACTTTAACTAGGACCTCTCTATTCTGCTGGTTCCTATTCATAGAAACTTATCAGGCATGAAAGAAGTGAGCTAACTCATGAGAACTGTTTGGCTATATCAGACCATGAATTCTCTTAACTATGGTTTCTTTGAAAGAGAATAAAAATGGAGATTCATAAAATATTACCACTCCAATACACCATCTAGAGTAGTTTCTATCCAAACTGTGATAGTTTCAAAAATAATGTTGATGGCTTTTGAATTTCCTTTGTTAAGTTTCTTAATTGTGTACTAATTCTTAGTGATGATAATCAATAATCGGCTTATATGTGCTTAAAACTACCTCTCATACATGTTGGTTTGCATTTTTCTCAAAAAATGTCAATTAAAGGGAGCTGTGCCACTTTTCTAGTAAATATTTAAAAGGACAGAAGATGTAAAAATTTTAAGGCACTATATACTGGTATTCTTCCAGTTGCTGAGGGTGCTAACATGTTTCATTACATGCCCACAGTCATTTTTTTTTTCCTTCTGGAGTATAACATGTACAGGATTAGCCTGAGGATTTTTGAGTTCACCATCTTTGGAAACTTTATTATTGATAGTCCAGTGGTATTGGAATTTATTATATTATAAGAATAATGGACTGTCACAAATGTGAAAGCACATTTGAAAATAAAATACTGAATGCCTAACGTAAATCCAAGCTTCAGAGACCTATTGCAGACTGGAATACTGATGGCAAAGTTTTCATCTCGTGTCTATTGTGTTCTATTGGTAGTACTTGTTTGAAGCTCAATATTGAAAGTAATTCTATGGTCATGTTGAACTCAGTAGGAGTCCTAAGATCAGCTAGTGATGTCTGCCATGATTAGGAAACTAGGGAATAGTGATACCTCAACTAGATAGTTGCCTCATTTAGGCCTAAAACTTTCTATAAAGTGAGGTTCTGACTATTTAGTCCTAAGGATGGCCTGAATAATCCTATTCTGACACAACCTTTATCCATGTTCAGGTAGAGTGCTATTATTTAAGAGTTCTTACCAATGTCAAACCTACGTAGATTGGGTATAATTTAGAGCTGTTTACCCTTGTTCAATCCTATTCAGACGGACGTTTGCCATACAATAACTTTTCTTATAATTGAAGGCTGTTACTAAAGAATGGTCCTGGGAATTGTCCAGGGACTAGATGGAGGCTGCAAACTGGGACAACAGCAATTGGGATATGTATTGTGTTGCATCTCCAGGATGAGAGACTTGTCTGTTTTCAGGGAAAACAGACATTCCTGTTTCAACACAGCAGGAATGAGAGGAGCTTTCTGAACAGAATTCAGGAGTACAATAGGACCGACTCACACAATGCAGACTCATAATGGAAAACAAATTTGACCCATTTTATAACAACAAAAAAAAAAACCCACTCCCCTTGGTGCTTCCATGTTTCCATTAGCTGTATTTGGGCTCACAGAAATTAACTATACTACATTGACTGATTATTTTTCTTTTTCTTTCCCTGGGGCCTGTTGGGAGTGGTGAGGGTTGAAAAAAACTTTATCATCACTTGGGCTCAGGTTATATGGATGAACAGAGATATGAAAAAGACAACTGAAGGTGTTCACAAAAAGATAATTGGTCTTTTATTTTAGCCTGATGAAATGAAATGTAATACAGAGAATGGAAAATGGCTTGATGATTTTTAAATCATAAGCAAGGGAGTCTGGGGTCTGGAAGAAATGGCCTACGAACCCATATGGTAGATGTTTCAGAATTCAGATATATTAATTGCCTTCCCCCTGCCAGAAGCTACCATATATTTTCTCTACCTGACCACCAAGGAGGAAGGGGCTGATAAATAATACACTTTTCTTTCCAAACATGAGCTCAGAAATAGCTGAGAGACAGATACTGAGGCTTGAGAGATGCAGATGAAAATTCCAGGTTCATGGGTGACAAAGCTGTGGAAGATTGCTATTTATATACAGCCAGCAATGCATGTAAATGCACCCCACCAAAATGAACAATGCTCCAAACTAACGAGCATTCTGTTCAGGAAAGAATAAAGAGAAAGCGGAGTAGTCAAAAACATAGTAATAATACAGACAAAAAAGAATTGAGCCTTAGCCTTTTAAGCTCAGCTGATTATCTCCAACTTAGCAATCAAAAGAGTGGGCAGCTTTCAAACGACGAAAGCAGTATTTTTGCTCTAATGGAAGGCCCTCACCTTTAAGCAATCTTGATTATGAAAGAGGAGTAAATGTTACTCTTAACTTTTCATTTTATTGTCCAAATATTAAGAAGGATCTGTTGGAGGCAAAATTGATATTTCCTCAAAGCCTCGTTTGCATACATACAAAAGATTTTCTAACCCATGCCCTGGGAAAGAGAAATATTAGAATATTTCTGGCCTTTCTTTACTTCCTGCAATTCTCTAGTTCTTCCCAGAAGGAGAGGAGTGGAAATATCTGATTGGTGAAGTTGAGAGTAAGAACAAAGCATGTTGGTTTAGCCTCCTCTGCTTTTTTGCTTTGCATCTGCCAGCCTTCAGAGAGACTGTTCCTCTTGGCAGCAAAATGTACTTGAGTCATCTCTGCCTGATACTATCCACAGGTACTAAGAACAGATGGGCTATGTTCAACTATTCAGGTATGAAGTATTAGTACTCCCATCATGGCTACATATCTAAGTAAGCCTACATTCAGCGTTATCAGTAATGAAGCTGGTATACTTGATATTTTAGCATTATTTTCATTGCCCTTGTATATTAGTTTGTAGTCCTGAGAAAGTGGCATTTGGGGGTACAAAATGGCATGGGATAAAGGCTCCTGACATGGCCTATATCGGTGACTTTGGTCCTAGTTCACAGACAAGGATTATGCAAGACATCCTTCTTTAATGGGTAACAGCTGCCATGTAAGCTTTCATATATACAGAGTGTGATTAGGAAACTAGGCTTCCTGAGCCTAAGTAAACAACACCAAAGCTTTGCAGAATAAGAGGATGCTGTTAACATTGATTGACCTAAGCAGGTTATCTGAGCAAACAAAGCTCAAGTTTGTACTAAAGATAAGAGTAAGGCTTTTACTATTTGTCAAAATTATTTCAAACTGGCAGAATATGAATGTGTTGGTCTCTTGGTTTTGCCTCTTAGCATGAGGAGACAGAAAAATATTTGGTTTGGGGGCTGTTTCTGAAGATTGGAATATGACACAACATATTGGTTGGAATATGACACAACAGGCTTCCACAAAGGACCAATATGTTGCTCTTACCAGGCACAGCAGACAGAACTAGATCCCATGACCCAACTGCGGTTCTTCTGTGTCATTTTGAATAACATTAAGGACATGGAAAAAAAATTAGAAAGGGACCAAGATTTTTTATTTATAGCTCAGGTTTAAATGCTCAACAAATAATATCAAGTTGCCTCCAAACAGGTCAATTTGAATATAATTTAAAATAGCAGAGTCCTATATAGACTATTAGCCTTTTGGGGTGTAGCTTAGAAAAAAAAAAAAAAAACAAGTTCTTGTCAGAAGGGCCTGAAGTAGGAACAGAGTCTTGAAGAACTGATTTTGCTCAGGAAATCAAGGAGGAAGTAGAATACCTAGAAAAAAATGTCTAAATTTATCTATAAAGTAAACTTAGCTATAAGAATTAGAACAATGAAATGACAGAAAGCAGAAGATATGCTATAATTACATTGAAAGAAGTGAGAAAGATTGACAAGCAAACTACATATATAGCTACAGAGCAAATTAGATATTGGAAGAAAAACTTGATACTTTTTTTAAGGTTGATTTATTTATTTGAAAGGCAGAGTTACAGAGAGGCAGAGAGAGTTACAGAGAGAGAAAATAAGAGAGAAACAGAGAGAGAGGGGGAGGGAGGAGAGAGAGAGAGAGAGAGAGAGAGAGAGAGAGAGAGAGAGAGAGAGAGAGAGAGAGAGAATCTTCCACCTGCTGGTTTATTCCCCAAATGGCCACAACAGCAGGAGCTGGACTGATCCGAAGCCAAGAGCCAGGAGCTTCTTCCAGGTCTCCCATGCGGTTGCAGGGGCCCAAGTACTTGAACCATCTTTTACTGCTTTCTTAGGCCATCAAGCTTGATACATTTTAAATGGAAAAGAAATATGCCCAGGTTGAACTGTTTCTAATAGGAGAATTACAAAACAAAATTTTAGTTCTTATTAGATAAGAAAGGATGGATATGACATAAGTAAGTTTAACCAGCCAAGGAGAAGCAATATCACAATGATAGACAGAAATGGCTCCTCCAAAGGTCCTAGGTAAACTATACTAAGGTCATGCTCTCAAAGCAGTAGACAGAGGTCACAGGAAGTGAAATTAGATATTGGAAGCCAAACATGATACTTCTTTAAAGACTGATTTATTTATTTGAAAGGCAGAGTTACAGAGAGGCAGAGAGAGTTACAGAGAGAGAGAAAACAAGAGAGAGAGAGAAATCTTCCACCTGCTGGTTCTTTCCCCAAATGGCCACAACAGCAGGAGCTGGACTGATTAGTGAATTATAGTTGGAAAGAAAAGGAAGGAAGTATCAGAAAGTGAAAGAATGCAATGATCAGTACTGAACAGTTCAATTTCTATCAAGACAAAGTCAGGTTGACATAGTTTTAATAATAAAAGATATGGAGCTGGTGCTATGGAGTAGAAGGTAAGGCTGCCGCCTGCATTCCCGACATCCCATATGGGCGCTGGTTCGAGTCCCAGCTGCTCCACTTCCAGTTCAGCACTCTGCTATGGCCTGGGAAAGCAGTAGAAGATGGCCCAAGTCTTTGGGCCCCTGCACCTACATGGTAGACCCAGAAGAAGCTCCTGGCCCCTGGCTTTGGATCTGTACAGCTCCTGCAGTTGCAGCACATTGGGGAGTGAACCAGTGGATGGAAGACCTCTCTCTCTCTCTCCTTCTCTCTCTCTGTAACTCTCACTTTCAAATAAATAAATCTTTTAAAAATAATAAAAGATATGTCTTATTTTCTAATGGTGTAAATTGAATATATGGAGTTAGAAATCTATGGAAATGCAGGAAAATGAAACATACCAAAGAAGAGGCAGGTAACACAAAACAGTTCATGTTGAAGCCTGGTTTTTGTTGTTCTGTAGGAAAAACATCTTCTTAGCTGAAATTTTCTTATTCAAGGAGTCAGGGTTGTATTCTTTTTGTGTGAAAGTGAATTCTTTTGGCAAATACAAAATTATCCATATCTCAGTTCTTATAAACAGAAGATGAAACATGTAATCTAAAGATATTAGCTACTAAAAATAAAAGTAATTGAGGGAGGGATTTGGCACAGTGGTTAAGACACTACTAGAGATACATCCCATTATAGAATAGTTTTATTTATTATGTTATAGACTAATATCTATTATAATATTATAGTATATTATATATACTATTATAGACTAATATATTAACTAATATATTATATTTCTAGTTCCATCTCTTCCACTTTCAATCCAATTTCCTGCTAATGCACACCCTGAGAGGCAGCAGACAATGGCTCCAGTACTTGAGTCCTTGCCACTCATATGTGTGACTGGATTAGGTTCTTGCCTCCTGACTTCAGGCTGGTCCAACTCTGAATGTTATGGATACTTTAAGAGTGAACCAGGAGATGAACCATCTCTCTCGATCTGTCTCTCATCCTTTCAGATGAGATGAAAATGAACAAATAAATTATTTAAAATAAATAAAAATTTTAAATGGGGTGAGAAAGCAATACAAACTAAGTGCTATAATTTGAATGTCTCTGCCAACGTTCCCCAATGCAACAGTGTTGGGAGGTGAGGACTTGTTCTCTTGAATTGGTTCATGTCATTGTTGTGAGAGTGGGCTAGTTACTGTGAAAGTGAGATTTTTACAAAAGCTAGATCTGCCCCTCCTCTCTCCTGAATTTGTGGTCTCTGAATCCCCTGATCAAATGCCAAGTAGTTGCCAATGCCAAGTCCTTAAGATTCTCAGCCTTCAATATCCTGAGCCAAATGAAATTGGATTGTTCATAAATTACTTAATCTCAGGGATGGAAAATGGACTAAATAGTAAGAAAGAGCAACGACCCTCAGATTTCGCATGCACTACTAGCCCCACACGTAAGAGGGAAAGAAGCAGCAAAAACAGGATATAGTAATTTTCACTGGTGTTCCTAGATACTGATGGAGGACTGGCAGGCAAAAAGAGGACATTGGAAAAAACATTCATATCACATTACTGTAGACAAAAATGTTGGAAGCATTTAATAATTCATTGAAGGCTAGTGACTGTAAAAGTTGGGTAAAATTAAGGTAACAGAAAAGAAAGCAAAGCAAATATATTCACTCTTGTTATGCCACATGAGGTATAAAAATCAGAAGCATCAACAGATCCACTGAGGGTGATCTTTCAGCAAAATCTAATTTAGCATAAAGGGAAACCTTTCCTGTGAAGGGAGTTTTATAAGTTTAGGCAATGCTGTAGCAGGAGATAGTGGCTGCGGCCATTTTAACACCAGACAAGAAACGCCTGCTTAAAAATGATAAGAGTAGATAGTATTCACTCTGTTTAGAAACCTAAGCATTACAGAGAAATGGGTGAATAGAGATCTTTAAGTATCCTAGATAAAATGAAGAGCAGCTTAAAGGTCGAGTAATTGGGAATGCCAGCAAATCTAATTGTACAAAGAGACAGTGGTCAGTGTATGTAAATGTATGTATGTATGTATGTATGTGTGTGTGTATACATATATATATATATACACATACATACAATATACATACTGTTTATATATATATATATATATTCTGCTATGTGAAAGTATTTTTCTTAAAAATCAGATTTAGAATTATAGTTAATTTCTTGAATATAGTTTTTTACAAGATAAGTGTAAGCTCATGTATCAGAGACAAAGTTCACACAATTATTGGCATCCCAGAGAGAAAGAAACCAAGATTCAAATAGTCTACCCCATTTACTTCAGCTGCAACTGAATCTCTGCCTGCTCTTTGGAAGAAAAAAATGAGTTTGGCTTATATAAAAATAAGGATGCAATCACATCCTGTTCTTTAGAGAGCTCTACCTGGGGATGGATATGTAGGTACCAAGGTAGACATTAGTTTATATGTGTGACAGGGGCTGTAGAACAAAAACTGGAAACCTTGTGTGGAAGAATGAGGGAAGAAATGTAGAAGAATGCCATGGAAGCAGATCAGCATTTGTACATCAAAAATCTTACCCTTGCTCCACAGTATGTTAGGAGGGACAACTTAGAGGATCGTCCCCTGCCCTGTGTGAGGGAGGTTGTTAGACCCATTAACATTGTGTTGATAAAGTCCTGGGAGGAATTTCATTAATGTAATGCCTGTAAAATCCTCCATTCAGAAACATCCCAGACAAGGGAAACAAGCGAGAAATGGTGCACCCGTATATAGACTGGGCATCCTGAGCTGACTGCTTGGTCTTTCAGGTGTATTAATTCTCATAATTGAACTTTGCTAACATGCTTATTTCTTCTGTCTCCTATTGAAATTCTTTTCTTGCACAAAGACAAGAAACTCTGATCCAGCGATTTTCTGAAACAGATTTGGCAAGCCAGTCATGAGAATGAGAGCAGTGATAAGTCCTGAGCAGCCTTGGCCTGAGGGATGCTCCATGTCTAACCTAATTCTATACTTTCTCCTGCTAGGTGTAGTGGCAGCCAAAGTATCATTGCCACACTCATGCAGGCATTTGTTGAACAGTTAAATGCCATTAGGGTGCTTGCTGCTAGAAGTCTTCTATGACAGGATAAGTTGGGAGTGAAACGGGGAAGGTTGTATTAGGTACCCTGCAGGGCTCAAGAAAATGGCCAGTCTCCATAGACACACTGGTAAATGACATACCTGCCCACTACACACAGCCAGTCCTGTCTCTCTCTCTCCCTCTCTCACTCTCAATCATCTCTCAAAGATGAAGTCTCTCTCTCTCTCTCTCTCTCTTTCTCCCCACCCCACTTCCTCTCCTGTTTGTAAACCTGATTTGTTTCAAATATCGGGAAGGGTGTATGGTTAGGATTATAGCTGACCAGACAGGTTTCCTGTCTAAGCTTGTGAGAGGACTGGGAATATTGAAGTTTTTTTTTTTTTTTTTTAAGAATTATTTATTTATTTATTTTAAAGTCAGAGTTACACAAGAGAGAGAGAGAGAGTGGGGGGGGGAGCAAGCATTTGGGCCATCTTTTGATGCTTTCCCAGGCATATTAGAAGGGAACTGGATTAGAAATGGAGCAGTCATGACTCAAACTGTCACTCACATAGGATACCAGCATCGCAGGCAGTGAATTAACTATCGTGTCACAATGCTGGCCTGCTGATTCTTTTAATCAGTGTTTTTCTGTGTTTTTGTAACAGATCAAGGTTACAAAAGATTTTATGCTTCTTGGGGGTGGTTTCTCTTATTTTCTGTTTTCTTTTTTGAGTCTTGATTCCATGGGAGAGCTGAGTATTAAAGGAATAACATTATCTGTCTATTTTAAAATGTTTGAGTGACTACCTTAACTCTGATGATAGCTGACCCTATAAACTTAGTTAAAATGTTCAGGTTAAATAGATGGCTACTCTTACAATCATCTAAGATATTATTTTGACCAAATGATTCCAATCCGTGACAATTTTAGAATTAAGGAATCAACAATTCCAGTTGGATTTCAAGAAGTCTCAAAGGATGGGACTCTCAAACAGCAGAGAAAATAGCTATCTGAGATAATATAGAGTGTATAAAATGCATTGTTTGATTATAAAATGATTCCAAACTTGTGATTATGCTTATATAAAATTCTTAAATTTTACAAGCTAGGGCCAAACACTATTTGTGGGCTGTGGTTCCAGAGCAGACCCTCCCCCACCATTTTACACCAGGCTTGGACTTTGTAGATAAAGTGTTGGTTTTGTGACGTTTAGGAGACAGCAGGATGTGTACTCTCTTCCTTGTCTTTGATATCTGACCATGGCCAGATCAGTGACGAGACAAGGGGGAGGCTGCTCTCCCTCTGTACTCGCATTCTTGCTTACAATATTTCCCCTGCTTCTCCAGGTACCAGGTACCAAACTTCCTGGCACTAATTGTTAAAAACTGCCCAGGAGTGGAAAAGTTGCCCACCTATGTAGGTGTTAGGGCAACAGTCAATGCACCATGGGGTGTCTCTTCCAACTTGGGCCTCACAGCTAAATGGGGATGGGGAGCTGCCCAGCGGAAGCCAACACAATCATGTGACAACTGGTTAAGACTGAAAACTCAGGGGAAAAGTTACCTTTACTTCCCCAAGTGGAGAAACAATCTGTGACATCTGACTTTTTGCCCCATTTCTCCTCTCTTCTCTTCCAGATGGGAAGTCAACACTATCCCATGTGACTCTTCAATAGATGCATGGTTTGCTAATCTTTCTCTGTAACATTGCTTAGCTACAATATAAACTAGGGTACAAAAAATCATGGCCAGAATATGAGAGTTTAATTATAATGCAATTTGCCAAATAGATTTTTTCTGCATTAGTAGAGTAAATGAAAAGAAGTCTCTTCTTAAAATTAAACAAAAGAGGATATGAGAAGCTTTACTGGGGGTCCTAATATGTCCATAGATGGATGGTATAAGGTGATTATATGTGTCCTCATGGACACCATCTTAACACATAAAGACAGTGTGAGAACAGACATCTAGCTCAGTCCATCCCTGATATTAGAAGGAAATTTTAAAATTTAGTGATGGGACTGAGCACCCCCTTTGCTGACATCCTCAAGATTCTTTAAGTGTCTACTTTAACAAAAACCAGAAGGAAGATGAGCAAGGCAGGCAGTTAATTGAATATCCAGTGTTTTTCTGGCAATTTATTTTATTTATTTTATTTATTTATTTTTTTTGACAGGCAGAGTGGACAGTGAGAGAGAGAGACAGAGAGAAAGGTCTTCCTTTTGCCGTTGGTTCACCCTCCAATGGCTGCCGCGGCCGGCGCACTGCGGCCGGCGCACCGCGCTCATCCGATGGCAGGAGCCAGGTGCTAGGTGCTTTTTCCTGGTCTCCCATGGGGTGCAGGGCCCAAGCACTTGGGCCATCCTCCACTGCACTCCTGGGCCACAGCAGAGGGCTGGCCTGGAAGAGGGGCAACCGGGACAGAATTGGTGCCCCGACCGGGACTAGAACCCGGTGTGCTGGCGCCGCAAGGCGGAGGATTAGCCTGTTGAGCCACGGCGCCGACCCTGGCAATTCTATATACAGTATCTTGCTTACCTATAGACAAGTTTTCAACCTTTTTATACTCCTTCATTTCTTTTAAAACAGAAAAGTTAAAATAGTATAAATACATAAGAAATTGGGGTATAATTCACTCAACTTTAGAGGTTTTAAGGGTCTTATATCTGTGCAGTAAGGGGAAAAATAGCCATAATTCTTGCCCTAGAAGGATCTTTCTACCAAGAAAGTTGAACAAGCATCCTCACACAGGGCAAAGTGCAAATTGGGCAGAACTGTAAAACAAGTGAGATTTAATTTACTTGCATCTTACCACATTGTTTTAAAATCTCACTTAGAAATTTGAAAAACAGAAGGAGATTATAGTGGATTTTTATTTTGCTGACATTATATTGAGTTTACTTTTGTTATCACTTAAAGTCATTAACTAACTTCTGATTAGGTGTATTGAACAGTTCTACTGTGTATATTTTGAGATCGGAAATGGAACTGAGTGTTAATTTTCAGCCTATCATACAGAGGGCCTTGGAGTTAAGTAATGTGCCATTCTGAAATATTTCTGAGCTGTCTGTGGCAGGTGGGATGCAAATTGCTTTCCACTAATTGTACTAGGAGAATCGCCAGAGGGGCAGCGGTTGGTACTAGGGGAGGCCTAACAATGTTCAACATGACTGGGCAGGTAAATCTGTCTCATTCAGGGGTGAAGTGTTAACAAGTAAATTACAGTCTCTTATTTAAGCTGCCTTCTCCAATCAACTTTATCAGTAACAAAGAAAACTCTCACATTTCACTTCCAAATTCTTCTGTCTTTTGACCTAAAACATTGCATGGGAAAGAAAAGAATGTTTTTTGTCTCCCATTCTCCCAAGTTTTTAACAAGATCTGCTTATAGGGTAAAGTTAAATGTGGTTAAATATCTTAACACAAGTTGCATTTGTAGAATGTCTTAAACCCAGACTTAATTCCTGATCTTCTTTACTTTATTGCTCATGTTTTTATTTAAATCTCTGTGATCACCACTGGTAAAATAATTATATTATACAATATTTATATAACAATTTCAGTTTCAAGTACAGCATCACATAATAACCTCATATTCAGGATCAACATTCATTCTTTTCCTTATACCACATTGACTCTATAGTCAGTATGCTTTCAGCTACAGACATGCACAGTATTTAAGGATGGAATCAGTTGAAGGAGATACTAAGTACTTGATATTTCATGAGCTGCTGTTGTTTTATTTTGTTGGTAAAATGGAAGTTATGCACTGTTTTAAATAAATATAATTTATGTCAAATTTACAAATAAATATCATAAGAAGAATTTTCAAAATGTTTATATAGAATATCTATTACAAAAAAATACGCTTAGATTTCAAAAATTTTTTCATACAATAAGCTTATTGGGGCTGGCGTTGTGGCACAGCAAGTTAAAGTCCTAGCCTGAAGCATAGGCATCCTATATGGGTGCTGGTTCTAGTCTCGGCTGCTCCTCTTCCAATTCAGCTCTCTGCTACAGTCTGGGCTAGCAGTAGAAGATGGCCCAAGTCCTCGGGCCCCTGCATCTGCTTGGGAGACCCAGAAGAAGCTCCTGTCTCCTGGCTTCGGATCAGCACAGCTCCAGCCATTGCGGCCATCTGGGGAGTGAACCAGTAGATGGAAGACCTATCTCTCTGTAACTCTGTCTTTCAAATAAATAAACTGAATCTTTAAAAAAAAATCTTATCTTTTATTATTGAAAATTTTGGAAGCTAGAATTGTGTAGTGGGTAAAATCACTGTTTATGATACCAGCATCCCATATGACCACCAGATCAAAACCTGGCTGTTCCACTTCTGATCCAGCTCTCTGCTAATGCACCTGGGAAAGCAGCAGAAGATGGCCCAATTGTTTGGACCCCTGCACTCATGTTGGAGATCTGGAAGTAGCTCCAGGCTCCTGGCTTTGGACTGGCATATCCCTGACCACTGTAGCCATTTGGAGAGTGGACCATGAATGGAAGATCTTTCTCTGTCTCTCCCTTAATCTCTGTGTAACTCTGCTTTTCACATTAATAGAAAATAAATATTTAAAGAATTAATGTTTTTACTTATTAGAGAGACAGACACATAGAGCTCCCATCTGTTGTTTCACTCTTCAAATGCCCACAGTGGACAGGGCTGGGCTGAGGCCATAAAATTAGGAGCTGGGACAAAAATCCAGGTCATCCACTTGGGAGACAAAAATCCAATCACATGCTCACAGGAAACTAGAGTTAAAATTTTGAGCCAGGAATTGAATACAGGAACTCTGATGTGGGACATGGACAACTTAAACTTCATGCTTAGCTTCCACTCCTTAAACATCTTTTAATCCATTTTTCTATAAACTATTTGAAGTATGCTTATATAAACTTCAATTTACCAGTTTGGTTCCTAATTTATTTAATTATTCTGTGCCAGTTCATCCTAAGGTTTTCTCTGAGGTCATGTACTACAAATTGCCTATTACTTTCCTAACTACTGTTCTTTATAGATAAATAAGAGAGTATCATTTAGAGCAATCTTACTTGCAAACTGAAGGAAAGCCATTCCAAAAAATCTGTGGTCTTTTTGAGAAAGAAAATTAAATGTTTATTTCCAGGAGCCAATGAGGTTTTGTTGATATAGCATACAGAATATTGCATAGCTAACCTTTGAAAATTACAGCTGATAGTGTTTGAGAAGCCATTAACTAGAAACCAACTATCCAGAAGGAAAGTGCCTTCTGTAGGGAGCCTGTATTAACACATTCTGTGTGCATGCTTCTAACTGCTGTGCATTACAGAAATAGTGACTGTTCATGGGGTGGGATGGGGAGTGAGGGGTTGGTCACCTGCAATAACAAGTCTAAAGTGTCTTCTGTGGAGAAATGCATGATGGAAAGTGTTTACATGAATGGGACATTCCCATGAACCTACCTTGGAATTCTCAGCAAGACAGATATAACTCTACCTGTCCTTTCTAACTCAAGATAATACATTGTAATAGATGTAAAATGGAAAGTGATATCCTACAGATATCCTATCAAATCTACTTTTATGTATATATATTGCTTATTCATTATTTTGTATTTATCTGCTTAATAGTTCATCATGACTTTGACTATGTCTGATATAACAAAGAAATCATTGTTAGTTCCAAACTATTCTTTTAGTCTAACAAGCCTGTTATCTCCTACCTCAGTAGTCAGCATCATATTTATGTTCAATCACATACTGTTATATCTGGCATACAGTGTACACCCAATAATTTCCAGAGGTAAGTGTTTGACACAGCAGTTAACATGGTCCTTGGGATGCCTGTTTCCTATTCTGGAATGAAACCAGCTCCAGTTCTGATTCCAGCTTCCTGATAATGAATATCTTAAGAAGCCACAGGTGATGACCCCAAGTACTTGGGTTCCTGTCTCCCCTGTGGGAGAACCAGAATGAGTTCTGGGCTCATGGTTTAGCCCTACTATTGTGGGTATTTTGGAAATAAACAATGAATGGGATGTTTCTTTCTTTTGCTCCCTTTCAAATAAAGATTTTTTTAAAAAAAATTAACATGATTGACTAGAATCTCTATTAATAAATGGAGGAATAAATAAATAAAATTTCCAATTCCTTCCTTCTCCCATTCTTCTTACTCTTCTATTCAGTAGTCTTCTAACGAGAAAGACATTATAAATCCAGCCCACCTATATTTAGCATGCAAAACACTTATTCAGAACCCATAAGCTACTTTTTTGGGTATGGTTTCATAACCTGGATATTGTAAAGGAAAAAAATATCTGTGAAATTTCCACTAACTTCTTTATTAAGTCATGCCCCCTCTCATATGTGGAGGCTAAGAACGAAAATGTCACTATGAATATACAAAAGGTTACTAGAGGTTCAGAAAGGTCAGAATGAGGGGAGATAGTGGGTACTAAGGCATTGAAAAAGTTTTCTCCAACAGAGTGGGGTGGGTATGGTTCACAATAGCCTGTTACCTATTTGCTGAACAAGTAGAAGAGATGACCTCAAAAACTCCAAACGTAAAGTAATGACAAGAAGAAGGAAATTTTAATTACCCTGAGTTGATCAGTACACATTGTGTACATTTATTGTACCCGACAAATAAGTACAATTAAACTTTTTACTACAATTTCCTGCTGCACAGTATACTATTTAATGACATCTCATTCCAACATCATAAGGTTGCAAGCACATATAGTTATTAAAATAGACTCATTTCAACTGTCATGATTAACTTAGTCTGATCCATTTAAAATTTTTCTTCTCATATGTTACCTAAAGATTTCCTATTCTACCAGAAATAGATTACTTCTCTGGTTCTGGTCCAAGTCTCTAAATGCAAAGGGTTATCCACTTCCCATTTGCATTCTCTGCCTTCAATGGCCTCATATTCTTTTCTGTGTGTATTCCACTGTTACAGAATTGAGAAAACAGAGAGAGAATGAAAAAGATAGTTGCATAATGGCAGGAGAGTTGTCTCCTTTGTTCTCAGTAGTAAGTGATGCTCATGTCTGTAGCTGTTGATTACTCTCTGAAGTCTCCTGGTGCTACATTAATGATGATGAGCAATCTTATCTTGCCTTTGATAGAAAATGCTCAACTACTGGCTCTTTCATGGCAATGACAGTTTTGGTCCTTTTTGTGACTCTGTGATGATCTCTCTCCTCCTAGTCACTTTGTTATAAAATATTTGGTTGAGGCCAGCGCCATGGCTCAATAGGCTAATCCTCCGCCTGCGGCACTGGCACACCAGGTTCTAGTACCGGTGGGGGCACCGGATTCTGTCCCAGTTGCCCCTCTTCCAGACCAGCTCTCTGCTGTGGCTAGGGAGTGCAGTGGAGGATGGCCCAACTGCTTGGGCCCTGCACCCACATGGAAGACCAGGAGAAGCACCTGCCTCCTGGCTTCAGATCAGCATGGTGTGCTAGCTCAGCACACTGGCTGTAGCAGCCATTGGAGGGTGAACCAACGGAAAAGGAAGACCATTCTCTCTGTCTCTCTCTCTCTCACTGTCCAGTCTGCCTGTCAAAATAATAATAATATAAAAAAAATCTGGCTGACACTCAGCTTCCTACTGCCCAGCTGTTTTTAGCCTTTATTTCAGGCAATGATTCTGCAACCCGTTTGTTGCTGTCTCCTCATCTAAAAGATTCCCCTTTCTAGGGGTAGGGTGAGGTGGTATGGGCAATGTCATACAAACTGTAACCAGTGGAAGTTCTGGTAACCTATCATGCTCAGTGGTGGAAAAGTAGGATGTTTCTTTCTTCTTTTCTTTTCTTTTCTTTTCTTTTTTTTAGGGTTTACTTTTTACTTACTTGAAAAGCAGAGTTACAGAGAGAGAGAGAAAGAGAGAGAGAGACTGGGAGAGAGAGATAGAGTCACAGATAAAGAGAGATTTTCTATCCACTGATTCACTCTCCAAATGGCTGCAGGGGCCAGGGTTGTGCTAGGCTGAAGGCAGGAGCCCACAGCCTCTTTTGGGTTTTCCACACAGTCCCAGGGGCCTAAGCACGTGGGCCATCCCCTGCTGCTTTCACAGGTGCATTAGCAGGGAGCTGGATTGGGAGGGAGAAGCTGGGTCTCAAACCATTACCAGCGCATCTCAGGAGGTGGCTTAACCTACTACACCAAACACTGGCCCCTGGCTGTTTAGAACTTTTCCTCTTCACTTGTCATGTCCCTCTCCTGATCCTCTCTCTGATGCAGTCATGTGTGTGTGTACATCTATAAACGCTAGGCTTGATGGAAGTTGTAACAGTAATATTCCCTCATATAATACTTGTATCAATTTTCTCATTTATGTTTTTAAGGGCTTACCTTTTCTGGATTACAAAAGAAACAAGTTAAGAGTCTGCCTTGAGTTGTGTTCTTCCTTTCAAGGTTATTATTCCTCACTACTGGTCCCATCTTTCTCTATCCTTAAAAATAGGCCCATAAACCAGGTTGTCTTAACACTTGTAAATAACTCAGAATCTCAAGCAAAAAGAATTTATCCAAATATATTCCCATATTATTCAATTACTTGGTTCTCAAAGAACAACATCTCAAGTGTGGTAGACTATATCATTGTTTAGCAAAATTCCTCCTCCCCAGTTCCACAAAGTATTCTCATCCTTCCCCTACTAACCTTGAACTTGGGCATGTAATTTTATTTGATGATTCAAAATGAACAGATGTGACTTAGCAGAGCTTTAAATGCACTTGTGTGATTAGTCCTGTTCCCTGGTCATGGCCAGGAGAAAACTGTGCTCCAGTTAGCTACTGCCCTACAAGGCTCAGTTCCAGAATGCAAAACACAGAGGGTATGCTTGAACTCAAGCCCAGGAAGGCCACTGCTGAGTTTTGGCCAATGAATGAGGAACGACTGTTGTTTTAAGTCTCCGAGACTTTAGGATTCTTCGGTGGTATAGCAGAAAAGATTAATATACAAAATCCAATACCTCTAATGTTGTCTAATCTCTAGCAGAACCTCATACTAAAGCTGTTAAACAATTGCTTTCTTGGATCTGTAACTGGAACAGTCACATGAGACCTAGGACTTGATTTAAAGCTCTTACATGAGCAAATTAAAATTTTTAATATTTTTAATAAGCAAGCCATATCTTAATTTTTTCTGGAATTGCATTGCATTTTGTAGTCAGTTTTATATCTGATATAGAATTTTAAATGGGGTTTGGAAAAGAGTGAATGTTAGCTTTTGGCCAATAGCATAATACCTATAACTCATGCTTTAATACATAATATGCACAGGCATGAACACACATATAGCATTGGCTTTGTTTGATGGTAAAATGATTCTCAACAGTGTGACAAGTAGTTGTCAAATTTTTTAAATATTGCTTAAATTCTTTTAGCTAAAGTTAATGTATTTATTAAATGATTTATATAATAAACACCTATATTAGATATGCTGTAAGAATTAAATCACTGATTTATCAGAGTAAAACATTCCTCATTTTGTATGACATTAGAAATCAATTAATATCACCTCCTATCACCTTTGCTATACAAACTTTCAATTGAAACCAAGTTCTTGAAAACTTGTGAAATATACATGACTGAATCAGCAGATCAAAGGGAAAGTTTCAGGGTAAAACAGAAATGCATTAGTTCCTGATGTGCAATTGATGTGACACATCTATACAACTTTTTTATTGGTGTTTATTTATGTAACTGAGAGGCAGTGAGAATGTGTGTATGTGTGCGTGGGGCGGGGAGGGGCTGCCAGTCTTTGATTCACATCCCAGATGTCAACGGAGGTCCTCATGGATAAAGCTGGGAGTAGGGAACTAACTCTCAATCTCCCATTTGTGTGGCAAGAACTGAACAATGTGAGCCCTCACTGCTGCCTCCCAGGGTCTGCATTCTCAGGAAGCTGGAATCAAGAGCCAGATCTATAACCAGATTCAAAATCAAGTTCTTGGATGTCAGACGTAGGCATCCTAACAGGTATCTTAACTGCTAGACCAAACAACTGCCCCTCCCCAATTTTCCAATGTAAAAAATTATCTCATTTTATTTTAGGGATTAACCCACTTAATCGTCAGGTCATTGAGTATTTTTATTACTGCCATTTCTATATTTTATCATATATATTTTTTCAAGAGTGAAGTTCACATTATCATATTCCATGAATAAATACCACTTTCTGTTAAAGTAGTGTAAGAAAAATGCCCAAAATTCAGTCCTACAGCCAGGTCTTTGAACAATCTGATATACTATCCTCAATTTTTAGAAAGCAAAAAAAATCAAAGGCATGGAATTTTTCTTTTGGATTTACTAATGTTTACATTATAGTCGACAAAATGGATTAAAGTGCACTTGAAATCTTTTTCGAGGAAATTATTGCTGCAACATTTTAATAGACTCTGAAAATATTCAGAAAAGGGTCATGGAGCTAAAACTTCTCTTGGTTCACTGTTTCAGGATTATGTTTATTAAGACATTGGGTAGTTTTCCTTTTTAAAAATATTTATTTATTTATTTATTTGAAAGAGTTACAGAAAGAGAGACGGAGATGAGAGAGAGAAAGAGAAAGGGAGAGAGATATCCTTCATCTGCTGGCTCACTCCCCAGATGGCTGCAACAGCCAACAATCTGCCAGGCTGATGCCAAGGGCAGAAGCTTCTTTTGGGTCCCCCAAGTGAATGGCAGGGGCCCAAAAACTTGGGCAGTCTTCCACTGGTTTTTCCAGGCCATTTGCAGGGAACTGAGTCAGAAGTGGAGCAGTCAAGACATGAACTAGCACCAATATGGGACGCTGATGTTGCAGATGGCGGATTTACTCACTAATACCATAATGCCAGCCCCTATAGCGTTCTTTTTTGAATACAGATTGGAGCAAGTAATAACTTAGACCTGCACATCCAAATTTTATCAGTGATTGGGAAAAGTATGCACATAAAAATGATTTTGCTTGTCCTAGTATTCAGCTGGGCTGCTTAGATCATTGTAAATAAGAGAGCCATTACATGCCATTTCTGCTGGAAGTGCCATTAAAGATTGATAGGGATTTGGGGACATGGGAAAATCTTATTCAGAACTCTATCCATCTTACAATTACCTCCTCTAAAATATGAGCACCAATAGAAGAGAGTCATTGACTTTCAATTCCAAAGAATTGATTAGTAGACCGAGTGAGACCAAGAAAACTGTTTTGGAGACAAAATTCATCTATGTACTTCACAATTGGAGGGATTTTGCTCTGTCTTGCACGTTCATTCAACCCATAGATATTTACTTACTGGCTGATCTCCATAGCTATATAGTGAGGAAAACAGGGTTCCTGCTTTACGGAGCTTAATACAGTAGTTGATTTTGAAAAGGAAAGGAGAGCAGTGCTTTGCCTGGAATGAAAGAATGAAATCTGTTTTTGATCTCTCTGCTACTGCAAGAAAAAATATACTGAGCTGCCTCTATGGTAAAAATCAAGTTACATGTAACATTATAGCTTGCATTTGACAGTATTTATGCATACTCCTGCATTTGACCATGATCTTGGTGAACCTCTTTCAATCACCTTGAGAGAAAATCAAGGCTAGATGTGCAATAAACAAAGAGCTATTGTGTAGAAAGAAGGATAGATTTGTCCTTTCAGGTCACCAGAAGCAAGTTAAATTTTGGAAACTATCAAGAAACAGAAGGGGGTGCCTTAGAATGTTGTGAGTTGCCTGTCTCAAGAGATTAGCTAAAAATAGGATGCACCTTCAAACAACAAAGGGACAGATGTAGTTTCAGATTCCGTCCTGACCCAGGACTCTAGACGTACAAGTCCTTTCAACTATTCAAGTCGTTTTCAAACAGGCAACTGCTTTGCAATCATTTAAGAAGCTCATTAAAATAGAGACACCCGAGCATAACCTTACTTTAATGAATGAGGATCTTCAGCCCTGGGGCCAGGGATTCTGTATTATCAATTATCTCCAAGTCCTCTTCATATTAGTCAAAGTTTGGAGCAACCATACCACCAAAGATTTTTTTTTTAAACTGTGCTTTAAAAGCACTCCCTGATCAGTTGCAACTAATTGAGCACCAAAGGGGAAACCTGTTGAAGTGAAATGGACACTAAGAGAAACAGTTACTTGATCAGCTCTTGTGCTGACTGTTGTTGTACAATGTATTACTTTATACATTTTAGTATTTTTTTTCTAGTAATATTGGTTGAACTCTGTAATTAACAAACAATTATTCTTAGGTGTTTAAATCTTAACTGAAAAGTGATCCCTGTGAAATATAAGAGTGGGAATAAGAGAGGGAGGAGATGTACAATTTGGGACATGCTCAATTGGAACTGCCCCAAATGATGGAGTTAGAATTGTGCCAGGGGATTCCAATACAATCCCATCAAGGTGGCATGTACCAAGGCCATCTCACTAGTCCAAGTGATCATGTTCAGTTCACAATTGATCACACTGATAGGTCTAAGAGTCAAAGGGATCACACAAACAAGACTAGTGTCTGCTAATACTAACTGATAGAATCAAAAAGCGAGAGAATGATCCAACATGGGAAGCGGGATACACAGCAGACTCATAGAATGGCAGATGTCCTAAATAGCACTCTGGCCTCAGAATCAGCCCTTAAGGCATTCAGATCTGGCTCAAGAGCCCATGAGAATATTTTAGGCATGGAAAGCTAAGACACTCTGAAAAACAAAAAAAAAGAAGACCTAAATGAAAGATCTCTGTGAGTGAGATCCCAGTGGAATGAATGGGGCCATCAAAGAAGAAGGTACCTTTCTCTGAAGGGAGGAGAGAACCTCCACTTTGACTATGACCCTGTTGGAATAAGATTGAAGTCAGCAACCCTAAAGGCTTCCATAGCCTCGGCAACTCATGACTAGAGCCTAGGGAGATTACTGATGCCATAAACAAGAGTGTCAAATTGTTAAATCAACTTCAGGAGTCACTGTGTACTTACATCTCATGAAGGATCTGTCCTTAATGTGTTGTCCAATGTGAAGTAATGCTATAACTAGTACTGAAACAGTATTTTTACACTTTGTGTTTCTGTGTGGGTGCAAACTGATGAAATCTTTACTTAGTATATACTGAATCAATCTTCTGTATATAAAGATAATTGAAAATGAAAAAAAAATCTTGGTGTTAAATTGGAAATTGCATAGAAAATTAATCAATTTTAAAAAAAAATCACATAGGAGCTCTGTCCTTAATGTGCTATACTTTGTGAATTAATACTATAACTAGAACTCCAACAGTATTTTTCACTTTGTGTTGCTATGTGAGGGCAAACTGTTGAAATCTTTACTTAATATATACTAAACTGATCTTCTGTAAAAAAAAAAAAAAAAAAAAAACACTCAGTGGATTTCAAACACTTCCTTTTTAAAAATTGATTTTCGTATTTTAATTGGTAAAATAGACAAGTAATGGATATATTTCATTCACTGGTTCATTCCCCAAATACCCACAACAAGTAGGGTGGGTCAAGCTCGAACGAAGAGCCCAGATCTCAGCCCAGCTCTCCTACCTGATGACAAGGACTCAGGTAGTTGAACCATGATCTGCTTGCTCCCAGGGTTGTCATTAGTAGGAAACTGGATGTGAAACAGAGGATCTGGGACTTGAACCAGCCACTTTGATATTAGATGCAGGTGTCTCAAGTAGTTACTTAACTGCTGTGCCAGATACCTAACCCTCAAATAGTTTTTCAGACTGGGAAGCATAGAAAAGTAAATATTCATCCATATTTGAGTAATAATAGAATAACAATTTCCCATAGGGATATTTTTCTTTACTACATATGATTAACCTAATTTTTCTGCTGAATTTTTAAAATTTGGGTTATGCATAAAATTAATGTAACTATCTGCTAATGGGCCATGATCTACAGTTTGAGAAGCATACCTTTATAGACAGGAGAAGTGATGGGAATTTACAGAACCCACTTAATGCAAACCACCCCCTTTCCATCATATTGTTCTTCTTAAAAGTCTATATAAAGTGTGTATTCCTTAAATTTTTTGAAAAAATAAACTGCTTGAGCAGTAGCAATCTGCCCATTACAGCCTTGACACTAAAGGACATCAGAAAAATAAGTCAAATGCTATCTCTGCCCTCAAATTGCTTATCATATAATTGATGAGCTGTAATTAACCCATGTGAAGTAAATAGTAGGTAATGAAGTGCTTAAGGAGATACGGTGGAAGACCATAATATGTGGAAGTCAGAAGACAGGCTTTAGATTCAACATAGTTATTGAACTTTCATTGTATGTTAAGCTATATTCTAGGTATTCGGAATGTGATGATGAATAAGATATAGCTTCTACCTTCAAGGAGCTGATAATCTAGAGGGAAAAAAAGAATTAAAGAGGCTTTTAAGTTAAGATGTGACTGATGCTGTTAAAGAAATGAATGGAAACCCAAAGAAGAGACTCAATGTCCCTCAAAAGAAGGAAGGAAAGACTTCTGACCTTGGAAAAGTAATTTTGAGTTAAAAGGAAAGGAAATATGTAGACTGAAATAGCCACATAACAGTTAAAGAGACAGGCAACAGGTTTGTGTTGTGATGGAAATGCCTGGAGTTCAGGCAAGCTAGAGTGCAATGTACCAGGACAGTGCTGGAGGGACTGAGTTAGAAGGACATGCAATCGTCAGGGCTTTAGTGTTAGGTTCAGTTATTTTGGTGAAGTGTTTTGGAGGAGTCGTTCAAGTTTCTTCAGCATCTAGAGGAAAAGAACTTAGACTGATGGGTATAAATTGTAGAAGGGACAGTGAGTTGCAGGAATTTGAGAGTGGACAAAGTGGCAGTATTCAAACAGTAGGGATTTAAGGCATACACCAGTCCCCTGAAAGTGAGAACAGACCTAATGAGTAACTAGAATTAACAAAACCTAATAGAACATCTAATTCCAGTTTGGCTACTCACTGGAAGTAATATCTTGGGCAAGTCATTTATCAAAATTTTCTCAAATTTAAATAGTAATAATAATAGTAGTAGTAGAGGAGATCTCTGTATGTCTTCTCTTTGCTTCAAATTTTAAAACTATAAAATTATCTCATAAATCCCTTACCTTGAGAAACTGAGATGGGTGAGAATTGGGCAATCCAGATAGAACTACCAACTGTTTGCTCCTGAAAAATGTCTACTCATATTTTAGAATTTTATTCTATGTTTGGTTACATTTTCTTTCTTTTTTAAAGTTTCTTTCTTTCTTTTCTTTCTTTCTTTTTTCTTTAGACTATTTATTTGAAAGGCAGAATTAGAGGGAGAGGGAGAGAGAGAGAGAGAGCTTCTATCCACTGGTTCACTTTCTCAATGGCCACAACTGCCAGAGCTGGTCCAGACAGAAGCCAGGAGCCAGGAGCTTCTTCTGGGCCCAACCACTTGGACCATATTCTGCTGCAATTTCCTTCATGTTAACGGGGAACTGGATCAGAAGTGGAGCAGCCTGGGCTTAAACAGGTGCCCATATAGGATGCCAGTACTGCAGGTACTGCCACAGCTCTGGCCCCATGTTTCTTTCTTAAATTCTTATCTACTTGAAAGACAGAGAAAGAGACATCTGCTGATTCACTTCCACAAATGCCCTCAATAGCCAGGACTGAGTCAAGCTGAAGCCAGGAGCCAGGAACTCAACTGGTCTCCCTCAAAGGTTGGAAAGAACAAAGCACTTAGGCTATAATTTGCTGCCTCCCCAAGATGCATTAATGGAAAGGTAGATCAGAAGTGTAAGAACTAGGACTTGAACTGATACTTCAACATGGGATGTGGGTGTAGCAAGCAGTACCCACTGTGCCACCATGCCTATCCAAATATTTTTATTAAGATAATAAAAAAGTTAACTTAAAATGTACTAAATAAACTTGAATGAGTTCCTTTATTTACTATTATGGATAGTAGGATGAAATTACTTCCCCCCACTGCTTACCTCCTTTCCCAGAGGCATCTGAATTCAGTCTTTCCCTAGGTAATCACTGGAAGCTGATGGTAACTTGAGCCTTGAACCACTGAAGTCTGATTTCCCTTACTCTGATATTTTCTTCTAAAACATGTGTTGTGATTGTTGGGTAATTTGTAATTCTCTGTAGATATTAGCATTGCTTCTCTCTGGTAGCTAACTAATGGGCTTATTTTACGTAGCTCATTCCTTTGATGGTAAAGATTATGTGCTGAGAGATATTGAGTGCTAATTTTGTGGAGAGATATTGCTTATGTTAATTCTTATGCCTGGGCATTTAATTTAGTACATTTACAGTTCAGCAAAATGATTTGGTTTTTCTTTTGTGGCACAAGAGGAAATAGATTTCTATAGAGTTTTGACTATTATTAAGGTTATAGTAGTTAGAAGCTAATAATAATAATAATCACTATCATTCATCAAGTGCTTACTGTGTGCCAGAAGTTATTTTAAGGGATTTTTTCTGCATAATTTCCTTGTATACAATTTCTCATATAATACTCACGGTTACTTTGGAGGGTAGATAAGTTACAATGCCCATCTTAGAGATGAGGAAACTCAGGGTCTTTATTTATTTTTTTTTTGACAGGCAGAGTGGACAGTGAGAGAGAGAGACAGAGAGAAAGGTCTTCCTTTTTGCCGTTGGTTCACCCTCCAATGGCTGCCGCGGCCGGCGCGCTGCAGCCGGCGCACCGCGCTCATCCGATGGCAGGAGCCAGGTGCTAGGTGCTTTTTCCTGGTCTCCCATGGGGTGAAGGGCCCAAGCACTTGGGCCATCCTCCACTGCACTCCTGGGCCACAACAGAGGGCTGGCCTGGAAGAGGGGCAACCGGGACAGAATCCGGCACCCCGACCAGGACTAGAACCCGGTGTGCTGGCGCCGCAAGGCAGAGGATTAGCCTGTTGAGCCATGGCGCCGGCCAGGAAACTCAGGGTCTTGAACTTGCATTCTAGTCTAGGTTGTTCTATTCATGGTTTCAAAGGACTGGCTATTTTTGCTCCCCTTCCTTCTCTTCATTCTACTCATTCACCATTATTCTTCCCTTTTCCTCTCTCTCCCTCTGTCTCATTCTCTTTCTTCTCATCATCCCTTCTAATCCTTCTGATTTTTCTCTCCACTGCGACATCATTAAAATAAATGAAAACAAAATTATTCAATCTCTAGTGGCACAGAACAGTTGTGGTGAAGTAATTAAAAATGAAAGGACTTCAATAGCCCATGGAAGTACCTGTGACTTTCAGTACATTCAGCATTTAGTAAGATTATCCCAGGCTTCTCTCTCCATTTCTTGCTTGTGACCTTGCTCTTACTCTTTTCATTGCTGGATTTTTTTCCCCTAGGAATATCCTTATTGCCTTATCCATCTCCCCACAGATAACTACACAATGCCTATCACATAGAACATAAGATCAATTAACCAGGGCATTAGGACTCTGACATGCTAACTGATGATCAGTAGGTCCATTTTTGATACAGAATACAGCTACACAGTCCAATTTGGCAATTTCACAAACAATTTTGACTTTACAATTCCAACCTCTTTCGTATTCTGGTCAGAATTTATCTTTTCACTGTCACTTGATAGAAATAGATGGTTCTTACTGCCAAATCTCAGCATCAACTCTCTTAAAAAGATCCTTGCCTGTTTTCTACTATAGTTTTAGGAACAGAGGCTCTGATCTAGATGTATAGTGCCATCAGGATGTGCCTTAACAATGACCAGAATATTAGCCATCAAGACCAAGAAACTCCTCTACTTGCTCTTCCCCTCTCCATTACTGCAATTGAAATCTTAACATTGGGTTATATTTTTTGTCTTTATGTGTCAAGAGATAGATCTTTCTTCAAATGCAAACATGTCAGAGATGAGTAATAGCAAAAGCTGGGAACTACTACATCAGGTCCAGGCAAACTGGCAATCAGTTGAGAGTTCTCCTAGAAGGACACAGGGAGCCAACAGAAGGCACACTGTACTGCTGCCAAGAATAGGAGCTGTAGGGTAATGAACAATGCAGAGCACAACAGGCAACACGGAAAGGGGAGGAGCTCTCCAGCAAAACAGCAATCTGAGATGGACTTTAAGTCATCATTACATTTACTTTTTAATTCCATTTTTAAAACATGCATGCCAGACTTACAAAAATAATGGATCCTGAGGCCTTGAAAAGTAGGTCATTTTTACCTGCTAGTGTTAAACTGATCATGTGGTCATTTTTATGCAGTAAAATATATTGCAGTAGGAGTAAACCTTAGAGTCCAACTGCTTATGTCTAAAGTCAACTTTGATTTTCATCTTTCTGAACATTTTCTGTTAGTTAACTTCCCCTAGCTTCAGTTTTTTCATCTGTGAAATGGGAGCACCAACAGAATATCCTCTTATGTAGATTTAAACAAGATGACTAATTTAATGTAAGAGATATGACAGAATGAATGCTGATTCTGTTTTCATTAAGATGTTCTTTTCAGAAAAAAAATCATAAAGATTGGTTGGAGTTGAACATAAAATACCTTTGTGTATCATGCTTTCCTAAAATAAGCTACACCAATAGTGTCTTCATTTTCTTTTGAAATAGGATTTTGAATCTCAATTCAAAGGCATTTTTTATGTAAATATTGTTCCACATACAGCATCTTCTGCCCTCTTCTGGCTTCTACAAGAAATTCAAGTGTATATACAAATTACAACATTATTTCTATTTCAACTTTTTGTTGACATTATTTCTCCAGAACTAAAAGAGATAGATATAACTGTAATATTTTATTTTAAGATGAAAATCATCAGAACCTTTTATATTTTCCAGTAATTTGCTTCTGAGATGGAAAGTTAATCTGTTATTTTATTTAAACTTCTTCTTCCAGTATCAATTCAATTATAACTACTCAATAAATGACAAAATATCAGAGAATCTATAATCTGAAGTCCTTACATTTCCAAGGATAATTAATCAGATGTTTAAAATAGAACCTGCCTGTGAGAGCTTTGATTATAGAAAAAGCCTAGTGCTAAGCGTTCCATTTCTGTTGTAGATTGTATTGGACTTTCACTCATTTTCCGCAGCATTCAAAAGTAAATAAATAAAAACATAATTTTCAAGGTAGGTCAATTCAAGCAGACCAATATCTGGAGAAGGTTTCATTTTGATTTTCAGACAGTATGTATGGAACACTATGCTTTTGAAATGGCAGTATTTGAAGTTATCTGCACACTCCCACACCCAGCCGGAATCCCATGGCATGACTAAAGCTTTTCTTTTAGGATGTAACAAGGAGACACAAGTTTATGTTGGTAAATACAAAGGAGCCAGGAGACAGCTTGCTGTGAAATGGCTGACTTGCACTCAGTCAGCAGAGATCAACTTGCTAAGGGAGGTCTTATGCTTCTCTGCAAGTCCTGTAGTTGAAAAGGATTAGCCAAATGAAATGAAAGGACATTGGAGGGGAAGCCCAGTTGGCATGAAGGGAAAAGAGAACAAATAGATTAAAATAGTAAAGCATTTGTGATATCAGCTGTAGATTTCCATTTATATCTTAGACTATGCAAGCAGGTACTGTGTACTCAGATTGAAGAATCATAATCTAGGCTATCATTTCCCAGTCAGTGTCTATGATTTATTTCATGCTTAGACTGCCCTACTTGCAGCAATTTCTATAGCAAGAAACCTTGATTAGTAATTAAAGCATTACCATTCATAAGCATAAACTGTTGAAAATAGCTAGTGTTGTACAAATAAATAATGATGTGAATGTTTCTAATACTATGTGTTAAAAGTTATTAAAAATACAATGTTTAAAAGTATTGGAATAACTCTAAATACTACAGACAGATTAACAGAGTAAGAAATAAGATTTAGAAACCAATGATAGCTTATGACAAAGATGTTATAAATGTAGGAGGATCAGCTCTAAAATGGTGGAATAAGGAGGGAGCTCAGTGATAGTCCAGGAAAAGATAGTTTAATAAAAGTGAAAATAGTGTAGTCTTAGGGAAGAGTTAGGGAAAAAATTGACAGAGGAAACTCTCCCAGAATTAGAGGGACACAGTGGATCTACGTGGAGGGCATGAGCACCCACAGCCCAAGAGCCCAGCTGCTGAGAGTCTCCTCTGACCAGCGCTGGAAGGTGAGGTGAGATGAAACCATAGTAGCCCAAGACACTGGTGGAAAAGCGCAGACAGAGCCTAGAGAGAATGAGGTTTGAAGACCCATGGGGGAAATACAGCAGCCTAGGTAAAGGAGAGAAAAAATAAAAAGGATGTTATGGACATGATTCTCTCTCTCCACTCACCTTACAAAGACAATAGAGCAGACACCATTTTGGACAAACATAACAGCTGTGCCATCTCCAGGCTGCGTCCGCCCTCAGCCAAGCAGAAAAACTTGACTCTGGTGGGGAGAAATACAGGATGCTAAAAGCTAGTGAATGTGTGGAGCTTATGAACCAGGACTGTGAAAAAAAAAAAAAAACAACTGAGGGTGTGTGGGAGAACTCACGGTGTGGCTGAGACATGAGTAGTCTCATTGGAAGATGTCACAAATTCCAGTGGCTTTGGTTGAGAGACATTGCAGGGGAACCTGAACTTACACTGAGGACTGCACAGATCCTTTATGTGGTCCTTGGGACAGAGCAGATGGATATTATACCCACTGGGGCTAGAGCTCAGGCACTGATTGCCATTGAGGTGAAGAGCTGACCTGAGCAGAATTACTTCCCTTCTGAATAAAAAACAAGAGAAAGAGAGAGAGAGAGAGAGAGAGAGAGAGAGAGAGAGAAGATTTACCATGACAAACGTGAGTGTGTCACTTTTGGCACACCCCTAACCCTGAAGAACCTAACAGAGCTCTCTGGCCACACCCACCACAAGCATCTAGAGAGTCACCAAAAGCAGACAGTACACTTAATCTAGAGTCATAGTATAATGAGAAAAGCCACCACAGAGAAAAAAGAAAAAAGAAGAAACCAAAAAATATCTCCACAATGCCAGACAACAAACACAAAAACCGGGAAAACAAGAACAAGGAAGACATCATGATGCTCCCAAAAAGAACATGACACTCCAATATAAGATTATGAAGATGATGAGATAGAAGAAATGCTAGAAACAGAATTCAAAAAAATTATGATAAGAACATTTAAAAGTTCTCAAAATCAAATTCTTGAACTACAAAAATCCATGCAGGACATGACAGAAAATCTCTCTCATGAAAATGAAATCTTAAGGAGGAATCAAAATGAAATGAGGAATTTAGTAGAACATGAAATTGAGATATTGAAGAGAAATCAAAATGAAATGAAGAATTCAATAGAACAAATAAAAACCACATTTAAGAAGCTTAAAAACATTTAAGAAGCTTAAAAACATTCTCGGGGCCATAAAAGAAGGAGGTACCTTTCTCTGAAGGGAGGAGAGAACTTCCATTTTGACTATGACCCTGTCGGAATAAGATCGAAGTCGGCGAACCCTAAAGGCTTCCATAGCCTTGGCAACTCATGACTAGAGCCTAGGGAGATTACTGACGCCATAAACAAGAGTATTAAATTGTTAAATCAACATCAGGAGTCACTGTGTATATAAGCTTTATATAAAAAAGAAGCTTAAAAACAGAATCAGTGAAGTGGAAGAGAAAATATTGGACTTAGAAGACAGAGCACAGGAAAGTATACAGTCACACCAAAGAAAAGAAGAGGAAATTAGAAATCTAAAAAATATTGTTGGGAATCTACAGAATACTATTAAAAAAACCAACATTCAGGTTCTAGGAATGCCTGAAGGCATTGAGAGAGAGAAAAGGTTAGAAAGCATTTTTAGTGAGATACTAGCAGAGAAATTCCTGAGTTTGGAGAAGGACAGAGACATCCAAGTACAGGAAGCCCATAGAACACCCAATAAACATGACCAGAAGAGATCCTCACCATGACACATTGTAATCAAATTCGCCACAGTGAAACATAAAGAAAAGATTCTAAAATGTGCAAGAGAGAAAATCAGATTACTCTCAGAGAATTTCCAATTAGACTCATAGCAGACTTCTCATCAGAAACTCTACAGGCTAGGAGGGAATGGTGAGATATAGTCCAAGTACTACGAGAGAAAAAGTGCCATCCCAGAATATTATATCCTGCAAAGCTCTCATTTTTGAATGAAAGTGAAATAAAGACCTTTCATAGCAAACAAAAATTGAAAGAATTTGTCGCCACTCATCCAGGCCTGCAAAAAATGCTTAAAGATGTATTACACAAAGAAACACAGAAACATGGCCATAAATACAAAAGAAGGTAAAGGAAGAAAATCTATCAGTAAAAGATGGCAGAAAGTTCAAAGCATATATTAGAAATATCTTTGGAAAAATGGCAGGGCAAAATCACTACTTATCAATAGTCACATTGAATGTAAATGGCCTTAACTCTCCATTTGAAAGACACAGACTGGCTGAATGGATTAAAAAACAAAACCGATCTATTTGCTGCTTATAAGAAACACATTTTTCCAACAAAGATGCATGCAGAAGAAAGTGAAAAGTTGGAAAAAGATATTCCATGCCAACAGAAACAAAAAAGAGCTTGTGTAGCCATCTTAATATCAGACAAAATAAACTTTAACACAAAAACTGTTAAGAGAGACAAAGAGGGGCACTATATAATGATTAAGGGATCAATTCAACAGGGAGATGTAATAAACCTAATTACAGGGCACCAGTTTATTTAAAAGATATGTTATGGAACTTAAAGGGATACTTAGACTCCAAGACAATAGAATTGGGGGACTTCAATACTCCATTTTCAGCAATAGACAGATCAACCAGACAGAAGATCTACAAGGAAACAGCAGATTTAATCGACACTATAGCCCAAATGGATCTAACAGATATCCACAGAAATTTTCATCCTACACTTGTAGAATAAATATGCTTCTCAGCATTACATGGAACCTACTCTAGGATTGACCACATACTAGGCAATAAAGCAAGTCTTAGCAAATTAAAAATAATCAAAATCATATAATGCATCTTCTCAGATCACAATGGAATGAAGCCTGTGATTAGCAACCCAGGAATCCCTAGAGCATATGCAAACACATGGAGACTGAACAACATGCTCCTAAATGAACAATGGGTCATAGAAGAAATCAAGAGAAATCAAAAAAACTTTCTGGAAGTAAATGAAGATAACAACACAACATATCAAAACTTATGGATACAGCAAAAGCAGTGTTAAAAAGCAAATTTATAGCAATAGGTGCCTACATCAAGCAACTTGAAATGAATAAAACAAATGAGCTATCAATGCATCTCAAGGATCTAGAAAAACTGCGGCAAAACAGACCTAAAACTAGTACAAGAGAAATAAATAAATAATTTACAGAAGAAATCAACAGAATTGAATCCAAAAAAATAAAACATTTAAAAAGATCAGCAAAATGAAGAGCTAGTTTTTTGAAAAAATAAAGAAAATTGACACACCATTGACCCAACTAACTATAAAAAGAAGGGCAAAGACTCAAATCATAAAATCAGAGATGAAAAAGGGAGTGTAGCAACAGACACCACAGAAATTAAAAAAAGTCATCAGAAATTACTGCTACAAAGAGTTGTATGCCAGCAATCAGGGAAGTCTATCAGAAATGGATAAATTCCTAGACACATGCAATCTACCTAAATTGAACCATGAAGACATATAAAACCTAAAAAGACCCATAACTGCATCAGAAATTGAATCAGTAATAAAGTCCCTCCCAACAAAGACAAGCCCAGGACTGGATGGATTCACTGCTGAATTCTACCAAACATTTAAAGAAGAACTAACTCCAATTATTCTCAAACTATTCAGAACAATTGAAAGAGAGGGAATCCTCCAAATTCTTTTTATGAAGCCAGCATCATCTTAATCTCTAAGCCGGAAAAAGATGCAGCAGAGAAAGAAAATTACAGACCAATATCCCTGATGAATATAGATGCAAAAATCCTCAATAAAATTCTGGCCAATAGAATGCAACAACACATCAGAAAGATAATCCACCCAGACCAAGTGGGATTTATCCCTGGTATGCAGGGATGGTTCAACAATCGCAAATCAATCAATGTGATACACCACATTAACAGACTGCAGAAGAAAAACCATATGATTATCTCAACAGAAGCAGAGAAAGCATTTGATAAAATACAACATCCATTATGATGAGAACTCTAAGCAAATTGGGTATAGAAGAAACAATCCTCAATACAATCAAAACAATTTATGAAAAATCCACAGCCAGTGACCTATTGACTGGAGAAAAATTGGAAGCATTTCCACTGAGATCTGGTACCAGACAGGGATGCCCACTCTCACCACTGCTATTCAATATAGTTCTCGAAGTTTTAGCCAGAGCTATTAGGCAAGAAAAAGAAACTAAAGGGATACAAAATGGAAAGGAAGAAGTCAAACTATCCCTTATTGCAGATGATATGATTCTTTATCTAGGGGATCTGAAGAACTCTACTAACAGACTATTATTGGAACTCATAGAAGAATTTGGCAAAGTAGCAGGATATAAAATCAATGCACAAAAATCAACAGCCTTTGTATACAGAGGCCATGCCATGGCTGAGAAAGAACTTCTAAGATCAATCCCATTCACAATAGCCACAAAAACAAATAAAATATCTTCGATCTCTATGATGAGAATTACAAAATCTTAACGAATGAAAAAGAAGAGAATACCAAAAAAAAAAAGGAAAAATATTCCATGCTCATGGATTGGAAGAATCAATATCATCAAAATGTTCATTCTCCCAAAAGCAATGCAATACCAATCAAAATACCACAGACATTCTTCTCAGATATGAAAGAAATGATGTTGAAATTCACATGAAGGCACAGAAGACCTCGAATAGCTAAAGAAATCTTGTACAACAAAAACAAAGCAGGAGGCATCACAATACCAGATTTCAAGACATATTACAGAGCAATTATATTCAAAACAGCATGGTACTGATACAGAAACAGATGGATAGACCTATGGAACAGAATAGAAACACCAGAAATCCATCCAAATATCTGCAGCCAACTTATATTTGATCAAGCATCTAAAACTAATCCCTGGAGTAAGGACAGTCTATTCAATAAATGGTGATGGGAAAACTGGATTTCCACATGTAGAAGCATGAAGCAAGACCCCTACATTACACTTTACACAAAAATCCACTCAACATGGATTAAAGATCTAAATCTATGACCCAACACCATCAAATTATTAGAGAACATCAGAGAAACCCTGCAAGATACAGACACAGGCAAAGACTTCTTGGAAAAAAACCCAGAGGCACAGGCAATCAAACCAAAATTAACAATTGAGATTACAGCAAATTGAGAAGTTTTTGTGCTGCAAAAGAAACAGCAAAGTAAAGTGGCAACAGAGTGGGAAAAATATTTGCAAATTATGCAACAGATAAAGGGTTAATAACCAGAATCTACAAAGAGATCAAGAAACTCACAACAACAAAACAAACAACCCAATTAAGGGATGGGTCTAGGACCTAAATAGACATTTTTAAAAGAGGAAATCCAAATGGCCAACAGACACATGAAAAAATGTTCAGGATCACTAGCCATCAGGGAAATGCAAATCAAATCCACAAGGAGGTTTCACCTCACCCAGGTTAGAATGACTCACATACAGAAATCAACTAACAACAGATTATCGCAAGGATGTGAAGACAAAGGGACACTAATCCACTGTTGATGGGAATGCAAACTGGTAAAGCCACTATGGAAGGCAGTTTGGAGATTGCTCAGAAACCTGAATATAGCCCTACTACGTGACCCAGGCATCCCACTCCTTGGAATTTACCCAAAGGAAATTAAATTGGCAAATAAAAGAGCTGTCTGCACCTCAATGTTTATTGCAGCTCAATTCACAATAGCTAAGACCTGGAATCAACCTAAATGGCCGTCAACAGAAGATTGGATAAAGAAATTATGGGTTATGTACTCTATAGAATACTATACAGCAGTAAAAACAAAATGAAATCTGGTCACTTGCAACAAAATGGAGGAATCTGAAAAACATCATACTGAGTGAAATAAGCCAGTCCCAAAGGGACAAATATCATATATGCTCCCTTATTGTTGACAACTAACTGAGCACCTAAAAGCAAATCTGTTGAAGTAAAATTGACACTATGAGAAACAATGACTTGATCAGTCCTTGTCATGACTGTTCAGGAACAACCTACTATTTTATTCCTTTTAGTATTTTTTTATAAAACTTAATACCATTGGCTGAACTCTTTAACACTCAATTATTCTTAGGTGTTCAAAATTAACTGAAAAGTGATGCCTGTTAAATATAAGAGTGGGAATAAGAGAGGGAGGAGATGTACAGTTCAGCACATGCTCACTCGGACTTGCCCCAAATGGTAGAGTTAGAAATGTTCCAGGGGATTCCAATTCAATCCCATTGACGTGGCATGTATTAATGCCATCTTACTTGTTAAAGTGATCAGTTTAAGTTCATAATTGATACAAAAATAGGATTAAGTGTCAAAGGGATTACATAAATAAGACCAGTGTCTGCAAATAATATTTGATAGAATTAAAAATGAAAGAATGATCCTACATGGGAAGCAGGATACACAGTAGACTCATAGAATGGCAAATGCCCTAAACAGCACTCTGGCCTCAGAATCAGCCCTTAAGACATTTGGGCCTGACTCAAAAGCCCATGAGAGTTTTGCACGATGGAAATCCAAGACACTATGGGGAAAAAATGACCTAAATGAAAGACCTCTGTAAGTGTAATCCCAGCAGAAAGAACGGGCCATCAAAGAAGGAGGTACCTTTCTCTGAATGAATGAGAGAACTTCCACTTTGACTATGGCCTTGTCTAAATAAGATTGGAGTTGGTGAACTCAAGTGGCTTCCACAGCCTTGGCAGCTCATGATAAGAGCCTCAGGTGATTATTGATGTCATAAATAAGAATGTCAATTGTTAAATCAACAATGGGAGTCACTGTTCACTTACTCCCCTTGTAGGATCTCTGTACTTAATGTGTTGTACTATGCGAATTAACAGTATAACTAGTACTCAAACAGTACACTTTACTTTGTGTGTGGGTGCAGTCTGTTGAAATATTAGAATATACTAAGTTGATCTTCTTTATATAAAGATAATTGAAAATGAATCTTTGAAGAATGGGATGGGAGAGTGTGTGGGATATAGGATGGTTGCAGGTGGGAGGGTGGTTATGGGAGGGGAAAGCCACTATAATTCAAAAATTGTGCTTTGGAAATTTATATTTATTAAATAAAAGTTGAAAAAATATATGTAGGAGCAAGAGTATTTTTTAATGATTGAAGGCTATGTGATTCCTTAAGTATTTGGCAAGAAATACTAAATTTTTAAAAAAATTATTTATTTATTTGAAAATCAAAGCTACAGGGAAAGAAAGAGGAGAGACAGAAAAATTATCCATCTGCTGGTACACTCCCAAATGACAGCAATGTCCAGAGCTGGGCCAGTCTGCAGTCAGGAGCCAGGCACTTCATCTGGCTCTCCCACATGGGTTCAGGGGCCCAACAGCCTGGGCTATCCTCCACTGCTTTCCTAGGCCACAGCAAGGAGCTGGATTGGAAGAGAGCAACCTGAGCTCCAATCGATGCCCATTTGAGATGCCAGCACTGCAGTTGGTATTTTAACCCACTATGTTACCGTGCTGGCCCCAAGAAATATTAAAATTTTAATTAACATCACTTACCAAAATACATACCTGGAAAGTTATACAGTTAAATATATTTAAAATAAATAACGAAAGAATAAATGGAATATTGCTATATGCCTATAAAGCTATACTTTACCATTATAATGAAAATTATAACGAAACTTTATTGACAAAGGAAAATAATTGTGTCGCTCATGGTGTTTAGTTTCAAAACACAGAAATCTGTTTAGCGAGTTAAGGCAGAATGAGACTTTACTAACAACTGTCAACTCACACAATCTCTAGGACAGGCATATCATTACAATTTGAATCCATGCAGCCATGGAAAATAATCAGTTCATGATCTGTCACTGATGTACACAATTTGCCCCCCCTCCCCCGTTGCCAAACAAAAGGCTGAGAGGTTTTTCATTAGATTCTAAGAATGGGCCCACCCACTAAGCCAATACCACTGATATTCCTGAAATTACTGTGCCTCTTAGCTAATCCATGCCAATAAATGAATTTCATTGAAATCTGTCTTATCTTAGGTCTTCCTCTTCCAAACTGAAGAATGAAACATCAGTCACACACTGTTGTTGGAGTCTGGATCACATAGGCTATGTCCTAACTATTAAAGGGGTTGGCAAAGGGAGTCTGCTCCTACTTTTGAGGGAGTAGGACTCATTACACAGGAATTGCCTCAACTAGAGTTAAGCTGTTTAAAAGATGTTGAGTGGCAATAAATGTGGCATATATTGTCTACGTGTTGGTGATATAAGTAATGTATACAAAAGCTTTATAGATGAAAATGGTATTAATCTGCCTCTTTAATTTCCTGTTTTCTCAGGGAAGCTCCTCAGCATTGTAAACCTGTGCTGGCCTGATTGATTCTAAGCCTCCCCAATCAGAAGTTGCCTCATCAGTGTTTCTACATCCCAGTCCCCTCCTATGTAATCCACAGAGCTTCAAACCTCCAGTGAGGAAGGTAGATTTGAGTTATTTCTCCTGACTCTTACCAGTCAGGAATAAAACCTTTCTCCTCAAAGAAGAGTGTTATCACAGAGTGTGATGGAGAGCAGTGGGCCTTAAATCAACCCTGTTCTATAAAGATTTTTGGTACTCAATGTGGGCTGAAGGTCTTCATGTAGCCTGCCTATGGCATCATGCACCCACGACAGAAGGAAGCAATTCTGCAGATAGCCGAGCAGCTGCTGAGACACATTCAAGCTAGTGGCTTGTTGGTGAATTCTACTCTCCTCCATGGTGGTTTGGGTCTCCAGTGCTTTCTTCTAAGGGCACACACTACTTTTGGAATAACATGTTTCTAGATGAGCGACCTTAAGGGGCAATTTAATCTATCTCCTTTCCTTTCTCTTGGGTCCCTAATGGGTCCTTTCCTCTCTTTCCTCTTGGGTCTCATAATGGGTCTTGATTAGACTTCTGTGGGTTCAATTGGCTCCTAGTAGACACTGATGGGATTAATACCCACCCCCCTACCCAGACTGGTTAATTAGAGGGGGGCTGAATTTTGTTGCAGAGGTACTCATGAATGGCCCCTGCAGTAATAGTAGGTTATGGTTTTAGTGCATTCTGGCAACTAGTATCTGTTGTTTGTCTAAGATCTATTATAAATTGGGCTGTTAATGTTACATGAATCATTTTTGTATAAAGAAAGGAAAATTCTAAGAGAAAATAATTGATTTCATGCCCTATCACTGATAGTGTCCCCAATCAAATGGCAGAGCTTGTTTGAGGATAGGGTTAATGGCGGAATCCAGTCTAGATTTCCAGGAATGCAACAGCACACAATAGCATGAGGTAAATACTCTGTATGTATAAATGTGATCGTGTGTATATGTGTATATGCCATATGGATTAGAGCCCTTGCTGTGCCAATTCTGATCCGGCACCCTGCTAGTGTGTAGTGTGCCTGAGTAAGCAGCAGAAGATGGCCCAAGTTCTTGGGCCCCTGCACACACATGGGAGACCTGGATGAAGCTCCTGGCTCCTGACTTCAGCCTGGCCCAGCCCTTGCTGTTGAGACCATTTGGATAGTGAACCAGCAGACAGGAGATATTCTCTCTCTCTCTCTCTCTCTTTCTCTCTTTCTCTCTTTCTCTCTCTCGCTCCCTCCTTCTGTCTCTCTTTCTCTGTAACTCAGTAACTATGACTTTCAAATAAATTATGCAGATGAAAGTACAATGTAGTGTCCATTTTTTCCTGTGTATAAAGTACAACTTAGCTTTGGAAGTTTTTCATAAAAAATAGCTTAAAATTAATGATCACGCTTGCCATTGTCTCATTTTTTCACAAATAATCTAATAGACTAGTTGAAAATAAAGACACAGGGTCCAATGTTGTGGTACAGTGTTTTCTGGCACTATTTGGGGCACCCATATCTCATATTAGAGTGGAGTTCCAGCTACTCCCCTCAAACTCAGTTTCCTGCTAACACACCTCTGAAGGCAGCAGATCATGATCCAAGTGCTTGTGTCTTTGCCACTCATATTGTGGGCATTTTTGCATTTGGGGAATAAGCAAGCTGATGGAATTTCCTCCTTCTCTCTCTCTCCTTTCCTTTTTTTTTTTTTTGGAAGCTGTTTTTTTTTATTTAAACTTTTATTTAATGAATATAAATTTCCAAAGTACAGCTTATGGATTACAATGGTTCCCCCCACCCCCATATCTCTCTCCTTTCCTTACAACCTCTTTCACTCTTAGTCAGTCTTCAAATAAGTGAATAAATAAATATTTTTAAAATAAAGATAAATTGAGTAAATATAAAGGAAGTAAATATTTCTAAATATCAGTCTAAATACTCTTGGTTTATTGAAACCAATAAAAAGATAATATGTGTGTGTCTGTTAATGTTTCTATAAATTGTTGGCATGTGACAAATTCAATATTTCTTTATAGTTACTAGAAATTAATATACTATATAGAAAAATTTTATGTATGATAAAGTTTGCTAAAATTAAAAATTGTTTATAGATTTCTTAAGCATTTCTTTCACCTTTGGTAACTGGTAAAGGAAACAAAGATTTTGTGTTTTGTCAAGATAATCTCTTGTATTCATTGCTATGTTTATTAGTTTTTTCATAAAGCTTTTATTTATTTATTTATTTATTTATTTGAGAAGTAGAGTTACAGACATTGAGAGGGAGAGAAAGAGAGATCTTCCATCCGCTGGCTCACTCCCCAATTTGCCTCAACGGCCTGGAGCTGCACCAACCCGAAGCCAGGAGCCAAGGTGCTTCTTCCAGGTCTCCCACTTGGGTGCGGGGACCCAAGAATGTGGGCCATCTTCCACTGCTTTACCAGGCCATAGCAGAGAGATGGATAGGAAGAAGGGAAGAGGGGCAGCTGGGACTTGAAACGGCACCCATATGGGATGCTTGTGCAGCAGGTGGAGGATTAAACCACTGCACCACAGCTCCAGCCCTGTTTATTAGGTTTTCGTTGCTTTATTAGGTTTTGGTCTTAATGAAGTTAGGATTGCTTTTGATGTTCACTTATTTTCAAATGTTTCAAGTGATCACTTCATAATTGTGGTTACATCTGCTCTATAACACTGATTAAATCACCCTGATTAAAGGATAGACTATAATTTCATGGTTATCTGACATTCTGTTTTGATCAAATGTTTTATACCTTTTGACATTTTAACAGGCTTTCTGGATAACAAAATTTTGAAAGTTAGTTTATTTATTTACTTACAAATTTTTTTATTTTTTACTTTGAGGTTTCTATCCGGGCCCTTGGAGATCCTCAAACTGTGTATCTCTCATCTGGAAGGAGAAAATAGCTAATTAGGTTTATTTGGATTGTATGAAAGGCACTGTCAAGTAATAAAATAATGCTAAACTGAAGTTAGCTTTATAATTGATAGTTTAATAGTTTATAGTATTATAAACTATTTAAAATTTATAAAAATCTGGTGGTCCCTAGAGATCTTGTCACTCATGATAGCTATCGTAATACAAAAAGAAAAAAATACCTGGTCACCTTTCCAAGGTCATTAAGAAGGCATCTCCTGCCACAGGACCAGAGTCCTGGAAGGACAATCCATTCCTCATGCTTTCTAAGTCGTGGTACATAATGTAAACTGCCGACTCTTTTGTCATCCACGGTTCTGATTCTTCTTTTAAAATATTTGTAATCACAATCATGCAAAAGGTTCAAACAAGTATTCTTGTGTACTGATTTCTGACAACATTAAGATCAATGTACTAAATAAGAGTTTACAGGATTCTGATAAAAAACTGATGAGCAAATAAGATCAAATAAAACAAAAATTAATTATGTGAAATTGAATTGAACTTTGCTGGTTTCTGTGTCTTATTTGAAGCACTGTTGGTTCTGTACTTAAAACATGGTTGGTTCTGAACTTAAATGTTTCATCTTCTAGGTTTAAAGAAACTTTTTCTTTTACTGAGATTTCTATGATTTAGAATATTTTGGTAAAGTATGCTTTTGTAAACAATGGTAAAAGTGTTTGCCTTTTTCTCTCTACTTAATTCTTACAAAGCTAGAAAAAAAAAGACTGCTTTTGGTTTTTTTTTTGTGGCTATCTGGTTGTTTGGCATACACTCACTAAAACGTATGTTTTTTTCATAACAGGGTGCAATTTAAAATATTGAAATATTTAAAATATGGACAAAACTGTTGACCATAAAGATTCCAAGACTTACAAAGAGAAAATAAAACAGTCATTTCTTTGTGGGCCCTGAAACTTCGAGAGATTGAATATGCTAGAAAAATCTAAAGCTTGCCTTGATTTGTGTTCCTAACCTTGAGATTCTTTTTAATCTGAGACTACTATATGACAAATCACTTTTGTTTCTACATTTACAAAAACAGACTAAAACTTTACCAGACCTGCAATTAGATAATAACTGTTCATTGTTCTTAAAATACAAACTCAATTTTGTATGCATTCATTGGTTTCTTTTTATATTTTCCTTTTTAGACTTTTTGCCTGATGCCTGTCAAAATTCTACAGAAGTACAGCTCCTAATAAAACAATGCTAGCCTGGCATTGTGAGTGATGGTCATTGCCTGCAGAACAGATACATTTAACAGTGGACTCCAGGTCCACTGTCTAGAACCACAGTCTAGAACCACTCCTGAAACCTCTTGGTTGCTCAGATATGGACAAAAGGGTTTTTGACTCTCGTTCTCTACTGTCAGTTACTTCCTTTCCATTGTGGAACCAGATCAGACCAACAAAGATGGATCCACCTTGGAATGAGATCCAAATAGACCCTAGCTATAGAATGATTAATCAGCAATGTTTTCAGGAAAAGATTTAATCACAATGGGGAAGTATGAGGGTTATCAGAATCAAGATGGATTCATTTGCGTCAGCCTTAAGCAAAAACAAATAAATAAACATTGCGAATAAAGAGTTCTCCTGCATGACTGCCTGATAGTAATTCCATAAAAGATTGTCAGATGACAGTGCCAAACTACAGCTTATACAGAGGGTCATCATTTCAAAAGAGAGCAGTTAGCTGGCATGGTGGCAATGTTGGACAAAATATTTTTGACATCCTCACGTCTCGTGCTGAAGTATATATAAATCTGGACATGATTTAAAGTTGGCTACAATTGATCAGACAAGTGAAACCACTGCTAGGAACAAAGCTGCTAAGAACACATCCTTGACTTTCCTCACCTGTACAGTTTTAGATAACAAAGTAGCATTAGATCTTTTTTTCACTTTGTTTAATTTAAGGTAAACAAATGTCATGTAAATCAGACATACTGATTTGGGAACACAGTGATATTCCCACCCTAGTCTCCCTCCTTCCCGTCCATGCTATCACCTTCCTCCTACCTCCTCTCTTATTCCCTCTCTTCATTTTTACCCACATTAAGGCTTCCAGAACAATTAAAATCTCAATAAATAAATGATACATAACGCTATAAGATTACAGGAAATGAAGAGAGAGCTTCCACATGACTTATTCAACTATTTTCAGACTCAAGTTGCCTTTTATGCTCAGGATTACAAATTCTTAATGAAATTCCCATGGGTATTTTTAATGATTCTCATGTGTTCAACCTGACCACGTTTTTTTATTTCCAAATGTTTAAAACTGACCCCAGCTAAATTTGTGCTAATGAAAAACCAGCTTCTCCAAGGATTAAATCCTTGAACCCATGAATACTTAAATACAAAACAGTTTTCTTTCTCAGCTGAAAATCTATACACCCAGTCAGCAGGAAGTAGCTGCAGCACTTGTTTCCCAATTTTCTTAAGTTTGAGGAATGAAAAGAAAGGGGGGATTGTATCACATAATCTCTTTATGTTCCTGCTTTGTCAGAAAACTTACTAAGAGAGTGGCAACTCTATCCTGACCTGATTGATTACAAACCCCCCAATCAGAATTCGCTTCACCAGTATCTCTGTATATCAGCTCCCTCCTACATCCATGAATCTCCCCTCAAAGCTCTGAGTAGGCACACAGATTTGAGTCATTTCTCCTGCCCCTTAGTGACACGTACTGAAGTCTCTCTCCTCTCAAAAGTACAGCATCACACAGCATGATGGGCAGCCATGGGCACTGAGCCTCCCTAAAAGTATGAGGCCCAACTTCTCACAGATAATTTTATTTGCATGCATAAAAATAGAATTCTAAAGAATGAAACTCAAAATGATATTATCAGACTTGGGAGACATTCTGACAATTTTTTTATGGTATGTTTATTCATATGTGTTTTCTTCTAAATTCTCCATAATACATATATAATATTTCTTTAAAAAAAAGAAATCAATAGATCTCAACAACCTCAAGCTTATTCTACAGCCAATATAACACAGTATCTGATTTAAAATTAAAAGTAGTAGTACAGAATTTAAAACTCAAATCCCTCTCTTTTCATATATATATTAAAAAAAAAAAAGGACAAACTGGAACAAAGAGTCTTGTGCAATGTCACTCAAGTGGATCACAGAAAAACCAAATTAGAAATCCATATTTATTGTACTACAAGATCAGTGATTTTTCTGTATCATCCTGGGTATTGCATTCTATTTGTGATACTTATGTAACATGACATAAGCAATTGTATTTTGGATTTTTTCTTCTTAAATTTTTTGTTTTCATTTTTATTTTTTAAAGATTTATTTATTTGGAAGGTAGAGGAATAGAGTGAGAGGGAGAGACAGAAAAAAATCTTCCATCCTCTTGTTTATTTCCCAAATGCTTACAACTTGATCCGAGACAGGCTGAAGTCAGGAGCCAGGAATTACATCCTGATCTCCCATATGGATGCCAGTGGCCCAAGCACTTGAGCCATCCTCTGTTGTCTTCTCAGGCATACCAGCAGAAAGCTGAATCAAAAGTCAAACAGCTCAGACTTGAACTGTTGCTCCAATATGGAATGCTAATGTGGGAAGCAAAGGTTTAACCCACAGACTCTCAATGCAAACCCTTCTATTTTTATTTGAAAAACAGAGAGACAGACAAAGGGATCTTCTAACTGTTGGTTCACTCCCCAAATTCCACAGTCAGGGCTGAGTTGGATTAGCCTGATGTCTGGAGTCCAGAATTCAATCTGGGTTTTACACGTGGGTGACAGGAACCCAAGTACTTGAACCATTATTTGCTACATCTCAGGGTGTAGATTAGCAGGAAGCTGGATAGGAAGAAGAGGAGCTGAGACTTGAAGGAGGCATTCTGACTTGGGACACAGATGCTCCAAGTAGAGTCTTAACTTCGGTACCAAATGCCTGCCCCAGGCAATTTGTTTTATACTTTATGGATAATAGGTGTATCCTCATTACACACTCATTTTATGTGACTTTCCATTTACTTTGGGACTTATTATGGGGAACTACCATTAGGTAGAAAATGGAGAATGTGAGCCCATAACACCTACTCCCCCCTTTGAAAACTTTCAAAGTATTTTTCAAAAAATTCAGGGGCACAGAATTACTTTAAATTGGGATGCTCACCTTCCTGGAAAGACAGTTTAATTGAGAACTGCATAGAAAGAACATTTTTCTGAGTTATAAAACACTGCAAAATTACCATTTCTTAAAGTAAGGAATTCTTTATAAAGCACCATGTTTGTGGGAGTTAATGAAGAGATGAATAAGATTTATTCAATCTGTTCTGTATAAAAATAAGTTTCCTAAAGGCAGAGGTCAAAGTCATTTCACGACTCCCAGGACAGCCCTAATGTATAAATTTGTAATATGGGCCTCAGTGAAAGCTGGTTCAGTGAAGACATAGATGAGGGTTATCTTTATAAATCATCTTTATAATAAGAATGACCCTTTATCTAAAGCTTACTATTTGCCAAGCATTATGTTAAAGTATTTTACATATCTTATTTCTATCTTGAATGTGTTTTGGGGAAAGACTTAGAGTAAAAGCTTACTGTGCATCATCTCTGTTCACAGTAATTCCCCATCAGGAAAAGCCATACCCAACCTCATTCACAACTCCCTCAGTGGTCCCTTCTGTAATGCTAAGCCTGTCCTCTGGTCCCTGCAAGTTGGGCCAAGTTGGACATCTTATTAAAACCAGGAGATTTAAATTCTCTCTCGCACGAATTTGGAAATGAAGACCCAGAGACTGCTAATAATTCTTTGGAGGTAACAGGAAGAGTAATATGTAAATTCTAGAACTGTGAATCTCCAGAAAAGAAAGTAATTATGCAGAAAGTATACAGAAAGGAAAAATAATCAAAAGTAGAGTCTCCCTTATCTGTCTTTATTTAAAACCTGACTTCAGACCTCACATTCTCTAAAGCTAGCCTTGTTTTGCTTAAACTAACTAGGATTGGTTTTCAAAATTTAGAATCATTATCTTGACTAATAGAGGGGATGTAAACTACATACATTCATAGCTAAATCCACAGAAACATGGTATCTTTCATTCTCACAGCAAATCCAAAAGTTTGCATCATGCCCATTTTATAGATGAGAATGCAGGGTCAGAGACTGGAAGTAGTTTTCCCAAAATAATCTACCTAGAATTTCTAATTATGGCAGGTATTTGATCTGTGGTTTATTGATCTTCCTATCAGGCTACACCTAGATTTATTCATTCATCTAATGTGTTCATGGAGATGCTTTTAAGTCCCTGGCACTAGGTTTCTATGGTTTCACCAGGGTTGCCGGATAGTTGTAGATAATTGCACAGTACTGTGTCCGTATGCATCCATGTAGACTGCCTGAGGCAGGACGCTCAATTCAGGGCCAAGGAGTAATCTCCAAGACTCATTATTCATATACTATGTTCTCAGTAAAGATAAAATTATAGTGAAGCCATCTTTCAAAAGACATGGGAGGTGACAGGCACTTTTGGTATTAACAAAGTCTCCCAATAATAAGCATTTACCAAGCTACCATCTATGTTTAAACTGTATCAAATGCCAGGTGGGGTAATTTTGTCCTAATCTGCAGACAGAATGTGGTGAAGATTGTCAGTGGACTAGTAATGAGCACCTGCTTTTATGGTTTTGTTGTTACTGTTGTGATGGATGGTTGCTTTTTGTTTCATATATGTATTTGAGACCATATCCAGGCACACTTTTTATGGTGTCCTAAAAGAGATATGATGAGTTGATGATCTAGTAATGTCCTAAACTTCCTATTAAACTCAGAGAAGTCATGTAATTTCCTCAAGGTCGCAGAGCTATTTGGTTACTGAGATGAGACTTCCTGTCTGGAATACATTGTCAACAGAAATAATTTAAAATCATTTACATTACTTCTGTTTTATATCTCTAAATAACAACACATGTCAATTAGATTCATGTCAGAATCCATTATGCATTCTACCCTCACAACCTGTCTTTCCCTGAATTAATGAAATGTAAAATGGGAAAATTACAGGTTTTATAGTTAGAATCTATAGTGCTTAGGGTATGGTATAAAAGCCCCTATGGTAATTACATACATTCTTGCTGATTATATAATTCGGCACTTTGGCTTTAGGACTTGAAATTGCTGTAAATGCTGGGAAATATAAAACCTCACAGTCATTAATATAATTTGCATATGTAATTATTTTCTCAAAAAATGACATGAGTGACATGTCACAGCATCTAGGTTATTCTAAGATCTATGCTTGCTATTTTTTGTAGCATACAAAAGGGGGCAAACAAATCATGGTTGATTACTCTGGATATAGAAATTACTCTACAGTAGAATTATTGCTGCAAATGTCCAGCGGTATCTGACCATTATCTCAAAAATAATAACAGCTAACACGTGTAAAATACATACACAGCCACTATCTGAGTGCTTTATCATGCATCATCTCCACTTGAACGATTATCTGTGAGGTAGGAGCTACTGATATCCCAATTTACAGATGAGGAAAATGAGGCACAGAGATTATCCCTTCATATAGCAAAGAAATTTGTCATCTACTTCCTAAATAGGAGATTGATTTGAACCATTCTTGGTTTTTAAATGCGACCCTTGTGACCAGTTTGTTATACCCAAACAGCTAAGAAGTTTCCCCTGATCTAGCAGCACCTAAGATATCTTGGATCTCTCTCTCTCTCTCTCTCTCTCTCTCTCTCTCTCTCTCTTTTGTGCTAGATGAACTTGAACTGAAACTTCAAGGCTTATAAGAAATAGATCCCCATAACATTTGTATTCATCTGTATTTTATCTGTATTCTTCTGATCCTTCTTTTCATAATTCTGCCCCTGTAATTTGGAACATCATTGATCTCTTGCCTTAGTCAAACAACAAATTCTATATTTTATATAATCACTTTGTGGTGCTTGACACTCTGAATTACACTTTCTTCTTTTCCCTAAAGAAGGAACACACACACACACACACACACACACACACACACACCCTGTGAGGCCAGTTAGGTGTTGGGCATTGGGCTGTGCTGGGTCTTCAAGGGGTCTGATTCTTGCCTTCGGCTAACCATAGTGTTTTCTGTATCTCTTCTGCTTCACTCTCCATTGCACTTTTTGTACTCACATCAGAGTAGTCTTTGGAAAATGTTTCAGTGTCTCATTTAAAACCATTCAATGGTTCATCATTTCACATACAATGGCTTTCCACCCTTCTTGATAGCTCATAAAGTCCCTTTTGATCCCTGACTAAATGTAGAACCTCAACTCCTCCATTCTCCTACTTGGTCCTGTATTACAGATCCAGTTCACAAACAGCACTAGGAAAATGTAGACTTGCAAGAGGGGAGGGGCTCATAGTATGGCTCTCAGTAGTTCAGTGAGGGTAGGCTGGATATTCACAGAAACCAAGAGATTAATCAATCCAAGTATTGGTCAACAGATGAATGGATAAAAGAAATGTGAAATGCACTCCAGTGGCACATCAACCAACCTTAAAAAAAGAAAGACCAATGTGAATTGTATTCCTTCCAATGTGAAAAAGTGGAAGAAATTGGAGGGGATTATGCTGAATGAAAAAATCCAAAAATAGAAAGATGAATATTAGCATGATCTCATTCATACGAAAAAGAGTTGACCTCACAGTAACAAAGAGTAGACTTATGATTCCAGGGCCTGTGGCATCAAAGAATAGGGCAGATACTATTACAAATTATCAGTTACAATATGGATGTTTGGAGAAACATGGTTAGAAAATGGTTAGAATAAATGTCCCACTATTGAAATTTGACTAAATAAAGCATACAACATCCACCTAAAAACCACATGAGTATACATAAGCTTACTCTTCAAAAATTGCCCCTCTATTAGGCCACTCTTCTTCCTTACAGAAGTTATTGAGGGCAGAGGAAAGCCAAGTATCAAGGAAGTAGAACACCCCAAACCCAATATACAGACACAACTGGACTTCATGAGCACTTTTTCAAGTTTAAGTGACTAAAAAGTAGTCCTTACTTCACCATAACCCAGAGAAGAGCTGATTCGCTCACATAACTTAAAAACGTCCTGACAGAATTTTCTGTGGGTGTGGTTGAGTGAGTCTGGGTGCTCAATCAATGTCATTGTATTTATTCTATTCTCATCTCTGCTTTTTTTCACTTCAATTCCAGTCTTGTGCAGGCGCTTTCCTAGCACCTAAGAGCACCATCTACATCTGGCAATTATCTACCAAGCCTTGTCACAGTGGAAAGAGGGTTTCACTTCCCCAAGAATTCTAGCAAAAAGCCCAAGACTGAATGTGCTTGGGTAACTTAGGCTTGTACAGTAAAATAATACTGCTTTGTGGAGTTGGCCCAATCATGTGTCTAAATTGGAACTGTGGTTAAAATCAGGATTAGCTGAGGGACTGAGATGAGGGGAAGGTGACTCACGAAAGTGATATCAGTGTATTTTTTCAGTACAGACATCTACTTTGGGCATAGAAAAACAATAAATATACACACATGCACTATTCATAGGTCAAGGGAGGTTTGAGTTCAGGTAGACAGGTTGTTTAGCATCAGAGAAATGGATTCCTGGTGAAATAGTATTTTCTATATCATGTTCATTGTAAATTATACTTCATGATCTTATTGCGGCCAGCTAGGAGATTGTACTCATTTTTGTTATACTGGAAATCATACTTTCTTGGAATAGGGGAATTGGGAAATCTTTTTGCTATACAGAAAATATTGTTGCTGTGATAATTGTGGCAATAAAGGCCTGTTGGCAATGAGTTAAGAAGTAGACAGAAGAAACAGTAACCTCAATGTCTGCTTGTCAAATGAAAGGAGGGTGCTGGCAGCTATGAATTTCTCTATTCTGTTTTCTCCTAGAATCACTCACTCCACACACACACGAACACACACAAACAGACCAAATCATTATTTACCCAAAAATGATGAAACAAAAAATAAATATGGCAGCTTCTATCTAGCAGAAATAAAAATACCTGCAAAATTTCAACATAATGGTATGTGTCAGATTGTATTGACTCACTCGTGAAAGAAAAATTGTGGTGTTATTCATTTTGATTTAAAATAACATATTTAGAGGTCTCCACGAGATGTGATGATCAGCAAAAACAGACCCTTTGTGCTCTGCTGCGCACTGGCAGGGATGTCTGTGTCAGCTCTGCCAAGGACTGGTTGTGTTCATTCCAACATGGCCTAATTTTATTTGCCTCGCTGTCGCTCTCTCTTTTTTAATGTTTGAAAAATACAATAGAATTGTCTTCTCAGCATGTGCATATCTGCATGTGTTAAAATTACATTTTCTATTTTAAACCCTCTCTCTTTTTAATTTAAAAGGACTTGTCAGAACATGCAGTCTCTTTTTTCTCCCCCTCTTAGAGAGCAGGGAATACAAACCTCAACTAGAAAGAGATAAAAAGCCAATGTATAGAGAAAACAAATAAATAACAATTAAGTGCAGAAACAGACATAAGGACAGAAAACAAAACATCTGAAGATCTGGCGGATTTGATTTGATTTGAAATACCTGGGATTTGATATAAGGAACTATAGCACAGAGCAGTAAGGGCTAGGGAAAATTAGTGGAGTATCTCCTCTGAGTATTTTTAGGCAAGGCATTAACTCCCCTTTACTTCAGTTTCCTAGAAGATATGAAAATGAAAGTTCTCAATAACTAGTAATGATACATAGGTCTACTATGTGAAAAATAATAAGTAGGTAACATTTATTGAGAACTTACATTTGTGTAAGATAACATGTTTAGAACATGTGAGAAAGTGTATGTGTTTGTGTGTATCTGTATGTAACCCAGCACAAACTCATAGTATGCTTTATGTTATATTCCCCCATCAAAGATCATAAGCAACCTCAACTATTTATGATTTTGTATTAGAATATTTTCTCCATTTTATAGATAAAAAATTCATGGATGTCAGGTGCTGTAATGAATTGCTGGGGTGTACCACTCAGAGATTCCCCACTGAGACAAGGTAGCATCCTCCTGCTGTCTTAAATGTTGGCTCCCAAAAGAAACAGCTGAGTTTCACTTGGAGAGATTCTTCTGCCAAAAGCAAGCCATTCCTTGCTCCAGGTTACATGCAGTCCCTGGGGAAAATCCTCTTCCAAAGATTCACTGGGGAGAGAGCACAAAGGCCCATTCCTTGTCTAAATTTGGAAAATCACAGCAGACTCCAAAAGGATGCCTCTACTCCAGAATCCCACTAGGGATTGGTGGGAACCCCACTGCAACCACATTGCTGTTCAGTTTATCTATCTGACCTATCCCATTTTCTTCACATCTCAAGAGAGTTTATCTAGAGCACACCTCAATAAACCTGTTTACAAACTTTTGTCTCACTGTTCCCTTATGCCATTCCCAGCCTAAGGCAGATACTCAAAATAGGTGCTAATAAAACGTGCTAGTACAGTGATTTACTAGAAACAACTATATTAACAAAATAACTTGTTCTGCACAATTAAGAAAAGTGCTAATATAAAGCGTTTTTTCTTCTTCATGATAATATTTATTGCATTGAGTGTTACACATGGTGTCTTTATCGAATCATTCATCAGTCAGTCTTTACCTAGCTACCTTCTCCAAGACACATATGCATGTAACATAAAGTCAGCCCTGCCCCAAATGCTGTTGACTCACACCAGGTAGGACCAGTGATTTTATTGGTCTTTCTTGTGTTATGCAGTGTATAATAAGGGAATGTGTGGTCGGCAGAGCCTGAATGCCACTTTGAGTAATAGGAATGCCTTCTGGGGAAATAAGATTGGTGCCAGGACTAGAATATGGAAGCAAACTTGAAATTATTTCACTGCTAGTTCAGAGTGGTTTTTAAAAGAAGTGGGGGAGGAAGCAGCAAGACCATTTTTGAAGGCTGCTACCTTATTGAGGCATTTGAATGAAAACACCTTTTGGTTTACTGAAATCTGGAGTTCATGGTTGGCAAGTAAATAGGGCCAAATACATCTGCACATAATTACCAAGAGTAATCCCTCAAAAGCACTTAATATTTTTCCAGAATGGATGTAACCATTTCCCGAACAAAGTTAAAAACAAATATGTAAAATAAATATGAAAAAATTGTCCCAGCAAGACAGATTAAGTGCACTCTAACATTCTCTGCTGCTGATTACAACTCAAAATTCAAAATGTGAAAAAAGGCAAAACAAAACAAATAACACAAACAAAATTAAACAAAAGCAGTCAGATTGGGTAGGGTAGTCAGAAATTCAAAAAGCATTGTTCGCTAACATGTTGTTTAGGATGATGCAGTCAATATCAGTGTTTGGGTTCAAGTCCAGGTATGCTTCTGATTCAAACTTGTTAATGGGCACTCCAAGGGCAGGCACTGTGGCTCATTAGCTTAATCCTCCGCCTGTGGTGCCTGCATCCCATATGGGCATGAGGCTCTAGTCCTGGTTGCTCCTCTTCCAGTCCAGCTCTCTGCTGTGGTACGGGAGGGCAGTGGAGGATGGCTCAAGTGCTTGGGCCCCTGCACCCGTATGGGAGACCAGGAGGAAACCTGGCTCCTGCCTTCGGATCAGCAGCACTGGCTGTGGCGGCCATCTGGGGAGTGAACCAATGGAAGGAAGACCTTTCTCTCTGTCTCTCTCTCTCACTGTCTGCAACTCTACCTGTCAAATAAATTTTAAAAAAAATGTGCATGCTGAAGGTAACAAATAGTGGCTCAAATAGTTGATTTTCTGGCATCCACATGAGAGACCACAATTGAGTTTCCAATGTCCTGGCTTTGGCCCTGCTCAGCCCTAATTGTTGCAGGAATTTGGGTAGTGAACCAGCAGATGGAAGATCTCTCTGGGTCTCTCAAAATTCTGAAAAGGAATGAACTACTGCTTGGTTTTTACATTCTATTGTTATTTCCACTATTGAGTTGTGACAGTAGGGAGGAGAACAGTAAAACTTTGAGGGAATTCCTTATTTTTGACTAGAGGCCTGAGACAAGGGGTCCCAGAAATATTGTGAATAAAGTATAAACATTATGGATAATGGATAAACATTGCAAGACTGTATCTGGTGAATGGGATTGCTTAATGCTGCATGGGAACTTGAGCTCAATAGACAAGCCAGACACTGAATTGACATTGGAAATTCAAGACTCTTCAAGGAATTCATGGAAAACATGTATTATGAAAAGCTATTGGGCCAGGCAGGTAAAATTGTCTCTTGATGCACCAGCATTCCATATGCACACCAATTCAAGTTCCAGCTGCTCCACTTCTAATCCAGCTCCTTGCTAATTTGCCTAGGAAAGCAACAAAAGATGGTGCAAATAGCTGGGTCCATGCAACCATGTGGGAGACCTGAAAGAAGTCCCTGGTTTCAGATAGGCTCAGCTTTGGTCACTATGGCCATTTGGGGAGTGAACCAGTGGATGGGAGCTCTCTCTCTCTAACTCTGCCTTCCATCTAAACAAATAAATCTGAAAGAAAAGAAAAGTTACGTGTGGATTTCAAGCATGTTTTGCAGCAAAGTAAGTCTGTTAACTCTATTCTTTCCAGAAACTTTTGGAAGTGCCTTTTATCATGTAGAGAAGATAGATGTAACATTTTAACCAAACTGTGTAGCTTGCTTGCCAAAACAGCAAAACTTAGTATTTTTCAGATGATTTTAATAGTGTTGTGTATCTATACAACTTAATTTTTACATTTATGATACAATCCAAGCTGATTCAGTATACAGAGGGTTTGAAAAATGTTGTAGACTCTCTAGGGAAAAGATTATCAAGAGGTGGCACATATCAGATGACCCAGATGCTAGAACTGTTAGACAAAATCTTTAAGCAATATCTTTTCAATATTCTTTCATTTGTTTTCAAAATCAGAGTTACAGAGAGAGTGGGCGACACAGAAAGAGAGAGACAGAGACCTTCCATCCACTGATTTATGCCCTAGTGGGTGTGATGCAGCTGCTGCCGGCAGCTTTATCCTTCTATCCTGCAATGCTGGCCCCATTTAAGCAATTTAATATCCATACTTTGGGATGCAATAGTAAACATAATTGAAATAAATGGAAAGATAGAAATTTTCAAGAGAGAAAGAGAAACCACATAGATAACTAGGTGATAATTTTAATATTGAGAAATGCAATTATCTTTGGGTGGCTTTTGATACAGTGGTTAACACACTGCTTGGGAAGCTTGCATCCCACGTCAAAGTGTTTGGTTCTACTCCTGCCTCCTCTTCTTCCAGCAGGAGAAAGAAAGTGATCGCTCAGGTAAGACCTAGTCTGAGTTCTGGACTTCTGTTTCCGCCTGGCCGAATTCCTATTGTCGCAGGCATTTGGGGAGAGAAATAGCAGGTAGAGGTTCTCTCTTCTTTCTGCCTCTCTCTGCCTTCTACTTTTCAAATAAAATGAAAATAAGTAAATAAATATTTTGAAAATACAGAATCTTAAATAAAATTATCATAGAGCTCAATAATCAAAATGAGATTGCAGAGGAAAATCAGAGAACTTGAAATAGACTAGTAATATTTTAAAATTCTGATTTAAAAAGATAAAAGATCTAAAAATGAACAGAGCCTAAGTGAAATGTTTGAGAATGGCAAAATGTCTAATATTTGTGTCATTGAGTTCCATAAAGAGAGGAAAGATTAGTGCAGAAAATATATTTGGAGAAATAGTGGTTGAGAACATCCACCATTTGGTGAAAATTATACACTTACAGGTTGAGGTTCATAGCCCTATGAAAAACCCAAACAAAATTAATTAAAAAGTAAAAAAATTACCCAGACAAAGCACAATAAGACTGATAAAAACCAAAGAAGAAGAAAAGAAATCCTACAGTTCTTGGAGAACTCTGATATGCTACATATGGGCGGATGAAATTCAAATTACTTCCTATTTTCATCAGATAGCATGTAGGTCATGAGTCAGTGGAACAACAAATTTAAAGTGCTAAAAGAAAAGAGCTGTCAGCTAAGACTTCTAAATGCATTCAAATTATCCTTTAAGAAAGAAGATGAAATAGAAACATTAACAGATGAAGCAAAACTAAGAGAATTTGTCATCAGCAAATCTGCTCCAAAAGAAATTCTAAAAGAATTTCTTAAGGTTAATGGGAAGTGATACATAAGAGAAAAAAGAAGCTTCAGAATTGAAGAAAGAGCAAGAAAATGTAAAAGATAATTATCTTATATTTATTTATTTATTTAATATTTTTAACAGGCAGAGCGGACAGTGAGAGAGAAAGAGACAGAGAGAAAGGTCTTCCTTTGCCATTTGTTCACCCTCTAGTGGCCGCCACGGCCGGCGCATTACGCTGATCCAATGGCAGGAGCCAGGTGCTTATCCTAGTCTCCCATGGGGTGCAGGGCCCAAGCACTTGGGCCATCCTCCACTGCACTCCCTGGCCACAGCAGACAGCTGGCCTGGAAGAGGGGCAACCGGGACAGAATCCAGCTCCCCGAACGGGCCTAGAACCCGGTGTGCTGGCGCTGCAAGGTGGAGGATTAGCCTAGTGAGCCGTGGTGCCGCCTAATTATCTTAAAATATATATAATATATATGACTATGGAAAATAAAATTAAAGCCGTGTCCATTGATGTCATCAATGTTTATGTATATAAGACAACAATAATATGAGTGAAAAAAAGTAAGTGACCTAAATGATTCTATAACTTTGCATTTATTTCACAATAAAGACTCAAAGTGATTATTTTTATTTTTTTATGTAATATTCAAAAAAGCACATAAAGGTATAAATGAGGTAAGCAGAGGTCCTGACGCACTTGTTAGAGGCACTGGGACCAGGCTTTCCCTGCAAGGGGCAGAAGCACAGTTGAGATGAATTAGAGAGTGCAGCAGCACGCTGATGACAGGACTTGTAACTCAATGACTCCATAACATCATCAAGAATCTGCTTTTGCTTTTTGTTTTTTTGGGTTTTTTTGGTGCAATTTCTTTTCTTTCCAACTTTTATTTAATAAATTATAAACTCCCAAAGTACAACTTTTGAATTATAGCAGCTTTTCCTCCCATAACCTCCATCCCACCCGCAACCATCCATCTCCAAATCCCTCTCCCATCCAATTCTTCATCATGAGTCATTTGCAATTATCTTTATATACAAATCAACTTAGTACATACTAAGTAAAGATTTCAACAGATTGCACCCACAATGTCACATGAAGTATAGAGTAGTGGTTGAGTAGTAGTTTTACCATTAATTCTCATAGTACAACACATTAATGCAGAGGTCCTACAAGGGGAGCAGGTGCACAGTGACTCCTGTTGTTGATTCAACAATTGACACTCTTATTTATGACGTCAGTAATCATCTGAGGCCCTTGTCATGAGTTGCCAAGGCTATGGAAGCCTCTTGAGTTCACCAACTCCAATCTTATTTAGACAAGACCATAGTCAAAGTGGAAGTTCTCTCCTCCCTTCAGAGAAAGTTACCTCCTTCTTTGATGGCCCGTTCTTTCTGCTGGAATCTCACTCACAGAGATCTTTCATGTAGGCCATTTTTTTTTTGCCACAATGTCTTGGCTTTCCATGCCTGCAAAACTCTCATGGGCTTTTGAGTCAGGCCCAAATGTCTTAAGGGCTGATTCTGAGGCCAGAGTGCTGTTTAAGGCATTTGCCATTCTATGAGTCTGCTGTGTATCCTGCTTCCAATGTAGGATCATTCTTTTCTTTTTAATTCTATCAATTATTTGCAGACTCTGGTCTTATTTATGTAGTCTCTTTGACACAATCCTATCTTTTTTATCAGTTATGAACTTAAACTGATCACTTTAACAAGTAAGATGGCACTGCTACACGCCAACTTATCATCAAGAATCTGGATCTCATCAGCCACCTGATGCCACCCTGCTTCATTCTCAGGCTGATCCCTCTTATAAGTCAAATATACCCACAATAATTCCAGCTTAAACTTTCGGATCCAATAACACCCAAAAGAAGATCAATCACTTCTTAGCAGTGAAAACACATTTTCCAGGAACACAGTAGGCTCTCTTTCCTGTTTTGCTTATTTCATTGGCCAATTCCTAAAATAAACTCTAACAAGAAAAATTGGGGCCCATAAGAATTGGACTAAGCCCAAAATATGCACCATCATGGGGAGGGAAATGAAACAACTTCCTCGAAGCATGGGTGCAGATTATGATATACATGCACAAAATCTAGGTTCTGCTTTGAAGGAGGTAGAAGGGATATGTGAACAGATAATGAAGCAGGAAACCAGTGTGGCTTGCTGTTACTGCACATGCTAAACTAATGTTAATTGACAAAGTGACCATACAAATACCTATGGTAATTACAAAGAGAAAGAGAAAACTCACTTGAGGTTTGGGTTCGTTGATCACAATGAGTCACTAGTGTGACCATGGGGATACTGAAAGTCACAAATCTGTAGGATGTTATGTCTTCAAGGGATAAATGATTTTTTAAAAATATTTATTCTGGGCCGGCACCATGGCTCACTTGGTTAATCCTCCACCTGCAGTGCTGGCATCCCATATGGGTGTCGAGTTCTAGTCCCAGTTGCTCCTCTTCCAATACAGGTCTCTGCTGTGGCCCGGGAGGGCAGTGGAAGATGGCCCAAGTGCTTGGTCCCCTGCACCTGCATGGGATATCAGGAGGAAGCACCTGGCTCCTGGATGCAGATCGGCGTACCTCCAGCCATGGTGGCCATTTGGGGGGTGAACCAGTAGAAGGAAGACCTTTATCTCTCTCTCTCTCACTCTCTAAGCCTATCTGTCAAATAAAAAAAATTTTATTCTATTTCTTTTGAAAGGTAAAGTTACAGAGAGAGAATGGTCCTCCACCCACTGGTTCACTCCCCCAGACAGCTGCAACAGCTGGATATGGAGCCAGAAGCCTCTTTTGGGTCTACTGTATGGGTATAGGAACCCAAATACTTGTGCCATCTTCCACTGATTTCCTAGCCACATTAGCAGGGAGCTGGATCAGAAGTGGAGAAGCTGGGACTCGAAATGGCATTGTAGGCAGTGACATTGGCCACTATGCCACATCATTGTCTCCAATTTTTTTTTAACAGAAAGCAAAAAAGACTTGGGAAAAAAGTGCAAAAGCTTCTGGGTTCGATATAGTCCATTTATTTTGTTTTGCCTTTGTTGCTTGTGCCCTGGGGGTATTATCCAAGAAATCATCTCCTACACCAAGGTCTTGGAGTGTTTCCTCTGTTTCCTTCGAGCAACTTCATAGTCTCAGATCCTAAATTTAAATCTTTGATACATCTTGAGTTGATATTTTGGATATGGTGAGAGGTATGCCTCCAACTTAATTTTCTACATAATTTGTTGAAGAGATTATCCTTATTCCACTGTATGGTCTGAGCACTTTTTTTTCTTATTTTTTTTTTCTGTTTTTCATTTTTTTTATTTAGTAAATATAAGTTTCCAAAGTACAGTTTATGGACTACAATGGCTTTTCCCCCCATAACTTCCCTCTCACCCGCAACCCTCCCAAACTCCTGCTCCCTCTCCCATTGCATTCACATCAAGATTCATTTTCAATTATCTTTATATACAGAAGATCGATTCAGTATATATTAAGAGTTCATCAGTTTGCACCCACATAGAAACACAAAGTGTAAAATACTGTTTTAGTACTAGTTATAGCATTACTTCACATTGGACAACACCTTAAAGACAGATCCCACATGAGGAGTAAGTACACAGTGACTCCTGTTGTTAACAATTTGACACTCTTGTTTATGGCGTAAACAATCTCCCCAGGCTCTAGTCCTGAGTTGCCAAGGCTATGGAAGCCTCTTGAGTTCACTGACTTTGATCTTATTCCGACAAGGTCATAGTCAAAGTGGAGGTTCTCTCCTCCCTTCAGAGAAAGGTACCTCCTTCTTTGATGGCCCCTTTCTTTCCACTGGGATCTCAATCATAGAAATCTTTCATTTAGGTCTTCTTTTTTCTTTTTTTCCAGAGTGTCTTGGCTTTCCATGCCTAAAATACTCTCATGGGCTCTTCAGCCATATCTGAATGCCTTAAGGGCTGATTCTGAGGCCAGAGTGCTATTTAGGATATTTGCCATTCTATGAGTCTGCTGTGAGTTCCTTGGCTCATCTCTTAAATCGATATGAATTTCAGCATTGCTTTTTCTACTGTAAAGAAAGACATTTGGATTTTGATAAGGATTTCATTGAATCTGCAAGTTGCTTTAAGTAATATAGACATTTTAATGACATTGATTCTTCTGATCCATGAGCAAGGAATATCTTCATTTGTTGTGTCTCCTTGATGATTTCTTTCATCAATGCCTGTTAATTTTTTTGTAAAGATCTTTCCCTTCTCTGCTTAAATTTATTCTTTAATATTTAATTTTTGGCTATTTTGAATGGGATTTCTTTCTTGATTTCTCTTTCTTGAGATCATCATTAGTGTACACAAAAGCTATAATTCTTTGTGTGCTTATTTTGTAACCTGCAAATTTACTGAACTGGTTTATTAATTCTAACTGCTTTTTGGTGGCATGTTTAGGTTTTTCCATATATAACATCATGTCACCTTCAAACATGGATACTTTGTCTTCCACTTTTCCAATTCTGATGCTCTTTATTTCTTTCTCCTTCCTAATTGCTTTTGCTAAAACTTCTAGCACTATACTGAATAAGAGTGGTTAAAATGGATATCCTTGTCTTATTACAGATCTAACAGAAATGTTCTCAATGTTTTCCCTTCAGTATGTTATTAACTACTAGTTAACAATATATAGCCTTTATAATGTTGAAGAATGTTCCTTGTATACCTAATCTATGCAGGATTTTTATCACTAAGGAGTGTTGAATCTTAATGAAGCTTTCTCTGCATCTACTGAAATGATCATACGATTTTTGCTCTTTATTCTATTAATGTGATTTATAATGTTTATTGATTTGTGAATATTAAACTATGTTTGCATTTCTTGGATAAACCCCATGTGATCATGATATATGATCTATTTTATGTAGTTTGGATTCAATTTGCTGAAATCATGCTCTGAATTTTTCATTTAGAATAAGGTATGTAGTTTTCTTTATGTATCGTGTCTTTGGTTTTAGTATCAAAGTAATTCTGGCCTCATAAAAAGAGTTTGACAGAATTCCATACTGCTCAATATTTTGTAATTCTTTGCATGTTTGAAATAATGAAATATTAACTATATAAAATGTTAGCTGTATATATTGTAATCTCAGGAAGAACCAATAAAATAATTTAGGGAAATATAGGCAAAGAGAAAATAGATGAATGAAGATTAAATACAATTGTATGAGAATGTAATATTCATGATAAAAAAAAAACTCACAGAAACCTAGCAATAAAAGATACTCTTCTTAACATAGTAAAAGTTATCTATAAAAATATACATACTGAAGGATGGATGATTGCTACTAAGATCAGGAATAGAGCAAGGAGATCTCCGGTTAATCACTGCTCTTCAATATCATCCTGGAAGTACTAGCCATTGCAATAAAACAAGAAAAATTAATAAAAGACATTTGGAATCATGAGGAATAAAACTTCTAAATGTGTTTAATGTGACTGTCTGTTTAGAAAATACCAAAGACTCTAATATAAATGCTATTAGAAATCATAAATAATCTTACTGAGAATGTGGAAGAAAATCAATTTATAAAATTCTAGCAGTGTTTTTTTATAAAATAGAAATCAACAAATTGACTCAAATGTATTATGAGAGTAAAGAGAATTGGAATTTTTTAAAAAAAATTTGAAAATTGAAAGTTTGGCTGTAGGATTCACAAAGGTTATTGTAGGCTATAGCAAACATAAGTGAGGTTTTAAAGAACGAATGATCCATATAGCAATGACATATTCTTTTATTTATATATGTATGTATATAGGCTTAATGTGTATACACACACACACACAATTGATTTTGACATAATTGCTGAGAGAATTCATTGGATAAAAGATAATTTCTTCAACAGTGAATGTGAGAATCAATGATTGTTTATAGCCCTTGTTTTTTTTCTATTGAGGAAGAATATTTTTGTTTCTTCATACTATTTGTTGAACTCTTTACTTAGTGCAGGGTCAGCCTTATGAATATAAATAAACAAAAAATAGATCTTTGTAAAAATTAAGAATAGGAATAGGAGGAGGAAGGGCTGGAGCATGGGTGGGAGAGAAGGTTGGGTGGGAAGTGTCACTATGTTCCTAAATCTGTATATATGAAATACTTGAAACTTGTATAACGTAAATAATATTTTTTTAAAAATTGGATATATCTTTGACCAAAAATTAGCCTCAACTAACTAAAGTAATCATCCATTAAAATGATAATTCAATTATGCTCAAATTTTAAAAAGTCACATCAAAAGCAACATCATTGAAATGAAAAGAAAAGCCCCAAATTGTGAGGGTATGTCTTCCAATTGTATATCTGAAAAAATAATTTCCATCTGAACCTATCCAAAACTCTGAAGTCATATAATAAAAGGGGAATCATTTTTAAAAAGGGACAGAAGAACAGTGCAGATGCTGCCCCCAAAAAACATATTCAGATGGTAGACAGCATATGCAAACATGCTGAGCATTATAATTGGTTGTACTGGTTTCCTGGGGATGCCTTAACAAATTGTCACTAACTGAGTGACTTTAAAACATATCCAAATGTATCATATCAGAATTAAGAAAGCCAGAAATAAGAAATCAGAGTTCAAGCAATTTAACAATATTTCATAGAGTTAAAAATGAACTGAACAATAGGACCAATCTATTTCTGTCTGATATATTCATTTAAGAGAAAGGCAAATTTGTGGTCATATGAAATCTTTCACTGTAATGTACATTGTGGCTTTAGTAATAATTGTCCAAAATAGGGGAAAAAAAACCTAATGTTCTTCCAGTGGTTAGTGTATAAGTCAAATATGATGTGTTCATATGTTGGAATATTATTCAGCAGCTTAAAGGAATTACCTATTGACATACAAAACAATACAGATGAAACATAAATGCACTATGTGAACTTAAAGAAGCCAAATAGGAAGGATGACATCTGTATAACTCTTTTCTATGACAATTTTGAGACAGAATTATAAGAAATTATAATTTTAAAAATGTGCCCATTGTAGGGTGGTAGGAGGGAGATGAAAAGGGGCACACAAGGGGCCGAGCTTGGCCCAGTGATCAATGTTCTCCTTGAGATGTCCACATCCCATATTGCTGTGCCTACCCCTACGTCCTGGCTGCAGTCCTCCATGCAGTTTCTTGCCAGTGGGCACTCTGGGAGGCAGTAGGTGAGGGTTCAGGTGATTGCATCTCTGCCCCCACCATGGGAGACTTAGATTGGTTCATTAGTCCCCAGACGTTGGAGGAGCGAATTAGAGCTGGAAGCTTTTATAATTTTTGTCTTCTCTGCATCTCAAATAAATTAAAATAAATAAAATGAATGAATAAATTAAACATTTTAGAAAGAGGTGCAGGAGAATATTCATGTAATCAAGAAGAATATACCAGGGCCGACACTGTGGCACAGTAGGTTAAAGCTCTGGCTTTTAGCACCTGCGTCCCATATGGGTGCTGGTGCAAGTCCCAGATGCTCCACTTCCAATCCAGCTCTCTGGTATGGCCTGGGAAATCAGTAGATGGCCCAAGTGCTTCCAGGGACCTGGAAGAAGCACCTTACTCCTGGCTTCAGATCAGCTCAGCTCTGGCGTTGAGATAATTTGGGGAATAAACCAGCAGATGGAAGACCTTTCTCTCTGTGTTTTGCTCTACCTCTTCATATAACTCTGTCTTTCAGATAAATAAAATAAATGTTATTAAAAAGATTATATCTCGATTGAGGAGGCAATTATTCTATGCATTTGTCAAAAGTTATAAAACTATGGAATATAGAATATATATGTATATACATCTATAATATTTTATGGCATGTAAGTAAACACAATTTAACAAATAAAACAAAAAAGTGGACTTGATATAGGCCTTGGGCAATTAGTTTATTTGTTCTTCCCTTATACCCAATTGTCATCACCCTAATTGCTATTTTGTTTTGATTGCTAATCATAAATATTAACAGTTGTCTTTTTCTTTGGACTGCTTTATACTCTCCTAATTCTACTACTTGAAGTTTGATAAACTGATCTCATTAAGACAATGTCACTGGGACACAGTGTCATTCTTCTATGTTATGTCTCCTGCTGCATCATAGGGCAAAGTCTGTTCTGCTTGGCCGTCCATACTTGCAGCCATAACAACATAAACATTTCTTGGATCACAGAAGCCAAGTGGTGATACTCTGTTCTGGAAAATTTATTTAAGAGAATCTTTCTCACCCTTATTTCAAGTTCCAATTTATCAATCAGTTTTTCATTACTTTAACTAAAATACTTTAGAGGAGCTACTGAAGGAGGATAGGATTTAGTTCAGTTTACAGTTTGCTGGTTCACAGTTCAAGTTAAAGCAGTCCTGTTAGTCTGATGTTTGGTGGATGTGGGTGATGTAGGAATGAATATGGATGGAGGAACAGGTGGTTGGCCAGGAAACAGAGCAACACAGGGAGCACAGTCTTCCTTTACTTTCTCAGAGGTCTCTCCTTATAATACCATCATGAGTCAACCACGCCCTCCAATCCTAACAACCTAATCCAGTCTAATCACTTCTCAAAGGCTCCACTTTCAGATGCCATAACTGGATCAAGCCTTTATCGTTTTCCATCAACCACTGGCATCAATCCATTTGTTGCTAACATGAGACTTTGTGGTTCAAAATGCTGCATGAGTTTGGGGGCATTCTGATCATTATACTATCTATAATACTCTAAAACCTTGCCATTTTCCAGGGCTTGTATTTTGTGTTCACCAACTGTCTGCTACTGCTGGAGCTGTTTCTGTACTGTGATACAAAACTGAGTCCCTCTCTCATGGGACTCTTTGTTTCAAGGCAAAAGCCACTCACCTGAAGCTTCTCTAAGTGAGAACATGTTATTAAAGATTTGTGGAGGCCGGCGCTGTGGCTCAACAGGCTAATCTTCCACCTTGCGGCACTGGCACACCTGGTTCTAGGCCCGGTCTGGGCACCGGATTCTGTCCCGGTTGCCCCTCTTCCAAGCCAGCTCTCTTCTGTGGCCAGGGAGTGCAGTGGAGGATGGCCCAGGAGCTTGGGCCCTGCACCCCATGGGAGACCAGGAGAAGCACCTGGCTCCTGCCATCAGATCAGCACAGTGCGCTGGCTGCAGCACACCAGCCGTGGCGGCCTTTGGAGGGTGAACCAACGGCAAAGGAAGACCTTTCTCTCTGTCTCTCTCTCTCTCACTGTCCACTCTGCCTGTCCAAAAAAAAAAAAAAAGGATTTGTGGAAAGAAAGAAACACTTACACCTTCAAAGTTCACATTATTCATCTGAGTTTGAATTTTCTGTAGTCCATACCAGGGGTCCACTGCAGCCACCCGTGAGTAACCTATTTCTGAAATATTCTGTATTCTCATGAGCCATAATCTCTTCTCTCTTTTCATGCCTTTCTAATAAGAGGTCCAATTTTTTTCTTGATTTCATAATAAACAGTTTCAGTACTAATTTGTTTCCTTGGTTTCTGTTGGTGCCCGAATCTTCAGCATCTCACGTTCTATCATGAGTAGCTTTTTGGGACAACTTCTCCATGTGAGATTCTTCTCTGCAGGAAATTCAGTTTGCTGACTGACAAATCATAACCTGGTTGGAGAATCAAAGTTAAAATTTGTGCAACATTCACAGTGAAGAATTGGTTGCTTTGCAAGCTTCTGCTTGGATACAAGTTTTGCACTTCTTTTCTTACAGGGTAGATACGTACATTGAAGCAGCTTTACACAAGACATATTTATGTCATGGTCATAAAAAACATTACAAATCAAATCAGGGGGTGAACACTTGCCACAATGGTTAAGATGCCACGTAGGACACTCATATCACATATCAGATAGAGTTCTGATTAATGATTCTAGCTTGCTGTTAAAGGACAGCCTAGGGGGAAGCAGGTAATAGCTCAAGTAACTGGACTTCTTGCCACTCTTTTGTGGACCTGGATTGACTTCTGGGATCCTGGTTTCATCCTGGCCCAGCCCTGACTATTGTGGACACTTGTGGAGTGAATCATTGAATGGGAGATCTCTCTCTCTCACAGACACATGCCTCTCTCTCTCTCCCTCTTTTTTGCCTTTCAAATAAAACATAAATAAATATAGTTTTCAATTAAAGAATTACACCTTGTAATAACTACAGACTTGGTTATTATTCAAGGAAGGACTGTATGTTAAATTCCCGTATTTTGATCTGTATGAAAGGGGAGGCAAATAAAGCCAAGGAGGTTATAAATCTTTCAGACAATGGAATCACTAATAGTTTTTCAATAATAGCCCTGAGATATAAAGCTTATATCTTCTCATGTTTCATGGGCCACAGTTCGATCATGTTGAAAGTCTCACTGAATCTGTGGACCTGTCTACATGGTGTGATCATAGCACAGGTAGTGTCCTCACTGGTCTTAGACCTCTGCAGTCATCATTTCACTCTTAAGTTCTCAAGTTGTCAGGTGTTACAATAGTATTATTTTTATTTTGTTACCATTTTTGCAGTAAGTATCACTAAATTGCAAGCATCTGTCTTCTTGTCAATTTCTTCCTCTATTCTATGAAAAAATCAAGTAGGTTTCATCCTCCCTAAGCTTAGCACAGTGATGAGTATATAGCAAACATCCAATAAATAAAACAAAGAACAGGCGGCTCTTTGTTTGCACTTCGGAGCACCTGCATTCATACACAGGTGCACCTATGAAATGTTTCCTTACCTGTCAGTTTTCCGAGCTTTGTTTCTATTCTCCACACCTTCACTAAAGGCAAGAGTGGCATTTAGCATATTTTTATATAGTCCTCCATTGTAGTGTCCTTCTGCGGGCAGTTTATTAAGTATTTTATGCATTCAACCATCTTTATTGAGTGCTTCCAATTGCTTTATATTTTCTTCCTAGAAGCTGGCTGTACCCATAGTGGGGGCTCAAAAAGACAGTTGTTCTTTCTCTTAAACAGTGAAGAGAGTCCCCAGAGAAACATAAAGCATATATATCACTGTATGTATGTATGCTTGTGTATGTATGTATGTTTGTATATGTATGTGTATGTATATCACTATATGTGTGTCACTATATAACACATGCTATGATTGAGGCATGGTCTGACCCTAAAGATTCATATGCTGGAAGTTTGATCCGTAGTGTGGCAATGTTAAGGTCTGGAGTCACTAAAAGGTGAGTCTAGTGAAAGGTATTTAGATCATGGACTCCACACTCATGAATGGATTATGGCTGCTTTGGGAGAATGGATCATGTCTCCTGGGATTAGACTGTTGTGCAAGAGAGACAGGTGTGATACAAGAGAAAGTCTGGTTGCTTTCACGAGCCCCTTCTTTACATGACTCTTTCCTTTCTGCTACCCACCAGTTCGGATGTAGTCAGGGGACTGAGGCCAAAATACCAATGTCATGATGTTTATGCTTTTTAACGTCCATTATTATGAGCCAAATTAAGTTCTTTGTATTTTACCCAAGACTTTCCTATTTTGTAATGGTAACAAGGTTAAAAGGAAACTGAAGAATGATGGGGAACAGTCCAGGAAGATATACAGAGAGAAGCATTCTCTGCTTTTCCCAGGTGCATTAGCAGGGAGCTGAATCAGAAGTGGAACAGCCAGGACTTGATCCAGCACCCATAAGGGATGCTGGCGTCACAGGACACAGCTTTACCTGCCATGTTACAGTGATTGTCCCTCAAAGACAGTTTTAAGATAAAGATATATTATGCAGGACTTGAATATAAGAGGAGAAATATCAATATCTAGCATTTCATATATTGCTAGAAGAATATCTTGTGATTCATAAAGAGAAACATGGAAGAGGATATTCATGCAAATGGAGAGAAACCTTTTAAATTCAATGGGATGTCATTTTCAAGGGGAAATCTATGATTTATAGGAATCTGATAATTTAGTGTGGAGAATTGCTTGGGAGCACAAGGTTTTCACCTGTTGATAAAGCCACATAATGTGACTTCCATTCCAGTGTGGCTGTGCACAAGGAGTGAAAATGAAATGTTTCCTTGGGTTCTCTTTCTATAGAGGCTTCCCTGAAGCCAGGAGCCAAGAGCTTCTTCCTGGTTTCCAACATAGATGCAGGGACCCAAGCACTTGGGCTGTTTTTCCACTGCTTTTCCCAGATGCGTTAGTAGGGAGCTGGATCAGAAGTGGAACAGCCAGGTTTTGAACCAGCACCCATAAGGGATGCTGGCATCACAGGAAGTAGCTTTACCCACCATGCCACAATGCTGATCCCTCAAAGACAGTGTTTAAATAAAAAGATACATTATGTAGGATTTGATTGTAAAAGGAGAAGTATCAAAGTCGTCAGGACATTTGCCTGGGGTAGTATCATGGATTACTAAGAAAGAATACTTGACTTCCTATTTATCAAATTGACAATGCAAGATTTTAAAAGTACACGTTAAGAGGTAACATGATTGTTTTAAACCATAGCTCTTTCAAAATTGAAAAGTCTCTGCTATCCTAAAAAATCAAGGATACAATAAAGTCAGCATAAAAGTACAGGCCTTGAGCTGATAAGATAAAATTTTTGTTTCCAGACAGATTACTCAGAAGATAAAAAAAAAGACCTTTCACAATCTCTCATAAACTGTAAGAAAAATGTAAACTCTTTTTGAAAGCCTATTATATAAACCTCTATGCATTCACCAATAGAAATAAAATTTCCTTTTTTGGGTCTGTTTTACAATTTTCTATATTCATTCCATTTTTTTTCTGAAACTTCCCTCTTTTTCACTTTGGATCTGTCACCTTATTTTAAGACAAAAACTGTACTCTTTTCCTCTCCTTAACCAAAGCATATATTGCTTGTAATACAATTTCTCAAAATGGCAAAAATGAAATAGTGCTTAACAGACACATATATATCCCATATACCATATCAACACAAGAGGCAAAAAAGAGGATAAGTCAGTTAAAATTATTCTTCATAAACTAAATTTCAGTATTTCATCTTACTTAGAAATTATCTAGGTCCTAAGCAAATATCCATTAGTTTGTTCAATACAGTAATAATTCAGAGTTTTAAATTACCTGAAGAGCTTGAAAACTATCCTCAAGACTATATACTAGAAAATACAATTACCATTAAAATAAAGTTTATTAGAGTAATGACTCAATTTTGTAAAACTAAAAACAAAATGTTCCATCACATTAAACATTAAGTAGAAATACTGGTAATTTATTTTATCAGTAAACCCATAAGTTTAGAAATAACGTGCCAAGTAGAATAAAATTGTGTACTTGTATTATACTAATAGGGATGATAACACAGAGAAATAATTTTATTCCTTAAACAAAAATTATTAAGGTGGGTTTGTTTGCAAAATTTTATCTAAATTATGAAAATGTGAATTCTTAAAATGTTGCCTACCTAGTTCCTACAAAAAAATGTTGTTGTTTTTTTTTTTTTCATCTCTGAAATATCTAGAGATTCGGTGTCCTTAATTTCTGGAAAGAACCAGTATATACAGGTGATGGTTTATCTCTAAGCCAATCACAGTGCAGCTCCTTTGAAAATACTTCACAGTCTAATTAGTGCTGTCCAAAGGTAGATAATATATTGCATATTCACGTAGTTAAAGGGAGAGACTTTTCTAAATTACAAAGAGACAAAAGTTTGCCTATAGTTTCAATTCTAAAATTTCAGTCATGGTTTCAGGCTTCTGGCACAGAGGGTGGGATAACTGCATTTTATATCAGGTTGTCCAATTCAAGTCCACTGTTCTTGCAATCCAGCTTCCTACTAACATACACCTTGAGAGACAGCAGATTATGACTTACTCATGTGGGAGACCCACATGGAGTTTCAGGCTCCATACTGCAGCCTGGCCCAGCTCTTACTGCTATGGGCATTTTGGGAATGAACCAGCAGATGGAAGATCTATCTCCATCTGTCTTTGTCTCTCTGCATTTCAAATACAGTTAAAATAAGTAGATTTTAAAAATAACACAGTTTCAGTCATGAATCAAGCATATACGCATGAATGCATAATACACACTTCTATAGCAAAGCCCTGGTCTCTTCTCAGTGTGTCTGAATTCTTTATTTATTTAAACTCAAAATGGAGCATTAAGGAAAATTAGCAAGCTAGATTATCTGTTCTCTTCCACTCTCCAGAGATAAGATCTTTTTTACAGAGATCAGCAAATGGTCCAACCAAGTAAAAAGTGGCAATACCCAGGTGTTATGTGAGTCACATGGAAGGATGGAAGAAGGTCTCAAAATCTGAAACACAGAATACTTTAAGATACATCCTTTCCTATAACATGAAAGGACAGGTGGATTTTTTTATGATTTATTTATTTTATGTGAAAGGCATAATTACACATAGAAAGAGAAGTCTTCTACCTACTGGTTCATGCCCAAAATTGCTGCAGCAGCCAGAGCTGGGTCAGACCGAAGCTAGGAGCCAGGAGCCAGGGATTCTTCCAGATCTCCCACATGGTTTCAGGGATCCAAACACTTGGCCTATCTTCTGCTTCTTTCTCAAGCTCAGTAGCAGGGAGCTGGATCAGAATTGGAGTAGCTGGGAATCAATACTGAAGCCAGTCTTTGAAGCAGTGGCTTAAACCTTTATGTCACAGCATTGGGCCTAAGGATTTCTTAATCATTGAAATTTGTCAGGAGTACAGAACTCAGATGAAATATAACCTTGTCACAGTTATTTTAAGTAGACACTTTTTTTTCAGATTTATTTCTTTATTTGAAGGGCAGAGTTCAGAGAAGAAGAGGGAGAAAGAGAGAGATAGAGAGAGAGAGAGAGAGAGAGAGAGACAGAAGCTTTCTATCCTCTGGATCACTCCCCAAAAGGCCACAAAGGCCAGAGCTGGATCAATCCAAAGCCAGGAACCAGGAACCTCTTCTGGGTCCCTTACACAAGTGCAGAGTCCCAAGGACTTGGGCCATCTTCTACTGCTTTCCCAGGCCATAGCAGAGAGCTAGATTGGAAGTGGAGCAGCTGGAACTTGAACCAGTGCCCAAATGGGATGCCAGCATTGCAGGCTGTGGCCTTACCTGCCATGTCACAATGCTAGCTGACCCCTCAGGAAATTATTTTAATCATTTATAAACATGCATTAGTTATACATTTGGATAAAAATGTAAAAAATGAGATATGTCAATAATTATTTGCTAAAAGGACCTCTTTATTTGGAAATCCTTAAAGTCAGAAAATCTATCATAATCAACCCTCAATCTTCATCATTTTGCATAGTACCTGCTGTTTATAATTAATATTCAACAACATTGAATAGGAGAAATGGAATTTTGTGAAATTGTCTCTCTGTTTTGAAAGAGAAAGAAGTCAGAATTAATTTTAGATGACATGTTCTAAGCACAACCAAAATGCACTCTGACACATGGTATATTTTTTACCAATTCTGAAATTAACTTGACAATGATTGGCATTGTGGTTAATACTTTAGACTATATTATAACCCATGTAATACAGAAACATACATACACACATATGTAAGTCAAATTAGATCTAACTGATATCAATTTTGATCCTGATAATCTCAGCTACTGTCATATAGACAGACTGTGATACACTGGAAAAGAAGAGAATCCAGAGAACATCCAGCTAAGTTTTTTTTCTTTAAATGGAACTATTAAAATTTGGGACTTACATTTTATGATTCCCACTTTAGTTCAAGTAACTTTAAGTAATGATTCTTAGATATTCTTAGTAAAGTAAGTTGACCCAGTTCATTCTAACCCTAATCAATGTCCAGGCTATGGGATGTTTCCATTCCTATTCCCAATTTGGACATATTTCAATTTATTATTTCAGCTCATGGCAACATGAAAATTGTTCTTAATAAACTAAGTTTCAGCCAGCGCCGTGGCTTACTTGGCTAATCCTCCTCCTGCAGCACCAGCACCCCGAGTTCTAGTCCTGATTGGGGCGCTGCTACTAGTCCTGGTTGCTCCTCTTCCAGTCCAGCTCTCTGCTATGGCCTGGAGGGCAGTGGAGGATGGCCCAAGTGCTAGTACTTGGGTCCCTGCACCCGCATGGGAAACCGGGAGGAAGTACTCAGCTCCTGGCTTTGGACCAGCGCATCGCCTGCCGTAGCGGCCATTAGGGGAGTGAACCAACGGAAGGAAGACCTTTCTCTCTGTCTCTCTCTTACTGTCTAACTCTGCCTGGCAAAAATAAATAAATAAAAACCTAAGTTTCATTTTTTTTCTTAATCATAATATTACTAGTAGTGCTGTATTTCTGTTTGGTAGTGTTTCTAATAGTATTTATAACACTTTTATATGCATCATCATATTTACATACTATCACAAGCTTGCAATATAGATAGTTCATTTTAGGAATTTGGTTTTGAAATAAAAATATGGAAAAAGAAAGAGATAAGAGAAAGAGAAAGAGATATGTTTGTACAATGTCTTACAGCTCCTAAACCTTAGAATATTGACACTGAATTTAGTCATCATATTTATGTAACCACTCAGTTTACTCATGCTCATACTTTTAAAAAGATACAAAATTATTGAAACAAGTAGGCATTGTTATCCCATAAAAATATAAGGTGATTTACTGAGATGATTTTATTTGTAACAAACATAAGTTTGGCTATACATACTTGTTGGGTGTGTGAGTGAGTCAGCTGTCAGATTTTGTAAAAATTAAAACCGGAAGACTATATGAAATTCAAATAGTCTATGACATTTTCCCCAAATTAACTTTAGTCTGAAGTGTTCCTCAGAAACAATGATGTTCTTAGAATATCTTGGCCTACTCTATCAGAATCTGAATGCCTTGCACTCTTCCAGTAGGATTTATTGACCACATTTTTTTGAGAAAAATCTCCCATTCAGCATTTAATGAGTTGGTGGCAACAGTAATGCCAAATATTGATGTCGAAGTAAAGGATTTGGGTAGTACTCAGCTATTGGGGGGTTAGGATTTAGATGGATCTTGTAGAATTAGCAGAGGACAAAGAGTTCCTGGCTAATCATCTGGATGAAAGCAAGGTGGGTAAAATGTGCTCCAAATTCCTTTCCACAGTCACACCACGGAATGAAGGAAGCGATGGAGAAGAAGCCTGTTTCTCCTGTTCATGACCAAAGCACATTTCTTTTGTGGTGGCTAAGTACAGAACTTGATTCACTCAAACTATCGCAATCTTTTTACAAGCACTGCTTTCCTAGCTGAAAGAGGTGGAGAACACAATATAATGTGCCAATTCTGGAAACTGATTTTGGAGGAGTGTAACTCAATAAGCATGATCTCCATAATGGGGACCATTTTCTACAGGTCGTCATGGTAACATACAAGAAACATGAATCTATCCTCATATAGGTGGATGCAGGAATTGTGTCTGTGCATTCATGGACGTAATTCTATGCTCTTGAGTACAGGCATATATTACGTTTCCTAACAGTTTTCTCTAAATCCTAAAGTTAAGTAACAGCATTTGCACTTTAATTGGCCAATATGACAAGGCTACCTGGATTACTAAGGAAAGAGCTAAAAGTGAAATTAGGTTGCTATTAGTACCCTTAATGGAAATAAATTGAAATATTTATGATAATGAAGACCAAAAACATACTCACCTTCCTTATCTACCACAACTGTAATTTTTGCTACATTGTTGGGTGAGAAGCATGTTTAGAAAAATCTCCAAGAAAATTGCACTCCCTTCTTAAAATTATTAGCATTTAATACCAAAACCCAGTGAGGAATTCTCCTGAGCCTTGGTTACTACTTGTGAGGGGTGGCCGGCGCCGCGGCTCAATAGGCTAATCCTCTGCCTTCGGCACCGGCACACCGGATTCTGTCCCAGTTGCCCCTCTTCCAGGCCAGCTCTCTGCTATGGCCCGGGAGTGCAGTGGAGGATGGCCCAAGTCCTTGGGCCCTGCACCCTCATGGGAGACCAGGAGAAGCACCTGGCTCCTGGCTTCAGATCAGTGCGGTGCGCCAGCCGTGGCAGCCATTGGAGGGTGAACCAATGGCAAAGGAAGACCTTTCTCTCTGTCTCTCTCTCTATCTCTCTCTCTCTCTCTCACTGTCCACTCTGCCTGTCAAAATAAATAAATAAATAAACAATTTAAAAAACTACATGTGAGAGGGTTAGATCTAGCTTGAGGCTCATTATTGACTCTTGTCTTTTGGCCAGATGTATAAATTGAATCAAGTTAAAGGTTTACTTGGCCCTTTTATTATAAGAAGAAACTACAAAAAAGCAATATCGTAGAATAGAATGGAAACAAACAATCAAACAAATATGCATTACCCAAGATGGTGTTAAAATTGTACATTTAAGATAACCTTCTAAGACCTGGAGTGGCAAGAGAATGGAAGATGGTAGAGGGCTCTCAAAATAACCACCATTCTTTGAGGAATCTAAAGAAGAAAAGGAATTCCAAAAGCCAAGAAAATATATTCTCTACACATGTAAAATCTCTGTGCACAATAATCAGTTTCCTGGGTTCAAGCGCATTTTTTTTTTCTTTCTTTCTTAGGCAGAAGGAAATATGAAGGCACACTGAGTTGCAAGCAGTTCTAGGAAAAAAAAGAGGCATTTTTTTGTGTATTTCAAGGTTTAATTACACCCCAGATCCAGTGTATCTTTGCTCTCAGATGCTAATCCTTATGGAAGAAGTTCAATTTACGATATGACCCTGAAATACTTCAATACTGCCTTCTTGTAAAGATTGCTTCCCAAAGTTAGAAACAGCTTTTAAATGTAGAAATTTGTTCTCAAAACTGATGAAACTTTTCTTAGAGTAAGACCTTGCCTTCAAACTCTTTTTTTCTTAAAGAAGAAATATCATTGAACATGTTAGCAATTGGAATTTAAAGAAATTCAAGGAAATTCAGAATATACATGAATGTGTGCTTGCCACCTGATCTTTGGCTCACTGGGTGATGCTTTCTAGGTGAATTTGATGAAGTAAGGGAAATATTCTAGTTTATTTTGAGTCATCAGAATGCAGATTTCTGGGTAGAGAGTGTGACCATCATCAACAATATGACCAAATACCTTGGATCTCTGCTGTTTACAAACATGATAGAACTATTCTTCAAACTGAGAATATTTCAACGTTGGAAATGTAGCTTTTTTTTATATCCACACTATGTAAGTAGTAGGAATCACTTCTGGGTGAAAACTTTTCAAGACAGTGTGCTACTGGCCTTATTTTCTTGGCATTTGAAGGTGGCTATGAAAGCTTCTATCTGCATGAAATGTTTGTCAGCATAAGACCCTGAGTGACTCTAATAGAATGAGCCTTTCTGCACATCTTCAAAGGATGTTCTGTGTGAACAATGCACTGTTTCTGCTTATTTGGTTGGATTTTGTTTTGGTGACAACAGAACCTAGTTTTCCTTTCTGATGATAACAGAGAAGGATTATCTTTTTAAAAAAGAATTTATTTATTTATTTGAAAAGCAGAGTTTCAGAGAGGGTTAGCCAGACAGAGAGAGGTATTTTTATTTATTTATTTATTTATTTATTTATTTATTTATTTTAATTTTTGACAGGCAGAGTGGACAGTGAGAGAGAGAGAGACAGACAGAAAGGTCTTCCTTTTGCCGTTGGTTCACCCTCCAATGGCCGCCGCGGACAGGCAGAGTGGACAGTGAGAGAGATACAGAGAGAAAGGTCTTCCTTTTGCTGTTGGTTCACCTTCCAATGACCGCCGCGGCCGGCGTGCTGCGGCCAGTGCATTGCGTTGATCCGAAGCCAGGAGCCAGGTGCTTCTCCTGGTCTCCCATGAGGGTACAGGGACCCAAGCACTTGGGCCATCTTCCACTGCATTCCCAGACCATAGCAGAGAGCTGGACTGGAAGAGGAGCAACCGGGACAGAATCCGGCACCCCTACTGGGACTAGAACCTGGTGTGCTGATGCCGCAGGCAGAGGATTAGCCTATTGAACCGCGGCGCCAGCCAAGAGAGAGGTATTTCATCCTCTGGTTCACCCCCCATGTGGCTGCAATGGCCAGAGCCAGGAGCCAGGAACCAGGAGCCAGGAGCCAGGAGCTTCTTCTGGGTCTTCCACAGGTGGGAAGGGGCCCAAGGACTTGGGCCATCTTCTACTGCTTTCTCAGGCCATATCATAGTGCTGAATTGAAGGTAGAGCTGCCAATATTCGAAATGGTGCCCATACGTGGTGCTGGCACTGCAGGCAGCAGTTTTACCCAATTACCCCACAGCAGAGGCCCTCTCAGAGGAGGATTCTAAACCTCATCTTCTGCTGACAGGCATTTAGCCTAGTGGTTAGGATATCCACATCCCGTTCTGGGGTATCTGTGTTGGATTCCAGTCCCTGGCTCCTGACTCCAGCTTCCTGCTAACGCAGATGCTGGGAGGTAACAATGTTGGCTCAGTGACTAAGTTCTTCCAAACAGCATGGGAGATCTGGATTGAGTTCTGGGATCCCAGCTTTGACCTGGACTGTGTCCCAGCAGTTGTGGACATCTGGTGAGCAAATTAACAAGTAGAAGCTCACTCTGTGTGTGTCTGTCTCTGTTTCTCTTTTTCTCTTATGTTGCATCATGTCAAATTGATAAAGTTATTAAAACTGTATCTACAGAGTAAAGTGCTGCTTTGTGTATTTATCTACAATTAACAGTCAGGATAGGTGTTTTGCACATAGTGGCAGACACTGCTTGGGACTCCTATTTCAAATTCCAGCTCTGTTTCCTGTTATGCTTTCCAGTTAAAACAAACCCAGGGAGGCAGCAGGTGGTGGGTCAACCAGGTGGATCCCTACTACCCAAGTGGAATACCCAGATGGAGTTATGGGCCCCTGGGTTTGCTGTAGTCCAGTCTCTGCTGTTGCACACATTTGGAGGGTGAATTAGTGAACCAAAGATTGGTCTCTCTCTCTCTGTCTGTCTGTCTGTCTGTCTCTCTCTCCCCCTCCCTGCCTTTCAAATAGATGAATAAATAATTAAGAAATAAAAACAATAAACTGTTTTTAGTTATTGTTCAAATCCTGCCTCTCCACATCACAGAAAAAATACAAAACTGCATGAATGACATACTAGCTTAAAATAACCCCTTTCTGACAGGACTAGCCTGTTTCCTGACTTGGATCCTTTGTACCTGCATCTCCCCCTGCTTGGAATGCAATTGCTCCAGAGTACTTTATCATGCTGATGTGAGTCCACACATCACTCCTGGAGAGCAGATTTCTTGCTCACCATATCTAAAATGGCTTCCATCCTGTCACTGTCTACCACATGACATTTTTAATTATCCAGATTGGAGACTTGCTCCAGACATCCAGATGGAGTTCCTGGCTCCTGGTTTTGTCCTGCCCCAGACTTGTGCCAGACTTGGCTATCTTAGCCATTTGGGGGAGTGAACCAGCAGGTGGAAGATTTTTTTCTCTCTCTCTTGGTCTGATTCTGGCACTCTGCCTTTTACATAAAAAAATCTTTTGAAAGATCTTAACATATAATCAAAATTACCAGAATATATAGAAACAATAATTTACAATGTGCAATGAAGGGAAAAATTAATAAACCCATCTAGAAATAATGCATATGAAAAATTAAATAGAAGCAACATCAAGATATATATTATAATTACATCATATTTATAACTGTAGATTTTAAAAAGCTTATTAAGAAGAGCAAGAGAAGGTAAAAACAATTCAAAAGGAATATCTATAGTTGAAAACTGAGGTAAAGTATATAACAAATGGAATGAATAGAAAATATTGATATAATAGAAGAAAAGACTACTCAGAGATTTAGCAATAGAAAATCATTTAAAATAGAACACATAGAAAACAAAGGAACAGACTATCAGTAAAATGGGAAACAACATTGAATCACAAGCCACCTAATAGCCATGTATATTAGAATCAGCAAAGCAAAGAATGGGGACAAGTAAGAAGGAATAGGAATATGAAGAAATAATGCTTAATATTTTACCATTTCTATGAAAATTATCACATTCATAGATTCAAGATCAGTGAAACCTGAATAATACCAATAAGAAAAACACAATAATAACTAAATTAATTTAAAACCAACAAAAAACAGAGAAAAAGAAAACAATTATCTAAATGTAGTAAAAGTAAATGTAAGCATTATGTATACAGAGGAACAAGAACAGCAGCCTTTATCTTTTTTTAATTCAAGAAAACAATGGATCAAACATGTAAAAGGTGAAAGAGGTTTATTGGGAATAATTCTAAAGTGTATTAAATGAAATTCTTCAAGCAGAAGGAAGATGATAGTGGTGAAATTTGTATCTGCTTGTGTGAATAACAAGCACATGGCATGTTAATTCAACTATGAATGTAAATGCAAATGTTTTTCTTTTAAGTCATTTAAAAAATCAATTGACTGCTTAAAAATAGTATCAGTATACTATCAGTTTTATAACTAATGTGGAAGTAAAACACATGAGAATAATAGTACAAAGTTCAAGAATGGGAAAATGGGTTTAGCCTGTTGCATACTTAGACTGTGTATGATATAATATTACTCTAAAATATATTGTGAAGACAAAAAGGTGCACATAATAACCATAAGGTAACTTCCTCCATCAAAAAAGGAAAAAAAAAAAAAAAGGAGGGAAGTATGCCAAACAAACCAACACCCAAGATAAAATTGAATGTTAGAAATAGAGTATAGAAGGTTGGCGAGCGCTGCAGCTCAATAGGCTAATCCTCTGCCTGCGGCCCTGGCACACCGGGTTCTAGTCCCAGTCGGGGCACCAGATTCTGTTCCGGTTGCTCCTCTTCCAGTCCAGCTCTCTGCTATGGCCTGGGAGTGCAGTGGAGGATGGCCCAAGTCCTTGGGCCCTGTACCCGCTTGGGAGACCAGGAGAAGCACCTGGCTCCTGGCTTCAGATCAGCGCGGTGCGCCAGCCGTGGCAGCCATTGGAGGGTGAACCAATGGCAAAGGAAGACCTTTCTCTCTGTATCTCTCTCACTGTCCACTCTGCCTGTCAAAAACCAAACCAAACCAAAACAAAACAAAAAACAAAAAAAACAAAATAGGGTATAGAAGGTAGAAACAAAAGTAAATGGGGGGTGTGGGGGAACAAACAAATGGAATACAAGTATCAGTCAAAGCAGCAAGAGAGCAGATTTAATCCAAGCTTATCAACAATCGTGATATATTTAAATGATCCAAGCATACTTGACTTGTAAAAACTCAGACTTTGTAGCATTGTGTGAAAATATTGAAGGCAATATGTTGAGTGAACAAACCTAATAAAAGTAAAGGAATAAAGAAGATGAATGTGAAACGGAACAAGAAAAAAAAGCAGCTAACCCAATTCCAAAAAAGCTGAAATGGTTATATTAATGCCAGATAAAGTCAATTTGATTGAACAAAATGTTAGCTGTAAAAACTGGATAATTTCATAGCAGTGAATCATACTTATCTACTATAGTTACCTACCCCCCATACTGATGATTGGTTATTCCAGATAACCAATGTGTGTGGATTTAGTGCATCTTTTCTTCCTTATTTCACACATACTGTTCCAAAGTCTCAGTTACTGGACATTTTAAAGGTCAAGTGACATATGGGAGACCCAGAAGAAGTTCCTGGCTCCTGGCTTCAGCCTGGTCCAGTTCTAGCCCTTGTGGCCATTTGGGGAGTGAACCAGCAGATAGAAAATTCTCTCTCTCTGTTTCTCTTTCTCTTTGTAACTCTGCCTTTTAAATACATAAAATAAATCTTTAAATAAAAAGGTGAAGTAGTTTAATATTAACATCTATAAGAGAGATCTGTTCTTGCATGTAGAAGAAAGAAAAGGGCTTGCGAGTGCTCTGTTTTCACCATATACTGTTCTACAGTTAAGAACTAAGGAACTATTGCCAACGTTAAACTTTCTGAGACTGAGAGAGGAAACATACTTAGTCTCACATAGCAACATGATTTAAAAGAAACTTTTGTTTAACTCTAATATTCAAACTGATCAATCTATCTAATATTTAGGATGCTCAAGGAAGGACAATGGGCACCCCAGTAAGTGTTTAATTTTACAACCTCCACATTTTTTATCTGACACATTTTTTCAAGAGGCCTGGGAGGAATCTATATGTACCTGATATCCTGTGGCCAATCTCTTGGTATTCCTTTTCCTTGACCAAGCATTTACGGGATATACAATAATCATACAACAAACAGTAGAGCTGGGTCAGAAGTGGAGCAGCCGGGACTTGAACTGGCACGCATATGTGATGTCAGCACTGCAGGCAGTGGCTTCACCCGCTACACCACAGCACCGGCTCCATGATTAGATTTGATAAAGACTGGATCATTGGAGAAAAGTATGATCAGACACAGAGGGCTATGATTTACTGGTAACAAACTTTAAGAAACTTAGCAAGACCTGTTGGTCCAGGTTCTTCTTGGCATCTCTGTGTCTTCAAGGAGAGGAATGTTTCTTCTCCCAGGCATTAGAAAATATACCTAGTAGATAACAGTTTTATGATCTAGTTCAGGGAAAGCTGAGATAAGTTTTATAGCTAGCATCAGGGACAAGTGCCAGGTGGATGGTGAGAGTGACCTTCCTACTTCTGTCATTTTCTCAAATGCCAAGAGGGCGTTCTCAAATTTCCCAAATGCCATATTTGAGATAGTTTGTCCTGAATTCCAATATCCCACACTCAGTGCACAGCACCTTGTTAGGCACCACATTTAACACTCGGTGACACTGTTGACGTAGAAGAAAAACTTCAGAAGGAAATATGAGTTGCCATTGGGTTTTCTATTCTGCTTCAGTCAAATCTCAGACAATCAAGGGAGTGATTTTCCTTTCTTAATGAATCTTGGAACATGTAGATAAATGCAAGAATGTGCAACTATGTATGTACACAGTAAACGTTTTACAGTTGTCAAATTTTATAGAACCATAAGATTATAAAAATAAGATCAAAAGAACCATTTGTAAAAATAAATTTAAAAGCACATCTCAACACCAGAATGATTCATAAAGTGAATCCACTTGTTTTATCTCGTACCTCACAAAAGCAGAGCTAACATTGGCAAGAATTAAACATCTACTTTATTTATAAGATGTGTAACATTTATAGATCATTTACTTTCTGTCAGGAAATATGTAAAGTGTGCAATACATATCTATCCATTCTATCCCTCATAATCATTCTATTAGGTAGGTATTTATGTCCAGCTTTCAAGAAAAATAGGGTGGGAGGAGAGAGAAGTGGGAGAGAGAGAAAATTTTCTTCTATACCATCCCCAAATGTAGAGACTAACTGCCCTACATGAGGCAAAATTGAAATTTGAACTTGGGGCCGGCGCTGTAGCATAGTGGGTAAATCCTGCAGTGCCAGCATCCCATATGGGCACCGATTTGTGTCCAGGCTGCTCCACTTCCAATACAGCTCTTTGCTACGGACTGAGAAAGCACTGGAAGATAGCCAAAGTCCTTGGGCCCCTGCACCTCTGTGTGAAAACTGGAAGAAGTGCCTGGCTCCTGGATTTGGATTGGCACAGTTTGGGCCCTTGTGGATAACCGGGGAGTGCACCAGCGGATGGAAGACCTCTCTCTGCCTCTCCTTCTCTCTCTGTGTAACTCTTTCAAGTAAATGAACAACTTTTTTTAAAAAAAAAGAAATTTGAACTCATGACTTTAATCATTAAATTAATAATATTTGCATCAGTTAGAAGTAGGAGGTGGTCAGTTTTCATTAGTTGCACTTAGGTAAATAAAGGCTAAGATGATATGCCATATTTTTAAAAACATTTTGCACATCGACGTAAGTGCAGTTGAAGCAGGTCAATCAAAATTCCTTATATATTTTTCCTGTGTACCACTGCTTATTAATTATGGTTAACTTCCAACATGAATAATTCTTTCAAGCAGATTTTGTAGATATGATCAAGATGAAACAGAATCACTGCTTTAAAATTGGCATGTTACTGAAAAACTTTATGCTCTGATTTTAATCATCCAATTTAATAACTGCCATTATCTGTTTTTTAAGGTTTATTTATTTTAGATTTGAAAGGCAGAATTAGAGAGTGAGGGAGAGGGATCAATTTTCCATCAGCTGGCTCACTCTCTAAATGGCTACAATTGTTAGGGCTAAGCCAGGCTGGAGCCAGGAGCCAGGAGCTTCTTCCTGAACTCCTACTGTGTAACAGAGACCCAAGCACTGGGACTATCTTCTGCTGCTTTCTAAGGAACATTAGTAGGGAGCTGGACTGGAAGTGGGCAGCCTGGGCTCCAACCAGCTCCTATATGAGATGCCAGCACTGTAGGTTCTATACCACAGCATTGGCCACATTTCCTATTTGTAGTCTAATCTAGAGGTTGCTATATTCCAAAAAAAAAAAAACATTAAATACTATCCTTTACAGAATAAAAAGTCACCACTGCTAGGAAAAATGTTACTTGCAAATCCAATCACAGTGGGATAGTGGTCTTTCCTCCCCCCAACATTAATAAAAGAATACTAGAATTCCATAAAATGGTGAATTTAGAGAGACATTTGGAAAAATACAAAAGGCAAGCTATTGTCTAATATTTTATAAAAATTCAGTATTTTAGGTTAATGTTATCAGTTTTACTAAAATCTGTGTTTACTAAATCTGATTGCGATTTTTGACAGAATGCTTTCACTTGTACCCTCTATTGCGACATCTGCTGGCAGTATTTGGTATTACTATGCTCCATAATTCACCCTTATCTCCCTTTTCCAACTGTTCAATACTTTTTCAGATCAAACCAATTTAATTCAACTGAAGGAACTCAATGAGTATATAAGTGAAAAAAGTGGTATTGTAATATGAGACCCAATCACAGAAGAGGAAAATTTAGTGCTCCAGAGACCGAGGAATTATTCATATAGCATATTGTGCATATATTTCATTTCTTTGCTTTGGTAGTAAAAGAGATATAATCCTTTACTTTTTTCTTGAAAACTAAGCTCACTCCAGGTAGTGTGATGGATGGTAATACTTGCTATTGACAATTGTCAACCAATCTCCCTAGTGACACTGTGCTACTCAGATATTCTCTACAATTTGATGGTTACATGATAAAACTATACATGAAACTGTGAAAGAGTAGAAAATTAATTCACATTAAAAATGAATGAACCATGCCTATATCTCCACACACTCTACAGTTATCATGCAGAATGCATGAACAAACTTTTTATATCACTGAGAATCCATTTATCCACAGTCCCATCAGTCAAATTCAGATACTTTTTGCCAGCTCCAGGATTTATAGGCTGGATCTGGATTTTGAAATTGCTTTGTATTTCCATTTAACAGCCAGGGCAGCAGCATGTTGAAATTTTGCCTTCGTCTCCTTGGAGCCTATTTATAAAGCTAATTTGTCTCCCTGCACTTTTTTTTTTTTTAATCTTTCAAATGCCAGTTCAAGGCTTCTAAACCAGTAAACCCAAACCCGTTTCTTTAACTCAAGCAAAATACTGTCAGACAACGACCATTGCAGGACAAGGATGATTCAGACGATATAGTCCTCCCAGGCAGGATACAAACCATCTTGCCTTCTGGCCAGAGATGGATTCACTGTCCCCTGCTGCAGACACGCAGGCAAACACACAGCGCACTGAGAAGTATACGTTTACTGTACTGCAAGCCGGCCGCCTTGAAGAAACTGTAGCTAACCACCTTATTAGTATTCTTGCCTCCACTGTGTCTCACTTGCAGCATCAGAGGGCTGAGCAAAATGCAGTAGAACAGGGACAGACACGGCTCTGGCAATCATCTCAATGCAGGCTGCCGAATGTTGGGGGTGGGGGGTGCAGCACATCAAGATTAATAACCTTGCCATAATCCGGGGCGCCCTGCAAGCAGACACCTCTGTTGACTGACCCGCTCCTGGCTCGCTGCGTCTGCCGGGGGAGGGGACAGGGATTCGGAATCTACCTTGTCCTGCTCTCCCCCAAACTCCCCCCTCCTGATTTTGGATGTTCTTTTGATCCTTCACAGATCTGGGAAGGTAACAGTGAGCCGTACCATCTGCAGCACGCAGCAGCTCTTGGAGGTTACTACTGACAGTTTTCATTACACTGGTTTGTGTGTTTGTGTGTGTATGTGTGTGTGTGTGTGTGTGTGAGAGAGAGAGAGGATGCCTGCTTCCGCGTGAAAGATAATGTGTGAGTGTGTCCGTGTGTGTGTGTGTTTGTGTGACAACCACAGCAGGTATATCGTACAGTAGGAGATTTCAACAGCGTGAAAATATTTGTGGGGCACTTGGGCTCACAGTGTGCAGCCCCCCGCCTTCCACCACCCTCTTCCTTCCCCACTCCCCCCTTCTCCTTTTGCCTTTGATGAGTTTTTGGCTTACTTTTTGGCGGAGTCTCTTGGACACGTTTTTGCTAGTGCTGGAAGATCAGATAAATGGAAGCGTTGGAAACTGGTTATTTTTCTCCTATGTGACTTTAAAAAAATAAAGAAGAAAAGAAAATAGAGTAGCGCACGACCAGCTAGAGGATTTTAAATTTTCCTTGCTGAACTTTCGGGATCTGTGTGGAAGGTAAGTCACAGGACTACTTAGACTCTAGTCCTTGTTTTCTTGAGATGTTTGTGCTTTCCTGTTTGTTTTTGGAGATCCGTATGCAGTTTATAAGCACGTTTCTTGAGATTGTGATACTCTTAAGCACTCAGTGTGTGGCATTTGGGGGCTATTTTCATGCCAATGAGATTATTTCCATCTGTATAACCACCCCACAATTCCTCTTGCCATATTTGTATCTCTCCTATTTATCTAACATTTTAACAGTGAATTCTGAATACATGAGATCCACAAAAATTATTCAGCTTTCTCCCTTCTTGAAATACTCTCTAAATTTGAGAGAAAAATCAATCAGAAAAGCTACTGGTAGAGGCTCTGTGTTAGAGGTAAGAGTGGCTGCTCTGAGACTGGGGATAGGGAGTGGGGGTGAAATCGGGACTTTTATGATAACTCAATAGCAGACTTTTCACTGGCCCCCACCCCAGCTCCCTTTTTATTTCTTGTATAGTTATATATGCTCTGGGGGGGGGTAGCTTATGTGTGGAATACAGAAAAGCTACTTCAACAGCTCTTAATTGGAGCAAATGAGAACAAAGTGGAAATTGTTTAGTATTTTGAACCTCTCAATTTTGCACTGATTTCTCTTGCTGTTGCATCTAATTAACCTTTCTGAATGCGGTGTCCCCTGATTAAGACTACTGTCTGTCATTTTGGAACATCCTCTTACCCTACTAGTAGTATCCAGAGAAAGGAGTATGGTTGCAAATTGCTCCTAATTGTCTATTCCTAGCTGTAAAAATAAGCCGAATCAGGAATTCAGGTGACTTTAGTCAACATCTTGCCTAACTCGGTCTCTCAGATGTTTTCTGGTGATAAGCTGTGCCTTCATTGTTTTTCTCCTTGTTTCTTCAAAGTGAAATGCTGACAATATTTCACCTGTTTCAATCCTGGGTTTTTTTTTTAATTAAAGCAAAATACTACTGTACTGTGGCAGCATCTGCATTCCTATATCTGTATTTTTATCTCTGCATTGACATCACTTAGCTTCTCCCAAAAAGTGAGAATAAGTTGTAAATAGATTTCTAAAATGCCCAGACCTTGAATGGAAGCAATAGTACCTTACTCTTTCTGAGTCAATGCATATGGATGTTTATCCTACAAGGAATGGTGACATTTCATGGAATGAAAGTCTGTTACTGTGAACATACTCATGGAAGAGATGACAGGTATGTTATCCAGGTATGGGAGAGCATGCCAAGGTGATTCTCTCCGTGTTGATGTCTACATATACACACAGAAAAGGTGCAAATTGTAAGAGATTTATTCAGAGATGATTGGCTAGGTCAGAGATTTATGCAAGCATTCAAAATGAGAGATGTCAGACATCATGCTCAAACTATTGATAGTGTTTCTTTTTTTTTTTAAGAGGGAATTACCCAAAGGGGAAAAATAACTTAAGGATGAGACTATACTCTGTTATTAGCATGGGCTATCATTCCTTTTACCTGTTAATTCTGCATAATGATGTTGAAAAGCAGTTAAAAGAGGGCAATTGTTAAAAGATGCCACCTTGACCCCCCATGTGCCTTGTATCTGACATTCCATACAGTGCTCCTGGTTAAAAAAATACTAGAGGAAAAGTCACTCCTGTCAGTATAATTTATGAGAAGCATTTCTTGCCAACTATTTCTGATCAGGCTATTTCATCTGATATCCATAGGTTCTGGTTATATTTCCTTTATCAAAAAAGGGGCCTTTAAAATGTTCATTTTTAAATGGCTTGAACATAGGAGGAACCCCAAATAAAATTTCTTTTTATTTATGAAGAAAACCCAGATTTGTGCAATGTGAAGAGTAGGGTAATTTACAGGTGATAAATATGAAGTTCACTGTTCTAAGAGAAGAACCCTAAGGCTCCAATGGTAATGGAGCATGCCAGTGTGCTGTGGACATTCTCTACCCTGTGGAGTTGTTGCCTTCCCTCAGGCTGGTTAGCTCTTCAAGAACCTGCAGATCTTCATAACTAGTTCCAGGTAGAAAGAGCAGCATCTTAGTTCATCTATTTTGTGTGAGAACCTTTCTGCATAAAGAGAAGTTATTTGAAAACACTTCATTGGAAGTTTGGAAATTAGTACCACTCTCCGTTGAGGCTATTTGATTTTGACTTGTCCTCTCCCCCATCGCCATTCTCAGTCCGTATATTTAAATTAGTGGTGTTGGTTAAAAAAAATGAATCACATAGATTATCTCCCCTAAAAGATAATATCTTGGTTCTGTGTATTTGGCATTCAGTAATTGTAAGGAGTGAATCTTCTAGCAATAGCAACACTTTCATTATCACTTATTCTGGGCTAATAATAGAACTGGGGTACATGCCAACTCAGGATTTTCTGATTACAGCTCATGGGATGTGCAGAGCCTCTCTTCATCTCAAGGGTTCCTGATGGGGTTTTTGCAACTGCAACTTTGCATCTTTATTTTCAGCTCAGGTCAGAGCAATGGTAAACAGCTTTTGATCAGAACTGGCTCCAGATCCATGGCCTTCTTTTGTCTTTTTGAGCTTTGTTTTCTGGTAAAGAGTGTTTTGAGGTTTGAGAGTTGGTTCTCTTGCTTAGTGAATTCAGGAAAGAAAGCCAGAAGGAGTGATGGGGAGCTCCTCATTTCAGTTGGGGGTCACTTGTCGAGGCTGCCAAAGAAGAGGGTGAAGTTCCATAGAAGAAATATATGCAGGGTTGCATTTCTAAAGGAATGAATTGGCAAAGGGTCACTCTGTGTTTATTGGGGAGAATAAAGGAAATTCCAATTCCTTCTCTCTTTAGTTCCAGTTGGTTGGCAGGCCTTTCTCTGGGTCTTTGCTCAATCAGCCAACCAGGCCCAATATTCTCCAGTGTGTTTCTGTGTTTTTAAGACCCAGGGCACTTAACACATGAATGGCTCTTTCCTTCTGTAACAAATGGGGCTGACAGCTGGAAAGTTAGATACTGAGAACATTTAAGGAAGCCAGGAAGATCCCCTGGTAAGATCAGGATCAGAATAAAGCTCTTGTAGCTCTGGCCCCAGAGGTGAGTGAGGACCAGGTGGACTGAACTGAAAGTCTTGATTGCTGAGTCATGATAACAGCCCCACAACTGGCTAAACTGATGCTGGTGTTGGGGCTATTGTGCCTAAGTAAAGAGCCACATCCTACAAAGAAACTTCAGAGTCTTGGGTTGTAGGGGATTAACTTTCCAATGACAGGTGCTTTTGTGTGTTCTTGCTGTTGCTCTCTGTCACTTAAAGACAATGTCTCAGGGTCTCCCAATAAATTACAAAAGAAAAGATGGATTAATTGATGTCTATGCAAATAGGCCAAGGGCTTTGCAATAGACTAAATCAACTCACTCAATTATCTTCATGGTCATTTGGGACCACTCAGCAGTCACAGTTAAGATGGGGGAGTAGTGCAGGCTACAGTCAAGAGAAGAAAAACTCCGGATGGAGAATCAGAAGATGTCAGTTAAGCTTTGCTCAGGCTGCTTAATGGTCAGCAAATCACACAAGGTCTTTGAATCTTGGTTTCCTCCTTTATAAATAGGAAATAAGCATTCTAATCTCATTTTAATATTGTCATGAGGATTATGAAGAAATATTATGAAATAAAATGATCTATAATTATACAGTGCTGTAGAAACATAAGGAATAGAGTAGGAATGACATCATACATGATTCAAGACACTATAAAATGATTCCTCCAAAATGATTTCAAATTAAATTGATTTAACAGAACTGGCATTTTCATCACCATTGGTACGCACTATTTGCATTGCTAAAATTTGACTATTCTCCTGAATGTGTTTATTATTATTCTCCTTATTAATTTATTAGTACATTCTTAGTTATCTCTGTGTGTGTGTGTGTGTGTACATGCCATTGAGCAAGCATATATTGGCAAGTAATTGGCCAGTCCATAGGTGGTATAATTTCAGATTCATACACACATAATATGGCACTGGATATCCAAAAAAGACAAAAATGTTGGCCTCTGTTATCTTTTTCCATGAAAATTTCCAGACCACTACTGAGTTTGTAGGCCTACAAAAGGAAACGACAAAACTCTGATCCATAATGAAGGTGTTGATTAGAATTTGAGTTAAACACAGACATTATATAAAAAAGATAAATATAACAATAGCACAAGTCATAATGATTGTCACACTGAGTTTCATTTGGGAGTAAAATAGATTGTGATTAAAAGTCTGAGTTGGAGAGCATGACAACAAGAGAATATAGCAGTGAGTGATGGCTTTGTAGTTGGACAGCCTTGAGATCAGATATGTAATATTTTGGAGCCTAAATTATCTAATCCATAAGATAGGCATAGTTAGTTATAAGGGCTTTTGTGATGAGTAAAAGAATGATCTTATATAATACACTTGGTAAAACCTTTGATGCCAAATTGGAGCTGTGGCAATAATTCCCATATATACTCTTACTCCTCTTCATATAGTTTAAAAATGAGGAAGACCACTCTAATCAAGTATATTTATCTCCTTACGCAGGTGGGCAAATGCCCCAAATGCTATATGAAAACTAAATAAAACTAAATAGAGAAATCTGTTTCTGAATGCTTTATTTCTATAACTTAGCTCATTTTATGTATTGTGGTTTCCTCTGCCCCTATCTTAGAACAGTAGTCAAAGCACACTTTCCAGATGTCACCTCACTTATGTTCACGACTTTCAAAATGATACTGAATGTAAGTAATGAGAATCATGTGCACCCATCCATATGCAGTCACAAAAACAATTCATATGTCAGCAAGTGGTGCTAACACTGCTCTTTATCTAACATCTCATTTTTGTTCACAGTCAGTGAGAGGATGCGTATTTATTAAACACCTACCAGGTACAGACACAACAGTCCTTGCTGTGGGAGGCATACAAGGACTCTCTGCTCATGTCTCTTTGCCGCAGTTTCTGCATTTGGACAGGGCATGCTGCAGTCTTCAAGTCTGTCCCTTATAATTTTGACTTGATAGTTAAACAGAATTAATAGTCTTCTGCCAGACTCTGACCCATGGAAGGCTGTGTCACCATGTATGACCTTTATTTAGTTCAAGAACATATTGCAAAAGATGTAAAAAGCCTTGTTCCTATTAATGTAGCTGAGCTGAGCTGTCAGTGATGAGTCCAGTCCTGCTTTGCTAACTCTGCACGGCTGGTACCACTTGACCCAGGTATTTCTGTTCTGCAAAGTCAGCCTTTCCCTGTGCATGAAGGGAGTAGGGTTTTGTCCTTCAGATAGTAGGTTCTTTCTATCCTTATAATGAATGGATGCATTCTATTTTATGGCTAGCTGGGAAGGAAGGAAGATCTGTGCTCTTTGCTTTTTAAAGTTCCATTCCATAAAAACCAATTCTAAGAGAGTAGAAAAGGAAAGAAGGAAGTGAAGTGGTTACAATAGCAAACCCCAGTTCATGGGTCTTTACGACAATCTCAAGCATTGGAATTTGGGCTTGGAGCTGTGCTTTGTGCTAAGGAAGTTGCTTATGTAATGTACAGCAGTTGTATTGATAACGTACATCAAGGTGACTTAATATTATAATTTGTTACCTCATATAGTCAACAAATGTATTATATGTGCCAGGAATTGTGCTAGATAGGTTAGATTATGTATGAATACACTTTACAAAAATTATCAACAAATTAACCGTATCATCCCCATATTACTGATAAAGCAAAAAAAGGATTTATTTTGTTTTCAAAAATTCTGACTCACTGAAAATCTCATGTTTCTTGTCATACACTATGATTTCTTTCATGTTTAAGTTATAAACCTTATATTTCTTCCCATGGTCCCCTGAATATAGATAGTCTTGAGCAAAATCAAATAATCTTGTTCCTATTACAGAACCCATTCTATCAGTGAAAATATGTGGATAGTGTCCCCAAGGGGTAACTGAAGGGTCTGTTCCAGAAGCAGTGGACCCCTGATGCAGTACAGCATCATCAACCCATTTCTGTGATCTTTTGATGGAGTCATAGATTGAGGCAGATCTCTATTTAAATGTGATGTTTATCTAAATTTGATTGGAATGTTTGATGCCATGTTAGCTATTGTACCGTGATTGCAGGGTTCAAAAAAAGTGAAGTGAAAGCCTTCTTTGTAAAACTAAATAGTGAGTGGCATGAAGAGAGCATTTGTAGAATGTGTGGCATGAATCCTATCTTTCAGTGTTTATATATGCATTAGTTATGTAACTTTGGGCAGATGATTTTTATGCTGTGAACTCTCTATCTTACTTTGTAAAAAGATTTAAAAAAACAATAATTTAATAGCACCTAGAACAGAGATTAGGATGTAGCTGGTGCTCAGTATCCTGTTACAAAAATAATTCTATGTATTTAGTTAACAATTATTAGGAGTAGTGGTAATTATGAAATATCATATCAATCTCAGTATGCACAAATGTGTTTGTATGACACAGTGTTACAGATTATAAAAAAGTGTTGTATTACTTGGTTAAACATAAAACAGATAGCCTTGTCTGTCTGGCTACACAACTATGAAAGAGGCAAGAAAATTATCTTCCAGTAATATTGATGTCAGTGAAGAAAGTGTTTATGAAAAATGAATGGTTTGGTGTAGAGCACACAACCAAACTAGAGAAAGAAAGAGATCCAAGTTAGAACTGCATGTGAAGGAATTCTTCCTAAAGTCAGATCTTAAAATATGAGCTAAGGAATGCAATCCATTGCTTGACTTGAAATGGGAGAAAAGGTTACATTTTGAAGCTGTCATGATAAAGAGAAGAGGTAGTAATATTCCTTTGATTTAATACTGTCAAAGAAAACAAAGTTTTAACCTTATCATTTCTCCCAAATTCTCTAGCTTTTTATACATTAAAGAGATATCCAATTATATGTGTTTTTAATTTATTTATTTTTATTTATCTGAAAAACCAAGGAGGGGAGAGAGAGAGAGAGAGAGAGAGAGAGAGAGAGAGAGATCTCATCTCTCTTGGTTTACTCTCTGAATGTCTACAACAGCCACAGCTAGAACAGTCTATAAGCAGGAGATGGGAACTCAATCCAAGTGGTGGCAGGGACCCATGATTCTGTTTGAATCATCATCTGCTGCCTCCTAGCGTCTTCCTCATCAGAAGTGCAGCCAGGACTTGAACTCAGGTGCTCTGATTTAGGAGGCAAACATTCCAAGCAGTCATAACCACTGCGCCAAACACCTGCCTCCCAAATAAGTCTTTATCTATTGTTGGTATTCAAACACAAACACACGCACGCACGCATGCATGCACTAGAGGACTTCAAAAAGTCTATGGAAAATAAGTATTATGAAAAAGTTAAAAAGCAGGGATTTTAAACTTTTTACAGTAAAATTAACTTATCCTTATCAAAAGATAATACAGACACCCCTCATGTATGTGTGGGTGTGTTTGAGAGGTTGTATAAATTGAGTAAACAAATTAGCTTTTTTTAAACTTTAATAAATATAAATTTATAAAGTACAGCTTTTGGATTACAGTGGCTTCCCCACCCCCATAACTTCCCTCCCACACTCAACCCTACCATCTCCCATTCCCTCTCCCATTCCATTTACATCGATTCATTTTCAATTATCTTTATATACAGAAGATCAATTTAGTATATATTAAGTAAAGATTTCAACAGTTTGCACCCACACAGAAACCCAAAGTGTATAGTACTGTTTGAGTACTACTTATAGCATTAATTCACATTGTACAACACATTATTTATTTATTTGAGAGGCAGAGTTAGAGACAAAGAAAGGTCTTCCATTTGTTGATTCACTTCCCAAATGGCTGTAATAGATGGAGCTGGGCTGGTCTGAAGCCAGGAGCCAGGAGCTTCCTCTAGGCCTCCCACTTGTGTGCAGGGGCATAAGCACTTGGGCCATTTTCCACTGCTTCCCAGGCCATTAACAGGGAGCTGGATCTGAAGTGGAGCAGCTGGGATCTGAACAGGCACTTATGTGGGATGCTGGTGCTGCAGGTAGAGGCTTAATCTACTATGCCACAGCACTGGCCCCAACAAATTGACATTTTAAAATTTCATGGTAAAGAAATCAGAGATCAGGGATATGAATCCCTTGTGCAAGTCCTTGGAATTCATATATTCATACTTGCAATTGATGCTATCTCCTTTATCCCCTTTCTGCTCTCTGATTTATTGTATCTTTTTGATATAATTCTCTTGGATGTGTTTTGACACTTCAAGTTTGATATTTATCTCTTCCATCACTATGGGCCTTACCATAGTGTTTTAGACAAGCTTTTGCTAAATGAAATTCTGTTCCTCTTATCTGGTGTATGTGTGTGTGTGTGTGTATGTGTGTGTATCTGCTAATGCCATCTACTTGAAGAGGCAACAGATATGTTGGTTTGGTTTGGTTTTAACTTTGACTTTGTTTAAGAGAGAGAGAGAGAGAGAGAGAGAGAGAGAGAGAGAGAGAGAGGAAATGAATGAGAGAATAAGCTCTCACATACTGATTTACTTCACAAATGCCTGCAATGGTCAGAGCTGGGAAAAGGTCAAAGCTGGAAGCCAGGCACCTAATCCAGATCTCTCACATGGGTGGCAGGGACCCAATGACTAGAGCCATTGATGTTGCTCCCTAGGGTCTGCATTGTCAAAAGTTGGATTTAGGAGCAGGAACTGGAAACCAACCCAGGTAGTCTGCTCTGCAATGCAGGCATTTTAACCACTAGGTTAAATATCTTCTATATCAACAAAGACTTTTGTAGAATAGGAAGAAACTATTCAGTTAGACCAATCTTTTTTCATGGCTTCTACTTTCTGTGAAGCCAATACAGAGTCACTTGCTAGACTTCCATTTGGAATAACCCCTTGTCCCTTTCCTCTGATCAGAGAAGAGATAAGAGATTCAGACACTGAAAAGGAGCTAATTTCCTGTCCTGTCTCAGCATTGGTAAAGTTCTAGAAAGTCTTGCCCTCCCCCATATCTATTCTGCTTACCTGTACCCCCTCCTCCAACAGTTATTAATTTGAGTGTCCAGAATCTAAAGAAACCCTCTCTGCTCCTGTTATCTTTGCCCCTGCCTCTCTTATCAAGTGGTAGCCACAGAGGATGCAACAGCTCCTGTCTTGGCATTTCCATACTGTTGTCTCTCCTGCGGGGCTGCTAGGACTTCTTGGTTTCCTGCTTTCTTCTCTCAGGATTTCTGTACTTTCAGTCTCATAATTTTGCTTCAACTTTTCTTTTTTATGACATTTTTGAATCCCTTTAAATACGTATTATTTTCTCTAGTCTTAGTTCTACACAATCAACACAGTTTTCAGCAACCTGGGGTTTCAGAATAGAGGCGTTGCTTTTGCTAGTTCTTGTGATATTAGCTACTCCCCAGTCTTCTTACCAGAAATGAGAGCAGACACTACCTTTCTGTAATAAAATTCTGGTCTCACAATCATCAAACTCTAATTACATATGAGTATTTTTTAGCTATCTTACTTCCATGTAATTAAATGTAAGTGTCTTTTTAATATAAATTTTTATTTATATAAAGTGAGCAAATTTCATGTATTTCATATATACAGATTTAAAAGAATAATGATGCTTCCCATTCTATCCTCTCTCCCACCCACATTCCCACCCTCCCTCTTATAAAAGGACAATACTCTCACCTGCCAAATCAGAATCATCAATCTGCATCTATATAGTCATTACAAATATTTGATTCCTCTCTGTAAAATATGTGAAGTAGATGCATAATTTCAAAAGATGGAAACGTTTGTGCTCATGGAGGTTAAATAAATATCTATGATCATATAGCAAATGTCTAGATAAGTCAGATACTTACATTTGCAAAAATTATGAAATCCATCTTCTAAGTCATCTTACAAAATGTAATACCTTTTCACAAGGGATTACATGGGTATCTTCTTTGGATACATAAGAAAAGGCTTTGTAAACTAAAAGCTTTTTGCAAATGTTAATTGTTGTTATGTTTTATCCTAAAATTATTTATGTGTGACACTGCATATATTCATGTAGCCCCGTATAACAAATAGCTGATTAAGGCACAATCATTTCTCAATTTTAGGATATAAGTATTGTGGATGCATATGAAATAAAGCTCAAAAAACAGATGTGCACAGCAGCCTGATCTGTGTGTTTGGTTAAATACAGTAGAACCTGACTAAATTACTCTAATGAGTTGGAGACCCATTACAAATTATCACATTTGCCCAATTAGTGAAGGGGCAGCCTAGAGAAAAAGACTATTAAGCAAGCTAAGCTAATAAAAACAGAAGACAAACTCTCAAGGAAACCTAAAGGATGTTAACAATATATCGCACACTCACTTATGTGTGCATATATGCACACTCACCCATCTGTGGTAGCTGAAATTGCTAACGTTATCATGAAATACACAAGTATTTGTACACATGTTCATATGGATTGCTGATAAGATTTCTCACAGGAGGAAGAAATGAACAGAGGCTGTGATTCTAAGCAAGCTATTTTATGCTTCTAGTAATCAGAATGTTGTGTGAGTGTTGACACACTGTTGTGTAACAGATTGTGCTGCTACATTACTTATATTTTATTTGCTTTGAGGGTTGTACCACCATCATGAACACACAAACTGGTATTATCACATCACAGTCTTTACAGATGCAGTATTTTCCCTTACTAAATTGTTTGTAGAAGTTGTTCTTCACTTATTCTCAGGAGGCAAGATACTTGCTTCTCAGATTGTTCCAGTAGAATTTGGGGACAAAAGTAAAAATGAGATTATATGCTAACTTCCTGGCTTTCTGAAATATCAACCTTTTAGGATTCAGAGAACCATGTACTCTTCAAATCATAAGGTATAAATTATGTTTCATGGAGTTTTAATAGATTCAAAATGGTGCTTAGTCAAATGTATCATTTGAAACTGGGTAATTGTTTTATACATTTCTTTTAAAAAGCTTTTTAAAAGTTTAATTTCATTTTATTTGGAACGTAGAAAGAGGCACAATGAGAGATCATCTATCACCTGATTCACTCTCCAAATGGCCCAGCAGCCAAGGTGGAACAGACTGAAGCCAAGGAAACTGTAATCTCCCACATGCTTGGCAATGACACACTTGCTTGAGCCATCATTTTCTGCCATACGGCACGTGCATTGGCAGGAAGCTGGATGAGAAGTAGAGTAGCCAGGAAGTGGAGTAGCTGGGACTCTAAACAATTACTTCAATCTGGGATACAGGTGTCCCAAGAGGAGACTTAACCACTGAGCCAAAAGCACATCATTTCATTTAATTTATTTCCAATTGGTTTTGGATATTTACTCTATGCTGGCAAAGGAGATGTACAAATATGAATAAAACTGTTATTAGGTCTAGTTTACAAGTGAAGACACTAAGACACAGAGAGCTCAAGTCAATGGAAATACAGCTAATTATTGTCAGAGCTAGGATTTGAGAAGACACAGGTCCTGTTTACAAGGAGCTTACCCTTCACTGGATGTATGGTCACATTCACAGCATATTTTAAACTTAAAGTATGCCTTCCAAGACTAGATCTACTTTATAATTGACATGATGGACTTCTCTGTTTGCTTTCTTTTCTATTGCTCCTGGATAATGGGTTGTGATAAGAAGTTCAATGTGATGTCATTTTCCCTGTAGTTTTGTGGCTTTTTAATTCCTTTTCAGATTACTTTGCTCCTAAGAATTTTATTTACTATTTAAAAGGTCTTTTGGTGCATTCAGTCTGGCAAACATATAAATGTCGTTTGCTTAATAAGAAAATCACCTCTGTGTTACCTTCCATCTCAGCTCTTTATTGAACTCTTTTTACAATTTGTATTATTATATTTCAGTTATCTTGTATTGGCATGTCTACATCATTAGAAAGTAAAAAATATGAGACCCCTCTGCTTTTGTATCTAGTGTCTACTAAGTGCCTGAAATATGATAGATTACTTTATGCTTAACAAGCAATTTATGGTGGTATGAAAACCAAACCATAATATGAATTTAAACAACAAGTACATTGCCTGCTACCTATTATGTGTGAGAACTCGATCTATTTCTTCATCTAGCATACCTTTTGTGAACTCTAAGACAGGAACTGTATTATAATTATCATTTATACCCAGATCAAACATACTCCTTGGCACAAAGGAGTAGTTACATTTTGTCATGTTTCATAACAAGAACAAATGATGGAATGAAAAACGGAAGTGACAAATAAGGAGGCATTGGAATGGGGCAAAAGACCTTCTAGCACAAGGGTTAGAAGTGTCAACGAAGTCCTGGAGGTGAGATTACAAACATATTGCAGACACTGTGAAGATGTAAACTGTATCTATCTTTTTTTTTAGTCCCTAAACCCTCATTGAATCCCCTGTAGAGAGAAAACAGTATCTGAACTCTCTCTCTCTCTCTCTCTCTCTCTCTTTCTCTGTGTGTGTGTGTGTGTGTATGTGTGTGTGTGTATGTGTGTGTGTGTGTGTGATAATGAGGGAAAAAGAGAAACAGGGAACAATTATATGGTTGGAAAGGCAGCATGAACAAGTTTGGAGATAATAAAGGAAAAGGTAAATGGGAGCATGATTTAAGAGCCCTAGACTGTACAACTAGGTTTAGTTTTATCTTGCCTACAGTGGTTAGCCTGTGAGCATTCAGAATATATTTGCAGAGGTAACTTAACTCAGGATGCTAGAGTTGGGTGTACCTATCAGGTCCCTAATGTCCTCCATTTCTGGAAGCCCAGATAACACCTGTGTTAACTATAATGCTCTCTGTAGCAGTAGGATTTTTGCAGTAGAAAGACTGAAAATGTGTGAATACTTTAGGTCAAAATTGGAGGGTAAGCTAAATGGTTTGCAGGTGGCCAAGTTCTTTTCACCTGTTTGTTTATCAGATTTGGGTATTTTTCATTTTTATTACATTTATTAAATTGAAATCAATTGTAGAGGAAGTATTGGTGATTGTTTCTCCTCCCTTCATGAATGCTGCACATTGCAGCCTCATTTAAGAGTAGTACAGTTGCTAGTTTTAGGTATTCTTAAAGGACACACAGTTTTTCATTCAGCTTATGAGACACATTGCTATAGGTCATTTGGAGCTATGCTGTGATCTTCAAGGAAAAATGGTTTGCAAAAGTGGGATGTAACCTGAATTCAACTGGCTTTGCCTCAAATGTAGAAGTGGAATTTTGTAAAATACACTGTTTGTGATGATTGTGAAGGTTTTTACACATCCGGCAGCTTTAGGAGCTGGTACCTCATTTCTGTAAAAGCTCCTTTCACAATCATTATTGCCATTAGGGAACTTTGAATTTGTTTATTCAAGCAGATCTCCATGGATAAATCTACCCCTTCATAAACAAAAACTGATAATACGAAATTGAGATTAGTTGCATGAGAACCAAAAATGGCAAGACTGCATGTCTTGTCTAGGAAGGTGGTGGCTGCTTAAAAAGGTGAGTAGCACCACCATAGATCTGCTTCAGATTGTTTTTTCACCTGTAGAAGCAGAAACTAGTATCTGGCATGGATTCTCAGGAGCTCAAACAAAGCTTTGGGTCTCTCTTGTCCGTGACATTAGTTTTCTTTCTTGATCCTCCTTTGTCATGCCAGAAACTCCAGTTTTATCCCAAATGCCCACTGAAACAACAGGAAAATTATGAAGACTAAATGAATTACAAAAATACTGGGAGAGAAAACATGGTCCTGCCATGTTGCACTTCTTTAAAAGGGAGAATTTCACAATACAGAATTGCCATGAAATATTTTAAATACATTTAAAAAACAAAAATGAATTACCATGTATTCAGAGAAAAAGCTGTCCCTATATTTTATTCTGTTGAAAACATTTCATGCTATTTTCTTAATATTTTAAGAATTCAAGAAGTTATATATTATGTAACCTTATTTAATGTTATCTAACTTAGTGTTTTTCAAACCTATCTGGCTATGGAGCACTATTTTTTTTTAACTTTTATTTAGGATATACATTTCCAAGGTACGACTTATGGATTACAATGGCTTTCCCCCCATATTTTCCCTCTCTCCCCTCAACCCTCCCCCCTTGCCCGCTCCCTCCACCCTTTTGTTCACATCCAGATTCATTTTCAATTCTCTTTGTATACATGTGATCAATTTAGCATGTGTTAAGAAATGAATTCGTCCCTTTGCCCTCATATAGTAACACACTCTTTTTACCAAAGGTCTGCTAACTTTTAGTAATTTGCTAGTGCTTTGTGCAACTCATTTGGGGAATGATGACCTACATAATGCTTGTATTATGTATGGAAACGTTTATTGGCAAATACCTATGTGACTCTCATGTGAGCATGTGAGGATAAATACTCTCTTACAGCATTGATTTTGGAGGCACATAAGCTTGAGAACCTATTCATTTTAAATAATGTATATAAATCGCAAACGTAAGTGCCTGATCCTTATCAAATACTTGATAAATATTAACCACCATTAATTCAGTAAATTCACATTGAGAACCTAATATGTTATTCTGCTGTTTTAGATCTACTAGTTCTCTTTAGTAATGGAGTATGAGTCATGCTGGATCTAATAGTTTTTATCAAACCATAGGAGGATTGCACTCATGGAATATTTTATCTACAAATATTCTTTAAAACAGATTAATGCTTTACATAGGAATAGCAGTAGTAGCTCTATAAAATATTAGTGGAATCACATTCTAATATTGTTCTACTATAAATGTTCTCTTGCCCAATCCACGTATAGTTTATAATATCATGTTAGAATTACAGTATTATATTTGGTTATGCATCCCTTTTATTATTTTCAGTGATTGTGATTGCAATAAAGGAACAACATCAATATCCTCTCTAACTGAAAATCCAAGAGCACAGGATGTGTACATTTTGAATTTTTGCAGGAACCTGGAGCCAACCTCTTCTTTGCTGAAGTTGGCTGGGAGGGTTTTCTGGTTTGGAAAAAGCAGGATAATTGTGAAATGCATTCAGATACTGCTCCTTTCCCTAACACCTCAGTCTGAAAGCAAAACAAAACAAAACAAAAAGCAGGCAAGAATAGAAAGAGTATTCTTAGCAGAGCCAGCATGATATGAATGCTGTATTCCCAGCTGCTCTCTGAGCCACAGCTGAGCAGATCTGTAGCCTTCAAGCTGCCATGCATACTCCTCTTATTACTGATGGTAGAAAACTCTTCCATACTTCCCAAGTAGGAAGTCTCACCCTAGCTTACTCCGAGGAGGTAAGTGGAAAATACGAGGACACAGATGGTAGGAATATCCTTAGGCACATCATAATGTAATAGCTCTTCTATCTGCAGAATTTGATGTGCATGGAATCCTTCTCTGTGCATTTTATCAGCTGTGGCTCAAACTATCAGGTGAAGATCATTGTGCAGATATTAAAATGAAGCTTCCAGAAGTAACATAAGTTGATCCAACATTTTGATGATGCCTCATCAAACTCAAAGTCTGAGGCTGTTTCCGATAAGAACAAAGGAGCTAATAAATAGGGTTTTCAAATTTTAATGCTTTTAAGATGTTATTGGGGTCACCATCTTGGCATAGCGGATTAAGGCCCCCACCTGCAATGCCAGCATCCCATGTGAGCAGTGTTAGAAGTCCTTGCTTCAGCTGGAGCCGTGGCACACTAGGCTAATCCTCTGCCTGCGGCACCGGCACCCCGGGTTCTAGTCCCGATTGGGGCGCCAGATTCTGTCCCGGTTGCTGCTCTTCCAGTCCAGCTCTCTCCTGGCTTCGGATCATCGTAGTGTGCTGGCCGTAGAGGCCATTTGGGGGGTGAACCAACATAAGGAAGACCTTTCTCTCTGTCTTTCTCTAACTCTACCTGTCAAAAAAAAAAAATGTCCTTGCTTCTCCACTTCTGACCCAGCTCCTGCTAACGTGCCTAAGAAAGCAGTGTAAGTTGGCCTAAGCGTTCAGGCCCCTGCTTCCATATGGGAGACCTGGAAAAAGCTCCTGGCTCCTGGCTTTGGACTGGCCCACCTCTGGCTGTTGCAGTCACTTGGGGATTAAACCAGAGGATGGAAAATTTCTCTCTCTCTCTCTTTTTCTCTCTCCCCTTCACTCTTTCTCTGTAACTGCATTTCAGATAAGTAAATAAATCTTTTTAAAATTTTATCTGGGAAGTTATTAAATAGACAAATTCCCAGGAGACCCCTGTCCCCTTTCATTCATCCCTTGTAACAAAGGGGATTCTACAAGTTTCAGAAACTTGGGGAAACAAAAGAATGTGAAGGTTTATAAAGTATTATAAGGCAGGATTTTGATGTTTTAACAAATAACTCAGGGATATCCAGTAGGGGCCAGAAAATGCTTATTCCTGGAAGGATTTAAGGTGTTGACTGACACTGCTGCAGACCTATGGACATTTGTTTGAATAACTAATTATAAGTCACTCTTATGGGAGTGACCTAGATCCACACTTTCAGAAAACTATTAAAGATATCTGCCTACTTATAGTAAGTTAAGTAATTGGAATAATACTTGAAAGAAGCATATTAGAAATATAGAATTATGAGTAAGTAGGAAATTACTTTCAGAAAAGAAAGTTACAACTATAGAAGCCCGATTTGGAAGTTAGTTTTCTTCTTTAAAAATCACTGATTTCAATTTAAGCATAGGAAAATTGTATAGAAATAGAGTGGCAAAGTATTTCTAAAATTATTGATTAGAACAGGAGTGAGCATACGATTTAATAGGGAGAATTTTTCTCTGAAAAACAAAGGCTAAAACTTACGCTGTTGGTAAACAAACAATACCAGGGCATAGGTAAATAATTTCATAGACTTTTATATTTCATGTTCTGTCCTCTGAAAGTCTGCATTATTTCCCTATTCATAGATGTTGAGCTCTTATCGAGAAGGACTCCAAGGGTCCCTGGGAAGGAAAGAAAAAACAAAGGAAAGAAAAGGTTCAGGACACAATTTTCCAGGAGCTCTGAGGGAGGAGGAGAAACGTAGACAATGTAACCTTCAGATGGTGTAGAGTCTGCTAAACGGGACCTGACCGAGTACTCTGCACACCTCTGTGCAAAATGGGCTGCTCCAACGTCAGTTCTATGATTGGTTCATGTAGCTATTCTCATTAGCATATTAGTCGACGTCGTCCCATCCGGGAGAACTTCCTGCTTTAGAAACACATGAAGTCTGAGCCAGGCAGTTGAGAGGCACTTCAGGGCAGGCAGGGTAGCCACTACAGGGCAGGCCCTCTTAACTTCCTGAGAGCTTTCCTCCACTTTGCTCACTCCTTTGTTGTCCATGTGCCACATTCTTCCTGGTCGTGAGACAAAATACAGCAGGAAAGAGAAGCAGCAACCCGGAGGATGACAGCACGCCTGGATGGATCAGCAGAGAAGCTGCAGCCCAGAAGGTTACACTCCATGAACCCAGCAGAGGGGAAGCTGTGCCCTGCCAGAGAGGAGAGAGCTGTAACACTGAGCAATGCAGCACTAAGAGCTGTAATATGGCAGCCGTGTTGCGCTTGAAGGATCCCTTGGGAAGAATCTGCCCCTCTCTTGGCGACAAGATGCAGACCCTAGTGACTGGAGCTGCGGACCCCTCTTGCTACTACTCCTGAAACACTGAGACCAGAACTCCCATATTGTTATCATCAGGGTGCTTTATGAGGGCATTGAGAGAAGGTAGAATATGACCTTCTACAGAATCCCTTGTTGCCTCACTCCCCCACATTTTCTTCTCTACCCAGTATCATATAAATGAATGAAAAAATAACCAATACCCATTGGTGTTTCTCATTGAAACACTAAGTGGGCAATTTCCTGCAGGCTACAATATTTAGAAAAAAATTAACAGATAAATAAAAATTGTACAATAACCATTTTAGGTTGATTTATATATATATTACATATATATATATATATATATATATGTTCTGTAATGTAGTATCAAGGTAAATATGCCTATCTCCTCAAACACTTAACATTTCTTTGTGGGGAAAATATCCAATAGCCATCTCTTTTTTTTTTTTTAAGAAAAATATACAGCGCTTTTTCTGCGGTCATCTTGCTGTACAATAGAACCTCAGAACTCCTTACTTCTGTCTAGATATAACATGCTACTTGTTAATCAATGTTTCCTGAGGGATATTATTGAAGATAGTCTGGCTTTATTTTGATACTTCTCCTTCCTCCTGAAGGAAAACAGGTGCCCATTCTGCTCTCATACAGAAATCAACAAACAATAAATGTTGGCAAGGATGCGGACAAAAAGATAATAGCCTAATCCACTGTTGCTGGAAATGTAAACTAGTACAGCTGTTGTGGAAGACAGTATGGCAATACTTCAGAAAGATGAAAAAAGATCTCCCAAATGACCCAGCAATCCCACTCCTTAGAATTTACACAAACAAAATGAAATCAGCATCTGAAAGAGTGATGTGTACTCCCATGTTCATTGTAGCACAATTCACAATAACTAAGATATGGAATCAACCCAGATGTCCATTAACTGCTGACTGGATAATGAAATTATGGCTTATATACACTATAAAATACTATGAACGAGTATTAAAAAAAATAATGAAATCCTGTCCTTTGCAAAAAAATGGATGAAACTGGAAACCATTATACTTAGTGAAATAAGGCAGTCCTAACAAGACAAATACTGTAAGTTTTCCTTGGTCTGTGGTAACTAATAGAGTACCAAAAATGTAATGTATAGGAGTGAAATTGACACTTTGAGATGTGATGATTGTTTACAGCCCTTGTCTCCACTGTTGAGGAACAGTGTTTTTATCTTCTTACTACTTGTTGAACTCTTTACTTAGTGTAGAGTTAATCTTATGAGTATAAAGAAAAGTGAAAATAGGTCTTTGTAAAAATTACAAGAAGGAATAGGTGAGAGAGGAAGAGAAAGGGAGGGAAGATAGGGTGGAAAATCTGAATCCCATAGTATCCATAAACACACAAAACAGAAAAAAAAATATATATAGGCTGGAGAAATTTCAGTTATGTACTCATATGTTAATTCATATCAATGGCTCAAAATTCCCAACTCTGTAATACTTTATATTTGGGCATTCCCTTGTTGATGGGTTTTAGTTTTTTTCCAGTTCCTTTTGGTTTTACTATAGAAATAATGTGTCTGGGAATATGCTTATATGTGTCTCTCCAGCAAGACCTATCACATCACAGATGTTCTGAAATTCTGACTTTGAAAGAGAAACCTCTGGTTTCCTGGGAGCATCTAACATTTATGTCCTACTAGTCATGAAAATTTTGTAGCTTAACTCTCTACGGATTAGTTAGTAAAATAACACCCATGGGGAGAGAAAAGGAGCTCATTCTGATTTTGTTTTCATTGTACTGGGCTTAGATTTTTTTAAAAAAATATTTATTTTACTTAATTGAAAGGCAGAGTGACAGGAGGAGTGGGGAGAGACACAGAGAGAAAGAGACCTTCCATCTGCTGGTTCACACTCTGAATGGTTGCATCCGCTGGTGCTAGGCCAGGCTGAAGCCAGGGGACAGAAACTCCATCTTGGTCTCCACATGGGTTGCAGGGGCCCAAGAATTTGGTCATCATCCTTCACTTTCCCATGCGTATTAGCATGAAGGTGAAGCAGAAGCAGAGCAGCTAGGACTTGAACAGCATTCTAATATGGAATGCCAGTATTGCAGGAGGTAGCTTTGCCTGCAGCACCACAACACTGGCATCTAGGATTGATATTTGCATGTAGCACAATATTTCATTTTAGAAGTCCTCCAGAGCATTAACCATGAGAAGAGAGAGCTCCTTGCTTGTGTGCCTTTAAGTGTGAGATTTTACATGGGTGTATACTTGTGTGCATGTGTATGCTTTGTTACATATTTCCACTTGCCTCTTTCCTTAGTTTCTATTTCTTTTTCAAATGCGTCCTATCATTCAGAATTATGGGATAGCTTACAATCCACTTGTTATAGGTATCAGGACTTTGATACTTATTACAGCCTTGTTTAAGTTAAAAATGATTTTGTTAAAATTGTTTCTGATGTTACTGTAGCCTGATGACAAAAACATCCTGCAATCCAGGAAATCATAATTTTAATCCTTCTTCCCCAGAATTTTCAAGTTCTACCCTTGCTCTCATGAGTAGAGTTTTGCTAATTCACAATGAAGTGTTAATGAGTGATACAGCCATTGTGTTACTTTTCCTAGGGAAACTTATATTTTGATGTATAAATGAAGCTTCATATACATGTTTCCATAGCCTGTTTTTTTTTTTTTTTAATTTTCTTGACAGGCAGAGTGGACAGTGAGAGAGAGAGAGATAGAGAGAAAGGTCTTCCTTTTTGCCATTGGTTCACCCTCCAATGGCTGCTGCGGCCCGCGCACTGCAGCCGGTGCACAGCGCTGATCTGATGGCAGGAGCCACGTGCTTCTCCTGGTCTCCCATGGGGTGCAGGGCCCAAGCACTTGGGCCATCCTCCACTGCACTCCCTGGCCACAGCAGAGAGTTAGCCTGGAAGAGGGGCAACAGGGACAGAATCCAGAGCCCTGACAGGGACTAGAACCCGGTGTGCCGGCGCCTCTAGGCAGAGGATTAGCCTAGTGAGCCGCGGCACCAGCCCCATAGCCTGTTGTGCCATTTCTGATATGCTAATCCGGCTGAGATAACTTGTGTCTTTTCTGGGAAAGCAGAAATTCTGAAATCATATTCACAGGTAGTATTGAGTTTAATTCATTTTGGTTTTGGCATTATTATTTACCATCTTCCTTATTTTCCTCTGAAATTTTCCAAGCTAGATGTTATGAGTCATTTCAACCTAACTTTTCTGGCTAGTTACCACTGTTGCTGGCAAAATGCCAAAGGCCTCTCTCAAAGAAGGAAGTCCTCTGAGTATTGTTCTTGTAGGTGACAAACTCGTAGACCTGACCACTAGGTGTCTCTGTAATTCCATGCTGGGCCAAATTAAAGAGTATGTCCCACCACAAAAGTAAAGGTCGGCCTTGAAGTCTCCCCAAACAACCAATACCTATTGTCATGAAAGTAGAACATTTTTGAGTAAGCCACTGAATGATGAGTTATCTGCATACATATATTAATATATACAAGTTGATCCATTCATTCTCAGGAGAATCTGGAGTAGGGAAATCCTGGCATTCAACTAGATACGTGTGTGTGGGTGTACAGGGGTGGAAGCACAAATATTGTCTCAGAAATCTTATTTCGTGGGATAAATGGAGAGTCCAGAAAGTCTAAGAGCTTTATAGTTGTAGGCTTATGTAAGAACATGGGAAGAGCTAGTTTAGTCTGCAGATGAAACATGCTGACTGAAGGTGAAACTAGCTTGAGTCTCTAGCTAGAGCTGCCCCATCATTATACCTTTGAAGATGCACCAAGCAGGCTCAAAAAGACGCTTCTTGCTTCTTCCCTTCCTCTCTTTGTCTCTTTCTTCTTTCTTTTCCTCTTTCAGATCTCTTTTGTGTCTTTCTTGTTTCAAAATTAAATTTATCTCAAGAAATGATCAAGACTATGAGGTTGTTGACTTTTTCCCATTGTCCATTCTATTGGAAATTGTAGATGAATGTAAGATTCCATCCTGGATATCATGGTGTTCTTCTTTTTTAAATTAACCCTAGTGTTTAAATAGAACAACACATAGTAGACTCTCAATAAATGTTTTTTGGGTAATAAATACATGAAGAGAAAATCTGGTAGTACAGTATAAATATAAAAATTAAGGTTAATGTGTAAATAATAAAAGTAACTATGTATGTTTATATATATTTTAATGTTAGAAAACAAATGTGAGTTTTGTCTGATAATATGTGATCTGATCATTTGAGAAGTATTATAATGATTCATGAAACTTGAAAAAGTATCATGTATGATTCTGCCTATGGGAATCCTGTAGATTGTAGTGGTGAGGAAAAGTAAGCAAATGCCTTAATGACCCACTCAAATGAACAAATAAAAATTAGTATTCAAATACAGGAATACTCAGTGTTAGATTATATTGCTTATATATTAGGCAACATATTCTGATTATGATCATAGTCTTTCTAGTTATTTATGAACCAGTTCTTATGCAAAAATTACAGAAAAAAACAAAATTAAGCTCTGTTCCCTACCAGCTCAAATGGTTAAAGATTTCACATGGGGAGAGGGGGAGAAAACATCTCCTGTTTATCCAGTCTTTTATATTTGTGATTCTCTGAGCATTTGGTCAGTAGCTCAGTATGTCACCAAAATCTCCTTTGAATTCCTGAAATACAGTCATTTCCTGAGGGCAAGTATAATAGTTGTCTAAGACCTGGCACACAGCAGTCTGAGTTAATTCTTTAGCTTTCTGAAAGTGACTAAAATTTCTAAAAGCATCCATTATTTTACTTATTTCCTATCTAGTGTGAAGGAAGAAACAAAACAAAGGAAAAACATGGTATTTTCAATTCCAGTGGGAATAAAAATAGCTGTCATAGCTAACAATGTCCAATCACTTACCATGAGTTGTAATTAGATAGTACTTTTTTTTTTTTTTTTTACAGGCAGAGTGGACAGTGAGAGAGAGAGACAGAGAGAAAGGTCTTCCTTTTGCCGTTGGTTCACCCTCCAATGGCCGCCGCGGTCGGCGCGCTGCGGCCGGCGCACCGCGCTCGTCCGATGGCAGGAGCCAGGAGCCAGGTGCTTTTCCTGGTCTCCCCTTGGGGTGCAGGGCCCAAGCACCTGGGCCATCCTCCACTGCACTCCCGGACCACAGCAGAGGGCTGGCCTGGAATAGATAGTACTTTTTAAAATGGTAGTGTTTATGGAGTGCTTAATATATTCCAGCTGTTGTTCTTGGCTCTTTGTAATAATTCAATTATTTTGTATCTTCAAAGTCATCCTTATGATGGTGACTGGAAACAGGCATATAAAGTGTAAAAACAATTGCTGGTGCTTTTAGAATGGGAGCTTGAATGCAGACAGATGAGCTTTGTAGGCTATACTCTATGCCATATATGACAACTGATTCCTAAGGTACAATGGAAAAATTCTATTGTGTATTATTGGTGTGGTTGCTCTAATTGGTGTCATTGAGCCTATCCATCTTCTTATTACACAAACATCATTATCCATCTGCCCAACTTGGCCAGAATGTCATTTGTCTCACTTTGAGGCCCCCTTCTGCTCCCATCTTATCTCCAGGAGCTGATTGATGTCAAAGTTCCTCGAGTTTCAAACACTAAGAAGCTTGAGAACTAGTCTTCAACACATATCCCTGCAATCGCTGTACCATTCTCTCCATATTAGTGCTTTGTTTATATTAATATCTGTTATATAATAGGTAACTGGATATTGGTGAAAGGAAAGTAGAAACTAAGGAAGAGGTAGGGAGGAAATGAAAGAAGGCACACTTGCACTACCATTGGTATGCAGGTTATCTTCCTTCCCAGAGAAAAATGTAATCAGCAAGAGTAACAATTCTCCTAATGTTGAAATACCTTCAAGAAAATACTCAGACCTCACTTTGAGTGAGCTTTTATGCAATTCCAAGATAGTTTTTGTTTAGCAAAAATGACAGCAGCAACAATATTATTTCACTGAAAACTTCAGTATTGCTGGTCAACAAGTTGAAACTACAAGGACACAAGTCTGAAACTTAATATGACATAAAACAGATCTTTCCCCTCCCCATAGACCTTTTCTTTCCCCAATTTACTCAAATGAAGTAAGTGCTATCATTATCTTCTTGAATCTGAGAGTTATCCTTAATTTTATTCTTTCTAATGTCTCACTTCCAAACTATTAGCTAGTTTTGTATTGACCTCAGAAATACAAATTTTAAAATGCTTAAACATTCAGTGATGGTTTTCACCATACTTAGAGTATAAAAATCACACTCTTTAAAACTGCCTAAGAGCTTTCTATAATTAGACCTTAGCTACTCTTCACCACTTTCTTTTTTGCTCCTATATTGCAACAACAGTAGGCTCCTTGCTATTCTTAAAATGCCCGATTATCTTTGCCTTGAGCCTTTACACTAACTGTTGCCCTTCATGCCATTTAGTTCCTAAGTTAAATAATTTCCATTAGAAAACCAAGTCTGTTTTATTATGTAAGTGAATTCTTTACTAAGTACCTTTCACTGTCATATGTTTTGTTATTGTTTATCTATGACTTCCTTATTGTCTATCATTGATGATAGAGTCTAATTTCCATAGAAGATCTCATTTGTCTTATTCAGTACTATGTCACATGTCCTAAAAGAGTGTAATGCAAAGATTAGGCACTCAAAAAATAAATAAAAATAAAAATACAGTTGCTCATCATCCCATCTATGATTTTTCTTTCTGCAACTTAAGTTACCTAGAGTCAACCATGAGCCAAAATTATTAGTTGAAAAACATCAGAAATAAACAGTTCATGAATTCTAAGTTGTACTGTGTTCTGAATAGTGTGAAAAAATCGCCTGCCATGCCACTGCATACTTTACTGGATGCAGGTAAATAATTTATTTTGCTTACCCATGATATTTGACTCCCACCTGTTAATCACTTAGTAGCAGTCTCACCAGATTGGCTACTGTGTTTTCCCAGTGTCAGTGTTCAAATTCTCTGTTGTTTGCATCAAAATTATTCAAAATTATTATTAGTTACTGTTATCCAACTCTTACTCTGCCTACTTTATAAGTTAAACTTTATTCCAGTAGGAAACTTTATTATCAGTAGGAAAAGAAAACATAGTGTATGTAATATTTGGCATTATCTATGTTTTTAGCTGTCTACTTGGGGTCTTAAAATGTATCCCATATGAACAACAGTGGACTACTCTCTTTTCATTCAAATGAATGAGCTTCAAGAACTCCAAGGGAACTTCTGCCACCAACCCCAAAAACAGCATTCCCAATTTCCAGTGCTTACAGAAGGTCATATGTACAATAATCTCCAAAAACAGCTACCATGAATGCCTTTCCCCTTTATATATCTGTACCATTTCTCAAATGAAAAGATAAAATGCATCTCTTTTCTTCTTGAAATCACCAAAGTAGCCTATAATTTTTTGTAACCAAATTGCTTTTTGGAGACTCTCAACCCCAATCCTGAAGACTGAGAGCTTCCATTCCTCTCTTGAGTCACCAACAACCATGCGTAGAAGCTTGTGCAAGACTCAAATGTTTAGACATCACATGGAGGGAGGACTGGGAAGATCACAAGCTGTCTTGCATGTTCCAGGCTCAGCAGGCTCCCAGCAGACTCTCCTCATGTGTGCAACTCCAGGTGATATAATGTGGAGCAAAGAACTGAAAAAAATGGCTCCTGACCAAGAGCACCTTGGTAAATTATTGTTGCTTTAAGCCACAGAGTTTCACTGTGATTTGTTATATAGCAATAGATAACTGAAAAGTATAGCTAATATAAAAACACGGAACAGGGAGAGGTGAGAAAAAGAGACAGTGAGTCTGCTTGCTTTTCAAGGAACATAACTCTTGATTAGCTACAATGCCTCTGCAAGCACAGGATGGGTAGCACAAACTGTCAAAGAAAACGTGGATGTGGGCTGTACATTGGTGTCAGTTTGCTGCTGCAGCCCTAAAATATATGACTACTTTGGGAGCCATTTGCATGGTGATGTTTCAGTTGCAGACCTGAGTTGATAGAAGGAATTCCAGGTATGGACAGTGTCAACTCCAGAAATCATCAAGGAAGTAATATTTGTAGTGCCCCCTTTAAATTCAGGATGCCGACACGCAAAAAGCAACCTTTGAAGTCACCAGGGAACCTGAGGTATCAAATTCTATAATTAATGTCAGAAGTCAAGGATCTAGAAGCAAAAAAAAGGAAGTCAACCTAGGTTAAGTGGAAGACATGCGGAATGAAGTCGCTAGTGTGTTCTGACCGCATTCTGTAAATCATTCTCTTTCTTCATCACTGTCCGAAAGAAACAATCCAAAGCTTGTCCGTTGCTGTGTACATATTTCACACACACACAAAAAGTCACTCCAGTTTCCCAGATTCTGAAGCCACATATCTATCCAGTGATGATTAAAGCAATGGCCGGTTTTAGGCTCAGATTTGCAATTTAGAAGCTGTTTCAGAAATGTGATTACATTCTCTGAAGGCTTACAATGCTAGAGAAAAGCAGGCAGCTGGTTCGTTGGTTAAGAGGTCTCTTGCGATGTCCAAAGTGTCTGAGTTCAAATTCCCGATCTGCTTCTGATCGGCTTCCTGCTGGTGTCCACTCTAGAAGAAAGCACATGATAGTTCATGTACTTGGGTCTCTGCCATCCGTTTTGGAGAATTGAACAGAGTCTGCATTCCAGGATCCTGCTTGACCAGCCCTGTTTGTTGCAGGCATTTGGGGAATGAACCCAGTAGATTGGTGTTCCTCTCTCTCTCTCTCTTTCACTGCCTTACAAATAAAAATAAATGAATAAACTCTGGATAATGACAGGTGATTGGACTCTGGTTTAAAGACAAGTTCTCCCTTAACTACTATTCATTGCTGGCTCCAGTCATGGGAGCAGCTACATTAAACCTAGTTCTCATCCTTTCTCATCCTCTGGACACGATCTCCTGAACTCTCCTTATAGCTCTGCTTCCCATCTATAAAACTAGAACAGAAATTTCTTTGTCTGTATGCTAGAATGTAAATTAAATAATTAGAAATTTGCTAAACACTTTGAAGATGAAAATGCTAAGTATTGTTGTTATTTCAAGGATAATTTACTTCTTCTGATTCATTTGTAATTATTTCATCAAAACATCTTTCAGGAAGAGCTGTTCGATATGTAAAATGCCTTACGGGCCTTCTCTCTAAGACTTTTGTTATCAAAATTGGATGGAGGCCTTGCCAACTGGACTCCTTTACTACTAAAGGTTTGCAATGGTGTGTCAAATCACCCTGTTGCTCAGAAGCTCATTGGAATACAAATAAAACACAGAACACTGATTCATCACTGTATTTTTCTATAACAGTTCCTTACCCAAAACTCCAATACGGACCTAGGCCAGGCCCAAGTAGCACTTGGGAAACTGGCCAAATTTGATTTTGACCTTAGTTACTCTCTGACAATCCCTGCTTCCTTGGTTTTAGGTGCCTAATTCAGTCTTTTTGGAATTTACATACAGCTATAGGTCAAGTTGGAAGATTGATCTGGTCTTCTGGGGACCCTTTGCAAAATTAGTCAGGATGATTTTTGAGGAATGTCATTCTCAAAGTTTTCAAAGTACCCCTTAGAACAGAGGAAAGTGAATAGTTAACTATTGATAGTCATAAAACAGGCAATGCTAATGGAGCAATCTAAATTCTAGACTTCAATCTTTAAAAATCACATAAATTTTGATTTTTATTTATTCCAAATACACTTAGTTCAATACAAAAATAATGTTTAACAATACTTATTATGTAGATTAAGTCATTTCTTTCATTCAAAACCTTGGTCGGGCCGGCTCCTTGGCTCACTTGGTTAATCCTCCACCTGGTTCTAGTCCCGGCTGCTCCTCTTCCAGTCCAGCTCTCTGCTGTGGCCAGGGAGGGCAGTGGAGGATGGCCCAAGTGCTTGGGTCCCTGCACCCGCATGGGAGACCAGGATGAAGCACCTGGCTCCTGGCTTCAGATCGGTGTAGTTCCAGCTGTTGCGGCCATTTAGGGGGTGAACCAACGGAAGGAAGATCTTTCTTTCTGTCTCTCTCTCTCACCGTGTATAACTCTACCTGTCAAAAAAAAAAAAAAAACACTTTAGTCACTGGTTTTAAGGTATCCAGTATATTTGGTTATTGTTTCTATAAATGTTTAAACATACTCACAGGAGTACCTACACCTCATATGGAGAAGCATGACATTAATTGCCATCAATCTGAAAAGATGCTTTAAGACAGGTTTTGACCTTTCTTCAGGGTTATAGATTGATGTAAAAGAATGCTTATTATATTACTATCTGCTTATCCTATAAGCATATAAGTTAAAGACATGGAAAACCCAGATCAATGTCTTTTTTCAACTCCCCTATTTGCTTCTGCTTTCTGTTTAAACTACACCATGGTACATAGTCATTTTATTTTCTTTTTTAAAGAAAACAATTATTTTTATTTATTTAATTATTTTCTTTTCCTCCCTCCTCCTTTTCTACTCTTAATTTTTACAAATATCTATTTCACTTTATTTAACAATTTCAAAGTTAACCCTATATTAAGTAAAAGAGTTCAACAAATAGTATAAAGAAGAAAACACTGTTCCGCAACAGAAAAGACAAGGGCTGAAAAACAATCATGGAAACGAAATGTCCTTTTCATTCCAATACGTTATATATTAGGTACTCTATTAGTTTCTTCAGATCAGGGAAAATATAACTGTCTTTTGGGGACTGGTTTATTTCACTAAGTTAAATGGTTTTCAATTGTATCCAACTTGTTACAAAAGACAGGATTTTTTTTTTTTACAGCTGAGTAGTACTCTGTAGTGTACATACACAAAAATTTCTTTATCTAGTCAACAGTTAAAGGACATCTGGGTTGATTCCATATCTTAGCTATTGCAAATTGTGCTTCAAAGAACATGGGAATACAGATAACTCTTTCAGATGCTGATTTCTTTGGTTTGGGTAAATTCCCAGGAGTGGGATTGCTGGATCATATGGTAGATCTATATTCATATTTTTGAGGTATCTCTAGTCTGTCTTCCACAGTGGTTGCGTCAATTTACATTCCCACCAACAGTGGATTAGGGTACATTTTCCCCCCACATCCTTGCCAGTATTTGTTCTTTGTTGAGAGCCATTCTAACTGGAGTGAAGTAAAACTTCATTGTGGTTTTGATTAGCATTTCTCTGAAAGCTAGTGATCCTCAGTATTTTTCCAAGTGTCTGCTGGCCATTTGAATTTCCTCTCTTGAAAAATGCCTGTTCAAGTCCATTGCCCATTTCTTAACTAGATTCTTTGTTTTGTTTTTGAATTTTTTGAGCTTTTTATAGATTCTGGTTGTTAACCCTTTATCCATTGCATAGTTTGCAAGTATTTTCTCCTATTCTACTGGTTGCTTCTTTACTTTGTTGATCGTTTCTTTTGCAGTGCAGAAGCTCCTCAGCTTGATGTAATACTGTTTGTCAACTTTGGCTTTGATTCCCTGTGTTTCTTGGGTCTTTCCCATGAAGTCTTTCTCTATGCAAATGTCTTGCAGGTTTTCCTCAATGTTCTTTAGTAGTTTTATTTATCAGGTCATAGATTTAGGTCTTAAAACCATTTTGAGTAGAGTTTTATGGAAGGTTTGACATAGGGGTTTAGTTTCACACTTCTGTGTGCAGAAATACAGTTTTCCCAGCACCATTTGTTGAAGAGACTGTCCTTGCTCCAGGGATTGATTTTTAGCTCATTTATCAAAGATAAACTGGTTGTAGATGCAAGGGTTAATTTCTGGAGTGTCAATTCTGTTCCATTGCTCTACCAGTCTGTTTTTGTGCCATTATCAGGCTGTTTTGATTATAACTGCCCTGTGATATGTCTTGAAATCAGGTATTGTGATGTCTCTGGCTTTGTTTTTATTGTATAGGATTGCTTTAGCTATTGGGGATCTCTTGTGTTTCCATGTGAATTTTAGCACCATTTTTTTTTACAGATCCAAGAAGAATGTCATTGGTATTTTTACTGGTACCCCATTGAATCTGTAAATTTCTTGAACAGAAACTGGAAGTCATCATGAGCTTTGCCTCCATGCTCAACATGAAATTTAGCTATCCAGTTAGGCAGAGTAATTTTTACTTTTTGTGAAATCCATTCTTTTTGTTTTATTCTAATGACTTGCATGTATTATTAAAGTACTTTTCAACCACAAGAGAGAGAAATCTTGGGGCCAGCATTGTGGAGCAGCGGGTTAAGCCACCCTTTGTGATCTTGTCCTCCCATGTATGTTGGAGTACTGATTCAAGTCCCAGCTACTCTTCTTCCAATCCAGCTTCTTGCTTATGTACCTAGAAAAGGAGTGGAGGATGGCCCAGGTGTTTGGGCCTCTGATGCTCAAGTAGGAAACCTGGATGGAGTCTCAGTTCTTGGCTTCAACCTGTCCCAATCTTGGTTGTTGTGGCCATTTGGGAAGTAAAACAGCAGATGGATGGCATCTCTCCCTTCTACTCTATTACTCTGCCTTCTAAATAAATAAATAAATCTTTTATTTTTAAAGATTTATTTTACATATTTAAAAACAGAGTTACAGAGAGAGAGGTAGAGCCAGGAAGAGAGAAAGAGAGAGAGAGAGAGAGAGAGAGAGAGAGAGAGAGAGAGTCTTTCATCTGCTTGTTCACTCCCCAGTTGGCTGCAACAGCCAGAGCTGAGCTGATCGGAAGCCAGGAGCTAGGAGCTTCTTCTGGGTCTCCCACATGACTGCAGGTTCCCAAGAACTTGAGCCATCTTCTACTGCTTTCCCAGGCCATAGCAGAGAGCTGGATTGGAAGTGGTGCATCTGGGAACCAATGCCCATATGGGATGCTGGCTCTGCAGGCCAGAGTTTTAACCCACTGCTCCACAGTGCCAGCCCCTAAATCTTCTATTCTTTAAGAAAGATAAATCTAAACTCGAAGTGTCTCAAATGATAATAAAAATTCAAATAAATGGCACACTTGGAGTATTCAGAATTTTTTTGTGAATTGTGATACACTGGCTTGATGACATCATCAAACTCCACTTGTTTGTGTCTATACTTCTCCTTTCAGGACACTGTTTTACTATCTATCTCCACTCTGAATTGTGAGATGAACAGCTTCATCATCTAGGACTATTTGTTTCCATCTTTGCCTCCTGCATATGGAAATCATTTCTCCTAGTAGTTATCAATAAAATGAAGAAACCCTCCACCAAAAAGCAAGCAAACAAAAATCTTCCATCTATCAATTTTTTTCTATGACCCAACTTGCATAATAAAGTCATTCCCAAATCAGTCATGGTGCCTAGTGGAATGAGGTTTACTGATTGGCTTCTGCTAATCAGACATGACCATGACCAGCAGCTGACATTTGTATTTATAAGCTGACATAAGAATTCCACAGCCTGTCCCCTCTTTGTGAACCACTGTTTTAAAAATAAGAAACAGAAGTGGGAGAGCAAAGCACGGGTGGCTTCACTACTACTGCCTTAGTGTGTATGTTTGATGTGTTCCCTGCTAGGACTGTTATGAGTGTTTGAAGTTATTTTGCTACCCAGTGTCTTTGTTCCTTATTCTTAACTGAATTTATTGCTTCATTTCTTCCTCCAACCATCTGTCCTCTATCAAGTCTCCAGAACAGTTTTTCTCAGAAATTATTATTTTTATGTCACTTTTATACTTAAAACCGTTAGGTGACATCCTATCATCCACAAAGAATGGTGTTAAAAAGTATTTTATGAGTTCAACCAAAGAGCTTTTCTTTTATCTGCTTTAATAATTTTAGATAGTTTTTTTTTTAAGGAAAAAGCTAAAGTTAAAGAAAAGTTTAGAAACTAGTGACTCACAGAATGAAGTTCACGTTCTCTTGAATGATCTACAAGAGCTACCGTTATATGGATTCTCACCACCTTTTTGATTTAGCTTCCTGTTATCCCTTCCCCCTCCATATCTCCTATACCAGTGATGTCTAAATTGTCTGCGAGTCTTCAAAGGCTGCAATCCACTCCCTCTACTTAGATCTCCTGCTTTTCAACCCTACCAAATTGCCATAAAATTTTTATGTTTGTTCCTTAATCTCAGTTAGTGCTTCCCGAAGTCTCAGTGTTTATCAGCATTATTAGGTATCATTATCCTGTATTATAACTATTTAGAAACATGCCATCTATCTTATAATGCCACTGACTAGCATTATTTTGTAACACTTGCATCCCTACTGGTATCTATAAACTGCTAAGTTGAACTAAATAGAAATTTGTGTGTTTCCAATGATGAAACTAGCAGCATCAAGCGTTGTGAACATTTTTTTAATCACTCACCCATGGGCATTCATCCCAGCTCTGATTCAATGAATCACTGCTGACAGATCACTTATTTGAGCTTATGGTTTTTCTGGAGTTTTTTTGTTTGTTTTAGTTTAGGCTTTTTATTATAAATATAAATTCAAATAATGAGATGAAATTACATTGAATGGAATGTGAGTTAAGATGTCTTAGCTGTGTTTAGCTGTGATTAGCTAAGAAAACTTCATTAAAAAGATAATTTATGATATCCTATAATGAAATGTCCGAGGCTAGGTGACTCCAGAGTTTGGTGATTCAGTGGGTCAGTGACATCATCAAATACTCAGCTCTTTCCAACTCTTTGACCTGTCATTTTCAGCACTGTGACTTTTAACTTAAAAAAGTATGTTCTCATGAGCCTACAATGGTCACAGAAACTCAGTCTTTTTAAATTTTTTAAATTTATTTATTTGACAGATAGAGTTAGACAGTGAGGGAGAGAGACAGAGAGAAAGGTCTTCCTTCTGTTGCTTCACCCCCTAAATGGCCGCTATGGCTGAATTATGCCAATCCGAAGCCAGGAGCCAGGTGCTTCTTCCTGGTCTCCCACGTGGGTGCAGGTGCCCAAACACTTGGGCCATCTTCCTCTGCCTTCCCGGGCCACAGCAGAGAGCTGAACTGGAAGAGGAGCAACCGGGACTAGAACTCAGTGCCCATATGGGATGCCAGTGCCGCAGGAGGAGGATTAACCAAGTGAGCCATGGCCCTGGCCCCAAGAAACTCAAAGTCTTACTTTTGCACACAATTATCTTCTCACATGATCTCTGTTGGAAAATGAGAAAGCCTTCCTCGATGTGCCCCTGGCAGATCTACAGATCTACCAGAAAACAACTATGTGGCAGGCCTTTCCGAACTGATACTAGAGAAAAAGAAAAGATTACCATAGGTAGTTTAGGTCAATTGTGATTAGTCTGTGGGACTAGGAGAGCTCAGCTTCCTCAGAAGGCAGTGGTCTCTACACACTGGAACAAAACCAAGAGTTCTATCAACACAGAAGAAGCAAAGGAATGATGGGAGGGCAGCACCTAACCATGACCTCTTCTTCCAACCTTTCAGTTATTTTTCTAGTCACTCGCATGTAGAAAAGAGAATATTCTGCTTTCTCAGGAAAGCAGTTGTCTTCTTGTCATTGACCTTCTATATTTAATTACTGCTGATTTCATTATCTTCCCTGAGGTATCCATATGAAGTCATATGATTTGGAATATTTATTTCATGAATAATACACAACTAGAGATACAAAGAGGGACAAGGATGTCTTGCATAGTGGACCAATTTTCAGTCTCACTCAGCTTCCATCCTACACCCTTGAACTCCTCGTTACTTAATTAAAACTGCTGGAAGACAGCATCACTGCAAGTCAGTTTAGCTTCCTGGATCGACAATGATGCTGATTCCACATTCATAATTAATTCTCCCCAGTGTTAAGAATGGAGTCTTGGCTGATTAAGGATTCTTCGTAGATTATTGCAGATGTCTGAATTGCTAAAACAATGGGCAGCCATGCAGTGTCTTTTTGATCTACATAAACTCGGGATGTGAAAGAAGAAAAGATGCATTTTTTTCTTTCCCCTCCAGAAATCTCACTTGACATTTAGCAAGGGACATTTGTTAGAATGTCAGTTTGATAAAACTGTTTGTAGGAGTCACCAAGCATTTGCTACTGAGCTATAACAATTGTTAAGACCCATAATTACTCTGGGCAGGTTTAAGGAAAAAAATGTTATCAGAAGATTTGGGCAAAATACCTCTAAGCAAGTAACCATGCTTCTTCTGTCTTCCTGTTGTATTGCTCTTTCACTGACATATTCCTACTGGATCTTAACTCTGGCATGGTAGCGAAGTTACCAACAGTTGTTCTGGCAAAGTGGAATGCAGCAGTTTGAATTAGAGGGACATGTGGTATCACCTGCATAAATGTCTCCAAATATAGAATCATATAAACCCTGGGCATGGGATTTTGTAACCAGATGACCTTCATTATGTTTTGTTTTGTTTTGTTTTTGACGGGCAGAGTTAGGCAGTGAGAGAGAGAGAGACATTGGTTCACCCCCCAAAACGCACTACACTGATCCGAAGCCAGGAGACAGGTGCTTCTCCTGGTCTCTCATGCCGGTGCAGGGCCCAAGGACTTGGGCCATCCTCCACTGCCTTCCTGGGCCACAGCAGAGAGCTGGACTGGAAGAGGAGCAACCAGGACAGAATCCGGCACCCAACTAGAACCCAGGGGTGCTGGCGCCGCAGGCAGAGGATTAGCCTAGTGAGCCTCGGCTCCAGCCAATCCCTCCATTATATAGTAATAAAAATCAATAGTAGGAAATACATGTATTATACATAATACTAACCACTTTCTGTTCTTAATATTTATAAAAAAGACTTCATTTTATAACTATAGTCCTATAGAACAGGGACTATGTTTATCTCCGTTTTACAGATGAGGAACCTGAGACACAGAGAAGAAATAAATTTGCTTACAGTCATAGTAAGATTTTAACTCTAAAATATTGAATCTGGAAACTCACTCATAGCTACTACATTGTTACCTTTTTATCTAGCCTATGCATTCCTGTACTTCAGAGTGTGACTGTGAGCACATCTACACTTCAGGTTTCCCAGCTATTGAACAGTTAGAATAGAAAGTCTATATTTCCTGAGAAGTTACTATGTTCTAGGCTCTATATTAATGTCTTAGTTAATCCTGAATGACCCATGGGGCAGGTGTAAGAATTAACTCAATCTTAGAAACTTAGTCTCAATCTTAGAAACTTAAATGGAAAAATGTGAAGTGCTTAGCATGTAACTAGTGGGGCTAGAAATTAAACCTGGGACTCCACATTTTGGATATTTTTTTGAGACAAACACACACACAGGTGTATAGACAAAGAGGGCTGCCTTCCGTTGGTTCACTCCAAAGGTGTCTATAACTGTCAGGGTTTGATCAAGTCAAAGTCAGAATCCAGGAACTCAATCTAGGACTTCCACATGGGTGACAGAGACCTAAATACTTAAACCATCAACTGCTGCCCCTCCCCAGGTGTGCATTAGCAGGAACCTGAAGTCAGGAAGGGAGATGGCACTCAAACCCAAGCACTGATGTATGGGATGTGGGTGTCCCAGTTAGCATCTTAACTGCTAGGTCAAACGCTCATCCCTGGAGCTTGGATTTTGATGCTGTCTATCTCACTAAATAATTATAAGGAGAGCATAATATAGGTGTGACTGTTTAATGAGACAAAAGCACCCACAAAATTCAAAGATATTCATGCTTTTGCTTAGGGAAGATGAATATGTTATTAGCAGTACATACTTTGTTCTTTTTCCATTCATTTGTTTATTTAAAGCCACTTTTAGAATTGTTTTGCATGTGCAGTCCTTTACTGGGCATTGTTTGTAGAAGATAAAAAAACGATCTCATCTTTCCTCTCTAAAAGATTTACATTTGAGATGGAAGCAACAGTCATGGAATCACACACCTCACAGTATAGAGTAGGTGCTGAGTACAGCAACATTTATTATTCCCTCAGAGGTCTTCCTGCGAACTGTTTTGGATCTAGTTTTTTCTCTGTTTGTGGCCTGGTGAGGAGGAGAAGGCTGGGTTAACCCTAGATCTCTCTGGGCACATAATGTACACATTCAAAAGAGGGTTCCTGTGGAGCACCTGCAGGATTTTAAGAAAAAGTTTCTTCATTATTATTTCAAGGTTTTGTTATCCCAAAATGCCACCTCAAAAATGTTCAAAGCCTGCTCTTCAGAAATTCAGTGCTGCTCTGTGCACAAAGCAGGATGTGCTCTGAGAGGAAGAAGCAATGCTCCTGCGGCATGGGAGGCAGATAGTATTGGGGACCTCCCACATCCTTTGTTTGAAGCTGAGATCCTGTCAGCTACAAAGGTGCTGCCGTAGTTCAGATTTTTCTTCTTGAGTGAAGGAAGGAGAGACTCATCTGCGTCACCCTGAGGCAGAGGGTTTTCTTATAAGGGTGCAAAAGGACTAGGACAGTGATAAGAGTGTAACAGCAATATAGGTTATGAAACTTGGGCTGCAAGAAGCAACCACTTGAATGCTTTACCTCTTGTTTTATGTCTTTGAGTCTCAATTTTCGTGTATGTTAAATGAGACTAAACAGCAAGTAGCTCATGGCAATTTTTGTGATGATTCCAGAAGTTAGTATATATAAAGTGCTAGAAGAGTAATAAGGACGGAGTGAGTGTTCAGTACTGAGTAGCTTCTGTTATTGGCGTTAAGAATTTGAAGGTCATGGCACCAGTTGTGAGCACTGGATCTCTCTTACTGGATGGTTTCATGAGACCTTTCTGGGTTTTCCCTGTATATATCTGCTTAATCATTTGGTTTGTATTTTATTTTGATATAGATGTGACTCCTCAGACTCTCAACCCTTTCATTTCCAATTCCAACTGCCAATTTTACCAAATCTCTACAAGTTTCAGAGTTCAAGGTCCTCACTGAGAAAATTTTCTCTCTTTTGGAAAGACATTTAGCCTCAGTCATGGCAAGCTTTGTGGATCCGTGGTCTGTGCGTACTCCGCTAGAAGGTATCTCAGGTTGGGATTCTGAGAACTGCTTTCTATTAGGAGCCCTGTGGGTGAAAAGGGGCATTCAGAGACAGTCCATCCGGAGTGGAAATCGTGGAGCCGCAGAGTGGAATGTGGGGGCAGTTTGTGTTCAGCAACATTGTGTGATAAGTTGTTTTTCATCTTGCTTTGCGTATTTATGCATTGAAACTTCCAAACTCCACCTTATGACCAGTCGTGGTTCAACTTTGTGTTGTCTGATCCAACCATAATATGTTAGGTGTCAAAACACTTATTAAATTTTTACTAAATACCTGTGAAATGAATGAATATTCATATAGACCAGCTACCCTCTACTTTGATTTATGAAAGAAATGTTTAAAATTAATATACTACTTAACATCTAAATTGTTTCAATAATTTAATTCTGAACTCTGTGTTACGACCTTAACTTAGGGTGCATCAGTGCTATAATGACTGTATAATATGGAATTTATAGTCCCTATGTGGCATATGAGAAAACTAAACCATAGAAAGTAATGTGACTGAACTCAATAGAGATATTATACAGGAAAGCAGAATTTAAATACTTGTGGCTTTATTTTAGAGTTTATGGTTCTCACACTATTTGATGTGTTTATGATATATATATATATATATATATATACATATATTTTAAAGATTTATTTCTTTATTTGAAAGGCAAAGTTACAGAGAGGCAGAGAGAGAGAGAGAGAGAGAGAGAGAGATCATCCATCTGTTGGTTCACTCCCCGGATGGCTACAACAACTGGAGTTGCGCCAATCTGAAGCCAGGAGCCAGGAGCTTCCTCCAGGACTCCCACATGGGTGCAGGGGCCCAAGCACTTGGGACAACTTCTATTGCTTTCTCAGGCACATAAACAGGGAGCTAGATCAGAAGTAGAGAAGCCAGGACACAAACTGGTGCCAATATGGGATGCTGGTGCTGCAGACCCAGGCTTTAACCTTCTGTGCCACAGCATCAGCTCCTGTGATATATTTTATATTGTTGATTTTTTTCTCAATTGTTTTGGTTTCTATATATTGATTCTATCATGCACCATGTTATCTACCTTCTTATCTATCTTTCTGTACTTCGTTATGCACTGTGCTATCTACTTTCCCATCTTTTTGTCATGGACAAATTTACAGCCTATGCCCATGTTTAATATTAAAAAACAAGTATAAAACCTGGTAGCTTGTGTGTGTGTGTACATATGTGTTCTCAGATTTTATTGCTCAGTGGTATACATAAGAGAGTGTCATGCCTCTCCCCATTTCTGAAGTAAATACTTGTGTCTCAGGGGTGTACAGATCAGATTTCATATATGCCATGCAAATCTGAGAATTCTTGAAAGGTATGTTTTTCTTTAAGATGGCAGTGTTAGATTTTCAGCCTAGGTTATGGCAGAATTGAAACTGGAAATAAATAGAAAGGAACAATTGAACTAGCAATGCAAATTTTGCATTGAGTATAAGAGCTGTGGTCCCACAAATCTATATGGTACTTCTTAAAGAATGTATTAGCTGGCATAGTCACATTGTAAAAGGAGAGATAAGTATTGGAGCACATGAATATGTAAAGTATATAGGGATTGAACATTTGGGACATTTTAAAAAATATTTATTTGAAAGGCAGATATAAGATAGATACATAGATACATACATAGATAAATAGATACATAGATATCAATATTCCATCTAGTGGTCTACTCCTAAAATTCCTTTAACAGCCAAGACTGGACCATCTTGAAGCCAGGAGCTCATAACTCAATCCAAACGTCCCATATTCATAGCAGAAACCCAAATACTAGATCATCATCTGCTGTCTCTTAGGATACACATTAGCAAGAAGTCACAATCAAAAATGGAGCTGGGATTTGAACAGAAGCAGTCTGATATGGGATGTGGACATTTCAAGTGGGGTCTTAACTGCTAAACCAAATTCTTGTGGAGAACTTATTTAGTAGGCAAATATAAAGTTTATATCCAATACTGAGTTGCCTATTGTGGTTGTATTTGTTGGCAAATCAAAATAATTGGAGATTAAAAAAGTTGAATATTGACAAAATCCAAACAATATGCTCCATTTGATAAATGCTGGGAATCTTATAGACGGGTTTATTAATCTCAAATCCTAGCCATGGGAACCTGTACTAATCTGATGATTGCAGACTAAAAATGATTACCACTGAGAAAGTAAACATAGAGCATGGTCGATATATTGGATGATGGTCCCAGTGTATCCCTTAAAGTTTGCTTTATATAATCTGAAGCTTGGGATACATTGTCATTCATGGCATTCAAGTACCTTTCTACTTCTGGCTCTAGGCTTATAAAAGAAAGGAAGTTTTTTTGTTTTGTTTTGTTTTTTTGTTTTTTTTTTTTTGTTTTTTACAACAGCAGTTGACTTTTTTTGTATTCAGCTATCTTAATAGCATGCTGTTGGTTGACTCCCAGGACCTAGGTGTGATTCCTAGGTCACTTTTTTTCTAGTTACTACTAAACTTTCCCTGACATCATGCAGCTGCAACTCACTGTTTTCCTTTTATATGCTATATATGGGCATTGAGAGTTGCTTGTCAATGAATATTCCCTGTGATTGTTAGCACTGCAAAAACAGTTGATAGTTTTGATAGCATTTCCTCACAGTTCCCAAGATAATTGTGCTATTTTAATCAGAGTGCGGATAGTCCTAAAAATGAGTTGCTAGACTTTTACACAGTGAGGAACATCTATTTCTATTTTAAAACACTACTGGTATTCTCTAAGGAAATGCCAAAATGATTTCCATCTGGAATTAAGAATCCTCTATTTTCATTGGGAAATGTGTGTTCATGGGAAACTCTTTAGTTTGATTCATTATTCAGTTTCCACTCTACAAGGGATGGAAAACATTGAAAACTAAAATATATTAAATGATACCAGTTCTCTGCAGAGCATTTTCAAGTAATTTCAATGCATTGATGCAAATAGTTTATTAAAATTTCATATTAGAAGTGTGAAATAGCCAGATGGTATTAATATTCACACTATCTCATGCCCCTAACTGACCTCATCTATAAACCCCCATTATGTAACCACTACCCCTTGGAAGTGAACAGAAGGTATGGAGTGCCAAGGTTTGCCGCCCTGTTCACGCCCATGCCTCTTGGCGTGGGCAGCCTTTTGGCTGCCTCTGATGCCTGCTGGCCCACATGGCTGCTCTCCTGCCCATGTGCTCTCTCTCCCTTGCAGCCTCTTGTCTACTCCCTGGAAAAATGGAAAAGCCTGATATGGAACTCCTGGTTTAAATTTCTGAATGCCTTCTCTCTTTTATAAAGCCCTTGCTTTCTTGTGTGTTTTTTCCACTCTCTAAATGCTAAAGCGTAAAACAAACAAACAAACAAACAAACCAGAAACCCAGTTAGACAAGTGGTGGTTGTGAAAACAACTGTGTGAAGTTACTATTTCAGAGCCAGGTGCCCTGATTTCAAATTCAAGCTCAAATTCAAATTCAAGGGGCATGCTGTTCCTCAAATACAAGAACCTCAGGCGATAAGGTACTAGAATAAGTGACATCAGTACCAGGAGCATGTTTATCTTGCTTTGTTTGAAACAGGACTTCTTTGATTATGCTACAAAAACAGAGAAGCAGGTAGGTGAAGGGGAGAAGCCTAGGAGTTAAAATCAGAGTGTTATGTTTCTTTTTTTCTTTTTACTATCCACTCTATGAGACATTGTGCACTTTATCACCCTAAGTCTCTTCATTGTACAATTAAACTCAGTAAGTGTGTTTGTAATCAGAAATGAAGTGTGTTACTCAACAGACCATTCGTGTACAGTTATCTGCCTAGCTTCCAGGTAAAAAGGTAATGAATACTTGTAAGGGATAGTGGAATTATTTGTCCCAATTTTTCCATTTTAGTCCTTTTCTCTTCCAGAACTCTGGATTTAAGAATATGCATATTCACAAATCCGAGAAATTAAACACACTAACAACATTTTAAAGGGCACTGAAAATCATGAAACTGGAGAAAATAATGGAGCTCACTCTATTCTTGCCTAAACCTAGATGTCATGGCCCTGATGATCAGAATCAGCCACTCAGGAACAAGCAGAGAACCTGGATCAGAGAGATCAGAGACCTAGCAGAGATCTCTGATACGATTTACCACAACTTGTGTTGGACACATCACAGAGAAATAACACTTACCCCTACATTTCAGGGCACAGAGAAAGCTCACAGACACCATGCTTAGCTCTCATCCCTCCTCTGATACTACGAGGTTAACCTAGCAAAGTCTTCATTGAAACAAATCCTATATGTGATGAGGCTTGGAAACATCCATAACATCACAGAATAGGAGAGCTTCCCAAGAATTTAGATCATCCATTTCAGTGGTTTTCCTACTCTATTAGACATGGAACTGTTTCCAAATGCTCATGAAAATCAGGCATCCACAATAAATTTAAATGTCACTGCTCTTCTGAACCAGAGGAGAGATTTAGAGCTTTTACCCATACCCATTGGGGACACGGAGTACCCTCAGAATATGCTTTTGAGACCATGGATCTAATCCAAATAGCTCATTGCACATTCAAGAAACTGAATTATGAACATATTATAGTATTTGCCCAAGTTACTTGGTGAATTAGTGGTTAATCCTGAATAGGGACTCGAATCTCCTTACTCCTAATGTAGTGCACTTTATTTTTTTATTTGAGAGGCAGAGAGAGAGAGAGAGAGAGAGAGAGAGAGAGAGAGAGAGATATTCCACCTGCTGGTTCATTACCCAAATGGCCACAATGGCTGGAGCTGAGCCAATCAGAAACCAGGAGCCAGGAGCATCTTCTAGGTCTCCCACATGGGTGCAGGGGCCCAAGCACTTGAGCTGTGTTCCACTGCTTTCCTAGGCTATAAACAGAGAGCTGTATAGGACTAGGGGCAGCCAGCACATGAACTAGAGCCCTTATGGGATGCTGGAACTGCAGCTGGAGGCTTAACTTACTAAGCCACAGCACCAGTCCCTTAATTCAGTACACTTTCTAACATGACACACTTTGCTCAAGTCTCTCTGGGGCTCCTCTTTGGAAATGACGTTACCATAGTAGGAAGACAGACACAGACACAAACCTAAAACCTGCTGCCTATTCATTCCTTGGAATATCCACTTTAGTTTCCTGTGGATGTCATGTATTCATAACTACGTGGCACTAACAGAAAGTATTTGTCTACATAGCTTTTGTAGTCTGATAGGAATCAAGCTATGACAGGTCCTCCTTTTTGTGAAAACAAAAAAAGTATGTATGTATGTATGTATTTGAAAGAACAAGAGCAAGAGAGAGATTTTTCCATCCACTGGTTAGCTCACCAAATGGCTGCAACAGACAGGGCTGTACCAGACAAAATCCAGAAGACAAGAGCTTCATCTCAGTCTCCTAGATGGTTGACAGGGGCCCAAGAACTTAGACAATCGTCCCCTGACTTCCCAGGTGCATTAGCAGCAAGCTGAATCAGAAACAGAGCAAATGAAGCTGGCATTGTGGCATGATAGGTAAAGCAGCCACCTGTGATGCTGGCACCCCATATGGGTGCTGGTTCAATTCCTCACTGCTCCACTTCAGATCAGCCTCCCTGATAATGTTCCTGGGAAAGCAAAAGTACTTGGGCCCCTGCAACCACATGGGGGGCCTGGAGGAAGCTCCTGGTTCCGCCTTTTGGCATGGGGCAACCCTGGCCATTGTGGCCATTTAGGGAGCGAAACTGTGGATGGAAGATCTCTTTCTGTCTCTTTTCCTCTCTCTGTAACCTTGGCTTTCAAATAAAGAAACGAATCTTTAAGAAAAAAGAAGCAGAGCAGCTAGTATTCAAATTGGCACTCTGATTGAGATACCAGCGTCAGAAGTTGGGGCTTATTCCTCTGTAGGAATTTACTTTTGATTTAAATGCATTAAATACTTCTAGACCCAGATTCTTCTAAATTTGTGTCCCCCTTGTTATTTATAGGTCTCTTGTATTCCTATTGAATCTTTTGTAGTAAAAACAAGACTAGAGAGCCATTTCCAGCAGATGCACTGTAAGTAGAAAGAAGATTGTGTCTAAATAGGCTACTTTTTCAAGTTTTAATTGGCCTAATTACTTCATGTTTGTAAAGTGCTTTGAAGAGGAAAGGTGCTATGTTAGTGTTGCTTGTTATTATTTTAATTCTCCCAGTGGCATTTACTGGTTTCTTAAATTGCCTCTCTTGAAGTGACCTAATAATGAAATTGCTGGGGAAGATTTCTTCTTCTTCATAGTTTCTTAGTTTTTTTTTTTTTTTTAAACGCCATTATTCAAGCATTAGAAACATTGAGAGATACATTATGTATAGCATAACTTTCTCTTTGGCTAATTCGAATTTCCTAGTATTTCTGTAGAACTGAGAATGAGCTGGTCTTTCATTCTTTCCCTCTCTATCAGAGTTGATCTATTTGAGGACTGAAGCCTTGCTTTTCCTGAGGCCACCTGGGGCCAGGAGTAAGTTCTACTTGGAACTTTTCTAAAGACTGGCACTCCCACGGAACTTGGAGTCCTGCAGTCCCTTAGTGAAAGTCTAGAAAGAAACTGAGCCATTGTTCCCTCTCAGCCCATCCTTGCAGACACACCAGAATCTTCAGGACTAAAAAGACAAAATCCCAGGAGGATAATTCCTTTCTAGTGTTTCCAGAATTTTTTCTGCACTTACAAAATTTTCTTCAAAAGAGTTGCTAGAATGCAGAAAAGTCTCTGAGAAATACCTTTAAAATTAACTGTTTATTTTTCAATCATGAGTCTATAGTGTGATTGGCCAACAGAAGTCTATTACCTGCAGTAAATTCATAAAGTCTTTAATAATCTTAGTGATAGGACACCCAATCAAGGCAAGATTTACAGTAACAATGTGATCTTTATCTATTGACATAAATTCCCCAAGTATTTTACTTTCTAAACAAAGCTTGTAGTTCTGTTTTCTTGAGATATTATTTTACATATATTTTATCTTTTTGTGAAATAAACTTTGGCAAATATAGGAAAATAAAAAAGTAACTTGGTATGTAGCAAAACAAAAGAATTAATTTTCTTTTTTTAAAAGACTTATCTATTTATTTTTTTATATATATATATAAAGCTTTTATTTAAAGAATATAAATTTCCAAAGAACAGCTTATGGACTACAATGGCTCCCCCCCCACACAACTTCCCTCCCTCCCCCCACCCTCCCCTTTCCCGCTCCCTCTCCCCTTCTGTTCACATCAAGATTCATTTTCAATTCTCTTTATACACAGAAGATCAATTTAGTACATATTACGTAAAGATTTCAACGGTTTGCCCTTGCATAGAGACACAAAATGATAATACTGTTGTTGAAAGCCAGAATTACAGAGAGGGAAGGCAAGACAGATCTCCCATCTGCTGGTTCACTAAGATGAACTGCAAATAGCTGCAACAACCAGGGCTGGGTCAGGCCAAATTCCAGAGTCAGGAGCTTCATTCAGGTCTCCCTTGTGGGTGCAGAAGCCCAAGGACTTGAGCTATCGTCCTTTGCTTTCCCAGGTGTATTAGCAGGGAGCTGGAGGGGAAGTGAAACAGCTGGAACTCAACCAGAACACATATGGGATGCTGGCATGGCTGATAGCGGCTTATCCTGCTGAAACCACAGAACCGACCCCTAGAAATATTTAATTTTCAAGAAAATATTATTAATTTCCAAACTGGATGACAGGATGGCTTATTGGTAGGTTACAGGGTGGAATGTTACCTTCTTTTCACCCACATGGTGTACAGTGAATTCAAAGTCACAATCATAGCACTAATCAATAGCTCCTGGCATGGAGAGGTTTGAACATTTCAAGCAATGCACCCAGCATTTTTCATATATTTCATACTGCTTCACAACAAACCCAGGAGGTTTTCAGGTGAGAATGTCACAAGTCTGAGAAAATGGACTTTTTAAAAAATTTATTTATTTGACAGGTAGAGTTGCAGACAGTGTGAGAGAGAGACAGAGAAAAAGGTCTTCCATCCGATGGTATACCCCCAAAATGGCTGCAATGGCTGGAGCTACGCTGATCTGAAGCCAGGAGTCAGGTGCCTCTTCCTGGTCTCCCATGCGGGTTCAGGGGCCCAAACACCTGGGCCGTCCTCCACTGCTTTCCTGGGCCTCAGCAGAGCTGGACTGGAAGAGGAGCAACTAGGACTAGAACTCGGTGCCCATATGGAATGCTGGCGCTGCAGGTGGAGGATTAACATAGTGCGCCAGGGCACTGGTCGCAAAAATGGACATTTTCCTAAATTATGCAGTAGGGAAGTGAAAGACCTAGTATTGGATCCCAGATAAATCTGACTGCCAAGCACTTAAACAAGCCCACCATGTTACAAGCACTGCTATAAGGTATTGCGCTTGAAATATTGTTTGATTATTATCCTAGCTTTGTGGTGATCTTTGTAGGATTTTCTCCAGTCTTGATATAGGAAATGTTCTCCAGAGTATCAATTTATATTGTTCAAATCACACATCTGTTAAGTGGCAATGCCCCTATTTTGACTCAAACATCATGTGTGATTTTTGATTCCTCACTTGACGAAAGATTTGGGACAATCTTCTACTTTACTTTCATGCCATTGATGTTGTTATCCTAGGACCAATGTTAGTAGCAGGAACCCAAGGGAACAGATGGCCAGTTATGTAATACACCAACCTTACCACAAAGGGATGAGGAATTGAGACACGGCTGGCCAAGTTGTCGAGTTTATTTATCAAATTGCCAAAGCTTTCTAAGCTCAGATTCTTATGAGATGAATAAAGGAGAGTAATATATGATCATAATGTTTTTCCTGGTGATATCTTTTGCAATAATAGTAATTATAACCAATGCAGTAATGAATTGCTCATATTGAACAGGTGTTAATTCTGTGTCATTCCAAGCACTTTTCATGAATTAAATAACACTCAGAACAACTGCCAAAATGGTATTATCATTAATCCTATTTTACAGAGAAGGGAAATCATGTGGTGGTTTCAATGAGCAGAAGGAAAACTGAGTGTAAAAATAAAATGGGTTTTTCACAGTGGCATTTGTTAAACAGAACCACCCATTTTTATACTAATTTATTTAAGAGGGGGAGAGTAAGAACGAGAGAGAGAGAGAGAGAGAGAGAGAGAGAGAGAGAGAGTTTCCTTCAACTGATCCTCTGTCCAAGTGCTGTCAATAGCCAGAATTAGACTGAATTGAACCAGGAGCTGGGAACCAGCTATCTGGGTTTCCCGTGTGGGTGGCAGGAACCCAACTACTTAAGCTATCACTGATACTTCCCAGAGTTCACATTAGCAGGTAGTTGGAGTCAAGTGCTAGACCAGGACCTAGGATTTTCTCTCTCATTGGGGTTATCATTTGGCCTAAAGGTTAATATCCTTTTTTTTTTTTTTTTTGACAGGCAGAGTGGACAGTGAGAGAGAGAGACAGAGAGAAAGGTACATGGATATGAAAGGAAGACATCTCAATTAGGATATTAACCTTGGCTGGCGCCGTGGCTCAACAGGCTAATCCTCTGCACACTGGGTTCTAGTCCCGGTCGGGGCGCCGGATTCTGTCCCGGTTGCCCCTCTTCCAGGCCAGCTGTCTGCTATGGCCCGGGAGTGCAGTGGAGGATGGCCCAAGTGCTTGGTCCCTGCACCCCATGGGAGACCAGGATAAGCACCTGGCTCCTGCCTTTGGATCAGCGCGGTGCGCCAGCTGCACCGCGCCCGGCTGTGGCAGCCATTGGAGGGTGAACCAACGGCAAAAGGAAGACCTTTCTCTCTGTCTCTCTCTCTCACTGTCCACTCTGCCTGTCAAAAAAAAAAAAAAAAAGGATATTAACCTTTAGGCCAAATGATAACCCCAATGAGAGAGAAAATCCTTTATTTCTATACTTGTATAAAAAGATGGACATCAAGTAGATCCCTCGTAAAATTTTCCCATTAGTCATTCATCCAATGGAGTTGAAGTGATCATTGCCTAGATACTTTATGTCTTTGGAGGTTGAAAATGACTTTTTTCTAATTATATAAATAATTTGCATTTATTAGCAGTATTATTCAAGAGAGAAGAACTTTCCCATAAGAAAAGAGTATTTTTTAATATAAGGGACTAAGAAACATACACACTTTTGTTCAGAGCTAAGAGACATACATACCTTTGTTCAAGTCATTGAAAAAAAAGCTTTACTTTTTGTTTGTGTATACTTAGTAGAGTCATTAAGCCTTTGAGTATAATATTTGTTAATGATAAGTTCTATCAAAAAGAAAAAGAAAAAGAGAAGGGAGGGAGAGAGGAAAGGGATATAATTATATTTTTACAATTATATGTATGAATTACAATGAATCTGTTCTCTGTGTATTAGAATCACATTAACATGAAAAAAGTAAAAAAAAAAGATTAAAAGAGAAGTGTGATGATTTTCTCAAGGCTGTACAGGTATCTACCCTCTATGACCAAGGATCCAAATATACCAACACATAGTAAGTGACTGACCTAGACTAGTGCAGATATCTTCATCTCCAATTTCCACAGGGACCAGGAAGGTGCAGAATGAGTGAATCGTGACTTTGAAATATAGTGGGAGTGACGGAGTCTGTGGCTGAAATAGTGCCACTGTTAAGGCACTGGTTGGGGTGCCTGCATCCCAGTTCAAGGTGCCTGAGTTCAATCCTCACTGCCTTTTGGATTGCAGTCTCATGCTAATGCACACCCTAGGAGGCAGAGGTAACGGGTCCCTACTGCCCACGTGGAAGAGCTGGATTGAGTTCCCAGCTCAGAGCTGCCAGGTTCCAGCTCCCAGCCTTGGCCACTGCAGGCATTTGAGGAGTTTGTGGATGGGAACACCCTTGCAAATTCTCATGCTCATTCCTTGCTCTCTCCACTCCCCCCTTTCTCGCTGTCTCAAATGAAAACAAAAAACAAGGACTGTACTAGGGCAGGAGGCGGGGGGGGGGGCATATACACCATGGAGGGCATCTTTTGACTAGATTACTATTAGTACAAATGTAAATACTCACTTATTAAGGTGATAGAAAAATTAACAAAGATCGATGGCTCAATAATATATACAAAGGTAGCTGTAAAGCCCAGTATGCCAATCACCATCCACAAGAGTATTCAGTTTATATTTTTTCTTAGTTTCTCAACCGATAAATAGATCACACTCATATATAGCCAAATCATCTTTCTAGATACGTTTATTAGAAGAAAAATGGTGCAATTTTGAATTGCTTTCCATATTTCTTGCTACTGACATGAGGTCGTTTCTTTCGTGGGTACAGAGTTTCTCAATCTTAGCATCCTATTTTCACCCTCTTTAGAGCACAGTGGTTAAAATCTGATTCTAAAACTAAACAAACTTTCTGCTTCTTAGGTTTTTTTAACCTTGGGAAATTAATTCAGTATCTCTAAATTTCTTTTCCATAAGTTAGAAAACAGGATCTTTTTTATTTTATTTTTTTAAGATTTATTGATTTGAAAGGCAGAGTTACAGAGAAGCAGAGGGGGAGAGAGAGAGAGAGAGAGAGCGAGCTTCCTTCTGCTGGTTCACTCCACAAATGGCCACAATGGCCAGAGTTGGGCTGATCCAAAGCCAAGAGCCAAGAGCTTCTTCCAGGTCTCACACATGGATACAGAGGCCCAAGCACTTGGCCCATCCTCTACTGCTTTCCCAGGCTATAGCAGAGAGCTGGATTGGAAATAGAGCAACTGAGATTAGAATTGGTGCCAATATGAGATGCCGGCACCATAGGCAGAGGATTAACCCATTGTGCCACAGCGCTGGTCCCGCTTTTATTTTTAATATGAATTGGCCGTATCCTGCTAATGCAAGAGTTGGCTACTCTGGCACATCCTTAACTCTCAGATATTTTGATCATGTTTGATTTGAAGAGTGTTCTGGGCTTTAACTATGAATTAAGATACAGGTAGGGTAAATGGGAGCAAGCTGTTAGTTGATCCAAATATGACATGCTTTTTTTTTTTAACTTTTATTTAATAAATATAAATTTCCAAAGTACAACTTTTGGATTATAGCAGCTTTTCCCCCCCAAAACCTCCCTCCCACCCGCAACCATCCCATCTCCAACTCTCTCTTCCATCCTATTCTTATGACATGCTTTTAATGCGTTTACCAATGTCCCAAGAAGGGCTAGTGTGGAGACATATAGAGTACAGTGACACAGATTGATGGAATCTAAAATAAGGGCACAGACGTCCCACTGGATATATTGATTATATCCAACAATTTGACACCTTTTTAGCTTGCAGACCCAAACATCTCTCTCTCTCTCTCTTTAGATTTATTTATTTATATGAAAGTCAGAGTTACACAGAGAGAGAAGGAGAGGCAGATAGAGAGGTCTTCCATTCTCTGGTTTACTCCCCAATCGGCTGCAACTGCTAGAGCTGCGCCAATCCAAAACCAAAAGCCAGGAGCCTCCTGTGGGTCTCCCATGCGGGTGCAGGGGCTCAAGGACTTGGGCCATCTTCTACTGCTTTCCCAGGACATAGCAGAGAGCTGGATCAGAAGTGGAGCAGCCAGGTCTCAACCGGTGCTCATATAGGATGCCGGTACAGCACGGGGCCACTTCTCCAGCTATGCCACAATGCTAGCCTCCAAACATCTCTTAAGCAAAATTCCATCATTATTCTAATAAAAACTAACATGGGATAATAGATATAAACAATAACGATTTTAGAGATAAATAGAACTGGGTTCAAATTCTAGCTTTGTTTATTGTTACCTATGTGGTCCTGTGCAAATTCTGTAACCTCACTTTTTTTCCCTTTTCATCCATGATTTAAACATTCATTGAGGGATTAAATAACACGTATAGGACCTGGCATCTGGCTTTAAGGTGCAGGCTATATAATACCTTCTCTTTTCCAATCAGAACTGATGCCAGAAGTACCTCCAATACAAGACCATCCAACTCTGAGGAGACTTCCACGCTACCATGTCCACTTTGATTCCAAAAGAATGTGTTTAGACTGTTGTACCTTAAGATTAAGAATGCTTAAAATGTTCTGCTTAGTGTTGTATATCTGTTCTGAACCATAGTGTGGTGATGCCTTATTTTCTGAACTTAAATCTGAGACATATGCTCTGCCAAGGAAACTGAATGTTTGAAACAAGCATTTAACTAGGACACCCTAAGGGTATTTTGGTATTAGCTGCAGCCTCAACAAAGAATAGCATGCATTATGGAAGACTCAAAAGCTTGTTATTACATCTTGTTTTCTATGCATTTATAGCATTAAGAATTTTTAAAGATTTATTTATTTGAAAGTTGGAGTTACAGAGAGAGAGGGAAAAATATACACAGAGAGATCTTCCGTCCACTGGTTCACTCCCCAGATGACCACAATTGCTGGAACCATGGAGCCAGAAGCTTTATGCTGGTCACCCATGTGAGGGACAGGGGCCAAACATTTGGCTGTTCTTTCGCTGCTTTCCCCATGCTGTTAGCAGGAAGCAGGATCAGAAGTGGAACAGCCTTGACACAAACCTAGATGGGAAGCTGGCTTCTCAGGTGGTGGGTGCGTGGCTTTATCCATTCCACCACAGTAGCATTCCTGAGTATTAAAAATGTTAAAAAGCTTGAATATCAAATACACCTACATTTAATTTATAGCTTTTCCAGATACAAAGTGAGTGAACCTTAGAGGAATTCATTAGTGTTCTCTGAGTTTATTTCCTTATTTGTCGAATAGAAATAAGGGCAGGCCTCCTTCCAGTGGGTATGAGGATGAAGGAATCAGCATGTTTCTTGACCCCAAAGTGCTCAAAAGACCTTTAAAATTCACATGTAGGCACATTCACACAAGTGCCAAAGCACATACACATACACACACAGAATGCATTCTTCATAATTTTTGACCGATGCTGTGACGAAGTGGGTAAAGCTGTTGCCTGCAGTGCCCGCATCCCATATGAGCACCAGTTCAAGTTCCGGCTGCTCCACTTCTTATTCAGCTCTCTGCTATTGCCTTGGAAAGCAGCAGAAAGCGGCCCAAGTCCTTGAGCCCCTGCATCCACCTGGGAGACCCAGAAGGAGCTCCTGGCTCCTGGCTTCTGATTGACGCAGCTCCAGCCATTGTAGCCAACTGGGAGTGAACCATCGGTTGGAAGACCTCTCTGTCCTTCTGCCTCTGCCTCTCTGTAACTCTGCCTTTCAAATAAATAAATAAATCTTTAAAAAAATTGTTTATTGACTTATTGAAGCTTAGGAACACACTTCTATCTAGAAATATTTTTGCTACCTTATGAATGTAAAATCCTTTTTCCTTTAATAAATATTTTTTCTTGTAAAATTTTTTACATATTACCAAAAAAATGAATAATTGAAGCTCCTACTCAGCCTTGAGTGTAGATTAATTGGGATGGTTTTTCTAAGGTTTGTCAGCTTCAATTTCTTATGGAAAAGATCAATAATGTTGCATTAAATACCTTTAAATCTAAGTACTATTGCACTAAATTTCTGGGTTATTTTCTTTAAGTGTGCAAGTATGTGTGAGTATGTAGGAATGTGTATGTGTGTGTAGGGAAAGTAGGAGAAAGAAGAGGGAGGAATACTTCTGCAGTTTGGTGGAAAGTATGCTTGATGGAATCCTAACAAAAGCAGGCGATATGACGTGCTGGGGTCTTCCAGGCTGGGGCACTAGTGATAGGAGAAGGAAGATCCTATGTTCTGTGATTGGAAGCTCATAGCATCCTTCAGCTTGTAAATTTCCCAGGAACAGAGACTCCTATATTATCCTCTTTTAACACTTTTCTTAGTATCTAGCACAAAGTAGATACTCAAGCAGTGACTGGGGAACTGAATTGAAAATAAATTTTGTATAAATACCTAGAGTAAAACAAGCCAGGAGAGAAAAAGACCCGACTCAAATGACCCAGAAGATGGAATTCCACTCTCTATAATTGCAATTTATATAAGTTGTAGTTCATAGTTCAAATCATCTTTCTCTTTATCTATAGCAAAATGCTTATCTTTTCTCATTTTGCTTCTTTCTGCTATATTATCCCTTTGGCATTTTATATTACCAAGGTACTTTCAGACCGTGAGATTGTCCTCACAGAGGTGAGCAGTATCTATACCTTAAATCTGTAACTTATCTCATCAGTCCATCTCTGTGCTTCTTTTCTCATTCTGTTACTCTTCTCTGGGCTATTTTCAACTTCACTGTATCCCTTTAGCACACAAGCTGCCAACATGGAGCTTAGGTTTCCTGAACTGGAAGGCAGCTGTTCTGTGAGCCTGATGCAGTATGTTTGCATCCTTAATGCAGCAGGGAAAGTGTGTATCCTTAGATTTCCTTTTGTGTTACTTTCTTCTTCAATTGTCTTAGAGCTCATTCAGGACAGGATCAAGATTAACGTTTATATTTTTCAGTCCTTCTCAGAGATTGAAGCATGGTAGATGCTAAATAAATGTTAACTAAATGACTACATTAAAATAAAGTACAACTACATTAAAATAAAGTACAACCTCCTGCCCCTTGTTACTTTAAATAGATTGATTGGGGGGAGGAGTTCCTGAATAACGGATTCTTTCTTTCCTTGTTCCTGTCTTTGACTTTGTTTTTACATATATTAAAGCCTGGGATAAGTGTTGTGGAAGGATGGTTAAACCAGAGCTTGAGATGCTGGCATTCCACTTTAGAGTTCCTGGGATCCAGTCCTGCCTCTGCTTCCAGTCAACTTCCTGCTAGTGTACCTGGGAGGCAAGGTAGGATGACTCAAGTACTTAGGCTACTGCCACCCATATGGTAAACCAGATAGAGTTTCTGGCTCTTGACTTTGGCCTGGCCAAATCCTGAATGATACAGGCAGTTGGGGAATGAATCAATGAGTGGGTGTAAGATCTCTGTTCTCTCTGTGTATATCTCCCTCTCTCTCTGTCGCTCTGTATCAAAGTCAGAGCATGTAATGAAGATATAACATCTGTTTAGTGTAACATTTTCCATCACAAGAAGATAAACTTCTCTTTTACATTTTAGTTTCTTCTCCTTTGCTAGCAGCTGTTTAAATTGTTTAGGTGGTGCTTGGTTTGAATGTGTCTCCATCTTCTTTTTCTTTTCCAGTAGCCTAGCAGAATCTGGAGAAATTTATCCAGTAAGCTGAAGCTAGGGAATAGTAATATCTCACTTATATGTGTATCCTTTATTTCATATTTTTCCCCATTAAAACACAGAGAAAATATTTTCTGGCCAATGGCTAAAATTAAATGAGGCATATTTATTTTAGTTATTTGGTTTTTAGATATATTTATTTTTAGTTATTTAGTTATTTAGCAGTCTTTTATCAAGATTTCCAAGAGCAATGATGTAATGTTTTTAAACTTATAAATTTAATTTTTATGTATTTATGTGAGAGAGAAAATGAGAAAGAGAGAGAGGGTAAGAGAGAGAGAGGGTTTTTCAACCTGTGGTTCACTACCTAAATGTATGCAATGCCCAGAGCTGAATCTAGCTGATTTCCCATATCAATACCAGGAATACAACACTGAACCTTTACTGCCTCCCATTAGCAATAAGTTAGAAATCAGGAAGCCAGAGCAAGATGTCAAAACCAGGTGTTCCATTATAAATATGGGCATCGCAAACAGCGACTAAATGCTGGGATGAATGCCTGCCCCATGAAGGGATATTTTAAATGACACTTTCCTGGATTTGGAGCCCTAAAAACACAGTTATTTTATGTTTACTCATTATATGCTTATTCTGTTTAGAGGAATTAAATTTATTTCCAAGAAGCTCTGATGACATGGTTTTCCTCCTCTTATCCATCAATATTGTAGGAATAGTAAAGCAGATATTCCGAGACCCTTATGATTGCTGGGAATATTGGATCTCTGGAGATTTAAATATCATGTGGTGCAATTGTGATATGTTCTAAGCTTATTCTGAGTGAAGAAATTTAATATGTTATCTAAATTATCTGAATGAGTGTTTACTGGTAACAGTGAGAATGTCCTTCTGCTATTTCAAACAATAGTGAACCTATTAGTTTATATTTCTATTCTTTTTGTTGTAAAGAATTATTTTACACAGAGAGAGAAGGAGAGGCAGAGAGAGAGAGAGAGAGAGAGAGAGAGAGAGAGAGAGAGGTCTTCCATTTGCTGGTTCATTCCCCAAATGACTGCAATGGCCAGAGATGAGCTAATCCAAAGCCAGGAGCCAGGAGCTTCTTCCAGGTCTCCCACATGGGTACAGGGGCCCAAGGACTTGGGCCATCCTCTACTGCTTTCCCAGGCCATAGCAGAGAGCTGGATCAGAAGAGGAGCAGCTGGGACTCGAACAGGCATCCATATGGGATGCCAGCACTGCAGGCTGGGGCTTTAACCTGCTACTCCACAGCTTTGGCCCCTATTTCTATTCTTAAATCATGATCACTTACTTATGTACCTCGTTGCTTGTACAGCTTTTGCTGCTAACTGATGCTTCTAAACATTCTGAGAATCTGTGACTAACCTAAATATGAAAATCACCTGTGTTTTTCTCTCTAGCACAGTTCTGTAGGTGGTGTCCCAATAGAGAAAACAGTTGTCAGCACTATCATTTAAAGCCACACCCTGGCCTAGCAGTTAAGATGCCAGTTAAGATACTTGCACATCAGATTGGAATGCCTAGGTTCAAACCCCGACTCTGGTTCCTGTCACCATATTCCTGCTAATGATGACCCTGCGAAGCAGTGATGATGGCTCAAATAGTTGGGTGCCCGCCACCCATGTGGGATACCTGTATTGAGTCCTGATTCTTATCTTTGGCTTGACCCATGTACATCAGTTGAGGACATTTGGAGAGTAAACTACCAAATGGGAGCTCGCTCTTTCTCTATCTGTGTCTCTGTTTCTCTCTCTCTCTCTTCCTTTCAAACAAAACCATATACTTGCACTATTGTGATCTGTGTCCTGATTTAGTTTCAAATGAATCATAAGAAGAATCTATCTCTATTTTTCTTTCACCTATCTAAATCAATCTGTCTATCTATTCATTCATCATGATTGTAGCAGAATATTCCTGCAAGTTTGTTATACACAATTAGGTTATCAGAAATGTCCCCAAACTTCCTTGAGCAACTCTGGAGATACTTTGGACCACCTCCATCAATTCAATAGTCACATCTAAAAGGTACTTGCATTGGATGACAGCTTGTTAGAAAGCAAGCATGACCTTTATAGATCTCTACTCCATTTAGTAGAATTAATAAGAAACTCTTGCCTTAGTCATGAACTCTTTGATTGGGAAAATTTGGGAAACTTGTCAGAAAGAGATGGAAGAGGTAGGATGGCAGGGTAGAAGAAAAAGGTTAATGTCAATCAATCAGCAGCATAAATGAATGTCAGGAACGGATTCCTTTACAGTTTCTGGCTGTTAGTTATTGAAATAAATGACTGTGCCACTGTTGGCATCACCAAAGCAGATCTTCTGATAGCTCAGGAAATTTATCTCTCAACTATGCTTCATTTATCATTTTCAGTCAATAGCAGGGATCTGCTATTACTACTGCAGTGTTGTTGCAGTAGTTTTATATATATATATATATATATATATATATATATATATATACACATATACACACACACACACACACACACACACACTGGCATGTATATGGTGCACGCTTGTGTGTCCTGCACATGTATGCATACTCATGGGTGATTCCCTTGCTTTCTTTTTCTTTTTAAAGATTTTATTTATTTATTTGAGAGGTAGAGTCACAGACAGTGAGAGGAAGAGACAGAGAAAAAAGGTCTTCCATCTGCTGCTTCACTCCTCAGACGACCACAATGGCTGGAGCCGAGTCTATCTGAAGCCAGGACTCAGGAGTTTCTTCCAGGTCTCCCCCGCAAGTGCAGGGGCCCAAGTACCTGGGCCATCTTCTACTGCTCCCTCAGGCCATAGAACAGAGCTGGATTGGAAGAGGGCAGCCAGGGCTAGAACCAGTGCCCATATGGGATGCCAGCATTTCAGGCAGAGGATTAACTTACAATGCCACAACGCCAGCCCCATCCCTTTCTTGTTAAACAAGTTCCACAATAGGGACACAGCATGAATGCTTCTATTTCTCTCTTGGAAGACTCAATATAATGTGAACCAAGCAGAAGATGAAGAGGGTAAAATGCAATCAGCATTGAGTGACAATGACACTATTCTCAAAGGAGGGGAAGCAATGAAAGAATCAAAATCTACCCTCGTGCTATGTGTTAATTTCCATGTTGCAGAAATACAATAATATGTCCTGGCAACAGCACCCTCTGGAAAGAGCCAAATTTGGGTCGGCATCCCAGGCTGGCCAATTTGGTCTTAATCAGTTGTTTGTCACTTCCTGGCACAACAGCTTGCGTAACTATCATGCATTTATTTCCTCTCTGGGAACTTACTGTGACACTTGTGCTGCTATCACAGGCTACCTGAATTTCAAAAAGGGTTCTTTGCCTTGTGACTTAAGCCAATGAGTTTAGTGTAGTTAAACAGTATGAGCATTCCACTTAAAAATAAACATATGCATGTACATATCTGTAGATAGATGAACTTAATAGCTACCATTTTATTTACGTACTTCCATTTGTAAGGCGTTTACTCTAGGTTCACACAACCTTGAAGTAGAAACTAGAATATAGTGTTTGATGTTCTAAATATTATGAGTTTAGCTTGTGAAAAGGATTGAAGTTCTTAAGTAATTTTCCATATGTTTAATTCTTTCAGAGTGATTTTTAGAGGGCATATCTAGAGATTTATCGAGCTATTTTCCTTCAATTATTTGTCTTAAGTAGAACTTTTGATCACATTTTTAAGTATTACCCTTCATATGTCCAGCTAGGCTGTCTATATTTTTTATGCAAATATTGTTCCTCACGGTAGAGTGAAGGGTCAAAAGATGATATTATAGGGTTTGGAATTTTTATCATGGCTAGAACATGGGCTAACTTCATGGCTTTACTTAGATAAGTTACTTATTTTCAATTCTTTGAGCCAAACATTTTTTATGTTTAAAAAGATGTAATAAAACTTACATAGATTGTGGCATTGTTGTAAAAACTGAGGCAAACATGTTTTACAATACATGTCTCAGTATTAGGCTCAAGATGGCTGAAAAACAAAAATGTCAGCCAGATCCTCTCTTTCCCCTTTGAGCCTTTGTTCTTGATATTAACTCTGTGTAGAGTCATCTTCTCCATTTTTCTCTGCTAAATCCCACATCATATCCCACCAGAAGTTCCATCTGTCAGCCATAGAAAGTATAGTGATCCCTGTCCTCTGATTTCTTAAAACATATTAACAGCTCTCCCATTTGAACATAAATAGGTTTTCATAAATGTACATGTGTTTACTTGGACTAGAAATTCACTAAGGGCAAATAAGATCGTAACCCAAGCATATTTCTGTATTCGTTATAGCTCAACACGGTGCTGACACTGAGCATCCATTAAACAAATATAAACCGATAAAAATAATTTTATCAACCAATGTAAGCATTAATCTACAGAAAAGAGTGGTTTAGGTGGGTTCCAATCAACCATACAAAAAAATCTTTAGCATTCAATTTACTCTGACTCCTGATCATCTTTTCCTAAAGGTTTTCCATTTGTTGGTAAGGGATTGATTGCCATTTGATGGATTATAATTAAACATGGCTTTATATAGTGTGCGAGGTTTTCATCATTGTTTGAAGACAGCTGATCAATTAAGTACGTCATTCCATGGATGAATAATGGAATGAACTCTGAAGATTTTTACATGAATGTTTGCTGGTTTACGCTTCAGACCCCTATCACATTTTTGTACCTCTTTCTCTCCTTCTGGATTTTTCAGGACATAGAACATCGTATTTTTATTTTATATGCATTTAATGTGAGCCTTAATATGTACTAAGTGTTCAATAATGTCTGTTAAAGATTGGGTAATCATGAATAAATGAGACAGTTCTGATAACAAGGAGAAAGTCTCTTAGGATATAATCAACATGGAGCAGATTACAAAAGCAATGACATTCTTTTACAAAAATGAGATGAATCAAATGGGCTACATTTTAACTAGAACTACAATGGCTCCAAATGTCTGAAGCCCCACGTGACTCATGATAGACACTCATGAAATATTTCTGGAAATCCAAGAAAAAAAAAAAAAACAGATGTAAGAAAGGACAAATGGGACTGGCGCTGTGGCATAGTGGGTAAAGCTGCTGCCTGCCATGCTAGCATCCCATTTGGGCGCCAGTTCGAGTCCTGGCTGCTCCACTTCCCATCCAGCTTTCTGCTATTGTCTGGGAAAGCAGTAGAGGATGACCCAAGTCCTTGGTCTCCTGCATGCATGTGGGAGACCCAGAAGAAGCTCCTGGATCCCTGCTTCGGATAGGCCCAGCTCCTGCTGTTGCTGCCATTGGGGGGTGAACCATCACATAGAAGACATCTGTGTCTACCTCTGCCTCTCCAATACCACTGCCTTTCAAATGTATAAATAAATCTTAAAAAAAAGAGGCCAAACAAGTAAATGAATAAACCAAGGACTAAGATAACCTGGCCCAAACTCCACAGTTAAAACAATGTTTGCAAACCAGTTCTCTTCCCAGTTAAACACTATTTGTCATTCTTTTCTTATTGTTCCCTAGTTGTTTGTATGTCCAGTCCTCTGTATGACCAGTGGTTGGTATATTGTATTGTTACAATTGTCTTATTTTTGTTCATTTTGCCAATTAAACTGGAAATACTGAGAGCTAGAACCTTGCTTTATAGTCACCTTTGTAAACTTAAAATCCAGAAGAGTAGAGAGCACAGGGTAGTTACTGGATAAATGGTAAATATGCTGAAAAATCCTCCTTTACTCTTGCCAAAGAATGGTCCAATAGGACTTTGTACAACAATATTTTTAGGTTGTAACAAAAAGTAAGCAGCTACTAACCGTTTACAGCTAATGTGGACTTGAGGCATGATGTGTCTCAACAAGGAACTGAAGTTTCAATGTTGTGTATTTGTAATTTTAACTCCTATATAAAAATTGTGTGTTTCTAGTAGATGCCTTAGTAAATAGGACAGTTTTATTCAAAACTTTTATTTTTGTTGCCCTAGATCATTTCCAAAAATAAAGGGAATCCTTTTCTTTTCTTTTTTAAAGATTTAGTTGCTTATTTATTTGAAAGGGAGAGAGAGAGCATGCTTTTTTCTGTTGGTCCACTCCCCAAATGGCTGCAACAGCTACAGCGGGGCCAGGCTGAAGAAAAGGATCCAGGACCTCCATTCTGGTCTCCCAGAATGAACTCATGTACTTGAACCATCATATGCTGCTTCCCAGCATGTCAGCAGGAGGCTAGATCAGAAGCAGAGTACTTGGGACTCAACCCAGCACTCTGATACGGGATGCGGGCACCTCAACCTGCTGTGCCATAGCACCCATCCCTGAATCCTCTTTCTGTTAACACATGAGCACTCCGTGAAACTTGCAGTACCATCCCAATATTTGGCTTGTTTTCTGTGTGTCTCCTAACATCATGCCCAATTTTCTCAACATCTTGGGTCTTTAGTGAGACCAATATTGATCCCATTAGAGGTGAGGTTTTAGCACTGGATCCTATCTCTTTTCCTTTGTTTTATGTTTTCCTGAAATCTTCTTTTCCTCCTGATAATCAGAGGATTTCCAACACTCTCAAGTCTGAAATTCAGAGTAGGGACCTGCGAAAATGACCAAAAGGAAGCATTTTTTAAGAAATGATTTTATTGATTAGACAGAGAATAATGAAGGGAGTACAAACTGTTTAGATTTATCATCAATTTGGAGAAAATAAAAAATTAATGGGAAAAAATAAGTTCCTGGTTAGTACTTATATCAGAAAATTAAAATAAATGAATCTGAATTAAATTTCAGGCACAGCTCAACACATTATGTGAGCTTTATAACTTAATACTTACAATAGTTTCTTATAGAATTTATTCCTATTTTTATTGTATTCTTACTAAATCTAATGTCCAGATTTGAGTCTCAAGTTGTGTATAATGCAACGGCTGTCCTAAGATTTGAAGCAAGATCTGACTGCCTTGTTAGTTAACCTGTAGGCTTTTCTTGTTTGAAAATTTTCCTAGAACTGACACTCAGTGTGTAGCGAGTCCTGAGCGTTTCTGCACTGGTTCCTTCTCCTGCTGAACTCCACTCAAGTATTAATATATGTCACAGTGCTTTGTTATTCCTCCAGACCATTTTGAATTGAATCTTTCTTAGTTATCAGTATACACTCTTCTTTTTATCTTTCAGCAACACAGTCCAACTCCATTAAAAAGGAACATTGTTATTCTGCACAGTTTGTATCAAATAACAAATCTTTAGTTCATGCAAAAAAAAATTAGTCATTAAGAATCCGCCATCTGCTTCTCTAATCTCCTTAAAGTGCCATATCAACTTGGCAGATACCATTGGATTTTTAGGGAAAAAAATCCTTAGTGTGAAAAACTGACATTAAAGGTTTATATCCTCTTCTTGAGGCCCAATAAACAATATTAATGGCAAAGCATGCAAAGGATTAATAGTTCCTCCCTGCAAGAGACTCGGTTATAGCAATCCTGAGGAATTCTGCAGGCTAAAATATGAGCCCTACAGTACTTCCAAGGCATAAATTATTTGGTTTTTCTTCTCCTTAAAGGAGAGCCTGTCACTCTAAAGGCAATTTTTCTTTTTGATCCTTTGTACTGTAATTTCATGTCCTCATTGCAATGCACCCTCCCACATAGACTATGTTCTTCCACCAGTTCATAGCTCTACAGACTCCTTGATAACTAGCCAGTCCTGCAACAATGAACAGACAAGAAAGCATTGACCCCTGCCTGGTGTGTTCAAAATATGTTCAGGAGAATTTTGATCAAAATCAAGGCAATGTTTGTACGAGCACATTTCTTAATTAAATGCCTTGGAGTCTTAAAGTTTATCTCTTAGAAGAATATTAGCACTCCCTCTCTCAGCTCTCTTGTTTCATAAAAAAGGAGACTGAGATCTAGCCTCATAAGAAAACACAGCGAGCAATGGCAGTTTGATTGGCAAATTGCAGGTACTTTGGTCATTTCTTCCTACAATGTTCTGGATTATATTAATGGCAAAGCATGCAAAGGATTAATAGTTGTGTCTTTTTCTAGGAAATTGGTTTTAATCCAGAAATCTTTAGTGTCTGCCTCTGATTAAAAAGGAACATGTTTGGTTATGGTTATCAAGACTTAAAGCATGAACAAAGTAAGGAGTGGCTGGTTCATTTTGGAGTGGGCTCACTAAGACCCTGCAACATCTCTACAGAACTCTCATGATACCTAAGCATTACTATAAACTCCTTCATTTGAAGATTGAGGGTTTAGTATTTAGCACAACAGAATTAGGCATATATGTGGAGTCATTCTTATCATCTTAGCTGATGTTATTATTGCCAGCTATTTAATATTGTTAAGTTGAGTAGGGGGAAAAAGTCGCTATAATCCAAAAGTTGTACTTTGGAAATTTATATTTATTAAATAAAAGTTAAAAAATATTGTTAAGTTGAGGTTGCTGGTCTTTTTCTTAAGATGTTTTTTAAAAATGCGTTTATTTGTTTGAAAGTCATAGTTACAGAGAGGCAGAAGCAGAGGGGGAGTCTTCCATCTGCTGGTTCACCCTCCAGATGGCAGCAATGACTGGAGCTGCACTAATCCAAAGCTAGGAGTCAGGAGCTTCTTCCAGGTCTCCTACGTGGGTGTAGGGGTCCAGGGACTTGGGCCATCTTACACTGCTTCCCGAGGCCTTAGCAGAGAGTTGGATTGGAAGTGGAGCAGCCAGACTCAAACCGGTGTCCATATGGGATGCCAGCACTGGAGGCAGTGGCTTTACCCATTATGCCACAGCACTTGCCCCAGGCTTCTGGTCTTAAGAATGGACATGACAGGTTTTAATGCTGTGGCATAACAGGTAGAGCTGCCACCTACAGTGCCAGCATCCCATACGGACACCGATTTGAATCTGGCTGCCCCTCTTCTGATCCAGCTGTCTGTTATAGCCTTGGAGAGCAGTGGAAGATGGCCCAAGTGGTTGGGCCGCTGCACCCATGTGGGAGACATGGAAGAAGTTCCTGGCTTCTGGCTTCAGATCACTGCAGATCTGGCTATTGCAACCAATTGAGGAGTGAACCAGCGGTGGAAGACCTCTCTTTCTTTCTGCCTCTCCTCTCTGTGTGTAACTCTGACTTTCAAATAAATAAATAATTAAATCTTTAAAAATAAAAAAAAGAATGGACATGATGATAACAACTAGACAGAGTTGACATAAAAATTGAACTAGGAAGCTCATTTACATAAAGTATTTAGTACAAAGTTAGCATTTTTTCCTGAAAATGAGAAGTCACTTTCATATTTAGAACTAGAGGATCTACTAGCTGTAAAGATTAAAAGAAAAATAATAAAAAAGGAGAAGGGGTGGGAGTTAAGGAGGGAGGGAGGGTAGTATGGGAAGTATCATTATGCTTTCAAAACTGTATTTAGGAAATACATTAGGGGCCAGCGCTGTGGAGTAGTGGGTAAAGCCTCAGGTTGTGGCTTAGGCATCCCATATGGGCGCCAGGTTGTTTCCCAGCTGCTCCACTTCAGATCCAGCTCCCTGCTCGTGTGCCTGGGAAAGCAGAGGATGATGGCCCAAATACTTGGGCCCCTGCAACAACATGGGGGACACAGGAGAAACTCCTGGCTTTGGACTGACCAGCCCAGTTTTGGCTGTTGTGGCCATTTTGGGAGTAAACTAGAGGATGAAAGATTATCTCTCTCTCTCTCAGTTAATAATATTTAAAAAAAAAAACAAATATTTTTTGAAACAATTTTTTTATTTAGTAAATATAAATTTCCAAAGTACAGTTTATGGATTACAATGGCTTCCCCCCCATAATTTCCCTCCCACTCACACCCCTCCCATCTCCCGCTCCCTCTCCCATTCCATTCACATCAACATTCATTTTCAATTATCTTTATATACAGAAGATCGATTTAGTATATATTAAGTAAATATTTCATCAGTTTGCACCCACACAGAAACACAAAGTATAAAAATACTGTTTCAGTACTAGTTATAGCATTATTTCACATTGGACAACACATTAAGGACAGATCCCACATGAGAAGTAAATACACAGTGACTCCTGTTGTTGACTTAACAATTTGACACTCTTGTTTATGGCGTCAGTAATCTCCCTAGGCTCTAGTCATGAGTTGCCGAGGCTATGGAAGCCTTTAGGGTTCACCGACTTCAATCTTATTCCGACAGGGTCATAGTCAAAGTGGAGGTTCTCTCCTCCTTTCAGAGAAAGGCACCTCCTTCTTTGATGGCCCCGAAAAAATGCATGAATAAATAAAACATTTTGAAGAAATATTGATGTGTGTTCAGAGATTTCTACCCTTACATGAATCTACTAAGTAAATTAAATAGAATTAAGGTACAGATATCTGAAGAAAGGACTTAGGAACATTCTAGTGAAAACAGACCAAAGAGAAAATATAGGATTTCCACTCCAATCACATACTTGTGGATGAGACCATGTTCACACATCATGAGGCAGAGCAATATGGGAAAATAAAAATTAAAGGTATTTGTAAAATGCTTTGGGGATGTAGGCTAAGAATTCTGAAATAAGTATATTCACCCTTGGGTCATTAGGAAAAGTGAGAAGGGGGCATCTGTGATTTTCATTTGGTATTTGGTGCCTACAACCATTAATTACAAAGGCCCTGTGTTTCATAAAACAAATTTTCCAGCCCCAAATGTCAAAAGTCCATGTTCATCAAACATGATATGGTGAGGGGGAATGGGACACAGAGATACAGAGAACTCATACTAATGCCAAAACTAGACAGTGTTTGCAGCAGGATGTTTTTCCTAAGCTGCCTTATTAAAAGGACTCCTAGATGAGGAGAGACTGAATGTAAGTTCACACATGGAAAATATCCAATAATAATTTTCAACCCCTGGTATCAGTTTGTATCTCTATCCTACCTTTCTGTATTCAGTTAGAAACTGGTGTTCATTCAGTATTATCATGACCTAGCCCCAGTTTTATAAGAGCCCTATAAAACACAAAATCTGAGATTAGTACAAAAGAAATATTTAAGTAATTGGCTAAATCCCACAATCAATCAGTTTTTTTTTTTTCATGTTTATACGTCATGTTTCCAAGTAGGTTATGAGAGTGGTTGACCCTGTGCTCTAGAATGAGTCAACCAGGTTTTTTTTTTTTTAAGATTTATTTTATTTATTTGAAAGATAGAGTTACAGAGAGAGGTAGAGACAGAGAGAGATGTCTTCCATCTGCTGGTTCACTCCCCAGATAGTTGCAATGGCCGGAGCTGAGCTGATCTGAAGTCAGGAGCCAGGAGCTTCTTCCAGGTCTCCCACATGGATGCAGAGGCCCAAGTACTTGGGCCATCTTCTACTGCTATCCCAGGCCATAGCAGAGAGCTGGATTAGAAGAGGAGCACCCGAGACTAGAATCGGCACCCATGTGAGATGCCAGAGCTTCAGGCCAGGGTTTTAACCCACTGCACCACAGCGCTGGCCCCTCAACCAAGATTTGAATCTTTGCTCTCTATATAAATAATTTTGATTTTTTAAAAAATGTATTTATTTCTATTTTCTGGAAATGCACATACACACACAAACACACAAAGGGAGAGGCAAAAAATAAAAAAATGCATTCTCACAATTATCTTTTTGTGTATTGTTACACTTCCGCACAGATTCGGGCCATACGTGTTACTGAGAGCAGTCGTGGGACTTGCTTCTTGGAATGCTTTTCGTGCTCTTAACTTCATACCTCTCATTTTCTTTTATCTGCTTTTCTTAGCCACTTAGTAACTTATTCCTTTCCTTGTTATCTCTCTGTGACCTTCTTTAATTATAAACTAAGATCTAGACAATCGAGAAAGGAACAAATGAAAAGTAAACCAACATTTCATTATGCCTTGGAAATCAATTAAAGGTACAACACTTTTTGTTTATGGTTAGAAGACTGGTATTGCATAGGTGTGTATTGGAGGATACAGAGAGTAAAAGACAAGGGATTTTGGAGGGAGGCACAGATTGCAACAGTATAGAAACATTTTGATTTCAAGTACCAGAAAACCAATCATATGGTCAGAGGAGGTTAGTTTCATTATTTTTTGTTAAGTTAAATTAATTTATCTTTTTGCAAGGCAGAGAAACAGTGAGAGAGAAGGAGACAGTAAGAGTGACAGTGATCTTCCACCCACTGGTCCACTTCTCAAGTACCTGCAACAGGGGTGTTAGGCCAGGCCTAAGCCTGGGACTCCATTAGGTCTCCACTTTGGAGGCTGGAATCCAGTGAATTAAGCCATCATCTGCTTCTTCCCAGGTGCATTAAGAGGAAGCTGAATTGGAAGCAGCATAGAACTGGATCCCAAAAATTCTGATATGTGATGTGGGTGTCTCAGGCAGCCAGTAAGCTACTCTGTAACATCTGCCACTTAATGTTAACCTTGGTGCATTTTTTAGGTGAAATTCAGAGATTATTTTCAATTCTTTGTAAAACAGGTGTTAATGATCATTTTTAGGGGACATTTTTATAAGAGAGTGAAATGGTATTGGTTTTATTCTCTAGAAATTAAAGCATTAATGTTCTTTTTAAGCTATTATTTGATTATTTAGTCAGGGTACCTTAAAGGAGACTAAATTAAAGTGAGGGTCTAATCATATGTGTTTCCACAGCTGCAATTTAATTGCCTGGCTTACATATAAATCCTTATGTAATCCAGATATCTCCAGATCTCATTATTCATGGGGTATGAATGAAGTCAGCATTTCTTCCCACATTTTGATGACTTGTTGTTCAAATGAGCTGCAGCACAACTCAGTTTCTGACAATGCATCTGCTTCACCCTAAGCATTTCCTAAAGCCCACAAGTAGTGTTCAAACTTGCTCATTTCTTCTCTGATCTATCCTACTGATGTAAAGATATCCAGTTTTCTGCTTGTTACCTTTTATTGCCAATGTCACTGTGTACTGCCTGTGCTTAATATGGAAAATGCTGTTCTAAACAGGATTCTGTCTCCTGGGTACTGAGAGATGCAAACCTTTGGTGAAAACAGCTCTACACTGGATCCTAGCAGACTCTTTCCTCAGTGGCAATGGTGGGAAGACCACTCAACAGGCCAGCATGAGTATAAATGGCTTCACTGACTGGGTGCCATATGCCACAATACTACTGCTATTTCCCTATTTTTCCTTTTCCTCTGTGAAGCAACCAATCACAAAGTTTCCATTTGAAGGTTTCCTTCCTCTTGTGAAAATGATTAATGTGAATGAGAAATCGCAGTTCTATTTGGTGACAATCCAAGAATTAAAAAGAAAAAAAAAAAAGCAATGGCAACATCAGTAGTAGCAGAGGAGACAGAAATAGTGATGTCAATGGTAGTAACTATTATTAAGAAAAATAATCATCACGATAACAGCCATTGACGGACCATGTACCCAGCAGTCTCTTAAGTATTTTGCATCTGTTATTCCATTCAATCCTCACAACTCAGCTTTGACATTGATGGTGGTGTCGTTACAGGGATGAAGTAATCACACTTTCTCCTGTACGTTATTTCTTAGGAGCTGATTGGACCCATATCTTTGAATCCGGAGCCAACTTGGCTTTTTTTTTAATTGGTATGATATAAAAAGATTTGTCACTCAATGTTTGCCATAACTTGCTTGCTTCAAGCCTCCCACAGTGAGATGACCAGAGTGCAGGTTATCTCAAGCTCTCTCTGCAGGGGAGCAAAACTACAAATGGAGAGAAAAAAAGAGTTGAATGGGCACACCCTTTTCAAATTTATCGTTTAGATAAAATTCCTCCAATGGTGGAATGGATGGAGTCCTGGAGAGAATCTCTTCCACATCCCTGGAAGTGGACTGTAAATTTATTTTCCATTGTGCAAACACAGGCAAGTGAAATCAGGACTTTCCTCTCCATCTCACAATAGTTACTATTATAAGCTCCATTTAATAAATAGAATAATAAAGATTTTGAAAGTCAACCAAACCACCAAAATCACACACTAAAAGGGAAAACTTGAAAAATTCAAACCCAAATCACTCTGATCCCAGTGCGTCTTCTCATCCTCTCTGTAATGTTTCTACATGAATGAGCTTTGCCTGACTTCCAGACATGCAAGAATTAAAATTTGAAAATTATCATCAGGTTAAACATATCCTAATTAATAAGCCTGCAGACTAGTTGATGAAGAGCAAATATATTCAAGGAAAAGGATGTTATGGAATTCACTTGCATATGTTAGAGGCACTAATACTATTGAAAACATGCCCTGTTGCTGTTACAAATGTGTGATGCAGTATTTCCTGAATACAAAATGTGGTAGGATACTCCTTGTAGCATAAAGTATGAATGTGGCAGACTCATTTGCAAAGATTTTGGCAAGTCCTCAATATTTCCCTACAAGTTCATTGCCTCTAACTGCTACTTATGTAGCAACCCATAAGGTATATAGAAACTGCTGAAATTCTTCTTGAGTGCCGTTATGTTTTTAAATTTAGCATTGTTATAGAACCTGAAATTGTGATCACCCTGGAAACAGTGGTGGGCTCCTGGAAAGAGACCAGATCAGAGAGAGACTGCTGCTTTCTGCTTCACTCTCACCTTCCTTTCTGCCACCCCAACAACACCTGCCTCCTGCATTTACCTCTTTCTTCATTTCTTCATTACCTCATTCCTCAAAGTCACCCAGCTCTGAGAACGTCCTCTGAAGATATTTTTGCAAAGTTGATTCATAACAATATTCTAGCATACTTTTATCCTGCACCTCAAAGTAAAATGGTCTCTCTTTAGTCCCGAATTCACATATGAAGGGAGACGTTGGAGACGCTTTTTGTCTATTCTCCTGGATGGCTCCCAGGAGCAATAAGATTGGCACTTATTTTGATATACACAAAGTTTAACTAAGACAAAGTTGTCTGTTAGAAATGTTTTGAATATTCAGAGTTCCTTGAAAATTTCTAAATATTAAAATTGGATGGCTACTAACTGCTAATCAGTCAATACTGTAAGTTATTTTGAGATCATTGTATTTCTACTTTCTATATACCTATCAGAAGAAGTTCTGTTGCCACAATTAGAAAAGTGTACAATAATATAGGTGCATTGTCATAATGATCAATACTGGAAGACCTCTTTGATAAAAACCTCTATTAATATCCTAAGGCTGCCATGAGTTACTACAAATGGAGTGGCACATAACCATAAAAGATTTAATTCTCTTACAATGGTGGAAGCTAGAAGTCTGAGATCAAGGAATCTATTTTATTTTCTTTTCATTGAAGACCCAATAAAAATGTTTTCTTTGCTCTTTCTAGCCTGTGGTGACTCCCAGAAATCCTTCACATTCCCTGACATACAGCTGCATCATGTGAATCTTGGTGTCCATTATCACATCACCTAATTCTTTGAGCATATCATTGCATGACCTTCTTACACAGGTATCAATCATTGTATTTTGGGATCATTCTAATCTAGTATGACCTCATAATTAACTGTATCTTAACACAGTTAAATTCCAAATAAGGTCATATTCTGTAGTTCTAAGTAGGCATAATTTTGGGGGGAGAGGGTCACTATCCATCCCAGTGCTGTTAGTCTCAGGAAAGCTTGCACATTATTATCTGGCTGCTATTCAATTGACCATGATCTGCAAAGGAAAGCTGCTAACAAAACAAACTATATGGAATCCAGTGGCAGATTGGTTCTATTCAATGGCTGAAAGAATAAGCCCAAGTTGAACACTTGCACTGGGTTGAACAGTTGATGTAGACTGTTATTTGAGATGTGAAAATGGGAAAACATCTTGACAAGAAAATTCCCTACATTGTTTATGCTATACATAAGGGAACACAAAATTAAGTGCCTAAAATCCCTTTGCAAGTCCTTTTATTAAGAAAAATAGGGTAATAGATGAAACTGCCTCACTGTGAATTTTCTTATTTTTTTAGATGATCCGAAGAGATTAAATCTTTTTTTTTTAAAGATTTATTTATTTACTTGAAATTCAGAGTTACACAGAGAAAGGAGAGGCAGAGTGAGAGGGAGAGAGAAGTCTTCCATCTGCTGGTTTATTCTCCAGATGGCCACAATGGCTGGAGCTGCGCCAATCTGAAGCCCAGAGCCAGGAGCTTCTTCTAGGTCACCCACACTGGTGCAGGGGCCCAAGGACTTGGGCTATTTTCTACTGCTTTCCTAGGCCATGGCGGAGAGCTGGATTGGAAGTTCAGCAGCCAGGTTTTGAAATGGCACCCATATGGGATGCTGGCACCGCAGACAGTAGCTTTACCTACTACGCCACAGTGCCGGCACCCTCATTGTGAGTTTTATAAGAAAAATGTTGTAGTGGCCGTTTCACCAAGATGGCTCCGAAGGCAAAGAAGGAAGCTCCTGCCCCTCCTAAAGTCAAAGCTAAAGTGAAGGCCTTGAAGGCCAAGAAGGCAGTGCTGAAAGGTGTCCGCAACCACAAGAAGAAGAAGATCCGCGGGTCCCCCACCTTCCGGCAGCCCAAGACACTTCGCCTCCGATGGTAGCCCAGATACCCTCGGAAGAGCACCCCCAGGAGAAACAAGCTTGACCACTATGCCATCATCAAGTTCCCCCTGACCACAGAGTCGGCCATGAAGAAGATAGAAGACAACAACACACAGGTGTTCATTGTGGATGTCAAGGCCAACAGGCACCAGATCAAACAAGCTGTGAAGAAACTCTATGACATTGATGTGGCCAAAGTCATCACCCTGATCAGACCTGATGGAGAGAAGAAGGCATATGTGCGGCTGGCTCCTGACTATGATGCTCTGGACGTTGCCAACAAAATTGGGATCATCTGAACAGAGTCCAGCTGGTTAATTCTAAATGTATATTTTTTCACCATAAAAAAAAAAGAAAAATGTTGTAGTGCCCATATTTGCTTTTGCTTTTCCCTCCTAAATGTCTCCTCTCTCCTCTTTTTCTACAGTTCCATTGGGTACTTAACAATGACAGCCTCACACTATTGCTACTTATATGTACTTATTTTTCTCCTTTGGTGTACCTACTAGGCTGCTGACAAAGCAATTCACTGATAAATAATAGTGATACTTCCTTCTTAGTATTTATGTGATAAATTAATTAAAGAGTTAAGTAAAACCCTCATCACAATACTTAAACAGTATCAGTGAGTAACTGTTCATAAACATACCTATTCAAGAACAGGTGGGGATGGGCGTTCTGGCATAGTAGGTTGAGCTGCCTCTGGACACCTGTATCCTGTATCAGGGTGCCAGTTCAAGTTCCAGTTACTTTACTTCCAATCTAGCTTCCTGTAATTATCCTGGGAAGCAGAAGATGATGGCTCAAGTACTTGCATTCCTGCCAGCCATGGGGGAGACTCAGATGGAGTTTCTGACTCATGGCTTCAGCTTGGTTCAGCACCGGACATTGCAGCCCTTTGGGGAGTGAATTAGAAAGTGGAAAATCTCTCTCTCTCTCTCTCTCTCTCTCTCTCTCTCTCTCTCTCACTTTCTTTCTTTGTGTGTGTGTGTGTGTGTGTGTGACTCTTAATAAACATGTGAAAATGTTATAAGTCGTTGATGTTGGCAGATAACCAATAGATATCTGAGTGTGTATTTACTTTCTTCTTCTCTGATATTTCAGAGAAAGTTGAGGGAAAGTATTCCTTATAAGACTAATATAGTATGTTAGGTTTTATGGATCATAAGTAAATATATACCAAATGCACAAGGAGAACTATAGCCTAAGAAGTGATATAGAAATTCACCAATTAATCATTTACTGAGGTGGTTCTCAGACAAGGGTATCATATATGCCTCTATCACTTTATGCCATGCCTCACACATACTAGGTGCTCAGTAAATACTGGTAGAATTACTTATTTTAATGTGATTCATGAAAGTATTTGTTTATTGCAAATTCCCAGCATCCAGCTTATGCTTACTGAATCTGAAATGCTGCAAAAGCCATTGAAACAGAAATATGATTTTCAAATTCTGAAAGCTGCATTCATGACTCTCAAGGTTTGAGAATCAGTGACTTAAAGCGCTTCCCATGTCACATGAACAAATTTATAGACTAAATTCTTATATATTAAATAGTTTAGAAGGGGAACTTTAACAGAAACAATTTTTAAGCCAACCTCAACTCCTCACACAGAAATTCTACAGCACAATAGACTTCTCCTTAAGGGAAATTATGTACTTTTTCAACTTTTCAATTAAAAAACAGGTAATTTTCTAGGGAAACAATGCTGATACAGACAAATTTGTACTTTGAAGCTATAGTGTCATGTAGAGGGATATATGCCCAATCATAAAGTAGATATTCAATCATACTTCTATACATTTTATGGTAACCAGGGCTATAAAGAAAAAACATGCAAACATTGGAATTATAAACAGATTTAACTTCATTTGAAGTGAAAATGAGCAGAGAAATCATGTTCAGACATGACAATTTTATAGCTGCTGTATGACTAAACATTATCTATAGAAGAATGGGAGACTTGTTCTGTGGAGAAGATTTCAAGTACAAAAGATCTAGAACAGAAAGGATTGAGAAAAGATTAAGAGATGTAAGAAAGCCACCTGGATTGAGCCAAATGACTTAGAAAGAAATGATCCAGAGGTGAGAGTGGTGACAGGCAGTGGTGCTAGATTGTGTAGGAGTTTGGAATCTCCAGATGTGAGTAACATAGGCCAGTGCATTTATTCTCACATTGGCACATTGGAAAAGTCACCAGAACCCTGAGCCAGCCATTTAAAAGCCAAAAGTTTCTCTTAAGTGACTCATCCCTCTTACTGTCTTGCATTTTGTTTTATTTTTATTTAAAAGAGGTCACTAACTTTGAATATGCAAAAGATGAGAGCAGATCATGTTTTCTTGAAACACCAGAAAATTTGCTCTATATTTCCACAAATACTTTGCAAATAAAATAATTAACTGCAAAAGGTTCTGATGCAGTTTTATTCAAATTATTTTTAAAAAATGCTAGTTACAGATAGCTATACTCAAAACAGGACAAAAAACAAGGGAGAATTTATCTCATTATCTTGGAAAATAGTATGCACTGTGTGTACCCCTAGCACAATTTCTTCCTTGGAGAGATTTCCCACATTAACATAATACAACCTATTATAGTTTCTTAAGTATGTTAATTTTTGGGTATCATCCAAATGAATAAAATATTCATGTCCAGGGTTAGCACAATTAAAGATGTTCACAACATTGTTCAGTGCTAATTGTGGAAGTGTGGAGAAACAGACTCCTAATTAGCAGATCCTTGGTTATGTGTTTGCTGAGGCACACATCCTATCACAGGCCAGAAGTCTGGCCCAGATGTTGCTTCTTCACAGGTGATTACAGACAAGGTAGAAATCTCTATTTTTAGGATTTCCCTTGTGATTTTTCTTTACTGTTAGCTGTAGATTACAATGACTTATCATGTCAAGGCATTTTATCTGTAGTACAATTTCGTCCTTACTTGAGAGATTCTCCTTGACCCTGGTTTTCTACTGAGACATCCAGAGCTCTTCCTAATATTACATGCCTGTTTTTTTTTTTCAACCACAGTATTATCCATGCACTATTTTTAATCATCAAAATTTAGCTGCTTTTTTGTCTTATGTGTTCCGGGTTCTTTATTTCTTTTCTAATAACATTTCTGTGTTATAAATAATAGAGTTTGGGGCCTAAAAAAAAGGTCTGGTTACAAATAAAGACACCAGCCTTTAGCTCTGGGAACTGTAAGTTTTCCTGTTTATGAATTAGGATCATAAGGGTACTCATACCACAATATTTTATAGGACTTATGCACATATAAATACATTTTGTAATCAGTAAAGTTCTGTGTAGATATTTCATATTTTAAATAAGTGATTGTGTGTATAAATTAAATCAATCAGATCATAAATTGGATAACAGATAGATTTGGCACCACATCCCTTTATTACATTTAGAGAATCAAATTGCTTGAGTTAATTGTTAGCATCATTTTCAAGATAAGTTTTTAAATGTATTTTTATTTTTTTATTTATTTATTTTTTTAAATGTATTTTTAAAGATGTATATGTATCTATGTTCATCAGCTTAAAAGGCAGAATGACAGAGAAAAGGGATACGGCTATTGATATTCAAGAAAATACATAGGTCCACTTCTTTCATCTAGTAACTACTGGTAAGCACCCTCTTCCTGATTTTTTGATGTGATTTAAGACCTCTTTATAATTAGCTATGCTTTATTTATTGCCTTGTCTTTCACAAATTATCAATCAAAATGATCTGTCATTTCTTGATGCCTTACTTTGTTCACCTAATGCCTTCCCATCCATTTGACTAACTCAACTGATTCTTCAAGATGTAGTTCAACATGACAAACTCATTAAATGTGCCATAGTAGGATAAGTTTATTGTTTCCTTCTGTTTATAGAGTACTCTGTGTCACGCTATCAGCACAGTACTCCCCACATTGTATACAATGGTTTGGATGAATGTCTCCCCAATATGTACTGAATAACTTGAAGGTAGTTCTTTTAAACAACCTTTAAATAAGAACACACACACATACACACACACGCACACATTTGCACATAGATTCAGATGATCCAGCTCTTATAAACATGTCTGGTGTGTGTCAAGTTATTACGTACTTTGAAAATTATACATATATAGTCCAGGATATCAGGTTATTGCACATTTTCAACATGTCTTGACTTGAATTCATTATTTACCTGAAGCTACCATATCCTCCATCAGAAAAAATCATACCTCTTGATATAATCCCTAATTTTCTCTTTATTTCTCATTTCTACCCTCTGAATATCTAGTAAAAATCCTAGAATAAAAGTAAGACTGAACAAATACTTGCTGAATGGATGTATAAACATTTATTTTTTTCAAACACCAGGAATAAAATTTTAAAGTATATGTTAGATAATTCTGTAAAAATAAATCTGTTTCAATTCTCTCTCTGTTCCTTTAACTTTTTGATACCTTTCAGAGAAAATTTAATGTAGTTCTCTGTTGGGTTACAGAACAAGAATCTTTTTAAAAAGGTATCAAAGAGAAGGTGATTGTGAAAATGGAACAATTATGTCAAATTTTGCACTGTGATTAGAAAAGTGATCTACTGATATTAGCCTGGAATGTCTCATCCTAGGTGAAAAGTTGGTAATCCCACTGAAATATTCTTATCTTGGCCAGCAAAGAGGTTTCAGATATTCAGCCAGTTTAATTACCAGTTGTAACTCTGAGGACAAGGTAGTGTCTAGGAAATTGCCCAGCAAAGTTTCACTCTTTTTTTTAGCTAGGCTGCCATATATGATATACAAGTGCTTATGTACCAACCAGGAAATTAATTTCTATCTTGTGTTACTTTTTAATCCCTTTGAATCAAATAAATTCAAGTAGATCAAGTAAATCAAGAAATCAAGTAAATCAAGCCTTCCACAATTTATGCTGCAATTTTTTCTTATCTTTTCTATTATTGCCACCATATCCTTTTATTTATTTATTTTTATTTAAAAAATTTGGAGTGCTTTTCATTGTTGAAGTTGTACATTTTTAAAATATTATATTCAAGAGGTAGATAAATAGATAGATGAAAGAGAAAGAGAGAGCAAGCGAGCGAGCGAGCGAGAGAGAGAAATGGGAGGTCCCATTGCTGTTCATTCCCCAAATGCTCAGAAGCCAGGAACTCAATCCAGTTCACCAAACTGGGTGAAAGAAACTCATCTATGGAGCCATCAACTGTGTATCTCAGAGTCAAGAATGAGATCAAGTATTGAACCTAGACACTCCAATATAGGTTGTGAGTATCTTCTAGACCAAGCACCCGACCACATATACTCTTTTAATTAGACATCAAATTATGTTGATTACCCTTCTAAAAAACCTTTCTGCTTAGGAGGCTGGATTTGTGGCACAGCAGGTTAAGTTGCTGTTTGCAATGCCAGCACCCAATATAGGAATGCTGACTCAAGTCATGGCTATTCCCCTTGTAATCCAGCTTTCTGCTAATACTCCTGGGAAAGCATTGGTGGATGACCCAAGTGCTTGGGCTCCTGTCAGCCATATGGAAGACTAGGATAGTCTGTCTTCTGCTTGGCTTATCTGGCTTTTGTAACTACTTAGAGGAGTGAGTCTGTGAACTCAAGAAGTTTCCATAGCCTTGGCAGCTCATGACAAGAGCCTTGGGTGATTACTGACGTCATAAACAAGAGTGTCAATTACTAAGTCAACAACGGGATTCACTATGCACTTACTCCCTATGTAGGATCTCTGTCCTTAATGTGTTGTACCATGCGAATTAATAGTAAAACTACTACTCAAACAGTATTCCATATTTGTATGTCTGTATGGGTGCAGTCTGTTGAAATCTTTACTTAGTATATACTAAGTTGATCTTCTGTATATATAGATAATTGAAAATGAATCTTGCTGAAGAATGGGATAGCAGAGGGAGTGGGAGATGGGATGGTTGTGGGTGTTAGGGAGGTTATAGGGGGAAAAGCTGCAATAATTCAAAAGTTGTAGTTTAGAAATTTATATTAAATAAAAGTCAAAAAAAAAGAAAATCTATTGTCATAGAGTCAGGTGCTCATATCCTGACTAAGGAAAAAGAGATAATACTGAGTCTGTGGGAAACAGCAAGCTTAAGATGGGCAAGGAAGTGTACAGTAAATCAAAATAGTGAAAAGTAACTCAAAATAGTGAAAAATTAAGCTATAGAAATGAGAGATGGTTAACAGGAGGGAAACATTACAGGCAAGCACTTGATAGCCACAGTAAATATGCTCAACTGAAGGAATTGTAACAATAGTAAAATTATGGTGGTATCTCTGCAAACAGTTTTAATACTTTTATTGTATGTCACAAATTGTGAACCAAAGGACACTGGAAAAATCTGATTAAGGCCTGCAGTTCAGATATAGAATTGTACCGATATTAATTTTCCTTCTTTATGGCACATATTCTAATTTTGTACAAGGTATTACACATCAAATGAGAATGATATTAATATGATACCTGTTTCCCTATAATAATCAAATAAATGAATGAAACCAGTAAGATTAAAAAACTGAACAAGATTAACATACTTTGTATTATATATGTGAATATTTTTGAATCTGAAAAATATTCACTAACTCACAATAAAATACTCATAAAAGGTGGATACATACCAGCGTGACCTAGGTTCAAAACATATATCACAATCATATTTGAATCTACAGTGAAGTTGACTGTGGTCCTTGGCTGCCAAGCTTTAGGCTATTTTAGAATAAGTTTTGGTAGCTCTTTCATTTTCATTAATATATATGACTAGCACCAACAAAAACAATTAATGACTATGACAGATGAAGCCATGTCCTAGGACAAATCTATGGCCAATGGAAACAATTCTAGCCTACTTCCTATTTCACTCTCCAATCATATCATGAGTTTTGCTCTGTTTAATACTTGCTTGATATCTCTTTGTTCATCTTTTTATTTGTAATATGTCTGCTTCTTTACATTTTCAACGAATTTATTGTAAACAACGAAATGTTAAATTTCTTCCATCAGATTGTCTTTTATTTAGATAATTAACTTGCATTTGTTTCAATTTCAATTTCTCAAATATTTGTATTTATTTCTACTATAAAAAATGCTGTGGCCTATATTTGCAGCATTTTGTTTTTCTTTATGTACATTTTGTTTCTCACAATTGTCTTACTTGGATTGCTTTATAATTATCATTACATGCTTTCACATGCTGAGGTGTTGGTTTTATGTAATTTAATATTTTAAAAAGATTTATTTATTTGAAATTCAGAGTTACAGAGAAAGCAAGAGATCTTCCATCCACTAACTCATCCCCCAGATGGCCACAGTATCCAAGGCTGAGCTAGACCAAAGCCAAAAGCTAGGAGTTTCATCCAGGTTTCCCATATGGGTGGTTAGGGTCTCAAATACTTGGATCATCTCCCAGTGCTTTTCCTAGGTCATTGGCAGGAAACTGGATATTAAGTGGGGCCTGCAGGCCGTGAACTAGCACCCAAATGGGATGCTGACATTGCAGGCAGCAGCTTTACCTGCTACACCCCAATGACAGCCCCATAATTTAACTTGTTTACTTACTTTAATAACCTTAAATTGTATTCAAATGTGTGAAGCAATTCAGCAACTTTATATTTAAACAATACAATGTCTTACAATATTTTAATTCTGGACATTTCCATAAGGATACATATGTCAAATATTTTAGTTGTATCATTACTTTTGAATCCACACAGTAACATTTTAATTTTGTATAGCCATGGTTTGTTAGTGATATATTCATTTACTTATTAATTTTACTCATTGAAGTTTCAGACCATCTCTACACAATCATTTTCTTTCTATCTAAAGCTCATTGTCTCTTAATAAATTAAAATGTTTATTGAGGACTTATTATATCCAAGTATTATTTTAGCTGTTATGATTTCAGCATGGGGCAATATGGGTAATAATTCTTGTCTATGCCTCAGAATTTCTCTCATAATTGTTGGTCTAAACATAATGCATTTCTCTCACTTTCATAACCTGCAGTCACTGTGTCTACAATCCCATCTCCATGTTGATTTCCTTTCAGTGTATTGAAGGTATCCCTCCATTTTTATTTAGCTTTACCTGTTTTTGAGAAGCTGGATGTGAATATAATTGTTAGCCTTCTCAGATAAAATACTTTTAATCTCTGGATGCTTATAAGACTTTCTGATTCTCTTCAATAATCCTGAGTTTCACTGACACATGATCATACATAGATTTTTCTGCTTGGATTTTATTAGACATCCTCAAGTTATTGTTTCTAATTAGTTATAGAAAATTATAAATCATTGCCTATTCCAATATTCTTCCCTATTTTCTGATTTTCATATTGAATAGTTTTTGTTTTCTGTACTGCATTATAGAATGTATCTTTATCATTTTTACTGATTCTTCCATCTATGCTGTCAAATAATCAGTTATAATATATTATACACATACATATGTGTATATGTTTCCAGTGAATTGGTCTGAAAGCTGGATTTATGATATAGATTTTTGGAAATTATATTTTTCTGATATTCTTCTAAATACTAATCATGCTGACACATTTCCTTGGAATTCCCAGAGAAAGAACTGTGTTTCTGTCTAAACTGTCCTTAAATTGCAGATATAACTGATATAGAGAGAATAAGACAAAGTAGAGAGAGAAGGAGACGGAAGGGGAGAGAGAGAGAGACAGAAAGAGAGAGAGAGAGAGAGAGACTGAGATTCTTATTGGTCTCCTCAAAAAATAGACTGAAGATTTTGTCATTTCTCAGATTGTATATCTAAGGGTCACGATAAAGAAATTTTGCAAATCCCTCACTAACTGAAATCCAACTTTAGTGTTTTATTTTTCTTTACAGGTTTTTTTTTTTTCATTTATCCTTTGTCCTGTTTGCTCTTCTGACAGCACTTTCATGAATTTTAATATGTGCTTCTTATAATTTATTCAGTTGTTAGTAATGTAAATTCTCTTTTATGTGTTTGAAACTTCTAATCAAGTAAATTTTTTACTGGATGAATTTTCCCAGTTCATTTGTAAATTCTTTTCACTCTCTGAATCTACTGAATCAGTATTATGTATGGTCCTAGACTCGACCAAAGAAAATTTTTATCTATAGGACATTTGTACTGTACTGGAAAAAATATCAAATAAGAGAGAGAAGAGAAAGAATTTTTCTTTGTAATTAATCAATAATCAAAAATTCTACTTCAGAAAAAAGTGATTCATCTTTTTGTAGGGAACTGAATTATACACAATGGCATTCTTCCCCGTCACTTAATTACTATGAGGCAATGCATTGCTGTCAAAGACAGATCAAAATATGTTGTCTGTCCTATTAAAGGAAACACAATTTGAAATACATCTTCTACTTATAGTGATACAATTTAAATAAAACTACTATGTTTAAATTGTTTTTAACTTATGCTTCTTCAAACTCTAAATACTTCTTCTCAAACTTGCCCCTTATTTTATCTCCTCAAAATTTTCCAAAGCACAATGGAATTATCTTACTTTGCAATGAGAGTGTTAATTCAAAAGCAATATTTTTTTCATATGGGTGTTTGTGTGTGTGTGTGTGTGTGTGTGTGTGTGTGTGTCTACATGATGAAGTATGGAACACTAGGGTGACTGGTTTTACCTTGCACTTCACTGTTGGAAGGAAAGAAATCCCGCTGGTTTCAGACAGTAAGACTAAAGAGAGAACTAAGCTTCATACTGAGAATAATTAAGAGGACATAGATCTTGTTTAATTATTTCAATGCAGTATTCATACTCATGCACAGCATCCATTCTGCTCTTTTTTGGGTTGAACATCCTGTCTGTTAAGTAATAAAGCCAAGGACACTGAGGCAGGATCACCAGAAGCAAACACAAAATGAAGCGACCATGCATCTTATTAAGCTTAGGAATAGACATGAAAGGAGTGAAGAAAGGCCTCAGATGGGTTCCACTTAGTGAAAAACATGTATCCTCTCTCCAAGTTTCTTGATCTTAACTTTGCTTTGTTATTTTTACACAATGCTTAGCTTGCCCAAAGTGAAATCCCTTTTGACAAAAGTGAAGCCATCAGTCCTCTTTACTGCTCAATTCCTGCTAATTACCAATACTACCAAACACCATCCTGCTGGTCTGCAAACTGTCTTTCTGATTTTTTTCCTAACCATTCACCCTGTGATTGTACTAATAGTAAATGTGAATAGAGTGCTCTACAGGAAGAACTGGTAACCATGGTGATGGGAGGGTGTTTTCTGCAGAAACTCCACTGTACAAAATAATTTATGCATGAATGTAAAATCACAGATGTTTTGAACCATATGCAGGCTATATTTAACCACAGTACAAGTGACAAGTTCCTTGGGAGTTACTAATCCAAAAGAGGTGAGCACCAGTCAGAGAATTCTTTCTTTTCCTTGTGTCCTGGTAGAAACCTCCTAGGAATAGGGCTCCATGGCTTCTGAATACAAATTTTGAGCACATCTGTTGGTGTAACTATCAGTGTATGTGTGAGTTTCCAAGTGTGGGTGTGTGTTTGTGTGTGTAAGGGTGTGGGATATATGTATGTATATATATATATATATATATATATATATATATATATATGGGAATATACAAAAATAAATATGCTGAAAAGATAATGAAGGAAGAGAAAACAAAGACAATGTGAGAACAAATACTGGACAACAAAAAGACAAAACCCCTTCCTACTTCATTGTATTGTTTCTATTATCAAGATTCTTGGTTACAGAGATATTAAATTCTAGGCATATCACTTATTTTTCAATGTGAATTTAGGAAAATATGTATTTTCATTTTAAGCTAGAAATTAGTAGGCTTACTAAAAATAGCTCTGAGACTGATTATGTTTTTAACCCACTGAAATAATTCACCTTCATAGCTATCATTTAAAAGGTAAAACTGCACTTAGTATAATCTGATTAGAAATCCAAGAAAATGCTTAATGTATGTTCGAAAAATTTATATCCATAATTTACTTTCTTTTTGGGCTGGTTACTTCAAGGGATAAATCCTCAGCTACCCCCTGCATCTTGATCATACCACATATAGTTTTTCCAGGGCTAGCTCCACAAGTTGTTTGTGTAGCCTTAAGAAATGAATACCCCTGTAATTCTGCCCTCAACCTATAGAAAATAAATATTGCTTTTAGAACAGAGTTTCTAAAAAAAGAAGCCCTCATACATCACAAACTTAAATGCAATAATTAGAACAGGGCTGTTTTTAGTAGTTTTGGCCTTTTAGCTTTTAGAGCCAAAGAAAGGAAAATGAAAAAAAAAGAATAAAGGAAAATGAAAATAAAATAATTTGCATCTTAAAATTTATGATTTCCCAGGATATTTTGTGCCTATGCCTATGTCTGTTTTTTTTTTTTTTCATTCCCAAATTTATTTTTTATCTCTTAGTAGAATTGTATGTCTGCCTCTTTTCCATTAAAGTGTTCCTGGACTTGTGTCTCTTACACTATGTCTTTGCTTACTACTTTTTACTGCTTCTCTTCTCATTTTAATGTAAATCATCTCTCTAGTAATTAAGTACATTTGTGTAGAACCAAGAGAGACTTATAGTAAGGAATTGTTTTCTTTATGTGATACTTGTCCCCTCACCATCTTTCTGAAGCACTAACAGGAGGCCTTGATATTAACCCAACTTAAATTGAATAGAAGGGAATTATTCTACAGTTCAAAAGGGCAATTGCCCTGCTTATCCTTGACTATTGATGAGATGCTCTCAAATGTGTAAAAGATGGAAAGCTTCATTATAGTAAAGTGATTGAGTGGCATGAAAGTTAATTGTCCTCAGTCACAATAGTTGGTTCCTGGCAGGTTCCACTCATGAATAAGAAACCTGCAAAGAGTGAAGAAGTTCAGGGTTTTCTAGGTTGCATGGACAACTTCTGGTGTCAATATTGTGTATTAGAAGACATTCCTAACTTTTCCTCTTTAGATGGAGAAATTGTGCCTAATGACATTTATTCCTGACATTCCTCTCTGTTCTTTTGAGTCATTTTGTACCTTGCCATGGAGAAAAAATATCAACCTCGCTTTTTATCTCCTTTTCCTATCCACCTTAAGAAATCTGAATAGTGTTGATGACACTGTCCATGGTGCTGTTAATCTAAGCACAGAAGCACTGAGTCATCAATGGCCTATACTATTTATAAGACAATTAAAATGCTTATGATTTTTGGAAAGATAAGTTCTTGTTAGTGGTTGAGGGAACTGGAGTTCCATTTGTGAGGGGATGAAGACTTTGTATCACTTTAACTAAGGATGTTAGCTTTGTGCCTGACACATGATAATTAATAAATATATTTTACAGTGCTAAAAGAGAGAGGATAACATAATAGGAAGTTGGTTGATGATAAATAAAATTTCATGTAGGAATTTATACAATAAAAAATTTGCAACAAAATAAACTGACCTTTGTATTCCAGATTTCTGAAAACTTGTAATTTTCCTGCAATTGCTCTGGCACAAATTCAATGAGTTAAGCACAAAATTGGTTCCCAGAATAACTGCAAATATTACATAAGTGTAATATGACTTATAATCCGTAAACAAATGTGCCATCAGGATCCCACTTCAGATGTTGGAAAATTGGGATTCTAGATTTAACCCATTTTTACTACTATGAATGGAAGCTTTCTCCCTGCCATAGATTTTCCACTTAAAATCAGTTGCTTCTGTCCTTCCCTCAACTTGCATTATCAAGTAAGCTGATATTTCTGTCCAGTATCTATCTGCCTATCTATTTATCTCTATCTGTTAGAAACTATAAATCATGGAACAGCATAAGCAAAATAAATTACCCATAATCCCATTTCAAAAGAGGCCATTATTTTTATTAATGAGTTTATAGAATACATACGTATTTGCTCTGTGTTTATATGTTTGTTGTGCATGTTGTGTGTATATATATACACATATAAAAATATGTACTTCAAATGGTTTGAAATTCATGCCGTTTTTCACTCATACACAGTTTCTATGAGCTTTTATAAACCAAAGACCTGTATCTGCCTGGATTTCAAAATTTTGCACTAAAATAAATGTATCATTTCTTTTTTAAGATTTATTTATTTATTTGAAAGTCAGAGTTACAAAGTGAGAGAAGGAGAGGCAGAGAAAGAGAAAAAGGTCTTCCATCTGCTGGTTCACTCCCCAATTGGCCGAAACAGCCAAAGCTGTACTGATCCAAAGCCAGGAGCCAGGAGCTTCCTCTGGGTCTCCCATGCAGGTGCAGATGCCCAAGCACTGGTGCCATCTTCCACTGCTTTCCCAGGCCATGGCAGAGCTGGATTGGAAGTGGAGCAGCTGAGACTCAAACCAGTGGCCAGATGGAATGTCGGTGCCGAAGGCAGAGGATTGACCTACTGTACCACATACCAGCCCCATGTATCCTCTTTTTTTTTTTTAAACAAAAACCAAATAATGTATTCATTCAAAAGGCAGTCTGACAAAGAGAGTTACAAACAGAGAGGATGATCCATGAGCTGGATCACTCCCCATAATGCCTGCATTAGCTAAGGCTATACCAGGTTGAAAATCAGATCACCATCCAGCTCTCTCAGCTGGGTGGCAGGGCTCCAAGGCACTTGGGCCGCCATCTACTGCCTTCCCAGGCACATCAGCAGGAAGCTGGATCAGAGGCAGAGCAGTAAGGATTTAAACCAGGCTCTGAAATTGGATGCTGCTGCTGCAAGTGGCAACATAATCTAACATGCCACATAGCCAGAAACTTATATTTTAATAGATTTTTCCATGAACATTTAAAAGTCCTCTTACTTGTATGTGTGTGTGTATATTAAATTCCAGTTAATTATATCTTGTAAATTTTATATCACTATAATAATAATAACAAATATACATATATGTATCAAAGTACTGGTACTATGTCTCTTTATGTTTGCGTAGTAATTTAATTTACCATTATTTTAGTGTTGGTCATTTTATTATTCCCAAGGCTTAACCATTATTAAAATTATATGATAATATTCCTCTAAGAGATTGTATAATTATTGCCCAGAGGCCAAGTATCTCTCATCTCGCAGTTAGTTAGAGAGCATCTGCTCTTGGAGAGCTGGAATGGGAAGGCATCTCCTCGGATTAACATTGTAACCCTATTGACCATAATACTACAAGGCATCTTGGAATTGTTATTCCTTTTTGTACAAGCAAATCCCAATTTGTGCAGAGAAGCATGGCTGGTAAATGACATATTCTGTCCACTCCCTTGTGAGCAGAGAGGAAGAAATGAAATAAGAGGGCCATACGTGTTTATATTCTAATTCTCCTGAGATCTCAGTCCATTTTTAGAGTTTAAATTTTATTTGCTTTCTTTATAAATTTAAAGGAAAAAATTTACAAAAATAAAATTAATGCTATTCTACTTATTGTTAGATGTCCATGACATCTAAGATGGTTTTGAATAATGTATTAAGATAAAATATCTAATTGTACATGAACTCCCCAATCTAACATACTAAAGTCTTCACAGTCTGATCCAAACATGCCCATTCATCATCATCTCTCTTAAGAGTCTGTGCAAAGCCCACAACAAATTCTTAATGTTTTTGTAATTTTCTTACTCATCTCTAAATACTTTACATATCATTCTGCTTCTTTATGGAGTAGTTTTACTGGAAAATATTTTATTTTTTAGATGGATGGTATCATTTGGCTTTTGCTTTGGCTTTTATTCTGTGTGAGCCTGGAAGTGTAAATACTGAGTGATTTGTTTTTTGCTTTAATCACTATCAGCTATGTCTATAAGTGACACAGTGGTCTTGTCTAGAGCAGTTTTTAGGGGTAGAACTATAACTGTGAGGTGAGAGTAGGCTTCCTAGGGTGTGTGGCTTTAGTTCCCAGAGAGTTGGATGTCAGTTACACTAGAGATGTGATAGGCAGGACTTGTTCTTGGTACTGAGGGACACAAAGGGATTTGTCATCTTTCCCATTGGCAAGCCTGAGTGAATCTGGGCCTTGTGACATTGATAGCTGTGGCCCTGGGATTGTGTGATATGGCTGGGACCCTCCCCAGGACCTGTTGGGAGAGTATGTCCTGTGCTGAGACTTACTGCACCAAAAGCCCTGGTCCTAGGACTGGAGGTTGTGAACTGATCCCTGCTTCAGTCCTATAGAGTGATTACAAGATACACAGGAGATTTTGTACAGGCAGATAGAGGTATGGAGAGGTGAAATGCAGGCAGGTTCATTTTTCCCTAGGTCCCACTGGAATCTACCCAGAAAATTAGTTTCAGTGTTACAGAATTTAAGTGGGGTCATTACCCAAATCTCCCAGGGTGGGAGCCTAATGTTGGGGATGGTGGTAGCCACCTGCTTGAAGCAGAGAAATGCATATAGAGCTTTCCCAATACCACAAGTGAGTGTGAGTTACTCCATCCACAACTGAATGTGAGTAGTCCTGGCTGTATAAAGCTCACATGGAACTGCTTTGAGTTCTCCTGTAGTGTGCAAGGATGATGCTGGGACTTGTGCCTGGTGTTCCAGTACCTTAAGCTAAGAAGTGTAGGAGGAACTACCTCAGGTTGGGTCCAGATTTTTTATGGGTTGCTTCTGGCTCTAGTCCCAAGAATCTGAAGGGAATCCCTCTTGATCATTCATAGTGAGTGAGCACAGCTCCAGGGCTTATGCCAGGAACTCCCACAGCTGCAGGGATGTGGAGGATATATGCTACACCCTGGAAATTGTCCTGACTCTCGCTTTGGTCTCTTTTGGTAGCAGTTATAACAGATTTCAGCCACAACTCTACCACAGCCTGTTGAGTAAATGACTCTACCACAGCCTGTTGAGTAAATGAGTGAGAGAAGGAAGGCAATGTGTCTTCGCTTTGTGGAGCAAAGTAGTTGCTTAGACCCCAGTCAGCTCTGCAGCCTAGACTTCAAATCAGTGAGAGACTATAATTCTCCCTAAGTTAAACCTGCCTATGGAAGGCCGTCTCAACAGTTCCTTCCTACTTTGTCTTAACAAGATGGCGTTTCCCAGCCTGTAGCCAGTTGTGTAGATAGAGGGGTGGCTGATGGTGCTGTCAGTGGTGGCAGCATGTCTGTTCTCTTTCCTTGCTGTTCCACAGGGTCTCCATTCTATCCTGTCACTTCTCTGGAAATTTCTCTCAATCAGAGCCCTATGAACATGGTCCTTCCTTTGTTGATGATATCTTTTTGTAGTTGAACTAAGTGTTGCTTCTCTCCATTCAACTATCTTTTTTTTTTTTTTTAATTTGTGACAGGCAGAGTGGACAGTGAGAGAGAGAGACAGAGAGAAAGGTCTTCCTTTGACGTTGGTTCACCCTCCAATGGCTTCCGCGGCCGGTGCACCGCGCTCATCCGATGGCAGGAGCCAGGTGCCAGGTGCTTTTCCTGGTCTCCCATGGGGTGCAGGGCCCAAGCACTTGGGCCATCCTCCACTGCACTCCCGGGCCACAGCAGAGAGCTGGCCTGGAAGAGGAGCAACCAGGACAGAATCCGGCGCCCCTACCGGGACTAGAACCCGGGGTGCTGGCTCCGCAAGGCGGAGGATTAGCCTGTTGAGCCACGGCGCCGGCCTCCATTCAACTATCTTATCAACTGTTAAACTCACAAATCTTCAAGGCGTGGCAGACACCCAAGCCGAACTTGTTATGATTCTTCTTTGCCATTGTGGCTATTCATTCATACTTTGATTATAATACTTATGTAGTATCATGGTATATAATTCAACTTTTTCTGCCAGCCGGATGTGGTATAGGCAGGAGCTGTGTCTTATTGATATTTATATCCTGATGTCTACAAAGCATGATCTTCAAATGTTTGTTGGCTTAGTAAATGAATGAGTGGAACACACACTGGCCATTGGAAAATGGCCCACTGTAGTAAATGATTTTTCTGATGCTATGTATGGCTCAGCCCTATTCCTTACTGTTCAAATACACATATTTGTATTAGCTACATGTCCCATTTCATATATAGTTCCACAGATCAGTCTAAAGGGAATTTTTCTACCAAATGGCATTTTTTTCTCTACTTTATACATTACTGGAAATTAGAACAAATGCTTCTTAGTATGTGTTTATGAAATAAATACAAATTTATATGATTCCTTTTTTAAAATGTTGCTCAGAAATTTAATATATCAAATACTACATATTTATGCTACTAAAATGCTTCAAATTTGGTGAAAAATTTAATTGTGGATTCACTCTGCAGCCTGTATCTAAACCTACAATACTATATAATGGCCAAATGCCCCCTTATTTCTCTTATTGTCTAATACATTACCTTTCAACACCAATGTTTAACTCAGGAAACTAACAATAATTTTCAAAATATTTATTGAATTCATAAGGAGTTAGTTTAGTAATACTTTTCAGAAAGGAAAAGGTATTATTTCACTAGATTTCAAAGGATGCAATATTATATTTTATTACAAAGTATCTAGATCTGTTTAGTGATTAAACTAATGAGATATAGGCCATTAATTTACAGTTAATTTTTTTAGAGACTGAAAATTTTACTTAGAGAAAGTTATAGTCCTTACTGGAATATATTCAAATTATAAATATATGATTCCATAATACCTTTTCTAGGGCTCTTCGGCAAATAGCACATATGTATTTCTCACTGTAGTCTTATTGAATAACCCTCCTTTTTCCAAATTCTGCACTAGCCAAAATTTACCATGAGGCTGGATGTTAGCACTGCAGTAGTCTTTAGCGATGGTGTTAAGTTCAGGAGTCGATAAGAGCTTCTGTGTCTCCAAGTTCATAGTACTCTTTTTTTTTTTTTTTTAACTGGAAAGATGAATAGCTTATAATTTGGGTAATGTTAAAAGGCCTACTGGTCAAAATTAGTCTATCAAACAGAATATATGTTCCTATTTCTGAATTTACTGAATTAAGAAAATTGGTTCAACATGTGTCAATGATATGTGAAATGCATTATGTCATGAAATCTTGCTAACCTTTAGTTTTCTTATAGGTTAATGAGTATAATTGTATTCAACTAATAATAGCTCAGAAGTTTGTGGTGGGGATTAAATAACATAGCATTCTCTACAAAAGGTTCTTTTCAAGGTTCCTCAGCTATCTCTCTCTGTGTGTGATCCACAAACAGAATTTCTAATCTCCCATTCAGCTATACAGAATCTTTTCAATCTCTTTCTCTGTTTTCAGGAAAATCAGCATTCTAGGAGTTAAATATGCAGATGTGTTGCAAGGCTCTCTGAGTTTCCTGATAAGGGTCTTGTTTGGGCTGGGGTATGCAGGAGCTCAGCGAAGTTTTGCTAAGTTGTTGGCTTATTCCTTCCCATCAATATTTATAACTATTTATGCTTCATTAATTAAAAAATCTGTTTGAAGGGAATTTGCATTCAGCAATCCACACTGCCAGAAATTATCCCCATTTGATAATCTTGGAAAACCAGAAGGGAGATGATGCTACTGATTGGGTTGTCTTCTGTGAAGTTATCTCCACATGAGTGTTCCACAGAAGAGGTGAAGGCTTAATTCCCACATGTTAAACCATGTGAATTTAAGCCTTGAACTTACAAAACATGTCTCTTACTTACTTTTTTTCCACAAGAGTCAAAATCAGCATTCCTCTGTGTGTTTTATGTGGCCTGCTAATATAAGGGAAATCAGAATTACAACACTTGAAGATTTTGGAAGGTTTTATTTATGTCTCTTTCTATCTATCTTATTATACGTCTAAGAGAGAATTTCCAAAATAGCACAGCTGCTGAATCAAATGTAATAAATTATTTTTAGACATTTTAACAGAAATGGCTCCCAAGAGTGACTGTTAATATGATCCCTGCCCAGATTTTAGGACTTGAAATAAGATGATGCTGACAGGTAAGATAAATTTAATATGTCAAGGGTGCTGATGACCTTTTGAGAAATACGTTTTATTAGAAATTTTTTGGGGGATTGGGGCAAGGTGGGGGAATAGGAAGGCAGCACACTGATAGTCTGGGGAGAGACAGTTTAATAAAAGTGGAGATACTGCAGGTTCAAGAAAGAGTAGGGGAAGAAACAGCAGAGGAAACTCTTCCGGAACTAGTGATTCACAGTGGACCTTCGAGGAGAGCGTGGGAGCCCGCAGTTCAGGACACCAGCGGCAGACTCAACGCACCAGCGCTGGAACGCCAGGTGAGCCAAACCTCAATAGCCCGAGACCGGCAGGGAAGCAGAGAGAGGAGACTAGAGCGAACAAGGCTTGAAACCCTGTGGGGAAAAGTTCACCAGGCTAACTAGAAGAGAGAGAGAAAGAAAAAAGTGACCGATATGGACACGAGTTTCTCTCTCTCCGCCCACCTCTCAAAGGTGAGCAAGACAAAGAGCAGGCGCCATTTTGGACATACATCATAAGCAGGGCGACCTCAGGTCGGCAACGGCCCTGAGCCTAGCAGAAAAACCTGTCTCTGGGTGTGGGGGTGAAATAACAGGAGATTAGAACCTAATGAATGTGTGGTGCTAATGAACTGAGACTGTGAAGAAAGAGACTGTGGGGGAGAAAACTCATGGAATTCACCACGTGAGTACTCTCCAGAGATGCTACAGTTCGGTAGCCTTGGTAGCCCAGTGGTGAGACTGCAGAAGAATTTGAACCCACACTGAAGGCCACAGAGATTCCCTCTGTGGTCCTTGGCAAAGAGCTTCTGATCTCTGGCTCCTGTGGGTATATCATTTGCCTGCTAATGACCCCCAATTCCATTCAGCTGTGTAGAATTACTTCCCTTTTGAATCAAAAATAAAGAAAGAAACAGAGAGAGATTTACCACGCCTAACCTGGGAGTGTCACCTTTGGCACACCCTCAACCCTGAGGAACCAAACAGAGCTATCAGGCCACACCCATCTCAAGCCTCTAAGGCTCCATTGAAAGCAGACAGTCCACTTATCTAGAGTTATAGTATAACAAGAAAAAACACCACAGTGAAGAAACCAATATGCCAAACAACAAACGCAAAAACCAAGGTAACAAGAACAAGGAAGACACTATGGCATCCCCAAATGAAAAAGACACCCCAATTCAAGATTACGAAGATGAAGAGATAGAAGAAATGCAAGAAGCAGATCTCAAAAAATTGATAAGAACAGTAAGAAGTACTCAAAAACAAATTCTTGAACTACAGAAATCCTTAATGGACAAGGTAGAAAATCTCTCTCGTGAAAATGAAATATTAAGGAGGAATCAAGCTGAAATGAAACAACTAGTAGAACATGAAACTGTGATAGTGACGAGAAATCATAATGAAGTGAAGAATTCAATAGATCAAATGAAAAACACATTAGAGAACCTTACAAACAGAATGGGTGAGGCAGAAGAAAGAATATCGGACTTAGAAGACAGAGCACAGGAAACTATACAGTCAAACCAAAGACAAGAAGAGGAAATTAGAAATCTAAAAAATATTGTTGGGAATCTACAGGATACTATTAAAAAACCCAACATTCGAGTTCTAGGAGTTCCTGAAGGCATGGAGAGGGAGAAAGGATTAGAAGGCCTTTTTAGTGAGATAATAGCAGAAAATTTCCCAGTTTTGGAGAAGAACAGAAACATCCTAGTACAGGAAGCTCATAGAACCCCTAGGAAACATGACCAAAAGAGATCCTCATCACGACACATTGTAATTAAACTCACCACAGTGAAACAGAAAGAAAAGATCCTAAAATGTGCAAGAGAGAAATGTCAGATTACTCTCAGAGGATCTCCAATTAGACTCACGGCAGACTTCTCATCAGAAACCCTACAAGCTAGAAGGGAATGGCGAGACATAGCCCAGGTACTAAGAGAGAAAAACTGCTAGCCCAGAATATTATATCCTGCAAAGCTCTCATTTGTGAATGAAGGTGAAATAAAGACCTTTCATTGCAAACAGGAATTGAAAGAATTTGTTGCCACTTGTCCAACCCTGTAAAAGATGCTTAAAGATGTGTTACAGAAACATGGCCATCAACATGAAAGAAGGTAAACGAAGGGAACCTCACAGCAAAAGATCACAGGGAATTCAAAGCATACATTTGGATAAAGAAATTATGGGACATGTACTCTATAGAATACTATACAGCAGTCAAAAACAATGAAATCCGGTCATTTGCAACAAGATGGAGGAATCTGGAAAACATCATTCTGAGTGAATTAAGCCAGTCCTAAAGGGACAAATATCATATGTTCTTCCTGATCGGTGACAACTAATTGAGCACCAAAGGTGAAACCTATTGAAGTGAAATGGACACTATGAGAAACAGTAACTTGATCAGCTCTTGTGCTGACTGTTGTTGTAAAATGTAATACTTTATACATTTTAGTATTTTTTTATTCTAGTACTATTGGTTGAACTCTGTAATTAACAAACAATTATTCTTAAGTATTAAATTTTAACTGAAAAGTGATCCCTGTGAAATATAAGAGTGGGAATAAGAGAGGGAGGAGATGTACAATTTGGGACATGCTCAATCAGTCGTGCCCCAAATGATGGAGTTAGAAATGTGCCAGGGAATTCCAATACAATCCCATCAAGGTGGCATGTACCAAGGCCATCTCACTAGTCCAAGTGATCAATTTCAGTTCACAATTAATCATACTGATAGGTCTAAGAGTCAAAGGGATCACATAAACAAGACTAGTGTCTGCTAATACTAACTGATAGAATGAAAAAGGGAGAGAATGATCCAACATGGGAAGCGAGATACACAGCAGACTCATAGAATGGCAGATGTCCTAAACAGCACTCTGGCCTCAGAATCAGCCCTTAAAGCATTCAGATCTGGCTCAAGAGCCCATGAGAATATTTTAGGCATGGAAAGCCAAGACACTCTGGAAAAAAAAGAAGACCTAAATGAAAGATTTCTATGAGTGAGATCCCAGTGGAACCAACGGGGCCATCAAAGAAGGAGGTACCTTTCTCTGAAGGGAGGAGAGAACCTCCACTTTGACTATGACCCTGTCGGAATAAAATTGAAGTCGGCAAACCCTAAAGACTTCCATAGCCTCGGCAACTCATGACTAGTGCCTAGGGAGATTACTGACACCATAAACAAGAGTGTCAAATTGTTAAATCAATTTCAGGAGTCACTGTGTAGTTATGTCTCATGAGGGATCTGTCCTTAATGTGTTGTCCAATGTGAAGTAATGCTATAATTAGTACTGAAACAGTGTTTTACACTTTGTGTTTCTGTGTGGGTGCAAACTGATGAAATCTTTACTTAGTATATACTGAATCAATCTTCTGTATATAAAGATAATTAAAAATGATTAAAAAATCTTGGTGTTAAATTGGAAATTGCCTAGAAAATTAATCAATTTAAAAAAATATATCATGTAGGATCTCTGTCCTTAATGTGCTATACATTGTGAATTAATACTATAACTAGTACTCCAACAGTATTTTTCACTTTGTGTTGCTATGTGAGGGCAAACTGTTGAAATCTTTAGGTAATATATACTAAACTGATCATCTGTATATAAAGATAATGGAAAATGAATCTTGATGTGAATGCAAGGGGAGAGGGAGTGGGAAAGGGGAGGGTTGCGGGTGGGAGGGAAGTTGTGGGGGGAGCCATTGTAATCCACAAGCTGTATTTTGGAAATTTATATTCTTTAAATAAAAGCGTTAAAAAAAAGAAATTTTTTTATTTTTAATTTTATATATTTTGGGACCATTAGGAAAAGTTCATCTTTCTCAGTAAGAAAAGTTCCAGCAGGATAAAGGACAAGCATAAACACTCTAGTAAATGAGTTGTAAAAGTGATATTCTCCTTCCTATCTGATAGAAATTAATAGAGGAAGGTAGAGTGGCAGACATATTGCTCAAATGCAATTTAATCTTATTTGTTATAATTTTAGTAGTGTGGATCTATCCAAGCAGTGTTATTTAAAAATTATATTAGATGAAGTTTTTCAAAAATTTTATTTGCGGCCGGAGCTGTGGGAAAGTGGGTAAAGCCACAGCCTGCAGTGCCAGTATCCCATATGGGCGCCAGTTAGAGTCCCAGCTGCTCCACTTCCAATCCAGCTCTCTGCTATGGCTTGGGAGAGCAGTCCAAAATGGCCCAAGTTCTTGGGCCCCTGTACCTGCATGGGATACCCAGAGAAAGTTCCTGGCTCCTGGCTTTGGACTGGCATAGCTCCAGCCCTTGTAACCAATTGGGTAGTGAACCAGTGGATGGAAGACCTCTCTCTCTCTTGCTGCTCCTTCTTGCTATGTGTAACTCTGAATTTCAAATAAATAAATACATTTTTAAAAAATAAAAAGATAAAAATTGTATTTAAGGTACACAAATTTCAAATATTTCATATATACAGATATAGGAACAAGTTTTAAAATGTAAGTTTGAAGGAGTGTGCTATACCTATCTTAATGTATGCAATTTACTTGTATAACTATGAAAATTCTTTTCTTTTTTTATGAAATGTCTGACAAAAAATCAAAGTAACCATTGAATAATTCAAAATGTGATTGCTATATATTTACATCTATCCTGGGAGTTGAAGTCCTCATTATTTCTCACCTAACGTGTTACAAGTGTCTCTAATTAGTCTCTTTGCACCTCATCTTTCTCACCTTGCAAATCCATTCTGAACATTATTTGCAGAGTGGACCACCCAAAGTGCAAATGGAATTATGTTGTTCCCCTGCTCTGAACTTTTTCTGAATGTTCATCATCACTAGAATGAAATCTAAATATCTTATTCCAGCATTCTATCATTCTGTGACACTGCCCTCCTCTCCATAAACAATCCTCTTCTTTGAACAATCATATTTAATCAATACTGAACATTAAGATAAATACAGATCCAGTGTGAATACCATGTTGATCCTGTATCCCCAGTACATGCTCCTATATCATTTCCTCATTTTATTTTTTAATCTTCTAAATCAACTCTGATGTCAGTGGTCATCTCTTCTAGCATCTTTCCATACCTACACATTCTCACTACCGGTTTGGTCTTCATGGTCTTCAATTCGTATGAAATTCCTTGTTTGAAACTCGAAAACATCTGTGTTATTACTGAAATTATCTTTTTCTTTCTGTGAATTTGTCCTTCACTATAAAGCAAATTCTATGAACAAAGGGTATTTCATCATTTTTAATACTTAGATTTTTTTGCCTACATAACTTATTTCTTGATTTTTAAAAATTATTTATTTTTTATTTATTTGAAAGGAAGAGTGACAGGAGAGGGGGGAGAGGAGGAAAGTAAGACAGAGAGAGACAGAAAGAGGGAGAGGAGAGAGACAGAAAGATATTCTATTACCTGGCTCATTACCCTAATGGCCACAAAAGCTGGGGCTGATCAAGGCTGAAGCCCGCAGACTGGAACTCCATTCAGATCCCCAACATGAGAGGTAGGGCACTAAGTACTTGGACCATCTTCCTCTTCTTTCCTTGGTCCGTTAGCAGGTAATTGGATCAGAAGCAAAATAGTCACAGAGTTCAAACTGGCCTTCTGATAAGGATGCCAGCAACCAAGTGGCAGCCTGTTGTGGGGCAGTGCTGGCCCTCTAACTCATATTTCTTAAACAAAAATGACCCAAAGTCCTAGAAGAGGAGATGATTTATATTTAAGTGACTTCTTTGAAGAAAAATTAATATACAAAATAGAGAATAAGAGATCATTTTAGAAACTAGTCAACATTTTCTTCTACCTACAAGACTTAGCAGTCTGCCTACATATGGTTTTTAATGATAGATATTTAGAATGCAGAAAAAAAAAAAAACCACGTATCTCTAGTAAGAGATGATAGTGTGTATGGCTTCCATACCAAAAGTGCTGTGCAGGTTGACGGCTCAGCAGTAAAACGGTCTCAAAAGCTTTCTTTCTCTTCTTTTTCTTTTCTACCATTTCTTAATCCAATAACAGAAATTTTGGATGAATTATCTCTACATTCAGGTAGTGAAGATTTTGCTGTATGTTTTACTGGCAGAGCAATGTATGATATTCGTCAGACTAATATTGGATAATGATTCGTCTCCATACGAGGTTTTGAGAGCATCCACTTAAAGTATCATTCACAAGGTGTTCTTTAGTATGCACGAGCTCTTTCAGTTTAGAGAAAACGCCATTACCTAGTTCAGTTTGGTTGATGAGGACTCAGTTATTCTGCTTATCGATCTTTTGTCCTCCACTAAGTATTTGTTAGTAGGAGATGCTGGATGTCTGGGCTAATGGGATTTTCTCCAAACAGGTGTTCTATTCAACACTTAATGGGAGAGAGAATCATGGCACAAAGGAGAACTGAGGAAGAGGTGGTTTCAGAAAGAGTTGAAAGGCAAACTGATTGGACTTTGATTGTTCAGGATAGAGTGACAGAAAGAATAATGGATGAATCTCATTCTGTTTGGTTGGCAATTTATTGGAGTGTAGGGTTGTCAAGTTTATTCTGGTTGAAAAACTGTCTGAAACAAAGGAAAAGAAATTTGCCACAACTGGTGCTTAAATATCTGCTATGATTAAAGGCGTAGAATCTGAGTACCCTGAGAAATTTCAACCATAAATAGATGAAACACTAACTCAATATGAGATTTTGGCTTCTCACATTGAAAGTAATTTCCCAAGCACTTTGTAAAATGACTTGGTACATTTTGGCTGCAAACTAAGGCAAAAGAATTGCTATTGGACCAGAAACCCAATTTGGGTAAGAATCTGAATGTCCTACTGGGATTCCAGTGGATAATTTTATTTCTCAGCTGATAACCTTTTGAAAGAGGGATTATGAATCATTAAGGCAAATGTGAACTTGATAGCCTAGATAAATGGGAATCCATATGGCAGGGAGGCCTTTGGAAGCTCTCTATGCCTAGGATTGCCAAGGTTCAGGAACCAATACAAGCCAAGCTGCTGAGAGTAGATGCTTCAATCAGATTTCCAGAGATCCTATACCCAGTTTCCAATAGAAAGCAGCTTGAAAAAGAAGTACATGTATCTATGTATCAGTAATTATTTTCCTTAATTTTACATTTGAGGAACATAAACCTAAAAATGCTTAAGAAAATTGTGATATAGAAATTTTATGGTTGTCTTGTGGAAAATGTAGAGGCTTTTTTTTGTTGTTGTTGTTCATTGTGTGTAGCTAGGATTCCTGAAGATCGGTTGACTATGTCAGAATCATCTGAAAAACTTCATTAAAATACAACTTATTCAAAATAAATACTTGTTTTGTCTTGGATAAAGGCCTTGGATTCTGTATTTTCTTTCTTTTTTTTTTAATTTTTATTTAGTAAATATAAATTTCCAAAATACAGCTTATGGATTACAATGACCCCTCCCATAACTTCCCTCCCACCCGCAACCCTGCCCTCTCCCGCTCCCTTTCCCATTCCATTCACGTTGATTCATTTTCAATAATCTTTATATACAGAAGATCATTTTAGTATACATTAAGTAAGATTCCAACAGTTTACACCCACACAGAACATAAAGTGTAAAATACTGTTTGAGTACTAGTTATAGCATTGATTCACATTGAACAACACATTAAGGACAGAGATCCTATATGAGGAGTAAGTGCACAGTGACTCCTGTTGTTGGCTTAACAAATTGACACTCTTCTTTATGGTGTCAGTAATCTCCCTAGTCTCTTGTCATGAGTTACCAAGGCTATAGAAGCCTTTTGAGTTCACTGACTTCAATCTTATTTATACAAGACCATAGTCAAAGTGGAGGTTCATTCCTCTCTTCAGAGAAAGGCACCTCCTTCTTTGATGGCCTGTTATTTCTACTGGGATCTCACTTGCAGAGATCTTTCATTTAGGTCCTCTCTATAGAATACTATACAGCAGTAAAAATGAAATCCAGTCATTTGCAACAAAATGGAGGAATCTGGAACACATCATGCTGAGTGAAATAAGCCAGTCCCAAAGGGACAAATATCATATGATCTCTCTGATCAGTGACAATTAACCGAGCACCAAAAAGGAAACCTGTTGAAGTGAAATGGGAAACAATGAGAAACAATGACTTGATCGCCCTTTGTCCTGACTGTTGATGTACAGCTTAATACTTTATCCTTTTTAGTATGTTGTTTTGTTCTACTTAATACTATTGGGACATGCTCAAGCTGACTTGCCCCAAATGGTAGAGTTAGAAATGTGCCAGGGAATTCCAATACGATCCCATCAAGGTGGCGTGTACTAATGCCATTTCACTAGTCCAAGTGATCAATTTAAATTCACAATTGATCATACTGATAGGTCTAAGAGTCAAAGGGATCCCATAAACAAGACTAGCGTCTGCTAATACTAACTGATAGAATCAAAAAGGGAGAGAATGATCCAACATGGGAAGCGAGATACACAGCAGACTCATAGAATGGCAGATGTCCTAAATAGCCCTCGGCCTCAGAATCGGCCCTTAAAGCATTCAGATCTGGCTCAAGAGCCCATGAGAATATTTTAGGCATGGAAAGCCAAGACACTCTGGAAAAAAATAAAAAAGAAGACCTAAATGAAAGATTTCTATGATTGAGATCCCAGTGGAACCAACGGGGCCATCAAAGAAGGAGGTACCTTTCTCTGAAGGGAGGAGAGAACCTCCACTTTGACTATGACCCTGTTGGAATAAGATCGAAGTCGGCAAACCCTAAAGACTTCCATAGCCTCGGCAACTCATGACTAGAGCCTAGGGAGATTACTGACACCATAAACAAGAGTGTCAAATTGTTAAATCAATTTCAGGAGTCACTGTGTAGTTACATCTCATGAGGGATCTGTCCTTAATGTGTTGTCCAATGTGAAATAATGATATAACTAGTACTGAAACAGTATTTTTACACTTTGTGTTTCTGTGTGGGTGCAAACTGATGAAATCTTTACTTAGTATATACTGAATCAATCTTCTGTATATAAAGATAATTGAAAATGAAAAAAAAACTTGGTGTTAAATTGGAAATTGCATAGAAAATTAATCAATTTAAAAAAATATATATCATGTAGGATCTCTGTCCTTAATGTGCTATACATTGTGAATTAATACTATAACTAGTACTCCAACAGTATTTTTCACTTTGTGTTGCTATGTGAGGGCAAACTGTTGAAATCTTTAGGTAATATATACTAAACTGATCATCTGTATATAAAGATAATGGAAAATGAATCTTGATGTGAATGCAAGGGGAGAGGGAGTGGGAAAGGGGAGGGTTGCAGGTGGGAGGGAAGTTGTGGGGGGGAGCCATTGTAATCCACAAGCTGTATTTTGGAAATTTATATTCTTTAAATAAAAGCTTTATTTAAAAAAAAAAAGAATCAAAAAGGGAGAGAACGATCCAACATCGGAAGCAGGATACACAGCAGACTCTCGTAGAATGGCAGATATCCTAAACTGCACTCTGGCCTCAAATCAGCCCCCATAATGGATGTTGGTATCTCTTGTAGCAGCTTTATCCACTAAACTACAGCACCACCCCTGTGTTACTTCTTTAAAGATCTTATCTCCAAAAACATTTGCGTTATTTGGACATTTGAGGGTTAGCCCTGTAGCATTTGGATTTGAAGATGTGAGGGATACAGTTCAGAACATATCAATAATACTCAATTTACCTTAACTGGTTATGTAAAGTAGTTAAACATCATACATTAATAAGTCTTACAAGCTAAAGACTGTTATGCAGAAATTACATTTTATTTAAAATTCTAAAAATTTTTGTTGAATTACTGTATTATGAATATTTCAAACTACCTTCTCAAATAAAACACAAATGCCAAAATGATATTGTCTTGGCTTTTGGTTACTACCCCGGTTAATCAAAACATATTATCTTTCTATGTTTTCTTTTCCTTTTCTAGAATTAACATAATTTAATAGTTAAACATATGCAGATTAAGGTGAAGTCTCAGGAATTATTAGTTTGATGTGATAGACTAAATTAAGGCACACACACATGCACACGCACACGCACACACACACATCTCCTCATATAATTTACCAAGAATATAGTCAAATATTTCTACTTCCTATTTTAAAAATATAAATGCCGAATATGGAGAGTAAAATACCCTTGTTGAGTGCTTATTTTGTGACATTGTTAGTATTATTATTATATACCCACATAATCTCATTAACTACTACATCAAACTCTCTTAGGAAAGTATTGTTTTAGCTTATATTTTAAAATGAAAACAGTAAAGATCAGTCTGATAAAATAAATATTTCCCTAGATAACATGATTAGTAAGTGGTGAAGCTTGAATTCAAATTTAGTTTCGGCTGATTCTTGAGTCTACGTTTTATTGACTAAATGCACCATCCCTTACCAGGTGTCCCATTACACTGTTATATTGGGCATTGAATCATGCATTGTTCTATTTCCAATTAGCTCCAGTGAAAATGCTGGCTATCCAATGTCTAGGACAATACAATTGTGTGCAGGCAGTTTTTCTCCCATTACAGTCCAGAAATTGAATGTGCAGGATCAGGAACCATTCAGCATTCACTCCCAGCTATTCTGAACCTGACTATTTAGAGAAATAACAAAAGACTATTTTAAAAGACTAGTTTAATTTTATTTGTTCTCCGGAACAGGAAGGAAATATACTAGTTGAATATTACACACACACACACACACACACACACACACACAATCCCATGACATTCCAACTTTGATAACAAAACATGACACTGAGAATTTTTAAGGGACTAAGGAAGTCCTCCACATTAGCTGAGAGATTAGTATATATCTACCTTAAATAACCATCATGCATGAGATTTGGATTCAAACACAATCAATTTTTACATTAGGTTTTTATTACAGCAGGTAATTTTCCCTCATGTTTAGATGGGAAAAACTAAACAAAGGCAAACAAGGTTCATTTCAACTCAGACACATTAGTCAGAAGAATTTTCTAAAAACAAAACCTAATTTATTGTTTTTAGCAGTTTATAGTGAGAACAATAAATAAATTTTGTACTGGGCTCTTCTCCCTCTGGTAAGTGGCTTATATGATAAAGTTTATTTCACCTGAATTTTTTTAACACTTTTAATGATCAATCACAGTCTCAAGTGTATTATTCTGTCTTTTATATGTACTTTTTAATGTTTGCTGTTCTTTTTAAATTTGTGATTCTTATTCCTCTTCTTTTTTCTCAGGTTTTTGCCTTGAGATTCTCCAATTTAATTCTAGTGAGTAATAGCTAGCTTATATACATGCACGGTATACTCATGGAAAAGCAGGAGGGCAGCTCTCTATTTATTCACTTATCTGAAACCTGACAGAATGTTAGAGCATCATGTTTGGTGACTGTGCAAATTTTGCCACTGGAGATATTTGATCTCTTTCCAAAATGCATATGCTAGGATAAGACTCCATTATAATAGCATGTGTCCAAAATAAAATATCTTTGCTGGTGTCAGACAGGAGTCGAGGGGAAATGCAAAGAAAGTAGTGAACTAAACATTAATACATTAATCCTATCAAGCTCCCATCAAGAAACACACACACACACACACACACAGTGTGTGTAGGAGGCAGTGAAAATCTACTTAATTCTTTTAAAAGAAAAAAATCATGATCTTTTTTGATGAGATTTTCTTGGGGAGAAGCATGCTGGGAATAGGAATTTAGAAAGAAATTTCCGTATTTTTAAATTGTCTACTTGGTTTAATTTATCTTCCCAGACAAGGTCTACAGTCTTGAATCTTGGGAATTTAAGTTGATTCAATACTAGCATTTAGAGTAAGAGAATTTAGAATGCAATTAAAGACTAGTTGTACTAGATTCCTTAAGGATTTGTTACAATAGGGACTGTGCATGTAAATAAAAGTGTCAGAATGGTTTTCCTTTCAGGATCTTGATAAACTATGAGGAACTTAAAGTTGTACGTACTATGGATGTGTCAAGTCTCAGATAGGAATGTAGATATATTTAAACAAGGTTCTCTAAGGCAAAGAGAGGGAGAGAATGCACAACCTCTCTCAGAAAGGAGAAAGGGCATTGGACAGCTTGAGAAACAATGGAGATACTTTTTGTTGACATCTATTACCAATTTGGCTCCCAACAGAGATATTGCATCCTGATGGAAAGGATGAGAAATGTGCAAGGAGAGTAAACACTTCCTCACCTGTGCAAGAATGGCTAATGGCCCCCAAGAGCACCTGGCTGTTAACCCTAGAATCTATAAATGTTACCAGAAATGTGTTCCTGAGATGAGGCGATTATACTATTAGAGAGAAAAAGGCCATTTGACAGAAGCAAATGGAGGCAGACTTAGCAAAGATACCAAGGAATCTTAGAAATGCCGATTCAGATGATGGAAAGAACATAGACATAGATTCACCCCTGTTGCCTTCCATGAGAGTGTTACTGATGCAGTGACTTTTGTTGGGTGAAACTTACTTCAAATTTCTCATTTCTAGAGGGACTAGAGGATAACTCTATGATATTTTAAGTCATGCAGTTTGTGTTTTTTTGATATAGCATCAACAGAAAAAATTGTATCACTGCTAAGTAGATTAAGTGAAACATTCCTCTCTCCTTAGAGATTCTTAGTGATTCTGCTAAAATGTCCACCTAAGGTCAGGGATCTACACTGGGTACTGTTAAAGAAAGGAGAGAGACTTTCAGTGAATTTTAGGTCTCACAATCTTTCATTAAAACTAATTTGTGCTGAGGTTATTGATACGTTTGATATTCAGTCTGTCCCCTTTCTCTCTCTCTCTCTCTCTCTCTTTCCTTTCTTGGTATAAGTGCAAGTGTGTGTATGTGTGTGTGTGCATGTGTGTGTGTGTAGAAGGGTACTTCAAAAAGTTGGTGGGATATTAAAATATAAGTTTAGGGGTTGCCATTGTGGCATTGCTGGTAAAGACACTGTCCTGCCACCTGGCATTCCTTATGGGTGCTAATTTGAGTTCCAGTTGCTCCGCTTCTGATCCAGCGCCCAGCTTATGGCCTGGAAAAAGCATGGAAGATAGCCCAAGTAATTGGACCCCTATCAATAATGTGGGAGACCAGGAAGCAGCTCTTGGTTCCTGGATTCAGCCTGGCCAAGCTCTAGCTCCAGCCTTTGTAATCATTTGGGGAGTGAACTAGCAAATGGAACGTCTCTCTTTTTCCCTCTCTCTCTCTTCTCTCTCTAACTCTGACTTTCAAATAAATAAATTAATATATTTAAAAAGGAAAAAAGTTTACTTGTTTTGCAAAAACATTTGGAAACCCATTCTTATAAGAGGTCTTTAATAAGATATTCATGAAAATTGTGATTTATGAAAACTACATACAGATTTCAAAAATTTTTTCTACATCAAAAACTTATATTTCAATTAATTTCTACAAACTTCTCAAAGTATCTTTGTGCTCATGCCTGTACATATGAATAAATATATTTATGTCCTCTGCAGGCTCAGAAAATGTTTCTTTAGCTATATATGAAGTGCAAACCTTGAGAAAATTCTGCTCTTCCCATAAAAATGCATATGATTTTTTGTACCAGTAAATTTCAAATGTTTGCAAGACTAGTAATGAAAGAATTGTAGGATGTTGACCTTGTAAGAAATGGGATTCCTTTAAAAAAAAGATTTATTTATTTGTTTGAAAGAGTTACACAGATAAGGGAGAGAGAGAGGTCTTCCGTCTACTGGTCCACTCTCTAAGTGGCCGCAATGGCCAGAGTTGCGTGAATCCGAAGGCAGGATCAAGGAGCTTCTTGCGGGTCTCCCAAAGACTTGGGCCTTCTTCTACTGCTTTCCCAGGCCATAACAGAGAGCTCGATTGGAAGTGGAGTGGCCAGAACTTGAACTAGCACCCATATGGGATGTTCGCACTGCAGGCGGCGGCTTTACTCCTTATGCCACTGTGCTGGCCCCTGGGCTGGTTTTTAGATCTTCTCCTCTAGTATTAGCACTCTGATCTGAATAAGGAATTGTTAACCATTTAAAATAAAAGTTGAGCTTAATTTTAGATTAAACTGCATTTCCTAGCTATTTATAAAAGTGATTGAGAGGTATAAAAAGTTTATATGCAGATATATGTCTTTATAGCTTAATATACAATGAATATTATCAGTTATCACTTATTTGTATTCATGATTTTCAGTGAAAGCTAATTTCTATTAGATTTTTTTCTGATAACAATTAGAGCATGTTTCTTCCAGAACTCAAGTTTGATATAGGCCAGGACATGGGGATTATTTAATAATTTGCATTACAAAGAAATTATGCCGTCAGAAATGCATTCAAGAATCACCAGAACTATGATATTTTTCTTAATGACACTAAAAATTGTGTTTAATCAGTAACTTTATTAACCGACTGAAGAATTTAAATAGAGTTCAGAGATAAAATTTAAATAATAGATTATAGATACACAATGAAACTCATGTACAATTTTGTCTGTGAAATCACCATTATGGCCTGAAATCAATATTTTTAAGACCACATATAAATTTAAATTGGATATTGTATAATTAACTTTCCTCCAACAAAGAATTAAAGACTAGCTATCTGGTTAAATAGAATACATAGCAAGAAATGTAAGATGCTCAAATTTAAGACATTAATATGCATAGGTAAATCATGTGAACATCAATATTTCCCATCATTTCCAGTAATGTACTTGAGATCAAGGCTAACTTAGAAGCTTATGTTTGTTCAGAACTAAGATGCAGAATTTTACTATTTGTACTCTGTAACTCCTACCTGAAAATGAAGTTGATGGAATGGGTTACAGTCTGGATTTGACATATTTCTCTATTGTAAGAATAATGAAAATAGAAACAGTGCACAAGGTGAAGCCAAAATGCCTCATTTCCAAACATTTTCTGATGACCCCGAGGAACACTCTGTTCTGGTGACATCATTGTATTCATGAAATGAATATCTACTCATGCCTGGTGAATGAGATAACTGTCAATATTGTTTTCCACTTTCAAAGCCAGAGCTCTATTTCCTGCAAAACAGCCTGGTAATAAAACTGTCCAAAATTTTATCACAGACTCTTTTGATTTAGACTCAAATCATTTATATTATGTAGTAGTGTCATAATTGATTTTAACACCAATTCATTAATATCATGAGTGACTAGCATTGTAGTAATCTCTGTGGTAGGTATGAATGAATAATTATTATTGTCTTATTAGGAAGTTACCAAAACAAATAAATAACACATACCATTATGGGGTAGAAAGTAATGATACAAAACAACAAAATCTGCAAAAACCCTCCACATGAGTTACACTTACTTTCTCTCTGGTTTCTTCACTAACTGGCCTCTAACTCCCTCTTAGTCTTCAGCAATATGAAAGTGATGTGTTTTACTCAAATCAACTTAGTTTTTCCAATTGGATGTTCTTTGCCTATGCTCTTTTTTTCTGATGGAATGGTTTTCCCTGCTTCCAAATGCATTGAATTAACTCCTTCTCTTCATTCAATGTCACCTTAAGCATCACTTCTTCATGGATTTGTTTCATGACTTGTCCTCTCTCCATTATTCCAAATCTACTTTCTCTTAAAATCATGCAACTCCACTGCAAGTCATATTTTCAACTTTTAAAAACATATTTACTTATATATTTGAGAGGCAGTGAGAGATGAGGGTAAGAGAGAGAGAGAGAGCCAGAGGGGGAGAGAGAGAGAGAGAGAGAGAGAGTGTGTGTGTGTGTGTACATTCCCATCTACTGGTTTACTATGAAATGCTTGCAACAAATAAAGCCAGGAGCCTGGAGCTAGCATCTCAGTTCAGTTTCCCACATAGGGGAGCTGGTCGGCACTGTGGATCACTTGGCTAATCCTCTGCCTGTGGCGCCGGCACCCTGGGTTCTAGCCCCGTTTGGGGCGCTGGATACTAGCCCCGATTGCTCCTCTTCCAGTCCAGCTCTCTGCTGTGGCCCAGGAGGGCAGCAGAGGATGGCCAAGTGCTTGGGTCCCTGCACCTGCATGGGAGACGGGGAAGAAGCATCCAGCTCCTGGCATTAGATCAGTGCAGCGCTGGCTGTGACTGTCATTAGGGGAGTGAACCAACGGAAGGAAGACCTTTCTCTCTGTCTGTCTCTCACTGTCTATAACCCTACCTGTCTTTTAAAAGAAAAAAAGAAAAAGAAAAGAAATCACTTGAGCTGTCACTGCCTCTCAGAGTCTGCATAGCAGGAAACTGGAGTCATGAGAGGGAGTTAAGTGTCAAATCCAGGCATTCAAAATCGAGATATGGATGTCTTAACCTTTAAGCTACTCACCCATCCAGAAGCTCATATGTTGATTCATCACTAGATAGATGTCTATGTAATTTTTATTATATATATTTTCTTCCAAGATATCTAGACCTGTGAAATTAAAGACTGAATGCATTTCATTCTCTTTTTATCAGAATCTTCTTACAGATTGCTAGGCTAATGATAGATAAATCATAATGCAGATTAAATGGATAAAGCACAGCAGTTTCTCCAGAAAACTGAAAATGGAGAGTTCTATAAGGACTACGCTAATGGGCTTTGAGATGACCCAGAATGGAGAGAAGATACTGTGATAAAGTGTGGTGCGTTTTTTTGTAGTTATTACTATCTTATTTTAGAAAAGATATAGAGAGAAAATTCTCGAAGTGATGAAATAGTTGGTTAAGTGGTTGAGCACATAGATTTTGGGAGTCCAGCCATTAGCCTGGCAGTTAAAATGCTAATGTCTCACATCAGAGTCTCTGGATTCACACCTTGCATCCAGCTTCCTACCGATGCACATCCAGAAGGCTGCAGCTGATGGCTAAACTAGTTGGTTTGCTATTACCCAACTGATACACCTAAATTGTATTCCTGGCTCCTGGCTATGTCCAAGATCCAGTTTCAGTTGTTGCAAACAATTCCAGCACTCCCCTCAATCTTTCAAACAAAAATTATAAAACAGTAAAATATGGGCCACAGATCTGAATACAGATCTATATGTGGAAAATAAATATTAGAAAAGATGCTCCACATTACATGTCTGTAGAGAAATGCAAAATAAAACAACAGTGATGTGTCATTACACACCTATTAGAATGGCCAAAATTTAGAACACTGACAATGCCAAATGCTGAAAAAGGTGTGGAGCAACAGGAACTCTTACTCATTGGTGGTGGGAATGCAACACGTCAAAACTATCTTGGATGACAGTTTAGTGGTTTTTAGAAAGTTAAATATACTCTTGTTGCATGAATTAGCAGTCACACACCATGGTAGTGACCCAAAGGCGTTAACAATTTATATACATAGAAAAACACGCACATAGATACTCTCAAAAGATTAATTCATAATTGCTAATACCTGTAAGCCATCAGGATGTCTTTCAGTGGATGAATGAATAAGTAAATCATGATAAATCCAGGCAGTGGAATATTATTAAACTGACCACTAAAAAGAAATGAGGTAACAAACCAAGAAAAGACATGGAAGGAGCTTGAATGCATAGTAGTAGATGAAAGAAGCCAATCAGTAAAGTACAATACCAAGTGTACAACATTTTAGAAAAGAAAAAAGGCTAGAGAAAAAAAAAAAGATTGTTTCTGGGGTTATGGAGGAATAGGCAGAATATAGAGCTTTTGCATGTCAAGGAAAATATTCCATAAGGTACTATAATGGTGAATGTTTGTCATTATACACTTGTTTAATCCCATACAATGTATGACATCAAGAGTAAACCTTAATATTAACTTGGACTTGGGATGATAATAATATGTCAATATGTTACTTGACTATGACATATGTGTACTACTGATAGCTAGCTGTGCGTGAGTATGGACAGGCAGCAGCTTTTGCTGCTACACCACAACAGTGGCCCCGATTGCCATTGTTTTATAGTAAATCTCAAATTCTGTAGTGTCACTACTCCAACTTTGTTCTCCTTAGAAAGATTACTGTGTTGACTATTGTTTTTTGATTTATATAAACGTTGGAATCAGTTTCTCAATATCCACAAAGTAATTTTCTATTGTTTTGATTAAGATTGTACTAGATTTATAAGTCAAGCAGGGAAGAATTAACATCTTCACAATGTTGAGCCTTCTTATTGTCTTTTATATAATTATAGCCTCATCCTGTGTTAGAATACCTACAAAATCATGTTATTTCCTGTTAGGTATTGTTTTACTACTATATATTAGATAAACTTTAAGGGATGTGAAATATTTATAGTATTTGAGGGTCTTCAGAATATTTATGGAAAATGCATAGTATGAACATGTTTTGCATGGATTTCAAAAAATTTTATCAAAAATTATCTTCAATTCCATTTTCTGCCAATATTTTTCTCTCATATTTGAAAATCTCTGATAATTATCTTGTGTCCAAAAAAAAAAAACACAAAGGAAATGAACACTATACAAAAAAGTTTAGGGGGCTGGCACTGTAATATAGTGGGTAAAGCAGCCACCTGCAATGCTGGCACTCTACATGGACACAGGTTCAAGTCCCAGCTGCTCCACTTCTGATCCAGTTATCTGCTAATTTGCCTTGGAAACAATTGCAAGATGACCCAAGTCCTTGGGCATGTGCATCATGTGGAAGACCCAGATGAAGCTCCTGGCTTCTTCCAGGTCTCCCACATGGGTTCAGGGGCTCAAGGACTTGGGCCATCTCCTACTGCTTTCCTAGGCCATAGCAGATAGCTGGATCAGAAGTGGAGCAGCTGAGACTAGAACTGGTGCCCATATGGGATGCCATCACTGCAGGAGACAGTTTTACCCGCTACTCCACAGTGCCAGCCCCGAAGGTATTATTTTTGCCCCCTAATTTAAATGAAGAAAGTTAGGTTCAGAAGAATTTACACAATGCCAATATGTTACTCTTGGGGTGCATGACAGCTAACAGTGCTATTTCATGATTTTCTGTCATTCTTTTTGGTTTCCCAAAGTGTAGAGGAAAATTAATGCCGTTGTCAAATATTTTCTGGAATTGTGAGTTAAACCAGGTAAACAAATTCCCCTAATTCAGGACCTTTCAGTCATGCTAATATGCTGGCCTGCATTCACCTAACTGTGGAATCATTCTTGTAGAGCTGCTTTTCCTTTGCTTATCTGCAGAACAAATTTCGAGGCAATGTTCACCCAATGACTTCTCTGTTTCATTATTGCATCATGAAGCATATTTCTCTAATAGCTTAGCTCTTCCAAATAATGCCTTGGGGATATGGCTGGTTAAATTATTAAAAACCCAAGAGTAGCAGGTAGATTATTGTGACATGAAGCATTGAGACAAGACCAGGATCTCTTTACCAATGACATTCCATCATATGCTCCAGAAGTGTGAACTATCTTAATTCAAGATTTCCAACATCTCTTTCCCTGATTCCATTTCTAGAAAGTCAAGGTTGGGGGATATAGTATTAGAGTCATACCAGAAAAAACACTAAATGTTCTTCATAAAAAATGTAGAAGAAGATATGACCAGAGTCCAGGTTTTAAGAGCAGCTAGTCAGAAATATCTAACAGAGCAAGAATTATGTAGCTGGAGCTCTGAAAAATGACATTTTGCTAAAGTGGGAATTAGGGCCCATAATACTATTGTACTCACCCTAAATTATAGATACTATGGTCTTTGAAGGAATGTGTACATTTTTGTACTTTACCTGACATACAAGAGACTCCATTTTGTAATTGGCACAAAGGTACAATGTGAACTACTAGTGAACATTGAATCAAGAGTTTTACACAAAAAGGACAGATTGAGATCATGTATGATGTTATTAAACATTCATAAAGTTCAACTTGATTTCATGTGTTTCTGATATATATTATGAGAACTGGTGAGTTCTAGCCTAATTATTAAAAGAGGATGCTCTACAATACATTTACCACCAATTAAACATACCAAATAGTATTGGAAGTTCTTAATCTTTAGATATACTTTCAGAAACAAACTTTTATTCTGAACAGGGTGAACATATATTTAGAATCAGCTCTATATGTTTATTTACATAATCTTCTTAATAGAAGCAGCTGAATTTTGATATAATTTCTAGCAGTGTAAATACATGAATGTAGGTAACAGAGGTCCTCAAATTTGATTTAAGATATATAAGTTATAATGCATTTCCAATTTCTCATTAAAACAGTATCCTTGGGGCTGGCTCTGTGGTGCAGCAGGTAAAACCGCCTCCTGCAGTGCCAGCATCCCATATGGGTGCCAGTTCGAGTCCCGGCTTCTCCACTTCTGATCCAGCTCTCTGCTATGGCCTGGGAGAGCAGTAAAAGATGGCCCAAGTCCTTGGGCCCCTGCACCCATGTGAGAGACCTGGGAGAAGATCCTGGCTCTTGGTTTCAGATCAGCCCATCTCCAGCTGTCGTAGCCAGTTGGGGAGTGAACCATTGGATGGAAGACTTCTCTCTCTCTCTCTCTCTCTCTCTCTCTCTCTCTCTCTCTCTCTCTCTCTCCATATCCTTTTCTCTCTGTCTAATTCTGACTTTCAAATAAATAAATATCTTTTTTTAAAAAAAAACAATGCCCTTGTAAAAGTTTGTTAGGAAAGTATTCCGATAAGCTATTTTTTAAACATTTTATTCATTACATTATTTGCAAGGTATGGAGAGAGGTTGAAAGAGAGAGGGGAAGAGAGAGAGGAGAAGAGAAGAAGGGAAGGGAAGGGAAGGGAAGGGAAGGGAAGGGAAGGGAAGGGAAGGGAAGGGAAGGGAAGGGAAGGGAAGGGAAGGGAAGGGAAGGGAAGGGAAGGGGAGAGGAGGAGAAGGAGAAAGAAGAAGAAGGAGAAGGAGAAGGAGAGAAGAAGAGGGAGGTGGAGGAGGTGGAGAGAAGAAGTAGGAGGAGGAGAAGGAGGAGAAGGAGGAGGAGGAGAAAGCCAAGGGCCAAGAATTCAATCAGTGTTTCCCACGTAGCTGGCAGAGACCCAAATACTTGTGCAATCACCTGCTGCCTCCTGGTGTAAGTTATAACAGGAGCCCAGCATAGAGTTCGGAGCCAGCATTCAGAGCCAGGACTCAAACCTAGACCCTCCCATGTAGGAAGCTGGTCTCTAAAGAGACTTCTTAACCACTATGCCAAATGCCTGCCCAGATTGTGACATATTTAAGTTCTGCCTTACCTGTGAGATTGAACCATATGAAATTGCCAATAATTAACTCTTTTAACTATGCAAAGAGATATTTCTCATGCATCCATCTAATGAAAATAATGGATAAGGACCATGTATGATATCTCAGTTTATTTCAATTGCCATGACTCATGAGAAAATTTAAAAAAAGCTATTACTTTATTTTGGAAGGACAAAAATATGTCGTTAGGAGTCATCCACATAATATGTGATTATCTATGATAGTGTCCTCCTTATATATACTCTGATTAAGAAGGATTACCAAAATAAATTATGTCTAGCTCACTGTTAAAATTATATTATGATTACTTTTAGGATAATTATATTTAAACTATACAAGTGGAAAATTCTAAAGTTCATCATATCTTGCAAGGCAACACAACTCTCAGCCTACTTACACTTTTCAGATTTCTTTCCTACAGAGTATATTTTCTGGGGTATAATTTAGAGGCAGATTTCTGTTCCTAATTGCTCTGGGAAGGTTATAGTACATATAATTTCTACCTCCTTCTTATTATTCTCAAATTAATAGTCGGGAACACAGAGGTGAAGATGAATGGCCCAATCATTCCTCCTCCCTCTCTTTATCTTTCTTTCCCCATCTTTTCCTCTCTTTGTCTCTTTCAGTCCCATCCACTGCCTTCTCTGTATGTCTTTCTCCTTGCATTGTTTCTGTTTCTTTAATTAGTTCCCTAACAGAGAAAAAATGTTAATTCAAAGTTATTTGCCTCATGTGCCACCATATTTTGTCCAGGAGTTTCTTTTAGAGGGCACCTTTCCCAGCCCTATAATTGGAACTCAAAGGTACAGACTTTTACATTTGTAATTCTCTCCTTGCATTGATGTCTAACCTGAACAGAGTAATATAAATGGTAGTCAGTATGTAAAAGAAGTTCAACCTTAGAGAACTCCACGGAGTCAGAAAAGAGCTTACTGTTGTTTTCAAGGAAGTAATATTTTTCTTTTCTATTCAACTCATGTCATCTTGATTTTCTAAATCCTATGCTTTTCTAAGATGGGGTGAGTTTGAAGAGCAGATATACATTGAATCACTGGGTGTCTGGTTGATGGAGCAGAGGGGGATTTTTATTTTTTTAATACAAAACTCCCCACCTGTGCTGCAGGAAGAGAGGACCATTTTTGTACTTCAGTGTCTAAAACCTCCAATCATAGTGAATTCAGTTTTGGCTAGGTTTCATGGAGTGAAGTTATTTTAAAAGTATATTGTAGGGGCCAGCACTGTGGCATAGTGGATGAAGCCGCCACCTGCAGTGTCAGCATCCCATATGGGCATCGGTTCGAGACCCAGCTGCTTCACTTTCGATCCAGCTTTCTACTGTGACCTGGGAAAGCAGAAGATAGCCCAAGTCCTTGGGCCCCTGCACCCACGTGGGAGATCCAAAAGAAGCTCCTGGCTTCTAGCTTCAGATCGGCTTAGCTCCAGCTGTTGCAGCCAATTGGGGAGTGAACCAGTGGATGGAAGACCTCTCTCTCTCTCTCTCTCTCTCTCTCTCTGCCTCTCCTTCTCTCTCTGTGTAACTCTGACCTTCAAATAAATAAATAAATCTTTTTAATTTTTTAATTTTTTTTGACAGAGTGGACAGTGAGAGAGAGACAGAGAAAGGTCTTCTTTTTTCCATTGGTTCACACCCCAATGGCCACTGCGGATGGCGCGCTGCGGCCAGCGCATCACGCTGATCCGAAGCGAGGAGCAAGGTTAAATAAATCTTTTTTAAAAAAGTATTTTGTAATGGGATAATAAAGGCATTCACCTGATATCTATAAGAGAAAATGGCATGCCTTCTAAAATATCTGGTGAACTTTCTTTCTTTGATTTTTTAAATATTTATTTATTTAGTTATGTGAAAGGTACAATTACAGAAAGAGAGAATGAGACACACACACACAGAGAGAGAGAGAGAGAGAGAGAAAGAGAGAGAGATTTTCATCTAGTGGTTCATTCTCCAAACAGTCTCAATAGCCAGGGCTGAGCCAGATGGAATTCAGGAGCTAGGAGCATTTTCTTCTGGGACACCCAAATGAGTGTAGAGACCCAGGGCCTTGGGCCGTCTTCCACTGTTTTCCCAGGTGCATTAGCAGGAAACTGGACTGGAAGTGGAGCAGCTGATACTTGAACCAATACCCGTATGGGACGCCAACTGTACAGGCCATGACTTAACCCACTGCACCACAGTGCCTCCCTCCCACCCCCCATTGGTTTTTCAATGTCACCTCTAAGAAAGTTTTCTATAACTTATGTAAGAACTAGGAGGGACATTTCTTGGGCTTGGAATACAAGAGAGATGAGAATTATAGTCTTGGTTCCGCCATCCGGGAAGATTGTGTAAAGTCTCTTATTGAAATGATGAAGGTATACACAGATAGTGATTCATAGGAGGACAGATGTCACAATCAAATATGTCTACAGTCCAGTAAGCTACTTGCATGACCTTGGGCAAAACATTTTCTCACACCTTTGTTTCCCAACTCTATAAACTGTTGGAACCAGTGGCTGCAACATATCTAAGAGTAATCACACATTTTTTATAACATTATAGCACATGTAAAATTATATGAAGCCCATTAGTATGAAAAAGATTTAAAAACTTAAAGAATCAGAAATGAGGACAGAACTCCACTCTCTTCTGACCATTATTCTAGGACACTGGCAGCCTGAGGCAACTTCAACCAGCACATTTTAAAGACCTCTCTTATCATTATCTTTATGAGGGCACTTTTATTTTCATAATCCATTTAGTTCATTTGCAAAATCAGAGAATGCTTATCTTCTGTACTTATTATCTTTGTAATAATCCATTAACATGAATTAATTTTATTCACAAAGAAATGGTATCTTTGAAGTTATCTAAGTACTTGGAAGTTCTGTCCTTTACAATAATCCTTAGACTTTGAAATTTCGGCATCTGGGTTCTTCCATATATGTGAGGTTCATGCTCAATGAGCTATTTGTTTAGTAGGGACTCAGGAATGCCACATTTGTGGGTGCTGAGTGTGGCATCACTCCTCTGCCAGTTTTTCATTAAGGAAAGATTTAAATCTGCCCTTAAGTGCCTATATTATTTGGTAAATGGCTCCTATAGTTCATTGAGTAAACTGGAGATGGAATATTAAGGTTGGGAGAAAGAAATTATAAAATAAAATTATGGGGGGATGGCGCTGTGACACAGCAGGTTAAAGCCCCGGCCTGTAGCTCATGCATCCCACATTGGCATCAGTTTGAATCCTAGCTACTCCACTTCCACTACAGCTTCCTGATAATGCACCAGGAAAGCAGTGGAGGATGGCCTGAGTGTTTGGGTCTCTGCCCCATATGGGACACCCAGAAGAAGCTCCTGGCTCCAGGCTTCAGAGTGGTTCAGCTCCAGCCATTGTGGCCATTTGGGGAATGAACAAGTGGATGGAAGACCTCTCCCCCTGTCTCTACCTCTCTCTGTAACTCTGTATTTCAAATAAATAGAATAAAATAGAATAAAAAATTATGAACAACTGAATATGATTGATCTTCTGTAACTCAAGCCTTTCAGTTTCCTCAGTGGGACCCTTCAGTGCCATATGCGTGACCTTAATATATGAAAGAGGTGTAAATTATCTTGCTTCATGGATACAAATTACACCTTTCCTTTTGTTAATAGATGTGTATATTTCTTAAAATAATTAATATCAAATCTTTTAGTCTTTTCCTCATGAATCAATTATAAGAAGGGATATTTAAAGAGTTCATGAGTAGAGTGTGCATTGTGTCACAATGGGTTAGTCACAGCTTGGGATGCCAGCCTACCATATTAGAGTGCTTGGAATTCAGTCCCACCTCTGCTTCCAATCCAGCTTCCTCACTGGAGGACAGCCGATGAAGCCCCCAATACTTGTGTTCTTGGCCATTGAGGGTACCTGGAGAGTAAACCAGTGGGTAGAAGATCTCTGTTTTTTTATCTCTCTCTCCCTTACTCTTTGTCATTCTGCCTTTAAAATAAGCAAATAGAAACTTCTAACATTGAAAATTTAGTGGGAAATACAGAAACTATGCACTGATATCAACAACTGTTTATACCAAAGGAAACTTGTCTTTCAATCTCGTTATCCATAAACATTTTGAAATACATTGGTAGAATCCTAAAGGTGAGAACAGAATCACCTGCATTTTGTATGTTTGCATGAGTGATGATTTTAGTGTCTGGAATTCACTACAAAATTACTATTTCATTTATTTTTAAAATATTTATTTGTGGGCCGGCGGCTCAACAGGCTAATCCTCCGCCTTGCGGCGCCAGCACACCGGGTTCTAGTCCCGGTCGGGGTGCCGGATTCTGTCCCGGTTGCCCCTCTTCCAGGCCAGCCCTCTGCTGTGGCCCAGGAGTGCAGTGGAGGATGGCCCAAGTGCTTGGGCCCTGCACCCCATGGGAGACCAGGAAAAAGCACCTAGCACCTGGCTCCTGCCATCGGATGAGCACGGTGCGCCGGCCGCAGCGCGCCGACCGTGGCAGCCATTGGAGGGTGAACCAATGGCAAAGGAAGACCTTTCTCTCTGTCTCTCTCTCTCACTGTCCACTCTGCCTGTCAAAAAAAAATTATTTGTTTTCATTTTACTTGAAAGGCAGAAAAACAGAGGATACAGAGATAAACAGGCATAGGGATCTCTTCTATCCGTTGGTTCACTCCTTAACCATCTAGAATGGCCAGGTCCAGACCAAGCTGAAGTTCAAAACTCAGTGTGAGTCTCCCATCTGGATGGAAGGTGCTAGAGTATTGGAGCCATCATCTGCTCCCTCTTAGAGTGTTCATTAACAAGCAGTTGGGATTTCTACGTGGATTCAGGACTGAAACTCAGGCCCTCCAAAGTTATGGACACATCTAAAGCAGCATGGTAACTCATATGTTAGATGTCCTTTGCTAAATTTAGTATTTTAAATTTAAGAGCAAATGATTGATTGACAGCTTACTCTGGAGTCTGACATTGTGGCATAGTGGATAAAGCCTGCATCTGTAACGAAGGCATCCTGTATGGGTGCTGGTTCGAATCCTGGCTGCTCCACTTCAATCCAGCACCTTGCTAAAATGCCTAGGAAAGCAGCAGAAAATGGCCCAAGTGTTTGGGTATGCAAAACCAGTGTGGGAGACCCAGATGAAACTCTTGGATTCTACCTTTGGCTTTGTTCAGCTGTGGCCCTTGTGGCTATCTAGGGAGTGAAGTAGGATATGGAAGATCTCTCTATCTGTCTTTCCCTCTTTTTCTGTTTGTCTGACTTCTGGAGAAATAAATGAATGTTTGTTTAAAAAAGCATTTTCTCTGGACTTTCATCTCACACCACCTCTGTCAAATGTTTCAATTCTATTGCCCAGTCTGCACCAGCAGAACAAGATGAAAAATCAAAACAAACCCAGCCAACTTTGCATTGTGTTGCTAAACAAAGTTGGGTAGAATTCATTAATTAAAAACTTTTAGAGACTTAAGATTTTGTCTGAAATTCAAATAGGTCTACTTGCAGCAGTATTTTCAATTTTTTTTTTAAGTAAAGAGAAATACTTTTCTTCTAGGATATCTCATGTAATAGGTATTTTAAAAATCATGCTTGGCGATATCGTGAGTTTAAAATTTTTCAAAGAAGATTCATTTTAGAACATCAGTATTTCTTAATGTAATACAATCTGATTCTCTGAAGTAGAAACAAGAGTGGAACCAGACAGAAGTCTGTTTGTTATTTTTCTGCTGGAGAAGTAAAAGGTAAGAGGCATCATGCTAGTGAAAATTCACTGTGAGGAGAATCTTTTCATGGTTGTTTAATCATTATTTCTTTTAGGGAAAACTTTTCAGTGCAGGGTTTCTGATTGCAAGTGCAGAATGAGTAGAATAGATTTAATTTTTCATGGGAAGGGTGAGCAGTATTCATTTTAAGAAGAACCAACTTCCATATCATGTTAAATATTAACAACCTGCACCACAATTCCTCTCTTTAATGTGCTTTCTTTTGGTGCCAGGCCAAGCCAGGAAGATGAAAACCCCCATACAGAATATAACTTGTTCTGCAATCTGGGTGGTAAACATGGTTATAAATTAGAGAATGTAAAGAATATGCATGGAGGCAACCCAGAAACTGCCTTCTCCCCCTGTGTTCCTCAGATACTTTGCCCCACATACAAATTCTCTACGAAAATATATATGGCCTAAGGCCATCAGAGTGACTTTAAACTCACTTTCATTTCCCTACTAAATGGCTTCATTCAAACATGTATTTCATTTGTTCATTTTACAAATGTCTGTTGAAAACACCTATCTATTCTGGAATCCATCAGGCAGCTGTTATTGTCTCATCTGGAGTAGAAGCTTCTCTGTCACTCTGCTTCTCATCATTCCTGGTGCAGAGATCTGAATGAGGTCAGAGATGTGCAGAGGCCAAATCACATTGGAGCCCATAGGCCATGGTAAAGAATTTAGAATAAAGTACAACTGCAATGTCAAAATTGGATGGTAGGCTGGGTGAAACACTGGTTGATTTTCAGGGGTGAAGTGATTATATCAGATTTGATACTTAAAGAATGTGTCTATCTTTGATATGGACAATGGACAGCAAGACAGCAAAAGAGGCAATCAAGAATCAACACAAATGCCCATCACCTGAAGACTGTATAAAGAAATTATGGAATATGGACTCTGTGGAATACTACACAGTGGTAAAAAAAAAAATGAAATTCAGTCATTTGTAGTAAAATGGATGGATTTGAAAAGCATACTTAGTGAAATAAGCAAGTCCCAAAGGGGCAAATCTCATATGTTCTCCCTGATTTATGATAACTAACAGAGCACCTAAAAGGAAACCTGTACAAGTGAAATTGACACTTTGAGAAGCAATGGCTTGAACAGCCCTTTTCTTGACTGTTGAGGAAAACTTTTGTTTGTTTGTTTTTTTCTTCTTTCTTAATACCATTGGTTAGACTCCTTACTTAACATAGAATTAATCATATGTGTATAAAGACAAGTAAAAATAGATCCCAGTGAAAAATAAGAGTGAGAATAAGAGAGGGAGGAACTGTATAGTTCTGCAAACATTCCTATGGACATATTTCTAAGGACACAGCTAAAAACTTGCCATGGAACTCTAAATCCCATTAAGCTGGGTGGTAACAATGCCATCTTAAGTGTTAAAGTGATGGTATTAAGTGTTAAATTGATCACATAGATAGGATTAAGTGTTAAAGGGATCATATAAATAAGACCAAGTGTCTTGGTAATAACAATACATAGGATTAAAACGGAGAGAATGCTCCAACTTTAGAAGAAACCCATACAGAAAACTCATGGAATGACAATTGCTAAAAATAGTACTCTGATCTCAGAATCAGCCTTAAGGCATTCTGGTGCCGCTGGAAAAGCCCATGAGAGTATTTCAGGCATGGAAATGCAAGACATTGTGGAAAAAAAAAAAAAGTCCTACATGAAGGATTATGGGACCATAAAAGAAGGATGTACTTTTCTCTGAAGAGAGGAGAGAACTTCCATTTTGTTTATGTCCTTTTCTAAATACTGACGGGGATTGTGGACTCAAAAGGCTTCCATAGTCTTGGCAGCTCATGCCAAGAGCCTCATGTGATCACTGGCATCAAACATAATAGTGTTAATTATTAAATTAACAACAGGAGTGACTGTGTGTGTACTTACTTCCCATGTAGGACATCTGCCCTCAATGAGTTGTACTATGAGAATTAACTGTAAAACTTGTTCTCAAGCAGTTTTTATATTTTGTGTGCATGTGTGCAAATTGTTGAAATTTTAGTATAGAGTTGGTCTTCTGTGTATAAAGTTAATTAAAAACAAATGTCAATGGAGAATGGGACTAAGAATGGGAGAGGGAGGAGGTGGTTGGGTGGCAGTGGTGGTGGGAGTGTGGGTATGGTGGGAAGAATCTCTATAATTCCTAAAGTTGTACTTATGATATTTGTACTCAGTAAATAAAAGGTTTCTAAAATAAAATAAAATTGACAAATGAGATTAAAAAAAAAAGGCAATCAGGAAACCAACTAAGCAGAAAATTGTAATAACTTCTCCTAATCATGATGGGAATGTAAACTCTACCCTACCAAACTATGATCACCATGATGGCAAGACTTGTTTTATTAATGTTGGAATCTTCAGAAACCAAAATGTCATAATAATAAATAAATTGATTTTTATTATTTTTATTTGGTTTCCCTTTTTAAGTATTTTTATTTATTTGACAATGAGAGAGACAGAGAGAAAAGTCTTCCTTCCATTGGTTCACTCCCCAAATGGCTGCTATGGCTAGTGCTGTGCCGATCCAAAGCCAGAAACCAGGTGCTTCCTCCTGGTATCCCATGTGGGTGCAGGGGCCCAAGCACCTGGACCATCCTCCACCGCCCTCACAGGCCACAGCAGAGAGCTGGACTGAAAGAGGAGGAACTGGGACTAGAACCCAGCACCCATCCTCTACTGGGACTAGAACCCAGCACCCATATAGGATGCTCGTGCTAAAGGCAGAGGATTAACCAAGTGAGCCACAGCACTGACCCTCCCTTTTAAATTTTTATAATGTACTTTTTAACAAAAATATAATTATTAGTTTATTTCAAAGGCAGAGTTACATAGAGAGGAGGAGAGAGAGTGATCTATCCATTAGTTCACTCTCCAAATCGCTGCAACATCCAGGGCTGGGCCAGGCCAAAGGCAGGAGCCAGTAGGGGCCCAAGTACTTGGACCATCTTTTGCTGTTTCCCAGGTGCATCAGCAGGGAGCTCAATCAGAAGAGAAGCATCTGGGACTCGAACCAGTGCCCATATGGGATGCTGGCATTATAGGCAGCAGCTTAACAACCTACACATTGCCAGCCCCATACCACATTTTTAATTTATGTTGCAGTCAAAGATTTAAGGCACCATTAAATAAAAAGCTCAACAAATAAAAATTAAAAATACCGTAGTTTAATGGGAATATAGGAAAAGTCTATGAATGATAATCAAATGGAAAGATTTCCAACTTCCTTCATATGAAATAAAGTTTAACATCATCATAGATCAGGGGCCAGCATTGTGGCATAGCTGCAGTGCTGGCATCCAATAGGGGTGCCAGTTCAAGTCCCAGCTGCTCCACTTCCAATCCAGGTCTCTGATGAATGGCCTGGGAAAGCGCTAGAAAATGGCCCAAACTCTTGGGCTCCTGCACCCACATGGGAGACCCGGAAGAAGCTCCTTCCTCCTGGCTTTGGATGGGCTCAGCTCCGGCCGTTGTGACCAACTTGGGAGTAAACCAGTGGATGAAGACCTCTCTTTCTCTGTCTCTGCCTCTCCTTCTCTCTCTGTGTAACTCCGACTTCCAAATAAATAAATAAATTTTAAAAAAATATCATCACAGATCATTAAAACTGTAGTACATATAATTCTTAACAAATTGTTTGGCAAAAATCTAAAACAAAATATGAGAAATCACCAAACTGGCAGCAAAACTCCTATATGTGGGCTTTTTTTTTTATTTTTAAGAAAATTTTAGTTCCCACTTATAAAGGAAAACATACAGTATTTGGCTTTCTATGTTCAGCTTATTTCTCTCAACATGATATCCTCCAGTTGCAACCATTTTGATGCAAATGACAGAATTTATTCTTTTTTCTATAGGCAAATAATATTCCATGGTAAAAATAGACCCATTTTCTTTATCCACTCATCTGATAATGGACACCTTGGCTGATTTCATATTTTGGCTATTTTGAACTGTGCTGCTATAAACATGATATAAATGTTGATACGATGTGCTCATGTATTTTGGGTATATACTCAGTAATGGGATTGCTGTACTGCAAGAAAACTACATGCCATTTTCCATAGTGGCTGTACTAAGTTACATTCCCACTAATAGTGTATGAGTGTTCTACATTCTTTACATCCTCACCAGCATTTGTTGCTGTCTTTGGAGAACAGCAATTCTGGCAGAGATGAGGTAATATCTCACTATGGTTTCAATTTGCATTTCTCTGATGGATAGTGATGTTAAGTATTTTTTCAGGTATCTGTTGGACATTTGTATTTCTTCTTTTGAGAACTATTGAGATTCTTTGCTTATTTCTTAACTGGATTGGATTTTTTATTTTTTATTTTATTTTTTTATTTTTTGACATGCAGAGTGGACAGTGAGAGAGAAAGACAGAGAGAAAGGTTTTCCTTTCACCCTCCAATGGCCGCCACGGCTGATGTGCTGCGGCCAGCACACCGCGCTGATCCGATGGCAGGAGCCAGGTGCTTATCCTGGTCTCCCATGGGGTGCAGGGCCCAAGCACTTGGGCCAACCTCCATTGCACTCCCTGGCCACAGCAGAGAGCTGCCCTGGAAGAGGGGCAACCGGGACAGAATCCGGTGCCCCGACCGGGACTAGAACCCAGTGTGCTGGTGCCGCAAGGCAGAGGATTAGTCTATTGAGCTGTGGCGCAGGCCTGGATTGGCTTTTGTTATCAAGCTTTGTTTAGTTTCTGATATATTCTGGATGTTAATCCTTTATTAGATGAGTAACTTACTCGTATTTTTTTTCCCCATTCTGTGGGATGTCTCTTCACTCTGTTGTTTCTTTTGATGAGTCGAAGTTTCTGAGTTTGAATACAGTCCCTTTAGTCTGGATTTGCTTGTGTTTCCTGTGCCTTATGGGTCTTTCTTACACATGAAGTCTTCACCCACAGCAATGTTTTGGAGTATTTACCCTATATTTTATTTTACCAGTTTTACAGTTTCATGTCTTTTTTTTTTTATATATAAAGCTTTTATTTAAAGAATATAAATTTCCAAAGAACAGCTCATGGACCACAATGGCTCCCCCCCCCCACAACTTCCCTCCCTCCCCCCACCCTCCCCTTTCCTGCTCCCTCTCCCCTTCTGTTCACATCAAGATTCATTTTCAATTCTCTTTGTACACAGAAGATCAATTTAGTACATATTATGTAAAGATTTCAACGGTTTGCCCTCACATAGAGACACAAAATGATAATACTGTTGGAGTGCTAGTTATAGTATTAATTCACAATGTACAGCACATTAAGGACAGAGATCCTACATGATTTTTTTTTAAAAAAATTGATTAATTGTCTATGCAATTTCCAGTTTAACACCAAGATTTTTTAATCATTTGCAATTATCTTTATATAAAGAAGATCGATTCAATATATACTATGTAAGGATTTCATCAGTTTGCACCCACTCAGAAACACAAAGTGTAAAAATACTGTTTCAGTACTAGTAATAGCATCACTTCACATTGGATAACACATTAAGGACAGATCCCTCATGAGACGTAAGTACACAGTGACTCCTGATGTTGATTTAACAATTTGACACTCTTGTTTATGGCATCAGTAATCTCCCTAGGCTCTGGTCATGAGTTGCCGAGGCTATGGAAGCCTTTAGGGTTAGCCGACTTCGATCTTATTCCCACAGGGCCATAGTCAAAGTGGAAGTTCTCTCCTCCCTTCAGAGAAAGGTACCTCCTTCTTTGATGGCCCCGGTAATCCACCAACAATAGATGCTGGAGAGGATGTGGGGAAAAAGGGACACTAATCCACTGTTGGTGGGAATGCAAACTGGTGAAGCCACTATGGAAGTCAGTCTGGAGATTCCTCAGAAACATGAATATAACCCTACCATTCAACCCAGCCATCCCACTCCTTGGAATTTACCCAAAGGAAATTAAATTGGCAAACAAAAAAGCCGTCTGCACAGCAATGTTTATTGCAGCTCAATTCACAATAGCTAAGACTTGGAACCAACCCAAATGCCCATCAACAGTAGACTGGATTAGGAAATTATGGGACATGTACTCTACAGAATACTATACAGCAGTCAAAAACAATGAAATCCGGTCACTTGCAACAAAATGGAGGAATCTGGAAAACATCATGCTGAGTGAATTAAGTCAGTCCCAAAGAGACAAATATCATTTGTTTCCCCTGATTGGCGATGACTAACTGAGCACCAAAGGGGAAACCTGTAGAAGTGAAATGGACACTATGAGAAACAGTGACTCGATCAGCTCTTGTGCTGACTGTTGTTGTACAATGTAATACTTTATCCATGGTAGTATTTTTTTTTTTCTTTATCCTAGTACTAGTGGTTGAACTCTGTAATTAACACACAATTATTCTTAGGTGTTTAAATTTTAACTGAAAAGTGATCTCTGTGAAATATAAGAGTGGGAATAAGAGAGGGAGGAGATGTAAAACTTGGGACATGCTCAATCGGAACGGCCCCAAATGATGGAGTTAGAATTGTGCCAGGGGTTTCCAATACAATCCCATCAAGATGGCATGTACCAAGGCCATCTCATTAGTCCAAGTGATCAATTTCAGTTCACAATTGATCACACTGATAGGTCTAAGAGTCAAAGGGATCACACAAACAAGACTAGTGTCTGCTAATACTAACTGATAGAATGAAAAAGGGAGAGAATGATCCAACATGGGAAGCAGGATACACAGCAGACTCATAGAATGGCAGATGTCCTAAATAGCACTCTGGCCTCAGAATCAGCCCTTAAGGCATTCGGATCTGGCTCAAGAGCCCATGAGAATATTTTAAGCATGGAAAGCTAAGACACTCTGGAAAAAACAGAAGACCTAAATGAAAGATCTCTGCGAGTGAGATCCCAGTGGAAAGAACGGGGCCATCAAAGAAGGAGGTACAGTTTCATGTCTTAAATGTGGATCTTTGATCCATCTTGAGTTGATTTTTGTGTATGGTGAGAGGTAGGGATCTAATTTATTTTTTTAAATTACACATACACATTCCCTCCATATTGCCAGTTTTGTATAATGAGATTAAGCCAATCACAGATTAAACCAATCACAGATCTAAAATAAATCCAAAAAAATCTGAGACTATACAGTAGTGTTTATATATCATTTACATTGCATTAAATATTATAACTAATGGTCTTTCATTTTTCACTTGAACAATATTTAGTGGAACATTATGCCTTTAAGTATGATGTAAATTAAAAAATATTATCTTAAAAATGAAAATAAACTATAAAGTATGCTGGAAGATGTGTGCAAGTTGTATGCAAATGCTATGGATTTTATAGAAGGGAGTTAAGCAACCTCAGAGTTCTAAATCCACAGAGGATTCCCAGAACAAAATCTGCTGTGGACACTGAGGGGTGACTTTATAGGAAAATTATTGTCCCTCATTCCTGATACCTATTTTCTTCCATTTTTTAAAACATTTATTGATATTCCTATTTTTCAAGAACCTTCTATTATCTGAAGAAACAAATCTCTGAATCAGAGATTTTCTTTATGCTATACTGTTTTCAAATCTAAGGATATAGTAATTAAAGAATCAACCAAATTCCTGCATGTCTCCCCAACCTTCAGTGAAAAAAAAAAAAAAGAGGAGGTAAAAAATCAGTACAACTGGGCCAGTGCTGAGGCTCACTAGGCTAATCTTCCGCCTGCGGCACCAGCACTCTGGGTTCTAGTCCCGGTCGGGGTGCCGGTTCTGTCCTGTTGCTCCTCTTCCAGTCCAGCTCTCTGCTGTGGCCCAGGAAGGCAGTGGAGGATGGCCCAAGTGCTTGGGCCCTGCACTCACATGGGAGACCAGGAGGAAGTACCTGGCTCCTGGCTTTGGATTGGCACAGCACCCTCTCTCTCACTGTCTACCTCTGCCTGTCAAAAAAAAAAAAAAAAATCAGTACAATTCTAAATTCTTCTTTCTAAGAAAATATGATTCCTTTCACCTGAATCTTCACATTAACAGTTGTCCTATGGTCTCTTTTGCTGCAATTAATAATCAATAATAAATCTTAGTTTAAGTTTCAGCACAACTAATGACACAGCAGTTATCAGAAGCAGCAGTTGTGTTTAAATTACCTGCAACCTGCTTTTGATTCCTCTCTCTATATATTTTTAGTTTGCAATTGAAAATGTATAATTACTATCCATTTTGGATTAAACAGTCAGCTTTTACTGAATATTTTTGTTTAGTGTTGTTTGATGTTGAAACAGAATGTAAGGCATGTGTTTAGCCTGTCAGGAGAATTTAATCTGAAGATGTGAAATATAAAATGCTGAAATAATTGGGCTCATAATTATGCTACAGGCTACCCTTAGAATACAGCAGATGACCAATATGACTCGTTTTGTTTTGTTTTGTATGTTTTAGTCAAAACCATCAATTAACATTATAGAAGTTGAAAAGGATGTGAAACCATTAATGAGTCAAGAGAAAAAGGCACTGAGGATGAGTTGGCACTGAAACAATCTTAGAATCTGGAAAGACAGAAAATACAAGGATGAGTTTTCCAGCACAGGATCAACTTGTCAGATAGGACCAGTTATGGAAATCAGCAATGAGATCGTCTTTTGAACAACATGAATCATAACACATTAGAGGTGGAGCACATTTTGTTTACTGGGATTATAGATGCCTCCTGAAACATAGCTATGCCAATTAAATTTTCTAAAAATTAAAAACAATCATTGATGTGCTCAGATTAGCATCAATTTCTACATTTTATTTTAAATCTTTTTAAAAAGATTTATTTATTTGAAAGTCAGAGTTACACAGAGAAAGAAGAAGAGACAGAGAAAGAGAAAGAGGTCTTCCATCTGCTGGTTCACTCCCCAGTTGGCCACATCAGCCAGAGCTGTGCTGATCTGAAGCCGGGAGCCAGGAGTTTCTTCCAGGTCTCCCACATGGGTACAGGTGCCCAAGGACTGGAGACATCTTCTACTGCTTTCCCAGGCCATCCATCAGAGAGCTGGATTGGAAGTGGAGCAGCCGAGACTTGAACTGGGATGCTGGCACTGCAGGCAGCGGCTTTACCTGTTATGCCACAGAGCTGGCCCCTCTACATTTTATTTTAACAAGATTCAGACTGATCATGGCTCTTAAACTGGAGTGAAGTACAAGCACCTCAGTGTAGCTGATTTTGGATAATAATTGATTCATATTTTATTTTGGAACATTGTTGGGATTCTTCCCTGGAACATTATTTTCTTCCATAAAAACACCAAAACCCATCACAATCAATGTGAAATAAATATGAATTTTATTAGTAAGTCATATAAAACAGTGCTCAAGATTCCTTATAAATATTCTTTTTTGGAAGGGTTCATTTTCTTTTCTGGCTGCACCAGCAAAGCTATTTGAAATATAAGACTAAGCATATTTGTCTGAAGAGTCCTTATTTCCTGATTAATATATCAATGAGAAGAGAAGGCAATGTACATTGCTTTAAATATATTTGAATTATATTCTTAAAAATTTTATCATTTCAGCATGCATGCATGTTCCAGAAAATGTTGGAACTGTAAATTTTGCTAATGGAAGAAATTCTGCCAGCACTACTTTTCCCTCTATAGTCATCGCCCCTAGCTCTTTGATTCCAGTAAGGATCAGTTGAATCCTACTCAAATCTACTGTCAAATGTCTTGATTAAGAAGTATTTGTAGTTGTTAAACAGATACACACATGCATTTTTGTTTGTCAATGGCACTGTGCATTGAATCGTGGTTCTTAAACTGCATGTCAATGGATTACCTGACTGAGGTATGAATCCAATGGCTACACAGAATCGGAAGTCATATGAAGGCGAGATTGAAGTTTTGCTACCACAAGTCAGAGATTCACTGGAAGGTAGCGGGAACAAGGAAAGTTTGTTCTTAGAGCCTTCAGAGAAAGTATAATTGTGAGAGCAGGCTGACTTGGACTTCAGGTCTCCAGAACTGTGAGAAAATATGTTTCTGTTGTTTTAAAATATCATCTCTATGGTCATTTATGTCAGCAACTCTAGGAAACTGATTTCTAGTTTTTTGTCGATCTGCATGTGTTGTCTCTTCATAAGAGTATCATGGTATTTTTTAAGGATGTATTTATTTATTTGAAAGGACTACAGAGAAAGAGGGAGAGCTAGAAAGAGAGAGAGAGAGAGAGAGAGTCTTCCATCCACTGGTTCTCTTATCAGATGAGTGCAACGGCCAGAGCAGGGCAGGCCAAAGCCAGGAGCCAGGAACTTCTTCCAGGTCAACCATGTGGGCTCAGGGTTCCAAGCACTTGAGCCAAACACTTGAGCCATCTTCTACTGCTTTCCAAGGTGCATTAGTATGAAGCTGAATTGGAATTATAGTATCCAGGACTCAAGCAGGCACTGCTTTGCTGCAGATGGTGTCTTTACCCACTGTGCCACAATGCTAGCCCTTAAATTAACCCTCTTTTAACAACCTGTAAGCTCAAAAGAGATTTAAATGTAAGTCTAAACAAGATTAATGGAGAGTTGAAATCAGAATCAAAAATATATTTAAATGAGAGTTTTTACTCATGCTAAGGTCCTAGAGATTTGAGATATTGCATGCTCCTACACTTGATCTTAGCCAAAAGGCCGAGAAGTGACATTGCATGCTCCTTATACTCTTTTTTGAAAAAAAAAAAATTGCCCAAGGTTGGAAAAGTGCCACCGAAATAATTGAAATATGTAGGATTTAGATAGTGAGTTCTTCTACTCTCATGATTTCATCAAAACATTCCTATTTCTTCAAGTAGAATCCTTATAAAAGCAAAAATTTTAAAGATCTGAATTCCTGTTTTGCCTCTAATATTTTATCTGTTACACAAGCCAGTCAATTATTTTTTAAAAGATTTATTTGAAAATCAGAGTTACACAGAGAGGTAAGGAGAGGCAGAAAGAGAGAGAGAGAGAGAGAGAGAGAGGGCTTCCATCTGCTTGTTCACTCCCCAATTGGCCACAACAGCCAGAGCTGCGCCAAAACCAGGAGCCAGGAGCTTCTTCCCGGTCTTCCTCATGGGTATAGGGGCTCAAGGACCTGGGCCATCCTCTACTACTTTCCCAGGTCATAGCAGAGACCTGGATCAGAAGTAGAGCAGCCAGGTTTCGAACCAAGTGCCCAAACGGGATGCCGATACTGCAGGTGGTAGCCTTATCCACTACGCCACAGTGCCGGTCCACCAGCCAATTATTTTATATTCTATTTCCCCTTTCTGTAAAAAAGACGAAGAAACACCTATTTTATAAAATTATTATGAGAATGAAAAAAGGACAATGTAGCTCATAAATTACCCTCCCTTTCTAAACTTCTACTTCCCATTTAGCAAATATTCAGGGACTGTTTTCTAAGGCTATTGGGTTCTTGAGCCTTTCTCATACATTTATTCTTCCTTCATACTTTTTAAAATTCTGTTTCATCATTTTTCTCAGTTAAAAACTACTTATTTGACCTTTGCTGAGGTTGGAAACCAGCAGGTTACTTTGTTGGGATATTACTCAAAAAATAGGAAATGCCCTGCCTTGTTGTGTATCTTCTGATGCTGTTCATAAAATTTTGAGACATATTTTGTACTCAAGATTTTGGTTGGGAAGCAAGTTTGCATACTCTGATAGAAGCTTTCATGTGGCGATCACTCCAGGTACAAAGTACACTTGTGTAGGTCAAACTGTTAGGAACATCTGTTGTTTTAAAACATACTTGAATATGATTTTTTTCCTACAGTGTAAGGATTTGGTGAGAATGCTATTAGAAGCAGTTTGGGTCATGGCAATATTTTAGGATATTCACCCCTGACCCCATCAATATAGAATGAAGGTGAAGGGGCTAAAGAAAAAGTTCTTACTAGACAAAAGTAAACTTTTTTTACTATTTAGTTTCTAGCCTCTGAAATGTTCTGGTGCATTGATGCAAGAAATTGCAAAGCAATCTTTGCATTTAATTTGGCCTCTTCATTGGTATAGTCATAGGCAATGCTTATTTTGAAATACAGGGGAGTGATGTCTTCAGGGACATAGCTGATTCATACAGGCTCTGCCCCCAAGGGAAATAATTAATGTATTAATTGTACTTTCTTGTGAATTCTTTCAACCTCATGATTTATTGTGAACCTTCGAGTTAGAGTCCTTCTGTCTGTAAAATTGTATCTGTCTGGATTGAACAAACTCAATGAAGTGAAGACCAGTGAAGGAACTTCTTTTCTACCCCTTGTATGAATGCTTTACAAACCTAATATTTAGATAAAATAGATGTGCCATTTTTAAAAAAGGTTTATTTGCTTATTTTGAAAGTCAGAGTTACAAAGAGAGAAGGAGAGACAGAGAGAGAGAAAGAGAGCGGTCTTCCATTCTCTGGTTCACTCCCCCAGATGGCTGCAACAGCCAGCCCTGGGCCAGGCCGAAGTCAAGAGCCAGAAACTTCTTCCAAGTCTCCCATGTGGGTAGCAGGGGCCTAAGCATTTAGGCTATCTTCTGCCGCATTTCCCAGGCAATTTGCAGGGAGCTGGATTGGAAATGGAGCAGCTGGGATGTGAACTGGAACTGGCAGCCGTACTAGATGCAGGTATCACAAGCGGTGGCTTTACCTGCTACACCCCAACACCAGCCCCTAGATATGCCATTCTAAGTCATTATTGCATTTATATTAATTTCAGTTATATTTCACTATTAGAATTTTAGTATAATTCCCAATTTATCCAGAATTTCCTGTTTGTCTTAAAGTCTTTTAATTGTATTTCATACATTATTTTATTTTATTGTACAAACACGTTTGGAAGAGTCATTGCCATCTCAATTAGAGAATTATAATCTGAGTCTAAGCCATGTGCCTGAGGTCATTTGCTAGTTTTCAGGAGACTTGAAATTCAATTCTGGATCCTTCTTGTTACTGTAAACTTTGCTGTTTGTTCTTCCTATTTTGTATTCCAACTGCTCCCTAAAATGCCAAACAAGTTAATGGTATTCAATTAAGTTCTATTTGTCTGAAATATTTAATTTTAACTTTGTATGAGACTTACCTCTGATAGCCTACATTTCTCCTCTCACACTGTATGTACTCATTTTCTTTCTCCTCTATGTGTCTTAGTTTTCCTTCCCCCATTCTGTACTTCCATTCTTCTGTGTATGATGTGTATGTTTAACTGAACTGTTTTATTGATTAAATGAGAAGATGTCTCTGAAAGCACTAGTATGTGTCCCTGTATAATGCCTGTGGCCATGGATGCTAAGAACCCTCTCTCTCCCTCTTTGGGTTGAGGCCCAAATCTTTATTTGTCCTACAGCATGTCCTACACTTGTGATGTCATGGACCAGCCACAGTAAGGAAAGGAAGAAAGGAAATATGAGACTGGATGCTTTGAATAGTTTCCACCTTCCTTAAATAAAGAAGATATTTGCTTTTCTTTTTTCCTTTTATTTATTAAATATCTCATTGTTCGCTCTTCTGATAGCTGCAGATTAGGAAGAGTAAATTAAAACATAAGGAAATAGGACTTTTGCAGGAATTTATCATCAATTGACAAAATAACTTACTCTTTTACATTATTTTTCAGTTTATTAGTGGTGATTTCTAGGCTTGATTTTTTTTTCTCTATTGAATTCCCTTTAGGAGACTGCATTTAGAGGATAAGATTTTGTGTACACAGTTATTTGGAACAATTTATGTCTCCTTAAGATCTGTGCCAAAAAAAACAAACTTTTTTTTTTATTTTGGTAATTCAATATTGTGATTATACTACAAGAAGCATCTTATTTGAAATAGCACAACCCACAACTCATAATGAATCATCTTATAGAATAAATATTTTAATTGATTATTTGTCCTCCTTTCTATTTACATGAGTTTTATGCACTAGGTCTGCTTTAGAACAGATGACATTTAAAGTAATTCATATAGTCGTGTTTTCACAAGTCACAAAAAGCTCAGTGACTAAGACTGGAATGCCAAAAGAAAAATATAGAAACAAAGGTAAGAGGAATAAACTAAGCTCACTACATAAATAAATGGATCTAAATTCCTACTGCATATGCTAGCCATTTATTTCCACTGTTAGTGTTGACAATGAGCTAGACACTCTGTGTGATGGCAAATATGAATAGAATGCTCCCTCTCCTCCAAGACTTATGATTTAGGGAGTGAGACATACTGCATAAAATCAAATAAAATGAACTGAATATCTATTGAAGGCATAGGTCCTGGAGATACAGTGGGGTACAAGTAGAGAAAACCTAGTAAGTATTTGTTGAAGCCATGCATATATGCAGTCTCTGTCCTCACGTATCTTATATCTATGGACTTTCTCCATAGATAAACAATAAAAAATAACAAACATTAAACAATTTCAGGCATAAGTAATTGTCATTAAAAATAAAGCTCAGGGAATAACTTTTTTATTTGAAAGGCAGAGTTACAGAGAGAGATGGAGAGGAGAGAAGGAAGTAGACAGAGAGAGAGAGAGAGAGAGCGCTTTCAGCTGCTGGTTCACTTTGCAAATTGCTGCAATGGCCAGGGATGAGACAAGCCAAAGTCAGGAGCCAGGAATTACACCTTGGTCTCCTATGTGGGTAGCAGGGGCCCAAATTCTTGGGCCATCATCCGCTGTTTACCTCAGTACCATTAACGGGGAGCTGAATCAGAAATGGAGCAGCCAGGATTTCAGCTGGCACTAGTATAGGATGCCAGTATCACAGGAGGCTACTTAACCTGCTGTGCCACAGGACTCATGGATGGACATTTTACACAGCAGTTAATAAGCCATTGGAGAAGAGGAGTGCAGTGTTGTGGTGTAGCAGATAAGGCCTCTGCCTGCAGCACTGGCATCCCATGTGGGTGCCAATTTGAATCCCATGTGGGTGCCAATTTGAATCCCGGCTGCTCTCCTTCAGATAAAACCCCCTGCTAAAGCCTGGAAAAGTAGTGAAAGATGGTCCAAATACTTACGACTGCCACCCACTTCACCCACTTGGGAGACCTGGCTCCTGACTTCAGTCTGGCCCAGCGCTGGCCATTACAGCTATCTGGAAAGTGAACCAGGGGATGAGCAATTTTTCTCTTGCCTTTCTCTCTCTCTCTCTTTCTCTCCCTCCCTCCCTCCTTCCCTCCCTCCCTCTAACTCTTCCAAATAAATAAATAACTCTTTAAAATAATAAGAAGCCACTTGGGGATGCTCTCATCCCATATTGTTGTGCCTGAATTAGAGCGCTGGCTCTGGTCCTGATTCCAGATTTCTGCTAGTGTACATTCTTCTAATTTCATCTCGGACTCAAGCCTGGCTGTGGTCATTTATAGTAGTGAATCAGAAGATCTTTCTCTGTCTGTCCTTTTGCCTTTCACATTTAATAAATAAATAAATATTTAAATATTTAAAAAATAAATCTCAGTGAGTATTTGGGGGATAAACATATAGTATTTTAGACACTTTACACAGTTTTATGGAGTTCTAAGCTTTCAGCATGAACTTGAAGGTGAGTAAAAATTTTGGCCAATAGAAACTAAGTTAGGATTTTTCTCATCTAATTGGTACTCATGTATCCTCTATTCACTGACTCCTCTGTGATTTTTAGATTACTGGTCTGATTTCATCAATGGAAGGGAATCTTTGTGTCTCAAATACTATACCAAATATATATTAGATTCTAATAAATGTTTGTGAAACATATCAATTTATCAATAAATGATGGAGTAACATTAAAATAAATAGAGATATTGAGTAGGGAATGGATACTTTTGGGAATGCTGAGTAGATTTATGATTGGATTCTGGGTGTTGGAAAATGATACTGGATGGTTAACAATAGTGTTAAGGATAGACTAGCTTGGGGTAAAAGAGAAGACTGATGATCTGACATTTAGATTGAAACATTAGAATCTGAGTGGGGAATCAATGAATAAGATCCTTGAAGGAAGAAACTGTTAGTAATACTTGTACCTGTTGAATGAGAGCATCTAACACCTGCTCTGTACCGAAAAATCAAGAGCCTAAGTCAGTCAGTCTTCAGTTTTGCAAGATTTTCCAAATACTTGAAAATGAAGAATAAAAGAGAAGCAAAACCTTCAAAACATCTTACATTTTTAATCTGAAACACCTAGGAGAATTATGATTCATTACTTGGGAGAGAACAAGGGTAGAAACCAACAGTTGGCAAAGAGGATCCTACAGGATCAAGCTGTCTTATAAGGGTTTAAATCTGCAAAGATGACAAACTATAAAGTCATAACATGGAGCCATTCCTTCTAGGCTAACAGAATATGCAAAGCACTTGGAGTTTGGAGAAGTGGGCATTGTCCCTGGTGGCTTCTTTCTGATTCTGATTCCACTCCCTTTCATATGGTCACCTCCTAAGGATGCTTGTATCTTCTGGTCCTTCATCCTTAAGCTTTTGGATACATAAGCTGGGGTTTGTGTGTCAAAAAGCAAAACATGCTGGACAAAAACTCTCTGAGGTAATGATACAGAAGTGAGAAAAAATAATAATTATGAAGTTTTTCAAGAAGTATTTCCATGCGTGCTATCAATGGCCTGTTATAGGTTGACACATGAGACCTACATTTCTATGGAGCATATACAAAAAACTACGTGGTGCCAAATAAAGAAAAGTCTATTAATGTTAGTCTCTGAAAACAAACTAGGCTGCGAAATATACCATGACAATAGCCATCTTTTATTTCTCATGCTGTGAGGAATGAATTTATTTTATCTGCAAAAAATCATTGAATAAAAGGACTTTTAGCTCTCTTGCTTTAATGCTGCAATTAGACAAGGTAGCACTGTTAAGAAGAGTCAGCTATTGTATAGACACTGAAAGAGAAGGTGGCCTTTTGAACATTTAAACACTGAGCTTTAGACTCTTTTTGTTGGTTGGATATCCATGCACAATATCCATAAATGAAAGTCTTGTACTAAAACTTCAACCAGATGAAATTTACCTCAATGATAGTTCCAAAGATATCCAAATATGTAAGGCATAATGCCAATGCCATTCTTAAAATCTTATTCTTGATTAGCTTATGGTTTCACTAATGTTCTAGTTCATTATGGAATAGGACTGAAAATACTATATGATTCAATTAGAAAAATACATACCTGTTACCCATATTCAGTTCTGAATTTTTTTTTAAGATTTATTTTATTTATTTGAAAAACAGAGTTACAGAGAGAGGTAAAGACAGAAAGAGAAGTCTTCAATCTGCTGATTCACTCCCCAGATGGCCGCGATGGCCAGAGCTGAACCGATCTGAGGCCAGGAGCCAGGAGCTTCTTCCAGGTCTCCCACGTGAGTGCAGAGGCCCAAGGACCTGGGCCATCTTCTACTGCTTTCCCAGGACATAGCAGAGCTAGACAGGAAGTGGAGCAGCAGGGGCTAGAACCACTGTCCATATGGGATGCCCGCACTTCAGGCCAGGGCTTTAACCCGCTGCACCACAGCACTAGCCTTTGAAATTTATTTTTACTGATCATTCAAGGAGTAATAGAGCTTGTGTCTACAATAATTAGAAAATATTTCAAGAAAGCATTTCCTTTTACTAGAAAGAAACCTCTCATAGCTTACCTTAGACATTTTTAATAAAATATTAATTTTCAATTTTTAGTAATAGTTTATCTTTTCAAATATGATTTTCTCATCAAATACATAGTAAGATACTTATGTATTGTATTATTAAGCAAACATAAGTTTGTGTTCTTTTTACTTCTGAATTCAGAAACTTTGACGAGAAATTCTTTTTTTTAATTATTTTTTAATTTATTTTTTATATATATAAAGCTTTTATTTAAAGAATATAAATTTCCAAAGTACAGCTTATGGATTACAATGGCTCCCCCCCCATAACTTCCCTCCCACCCGCTACCCTCCTCTTTCCTGCTCCTCTCCCCTCCCATTCACATCAAGATTCATTTTCAATTCTCTTTATACACAGAAGATCAGTTTAGTACCTATTATGTAAAGATTTCAACAGCTTACCCTCACATAGCAACACAAAGTGAAAATACTGTTGGAGTACTAGTTATAGTATTAATTCACAATGTACAGCACATTAAGGACAGAGATCCTACATGATTTTTTTTTAAAAATTGATTAATTATCTATGCAATTTCCAATTTAACACCAAGATTTTTTAATCATTTTTAATTATCTTTATATACAGAAGATCGATTCAGTATATACTATGTAAAGATTTCATCAGTTTGCACCCACACAGAAACACAAAGTGTAAAACACTGTTTCAGTACTAATTATAGCATTACTTGAAATTGGATAACACATTAAGGACAGATCCCTCATGAGACATAACTACACAGTGACTCCTCATGTTGATTTAACAATTTGACACTCTTGTTTATGGCGTCAGTAATCTCCCTAGGCTCTAGTCATGAGTTGCCGAGGCTATGGAAGCCTTTAGGGTTCGCCGACTTTGATCTTATTCCGACAGGGTCATAGTCAAAGTGGAGGTTCTCTCCTCCCTTCAGAGAAAGGTACCTCCTTCTTTGATGGCCCCGTTGGTTCCACTGGGATCTCACTCACAGAGATCTTTCATTTAGGTCTTCTTCTTCTTTTTTTTTTTTTTTTCAGAGTGTCTTGGCTTTCCATGCCTAAACTATTCTCATGGGCTCTTGAGCCAGATCTGAATGCCTTAAGGGCTGATTCTGAGGCCAGAGGGCTATTTAGGACATCTGCCATTCTATGAGTCTGCTGTGTATCTCGCTTCCCATGTTGGATCATTCTCTCCCTTTTTGAGTCTATCAGTTAGTATTAGCAGACACTAGTCTTGTTTGTGTGATCCCTTTGACTCTTAGACCTATCAGTATGATCAATTGTGAGCTGAAATTGATCACTTGGACTAGTGAGATGGCCTTGGTACATGCCACCTTGATGGGATTGTATTGGAAATTCTTGGTTTATTGATGTTAAATACAGTTTCAGGCACAGCCTTAGACTCATAAGAAGAATTTATTCTGAAACAGTTGATTAGAAGCAGAAATGGAATCTTTATTCATGTTGCCTTACATAATAAAGGACTGAGATTTTTCTCTAATAGAGAATACCAAAATACTTCAAAAGCCATTGCTAATAATTCAGAAATGAGAAAACTCCAAGTTGTCATCATAATTCCAAATAAAAACACAAGCCATCAATAGTTGGCACATGTAAAAAGTCCTATTTTTTAGAGGAAAGATATTTTCCCTTCTTGTGGGATACAACAAGCAGTGAAATGTCATTGTTATGCATTTTACTATCTGTGTTTTTTTGTTAGAAAAGGCCATAAACAAAAAAATTCTATATATTATGTCTGAAACTTAAAAATATTTGAAGCTGTATTAGCAGATGAAGCTCTTAGGAGTTTATATGCTTGCAGTTTCCTTGTCGACAAAGCACAGTGTGTTAAGTGGGTCAGCGATATCACACAACTAGATGCAAAATATCTAGAAAAGGCTTCCGCAAGAAATCTTGCACATTGCAAATTTAGCTTTTGTCATGGTGATAACTGTGTATTTATGAAGAAAGGTTTTCCTTTAAATAATTCTGGGCATCATGATTGTGTCACAGTTGGTTAAGTTGCTGCTTGCAATGTTCACATCCCATATCAGAGTGCTAGGTCAAGTCCCAGCTACTCTGCTTCCTCCTGCTAACATATCCTAGAAGGCTTTCAATGATGGCCCAAGTTCTTCCATCTTTGCCACCCAAGGTAATTCTGCCTCTGGCCAGCACAGCCCTGTTGTTGTCATCTGGGGAGTGAGCCAGCAGATGGAAGGTCGATCTCTCTATCTCTCTCTCTATCTCTGTCCCTCTTTGTCACTCTGCTTTTCAAGTAGATGAAAAGAACTAAATACATATTTAAAAAATAACTTTAGATTGTTATCTTATTTAAACTTGCATACTTACACAAACAATTCTAAATATTTGTTTATTTTTACTGAAATTTCTATTCAGCAAGGTGAAATAAAAATTGATTATCCACTAATTTGGGCTTCAACCCCAAGTTCTTCACACTGTGTGTAAGATACTATTCTAATTACTGCAATTTCAGCAGTAAGGAGAAAGAAAATAACTCTTGCCACAAGAACTTTACATTTTCGTGGGTGAAGATTAACAAAACAAATACATGTACATTTAAGAACTGATACACACTTTGGAAAATAATAAAGCAAAACAATTTAATGGAATATTGGGCAATTTTAGGTGGAATCTTGAGCAGAAGTTTCTCTTAAGAGAATATTTTGAGCAGATAGACAAATAAAAAGAAAAACTACACAATATTCATGTGGCCATTAAGTACATTACTGAAGATACCTATTCCCTTGTGTGGTAAAGACCAGCTTTAAGGTGCATTTCTTAGCAACTCACATTTGGTTTGGGTTTTCATCATATATTTGACTTCTTTATTAAGTGTGTTAAAGCAATGTTCAAACTCCATTACTATAAATAATAGACTTAGAAGTCAAAAAAAATAAAATAAAGAGAAAGAGAGAGAAGGGCATGAAAATATCCAGCAGAAAAGATTTCCAGGCACCTGGGGCAGATGTCTTCAGTTGGAAATGAAATTGGTACATTAGAAAAAAGCAGGAAGTCTGTGTGTGCCCAGAGCAGCATGAGGGAACAGAAAAGGCTGGTAATTTAATTTCAAGGAACTTCAGGATAGTCACATTTGGAAGAACATCTGAACTGATTTTCTACTTTTATTTCATGCATTCATTTAAAAATTTCATTAGGTCTATAGATTGTGGCTATGTTTCTCTCTTTGCTATTGGTGGGAATCACATTTGCTTCTTTAGTAACCAAGGGAAATTTGAAGATAGATATTTGTTACTCACCGGAGATTGAAGACTGATGTAGAGTTAGTAAAACCAAGACAAAGATGGAGAGGTACGAAGGACAGACTAAAGACAGGAAAGATCTCATGATAGATGGACACTCTCACAGTCTGTGCCAGAAATGGATGGACTCTAAATATTTTCAGATGTGTGTTTGCTTGTTTGTTTGTTCTTCTGTTTTTGCTCAGGACTTCAAGTCAGTAATTGTCAATAGAGTCAGACTGCAACCTAGTGTTATTCCTTTAGCTAGACAAGTGCCTGCAATCCCAACAGACTTTATCTCTATAAGAATCCTGTTGTTAGAAAAAAAGAAAATGGGTGCTTTCTATGAAACCTACATCTATACTTAACTAAAATATGCTAAACAGAATACTATGCAAATAATCTGCAAACTAATACAAATTTAATTTTTCCAAGAAGTTAGGTAAATTTATATAAAGATATATAGATAGTAAAGATAAGTTCAAAAATATAGATACATTTAGATTATATGTTATATATCTTATTATTACATTTACATATATTATATACTATATATTATATTTATGTATTTATATATAACAGATAAGTTTAAGTATATACAGATTATATACTTGCATACATATATATATATATAAAACAGCACTAGTTGGCCGGCACTGTGGCTCAATAAGCTAATCCTCCGCCTTGCAGCACCAGCACACCGGATTCTGTCCCGGTTGCCCCTCTTCCAGTCCAGCTCTCTGCTGTGGCCAGGGAGTGCAGTGGAGGATGGCCCAGGTGCCTGGGCCCTGCACCCGCATGGGAGACCAGGAGAAGCACCTGGCTCCTGCCATCAGATCAGCGCAGTGCGCTGGCTGCAGTGTGCTGGCCGCGGCAGCCATTGGAGGGCGAACCAACGGCAAAAGGAAGACCTCTCTGTCTCTCTCTCTCTCACTGTCTACTCTGCCTGTCAAAAAAAAAAAAAAACAGCACTAGTATTTCAACAGAAAGATCATGCTGGGAAAATATATATTTGAGCAGAATATTGGGGTGTCTGTTTAAGATTGGAAAGAATGAGAATGGTAAACATGAACTAAGTGCTGATGGCCTCTAATACTCATGTTAGATTCAACTTAATGTAAATAATGTTCAACACTAGGAAATTCAATTACCCTAACATAATTAAAAATATATTTTGTAAGACTTTTCTTGATAACTAGAAGCTAAATTTATAGGTAATAGAATTTACAGATGTAGATAATTGTTACAGAAAAGTCAAAGTAATCATAATGAGAGAAATAAATGAAAACAGTAATTTATAATCAAAAGTATGCATTTCGGTATATATATCCTGTCTCTGTTATGGAAAGAATTCAACAGTCGAGTGCTTTCACCTGTGTCTAGATTCACACATGAGTAGAAATGCAGACTGATACAGTGTATTGATTACTGACTCCATCACTGCTGTTTAGGTAGCTGCATTGATACGATTTTCCACAGTGATGGAACTGTTCCTGGCAAATTTCAAAGTTTAATTTCTTTCAGGTAGAAATGCACCTCAACAATTCAATATACAAAGTGCAATATGATTTTTTGTGACATAAAATTAAGATCAATTGTTAGATATTGATGAATATGTTTTTCACCTATGCAGTATTCATTGGGATTTCCAAAGTCATTCAACATTGCAACAATTCTTCCACATGTGGATCTGTCTGGTCATTACTTCTATCAGATGTGCCTATTAAATGTTAGCAAAGTTTCTTATCACTGTCACAACAAACCAACCTCACATTTCAAACTTATAGATGGAATTACACCATTAAAAACCTTAAATTAGGAATGTAATAATAAAATTGTCATTATTATTAATGATAATTTTTTAAAAAATATTTACCTGAGAGAGAGTGAGAGAGGGAGAGAGAGAGTGCACGGGCAAGCTTCTATCCATTTGTTCATTCCTCAAATGCCCACACGCTGAAGTCAGGAACCAGTAACTCAATCAAGTCACCCACAGGGATGGCATGGACCCAACTACATGAACTATCACTCTGCTTTTCAGGATCTCCATCAGTCAGAAGCTGGAATCACGGGAAGTATCCAGATATTGATTCCAGATGCTCTGATGTGGTACACAGTTGCCTTAACTTGTGTCTTAATCACTAAGTTTAATGCCCATTCCTGTTAATACCACTTTGGAATGGAGAGTACAAGGGGTAAAAATTCAGGGAAACTGGAACGAGCGCAATAACAGTGAATATAAAGAAAAAGAAAGAGTTGAAAAACATTATAATCTGGGGAATAATTAGAAATGAATGCTGCAATAAAAGAAGAATTGGAGACATTTGGGTCATGACTACATTTTGAGTTGGATAACTGGTGGCATTAATCAAAACTAGTAGAATGGGAGGCAAGATATTGCAACTAGAAGAGCTAGTAAGTGTAGTACCCAGCATATTAAATTTGATGTGTACTTCCGTCTCCACATAGATATGTTGATTAAGTAGTTAGAAATTTTGGTTTGGAGCTCAAGAGGGAGAACTTAGCTGGAACTATAGATTTGCAGGTTTTTCAGAGTATGAATGGAAAACAAGTGTATACAGATGCAGAGGTAGTCGGGGAGAAGAGAAAATGTGCTTTAGGAAGTCAGCAAGTTCTATCATGAGTTACAAATCAATATCAAAGAAAATATTTCCCTAAGCACCAAGAAGTTAAATGACATTTAAGCAATAAAGAAAATAGTGCCCATTTGCTCATTTCCTGCACAAGATTCATACAGTACTCCAATCTTCCAAAATGTGGTATCATATTCAAAGCACATTTAGTTTTTGGAGGCAAATTGCAAATCATACCTCAACACTTAAGCATGATTTTTACATGTATAAATCACTTGAAACTAATGGGACTCAGTTTTTCCAGCTTTAAAATGAGGATAAGGAATTCAAATTGTAAGTTGATTCAAAGGATTACATGAGAAAATACCCATGAAATAAGGGCCCGGCTGAGTACGAGGCGTTCTCAGAAATATCCAACAACCAGCGGAAGAAGACTGATCTTAGAAGAATCTGTTTATGTCTTGATTGACAAGTCCCTTGTAAAAAACATCAATTAGAAAGGCTGCTGGTGGCTGGAAAGCATTCCATCTTCTAAGAGACCATTGCAGGAAATGAGATTGATGAAAAAAATAACCAATTGTAACAGATAATACAAAAAGAAACTCCATATCATGACATTAATACAGCAGAAAGTAGAAAGTACTGCCTTCACCATTTGTTCTCAGGGTAGTGGCAGTCCACCAGGAAGCTACACGTTGTTTCCTCCAAGGTTCAGGCTACCCTGTTAGACAGTGACGCACCAGTTTCATAGTAATTGAAAAATCAAGGGTGATTAGCCCTAACTTTTCTTAATTAAAATAATAATGATGATACCTAGACCATGGAGAAGGAAGACAGCCCTCTAGCCCAGAGTATGCTAATATATAAAGAAAGATAATGTGATTTAATGAGATCTACTACATTTAACATAATTAAATCCTTGGTCTCCTGTATTTCAGCCTTCACTTGGCCTCTGAAGCTCGTAAATAGTTACTGGGATCAGCTCATTGACAAGGCCACTCTAGGAAATGGTTTTCTTACCCTAGATGTGTATTATGATTGACAGTGCAATCTGTAAGTGTGTTGTTGTATCAAGAATGCCACAAGATATGGGATATTTCCATATTGCCTACTAGGACTCTCTTAATTGTGATAGAGTACTGGGAGTTACACCTACTCAGATGTGATACTGAGCAGATGGAGTTAGGTCTTTTTTTATAACACTTAGAACAGAAATTTGTGGGAGTTGGAAGTTGAAAACATAAGTATTCTCTTGAGAAATGTATGTTTATGTGTGTGTGTGTGTGTGTGTGCGGGTGCATGTACACATGCTAGCATGTTGGGTGACATGGTGTGATCTATAACTTATTATATATATCTACAGAACTTTAAAAAATGCTACCTCTGGCCTACATCTCTCACTCTTAACTTTTATGAGTCATTAAGCTTTCAAAATTATGGAACTGATTCTGAGAAAACATGTACACTAAAAAATTATATACATATCCTTTACTGTCTGGATCCCTGACTATACATCCCTAACACAGACTTTTTCTTTGAATGGTTACCTAGAAATGCATGAAAGGGTGGAGGAAGTATCTTCAACTCTTTAACACACACACATACACACACAAACACATTATAGCGATAAGAATTCTTATCTTGAGGAGCATAAAAAATATTGAGGTATTATTTTATATTTTTAGAAGAGAATAAGTTAAGAATGAGACAGTGACTAAGACATAAAAGTTGTTAAATATGTACTGTGAATTAAATGAAGTGCTGAACTTGTTTATTTGAGACACTGGAAGTATAATTCCTTAAAAACTCCACTGAAGTTATGCCTAGTCATAGAAAAAAATGGATTCTACTAAAATTAAAGTTTCAGTGGATTGGGATACAGTGTTTCTTCTGTAGAGAATCCATTAATAAAAGTAACTGATTTTTTTTAAGGAGCACAATGTTTTTCTTTCTTCCATGTGTTTCCTCACTTTTACCAATTTTCTTTTTTTTAAGGACTGCAGATTTTTTTTATTTAGTAAATATAAATTTCCAAAGTACAGTTTATGGATTACAATGGCTTCCCCTCCCCATAATTTCCCTCCCATTCACACCCCTGCCATCTCCCACTCCCTCTCCCATTCCATTCACATCAAGATTCATTTTCAATTATCTTTATATACAGAAGATCGATTTAGTATATATTAAGTAAAGATTTCATCAGTTTGCACCCACACAGAACATAAAGTGTAAAATACTGTTTCAGTACTAGTTATAGCATTACTTCACATTGGACAACACCTTAAGGACAGATCCCACAAGAGAGGTAAGTACACAGTGACTCCCGTTGTTGACTTAACAATTTGACACTCTTGTTTATGGCGTCAGTAATCTCCCTAGGCTCTAGTCATGAGCTGCCAAGGCTATGGAAGCCTTTTGAGTTCACCGACTTCGATCTTATTCCGACAGGGTCATAGTCAAAGTGGAGGTTCTCTCCTCCCTTCAGAGAAAGGTACCTCCTATTTTGATGGCCCCATTCTTTCCACTGGGATTTCACTCGCAGAGATCTTTCATTTAGGTCTTCTTTTTTCTTTTTTAAATATGTTTATTTATTTTCATTTGATTTGAATGACAGAGGGAAGTAGAAAAAAGAAAAGAAGGGAGACACACAGAGACATTTTTTCTGCTGGTTCATTCTCAAACACCCATAATAGTCAAGGCTGGGCCAGGTGGAAACCATGATCCTAGTGCTCAATCTGGGTCTCCCATCTGGGTAGCAGAGACCCCAGTACTTGATCCACTGCCTGCTGCCTCCTATGGTGTGGATGGAAGCAAAGTAGCTAAGGCGCCAACTAAGCACTCTGCCTTGGGTGTGGCACATGCCCTGCCTTACTCATTTTCTAAAAACAGAGAATAATGCACCCTTCTTAAGAGAAAGCGATTGATTTACAGGAAAGTAAATTTTTCTCCTTATTTTTCTTCTTCGCCCCTTCCCTCCAATCTGTCGGGTTTCCCTTACTCCGGTGTCTGGTGTGTTTTGAGACGGCCTTACATTAATGAATATAAATATATAGATCGGTATGCAGAGCAGTGAAGCCGCAGTGTGAATTGGTGGGAGCAATAAAAACTTTTTGTTGGAAAGACAAAAAAAAAAAAAGAAGAAGAAAAGAAATAACCTTGGTTATAGTTATACAGCCTGTTGCACTAGGATTTTTAGAGGATTTTTACTCACCATAAACTTAAGACATCGCCATTGACAGCATCCCAACTGAACTTGGCAGAGTCTTTTGAATTGTGCACAATATATGTGCTTTTGAACAAAGAAATGAAATTCTGAATTAAATCCATGGTATATATCTAAAATCCAAAGTTGTTACTACAGTAAGATGAAGGAATATTCAGGAAAAGTTAGATTGATAGATATAAAAAAGCTTACTTCCTTCTAAATGAAATGTTCAAACTTCAGTTTTAGTTTTCCCTACACCCTTAACTACACTGATGAAATATCTGCTCACTGGTCTCTTCACCCCATCAGGATTTGCCTTTATGTCAATGTTGGTTCTTGCACAAAAACACCAATCATTATTGTCTAGAGAATACTTTAGAAGGCCTTAATATTTACTGAGTTTGTGTGCTTTGCTTGTAAAGCGCTTTACAGATGGCAAGTCATTTAGTCCTTACAGAAATTCTCCCAAGTGTCATCATCTATCTGTTGCCGTTTCTCTGATTTTTTTTTTACTGTGGTTTACACTCATCTTACTCCTAATATGATATCCTAACATTAGAATAGAGACACCTTCCCTGCAAATATTGTTATTCGAATGGGGAGAGGGAGTCCATAAACAAACTCCCCAGACAATTCTGATAAAAGTGGTCCACATATTGCAGTTTAACAGACACTAATTTAATGTCTGTAAATCTCTCTTTCTTTCTTTCTTTCTTTCTTTCTTTGAGAGGTAGAGTTACAGACAGTGAGAGGGAGAGATAGAAAGAAAGGTCTTCCTTCCACTGGTTCACTCACCAAATGGCTGCAATGGAGGGAGATGTGGTGATTGGAAGCCAAGAGCCAGGAGCTTCTTCTGGGTTTCCCACATGGATGCAGGGGCCCACGCACTTGGGTCATCTCCCACTGCCCTCTCAAGCCATAGCAGAGAACTGGATTGGAAGAGGAGCAACTGGGACTAGAACTGGTGCCCAAATGGGGTGCCAGCACCAGAGGCAGAGGATTAACTACTGTACCACAGTGCTGGCCCAGTAAATATCTCTTAAGTACCTTTGTTATCTGTCAAAATGAAATCTGTACTTTATTTGCTTTTTGCATTGTGGCTGGTGCAGACCTTTGATTAGATTGTAATGGCTTCCTCCTATAAAATGTAATTTGAAAATAAAATACTTGGTTTGAAAATTGCTTTTAAAATATAGACCTAATTCCCAATTTTAAAGATTTCCATCCCTACAAGACATCCAGGGTTCCTTTTACATCTTCATTTTTCTTTTTCAAGTTATTCATCAATTCTAGCTACAGTAACCCCCTTAAATGTAATAAGTGCTTCAGTCATGCCAACCTGATCCATGCCGTAAACACAGAGTATTGATTCCTTTCAACTTAGTCTATTTCTGGCTGACTACATATGAAATGGATGAGTGACATTCAGCAAACACTATTTTCCTTTAAATTCATTTTTAGTATAAATTTTAAGTTTGGAAGAGATGCACGGACATTCCTAGAAAAAAAGTTTAAATTTCTCTTCATTTGTTTTTGATCAGAATGCCCAAAGGCATGGCATGGTAGTACTCATATATTCTATGTCCTAGTCTTGTGTCCTTTTTATAACTTTCCTATATTCTTTAGATCAGAAAATGTGCAGAGATTTATTTTATTTTTTAAAGATTTATTTTAATTATTTGAAAGACAGAGTAACAGAGAGAGGTAGAGACAGAGAAAGAATTCTCCCATCCGCTGACTTACTCCCAAGATGGCTGCAACAGCCAGAACTGCGCTGATCCGAAGCCAGGAGCCAAGAGCTTGTTCCAGGTCTCCCACGTGGGTGCAGGGGCCCAAGGACGTGGGCTATCTTCTACTGCTTTCCCAGGCCATAGCAGAGAGCTGGATTGGAAGTGGAGCAATCGGGACTAGAACCGGCACCCATATGGGACGCTGGAGCTTCAGGCTGGGCTTTAACCTGCTGCGCCACAGCGCTAGCCCACACAGATTTATTTTATTTCAACATACTAAAGGGCTTCTTTTTGGAAAAGTCTAGAGAATAGCAGTAGAAAAATCATAATAGTTCGTAGATTTCTCAGCTGGGTCTCTAAGAGAAATATGATACTATGATTGCCATTGATACTATCACAACCTTAAGCAAAATAGATAAAAAGAAGGTATTCAGAGCACCAGAAGCAATAGATTAAAGGAAACACAGTGAAATTATACAGATTTTTGTTAAAAAGAGAAATCCTTTGTACACTCTAGACATTGTCAAATAGCTATTTCTACTGTGCATTACCTGGTTCATCTGGATGATACTCATGCTTTGATTGTAATCATTCTACTTTTAGTTTATGGAGGATGGTACTTGCCAAGTTCTCTTTAAATTTAGGGACATATTACCAGCTTTGGCTAATGCATTTGTGAAATTAATGTGTGTGTAGGTGCATTTGCATGTGCTTGTCATACCAAAGTAGGACATTTGAATCTCCAGTGTAAGACTGTGCTGCCAGCTCTCCTACCTGCCCAGTGGTTGCAGAAGCACCTGTCTGCATGGAAACTCTTCAACCTTTTTCTCACAGAGACAGTGATGATCACAAATCCATTCCAACGGATTCTGGATACAGAACTCAAGAGAAATAACTTTTAATGAATTAAGTACTCCTGATTTACAAAGGAATGGTTATACCACCACATAGCCTAGCCTATGATTACTGCCATAAATATGCTCATCATAATCATTACAAGAATTATCATGCTGGGTAACACTGGAAAGAACACATTTGAGGACAGATGGGTGTTATATTTTATGGATTAACAGAACAACATTCAGATACTGAAAGTTCTGTAGGCTGTAAAACTGAAGAGACTATTGAACTACTTAGGCATATTTATTGTGGATTAAAGTCTTCAAGAAATGTATAGAGGTTGTTTAAAATCTTGGAGAAGAACTGGGTTAAAAATATGGAATTAAATTGTATTTCCTATTATTTCTGATGTTAGATAAATCAGTAGTATTTATAGAACTATGAATTCAAAAAAGGGCATGAAGATTGCCTAAGAATTAGAGGTGGCAAAACCCAAAACAAGTATCTTGTATCTTCAATTTACTAACAAATGTGGAAATCAGGGAAATACTAAATGATTTTGAGTTCCAGAAATGTTTTTTTAATATTTTATTTATTTGAAAGAGTAACAAAGGGACGGAGAAGACAGGGAGGTAGATCTTCAATCTGCTGGTTTCCTCCCCAAATGACCAAAATGGCCAGGGCTAGGCCAGATTGAAGCCAAGATCCTAGAACCCCATTTGGGTCTCCCGTATGGATGGCAGGGACCCAAGTCCTTGAGTTCTTACACTGCCTTCCAGGTGCTTCAGCAGGGAGCTGGATCAGAAGAGGAGCAATCAGGACTCAAACTGGCACTCTGATATGAGTTGCCTATGTTGCAGGTGGTGCCTTAATCTGCTGCACAACAATGCCAGCCAGAAATAACTGAACATAAATGTTAAATGTGTACTGGGGAATGCCTGGGAGCAACAGTAGGTGGCCATTTTTCTAGGTTGATGATGCTGGCCAAATTATTTAACCTCTCCAGGCCCAACTTTTCTCATTGATGATGGCATTGATGATTGATGATGATGATGATGATGAAGATGATGATAGTGATAATGATATTGATGGGTGTGGTTACCTTAGTCTATTTTTGGGGATTACATGAAGGAGATAAATTGAAATACTGAAAGCAGTGGCTGGCATAAGAAAAACCTTCAAGAGCTCTGAGTTATTATAATGTTTTAATGTCCCCAAGAAAATTTGCATATTGCATGGTACTTAATTAATACAATTGATGAATTCTATGTTTTCTATGAAATCAAGAAACTGGTGGTCCTCAAAACACAGTATCATAAAATAGCACTGAAAACTGAAGTTTCTCTTACAACTAACAAGTAGTACAATCATTTTAGAAACAGTTACTTCCACATTGTGTGTAGCTAAAAGGATTCTTTTTAGTAAAGTAAAATTCATTTGGCCTTTAATGACTATTGTAGACAGAATGCTAATCTGGCCCACTAAAATCTTCTGCCCTCATCCTAGAAACTGTGAATGTAACTTCTGCCTCTTCTTGCTGCTCAGTGATTGTTTTTTTTCATATTACATGGTAAAAAAGATTTTGCAAATGTAATTAAATTCAGAAATTAGTTAATTCTAGCATACAGAAATGATCAGAGTGGGCCTAGATTAATTATAGGTACTCTTGAAAGGCAGAAAATATTTCCCTGGTTCATAGCAGAAGAGGAATTCAGAGAGATATAAAGTGTAAAGATGGCTCTGAATGGGGGATCATACTGTGGGTTTATATAAAAAGTCCTATGAAAATTCATATAGCAAGGAACTATGAGCAACTCTAACAGGTGTGGGGAAAGGTTTTTTTTTTCCCCTCCATGGGCCACATGGATATTTACAACATAATTCACAGGCCATACAAAAGTATGAACTTAGGTTTTGTGGTGTAGTAGTCTAGTGCCACCTATGAAATAGATGTGCCATATGGGCACCAGTTCAAGTCCCAGCTGCACCACTTCCTGTCCAGCTCCCTGCTAGCATACCTGGGAAATGCAGAAGAGTTTGGCCCTAGTGTTTGAGCCCCTACCACTCAAATGGGAGACCCAGATGAGGTTCCTGGCTTCTGGTTCCGGCCTGGCCGAGCCCTGATCATTGGGGCCATTTGGGGAGTGATTCAGCAGGTGGAAGATCTCCCTCTCTCTGTTTCTCCCTCTCTCTGCAATTCAGTCTTTCGAATAAACAAATATTTAAAAAAATATATCAACTTATAAATTAGCGTGCAGTGTGTTTATTGACTTTTGAGTCCTTATCCTGCAGTTGCTTTGGCAAGGCCAGACCAAATGATTTTGCAGCCCTTATAAGGCCTGTTGGCCAGACATTCTGCACCCCTGTGTGAGAAGATGAGGTGCCAAAGAGGCGGGTAAGAGAATCTCATTTCTGCAACTGCAGAGAAATGAATTCTACCAATAACTGAATATGGATGTGAATGAATTTCACTCCAGACCTGAGCAATAAACACAGGCAGGTGTCACCTTGAGCATGAAACCCTGAACAGAGACCATGTTTAGCCATGCTGTCCTTCTGACACACAAATGCATAACCAAAAACCCATAGCAAAGGTGGGGTAATAAATGAGTGTCATTTCAAGCCACTAAGCTTTTCTTAATGTGTTAGGCAGTAATAGAAAACTACTGCAATTCCTCAAAGGGATATGGAGGTTGAAACGATTTGGGAAAAGTCATTTTTCATAGGCTAGAAGTTAACTGGACTGCATATTTTGGGAAATGTGTGTGTAGAGTTAATGAAACGGGCTGATGCAATGCATGATAGTTTAATTAGACAGACGTGAAAATCACCACTCCATTGAAATCTCTTTCCATAGAATCAAGAGTGATTCACCAACTGAAAAGAATTTGACCTATTGGCTATGAGCTGCTGAACCATTACTCATGACAGTTTTTCCTCTCATCACAGGTTTCTTTCTTCTATGTCTTTCAAATGTAGATTCATGGTCCCTAAATTGTAATTATGATTGCTTGTGAATCTAAAATTTGAAGTATCTTTCATAGGAAACACCTCTTACTTAAAAGAAAAAGTATATAAAGCTACAGAATTTTACAAATATTTTCCTTTAGAATATTAGCAAAAAATAACTATGTAAAATGAATTCTGTTTATATTCTTAACAAATGTCTGGAGTAAGTATGAAAAATATAAATGACTGATGGGGTCCTATACCAAGAATTTCATCCTTTTCAGTTATATGTTATTGAAAATGAAAGCCCCATACAAAAAATTAGTCAGCAATGTGACTTTGTAGGATGCATTTAAATTCATTGGCTTGTGTAGAAACATGGACAGTGCAGGTAACACTTGATTGCTACCAAATGGAACTAACATTTTCTTTCAGCCTAGAAAACTTCTTAAAAACTTCTTAAAGTTTGGGACTCTCTACATGAATGCCAAATTTAACATATATGGAAATTATCATTGCTAAGTTTGAGCTGGTTTGTCAAAGGTTAACCTGTGGTGGATTTAAAACTAGAATATTCATTACTTTTCACTTCACTGTTGTTTCTATTATAGCATTCCTTTTTCTGTGCCATTAGGCTCTCATAGCAATCTTTTATGTTGTACCAGCCAGTGAGCTTCAAGCTGGCACTGAATAAGTAGGATGAAACACAGGTGCCCAAGCACACTTTCTGATTTACTGTGGCTCCAGAAATCTGTGACAATGTATATGAAATTAGTTTAAGGTTAAGGTCCAGTTATAATCAGACTATGAAGGGATTCGACTGGTAAAATCATGATATCCTAAAAGAAAATTTCTGTCAGAAAATTCAGATGGAGTGTTAAAGAACTATCAATGAATTCCAAGTGCTCAATATTCATGAGCTACAGGGTGAGGCTGCATGTAACAATACCCAAACTAACTACAATCATACCAGCTCCTTTCTGAAATCTCTGTTCTTTGGAAAGGAGAGATTAATGAAATAAAACATACACATCTGGATACTTCAAAAGATTCATGGAAAGTGAGAATAAAAAGCAATCTTTTGGAGGGCAAAATTTTTTGAAATTCATGCACATTGTTTCAAAATTCATATTTTGCATACCTTTTTGAAGAGCTGTTTATGCATACATTTAAAACTTTTGCACTAAAATAGATATCCTTCAATTTCATTTCCCACAAGCTTTCTGAAGTACCCTGGTATCAATATGTATCTAATAATTCTCAATGGGCCACCCATGAGAAGGAGCTTATTAGAATGAGTTGAAGAAACAAGGTTATCAGATGTTTATTATTTTTTTTTTATTTATTTGACAGGTAGAGTTATAGACAGTGAGAGGGAGACACAGAGAGAAAGGTTTTCCTTCCGCTGGTTCACTCCCCAAATGGCCGCCATGGCCAGCGCTTTGCGGATCCAAAGCCAGGAGCCAGGTGCCTCTTCCTGGTCTCCCATGCAGGTGTAGGGGCCCAAGCACTTGGGCCATCCTGCACTGCCCTCCCAGGCCACAGCAGAGAGCTGGACTGGAAGAGGAGCAACCGGGACTAGAACCTGGTGCCCATATGGGATGCCGGTGCCACAGGCGGAAGATTGACAAAGTGAGCCACGGCGCCGGCTCCTCAGATGTTTATTATTAAAGAAAGTCAGCCACAAGTGATTAACCTCAGAGCAAAAGTGAATAAAAAAGTTGGGGACTGGACCAGCACTGTGGCACAGTGGGTTAAAACCTCACCCTGCGGTGCTAGCATCCCATATGGGCACTGGCTCGAGTCCTGACTGCTCCACTTCTGACCCAGCTCTCTGCTGTGGCTTGGGAAAGCAGTAGAAGATAGCCCACGTCCTTGGGCTCCTGCACCCATGTGGGAGACCTGGAAGAAGCTCCTGGCTCCTGGCTTCCAATAAGTTCAGCTCTGGCCATTACGGTCATTTGGGGAGTGAACCAACGGAATGGAAGACACCCCTTCCACCCTGGCACTACCTCTCTCTATAACTCTTTCAAATGAATAAAATAAATCTTGAAAAAAAAAAAAAAAGAATTGGAGGATGGCGAGAAAAGTAGACCACAGGCAAGAATACAGTGCCATAAATACAAGTTCAGTTTATATGTGAAAATTCCATTATGGGAGAAGGAAACAATTGGGAAGATTTTGATAGAATGCTAGACTCATTGTTAATTAATCCAAGGCAATTGAATTTGTCATATTTCTATCAACATGTTTTATTGCACAAATAGGGGTGGCCAAAGAGCTATTTAGTATGATATAAAAGCAATATTTTTTTCATTTTAGAGAAATATAAAAGCAGAGATCATAGATAACCAAGAAGAGAAAATAGATATGTCAAATTAGTATTTCAAATATGTACTGTTAGAATATTTCTAATCTTTATTATCAAATACCTTATATCAAGTGATTGTTTTTCATTGGTAAATATTCCAAATGGGATTCTACTGTATATACTTCTTCACGATTTCATTTTTTCTATGCTATATAGTGGGACTCTCTTCATGCTGTTTAATATTACCTTTATGGCATTAACATTGCTTATTATATTCCACTTCCTTTTCCTCTTTTTTTCTGATTTTATGTTGCATATCTTTATAACCAATTAGCTGCATACATGTTTTATTTGCTTTCAGTAGCTGAATATCTAAAGTGTCATCTAGCAAGATTATATACAACTAAAATTTATGAGAGTTCTAGGTATTTAAAATTTGCAAAAATAACTTTGTTATTTATATTTTTCCTATATAAATAAAAAACCACCCATTTTCTACTATGTAACTTAGTTTTCTTTTCCACCTATATCCCTTGTTCCTGAAAACATGTAGGTCTTTAAAAATACTATTGATTGATGACAGTAATAGGAAAAACTCAAATAAAATTAAATGCATTGTTTTAACTACAGGGAAAATTCTGCACAGAAATGTACACATTTGATGAACATTTTCTTGGGTAAGGAATATAAAGAGAGTATTCATGGGCTATAGAAGTAATGTGATATTTAAAATTTGTTTTTAAGCCACTTCTGTATTGTTTCATTTCTTTCAATGAGATCATTTGAAAGCTATCCTTAGAAAAATATAGCAACAGAAAAAATGTAGGAAAAGGAACTCCTATGTACTATATGAATGATTTGATAGTACAAGCTAACATGCATAATCTCATTTTAATTTTCCCTAACCATTTTACATGAATACTGTTGTCCCTGATTTTGAAGATGAGAAAGTAGTGGCTTAGCATGGCTAAATGACTTGTGCTAAGCCAAGTAGTTACTCAGCAAGGGAACTGGAAGTGAACCCAAGTTGGCCTGATCTAGACTTATTTGCAGTAGAGCTAGGTGTTTGATACAGAAATCTATGTTCTTTTTCTGGGCCAAGCTGTCTATCAGAAGGGCAGTGAGCTGACTTCTGAGATCAAGATGTCTGTGTAGAGAAAAGGAAACTGTTGGCTCTTTTGCAGGATCCCAGTTCTGCAGTTAATAAGTTCGAGTGTCTAGGAGAATAGACTTCCCACAAAGGTCACACCACGGGAGTCAGCGGTTTCTGACTCTGCATATCGAGCACAGTTTCTTGCCAGTTCTCCTGGAACCAACTTTGTGGTTTCATTTCTTACTGACAAGGACAAATACCAAAACCTGGTTTTTAAGTGAATGAATGAGAAAGAAGTGTAGTGTTGAATTCTGATATATAGTAGCTGCTATCTTTCTTTTTTTTTTTTTTTTTTTTTTTTTTTTTTTTTTTTTTACAGGCAGAGTCGACAGTGAGAGAGAGAGACAGAGAGAAAGGTCTTCCTTTTGCCGTTGGTTCACCCTCCAATGGCCGCCGCGGTCGGCGCGCTGCGGCCGGCGCACCGCGCTCGTCCGATGGCAGGAGCCAGGAGCCAGGTGCTTTTCCTGGTCTCCCCTTGGGGTGCAGGGCCCAAGCACCTGGGCCATCCTCCACTGCACTCCTGGGCCACAGCAGAGGGCTGGCCTGGAAGAGGGGCAACCGGGACAGAATCCGGCGCCCCGACCGGGACTAGAACCCGGTGTGCCGGCGCCGCAAGGCGGAGGATTAGCCTGTTGAGCCACGGCGCCGGCCGCTATCTTTCAAGTATTAAAGTAACTGCTGCTTTTTTGTCTCAGTAGCAATGGTTTTTATTGTTATAATAAATGGCTAATGATGAAGATTTAACAAAGTATAATTATGGTAAGGAGTTAAAAGAATAAGAAACAGTAGTTTTAAATATAAGGAGTCCTAGAAAATGAATCAGTATGTTAAGTTTAATAATCCATAGTCCACTAGAATTGAAGTTTCATGAAATGTGATTTTTCAATGTTTAAAATAAACTCTTTTTATTCTTAAGGATGATATAATGAAATAGAGGTAATGAGATAAAAATGTATGAATTAGCTGAACATAACTGCTTTTTAATGTAACCTTTCAATCAAGATCGATTGGGCAACAATGGAAATGCTATGGTTTTCATAATTGAAAAATCCAAAGATATTGCGGGCTTCATGTCTAATTGAGGTAATCAACCATTACCCAGAGTTTCTTCCTGCCTATTTTCTCTGCCATCTAGAAATTTAACTGGTTTCCCTTATTGGCTAAAAAAATTCTGTTAGCTACAGTCATGCCCAGTTATAGAAAAAGTGTATGCTATTCCCAACATTCCAAAAGAGACTAGACTGTCTTAAGTGACATCTGTGCTCCTGAACTAGTAACTGTTTCAAGGGAAATTTCTCAAACTGAAAGTGAAGCCCACTGCCTCTAACATCTGACTGAAGTATGTAGAGGTCAGGTAATGAAATCATACAATACTACTTTTTCAAAGGAAAGGTGTCTGAGTTGTCATGCAATAAATTACAGTTTGCATGAACTATCTTAAAATAAATGCTGTAACTTAGTGATATAACTTACAATGAAGATCCAAGTCCATACTATTATTTGTTGAGCTCTAGCTATGTGTAAATACACAGGGTGTTGATGTGTCTGGAAATTATCCCTAAAATTTACAGTGATTCTCTAAGGTAGGATTACTTTCCTCATGTAATTTATCTCTTTCTATTTAATAAATTAACTTAGAACTTAGTGGCTAAAAGTGACAACATCGATCTTCTGTATATAAAGATAATTGCAAATGATTAAAAAATCTTGGTGTTAAATTGGAAATTGCATAGATAATTAATCAATTCTTTAAAAAAATCATGTAGGATATCTGTCCTTAATGTGCTGTACATTGTGAATTAATACTATAACTAGTACTCCAACAATATTTTCACTTTGTGTCTCTATGTGAGGGCAAACTGTTGAAATCTTTACGTAATAGGTACTAAACTGATCTTCTGTGTATAAAGAGAATTGAAAATGAATCTTGATGTGAATGGAAGGGGAGAGGGAGCGGGAAAGGGGAGGGAAGCGGGAGGGAGGGAAGTTGTGTGTGGGGGGGCCATTGTAATCCATAAGCTGTACTTTGGAAATTTATATCCTTTAAATAAAAGCTTTATAAAAAAATAAAAAAAAGTAATGAAGAAAAAGTGACAACACCAAGCGTTCATTCCCTTTCATGTTTCTCTGGGTTAGGAATTATGGGCAGCTTAGTCGTGTAGTTCATACTTGGAATGGCTCATGATGAAGAGGTAGAGAGGTTGATTTGGGCTACATCCCTCTTAAAGCTTGACTGAAGTCTGAGGGTCTACTTCCATGGTGGCTCACTGACATAGTTGGCTTGACTAGGGTTCAAGTGTCTATTTCTCAGGTGGCCTATTCAAATGACTAGCAAACTGATGATGGTTATTGGCTGGAGTTACCTAGGTTCTTCACAAGAGCCTTTCCTTAATATTGCTTAAATGTTCTCAGGATATGGCAGCTAGCTCCCCTCAAAGCAAACATTTCAAACAAGCAATCTTTTAGGCCCTGCCCTCTAAAATCACCCATAGTCAGTTTGGAATATACTATTGGTAACAATTATCATCTTATTTAATGTGGGAATGACCTGCACAAGGGCATGGATGTCAGAAGATAGTTTTTACCTTACACATAACCTATATGTGGAACAAATATAATTTGTCAAATTTTACAAGTGATACAATTGAGAATGCAATTGGTTAAATGGCTTGCCCAAGGCTGGGTGTTAAACACATATATTATAATCATTATTATACGGTTATCTCTTAGGCTACATTTAATTGACATATACATACAATTAAAAGAACTTTAGACATTGAAGGTGAATTTTATAAATTTGTATAGAGTCGATAAGATAAAGTCTGTCATACCCCACATATCTTTTATTCTTATTGTGCATTTAAGTAATTACTCCTCCATTCCCTACCTTCCCCCTATGTCAACTTCCAACTCCCATCCCAATCTATTCCCAAGTCCTTTGAACTTCAAAGAAGAAAAGAAGTAATGCCTATGACCACATTAGTGTCTCTGTAGGCCAATATATATTAGCATATTTACATCTTTGAAGAGAAAACAAGAATAGAGAAATTCATCTCATGAATGATAAATGTAATAATTTCTGAATAATGATAAGACTGCAAAAAAATCAAAACAGCTGTCAATAGGTTGGAGAACCTTCTTTTTTCTTTCTGACAACTAGGTATTCAAATTTTAAGGCATATAGTACCTGCTGGATTCACAAAAATGAATCACAAAAGCTGTAAAATTATTTATTTTTAATTTAAAAACATTAAGATCATTTATTTACTTTTTTGTGAGCAGAGAGATTATGAGGACACTCCAATCCAATGAGCCATTGTCCAAATACCCACAATGGCCAAGACGGGGGTCAGAGCTAAAGCTGGGAAGAAGCACGTCAGTCTAGGTCACTGCATGAGTGACAAGAATCCATGGACCTAAGCCATCAGCTTCCCACAGTCTCCATTAGCAGAATTCTGGAGTTAGGAGCCAGAGCAGTTGATTTAACCCAAGCACTATTATGTGGGATATAGACATCCTAACTGCTATGTTAACCTCTAGGCTAAATGAGTTATCCAAAGTAAAAAAAAAAAAATTAAAAATGCTTAAGGTGATAGAAATTCTAAAAACATTATTTAATCATTATCTATTGTATGTATGTATCAAATCATTACACTATAAACAAACATAGGAACAATTAAAACAATAATGAAAAATTTTAAAAGAAAATTCTTCTTATTCATGTATTCTAGAAAATAAATAAATATATACATACAAACAAGTATATTCCTTTTTCTACACTGACTATTTCATACTTTTAACTGTATTGGAATATTAAGCCCACTTGCTAAAAACCGTAATAAAAGTAATAGTAATAATAATAAGACTAAGGATATTCTGTGCATTGATCATTTGTACTCCAGTGTGTCCTATGCACTATCTATGAGTCTCTCTGTGAATGAGCATTATCTCGGAAAGAGCAGACAAGTCAAAGCTGGCAACATGCAGTAGCACCTAGTTTTTCTTACTGGCAAAATCCCTTCCCAATCATACATAAGAGTAACCTGAATTTGGTAGTTAATTTTGTTGCCAGTGTCATGATTCAATTCTAGACAAAGTGATCCTGGAAGATACCTAGTGGAAAGGCCTTTGCTAAATCTTTTGTTCATTAAATAAAATTAACTTGCTGAAAACTCTATTATTTGCTGGATAGTTCTCCCTGTGTCTGTTGCAACCATGACAAGAAACTGACAGTGTGGAGGAGGGAAAAATAGAAAGATGGAAACTCCCGTGTGCCTGAATACATTATCCTACTTCTGAATTTAACCAACCCTGAAATTGGCCTACTGCCAATTGAAAGAACTGAAAAATAAGAGGCCTATGGATCTGTGGTGCCTGAAATACACATATCCAGAGCACCTAAGGTCTTTTCTTGTTTTTCTACTGAAGCTCTGTAAGCTCCAAAATGGAAAGCACATTAATCATTGGCTTTCTCCCAGCGTGGTGGTCCAGGACCACTGCAACACATCACTAAATGGTCTCAACACAAGAAAAGCCAAAGTGTTGAGATACTGTCAATAAAATAATCCAAACTCCTCCCTTGAGAAATATAAATGTGGGTCACAAAGTTGCTATTTCTATGGGAACCAGGCATTTTCCTTCCACGTTGCTTTAGAGTCTGCTGCCCATATTAAATTAGGGAGAACTGGGATCCAGCTCAGGGTTCTTGCTGAGGTCAAGAAAATATTTTATTTTGTGTTTTGATCAGTGTATGATTCTATTATTTCCCTGTGATCCTCAGGGACCTGAACTGTAGTACAACACAGCAAACGCATCTGGTTATAATAATAATAACTCACATTTATTGAACTAACGACATTATATGCTGAGCACTAATCTCATCAATTCACATGTGTTTAGCTTGGAAATCCTCAGAGATACAGGAACACAAAAATGTTAAGCAAATTTCTCAAGATGACATACTGAGTAAGTAGCATATCTGGGATTTGAAGACAGGATCGCTCCTTAATCTGAATGCCTGAATATTACTCTATACTAAGAATATAATGTACTGCCCCCTGTATGAAACTAAAACTGTTATGTTGCCAGAATCTTTAAAACTGGTTTAATCCCTTTTATTCTTAAAATGTTTTGTGGGAAGATACTTTTGAAAGCCTTGGGGGGAAAGGAAACTGTCTCCTAGAAAGATTGAATGATAGTTTGGATACACTGCATCAGGTAAGAGAATGTAGAATTTGGAAACCCTAGGGAACATTGTATGGGAAGTATAGTAAGCCCAAGAAAGAAGCAAACCAAACCTAACTTTTAGTAATTGTTTGGTTTTGTTTTTTTGTCAACAATTCAGTCAAAAAAGAGGAGCAACAAATTCTCTGGACTGATAGAGAGGTATGGGAATCCACTCATAAGCTCATCTTAAGTAATCAGTCTTTGAGCTCTTGCTATCTGAATAGGTATGGGTTTTTGGATTCCAATATTCTTCTGAGATAGTAACAATGATATGAGACAGTATCCCTGAATTTACTCAGTAATTAGGTGATGAGAACCCTTGTTTCCATTGGCTGTGACTAAACAGGAAAATGTAGGAGCTAGGTAATGCCAGATCAATGACACATAACAGAAAAGAGAAAGGCATGTAAAAGCCAGTTTCAGATAACTCTGATATGCTTATATGCTCAATGTTTGCTAGTATCTTTTAATATCATTTAGCAAAATATCCATTCCAGTTGGTAAAATAATGATAGCATTAGGTCACTGGCTCAAACAAGAATTTCTCTGAGTTTCGAGAAGTGGTTTGATTCTTACATGCCAAAATATATTCCCTGGTTAAGTCACTAAGAAATGGCTGACTTTACATTTGAGTTGTTAATACTTCAAAAGAATATGGAGCATATATTTTATGCTCTAATTGAAAAATGCAGTAAATTAGGGTAAATCTATTTTTATAAAAATACTCCTAACAAAAACACAGTAACTACTAAATGTCATCAAACAGTGTTTGCCCTTTCCCCCTCTCATTATAATCTGCTCTTATTTATTTCAATAAAATTATGTAGGAGGCAGGATGACCATTCCTTCCTTTGGAGATTGGCACATGCAAAGCAAGTAGGGACTGAGCAATGAACAAGAGACTCTAGGTCTTCAGCACTGAAATGAATTACTTAGTGGATAATGCTCCCAATGAGCCTGCAGAGCCACAATCCAAACTAAAAATAAAGTTGAGACTCTAAATCATGACATAATTTTGCTGCCTCATGTCATAAGAAACTCCACAATTTTAAGTGGATAAAAGTGCTAGTTCTTCAGTTGTTTTAAGCCTTAGTTTCTCAAAAGATCTCTATGTCAGGATTCCTCTACTTCCTCTCTGGATAAAAGTGAAAATGAATCCAAGGCTTAGTCAATGTGCTACCATTAGAAATAACCCCCCCCTAGAGCCTCTGCTTGTTACACTGTCGTTTAAATGTACTTACAGCCTCTCCAGGAAACCAAAGTATATATTAGAAACAGGTACAAAAGGTTTGACAAGGCAGGTGCAACATTGCTTAGAGTTATATTTCAAATTTTATTTGTATCTTAAAATCAAACATATTTTAGATTCATGTTAATATATAAAAACAGAAGCAAAATGTTAGCTGTTGTTTACTGTGACTTTTTTCTGCTTCTAGTTTTTTTTTCTTTTTTCTTTTCTTTCTTTTTTTTTTTTTCTTTTTGCCTAGACTGGTTGCAATAAATATTTTAGTAAGAATTTTTGTTTTTAAACCTAAGGACAGGTAGCTATTTTTATTGTTTTAAAGCTGTTATGTTTATTAATTTATTTAATCTGCTTAGTATGACTGAAAAGTATGTGTTACAATTTGCTCATTTACTGTTTAAAGAAACTGAGTCAAAGAGTTTGTTCAGAACTCAAAGATCTTAAAGCAGGTCCCACAATAGATATATGGTGGAAATAGAATTTGAACCAAGACAATCTGTCTGGCTCTCTAAATTCAGCCTGTAATCCTACATAATCTCTCTTCAAAAGGAAAAAAGCTGTTTGTGTCAGACATTGATTATGTGTTATGAGTCACACTCAGCCAGACATGGAAGAACATCATAGACAAAAATTCTCCATCTCAAAGTACGGACTACTTGGTTGTGAGGTCTTTCACATGTGATATGTCTTAAAAGCAATGTATATTCTGGCTAATGTATAATAGAGATAAGTAATCTCCCTTATTACATTTATCATGCTTCTGCTAATAAAATTCAAACTTGCTTTAGATTTTTTTTACCTATGTTAGTATCTCTCATTAAGGTTATGGTTATCTAATATCTTAACATCTTCCCAATGGAGGAAATAATAAAAGGAACTCACTGAAAGGGAGGAATGAGAGCTGTCAGAGAGAAAAAGCAAGTAAATTTTAAGGGCAGGTAAGAAATTAGTGTATTCGAAGCACAGCTGAGCATAACAAGAGCGTGTTCAGGTTGCAAGAAATCATGATGTGATGGTCAAATGAAAAAAATAGCTGATCTTGCTAAATCTGTATATCCTTAGTTGGATTCATCTGCCAAAGGTGAAGATGCTCAGGATGGAATTAGAGATGTGAAGTATGTTGGATTTTTTTTTAAATCAACTGCTGTGAAAAATTATAATTAATTGGTCTTTTATCATAATTTCTGTATATTTCAATGAAGTTGCCACAGAAACCCTGTCATTTTGTACTGCACTTCAATTCAAATTTGACAGTAAAAGTGTAAGAGAGACAGTGCAGCATGCACATGAGTTTTAATGAATCTTGTGGTTGATAGATATAAAGTGGAAATATTCCCTGTGCAATATTTCTCTGATTCTCATTCCCCAAAGACACAAGTATTTGTGAAAAAACCCAAGGAGTCTCTTCTCTTTGCTCAAAAAGGAAGTCAATCAGAGATCATAAAACATCTGCTGTCTTGTTTGTTCTTTTCAGCCTTCTTAGCTAGTAGGAACTGCTGCTTCCTATGGGGAAGAGACCCTGCCCTTTGTTGGAGTCTAATCTGCATTCCAGTTCACTGGACTACAGAGCCCATGTAGCATCAGTGAATGCCCTTATGGTGCATCATCCCTGTATGCTTCCCCCATATGTGTGATGTGCCTTGACCACTAGGTGCCTCTGTTTTCCATCAGTCTAAGTGAATCTTGGAGAAGTTGAGTCTGGAGGTAAGGTCTCTGTTATGAAGTTAGGAATTTTGTAGCTCTAAGATTTCTGTGGGTTTCCAATACCATTAGTGTTTGCTCCATTATTTCACATGGAACATTTTTTCGGGATTTGTTTAACTTGACAGACCTTTGCTGTTCAGAAAACCCAAAAACCCATTGGATATTTGGGATCTGGGCCAGGAGATAAATCCAAGTAACTATTTTGAATTAGAGTATCTACTCTCTTCCAAATACTTGTGGTTATAGTATCGGTCCAAGCTTGTTGTGCCTGGTTCAGCTTCTTTGGGCATGTGTTTTTTTGTTTGTCTGTTTGTTTTCTGCTTATGTTTTGTTTGATTGACTGTGAATAGACTCCTGATATCCCCCCATGAGTTCAGTAGACCTTTCAAAAGTTACCTCAGCAGTGGACATAGTATGACTTCAGCCTGGAACTCTAGTCACATGATGTCATGTGACAGATGTCCTGCCACACTATCAGTTCTGCTGCTTAGGGAAAGATACATTAGAAATGAATGGACCAACCCTTGTTGTTTTTTTTGGTACCCATGTTGTTGCATAAAATCTACCAACAGGTATTCATAAATCCCTGAAATTCCTTGGAGTTTCAGGCTTTGAAAGTAACTTCTGCCATTGGAAATTTATTTGGGTGAACTATGCAAGTTTCTTTTGGTAAAATATGGGTAAGATGACAATTTTACATCTTTCTCCCAGATGTGGTCTCTATCAGTACTAGTTATTCAAGGTCAATGCTTGAAAGAAGTTCCTTCTGGCCTATTTGCTTGTCTCCTGGGAGTGGTAGCTGGACATTATTGTTGGTTACCTTCAGGTCCTAATGATCGCACAATCCTTACAGAATGGCATGACTTTGGAGGTGCACAGTGGAGAAATAGGCTCTCTGTCTCCCTTGGGTATGCCAATTATCACCAAGGCATCTTGAAGTCATGAAAAACTTCTCCAAAGTACTTTTCCAAAAAGGAAATCTTCATACTTTCATTTCACCTTTTCAATCCCTGTGAGAATGGTATAGCAGCTGAACTCCTAAAATGGAACTTAGTTTTAGATAAAGGAAAAAAGAAGGGCAGTAAGACATTTCCACTCTAAAGAATTTCAAATTGTCCCCAATTGTTGCAAATCCTTAAGATGCACATGGGAAAAGATGAGGGTGTGTGGAAGGGTTGCTGCTCTCCCAGACACAGAGACCATGAACAAAGTCAGGCAGTAATGAGATTCCCTGCAGCAGCAAACTGACTGTCCATTCATGTTTCTTTTCCACCTGTCCCCACAATGGTGTCTGTTTGTTCAGCCCACATGCAACAAGGCTGTGTTTGTAAGTGAGGGTTCATTCATTGGCTGTCTATTTAGAAGGCTTGACAGAAAATCTCATGAAAAGCTCCTCAATTCAAGTTCCTCTTTAATGACTTGCTCCATTCAGCAGGGATGGCAGGGGGAGGGTCCCTAGGGCTTGACTTCTTCCAGTATGGAAGACAAGAAGGCATTTTTTATAAAGCTCCTGACGTGCCATGGTTATTAAACAACAAATTACTGTAAAAGATTGAATTTCAAAGAAAAATCTTCTTTATTGCATAAAAATTTTATCAAGTTCAAAAAGTATGTAATCTCCAAATACCAGTGGTGTTTTCATTTTAAAAAAATGAGCTGCTGTCTAGGTCTTCATTTTGATATCTTCCCCTTCAGCAAAAGCAGCAGTGTCCAGCACTACTTGAGGGTTAGTCACTAGTCAGTTGCTTGATTGGTTCTCCCTGGAGTTTTTAAATATCGTGAGAGAATTACATTTGCAGATACTCTCATAAACAAAGCTAAAGGATCATACACAATCATCTGAATTCTATGGGTTGGGATATGGTTTAGTTATTGATATATATGTAGCACAGGGAAATACATATTTTTGTATTTGATTCTCTTTTTGTATGTTTTCATAATTGATAGAGAAATTCATTTGATACTAGATAATCATCTACTTAAACATCCCTTGATAGATATACTATAATATATGGAGGTATCACAATAGAACAAAACATGAGGTAGATCAGAATTAGATCAACCAGGACTCTGTACCAGGCACTCCCACATAGACTGTGGGCATCCCAAGTATGTTTTATTCACTGCACCAAGCACCCACTTCTCTGGGCATTATCATTCTTGAGTAACTTTGTTCCAACTCTCCCACCCAGAGTTCAAGGATTTTTCCATAGATCTCAACATCAGCACTTCTTCTTTTCTATTCCTTAGCATCAGAAATACTTTTCTGGGGCTGGCACTGTGACATGGTAGGATAAGCTTCCACCTGCAGCAAGGCATCCAATATGGGTGCTGGTTCATATCTGAGCTGCTCCTCATCCAATCCAGCTCCCTGCTATTGCCTAGAAAAGCAGCAGAATGGCCCAACTACTTGGGCCCCTGTACCCATGTGGAAAACCTGGAAGAGTTCCTGGCTCCTGGCTTGGGATAGAATCAGTTCCAGCCATTGCAACCGTTTGGGGAGTAAACCTTTCTCTTCACCTCTCCCTCTCTCTGTCTGTAACTCTGCCTCTCAAATAAATAAACAAAATCTTTTTTAAAAAAGAAATACCTTTCTACTGTTGAATTTCTGCTTTCACAAGAATTCTCTGTGAGTTTAGTGGCTATGTCTGGCATAGTCATCACTAGATACTCTCTGCTCAGAACAGAGTATATGACATGTTGTGTATGCCCAGTGAGTAGTTTTGTTGTGTGTGAATGTCAAATTCACAGCCTGCCACTCTTTGCAATTAGAAAGAGCTTCTTGAAAGAGTTTTTCTAGAGAAGTAGAGAACAAATGGAGTAACTACAGTGCTATCTTCATTAACCACTAAATTTTTGACTTCCTAACATTCAATTTCCATAAAGGAGTGATAAGTAATGAAGGTGAGACAAAAGGCACCATCAGGTTTCTTCCCTAAGTGAATTTAGAAAATCTTTGTAACAGCAACAGAAATAGGAGGGAATTTTGAGTGTTAAGAAAGAGAAACAAAGAATTCGGGGAATCTAGCCAAGGGAAAGCTTACTTTTCCCATGAGCTTCAGGAAGATTTGAGAATGAACTGAATGAGGTTGTTGTATCAGGTACAAAATTTAAGGAGGAGCAAAAAATGTAATCAAAATAAGCAATATTTTAATGCAATGCTTTTCAAAATTCATCGTAGTTCCAAAAATCTCAGGAGGAACAAAATGTTAAAACTTAAAAAAAAAAAAAAAAGACAGGATCAATGTTGCTGAATTTTGCTTTATGACAGGTTTCATTATAACTTGGTGTTGCCTAATATTAAAAAAATGGGGTGGGAGATGCTGGCATTGTGCTGCAGTAGGTTAAACCATCCCTTATGCCACAAATATCCCATATTAGAACATGAACCAGGGCCGGCGCTGTGGCTCAATAGATTAATCCTCCACCTTGTGGCGCTGGCACCCCGGGTTCTAGTCCCGGTCGGGGCGCTGGATTCTGTCCCGGTTGCCCCTCTTCCAGGCCAGCTCTCTGCTGTGGCCAGGGAGTGCAGTGGAGGGTGGCCCAAGTGCTTGGGCCCTGCACCCCATGGGAGACCAGGAGAAGCACCTGGCTCCTGCCATTGGATCAGCGCAGTGCGCCGGCCACGGCTGCCACTGGAGGGTGAACCAACCGTAAAAGGAAGACCTTTCTCTCTGTCCCTACTTCTTATGAGTGCACCTGAGAAGGGAATGGAAGATACCCCAAGTAATTGGATCTCTGCTACCCAGGCAGGATTCCAGGATGGAGTTCCTGGGTCCTGCCTTTGGCCTTGCCCAGATCTGGTTGTTGTAGCCATTTGAGAAGTTTGCTAAAATATATAAGATTCTCTCTCTCTTTCTCTCTCTCTCTCCCTCTCTCTCTCCCCTTTCCTATCACTCTGCCTTTCAAGTAAATAAATAAATTACTTCTCCCCTCTTTTTTTAATAACAGATTAAAATTTTGGAAGTGCTGAAGAGGGAAGAAAAGGTTGTCTAGGAGGAACCAGATGGTCCTGACTTGACCAAACAAAACCACATGCAGTGGACAATAGCCATATATGCCCTGGGTTGCTAGTCAAAGATCAGGTCACAAATGTAGAATAAGATTTAAAAAGTAATAACATTGTATCTTTGGCTCCAAATCTGGCATTACTATTTAAATAATGATGAGATTTTGAAGAACTTCCATCACAGAAAGTAATATAACAATACATTTGAAGAATCAAATGGCAAGCTTAATCCGGCAGGAGAATAGAAATATCTTCTGTTGTTTTCTTTTTTTTTTTTTTCGTCTTTTTTAAACCAGCAGTTTATCAGAAAATTGCATAAACCTGTACCTTTTGATGTGTATCAAACTGAAAAACCCAGATGGCTGCAATGGTCTGAGCTGCGCCAATCTGAATACAGGAGCCAGTTGCTTCTTCCCAGTCTCCCATGCGGGTGCAGGGGCCAAGCACTTGGGCCATCTTCCACTGCTTCTCCAGGGCATAGCAGAGCACTGGATTGAAAGAGGAGCAGGTGGAACTAGAAACTGGAGCCCATATGGGACGATGATGCCGCAGACGGAGGATTAACCTACTGCGACATGGAGCCGGCCACATCATTCACTTTTGAATGGTGCATTTATTCCCTGGAATATATAAACAGATTCAGTATAATTAAAATCAACTCGGCTAAGGCTCTTAAGAATTCATCTGTTTTAGGTTATAAACTGTATTTTTTTATAATATGTTCTATGTTTATTTCGAGTTTTAACTCCGAGGAGGAGGCTGTCATTGGTTTCCTAATTTACAACTTTTGAGTTACTCTCAACTCATGTACCATATTTAAGTTTATTTTTATGTTAATTTATCAATATTTTCCTAAATATATTATGGGATGGGGTCAAAGCTAATTTTCTGAATTTGTTTTCTGTAATTGTTAGGAATAAAAGACAGTAATTGCTGGGACTTACTCTCAACTAATTCATGTAAAACAAATGTCAGTAAATAAAAATAACAATGTGGAGTAAGACAAGTAGAAATGTACAGAGTGAGATGAAAAATTGAGAAAATCAAAGTCAAGATGTCAACAAATGGTGTGAAGGATGTTGGCCAGCTTAGTGTAGTTGTCTTGTAAAAATCCTCCCAGTTTGAAATAAACAAAGGAGAATTTGGCTATCCACAGAGTTTTAGAAAGTACTTTTTAATTTCATATTGCTGAATTAATTAACTATTTCCATTTTATTTCAAAGCTGGAAAGAAAGAAGGAAAGATATATTTTACTCATTGATTCACTCTCAGAATGCCTGCAACAGCCAATGCTGGGCCAGGCCAAAGCCAGGAGCCTGGAACTCATTGCTGGTCTTCCATATAGGTGGCAGGGATCATCTCGTGCTGTTTTTCAGAATGCACATTAGTAGGAAGCTGGATCAGAAAGGCAGTAACCAGGACTGAAATGAGGCCCTGTGATACGAGTTGAGGGCATTTCCAACTGCTGTTATTTTGGTCAGGTAAATCATAGAATTGGTAAGAAAGAATTATAGGTAATTGTTTTATAGCTAACAAATATGGGATCTCTTAGCTAATGGGAAGATATGGGGCCATCGTGGCTTCTCTGGAGTTTCCATATACCACTTAGAAGGTCTGAGTCACATACTTGCATAATCCACTGCTATATATAACACGTAATTCCCTTTTCTGTTTCTCCCAAGTAGAGGTAATATTTCAAAAAAGAAAAACTTGTGAGTCAATTTAAATGCAAAATTCATTTATATGTATTTTTTATGATTTTTCTTTGCTTTTTAGGGATTTTTCCACCCACATTAACTTGACAACAAAGCTTTTAGCAATTCACTCATATCAAGATTTAGTAAAATATTCAACATAGTTTTCATAGAAATAGGAATTCTCTTTTTCTTTACACTCATTCTATCAGTTTACATAATACTTATTTAAATGCCATAATTACAATTACAAGTACATAGATTTGGGAAACCATACAATCAGCAAACCAGCACTTGGCGAGCATGCGTTTCAGCCCATACAAGATGTGTGTGCCTAATACAGCCCAGCAGTAAGCATACAATGTGCTGCAAGCATGGCTAATACATTAGATAGAGCACTGAAAACATCAGCTAATTCAGTGGTTCCATTAGGCTGAGGGCATTTAGGATGGCTTCCAGTACTAATTCTATTTTTATTTTACTGTCCAAACAACATTTTTGAAAATCAAGTTTCCAAAGAGTATAGTATAGCTCTTCAATGATGACTCATAACAAAGCTGAAATTCCATCTCCTCCCACACCTCTCTCTGTCTTATCCTCAAAAATATTAGCTGATTGTGAAATGACATTACATTTATGAAGCAGAAGTGGTATCATTTCATATGAATGTTAAAGGGGAAAGAACACTGATATGCCAGGGGCTTTCTAGGACAAGAGTGCAAGTAAAATTTGCTAGATTTGGGGCAGCTGATCCTTTGCACAAATAGAGATAATTGAGAAGCTCTGTCCAGCTTTGGGTGACTAGTGATGCTGAGATAGATATGCTGTCAGGGAACAGGATAGAGGACTGGTGTAAAGAAAGAAAAATTCTCCCCTCCTTGAAGATTTTGAAGACTTAGGAAAAGACAAGTGAAATGGAGGGAATACAATCATCGCTCATGCTCATCAAGATTGACTTAACATTCCACCACTGAATTGGGCATTTCAAAGTCAGAGTCCAGTGACCACTGATAGAATCTGTAACAGGGGACTGAGAGGATAATTTGCATTTCTTGCTTCTGAGAGGAACTTCAAGAGGAATTCGTAGGGAAAAAAGAGACCTTAGTTTTCAAAAATCCTAAAATAAGGGAAAACATTCTGGGCCCAGAAGGGACTCTAACAAATACAAGCAATATATGCAAATAATATTTTGGAGAGGATTTCAAGGAGAAAAACTTTGGGCAAGGTGAATCATTGAGTTTCATGTGATATGTTTTTAATGAATCTCTTGAGTAAACAAAGTACATCACAAATTTAATCTCCAATTAAAACTACAAAGGTTAGCAAATGGTTTCTCCAATGACTTCAAATTCTAAACCTTGAATTGAAGTTTGTTATATATCCCCTACTGTTGCTGTGATTTCATTTACAGATGTTACTCATATCCTTTTCATGGTCTTATCATTTCAGTGAAATTCTTTTTATTCTGCATTTAGATACAAGCTGCTCCAATGGCTGTGCACTCATTATGTCCTTGGTAAGCTTATTCCATTTTGAGTACACTCAAAACATGGCTCTTAACCTCCTGAAACCATAATGTGCTTTCCTATGAAAATCAATCAGTGGTCTGTTTCTCTTGACCTGATAAAATAACTCTATTTCCCATCCGATTATAACTTCTTATACATATCAAGAGGTATCAACTCATCATGGACAAATTTTGTAGTCTCTGAGAGGAAAATTGAAGTTTTTTCTTTCCGGAAAACTTTAGTCTTCGGACAGGTACAATTAAGTCATTTGAAAAAACTCAATGATTATTTTTTGAAATAAAGATTTATAATCTATTCAGTCTGACTTTTTTTTATACTTACCAACTGGTGATAAACCAAAAACTCATTTTATTTTATGAAATGTTCTCTCTCCTAATCATGTTGATAGTTCTCCCTCATCTGGATATATAATAAACTTGAGGAACTGGTGACCTTTTGAATGTAAGATATAGAAAGATAATTGCAGCTAACAGACAATATTTTCAGCTGCTATGACATTTTGAAGAGGTAATGTGTGTGAGAAAATTAAGAATAATTCAGTGGACTTCAAGTGTAATTATCATAAAACAGGTGAATAAAAGGTGGGCAACATTTGATACGATATAATCTTAATAAAAGAGAACTCTGCACTTGCTTAACGTTATACAAAAGTTTGATGCTGTTAGTTTTATCTTTCTCTTAATCTTATCACTTTCCATTAACTCATTTCATTGCTTTTAAATGGTTCTGAGAGAGATAAATAAAAGAAAAATACTCTGTGTTTCATTTTGTTGTATCATTCTGGTCTTATTACTCATGGGTTATATGTTCAAGAGAGACTAAATTATTTGAATTGAAATTGAGTGTAGCAGACTGCGGTTACCTATGGAATGTCAGGTCCTGTTTCTTATCAGCGCAACATCATTTTGTTTAGGTCACAGCTTGCTATTACCCATTTTTTTTTTTAAAGTAAATTCCAAGTTTCCATGTATTTCAGGATGGGAATGTGACTCATTTCTGACAAAGGTAATGAACTGGGAAGTCTATAGTCATAACTTTGAAATAATACAGAAAAAGGGACCTGCTAGGAGAAAGGGCTTACCTTCTTCTATCTCTTCTTTCGGTCTATAATTGGTACCTGAAACCAGAACCTAATGATCATTCTGTTGACAAGCTACATATTGTTACAGAATCAAAAGCACACCTACCTGTTCATATATCTGTTGAATTTTCCTATATGTAGCTGTATGCTACTGGTACTGAAGTATCTCTGTCTTCAAATATATCCTAGTGCTACTGTAGACATATATAAGTAAAAATAAAAGGTATAGTGGTAGTATATAAATGCTTTGGAATTCCTGTTAATTGTCATTTTGAATTTCAGATTCTGAAAATATGTCTACAAGTATATCTATAGATATTTATACATCTATACACAGGTCCTACAAGAATTTTTAAAATGTCTTGTAAAACAATTTTTAAAAAAATTTATTTATTTTCATTTGTTATGTTGCTTATTTGAAAGGTAGAGAGGAATAGACAGACAGAGATCTTGCATCTGATGATTCACTTCTTTTTTTTTTTTTTGACAGGCAGAGTTAGACAGTGAGAGAGAGAGAGAGAGAGAAAGGTCTTCCTTTTTCCATTGGTTCACCCCCCAAGTGGCTACTACGAACAGCACATTGCAGCTGGCGTGCTGCGCTGATCCGAAGCCAGGAGCCAGGAGCCAGGAGCCAGGTGCTTCTTCCTGGTCTCCCATGCGAGTGGAGGGCCTAAGAACCTGGGCCATCTTCCACTGCCCTCCCAGGCCACAGTAGAAAGCTGGACTGGAAGAGGAGCAACCGGGACAGAATCTGGCACCCCAACCGGGACTAGAACCTGGGGTGCTGGCACCGCAGGCGGAGGATTAGCCTAGTGAGCCGCAGCACCGGCCTGATGATTCACTTCTTAAATGCCTGCAATGGCCAGGGCTGGGCCAGGCCAAAGCCAGGAGCTGAAAACATAATCTGGTTCTCCCACAGGTGGAGGGACAAAAATATATAACGCATCATCTGCTGCCTCTAAGGGTATGCTTTGGTATAAAGCTGAAATTGAAAGGAGAGCCAAGACTTGAATCCAGGCACTATCATAAGGCATGTGGGTGTCTCAAGCCGCATCTTAACTACTGTGAAAAATACCTGCCCCCCTTTAAAATATTTTATGTAGTCCATTTGTAAAATGTTAATGCATTTGAGATACCAAAATGTCAAATTTTTTATTTGTATTAATAGCATGAAATTTTCATTAAGTCTGTAGTGATTATTTTCCATTTATATCCAAATTTTGAGGGTTAACACCCAACACGCATTTGTTTAATATATTGCACAAAACTTAAGCAAAATAAGGACATCACTTAATAGTTTATCAAAAATATTTGCTTCCTTTTGATACCAAAAAATCAATATTTCTGTTTGATAGCAAGCCAAGTCCCCTTTGTTCCATACTCCTTAATAAAGTTATTTCCTTCATTTTTGGCAAATACCAATACTTCTTAAACTATTCTGAAAAATAGGCATAATGGGAACATTTTCAAATTTTATCTTTAAGGTTTATTTTATTTACTTGAAAGGCAAAGTTACAGGGAGATAGCAGGAGACAGAGAGAAAGAGACAGAGACAGAGAGAGACAGAGAGAGAAGAAGAGAGAGAGGTCTTCCATTGGCTGGTTAACTCCACCCAGAAGCTTTTTCTGGGTCTCTCACATCAGTGGAGGGGCCCAAGTACTTGTACTGTCCTCCACTGCTTTCCAAGACACATTAACAGGGAGCTGGATTGGAAGTGGAGTAGCCAGGATTCAAACCAATGCTCATAATGGATGCCAGCCTCACAGGCTGTGGTTTTACCTGCTACACCACAATGCTGGCCCCTACTGGGATCCCTTTTGAACACAGAGAAGAATCCAGCAGAAGTACAATGTCCTGCAAGGCAATCTTGGTCTCTAAGAAGCTGAGCATTGAGTTTCCATCCTTTGCAAATGCATGTTAAGCCTTACCGTTTGATACAAAGATGAAGGAAACCTTGATGTGCACTTTGTTGTCACCTTCTGTCAGCTTCCTTTCCATATCAGGTTCTGAAACACAGTTGACATATAACAGTCTTATGGAAACATGGATTTTAATTATTTAGTGTTTTGGGTTTGGGGAGCATCTAGTAAATATTAGGGTAAGATGAAGTATAACTTAACCTGGATTGGATATATCTTATTTTCAGTCAGCTTTCTACCAACCCAATTGAGCATGACTTAAAAATAGCCTTCAGGGGCCAGCACCGCAGCTCACTAGGCTAATCCTCTGCCTGCAGCACCGGCACACCGGTTCTAGTGCTGGTCAGGGTGCTGGATTCTGTCCCAGTTGCTCCTCTTCCAGTCCAGCTCTCTGCTGTGGTCCGGGAGTGCAGTGGAGGATGGCCCAAGTGCTTGGGCCCTGCACCTGCATGGGAGAACAGGAAGAAGCATCTGGCTCCTGGCTTCGGACCAGCGCGGTGTGCCGGCCACAGCGCACCAGCCACAGCGGCCTTTGGGGGGTGAACCAATGGAAAAAGGAAGACATTTCTCTCTGTCTCTCTCTCTCACTCTTCACTCTGCCTGTCAAAAAAATAGCCTTCAGGGGTTGGTGTGGTGCAACAGGTTAAGCTGTTGTTTACAATGCCTACATCACATATTGGTGTGCCAGTTCCAGTCCTGGCTACTCCACATCTGATACATTCCTTGCTCATGCGCTTGGGAAGGCAGCAGATGATAGCCAAAGCACTTGTGCTTCTGCTACCCATGGGGAGACCTGGATGGAGTTCCTGGCTCCCCTCTTCAGCCTGGCCCAGATCCAGCTATTGCAGATGTTTGGTGAGTAAACCAGCAAATGGAAGATTCTCTCTATCTCTTTTTCTCGGCCTCTCCCACTCTGTCTTTTTCTCTTTGTGTCACTCTTTCAAATTCATTAGTTCATTAATTAAAATCAAATGAAATTATTTACTAAAGGAAATAGCACTTAAACTTGACATTCCATGTCTAAGTGAAACCACTCAACCTACTCAGTCAAATCACTTGACTTTTGGAGGAGATCACTGGAGGAAAACAGTTTAAACATTAGGCAAGTAGATGTACTAAAAAGACAATTTGGAAGTGGTAATAGGTTATCTGATCTTACCTGTGACATTGCATCATCCTATGGGAAGCGTCAGCTTGAAAGTCAAGGAGAATGAAGTTCTCAGAAACAAGATGGTATACTAAGCACTCCAGCGACTTTTTAATCTGTTGCCCTTAACATACAAACTTACATATATAAACATACAAACATACAAACTGCTCTGTATACTCTTTTCTCCCTGATTTTTCATTATTTGAAAAATAAAAATAAAACACAAGCAATTTTCTGAAAGAAAAATACACCTCTAAAACCCCACTATCTAACAAAGCTGTAACTCCAGTTAATCCCTTTTTCCCCATCATTGTTTACGTGTTCTACATCACTGAATCACAACAAATTATTTTTTGCATTTTACTTTTTTAAAACTCATACTGCATGATTGATTAGGTAGGTTGGTAAACTGTAAATACTAAAATACAGGGATGAATCACATTATTAGCATTTATAAATATATATATATATATATATATATATATATATATATATATATATGACAGGCAGAGTTAGACAGTGAGAGCGAGAGCGAGAGCGAGAGCGAGAGCGAGAGAGAGAGAGAGAGAAAGGTCTTCCTTTTCCATTGGTTCACCCCCCAAATGGCCGCTACAGCCAGCGATGTGGCCGGCGTGCTACGTCAATCCGAATCCAGGAGCCCGGTGCTTCCTCCTTGTCCCCCATGTGGGTGCAGGGCCCAAGCACTTGGGCCATCCTCCACTGCACTCCCGGGCCACAGCAGAGAGCTGGACTGGAAGAGGAGCAACCAGGACAGAATCGGCGCCCCTACCAGGACTAGAACCCAGGGGTGCTGGCACTGCAGGTAGAGGATTAGCCTAGTGAGCCGAAGTGCCGGCTTTATAAATATATTTTAATGGCCAAAAGTCAAAATATTTTTAACAGTTTTTCTATTACTTGGACATTGATCTTGGTTAAAATTTTCCACTATTTTCATAATCCACAAGAATATATTTTTCCCCTTTGAATTAGTTCTTCATGATAAATTGCAAAGGTAAATAGTTTAGACATTTCATGCATTTGAGCATGTATGATTCACAACACTTTATAATTTGGACAGACATGTGTATGTGCAGTTATATGTTATGTTTTCAATGTGTTTGTTTTCATATTCACCCCCTCATTTATGGGAAAAATTCAATGAGATTATTATATTATGAGAAAAAATCAGTGTCATGAGATTGTTATATTAAGACCTTAACCTATTCAGAATTTCTAACAATTATATGCCTTTAACTCATTGCTACATTTATTATTAAAAACAATTCTAACTTCATAGTCTGTGCATTATGACTCAATTACCCTCGTCCTTGTTAATTCCCTTTTCCTGCTATAATAGTTTTATTGGGATACATTATGAAACTTGTATAACCATAAATAGTCATGGATCATATTGCATTCTGAAAAGATCAAGTGAGTTTAGAATATAAAATCAAATGAATGTATATTTTAATGTTAAGAAAACACAGTAATAAGATATAGTAAGTATTTCCTCTAAAAATTATTGTGCAATGAACATTCTTACAAATAAAACATTATGCTATAATGATCAAATGAAAATACATTTTTCTTTAGGCTAAATCATTTATTTATTTATTCAGTTACTCACAAAAATCCCAAATAATCTTTGCTTCTTGAGGCTAGAGAAAGGATACCTTGCACAGAGGTGAATGGAACTGAGAGTCTAAACTAACCACACAAAATCATACGAGAGTAAATTAATTTTCTCTCACATTCTGTGACCTGGATTCTTGAAGCAGAGTTCTTTGTTTTTACCTCAAGTGATTTTTGTTTTTATGGCACTGGACAAAAGCCTGGGAAGTAGGGATGTGAGTAGTACATTTTCTTTGTGAAAATAAATAAGCAGATACTTAAAAATAATCCCAGAGCTAAAAATAACTTTAAACTGCCTATGGAAGTTGGCATGAATTTTAGCTTTTTATTTCACCTTGAAGGAAGGTTTTTAATACTGAGTAACTACATTTTTGTTCTATGCAGTATGGGCCTCAAGATAAAATAATGGGCTGGTACCATGGCTCACTTGGTTAATCCTTCGCCTGCGGCAGCAGCATCCCATACCAGGTTCTAGTCCTGGTTGCTCCTCTTCCAGTCCAGCTCTCTGCTGTGGCCCGGGAGGGCAGTGGAGGATGGCCTAAGTGCTTGGGTCCCTGCACTTGCATGGGAGACCAGGAAGAGGCATCTGGCTCCTGGCTTCAGATCGCGTAGCACCAGCCATAGCGGCCATTATGGGAGTGAACCAATGGAAGGTAGACCTTTCTCTCTGTTTCTCTCTCACTGTCTATAACTCTACCTGTCAAATAAATAATAAAAAAATATAATAGTGAAGCTACCAAGTTTAACAGTGTCTCATTTATAAGACTCAAAATACAATTGTGTGTGAATGCCCATGTGTACATGTATGTGTTCATGTGTTCAATGGAAGTACTCAGTGAAGTTTCACAATTATAAATTAATACATTTTATTGTAATGAGGTATGTGATACTAAGTTTTACCAGGCAAAAAGTGAAAGCTCTTTTCTCATTTGCCCCTCACCAACGTTCTTAAAAATTAATCAATATTAACAGTTCTGAATGCACTTTTCTAAATTCTTGATTATATGTGTATCTAAATATGATTCTATAGCAATGATATTGTGCCATTCACTTGCTTGTTTAATTCAATAAAGTAACTTAGGACATTGTTTAACATTATTATACTATTAGTAAGACAAAGTCATGGGAGATAATTTTGAAAAAATGTATAAGTTTAAAGAATATTACAAAGGCATCTGTTTAACAGTGGAAGTCTTTATTCATTTACACTTTGAAATAATATCTGCATCACATAATATATATTGTGTCATAATTTGAATTTTTGTCCTTTTAATGTATTTAGAGCATTTCCCAAGATAAATGTTCCTCATATGATATATGAAAATTCTTATTTCTTTAAAATGACTTATTTAGGTATTTGAAAGTCAGAGTTAATAGCAAGAGAGGGAGAGACAGAGATGGAGAGATCTTCCATAAGCTGGTTCACTGCCCAAGTGGCAGCAATGGGCAGGGTTGAGTGAGGCCAAAGCCAGGAGCCAGGAGCTTTATCCGGGTTTCCCAAGTGAGTGACAGGGGCCCAAACAGTTGGGCCATCTTCCACTGCTTCATAGACCATTAGCTGGGACATGGATTGGAAGTAGAGCAGCCAAGATAAGAATTGGCACCTTAATGGTATGCCAGCATCTTAGTTGGCAGTTTTACTTGCTATGTCACAATGCCAACCCATGTTAATGATTATTTTAAAAACAAGAATTTAGTTGGTACATTTTTAACAGTTGGATCTTCAGGCTGATTTTACTTTGTTTTAATAATATTTCACATATATCAAGTATCTACTGATTGCATTGCTTTAAAAAGTTGAAATTCCTGACTCTAAGTACTTAAAATTTGTAAAGATAATATACATATTACCAGATTTTACTCCTGTAAATATTTTTAAAACTCTTCCTCCCCACAGGTATTTCAGAATAGCATCTGTGTGTAGAGATTAGTTTTGGACTTTGTTCTGGTCCGAAGGACTGACTGAGATGGTACATAAACCATGGAATGAGCTGCAATGTGTTACTGAACCACTGATTTAAGGTTAGTTTCAGATGATCAACTGCCGTAATTCTAGTTAACTACCAATTACTTGTCAAAATGATTTGATGAGTCCCTAACACAAGAATATTAGGCATAAAATATAAACTATTGTATTGTATAGAGAATATAATATTGAACATAAAGCCTGTTAACTATTGTCTCTGTCATCTGGTGCAACATCAGGATAGACCGAGCTCCATTCTAGGAACAAACTGTCCTCATATCTCAATGACTTCAGAAACAAATTTCTCTACTTTTGTTTATGTAGCTATTTGTTGTGGGTTGTCTGTGGAGCTATTCTTTTCCATACCTGCTCTTTCTGGAACCCAGACTAAAGAAACAGCCTTTATCTAGGAAAGAACTGCTCTTGTGGCACAGGGAGAAGAGGACCAGTGGGACGATAATTAAGCTTGTCCTTCTGCTCAATAGAGACACATGTGACTTTTCACAATTTATTAGCCAAAATGAGTCAAATAGCCATTCTGCACATCAGTGGGGTGGTGGTATAAAATTGTTCCCCTATGAGAGGCAATGCAAGCTACATGGTCAAACCTGCTATCAACACAGCAGGGAAGTTCCATTCTCTCCCAAGAAACAGTAGCAAATATTTTAGACAAAAATACAATCTACATCATTCTGGCTTTGAACGGGATTTCAAAATTGCAAGTCTTTGTCAGGATTGAATGCTATATGCAAAGATAATAGTGTCTTAATTTATTCTAAAGATTTCCATGCCCCTGGATCTACAGGTAATATGCAAAATGAATGATCCCACAATTTCATATTAAGAAACCTGTACAGTATTGAGCTCTTAAAATATACAAGCCTTTTCCTTGTCCACACAGTTTTAATAACTAATAACTTCTCCTCTTCTTGTTATCCTCATGGCTAATATAAAACCTTCTTGAAAGAAAAGTTTATAGGATAAAACTGCTTGAGTATGAAAATGCTCAATATCACTTCTTTCTTATATATGTTGAGAAATGTTCTTAATCTCTGGGAAAGAATAGGCAGATGTATTACAGGAGTTGGCAATTTTATAGGAAAACAATCTATTCCAGTTTCTGTGTTGATTACAAAACCATCTCCAAAAAATCCATCTCCATAGATATTTCTTCTCTTATTATCAGGAGCAGTGCCAAATAAAATGATTCTTTTACAAAATGTTACAATGTGAACATCTCAGTTTAAAAATTCCTAAGTATGGGGCCACGCTATGGTGTGGTGGGTAAAGCCATCACCGGCAGTGCTGGCACCCCATATGGGTACCGATTCGAGTCCTGCCTGCTCCACTTCTGATTCAGATCTCTGCTATGGCCTGAGAAAGCAGTAAAAGATGGCCCAAGTCTTTGGGCCCCTGCATCCACTTGAGAGATCCTGAAGAAGCTCCAGGCTCCTGGCTTCGGATCAGCCTAGCTCCGGCCATTGTGGCCATTAAGGGAGTGAACCAGCGGATATAAGACCTTTCTCTCCCCCCCCCCCACCTCTTTGTATTCTGCCTTTCAAATAAGATAAATAAATCTTTAAAAGAATTCCATAGTATATGCAGATATACTGTATAACCTATTATGTAATGTAAAAAAGTATAAAGAATTCTGCTGTATCTTGGGAGTTAGCTGGCTAAGTGACATGAGAATAAAAGCTGCATGTCTAACATCACATGTCTATGTGATTGTTGACTTTCTTCTTTTAATTATCACCTTTGCTTCTCTTATATGAAACACCAATCTACAGATGATGTTCAACCTGGCAGTTAAGATGTCCAATATGGGAGTCTTTGGTTTCTATACCCGCCTCTGGATCTTAATTCCATTTTCCTGATAATGTGGATCCTGGGAATAGTGATAATGGTTCAACAAACTGAATTCTTACAACCTTTGTGGGAGACCTGGATTGAGCTCTTGGTTCCTAGCTTTAGCCTGGCGCAACCCTGCCTGTTACAGGGCACTAGAGGAGTGAACCAGCAGATTTACTCTCTCCACCCACCCCGCATTTCCCTTTTTCTATCTCTCTCTCTCTCCCTTGTTTTCTCCCTCTTTCCCCCTTTTCCTCTTTTTCTCTATTTCAAATAAATGTGAATAGAATTCCAACACCAATAAAAGTAATAATCTATCCAATTCCAGAATCTGTTGTCAGTTACTCACATTCAAATCATCTCCCCTTCATAAGTGGTGAATCTCATCCTTTTACCCTGTTGAATGCTTTGAATTTTGAAAAATCTCAGATGTTAACACAAATGCTTTTACCTTGCTGTTGTTAGGAGTAATAAATTCTCCTGCACGTGGATATGTTTTGACAATAATAAATTCATTTTCATTTTAGTTCTACTTTTAGCTTCTGTTCACACTTAGATTATGGAGGGTATCTCTTCTCAGTTTGCTTGAGTTTATTCAAAGTTGGTATTCTATGCCACTTAATCAGAAAAATGATTTGTATCTCAGTAGTATTAGCCCATGGTCCTTTCCTGGTATCCAGGAAATAGCTGCACCACCATGCTTAGAACAACACTGCTTGCAAGAGCCAAAATACGGAATCAACCAAGATGTCCATCATCGGATGAATGGACAAAAAATGTGATACACACACGCACAAAATGGAATATTATTTGACTATAAAAATAATGAAATTAGCAAAATAGATACTACTGGAGGACATGTTGTGTGAAATAAGTGAAACACAGAAAGACAAACACTGCATGTTCACCCTTAGATATGAGAGCTAAAATTAAAAAAAATATATTTAAAAAAGCTTTATCTGTTGCATAGTTTGCTAATATTTTTTCCCATTCTGTCGGTTGCCTCTTCACTCTCCTGACTGTTTCCTTTGCAATACAGAAACTTCGTAATTTGATGCAATCCCAAATGTTAATTTTGGCTTTGACTGCCTGTGCTTCTGGGGTCTTTTCCAAGAAGTCTTTGCCAGTACCTATATCTAGCAGTGTTTCTCCAGTGTTCTCTAATAATTTGATAGTGTCGGGTTGTAGATTTAGATCTTTAATCCATGTTGAGTGGATTTTTGTGTAAGGTGAAAGGTAGGGGTCTTGCTTCATGCTTCTGCACATGGAAATCCAGTTTTCCCAGCACCATTTATTGAATAGATTGTCCTTACTCCAGGGATTGGTTTTGGATCCTTGATCAAATATAAGTTGGCTGTAGATGTTCGGATGGATTTCTGGGGCTTCTATTCTGTTCTATTGGTCTATCCATCTGTTTCTGTACCAGTACCATGCTGTTTTGATAACAACTGCCCTAAAGTATGTCCTGAAATCTGGTCTTGTGATACCTCCAGCTTTGTTTTTGTTGTACAAGATTGTTTTGGCTATTCGAGGTCTCTTGCATCTCCATATGAATCTCAGCATCATTTTTTTCCAGATCTGAGAAGAATGTCTTTGGTATTTTGATTGGTATTGCATTGAATCTATAAATTGCTTTTGGGAGAATGGGCATTTTGATGATATTGATTCTTCCAATCCATGAGCATGGGAGATTTTTCCATTTTTTGGTATCCTCTTCTATTTCTTTCTTTAAGATTTAGTAATTCTCATCGCAGAGTTCTTTAACGTGCTTGGTTAAGTTTATTCTAAGGTATTTGATTGTTTTTGTGGCTATTGTGAATGGGATTGATATTAGCAGTTCTTTCTCAGCCGTGGCATTGCCTGTGTATACAAAGGCTATTGATTTTTGTGCATTGATTTTATATCCTGCTACTTTGCCAAACTCTTCTATGAGTTCCAATAGTCTCTTAGTAGAGTTCTTTGGATCCCCTAAATAAAGAATCATATCATCTGCAAAGAGGGATAGTTTGACTTCTTCCCTCCCAATGAGAGTATTTTAGGCTTGGAAAGCCAAGACACTCTGGCAAAAACAAACAAACAAAACAACAACAATAACAACAACAACAACAAACCACCTAAATGAAAGATCTCTGCGAGTGAGATCCCAGTGGAAAGAACGGGACCATCAAAGAGGAGGTACCTTTCTCTGAAGGGAGGAGAGAACTTCCACTTTGACTATGACCCTGTCGGAATAAGATTGAAGTCAGTGAACCCTAAAGGCTTCCATAGCCTTGGCAACCCATTACTAGAACCTAGGGAGATTTCTCACACCATAAACAAGAGTGTCAAATTGTTAAGTCAACAACGGGAGTCACTGTGTACTTACTCTTCATGTAGGATCTGTGTCCTTAATGTGTTGTCCAATGTAAATTAATGCTATAACTAGTACTGAAACAGTATTTTACACTTTGTGTTTCAGTGTGGGTGCAAACTGATGAAATCTTTACTTAATATATACTAAATCGGTCTTCTGTATATAAAGATAATTGAAAATGAATCTTGATGTGAATGGAATGGGAGAGGGAGCAGGAGATGGAAGGGTTGTGGGTGGGAGGGAAGTTATGGGGGGGAAAGCCATTGTAATCCATAAACTGTACTTTGGAAATTTATATTTACTAAATAAAAGCTTTAAAAAAAACTTAATATGAGTCCAACATGTGGATTACTAGAAGCTGGGAGGTGCAGGAGGAATAAAAGTAGCCTAGGTAAAAAATAGGGAAAGTTAGGTGTGCTCCATTAATTGTGACAAATATACTAATATGCGATGTTAATAAAGGAAATGGGGTGAGGAGTATGTGGGAAATCTTTGTATCGCTACCTCAAAACTTTGATTTTGTATTATCTTGAAATAAGTATTTTAATTAAAGATTATATAGAGAGAGACATAGCAAAATAAGAGATTTATTTTTAATGTAATATGAATTTCAAAAATAAGAAGCTTATATGTGATAAGACTCCTGATTTCCTGCCAGCCAACAATAATGATCTATAGCAGCATGGAATTTGATGTCTCCTAATGTATGAGATGACTGCTGCACTATTGAATCAGCCATAGATTTAGATGGCTTTCATTTTTCCTTACTGACCTGTATGTTTTTATTTCCTTTTTTGTTTTGCTTTGTTTTGCTATATTTGATGGGACCTCTATTACTGTGTGCAACAAGACAACTCAATTTTTGGAAGAAATTATTGTCTTTCACGTTTCCATATGGTGTTAGCTGCAGGATTTTTGGTATATTATTACCAGTTGAGAAGGTTCCTCTCCCTAGCTTTCTGCAGGGTCTTGTAAATTTTGTGAACTTTTCTCCAATTAATTAATACAGCCATATTTTTCCTTTGGCCTATTAGTATGATAGATTAAATTGCTTTGTGAATATTACAGCACTCAGGAAATCTTAGAATACACTCCACTTGGCCATGATATACAGCTCTTTTTATATGTAGTTGGATTTTACTAATTAATCTTTTATTAAGAATTTTTGCATCTGTATTCATGATGAATATCAGTCTATAGTTTCCTTCTTTGCTTCCTTCCATCCTCCTTCCCTCCCTCCCTCTCTCCTTCCCTCCTTTCCTTCCTTTCTGCCTTTCTCTTAGTGGTCTTTGTGAGATTTTGATATCAGGATCATAAATGGCCTTATAAATGACAGCAGATGTGTGATGGGTGTTCACTGTTTTCTGGAAATATTGTGAAGATTGAGTGATAATTATTTCAAGTTTTATAGGAATTCTCCTTTTAAAAACATAGTTTAGGCTGGCGCTGCAGCTCACTAGGCTAAAAATTGTCCACCTGTGGCAGCTGTACCCAGGGTTCAAATCCCGGTTGGGGCGCTGGATTCTGTCCCGGTTTCTCCTCTTCCAGTCCAGCTCTCTGCTGTGGCCCGGGAAGTGGATGGCCCAAGTACTTGGGCCCCTGCACCCGCATAGGAGACCAGGAGGAAGCACCTGGCTTCTCGCTTCAGATCAGCGCAGTGCACCCGGCCATAGCAGCCGTCTAGAGAATGAACCAGTGGAAAGAAGAGCTTTCTCTCTGTCTCTCTCTCTCTCACTGTCTAATGCTGCCTGTCAAAAAAAAATGGTTTAGACTTATATTTCCATATCTTAAAAATTGTGAATTAAATGGATTTGATAGTAAGAGAAATTAAAATAATCTATTTAATATTTTGAAATTTGTGATGGAATATACTTGAAAAGAATGGGTCCATTTCATCTAAATTATCAAATGGCTATGTGTATAGGATTGCTCATGATATCCCTTTAGTATCCTTGTTTCGTCCTTAGTCTCTTGTGGTATCCTCTGTTTCATTTCTGACACTGGTAAATTGCTTCTTTTTTTCTAACTTTTCAATTTTGCTTGATGTTTGTAAATTTTATTGATCTTTTAAGCAAATCAGTTTGTTTTACTGGTTTTCTATATATATATATATATTTTTTTTTTGACAGGCAGAGTGGACAGTGAGAGAGAGAGAGAGAGAGAGAGAAAGGTCTTCCTTTTGCCGTTGGTTCACCCTCCAATGGCTGCCACGGACAGCGCGCTGCGGCTGGCGCACCGCACTCATCCGATGGCAGGAGCCAGGTACTAGGTGCTTATCCTGGTCTCCCATGGGGTGCAGGGCCCAAGCACTTGGGCCATCCTCCACTGCACTCCTGGGCCACAGCAGAGGGCTGGCCTGGAAGAGGGGCAACTGGGACAGAATCCGGTGCCCCGACCGGGACTAGAACCCGGTGTGCTGGTGCCGCAAGGCAGAGGATTAGCCTGTTGAGCCACGGCGCCGGCCAGGTTTTCTATATTTTTTTAAACATCTACTTATTTATTTATTTGAAAGGTAGAGTTAAAGAGTGAGAGAAAGAGAAACCAGAAAGATCTTCCATTCACTGGTTCACTTCCCCAGTGGCTGCTACGGCCAGATCTAGGCAGGCCAAAACCAGGAGTCTGGAATTCCATCTGGATCTCCACTGTAGATGGCAGGCGCCCATGTAGTTGGGCCATTTTCTTTCCCAGGTGCATTCACAGGGATCTGAACTGAAAATGGAGCTGCCTGAACTCATACCACCACTCAGATTGAATGCTAGTGTTGCAGGAAGCAGTTTAGCCCACTGTTCCACAATATTGGCCTATTCTACTGTTGATTTCTAAGGGCCGGCACCATGGCTCACTTGGTTAATCTTCTGCCTGCAGCGCTGCCATCCGTATGAACAGCAGGTTCTACTCCCGGTTGCTCCTCTTCCAGTCCAGCTCTCTGTTGTGGCCCGGGAGGGCAGTGGAGAATGGCCCAGGTGCTTGGGCCACTGCACCCGCATGGGAGACTGGGAAGAAGCACCTGGCTCCTGGCTTCAGATCGGCATAGCGTTGTTCGGAGAGTGAACCAATGGAAGGAAGCCCTCTCTTTCTGTCTCTCTCTCTCTCACTGTAACTCTATCTGTCAAATTAAATAAAAATAAAAATAAAATTGATTTTTGGGGGGCTGGAGCTGTGGCACAGCAGGTTAAAACCCAGGCTTGAAGAGCCGGCATCCCATATGGGCGCAGGTTATAATCCTGGCTGCTCCTCTTCTGATCTAGCTCACTGCTATGGCCTGGGAAAGCAGTGGAAGATGGCCTAAATGCAATGGCCCCTGCACCCACGTGGGAGACCTGGAAGAAGCCCCTGGCTCCTGGTTTCGGACTGGCGCAGCGCCAGCCAATTGGAGAATGAACCAGCAGATGGAAGACCTCTCTCTCTGTCTCTACTTCTCTCTGTAACTCTGTCTTTCAAATAAATAAAATAAATCTTAAAAAAAAATACTATGGATTGACTTCAAAAAAATTTTTAAAGATAAAAAAATTAATTTTTGTGCTTATCCTTATGTTCTGATTTTTGCATCTTTTTGATTCAGTTCTTCCATTTTCTTCTCACTCTCTTTTTTTCAAGATTTATTTATTTATTTAAAAGGCAGAATTATAGACAGGCAGAGGCAGAAAGAGAGAGGTTAGTCTTCCATCTGCTGGTTCACTTCCCAAATGGCCACAAGGGCTGGAACTGCGCCAATCTGAAGCCAGGGACAAGGAGCTCCTTCCAGGTCTCCCACGTAAATGCAGCATCCAAAGGATTTGGGCCATCTTCCACTGCTTTCCCAGGCCATTGCAGAGAGCTGGATTGGAAGTAGAGCAGATGGGACTTGAACTCATTTAGGATGCCAGCACTGCAGGCAGTGGTTTTACCCACTATTCCACAGCACTGGCCCCAGTAGATTGACTTTTAAAATCCATTTAAATTCTTCCAGCCTAAATTGCCCCCCTTAATTAAAGGATTATTATTGAAAGAAATTCAGCCATCATATAGCATTGTTGCATCAAAGGATATGACAGAATTGTGCAAACTATAGTGTTCTAGGTCAGTGTCTAAGTGTAATGTTTTCAAGTAGGGAGTAGCATCATTAACAATCAAATAAAATCTTGATTTCTTGTGAGAAAAATTAGTTAATAAGGATATAGTATTGGCCTATCAACAAATACTATTTATTGATTGATAATATTAGCAAATGTCTTTTCACCTCAGCTAGGTTCAAAGGGACATTTGTAGCAGGAAGTCACTATTTTTAAACCACAAAACACATTACAGATCTGAGATTATAGTATAGAGATAATATTTGCAGTGTTAAACTTTAATTACATGTAGCATGTAATTATAGTCTTAAATGTATGTTGTAGTCACTAACAGAAATGACTAAAGTTGTCCATATGGCTATACAAATAAATTAGATTATTAAATGAAAATGGCTATGTGTGAATTACCATTATAGATGATAATTGACAGTTAGCTACTGTTTTTAGGATGCAAATATGACTTCAAATAAATGTGGTGAACACTAAAAGTGAAAGCTACTACTAAATTCAGTTACGGTAGTTTAATATCATGAAAGATAAAATGCAGGCTGCTTGTATGTTTGATAGGCAGAACTTTTTTTTTTAACGCTTCCCAAGACTTCCATCCTCTGGTATACATACTATGTATAATTTTGAGTGTGGGTGGGAGCTGTAGTGTATTTTATCTGGTTGATTAGGATACCTTATGTAGCAAAGGTGAAAGGAGTACACAGTTGCAAATAAGGTCCCTTATCAATTATTTTTGAGTTAATCATCCAGGAGATCTTCGGGTGGAATACAGCTAATCAAATGAGCTCTTCACAAAGTGGTCCATATCCACTTTGGAGGAAAAGATTCAGAAAAGGAGAGAGAGTTTCCTGCTGGTCTTGAAAGCTGTCATGAATTCTATAGCTATTAAGTAAATTAATATAGTCAATAATTATATAACCTCAGAAGGGGGCTCTGAGTCTCAAATAAAATCCAAACTCTAGCTTGCATTTTTCTTTAAGCTTTGTAAGAACCCGGAATAAAACTTATCTAAGTCATGCCTAGACTTTTGACATGGAAATCTGTGATAGAACCAATAAGCATTATTCAGCAACTATGTTATTCCTTAGGTATAGGAACTCAACCACTTATTAAAACAAACATGTATTTATTTTCTACTTGGTGATGTATTCTGGGAGAAGAGTATTTTACAGTAATATTTTTTTCCTCTCTCCCTTGATATGCTTTCTATTAACATGATGATACTCTGTGATGAGCGTCCATGTTCTCCTTCTTAGAGAGTTCATATATGCTCTACCTCCTGTTTCTGAAATAGTTTTTATGCAGATAGTCTGAGAATCTCATTTCTAACTATTATACAGGCTCAGAGAGGGTGCTGATTCCCCCTGCTGTTTCCCCACCCTCACTCTAGTGCATGGGACTTTCTAAACCACAATCATAGCAAACAGTTCAAAAATAATAAAGATGACAATGGAAATTTCTAAGAGGCATTTTCAAGTATGAATTGCTGTTATCAATCCTTAAATCCAAAGTGTTTCCTTTAGAGAAGTACATCACATTGTATTTATTACCTGACTATTTGTTTGATTATGCATCCTCATAGCATGTAATTTCCATGAAGGCAAGGAATGCATCCAATAACTAAATCCTAGGAGAGAATCTGGCACAAAGTAAACCAATAAATATTTCTTGAGTGAACAGTGCAGCATCTAATGTGCTTGGAATGTGTCCTGGACCTCCCTCCTCTGTTGCATCCCTCTTCCATATGATCGAAAGGTTGCAGAACCAAGTATCAATACTAGCTTGAGGCTTAAGGTGTTTGTAATTTATTTGCAATGACAGCTGCATCATTAATACGAGTTCAAAAATGAATAAATAGTGCTTATAGACCAGAGAATCAGTAAGAAAAAGTCAAGAAAGACTCATATGTGCTTAGGAAATAAGGGAAATCTTCACAATTGGACTTAAAAGCAGAAACATGATTTTATGGTTTATTTGTATTTATTCACAAGTGATTCACAGTAGGGAAACATATTTTATCAACTTGCATATTTACATCTGTTTCTCAATAATTTTTCTTGAAAATAGTTTCCAGGCAGAAACTGAAAGCTTCAGTCATATATTCACGAAACTATATAACGTTCTATTGGGAAGAGTAAAAGTTCAAAAGGATCCTATAGTTTTTACACTTCAGCTTATTTCTGAGTTCTTAGTTTTCATATTTGGGGTAAGATACTCTTCCAGTCCCTCCTATTCCCTCCCCTAATATTCCTTGTCCTATGTTCTGTTCTGGCTTGAGGATGCCATACTTTCTAAGAAACATAAACATGACACACTAAATACCAATTTGATTTTCCTTGTCATTTAGTCTATGTAACAACCAGACCATGACCAACTTACTTAATGAGATTTAGCATGACCCATGAGTTTGCATTACATTTACCAGAACTGATGATGCCTTATATTAATGGAAATTGTGAGAAGATTTTATTCCCTATCATTAATTTAATCCTCATTTTGTTTTGGCTGTTGTTTAGAGAACAAAGGAAAATTAATTAAAATATCAGCAATATTTTTAGGCTTTCCGGGCAATGCACCCACTATCTATTTAATAAATTGCTGAAACTTCATTTTTACATTGTGATAATTACTTCACTCCTGGAATTTAGGTACGGAGTTCATAACTGGTGTGGTTATTTCCATAAGGAACAGGATCTTTTGCTAATTGCCAAGAAAACAATATGTTGCACTGTGTCTTTCCCCCATTTCTTATTTTGAATAACATTAGCCTGTCAATTGTTAAAGGGAATATGAAAATTCCAAAAGTAAATGTGAGATTAACTCACAGGTGAAAAATGGCCATCACTTTGTCTTGAAATTATGTGATCAATCTTTATTTACACTAGTTGTATTAGAACTCTCACTGGAAGATAAAATTTTGAGGAAAACCAGGGGATTCCCACAGATGCCTTTTTGCTGAAACCCTTTATTTTTTTTTTTTCTACTTGGAACTGTGTGCTTGGTCACTTTTTTATCTTCAACTGTAAAAATGAATGTCCCTGTGTCCATTACAAAGTATATTTTAGGAGCTGACATTGTGGCACAGCAGGTTAAGCTCCCATTAGCAACACTGACATCCTATATTTGTGACGGTTCGAATCCTGGCTGCTCCACCTCCAACTGAGCTCCAGGATACTACACCTGGGAAAGCAAAGAAAGACAACCCAAGTTCTTGGGCCTCTGACATCCACATGGGAGACCCCTGACATCCACATGGGTGACCCAGATGGAGTTCCTGTTCATAGCTTTGGGTTGGGTCAGCCTTAAGGAGTAAATCAATAGAAAGTCTCTCTCCTCTCCTCTTCTCTTCTCTTCTCTCTCTCTCTCTCTCTCTCTCTCTCTCTCTCTCTCTCCCCCTCTCTCCCTCTCTCCCTCTCTTCCTCTCTCCCTCTCTCCCTCTCTCTTTTCCTCCTCCCCCTCTCACCCCCCCTTCCTCCCTATCTGTGAGTATATGTTTTTATAAAATTATACTTTGCTACTTATTAACGATTTAACTCAATTTCAAGTTTAGCCATCATAACTATCCTGAATAATGTTGCAAGACAATTCTTTATACTATGTTTCATGATTACACTTGGTAAAGAAGCATCCCTTTTTTAGGTAGCAGAGAAAGAAGCCAAGCTGAATCCCATCATATGAGGGGAATCTACCTTTCTCTTGCAGCTGTGGCTCTTGTTCTTAAAAAGATCTTGACTATGTAATGATCATGCCACATAGAACCATCATATGATCTACTCCTTTCCTATGAACAAACTGTACACATATGCATAACAATCAACCATAAAATCATATAGTAATAATATGGAAAAATCTGTGCGATACTCAAGTGTCTCACATCTGGGTACCATATACGACTGTTTCTCCTATAGGACATCCCTTTCTGGTCTCCCTTATAGAATATATCACCTCATTTCCTGGACCTCATATGTGCTGTTAATGTTGTAGCTACTAGATTACATACATTCAAAATGTATTTCTTCCACTTTGTGGCTTCCACTGGACTGTTAGCTTACTGAGCATTAGGGTAAAGTCTTATTAATTGATTTTTTAAAGATTTTATTTTATTTGAAAGTCAGAGTTACACAGACAGAGTAGAAGCAGAGAAAGAGAGAGAGAGAGAGAGAGAGAAAGAGAGAGAGCGAGCTTCCATCCCTTGGGTCACTCCCCAGATGGCCGCAATGGCTAGAGCTGTGCCGATCTGAAGCCAGGAGCCAGGAACCTCCTCCGGGTCTCCCACATGGAGGCAGGGGCCCAAGGACTTGGGCCATCACCTACTGCTATCCCAGGCCATAGCAGAGAGCTGAATTGGAAGAGGAGCAGCCAGGACCAGAACCGGCGCCCATATGGGATGCCAGTGCCTCAGGCCAGGGCTTTAACCCACTGCGCCACAGCACCGGCCCCTATTAATTGATTTTTTAATCATAAATATTCTGCTTAGCATCTGATCTATCTGCAAATATTTTAAAAATGAGTCCTATTTCTTGAAAGTTGGAACTACTCGTGTTTCCAAAAGGCTGTGAACCTAGGGTTTTATTTCATACAATTTCATACATGAACATATACATGTGTAAATCAATAGATGGATGTATGGCTGGGTGGATGGATGGACTGAATCATCATGGGGTTGTTGTTTTCTAGTCACATGCCATATATTTGCTAGGTATTTAAGTTGCACCAAACAATCTAATCATTTTTCCTGCCCCCCCCCCTATATTTGTTTGAGGTATGCCCTATAATTACGATCTGTCATTTGGGAAAAGAATATCACCTTATCAATTATGTGGAACTAAACATTTTATTAAAGCCCAAATTCCCTGTTTTGACAATAGACTCAAACATAATTTACTTGACCAGTTTCTCACAACCTCATGCATTAGTGCTACTTTCAGATATACTGGAAAATAAAGAATGAAATACGTGGATTGATTTTCCAACAAGGTAGTATTTGGGAAATCAATAGTTTTAATAAATTGTGACTCTGGTTTGGTGTTCAACTTACACTTGTCCAAATTCTTTTTCCCAGAAATCTAGTCACACAGCCAGAGCTGACCTGAAAGTTGTGTTTTATTGAATGATTGATTATAAAAATTTTGGGGATTTAGCACAGAATAAAAATACGACTGTCTGTGGGGATGGCTGCTAGAGACAAGTGCCTAGAGCAAAAAGGCTGAGGAATGAATTTTTCAATGTGGTTAATGAAGTGTAGTGTCAGTGGAAGTCACTGGTAATTAGCAACATGTATAATGAGATGAACTTGGGTAAGCTTGTCTTCTCACATTTCTAAGTGACCAGAAAGAAGTATAGGGGAAAGGTGAAGTGCATACGTGTCCTGTTTACCCTTTGATATGAAACGATACAATTATAAAAAATTTGGTGGGAGCAAATGAAGGAGTAGAAGGAGGAAAAACTTTGGAACACAGAATATTCATTACTTATATTTCTGTTCTCATTCCCTTTGTAAAATGAAGTTTCACCACACTGTCTCCATAGTTAATGCAATTTCTCTTTTTATATTTATGATTACTTTACCATTATTTAGGTTTTGTGAGTACATATAACAAACATGGGAACAACAGAAAAGAAAAGAAAAATCATTCCAATTAAAGATAACCATTTTTAATATTTTGGCATATTTTCTTTCATACAGTTTTTATGAGAAAGTTAACTATGAAAGTCACACTATATGTACAATTTTATCTGATTTCTATTTAACATTTAAGCAGTTTTCATACTGTTTCAAATTGAATTACTATAGCTAACATTCACCTTCATTAGTATGACTTAGGAGGCAATGATTATAGCAACCCTAAAAGATAAGTATTACTGATAACAACTTTATAAGTGAAGAAATTGAGCAAAATGATCAAAATATCTTTCTTAGTGTCACATGGATTAAAAATACCAGATGGAACTCAGAAGAAGGCAATGTTGGTTTGATTGTATGTGCTTTTTTACCTTGACATGGGACCGAAGGTCAGCAAACCGTTTCAATGTAGATCCAGAGAATAAAAAACAAAACCTTAAGGCTTTCCAGATTTTATGGTTTCTGTCACAACTTTTGCATTCTGTCATTACAGTATAATGACTATTTTTGTAGAAAGCTTTTATTTAATAAATATAAATTTCATAACTACAACTTTTGGTTTATGGCAATTCTTCCCCCCATACCTGCCCCTCCACCCCCAAAACATCCCACCTCCTACTCCCTCTCCCATCCCATTCTTCATTAAGATTTATTTTAAATTATCTTTATATATAAAAGACCAACTCTATACTAAGTAAAGATTTTAACAGTTTGTACCCACACAGACACACAAAGTATAAAGTACTGTTTGAAGACTAGTTTGACCATTAATTCTCATAGTGCAACACATTAAGAACAGAGGCCCCACATGGGGAGCAAATGCACAGTGACTCCTGTTGTTGATTTAACAATTGACACTCTTATTTATGACATGTTATCACCCGAGGCTCTTGTCATAAGCTGCCAAGGCTATGGAAGCCTCTTGAGTCTACAAACTCCGATATTAATGAGATAAGGCCATAATCAAAATGGAAGTTCTTTCCTCCCTTCAGAGAAAGGTACCTCCTTCTTTGATGGCACCTTTTTTCCACCAGGATCTCACTCACAGAGATCTTTCAGGTAGGTCATTTTTTGCCACAGTGTCTTGGCTTTCCATGCCTGAAATACAACATAATGACTATTAACAAAATGTAAATGACAATGAAGTTACTTCAAAAAAGTGTATGGAAAATAGAATTAAATTAATGATGTTGATTTTCCTGACAAAAATTGCAAAATCCATTCATACAATTGTTTATGAACAATTGTTTATGAAACAATAGTTTATGAAAAATGTGCATTCTGAAAGAATCCATGCATGGACCTCAATTTATTTTTACAGCAAAATAGAAATCTTTCAGTCCAATTTCCTGAAATTTTTGAAATTCCTGCATACAATAGGCATAAAGGTGAATATTTCTGTATTTCATTAAAGCTTTATTTTTGGACAGTGAAATTTTAATTTGATATAAGTTTCAAAAACATAAAATAGAATTATTTTAATATGTAATTTTAACTATTCTGAACCTAATGCCTCTATTCTATATGAATACCATATGCAAACAATATTGTGTACTTCCCTTGTTGGAACAAACTGTTGACCACCTATTAACATCACTTGGATACATAGATTGTATGAAACATAAAATGATTGTTTGAAACAAAAATCTACCAAGATAAATGATTCTACTATTGATGTATTTCTTACATTGAGCTTTTACTATTTTCCCCCTCTTAAGGTACATGCCTAGACTTGATATGTCCTCTCTTACATGAATAGCTCTATTTCCCTTGTATTTTGCTATAAACCAATATCAGAGATGTATGCATATTTTGGTGTTACTGTTGTTGGGCATACATGTTCTAATGTACTTGAAATAATGGGAAACTAAAAAATGATGATTCTTTAAAAAATATTATGACTATATTTAAAGATGAGCTAATGCAGTCTGCTCTTTTTCTTAACAATATTTGAGAAAATTCATTTGAGAAATAATAAACATTTCTACATGTCCTCTCAGTATGTCTTTTCAGTATTCTTTCTAAAGATGAAAATCATGGATAAAGGGGGAAAAAAGCAAAAGGAAACAGTAAATTTTATCAATTGTTTCCTAGTTTTATCCATGTGAAACACTTTTTGTACAGATTGGTTTTGGTTTTATTTTTATTAGAAACTAGTTTAATGGGAGGATGTTTGTTTCCTTAAGGACTGCTTTTATAAGCTCAGTTAAAATGAGAAAATAGGTTGCAGGTTGTCCAGATGGAGAGAGGTGGGCTGAACTGCATCTTCTGATTGGCTTCTAATGGAGGCTTGAAGTTTAGATGGTGTTTACTCTTAGAGATTACGAATGTTTGCCTAGTATCATGTCTTTAATGGACTTCCTAAGCCTTCTGAGTACTGCTGTTAAACCTAGGTTCAAACCAATAACCAAGTATTACCTTGACCTATGAAAAATGACCTATATCATTGGGAAAAAATGCCAAAACGTCCAAATGCCTGATGGAGTATTGTCTTCACCAAAGATTCAGATTTTTGTAATAATGTGGATGCGTTTGTTGTTAGGAATTCAGAATTTGATTTATCTTCCTTTGGAATTGGTGGGTACAAGCAACATAATGTAGTGACAGGAGACTTTACACCAGAACTGCCATCCTAATATTTGAAGTGGGGTATTTTATGCTCAACAGGAATTTTTTCTCTCTCCTCTGATTCCTCAGTGGTAAATTTAATATGTTGGGATGCTCCAGAAAAATTGGTATCACCATATAATCATAAACATTAATCATATGATTCCAGGTAGCAAATTATTCTCATTTGTACTTCAAACTAATTCTGATTTTGCATTTTCATAGCCAACAATATCTCAGTCTAGTGGCTAGAATGTGCATTTTACAAAATTGTCAAAGAGTGAGGCAGTACTTCTACATTCCATCCATGTCAGTCCACTGACATTTCACAGATGCTCGTCTTCCAGGTCCACATATCATTTTGAACAAAATATACCTTTGGTTTGCAATTCCTTTTGCAAGACCACTCTATCTACTCTATCCACCCAGACATATTACCTCGTATCTCTAAAGATCTTTAGGAAATGTTTTGAGAACTTCATTCTTTTTTTTCCTGATGTATATGAATTAGTCACCTAACCCCATTTTTATGCTCTACCATACCATTGAAATATTTGTTATTCCATTCAACTATACTGATAGCATTTCTATTATTTTCAGCCCTTGGCATCAGGCCCACAAACAAAAGTTTGTTGAAGTGGTTTAATGTTCCTCACCAATAATCAATTTAGTGGATATTGACCCTAACTTCTTCCAATGATCACTGGGAAATTGTGTTAAAATAGCAATATCCTGCTTATACTTTGAAGTATATTAAATCGTAATCTGTGGGCACAAGGCTCAGATCTTGATCATTTTAAATCTTCCCCCAGATCATAGTGATGTGGAACAGGTTTGAGAACTACTGGCCCAAGCCATCATCATGAAACCTGCACACAGACCTGGCTGTGAAATTCTTCTGTAACGTAATCATACCATTCTTTCTTCCTTCCAGAGGCGAACCAAGTGTATCACATTTGATACTCATCTCCAGCTCTGTTTGATGTTCTGCCCATTTCTAACGGAAGACTGAGCACTGTGCAGTCTATTTCCAGAGTTGCTATGAATATTTATACATTGCCTGCATCTTTACAAATTAGAGAACAGCAAGATGAATGAGAGTAGTGAATCAGAAAAGACACACAGTGTGATGCAGGCAGAAATTTACTATCTCATTTCTATTTAAAACCTGATGACTCAGAGAAAGAGGTAGTCTGCATCCATTTCAGTAAATTCTTTAATGCTCTCCAGTACAGTACTTTGGATTTTAGCACCACAGAGGATCATGTGATTTATTTCTGGAAAGAATGTGTCCATGTATGTATAGGTGAATGTGTATGTGTGTGCATCAAAAAGCATATATTTAAGTGAGATTATCTTAAAATAAAATGGAGAGAGAAAAATATCAGGCTAATTGTTAATTATTTCCTTCAGCCTCATTTTCTATGTTGTCTTGGTGATGAGGGTGTACCTCTGACCCCTAATGAATAATTCTTAAGACTGACAAAAAGCTATTTGTCTTTAAATTGATTTTTAATGTCTTTGGTTTGCATTTTCCTCACTTAGTTAGCTTTTCAACAATTATTCATTAGATTTTCTTGCCTTTCCATCTTTCTCATGCTCAAGTTCAAAATAGATTTTATAGGAGACAAGTGTCAAGATTTATTGTGGTAATGGTGCAGTTTGACATTTCTGTGCCAGAAGGGCAAAGAGAGAACAATAATATGCATACTTTTATCTTAGTCTTAGATTATATGGGAAATGTGGAACCATTAAAAACTGTCTTGCATAGCATAATGTAAGGAAAGCTTTCTCATAATGATATACACATGCCCATATCATAAACACAATGGTGAATGCAAAGTAATTTCATCAGGCACAAGGCACAGAGTGGGCTGCATGTTTGCCTTGTGGTACAAAGTCACAGTGTATATTATTAATTTTGGGTTTTTTCCTTAGGAAAACAATATGAATGATGAATACAGGGTCACACATTAGTCTTTGGGTTCAGTAGGTAGGTCCTCAATTCCCAAATTTCCTACTTTCCTCCTTACAGTTGACTAGCTGACCAGTCATGTTTGTCTTCTATGTAGTGTGAGAGCAGAACTAACACTTCTTCCCATTCTTCCATGTTGCGCACCTTTCCTGTACACACCAGATGATGAAGACCTTCATGATGAGAATTTTGAATTCCCACTATTTCAGAAACAGTCATTTTATTTTTATTCGTTTTATTCCTCCTTCACATACTGTGTCCATACTTTATTGTAAGATCTCTCGCAGGCCTAGAAATTTGTCCATGTCTTCCTTTTCTAGAGCTTAAACCCTAGTGAGGAAACATAAATTAAAAGAAAACACAGTATAAAATATTCACTGAAGTGCTATGCTAGTAAGTATTGAGCATTATGAGGCATTAAACAGAGGAACCAGACAAACTGAAGGGTTAAGGGGAAAAAGTGATTTTTCTCTGAGGCGATAAAGCTTGAGTTTAGATTTGAAGGAAAGTAACATTCTTTTTTGTCAGTGTAGTGGAAAAGGTTGAAAAATTAGTATGACCAGCCACACTTTATATATCAAGTACCCCAGTGTTCTACAGGGACACTGTATTCATTTTATTTTGATCATTAAAGATATTTATTCCAGTTCTAATGTCCTAGGAGCCAGCTGGTCATCAATGCATTAAAACAAGTTGCTCTGTGACTGAAAGGGAAATGACATAGTTCTGATTCCCTGGAAGCAGAGGCTGAAATGAGAACTCTGGTTCAACAGATTTATTAAGGTACGGTCTCAGGGGATGGAGTGTAAAGGAAGCAGAATAGGACGGGGGTAGAGGAGCAAAGCAGGAGTGAGCTCAGCCAAAGTCTAGCTGTAAGCCAGACCCATGGGACATTCTGGAAACTGCACCACAAAACTGGAGGCAAAGAAACTGCCCTCTTGCACTTAGGGTGTGGAAAGGGGGATGGGTGGTATTTCTGTAACCTCATAGAAAGCAGCTTCCTAATGGTTAGCAAATCCTTTCAGGAGGAAGCAAAAAGCAAAACATGAAAACTGAAAATAGCTTGAGTGAATTACTCTCAGCCACCACCACTCCTAACAGCTGGTCAAGAGAATCTAGGTGAGCCACCAGCTCAACTTCAACAGCCATCCCCTGGAGCAGTCCTAGAAGTAGCTCCTTGATAGGAATAGAAAGTCCTAGATCCCACCTGAATTCTAATGAATCAGAAACTCAGGGGGAGGGGTGGAGCCTGGCACTATGTGTTTTAGCAAACCTTTCAGGTTGATTCTGACATATATTAGCTTTTGAGAACCACTGCACTGGAGAATTCGTTTAAAATAGCTGTAGAAAGTTGAAGTTACTCATTGAATCTGAACAGAAATAACAAAAGGATAGAGCAGTAGTCACATTTCTAATTCTTTGAGAAGAGTTCATGTAATTATAGACAGAATCTATCATATCACAAGTGAATTTGCATGTACTGGATTGTCAATTCCATTCTTTTCGGTTATTTGACTTTGCCCTGAAGTCTTGCTCAGCTGTCAGCCTCAGAGCTTGCACAATGGACCTCTCTTTACTCTGATGTTGTTGGTGAACTGACCTGGTAAGAAGATCAAGGCAATACGAAATAGGAATGGAGACGTATAGGAACAATTGAACTCTTATGACAACCAGTGTGGAAATATGTTTTCTAATATTGTACTCTACCTGGACGCTCTAGAAAATCTTTTAAAAAAGAAATCATATTCTCAGATATCTGTTCTGAAAATTGTGTGTGCATTTTGGAGTAATTTTAAAAATTGAGTGTAACTGCAAATTATGTTTCATTTATGTAAGATCAGTTATGTTGGGAAAAACATATAAGTAATTTAAGTATTGTAAAGAGGACCATGTTTTTTAAATGCTGTGTTATTTGTCACTAGCATTTATCTCACTTTCTTTTAAATGGAGAATTTGGGGAGTAAATACAGCTTACTTGACTCAAATATTCATCCACTCAATAAATATTTGTAAATTACAATGTGTTTTGCTTGATGCTGTGGATACAGTGGTGAATTAAAGAGATAAGGCTGTTGCTCTCAACTTCCCTGTTATCTGTGCTGATGTCTGTTGCTGCTATAACACTCTATCACACATATAGTGGCTTAAACAAAAAATTATTATCTTACACTTCTGAGATCAGATGTCGGAAATGAATTTCACTTGACTAAAACCACGACATCAGCAGAGGTATGCTCCTTCTGCAATGTGGAGAGGAAGAATTCAGAATGCTCCTACATTCCTACATTAGCTTGTGGCCTCAACACTCATGTCTGCTTCTGCCATCCTCAGCCACCTTCCCAACTCCTGCCTCCTTCTGTTCCTAACAAGGACTTTTGTGTCCACCAGGATAACCCAGAATACTCTTCCATCGCAAGATCATTAAGTTAATCACAACTGCAACATCCCTTGAGTAATGTAACAGATCACAAGTTTCATGGATTAGGATGTTGATATATTTGGGGTAGAAGGATTTTACTTTATTTTCCTCTCGTTTAATGGGAAAAAGTGATTTCAAAACCATCATGTAAATAACTATATAATTACAAGCTGTTGTATGTTCCAAGATGGAATTATACATGAATCATTAATTACAGGAAGACATGCAATTTTTTTTTTATCACAAGGTGAAATTTAAACTGAAGCAAGTAAAGCAAGAGTTACTTAGTTGAGTAGCATAAGGAAGACTATCTGAGACAAAAGCTTGGGCTAACATCCTGAGGCAAAAACAGATTGGCATGTGCATAGAGCTCAAACACAGGCTGGCTACCCAACATGGTGTTATTTAGGAGGTAGGGGCTGAGAGAAGTCCACATGGATTCTGTAGCGGTAAGAAGAGGCTAAGACCTTCCTTCTTACAGTGCGGATAAAAAGGGCCTAGGTGGTCAAGATTCATACTGTTTTTAAGATTTATTTTATTTATTTGAAAGACAGAATTACAGAGAGAGGTAGAGTCAGAATGAGAGAGAGAGAGAGAGAGAGAGGAGAATGAGAGAGAGAGAGAGAGAGAGAGAGAGAGAGAGATATCTTCCATCCGCTGAATCACTCCCCAAATGACCGCAATGGCCAGAGCTGAGCTGATCCAGTACCAGGAGCCAGGAGCTTCTTCCAAGTTTGCCACGTGGGCGCAGGGGCCCAAGGACTTGGGCCATCTTCCACTGCTTTCCCAGGCCATAGCGGAGAGCTGGATTGGAAGTGGAGCAGCTGGGACTCAAACCAGCGCGCATATGGGATGCCGATGCTGCAGACTGTGGCTTTAACCCACTGTGCCACAGCGCCAGCCCGAAGGTTCATGCTTCTGACTTTTATTTTTGACCATGGTGAATTTTGTGATTAATATTATCTGTCTCTTAATCTTTGTTGCTATTTTTGTTAGAGCTAAATCTGAGTACCACCTATAGGAGGTGAATGAAATATTTTACTAGGTCGTACTTTTTAGATCTACTCAAGGCTTTTGTTTATGGGCATTTAAGTCTTCCTTATTTTTCTCATCTGCTTACTTTAAAAATAGCATTGCATCATAATGCTGACACATTTGATTTCTTATAAATCCATACATGAATTTTCATAAAATTATCCTATCATTTTCCAAGCCAGAGAAAATTACATTTAATGGTTTGTCTTTAGGTTTATGCATCTTTTTTCCTTTGCACATCTGTATTTAAAGAGAAATAATGCTTTACATACTCTTTGGTAACCTGACTTTTCTTCTTCACAATATATGGCTAAGATCTTCCTATAATAGCATCAGGTATGATTGGCCCCTCTGAACTGATAGTGGTGATTTCAATAATGCACAATGACTAATTCGTGTCATTCACAATGTTTTATTACATAACAAACAAAAGTATCAGTGAGCATTCTTGTATTGTGCTCACACAATCGCATTGTCACCCTTTGGGATACATTCCTAACAGTGGAACTGCAAGGCCAAGGCCATTTCTGTTTCTTTTCTAATTTATGCTATCATGACATGTTTTATCCTCCCACTGAGCAAGGTAGGATAACTAACTTGAGCAATAGCAAGGAAAAGAAAATATGTCCCTCTCTGCTGCTTCTGTACATAAAAGAACAAGAATGGTGGGGAGGAGACATTCATTCACTGAACATTTTCTGTGTTCTTGCTTCTTGTTTTAATGGAATAGAAAACACCTCCATTAAGGTAAATTTTTATCAGTTATTTAGGCCAAAAATACTGACATCATCCTTTTTTTTCCCTCTCTTTCTCTCGTTTCTCCACATCTGGTCTATTAGCAAACCTTCTCCAACTTGGCGGCTCACCACCTCCAATGCTGCTCCCTCAAGTCACCATCATTAGACCATGGCCTTTCTGATCTTCAACTTTGTCCCTTGATCCTGATCAATTTGCTCTCAACATGTAAACTATTGATATGCTTTAAAATCATTAGTGAGATCATGTCCCTCTGCTGTTGAAAACCAGCCATGCAATTTCCTTCCAATTCAAAATAAAATCCTAAGTGCTTGCTCTGCACTCTAAGATTTTCATCTTCTAAACCTGGCAACTTCTCCATTTCCTCTTCTTACTGTGTCCCCTGCATATACACCACTTCAGTTATCGAAAACTCTTGCTGTTTCCTGGCATGCCAGGCATGCTTCCATGTCAGTAAAGTTTTACTTTCCATATGCATCTCTATGTTTAACTTCATCAACTACCTATAGGCCTTGTTCCCTCACAACCTTTCCAGACTTTTATTCAAATACTTTTGACTTCTTACCTTCACTCTCATTCTCCTTAAATATTTCACTTTTGCTTTCTTTTGTTTATTTTTTATTGAGGTATAATTGGTATACAATTAAAATATATCCTGATGTCTTTGTACATAAGCATATACCTCCAATACCATCACTTAATTGTGGTATGAAAGATATCCATCACTTTCAAAAATTTATGTGTGTGCCATTATGTTTTGTTCAGGTATAAAAACACTTAATGTGTGATCTATCCTTTTAATATATTTTAAAATGTACAATATCATACTGTACAATGTTGTACAACATATCTCTAGAACTTATTCATCTTACATAACTGAAATCTTACACACAATAAAGAATAATTCTCAATTTTCTACAGAACTGAGATCCTGGTAATCATCATTCTATCCCTTGCTTTTATGAGCTTGACTATATTTAAAAATCCCATTTAGATAGAATCATACAGTATTTGTCCTTCTATGGCTAGCTTATTTTGTTTAGCATAATGCTCTCTAGGTTTATCCTCCAAGTTTATCTGCTTCTCCTCAGTGATAATTTTTCTTTTTATAAGGCCAAGCAGCATTTCATTTTATGTGTACAACATATTTTCTTAATCCATTTTCATTTCTTCCATATTTTGACTATAGTAAATAATGCTTTAAGGAGTATGAGAGCACAGATAGCTCTTCAAGATCATGACTTCAATTTAGAGAGGATGTATACCCAAAAGGAGAATTGCTCAACTACATGGCGATTTTATTTTAATTTTAAAACTTTTCCAAATGTATTTACTTGAGATACAGAGAGAGAGAGAGAAACAGAAATCCACTGATTCATCCCCCAGCAGCTGGGAACTCAATCCATGTCTCCCACGTGGGTGACTGATACCCATCTACTTGAGATATCATTTGCTGCCTTCCAGGGTATGCATTAGCAGAAGGTTGGTATTGAGAACAGAACTGGAACTTAAACCTGGAGGTGGGCATCCAGCCACCATCTTAAGTGCTAAGCCAAGTGCCAATCCTTATTTTAAATTTTTGAGATAACTGCATGCTGTCTTCTACAGCATCTGTATCCTTCATTGCACTCTCTCCGTGTCCTCACCCATATTTGCTACATTTTACTCTTGTTTTTTAAAAATTTATTTTTTGAAAGAGAGAGTTAGAGAGAAAGAGAGAGGAGGGAGAAAAGAAAGAGAGAGGGGGGCTGGCGCAGTGGCCCAGTGGGTGCCCATCCCATATGGGCACCAGTTCTATTCCGGGCTGCTCCTCTTCCCATCCAGCTCTCTGCTATGGCCTGGGATAGCAGCAGAAGATGGCCCAAGTCCTTGGGTCCCTGCACCCATGTGGGAGACCCAGAAGACACTCTTGGCTCCTGGCTTTCGATTGGTGTAGCTCCAGCCATTACAGCCATCTGGGGAGTGAACCAGCAGATGGAAGACCTCTCTCTCTGTCTCTACCTCTATGTAACTCTGTCTTTCAAATAAATAAAATAAATCTGAGAGAAAGAGAGAGAGAGAGAGAGAGAGAGAGAGAGAGAGAGAGAGAGAGAGAGAGAGAAACAGAGAGAAAACCTTCTATCTGTTGATTCACTCTCCAAATGTCCATAATGGCCAGGCAGAGCCTGGCCGAAGCAACACGCCAGGAGCTTCTTCCAAGTGTCCCATGTGGGTATAGAGGCCCAAATACTTTGGGCCATCTTCCACTGCTTTCCCAGACATATTAGCAGGAAGCCGGATAGGAAGTGGAGCAGCTGGGACTCTAACCTGCATCCATATGGAATGCCTGTGCTGCAGGTGATTGCTTCACCCATCACGCCACAACACCCGCCTCACAATTTACTCTTTCTTAAAAACGCTATCTACTGGTAGAATTTTATGTGTGTAGGAGTGAGTATTTAGCTACTTATGTGTATGTTTATTTCACATTCCCCTCACTAGAATGTGACCTCTAGGAGTTCAGAAACTTTTCTTTTATCGTTCAACAAGTAACTGATTCCCAGAGAGTTTGTGCATACATGAAGGAAGAATCAGCCTCAGCATTATAACTAACCAAGTTCTGATTTTTAATTACTTTATGCAACCTGTCATGGATATGCATGGGAATTGAATAATTTAAATCAAACTTCTTATCTTTAAATAATAACTAAGAAATAAATGCCCTGAAAATGAACATTTCGGATTTGCTATAGCATAATTGTAAAAAACATAAACGAAAGAAAGAGAAATCAAGTAGGGTAAAAAGAGAGAAATTGAAAGTACACCTTCTCCTTCAAAAGATAAGGGATGAGTAAAGCATCTATTTTCTCAAGAGACTAGTTTCATTTAAATTCTTTTAAAACATTTGTTCAGCTTTTAACATTTTCCTTTTAATAAGTGCTTTGAAGTGTGTGTGTGTTTCATCAACAAATGCAGCAGCTAACGTGGCTTGAAAAGGCTTTTCAAGTGTATTGTAATCCTGTATAGGAGGAAATGATAGTCTTTCTAACTGCAGCCTGCACAGTTGAGAAAATACCTTATTCAATTTATCTTAAATTTAATTTTGTTCTATGTACTGGTTCAAAATTCTCCTGGCTGAAGCACTTGAGAGTCTATTTCCCTTCAAGTTTGATGGCGATCAGAGGCATGTATCGAGAAATGCTAAACGTAGCCCTGGATAAATTTGTACAGCAGCCAGAGGAGGTCTGCATCAGTTCTCAGCCACCCACAATGCTAATTAAATTTATCCAAGTGAAAAGCAAACACCCACCCAGTTATTTTGAGCTCACTTGCTGAAATATTTGTTGGGTTCTTCTGTATGACAGTACTTCCCTCACCCTCAGACCCATGGGATTGTATGGCATCACCACATGGCCAGTGTGAACCATTGTCCTTTTTGGAAACACCTGAGTTCCTCTTAAAAACCAGGGCATTTTAAATTACCTGTCTGCTTTCTATAATTTATTTGTCCAATGAGTCCTTAAAACTCCTTCCCTTATATTTTTCCTCCTACAGTAGACTTAGTTGAAAAAACTTCTGTCATGGTGTCCATTAGATTTAGGTTTAGTTAAAATTTCACTTCACCTTCCTTTTTATATAACTTTAGGAGAGAGATTCAGCCTCTCTGCATCACTTACAAAAAAATAACAAAAATTAACTCATGGTTTACTTTCAGTGTGAAAGTAAAATGAGCCTATACATGTGAAGACAGTAATTAAGCATATGGCTGTGGCTTAACAATTACTATTAGTTCCTTCCTCTCTATGCATCCCCTTTAAGACATGATGATGCTATTATTTCAATCATTAAGCAACATTTTTTGAGCAATTACTGTGTTTCAAGTGCTACTGTTATATTGGAGAAGTTGTAGTAAGTAGAGAAAACCCTGCTGTCATAACACTTACATTCTATAGGGGAGAGAACCATGACCTTGAAAACTAATGGACAAGGCAATGAAGATGAAGGGGAAGAGCAGCAAAGCACCTTGAGTAATGAACACATTTCTCAGGAGTATTAAAATAAATAAATAAAATGAATCAGGTGTACTTCCCTGATACTGACCAATGGCTTCTTGCTGTCCAGGACCTCATAAGTTGTAATGAGCCCCTGAAGAAACCAGCACCATAGTCTCAGGGCTCAGTTACTTTGAAAGTACTTCTGTATGAATCATTCAGATATTATTTTATCTTTTTCACCCAAGATATCACCAACTATCACCATCTACTCAGTGCGCAGTACTATTGGCTTATCCTACTTGGTTGGTACCCAAGTATATTCCCTTTGGACTAACAGAGAATAAATGTCTGATCATATTTTGTCTATGATTAGCCCTGTCCATAAACTTAAAAAACAATGAAACAATGATTTCCTTTCTAGGATATTGTATATTCATAACTTTGAATGTTTTATTTTATTTCTATTTTTTAAGAAATGTTAACTTTGATTATATAAAAACAAGTAATAGAGAGCTCTATATTTTTTTTCAAAGTACAGATGAGTCGTTTTTTGCTCCAGAAACCTTTTATTTGAGGTATATAAACTTCATGCATTTCATAAATACAACTTTAGGAACACAGTGATAATGATTCTTCCTGCCATGCCCACCCTCCCACCCCCACTTCCACCTTTCTTCCTCCTCCCTTTCCTATTCCCATCTTTATTTTTTACTAAGATTTATTTTCAATTAACTTTATACACTGAAGATTAACTCTATACTAAGTAAAGTGTTCAACAAGTACTGTGAAAAAAAAAAAAGCTGTTCTTTAACAGCTGAGGAACTGTTGAGGAGCAGTTTTTTTCTTTAATTTCTCTTTTTATTTCTTCCATGACCCACTGTTCATTCAGGAGCATGCTGTGCTGTTCAGTCTCCATGTCTTTGCTTATGTTCTAGAGATCCTGGAGTTGTTGATTTCCAGCTTCATTACACTGTGGTCAGAGAAGATGCAGGGTATGATTTCTTTCTTTTTTTTTTTTTTTTAATTTGCTGAGCCTTGCTTTATGGTCTGGCCTGTGGTCTATCCTAGAGAAAGCTCCATACACTGGTGAGAAGAATGTGTATTCTGCAACTGTGGGATTAAATGTTCTGTAGATATCCATTAGGTCTGAACTTTTTATCCCACAGACCTTCTTTCATAGTGATGATGATGTTTCTGTGTGTAGCACATCCTTAAGCATCTTTTGTAAGGCTGGACAAGTGGTGACAAATCCTTTCAATTTCTGTTTGTTATGGAAGATCTTTGTTTCACCTTCATCCATAAATGAGAGCTTTGCAGGGAACAGTATTCTAGGTTGATCATTAATTTCTCTTAAGACTTGGAATTTACCTCACGATTCTTTCCTGGCCTGTAGGGTTTCTGATGGGGAGTCAGCTGTGAGTCTAATTGGAGAGCCTCTGAATGTAATCTGGCATCTCTTGTGCACATCTTAGAATCTTAGAATCTTTACTTATGTTTTACTGTGGAGAGTTTGACTAAAAAGTCTCATGGTGAAGATCTTTTCTAGTCATGCCTATTAGGAGTTCTATGTCCCTTTCTTTCTCCAAATTAGGGAAGTTTTCTAAAATTATTTCACTAAAAAGACTTTCTAATCCATTCTCTCTTTCCATACCTTCAGGAACTCCTAAGAGTTCCTGGGTCATTTAATTAATTATCATATAATTCTCCAACACTGTTTTTTTTTTTTTTCCTGATTTCTTCTTTTTTGGGGGGAGGGGGTGTCTGACTGTAAAATTTCCAGAGATTTGTCTTCTAACTCACATATTCTTTCTTTTGCCTCACTGATTCTATTGTTAATGCTTTCCACCACATTCTTTATTTGTTCTCTTGAATTCTTAATTTCTTTTTTTTTAAGAGTACATTAACTGAGTCCAGGTTTGGGGGAGCAGTCTCAGAGCTTCCAGGCATAACTCTGTCTTTTTTTTTTTTTTAAGATTTATTTATTTGCAAGTTAGAGCTACACGGAGAGAGGAGAGGCAGAGAGAGAGAGAGAGAGAGAGAGAGGTCTTCCATCCGTTGATTCACTTGCTAGATGGCCGTAATGGCTGAAGCTGTGCCACTCCAAAGTCAGGAGCAAGGAGCTTCCTCTGCATCTCCCACATGGGTGTAGGGGCCCAAGGACTTGGGTCATTTTTTACTGTTTTCCCAGGCCATGGCAGAGAGCTGTATCAGAAGTGGAACAGCTAGTTCTTGAACCAGTGCCCATATGGGATGCTGGCGCTTCAGGCTAGGGCATTAACCCACTGTGCCACAGCGCCGGCCCCGAATTCTTCATTTCTAATATTTCATTTTGATATATGTTTGAAATGAAAAAATTTTCTTTCATGTCATGTATGTATTTCTTTAGTTTTTGGCATCTTTTTTATTACTTTTAAGTAATCCTATGACCAATATTTTGAATTCCATTTCTGGCATTTCTTCAATCTATTTATTTTTACTTTCTAGCATTGAAGTTTTTTTTTTTTAAAGATTTATTTATTTGAAAATCAGAGTTACACAGTTAGACAGAGAGAGAAGAAGAGGCAGAGAAAGGCCTTCCATCCGATGGTTCACTCCCCAATTGGCTGCAACAGTCAGAGCTGCGCTGATCCGAATCCAGGAGCCAGGCGCTTCTTCCAGGTCTCTGATGAGGTGCAGAGGCCCAAGGACTTGGACCATCTTCCACTGCCTTCCCAGGCCATAGCAGAGCTGGATGAGTAGTGGAGCAGCCGGGTCTTTAACGGGCGCCCCTATGGGATGCCGGATCTACAAGCCAGTGTTGTTGTGCTCCTTTGGGGGCACATTTGTCTTCCTTACTTATTCTTGCTTTTTGAATTGCTGCATTTATTTTTAGCCATTTGTGGAGATATTTCTTGGTTTATTGTATTTTTTTTCCTGTTTTGGCTATGGTCTTTGGGCTATGCTACTGTGGAATAGTGGAGTATCTGCTCTTTCAGTGAATACCCTAAGGCATGTGCTGGGTGTGGCCAGGGAGCTCTGTTCAGTGCTCCAGGGTGAGGGGCGCATCCGAGGGAACTCCCAAATTAGGCGTGGTAAATCTCTTTATTTATTTGTTTGTTTGTTTGTTTGTTTATTTATTATCAGCGGGGAGGTTTGTTAAGCTCTGTTGGCACAGTCTCATGCTCACTTCTTCTCCAAGGAGAGCAATGCCTGGGCACTGGCCCCAGCGGGTACAATATTCATCTGCACTGCCACAAGAACCACATAAAGGACTCATGTTGTCCTCAGCATGAGCACAGATCCCACAGCAGTGACTCTCACCAGGAATCAGGGAGCCTTGAGCTTGTGGAGCTACCCACAATGACTGCCCAAAGACCCAGACACACCCTGTGCCCAGACACGTAGCCACAGTGTTTTTGCAGCCTCAGCACACCAAGGTCACACGGTCACAAGCACCCAGCTCCCTGTCAGTTCTCCTAGGTTGACTCTGGCATCTGCTCTTGATTGGTTGCTGGGCCTGCAGACAGGAGAGTTGGCACAGCTGTTAACATGTATCCAAAATGGTGCCCACCTCCTTTAGTCTAGTTACAGGACACCAATGCCAGGTGTTCTAGGAAAGAGAAATGTTCCCATTTTTTTCCCTCTAGATTGGCAGGTATACTGTCCCTGTTAAGGCTCCCACCTAGACTCACGCCAGGCTCTTCCCACAGCTTTATCGCCAGTGGCTTTGGCTACTGTGGTCAGGTCTCACTTCACCAAAGCTGGTGTTGGAGCTCTTAGTTGCTGGGGTGCTGAGTTGTACACATCCACACCCTCCACATCCATGGTGTGCCTCTAATTTGTGTTGAGTTTCCACTGCCGTTTTCTCTCTCTTTCCTGAGATTGCACTCTCTCCATGTTTTGTTTCTTTTTTTATCTTTCCCTAGACTAGAGCAGTAAGTTCCCTCCCTAGTCCCCAGAAGTGTCTTGTTGTTATCAGTTATCATGCGTTTAGAAATTTTGGATTTCCAAGCTTCATTTGCATGTAATTTACTGCATCAATAATCCAAATTCGGAATTAGTTTTTATTAATCACACACAATTTGTTGGTATCTATTGGAAGTAATATTTGGTTTCTTCTGTTTATTCCATTTTTAAAATATTTCAAATAATGCAGAAAAATATAAAGTTCAATGAGCACACACAGATTTAATAACTTTTAACATTTTCCACATTAACTTCAGATGTAAATATTTATATACATACACTTACATACTTTTTTCTTGAAAAACAGGGATTTCAATACCATGTAATGTGGAATTCAAGATGAAATATAAAGAAAGAAAGGTACATTATTATATAAGGGATACAATTCAGTGAAGACATTTGTAAATATATATCAAATAATAGGGCTTCCATACTTTTCATTATATTTGTAATATATATAATACACACATAGTAACCTCCACATATGAAAGAAAACTTGTGGAATTTATGTGTATGGCTGTGGCTTATTTCACTTAGAATAATGATCTCTAGTTCTTTCCATTTTGTGCAAATGTGAAGATTCAATTCTTTTTTGTGACTAATACTCCACTCTGTATGTATCCACATTTTCTTTATTCAGTCAGTTGATTAACATCTAGGTTAATTAGGAAAAGGGATTATGGGAACCAAAGGCCACTTTCTGGTTAAATAAAAGAACTTTGAGCATTAAGTATTATGTAATGTGATATGGAAAATTTAAGAATAAATAAATAATATTCTAGTCCTATAGTCTGATTACTCCAATTAAGCAGACCAGCATTACCCACAATGCGTTCTGTGATATTTATTGGTAAATATGACTTCATTACTGTTGCCACAGGACTAGTGTTTTAAAGCAACACATATTTATTATCTCACAATTTCTGTGGGTCTTAAAATCCAAGCATAGTTCAGCAGGGTCCTCTGTGAAGGGCCTCAAATAAGACAACGGTTACAGTGTAGGCTAGGACAAAGTGCTCATAAAGAGGCTCATTTTGGGAATTATCTATTTCTAAAGGGTGACTGAAACTAATGCAGATTGTGGGGCAAGACTGAGACTAACACTCCAGGGAATCAAAGTCCTAAGAAGCTTGGAACTCTTAAAGAAATGTCTTCACCTCACTTTCTATATAAACCACAACACAGAACTAAGACATTTGACATTCTATAGTGCATCCAGGCATTCAGTATGATTATAGTAAAGTGGAATTTTAAGAAATAAACATTTCTATGCAAAGTCACAGTGAAAGGTCAAGTGTGGAGCTGCCTTGGAGTGACTTAGTGGCTGTAAGCAAGGTCTGTGTAATGCTTTAACAACGGAACTTGTGGCAGTAAACGTTTATATATTATTTATGTTATGACTACTATATTTACTACTTAGAATGATTAAATCTATCAAGTGCTTATTTTATTCCATGCATTTAATTTTTAATACTTGCCATATTTTATCTTCATAAGGCTGAACAATGAATATTATTCTCTCTAAAGAAACTGAAGTTTAAGTAGTTATGCAATTTACCTGAGATCACCCAGTGTGCAAGGAAAGATCTGGCATTCTAAGTCCTCTTTTTAATTTATTTCAAACAAGTACGTGTGCCATGTAGGAAAAAAAAATGTGGATACTAAAATCAAAATACAATTCAAGAATACTTTTCTGCAGACTCCAAAAATAGAACTGTTGGTAACAAGAGATCTTACAGAACTGTTGTTGAGTTGTGGTTTCCAGGCAGTGCACTAGGTGCTTTGTCAGTACCGAATGCACCTGCAACAATCCTGCAGTGAAGACTGGAATGAGTAGGATTACCATTATTAGGAAGCAAGCTGAGGTTTAAGAGATTGTCACTTCTCTATGGTCAAAGGTAATTTTGGAGCAGCGTTGATCTGATTTAAAAGCTATGCATTTTCTTTTCACTATACCAGACTACTACTTCTAACAGCAGAGAAAGAAAAAAAATTCTCAACAGATTCGTGGATGGTAGCTTCTAGTAGCAGATCCATTTCTGGATTCACATGTGACACAGTCATTAATGTCATTTGAAAGAGGTTGTGAATATGCAATGATATATTACAGCCATTTTAGCACAAGACACTCTTCCCTTTTCTTTTTCCCAGGGTAAAATACTATATGCTAATGGCTGGCTACTACCATTTTAAGTACTGAAGGAAATACAGAATGAAAGCCAAGAGCAAATAGCATTTTAGTCTAGCCCAAAGTGTGCTGAGTGGATTAGCTTTTCGAAATTGTTTACTGGACTGTTTTACATATGACTCTGTACAGCGTTTATATTGTTGAGCAGAAATGATAATCCACTTTCTCCCTGAAGAAGTGAAATTCTCTTTGAACCAACACAACAACATGCATATATTTCCTATCAATCAACTTTCTTTCAGTCATGCACTTACCTAAATTAGATCATTATTAAGCACTGAAGAAACTGGAGAAGGGAAACTTGTTCTTACAAGTCACTGATAGGGAAACTGATTTTGGCACCAAAAGAAGTCAATTGTTTGCATTTTGCTGTGTGGTGCTCAAAGCAAGAACTTCAAATTACATTAAGGGCATTTTAAAATCAAGATGAAGCTTTTTTTTTTCTGTGTTGCTGTCTCTAACAATGAATTATGAGACAACCAGTAGAGTATTAAAAGGACACCTAATCATGTTTCATTTCTATGTAATCTCATTCTTTTCCTCTCATTTCAATTGTTCCATTACATTTCTTTGTGAATATGTATAAAATAGTAATAAATAGTAGTTACAAATTTTGCGTTTATTTTTACATCCCTTTATCTCCCTCCAAAAAGTGGAAAATTTCAGGACTACAAATTTGTTGGGTTTGTAAAACTTGATTAAAATGAAACAGTGTCAGTAAGAAAATCCTGTTTCTTATGCTTGAGAATTGCAAATATTATAAGATTTATAACAGGCTCTGCACAATACATATCTCTACAAAGTGGTAAAATATCAGGCATCTACCTTGTTTCAGACTATTTATGCTTAGCTAATTAAAATAAACATCACATCTGGTATGTTCTCTCTTTATAGATTTTACTCATTATTGTTGATAAATACTGGTAAGTTCAAGATAATATGGAGATTAGATAAAGCGAAACTGAAAAACACTTTGTCCTTATAATGTGGTACTATTTTTATGTCATCACTCAAACACATGATGTTTATCATCATTTTCTTTAACTTTATCCCAGCTATTATATGATATATCCAAGAAAAACAAGAGTAAAATGATTGATTTTCCTAGGTGTTATGTCTCATACACCAAACATTGCAAGTTATAGCAAAGATGAAACTAATATTGAAAAAGAAGGAGGCTGAGGAGGCGGAGGAGGAGAAGGGAAAGAAGAAGGAGAAGAAGAGGAAGAAGAAGAAATGAAGGAAGAGGAGGTGGAGAGGGAAGAGGAGAAAGACAAATGCCTCCTACATTAGTGTTTCCAGAAACAGTGGTGATAGGGCATTCCCAGGAGGATGGGTGGATGAGGGAAGCAAATGGAGATTGTTTGCAGAATCTTCCCTAGCTGTAACTGTAACTCTATTGGGACTGTTTGAGAAAGATTACAGCTCTTTTGTGATCAGAACAGAACGTGTCTACAATCATAGATATTGATAAATGTTGAATGCCCTACAGAATTCTCTTGTGCTGTTGAGAAAGATACACAGTTGTTATTTATTTTCTAGCAACTAGGTTTTTCTCCACACTTTCTGTCTCTTCCCTTCTTTGTTCTCGATAAATCTAGTTAATTTTAATTTACATTGCCAATGTTGGTAATATTTCTGGATTTTTATACTGGTAAATGTTTACACAAAGACTGTCTCCTTCTGCTTTGAAGTTAATACACTTGAATTGAGCTAAAGGTTTCCTCACCATAACTTTAGACTTTTTGTTCAACTTGCTTCCTTATTTGTGTCCATCAGACACCACTTAAATCAGTTGAGCCCTTTCTACTGAAGAAGTGCCTAATATAGTGTCTACATGGTTCGTAATGACATATTTTTAATTTCCTTGAATACTGGTTTTCTTACCTTCAAAATAAGCAGAATAACATTTTTGATCTCAGAATTCTGGAATCCATTGATGATGGATGAATGGAACAAGAAACTCTGATATATATATATATATATATATATATACACACACACACACACACACACATACACGCACACTCAGTGGAATATTATTTATCCCTAAAAAATAAATTCTGATATTTACAACAAACTGGATGGAACTAAAGAACATAATGTTAAGTGAAATAAGTCAGACACAGAAAGACAAACACCACATATTCTCTGGCATATGTAGAAGTTGAAAGAAACCTAATGGGAACTTAGAGTAGAAATTACTAGAGATTTGGAAAGCATGGGAGAAAGAATTGTAGAGACAGGATGGATAAAATGTACTAAGAATAGATAAAACTAATAGATCTTAGTCTTCCCAAAGAGTTTCTAGGCTGTAAACTTAAAGAAAAGAAAAGTAAATGGATCTGCTAACTGCCAGAATTTTCAGTTTATATAAGTGTGTTGAAATACTGTAGTAGTCTCTACAAAAATATACAAGTGTAACACATTAGTCATTTTTTAAAGTTTATAAAACTAAGAAAATGAATTAAAGAAAAATGAGATATAAACAGGGATAACATATGTCAAAACTGTCAAATATTTGTCATTGGAAAGAGTCATTATCATTCTTGTAAGGTGTTTGTTCATAGCTTGATTATTTTGTTCACTTATTTGTTAAAAATACAGAGCTTTTACAATGTATCAGTCACTGTGTGAAATGCAGAGAATCATAAATGAATAGTAGAACACTTACCCTTATAATGTGCATTGGTCATTTTATCTCCAGGATCATGAGGACAATAGACTATACAGAGAGACAGGAGACTAGATTCTAGTTCCTGTTCTGTTACATCTCTCTGAACCTGAACTTTACACATCTATGAAATTAGATATCACACTACACCACCACATTATTCTCTCTTACAGCTAGCATTGGTAATTTTATACCTCATATGCACCGATGTAGAAGTATACCCTAACTTGAATTTGTCACTAGTTCTGTAACCACATATATCTTTTCTTTCCTATCTGATTATAGTTCTATCAGCAAAGAAACCAAGCCTTAGAATAATGTTTAATTCTCATTCCAACTCAAACCCTTCCCAATATCTAACAAAGTGGATAGTTCTTGCATGATTTTTAATATTATTCCTAAGATTTTTTTATTCATTTGATGCTACAATAAGAGATTGGACGTGGACATATGGGTCTATTTGCACATGTGTGTGTGTGTGTGTGTGTGTGTGTGTATATATATATATATATATATATATATGACTTTTCTACTTTTCTATTTGAGAACAGTATTCCTTGCTAGATCAACAGCCTGAGCCATTTGACACCATCTTCGGATGCTATTTTGAAACTACAGCTTTTCTTTAAAAGAACATCCATGTGCATCTAAAAACCCCAAAACTAACTATTTCTATCACTGTATTAGGCTTTTTCATAAAATCTAATTATCAAATAGATTCTGAATGGAAGACAAAGAAGATGGAAGATATGAAGATAGTTCATATCTTTCTAGCCCCATGTCTCATTCTGCATGTTCTATCTTTCCTCTCATGTTAAGTTTACCCAGTATGGTTGGTTGTGTTTCCTCTTGTATGCATTCAGTCTCTCTTGCATATACTGATAGATATAGTCATTCATTTGCTCAAGCATTCAATACTTTTTTTGAGTCCCTACTAGGTGTTAGATGCTGACTGGTCTCAGGGAATAAATACTTCTATAGTTGACTGTTACTTGAAAGACTGATTTTTGACAACCCACCCCATTCTTCTTCCCTTACATATGTTTAAGTAGTACTCCTTCCCAGGAACTAGCAAGGAATAATTATCTCAACCAATCTTTCATAGTAAAAAAGTCCAAATTAAGAGTCATTTTGGATACATCATCTAAAATAACCCTTTACCCCACTTCCATAGGAGTTTTCTACAGAATCTGTGGAAGTAAGTATGAATCATAGGCACTAGCTAAGGCCAGGCTTTAATCCCAGAAAAGTAAAATTGCATTTTAGTTCATTCTTATTGGTAGGCTACTTGCTTCTTCACAATTGTTAAACTATTGCATATGATTTGCTAGCAACGGAGGAGCAAGTGCTAATTCTTTTACAATCAATAACTAATGTTGACATGGAAGGACTTGTGTGCTCCCAAGCGTATAGATTTCACTTGCTGTGAAATAATCATTTTAAAACCCAGCAGTTTTGATTAGTAAATTCCACTTCTAGCCTAACTCATGTTGAAACCTAAGGTAGAGGTGAGGATGGAAATCTGACCTCTGAAGATGTTACTTCCTGTGTGACCAAAAAAACAAGAGACCTTAACAGAAGGGTTGTTGTTCTTTTTAAGTAGGCAGTTCTTTAGGAAATATATCTGAAAACATGACACTAAGGGATAGTGTAATATGTTAAGGTAATGTGATGTGAAAGCGAGTGAACAAGCAAGATGCTGATAAAATTTCATATGATATGTTCCGGTAGCAAAACACTTAAACTCTCAGGTCCAGAAGTGAGTGTAGGTCTCTGTCGTTGCGTGCCTCCGAGAGCAACATTTCCAGAGAGATTTTTACCTCCTATTTCATGATTGTTCATAGACCTTGTAGGTGGGTGCACAGATGTGATTACAAAGCATTTCAAGAAAACCTTTAATGTGTATTTTGATCCTATTAGACAGCTATAATAATACATAATAAATAATATAACAAAATCAATTGTACATGTTTAGAATTTAAGTAGCAATCTGCAAACTTTTTCTGTATAGTGCTAGATAATAGATATTTTAGATTTCATAAGTTATATGGTCTCCCTCACAACTATTCTGTTCTTATACTCTGTAAGCAGACAGAGAAATGTGTAAATGAGTGTTATTGTTTCCTAGGCAATAATTAATTTTTTACAATAGCTGATGACTTGATAGATTTTGTCTGCAGCTTACAGTATACCAACTTTGCATTAAAAAGTCAAATAGCACACAAGATTTATTGTAAAATAGTAGTAGTCACTGACCCTACAGTTTATCACTCACTGGAGCCCATCTTAATTTATTATGTGTGTATACTTACTTATATTTACTCCATATTTTTAAATACCATGCTTATTTTATGAGATTTTGTCTTTAACTTTTAGGCATTATCCACTGACACCACCTTTTAGAGGATGAGGATTTTTTATCCTATGTTTAGAAGCATCACTATCCCACTTCTGATGTGCACACTTTCATTCTACCGATAGCGCTTAGCATGATGTTAGTATGATCATTTTCTAGGTTTTGCATTTTTATGCAAACACTACTCATAGTTGAACATGGTCTTCACTGTAGAAGTGTCTGACATGCTGTTATGTGAATCTTGGTTGTCAGCCTCTTTATATGTTTTCTCTTGAGACATTCAGAATCTCTCAAGGAAGACTCCTCTGATCTTTGGGGAGTATATGCCTGGTGACTAGAGTGCTAGGAATAGACCCATTATTACTCTAGAAACCTCAGTTCACCTGAGAGATGTGTATTTTGCGCTATATTCACAAATAAAAAATATTAATAGCACATCCTTTCATTTCCAAAAATAAGTTATAGGGTCAAACATCTAAGAGCTAGCTTGGAAAATAAAGTTGAGGGATCTCACCATTCAGTATGAAAACCTCTACTCAATTACTCTACTTACAGTTTGGTACTCCCCTTTCAGTGTTGTCTGCCATCTTTCAGGTCAGAGACCTTGTCTTAGTCCATTCCTGCTGCAATAATAAAATAGCCTACACAGGATATTTTTAATGACAGAAATGCGTGTCTCGCAGTCCTAGTGGCTCAGAAGTCCAAGATCAAGGTGTCAGCAGATTCAGTGTCTGGTGAGGGCTTGTTCTCTGCTTCAAATACAGCACCTTCTGATGTGTCCTCACATTTAGAGGGTTTAAAGGGCAAAATGGGGGTCAAAAAGACTACCTCAATGCCTTTTACAAAATCACTAGTTATATTCATGAGGATAGAGCCATCATGATTAATCCTCTCCTAAAATCCCAACCTTTTGATCCTACTGCACTGGAAATTGAGTCTCAGCATGAATTGTGTTGGTGGGAGTTAGGCACAAGCATTCAGACCATAGGGGAGATTCTCTGTTTATGCTGGAAAACAATAGTAAACAGTATTCTGCCTGAAGAGAGAAACACAGCTGCCAGACTGAGTGGACTAGGGAATAATCTAATAGATCATTATGCAGACTTTCAACCAATATTCTTGATTTTCGTTCCTACATTAAAACTTTAAAGTGCTTAAACCAATGGGGGTTCTGTGGTATAAACGAGGGTTTTTGTTTTTGTTTTTGTTTTAGCCGTGTCTCCTACATCCACCTTAGGGTTTCACTTTTTCAGTCTGCTCAGTCAGTTACCACCTATGTGCTTGTGGTTGGGTAAATTTGGTTCTTGTGATCCCTAATTACCATTCTCTCTGTGATTTATTACTTTTTATAAAAAAATACAAATATTCTTGACTGACTTTTTAATGCTTACAGTAGGGTTTACATGAAAAATCATTAATGCCAAGGTTCTACTGAAAGATATTACAGTTGTGATCGAACTTCCTGCTTGTCTTCCTTTTCATGAATGGAAGATGTTGATCATCTTTCCATCTCCCTGTTTGTATTTCTGAAATGACATTTCCAATTTCTCTGCCTCTTAGTTTTCTGTTTGGCATCAAGTGATCCACTTCCTTTAAGTTCCCTTCACATATCTTATTTTCCAAGCCATTGATTTTCCTGTAACACTTTGGAACTTGGGTGAGTTCTCCTTAGTTTCTAAGCTGTAGCATGTAAAAGCAGGTATTAATCACATAACATAATGACTTTATCTATAAAGTTATTAGGAAAACAATTGCATAACTTTGTAGAAGTTAATGTGTAAGTTTAAATCCTGGCCGATGCTGTGGCTCACTTGGCTTATCCTCCACCAGTGGTGGCGGCACCCCGGGGTTCTGGTCCCAGCTGGGGTGCTGGATTCTGTCCTGGTTGCTCCTCTTCCAGTGCAGCTCTCTGCTGTGGCCCAGGAGGGCAATGGAGGATGGCCCAAGTGCTTGGGGCCCTGCACCCACATGGAAGACCAGAAGAAACACCTGGCTCCTGGCTTTGGATCGGTGCAGTGTGCCAGCCACAGTGTGCCAGCCATGGCGGCCATTTGGGGGGCCTTTTCAACAGAAAAGGAAGATATTTCTCTCTGTCTCTCTCTCACTGTCTAACTCTGCCTGTCAAAAATAAATAAATAAATAAAATCAAAAGTTTAATTCCTTTACATCTTTATGGCATGACCATTTCAGTTAGGATTCCAAGATGCTATATCCCCTCTATAGAATAAATATTACACTTCGATGACCACACATGAATAATCATGTTCTTATCCTTGTTTTTTATACCATTTTATTCATACTAACAGCTAAAATAATCACACAAGCACTACAGATGCCCAAGTAGAAGCTATTTGAACAATTATTCCACCCACCATTTTAATCCCAATTGCACTCTTTTCTCTATGAATTTTAGAGTACTTTTAAAATATAATTTGGGGAAGTGAGTGAAATCTAAGAAAAGTATATGCAATGGCAAATGAATGACAAAAATGTAGAAGATATTTTATCTATATGGAAGTAACCTCTGGGGCTGGTGTTGTGGCGGAGCTGGTAAAGCTGCCACCTGCCTTGCCAGCATCCCTTATGGGCACCAGTCCAAGTCTCAGCTGCTCCATTTCTGATATAGTTCTCTGTTACTGCACCTGGGAAAGCAGTGGAAGATAGTACAAGTACTTGAGCTCCTGCTCCTACATGAGAGACCCAGAGGAAGTTGCTGGCTCCTGGCTTCAGATCAGCCCAGCTCCAGGCTTTGTGGCTATTAGGGGAGTAGCCAGCATATGGAAGACCTTTCTCTCTGTCTCTCCCTCTCGATCTACAACTCTATCTCTCAAATAAATAAATTTTAAAACTTAAAGTGATCTGTTTCCTTGGCTTAATAAATAAATGAAACTACTCACCAGAGAGCTTAAGAAATTCGGCCGGAGCCAAAACTGTGTAGTGGGTAAAGCCGCCACCTGCAGTGCCAGCATCCCATTTGGAAACTGGTTTGAGTCCTGGTTGCTCCACTTCCTATCCATTTCTCTGCTATGGCCTGGGAAAGCATTAGAAGATGGTCCATGTCCTTGGGCCCCTTTACCCACGTGGGAGACCTGGAAGAAACTCCTGGCTCCTGGCTTCGGATTGGCGTAGCTCCAGCCATTGTGGCTAATTGGGAGTGAATTGGAAAACCTCTCTCTCTCTCTGCCTCTCCTTCTATTTCTGTGTAACTCTGACTTTCAAGTAAAATAAATAAATCTTTAAAACAAAAGAAATTTGGCCAAAGTTATACAATTATAGAGGAGCAAACATGAGATTTAAGCCTAAAGGTGCCTGAGTCCAGTCTCGTCACTATGCCTTTCAATTCACTAGATTAAAAATTCAGTATTAAAGAAAGGCAGGTTATTAATTTTCTATTAATCTAATTAATCTAATATATTAATATTCTATATTAATAGAAAGTCAGAGACACATGAAGGTCTGCAGGCTTATAATGAAATAAGCAGTTAACTCAAAATGCATATGATTTGTTTTCAAGAACATCATGGACAGAAGACTTATTATATTTTACACAAAGAGATGTGAAATTTTGAGATGGATAAGTGAATAGTTCAAGGCTGCACAGATGGTAAGGTTGAGAGACCAGTCTGAAGCTCAGGTTATTTGACACAGTGCCCTGAGAGTGTTCCTCATTCTCACAATAGTATGTATACCTCATAAATCAGACATGGTGATGTCCAGTGGATGGCATTCAATAGAATGATTTACCTTAAATATCTAAGCTGTACTTGAACACACAGTTAAGCAATGCTTTACTTTTCTCCATCTCAGATTGTCAGGTTTAATATATAAGGCTTCAAAGGGAAAAAAAATCAATCCAAAGTAAGTTTCTAGTTAGAATCATTAAGCAAAAAATTAGAATAAATTCATATGCCTATGCATATATTTCTAAAATCTATAGGGAATATAAACTGGATAAGAATAATTTAATTGCTAGATCATTGAACAACACAGCAAGATCCACTTGGAAATAACTAACGTTGAATCACAGGGCTGGTGAGTTTTTAATCATGAAAAATAAAATACAGTACTAGAAGTAGGTTTGCAAATGTTCTTTACGTGAGAAAGGCAAGAGAAATTTGTTAATGGTAAATTGTCATTAAGTTAGTTCTATTTGAGAAACTGGAACATGACTGATTTTGAAGATTCCTTTTATAAAAACTCTCACAACCCCCAACATAATCCACTGTCACTGGTCTTGTGTTCCCCATATATAATGGGGAGATTAGGAAAGCTAGAGCCTGCTCCTGTGGATGATGATTCTCTGCAAGCAATCTACTCTCATATTACTTTTGTCTGTAAATTGTAAGCTTGTAATTTCTGATCCATATTACTTTATTTTTCACAACTCCCGGCACAAATGAGAAATATGCTGATTTCTTGATTATTTACTAAACAAAAAATGGCATTTTTCATATAACTAACTCCAGTGCAACTCAATTAAAATGAGCTAAAAGCAGACAGAAGGTCTACTAATTTCAAATTTAAAATGTAGCATAATCCATTACCTTTACAGAAAAACTCTAGTATTGCTGGCCTAGGAAAGCAGAGAGAAGTACAGACACAGAGAGAGAGAGAGACAGAGAAAGAAAAGGAGACATCTTCAAGCCACTGGTTCATCCACAAACACAACAGCCAGGCCAAAGCCAAGAACTTGGAACTCTATGAGGGTCTGCCACAGAGATGGCATGTGATGAACCACTTGAGCCATCACCTGCTGCCTCCTAGGGTGTTTATTAGGAGGAATATAGACTGAAGAGTTCAGCAGGACTCAAACGCAGATGCTCTGAAATGGGATGTGGCTGTCTCCAGTAGCTTCTTAATCACTATACCAAATGTCCATGCCTGGAAACCCATTTTGGTAGATGCACTTGATGTCTTTTGTATGTCACCCAAGATCAACTTTCCACATTCTCGCTTCTTCACTTTCTGACATCCTGTTGAGTTTGCCCAGCTTGGAGCCTTGTTGGCAAGAGATAGGACGAAAAAGGAGAACAAGATGAGTGAAAAACCATAAACTAGTTACCACAAGTCTTAGAGTTCTCTGTCTTCTGTTTTCAGTCCCCTTCAGATCTAGTGAATATAATTAGTGTTCTGTTGTCATTGGTCTGGGTACTGAACCATACTTCTATCTTCTTTACACTTGGCTTCACTCTTATAGATAGTTGTTTTATTTAATTCTCCTCAAATTAACTGAGTTGATTGTGCCATTTATTTCCTGCAGGGAATGTGATCGAGTATCAGCCTAAAGGTGACTCTAATCACTGTTTTGTCTCTAATCACTGTTCAAATATTCTAACATTAGATTTCTGTTTCAAATTTTTCATAATTTCTGATTTATTTTCTGTTTATTTCCTTTTCTAAATGATTGAACTTTATCATGCAGTATTTTGTTTTCTGATTTTACTGAATTGGTTTGTGGTTTGTGAGTTGGAAAAGCAATGTGTATGAATAATATATTGTTGATCATAATACAAGAACAAGTCCTGAACATGGATGGTGTTTATATTTTCTTGGTGACTTGATATGTGAAGCCAGATTAGCAGCATGTCTTCTAGATTGGAGTCCACATCTGTGTCAATTTATGAGTTTTAATCACTATATATTCAGATTCTCAATAAAACACAGACTATGCCAATGACCAATGATAAAATTGATCTTTTTAGTGTAATGGAAGGTAGTTTTTGACTGAAGACTTCTGGGACTTATACACAATATCTGTTCTTCTACTACTAGCTTCATGACTATTAAAATTCACCTCTAAATTTCCATTTCTTGATCTGTTGCATAAAGAGCTTTTCTGTTCTGTAAGATTATATTGTCTGTGGCTTAAGTTGTGGTGGAGTTCAGGATGATCTACATAGACTCTCACCAGTTCCTCTTAAAATAAACAGCACATGCTCTATGAGAGGTGTTTACTTTATGTCAATGAACTGTCCTTTGTTGTTCTGAACCAGGTAAGCCTCATTTCCATCTATAGATTAATGTGAATGGATTATTGCTCATTACTTTTTTATTAACATTGTATTTTGATTATTACCAAATAGTTGTTGGATCCATTTTCCTTTGAGGGGACATTTGACATAAATCAAGAGCACAGAAGGTACATTATGCAAAATGGGGTTCTTGATGCCATGATGGCTGAAATGGTTGACTAAACAATGTCATTATCATTCAATCTACCAACATGGGTAGTATAATAGAGTAGTTGATTGGATTACTGATTTGGATCCATTTTGGGAGAATTAAAAAAAAAAAGTGCACTACTTCCTCTAAGGTAGATTGATTTTCTGGATTGATTCATTGGTTGTTCTATACACAATACTTGATCATGTTATCACCCTGGGTGGCTAAGTCATGAAGTGTTGGTAGTGATACTATGTTCTTGCAATAGATGAAAATGCTTTAGGTAAAGAAATAAACAAACAGAGTCAGCCTTTTAAAAATCGAGCCACTTTCTATTAAACTGCCGTTTGGGATTTATTTATTAAAAATGTGTTTATTATGTTTAGAGCTTTCAGACTTTTAAATTCTTCCTCTGCTTCCTGCTGCAAGTATTCCAAAGAAGATTTCTTTTTGTTTTTCTTATAATCAGTCTTCATTTTTTGAATCTTTGGTATTATCTATCTACTCTACTTGTGGTAGGGAAAGAAATCATATTGACTGCCTGAAATCAGATTGTTAATGTGAAATAATTGCTTGGAATGACCCAGTCTAGAGAATCAGAGGATTGCCACCTGGTGCACACACCTAATTCACAGCACATTGGGACTTCTTAGAGTTGCTGAATCTGTGTTTTGGTTGAAGAGTTGCAGAAAAGGAGTGTTGATTATTTTGTTATGATTTGCTGTAAAGCATTCCCTTCTACTTACGTCTCAGTTTTCCAACGGTACTAGGAGGAGTGAGAAAATAAGCAGTGGTGAGGGGTAGGGGTAGAGGTGGAGGTGGAGAATAGCAGCAGTTCCCCTTCTGTTCTCTTTTACAACCTCACTTCTGCCTAGAACAACAGTTTTTTTTTTTTCTTACAAGTGATATGCTACATTACACATAAAAATGAATACCAAAGTGAACCAAGGGGATTAAAAAGGTCAATGGATTATCCATTAAGCAACCAAGTCTCATTATGCCTCAATTTGTTTAGACCATGATTTATTTCCTGGAATAAATGAACCAAGATCTGCTACTTTTCCCCTTGGGGGGTCTACCTTTAGAATCTCTGCTACAGCCACATCTTTGAGGTTTGGCTATTGTGTGCCATTTTATTAGTTGACAGTATTTTAAAAATTACTTTTAAACACTGTCTAGCTCAGATCATTTTAGTCGATAAGGGCACAAAACTTTCTGATAGTCAAAAGCAAACAACTTGGGGCCGGTGTTCTGGTGCAGCAGGTAAAGCCACAGCCCACAGTGCCAGTACCCCATCTGGGCGCCACTTCAAGTCTGGCTGTTCCACTTTTAATCCAGCTCTCTGCTAATGCACCTGGGGAAGTGGCAGAGGATGGCCCAAGTCCTTAGGCCCCTGGAGAAGAAGCTCCTGGCTCCTACCTTTGGCCTTCCCTAGCCCCAATCATTGTAGCCATTTGGGAAGTGAATCAGCAGATGGAAGATTCCCCCTGTCCCTCCCTCTCTCTCTTTGTAACTCTGAATTTTAAATAAATAAATATTTTATTAAAAAGGCAAATAACTTGACAAATATAATTTAGTAAACATTGGAAGATGATTCCTCTGTATATCCTGTGGCCTGTATCTAAATATCCTGTTCATTAGAACACTGATAGGAGGGAAATGCCAAACTTTGTTGAGCTCTCACAGAATTTTAACTCATATTACCTGTTGAATTTGTAATGGGTTAGTTATACCTTGGCTTCAAACTTAGGAAAATAAGCAGTCTCCTGTGCATACTTAACATTTAGTAGCTTTACTACAACTATCTTAACATTTTGAAATTTTTCCAGACTCAGGTGTCCTGCAACATTCATTTTCCACCTGGGGAATGCGATGCAAACAGTTCTTGAAGGCTGTGACACAGTCAGTTACTTGATATATTCTGGTTGGCAGTCTGAAATGAAGAAAGGTCTCATTAACCACCAATATTCCACTGAAGCAAAGTCAGAATGTTTAAAAGTAATTACACGTGAGGAAACCTCGCCATTCCCAAGTGGTGTGCATTTTGAGGAAAATTCCATCCATGGAGCATGTGGGATATTCAGTACTTCCTATGTCAAGTCTCAGCATTGACTGTTTCCATAGCCTCATGATCAGAACTTGTAAACATCACTTCTCTGGAGTTGATTGTCTTGGAATAAACAGAGTCAGCACCACTATATTCCTGAAGTTGCACCTATGAAATTTGTTTTCACTAAATAAAAGCTTTCTTTAAAGAAATAAAGTCAGCAACACAAACTTCTTAATTGGGTAAGAAATGACAAATACTCATGAAATGTGACTTCCAGCATTTGAACAATTCAAACCTTGAATATAATACAAGAGAAGTATTTCAGTTTAGACAAATAATTCACTGTGTTCAGGTTTGGCTATTACATTTGGATTTGCCCAGAGTTGAAGTTAACTTAAGTTGGTGTTTCATGGTTTTGAGAACGTCTTCCAAATCCATTCCCCAAAAAACTTATAATTGAAATTTACAACTGTTACACACACAGACACACACATACACACACACACACAACACTAATGATTCCCAACTTTGAAAAATGGGAATAGAGAACAGTTATATATTTATTGTAAATTGTTGTTTGAATAAAAAATTATATTACATTTAAATAAGTAATATGCCTCTTGTGCATTTTCATTTATATTTTTTTCAAATCCATAAGGTACTATCAGAGCAATAAACTATTAATAGAAATCATTTATAAATTCATTGTAGTGTCACTCATTCTATAATTTTAATACTATGGCAACTGTGTAGCCTTTTTTTAAAAAAATATTTTATTTATTTGTTTGATAGGCAGAGTTACAGACAGTGAAAGAGAGAGACAGAGAGAAAGGTCTTCCTTCTGCTAGTTCACTCCCCAAGTGGCTGCAATGGCCAGAGCTGCACTGATCTGAAGCCAGGAGCCAGTTGCTTACTCCCAGTCTCCCACGCGGGCGCAGGGGCCCAAGGACTTGGGCCATCCTCCACTGCCTTCCCAGGCCGCAGCAAAGAGCTGGGCTAGAAAAGGTGCAACCGGGACTAGAACCAGAGCCCATATGGGATGCCAGCGCCGCAGGCAGAGGATTAACCTAGTGTGTCATGGCGCCGGCCCCAACTGTGTAGTCTTTAGAGAAATAGACTAAATTGGTAACAGATCAGAGCTACTAATATGACTTGAAGCTGGGCAACATGATCATTTTTACAAATTCTACATAGAAGGAGTTTAGAAACATTAAAATTACCTGGTGGCTCATTCTCGAATGAGTGATTTTTCTGATAGTAGATCCTGATACTACCAATTTTAGTCTGCAAATATTAGTCTTTTAACTCTCATTGTGTGTTGAGCTGTACATTTTTCTCTAAACTTGAAAGATTTTATAGTTGAAAGAAATCTTATCAATCTTGGAGCCTAACACTTTTATTCTACAGACTGGGAATTGCGATCTTTGACCAAGAACATGACAAAATTTGGACAAAAATGCAGTAACTCTAGTACATTGTTACTCACAGTTAGGGTAAACCTGAACTCAAGTTATAACATGTTGTTCAGAAGTATGGGCTTAAATCCTAATAGTGATAGCAGCCCAAAGAAAATTGAAATATTACAAGAAAAGTAATTTAAAAAGTTGAGAGACTTCAATAGTCCATTTTTATCGTTTTAGTGATTATAATGTGCTTCAGACTCATTTGTTATTCTCGTACTTAGCTTTTTGAGAAAATGGAAAGACAAAAGTGGGCCAATGTAAATTTTGGAGGTTTGTTTTATTGGTGCCTTAATGCTGATCTAAAACAGAAACCATTATACTTACCAACCTCATAAGATTCTTTTAAGGAGTGACAGCCTTAACCAACTTGCCCAAAGGAAATTTTGGTGAGTTCAGAATTTATTAAATGAGGAATTTTTTGCTGTTTTCTATATTTTAATTATAGAAACAATATACCATTTCAAAAATATAAACGCAATAGGAAAATATCAGCCATAATCTTTAACAAAGAAAGTATTAATTATTCCTCTTAACTTCACTGAATTTTAAATGTTTCCTCCTGACTATAGGCTATTGACACTCTTTTCTTAGAAAATTTTTGAAAACTTTCAATGATAAATTATTTCTGTCTTTTTGAGAGGTAAATATTCTCCCAGCCTGTTGCCAGTTTTATAGGACAGGAATGTATTTCCAGAAGCGTGAGAGCCATCTCTCTGAATATAATCATCAAGAAAGATGATTGACCTGTTGACCAAGCTATCCTTAATATCCTACAGCATTTTCCTAATATTTTACCCTTATTCTGTTGACCAAGCTATCCTTAATATCCTACAGCATTTTCCTAATATTTTACCCTTATTCTTAAAAACTCTACTGACTTTCATTTTAGCAGAGTTGAGTTCAATCCCTCTCCTACTGCAATATGCTTTAAATAGCTTTCCTTGCTTGTTTAACTCCATCCAAAGTATTTTTCTTTGAGATTCTAAGAACCTAAAAGAATGTTTTTTTTAATGTCTTCATTGCAAACATATGACATGCATATACTCGAAGCATATCTATGTTTACATCTTTTTTATTTACCTGAAACATTTTCCATGTTGTTACATAATGGTCTTAATTATCATATGGTACTCAATAGATAATGCTTATATTATACTTTTTTTCTACTTAAGAACAACATAACAACACACAATTACAATGTTTGTTCAAATGTTGAGCTTTTAGCCTCATATATTAAGTCCATAAGAGTGTAATCATTTTTGTATTATTTTGGTAATATTAAAGCCAGGAAAATTAAAATCATCTGTAGTAAGGAGGCAGGGCATGATATTTAATACTCATTTTTGTCAGTCAATTCTGGTAAGTTGGCTCTGAATTAGTCCAGGCTGTTCCACAACCCTTAATTGCTCCATACAAAAAATGATCATGCACATTTGGCCATATATTATTCAGAATATTGTTTCCAAAAATACTTGTATTAGACTGTGTGTGCTAAATAGCTTGGAATAATACTAAAGGAAAATTAAGTGATAAGCAAAGAGAAACAACACATATTTCAATGTTAATGCATATACACATTTTATATCAAGAAGTGTTAGAATATAAGTAGGAAGGATAGTACATAATGGGAGAAAGAAGTGTAGAGTAATCAGTGTCTCGGGAGGTAGGTACAGTCAGTGAGCTGTATTACCACATATTTCACTTGAGTTCTTTCTATGTTGTAACTCTTTTTTTTTTTTTTTTGACAGGCAGAGTGGACAGTGAGAGAGAGAGAGACAGAGAGAAAGGTCTTCCTTTGCTGTTGGTTCACCCTCCAATGGCCGCCGTGGCCAGCACACTGCGGCTGGCGCACCATGCTGATCCAATGGCAGGAGCCAGGTGCTTATCCTGGTCTCCCATGGGGTGCAGGGCCCAAGCGCTTGGGCCATCCTCCACTGCACTCCCTGGCCACAGCAGAGAGCTGGCCTGGAAGAGGGGCAACCAGGACAGAATCCAGCGCCCCGACCGGGACTAGAACCCGGTGTGCCGGCGCCGCAAGGCAGAGGATTAGCATACTGAGCTGCAGCGCCGGCCTTATGTTGTAACTCTTGAAATGAAACTTTTTCCTTGATGGAAGAGCTGAAGTACTCCACATACATATTTTAAATGTGGGGTTAGTGGCAAGTCAAGCCTCTGATCAAGGAGTAAAGAAAGTAGTTTTGTGAAATAAATGCTAAATAATTTTAAAGTTTATTATTATTGGGATTCTTATTTCTGGTTGAGTCTACGGTGAAAAAAGAGATTGAGGAGTATATTAGAGATGGATAAAACCTAGGAAAAAGTTCCAGCTAAACTTTATAAAAATCAAAGAAAATTTTCTATATATCTTTATGGAGGCCATATAGAAAATGCTGTAGAATATTCAAAAGAATTTGTTGAATAGGGAAGACTGGTATTTGATTTATAAAATCAGATTTTGTTTAACAAAGTTTATACATTTCAACCTCCTTCTGTCTCTATGTTTAATAAAATAAGAATGATGAGTGACTATGGAATTGAAAACAGTTGGCTTGTATTTTGAGCTGCATCAAGTCTAACTTAGCAGAGATCTTAATTTGTAGTGGTTAATGTTATTAGTTGTGGAGAATCGTTATTGGGACTAGAACACTCATACAGATGTACCAAGCATGTGCCCTGTGGATTCATAAAAGCTTAAGATGGATTCAAGCAAGCTAAAAAGATACCAAACTATACAAGCCCATGATCTTTTTCTCTCCTTGAAACTCAGAAAGCCTGAACTATTGGATTTCTCTAAATCAATATTTCCTAATTATTTTACTAAGACTGACTTTATATAATGTCAAGGAAAATTTTATTTCAAATACATATGACCTTTTAGCAGTGATACAATAGTGCCAAAAGATAGATTGGTGTAACACCACTCTGCTTCTGCTGAGATTGCATCACAAACTTGGTATTTTCAAAGTTAGTAGGCTCCCAAGTTCTTTCATTCTTCCTGCCCCTTTTTATTATTTAATACAGGTAGGGAACAGTACTATTCTGTTGATTTCACTCACTCTTTTGAAGTAATTATTCAGATAATTCTGGAACTTACTAAATATATCCTATGTGTTAGGCACCACTGTTCTTTACACCAAATATATAAGTATAAAGAAAAGAAACTCCACATTATTTTCAAATTTAGTTGAGGAAAATAGCTGGAGATAAATCAGTTACAACCTGCCAGATGGTGATAAATTTCATGAAAAAATAAGTCAGGTTAACAGGACTGTGAGAGACAAGGATACTATTTTATGTAGATCACAGATTGTTTTTCTGATGAAGAAACATTTGGATAAAGGTCTATTTGAAGTATTTGAAAGAAGGTTTGGAGACAGTCTATTCAGTGGGAGCAGCAAGTGCAACGCCCTGAAATGAGAACATGCAAGGGCTAATAAGAAATAATAAGGAGCCTGATGTGAGTCTAACGGGTAAGCGGAAAAACTAGTAAAAACAAAAGTGGTTAGAAAGGTAGTAAAATACTGTAAGTCATGAAGAATTGTCTGAACTTCACTGTGAATACATTTGGAAAGCATGGGTGTATATGGCATACAAGGGTGATTTGATCTCACTTAAGTAGTGAAAGAATTACTCTGACAACTGTAAACCTCCATGACAGTAAGGAGAATGATTAGAAATCTTTTGCAAAAGTCTAAGGATGTGAAGATGGTAAGTTGGACTAGGGAGATAGCAGTGGCAGCAGTGGGAAGGGGACGGATTCAAGTACATTTTAAATTAAAATCAGTAGTATTTACTGATAGATTGGCAGTTGGAGATAAGAAAGGGGAGTAAAGGCTACAAGAGGGACTTGGTCCAGTAGAATGGAATTGACAGTTAATGATATGGAGAAGACTGTATTTTGGATTGGAAGAGCGTAGCTATTAAATGTATCATTGGGAAGCTTTAATTTTAAGATACTATTATTATACTTTTGTTTGCAGTAAGTAAATAAGGTAAAATGTGGTAGTTCAGGGTAGAGAGTGGGACTGGAGATACAAATTTGGTCATCAGCATATGGATAGAACTTAAAGTCATATTACTGAATGAAAGCACTCTGAGAGTAAGTCTAAAGAAGAGAAAAATCTTTGAGGACTATATCCTGGATACTTGGATATACCTAGAATTAGGTGCAGATTGAGATAATGGGGTGGACCCAACAATGACTATAGATAAGGGAAGGATGCTTGTGTTAGGAACTTTCCAGGGTCATCCTGGAAGCTCAAGGTGGCCTTTCTACTTTTTACTTGTTGAACATTATGGTTAGTGGTGTATTAAGTATGTTATTATAAAATAAATTTAAATTATGTATTTGTAAAATCTAAACAAATAAAGGAAGGAAAGAAGGGAGATTGGGGGAGGGAGGGAAGACTGGAAGCAGGGAGGGGAGTATGGTTATCTTCTTAGAATTTTGTCAATGAAGTATGTTAAATCTATTTATACTAATAAAATTTAAGAAAAATGAATATATTACAAAGAGGAGTGATGAATCAGTTCTTCCAAGAGTTTCTGATAGATCAAAGAAACAGAACTGGGAAATGATCTCTGGGCATTTCAAAATTGAGATCAGTGGTGATTTGTTAAAAACAATTTGTGTGTAAGCAGAAGGTGAATACCTAGTGCTGAGTCCAAGTCAAAAGGGAAAAGTAAACTGTAAGTAAAGGCAATTCTTCCCAGAAGTTTGAAAAATGGAAGAAAAATAAATGCTTAGGGATATTGATGAGGAAAATACGTGGTAGAAGTTTAGTTTGCTTACTAAGATATTAGAATCAAAAGAGAGATAATTTATAAGAGATTTGTCTAGTAAGTTTAAGATACTCTTGTCAAGAATCTGCTCTATTCTCAGTTCTATTATATTTTTTAAAGTGTATTTATTTATTTTTTGAAAGGCAGAGATACAGAGAGGCAGAAGCAGAGAGAGAGAAAAGTCTTCCATCTGTTAGTTCACTACCCAGATAGCCGCAATGGCCGGAGCTGCTCTGGTCTGAAGCCAGGGGCCAGGAGCCTCCTCTGGGTCTCCCGAGTGCAGGGGCCCATGTACTTGGGCCATCTTCTACCACTTTCTCAGCCACAGCAGAAAGCAGGATCAAAAGTGGGGCAGCTGGGACCCATATGGAATGCAGACAGTGCAGACCAGGGCTTTCACCCGTGGTGCTATGGCACCAACCCCAGTTCTATTATCTTTGTCACAGCTTCCTTTCCCTCTGCCTTCAGGTAAGTGATTCTTCATGGGATTTATCCACCTTGGAAACGTATTTCCTTTCAACCTCCCCAAAACTCTACAAATCTTTTGAGATGAGTTGGGCAGTAAGAGTTGAAAGAATTTCCAGCCAAGGCAAACAGAAAAATAAATCACATGCATTGTAATATCATGTCCTTCAGAAGTAAATTGGGCTAGCTTGGAGCTTCAAGTTGACTAAATTGAAATCAAATAAATTCATAATTCAGAACAGCAGCTTTCTGCACAGTGGAGTTTCATGTACTAGAACTCACTATGGGTAGCACATGCTGTATAACTTTGCTTTCCACACTTCTTTGAGTTTTGATTTACTAGAAAGTGCTTTGCTGTCCGCTGAAATGCAAACAAATGTCTCCCTCTAGAATGTGACCATAATGATGGCACTTTCCTCTCATTCTCATGCAAGCACTCTTGCTTTTTCAGTTTAGTACCACTTCTGACACAATTAAGCTAATTTGTTCTTTTAAGTACTACAGCAGTCTTAGAACCACTGGCTTTTTCAGTACTGAAAGCAGTGAAAGTACATTATTGCTCATTTGGATTTTGATGTCTTTTTTTATTGAGCTTGAACTACAAAGAACTTTGCAATCACTTTGCATTTGTTCTTAAATAGAGATTGAAAAGCAAGAAGAATCTATTAAAATTCACCTCAAAACCTCACTAATTTGGAAAACACCTTTGTGACATCTTGGAAACACTGTTTGGACTTGGGCTGGGAGCCTTGTGGACTCAGGGATTCTAAGAGGCAGGAGGATGTTGAAGCCAAGGCAAAGGACATTCTGCAGTCCTATCAGACTTGGAGCTCTCTTTCCGAAGATAAAAAACTAATTGTATTCATTTTGTGGTTGTCATGAAGCCACTAATAGCTCAGATTCACATCAAATAGCCCTTTAATAAGATATTCCTCTTCTGGAAGTCAGTTATGCTCTCTGCTTGGCAAGGAGGTGTGGCCTGCAGTCATCCTGCAAGGAGGGAAAGTACAGTCTTTCAGTGAGCAACATTTACACCAACAAGGTTTTTGGTGAATGAGAGTTTGAGTTCTTAAAAGCTGCTTTTGATAATTCAATATAATTTGACAAGGACTGCATATGAAAGAATTTCCTGGAGTGATGAACAGGTTTAGGTGTGGCAGCCTTAGAGTTCAATATTAACTTTGTCATTTGTTAATTTGATAAATCCGTTTAGCCTCCTTTTCCTTCCAAATAAAACCAGATCAAGGATAACAATAAGAACAAAATTAATTAGTAGTAAATCCATGCAAAACTATAGTCAGCACTGTTCTCAATGTACTGTCTATTTGAGCTAACAATTCTCAACAACTTAGGAGGATATTGATTTTGTTTTATTTTATAGCTAAAGAAACTGAGGAATAAGAAAGATAAATAAACCTCCTAAAGTCCAAGAATGAGTAGGATGGACAGAGTAGATTTAAAACCAGGTAGTATGACTCTGGAATCCATTCCTTTAACCAGACCTGCTTCTCCTGGGAGGTGTCGATGGTGGCTTTCAGAATTGAAATGGTAGGGGTAAACTTCCTGGTGTGGGTTTAATAACTGGTAAATATTACTGTGAATGGTGAGGAGGCCTGAGTCAGTTACCAGTGTTTTTCTACCTGACCCCTGACACCTATAATGCTAGTCCAGAGATCAGAGATGTAGCCTCTCTCTCTCTCTCTCTCTCTATATATATATATATATATATATATATATATATTTTTTTTTTTTTCTTATTTGAAAGGCATAGTGAAAGTGAGAGGGAGTGAGAGAGCAAGTACAGATAGGGCTAGGCCAAGTTGAAGCCAAGGTGCAGGAACTCCATCAAGGTCTCCTAGGTGGTGATAGAATTCAAGAATTTGAGACATCATCTGCTGCCTCCCAGCATATTAACAGGAAGCTACGTCAAAAGAAAGAAGCCGAAACTTCAGCCAGGCTTTCCAATATGTGATGTAGGTGTCCCAGTCATGGCTTAATCTGCTGTGTTGCAATGTCTCTCTTCCCTCTTTTTTTTTTTAATAGAAAAGTTTTATTTAATAAATATAAATTTCCAAAGTACAACTTTTGGATTATAGTGGTTCTTCCTCCCATAACCACCCTCCCATCTGCGAACCATCCCATCTCCCACTCCCTCTCTCATCCCATTCTTCATTAAGATTCATTTTTAATCATCTTTATATACAGAAGATCAACTCTATACTAAGTAAACATTCCAACAGTTTGCACCCACACAGACACATAAAGTATAAAGTATTGTTTGAAGACTAGTTTTTTCGTTAATTCTCATACTACAACACATTAAGGACAGAGGTCCTACATGGGGAGCAAGTGCACAGTGACTCCTGTTGTTGATTTAACAATTGACCCTCTGGTTCTTGCAGTAAAGTTTTATGTTCAGAAATTCCAGTAGCTTTCACTTTCCTTCATAATCTGACAGATTCAAATAACAAGAAATGGAGTTGAAGTAGGCAGGCATACAAGTTAAAATTGGTCAGATTTGTGAACTGGAAGATCACGCCCCTGTGTGACCTCATGCCCCTACCTGATGCCTTTGCCACGCCCCTGTGTGGCCTCATTCCCCTACCTGGCCACACCGGGGTGCCCAGCAGCCAATCAGGTTAATTAACCACTCCCCTTTGGAGTGGGTTAAAAGCCTAGGGCACAGTGTGCTCAGCCTGCTTTTCTGGCCCAGCTCTTCTTCTCTGGCCTCTTGCCAAGACAGGGTTGGCTGTAGCCCTGTGCCTCCAGGGCGCATGGCCTTCGGGCCATGTGCTCTAGGCTTCCTGGCCTAGATACTCATCCATGTGGCTGGTTCCTGGTGCTAGGTATGAACCCCCATCCACTTCTCTCTCCTAAATAAAGCTCTCACTCTCTTATGCACCTTTCTTACTAAATAAAAGCTTAAAACGTACCATGCTGCCTTGTTTATCTGTGCCAGTATTTAGAATTCTTCTCTAAATATTAGGCAAGAACCCTCTCGGGCTTATTGAGATCGGGGAATTAGTAATAAGCCCGTGGTGAAATCGTAAGGCACCCCAAATTCCAGTAGCTCATGTGGCACCCAGGATAGCATTTTTAGGGAACTCTAAGGGGCCACATATCAGGGTAAATTTTAGGGGGTCTTTTAGAACAATGTGGTCCACAACCAATAAAATGCGACTTGGCATGTGCAACTCCTGGCTTTTACTGCATTGAAGCATTTCCCATTTATTTCTATCCAGGTTAGCAAGTTTTATGTAGTTGGGAATGTCAACTGCTTTATATTTCAAAAATGCGCTTTTCCTCTTTTCTCTTTTTATATTTCTTTTTTAAAAAATACAACAAAAATGTGCTTGAAAGTAATATGCTGACATCAAATGAAGGTCACTAGACTAAAAGCATCCCATTTGTCCTTGTTAGTGGAATTACTCATTCTCTTCTCATAACCTGACCATATACTCAATGGGCCGAATGAAGCTGGGCTTGTTTTAGCTTGGTAAATGGGCACATGCATGGAACACATTTTTTTTTACTAGAGTCGTGCTAGGAAATGCAATTCTAAACTGTGAATTTTGTGGGTCTTAGGTAATTCACTGAAAATCCCTGGAATTTACTAAATATTTTATAAAGTAGAGATTTTAGTACCCCCTTCACAAGTAGTACTATAAGGCTGACACATTATATCCACATATTTAAGGTACCAAAATTTAGACTTCAAAAGTTAGCAGCCAGTTCTGGTAAGGCAAGTCTCCAAATTCTTACATAAATCTGATCTATTTAAAATTGACATTTCTGTCATCCCAGGGCATGCTCCATGTTTTTGACTCCAGGAGGTTTCTGGAACTCAGGCCATTCAGGGAGTGAACCAGCAGATGGAAGATCTTCCTCACTCTCTTGCTCTCTGTCTCTCCCTCCTCTCTGTAACTCTGCTTTTCAAATAAATAATAAATCTTTAAAAAAGAAAGACATCCTTATTGACTTCTGAGGCAACCGTATATAATTCACATATATTTGGTAACATACGGCCATGCACAGATAGTTGTGAGGAAGAGTGAAGAATGTCATATAGGGAAACAACAAAAGACTTCAGTAGAAATTAGGCTGCTTAATACTGAGAAAGCACGGAATAGAGTGTCTGCAACGGATAGCAATTCCACTTATGATTTTAGTCCATAAGTTGAACCACAGAAAGAAAATCTTTTCACAAATGTGTGTTTCTCTCTGAAGCTTTATCTTTTAAACATGATAATGGATGTGGAATATGTTAAAAGGAGTAAAATGGCTAAATAATTGTAAAGGGGGATGGTTCTGTTCCCCCCTTTTATAGTGAGTGGTTTTGTAAGATCCTGTGTATCAGGATATTAAAGAAGCACTGAGTTATGAGATAAAGAATTATTTTACATGAGAATGTCAGAAATGTTTAGGAAACACAGCTAAGCAGAATGTCAGAGATTTGACATGAATTTTAATGTCTGGACGTAGGCACTTTTGAGGCAGGCAGAAGGTCATGATTCTTGACAGAATATGCTTTTATTTTGAAAACTCCAACAAATCTATTTTGTTCTTTCAGAAGCCTGAACCATGAACAAGTTCAGTGTTGATTTTGAGAGAAACCAAGATAATTAACTGTGTATGTAATACAAAATAGCATTAAATAAATATAATGCATTAATATTTTACAAGAAGCTGTTAAAGTATAGACTATCATATGATATGTCAGATATAGTTTGTTCCCATAATTAGAAAGGGAAGGTCATATACAGATTTGTCTCAATACTTCAATTCTCAAATTAGACTAATATTGAATAATTCTAAGGTGATTTTAAAATCAGACATGAAGTAAGAAAAATAGATAGATGATAGATTGATAGATGGATATGGATAGATAAGATGGTTAAACAGATAGACAGAGATAGCATCACATATTGTATATTATCAATAAAATATATTATTTGTATGGTGCTTAATAATTGGTAATTCTTAGTATTCCTTCTTTTTTCTAAATGGGAATAATAAATGTACTGTATTTTAGAGTTCTTAGCAAATGAGGTATCTTTTTTCAAAAGTTTTTTTTATTTATATTGAAAGACAAAGTTACAGAGTGAGGTAGATCCAGAGAGAGAGAGAGAGAGAGAGAGAGAGAGAGAGAGGTCTTCCAACCACTGGTTAATCTCCAAATGACCACAACAGCCAGAGATGAGTTGATCAGAAGCTAGGAGCCAGGAGCTTCTTCCAGGTCTCCCACGTGGGTGCAGGGGCCCAAGGACTTGGGCTATCTTTCATTGCTTTCCCAGGCCTACCAGAGAACTGGATCAGAAGTAGAGCAGCTGGGTCTAGAATCGGCGCCCATATGGGATGCCAGCATGGCAGGACATGGCTTTAACCCGCTGTGCCATAGCACCAGCCTCAACAAATGAGGTATCTAACCCTCTGCGTGTTTCTGGATTTTCTAAGTGCCAAATATCTCATTATCCTTCCCCTTTCTGCCACATAGTGCTCTGCCTGTAGAATGAGTATGATTTTCTCATGGAAATATGCAAGGTAAAGAGGAAAATGTATGTAGAGAAAATTGAAGTATGTTAGGAAGTACATGAAAAATGTAGAGTTGGCCTAAAAATTGTTTGTACATTGGACATAATAATTCAGTATCTTTATGACCAAGAAAAAAAAAAACAGAAGTGAAAAAACAAAGAGGTGTCCTAACAGTCATTGTATTATTGCATTATTGTATTATCCAAAAATTGCTATATTCTGAGATTGAGTGATTTGCAAAAAATGGCAAAACGTTACATCTTGTAGAATTAATTCAGAGTAATTTCTCCTTAGAATGATTCTTTAAGCAGAGAATTTTTATAGGACTAGAAAACTTACAAGAAATTTAGCCAAAGGAAATGATGATGTTGAGACACATCTTTCTTTATTAGCCAAATGTGGGCCTTGTCATAGGAGAGTCATAATATAAGTCTACAAGTGATGACCATATAAAATATTTGGAGAATTGCTAATGCTAGTGAAGAGATTGAATCTCTCTGTAACTGATTTGGAGCACTGAACACAACAGAAAGAACTGAACTCATTTCCTTGTTTAGAAAGACAGTCGTCAGGAGACAAATTGTTCCCCATAGATTAGATTCAAGGCAAGTAGGAAAGAGGGACTAAGTTTTGACTAACTCACCTGAAAAGTGGGTCAAAGAAGACTGGCACCTACAACTTTCCTGTAGAATCTAACCCACCATCATCACCTTTACCATCGCCTTCTAGTTTGATGAAGCATGTTTTGGTGAAATTTGTCTGTGCTTCCCAGAATTATTGACCTTTTTATTTCCTATTCTCCTACTCTCTGATCCTTTCATCATTTTTCTTTTGTATTCAAGTTCCTAATCTCCCACTGATTAGCTAATAACCCCTCTGTATTACACCTCTCTTGACTTCCTTCTGCAATCTACCTTTGCTTTGCTGCTTTTGATCTGAGCATATCCATGAATTTAATACTTTTTAATCCACATTTCTCACACTGTATTTTGTGTGGTCACTTTATTAAAACGTTTTATTTTTATGAGATGGAGAAAGAGAAAGAGAGAGAAGAGAGAGAGAGAAATTTCCACCTGCTGGTTCACTCTCCAAAAAGCTAGAAGCTAATCTGGATCCAGTATGTGGGCAGTAGGGACCAAATCATTAAAGCCATCACCTGCTGCTTTCTCGGTACTGTCAGGAAGCTGGAATGGGAGGGGACTTGGACCTCAAACCCAGGCACTCTGATATGAAGTGTGGGCATCCCAAGAAGCTTCCCAACCACTGTGCCCCAATTCAGAATGGTCATTTGAATAATAACCTTTGTTGCAGAGTATTACTGTTTGAAAAGTACTGGTTATTCATTGTAGGAACATTGTTGGAATATTTGAACACCAGGACCTGAAGGATTCCGTAGAAGTGCCCATCTGTCCTGAGTAGCTGAAGAAATCTAACATAATTAAATGAGCATTTGAAAAATGTTTTACATTTGGAGAAAATGTATTCTTTCAAGTACTTTCTTGTTTTAAGAGGACACAGTATTTAACATTATAAATTACTAAGTATAAGCACTAATTTTATTTAACAGCTTAGGAAAGTTATACTGAAGATGGCAAGTTCCCATAACTTGAAAAACAACATAATTATAGAACATAGAGAAAAACCCAAATATCATGAGTTTTAATCCTTGGCTTTTTGCAACAACGTGGTGGCTCTTTATCAAAGAGCAAAGGCAGTAGATCTCAGGGCTTGTATTTCCATTTCTCAGGACTACATTTCCACGCTAAAGAAAATAAAGCTCCATTTTGTTAAACTATAGTGTCTCAGACTTGAACATTACTTTTGTATTACCACTCAGTTTAATGAAAGTGCTCCCTGCAACAATGACACCATACAAATCCTACTAATTCCTTGTGCTATCTCCAATGAGAGCAGAATGCTTTACATCCCAATTTCTCAGCAAGATTATCCCCATGTAGGTCCTTCATGACCCCTACTAGAATCAATTAGGAATCCACTTATGCAAAAAGTGGCTTGGGGAAATCCACTTTGCCTTCTAATGCTGTTTTCCCCCAGAAGTGAAGAGACACTTGTCTAATGCAGATTCTCATGTACATAAAACCAGAGTGCTTTTAAAACAGCATTCCATTACTTAATTAGGATAATAGCATCTTTCCCTTTGTTGTTCTTTTTAAATTATTTACAAGGGAAGAAACTCCTTTTCAGTAAGCTGTGATTTTTTTCTGGCTGTTTTTAATTCAATTGATCTCTCTCAGGAGCGGTCTACTCTTGTGTTTTATCATTGGGATAGGGACTCTGCCCTTCTCTGATTTCTTCATATTTTCCACAAAGCAGAACATCAAGAATTAGATGTGGTAATGTTTGGGGATAGCTGCAGTTACCAATGACATCCTTCAGGCAGCCAGAGCTAATTTACTGTAATAGCTTGCAAATCTCACAAAATTTTTAAAAATCTAAAGTTTTTCATTTTTCTTTTTTGTTTGTGCCAACATGAGTGATTTCAAGGACATATTTATGAAGCTGTAGTAAATGTTCATGGTCTAGGCTTTGACATTTGATTTTTGTAAAAAAACTGTTCTTTATTAAAATAAAAGCGTACTCATTTTTCATAATGGACACAGCACATTTTCAGTGGCTAAAATGGATGGAATTGTGTGATTTTCTGAGGTTTCAAAACCATCAAGAGGATTTCAGCAACTGGAACTGTGCCTAAAATTCACCAATGAACAGAGTTATTTGGATGCATACATGAAAAGAAGAGTAGAGGAATAATTTTTCATTCATTCACACAAACGTTGATGACCTGTTAGGTACAAAGTGCTGTTCTAAGTGCTGAGAGTTGATGATTGTACAAAACACAAAAAAGTTGATTTTCTGGGAATTAACATTTTATTGATATGAAAAAGAAAAAATAATAAAACAAGTATGTTAAAATGATATGAATAATAAAAAACAGAGTGAACAGGATGTTGCATGTATATGCAGTTTTAAATATGATGACCAGAGCTGGCCTCAGTAATGGGATGACATATCAGGGAGAATTAAGAGCCCTGGCTGTATGTGGGTGGATTAGAATCCATGGAAAAGACATAGCTGGCTCAAATGGCCAGAAATGAAAGCATAGCAACAAAACTAATGGGGTTGGAGTGGAGAATGCGAGATGAGGCAGAAGAGATTAGTAGTAGGGATAAAGCATCATAGGCCATTGATAGTATCTTGATGGTTGCTGTGAGTGATAAGAGAAGCAAAGTGAAGAACTTTGGATAAAGAGTGCTTTCCTGAAACTGCCCATTAGGTTGGAAAAAATCTTCTCTCTGGGCCTAAAAACAGAAATTACACAGAAGAGGCACACAAAACCACAGGATTTGATTCCAGTAAGGAACTTCTGAGATCATACAATCAAGGTCTCCTATGTCGTAGGTAAGGAAATGGCCCAGGGAAGAGAGAGAATATGTCCAACATAATTCAGTTGAGTCATATTGTTTTGTATGCTTGTTTGTTTTTATTATTCACTACTGGGTCTTTGTATTGCTGATCGTCAGGAGGCATCTAGAGAGTGAGGACAGTTCTTAGTGTCGATTTCATTTCTTACAGCTAAATCTTGTGACGTGACGAATCTGTCTCACATCTACATTTTAAACCATGTCCAAAAGAGAGAAATGAAAGACTCTTAATTCCTTATATCTTAAGCAAGGAGTTTCTATGCCTAATGTCTGTGTCTTGGATTCCTATTGTCACTCAATTCCTAAATCCTGATCTACAACTTATCAGTTGTGTAACTAAGGCAGGTGACTTGACCACTTCATAGCTGAATTGTTCTATCTGTAAAATAGAGGTGTTAATAAAAAATTCCCTCATGGGTCTTGTAAGGTTCGAAGACAGTGGAAATTTAAATGTTATTTAAGTTTCTATATGTGATTTCACTTATTTCTAGACTTAGGTAAATTAAACAAATGCTTGCTTACACCTGTATGTTTCAAATGCTTGGAAACAGACATAAATAGATACTGTCTGCCCTCTCAGGGAAGCCCCAGGAATAACATGAGCCCAGTATATTTACACTTTAGCTAAGTTTTAATGGAGTTACCCAAAATTCAAGGGGATGAAGAGACTCTTTATATGTACACTAATGCATAAAATATACTATTTTAGATAAGATAGAAAATAGAGAAATCAGAGAAGTTGAAAAATAGTAAAGCTCATCATTTGTTGATTAAAAATGGAGCTTTTTAAGAAAAGAATGAGGGTACAGCTGAATAATAAATAGCTGGTAGTATTTATATACATAGAGCTAAGATGAGATCTTCAAAGTAGCGAATGAATTAGCAAAGAATTAGTAGTAAGAAAATAGAAAGTTTCTAGATATTATATTAATAGCTTGAATTTTCCAGTGAGGGGGACAGCGCCGTGCCAAAGTGTGTAAATCTGCTGCCTGCAATGAAGACATCCCATATGGGAGTTGGTTTGTGTCCTGGCTGCTCTATTTCCTAACCAGCTCCATGCTAATGGCCTGGGAAAAGCAACAGAAGATGGCCAAGTCCTTGGGCCCCTGCCACACATGTGGAAAATCTGGCAAAATTTCCTCACTCCTGGCTTTTGCCTGACTCATCCTTGGCCATTGTAATCATCTGAGGAGTGAGCCAGCAGAGCCAGAGTAACAGAAAACAAGGGAGTAACTCGCTCTCTGTAGCTCTAGCTTTCAAATAAAAAAATAAATCTTTTTAAAAAACGTATCAAGTGAACTTGTTCAATGTGCAAATTTCAATATCTCATCCCAAATATACCACTCAGTTTGTGTGGGTTCAAACTAAAGAACTGATGTGTTGGCCTTGGTACATGCCACCTTGATGGGATTGTATTAGAATCCCCTGGCATGTTTCTAACTTCATCTCATTAGTCCAAGTGATCAATTTCAGTTCACAATTGATCATACTGATAGGTCTAAGAGTCAAAGGGATCACACAAACAAGACTAGTGTCTGCTAATGCTAACTGATAGAATGAAAAAGGGAGAGAATGATCCAACATGGGAAGCGAGATACACAGCAGACTCATAGAATGGCAGATGTCCTAAATAGCACTCTGGCCTCAGAATCAAATCTTAAAGCATTCAGATCTGGCTCAAGAGCCCATGAGAGTATTTTAGGCATGGAAAGCCAAGACACTCTGGAAAAAAAAAGAAGATCTAAATAAAAGATCTCTGGGAATGAGATCCCAGTGGAACGAATGGGGCCATCAAAGAAGGAGGTACCTTTCTCTGAAGGGAGGAGAGAACTTCCACTTTGACTATGACCCTGTCGGAATAAGATCGAAGTCGGCGAACCCTAAAGGCTTCCATAGCCTCGGCAACTCATGACTAGAACCTAGGGAGATTACTGACGCCATAAACAAGAGTGTCAAATTGTTAAATCAACATCAGGAGTCACTGTGTACTTATGTCTCATGTGGGATCTGTCCTTAATGTGTTTTCCAATGTGAAGTAATGCTATAACTAGTACTGAAACAGTATTTTACACTTTGTGTTTCTTTGTGGGTGCAAACTGATGAAATCTTTACTTAGTATATACTGAATCGATCTTCTATATATAAAGATAATTAAAAATGAAACAAAAACTTGGTGTTAAATTGGAAATTGCATAGAAAATTAATCAATTAAAAAATATCATGTAGGATCTCTGTCCTTAATGTGCTATACATTGTGAATTAATACTATAACTAGTTCCCCAACAGTATTTTTCACTTTGTGTCTCTATGTGAGGGCAAACTGTTGAAATCTTTACATAATATATACTAAACTTATCTTCTGTATATAAAGAGAATTGAAAATGAATCTTGATGTGAATGGAAGGGGAGAGGGAGCGGGAAAGGGGAGGGTTGCGGGTGGGAGGGACGTTATTGGGGGGGAAGCCATTGTAATTCATAAGCTGGAAATTTATATTCTTTAAATAAAAGCTTTATAAGAAAAGAACTGATGTGTTAAAAATTATTTTTATTTGAAAATCAGAGAAGCAGAGAGAAAGAAAAGACTGAAGGAGACTTTTCCACCTGCTGGGTTGCTCTCTAACTGCTTGCAACAGTCAGGGCTGGACCAGGCTCAAGCTGAGAGTTCAGACTCCCATGTGGATGGCAGGAACCCAAGTACTTGAGTGATCACCTTCTGTCTCCCAGGGTGTACATTATCAGGAAACTGGAATTAGAAGAGATGCAAATGCAAGCACGCAAAGGTTCATCTTACACATTGTGCCAAGTGCTCGCCCCAACAGTTACGTTTTTAACAAGATATCACAATGATTGCTTCTAGTGGCCCAGGAAAAATCATTCAGGAAACACTGAACTGGAGTCTGGAGTCCTTGAAGAGATAGTTTTTTTAAATGAAATTGTGAAGGTAGGTTTGGTTTGGTTTGTCCAAAAGTTTCTTGTAACTGGGGACAGTTTTCATGTAGGTTATTAAAAAAAACAAAAACGAAGTGATAAATAGGAGTGAAACAATATAGAAAGCATTGTTTACACTCTGACTATAGAAATTAAAAGAAAAAAAATCACAGTGAATCAGGGCTAAGGCTAACACCTTTCCATTACACCTTCAGCATTACTCAAAATGGTAATGTTCCTCTGAGGCGTTGATGGTGCCTTTGTGTCTTGCAGGAAGATGTTTTGTGTCATGGAGTCACATGTGTCATGTGGCAGTTGCTATGGCAACTAGTTTAAAGAATGTCATTGAGTTACGGAGTAAATAGTCTTATAAGGCAGATATTATAGTTGACATGTAAATTAAGGCTGCCCTGTCTCTTTCAGCTTTTCTATTCTGAATTCTCTTGCTTTCCATATTTAAGAGAAAACTCCTTTCCCTTGCAGAAATCTCCTTTTCTTAACTAGCAGAGCGTCATTTGAATTCACAATTGACAGTCCCCTGTTTCTTATTTTAGTATTCCGTACTGGGCATTAATTCCCCAATACCACTTTGAGCTGACAACAATAGACAATTATGTTGATAAAATGTAAGCCAAATAGAAAATTTTTTTAGTAGTCAAGGTGAGCAAAAGGTAGCTTCTGCTCTCAAAATCATCCATCCCTATGTCATTTTCTCTATGCTTTATGTTGCTTATCTATATGAGTTCTATTAAAGCACTTGAATAACTGCTGGTCTTAACTGTCTTAGGTATACCTCTGGAAACAATTTTAGTTTACTTTGGGATATATGTATATATACACATACACACACATGCACACACACACACATACATATATATGACATTTTTTTCTGAGCAAGGACTTAAATGTTTATAACAGAGCATCTACTGGTTCCATTTCATCCCCCACATAGGAAAATATGTGAGTCTCAATTTATTTTACCAAAATTGAGCCTACATTTCAGGTCCTTCTCAACAATGATAACATCAAATCTGTTAATATTTAATGTCATTTTACAGAGCAACTGTAACAGTTCATTCTAGAAGAGTAAAACTTTATGCAAACTGTTACTGTTCCATATTCTTTCATTCTTACTTCTAAATCAGATCATCCATTTAGAAATGAACATGTGCTACGCCTTTTCCATAGAGATATTTTCACAGTCTTACTGGAACTTTTAAAATTTTTGTTTTTTGCCGGCACCGTGGCTCAATTGGCTAATCCTCCACCTGTGGCACCGGCACACTGGGTTCTAGTCCCGGTTGGGGTGCCAAATTCTGTCCGGGTTGCTCCTCTTCCAGTCCAGCTCTCTGCTGTGGCCCGGGAGGGCAGTGGAAGATGCCCCAAGTCCTTGGGTCCTGCACCTGCATGGGAGACCAGGAGAAGCACCTGGCTCCTTGCTTCAGATCAGCGCAGTGCTACGGCCATAGCGGCCATTGGGGGGTGAACCAATGGAAAGGGAGGAACTTTCTCTCTCTCTCTCTCTCTCTCTCTCTCTCACTGTCCACTCTGCCTGTCAAAAAAATTTTGTTTTTGCAAAGGTCAATATAAGAAATAAACATGAAGATCAATTCATATCTGTTCATATCTTTAAATAAAACTATTAAATACACCAATCAATATGCCACATGCTAAATAAAAGCAAAGAAGTAGTTCCTTTTTATTCTAATGAGCGGAATAAACTGAGCTGCATATAGACTTATACTTCTTTTTTATTAACTTGTGAGCGTTTTATAAGCTTTCATAGGTCCTTTTCTGTATGGGTACAGGGAAGTGTACATTTTAATAACATGCAAGGGCAATAGATTCCTTGGGACTATGATTCATTATTTTGTTATAGCTTTTTATGTCTATCAGTCAAAATTATGTTATTCTGTGAGAAACAATAAGTGGATTAAAAAAAAGAGTGGTCAAAACCTGTGAAAGCAGACTCAGAAGCTGATACATCAGATTGGTCTGCTAGAGATTCAGGCAGTCTTTACCATTTTCTTCTCACATTCTTAGTTCAGAACTTCCATACTTGAGGCCAGACATACTCACTAGGTGTATGGTAAGTCTAATTGGCTTGTCTATGTTCCGGTACTAAGTTAGTAAAAGAGTAAGAGTTGAAAGTCACATGCAAGTTGAGTTCTAATTACTTTCCCCAAAGTTTCACATAAAAATTCCGTTTCTATTCCATCATCTGGAGCTTAATTTTTGGACCACTTCTGCCTCTAGAGGAGCCTAGGAACCAATTTTAAAACTTTTATTACTGGAGCCAGCATTGTGGAGCAGCAGGTTAAGCCACCACTTGCGACACCAGCAATTCATATCTAAGAGTTTCTTGGATACTCAGTACCTCTGCCTCACATTAGCTTCCTGCCAGTGTTCCTGGGATGTAGCAGATGATGGTCCAAGAACTTGAGCCCTTGCCATTAATATGGGAGACCTGGGTGGAGTTCCTTGCTCCTGGCTTCTGCCTGACTCAGCCCTGGTTATCACTGGCAATTGGGGAATGAATCAGGAGATAGAAGATCACTCTCTCTCTCTCCCTCTCCCTCTCACTATATATTTCTCTCTCCCCTCCCTACTCTTGCTCAATTTTTCTCTTTCATACATTTTGTCAAATAAATATATAAATCTTTAAAAAGTTTACTAGGAGAACACAAGGGCATAAGGGCTAAAGGGCAGTCAGGTGGAATATGTACCTCATCACCCTTCATTCCTTTATTCCTAATTTTCACCTTGATTTTACTAATGTTAAATTCAACCTTTCTGTTTTTCTTAAATATATTTTCAAAGCAGTTCTATTTAAAAATATAATCAAACAATAACTCTTATTGTTCACCTATGCTTAAAAACTGTGCTAAAAAGATTGTCTGATCTAATTTTATCATTTCAGAAGTATAGTGGGTTTTATCATCATTTTCATTTTATTAATGCATATATTGATATGTAAGCAACTTTATGAACTTTCCTTAGGTAACTCTGTTAATAAATGAGAAATGTGGGTTTGGAACTCATAGTTCTTTCATCTGTTCACTAAATTGCATATATATTCTCTCCCTTGAATATGGACGAACAGGTATATAACCCCTTACATCCTACCCTGGGGGAGGGAGTTTTTCATTTTTCTTCTTTTCTCCCACTATGGCTGAGCCAGATAACTTTCAAATATTTTCTTTCATCTTTATCTCATATTTCTCTTCCAGGGGTGGGATATGTTTTTTTCTGCAAAGGGATATTTGAATGTTTAAACATCATTCAGGGGTCACACAAAAATTTTAACTTAAAAATTAGCCAGCTTACACAACAACTCCATTTCTTGGAATTTACCCAAACAAGATGTGATGAACATATGAAAAATTGTCTCCATGTTTATTACAGCTTACTTCACAATAGCTAAAATATGGAATTGACTCAGATGTTCATCAACTGATGACTAGATAAAGAAATTATGATATACATGTGGAATACTACTCAGCTGTAAAAAAAATGAAATCTTGTCTTTTGCAACAAAATGGATGCAACTGGCAACAGTTGATTAGTGAAATAAACCAGTCCCAAAAAGATGAATACTGTATGTTTTCCCTGATATATAGTAACTAATAGAATACAAAAAATTTAATGTATACGAGTGAAATTGACATTTTGAGATTCAAGGATTGTTTGAAACCTTTGTTCCTACTGTTGAGGATCAGTATTTTTTTGTTACTATTACTTGTTGAATACTTAGTGTAGGGTTAAACTTATGAGTATAAAATAAATTGTAAGCAGATCATTGTAAAAATTAAAAGAAAGAATAAAAAAAGAAGAAGGAAGGAGAGTTTGAGCATGGGTGGGAGGGAGGATAGAATGGGAAGTATCACATACTCCTAAATCTGTATAGATGAAATGTGTGACAAGGGTTGGCACTGTGGCATAGCGGATAAAGCCTCCACTTGTGATGCTAGCATCCCATATGGGCACTCGTTTGAGTCCTGGTTGTTCTGCTTCCAATGTAGTTTCTTGCTAGTGGCCTGGCAAAGTAGTAGAAGATGGCCCAAGTCCTTGGGCTCCAGCACCCAAGTGGGAGAACCAAAGAAGCTCCTGGTTCCTGGCTTTGGATTGGCTTTGCTCCAACTATTGCTGCCATCTGGGGAGTGAAACAGCAAACGGAAGATCTTTAAAACAACAACAGCAACAACAAAAATGACATTCATTCTCCTTAAAAAAAAAATGGAAAAAAAAACTAGCCAGCTTTAGATTGATTTATTGATTGAATTTTTGGTTACCTTGGTAGGAGCTGACAAAATGTTTTCTTGGGCCTTGTATGACTTGCCAACGAGACGTTCCCCACTTCTAAATACACAAGTTCAAGTTCTGGATTTGGGGAACAAAAACAAACCTCTATGCTCATGCTGTGATTTAGCATATTTGCACCAACAAATGATAGAGGCCATCTGTTTGTACCTCTTGTTCAGTATGTGACCTCTAATCATATTGAGAACTCTCCAGTAGCAGAGTTTTTGTTTGTGTTTGTCAGTTTGGGCTCCAGTTCTACATATATAATCAATATTTATTTCATTCTCCCCTTCAGTACACAATTCTTAGGTTTCTGTGTGTCACAACAGTGAAAAAACTCCCTCTCCTCAGGAATGGGGATGTGGATGAATGAGAGTAGACTAACACATTGAAGTGCTATTTAAGGTAGCTAAAGTGTTAAGAAGAAAAACCAGAGGAGATATGATTTGAAAAATTTATGAGTAGAGATTGGAGGATATGATTATGTTTTCTCATCAATATGGTGACATTAGATGGGAAGCCAAATGGCATGAAATAGAGAGCCATTCACATATCTGAGAAGAATATCAGGGGGAGGCCATGGTAAATGTGAAAGTCCTGATAATCTGCTAGAGTGTTCAAGAAACAGCAAAGACAAAGAATGCTGTCAAGAACAAGTGATAGGGGCCAGCACTGTGGTTAAGCCTCTGCCTGCGGTGCAGGCATCCCATATATGCACCAGTTCGAGCCCTGGCTGCTCCTCGTCAGATCCAGCTCTCTGTCATGTCATGTCATGTCCTGAAAAAAGCAATAGAGGATGTCTGCACCCATGTGGAGAACCAGAAGAAACCCCTAGTTCTGGGCTTTTGATTAGCCCAGTTCTGGCCGTTGCAACCATTTGGGGAGTGAATGAGCAGATGAAAGACCTCTCTCTATATCTCTCCTCTCTGTCTGTGACTCTATCTCTCAAATAAATAAATAAATCTTTAACAACAACAACAACAAAAGAACCAATGATAAGCTGAGGGGGGAAACTGTAGAGCTTGGAATGACAAGCAAAAATGTAGTTATGAGTTTAACATTTCTAATTTAAGTTCTCACACAGATGGAAAATCTTATCTCAGATTGCATAAATACTCAAAATTTAGGAATCAGATGTAAAGAAACCCATTCCTGTGAAGCTATATGCTAGCCTCATGTCCTCAAATAGTCATTGCCTTCTTCATTAGAAATCTCACTTTTAGCAATGGAAGGCAACATTTCCTATGTGACTCTGACAAAGGGATGACTATCAATAATTTAGATGCTTTACATGAAATCTTTGTCTTAATCACTTCAATAAATCTTCATGCTGTATCACTCCTTCCTGCTTTTACTTATGAGTTCAGGGATAGTATTGCCCAAGGTCAAAAGAAAATAGGCACAGATCTATGAAAATTTCAAAGTTATAGCATTTTACAAATTAAATATTTCTAAAACACTGTATGATATAAAATAGTCTTCAAAAAAAACCAATATATTGTAGGACATGGAAAATAAAGATTTTTGCTTTTGTTGTTATAGTTGACAGACCAAATAAGTAACTATATCTATCTGTATTGATAGAAATCTGTGATACTCCATATATAGTTATATATATTATGTATATATACTATACTATATGTTATGTGTATAATATAAATTATGTTATATATCATATATGCTATATATTGTCATATATTATGTATATATTATATATGTTAGACATATCATGTACATATAAGTTACAGAGTAACTATGTTAAAAACCTTATTGTTATGAAGATGAGAATAAAGTACTCATTAATATTTATGCACTTAAGTTGAATACAATTCACTAATCTTTATAGTAACTCATTCACTCATTCATTTACTTGACTATTGTTCACAAATATTCATTCAGCACTTACTATGTAGCATGCGTTTTTCTAAGAGCTAGAGATAAACACTTCATAAAATGGATAGGGTCCCTGTTTCTGAGGAGCATAAATTTGGGAAAGGAGCTAGTAACAAATGGAGTTATAACTATATATTTTTAGGCATCAGCTTTCTGTTAAAAAAAGAAGCAAGCTAAGTAGATACAGACTGACGAGAGTGTTTTATCTTATTTTTAAAGTATATTTATTTATTTGAGAGGAGGATAGAGAAACAGATAGGGAGACAGAATTTCTAACTGCTAGTTCACTCCTCAAATGCCCACAATGACCAGGAGCTGAAGCTGCAGCCAGAAAAAAAAATCCAGAAATTCAATCACTTGAGCAATCATTGCTGCCTCCCAGGGTCCTTAGCACCAGGAAGAAGCAGGATCCGAGAGCCAAAACTGAAAATCAAGCCCAGGTAATAGAATGTGGATCATTATTTGCTAAACAAAACATTTGCCATTTGCTAAACAAAATACCTGCCTCTGCTTTTTATTTTTTTTCATTTTTTTCTTTTCTTTACTCAAGCAGAGTAAACTTTTCTAAAGAAATGACCTTGGAACAGAGACCTGAGGAAATGTAAGGACAGAGTATGTGACAATTAGGGGAATACTTGTCATGCAGAAAGGACAGAAATTACACAAGTCTCAAGGCAGCTCCATGCCAGGAGGAGCATGCATTGGAAAGTCTATAGTGTTGGAGTGCAGGTAATACTATATATATTGTATATATACATATTATATATAATATATACATATTATTATATATAATATATATACACTATATATATCATATATATCAAAAATATTGGAGAAAATTTTTGGAAAAATAAATTTGGTTCTTCAATAAGCCTCTGTAGATAATTTTGAGGCCACAAATTTTATTTTACTGCCTTTTAATACATTTTGTTATTTCTATCACCAATTTTCCCTATAAATGTACTTCTTACAAAAATTTATTAACTAATGACTGCTTTCCATGGGCGGGTGATTTACACATTTATTAATTGCTGTACTTAGACAGTACCTGAACACATAATCAGCTCTCAGCTAAGTAGAACCGAAGGAGTAAAAGATGGCACTTGAATGCTTAAAGAACTGCACTGGACACAGGTGCACATAACTGCAGAGATGTGAGTCATCCACATAAGGATGATGTCAGTGTAGAATCCAGTGGTACCAAAGTGTTCCTGGAAGAGGAGAGATTTTTTTGTGTTTTGGTCTGCCAGCTACTGTCCTACCTTTTTATTCCTTTAATCTTCTAGCATAATTTATAACCCAGATACACCATGTTCCAGACACACTGGTTGCTGTCTAGGTGAGTGAGTGCTGCTTTAGTAAGTGAATATAAGGGGCAACTGAAGGCAGACAATGACAATTTCAGTGTTCAAATGTCAAACTTGTTATTTTGTAATGTTGCATATAAACACAGTGATCATCTCTAAGCATTTATGTTACGGTGTCCAAGACACTATAGTCAAAACATTTTAAAAACCACACGTACCCATACAAGCACTACCTCATCTAAGAGAAATGGGTTGTCCTGGAAATGACTTGAATTACATGTGTTTCAAAATAGCTAGGCAAATGGAACACCCAAAATGTGCACATAAATGAGCAAATCAAGTAGATCAATTTTAGAATTAAACTAATGGACTCTCTAGTTGTATCCTGCATTATTCTCATCTTCAATAACAACGCTGCTTTTTTTAAACAAGGAAAAATTTGCATTTATTTTATGGCTTTTTCAATGAAACTGACACACTCTTTTCACCCACTGCTAAAGGTAGTAGATCTGTTCCTATGCTTTTCCTTGTAGTCTCCTCACTGTTTTGGTGCTCATACTTGCAGAATCCTTCTATTTTCTTTCTGCCTGGATCCTGATGTTCAGACATTGATGGCAACTGAATCCCCTCGACAACTCTGCAAGGTCTCCAGTGTCTCAGCATTTGCAATCATGTAAACTCTGTACAGGACATGATTAGGACCATATCTGTGGTGTTAGGTGGTGGGAGTTCTAAGTCTTTATTCACCACGCACAAGTTGGGTAACCTAGGATAAATTAGCTGTTCTTGGGTTTTCAATTTTATCATCTACAAAATTCAACTACTCTTAGTCCCTTTCTCTCAGAGTTGTTGGGGAAATAATTATTGATGATCCTCATATTCTTCAGCTTTCCCCAATAGCCACATGGGAGCATTCCATAGCATTCAGGTCACTTTACTTTTATCCAATTTATTCAAGCAGTAGTACATCAAATCAAGTATAATTACGCAAGTTTTAACTTTTTTCATTGTTTATTTTGGCTCAGATCGATTTTAATAATCTATGTCATGGAAAGTCATTGATATGGATTTAAAAATGCCAAATTAAAGTTAAGAGGAATAAGTTCAAGAAACTTATTGTACAAATTAGCATTGAGTAAATAGCAATACATTATATTGTTTAAAATTAGTAGAAGGCTATTTTAAGTGTCTTTACCAAAAATTCAAAAGTGTGTTAATGAATACATACATTTATGAGCTTATTTCAGCCATTTGCAATGTACTGCTATTTCAAAATATCATGTTGCATGTGATAAACACAAGGGAACTTCAAAAAATATATTGAAAATGGAATCAAAAGATAATACACAATTTAAATTGACTTTCTGAAGACAATTCATATAAGCAATTTGCATTTGTGAATTCAAAAACAACTTAAGAATCTTTTAATACAAGATAAATTTATTTGGCATTGGACAGACTTGGAATGGATTTTTTGTGGTTTGGATGTGAGGCATTATGCTTAAGCTTGTCATGAGATGACACAATGGAAAATGTTAAAATATGTTAGAATGTATATTAGAAGCATCTAGAGGCCAGGGCAGGGCACTCCTTGTCGCCATGTTGCACCTGCATTCCTAGAGCATAGCCAGTAAGCCCTCTTTAATCTAAGGACTAAGGGCAAGTCTATTAAATAACCAATAATCTGATTAATTTAGAGAGGTGTTAAAATTAAATTGCATTTTTTTCTCTTGTGATATGTGAAACTTCTGTGAGAATTATGCAAATATGTGGCAACTAAGATCAATGAAAGCCTATTTAAATTCTCAAATCTAAGTTAAGTCAAAGGACAAAACCTATATTTATCGTATCAAGTTTGTGTATATAAATGGTTATTAAAGATTAATTTATCTTACTGAAATATTTAAAGAAGAAATCCTACTACACTTGTTAGCCACGCAATATCAAAACAACAAATTCCATTCATTGATATATATTCTCTTCCAGACCTTGATATTCACACTATGCATTTTATCTTTATGTCTGCTCAATCTTAAATTGAAGGCAAAATTCTGATTCCTAATGATTTAGTTTTAGAAAAACATAGCCTTTCATATAATTACAGGCTTTTCAGTACTAAAACCTTCAAAGGAAGGTTATAATCCTGCTAGTATTCAATATTAAGATTATTTCAGTTTTTTTTTTACTATATTGTAAATAATTCTCTCCCCACCCATCAACCCACTGCAAGACCAAAATTCCCATACTGTCTTTTCTATTATTCCCTCCTTGATTTTTACAAATCAAAGAAATGGCCATTTCACTTGAACCTCCTTAACCTTTTGATTCCACTTCTTGAGGTTACTCAAGTACATGAAACACCTCTTCTATTAGAAGTGTAGTGATCATTGGGACATCATTTAATTTCTTTAATTACTTAGCACATTCTAGTGTTCTCTAAACATTTGTTAAATAAATGTCAAAAGGGCAGTTAAAAATATAATGATTTTCCTTCTATGCAGCTTTTATTTTCAACACTCATTGTCAACATAGTCACTTGTTTTGATAATTACCCAGGAGATTATATTTCCTTCAACTTAAATGTAGAGTTGCTGAAATTCAAACATAAGTTCTTATAATTGGCATAAATATTTACTTATTTAAACATTAGCCTTGGCGAAATAAATTTGAGCACTCAGGAAATTCACAAAATTACTAATTATTCTGCAGGCACCGCGGCTCAACAGGCTAATCCTCTGCCTTCCGGCGCTGGCACACCGGGTTCTAGTCCCGGTTGGGACGCCGGATTCTGTCCCGGTTGCCCCTCTTCCAGGCCAGCTCTCTGCTGTGGCCAGGGAGTGCAGTGGAGGATGGCCCAAGTGCTTGGGCCCTGCACCCCATGGGAGACCAGGAGAAGCACCTGGCTCCTGCCTTTGGATCAGTGTGGTGCGCCGGCCGCAGTGGCCATTGGAGGGTGAACCAGCGACAAAGGAAGACCTTTCTCTCTCTCTCTCTCACTGTCCACTCTGCCTATCAAAAGAAAATTAAAAAAAAAGATTTATAAAAAAATTACTAATTATTCTTATTTGACTCTGCATCTTGCTTGGCATTTTCTTTCACTAGGACATGAAAAAATATATTTGTATACACATGCATATGAATATATGTATATCCATATTTTTCTAATATTATTTGAACTTTATGATTTATAAGTCAAATATTCTGCAATTCAGATGTTTAACTATGACTTGAAATAACAGATATCAAAGAATGAGAATTATATTAATTTATACACACATAAGTGTTTGTTGATGACTAGAATATTGTTATCATTATGCACTCATTCAAACAACTGAGGTTTCTGGAATCCAGTTTGTGGTCTTTAACAGGACCTTTGGAATATGGTTCCTAATTATGACACAGTGATTAACCAGATCTGTAGTAAAAAAATCTAAGAAAAATTAAATTATATGCTACAGTAAATATGTGAGAGAAATTTCAGGAAAGAAAGAGTGAAAAGAAAGACAAAATGGTTCACAGTTTGCCTGAAACAAAAAGGCAATATCAGTTTTCAGAATGATTGAATACCACATCTTTGACAAATATTCACCTAAACTGAGAAAGTGTAGAACTCACACAAACAGAAAACATCTTGACTACAATCAAGAATGAAATATATTGCCATCAAAGGAATGAAAATTCACATTTAAGAAGATGTCGCATGACCAGGAGAGAAATTGGAAGCAGTGGAATGATAACTTTAAAGAGTGAATGAAAAACAACTGTCAATCTAGTATAAAGTGAAACTTTAATTCAGGAGTGAATCTAAATGGAAAAAAAAAATGTACATAGAAAGAATAAGAATTAACAATTTATAAACTCTCCCTAGAAAGGAACATATCAAGGAATGATAATCTGAAAAAGGAAATTTAACCCCCCACCAAAAAAAGAGAATGTGATGGATCATGAAGAAATATATTGAAAGTAAATGTAGGTTTGGGCTAGTATTGTGTAATAGGTAAATCTACGGCCTGCAATGCTGGCATTCCATATGAGCAATAGTTGGTGTTCTACCGGATTTGCTTCTGATCTGGCTTTCTGCTAATGGGCTAGAAAGGCTGCTGAATCCAAGCGCCTGGCTCCCTGCCACCCATGTGGGAGACTTGGAAGAAGCTCCGGGCTTCTGGCTTTGGCCTGGCCCTAACTAGGTAGTTTCAGCCACTTCAGGAGTGAACCATCAGATGGTACATCAATCTCTCTCTCTTTCTCTCTCTCTCTTTCCTTCTCTCTGTAACTATAAATTTTAAGTAAATAAATAAATCTTTAAAAGAGAAAGAAACACACATAAGTTAAAAATAAGTAAGCTTGATCTGTGAAAAAATAACTTAGATAGCTAGTGGTTTGAGACAATGTATTTTACAAGAGTAAAACAAAGCTAATTGCCAATCTAGATTAGGAAGAAAAAGTTTAGTGTGTATGTTCTCTGAAGTCCCACTGAGTTTGAAAGGAGATTAGAAATACTGATTACATTCAAACTGTTTTAAGTACATACATTAAAAATTTAACTCTTTACTTAGTGTAGGATTAACTATATGTTCATTAAGTAACATGAAAATAGAATTTTGTAAAAATTAAGAGTGGGAATGTGAGAAAGAAGAGGAGGAAGTGTTGTAACGTGGGTGAGAGGGAGGGTATAGGCAGGGTGGGGGGGAAGTGCCACCATGTTCCTAAATCTGTATATATGAAATACAAGAGACTTGTATAACATAAATAAAATTTAAATTTAAAAAATAAAACCATTTATGAGTGAACATTAACAGTAAAGAAAATGAATATATGATATGACTAGGAACAGGAAAGGGAAGAAAGGACACAGAAGATTGTATTTATTCAACGGTGGGACAAAAACAAGAGAATAATGCTTTTTCTGGGGAAGGAAGATAATAAAATTGGGAAAGAGCATGAAGTGGACTTTAAGTATTTCTAATATAGTATCTTTTAAAGGGGAAATTCTGAGGTGAATAAACCAAAGTATAATTATTTGTTAAATCTTTGGATAGGTGAATTTATTGATTGTAATTATTTGGGATATTTCTGTAGGCTTGAAAAATGTAATTTTTTATAGTCTAACAAAACTGTATTTGCAACAATACTGATACATACAGGCATTCTGGGTTTTTCTGGCTTATTTATCTCTTTTTTAATTTTAGCTTGCATATAAAAGGGAGAACATGCTGCATTTATCTTTCTGTTTTGGACTCATTCATTCAACAGGGTTTTGCAATAAATGGTAGAACTTCCCACATTTTGATATTTGAATAATATTCTAATGTGTGTGTATATATACATATATCTATATATCACATTTTCTTTACCCACTCATCTGATGATTGATGCCTTTGTTGATTCCATATTTCAGCTATTGTGAACAGTGTTGCTATAAACATGGTGGTATAGGTATCTGTTATAATGTGTTCATGTCTTTTGGGTAGGATAGCTGTATCACATAGCAAGTCTATTGAGCTTTTTAAGAAATATCTATACTGGTTTATACAGGGAGATTAAAAAGCAGACGTTGATGTCACATAAGTATGGGTTTTTTATATCTTTATACTACAAGACCTTTTTTTCAACTTACATGTTTTTAATAGAAAACTTTTATTTAATAAATATAGATTTTGAAAGTACAACTTTTGGAATATAGTGGTTCTTCCCCCCATAACCACCCTCCTATCCACAAACCGTCCCATCTCCTACTCCCTCTCCCATCCCATTCTTCATTAGAATTCATTTTTAATTATCTTTATATACAGAAGATCGACTCTTTACTAAGTAAAGATTTCAACAGTTTGCCTCCGCACAGACACACAAAGTATAAAGTGCTATTTGAAGACTAGTTTTACCATTAGTTCTCATAGTACAACACATTAAGGAGAGAAGTCTTACATAGGGAGCAGTACACAGAGACTCCTGTTGTTGATTTAACAATTGACACTTTTATTATGACGTCAGTACTACATGATTCTTGATAAGTTATTCAAATTCTCTAGATTCTACTTGTTTAATTTTTAAATTTTACAGTATGAGCTATTTCCTTTCAGTGTGGTTTTAAGAATGTGAAGTGTATGGGCATTGTACATGGAAAAATATGCATCTAATATATGGTAACTGGAAGAAATAAAGACATAATAAGATGAAACCAAGGGGAAGGAAAGTTGAAAAAGAACAAGGTTGATAGCAAGGCATTTAGGGTTTCTGAAAATGGCAGACTGAGATCACTAATGAATTTCACTTGAGCATTCTGTATAGAAAGATAAGGGAAAAAGACTGTAAGTATGAATTGAAGAGGGGGAAAGAACAGATGAAGTTCTTGCAGTATAATGTTTGAAGTAAGGAGGTGAGGAAAAATGATCTTTTTATTCATAGAGGTGAAAGAGAAAATGGGAATTTTAGAAACAGCAGACTGCGAATATGAACTATTTTAAGTAGTTTGCTTGTGGAGGAAAATAGGTCAGTGACTAGAGATAGAAAATGGGAATGTGAGTATTTGAGGATTCTTGCATGTTAAACTAACTGGACAGGTCCAGTAGCAAGAGAACAGGTGGGAACACAGTATTACAAAGAGACCGATGATAGATCAAGGATTTGGAAAAGACAGTAGAGGAAGAAATTAAAATGAGAGATGGAAGAGTTGGCCCTATGCAAGAGAAACACATCCTGAGATTAGAAGGAAGTTGAGTTCTGAGTCCTGACAGTGGTAAGTGATTGCATATGAGGACAGGACATTGAAGAATTTTGTGTATCTTAGCTTCAAATGCTTCTCTAAAAGCTATGAGATAATGTCGTCCAGTGAAAAAGAATTTATGCAACTTATTCTATATTGGTGGTCATTTTTCTCTTCTTTCCTATCAAATGTGAGGACTCAGGGGGTAGGTGTTGCAGTGAAACAGGTTAAGCTGGAATTTGGGATGCCTATATCCAGTATCAGAGTGCCTACGGTGGACTCCCTTCTACTCTGCTTCCATCCCAGCTTCATGAAATGTGTATCCTGCTTAGCAACAGATGAGGGCCCAAATGCTTGGTTTCCTGCACCTATGTGTGAGACCAAGATGAAAGTCTGAGCTTTCTGAGCTATTGACTTTGGCCTGTCTCATACCTGACTGTTGCAGGGATTTGGGTAGTAAACTAAAGTATCTCTCTCTCTGCCTTTCAAATGCATAACACTTTCAAAAAAGAATGAAAACTCAACACTGGAATATTCCTACTGATGGAAAGACAGGATTCAGGCCCAACAATCCTCTTCTAAAGAAGAATTTTTGTATGTGAACAATCATTGTCTGAGGCTTCAAATCACCACTCTCATTTCAGAAACTTAGGAAATGCCCACAAAAGGAAATGACATGTGCCAGTTACTGGCAAAGACTTTTGGGAAATAAAAAGAACCAAGACTCCACATTTCTATGTCCTCTACAAAATCAGCTTCCCAAAAGTAGACTCATACAAGCTGTAGTCACACTTGAATGTCATGTTTCTATTATTGTGATGACATAAAATCATTGAACTACTGCTAGTAGTAAAAGCAGTCATGTCTGGTAATAGAACTGCTCTGTGCCCATTGAAAGATAATTGCATTTTAAATGACATATGGTGAGCAATGTCCTTTTGAGATGAGTGGCATGGATGGAGGTTAGACTTCCAAAGTAATGTATTAAATGTCCTCCCGTAATATTGCTCTTTGATACTCAAGCAAGTAGTTCTGAATAATGCTGTCAAATGACTGGTGCTTTGTGAAAAGGGGGAATAAGAAGGTTTCATGTTATTTAGGGGTCATCCATTAAATTTTTAGTAATATTTCCTAAGTTTCAGATAACTGAGAAAATGTTCTTAACATGGAAATTCAATCACCCTCCCTTAATCTCTTATGAATTTTTGTCTAGACTACCCTTTTTGTCACATACATCACACAAAGCAGAAGCTTGATTGCCTTCTATGTATCACACACATTGTCTCAAGTAATCCTCAAATAATCCAATGAGATACATATGACCATGGGCAAATGTGTACAACAGTATTTTGAGAGTGAACACAATCTTCTCAAGATCAATTGGATTTCAATTCATGTTTGAATTAGACAATTGAGATTTCAGGGAGACATTGAATCAAATGTTTCTTCCAAGTTCTAAAATGAATAGGTAAGAAAGTGTTGATGTCCTGAGATCTTCAAATATCAATTTTATCATCAATAAAGCTGTATTGATAAAAATACTCTGTATATAAAGCAAAAACAACAACGACAAAACAAATTTTGCATTGGACTGGTATCATCACCCTAAAATTAGCCCTTAGAATGAGAAGTGCAGGTACAGAGACAATAATTTTCATGGAGAAATTAAGCTTCCCTTGTACCTTTCAAGAGAGAATAATGCAGGTGGATTTTCCCAATGAAATAAAGATATTCCTTTTTTTATGGACAGGGAAATAGTGAGAGGTGCCAAGATTAACTTGTATCAATACTTTCAAGAGAACCAGAGCTTTGTCATTAGAAGAATTAGATAATTCCTCCTAAACATGGCAAAGCATTCTGTCAATTTTATTAGTTTAATCATTATAGTATTTCATCTTCTCTTCCACATTATGAGCTTCTGAAGACAGAAAAGTGTTTTGATCAAATGAGTTCCAAACACCCAGGCAGTACATATAGATCTAGTGAGACTAGAGCTAGTGAGATTAGGTCTAGTGAGACTAGCATGGACTCCAGGAGCCCAAATGAAACTAGTTAGAAAAGCAACAGTTCCCCCCTGGAATGAATAAGAGTTGGAATCCAGCAATTATGTATATAACATTGTCTCAGCACCAGTATTATTCTGCAATTGGACATTCATAGCTGGGAGAACAAAAGCCCAATCGAGGGCTGGATCAGTGAGATGATGTGTAAGCCTTAGAGTCCTAACCCTGAAATGATTATAATTGCCATAATCTAACCTCTCAGCATTTAACAAACTTGAGTGCCTTAAGCATTTTTCTGTAACTGCCATTCATGAGCTGAAGACAGCCAGTTCCATCTTTGAGAGGCCAGCTTGTAGGGAGTGTTTCTTATTTCTCTAGGTTGGCCTGATTTGTCTTCCTATCTCATTGTGACACACACTGCATTTTTTTTGTAATAAAACTGTTGAATAAAGGATATAATGCATGAATTATGGATAAATAATTGTATGTAATGTTATCATTAAGTTTCTTTTCCTCACACAACATCTCCAATTTCCTCTTTTCTGGAATGTACAAAAAGATGCCCAGACACTAATTAGCTAGTCTAACTTTTCTCTGATAGTTTTTTCTCTGATGTGAAACCCAGGTTCATTCACTCAGCAAATAAACCTTACCACAGCAATAATTGGGTTATAGCATTTGCTTTCTATGTCTCTTACTGAAATTCCTCAAATTTTTATTTCCCCTTGAGAAGTAATGAAATCTCTTTTATCTACACCAAAATATTACTCCATAACTAAATTCTAACTTGTAATAATAGCTAGCATTTTTTGAATATTCACTATGTGCAGGCACTGTGATAAACACTTGACATAGATTATCTCATTTAATCCTCACAGAGACCAAATGAAGTGTTTACTGTCATTATCCTTATTTGATGAAGAGGATACTGAGGCTCATACAGAATTAATAGCTTGTCCAAGATCGTCTAATGTCAAGTAATCAAGAATGAATGCCCTGAAAACACACATACCAGCAGCAACCAGCATTTGTTTGAGGGGAAAACCTACAGAGAGCCAATAGTATCAGGTGAGCAGTTTTCTCAATGCCAAGTAACTACAAAAGGAACTATTAGATAAGATATCAGACCTGAACAAGTCCCATTGTTCAGCTGTGGGGCTTTGCATCTGAGAGCTGAATTTCGGTGATCTAGGTGAATTGTGGCTTCTAGTCCTGAACTTCAACCCCAGCCCTAGCCCATCCCTTGACATGATCAGCAGCTCTGCCAACTTCTTTTCATAGTGGTGTGGTATTGGACTCTCATCATTCTTCGCTCCAGATGATTGATTTAAATGCTCAGGTGTAGCCAGTTTCCATGTTGTCTTTTAGCTTTGTGGGAAGCAAAGCTGCAATTGTCTCTTGGGAAGGCCACCTTGCTGGGTTTCTAGCTCAGGTAGTAGAACCTTTGCCCAGCAGCTTGTGGTGTACTGGTGGAACCTCTATTCAGGTATTGCCATGTGTTGCCAGAGTCCTGAGTCTTAAGTAATTTGCAATAAAAATTTGATTTAAACACCTGTAAGTGAATTTCAAGTGACATCATAGTCTACAGTCCACGCTTTTCATGTGGTATATTTTTGTCTGATGGTCTTAGTTGATAATTTTAAATACTTAGGTTCCATCCACGTATTTCTAACCCATGTAACTCACCACTGTGGTATTCAGTGCTCCATAAATATTTGAGGTTTCATTTGGTTATGAATCATATAAAGAAGATATGCTGTTCACTGTGATGTTGAAAGGCATATCCACTGGCCTGTGTCTTGCAGAGAAGATGAGGCTTAAGAGTCAGTGTGCTCTAGAAGAAATAATATGCCCAAATTCAGGGTTTATAACACCTGTTCAGTGGACGAATATCTTGAGATTGTTAACCAGAACTAATGATGCTAAGAAGAACTCATCTCTGTGCTTTTTGGCCTAGGCAATGACAGGATTAGCCATTGTCTTGAATTTTATTTGTATTTATTATAAATAGATTCATATCATATTATTTACAATATTTCCCAGATTAAATTTATAAATTTGTGAGCTTTATTAACATAAAATGTCCCGAGCCCAGAGAAATAATCAAATTAGTAGTAGTAACATCTTTAAAACCAAATATATGCTGCAGAAAATCAGAGATGTTCTACTGATTGCTGTATTTGCCCAGTGCATAGACATTAGTTAAAATAGAGTAATTGCTCAGTTAATGTTTACTTGAGTGAATAAAATCATGAATGAGTTGTTTGGTATGAGATTAAATTATTACATCATTTTAATGTTTTTCCATATCAAGATAATTGTTGTTAGTTATGTTTACTATTTAAATTTGATAAATAAAAGGAGATTTCAAAACATTCATGAAAATTTTGCATTATCTTAATTCTACTTTTCCATGTTCTTTTACAAGTTCCCTCCTTTCATGAAATGGGCAAAGTGGCCATCTTTGTTTCTTTTACTATATCCAAATCATTTGGTTCTCAGTGGAAAAAGATGCTATTCCAAATGAATATTTTTTAAATCTTATAACTACAGGTACCCTCAGGTATGTACAAATGAGTGTGTGCATGTGTTGGGTGGGACAATGATTTAAAATATGCGCTCTTCTTTTTTAGATATATAAACCTACTCCCCCCCCACAGACACACACACACACACACACACACACACACACACACACACAAAAAAAAAAAAAACAGAAAAAAAGACAGCTATTCAGGAGAAGAGCAGAGAAATTCCTACTTTGTTCTTTGTAGTCAAATATTTCACATTGTTTATAACTGTGAGCCCTTACTAGTTTGATGGTTCCCAAGGTTACTTCATTTCCTTGCACTTTGTTTTCCTCAATGATAGGAAGAGAATAAGAGACAATGACCTAAGTTCAATGAGTGAATTAGTACACACAAACTATGTAGACCAGCCCTTGGTGCAAAGTAAGCAGTCACTAAACATTTTCTATTTTTTTCCATATCCTGTTATATCCTATCTATCTTCTTACTCAGATAATTTATTTATTAAATTATTTTTTAAAGATTTTTTTATTTATTTGAAAGGCAAAGTTACAGAGAGGCAGAGGCAGAGGTACAGAGAGAGAGAGAGAGAGAAAGAGAGAGAGAGAAAGAGAGGTCTTCCATCCACTGGTTCAACCCCCCCCCCCCACCAAGATGGCTGCAATGTCCAGAACTGCACCAATCCAAAGCCAGGAGCCAGGAGCCAGGAGCTTCTTACAGATCTCCTACATGGGTTCAGGGGTCCAAGGACTTGAGCCATCTTCCACTGCTTTCCCAGGCCATAGCAGAGAGCTGGATCAGAAGTGGAGCAGCCAGGACTTGAACCGGCACCCATATGGGATGCTGGCACTGCTGACAGTGGCTTTATCCACTAAGCCACAGCACTGGCCCTTACTCAGATAATTTAAACAAGTTGGGGTGGTATAAATCTTCACTTGCACTTCAATATGCAGTGATCCTAGAGAGAAAATTATCTAATTATCCCTTAATGAAAATTCAGGTAAAAAAAACAAAAATATATATAGATCCTCTTGTTGTCTGTTTTCTTTTGGTGAAACTGGAATTCTTGATACCCCTCCAATGCTCCTTGATACTGTCCTCAAAATCTGAGAATACTCTGGCTTTCTTTGTAGTGTTAAAAACTGGGACTAGGTTATATCTAGTCTAGGCAATTCAGGTAATTTCTTCTGATTCAGTCTCTGCCTCTAAGACCAATTTTTCAGGGTTTGGAGGGAGTAAAATAAGGTAAACATTTGATATCTTCCCTTTTGAAAACATCCCCTCTAATATTGGAGAAAGAGGGTTAAACCAAAATGTGTGATGATTCTATTAAGACAAAGAGCTTTACAGAAAAGAAAGGGGAATTTCATCAGATCATGGAAAAGCTAACAACTCTAAATATAGCTATACCATTATAAAGAACACATAGAAACATTTGACTGAATATCAAGGTGTGAAGATTTCTTCTGTGTTAGCTGAAGAGTTTTCTGCTTTTGGTTTCTGTAAACCTGTTCTGTGCTTCTTTTCTTCCTGGAACACATCCATTTGATTTCATTCCCAATGACCCACCCTCTGACTCTCTTTAGATAATTTGAAAATACTGACTGTGCAGATGCCAAGGGTGAAAAAGATCATTATCCTCTCTGAACTCCACATAGGAACTGTTTTCTCATTCTAGAGGAGTTTTTGTAATCTTGGAAATATTTTTATCTGTACTATAATGACTAAAAAAGACTAATAAAAATGTATTTTTAACTGTTTTAATAGTCTTTGATAAAATGTCAGCTCATAACAGCTTCATAAAGAAAACAGAAGCAAAAGTATTGACTTAAATGAAATATACATATAAAAGTTAAAGTGATTTTTAGTAACAACAGTATAATGAAAACTATATGGAATCTATCACTGCAGTATAAATATTTTAGACTCAATGATTTTCTAAATATAAATATAAAGAATTCTATATCACACTGTACTGTTTAGTTGAATGGGTTACTTCTATGCCAAGATCATAATCCCTTTATGTCTTTAGGACAGCAAGGTAGAATCAAAGGTAACTAGAATTCTGGGGTCTGTCTCCTCTCATTGTGAGCAAGCATGACATTTTTACCTTGTAGACCCTGGAAATCTTACCAGTTTCTGCACAGAAATGAAATAGGCTGAACACACTGCTAAAGAATTTTTCATGTATTCATTCATTTACTTTTCCAGTGGAAATTTATTAAATACCTTCTATTAACAATACACCTATGTGCAGGGGAGTATAAGTGAATTAAATTGTTCACCGACCTGAGGGAGGTCAAAGCCTATAGGACAAGGTAGATACCAAATAACTAAGTGCAATATCATATGCCATATGCGTTGACCCATGAAAGCACATAGGAGAGTGGGTCTGATTTGACTGGGAATGAGATACATGGTGAGAGTACACATGATGGAAGATCTTTAACTGAACGCTGCAGATTTTGTGGAGTTCACTGAGAAGACTATGTGCTGTAATATCATTTTCCTAGTGTTCTGAGAGGAAGAGTGAGGTAGGGGCAAGAGGCATGGAGTCATCACACAGACACTGGGAGTCAGGTAAAAGCAGGCCAGAGGCCAGCAGCCCACAGACTCATTTATTTCAGTTGGTACAGCAGCTTATATAGCCAAGGCAGCCAATCTGGTCAAGGGGCGGTTTATGCCCTAACCAATCACTACCTGTGGCCAGGCAGGCTCCATTGCCAGGTGTTTTCCCAGGTGGTTCCCCAGGGAGTTTCCAAAACCATTCCTAAGTAACTGATGCTCACTTGCCAGCAGCCATCTTGGCATGGCCTTTTCATTCCACCACATCCTAGCAAGTAATTTTCTATGACAATCTTTTTAATGGTTCCATACTACTTCACTATATGGATGTAATGCAAATAGTTTAATGAAAACCTAAATTTGGTCACTAGGATGGCTTTAGTTTTTAACAAAAATAATCAACATTTATGCAAGTATTCTCATTATTAAATTACTGTATGTATCCTTGATTCTATTCTTACAATACAGTTCTAAATTCAAAATTACCATTTCAAAGGACCATTATGTTTTTGAAACCTAAATTTGTTGTCTTAAGTTACCCTTATTATTGTGTATATCATTGTGTTTAGACAAGCTTGATTGCAAGATATAAGCTTCCTTTTATTGTTGTTTGACCTTAGGTTGCCCAACATTCATTATTGTTAGCTTCTTCCTTTTTAAAGCATGAGGATAATAATACTCATTTTAAAATTGCTACTTTAGGAAATAGAGCAGAGATAAATAACTACTAATTAAATATGCCATGTATTTTTGAAAATGGAGACAAGACAGTACTAAATTCTGGCAAGATAACTCACATGTTCTAAATATTTTAAGTTGCTATCATCAAGTAACTTCTTATAGAAAATGTGTACTGCCTAAAGAACTGTGTGGGAGTGTTGCATTCTGTCCATCCTATGGCCCAAATTTCAAAAATCCTTCCTTGTTGTTCATGTAAATAACTTTGACATTGCTGGATTGTTTTTAGAAATTTTGCCTGAAAAATAGGATGTTGCAGTATTGGATGAAATGAGAGACACATGGAATAAAATTCTTAGTCATCCACTTAATACCCATGTCACTTCATCTCTCAGAGTTTCACTGATGTCACCTAAAATAGAAGCACAATGATACGGAGTTTTTCTACTTTGAAGAATCAAATGAGCAATATTAATTAAAAATATGGATCAACAGATGTATAAATTGTTATTCTGATAAAACCTATTTTTTTTTGGTTTTCAAAAATCCACTTATTGAAAAAGAGGAGATATTTTGCAAAATTTACTCTTCTCTTACATTTGTCAGTGAATTATGGTTTCTGTAGTATGTATATGTGGGGCATCGACTGGATGGATCTGGATTTATTTTGGAACTTCTGTCAGCATTCCATAATTAACATTGCCCAGAAGAGAAATGCTATTTTGCCTCCTGCATCATCAACGCAACTGTCAGCAAATAAGGAAGGCATCATCTTTACTATTATTGTTGCTAATGTATGAAGCAGAAAAGGACAGCTGGATTTTCACACACTGGGCTGTCAGAAGGACTGGTGTTTAGTGAAATCTCTTTTTAGCTTTTATCTACCTCTTTTTGCGTAAAGGATATCTTTAAAGGGAAAATATTATTTTATCCTGATATCTATCTCTAAACTCCTAATTTGGGACATCTACTCATCTCAAAGTTGTTTATTTCAATGTTGTTTTGCCTCCTTGATATAAAAATGCAAAGTTAATGTTGATTGCTTATAGGCTAGTTCACTTGTCTACTTTTAGTACTCTTCTCCCTATGTTCTAAATTCCCAGGAATGTTTCAAATCTCTCTCTCTTTAGTTTTCAATTTTGTTTAAATTTATAATGGTGATGGGTAAATTAATATTTCAAAATGTAAAGTCACAGGAGCTAATTCTTGCTATAATAAAAGGGCAATGCTATAACTCTGATACTTCCTATTTAAGAAGGCAAAGAAATGCTAAGTTTTGTTAAATAAGAGTTTGGGAGATTTTTTGTTTTGTTTTGTTTTGTTTGTTTTGCTTTTTGCTTTTTGGGGTTTTTTTTTTTTTAATTGCATATAAGGTAGGATTGTGAAATGGTACAACCATGTTGGAAAACAGATTGACAGCTCATCACAATGTTAGACATAAGGGTTACCATATTATCCAGTTTCAGTGACAAGTGACAAGTGCTTGATCAGTCTTCAAGACCTAGAACTGTACTCCAGAAAGTAACTAGAAATGTATAGCCTGATAGACCTTGGGGTACTTTTTTTCTTATCTGGGTCATTGTTATCCACGTAACTCATTAGAGATTGTATGACCAATAGTGACTAAAGAGGTCCTTTGCACACTCCTAATTTGGAGGCAAATGTCCATAGCCATTTTTTTCTCACTGAAACAGTTCTCAAGCCTTTGCCTAGCTAAATGTGGCAGGTAGGTAATTCACAGACTTGTAGACCACAAGTTGTGACAGCCCAGGAAGGGGAAAGGGAAAACAGCTTAGTCAGAAAGCTTCGTGTGTCTTTTCACTAATGGAAGATTTAGTACATTTAAAGATATTATAATGAGATCAGATCAAATTTATAGCAGAATGAACAAATGAGAATAGCAAATGGAGGTCAAAATGTGCTTTCAGAGTCCTGTGTTGCACCAGTTAGATCTGCAGGAAAGAGACTTAATGCAATCTGATGTGTGATTGTTCCAGTTTTAAGAGAGTGTAATTCAGTCTGTGTCTGGTTTCATTAAGCCTCTTGGGATAGCACTTGAGTAATTCAAAGAGAAGAGAAATGTGAAGGACACTGAGTAAGTGTGTGTGGAAGTGCATATTTATCCTGCACTTTATTGTTACAACATGCGTGGATCTATTAACTCTCTGACACGCAACGTCTGTTATGATTTCGTCTTGTATATCTCTGAGAACTAGCAACTTTGCTACTCAAAGCAGTAATAGGAGCACTACAAATGTGTAGCACTGAGCTTTCTGTTGTTTGTGGCAAACCCTCTATGCTATAGAGAAGATGCTGGGCGTAGACTTTTCTAGGCAGTTATATGATCTATTGGTTATTGATAGGTGCCAAACTTAATTAAAATAGGTGTTAATGCATTCTCTATCAGTTTTCATCTTTCCTGTTTCATAGCTATTTATAACAGGGAGATGTTTGTTGAGAAAACCACCAAGTAGGGACTTACATTCTTTTCCTTGTGTGATTTTATACAAAATAAACAAATATTATCATACACCTTGATATGTTACCAAATCAATTCATGTAGTAATTAACACATAACTTGTAATAATTATTTTAGAATTATACAGTTTATAAAATATGGAAACTTAAATGCATTAAGCTTTTCAGTAACCAAAACAGAGGGAAAAGAATTGAGAAAGGAAGTATGAAAATCAAATAATATTTATGAAGACTTTATTCTAACAACAATGCAGAAACTTATAGGATGTTACACATAAAATCCTTCTGAAATAATTGGAGGTAGGTTTTTATTATCTCCTTAAAAGAAAGAAGGAAATTTAAAATTCCAGTTTCAGTTACTATCAAAGATTTTTAATTTAGTACAATAGACTTTTAAAGCCTAAGGTTTTATGTTAGGTCATAGTCTAAATATATTCAGGATACTGGGAAAATATTGAACTTTAATTTTTGTTGTGAAAAGTGACTCACCACTATCTTGAAGCCTTGATTAATATGATAACACAGGGGTCATCCTTAAATTTCATTTCATCCACAAGTATTTCCAAAAAGGTTACAGTCAGCTGAGAAAGCATAATATTAATTAGAAAAAAATTGTTGTGAAAGAAAAACTGTACTTCAAATTTCCAGTATTGTTTCCGGTACAAGTATCAGTTATAAGCACTGATCTAATGACACCCCCTCTCCCCCAAACACACACCTTGCTCATACATTAAATTGAATTAAACACACAGAAACAAAAATTACTTGGACCCATGATAATTGGGAGAGATTTTTTTGAGCTCTACAGCATCTACTAGGTGATAGAACAATCAAAGCACCATTGAGTCCTTACTCTGCACTGATATAATTTATAAGAACTTATAAATTATGTTTAAATTTTTTTAGAAAACTTTTATTTAATAAATATATATTTTGAAGGTAAACTTTTGGATTATAGCGGTTTTTCCCCCCATAACCACCCTCCTACCCGCAAACCATCCCGTCTCCTATTCCCTCTCCCATCCCATTCTTCATTAAGATTCATTTTAAATTATCTTTATATATAGAAGATCAACTTAGTATATACTAAGTAAAGATTTCAACAGATTACACCCACATAGACACACTTAGAAGGCCATCCCCAGTTCTCCTGAACACAACTCTTTCTTGTCGTTTCACAACATATAAATGATAAACTGTGAGGCCCAGTTTCTTTTCCTCTGCATATGAATCTCTTTGTCTTTTGTTTTGGCTCTGTCCTTGGCTGGCTTCCTAAGGGCAAAGGTTACAATCTCATCTCCTAGATCATAGTCTTCTTATTCACATTCAGATGCTAGACATCTCCACCAGCTCACTGCCCTCAGGAACCATTGTGATCAAAGGACAGTGCTGTATTCTCCCACAGATTAGTTGGATTTAACAGCAGAATGTTGTTTATTTATTTATTCTTTAAGAAAAATAAACATTGCATTCAATTATTTTGGGACCAATAACAACAAGAGGACAAGCATGACATTAGGCTCATATTTGCTCTTAAGTAAAATGGTCAATTGAGTTATAGCATATGCAAAAGTCAGTAAGTCAAATGTGTGTGGTTAGATTGACAGAAATAGATATAACATACATAACTATATATATATATATATAGGTATAACAATATATAGGCACAAATATACATATATATATATATAAAACAAGAAAAAAACTAATTAAAAAAGAAATCAAGAAATGTGTTATTAGATGAATTTTTACCATAAAGCAAAGCATAAGCACCATTCAGTCAAAAACTGATACAGTACCCACACCACCAACCCTTATCCACCCCACTTACCACCACCCCAGTTAAACACTTCCTTGAATTCTAAAATCACAGATTATTTTGTCTAATTTTTAAAGCATTATTTAACATATTTTTCTTCTAGCTTCTTTTACTCAATTTTTTTATTTAATAAATGTAAATTTACAAAGTGCAACTATTGTATTATTGTGGCTTTTTCCAACATAACCCCCCTCCCACTCGCAGCCATCCCATCTCCCACTCCCTCTCCCTTACCACTCTTCATCAAGATTCATTTTCAGTTATCTTTATATACAGAAGATCAACTTAGTATATACTAAGCAAAGATTTCAACAGACTGCACCACACAACTGCACAAGATATAGAGTACTGTTCAACTAGTAGTTTTACCATTAATTCTCATAGTAAAACACATTAAGGACAGAGACCCTACATGGGGAGCCGGTGTACAGTGACTCCCATTGTTGATTTAACAATTGACAGTCTTATTTATGACGTCAGTAATCACCCGAGGCTCTTGCTATGAGTTTCCAAGGCTATGGAAGCCTCTTGAGTTCATCAATTCTGAACTTATTTAGTCAAGCCATACCACAGTGGAGGTTCCTTCCTCCCTTCAGAGAAAGGTGCCTCCTTCTTTGATGGCCCTTTCTTTCTGCTGGGATCTTGTTCACTGAGATCTTTCATTCAGGTTGTTTTTGCCAGAGTGTTTTGGCTTTCCATGCCTGCGAGACTTTCATGGGCCTTTTAGCTAGATCTGAATGCCCCAAGGGTTGATTCTGAGGCCGGAATGCTGTTTAGGGCATTTGCTATTCTATGAGTCTGCTGTATATTCTGTTTCCCCCCCACACACACACACACAAGATCATTCTCTCCCTTTTAATTCTATTCTTCATTATTTGCAGACACTGGTCTTATTTGTGAAATCTCTTCGGCACTTAACCTATCTTTTTGATCAATTATGTACTTAAACTTATCACTTTATCAAGTGAGATGGCATTGGTACATGCCTCCTTGATAAGATTTAATTGGAATACCCTGGCACATTTCTAGCTCTACCATTGGAGGTATGTCCGAGTGAGCATGTGCTGACCTGTATATCTCCTCCTTCTCTTATTCCACTCATATTTAACAAAGATCACTTTTCTGTTAATTTTAAATGTCTAAGAATAATTGTGTATTAATTACAGAGTTCAATCAACGGTATTAAGCAGAACAAAAACAATAACAACAAAAAAATACTAAAAGGAATAAAATAGTAAGTTGTTCCTCAACAGTCAAGACAAGGGCTGGTCAAGTCCTTGTTTCTCATAGTGTCCATTTCACTTCAACAGGTTTCCTTTTAGGTGCTCGATTAGTTGTCACCGATCAGAGAGATATTTGTCTCTTTGGGACTGCCTTATTTCCCTCAGCATGATATTTTCCAGCTTCCTCCATTTTGTTGCAAATGACCTGATTTCATTTTTTTTTCACTGCTGTATAGTATTCTATAGAGTACATATCCCATAATTTCTTTATCCAGTCTACTGTTGATGGACATTTAGGTTGATTCCATGGCTTAGCTATTGTGAATTGAGATGCAATAAACATTGAGGTGCAAACAGCTCTTTTTTTCCAGTTTAATTCCCTTTGGGTAAATTCCAAGGAGTGGGATGGCTGGGTTATGTGGTAGGGCTATATTCAGGTTTCTGAGGACTCTCCAAACTGTCTTCCATAGTGGCTTTACCATTTTGCATTCCCACCAACAGTGGATTAGTGCCCCTTTTTCCCACATCCTCACCAGCATCTCTTGTTATTTGATTTCTGTATGTAAGCCATTCTAACTGGGGTGAGGTGAAACCTCGTTGTGGTTTTGATTTGCATTTCCCTGATGGCTAGAGATCCTGAGCATTTTTTCATGTGTCTGTTGGACATTTGGATTTCCTCTTTTGAAAAATGTCTGTTAAGGTCCTTGGCCCATCTTTTAATTGGGTTGTTTGTTTTGTTGCTGTGGAGTTTCTTGATTGTTTTATAGATTCTAGTTGTTAATCCTTTATCAGTTGTGTAGTTTGCAAATAATGTCTTCCATTCTGTTGGTTGCCTCACTTTACTGACTGTTTCTTCTGTGGTAAAGAAACTTTTCAATTTGAGGTAATCCCATTTGTTTATTTTATCTTTGATTACCCATGCCTCTAGGGTCTCCTCCAGAAATTCTTTGCCTGTTCCCATGTCTTGAAGGGTTTCCCCTATGTTCTCAATTAACTTCATGGTGTCATGGCGTATCTCTAATTCTTTGATCCATGTTGAGTGGATTTTTGTTATTAGTGTAAGGTAGGGGTCTTGCTTCATACATTAACATGTGGACATCCAGTTTTCCCAGTACCATGTGTTGAAGAGGCTGTCCTTGTTCCAGGGGTTGGTTTTAGGTCCTTTTTCAAATATGAGTTGGTTATAGATGTTTGGATTGATTTCCGGTGTTTCTGTTCTGTTCCATTGGTCTATCCATCTGTTTTTGTACCAGTATCAGGCTGTTTTGATTATAACTGCCCTGTATATGTCTTGAAGTCTGGAATTGTGATGCCTCCTGCTTTGTTTTTATTGTAAAGGATTGCTTTAGCTATTCACAGTCTCCTGTTTCTCCGTATGAATTTCAACATCATTTTTTCTAGGTCTGTAAAGAATGACTTTGGTATTTTGATTGGTATTGCATTGAACTTGTAAATTGCTTTTGGGAGAATGGACATTTTGATGATATTGATTCTTCCAATCCATGATCATGGCAAATTTTTCCATTCTTTTGTGTCTTCTTCTATTTCTTTCTTTAGTGTTTTGTAATTTTCATCATAGAGGTCTTTGACATCCTTGGTCAAATTTATCCCAAGGTACTTGATTGTTTTTGTGGCTATTTGTGAATGGGATTGATCTTAGAAGTTCTTCATCAGCCATGGCATTGTCTGTGTATACAAAAGCTGTTGATTTCTGAGCATTGACTTTGTAACCTGCTACTTTACCAAACTCTTTTATGAGTTCCAATAGTCTCTTATAGGAATTTATTGGATCTCCCATATATAGGATCATGTCATCTGCACATAGGGATAGTTTAACTTCTTCCTTTCCATTTTATCCCTTTATTTTCTTTTTCTTGCCTGATGGCTTTGGCTAAAACTTGTAGGACTATATTGAATAGCAATGGTGAGAGTGGGCATCCCTGTCTAGTGCCAGTTTTCAATGGAAATGCCTCCAATTTTTCCCCATTCAATATGATGCTGGCTATTGGTTTATCATAGATTACCTTAATTTTGTTGAAGAATGTTCCTTCTAACCCCAGTTTGCTTAGAGTTTTCATCATGAAAGTGTGTTGTATTTTGTCAGATGCTTTCTCTGCATCTATTGAGATAATCATACGATTTTTGTTTCTCAATTTGTTAATGTGATGTATCATATTGATTGATTTCCAAATATTGAACCATCCCTGCATACCAGGGATAAATTCCACTTGATCTAGGTGAATGATCTTTATGATGTGTAGTTGGATTTGCCAGAATTTTGTTGAGTATTTTTGCATCTATGTTCATCAGGGAGATAGGTCTGTAGTTTTCTTTCTCTGATGTGTTTCTTTCGGGCTTAGGAATTAAGGTGATATTGGCTTCATAGAAAGAATTTGGGAGGATTCCCTCCCTTTCAATTGTTTTGAATAATTTGAGAGGAACTGGAGTTAGTTGTTCTTTAAATATCTGGTAGAATTCAGCGGTGAAGCCATCTGGTCCTGGGCTCTTCTTTTTTGGTAGTGTGTTTATTACTGATTCAATTTCTTCCATGGTTATGGGTCTGTTTAGATTTTCTATATCTTCACGGCTCAGTTTAGGAAGGTCGTATGTGTCCAGGAATCTATTCATTTCTTCCAGGTTCCCCAATTTGTTAGCATACAGCTCTTTGTAGTGGTTTCTGAGGATTCTTTTTATTTCTGTTGTGTCCGTTGTTACATTTCCATTACTATCTTTAATTTTAAAGATTTGGGTCTTCTCCTTTTGTTGGTTAGTTGGGCGAATGGTGTGTCTATTTTGTTTAATTTTTCAAAGAACCAGCTCTTGGTTTTGTTGATCTTTTGATAGTTTTGGAGAATAGACTTCAAGGATCAATGTCCCAGCAGGGTGGATTTCAGGTGAGGCTGTTAGCCTGCAGATGGCTTTCTTCTCTCTCACCAGCTTCTCACATAGTCTTTCCTCTGTTTGTCTGAAAAGAAAGAGAAAGAAAGTGGGAGTGAAGGTTAGAGATGTGTGATGTTTCTTTCTCTTTCCACAAAGACATCAATCCTATGTAATTAGACCTTTTGTCATCTTTTTACCATAATTATGTCTCAAAGGCCCTATCTTCAGGTACAATGACCCTGATAGATAAGACTTCAGCATATGGATTAGAAGAGAACACAAGTAAATCTATAACATTTCAGTCCCTGCCTCCCCAGAATCCATGTCTTTCCTGTATGCAAAGTTGATTCTCCCCACACCAACATCTTCAACATTCTTGTCCTATTCTCTATCAGTTCCAAGGTCAAAGTCCCATCTCAGTGGAGTATGGATGAGACTTGAGATATGAGTCATACGGAGGCAAAATTGCTCTCCAGATGTAAATCTGTAAAATCAGGCAAATTGTGTGCTGCCAAAATGCAGTGGCATGACAGGCATAATATAGACATTCATATTCCTTTAGAGAGAAATCAGGAAGGAGAAAGGGTGATGAGGCCCAAACAAGAGCAAAATCTAGCAAGGAAAATTTCGTTTGATCGTTAAGATTTGAGGACAATGCTCTTCAATTTACTGCTCTGTACTCCTCCACAACCTCAGATAGCTGTCCCAGTCCCTCAGCTCTCCATGCTGTCCCAATCCCATGACCCTGGGCAGTATCCTGGCCCCTGATTCACTGATCGGCAGCGTTGTGGCCCACTGCAACAAAAGAAGTGGACCAAACCTCTGAAAAGGAGGGCAAAAACAGGCTTGTCTCATTAGCCTGATGTGGAAGTAGCAGCTGCAATGACTTTGGAGTTGACTTTGGGGTCATTTTTGTTTTTCCTTTTCTAGAAGGGCAATGCATATTCACAGCCACATAACTCTATTGCCTCATCCTTAGAATCCCAGAAGTCTAAAGCTTTCCTTCATTCTGTCCATTTGTTTCTGTCCCATTTAGTTCCAGCTGGCAGTGTTTCTGCTGCCATCTCTATTCCAGGCTTCTGTTAAAATGGCTAATTAAACCCTGTTATAATTTCTTTGTGGAGCAATTTATGGATTGTCCAACTACACGCTTCGTGTTCAGTGTATAGCACACTTTCTTATTCTATTCAATATGGGTAGGCAGAGAACTTCCAAATCTAAATTCTTATTCCTTTTTGATGCGCAATTTTTTTCAATTTATCTCTCTTATCCCATATTTTATTGCATAAGTAGTAAGGAAAAACAAGGTAATAGCTTCAACACTTTTCATGAAATCTCTTCAACTAAATATTAAATTTAATGGCTGGCATTGCAGCACAGCAGGTTAAGACACTGCTTTCAACCCCAACATCCCATATCAGAGTGCCAGTTCCAGTCCTGGCTACTCTGCTTCTGATCCAACTTCATGCTAATGTCCTGGGGAAATCAGTGGAAGATCTTCCAAGTACTTGAGGTCCTTGCCACTCACGTAGGAAACCTAGATGGAGTTTCTGGCTCCTGGCTTCAGTCTGACTCAGTCCCGGTCATTGCAGCCATTTGGGGAATAAAGCAGTGGGTTGAAGATCTCTGTTTTTCTCTCTCCTTCTCTGAATATCCTGTCTGTCACTCTGCCTTTTAAATAAATAAAATAAAATATTTAAAATAAATGAGTATCCAGTTTCATCACTTGCAAGTTATGCATTCCATAAAATACTAGAACTCAATCCATCCCATTTTTTCATCACTTTATAGCAAGGATTGCCTTTCTCCTCCTTTCTTTTTTTTTTTTTTTTTTTTACAGGCAGAGTGGACAGTGAGAGAGAGAGACAGAGAGAAAGGTCTTCCTTTTGCCGTTGGTTCACCCTCCAATGGCCGCCGCTGACGGCGCGCTGCGGCCGGCGCACCGCGCTCATCCGATGGCAGGATCCAGGAGCCAGGTGCTTTTCCTGGTCTCCCCATGGGGTGCAGGGCCCAAGCACCTGGGCCATCCTCCACTGCACTCCTGGGCCACAGCAGAGGGCTGGCCTGGAAGAGGGGCAACCGGGACAGAATCCGGCGCCCCGACCGGGACTAGAACCCGGTGTGCCGGCGCCGCAAGGCGGAGGATTAGCCTGTTGAGCCACGGCGCCGGCTTTTTTTTTTTTTTTCTCATTTCTAATAGCTTATTCCTCATTCCTGTCTGTGACTTCACCAGAGGCACCTTTAAAGTTCATATTTCTACCAACAGTCCATTCAGGATTATGTGTATATTTTGAAAAATGATTGATGCTTTCACTATATCTCTCATCTTTAGTTTGTGAGCACTCACTAGAATTACCTTTAATGGTCATAGTTCTACTCTCAGTCCTTTCAGGGTAATCAAGGCTTTTCCTTGAATGCACTTCAAAATTTTCTAGCCTTTATCCATCACTCAGTTTCAAAGACACCTCTACATTTTTAAGTATGTGCTACAGTGGCACCCCACTTCCCTGCACTAAAATCTCTATGAGAATACTCAGGTTTCCAGGCAAAAGACTATAGACTTGGTGACTTTTTCAACACAATTTATTTCTTTACAGCTCTGGAGTCTTCAAGTTGAAGAATCAGTACCAGCAGTGTTCATTGCAGACGAGGTCACTCTTTTCAACTTGCAAATAGCCACCTTGTTGCTGTATAATTACATGGCCTTTTGTTTGTGCATGCAGAGAGAGACAGAGACAGAGAGAGAGAGAGAGAGAGAGAGAGAGAGAAAGAGAGAGATGGTGTCTCTTCTAATGAGATTAGGCCTTTGACCTCTATTAACCATAATTGACTCCTTAAAAGCCCTATTGCCAAAAATAGTCATAATATTAGTGGTTAGGTCTTTAATGTATGACTTTGTTTCAGACAAATAATTCAGTCTATATCAGATGAGATTTTGCTAACCTACTCAGTGACTTTTTTTTTTGTCACTGAGGAGTGGGGGTGGGGGAGAGAAATATTAAAAGAAATTGATGAGGGTCATACATTTGGCCTAGTAGTTAAGAAGCCTGCATCTCATATTGTTGATCCTGGATTCAATGTGAAGCTCTGGTTCCTGGTTCTAGCTTCCTGCTAATACACACCTTGGAAGGCAGTGGTAACTATTTAGTAATTGAGCTCCTGCCATCCAGGTGGGAGACCTGGATTGAGTTTCTAGCTCTGGGCTTTGGCTAGGGCTGTTCTTGTTATCTAGGGAGGGAACCAAGAGATGGCAGCTGTCTCATTGTACTGCTCAAATAGAGACTTATGTTTAGGCCATACACCAGAATAATAAAGTCAGAATCTTGGAGGCTAGGAAAGAGCATCAGAACTTCTTAAAAGTTGTCCCCATGTGATTATAAATTTCATCTAAGATTGAAAAACCACAGAATGATGTCCTTTTGTGCCTATTGATCCAATCCATAATGCAAATATGTAAATCAGATTGTGCCTGCAAGGAATAAGCCCTATGTATATTATATGTTATTTTAATCTATACACTATACATATGTGCTGTGCAGAAAACATGTATTTATACTGTATACCACCCTCTGCACTTAGAATTTAGGTGTAAGTTTATAGACAAGGCCTTAGAACTAAACAACTTGAGCTCTAATTCTGATGACATTAACCCTAACATTCCTAACAAAAATAGCATGATATTAATGGCATTCTTTGTTCTGAAGATTAGGTGAAATTACAGATGTAAAGCCTCAAATAGACCATCAGCATCAGTCGTAATAAAGAACTCAGATAGAAAAAAAATTCTGCTTTTTATTTCCATTTATATTTTCCCTGGAGTAAGGGTTTCAAAATTATGTCCTTGAAAAGTCCTAATTAGTTATAGTTTACATATCAAAGTGGTGAAACCCTGTGCAATCAAAGGGCAGGTGGAAATAGCAGAGCAATTTTACAAGTGATTTAAGGTTACTGAAGATACATGGGAAGTGGATGCAAGAGGAAAGCTGTGGGTTAAACTTCAGCTAGTCAAGGTGATATTTGAGTTCTGAGAGCATAGTGCTATGGCCCTAACAGAAAACTAAGGAGGACTTTTTCAGGTCATTTTTGTTCTGCTGAAATATTAGACTTTTTGTGATTAATATTAGGAACCACAAACCCAGCTTGTTGAAATTCTTCAGAAGAATCAAACAAATGTGTTTTGAGTTGAGGCTGCCTATGAGAAACAGGTTTTTCTGAAGCACTGAGCCGTTAGGTTTGGCATTTCAATCTATCTCCTCTTACATTTATATCAGAGAAACCAACCTGGGGAAAATGTTGATTTTGAGACTTGAAAATGGTTAAAAGATAACTCTTTTGTTCATTTTATTTTTGAGATGTTTCTTTATTCTCATTTGAAATGTGTGGGAAGCCTTGACTGTATCATCTTCAGCATTTTGATGAAATTGCCGTAAAAGGTTTAGTTAAGTTTTGTGCAAATCCTTATCTTAATTGGAAGTTTGAAAGAGTTTCATGGTAGCTAATTTCCTGCATATGTTTATCATAGTTTATGCAGAAAAACTGGCCAGCTAAGGAGGCCCATTCTTGAAGAGCTCAGTGGTAAAGCTCATGGCTTCAACGCTAAGCTACCTGCTTTAACATTCTGTCTTTGACTTTTACTAGCTTAGTTTCTACAAGACTCAGATTAGTCATGTGCAAAAGGCGTATAATAATAACACCTACTTCATAGAGTTGTCATGAAAAGTGTTTGTTAATGCACAGGAAACACAGTGCAGCCAGGTCCACTGCAAGCATCACTGAGTGGTAGGGATTCAGGAGCTTATTTTAAGTTTCCTTTGCCAAACTCAGTAAAGAAGCACCAGTCAGAGAATCTACTGAAAATAAAACATGCCTCTAGATCCCAGAGGTCTGGGTTTGATTTGTGACTTACTATTTAGAAACTGCATAACGTTAGGCAGCAATAACTGGTAGCCTTTGCTAACCCATCTCTAAAATAGAGAAAATAGAAGGTTCCTTTCATATATTTGGTGCAATGTTTAAATATGATGAGCTTCCATTTTCACTACCTGAGTTTAAGCCACTATCATCTCTAACCTTAAAGACTGTAATAGCCTCCAACCGGCCTCAAAGCTTGAATTTTTACCTATTGAACTATTCATTCTCCATGCAATGGTCAGATGAAAGGAAAATTTAAGTCATTCTGCTTCCTTGTTTAATATGCTGATTTTTCTCCAAATTTTAGAAGACTATCCATCTTTCACCCTTAGTTCATATGATTCTCTACAATCAATTAATTCTAGTATTCAGCCTTGTTTCAAATCTACTCCTTTATTCACTGTGTTCTACCTCTTTATGTGTCCTTTATGCTAGCAAAACACACCAAACTTTTTGCTACCTCTGGGTCTTCGAACATACTCAGGGCTTTTAAAACTTTATTTATTTGAGAGCCAGAGAGATAGGAAAAGACAGGAAGAGAGAGTTCCTGTCAGCTGGATCACTCCCTAAATATCTGCACCAGTCATGGCTTGAATGGGACCAATGCCAGGAACAGGGAATGCGATCCACAGCTACAAAGGTGGCAGGAACACAACTATTTCAGTCATCAACTATTGCCTCCCAGGGTCTTCACTGGACAGAATCCAGAGTTAGAAGCTGGAGCCAAGAATCCTATCCAGGTATTCTGATGTGGGATAGGGGTGTCTTAATCACCAGACTAAACAGCCACTCCTGCAAAGAGCTTCTGTGCATATTCACATTCAGAGAAAAACTTTTATCCCAGATCTACAAAGTGCTGATGCCACCTCTCAAATAGTGTATCTCTACTCAGTTATCTTCCTCAGAAAGGTCATTTTTTCTAAAAAAAGATTTATTTATTTATTCAAAGAGTTACACAGAGAGAGAAGGAAGGGCAAAGAGAGAGAGAGAGAGGTCTTCCATCCGCTGGTTCATTCCCTAATTGGCCACAACAGCTGGAGCTGCACTGATCTGAAGCCAGGAGCCAGGAATTTCTTCTGGGTCTCCCATGTGGGTGCAGGGGCCCAAGGACTTGGGCCATCCTCTAATGCTTTCCCAGGCTATAACAGAGAGCTGGATCAGAAGTGGAGCAGCTGGGTCTCAAACTGGCACCCATGGGATGCCAGCACTGAAGGCCCTGGCTTAACCCGCTACACTACAGTGTCGGCCCCAGAAAGGCCATTTCTTAGCATTTTGCTTGAAGAGGGTAATTCTTCAGAGTGATCTGCATATATATCATCTCTTTAGTACATGTTGTCATATGTCACAATTATTTTGCATATTTATCTCTTTGCTTGTGCATTGTCTCTCCTCCCTGATATTTGGTGGGCAAGATTTTATCTGAATTACATTCAGATAAACAACATTACATTCTGTAGTGACTGGCACATAGTAAGAACTCAATGAATATCCCTTGGATGAAGAAGGGAAGGCAGGAAGAAAAATAATAAAAGTTCATAAAAGGTACCCAATTTATTTTAGCATGATGACCAAAATAATAGCATAAACACAATTATACAATTAATTGAAAAGTTTTACTAACAACTAGACAGCACTATTTGGCACAGAGTCAGCAGCCTAAAGTTTTTTTTTTTTTTTAATAGTGAGGCAAATGGAGTGGATATTTTAAAACCCTGTTTTTGAGAAAGATCTCTTTCCCAAAGGAAGAGAGCAGTGTCTTTCTAAGTCATGTTACTGAGCTGACAGTCTCTGGGCTTGTCCATGAAGTGCTGACATCGATGGAGGTTGAAAGTACCACATTCCTAGTGCTACAGTCAGGCCACATCTAGGAGGATAAGTGTTTGAAACAGGATTTTGTGCCTAATCAAGCTTCCACAGGCTGGGCCGTTTCTGCCTTCTACAGGCCGTTTCTGCTTTAAGCATTCCATCATTTCCTCTTTCACTGAACAATAAAATGCCTCTGTGGATAATCTTAATTCCTTGCCGTCTGCATCATGGCACTTCTATTTCTAGAAGACCAGGATAATACTTTCTCTCCAAATCTGTTCTTGAAGGCTCTTGTATCACTGAAATTGCTTTTCCTGTCTCCACCAGCTGGACACTCAAACACATTATCTCGAGAGGACCTATTTTAGTTTTGCCATCTATCATCTGGAGGGGGGAAAAGTGAGCTCTCATTCTCATCTAACAGTTGCATGTGGCTATTTCACAGCAAGAAAAAGAAAGAAAAAAAAAAAAAAACGGTGTGTCTGTGAAATGCCTCCTGCATCTCCCAAGCGTTACTTGTCCGTGACACCTCCAGAAGAAGTCCTCTCACAGACTTGCTGGAAGGGCAGAGGTATTGGGGATGTGAATGCTGTATGGGCACACATATTCTCAACAGCGCAACATTGACATTCAAATTTGACAGCTTATCTTTTTCCAAATGACACCTAAAGCTGTCCATAAATTAGTTCTTTTCATGTTCATATTCAAAGGCTGGGAAAACTGAGATACAGAGAGATCAGTGGTGTCCAAGGTGACCCATGATGTTGTAGAGCTAAGATTGTAATAACCTACTCCCCCAATGGCAGTATTTCTGTGGTCTTTCTACATAATAATACAATCCTTTGTTTCAGGCTTATGGTTAAATTTGGGAGAGTAAAGCTAAATTAATCCCCTAATTGATGAATTGGTGAGCCAGTACTAATGTGTGTGTGTGTGTGTGTGTGTGTGTGTATGAACTGCAGTAGACAATCCTAATTCATATGTGTGGACAGGAAAGAGGTGGTGGGAAGCCAAACTCACTTCTTGCAATTCTCCTCTAGTTATTAAATAAAAAATGAAAGGCCAATATCAACAGCAGTCTGTTTGAATAAGTGGGTTACAAGGATTCTTACATCAGAATGCAGTTTCTAACTTTATTTTTTTAAAACTGTAATCATCTAAAACCAATAGTTTCAGAAAAATTGCTTCCTCTGTACTTTTAGGCAAAATTTCAGGCTTATAATTATATTTCTACATCTAAAGCTGGCCAGTGTTTTTGAATCCTTGTTACCAAAGCAACTGCCTTTTCCTTAGCATCTTAGATGAGATTTGTCAAAATGAGAGGGCTTATATTTTGTGTGCTCTATATTTTTGTTATGGTGCCTTCAATTACATGTGATCCCCAAAATGGAAGATAAATAAAATGAGCTATGTTTGTGTCTGTTCAAATATCTATATACATTCCATTCTCAAGAAAATAGGACTGAGGAAAGTTAAAGCTGTAGACATGAACTAGGATTATGGACTTCCTAAATAAACTAGGTATTCCATGATAAACAGAGCCCAAGAAGTTGAAAAAAAAATCAATTTCCTAAGCAAGAGTTTCTGATGATGAGGATAAACATATTACAACATCATGTTCTTTTGATACACTGTCAGGTCTGAGAGCACATATGTACATATTATGAGTCTGTGGGAGATTTGGTTTACATCACTTCTTGGCCTTTTGGCCAAGATCAAGTGTGTACAGACTCAGTTTACTAATAAATAGTCATTTGAGGGAAACTTATCTTTATACCATAGAGTTTCCATCTCAAACTCATAAGTATATGAAGAAAAGCTCATGCAAAGTGTGTTAAAGTCAAAGAACTGCTATAAACAGAAGGACAAACAGCAAGCCACTAAACCTCAGTTGCCTCTCACATAAAATAAGAATAAAAGAACTCTATTGTAGGACTCATCTGAGGATTGCTGAGATCATGTCCACAAAAGGATTTTAGTTCCACATCTGGGTGTTCATTATGTGACAGATAATAAAAGGGAATCATTATATACATAATACAAAAATCCTTTGTTTCCAGCTTATCATTAAACTTGGGAGAGTGAAGCTAAATCAATTCCCTAATTGATGTACTAATATCTATTTTATATGCATAGACAGGATAGAGATGGTGGGAAGCTCAAATCATTTATTGCAATCCTCTTCTGTCCATTAAATAGACAATGTTGAGCCAATACCAGTAAAGACCTTTTCAAACAAATCTAGCTCATCTTCAGATTTAGTAATTTGGGCCTTTCCATTTCTCTGTTAGTGATGACTACTTGATCAAAAGGAGGCACATCAGATAAGGAATAAAATACTGGTCAATGTCCACTCAAGGAAGATCTGCTGTGCTAAGGAGAACAACCAAGGTTCTAGAGAGTGGCTAAGGCAATGAGGCATAAGAATGGTACAGAGAGGTTCTTAGAAGTCTTGGAATCAAAGTTCAACTTCATCTCACAATTTGGCCTATATTGCATTCGCTGGAGTTCATGTTTGTGTGTTTGTGGTGGGGTGGGGTGGGGTGGGGTGAGGTGGAGGGGCGAATGTTAAGCAGCCACAAGCATCCTGAATGTTCATAGAAACTCAAATTAGAAGTAGAAAGTAAGTAAATAAATAAATGCACAAGAGCAAATAAAACCAACATGTCTCACATTTATACAAATATTTTTGAATAATTAACTTTTTCCAAAAAAAATTTGGCAGTGCAAATATCTTTAAAAGAAAACCAGTGCATACTCTTCTGAGATTATTATCACTTATTAAAGTGGCTGAATTATTATTTATAATACCAAAAGAGGAACTTTGGATCTTTGCATTTGTAAATAGACAGATGTGTGAGGGGGTGATAAAGGTTCTTCACAGATTCTCAGAAAGAGAAATTCACACATTGCAAGGAGTGGGGCTGCAGGAAGCAGCTTTGTTATCATCTTCAAAACCAGGGGTTAGCGCTTTTCTGTAAGGAGTCTTTCTAAATAATTGAATTTTACCATGAAATGGATGAGTTTTCCCACCACAAAACTAAGAGCCACCAGGAATGACGATTTTGTAAGCCTTATAGACTGGCATTTCAATCAGGACCTGAAGGGTTAAGCCTAGAGCCGCCACTAGGTGTCACGTTGGGATTGGTTTTGGGAACACAAGCTCCATAACTGGGTGGCTCCAAATAAGAAGCATTTTTCTCTGTTAATTTCAGCTACTGTTCGGTTTCTTTAAATATAGTCTCTTACTCTACCCGTCAAGACTTCAGAGTCTTTCCTTTTGTCTGATAGATATTTATAACCACTTCAATTTTTCACCTTACCACCCAAGCCTAACAAAAGGTCGATTTTAAAATATGAGAAGTGCAACAGTCAGATCTCTGTTGTGGGGAGACAGAGAGGTCTCTTTTAGTCTTGTATCTCTTATAATCTCCTTTAGTTCCTTCATCCTAGAATACATCAAATTAGCATGCAAACTGAGAAATAATTGTGCATTTCCTGTATAAACTGCTGCAGGAATACAAGCCATCGACACATTACCACTCCCAGGTGTCCTCCACAAATGGACATTCTGGAGTTTCCACTGGTCTGTTTCATCACATTGCCGCACTCTCTCCTCTCCCCTCTTTCAGTATGCTACCTTTCTAGCATTCTTTTTCTCCATGTGTCCTGTTAATTAAAGCAGCAAAGGAACTGACAAACAAAATGGTCCAAATTCAAGTGCCGTCCAATCGTTTGCCAATTCCAGATTGTGTTTTAAAAGAAGATTGTTCAGGAGGGCAATGATTTGGCCATTGAGAATAGCAATTCAGCACAATTAACTTAGGTGAAAGTGGAGAAAAACAGGATGAATTGAAGCCCAAACAATTGCAGTATGGTCTCTTCTAGAAATATTGTCACAGAGATATCTGTTCTGTCACAGGTTAAGCAAGTTCTTTTTTTTAAAAAAAATAATTTACTTGTTATTTGAAAGGCAGAGTGAGGGTGAGAAAGATGGGCAGAGAGATCTTCCTTCTACTGGTTCACTTCCCAAATGGCTGCAGTGGCTGAAGCTTGGCTGATCTGAAGCCAGGGTCTAAGAGCCAGAAGCTTCTGCAAGGTCTTCCACATGGGTGCAGGGAGCCAAGCACTGGGACCATATTGGTGCTGCTTTCTCAGGTGCATTAGCAGGGACTTGGATGGGAAGTAGAGTCCAGTACCCATGTGGGATGACAGTGCCGCAGGCAGTGTCTTAACTAGATATGCCATGGTGCAGGCCCAAAACCAAGTTCTGACCCAAGTTACACAAAGATAAATAGCAGTGACTGTAAATGTAAACTGAGTTCTCCCCACACATTTTTTTTATTTTTAGAAGATGTTCTTTTTTTAAAAAGATTCATTTATTTATTTGAAAGAGTTACACAGAGAGAGAAGTAAAGGCAGAGAAAGAGAGACAGAGAGAGGTCTTCCATGCGCTGGTTCACTCCCCAGTTGGTCCCAAAGGCCAGAGCTGTGCGGAACCAAAGCCAGGAGCCAGGAGCTTCTTCCTGGGTCTCCCATGTGGGCACAGGGGCCCAAGGACTTGGGGCATCTTCTGCTGTTTTTCTAGGCCATAACAGAGAGCAAGATCAGAAGTGGAACAGCCAGGACTGGAACTGGTGCCCATATGAGATGCCAACACTGCAGGAGGCAGCTTTACACACTATGCCACAGCGCCGGCCCCACCTTTTTATAAAACAGTAACAGCAGTTAGGTAGATTAACTCTTTCTGACAGCAGTAAGAAAAAAGAGAAATATGCCTAAGAAGATTTAACTCTCCGGAGGAGAGCAAGTTTCTCTGTGAACCTTCCACAGTACGGTGATATAAAATGCATAAGATAGCATAGTCAGTTGCAACAATGACTTGAATGCATGCAGAAAGCCTTAGTTTATTTTAAAATATAATATTTGAACTCCCAGAGCATTTTCTCATTTCTAACACACAAGAATAATTCATTCATACATTTTTTCCTTCAAAACTATTCAAAGGGATGAGCGTTTGGCCTAGCAGTTAAGACATTGGCTAGGACTCCCATTTTCCAAATCAGTTTCCTGGGTTTAACACCTGGCTCTGTTCCTGACTCCAGATTCCTGCTAACGCAGACTTTTGAGAGGTAACTGCAATGGATCCAGTGTCTGGATTCTTGACATCTGTGTGAAATACCTGGATTGAGTTCCCAGCTCTTGGTTTTGGCCCTATTAAGGGCCCATTGCTGGAATTTGAAAGTTAACCAGTGGATGGGATCTCTTTCTGTCTCTCTTTCTCCCTCTCTCTCTCTTTATTTCTCTCTGTGTGTGTCTCTGTGTGTGTTTGTGTGTGTGTGTGTCTGTCTGTCCCTTTGCCTCTCAAATTAGAAAATATATATTTCAGAGCACCTAATAGGTGTCACTATTTTTGGCGAGTTAAGAACTCAACAATAAACAAGATCAAGTTGACAATGCCCTAACCCCCACAAAGCTTGCATTGTAATTGGCCAAGTTGATAACAAAAATTAGAGGAACAAGTTAGCTTATTTCAGAACTGAGAAGTGTATGAAGAGAGTAAAACATAATTAAGGATGATAGGCATAAAAGGCAATGTGATTTTCCATATAAACTTTCACAGAGATAAATATTCCATTTGCTTTTCAATTCCCAATTGCCGGAAACAGCTAGGTCTGGGTCAGACTGAAGCCTGAAGCCAGAATCCAGGAAATATATCTGTATTTCACACATAGGTGGCAGGGGCCCGGGTACCTGGGCCATCTTCTGTTGCCTTCCCAGACACATTGGTAGGAAGCTGGCTCAGAAATGGAGCGGCTGGAACTCTCATATGGCACTCCCATATGGGATGCCAATATCATAAGCCCAAGAGCCAACATTTTAAAAATATTTATTTATCTATCTATTTATTTATTTTATTTGAAAAATGGGTGCGGAATGTATCACCAAATGTCCAAAATAGTTGGGTTGAAGTCATGCGCTGAAAACTAAATCCACATCTTTCGTATAGGTGGCAAAGACTCAACAACTTAAGCCTTCATCTACTTTCCTCTAAGGAGAATAGTAGCCACAAGCTAAAACTAGGAGTAGAGCCAGAGCTTGAACCCAGGCAATCCTTTGTGCATGTGGATGTCCCAAGCCGCATCTTAAGTGCTGCACCAGAAGCCCAGCTCCCTTTAACAGAGGACCCAGGAGCATGGCTTTCTCTGTGGATTCCAAATTGTTTTTACATGCTGTGATTCTAACCTTGTCATTGAAGCAAATGCTACATTTTACATTCAAAGTTGTGTTTATCGAAATTTTTTGAATCTTCAAATGATGTTGATAACAGATATTTTCTTTTACCTCCTGAAAAAAAAAGATATGTTCATTTATACACAGAATTATGTTTCTAACCTGGGTAACTTCCATAATTATTCACAATAATATATGTTTCCTCCACAATAGCATATTTCAAATGGAGGACATTAAAGAAAAATCATCTTAGGGTGATGTGTGGGACATGCATATATTTCAGGGTGAGTAATAAGATACATATAGCAAAGAATAGTATAGGTTTAATTGTTCAAAGATGTATAGATTTATACATTGTAAAAATTGTCTGCTATTTCATTATTTTACTTTGTCATAATGTCCATAAGTGATGATACAGTTTAAAATAATGATTATTTAAAACCCTACCTTCTATTTGCAAAATGTTTCCACTCTTACTTAAATCAGAAAAAAAAATTGACAAGATGACCTTGAATTCAAATGCTACTGATGGTGATAAAAATAGAGGGGATGGTTGTGATAGTGGGAAAAGGGTGACTTTGATTAATATTGGTATCAACTCTCATGTTTTGAGCACTTACTAGATGCTAGGCATTATGATGACCTGTTTACCTGCAACAGATATCCATTATTCTTTTTTAAAGAGATTTATTTTTTATTTATTTGAAAGGCAGAGTTACAGAGAGGCAGAAGCAGAAATAGAGAGGTCTTCCATCCATTGGTTCACTCCCCAGATGGCTCCAACTGCCAGAGCTATGCCAATCCAAGGAGCTTCTTCCCAGTCTCCTATGTCGCTCCTACTGCCTTCCAAGACCATAGCAGAGAGCCAGATCAGAAGTGGAGCACCCAGGACCCAAACCGGTGCCCATATGGGATGCCCGCACTGCAAGCAGCGGCTTTACCCACTATGCCACAGCGCTGGCCTTTCCGTTATTCCTTGACACAGGTGATATTTTCATCTTACTCAGGCAGACTAAGACTAGAATGACCAAGTGACTGTTCCAAGTAATTTCATGAAAATAAGTCTCAGGAAACTAATTTGGAAGATGCCTGGTGAACAATGAACTTCTGAGAATTGACCACCTATTAAACCAACTGTACAGAAGGAATTGTCTGTTGTCAATGAAAAAAAAAAATACCATCACTATCTGGAGAAAAAACAATGTCTAACCTCATATTTTGCTAGCAAAGAGTTTGGGAGAGTTTTAAAACATGTGTGGTTCAGTGTTTGAGTCTTTCTAAGGGATAATTTCACACCTGCAAATCCTCTAGAGAATAGAACACAATGATGTGTAGGACAAGCAAACAGAATTTCCTTTCTTGTTATTTTCCAGCAGTTATTTTAAGCATGGTACCAGCCAGGTTGCAAAGCCCAATAAAATGATAAGCCTATCTTTCCAAATGTCAGGGTAGGCATCTGAATCTACCACCTCAGGCATTTCTTAGAAATAGAAAGATCTGAATCTGGGCCTTATCAGTTCAAGGGCTTATTTTCTAAAATAGTGTTGTCTTATGTTGTATCCGTGAAGAATGCTAGTGTGTATAGAGATCTGCGGATGAATCTGCTGCCAAACAACAACAGAAAGATCTTACTTTATTGCAGTTATACCACTTGAAGGAGAGTGCAGCTGTAACTTGTTCTGCAGTCCAACAAAATGGTATTTCCATGCACACAGTTTCCCTGATTCTAATCATTGGCTCCATTTCCTATTCTTAATGTTTGGGCCAGAGCAAACATAGAAAGATTTTCAAGCTGAAAAACAAAAAATATATTTTAAGATTTTAGCATCTATTTTCCTCTCAATTCAGAGTATCTGACATAAGAATGAAGATACTTTCTGGAGAAAGTTGGGTGATGGGAGTTATTAAAAGTTATCGCCAACTAATTTCTAAGTAAATCCTGGTATTAAATGAATTTTCAGTCTCTGGTGCAACTGAGCTATAATCTGAAAGAAAATTTGAGAAATTTTTAGAAATTTATAGTAGTAGATAAGGTGTTTGTCCTTCCATCCATCCACCCATCTGCCCCCTCCCCAACTCTCCATCCATTTATGCATCTATCCATCCTTGTATTCATTTAAGCATTTATTTATTACAAGTTGAGATCATCTGATAAGCACTAGGTAATTATTGGTGGTCAAATATATTATTTTCCATATATCTGACAATGAATGTTAACCTTTCAGTGTCTCCACTATGAACTAAGAATTGAATTTGATGGACACAGCTTGGTAAATGGGATATTGCTATGTAAGCTTATATTCTCTTCATGACACTAACATTAATTAAGTTGATGACTGTCTTTGGGTCATATATTTAACTTTCCTAGTCCTCACCTAAAAATGAAGGCACTAGTCTAGTTGATTTCTAACATCATCTTTTATTTTTAAAAATACTGTTTCTTTCTATCCCTCAAAAGTTAGTATTTATTCTAGGGTATACTTTCAGATAATTAAGGGGCATGTACAGTCTATTTGAAGGAGATATACCTCCAAATTTCATGTGAAATTTAAGAAGACGTGCCTGTACGCTTCCATAGTACATTTTAAAATATCCAAATTGGCATTTATAAATGTCATGGAGTTAGCAATACTAGTTGAATATTGGCTAGTTACAATAGCTGTTATTTTAGAAACTTAGATTGGAAATCACTTAAATTTAAAAATTAGGGTAACTAGGAGAACTCACATAGAAAAATGGAGCAAATCTGTGATACAAAAATAAATATATGTGCAGATACGTAATTCCTTAAAGTCCATAGACAAAGATCTCTTATTTCTTTGGTCCGTTCGTTGGATAAGTAATAAAGAAGGAGACTGCTAATCATTCTCATTTCCTCAAATCCTATCTGTGTGTATTCCAAAGCCCAGCAGAAATATTCACTCCTGTAATAAGTATGCTAAAGGACACACTGTGTCTTACTTTCACCTACTATGTTTTTAATTATATTGATGATATTTTCCTTCTTCAATGAGATATTTGTCCACCTAATAAAGTGTTTTCTCCATCTTATTTCTACTACTATACCCAGGATAGTGTTTTGAATAGTGTAGTATAATTAGTAAGCAATTGATTCCTTTCAGGTTAGAGTGCTGCCAGGAATGTAACCTCCAAAATAAATTATTAATAATGAAAATATTTTACCAGTAATTTGCCCATGTAGTTCACAATTTATATTTTTGAGTCTGTATGGATTCTTCTCATGAAATTTCTATTAATAGACAACTTGAAGTACATATTTTATATCTATACTTTTTAAACTTTTATTTAATAAATATAAATTTCCAAAGTACAGCTTAAGGATTACAATGGCTTCCCCCCCATAACTTCCCTTCCACCCACAACCCTCCCCTTTCCTGCTCCCTCTCCCCTTCCATTCACATCAAGATTCATTTTCAATTCTCTTTATATACAGAAGATCAGTTTAGTATATATTAAGTAAAGATTTCAACAGTTTGCACCCACATAGCAACACAAAGTGAAAAATACTGTTGGAGTACTAGTTATAGCATTAAATCACAATGTACAGCACATTAAGGACAGAGATCCTACATGAGCAGTAAGTGCACAATGACTCCTGTTGTTGACTTAACAAATTGACACTATTGTTTATGACATCAGTAATCACCCTAGGCTCTTGTCATGAGTTGCCAAGGCTATGGAAGCCTTTTGAGTTCACCGACTCTGATCTATACTTAATCAGAATCCATGTGGGTATACATTCCTAAAATTTCTTTTGATTTCTAATTTTTAGTTCTTCATTTCTCTATTTGTGTATATATGTATCTTTTTTGAATTTTTATTTATTTGAGAGACAGAAAGCATGCATGCACTCTCTTTCATTAGTTCACTATGTAAATGCAAGAGCTGGAGCTGGACCTGGCCAAAACATGGTTCTGCCTCCCAGAGTCTGCATTATCAGGAATCAGAACTGGGGCAAGGGGCTAGCCAGCACTGTGGCACCACCTGCGGTACTGGCTTCCCACCTGGGTAACAGTTCTTGTCCTGGCTGCTCCACTCATGATTCAGCTGTCTACTAATGCACCTAGGAAAGTAGCAGAAGATGGCCCAAGCGCTTGGGCCCCTGCATCCACATAGGAAACATGGAAGAAGCTCCTGTTGTCAGACTGGCCCTGTCTGGCCATTGTGGCTATTTGGGGAGTGAACCATAGGATGAAGGATCTCTCTATATATCTCTCCCCCTCTCTCTCTCTCTTTTTCTCTCTGTAACTTTGCCTTTCAAATAAATAAATCAAAAAGAAGAAAAAAAAGGAAGTTGGAGCCAGGTTTCAAATCTAGGAATTCTATTGTGGGTGGCAGGAATTTTAATCTGTGTCTGAACCACTAGGTTAGATGTCCACCTTTCCAATTACATTTTATACTTTAACTTGGGATAGAAGATATGCATAATACAAGTACTCTGTGATAGAGTTTGAAAAAAAACATCAAAGATAATCCCCCCAAAAGAGATGACTAGTTGCCCAATTAAGCTCTGTTTGTCCTACAATAGCATAGGATAGTTGCTGGATATGTTTACTTATCAGAGAACTACTTTAGCTCTTCTTGAATATTGAGGCTTAATGAGACTCATTCTCACTTAATGTAGTGGGCATTACATTTTGATTGAAATGATTAAGAAGTGTGAGGACCTATCGGTTATTTTTTTCTCATCTACCACCTGGAAGGGAAGGACTCTGAAGGCTTCAGAAAGAGCAGAGATCCAAAAATAACAGGAACAGAGTAAAACATTTTATCCACCAAATACCCTAATAAATTATTATGTCAATGGAAATAAACTTCTTTTGCTAGGCCATTAAAATTCTGGATGGAATTTTCTGTTATCCTAGCTCACCTTATTGTAGTAACTAATTAGCAACTCTCACAAAAACCTTAGGACTCTAAGCCTTAGAGATGTTAACAAGATTCAATAATTTACAAGTTGTTGGGAAAACCAATATTACTAGAACTAGAATTGACCATAAGCAAAAAAAAAAAAAAAAAAAAAAAGCAACAAACTGGGAGACACTTTGAAAGAAATTGGTTCAAAGGATGAAAGAATAGTCAAAGAACATCATTAATGATTCTCTCACCTGGAATGAGTCCTTGGACCAAAAAGAAATAAAACCCTTCCCTTCTCTTCTTCCTAAAAGGGAATAGCTCTATTGTTAGTTAAGCTAGGTTTGATGGAGAGACCACTTTGGCTCAGAGTCCGACACAAAAGTACCTGCATATCTTCTTGATGGATCTTTCCCTTGCACATTGTTAGTTTTTGAAATGAGAGAGAGAGAGAGAGAGAGAGAGAGAGAGCGAGCACACGAGGACATTCCACACAGTGTTAATGATTCTAATACCTCGAATAACTTTATCTATGTGAACTAATTAATGATACCTTTTCCAGTTGTTGAATTATGATTAACATTTTATTTGTTAACATGTTATTTATTTTTGATTTTGTGGAGAAGAATTTGTGAAAGAACTAGAGCAAGTTCTGACAAGGTTAATTTAAATAGTGTTTACTTTGGTGAGCAGTTTGCAAAGGGCATGTGCACATAATGTGATTTGTTTTGTTAACCTAAGGAGGAAACAATGGCAGAGGACTGATACCTAGGGAAAAGGGGTCAGAAGATGACAGATGAAGGAGGCTGTGAGAATAAAAAAGAAAAGATTTAAAAACAAACTGTGTGAAATACATCTTTGCCCACTTTGCAATATGGATGAAATATGTACCAAAATGAATAATAAGCCTTTTTTATATGTCATAATGAGGCTGATTCTCTGGTATACCTCTGAAAATTTCAAAACCCTAACCTCAGAGGCATGGTTATCTCTTTCTCCTTCATAGGTAACCTTGATAAGCCTGCCGTTAAACAAAGGAAATATCCCATATAGGTATTAGTAATCCTGTTGTTCTATAATAATATGACTACAAATGTAGTGAGTTAAAATAACGTGACGGCACAGTTTCTGTGGCTTAGGAGTCCAGCGTGGCTTAACTGAGTCCTTTGCTTCAGGATCAAAAAAGCTGTGATTGAACTCACAGCTGGAGTTTTAGTCTCAAATGAGATTTGACTGGGGAAGATTCGGCCTCCAGGTTCATCTAGTTGTTTGCATCTCTTAGGTTCCTACGGACTGTCTGTCTGAAAGTCTCAGGTCCTCTCCAGTTGTGGGTCTGAAAGAAACCTTTGTTTCCGGTCACATGATATGGAGCTTCACAATATGGTTACTTGCTTCCTAAAATCAGCAATGGAATGACTCATGCAAGATGCCTCATAATTGGCAGTGTAATTATGTACATCTGTTGCTTTTCTGTATTCTATTGATTAGAAACAAATCACAGGTTTCTTCCATGGAGGAGATTATACGAATCCCTGAATACCAGGAGAAAAATATCATGGGATGTATATCTGTACAATCATATGATCTAGGCTCCTGAATTCCTTTGATATTAGTGTGTCTGTGCTGTTGTTCACAAGGTTGAAGTTATTTGGCAAATGTTATCCAGTGCATTAACAATAGCAACAGTGCTATAATCCATGACTCCTCTTTACATTTAAAACTTTTTTTTTCTATTTTCTTACCTATTTGGCAATAATTACTTTATAAACAGTTTATAGAAAAAAGGGGTACTCATTTACCCCTTTATTCAACAAATATATGTGAGGGAATGTCAAAAAGTACATAAAATGTGGAATTAAAATATTTGTTTCAGTGTAAAAAACACTTTTGAAATATATGAATAGTATTTGCATAAGAAAAATCTCCACGAACTTTTTGCAGAACTCTGATATGGATTTCAAAATTTTTGAGCCTAATTCAAATTTATTTTTAATTCCATTTTCCTTGAATATTTTAAAATACTCTCCTATATATTGAATGTCTATATGTGAAGTGAATATTACATTTCAGATAATAAAGCAGTAAAAAAAAGCTCAATATGTCCCTTTCTGGGAATTTCATGCAAGTGTGGGAAGAAATGAGTCAATGACAACACCGAACATGGACTACATCAGATGCTACAGATAAATCAATTGAGGAAAATGATTGCAGAGCAGGGTGTATGTGCTATTTCAGTTGGATGACCAAGGGATACCTCACCAATAAATTGATACTGAGGGGCCAACGCTGTGGTGCAGTGGGTTAACGTCCTGGCCTGAAGCGCCAGCATCCCATATTCTAGTCCCAGCTATTCCTCTTCCAATCCAGCTCTCCGCTATGGCCTGGGAAAACAGAAGATGGCCCAAGTCCTTGGGCCCCTGCACCCATGTGGGATACCTGGAAGAAGCTCTTGGCTTCGAATCTGCACAGCTATGGACATTGTGGCAAACTGGGGAGTGAACCAGAGGATGGAAGACCTCTCTTTCTCTCTTTCTGCCTCTCCTCTCTCTGTGTAACTCTAACTTTCAAATAAATAAATAAATTTTTTAAAAAATAAATAAATTGATACTGAAGCAGATAATGCAAAGATGTGAGTGAATCTCACAGTGAGTATTGGGGGTTCAAGGGAAGAACAACTGAAGAGAAGCAGTGCTGTGCAGCAGTGGATTAAGCCACCACTTGTGATGCCAGCATCCCAAATTGGAGTGTGAGTTTGAATCTGGCTACTCGACTTCTGATCCACTTTTTTGCTAATGTGCCTGAAAAGGCAGTGAATGATGGTCCAAATGTTTGGCCTCCTGTCACTCTTATGGGAAACAAGGATGGAGTTCCTTGCTCCTGACTTCAGCCAAACACAGCCCTGGCTATTGTGGGCATTTGGGTCAAGAAACAGAGAATGGAAAATCAATCTCTCTCTCTCTCAAATAAATAAATAAATAAATTCTTCAAAAAATAATAAGTGAAAAGAATATGAGTCATGTATATCTTTTTATCTTCTTAGTCTTCTCATTGTTTTTAAACTTCTCTCTTCCTTTGACACAGAAGTCATAAAATTTTTAAAGTCAGGCAGCAAGAAGATGCCATAGCACCTTAGAGCCTTTGTATCTGGTCTATAAATCAGAGTCCGTGATCCAGATATGCAGTTATTGTCTATAATTTTCAGAATCATTTCTCAAACACATCTCAAGCATCAACAAATAAAATGATCAACTGAGAGCTGTTCTGTTTGATGCCAAATGGGGGTCAGAAATGTCCAGGGTTCATCTTGTGAACCAAAGTTCCTAAGATCCAGTGCATTAGCCCTTGTAAATTACAATTTATAAGCCATTCTGTTAGACCAACTCTAGGTACTCAGTCTGACTTAGCACGACCTGATACCTTTGCAGTGAGTTCTTTCCTAGGTTGCCTTATTCACAATATGACGGGGTCACTATAAAACTCGGCCGTTGTGATCAGAACTGGTATCCTCTTTTGCTTTGGTTTACCATTTCATGAATGACGAACAGTAAAAAAATATTGATTTAGTTAATTTGTCATGAAATTGAAAAGACTATTTTAATCATGCAAAAAAAAAAAAACCTTCCATATTTGGTTAAATGTAAGGCCACTAAAAGAGTAGGTAAATTTCTTTTCCTGGCACAAATAAAGTAGGAAATCCACATGGGTTCTTATTACTCATTGTAGAAAATATTATATTCAATAGAAATTATAGAAAATACAGGAAAAACTGTGGGTCTAGAGAATTCTGACTTAGATCTGTCCACTCTGATTTAAAATGAAAATAATGAGGAAGACCAAGTTCAAACCAGTACTTTTAAAATGAATAAGGAAGGCATTATGAAGATAAATTTCTCAAGATTGCAGAATAAAAACACTTTGTCCTTAAGCAGAAAATAGCTGGAGGAAAAGAGGTCAGGGAGGGGTTCAGAGAGATTACAACAATCAATTATTAATACAGATGAGCCAAGGCCAGCGAATGCTATCACACTTCATCATTCAAATTCTCATTATTGGGATATACAACAGTAAGTCACTGCCACAGTGCTCCTCTCACTGTGGCAAGAGATGTTAATTTCTAAGGAACTGAACAAGTGACAGTGAGCTGCAGAAGGGGTTTGGTGCTGAATGATTGTACTATAATTATTCTGAAAGGATTTTCATCATCATTACCCAACATTCTGCAGATACAGCATGTTTGAAAATAAACTATGGCCAAACCAGCGTCACGTCATTTCAGATTTTAAACATCAAGCCTTTGGTTTGCTAATATATTTTTGTGTATGCAAGTATGGATGAACACAAATGTACTCAGATGAGCATACATCATTTTAAAGTTGTTTAGCTAGTGCACTGCGTTAGTGTAGACTCGGTAATTTATGTGCACAGTTCTCTGACCACAATAAATACAGTGGAGGAGAGCATTCTTTCTGTGCTTCTTCATTGCTAGGATCTGAATGCATTGAGGATGGCACTGTGCTGTTACGAAACAGGGTGAATAAAACACTACCCAAGAGGTGTTTGTTCTTTATCCATTGAGTTCTTCCAGGAAATGTTTGGATTTTTGCCCTGCTCACACCCTAAAAGAACAAACTAATTTTCTGTAACTTTGCCATTTTTCATTAATTATAAAGCTTTCAAGGCCAGTAATAGATGAAGTTGTTTAGATGTCACAAGTATGTTGAATTTTACTTCTCTAGCCTTTTTCTCTTCACTTCTCTTGCTTTCCACCTTACTTCAGGCTCAAGAGGGAAGTCTGGTAGTCAGGGAAGCAGGGTAAATAGATATAACCCTCAACATCTACAGAGTAATGGATAAACTAGGGCCCTTGAAAGATTGTCAGTAACATTATATCATGCCACATACATATTTTTTATAAAGCTTTTATTTAAGGAATATACATTTCCAAAGTACAGCTTATGGATTACAATGGCTCCCCCCCCACATAACTTCCCTCCCTCCTGCTACCCTCCCCTTTCCCGCTCCCTCTCCCCTTGCATTCATATATTTATAAATGTTAAATTTTGAATATATATATATATCACACATATTCATGGAAGATTGTTAGACATGTCTGTGATTTTCAGTTGTCTTCAATCTAATTATAGGATAGCAGACACAAATACTGGTCATCTAGAGAGGTAGGCAATTATGGAAAGACTGAATGAGTGAAGACAACAGATGAAATACCAGGGCCGTTCTGGGAATGGGCATATTCTGTGAAGACCCTAAGCTGCTTTATGCTGGCAGGGAAGTGCAATAGGCGCTAACTACTTAGACTTGACTGTGAGTTGAGCAAAAAGCATTATCCCCAGATTTTATTTCCTCATTCATCATTTCATACCACACACTTCTTTCATTCCCTCTCATATCATTACTTCTATTTTCAAAATATACCTTGTGTCTATCCATTACTCTTCACCTGCCAGCTATCACCTTGATACAGGTCATCAAGTTAATGATGATGTACTCCTAAGGAACCTTTTTCCTTTATGCTTTCTCACTTTAATTTAGCTGCATTCTAAATGCCATGTTCCTTATTTCTCAACATGTTTCTCCCATTTAAAGCTTCCCATTTTATAGAAATCCAACCTCCTTATTCCGGTGGCAGGCACAGCAGTATCCAGTCCCAGACTTAGATCTCCAAACAGAGCTCCTGTCACCGCTTTTCCCTGTTTTCCAGTCACATTGCTGTTCTATTGGGTCCAATCATCCATTTGGTCTTTTTTCCCATCAAAGCCTTTATTCCACTGGAAAAATCTTTTCTGATTTGTCTCAACTCAATTGATACACAGAAAGACAATCCCTGGCCCACTCATCACAGCAGCTTTGTAGCAATGATTATTTTCAATTTATTGCTTTTATCTCCCAGTAGAATATAGACTTTGTGAAGTCAAGGGCTTGTCTGTATTACTAACAGCGGTATGTGTATATGTGTGTGTGTGTGTACCTATAGGTGCTCCTTGCATACTAGATTTTCTATAAATCTTTGTGGAAGATCACTGAAAAATCCAGTGAGTCAATCTTTTGGCCATAAGTGGACAAGAAGTATTCTGGTTATTGATTTCTGTGGTTTGAGCTTGAAAGTAGGCATTAATTTTTGTGTAATAACAATCACTTATTAATTTTAGAAACCACAAACGTATATTGGGCTGTTTTTGGAGACAGGCAAATTCTGTGTTGTGCTACAAGGTGATTTCCTTTCAAATTCCTGTGAAAGCATAACAAAAAGGATGTATGGTTCTTTATGTAAGATATCTGAGCATAGAAAAGCTTGATACCTTGCCCCAAACCAGCTGGGGAATTTCAGAAACAAGTTTTAGCACCAAGACCTTAATCGTTACATTACACAGTGTTTTCCTTCCTTCCTTCCTTCCTTCCTTCCTTCCTTCCTTCCTTCCTTCCTTCCTTCCTTCCTTCCTTCCTTCTTTCCTTCCTCTCTCTCTCCAACCCCTCTCCCTCCCTCTCCTCTTCCCTCCTTTCTCTGTCTTCTGACTTCTTTTTTTCCTTCTTCCTCCTACATCTGCCCACCTCTTTTAGAAAATAATGCTGATCTGCGTTGCTCAATCATTTGCAATGTTATAGACACTCTTCTACACATTTGTTCATTTAATCCCCACAGTGAGCCTGTGAGTAGTTGGTGTATGTCCTTATCCTAACTACAGTAAGAGGACTATTGCACACAAACCTATTTTGCTGGGGTTGATTTTCAGGAAGACTAACTCCTGAGTATCCACTCCAACTACCTTCTATGCAGTTTTCCTTGTTATGTCATGCTGCTTCTTTGTCAGATTGAAAAAAGTAAGGATGTTTTTTAGTTGCCTACTTAAAGGAGAGATAGGGGAGCTTTGAAAGACCAGAATATGTTGCTTAACTATAAGCAAATTGTAAGCAGTAGGATTCTTGATTTTTTCAAGTTATGCAATGATGTTTCTACTGAATAGCATGTCTCCTGGAGAAGAATTAATTCTCTGCTTGTGGTGAAGGTGGGGAGCAGATCAGGATTGAAAATATTCAACCCAAAGTTAAGATGCATGATAAGTTCCAAAGGAAGTTTGTGGAAGCTGGGGAAGTGTTGCAAAGCTTTATGGAGAGTGATTTTGAGTTCACTCACGTGCTACTGGTAACATGGAGTAATGAAAGAGAAAGAAATGAACATTTAGTGACACTTCTAAAGTGTTCAGATTCTACCTCCTTTTTAGCAGCACCAAGAAGTAGGTAGTAAAATTACCAGCATTCCACACATGAAAATAATTATAATCAGAAATTTTAATTAATGTGCCCAAGTCACTCAGCTGGCACATTTTGGATATGGGTTTGGACCCAGATCTATATAATGAAAAAAATCAGGATTCTTTTCAAAATCATCTGTAAAATAGATAGATGATAGATGATAGATAGATAGATAGATAGATATTTACTTATGGTTGAGGGGAAGAGAGATGGATGGAAAGACAGAGAGAACTCCAATCCACTGACTGGTTCACCCTCTAAATGTCTAGAACAACCACTGCTGGGCCAGGTTGAAGCCAGGAGCCAGGAACCCAATGAGTTTCTCCTATGTGAGTGCAGGAACTCAAATGTTTGAGTCACTATATGCTGCCTCTGGAGCAGAGCCAGGACTCCAATGTAGACATCCCAATATGTTTTTTTTTTTAATTTTTAATTTTTTAATTAATTTATTTTTTGACAGGCAGAGTGGACAGTGAGAGAGAGAGAGAGACAGAGAGAAAGGTCTTTCTTTTGCTGTTGGTTCACCCTCCAATGGCCAATGAGGCCAGCGCGCTGTGGCTGGTGCGATGTGGCTAGCACATCATGCTGATCTGAAGCCAGGAGCCAGGTACTTCTCCTGGTCTCCCATGTGGGTGCAGGGCCCAAGCACTTGGGCCATCCTCCACTGCACTCTCGGGCCAGCTGGCCTAGAAGAGGAGCAACCGGGACAGAATCCGTCACCCCGACCGGGACTAGAACATGGTGTGTGTGTGCCGCAGGTGGAGGATTAGCCTATTGAGCCACGGTGCCGGCCCCAATATGGGTTGTGAACGTGTTAACCAAATGGCCAAATGGCTGCCTCTCATCTTTTTGAATTTATATTGACAGATAATAATTTCACGTATTTATGTGAAGTTTTGATACACATATACATTGTGCAATGATAAAATTAGAATTGTCTTCTCTGTTATTTCAAGCATTTGTCTTTTGTTTGTAGTCATAATAATCAAAATCCTCTCTTCTTGCTATTTTGGAGTATATGATACCAGATTGTTAACTCTAATGACTTTTCTATGTACATCAGAATCTGTTCTTATCTGGCCGTGGCTTTGTACTCAACAACTAATCTGTCATCATCATTCCCATCACCAGCTTCTGATAACCACTATTCTGTTTAGTTTTGTGAGATCAACTTTTTTAGATTATGCATATGAAAGAAATAATGTGGTATTTGTATTTCTGTCTGGCTTATTTCACTTAATATTATGTATGCACAACCTTTCTTTATTCATTTACCTATTGATGGACACTTAGGTTGATGCCATATGTTGGCAATTCTGAATAGAGCTACCATAAACATGCAGTGAAGATACATCTAATTTCTTCTGAGTACATACCTGGTAGTGCAATTGCAGGTTCATAGAGTAGTTCTATTTTTAACTTTTTAAAGAACCCCGATGCTATTGTCTATAGTGACTACAAATTTTCATTCCCATCAAGAGCATATAAAAGTTCCCCTTTCTCTACATCCTCACCAGCATTTGTTCTCTTTTGTCTGATAATAGCTACAGAATCATCTTTCTGTTTCATCAGATGCATGTATTTTGTAATCTAAAGGAAAATTACTTTCTTTTTTATATTAGGAGATTGAGAAAGATTTTGCCTTTACAAAACTATGATAAATACTCTGAAGCCATAGAAAATCTAAGGAAACAAAGCACATGTGAATACACAAACTGTCAAATGACTTAGCGTCTTAAAAGAATCCATTATTGCCATTCGGGGAATAATTTAGAGTTTAACTGAATTGATGCCCTTGTTTCATTTACTGTACTTCCTGGTTTTCAGTCCATAAACACTGTGTCTACACTTAGCTTGTGGACATTTAATTTATTAAAAATTAAAAAGTTTACTTAGTAATGTGTCACTCCTTCGGCCGCAAGAGAAACGATGCCGCTCGCAGCTAATCGGTCATCAAAAGACTTTTACTTAGAAGGAGTAGGAAAAAGAGTGGGGGAGAGATGGCGCGCACGTTCCTTTAGGGAGAAAGCTGGCGGGCGCGTTCCCTCTCCCGCGGTCCGCTTATATATAGAATTCAACCAATCACAATCAACCAATCACAGTCCATGCACAGAGCTCTCCAATCCGGCACTTGATCATGCTCAGCTGTGGAGTCACGCAGTGGCTATATCAATCAGCTGGAGTCACGCAGTGAGCAGAGCATCAACGCCATCTTGTTGTTTTCCACGATCCTCAGCTGGATGGAAAGTTCAATCAGCTGCTACATCCGCATTACTGCTATAAGCCAAGCCCAGCATGGGGGGTCCCATGGCAAGCCTATCCATGGGTCCCCACAGTAATGTCTTTTGAATTAGCTCTGACCCCACCTCCAATAAAGTCTTAAGGAGCAACGTGCTGAAAGTTGATGTGTTTTCACAGTGAAACGTTAGTTCAGTAATGTCTAAGGAATTTTAAAGTTTAAAAATGCAAAAAACCTGGTACCTACTCCACTACCCAATGACTAGTCTAACATTTTCTAAAGATTTATTTATTTATTTACTTGAAAGGCAGAGTTACAGAGGCAGAGAGAGAGCGAGAGAGACAGAGTTTCTATCTACTGCTTCACTCACCAAATGGCTGCCACTGCTGGAGCTGGACCGATGAGAAGCCAGGACCCAGGAGCCAAGAGCTTCTTCTGGGTCCCCAATGTGGATGCAGGGGCTCAAGCATTTAGGCCATCTTTCACTGCTTTCCCAGAAGACAGAGGAGAGCTGGATCGTAAGCGGAGCAGCCAGGACATGACCCAGTACCCAAATGGGATGCCGCACCACAGGCAGAGGCTTAACCTGCTATGCTACACTGCTGGCCCCTGTAGTTGTTTTTCTAGATTATACATTTGTACCTTTCCGAGAAAATGCACGTTTTTAAAATCTGATTAATGTTTGAGAATTAGACTTAACTTTCTTCATATTAAGGCCCTCATCACACACATCCTACTGAAACTTGGAAAAAATATGTATTTTTTTTAAAGATTTATTTATTTATTTGAAAGTCAGAGTTACACAGAGAAAGGTGAGGCAGAGAAAAAGAGAGAGAGCTCTTCCATCCGGTGGTTCACTCCCCAATTGGCCGCTACGGCCCGAGCTGAGCTGACCCGAAGCCAGGAGCCAGGAGCTTCCTCTGGGTTTTCCACGCAGGTGCAGAGGCCCAAGGACTTGAGCCATCTTCCACTGCTTTCCCAGGCCATAGCAGAGAGCTGGATCAGAAGCAGAGCAGCCAGGTCTTGAACCAGTATGTACAAATGAACTATGTTATGTTGATGTTAATAGAAGAGTACTTGAAGGGTTCATAGAAAAATGGAATGAAAGGATGTTTATTTTGATGCAAAGTAGTTTTAACTCCACACATAAATTTTTAGTAATATGTACTTTCTGTGAGCTTTTTGAAGATTCTTTGGACTTTGTAAACATATTTACCTGGGCTTTTTTCCACTATCATTTTAATTTTAGCTCTTAAATTATTATAATTTAATTATTTTTGTAAATGTATTTGTCTTTCCTATCTTTTAAAATATTTTAAAATGCATTTTTCTATAAATACAACTATACTTCTGTGCATTAAATTAATTTATTTTGGAAAATTATGAAAAATAGGAACAATGTCAAATCTCAGTTTTGCAAATAAGTCTATTTTTCCAATGACAGACATCCTTGAATCTTCATGGCAGTCTCCATTATGCCCCAATCTTTTCTCCACCAATTATGTGTCCTCTCCTCTAAGAAAGACAACCTCATTTGTTCTGCATTAGAACATAGCATCACGTCTCTTTGCTAATCCTAACACAGGATGTGCTTATATATGGTACTATATGTGGCTTTTCTGTTCTACTGTCCTAACTTGCTTCTACATATTACAAAGTCCATTCTTTCCCTTCTTTTCTTGCAACTGCTAACTTTGTCTTATCAAAAGTCTCTTATTATATTTTAACCTTTAGATTTAGGTTGTTGTTTTTCTTTAATTGTGATCTATTTTATTTCTACTCTAATCATTAAAGGGATTGTTCATTTGTATTTTCTCCCTTTTGGGAATAGAGTCTCACCTTCTCCCACATAACTTCTTTTCAGAATTATTTTTGATATTCCCTATTTTTTATTTTTTCCAAATTAATTTTAGTATATTCTGTTTTTAAGAAAATGTAGTTTCAAATGGATAATATTAAATGTGAATTATATGTATATAATGATTCCTAAGTTAATCATGGGAGTCAGAATTGCTGCTCATATTTTGAAGTTGTTAGCAGAGAAGTTACAACTATATTGTACATAACAAGAAATTTTAAAGGTATTATAAATGACTGAACTAATGTATTCTACTTCTGTATCTAGGGATATAAAATAGGCTTGGATTCCAAGAGGCTCTTACAAATATTTTTCCTTTCACAGCATTTTGACCCATGAAAAATTTTGTTGCTGTCAGTATTGCACAGATTAGAGAACTGTGGTTTGGTAACATAATGTTGCTTATCTGAGATCACATATCTTAAGCAGGAAGAGAATCATACCTTGAATGTAGGTTTTCTGCAAGAAGGACATGGGGATCTCTCAGTTAATCCATATTAACTGTATAAGAGATAAGTGGTAGCTTTTATATGACTGCAAATTACAGCAATATTTAAATTTCCGTGTTGCTAATGAAATTTCCCCCTCTAAAATCTCATAGTTTCGTATCTTTTTACTGCCATGTACTATTGAATAAGTAAAATCTCTTTAGTAGTTGTTTTTGTGAAGTAATTGTGATGGTTATGAGTCAACTGGAGGATGTGAGTGGTATGAGTTGATTCAGCTGCTGCTTCCATTTCAGGAGCATCAGTGATTTAAAGGGGGATTTCCAACATGATGTATTAATTGGTTGTAATAGTCTACACTACAGAAACAAAGACTGTATCAGAAGTAAGTGTTAATCAGTTTAGACTGTGAGTTGGGATGAAAATCTGTTACTCTTACACTAAAATTATCACTGTGAATTCTTTGACAAGTCCTTATAGCTGCTAGAATGGTTTGTCAAGGTAACAGTTCAACAGGAAAGACTAAGGGCTCTTTATCTTCTTTAAAAGTGTTAGCATATGCTAAATGAACTGGTTCACAGGCCAGATAAAAATCAAATATAACCAAACTTGCTTTTCAATGTTAACAAAGTAGCAAAGTGAGAGTGATTGGTATCTAAAATATTTTTACCTAATTTATGGGAGATGATTTTGGAGGATTAGCAAAGGCCATGGGTTTGCTATAGCTCATTCGTGAGTGAGCTGCTATTGGTATTAAGAGTTGACTCTCTTGTTCACTACTAATTTACAGTAATACTCTGTGGGTATCCATTAAGGCTAGGTATTAATTCTGAGCATTTAATTGATAACTTAGATGTCTTTCTTTATAACTCATTAGGTTAATAGCAAGAATACTTTCCAAATGGAGGCCAACAGAGCTCCTGGATCCTATATGACAATAGTTGGTATTTGCATTTAGGGTAATTTATTCTCTAAGGATTATTTAATAAGAACATTGGTGGTTTGAGGAAATAGGTGTATACTGAAAATATAATATTTGTGTCATTGGCTTTTCTTTTCTTGGAATTTATTTCTTTCAGAGATCATTCTTTCAATATATGTTTGATTGTCCTTACTCTAAATTCAATGTTTATAGAAGGAATCACTAAAAAGAATCTGATAATATTTTGGGGAAGTTGTATAAAGTAGCTATGGAGGAGGTGGTGAGGTTGGTAATCTGAGGTATCACACTAATGGACAATGAAAAGATGTACTCTCTTGTTTTCAAATCATCAGACCAAAGAGGAAAAAATTCTGAATGTAAAGAGGAAACCGTTTGACTCATGGCATGAGGAAACAGTTCATTCTGGGGCTATCAATAATTTGTGGGTTATTCGTGAACAACATGCTTAAAGATTTTTTTGTGCCAAAGATGAGTATTCTTCAAGGGAATATATTTTGTTGAGGATTGCAGATCCTGAGGATATGAGCTGAGGTCTAATCATGACTTACTTTCATTGCCTCTTAGTTTACCAAACAGATATCTTATTATTGTGCCATTTTGTTCACTCTAAAAATTTTTTGCAGCAAAAATTTTCAGATACTAAAAGTTTTCTCATAGCAATGATAACAGTTAGCTAGTGGATTAGGACCTGCCTGAGGGCAATGTGTCTGTTGGTGTATGGGGAAAATAGTCACGTAATATTGTAGAATGACTTGGTCCAGATTCTTGTCTTTTACAGAAGGAATTCAAGGATGAGATGTAGGTAAAGATCAGCAGAGAAGCAAGATTTATTTACATGGATACTGAAAGTACTCAAGAAGAAGTGCAGCATGCTCATGACAGCTGCACTCAAGAAGGTTTGCATCTACTTCATTGTATGGTCTTGAAGCCTATGAGGTGACATCTGAGTTGGGGCTTAATTGAATATTTTAAAGTGAGTGAAGTTTGGGATGAGACTTGAGTATTACCCATGTCCTTGCACAACTTCCTTCCCCTTTTTAAATTCTCAAAAGTGCCATGGTATCAGCTGTGTGATGAAAGCGAGAATGTTGGCCATGGTAATTTTATTGTAATGGCCTTATAGATAGCTAGAAGTCATCATGGGATGAAAATTGGCAACCATATTAGTTACTTTTAGTGGATACCCATTCTAAGCCAGGGAATGGAAGAATCTGTAATTTTTCCCCTCATGGAGAGGGATGGTATGGGGCTTCAAGGAAGTGCTGGCAATCTCAGCTCCTCCTTGCTAGCTATCTCTCATCAATAGCACACAAATTCAGCCCTTATATGGCTTTAGTTCTGCATCATCAGTACTGAGGGATCACTTTGAAGACTTGGCAAATGATATAGTAAAGCCAACATGAGAACAAAGACACATATACTTTCAAATTTTGCTCTGTATTTTTGGAAATATAGGAGCCGGCATTGTGATGCAGAGGGTTGAGCTGCCAGCTGCAATTGTGGCATTCCCTATCGGTGCCTGATGGTATGGGGCTTCAAGGAAGTGCTGGCAATCTCAGCTCCTCCTTGCTAGCTATCTCTCATCAATAGCACACAAATTCAGCCCTTATATGGCTTTAGTTCTGCATCATCAGTACTGAGGGATCACTTTGAAGACTTGGCAAATGATATAGTAAAGCCAACATGAGAACAAAGACACATATACTTTCAAATTTTGCTCTGTATTTTTGGAAATATAGGAGCCGGCATTGTGATGCAGAGGGTTGAGCTGCCAGCTGCAATTGTGGCATTCCCTATCGGTGCCTGTTGAAGTCCTGGTTGCTCCACTTCTGATCCAACTCCCTGCCATATGCCTGAGAAAGCAAAATAATATGGTCCACATGCTAGGGTCCCTGCTACCCACATGGGAAACCTGGATGGAGTGCTAGGTTTCTGGCTTCTACCTGACAAAGCCCTGGCCATTGAAGACATTTGGGAAGTAAACCAGCAGATGGAAGATGTCTCTCTGTCTCTTCTTCTTTCTAATTCTGGCTTTCAATTAAACAAATATTTCTTTAAAAAGGGAAATAGAAGCAGAAGATCTCTCATCCTAATTTATTTAAATTGGAAGTTATGTTGTTTCTGCTGTAGACCTCTGGATTAAAACCCCTTTCCTTTCTTTAAAGGGTAGGAAAATATAACAAGATTATACACGAAATCCACTGAATTATTGACAACACATAGCTGGTAAAATTATTGATAGTTTAGCTTCTCTCACACATTCCATCCCTTAATGCAAACAGTAACTTGGCAGCAGGTTGGATCATCTTCAGCTTTTCTTTTTTTAAAGATTTATTTTATTTATTTGAAAGACAGAATTACAGAGAGAGGTAGACAGAGAGAGAGGTCTTCCATTTGTTGGTTCACTCCCCAGATGGCCACAATGGCCAGAGCTGCGCCAATCCGAAGCCAGGAGCCAGGAACCTCCTCCGGGTCTCCTACATGGGTGCAGGGGGCCAAGGACTTTGGGCTATCTTCTACTGCTTTCCTAGGCCATAGCAGAGAGCTGGATCAGAAGAGAAGCAGCCGTAATTAGAACCAGCACCCATATGAGATGCCGGCACTTCAGGCCAGGGCTTTAACCCCTGAGCCACAGCACTGGCCCCCATCTTCATCTTTTTTTAAAACATATTTTTTTATTTCTACAAAATGAATAGGTTTCATGTATTCCATAAACACAGATTAAGAAACTTACTGATCCTTCCCACCTCACCCTTCTTATTCTTTTTAAAAATTTTTCTGATGACATGTTCTACATTTGTTTTGTAACCATATAATCCTCCACTAAATAATGAATTCAACTCCTAGTAAGAAGAAGAAAAACCCACCACTATTCCTCATCTTTATCTTACTCAGCAATATATGCAGCATCATTATCTGATCACTCTTTTCTTGGTTTATTTCTTGCCTTCCTCTTTCTCAATCTTCTTTTGCTCTAGTCAGACTAATTTTTAGCTTATATCTCCTCTGGAAGTTTGCATTTGCTTTTAGATTTTTTTTTAAAAAATATTTATTTACTTGAAAGTCAGTTACACAGAGAGAGAAGGAGAGGCAGAGAGAGGTAGAGATCTTTCATTGGCTGGTTCTCTCCCCAGTTGGCCTTAATGGCCGGAGCAGTGCCAATCTGAAGCCAGGAGCCAGGAGCTTCTTCCAAGTCTCCCACATGGGTGCAGGGGCCCAAGGACTTGGGCCATCTTATACTGCTTTCCCAGGCTATAACAGAGAGCTGGATCAGAAGTGGAGCAGCCAGGATTCAAACTGGCGCCCATATGGGATGTTGGCACTGCAGGCTGCAACTTTACCTGCTCTGCCACAGCGCTGACTCTGCTTTTAAATCTATCTAGACCTTTTTTCAAGTGCCCCCCCACCTCACTCCACTTTGCCCCATTGCTGTTCAAGTATTAGATCTCATTGTTAGTGCCACTTCCTTAAGGAAGCTTTTCCTGACACCATCAAATAGGTTTAGTATGCCTGTCCCTTATAAGGTTGTATGTCCCACAATAGGCCTTACATCTTTCATATGACACCTTCTAAAAATATTAATTTAATTAACTACCTAATGTCTATCTTGTTCATCAATTCTGATGTGTGGGAAGTAAAAAACCATGGCCATCTTTGCCAACAGCACCTGGCAATGCCCAAAGTACAGTAGATGTTAAATAATAATTGTTCAGATAATGCATGAATGCACAGGTGGAATCAATGCCATAAAGTTAACTAATATCAAAATTGTGACTAGAAGTTAGTCGTGTAGATTTCTAAGTCTTTTTTTGCATTGCAGGACACAGTTGCCTGCCTATTATCTAGCAATGACTTCCTACTGTGATGAGATCTCAGGAGTGGTTTGAAAACAACTTACATGAAGTGTTACTAGTTTTCAGTAATGTAAGGACAAAGGCAAAAGAGATAGGATTCAACATACTAGGGAAGCAAAAGGGTACAACTTCTGCAAGGAATGAAACAGACATTTAATGAGAAGGAAATAAGAAAAGTAATGAAAGAAATCACAATTGAATTGGCATTGCTAGATTAATCTCTTGGGTCAGAAATGTGTCGTTTTGATGGAACACTTAAAGTTCCCATTGACCCTTGATCAAATCACATGACTGCTCCATTTTCAGTTTTCAGTTTTATGAACTGAATGCTAGATTACACAATCTCTGAAATTTCTGCCAGACTCTGAATTTATACTCTGGATAGTTTCTAGCTTATGGAGGACTAAATTTTAAAGCCCGAATCATGAACATCCAAGGATAGAGTCTTGAGATTGCTTATTTTTCTGAAAGACCATGGTTTCACAATCTCTCCAATTCTTCATTACCCATATCTCAACAGCTATGAAGTTCCTTCATAGTCACAGCTATCCAAATTTGCCAGCGCATATACTTGTGAATTACTTAGGAATTTATTAAAAGGAAGATATGTGACCCTTACCTTCGAATAATCTGATTTAGAAAGTCTGAGATGCATACTGTGAATCTGAACTTTCTTAGTTTCTTCTTCTATAACTATGGCAGCTATATTATTGGGCAACATTTAGGAAATACTGACTGAATTAGTTGGTTTCTATGTAATGTCAGATTAGTTTAACCGTACTGTTACAGGGAAAGGTTGGGCTCAGAACCTTGTACTTAGCCTGTTTGATTACAGATAAGGAATGTTCTAATTCAGTAAACATACAGTGACTGGTTTCTACCTTTATGCTTCAGTGATGCATTGGACCTGGATGACATTGGCCCCTATGAACCTCTCATGTACACTTGTGACATGGCTTGTTTTGCATAAATACTGGCTTAAATTAGGGTGCCGCAGCTTATTTCCAATTTGAGATACTTCTGTCTCCCCTTATTAAAAAATCCATTTGACTAATTATAATTATATATATTGTTGATTACAATGAAATATTTCCACACATATATTAATAGTGGAGAAAAACTTACTCCTCCTAAGTGTAACTTTGAACACAATAGTAAATGTCTCTTCTTTCCCTGTCCAAATCCTTCCCACAGCTTCTGGTAACCACTATTCTACCATCTACTTCTGTGATATCAACTATTCTTGATTCTATAAATAATTGAAATTGTATGTTATTTGTCTCTCTGTGTCTGCCTGATTAAATTAACAAAATATCCTTTAGGTGCCTAAAAAATCTAAAAGTGGAACTATCATAAGATCTAGAAATCCTACTACTTATTATATACACAATGAATATGCCAAAGAGATGTCTACACTCCACATTCATTAAAGAATTATTCACAATAGCCAAGATATGGAAGCAACCTATGTGCTGTTGAGGAATAAATGGGTTAAAAACATGTGACGTAAATTATACAAGGAAATGATATTCAATCTTAAAAAAACAAAACCTGGGAATTTGCAAGAATATGAATGAACTTCCACTTCTTAATTTGGCTCATCACATATGGCTGTGGCATTACCTGTTTGTCTTTATTTCTTGTTATGTTACTGTTTGTTATGAAATAGTTAATGCATGTTCCCTCTAGACAAAACTGTGTTGTAGTAATGGGTGATGAGACTATGTACTGATAATTATTTAGTCACTGTGTAATACTGCTGGAGAAATATGACTATTTAAAGCAAAGTCATTATCATTGTGCTTAAATTGGAATTTGTAGTCTGAGTTTGAGGTAACCCATTTTTGATTCCTGGGGAATCTACATTTCATATCATTGTTGCTGTTGATTCGCTTGTGTGAGGAAGAGCATGGTGGGGGTAAGAGGCGCAGAATCAGCAGACAGACACCAGGAGTCAGATGAAAGCAGGCCTGAGGCAAGCAGCCTGCAGACTCATTCATTTCAGTTGCTGCAGCAGCTATATAACCAATGCAGCCAATCCGGTCAAGGGATGGTCAATCACACCCTGTTGCCAGGCAGGCTCCACTGTCATGTGGTTTCCAAAACCATCCAATTACAGCCTGTTGCCAGGTAGTTTTTGTTGCCAGCGGCCATCTTGGCATGGCCTTCTAATTCCACCACATCATTAGTGAATTGACTCATGCAAATTAAGATCCTGATTCTGAACATTATTCACTTAACTTTCAGTATATCCATTCAGTGGTGAAAACAGAAAGGAACATAAACAGACAGACTGGAAAAAGAACACTGAGTTCCATGTTGTTGACTTGTGATGCCAGGTGTGATCATGCAAAGACCCAGCAGTTCAGCTGAAGTGATGTTAATGTCTTTTCTAGAGATGTTGAAATAAATACCAATCAGGCCTGCTCAAGACTCATAAGTAGGAAAAACAGTCTCTCCATACTCTCTCAAATGTAGCATATTTTATTTTGTCTTATGTTTGTCAACAAATACTTCCCTACAACTACCAACTGCCCTTTCTTTCCAGGTTTACATGCCGCAATGACTGTGAACTCACTCTTAACCCTCTCTTGTCTAGCGACATCATCTTCCTTGATGTAAGAAAAATATGCCAGGCATATTCGTTTCTCAGCAAACATACATTGCTGTTCCATTTGCTTAAAAGTTCTTCCCAAAGATATGATGGCTCCTTCTAGTTCCTCCTTCAGATATTGGATTAGTTTCCAGTGAGGCTATCTACATACAGACTTTTCCATGTAAAACTGTGCATTTATCTCACACCTCTAGCATCTCCTAGCTCTGTCTTCAATTACTATTAGACACACACACACACACACACACATGCACACACACACATCAGTAACTAGAATCTGATTCTTGCTGGTCATTCAATAAATTTTCTGTATGAATAATGTATGATTGATGAATCAACACTGATAAACTGCATTGCCCTCAAAATAATTGACAGGGATTTATCATGAAATATGGGAGAAAGGAAACTGCTTGATCCACCTTAGCATTAATGTACTTTTAGCTCTGACATAATGATACTTATCTTTTTTAAAATATATTTATTTTTGTGTTTGAAAGTCAGAGTTACACAGGGACAGAGAGAGAGAAAGACAATATCTTCCATTTATCGGCTTACTCCCTAGATGACCACAATGACTGAGCTGGTCCAGGAAGAAGCCAGGAGACAGGAGCATTTTCAAGATGTCCCATGTGGGTGAAGGGGTCCAATCACTTGGACGATCTTTTGCTGCTTTTCCAGGCACATTAGCAAGGAGCTGGACTGGAAGGGGAGCAGTCGGATAATGAACTGGCACACATATGGTATGCCAGCTTCACAGACAGCAGCTTTACTCAATACACCACAATGTGAGCCCCCAAAGATACTCATTTTTAAAAAGTCCCTGTTAATATCTTACTGTAAAGAACTAGAAAAAAAAGACTCAGTACAGATACTCCAAATACCTTGTCTTCAAGGTATCGTTTGGCTCTTCTGCAAGTTTACTAAAATTTTCTGGATTTAAATAAATTAGCTGAATAAGAAATACTGTGTATATGTTCCCAAAATATTTAAGAAAGGCCTATTTTATGTCAAGATTTTGTACAGACTATAATAAGAATGCACTAAGTCCACTTATATGTGCATAGTCCTTACTATATTGATTTTAACTTTTATTTAGGTAAGATGGATGACTAACCAAACAGCAAAATTTTAAGAGACAATCCCATGATACTCGGTGAGAGTGCACAAAGTACATAGAATGCATTTCTTGCTATGAAATAAAATGACAAAGACCAGGTGGTAGGAATGCTTCTTATTCTCCAACCAGAATAGAGAGTGAGAGCTTTGCAAACTGAGAGAAAAGGGAATCCAGGCAGAAGGAAAACATGTGGGATCATGACTACTAGGTTTTCAAGGGACTAAGAAGAGAATAGTACTGTGATGCAAGGAGACAAATGGGCAGGACAGGAAGCTGCAGAGGGAACCTGGGCCAATAGAAGAGTCTTAAAAATGTTTGCTGCCTATGCAGCTCATGACAAGAGCTTCAATGATCACTGACGTCATACATAAAAGTGTTAATTGTTAAATTAACAGCATGAGTCACTGTGCACTAACTTCCCATGCAGGAACTCTGTCCTCAAAGAGAGGTATTATGAGACTTAACAGTGAAACTAGCTCTCAAAGATTTACTTTGTTTTAGTGTGTTAAGTGGAGGACATTCTTATGTCTCACAAGTTTTAGATAAGCCTATGTGCCCAACTCCATTGTCTGTTTCCTTAGATACTTCTTTGATTAATAATAAAGCTTATTCTCAAAGGAAAAAATATGTTATCACAAAAATTCAAAGAAAAATAAAGAAAGCAGGAAGAAGAATGGGAGTGAGGGAAGGATGGAGGATGGGATGGGAAGTGTCATTATGTACTTAAAACTGTGTGTATAAGATACATAAAATTTGTTCCATTTATATAAATAAAAATGTAAATAAAAATGAAATTAAAAAAGTTTGCATCTTACCCCAGCAGTAATACAAAGCTATAGTAGTCTTTAATGCCATTCCCAAATGTATTGCTTCTCCTTTTTTCAGCATATAAGACGAGGACAATCATCCACCCTCTTTGTCGTTGGAGGTTGTCATTGATTGGTCTGGTAAATTATATGTAAGTGGAAATTAGAGGTTCACATTCAGGCTGAAGCCTGGCATCTTAAGTCACCACTTACATTCCTTCCTACCTTTTCAGTGGTCAAGTGACCTGATCATTGGAGCTCCAGCATCCTGGATTGCTTAGTATCAGTGATAAACGAACCCCATGCTGAACCACATTAATGTTTTGTTTGTTTGGCAATTGTTTATTAAAACCACTATCAGGTATATGATACAGTAAAATTGATTTTTCAAAGATTATTTTGGCTAAAGTAGTAACAATTAATTGAAATAAAAAGACCAGGAGCCTACAGACTGATTTTAAGCTGTGTTGGTAATCCGGGACAGAAGTTAAAACGATCACTTGTAATTTAAAAATAGTAGGGTGGTGGCTGGGAACAAGACTACATACAGCCATGAAGGGAAAGGGAAAACTGGATATTGTCAAATTGTACTTGGAAAGTTGAACCAAAGGAACTTTGTGATTTATAGAGTATAAGGATGTGAAATATTAAGAAAGCATTAATGATCAGTTTTCCAGCATGTCTGCATGAAAACAGCAGGATACAGAACATTAAAGAGAAAACAGACTCTTTAATTGAGAGATAATTATTTCAGTTTTAGATCTACTGGTTTTGAGCTGCTGTCCAAAAACCAAGTCTAGATATAGGTAAAAAAAATTTATAATTAGTGCTCAAGAGAGAGGTCTGAGTCAAAGGTGTTTTTCTGTGATACATTGGGATATAGATTTAAGCCATAGTTCTAAATGAGATCACCCTGGGAGTATGTGTTCATAATACAGTCGAGCATATCATAGAATGACCCTGTTTAATTGATAAAGAAATGCACAGTGACATAATTATGCTAGCACATAATTCTGGAAAATAAGGTAAAGAAAGATTAAAAAATATATCTAAATCAGACTTGATTCCAGCCACCCAGCATTAAATTGGGGAATCCCAAATAGTACCCATATTTTAACTATTTATTTTATTTCATCAAAGACTATGCCAGTTATGACAGAAATTATGTATTTATTCATCAGGGATAGAAAATGTAATAATCTATTTTTCAGCTATGTGTCCTCTATAAGGAGAAGTATTAATGTCTTCATTTTACTCTCTAATTTGAATACATTGCCAGAAACAAAATGTAGAAATTTAACTGGGAATAAACTCTTCTTTCCATTTAATTCTTTTGAAAGGACTTTAAGTGATAATGTTAACTGTGTCATGTAGTCGCAAACATAAATAACCAGATAAGCTCAGTCTGCCAATGAACTCAGTTGTGATATAGTTCTTATGATGCGTTTCTTTGCCTCTTCATTCAGAATTATTTTTCTTGTGCCTGTTAGAAGCACAACAAATTAGGTAATTTAGTTTAGTTTGTCACCTAAAAATTACATTGATTTTAATGTTCAGGTATCTTATGATTGATAAATTAATTTTCAATTATCTTGACATAATTTATTTATATTTGGAAATAAAAAATTATCATCTATGAGAAACACTTATATTAAAACATGTTTAAAGCTTTATTTATTTACTTGAAAGTCAAAGTTACAAAGAGAGAGGGAGAGACAGGGAGAGAGAACTTCCATTCAATGGTTCATACCCCAGATGGCTACTATTGCCAGGGCTGGGCCAGGCCGAAGCCAGGAACCAGGGTCTTCATCTTGGTCTCCCATGTGGGTGGCAGGGTCCCAACTAATTTAGCCATCCTCTGCTGATTTTCCCAGACCATGAGCAGGGAGCTGGATCAGAAGTGAAGCAGCTGGGACTTGAACCAGCATTCATATTGGATGCTGGCATCGCTGGTGGCTGCTTTATGGACTACGCAACAATGGCAACCCCACATTATGATTTTTTTTAAGTTTAGAGATTTTCCAAGAATAAATATTTATGTTGTTTATGTTAGTTTGGTTTATGACTATGACTATGAAAAAGTCCTTAGGCATGATTTTGAAGCAGTGTAAGCATTTAACTTTTAATCATGCACTAAAGAAAGAGAGATTAATTATGACAAAAGTTCTTGCTTTTCCTGTTAATCCAGGAGGAAGGGGTGGCAGAAAAATGACAGACACAGATGTAGACTGGAAGGGATAGTGAGGATAGGTTCTAGTCTCAGAGGAGGAATATACTAATTCTGTCTTGGGAAAGCAAGAGATTCTCTGTTCCAGGTGTTTTAACTTGGGTTTGGAAGGATGAGTGTTAGCTACGCTGACAAATGAGGGAACACAATCATTTGAAGCAGCAGCAAATGCAAAACATCTGAAACAGAATAGCACATGACCCATTTCAAAGGGTCATTCTATAGGCTGATCATAGGGGCAACATGGATAAGTGCTAAGTGATGAGTCTGGAAATGTTAGCATTCACTAGAATTTCAGGTTGGCTTTAATGTGAACTTAAATTGAATCTTTCCTTCTAGAGAAGGGATTGGGGATTAGCAGTTTTGAGTTTACATTTTTTACATTCAAATTAATCATGTTAGCTAGTCCAAAAAGAGCTGCGAGTCCGTCTTACACAGTCATGCTACAGTTGAAAGAGACGCTGTTTCAGGATTCCACTTTCATTTTGTTTCAACATATCTCATAGAAGGAATTAGGTTTCTTAATTAGTCCCACGAGGTCACTTAAAATCGGTTCATAACAGTGTACAAGAGCATAGAAGCAGAAACCACAAGTATTTCAGATGAACCACATAGTAGAGCAAATTTCAAGAAAGACTCCAGGTGTCTCATTTCTGTCACTAACGGGGAAACAGGTGTTAGAACCATCTCAATAGCTCTGCCTCAGCCTTGATAAAGTGGAGAAGGTGAAATAAATAATATTTTTATCTTATCGTATGAAGTAATTCTGTCCTGTGAAAAATAGGTTCATTTAATTTAAAATGTTATCATTTCTGAAATGAATGTGGAAAAGAACATAATTTACTTGGGTAATCTTTGCTATCTCATAGCTTCAAATATTAGATACATACTCACTCCTTAATCCACATGAAATCTCAGCTTTTTTTGGCTTAATTTCTAAGTCCATCTATTTACTGTATCATTTTATTTACATGACCTGCAAGGAAGTCAAACTCCACAAAGTAAAAATTTTAAATTAAATTGTAAGAAAATATTTCTTTTTAAAATACAAGCCTGTGGGTTTACTTCATTAAATCTAGCAGGTGACCCAGTCTGGATGCTTCTGGTCTAGATTGTCACAGACAAAACTGAAAGAGCATGTGGTTGTTCATTCCTGCTCTCATTTGCTTCACTAAGAAGGCGGCACAATGACCACCACGCCAGCTACTTGGAAAAGGAGTTAGGGTGTTTCACCTCATGGTGCCCAATCCCCACTCATATCCTCTGGAGGTGTAATAAGCTTTCTCTTTACTGCCTAAAATTCATCGAGACCCAGAAGGTAAAAGGTGCGTGAAGAGGCAGAAACAACAGAGACAAGATAGGAGCAAATCCAATTATTTTAAGAGGACTCTTAACAAATGTTTGCTATTAACAAATGGAGAAAGAGCCCAGTTCATAGCTTTATTGGCTTTCATGAAAGATAATATTGAAAAGCTTTCATGTACCAAGCTATAAAAAAATGTCATTTCATGTTCTTAAGAAAGTTTGAATACTGTCAAATCAGTTTTGCTAACAGGGTTTAAAAATCTCTGTACATGTGAAATTATATAACTGAAAAACCACTAAAATATCTTGACATTTATGTAACACTATGCTCTATGAATTGGAGGAAGTTGCTGATTCTTCTAAGATGACCACAGTCAAAAGTCATTCTAGAGAGAGTCTTGTGATCTCCTCCACCAAAGGTCACTTTTCTAGGGAGTTCTTTCCAACAAGGCTCAGTCTCCTGCACGTCCATCCCTTTATTTCTGTGCTGACATCACGTGTTTACTTTTCTATGCTCCCAAGGTCTGCAGTTTTCTATTATTCCTTCCCTGCTTGAACCACATTTATTTTTCATTCTTAGATTATACTGATTTTATTTCGTCACGATTTCTTTCTTCCAATCAGAAGGTAAGAATGAGACCTACGGGCACTAATTCTGCTGTTCTAAAATGTGTTCAACATTAAATTCCTTGCACCTAACACAACGAATGGAGGTACCCAAAAATATTGAATACATAAATGATTGTCAACATATCATTGTTCTTATCATTATGTCACAAAGAAAATTAAAAGTCCATAGTAAAGTCATTATCATTATCTGATTATAGAGAAGTTGACACCAAAAAACTGAGACTTGATAGGAATTAAGGAGTCAGAATATATGTAGTATTTTAAGCTGTCGCCATTGTTCAGGTAGCTAAAATAAGATATATTCTTTATCACCTTTGTTTTGTAGGTGATACCACTTGAAGATAAATTCTATTCCATTCTTTCATGGAATAGAATTACCTCTTATTAAAGTAAAATATCTCTTTCATCATATGAATCAATTTTTAAAAGTTCTTAAGGCCTATTAGTTGATGTGTTTACATATAATAACTGCTTTTCTGTATTTTTTAAATAGAATGGGAGAGCAAAGAAGTGCATAGTATTTATGTGTTTCTGCCGTGTAAAAATAATGAAATGTAGTGCTTTTTGAAGTCAATAGTTTTGCCCTGTTTATTGCTTCGACTTTAATAAAATCAGCATGGAACGCAATTTTTGTGCTTGGAAAAATAATTCCTAAGGATTTCTTTCTACTATGACATATAAGAACCAAATTGAAATGTTGAAAATAAAATCTATGTCCAAATATTCTAACTGGTGAGTCTATCTCAGTTTCTCTTATTAGGTAAGCCCCTAATATTTACTTTAATTCACCTGTTCCTGTACAGCATATGTTATAAAATCACCATTCAGGGGGAAGATGTGTAAGATCTAGAAGAATAACTGTGGTAAAGGTTTAACTCCTAGTATTCTGGTTTATTAGTGGACTCCTATGTGTATGGGTACATTACAATTGAATAAATTCAATGTAACAGTTGTAGTCATGATATCTAAGTCTTTGGAGACTTTTAAACTCATTGCATCTCAGCCATCTTGTCATCTTTGAAATATTACACTGTAAAGGTCAAACATATTAAATAGTATAGGGGCCTGAAAAAAGAGCCTGCCACCTAGGTAGTCAATAAAATCTACCTATAACTAAAATATAAGCATGTTATCCACAAACTCTTAAACAATCCTATAATCATGATGGCCTGTTGTTGATGTCTGTTGGGATCACTCTGCTAGACATTGGAATACTTTACTTGCATTTTAACAGGTACTAAATATCTGGTATGTACAGATGTAGTTGAGAAATAATCTGTTGATTAGCCAGTCAAATTACTTGAATCACCTCCTCACATCGCATTCAGTACATAATTAGTGTTTATTTCAATTTTGCTATTCATTATGCAAATTCATTGCAGAACAGCATCACAACTGGGGGTTGTGTGGTTCATGATTTTTTATTGGCAATCATTGAGATGAAAGATGGACAGGTACTGGGAAGCTTCTGCTTTGCTTAATTTGGTGACACTATTCTGAATTTTGGCCAAAGTATCAGTATCATCACATTAGTTTTATTATTACTGTTAATTACATGTGGGAGTCAGATAAGTATTTTCAATTGTGCAGTTGATTAGGTGATACAGTGATTCCCCACAGTCTGATTTGTTTCAACAGACTGGACAAAGGCTGGCATCAACACACTCCAGAGAAGGATCGTGTGAATTAGATGATAGAGTAAGTGTTTTCCATTTCCAGTTACATTATTTGATAATGAGATAATCTGCTGATGCTGGATGTAGCATGTCTTCTCTCTCCAAATGGATGAGATGTACAGGTGCATCATCATAGTCATTGTCCAAAAGGGAAGACTACCTCCTGCTTTGAGGAATTAGTGGAAGAAATAACCTTCTGCGCTGGGTTGTAGTGCTGGGAAAGAGTTTTGTTCTTACCTCAAGCATGTTGATAACCTATACTACTGAGCAATATGAAAAATCTAATAAGTGCTGGGAGGAATATTTTTGCTGAAGTATTCTAGTTCTTTAGGAAGTGTTCTAGTTCCTTAATTTCAGAAAAATATCTATCATCTGTATTAATATATATCTAGATTTGTTATCATATATTTATATCTGTCTGTCTTTCAAAGCAAAGTGTACCTCACTGGTTTTTCTGTATCCATTATACAGTGATGAAAGCCATAGCTTCATAATAAAATATATACAGTCCCAAACTCAGGATTTCACTCTTTGATTAAATTTATTTCTAAATATTTGAGTTTTTTGGTGGCTAATGTAAATGGGATTTCTTTCTTGATTTCTCTTTCTGGGAGTTCATCATTAGCATACAAAAAAGCTACTGTTTTTTCTATGTTTATTTTGTAACCCACAACTTTACTGAATTGGTTCATCAATTCTAACTGCTTTTTGGCGGAGTATTTAGGTTTTTCCATGTACAGCATCCTGTCACCTGCAAATATATGTAATTTGACTTACTCTTTTCCAATTTTGATTCCAATTAGTTGTTTCTCTCCCCTAATTACTCTTACTAAAACTTCCAGTATTATTTTCAATAACAGTGATGCAAGTGGCCATCCTTCTTCGTCTTGTTACAGTTCTGAGGGGAAATATTTTTAGGTTTATCCATTCAGTATATTGGCTGTTGGTTTGTATGTAAAGCCTTTATAATATTGAAGAATGTTTGTTCTATTCCTAATTTGTTCATGGTTTTTATCATAAAGGATGTTGAATCTTATCAAATGCTTTTTCTGCGTCTATTGAGATGACCATATGGTTTTTGTTCTTTATTCTATTGACATGATTTATGATGCTTATTGATTTGCAAATGTTGAACCACCCCGGCATTTCTGGGCTAATCCCACTTGGTCGTGATGTGAAATCTTTTTGAGGTGGTTTTGGATTCAATTTGCTACGATTTTGTTGAGAATGTTTACAACTATGTTCATTAAGGATATAGTTCTGTTGTTTTCTTTTCATGCCATGCCTTTTCTTGGTTTTAGTAGCAGAATTCCAGCCTGTTCAATATTTTGAAATACTTTGAAGAGTATTGGAGTTATTTCCTCTGAATGTTCTGTATGATTCAGTAATAAAACCATCAGGTCCTAGACTTTTCCTTGATGGAAGACTTAACTAGTGCTTGAATCTTATTGCTTGTTATGGGTCTGTTTAGATTGACTATCTTGGCCGGTGCCACGGCTCAATAGGCTAATCCTCCACCTGTGGCGCCAGTACACCGGGTTCTAGTCCTGGTCAGGGCACCGGATTCTGTCCCGGTTGCCCCTCTTCCAGGCCAGCTCTCTGCTGTGGCCAGGGAGTGCTGTGGAGGATGGCCCAAGTGCTTGGGCCCTGCACCCCAAGAGAGACCAGGAGAAGCACGTGGCTCCTGCTTTCGGATCAGTGCTGTGCGCTGGCCGCAATGCGCTGGCCGCAGCAGCCATTGGAGGGTGAACCAACGGCAAAAGGAAGACCTTTCTCTCTGTCTCTCTCTCTCACTGTCCACTATGCCTGTCAAAAAAAATAAATAAAAATTAAAAAATTAAAAAAAATAGATTGACTATATCTTCTTAATTTAATCCTGGTAGGTTTTATAAATCCAGGAATTTATCTATTTCTTCAAGGTTTTCCAGTTTATTAGCATATAGTTCTTTGTGGTAGTTTCTTATGACCCTCTGTATTTCAGTGGTGTCAGTTGTAATGTAAAATAATAAAATAAATAATTTTATTTATTTGAGTTTATTAGTTTTTTTTTCTTTTTTTTATTTGTTAGTCTGGCTAGAGGTTTATGTTGTTCATCTTTTCAAAAACCCAACTTTTTGCCTTTGTACTTTTTTATAGTTTCATTTTCACTTATTTCTGCTATGATTCTTATTATTTTTCCCTCCTTCTGGTTTAGTTTTTTTTTTTCTTGTTTTTCTAAATCTTCATGATGCATCATTAGATTTTTAATTTGAAACATTTCTCTTTTTTAATGTAAGAACTTAATGCTATAAACTTCCTATTAATGCTGCTTTTGCTGTATCTTAAACAATTTGATATTTTGTGTTTTTATTTTCTTTTATTACATGGAAGTATTTGATTTTCTGTTTAATTTCTTCAATGATCCATTGATCATTCAGAGGCATTATTTTTCACTTCCAAGTATTTAAGAGTGTTCCTGTTTTTGATTTCTAGTTGTATTCCTTTATGATCTGAGGATTTCAATTTTTTAAAATTTGCCGAGACTTGATCTGTGTCCTAGTATATTGTCTACCCTAGAAAGTGTTCCATATGCTGATGTGAAGAATGTGTTTGCTGTAGCTGTTGGATGAAATGTTTCTTAAATGTCTGTTAGTTCCATTTGTTTGACAGTATGTTTCAACTCTAATTCTTTATTGATGATTTTGTCTTCATGATCTGTCCATTACTGAGTGTGGGGTTGCTATATATATTTGTATGCTCTCATGTTGGGTGCATATATGTTTATGATTGCTATGTCTTCTTGCTGAATTGATCTTTTATCAAAATATGATTACATCCTTTACCTCTTTTTTGTTTTCGATTTAAAGTCTTTTTTTTCCTCTGATATCAAAATAGCTATGCTTGCTCACTTTTGGTTTCCATTTTTCTGGTATATCTTTTTCCAACCCTTTACTTTCAGTTTGTGTATATCTTTGCTTGTCAAGTGATTTTCTTGAGGGCATCAATTAGTGCCACTATGGTTTTTGCATCCATTCAGCCATCTTAAGTTTTTTGGTTGGTGATTTAATCCATTTACATTCAAGGTTAGTATTGGTAGAAAGAACTAAGATGTGTCATTTTGTTAAGTGGATAATGATTTTACCTTCTCTGTTAGTGGATTTGGTGGTGTCATGTGTTTCCATGATATTTATTTCTAATGCAAGAATTCCTTCAGAATTTCTTGTAAAGCTGGTCTGGTGGTAGTGAATTCTCTGTTTTTGTTTATCGGGAAAATATTTTATTTCTCCTTCACTTTTAAAGGATAGCTTCATTGGATATAATATTCTAGGTTAGAAGTTTTTTGTTTTTCCTTATAGATTTCCAATATATCATCCTACTCTCTTGTGGCCTGTAGGGTTTCCACTGAGAAGTCTGAACTTAATCTAATTGGTTTACCTTTATATGCAACTTGACATTTTTCTCTTACTCTCTATATGATTTTCTCCTTGTTTTTAATTTTGGATGATTTTATGACAATATGCCTTGAAGAAGACTTCTTTTGGTTTAGTGTGCTTGGGGGTTCTTTGAGCTTCGTGTATCTGGATGTGCATGTCTCCTTTAAAACCTGGGAAATTTACAGTTATTATTTCATCTTGCAGGTTCTCAATGCATTTTCCTTTTCTTCTGTTGGGATGACTGTAATATGAATATTTGGTTGCTTAACGGTATCTCATATTTCGCATAGACTTTCTTCATCCTTTTAAATTCTTTTCTCTCTATTTTTGTCTGATTGGACTATTTCAAAATTCTTATTCTTGAGATCATAAATTCTTATACTTGGTATGTTTTGCTGTAAAGCTCTCAATCATATTTTTTATTTCACCGATTGAAGGTTTCATCTTCCAAAATTTTTATTTGGTTGTTCTTAATGAGTTCTCTATCTCCTTAGTAATTTTTTTTATGTCTTTCAGTGATTTCCTCTTTTTCAATGTGTCTGTATTCTCTTGCATCTCATTGAGTTTCCTTATAATCATTATTTTAATTCAATATCTGTGATTTTATAGATTTCCTTTAGTTCAGAATCTTATTTTAGAGGAGTATTGTGTTCTTTTGGAGGCATCATACTTCCTTACTTCTTTCTACCTCCTTGTCTCTATATTGATGTCTGCATCTGGTGTGTTCATTTTTCTTCTTTATGGTTAGTTTTATTGGAAAAGTGTTTAAGGTTTAACTGCAATGTAGTGTATCACTTGGCTTGTTACTTTCTCTTTGGTTCATGGTAAGCCTAGGGGAATAGTCTCCAAGTGATTTGTTTGTCTTAATCAATTTCAGCTGTGTCTTTAAGTGACAGTGTGGACTAGTCTGCTGTATTTCATACATAGAAGTGTGGGTGTGAGATGAACCAGGGTTTTCTTGGGTGTATATCTTTGGTCCGCTGAGGGTTCAGTGTCAATCTCCCTGGCAAATGTGATTGCCAGGACCTCGTTCTTGGTGCTGAGGGGAGCAGGGGTAATTTCCTCCTTGTCCTAATGGGAAGTCTAAGTGATACTAGGGCTTGTGGCACCCATTACTATGGCTCTAGGGCTGTGTGATACAGATGGACCCTTTCTCAGGTCCTGCTAGTAGATTCCCAGCTGGTACTGTAGCTTCTAATACCAACAGCCCTAGTCCCAGTACTACAGGATGTGAACTAGACCCTGTTGCAGTCCTACAGAGTGACCACAAGGTACACAGGAGATTTTATTCAGTGGGTAGAGTACAGCGAGATAGAATGCAGTTAATTTGTTCCCTGTGTCCACCTGGTGGGTTCCAGTGGCACTGAGAAATTTAGAACAAATTTTTACAAAACTCTGATGTTGCAGAGTATAGCAGCTTCATTACCCAGATTTTCCAAAGTAGGAACAGAAGTTTTATGGGCTGCTTCTGATGTTAGCCCACAGAAGCTAAAGTGAATCCCCCTTCCTCATGTAGAGTGTATGAGCATAGCTCAAGGGCTAATGCCCCAAATCTCTTATAATTATAGGATACAAGGAATCTACCCTTTGCCCTATGTGTTTCCCTGACTCTGAATATGCTGCTTGTAGGAGAACAGAGGCATGCTGCACCACTTTCTGCTTGGAGTATGGTGCTCTGTGGTATTGGGGGAGGGCATGGAAGCCAGTAGGCTTCCCTGCTCCAAGCCTAGTAGTTTCTCAGACCCTCTCAGCTCTCCAGGCTGAAGTAAAAGTCAGTGGGTGACTGTGGGATTCCCTCTCAGCTAAAACTGAAAGCTGTGTGGCATGTCAAGATTTCTTCCTATGCGATGTGTTAAGATGACGGCTCACAGTCAGCAACTGGCTGCCCTGCATAGCTGCCTGCAGCAGTGTCTCTGTCTTCTCTCCTCTTATCCCATGGGGTCTTTTATTTTCGCTTCCTTCCTGAAAATTTCCATCAGTCAGACCCCTGGAAACCTAGTTGGTCCTTTGTTCTTTTCATATCCCAGAGCAGCTTAAGTTAGTCTGACTATACCCTACTCAGCCATCTTGTTTTTCCTTCCTGAAATTTCTTTATCTGTGCTCCCATAGCAATTTGTATAAACTTCTGTTATAGCACTTAAAACGTATTATGATAGTCATTTGAGTATCTGCCTTCTCTGTTAGATAGTGAATTGTGAGAGGGCAGACGTATTATTATTTTTGAAAATCTATTCTTACTGAGCTATACTCTGTAGTGTTAGTTAAACAGATAAATAAATATATGCCTGGCATTTTTATCTTTTTCAAGTCTTTCAAGACTAATTGGAGATAAATTTGTGAATTCTCTGGGTTTCCCACATGGTTGTCAGGGACACAAATACTTGAGTCAAAATCTTCTTTTCAAAGTACAGCTTAGTAGGAAGCTAGAATTGTGAGCACAGAAAGGATGCAAACCCACTTATTTCAATATGAAGTGCAAGCATCCCCCAACTAACCACTGAACTACCAAATGCCCACTCTTGAAGCTCATCACTGTTAGCATAGCTCCATGATATTTCATTATATCAGATGCAGTAATTATAATAATGTATTAATTATAATAATGGTTTTATTCTTAGTTAACCATGATCAGGTGTGATAGTCATTTTTTCTATTTATCTTTTTATAAACTTATTTGGCTTTTGCAATATAAAATGCTTATATTTCTTTTGATATTTTATTTTCCTGGTTTAGTTATGTCAGTAAATTTTCTCATGTGTAAAAGACGTACAGTATTTCAACTGACTTCATGTGATAGTTGAGTACTAAATAAGATTTTGCATATAAAACTTTTAAGATATAAATAATCACAAGGGTTCTTCATTGAATACTAAATTTTACTGTACTATCTGCTGTTATTGTTCTTGTTTACATTAATTTTTAATTTTTTCCAGCTCATTATTTCTCTAATTCTCAGTCTCTTCTTATTGGATCTTCTTGGTTTATCCTTAAATGTTCCTGTGATCTTTAGCATTTTGAAACAATCCTTACTTCCTCCTTTAGCCCCATAATTCCTCATTAGGCTTCTTCGTTCTGCCATTCAGCCAGGTATTAAGTATTTAACTACAGTACTCATGCTTCTAATCTTCAATATATATTATCTCATTTCCATAAATGTCATTTTTTATGTTATGTTTGTGATCAGCCTCTTCTTATTTCTGAGAATATGATTTTAACTCCTTTGAAATCTTCTCTTTGCTCTATTTACTCTGTAGTTTTGTGTATTATGCTTCTTGGTGTATTGGATTTTGAGAATGTTCATATTTTAGAAAAGTTTGCTAATTTTAGATAGTGGTTCTTTGTTTACCATGCTCTCTGTTTCCAAAGAATTGATTTGTCCCTGAGATTGTATGAAAGTTTGAAAGTGGGAGGGAGGAATGAGTAATAGCTTTTATTCTAGATGTGGAGGTTACAAACTATTCCCATATCCTCTGCATTGTTCACTGCTTTTATCCTGGTACAAAGGCATTGGTTGCCTTTACTTACAAAAGGAAAGAGTAGTGGCTGAATGACTTCACAGCGTTGGCAGCATTTGTCTCGTTGGGAAACTAGTAAATTCCTTAGGACCCTCTGTACCAGTGACCATTAACTCTAGTATTGAATTGAGAGTGCCTACCTCCTACACATTTATCTTGTGATTTTATTTCACTGTGTACTATTTAGTTACTGGTTTCCAGAAATTCCTGAAAATTTCTGACTATCTAGTTTCCAAAATCGTGTGGCATAACACAATAGCTGCAGACATGTGCTGTGGAATTGGACTGAGAGGGATAAAATTCTGGATGTGTCAACTTTAGCAAATTACTACTTGTTTCAGTACCTCAGCTTTCTCATCTGTCAAATGGGAAAATAATAGTACCCTTATCATAGGCTTATTGTGGGAATAAATGCTTTAACCCACAGGTACAGTATCTGACATATTGTCATTCTTGCACTGTTAAGAAGAAAAAGCTGCTTTTCTTCCATTTTATTTCAAGAGATTTTAGAATTGGACTTATGCATGGACTTAGTTTACCCTCTTATGGCAATCCTCTTTTATCTAATATTTTAGTTCTCAAGTTTTGCTCATGGACAAGAGTATGCATGTTTAAGAAATCACATCAAAGTTCAATTCATGAATGAAATTAATACTATGCTTCTTTTCCCCTCTGTTGAGATGACGATTTTGTCTTTCCTATAATTACAGATGTCATAAACAGAAAGCTTTGTGAGATTTGTGGACTCTTTGGGAAAGATTATAGGAGCCCAAATACAGTTTGGGATACTTCTGCAAATAATGGCTTTAACAATAATATATCTTGGTTAGGAACAAAATGCATGTTTAGATAAATAAACTAATGTACAAATACACATGTTTAGTGGTTTTGGTATTTTTTTTCTGTGACTTTTACACATAGACTTTGTAAACTGCCATCCTTTATTTCTCTAAATCCACCCATTTCCCAACCTTTCCCTGTCTCTAGTTCAATGAAACTGGCCTCCTGACTGATCTGTAAGCTTATCAGAATCCTTCTATTGTTTTTAATTAAATTTTAGTTCTTTTGTAAAAAATTCATTTGAAAGGAAGAGACTGAGAGTGAGAGAGAGAGAGAGAGAGAAAATCATCCAATCAACTGATTTATTCCCCAACGCCCACAAAAGCTGGGCTGTGCCAGGCTGAAGCCATGAGCCTGGATCTCAGTCTCCCACACGAATGGCCAGGACACAGGTAATTGAGCCATCATTTGCTGCTTCCCAGGGAGCTCACTGACAGGAAGCTGGAGTGGAATGCACAGGGAGGGCTTGCACCTAGGCACCCCATATGGGATGTGCATCTAATGTGGCTCATCACCTGCTGCTGCAAACACCCATCAGCAATCCTTCTTTCTTCTTCCTGGAACATTCACTCTAGGTCTTTGTACATTTTCTGTTGCCATAACAGAGCACCTGAGATTGGGTTATTTATGAATATCAGAAATGCCTTTCTCTCAGTTCTGGAGGCCAGAGAGTCCAAGATCAAGGTGTAAGCATGTGTGGGGACTGGTAAGGGCTCAGTTTCCACTTCCAAATTGGTGCCTTGAAAGTTGCATCCTCCTGAAGGGAGGAACCTCATTCTTTATGAGGAAGAATAGACAAAAGTCATGAGTCCACTCCAGTAAGCACTTTGATAGTAGCACTAGTCCATGAATGTGGAGCCTTCATGACCATATACCTTCTAGTAGCCCCATCTCCAAACACTGTTGTAATGGGAACTAAGTTTTTGCATACAGTTTGGAGGGTACAGAAGCACTTAGACAGTAGCACTCTCAGATATCCACCTGCTAATAATATCCTCACTTCTTTAAAGCCTTGGTTCAAAACTCATTTTCTCAATAATGCCCACCTTGATTATCTTACTTATTACTGTAAGCTGCTTAACGAACCCTTCTCCTATTCCCTTGTTATACTTTTTTTTCAATTACTCTTGCCACCTTGTAGCACACAAAATGATTTATTTATTCACTATATTCATGGCAGTGTTAGTTACCTAAAGGGAGAATACTTTCTCTGTTTCATTCATCGATTTATCTCCAGTGTCTAAAACAGTGCCTGGCTCATAGCAAGCGTTTGCATCACAATTTGCAAATCATATATAATAATGAGAAACTCAATACTGCTGTGTATGAAACTTTTAATCTATTGTTAGAAATAGACAATCGGAATGTTGGCAAAGTTGCTAACCCTACACTGTATTGTGAGACACAAAGGAAATCCAGCCATTTTAGTTTGCTTCTAAAATGTACAATAGTTATTCACTAGCTAGGCATATTGGCAAGAAAATTATTGATGCATTATAAATAAGGTGACAGCATTGACCACTTGTGGTCAATTCCAAGTGTAAATCTTGTGCAACTGTGTCCTCTCTCAGCTCAAAAACATTAGGAGGGGCCTGCACTGTGGCATAGTGGGCTAAGCCTCTGCCTGTAGCACTGGCATCCCATATTGGCTCCAGCTCAAGTCCCAACTGCTCCTTTTCTGATCCAGCTCTCTGCTAATGGCCTGGGGAAACAGTGGGTGATGGCCCAAGTGCTTGGGCCCCCACACTCACAGAGGAAGCTCCTGGTTTCTGGCTTCAGACCTGCCCAGCTCTGGCTACTGCAGCCATTTGAAGAGTGAACCACCAGATGGAAGATATTTCTCTGTGTCTCTCCCTCTCTCTGCCTGTAACTCTACCTCTCAAATAAACAAATCAAATCTTCAAAAAAAAAAATCAGGAGATCTTCCAACCAGAAATTTCACTAATGCTGGACGGACACCCATGTGTTTCCCTGCATTCTATTGCTGTGATCTTTCCTAACAAGTCTGTTTATTTTAGCTTTGCGTAGATGGGTCTGTGGGTTTTTACAAAGAGTCGATTCACATCATTAAGTCCTACACAAAGCTGAATAACAAAACAGAAAAATCTGTCCACAAAATGCTAAAATCCTTCCACTGACTCAGAACCTTGCTTTTCTCAGTCTTTGACTCATCATGTGAAAGATGGTTTTATTTGTTTAATTCTAAATCTATGGCTCTTTATTCCTGAAATGGATGTGTGCAAGGAGGAGGCATTTATTGTGTGAAAAGGATCAAGTTTTTATTTGGAAAACCATAAAAAGCTTAAACATTTATCTAAATTTAGAGGAGTAGGCTGAGAAAGAGAGACAGACAGAAAGGGAGAGAAAAGGAATAATTCACAGAAAGAGAGAATAGTTATATTATCTGGAAAGGTCTTGTGAGCTTCTGCAAAACCAAAACTATCCTTCTACGTGGCCTAACTTCAGAACAGCAGAGTAGGAAACGTTAGGGGACAGTTCTGCAGTGGTCTGCTGTAGCCAAACTAGAACAAGGTTGCTGCCCTACACGGGTGTTCTGCTACACTATTCCAAAATCTCTATGGTCGTAAGATTCTACCATTTGAGGAACAACCACAAGGAACTTCTTCCAGGGAAACACATGGTAAGAAAAAGAGTTAAATTTTTCCTACATCATCAAGTTAGGCAACTCCCTAAATCTCCATTGGTTTCTCTATGCCATAACCATTGAACTTAATTAGAAAACAATGTTTTTTTGTGCAATGAAATTTCATGACAAACAAATTAAGGTAAACATATAATATGTATAAAATATATAAATTATATATATATAAAATATATAAATTAAGGTAAACATATAATATGTATAAAATATATGTAAAATATGCCATGTGTTCTTGCTAAGAGAACTCCATATGAAATATCCTAACTGTGTTTCCAGCTACCTTGCCATTTCTAGGATCACAATGACTAGAAATTTTAGGACTATGACTACCCGAGTATACTTTAAGATACAGCCTCTAACAATGTTAGTAATTATTAAGAAAATCATTTACCCATGCTGTAGTTGGCAAGCACGTAGAAAACTTGACTTCAGGAGTTGCATTGCCTCAGAGTTCAAGCTCAGAGAGACTACACAAAGTCTACTTATTTGCACCTAAGTCATCACATTGGAAATTACTACATGGGCTTTCTAATAGTTTCTATACATGTGAATAAAATAGCTGCTGCCAATTTTTCTTTTTTTAAAAAAAGATTTATTTATTTATTTTAAAGTCAGAGTTACACAGAGAGAGAAGGAGAGGCAAAGAGAGAGAGAGGTCTTCCATCCGCTGGTTCACTCCCCAGATGGCCTCAACGGTTGGACTGGAACTATGCCGATCCAAAGCCAGGAGCTAGGAGCTTCTTCCGGGTCTCCAGAAGAAACTAGGGTTTCTTGTCCTTTCTCTCTTTTTTAAAGATTTATGTATTTATTTGAAAGGCAGAAGCTAGGAACCAGGACCATCCTCTGGGTTTCCCACCAGGGTTCAGGGGCCCAAGAGTTTGGGCCATCTTCTACTGTTTTCCCAGGCCATAGCAGAGGCAGAGAGAGAGAGAAACAGAGAGACAGAGACACAGAGAGAGAGAGAGACAGGTCTTCCATCATCTGCTGGTTCACTCCCTAAATGGCCGCAATGGCTGAAATTATATCCACCTGAAGCTAGGAACCAGGACCCTCCTCTGGATCTCCCACCAGGGTTCAGGGGCCCAAGAGATTGGGCCATCTTCTACTGTTTTCCCAGGCATAGCAGAGAGCTGGATTGGAAGTGGAGCAGCCGGGTCTTGAATCAGCGCCCATATGGGATACTGCACTGCAGGTTGCGGCTTTGCCCGATGCATCACAGCGTCAGCCCCAACTGCCAATTTTTCTAAACAACAGTTGATAATCATCTTCCCAGACTACTAAATTACACGTCACATCTATTCCAAACCTAGACTGAGGTATTCAGTTGGCTAGCTAAAAATGATCATGCCATGCTACCTAACTGTAGTAGTTGTATTCTAAATGAAATTCATGAGAAATACTTTTTGCTGAACATTTTACATTTCATTATTTTTATGGACTTCTGTAATGTTTCTTCCAAGAGGAAACTAGTCTCAATGAGCAATGGAAAGCATGTTGTTCAGTTTTATGAATCTATATTAGGATGACAAAAGTGTGCTTCTTTCTTGCCAATAATATCAATTATTTATGTAATGTATACAGTTTTGAGTATTTGAATGTTTACTAGATTGTCGTCAATATTACTGTCTTCCAGAAAGATGAAAACATGTATTTTTTAAGAGATATATTTATTTGAAAGTCAGAGTTACACAGAAAGAGGAGAGGCAGAGAGAGAGAGAGAAAGCGGTCTTTCATCTACTGATTCATTCCCCAAATGGCTGCAACAGCCGAGCCTGTAGATCTGAAGCCAGGAGCCAAGAGCTTCCTCCAGGTTTCCCACATGGTGCAGGGGCCCGAGCACTTGGGCCATCCTCTACTGCTTTTCCAGGCCAGAGTAGAGAGCAGGATCGGAACGGAGCAGCCAGAACTCAAATTGACACCCATATGGCATGCTGGCAATGCAGGCGGTGGCTTTACCTGCTATGCCACAACACTGTCCCCGAAAACATGTATTTTTAAATTGCCTTATATGGAGTCATATATAAAGCATTTTTTCTTTTGAAAAGGACTATCACATGTTTATAATTCAACTCTATAAAATTCAACAAATATTTTTGGACCACACAGTGTAAATTGGCCATTTAGGGAAAGGAAATTTTTTTTAACTTTTATTTAATAAATATAAATTTCCAAAGTACAACTTTATAATTATAGTGGCTTCCCCCCATAACCTCCCTCCCACCTGCAACCATCCCATCTCCCACTCTCTCTCCCATTCCATTCATATCAAGATTCATTTTCAATTATCTTTATATACAGAAGATGAACAGTATATACTAAGTAAAGATTTCAACAGACTGCACCCACAAAGACACACAAAGTATAGAGTACTGTTTGGGAAGTAGTTTTACCATTAATTTGCAATAGTACAACACATTTAGGACAGAAGTCCTACATGGGTAGTAGGTGCACAGTGACTCCCATTGTTGCTTTAACAATTGGCACTCTTATTTATGACATTAGTAATTACCTGAGGCTCTTGTCATGAGTTTCCAAGGTTATGGAAGCCTCTTGAGTTCGCCAACTCTGATCTTGTTTAGACAAGGCCATAGTCAAAGTGAAAGTTCTCTCCTCCCTTCAGAGAAAGGTATGGCCTTCTTTGATGGCTGGGATTTCACTCACAGAGAACTTTCATTTAGGTCATTTTTTTCCACAGTGTCTTGGCTTTCCATGCCTGAAATACAGTCATGGGTTTCTTAGCCAGATCCAAATGCCTCAAAGGCTGATTCTGAGGCAAGAGTGCTGTTTAGGGCATTTGTCATTCTGTGAGTCTGCTGTGTATCCTGCTTCCCATGTAAGCTCATTCTCTCCTTTTTAATCTATCAATTATTATTTGAAGACACTGGTCTTATTTTTTTAATTTAGTAAATATAAATTTCCAAAGTACAGTTTATGGATTACAATGGCTCCCCCCCATAATTTCCCTCCCACTCACACCCCTCCCAACTCCCGCTCCCTCTCCCATTCCATTCACATCAAGATTCATTTTCAATTATCTTTACATACAGAAGATCGATTTACTATATATTAAGTAAAGAGTTCATCAGTTTGCACCCACACAGAAACACAAAGTGTAAAATACTGTTTCAGTACTACTTATAGTGTTAATTCACATTGGACAACACATTAAGGACAGATCCCACATGAGAAGTAAGTACACAGTGACTCCTGATGTTGATTTAACAATTTGGCACTCTTGTTTATGGTGTCAGTAATCACCCTAGGCTTTTGTCATGAGTTGCCAAGGCTATGGAAGCCTTTTGAGTTCGCTGACTTCGATCTTATTCCGACAGGGTCATAGTCAAAGTGGAAGTTCTCTCCTCCCTTCAGAGAAAGGTACTTCCTTCTTTGATGGCCCCGTTCTTTCCACTGGGATCCCACTCGCAGCGATCTTTCTTTTAGGTATTCTGTTTTTTCCAGAGTGTCTTGGCTTTCCATGCCTGAAATACTCTCATGGGCTCTTGAGCCAGATCCGAATACCTTAAGGGCAGATTCTGAAGCCAGAGTGCTATTTAGGACATCTGCCATTCTATGAGTCTGCTGTGTATCTCGCTTCCCATGTTGGATCATTCTCTCCCATTTTTATTCTATCAGTTAGTATTAGCAGACACTAGTTTTGTTTGTGTGATCCCTTTGACTCGTAGACCTATCAGTGTGATCAACTGTGAACTGAAATTGATCACTTGGACTACTGAGATGGCATTGGTACATACCACCTTGATGGGATTGCATTGGAATCCCCTGGCACATTTCTAACTCCACCATTTGGGGCAAGTCCGATTGAGCATGTCCCAAATTGTACATCTCCTCCCTCTCTTATTCGCACTGTAACATTTAATAGGGATCACTTTTCAGTTAAATATAAACACCTAAGAATAATTGTGTATTAATTACAGAGTTCAACCAATAATACTAGAATTAAACAGAGAAAAAATGCTAAAATGGATAAAGTATTACATTGTACATCAGCAGTCAGCACAAGAGCTGATGAGTCACTGTTGCTCATAGTGTCCATTTCACTTCAACAGGTTTCCCGTTTGGTGCTCAGTTAGTTGTCCCTGATCAGGGAGAACATGATATTTTTCCCTTTGGGACTGGCTTAAATCACTCAGAATGATGTTTTCCAGATTCCTACATCTTGTTGCAAATGACCAAATTTCATTGTTTTGAATGCTGTATAGTATTCTATAGAGTACATGTCCCATAATTTCTTTATCCAGTCTACTGTTGATGGGCATTTGGGTTGATTCCAGGTCTTAGCTATTGTGAATTGAGCTGCAATAAACATTAAGGTGTTTGCCAATTAAATTTCCTTTGGGTAAATTCCAAGTAGTAGGATGGCTGGGTTGTATGGTAGGGTTATATTCAGGTTTCTGAGGGATCTCCAGACTGACTTCCATAGTGGCTTAACCAGTTTGCATTCCTACCAACAGTGGGTTAGTGTCCCTTTTTCCCCACAGCCTCCCCAGCATCTATTGTTGGTAGATTTCTGAATGTGAGCCATTCTAACCGGGGTGAGGTGAAACCTCATTGTGGTTTTGATTTGCATTTTCCTGATTGCTAGTGATCTTGGACATTTTTTCATGTGCCTGTTGGCCATTTGGATTTCCTCTTTTGAAATATGTCTACTGAGCTTCTTGGCCTATCTCTTAAGTAGGTTGTTTGTTTTGATGTTGTGGAGTTTCTTGATTTTTTTGTAGATTCTGGTTATCAACCTTTATCTGTTGCATAGTTTGCAAATATTTTTCCCATTCTGTCGGTTTCCTATTCACTTTTTTGATTGCTTCTTTTGCAGTACAGAAACATCTCAATTCCATGCAATCCCAATAGTTAATTTTGGGTTTGACTGCCTGTGCCTCCAGGGTCTTTTTCTAGGAAGTCTTTGCCAGTACCTATATCTTGCAGGGTTTCTCCAATGCTCTCTAATAATTTGATGGTGTTGGGTCGTAGATTTAAGTCTTTAATCCATGTTGAGTGAATGTTTATGTAAGGTTAAAGGCAGGGATCTTGCTTCATGATTCTGCACATGGAAATCGAAATTTTCCCAGCACCATTTATTGAATAGACTGTCCTTACTCCAGGGATTGGTTTTAGATCCTTGATCAAATATAAGTTGGCTGTAGATGTTTGGATTGATTTCTGGTGTTTCTATTCTGTTCCATTGGTCTATACATCTGTTTCTGTACCAGTACCATGCTGTTTTGATAACAACTGCCCTATAGTATGTACTGAAATCTGGTATTGTGATGCCTCTGGCCTTTTTTTGTTGTACAAGATTGCTTTAGCTATTTGAGGGTCTCCTGTGTCTCCATATGAATTTCAACATCATTTTTTTCCAGATATGAGAAGAGTGTCTTCGGTATTTTGATAGGTATTGCATTGAATCTGTAAATTGCTTTTGGGAGAATGGACATTTTGATGATGTTGATTCTTCCAATCCATGAGCATGGAAGATTTCTCCATTTTTTGATATCATCTTCTATTTATTTCTTTAAGTTTTAGTAATTCTCATTGCAGAGTTCTTTAACGTGCTTGGTTAAGTTTATTCCAAGGTATTTGATTGTTTTTGTGGCTATTGTGAATGGGATTGATATTAGCAGTTCTTTCTCAGCCATGGCATTGCCTGTGTATACAAAGGCTGTTGATTTTTGTGCATTTATTTTATATCCTGCTACTTTGCCAAACTCTTCTATGAGTTCCAATAGTCTCTTAGTAGAGTTCTTTGGGGCCCCTAAATAAAGAATCATATCATCTGCAAAGAGGGATAGTATGAGTTCTTCCTTCCCAATTTGTATCCATTTAATTTATTTTCCTTGCCTAATAGCTCTGGCTAAGATTTCCAGAACTATATTGAATAGCAGTGGTGAGAGTAGGCATCCCTGTCTGGTACCAGATCTCAGTGGAAATGCTTCCAACTTTTCCCCATTCAATAGGATGCTGGCTGTGTGTTTTTCATAAATTGCTTTGATTGTATTGAGGAATGTTCTTTCTATACCGTTTGCTTAGGGTTTTCATCATGAAAGGGTGTTGTATTTTATCAAATTCTTTCTCTGCGTCTAGTGAGATAATCATATGGTTTTTCTTCTGCAGTCTGTTAATGTGGTGTATCACGTTGATTGTTTTGCGAACATTGAACCATTCCTGCATACCAGGGATAAATCCCACTTGGTCTGGGTGGATGATCTTTCTGATGTGTTGTTGCATTCTATTGGCCAGAATTTTGTTGAGGATTTTTGCATCTATGTTCATCAAGGATATTGGTCTGTAATTTTCTTTCAATGCTGCATCTTTTTCCAGCTTAGGAATTAACTTGATGATGGCTTCATAGAAAGAATTTGGGAGAATTCCCTCTTTTTTGATTGTTCTGTATAGTTTGAGAAGGATTGGAGTTAGTTCTTCTTTAAATGTCTTGTAGAATTCATCAGTGAATCCATCTGGTCCTGGGCTTTTCTTTGTTGAGAGGGCCTTGATTACTGCTCCAATTTCTGTCCAGTTATGGGTCTGTTTAGGTTTTCTATGTCTTCCTGGTTCAATTTAGGTAGGTTGTATGTGTCCATGAATCTATCCATTACTTATAGGTTTCCCTGTTTGCTAGCATACAAGTCCTTGTAGTAATTTCTGATGATTTTATTTCTGTGGTGTCTGTTGTTATGTTTCCTTTTTTATCTCTGATTTTATTGATTTGAGTCTTTTCTTTTTTTAGTTCGTTGGGCCAATAGGGTGTCAATTTTTTTAATTTTTCAAAAAACCAGCTCATAGTTTGTCTGATTTTTTTGTAATTTTTTTAATTCATTCCTGTTGATTTCTTCTCTGATTTTGATTATTTCTCTTCTCCTACTAGATTTGGGTCTAGTTTGCTGCAAATTTTCTAGATCCTTGAGATGCATTGAAAGCTCATCTATTTGGTGCCTTTCCAATTTTTTGATGTAGGCACCTATGGATATAAACTGTCCTCTTAACACTGCTTTTGTTGTATTCCGTAAGTTTTGGCATGTTGTGCTGTTATCCTCATTTACTTCCAGAAAATTTTTTATTTTTCTTTGAATTTCTTCTATGACCCATTGTTCATTCAGAACCATGTTGTTCAATCTCCATGTGTTTGCATATGCTCTAGGGATTCCTGAGTTGCTAATTTCCAACTTCATTCCTTTATGGTCTGAGAAGTTGCATGATATGATTCTAATTCTTTTGAATTTGCTGAGACTTGCTTTATGGCCTAGTATGTGGTCAATCCTAGAGAAGGTTCCATGTACTGATGAGAAGAATGTAAATGCTTTATGTGTAGGATGAAATGTTCTGTAGATATCTGTTAGATCCATTTGGGCTATAGTGTCATTTAAATCTACTGTCTCCTTGTTGATCTTCTGTCCTGTTGATCTGTCTATCTCTGAGAGTGGAGTATTGAAGTCCCCCAGTAATATTGTATTGGGGTCTAAGTGTCCCTTTAAGTCCCTTAACAAATCTTTTAAATAAACCAGTGCCCTGTAATTAGGTGCATATACATTGATAATCGTTATATCTTCCTGTTGAATTGATCCCTTAATCATTATATAGTGCCCCTCTTTGTCTCTCTTAACAGTTTTTGTGGTAAAGTTTATGTAGTCTGATATTAAGATGGCCTGCCCACTCTTTTGTCATTTCTGTTGGCATGGTATATCTTTTTCCAGCCTTTCACTTTCAGTCTGTATGGATCTTTGTTGGAAAGATGTGTTTCTTGTAAGCAGCAAATAGATGGGTTTTGTTCCTTAATCCAGTCAGCCAATCTGTGTCTTTTAACTGGACTGTTCAGGCCATTAACGTTCAATGTGACTATTGATAAGTGGTAACTTTGCCCTGCCATTTGCCAAAGATATTTTCTAATATATGCTTTGAATTCCCTGTGATCTTTTGCTGTTTCCTTCCTTTACTGTCTTTCATACTGATGGCCATGTTTCTTTGTTTCTGTGTGTAACACATCTTTAAGCATCTTTTGCAGGGCTGGATGAGTGGCGAAAAATTCTTTCAATTTCTGTTTGCTATGGAAGGTCTTTATTTCACCTTCATTCACAAATGAGAGCTTTGCAGGATATAATATTCTGGGCTGGCAGTTTTTCTCTCTTAATACCTGGGCTATGTTTTACCATTCCCTTCTAGCTTGTAGGGTTTCTGTTGAGAAGTCTGCTGTGAGTCTAATTGGAGATCCTCTGAGAGTAATCTGACATTTCTCTCTTGCACATTTTAGGATCTTTTCTTTCTGTTTCACTGTGGTGAGTTTAATTACAACGTGTCATGGTGAGGATCTCTTTTGGTCATGTTTACTAGGGGTTCTATGAGCTTCCTGTACTAAGATGTCTCTGTCCTTCTCCAAACCTGGGAAATTTTCTGCTAGTATCTCACTAAAAAGGCATTCTATTCCTTTCTCCCTCTCCATGCCTTCAGGAACTCCTAGAACCTGAATGTTAGTTTTTTTAAGAGTATCCTGTAGGTTCCCAACAATATTTTTTAGATTTCTAATTTCCTTTTCTTTCTTTGTTTGACTGTTTCCTTTCCTGTTCTCTGTCTTCTAAGTCCGATATTCTCTCTTCTGCTTCACCCATTCTGTTTGTAAGGCTCTCTAATGTGTTTATCATTTGATCTATTGATTTCTTCATTTCATTATGATTTCTCATCACTATCACAGTTTCATGTTCTACTAGTTGTTTCATTTCATTTTGATTCCTCCGTAATATTTCATTTTCGTGAGGGAGATTTTATATCTTGTCCATTAAGGATTTCTGTAGTTCAAGAATTTGTTTTTGAGAACTTCTTAATGTTCTTATCAATTTTTTGAGATCTGCTTCTTGCATTTCTTCTATCTCATCATCTTCATAATCTTAAATTGGGGCGTCTTTTTCATTTGGGGGCATCATAGTGTCTTCCTTGTTCTTGTTACCTCAGTTCTTTCATTTGTTGTTTGGCATATTGGAGATATTTGATTTCTTCGCTGTGGTGTTTTTTTCTTCTTATACTATGACTCTGGATTAAGTGGACTGTCTGCTTTTCATGGAGCTTAGAGGCTTGAGATGGTTGTGGCCTGAGAGCTCTGTTTGGTTCCTCAGTGTTAAGGGTGTGCCAAAAGTGCCACTCCCAGATTGGGTGTGGTAAATCTCTCTCTTTCTTTATTTCTTTTTTTGATTCAAAAGGTAAGTAATTCCGCACAGCTCCACTTAATCGGAGGTAGTCAGCAGGCGAATGGTGTACCCACAGGAGCCAGAGATCAGAAGCTCTTCCTAAGGACCTCACAGGGCATCTGTTCTGCCCTCAGTGTGGGCTCAAATTCTCCTTCATTCTCCCACTGATTTGCCAAGGTTACCAAACTGTAGCGTCTCTGGAGAGTATTCAAGTGAACACCATGAGTTCTCTCCCCCACCATCTCTCCCTTTACAGTCTCAGTTCATAGCACCACACATTAACTAGGTCCCAATCTCCTGCTATTTCACCACCACTACCCCCCAGAGTCAGGTTTTTCTGCTAGGTTCAGGGCCAGTGCAGACCCGAGGTCACCCTACTTGTGATGTATGTCCAAAGTGGCGCCTGCTCTTTGTCTTGCTCGCCTTTGAGAGGTGAGTGGAAAGAGAAACTTGTGTCTGTATTGGTCACTTTTTTTTTCTCTCTCTCTCTTCTAGTTAGCCCAGTGAACTTTTCCCCATGGGGTTTCAAGTCTCGTTCCCTCTGGTCTCCTCTTTCCGCTTGCCTTCTGGTGTCTCGGGCTATTGAGGTTCGGCTCACCTTGCGTTCCAGTGCTGGTGTGTTGAGTCTGCCTCTGGTGTCCCAAACTGTGGGCTCCCATGCTCTCCACACAGGTCCACTGTGCATCACTAGTTCCAGAAGAGTTTCCTCTGCTGTTTCTTCCCCTACTCTTCCTTGAACCTGCAGTATTTCCCCTTTTATTGAACTGTCTCTCCCCGGACTATCAGTGTGCCCCCTTCCTATTCCACCATCTTGCTGCTCTCCACTGGTCTTATTTATGTAATCCCTTTGATACTTAATCCTATCTTTTTGATTAATTATGAAGTTAAACTGATCACTTTAACAAGTAAGATGGCATTGTTACTTGCCACCTTGATGGGATTGAATTGGAATCCCTGGCATGTTTCTAGCTCTACCATTAGGGATAAGTCCGAGTGAGCATGTGCTGAACTGTACATCTCTTCCCTCTCTTATTCCCACTCATATTTAACAGGGATCACTTTTCAGTTAAATTTAAATGACTAAGAATAATTGTGTGTTATATAAAGAGTTCAACCAATGGTATTAAGTAGAACAAAAAAAAATACTAAAAGGAATAAAATAGTAAGTTATTCCTCAACAGTCAGGACAAGAGCTGATCAAGACATTGTTTCTCATGGTGTCCATTTCACTTCAACAGGTTTCCTTTTAGGTGCTCAGTTAGTTGTCATCGATCAGGGAGAACATGATATTTGTCCCTTTGTGACTGGCCTATTTCACTCAGTATGATGTGTGGGGAAAATAATATATTAAAAATGGGCCTTCCTCTTAAGGAATGGTAGACCTAAAAACAGATTATTAGAACATGATAAGATGTATCATGAAATTAAGTAGAAGAACCAGAGGTAGTACAGAGGAGGACAGAAGTAATTGTACTCGGTGAAAGAAGATGTGCTAGGGACAAGAAAGTTTGTTTTCTTGGAGCTAGTATTGTGGCATAGCAGGTAAAGCTCTGCCTGTGACACCAGTTTCCCATATGAGCCCAAGTTCATATCTCAGCTCCTTCACTTCTGATCCAGCTCCCCATTAACACACCTAGGAAAACCAACAGAATATTGTCCAAGTGTTTGGGCCCCTGTTATTTATGTGAGAGAACTAGAAGAAGCTCTTTGCTCTTGGCATTGGCCTGGCCTAGCCCTGGCTATTGCAGTCATCTGGGAAATAAATCACTGGATGGAAGATCTCTCTCTCTGTGTCTCTCCCTCTGTCTTTATACTTCTACTTTCAAATAAAAGAACAAATCTATAATAAAAAGAGTTTGTTTTCAGTTCCATCTTCGGCATCTAGAACAGCATCTGATATTAAGTACTACAGCACAGAAGGCAATTTAGAAAACAAGGTAAAGACTTAGTTTTCTGTCTTCATTTGTATTCTGTGGTTGCTATAGAAGATTTTCAAAACCCCGGTAAAACAAATATTGATGGCTTGAAAAACAGAAATTTACCCTCTTAAACCTTTGAAGTCTAGAAATCCAAAATCAAGCTGATGTTGCTTCTGAAGGCTCCAGGGGACAGCATGTTCCTTGACTCTTCTGTCTCCAAGTGGCTGCTGTCACTTCTTGACTATGTCTGTGTTTCCCAGATCTCTACCTCTGTGATCACACTGAGTTTCTCTTCTGTATGTCAAATCTTCATCTACCCCTCTGCTTTAAGGATCTTTGTGTTGGTGTTTAGAGACCATGTGGGCAATCCAATTTTATTTCATCTAAAGATTCTTGATTAAATGACTTATGCAAAGGCCCCTCTTCCAAATTAGTTTAATTTACAAGTTTGGAGGAGTAGAGGTTAATATATTTGGGGTTACTATTAAGTCCACTAAAATGAGCAAAGAAGAAAATTCTAAAAGTAAACATTTAAAGGTCTGTCATGAATTCATGTGATGTTAATGAAAAGAAAAGAAAGAAAGAAAATAAATACTGTGCTCCAAGATCCCATCCTTAGAAATTGTTAGTGACAATGGTAAGCTAGTTAAATACAAAGCTATTTGTAACCTCCAGGAATTCTAAAATCTGTGCTTAACAGAATTTTTTTTAAATTTTTATTCCATACCTACATAAATTCAACATTGTACCTATATGTGATATTATTCATAGTTTCCTTTTTTTTAAAGATTTATTTTATTTATTTGAAAGACAGAGTTACAGAGAAGGGAAGAGACAGAGAGAGAGGTTTTCCATCCACTGGTTCACTCCCTAGATGGTCCCACCAGCCAGAGCTGCACCGATCCGAAGCCAGGAGCCAGGAACCTCTTCCGGGTCTCCCACATGGGTGCAGGGGCCCAAGGACTTGGGCTATCTTCTACTGCTTTCCCAGGCCATAGCAGAGAGCTGTATCAAAAGAGGAGCAGCTGGGACTAGAACCAGCACCTGTATAGGATGCAGGCACCACAGACAGATGCTTAATCTACTATACCACAGTGCCTGCTACAAAGATTCATTTACTTGAAAGGCAGAGAAATGGAGAGAGAATTAGGGAAGGAGGGAGGGAGAGAGACAGAATGAGACAGAGAGAGAGTGAGAGAGAGAGAGAGAGAGAGAGAGAGAGAGAGACCTTCTATCAGCTGGCTTACCCTCCCAAATGACCCTAACAGCCAGTTTTGGGCCAGACTGAAGCCAAGAGTCATGAACTCCATCTATGGGTGGAGTTCCTTCTACATATTGGGCCATCTTCTACAGCCTTTCTGGGCACATTAGCCGGAAGCTACATCAGAAGCAGACCAGCTGGAACTCAAACTGCCACTCCAATATGGGATGCCAGTATCTCAAGTGGCAGCTTAATCTATTATGCCAAAATGCTGGCACATTAATAGATTCATTTATTCACATATTTTGTTCAGTACATATTTATTGAATCAACAAAAAGAGCTTTGTCTATATAATGATGGAAAGATAAGAAGAATAAAACAAAGCACTACAGTTCTTCCTGCTAAGGATGCACAACTCAGTTGATTGATGTGTGATCTCAGTATCTGGTAACTGAGGAATGTAAAACATGCTACAGTAACACTGAGTTGGAAATAATTTAACACTGTTCTCACAGAGATGTCAGTTTTGATCAACTTATTTAAGGGGGTAGAAAGTTTACTGAGCAGCAGGGTTGGTAAGAGAGTCTCTGGCAGGTGGAACAGCACAAAAAAGTTTCAGAATTGCTGAGAAACTACAAGTAGCTTGATTCATCTACAGCGTGAGATGGAGTTGGTGGTAAGAGATTAGGTGGGGAAGTGGAAACCAACAATCCACAGAAGCGACCTCCAGAAACTGTCCATTCTGTACAGTTACCAGTTAATTTTTTTTCTTTACTAGTTGATACAGTATAATCTACTCATGAACGAAAGTGGCACTCCAGTTGTTCATTAAGTTGGTATTGGAATGCTAAATAATGGAAATTTCCTTCTACATATTGGAAAATATTTAGTAGCACGAATGAATGCATTTAACAGTGAATTACCCTACATTTTATGCGTACATTTAAGACTTTTTTTGTGCTAACTAGATGTGGGTTCATATATGTGTGCTTTCTTCTTTGGTGGCGGCAGATATTACTAGTGCCTCTCTCTGCTCCAGGAAGTAAATGTCTTTCATTCCACTTCAGGTCACAAGGCTACTCAGGACTTCAGAGAAAATAGGGTTGTAAGTAGAAATTTGTAGGCTAGAAGAAGAGTAAGAACAAGACAGCAGATTTGGTGTGGGCTGTAATTTGATATAAGCCTGGGTTTAAATCTGAGTTCTTATATTTGTTACTTTAGAGAAGTCACCTCACTTCTGGAAACAGTGCTCCTTCACTGTAAATGGGGATAATAATGTTGTATATTTCAGTTAGCCACTATTCACATAGCTATAGGCAGGCTGCAAGGGATCTCCAAGGGCTGCAAAAATTTCTGGGGACTATTGACCGAAACATGCTTTTACTATCTGTGGGCCAGGAGCACAGGTGCATATCATGGTACCTGAAATCCTAGGGAACTATATAAACAGGGAACACAGGACAAGAGGGCTCATAGCCCATGAAAGTTCAGATAACTAAGGACAAAGATAGATACTGGATGTATCCGGGTGAGTGGAAGCTGTTTCCCACCTTGTACTAGCTACTTCCTAGAAATCTTATGAGATATCATGAGATAATCCATGTCCTACAATTCTGTATATATAGTACCCTTTCTAAAGATAATATTAAAATAGTTTTTCTTTCATTATGCATATTTAATTAAGTAAATTTTAGCTAGTGGAGAAATTCCTTTTTTAAAAAAGAGATTTATGTATTTGAAAGGCAGAGTGACAGAAAGAGAGAGAGAGAGAACCATCAAGCTACTGATTCACTCCCCAGATGGCTCCAACAGGTAGGTCTTGGCCAAGCCGAAACAAGGCAGTAGTAACTCCAACTTTGTCTCATACATGAGTGACAGTGGCCCAAGCCCTTGGCCAGCTTCCACTGCCTTCCCAAGTACATTAACAGGGAACTGGATCAGAAGCAGAGCAACTAGGACTTGACTATAGGATGGCTACATAACCACTGTACCACAATGCCATCTCCAACTGATTGCTTTATTAGTGCTTGGATTTACCTTTCCATATGATTATTATTTTTAAAGATTTATTTGTTTATTTGAAAGTCAAAGTCACACACACACAGAGGGAGGGAGGGAGAGAAAGAGAGAGAGATCTTACATCTGTTGGCTCACTCCCTAGATCGCTGTAATGTCTGAGACTAGGAAAGGCCAAAGCCAGGAGCCAGGAGCCAGGAGCTTCATCCAGGTCTCCCACAGGGGTGGCAGGGGCCCAAGCACATGGCTCATAATCCTCTGTTTTTCTCAGGCTGTCAACAGGGAGATGAGTCAGAGGTAGAGCAGCCAGGACACAAATTGGCATCCATACGGGATGCTGGTGACCCATGTGGCAGCTTTATCTACTATGCTCCGAGGCTGGTCCCTCTATATAATTGTTTATCATCCTGATTTAACAATATTGGGGATCTCTGCTAGAGCCTCAATGGTCACATTCTATGGCAAATGTGTGTCATAGTTGTTTACAGACTATACCTGGAAAGCCAGAGGGACCTGGGGTTTTCTTGTGCTGTACCATCATTTTATATCTATGAGAGCTTTACAAATTTATTAACTTCCTTTATTTAAACTCCCCAGTTGTAAAGAAGTGATGTTAACCAGTGCTGCCTCCTGTGTTTTTTGTGAGGTTCTGATAGAATGTGGTTACACCACACCATACAAACTCTGGCCATGTGTGCTCCCTGAATTGCTCACTTCCTTAGGAAGATGCTCTGTCCTGGCCACTTCACTGTGATTCCAACATTTAGGCAAGAAGATGCCTTCAATGGTGCACATTTAAAAAAATGTATGCCCGCTGTGTTTTATCTACCTTTTATTTAATCAACCATAATAAGAATTCTGCAGTAAGAATTTAGCTGACATTTTGTTGATGATGCAGCAAGCTAATAAGAAACCAGTTCAACTTTTTCTTAATGGAAGAATCTGTTTCCTGTGGAGTTAATGGCTAACAAAAATTTGTTAAATTAGCAGACATGTTTCAGAGAATCAAACTTCAAAAAAGATTTTTGTTAGAAAGTATGTATGGAAAGCTAAGAGATGGCAGAAAAAATGGACTTTTTTGGGGGGGAGGAGTTGTACTCTGGAATAATTTCCACCAAAATATGAACTATGCAACGATAGCCACAATGAAAAAGATCTGAGCATAGAATTGTGATAGAGGAACAAATATATGCCCCCAAAATATGAGGTTTCTTTCTCAGTATTCCCCTAATAAGAAATTAATTTCCATATTTGTAATGGCTGTGCTACCTTAAAGTTAGCCAAAGTAGACTTAAGAAAAAAAAAAAAGAAGCTCCAAGTTTTTTTAATTCCCTTTTACTTAGCAATGTTGTAAAAAATATCAGTAAAGGTATATTTCTGTATTTTTTATTTTTTTTATTTGAAAGAGTTACAGAGAGAATCACATGCGCATGCACACACACACACACACACACACACACTCATATACACAGATCTTCCATCTGCTGGTTCACTTCAGATGGCCTCATCAGCAAGGGCTTGGTGAGGCCAAAGCCAGGAGCCAGGAGCTTCATCCAAGTCTCCCATGTGGGTGGCAGGGACACAAACCCTTGAGCCATCTTCTGCTGTTTTCCCCAGGCTGTTAGCAGGGTGCTGGATCAGAAGTGGAGCAGCCAAAATATGAACTGGCAACCATATGGGCTGCACCCAGGTGGTGGCTTTACCTGCTATGCCACAACACCTACCCCATTTCCCTAAATGTAAAAAAAGAACTAACTGGAAACTTCTATATTTTTCCAGTTTTATCTTTAGATTTAATATCTAAATAATGTATAAAGTATATTGTCATAGTCAAATAAAATATAAGTATTAAAAGCATATCTTACAATCACTTTCTAATAAATAAAGAAATTTTTAATAATTTACCAAAAGCTTACTAGGGGAGCTAAAGTATAAGCAAGCATCCAGACTTGTAGACAAATTTATGAAATATTTTAATAGTTTTTCTAAACTAAATGGCATGAAATGAAAGAGCAAAGAGTGATTAGATTCTCCGGGGTGTATAATAAGATGGTATTTTGGGAAAACTTGAAATACAAGCCTATTTTGGCTGCAAGAGTAGAGGAAGAACACTTTAGTCAGAAGGAAAGCTGTAAAGAAATGCGTCACTGCATCTAAGGGAATGATACACTGAAGAAATCTCCTGGGGCAAGGGTTGGCTAGAGGTTAAGATGCCCTTGACCCACATCTGAATGTCTTGCTGAGATTCCAGGCTCTGGCTCCTGACTCCAGCTTCCTGCTAATGCAGACCTTGGGAGGCAGTGGTGATGACTCAAGTGAATGGGTTCTTACTACCTGTGTGGGTCCGTCTCTGTTTATCTTTACACCTCTGTCTCTCCACTCTGAAAATTTTGAAAATAAAGAAACCTATCTTTAAAGATGTATTTGTTTATTTGAAAGGCAGAATTACAGAGTGGGAGAGAAAGAAGAAGAGGAAGAGGAGGCAGAGGAGGAGGGAGAGGAGGAGGGTGAGGAGGAGTCGGAGAAGGAGAGTATGGGAGAGAGGGAGAGGCAGAGGGAGAACACTTCATCTGCTGGTTCACTCCCCGAATGGCTGCAATGGCCAGAGCTGGGCTTATCTGAAGCCAGGAGCCAGGAGCTTCTATCAGTTCTCCTATGTGGGTGCAGGAGCTCAAGCACTCAGGCCATCTTCTGCTGCTTTCCCAGGCACATTAGCAGGGAGCTGGATAGGAAATTGGAGAAGCTGGAACTTGAACAGGCACGTGGATTTACCTGCTACGTCATAGCACTGGCCCGCACACCTAACTTTTTAAAAATTTACTTATTTATTTGAAAGGCAGAGTACAGAGAAGCAGAGGCACAGAGAGAGAGAGAGAGAGAGAGAGAGACAGAGAGAGAGAGACAGAGAGAAGGAGAGAGAAAGAGAGAGATTTCTCTATCTGCTGGTTCACTTCCCAGATGTCTGCAATGGCCAGAGCTGGGATTATCTGAAGCCAGGAGCCAGGAGCTTCTTCCCAGTCTCCCACACCGGTGCAAGATCCCAAGAACTTGGACCATCTTCTACTGCTTTTCCAGGCCATAGCAGAGAGCTGGATTGGGAGTGGAGCAGCCTGGATTCGAACCTGTGCCCATATGGGATGCCAGCATTGCAGGCAGCAGCTTTACCCGCTATGCGGAGGCACCAACCCCCACATATAACTTTTAAGATCTGTATAGATCCATGCATTTTTCAAAGGGGATCTAAAGGTAGCTGGTTTTTGAAAGGAATTCAATAAATTCCTACCTCCCCTCTCTGTTGAAAAGAGGACACAGAGATACAAAAGTTGAATGGTATTGGAGGAACAGTTCAACTGATCTTATGTTAGCTAACTTACAGAGAATCTTTATAAGGTCAGGGAACGTTCCTAACAAGTCTTAACTTCTTTCAGGATTTTCCCCTCAATCTCTCATATTTATTTCTTCAACCATCAAGCAGCCAAGGTTAAGGAGCTGGAGTTCCCTCTAGGAAACTGCAAGGCAAAAGAAGCCAAGCCTAACTGAATCCTACCTTGCCCTCCTTGGAACTATCCCACAGGTGCCCACAAGGGTAGCTGGATTCCTTCATCCTACAGATTCCTTGAATTGTAATTACCTTCCCAAGTACTGTGTTGAAACACCACTTATTCTCAACCTTTCACTGTACTCCCCTTTCTACCCCTCAACTTCTCTCACTTTTTAATATTTGATCAAAGGAACTAAAAGAATATCCTACATTGTATACCAAACGATGGTCCTTCTTCTTTTTTATTTTTTTTTTTTTACCATTTCAGACATTCGGCCACGTATTCAGAACTTGAACCAATCACTCTGAGAGGAATGTGGATATTTTATATAGAATGCCATATTTAATCCAATAATAACCATATAGGGTAAATGACATTATCATCATTTTAGATAAGGAATTGTCAGCAAATAATATCTACTATTAAGTGATAGAACTGGATTTCAAGTTATCAACTTAATGGACTCTTAAATAGTGAGCTATACCAGATATAGGCACTAGAGATTTCCAGGACTGACTGACTTTATTGTATTAGGAGTAGTTTACTTGTGATATAAAGTCTTCAAAGAAAGGAAAACCTCCAAGGTTTGAGTATTTCACGTAGGGATTAAGATGTCTATTTCCCACATCAGAATACCTGGATTTGACGTCCATTTCTGGCTCTTGACTTCAGCTTCCTGCTAATGTAGGTCCTGAGAGGAGCAGTGATGACTCCCGTAACTGGGTTGCCATCACACATGTGGGAAGCCTGGATTCTGTGTCCATGTCCTGGCTTTAGCCTTGGCCCATTGGCAGCCACTGCATTTGGGAATTGTACCAGTGGATGAGGGCTATGTTTCTTCCTACATCTCTTTCTTGATTTCTCTCTCTTTCATCACAAATAAATAAACAAAACTAAAGGAGCACCCATCAAGGTGATCCATGTCCTTAACTTTGCATAGAATTTTACAAAACAAAATGTCACAGATATTGCTGTCTGTTTTGAACTAAACCCATATCTCACCCTCTACATCTCAAAGTTCAGTTACATTTCATTCAGTTTGCATTTCTTAATGGAAAGTGATCTTGAGCATCTTCTTATGTGCTTATTTGACTTCTGTGTATATTCTTTAACGGTATTAATATTCTTTGACGATAGAAACTCTGTTTGGTGGGGTGGTATAGCAGTAAAAGTTGCTGCCTGGGACATTAGCATCTCATATGGGTGTCAGTTCATATCCTAGTGGCTCCACTTCCAATATGATCCACCTACCTGCTAATGGCCTGGGAAAAGCATGGGAAATGATACAGTGTGTGGGTCTCTGCCACCCACATGAGGGACCCAGAGAAGCTCCTGGATCCTGGCTTCTGTGGCCCTGTCCTGCCTGTTGTGACCATCAGAAATGGAAGATCTCTCTCTCTCTCTCTCTCTCTCTCTCTCTCTCTTTCTCCATTTTCACTCTTTCAATTAAAATAAATACTTTTTTAAAATAAAAAGAAAGTTTGTTTTGTCTGAAGTTGTAATAGCCCAAAACCAATGTTTATAGAAAACTATACTTTACAAAGCATGCCTCTCACATTGTATACATATATCAAAATATCATATTGTATCCAAAACATGTATATAATTATTACTTTTAAATTAATAATAATATTTATTTTTAAAAGCAAGTCTGTGGCTCAAAATTTGACTTCACTATTTCTGTCCCAGCATAAAGAGAAAGAATTCTCAAACACACAGTTGGTTGATACAACAAGAATGATATTTTTCTATCAGTTTCACCAGCCTAACTCTAGCCTGAATAGAGCTGAATAGCCTTTGCTTCTTGTGCAGTTGTAGTTATTCATGAACCTACTGGAAGTATTTTATTTACTGAGAGTTCTTGTAAGTAATCTGAGTGCTCTGCAAGTCATTACTAAGTTCACACGGTTCCCATTTAGGGAATTACAAAAAACAGAATGTATGTTGATTTAAAAAAAAGACTTATAACCAGGAGATGAGAAATATCATAAATGTGGTAACTACAAATTAAAATTTATTTCAATTTGGATAATTAGGATTTTTTTAAAAATATGCATCTACAGTCTATAAAACAGAATAAAGTGGTTAAAAGTGTGTTGTGGCCATATAATCTTCAGTTTAACGAATTAATTTCAATGATAAACTCATAGAATTTTTCATTAGTATATGTGTTCATAGAAATCTTCAAATTCAATTGTCTGATGGGGCTTCCTTTCACAAATCAAACAGATTATACATAGAAAGACTAGCTTGTTACATAGGCTTCAACTAGACGTATGATAGATTGGTATATTGTATACATCAGTTATGTTTGATTTTCCCCTGGAGATAATGTATTTCCAAATGTACCAGTTGGAACAACAAATGTCTACCTATTTACATGTCTGTTTCATCCGCTTTGGAAAGACTATTGTGAGGGAGTGGCACTGTAGGTAGCATGCTGTTTATTTCTGATTAGTTCTTAATAAAAAGTTTGTTAAGAGAATGAGCTGAGGAAATATGGTGTTCAGATCACTTACTCACAGGGTTAATGGAAATGTAAATTAGTACAGCCACCTTGGAAAATAATGTGGAGATTCCTTTAAGAAATGAAAATTAAAGTTGTTATATAATCCAGCAATTCCATTACTCATTATATATTTAAAGGAAATGAAATCATTCTATCAAAGAGATGCCTGCATTACCATGATTACTATAGCACTTTTCCCAAGATATAAGATATGGAATCAACCAAGGTATTCATAATCAGATGAATGAATAACGACAACGTGGTAAATGTACACATTGGAATATTTTTTCAGCTACAAATGAATGAAATCCTATTAATTGAAGCAAAATGGATGGGACTGGAAGACTTCTTGTTAAACAAAATGAGTTAAAAATAAAAATAATTATGGCATGTTCTCTCTCATATTTGGAAGCAAAAACAAAACCCAAATCTGTACCTAATCTACTAAAGAGTGGGAGAGTTGGATACTTGGATGGAGATTGGATAATGGATACCAAATCATAGTTAAATAGCAGGATATCTTCCTAGTATTGCCCAGGACAATGGGATAACTATCATTCACAACAACGTATTATATATTTTCCAAGAAAATACAAGGAAGGGACCCTAAGGCTACAATCATAAGGTAATGGTCAAGAGAATGAAAGGTACATTACCCTAATTTGATCAGTATAAAGTATGTACATGTATTGAAATGCCACACTGTACCCTAAATATGTGCAATTGTTGTTCATTAAAGATATATTGTTTAAAGATTTAAAAAACCCATTACAATAACATCAGCTTTCTCAGCTTCTTTTGTTCCTTCAAATGATGCAAAGATTCAGAGACAAATAGTATGACTAAAGTTCATAGCTGTTCTCCAAAAAGGCAGACTCCTTGTTATAAAGGAATTCTAGATCCAGTCAAGTTCAGTAGTATTTAGAGCAAAATGCTGCAAGCAGTAAGAGGGGAATGAACCTGTGTCATCCACAATCTGGTCAATTAAGCATCTGACTCTAAGGTGGTCTGATGGGGTTCTTAACCTTGAGAGCTGATGGGGAAATATTATGTTTGGTGTTAAATTAATTCAGAGGAGAGTTAAATGATCCAGACTAAGACTAATAATGAATGCATTTTTCATTCACTCATTTAATGAATATTTAATGCAAAGCCACAATTTGCTAGATGCTGGGTGTATATAGAAAAATATAAAGTCCCTGTACTAAAGTGGATGTACTATTCTAAGGGGGACAGAGTTATAAGCTGTTAATTATACTATGAAGTTATAATTCCAGAAGGTTAGAGAGAAGGAGGCATTTTGGCTTGTTTATTAGTTTGAGAAAGATACATATTTAGAGTATAGTCTCAAATAATATATTGTGGAATCTTGGTCTTAAAAAATGAGTAAATTTTGACCTCAAAGAAGGAAACTGTTGTTACAAAACCACTTAGTTTTTCTGAATTTTATTATTCATAGTAAAACAGGAATGTTATACTGAAATGTTCAATAAACATGTACTCTTTGCCGAGAGCCACTACATGAAGTGTATACAATAAGTATTGTATTTGCATTTATAATGCAATGTATGGTCCAGAAAGGGATGTGGACAAGTATAGGAAGGGTTACTATATATCAGAGTCAACATTTTTTCTGTGAATATTTGGCTAGTAAATATTTTAGGTGTTATGAACCATACACTCTTTATGGTATCTTCTGTACTCTTCTATTGTAGCATGAAAGCAGCTGTAGACAATACATACATCAATGGGCATGGCTGTATTCCAATAAAACATTGTCTAAAATAGGTCATTGAATGTATTTATCTATTCCTTAAATAGAGTATGATAATTTCATGCTAGAGTAAAGAAAAGAGTGGGCTTAATTACTTATGAGTAGTTTAAAAAAACAAGTAATAGATATGGAGGCATAATTAGTTCACTACTGAAGAAACTTATGTAATCAACATTGTGGTAGAATTTTTTGCCCTATTTAGATGGGCCAATAGTTCAAAAGTGTGGCAAAGCCAGAAAATGACAGAAGTGTGTAAATTTGTGCAAGTCTTCTACAGAACCATCTAATCAAAGACATGATTTAAAGTTTAAATAACATTTATTCAATAAACTATGTACTTTTCTTTTTATGTTAGACTTCATGATAACCATCATGTGAGCTATATTATCATCTCTATTTTCAGAAAGATGAAATTGAGACACCAGCTTGCTTAGTAACTTGCCCACCTAGTAAGGATCAGAGGCAGATATTAAATTAAGCAATATGCATCTTGCCTTTGTTTTCTAACTATGGTCTTATACTAGCCCTGCTTAAGGATAATTTAACATGTACATTCCTTTTATTAAAACAAATTCAGAGCCAGGAATTTATCCTAATAAGATAAAAGTAGCCATTTGAGAGCAAAGTGTTAGACATTCCTTAAATGTCCAACAATGTGTATTTTAGATCTTAAGAATGATCTATATCTACGTTTAAATATAAAATAGCTGTCAAAAGGGTAAAGTGCAACTCTGATTATAGACATGAACGTATCATCACACACAGTGTAATGAGAGGTAAGGGTATACATTCATATATATTGCATGACCGTATATATGCTGTTGACCTTCTGTATCCCCTTCATCCTCAGACTACACTAACTGCAGATTCTTTTGAGGGCAAGATATATTTTTTTATTTTTTAAGGTGTATTTCACATATACAGACTTAGAAACATAGTGATAATTCCCACCATATCCTCCCTACCCTCCATGCTCTCTCTCCTCCTCCTTCTTCCTTTTATTCCACCTCTTACATTTTACAATGAAATACTTTCAGTTTACTTCATACTCATAAGGTTAACCCTACACAAAGTAAAGAGTTCAACAAATAGTAAGAAGAAGAAGAAGAAGAAGACTGTTCCTCAATAGTAGAGACAAAGGCTGTAATCAACCATCAAGTCTCAAAATGCAGATTTTAAATAAAGTTAAGCTTTTGATAGTTAATGGTTGTGCTTGTTGAACATGCACAGACTTTTTCTAGTCAATGTTAGCTAAACAATAAGCACTGTAACTCATGTAAAAATAATTTAAAGAATGTAAGAGGATAGATGTTAGGTTATATGCAAATGATATAGCATTTTATAAAAAGGACTTAAACATTCATGAACTTTATAATCTGTAGGGGGTACTGGACACAATCCCCCATGTTACGAAGGGACAACTATTTGCATACAATATATGCAATCCTCCAGAATAATTTCTATCACCTGTAGATTATTTATAATAAATAATACAATGTAAATGTTATGTAAATCATTTCACACTATATTGTGTAAGGAATAATGATAGGAATATGTTTGTGCTCAGTAAAGATGCAACAATGTAACATTTTTATTTCAGTACAGATTGCTTTCTTTATTTTTAAGATTTATTTGTTTATTTGTTTATTTTATTGATTTGTTTATATTATTTGTCCTACAGACATAGGAGAGACAGAGATCTTCCATCCACTGGTTCACTCCTCAAATGGCTGCAACAGCCAGGGAAGGTTGAAGCCAGGAACCAGGAGCTTTTTCTGGGACTCCCACGTGGATGGTAGGGGTCCAACCCTCGAACCATCTTTATTTGCTTTCCCAGTCACCTAGCAAGCAGCTGGTTCTGAATTGGAACAGCCAAGTCACAAACTGGAGTCCATTTAGAATTCCAGCATCACAGACAGCAACTTAATCTAATGTACCAAAGTGCTGGCCCCATGCTTTCACAGAATATACATCCCTTCATTTGTGTGGATTCTCTCTAGTGCTTGATGGGTGGCAAATTCAGATTTTGCTTTTTAGAACATTCTGGTATTTATAAAAATATTTTTCATCTATGGTTCCTTACCTCTAAGGATATATAATTAATATATGATACAGAGGGCCAGCTGTGGTCTGTCTGTGTTGAGAGAGAGAAACAGAGAGAGACAGAGTGAGACAGAGAGAAACACAGAGAGAGAGAAGACTTCAGAGATGAGCAAAAACTTCACAAATTTGTTATCAGTGTGGCATAGAAACACATATGTTACTCTCTTCTCATCTGCATAGATTTAAGTAGACATGCCTGAATAGGTTTTTACTATTCTAAGATATTCCATTTAAATAAAGAAACAATTAGAAACTATTGCCTTGTTTTCCATTCTGCATTATTTCCTTGGTTTCAGAACTGGCGTCTAGAGGGTTTTGTCCTCTGTTGAATCACATTTCAATGGCCATTTGCTGCTGCAGGGCTACCATAGAAAGTAATCACTGTGTCCCTTTGCTTACAACCATTTTATTCCCAGCTGAAAGCTACTGCACAGCATTTGGAGCATCAGCACTCTGTCTCGAGCAGCTCTGTTTTATGGTTTTGTTCAGTTCTGTTCAACATCATTTCTTTCTTCCCTGTGTTCAGCGAGGTAATGGGTAAGGTGATCAAGCCAAAATGTTCCTGGCCATCCACTGCTTCGGAAATAGTGATTATTGTAACTGCCATTGAGCAATGGCATCATTTTTGTGTTCTAATTCTTGCAGACTCCAGAAAGCATGCTTACTGAACTCTAAAGAAGTTTAAAACACGTAAATAGTTCAGTTGGCAATCCTAAAAATGATATGTAGAAGCTGACTTTGACATGTGGCAAAACAAATGATGAATGATACACTGAAAACAGGTGTTACACTTTTGTCTATGATCCAAATATGGAAAGATTTTCATGTATTCGGATGGCCTCTTCACCAGAGAGCACAATTCTATTAATCTGGGGTAGGGTCCACATCAGTGATGGAATGACTTGCATGTTACACACATAATTGTGGCTGGGATTGAGAACCACTGTTTGGCTGGTGCCGTGGTTCAACAGGCTAATCCTCCGCCTTGCGGCGCCAGCACACAGGGTTCTAGTCTCGGTCAGAGCGCAAGATTCTGTCCCTGTTGCCCCTCTTCCAGGCCAACTCTCTGCTGTGGCCAGGGAATGCAGTGGAGGATGGCCCAAGTGCTTGGGCCCTGCACCCCATGGGAGACCAGGAGAAGCACCTGGCTCCTGCCATCGGATCAGCGCAGTGCGCCGGCTGCAGCACGCTAGCCGTGGCGGCCATTGGAGCATGAACCAACAGCAAAAGGAAGACCTTTCTCTCTGTCTCTCTCTCTCTCTCACTGTGCACTCTGCCGGTAAAAAAAAAAAAAAAAAAAAAAAAGAGAGACCCACTGTTCAAACTCCTTTATTTGGGGTATTACCTTTTGGATAAAGTATTTTAGAAAACAAATCTGCTTTCTGATGGGCCTGTCTTCTTCAGCTGCAGAAATGTCATGAGAGCTCCTGCTGTTAGTGTTCTCAATCTATGTGAATTTTATTTGGATCCAATGAAACAATGATAAAGCTTTGCATTTGAAGTATACTAGCAGCCCTTCTTTTCTTTATTTATGTATTTATCTGGCCATGACTTATTCCCAGAAGACTTGAAGGTCACATTGACACTTCTATTAGTAAAAACAAAGTAAGTGGCTTTCCTGATCTTTTAAGTGAAATTCTTGCTCATTAGTGCTGGAAAGATTATCATTTAACGACAATGTTTTCATGTTGCTCAAAAATGACATACAGCCTATTGGTTTTTTCTTTTGAATTTTGTTTCAATTTTATGACATTTGTCAAAGGTCAGGATCAGAGTCATTGAGGCCTGTTATAGTCAGCACTGGCTTCAAACATATTTCGCTGGTTTCTTCCCCAAAAGGACAAAAGGTGTTGTCTTATTGTCTCCCCTCTTTACCACCAAAATAAGAAGGCTAAGATAGGAATAAGAAAGAATTATGTCTTAAATTTGCTAAGACTCAGTTATAATTATCCTTATGAAAAGAATCTATTTTATTTTTCTACCAATAATCAGAACAGATTTCTCAGATTCTGAAAAGAATGACACAAACACTGCTTTTCTGCACTATAAATGTGGTAATTCTTGTTTTTGTTAAACTATATTTGTATAAATCATTACCATAGGAGCTTAGCACTTTGACAAGCACATGATTTTAGCACAAAAACAACTCCAGCTCTCCAACTTGAATTTTAATTTCTCTCTTTTGTATCAAAACATAGAACACTTTGATTGATTTTCATTTGCAAGCCTTTTTTTTTTTTTAGTTAGAGGTGATCCAGAGTTTAACATGATGTCTATCAATAACTTCAGTTTTTCTGCATTTAGTTTCTATGCATACCATCAAAGCTCAAATGCATATTGGGATCTCATTCTGAAAATTGGAAAGCTCTTTCCTATTCTAAGAAAAGCAATTAGCAAGGGCAACGGACACTAAGGTGTAGTCCCCAGATCAGCAGTATCAGCATCATCTGAAAACTAGTAGGCAATTCAAATTATTGAGTCCCACCCCAGATTTAATGAATCAAATTTTTAGGAGTTAGTCCCAGCAACCTAGATTTTATCACAAGTTCCAAATTATGATATTATATGATAAAGTTTGGGTACTGATGTTTTTGAACTGTAACCTCCTTGAAGGCAAAGGTCCTGTCTGTCCTATAATCTTTGTATATTTAATGTCTAGCAATGTAAGGAACTGGATTAGTAAATGAAAGCATCTAGTATGCTATACCAGAAACTGAAAAATCTATGAAATGATAGCAAATAGTGGCCTACTGATATCTGTGAGACAAGTGATGATACCAAATAAGGATGAATTTATTTGGGACTTTTCTTACATGTAATAAAAAAATAACTCATTAGTTCTATAGTTACATGAAAATATAATTCAAAGGCTACAATTTGTTACCAAATATGTTCAACTTTTGTGAATCTTGTCATGACCTGTGTCATTTTAAGGAATGATTTATATTGATGTTAACATATAAATTAATCCTTAACAAAGAATATTTCAAAGAGTATTTAACCACAATTTCTTATTACCAATTTTGCAAGATCACTGTCATATTATTTTCATACATGAATCTCCATCTTTCCATTTTGCTTGTAGACAATTACATTGAATACACCTCTTTGATTCTAAGATATTATGTCTAAGGGAACAAATGCAAGTTTTACTATAGATCTCATCAAGTATATCATAAATGAAGGTCATAACTTGATTATTAAAATTGACATTTTATGTAAATCCATTGCTATCAATTGGTTCTGTCTCTGTAACCATTGTTCTCATTGGTTGATTTTCCTAACTGAAAAGCTAGAATTGATTCTAATACAGCTATGTGCCACATACTGATGTTTTAATCAACATCAGACTATAACACAATGGAGGTTATAGTGTATACTGTGATTGTGTAGTAAGTTACATATCTAGGTTTGTGTATATTCATTCTGTGATGTTTGCACAATGATGAAAACACCTAACCTCGCATTTTGAACAATTCTCCAGCATTGAGCAATGCATGACTGTATTAAAGTCTTGTTTATATACTTATTTTCTGCTTATGTTAGTATATTAAGTATTCAATCAGATGAGAAAGTAGTTTATATATAGCTCTTATCCTTATTTGCATTTTAAGATCAACACATCTATTCCATACTTCTTTCTTAAAACAAAACTAATTAATCCCAGATTTTCAAACATAACCAAAGTAACAGCAAAATATTCTCACTACTTTAAGTTCTCTCCATAGATGTCCTTTGTTTTGTTTTTAAAGGAGAAAGCTTAATTAAAGAAAAGCTTATGTTCACCCTTGGGGAAAAGTATTTTCATAATGATAATAGTCTCTTCATGTAGCAATTCCATTATAGATAAAGAATGCTTGTGTTTAGGGTCCATTGGAACTTACTGAAATGCATCTGCCCCCAGTGAGTTTTCAGAATATCTATTTAAGGAAGTTGGTTGATACAATCTTAAGAGCTGACATATGGTACAAGGATATTTACAGTTAAGCTTCACAGAGGTCTTTCAAAATGACTTCTAGAGATTGGTTTTTACATATTTGTTTACGAAGATATGATGTATCCTAAATATCATTTTCATATCCTGATTAATCTGCCTTTCAATATTTGTATCATATTGTAGAGTGTTTCTAAGTCCTTTATGGTATAAGTCCCTCCTTCTCTCAAAGTGACCCTCTTGAAGGAATGTTAATGAGGTCATTAAACCAGTCCTCTTCTGACACCTGTTTAATGCCAGTTGTCTAGTGATTCTAAACTCTTATGACTGTATCAACTGCTTACCAATCTTATGTCTTCCAGTAATGTCCCACAACTATAGCTGCTAAAGCCAACTGCAACATCTGTATTCCAGTTCATCAACATACTGAAACTTGCCTAGTTATCTGAAGGCATAACTTTTATTCATGACAACTGCTATAAGAGGTTAGGGATGGAAGTGTGTGAAGTAATATCCAGTATATACTATACAAATTGGCAAAAAAATCTCTCGGGTTAAGAATTATCATTTGTGTAATTAAACCCTAAAATATAAAACAAGTATGGAAGTGAATGAATGAAAAAATGAAATGGTTCTAACCTTCTTTGAACTCCAGTTTTATAGGCTTACATGATTAGCCATCCACCATGTGCATATACAAGTCAACTGAGATAAAGAAAATCAACTAGTACCTGAGTTAACTCTTTTCTTTCACCTCCCTCTAGGGTCTGAAACTAGAGCAACATCCTCACACTTCTAATAGAAACTTTGCCATAACTTCTGCTTCAGTTTCATGGGCATGTTTTTTTAGAGTAAAGCTTCTCTTGATGTTTTAAAAACCTTACCTCAAAACACAATATTTCACACTTTTGGAGTACTATTTCAGGGTTAACAAAAGTGAAAATTAAAATAATTGGTGGCTATCTGGTTTGTTAATATTTTAAATTTTTTTAAATTTTATTTAAGATATACAAATTTCACATATGTCATATATACAAATTTAGAAACATGGTGTTACTTTCCCCCTACCCTCCCTCTTACCCTTACTCCCACATTTTTCCTCCTCCCTCTAGTATCTCCATTCTTATTTTTCACAAAGTTCTATATTCAGTTAGTTTTATACTCATAAGATTAAACTTACACTAATTAAAGAGCTCAACAAATAGTATGAAGGAAAAATGAAAAACCACTGCTCCTCTACAGTAGAAACAAGGGCTATTAAAAATCAATCATTGCATCCTGGGTGCTGGCTTATGTCCTAGCTGCTCCTCTTATGATCCAGCTCTCTAATAATAGTCTAGGGAAGCAATGGAAAATGGCCCAACTGCTTGTGCCCCAGTACCCATGTGGGAGACCCAGAAGAAACTCCTGGATCCTGGCTTCAGATAGACCCAGCTCTGGCAGTTGCCACCATTTGGGGAGTGAACCAACAGATGGAAGATCTCCTTCTCAATCTCTCCCTCTCTCTGTCTGTAACTCTACCTCTCAAATAAATAAATAAATTTTCAAAAAATATCATCATATCTCAAAGTGTCAATTTCACTTCTATAGATTACCTTTTGGGTACTGTATTGGTTACCACAGATCAGGAAGAATATATGGCATTTGTCTTTTTGGGACTGGCTTATTTCACTAAGTATGATGGTTTCCAGTTGTATCCATTTTGCTGCAAGTGACAGGATTTCATTTTTAGTTGTACCACTGTGTAGTACTCTATAGTGTATATATAATATATATATAATATAAATATATATTATATATAATATAAATATATATATAATATAAATAATTATGTGTATAATTACGTATATATATATATATATAATTTCTTTATCCATTCTTCAGTTGATGGACATCTGGGTTGATTCCATATCTTAGATATTGTGAATTGAGCTGTAATAAACATGAGGGTTCAGATAACGCTTTCATATGCTGATTTCTCTTCACTAGAGTAAATTCCTACAAGTAGGATGGCTGGATAATGTTGTAGGTCTATAATCAGATTTTTTTTGTTTTGTTTTGTTTTTTTGTTTGTTTTTTTTTATAACGCTTTTATTTAAAGAATATAAATTTCCAAAATACAGCTTATAGGTTACAATGGCTTTCCCCCCCATAACTTCCCCCCCACCCGCAACCCTCCCCTTTCCCACTCCCTCTCCCCTTGCTTCACATCAAGATTCATTTTCAATTCTCTTTATATACAGAAGATATAACAGAAGATCAGTTTACTATATATTAAGTAAAGATTTCAACAGTTTGCCCTCACATAGCAACACAAAGTGATAATATAATCAGATTTTTGAGGTATCTTCATACTATTTTCCGAAGTGGTTACACCAGTTTGCATTCCCACCAACAGTGGATTAAGGTACTTTTTCCCCCACATTCAGATTCTTTAAAAAATATTTGAAAAGCAGAACAACAAAGAAACAGAAAGTGAAACATTTTTCATCAGCTGGTTTACTCCCTAAGTGCCCACTACAGCCAGGATAGGGCCAGAACAAAGCTAAGACCCTGGAATCCATCTGGATCTCTCAGGTGCATTACAAGAACTTGAGCCCTTAGCTGTTGTCTCTCAGGGTGTGCATTAGCATGGAGCTGGATATAGTTGGTTTTATTTCTTTGTTTCTTCCATGTGTTTTCTTGAATTAATTTTCATCAGTGAAGTTTGACTATATATTGTGATTGTCATTAATTTAAATCTCCAAGTGCCCATACCATCTCTTTTATGTCACTGATATTGAGCAGAATCACTTTTCCTCGGTCCATGTGAATTCATCCTCTTGCCAGAATATTCTATATAAAATAAACAAAAAATATTTTATAAACATACAAATGATCATAGAGAAGATGGCTTTTGTTCAATGCTTGGTGTTTAAAATGATAGACTTACATATCAACCATTGCCTTTTCTGCAAAATATATCATGGTAGTGTGATATTTGTCTTAAATGTATTGTCATCCCTTCTTATTAATCCTGTGTTTATATGTTTGATGACAGGTTTTTAATTTGTAATGATTGATAAACATGTTTGTTCCTGGTCCCTCTAGTGGGTTCTCTTAATCCAATTGAAACCAGGTGTCTAGGTAAGCCTAGATTATAACACAAAATGAACTTAGCCAGTGTCATATTCAAACATGCTATTTTCTTGTGAAAGAAGGAGTTGGTATTGGAGCAACAAGAATTCCTCGCAAGTAAATAGTAAATGTGGGTTCTTGGGGCCAGGAATTGACTGAGCTGCTGGTTGTTCAAACAGGAATCAGAAAGGTAATCTGAGTCCTACCGGAAATGAGATGACATGGGAAGAAGCGTCTCCGAAGCCAGAAGTCAGGGTAGTAAAAATCCCCAAGCCCAGTTCCTCAAAATAGTTTCCTTGTCGTTTAGACTCTTATTTGAATAACTGCTGACAGAAAGACATCATGAAAACACAGTGCTGAGACTGCTGTCTAACATCATTCAGTGGCATCGTCTTGCCCAGGCGTAGAGTACCAGTTCTTGACATACGAGAATTGAAAATCTTTGCACTCCTTACCTCTCTAGCTCAAACACTCTCATATCTCTTCTGTTCATCTATACAATGTAGACTGAGGTGAACTGCTGAAATACACCATGAATCCCATCTCCAATTCTTTATGTGTGTGTGTGTGTATCCAGATGCCAAATTGCTCCAAAATGCCCGGGCCGCGCTTTTAACCGAAAGACCACTTCCTCACAGGCACTGTCTTCCCTTCCCAAGTGTGCTCTATCCCATTGGGAAACTACTTATCCCCACCTTCCATAATTAGCCATGAACTTTGAAAACATAGTGTCACAATGAAAGAGGGAGCCCAGGGGCCGGCTCTGTGGCACAGCGGGATAATGCCCTGGCCTGAAGCGCCAGCATCCCATATGGGCACTCCTTCGAGATCTGTCTGCTCCGCTTCCAATCCAGCTCTCTGCCATGGCCTGGGAAAACAGTAGAAGATGGCCCAAGTCCTTGGGTCCCTGCACCCATATGAGAGAACCTGAAAAAGCTCCTGACTCCTGGTTTCAGATCGGCACAGCTCTGGCCATTGAGGCCAATTGGGGAGTGAACCATCAGATGGAAGACCTCTCTCTCTCTCTGCCTCTCCTCTCTCTGTTTGACTCTGACTTTCAAATAAATAAATAAAATCTTTAAAAAAAAAAAAAGAAAAGAAAGAGGGAGTCCAGAGGTCTGATACACTAACCCAGTGTCACTAAAATGGCCTTAATCTCCAGAAACCTTAACACTTTTTTCCCCCAGGTAACATCTAAGAGATAAATACTATGGTCTTTGCTCTCAATTTTAGTCTCTTTCTCATCTCCCAGAGACTCTGGGAGATTAAATTGCAGATATCTAAAATATATTTTAAGCTTTGGATATCTAAAGGGATAAAGATAGTATTGTTATCTTCTGGGGCAGGGCATTAAAAATTGTGATCTTGATCACATATTTCCTTTCTCTTTTCTTGATGTTATCTTTGGGTTAGAAGTTGAAAATCAGGCACCTTTTACTTTGAAACTAAATCATCCACTTTCTCATTTATATTCTAAGAACTAACAATAGTTCAGAGATTTCCAGCATCCTTCTTTCCTTTTTGGTATATGTTAATAACTTTTAACAGCATAATTGCTTAATAAAATGAGATTAATTCAATTTGTGGAAATTGAGCAGCTTTCTTTAACAAAATATATTTTAAGTCATCGTGATCACAAAATTAAAACATGTTCTTTGTAAAAAATTTGAGTAAAATAAACAACGAAGGAAATAAACCATACACAATTGCTTCACATTTATCTTTTAATTTCATCTTATTATCATTAAGGTTTAATAGTTGTGCTGAAACTGTACTTTTAATTTGCTGTATTTTTTTAATTTGTCATTGTAGCAGTTTTTTCCATTATATAAAGTAACTCTGCAAGCATCGTCTGACTACATAGTACATGTACATTACAACATATCACAATATACATAAATTTTGCCCTGTTATAGCAACTCTATTTAATAACAAAGCTGTTTTTAAAAAAACTGAAACTTTTCCCATCTGAGATAATATTCTACTTTAGATTATGCTATCTGATGAATGAGCATCTATGTTAAAACTATCTCCATTTGTTCATGATATTTGGTGTAAATCTTATCATTGTACTTTCTTTCTCCAAGTCTCAGTCTGTACAAGGAACTAGCTTTCAGATAATATGGTAGCACCACTCATTTGTCCAAACTCTTTGGAAGATACTACAATGAATTAAAAACCACATTTATATTCCAAGACTTAAACAAAATATATGTTTATAACTGTAATTCAAAGGAAATATTATCATACTAAATGAACCTATTATTGGATGTTATTGCAGTATCAATTGGGAAAGTATTTCAGCTAGAGGAATCAGGTTGCTAAACATGGAAAAAGTGGAATTTGATTTGAAATTGGGATTACTATGCTTAAAATACTTTAACTTTGTGTGAAATAGGTAGAGAGAAAACCACAGGAAGAAAAGTCATAAGTGATATTTAATGGCAAATAGCAAATTCAGTATATATATCCTTAAACCAGCTTCTGATTGCTTTCTATAAGGTATCATTTCTGAAGCTTACCACATACTGAACTGCTGGGCTACTCCAACACTCTGCACTATATTTCACATTTCTGCTTCCACATTGATTGGATTCTTATGAGTAAGTTGTCTTTGTTCCTACAATGACTCAAAATGAAGGTGCTTTTTATTCCAAATACATAAGGGTTCAAAAAAAAAGTTCAGAGCAAATAAATATTATGAAAGGGACTCAGTATAGATTTCAAGACTTTTTGCACCAAAAGCCTCTTCTTTTAATTCAATTTCCCACAAACTTTAAGTACCCCTAGAAAGTGACTTAATAGCACACAGCAAAAAATGTGCAAAATTTTTTTTTCTGTGAATACTAACTTAATGCATTGAAAGTGTACAACAGGGGCCGATGCTGTGGCATAGTGGGTTAACACCCTGTCCTGCAGTGCCAGCATCCCATATGGGTTCCGGTTCAATACCCGGCTGTTATTCTTCTGATCCAGCTCTGTGTTATAGCATGGGAAAGCAGTAGAAGCTGGCCCAAGTTCTTGGGCCCCTGCACCTACATGGGAGACCTGGAGGAGGCTCTTGGCTCCTGGCTTTGGATCAGCACAGCTCCAGCCATTGTGGCCAACTAGGGAGTGAACCATCGGATGGAAGATCTGCCTCTCTCTCTCTCTCTCTCTCTCTCTGTCTGTCTCTCTCTCTCCTCTGTGTAACTCGGACTTTCAAATAAATAAATAAATCTTAAAAAAAAATACACAACATATATGAGCAACTTAAAAGTTATGACAGAATTAGTAGATGGTGAAGGGATGTTAGCTTTCATTTGGGGTATGTTGAATGGAGAGATTTATATGGATATCCCATTTCCATCATCCAGTCATGGAAATCTCAACTTCACTGGATGGTAGATAACTAGACTTGGGAATTAATGGGACCCACTCAAAGAGACAAGATAGATGAATCCGTAGGAGAGAAGATGAAATTAGACACAATCTGAGCCAGGTAATCCTAACCTACCAGAAATAAAATCAGCTGACAATTCAAGTAGGTATATTTAATTAAACATTAAATGGAAAGGGACATCTGTAATTTATGACAATAACCTCAGAATGAGTTTAATATAATCATGGGAGTCTACAAGGAACTATGAAAAGAGTCTTTGCAAGGGACAAAAAAATAGAGGCAATGAATGACAACTTCTACAAAATTAGTTTTCAAAATTAAGAATAAAATAAATGTGATAATTTGAAGAGAACTTTCTTTTTTAAAAAGAATGATCTTAGGAAAATCATACATTGAGGAAGATATAACAAACATTGGAAATTCCACCAAATTTTGACTTAACAAAAGCATTTCTCCAATGAATTACAATAAAACACATTTGTACACTAACTTTAACATCAAGCAGACTTGTTTAACATCATATCTATAGAGGTAGTGAGTTAAGACAATATCTTTTCTAAGATAATACAGACTGGTTGAGCAAGATATATCTGTAAATAGCTGTATATTTATATTTAGGAGAAACTAACTTACAAAAAGATAAATTAAAGAAAAAACATACATCACCAAATTTTGATTGAAGAATCGTAGATAAAGGGTAACAGATTAGGGGTAGGCCATAGTGGAACCTTGGCTTATAATGCAATGGTAATGCTAGGAGTCAGGATTTGCTGGGTAATGTCATAGAATCAAACATCTTCACATTCTAGCAGTTTAAAACAAAGATCCACTTCTCACCCACAACATATGTTTCTCTTGTGTTGATTTGGTACTCCACTCCATGGTATGTACACTCTAGAACACAAGCTGATGGAAACTCTTTCATTTAAAAAAAGCATATCTCAACATATACAACAATAGTCATGTTAGGGGAAAGTACACTGGAGAATCAAACACAAAGATTGAATGTTCCAGCACCAAAGTTACACAGTACATTTATGTTCAATTTCATGACCAAGAAATAGCTTAAATCCATATATAATAAACACATGAAGACTAACTGGTTTTGGCTATCTAGGCAAGGAGAGCATATATATATATATATATATATATATATATATACATACATATTATACATAAGACATTAGAATGTCTATTACTATTGTCATTATGCTACTATAAATCCTGATTTCTTCAGAGTCACCAATGCCCATTTGGGGGTAAAAAAGAAAAACAAAAGAAAACTGATGTGAGACTTAATTTTAACTATTAATTATATCATAGCACCCCCAACACCTTGATTTCCTTCTTCCAGATGAATTTCTTCAGCAAGTGACTTTAAAGATAAGGAGGAAGAAGAAGAGAAGGAAAAAGTTTGAATTTGGTCTTAATACTTGTGAATTAATTTTAACCATCCTACGTTCAAATTTTTAAAAATCTCTTTTCCTTTAACGAAGGCAGAATTTATTCACATTAAATTTTGACTGCTGATCTGCAAGAATATAAGTTTGAAGTATGGATAATATAGAATATAGTTGAGAATTATTAAAGAGTGGTGTTTCCCCTTAAATACACACTAAAAAACACTGTCTGAAAGAAAAAAAAAAGATTGTAGTTTCTTGCTTGATGCTTTAATTTTAAAGACTTTTTAAACTCAGACTCAAAATTCTACCTTGGATTTACCTCATAGAGTAATTATTGATTTCTTCCAGACTAATTTTCCAAAACTTAGTAGCTTAAAGCAACAATTCATTTATTTCTCATAATAAAATGGATGATTCCTTTAGCTATTCTAACCTTGACTTTCTCATGGAACTGAATTGACCAGGAGACCTACTGGAGACTTAATGTGGTCTGAGGTGGCCTCACTCATATACCAAGTGCCTCAGTGTGGATGCCCAGAATCCTTGTCACGCCAGGTGCTTTTTTATTGAAGGCTTCTTCATCTGGTAGGAAGAGTGTTCCAGGATGGCAAGCACCAGTACATTGGTGAGGCCCCATGGGCTGAAGTCAGTCACAGACCCAAGGCTGGAATTGTGTAGGAAGGACTACACAGATTTAGAAACTGGAGACTATGATTCTTTGGGGACCATTATTATAAACCATCTACACTAAGCAACTTCTGCATCCCTTGAATCTTCCCTTCAGTGTGTTTACCTTCTCTTGAGATGCTGTAAGCTTCATGCAATCTTGGCATCAAAGTTGATATCCATCACCTGTTACCTGCTTCAGGTCTCCACGTGCATGATGCTTCTCTGATCCAACCCCTTTTGCTTCAAAGACCTATGAACTAAATGAAGGATTCAGTAGGTATTGTCTGTCATTTTACTTAGACCAGGTTTAATAGCTATACAACCTTATTTTTCACATGTTCTCTTCTCCAAAATCATTCTTAATTTATTTTTCTTTTTCTGGAGATGAGGAGAGACAAAACAAATATAACACAGTTTTCTTTTGATTACTAACCATGTAATGTTTGGATTATTTTCTGTATATTCTGTTTTTAAATGAACATTTTTTTCATTTATTTTCTTCTTTTCTTTTCCATACCTTTGCATACACAGTTCACAATAGAAACATAGCATTTTCAGTAGTTTGCTTCAAAATCTCTTTGGATATACACAAAATCACTTGGTATAGTTCCTTTTATTCAAGTTACTACAAATATGTTTTTACTATTATTACATATCACCACTTTTTTAGAAAAAAATATTTAATATATTTATTTTAAAGTCAGAATTATAGAGAGAGAGAGTGAGAAATGTAGAGAGAGATCTTCCATCCACTGGTTCACTCCCCAAACGTGGCTGCAATGACCAGAAGCGGGTCAGACTAAAACCAAGATCCAGTCTCCACATGTATGCAGGGCCCCAGCTACTCAGGCTGTCTTCTGCTGCTTTCCAAGGCACTTTAGCAGGGAGCTGGATCCCAAGTGGAGCAGCCAAGACTTGAACTGGGCCCATATGGGATGTCAACATTGCAGGCGGCATAACAAGGGTCCCTGTCACCATTTTTTTTAAAGAGCTTCTAATGGTAGTTTGCAAATTCACTTTCAATTTCTTTAGGAAATCCTAGACTGTCTGATGTGATTAAACCTTAAATATTCTTACTCCATTTCCCAACATGGGCTTTTATCAATAATTTCATAGAGTTTATCATCAGAAGAATGTTCTGGTCTCTCTGCTTTCCACTTTAGTTTTTAATGCCAGAGTTTGAAAACAGATGGCCTTACTCACTTCCCAGGTATGTCATTGTTAGTTTTGATTACTCCATTAGTTTTGATTACTATGGAGCAATTCTGGTGGGAATGGATAATACTTGTAGTTGTTTTCCCAGTGTCTTTAAGTATCCCATGCAGATTGCCTGATGGTTTGTTTATTCTAGCTAAAACATATGCACAATAACATCTCAACTGTCAAACCAATAACCAGTATCCAAATAAATGTTGTCTTATCACATACCTGATGTGGACAGGTAACCCACCCCTCACCCAGTCCCGGGATTCTGACTCCCTACACTCTGCATTCATACTTTTCTTGTTATTTTAAAGGCATCATGTGAGGAAACTTAAACAAAGTCCTGGAAAATGAAATTTAAAGGTTTATTTTTGTAAAAAAAAATTTGAAATCCATGCATAGTTTTTTTTCACAGCATGTATTTTTCATGAACTTTTCAAAGACCCTTTATATATTTATTTCTATCTCTCTTTCAAAAACTATAATGAGGGGCCGGCACGGTAACTCACTTGGTTAATCCTCCACCTGTGGCGCCAACATCCCATATGGGCACCAGTTCTAGTCCTGGTTGCTCCTCTTCCAGTCCAGCTCTCTGCTGTGGCCCGGGATGGCAGCGGAGGATGGCCCAAATGCTTGGGCCCTGCACCTGCATGGGAGACCAGGAGGAAGCATCTGGCTCCTGGCTTCAGATCAATGCAGCACTGGCCGTAGCGGCCATTTGGGAGTGGATCAGCGGAAGGAAGATCTTTCTGTCTCTCTCTCACTGTCTGTAATTCTACCTGTCAAATAAATAAAGAAAAATCTTTAAAAATAAAAAAAAGAAATACCATAATGAAAAAAAAAACCCACTCCTGCTCCTGAAGAATGGATTTCGTACAAATGTTTAAATATTTTCCAGCATTCATTTATCATATTCTTTTTTTTTTTCCGACAGGCAGATTTAGACAGTGAGAGAGACAGAGAGAAATGTCTTCCTTTCTGTCGATTCACCCCCCCAAATGGCCGCTACTGCTGGCGCGCTGCGCAAATCTGAAGCCAGGAGCTAGTTGTCCTCCCCCACTGCCCGGTCTCCCATGTGGGTGCAGGGCCCAAGGACCTGGGCCATCCTCCACTGCACTCCCAGGCCATAGCAGAGAGCTGGACTGGAAGAGGAGCAACCGGGACAGAATCCGGCGCCCCAACCAGGACTAGAACCCGGAGTGCCAGTGATGCAGGCGGAGGATTAGCCTATTGAGCCGCGGTGCCAGGCATTTGCCATATTCTTGAAAACTGTTAAGTGAATAGAGGGGACATTTTTCTTATATTTTTAGCATAGAAATGGAATTTTTATTCAAAAATAATCTGCTAAAATAGAATATCTAGCATTCATATTAATGACTCAATGTCCGTGTTTATAGATAGGAAATTAATTTTTAAAAGAATTTCAAAAGAAGCAGACTAGAATCAGAACAGAAGAGCTGGCTCTCTAGCAATTCCCACTTCTGGGCCTAAGAGCCTAGCTTTGGCTAAGTTCATGGTGAATTAGTAAATGCTGCAGAATGGAGAAAAGACAGTTCTCTGATCCGCTGATACTGTTGAACAGAACATGCATAATGGAATTCTTATTGGACTTGTTTTCTGCATGTGTTCTACTGGAAAGTACTTGGGAAAGAAATTTAAACTGTGGGCATGAGACAGGGGTACGAGGCATGGTGTTCCACATACCAGACGTCTGAGTATCAAAAAGACAATATCCCTATAGTCTCAATATCTTCATTTCTTTTTCTTTTAAGATTTATTTGTTTTATTTGAAATACAGAGTTACAGAAAGAGAGAGAGAAAGAGAGATGTCTTCCATCCACTGGTTCACTTCCCAAATGACTGCAATGATTGAAATGAGCCAATCTGAAGCCAGGAGCCAGGAGTTTCTTCCAGGTTCCCTATGTGGGTTCAGGGGCCCAAGGACTTGGGCCATCTTCTACTGCTTTCCTAGGCCAAGGCAGAGAGTTGGATTGAAACTGGAGCAGCTGGGACTTGAACGGACACTTATATGGGATGCCAGTACTGCATGCTGTGGCTTTACCTATTATGCCACAGCGCTGGGCCTAATTTCTTCATTTCTAAATGGATGCTGATAGTGTCTAATTACTCTATTTTCTGGGAATAAATAAGATGGCATATGATGAAGTACTCTTTAATCTTAAAGAAGTCATTCAATTGTAACTTACCATTTTTATACACTGTCTTCATGATCATTATTATCTTGAATTCTTCTAAGGAGATAATTTTATTAGTTCACTAAGGAAATCAGTAGATTTTTTTCTGTATACAACTGTGTATGATCCAGTGAGTGACAGGCGTTTCAGTTTCAAATATCGATTGCTTAAGAATAGCAGAGAGAAGACATGTCATGCCAATAGTTCACATGAAAACTTACTGGGACATTGAGTTGATCTCAAACTTAATATGAATCCACACTGTGAAATGAGTGCAAATCTCTGGCATGATTAGAAAGAGAAACAGTTTTATGATTAGGAAGTTGTAGTCTTATTCTTCTCTGCATGGAATGAACTACACCCAGAATGCTCAATACCATCTGAAACACAACATTTTGAAGGATTAGAAGGAATCCAGGGTGATTCCAGGGTAAGAAAGCTTGTGAATCCAGAAACCCTAACACATAGGGAATATTTGAAAGTGGAGAAACTGTGAAAGAATGAATAAAATTACTCTGCTTCTTTGAGGACAAAGCTAGAACCAATGGTAAAATTTATAAAACATGAGATTACAGCTCAATCTAGAGAATATATTATAAAACCTAGAGCTGTTTACAAGCAAGACATGATGACATAAGGTAAAGAAAGTACTGTCATTGAAAGAACTTCAAGACAGGCTGTAGGAACCACATAACCAACGATTTTATTGTGTGGGAATTTCCAACTGTGTTGGAGTTTACATTAGAGGACCCAAGTTTTTCTGACAATTCAGTTTACTTAAGATTATTATACTCAAATTATCATCAATTATTCAGTGTATCTAAAACACATTTTTTGAAATGCATAGAATCTTGATTTCATAAATACTCCATTAAAATATGGTGTATATATCAAATACAAGTGGTGAACCTTATCTACTATAGGTCATTTTAGAGAATGTCAATACACATTGGTAGGTTGCAAATTTTGACTTCTAACAGTAAAGACATTTGTTAGATATGTTTGACCTATTTTTTCTTTAACTTATTTTATATTGCTATGCCCACTTTTGCTTATAATATCAAATGATATTAGATATCAATTATTAGATAGAACTAATGATTGGCATAAGAAGTTCATCTGAATACATGAATATTCTGCATCTTTCAACACAAATGGTCTATAATTTATTTTGTAAAATGCATTTAAAATTTTTGCTTATTTTCCAAAAGAAGACAATTTTCAGAATGCAACTCAATTAAACGTACTTCCTGGGGCAGAAGAGGAGTTGAACTGCAGCTAGGCGAATAACACTGGGTACATAGAATACCATAGTTCACAGCATCAAATGAATACAAAGAAACTTGAAGGTGGGCTTTTTTCTCAATAACAGAATCTAACTAGTTTCAGTCTTGATACTTCATGTTAAACTATTACTTGATCAAAGTCTGATCTTGTTACATGTCCTCTACAGTTGAGTATTATTCTCCTTTAGTTCACTTCCCTTGAGTTCCAGGGTGTTTATTTGGACTTTTCCATTTCTCCAATTTCCTGAGGCAATGGTTTCGAGAATAAGCAAATGCTTACCCTGTGTACCATCAACACGACTTGCTTATGTCTTTTCTTCTCACTGATGCATGCTTTGGATTATGTGATCCCCCTAGCATTTGTGTGGAATTTTCTAGGTATTACCTTTTGCTGCTGATGCTTATACTATCTCTGTATTTGATTCTCAGGCAAATGCTTGAATTGTTAACTGTTTAAAATTGTAAATTAATGACCTACCTGGAGTTTGTATCTGTGCCCTTTATCTGAGATGACAGATTCTGCTAACATCTCCTCTCCTACATGGCCTCCTTTTATTCTAGCATGTGTCCAGTCCTTCGTGGCAATGTGTTCTAACCTGTTCTTGTCATCTGATTGTGACAGGACCAGAAAAAATGCTCAGGTTAATGAAGATTCTCATTGTAAACGCAAATCCAGTTACTCTATTGTGTTGGCTTACATTAATCCCCCCATGTATTTGTATTTTGGGTTGAATTATCTAACACTTAATGGTTCAGAAGTCATTTAGCAGTAGATGAAAGCCTACAGGTAATAAGAAGGAGAAAAAACAGCAAGAATTTAAAATACAATTTTAAAGGGAAAAGTACACAAATGCATGGATGTTGGGAATGTACCAAATGTATAAAAATAGATATTTTAATAAACCAGAAGTGGAATATTGACCTAGCAAGGATGGGAATGTTTTTCTGCCAGGGGCCATTTGGATATTTGTAACATAATTTGCAGGCCATACAAAATAAATAATCAATATACAAATTATCCTGCTCTATATTTATTGAATTTCAGGCCCTGTCTGTGGCTGCCTTGGCAGAGCTGGACCATATGAATTTGGAGGCCTTATACAGCCCATGGCTGGATATTCCCCTGCCCAAACATAGAGTGTTCTACATCTTATCAATATGAGAAAGTTTCAAGATGTATAAAATGCACAATGTGTACCAATGTGTATGTATATATAACCAATGTGTACTATAAGTCATGTTTCTATAAGAAATACATGATATTCCAAAAAGAAAAAAATGAAGGAAGTTTATAAAGGAGAATGTTTATGAGATATTTTGGGTTATGAGAAAACAAAAAGAGGTTATTAAAGGACAGTAGGCTGACAACAATTGGAGACCTTTATTACCTTTAGACCTGAAGGGGCAAGGGCAGCCTAGAAGAATCACATAAGAGCTATTGCTATTGTAGGAAACACTAGAGGGCCTATTGGCAACCGTGGCTGTCACGTAGTAATATAGCCACTCCCCAAAAATGACCTAGCAGGGAGAAGAATGAGAAACAAACATCTGACTCTCTCAATTGCTAACTCCAATCATCTACCAGTGCCTTCACCCAGCATACGCAATCTATTCAGCAGCAGGGTCCACACAAAACCATTTAGAGTGAGCTAACATGTGATGCACAGAGAAGGGTGCAGAGTGAGATGACTTGAAAGATAAAACAAGAAAGACCCTGCCCAACTCTGAATACTTGTCATTAAGCCTGGAATTCAACAGTTTGTTGGGTGGTAGAAATGACATATAAATTTAAAAAAAAAACTAGAATTTATTTATTCGTTCGTTGTGAGCAAACATTTATTACAGTTTTTGGCAGTTCAGTCTCTGAAAGTTATAATTATTTAAATGTTGGTGTGTAGCATAGCTCATCCTTTAATGAAAATTTTAAGGCCAAATGTTTGCCAGCAGTTACTTACAATGAAGCAGCTGAATCAATGTGACATTATGGGCTGGCACTTTAAGTTGGCAGGTAAATGCTAGCATTGATTCTAGCATGGGAGTAGCATCCCAGGCGGATATAGAGAGAGCTATGCCAGCATGAGCTCCAGGTGTCCATTGGTAGCACTTGTTTCTTGATTTCTGCTGATTTTCTGGTCTGGGTTCTGTCAGTCTCCTGTTCATTCTGTCTATTCCCTTATGTCATCCAACACATGTCTTTCTTGGTTAAGTAAGTCACAATTCATTTCTATTGTTTGCAGAGGGGGCAAATAAAAGATTTTATAGTTGTCCAAAGGACCCAAAAATACTGCATCAAAATTTATCTTTCCTTTAAAACTTCCAGGAAGAATGCTCCTATTGCCTTTTTGAATGTAAAAATTTCAACCTACACTACTCCATTTTTTAACAAATGAAGCTAAAAATGCATGTTACAAAATCAAACAGATGTCCCCCACCCACTTAACAAAAATTATTTATTTCAACACTTCAGATCTGTTAAGTGTAACCATGGCTAACCTGAATGTAGTGAGGTCAACTTTTCCAAAAAAGGAAACATGAAAAGCCTCATAGAAAACATGTCATTCAAAATTCTGAAAGTCATGGAGACTAGTAGCAAGCACAAATTTTTATACTTCAGTCTTGTAATGTTTATATGAAAAGACTCTTAAATTTGAACTTGCAATTGTAGATTCTGGCTTAATCTCTTGAAACTCGAAGGAAGAGCCATTAATGGCATGACATTTGGAGAATACTTTAATAGTTTGTGAAACAAAACAGAGAATATTTTCTTTCACCTAAGTATTTAAGACAAATTGACTTAACTGATGGGATTATCTTTGCCTTAAATAAATCATCCTCAGGTCTTGCTCAAATGCAGTGAATTCTCCTTTGCGTTTTCTTCCAGAAATAATTGAATTTACCTTAAAGGGACTGTTCCACTCACTAGCTGTGGGATCTCAGAGAAGTTACTCAATCTCTTTGCATCTCATTTACATTTGCATTGTGAAAATGAAATAATAACAGTAGTTATCTCATACATTGGAAATGAGGATAAAATGATTTCATTCATGCTATAAACTTAAAACAATTCCTGTCATATAAAGAGTACTTGATAAATGATAGCTAAAAGCTGCATGAAAGCAATCAGCAAACAACAAAGAGGTACAGCGAAAACCACAGTGAAGGTGGAGAAGAAGTGCTAGAGCATAGTAAACTTTACCCTTTCCTGGAATTAGACCCTATGTTATTATTTGCGCAAATCACAATGTCTCTCAAATGTAACAAACATGCCCAGAGAGAAAAAACAGAAGAGATACTCAGGAGGGGCCCATCTCTTCTTTGAATAAAGATGAGACAGGAATTTCTTTCGGAAGGCTTCATAAATAGGACACCGTATGATGTAATGAATGATGCCCTTGACAATATCCTTACAATGAGTGATGAGATCCACAGGGCTATTTATTTTTTAACAACCCTCAAACTGGGTCAGTGGCATCACAATGAAGTTTGCTTCAATAAAAGGACAGCATCCTGCTATATACCAAGTAGGAGAGGTCCTGGATAAGGAAGAAATAGGAGAAGGAATGAGACTGGGCAGACTGATTTCTTTCTCAGAGAAGAGAGATGACACTGTATAACAAGTAAAAGGGCCTTAGACCAAAAAAGTGCAAATTATCTTACCAGTTGGGGAATGAATAAATTCATCACCAACACAGAAAATGTAGGGTTTACAAGAGAACATTAAATGTGGCTGGTAGAGAAAAGTATGGACAGTGACCAAATCTAAATAAAGAACTGCTTCAATTCTGAGCTGTTGTCTTTTATAAGAAAGGAGCAAGGCAAAATTGCGCATTGCTGTCTTTGGCGATCATTCCCACCTCTGCGCTTTCAACATCAGGCTACAGGCTTTTTGGATGCTTAAAAGTTCAATCTGCAGCATGTTGGAAGTCTGACAACTTTTGGGGGCTGAGAAAGCTGTCAGAATAAATTGCCCTCATAATGCAAGAGGGAAGCCAAGCACCACATCCCTCTAGACACAGCAAATGTGCATGCTCAGCAAGAAAAGCAGCATTGTGCCTCAGCAGCCCGCTGGATTAAGGAAATAGATTGGTCAAGGGTGAATTTCCAAGGACAAGCCTCTGGAATTCCCAGTCAGTTCTTTGGTTTTTGCAAATAAGTCAGTTTCATTTTCCCAGGGCAATGCTTCTATGATGTGCAAGTCGGCATTTAGCAACAGAATGAACTATTTGAGTGGTAGTAATTTTTAGAATTAATGCCTAAACTGTTTCTTCCTTATCTCAGTTCAGTCACCTTTAACATTTAAATGCTGACCTTTAACATGGGAAAATTTAGCTGTTATCGATAACTTTTATTGTTTAAATAGGCTCTGTGCTCCGTGGAGTATTTCAATCTCCAATTTTATTTTATATTCAAGCACTCTGATTATGAAAGTAAAATAAGCCAACATGAATTTTACTTTAGTTCCCAGTTAAAAATGAGTTTATTCCTCCATTCTAAATATTTTTATTGGACAATTTTGTTTATTTTTTTCAATTATAATCGCAGGGAAGAAGGTCAAAAGATCTGGTTTGTGTTTTACAATGCCACAACAAGGTATCCTTCTAACTGAGAATGTCTTAGGATCATTGTTCTACTCTCCAAAGTGGGTAGGTACCCCAGGAGTTAAAATGCTCCTGTCCTATGTTTGATTGCTTGAATTCTATGCTTCTGACTCTAGCTTTCTACAAATGTACAGCCTGGGAAATAGCAGTGTCGGCTCCAATAATTGGATCCCTTCCACCCAAATGATAGACTATAATCGCATTCTCAATTTCTGATTCCAGCCCCAGCCCAACCTGCAATTGTGGGCATTTTGAGAGTAAACCAGTGGATGGAAGCGTGCATTTGGGGAGAGACCCAATGGATATGATACCAGATGGAGCCTTCTCTCTCTTTCTCTCAATTTCTCTGTCTCTGTCTCTTTCTGTCTTTCAGAAATATTTTTAAAATATTTAAAAGCAAAAATTTTCTTCTATGAAATAGTTTCATTAGAAAATACAATAGGTCTAATTGTGTAAAAGAAAATCTAAAAATACATGCCACTTTTTACATGCGTGCATAAATTTGCATAGTTGACATATTCATGCATCTACAAATACTTCCATTCTATTTTTCACTCAATATTCTATCATAAAATAGCCATGATTTTATTTAGTCATCTCTGCCATTTAAAAATTTGTCCAGTGCTTTGTTATGTCGGTGCTTAATATTCTGTTGTCATGAACATTGCTAAACTATCAGTAAACCACACCAAAATTAAATGGGTTAGCATAATATTTATAAATAATATCTATTTATTTAATTTTCAGCACTGTGTGTCAGCAATTTGAGCTGTTTAGCAGTTCTTCTGTTCATAGCTGGACTCTCACCTGTCACAGTCAACCACAGATCAAGTAGATAGCCTTGCTTTGGAGGGTCAACTTGCTTTTGGCTAGAACAGTGGGAGTGCTTGGGATGCAAGATTTTGTTGCTCAGGAGGGTAACCTGGGCCTGTTCACATGGTGGTTGTCATTCCAAGAAGGAAGACCAAGTATCAGGGTTAGAACCAGGACAGGTTGCTGCATTCTATCAGCTAAAGGAAAATTTGAGATCAGTCCAGATTTAAGAGGTAATGAATAGCATTCCATTGCATGATGTGGGAACTACAGGCTCATATTGCAATATAGGGAGGAGTGGAAACTTTCAGGCACTTCACAATATGAAATGTTTATATTATAATTAATACTAAAGTGAGATTGATTGTATTGACTTTGATTTGTTTGTTTCTACTGAATAATGTCAACAACTTCATCCAAATTTTCAGGATAAATATCTGGGAATAGAATTAGTAAGTAGCTGTAAGAATATCATGAAAACATCATATTAGCAGATTTTATATGAGTCTTTTTTTTTTCTCTTTTAGCAACTACTTATCTTCTCAATTTCTTTAGTATCAGCCCTTCCACTTTCTTTCCATTCTGCTCTTTCTCCAGATTGGAACTTAGTAAATCTCAATATTATCTTTTTTTTCTTCCTACCATCCTTTCTGCAATGATGTTGTCTTCAGCTGCTTTTTATCTGCTCCATGACAATTCAGTCATCACAGTTCACAAACTAAAAATGAACTATTACTACAAAAATGAATATAGATACAGATGACAGTTATCTACTATGCAGTTACTTGGTGCACTGGGCAAATTATTTTTCCCTTTCTCACCCTCTAGCAACTAATGATTTCACATTTAAAACTCCAGGAAATTTTAAAACATGCAGAAAATCTTTGTGAATTGCTGAGTGACTTTCAGAAATTGTCTCTGCCTGTGGTATAGTTTAGACAAAACCATTATCCCCCCCAAACCGTGCGGTAATGACAGGACACATGCCGCTTAATGTAAACTCACAGCCCGGTGCTGGGCAGACATGATTAGGCTGTCATCTTTCCCAACAGCAGCAGCAGGAGAAAAATAAAGAAGCAAAATCATCGTTTTCATATTTATTAGGGCTTTGTAGTGGGCCAAGTGCCTTCATGCAATTGACATTTTTGCTTATGTTTTTGGTTCATGACCTGAGGGTCAATTTAAATTGATCCATTCATGGCTTATAAGAAATACTGACTTTAATAAAATGATATCAGTCCTATGTCCCTTTTCTGTGTCCCACCAAATATACATATTCATTAAATCTGAAATTTTTATCAAGATTAGGCGTTGTTTGCAGAAAATTTAAAAAAAATAAGTAACATGAAAGATTGAAGAATAAAGCTTTCAGAAAAAGCTTTGTTTAATTTTTAATGTTATGTGTGTGTGCTCCCAACATACACCAACTCACACATGCACAGTTCTGTGCACACAGTAACAAACATATTTACATGTATACTTGCACAAATACATGCGCACAACCAGATCTATGTTTATTTTTACTACCTTAGTGAAAAGAAGAGCATTCATGGGAAATCACAATCTCAAGTATGTTTGATATGCTCTTGCTTCCATTGTTTTTAAGATTTATTTATATGAAAGGGTTACAGAGGGGGGGAAGAGAGTGAGAGAGAGAGAGAAAGAGAGAGAGAGAGGTATTCCTTCTTTGATTCACTCCCCAAATGGCTGCAGGCCTAAGCCAGTGCCAGGAGGTTCATCTGGGTCTCCCACGTGGGTGCAGGGACCAAGGACTTCGACCATCCTCTGCTGCTTTCCCAGGAGCATTAGTCAGGAGTTGGATAGGAAGTGACGCAGCCAGGACTCAAAGAGGTGTCCATTTGGAATGCTGATGCTGCAGTACCAACCCCTCTTAATTCCTTTTTATTTGGACATTTTTTAAAGCTGTGCTTATGCATTCATTCTCATACGTGATTACTGAAGAAAAAAACATTCAGTACATGTGCAATGATGTGTGAAAGTCAGGGAGGAAAGAGAATATGAGTGAAACCACAAAACAACAGTGGGTTGCCTGTCATTCCAAAGAGAAACATAAAGCATGTGTTTAAGAGGCCATAGATGCAAGGAAAGGGCTTGCTCTGTACTGATCACCTTGATTCAAAGCTTTCCTCCAATTCTGATTTAATTATGGAATGCAGTAACAAATACACAGGGAAAGAGATTAAAATCTGGAATCTTCCTGCAAGAAACCCCTGGCTTCCCTGCTCGCCTGACAGACAGCAGTTAAAATGGAGGAAGAACAAATTCTCCTAGTTCAGCCAGCACTCACCCTTCCTGGTGTGGCCTCTCAAGGAGCTGCCATTTTCTGCCCCATTGCCAGCCTCCATGAGATGTTGATATCAGGAATTTGCAGGAAAGACTGGACTTGTTTCTTTCATTGAGCAATTGATATCAGGATGTGAGGGACTTACCTCACTGGATGCAGAGGTAACATTTTGGTACATTAGCTTGCCAAAGAGTTTGTAGGACTATGACAGCTGTGGGCATCCTGGCTGGATTCATTTGCTTCCTAAATAGTACAGCAAATTAACCTTGTCTGATGAACTTCTGCTTACATTTTCAAAGGTCATTGTATACACAAAGAGATAATAAACACAGTGTTTCCAGTACTTTTTAAAAATTTTTTGAGAGGTGGAGAGAGAGAGTCAGACTGAGCTCCCACATACTGACTTACTCCCCCAAATCCTTTTGATGTCTGGGTCTGAGCCAGGGTGGAAGCAGAAGCCAGGAATTCCCATGTGGATGGCAGGAACTCAATTACTTGAGGTTTCACCTGCTGCCCCCATGGTCTGCACTGGTGAGAAACTGGATCAAGAGCCAGAGCTGGGTTTGAACCTAAGCACTCTGAGGTGGGACACAAGTGACATACTTCTAATACTCTTAACATCCTCGCTCACTCTCCCACTCCCAACTTACTGGTTTCTAACTTCTACTAGAGTTATCTATGAGGAACCGTGTCTGAGTCTAGCTGAATTTGAGTATATTTCTAGCCTCCATCACTGGCAAAGTTTCTTCTGTACAGTTATTAAAGTTCTGTTACACAGGGGTGTTAATGTGCTATGTTTGTACCAATTAAAGGTATGTAAAGTCCAAATAGTGCAAGACTGCTTTTGGGATTCTAAATTAAAATTATGTCCACGCCACAGATACTCTGTAGTTACTGCAGATGACTAGTTTCAATCAACTGAAGCAACCTTTAAGGCCAAATTTCAAAGTGTTAAGGAAAAAAAAAATGGAAATGCAAAACTTTCATCCCTTTGCCCCATTCTAACTGCTTAGTCATAATGCATGTATTTGTAACCCTTTGTTTTTTTGACAAACATGGAAAAGCCAATTGAATTTCGAGAGGATAAAATGAAACCTAAAGGAGAATTAACAAATGGTAGTTTGTCTACATTAGGTGGAAATGTGAGTGGTAGGCACAAATTGAAAGCTGTGTCAACAGAAGCCTTAGTGCGTCCTTCCAAAGATCAGGCACACTTTTGCCTGAATCCACGTTTTGTACTTCACTGGGTTCTCACAACAATGTGAGACAGCTAATGACTAATTTCATTACTTACATTGGCAAGGAAGCAGAATCATGAAATAGTGAAGAGTATGTTAAGACTTTAGAAATGGCATTTCTTCTTAAATAATTATACTATCTCTTACTAACTATGCAGCTTTGATTAAGTTACTTCAATTATCAACTCCTCAAATTCTTCAGTAATAACATGTGGATAATTAACTGTCTTTCCATAAATGAGCAGTAAGTATGATTCCTAGCACAGTACTTCTCACAGTGGTTCTCAGAATATCAACATCTGCATCCCCGAGGACTTTTTAGAAATATATATTTTTAAGCCCCAACCCAGACCTACTAAACCAGAAATCCTTGTGTAAGTGTCATCAATATTTGTTTTAACAAGCTCTCTGGGGTATTCTGATGCTTGTTAATTTTTTAGAACCACTGAGTAGAACACATAAAATCCTCAAAAATGCTACATTAGAAAGATGCCCATTTAAAGTAAAGTAATTATGAACTTGTATATTCAATATTGAGCCTTTTCAAAATTTGGATTGATATCAAATGATATTAAGAGTCAAGAGAAGATTAAGGACTGACTTTCAGACTAATGAAGCATATTTTAAAGAATGGGTTGAAAACATTTGCAAAAAATTCATTAGAAGTATAAAACTTTCTTGTGGGGACCCATGGATAGGCTTGCCATGGGACCCCCCCATGCTGGGCTTGGCTTACAGCAGTAATGCGGAGGTAGCAGCTGATTGAACTTTCCATCTAGCTGAGGATCATGGAAAACAACAAGATGGCGCTGATGCCCTGCCTGCTGTGTGACTCCACAGCTGATCGTGATCAAGTGCCGGATTGGAGAGCTCTGTGCATGGACTGTGATTGAATGACTGTGATTGGTTGAATTCGGTATATAAGCAGACCGTGGGAGAAGGAGTGGGGCACGCCAGCTTTCCTCCTTAAGGAACGTGCGCGCCATCTCTCCCCCTTCTCCCGGTCCCCCACTCTCTTTCCCACTCCTAAGTAAAAGTCTTTTGAAGACCGATTAGCTGCGAGCAGCGTCGTTCCTTTTGCAGCCGAAGGACCGACATTTCTTATGCAATATACTACAGGTACTCAACAACTTAGGAATAATTTAATGTCTCCATGTACATCCATTATGGTTGATGAGAAGGTGCTAACATTTAGCTTAACACCAAATAGTCCAGGTTAGGCATGAAATGTCTCTTCCATTACTTAACTCAGTGATGTTATATAAGTTACTAACCTCTTAAATATGTTAGTTTACTGGTTTATGAGATGATAAATATAAGAATATAGTTAGTAGTAAAAATTAAATGGTATGAGTTCTGTAAAGTGCAAATGATTAGTGTTATTTTTAATGATATTAACTATTTTTATTATTAAGCATATTCTTTGTGCTCTTATTGTATCATTTATTCCTGACAATAATCTCACATAGTAAATATTATTTTAACTGCCTCATATTATTCCTGAGGAATCTGAGAATCAGAAAGGCAAAATTAAGCCACAAGTCACTCAGCTACCATTTGCTAGAGTCAAGGTTCAAGCAGGAGAATCTAATTTCAGATCTTTGTCCTTAAGTAAAGGTATGCAGTGTAGTCCAGAAAATATTGGCCTGAGGAGAAACCTCAGAAAGATGAACTGTGAGATACTGGCCAGGGTTTTATCCAAAGACAATGATGTGGTTTTGTTTTTGGTACATCTGGTGATCATGGAAGAATTAGAAGTCGATCACCTCAAGAATTCAATTCAAAGAAGCAACAGTTCCAAATTAGGGAACTGTTCCCTTTCTTCACTTCATCACTGGTAAAGGACTGAATAAAAAGATTAAGATCTTCAATAGGAAGAAATGGTATTATGGGAAGGGTCTGATGAGACTTGTATTATTTTTGCATATTTTTTCTTCAGTTTCATTTTTCTTATCTGTGAAAAATGACTGTTAAACTAAATAATGACTCAAGTTTTCTCTAATTATATATAGAGACTTTCTAAATATAAGGTTAAAAGATAATACAAAATAAGAGATACAGGATGAAAATTGTGTCCAGCCACTAAGATGCCAGTTGGGGCATCCGTATTTCCTATCAGAGTGCCTGGACTGGAGCACTGGTTCTGGCCCTGATTTCTGTTACCTGCTAATGTGCACCTTGGTAGGTATCAGCTGATGATGCAAGTAGATAAGAATTGACACCCACCTGGGAGACCTGGGTTGAGTTTCCAGCTCCCTGCTTTGGCCTGGCCCAGCCCTGGCCCTTGCAAGTTTTGGGGGCTGAACCAGTGGATGGGAGCACTTTCTTTCATTCTTTCTCCCTTTCTCTCTCTTCCTGTCTTTGTTCCTTTCAAATAAATAAATAACTTTCTTTAAAAAAAAAAAGTCGATGGAGTAATAAATCAGTAAGGGGTTAATATTGGGATTATGTCTTACACAGTATTAATTTCTGTGGGTCTCTAACCCTAAACCCAAGCTCTAAAGACTAAAAGAAGAAATTGTATAAGATAATAAAGGAGACTTCATGATATTTTGGATATTTCATTTGATTGAATCATATTTCAAAGCCCTTGGGGTCTCTAGGGCCAAAGCATTGTGAATGTTCAAGTTTTATATATGGGTTTATTTCTGCTTATGTATAATATCTCCATTATTTTCCTATACCGTATATATAAGCCATTTCTACCCCAGCAGTTTCTCCTAGTTCATAATTATTTTAAACTGCTTGATGTATGATTTATGGGATTGCCTTAAAACAGCATAAATAGTGAAGTTATGAAAGCTGTCTTTTAGCAGTTGAAATCCATCAGTAAATGGTTTCCACTCTGAATTCTAATAACACCTTTTTCTAATATCATCAGTTTTCTCCAATTACATAAAAGAAGTATAAGTAAGTACATGACGCAAACTACTATCCCTTTCATAGGATGGAAAGGGGCTGAGGATGCATGGAGAAAGCATTAAAGAAGACAGCATTAGATAAGTTAAGAAGAACAGCAGCGATTTCGGCTCCTAGAAAGTACAGGTTGATTTTCCTTTATCTGAAAAGATTGGGACTATCAGTGTTTCATAGTTTGGGTAGTTTTCAGATTTGGGGATATTTACATATATGTATATATATTAATGAGATATCTTGGGAATGATAACCAAGTTTAATTACAAAATTTAGTTTTGTTTCTTGTATAATTTTATATACCTAGCCTGAGGTAATTTTATATTTTTAATGATTTTTTAAGTGAAATAATTTCATACTGTGGAATACTTTTACTTGTCACGTCATGGCAGCAAAAACTTTTGGATTTTAGAACTTCTTTTTTGTTTTAGGAATATTAAAAATGTGAGACATTACTCAAATAAAAGAAATAATTTATATAAAACATTAATTTTATTCAAGAAAGTACTTTACAGCCCAGTTCTTATATGCACAAATAATGCTGAATATTTTCTGAATTTGAGATTGCTGACCATGAATATGCTTATTTTGCCTAGTGACTCCTCAAGTATTAAGTATTCCAGACATGTGGCAGATGAATTTTCTATTATTCTTGGTAGGTTGTTAATTTTTATAGAAGTTAATAAAGATAATGATTTTGGGTCATTGTAGAATTCAAGAAAGTGTTACTTTGCAATTAAAATACATGTTTCTAGTGGAAATAATCAGATTTTTTTTAAAAAGGGTCAATAACTCAGACAAAGGGTGAAGCTTTATGAATTAGCAAGATACTAATGGTGTTATGAAGATGCCATTTTATTACACTCAATTGCAATAATATATAAATTAGTGGCAATAATATATTTGACAAGTATATATACTGATATATTTTTGTCTGAGTCCTTCTTTTTTTTATCTGAGTCCTTTTTGAAGAATACTGTCAGTCTGGCTGAAGTTCCAACAAAATATAGACTCTATAAAGAAAGGTGAACACAAAGAAGTACTTTTCTATCTTTATAAGAAAAAAAAGTCCTAAAGGCAAATTTCTGATCATAAACCATTGGAAATCCAATTTTGTGGCTTAAAAATAACTGCTTACATACATCAAACCTAAATTATGCTAAAGATTTAAATGGTAGAATTGCTAGGGATATTGGAATCCAGATATATTAAGAAAAGATGAAACAATAGTTCAAGATACAGTGTTATAGCTAAATGTTCTTTCTCTCTCTCTTTGTGTGTGTGTGTGTATTTGAAAGGCAGTGACAGAGACAGAGGGAGTAAGAGATCTTTTATCCACTAAATCATTCCCCTAATGGCCCAGAGGCCACATTTAGGTCAGACAGAAGCCTAGAGCAAGAAATTCCATCTGAGTCTCCCATATGAGTGTCAGGGTTCCAGGTACTTGAACCATCAACCTCTCCCTTCCCAGATGCATTAGCAAGAAACTGGATTGAAAGTTGACCAGCCAGGACTCAAATCAGAACTTTGATATATGAGATGACAGTGTTATAAGCAGTAGTTTAACCCATTGCAGCACAATCTCACCCACCAAAACAATGTATTTTTTTACCATTGAAAAATATAAAGTCCAATAGAAAAACTGTTTATTGCTTTGTATTATATGCTACCAATTAAGTAACCAAATTCAAAAGTGTTGATTGATATTATTCTCTAAAGTTTCCAGTTGAAGAAAATGAAAGACTATGAGAATGAAATTTACCCACCAAATGACTGCTGAGTGCATAAGTAGTAGACACTACACAGTTGGAGCTGAATGGAATGCAGAACGTGGCATATAACAGCAGGGACTTCTGAATCCTATAGCAGTAAACACAATCTCTTACTAGGTAACTGATATTCAGCAATTTTTAAACTTTCTTATGTCTCAGGTTTTCTTTATTTTATTTATTTATTTATTTATTTTATTTTATTTTTGATAGGCAGAGTGGACAGTGAGAGAGAGAGAGACAGAGTGAAAGGTCTTCCTTTTTTTTTTTTTTTTTTTTGCCGTTGGTTCACCCTCCAATGGCCGCCGTGGCCAGCGCGCTGCGGCTGGCGCACCATGCTCATCCGATGGCAGGTGCCAGGTGCTTCTCCTGGTCTCCCATAGGGTGCAGGGCCCAAGCACCTGGGCCATCCTCCACTGCACTCCCGGGCCACAGCAGAGAGCTGGCCTGGAAGAGGGGCAATCAGGACAGAATCCAGTGCCCCAACCGGGACTAGAACCCGGTGTGCCGGTGCCGCAAGGCGGAGGATTAGCCTGTTGAGCCACGGCGCCAGCCCTAAATCCACTCATTTTAAGTGTTAGGCTTAATGATTTTTTTGTAAACTTGTAGAGCTATATAATGATAATGAAAACTAAATTTTTAATATTTTCATTGCCACAAAAAGAAATCTTGTACCCATTTTAGTTATTATTCATAGCCACTTCCACCCCTAAACAACCATTAGTATATTTTATGATTATACTCGTCTTTTCTGGATGTGTCACATAAACAGTGCCACTTAAATACATAATCTTTTTCCAATCCTCTTTTGTAATAACATTTAGCATGTTTTTGAGATGCATTCATCTATTCTTCTCCTTGTCAACTAGTATTCTCTGTATAGATGGATAATACTTATTTATGCATTCCTCAGTTGATCAACTCTTTGGATTATTTCTAATTTTTATTTGTGGTAAATAATGCTACATGTATCCTTATGGTAAGCTTTTGTGTAGATGTACATTTTCACTTTGCTTGAGGAATCCCTAATAGCATGACTGCTGGGTCTTCTGGCAACTCTGTATTTAACATTCTAAAAAATTGATAAATTCTTTTCCAATGTGACAGTACCATTTATATTCCCACCTGCAATGTAACATGATTCCAAATTAGCCACGTTCTTTTTTTTCTCGAAAGTTTATTTATTTTCAACTACTTGAAAGGCAGAGAAAGAGAGACAAAGATCTTCTACCCACTGGTTCACACCCCAAATGCCTGCAACAGTCAAGGCTAGGCCAGAATAAACCCAGGTGCTCAGAACTACATCTGGGTTTCGCATGTGGGTGGCAGGGGCCCAAGCACTTGAGATATCCATCATATGCTGTCTCCCAAAATGCATTATCAGAAAGCTGGATTGGAAGCAGAGGAGCCAGGACTTGAACCTACACTTTGATATGGAATACCTATATCTCAAGCAGTGCATCCATTCTTATCCATATTCTTGACAACACTTGTTATTATTTATCTTTTTGATTATGGTCAGCATTTAGTAGGGATGGAATTGAACTTCATTACAGTTATAATTTTCACTACTGAATAATTTAATGATATGAAGAACATTTTTATGTTCTTACTAAACATTTGCATGTCTTCCATGGTGAAATACTTTCCTCTTTAGCCCATTTAATAAGGTAATTTGATTTCTTGTTGAGACACAAGAGTTCTTCATATATTCTGGATACAAGTCCCTTATTGAACCTATATTTGCATATATTTTATCCCAATCTTAGATCTACCTTTCTCTTTATAAATTACATATTTTGAAGAAGTCATTAATTTTGATAACATTCAATATATTAAATTTTTCTTATTGCTTATATTCATGCTACTGTTTAATAAATAAATTTCCAAAGTACAACTTTTGGATTATAGTGACTTTTCCCAGCAAAACCTCTCTCCCACCCGCAACCCTTCCATCTCCCACTCACTCTCCCATCCCATTCTTCATCAAGATTCATTTTCAATTATCTTTATATACGGAAGATCAACAGTATATTCTAAGTAAAGATTTCAACAGACTGTACCCACACAGATACACAAATTATAAAGTACTGAGTAGTAGCTTTACCATTAATTTGCACAGTACAACACATTAAGGACAGAGATCCTACATGGGGAGTAAGTGCACAGTGACTCCTGTTGTTGATTTAACAATTCACACTCTTATTTATGACGTAAGTAATCACCCTAGGCTCTTGTCATGAGCTTCCAAGGCTATGGAAGCCTCTTGAGTTCACCAACTCTGATCTTACTTAGACAAGGTCATAGTCAAAGTGGAAGTTCTCTCCTCCCTTCAGAGAAAGGTAAGTCCTTCTTTGATGGCCTGTTCTTTCCTCTGGGATCTCACTCATAGAGATCTTTCATTTAGGTCATTTTTTTTTTCCACAGTGTCTTGGCTTTCCATTCCTGAGAAACTCTTGTGGGCTTTTTAATGCTATTGTATTTTAAAATCTTAACTCAACCAGTCACACAAATAATCACTCCTGTTTTCTTTGAAGAGGTTTAGAATTTCAGCAACTACATTTGGTTCTTTTTTTTAAACTTTTATTTAACAAATATAAATTTCCAACGTACAGCTTATGGATTACAATGGCTGTTTCCCCCCATAACTTCCCTCCTACCCGCAACCCTCCCATCTCCTGCTCGCTTTCCCAATCCATTCACATCATGATTAATTTTCAATTATCTTTATGTATAGAAGATCAATTTAGTATATATTAAGTAAATATTTCAACAGTTTGCACCCACACAGAACATAAAGTGTCAAGTACTGTTTGAGCATTAATTATAGCATTACTTCACATTGGACAACACATTAAGGACAGAGATTCTACAAGAGGAGTAAGTTCACAGTGACTCCTGTTGTTGACTTACCAAACTGACACTCATTTATGGCGTCAGTAATCACCCTAGGCCTTTATCATGAGTTGCCAAGGCTATGGAAGCCTTTTGAGTTCACTGACTTCTATCTTATTTAGACAAGGTCATAGTCAAAGTGAGAGTTCTCTCTCCTCCCTTTAGAGAAAGGTACCTCCTTCTTTGATGGCCTGTTTTTTCCACTGGAATCTCACTCGCAGAGATCTTGCATTTAGGTGTTTTTGTTTTTGTTTTTGTTTTTGTTTTTGTTTTTGCCAGAGTTCTTGGCTTTCCATGCCTGAAATATTCTCATGGGCTCTTCAGCCAAATCCGAATGCCTTAAGGGCTGATTCTGAGGCCAGAGTGCTGTATAGGACATCTGCCATTCTATGTGTCTGCTGTGTATCCCGCTTCCCATGTTGGATTGTTCTCTCCTTTTTAATTCTATCAGTTAGTATTAGCAGACACTAGTCTTGTTTTATGTGATCCCTTTGACTCTCAGACTTATCAGTATGATCAATTGTGAACTGAAATTGATCACTTGGACTACTGAGATGGCATTGGTACATGCTGCCTTGATGGGATTGTATTGGAATCCCCTGGCACATTTCTAACTCTACCATTTGGGGTAAGTCCAATTGAGCATGTCCCAAATTGTACATCTCCTCCCTCTCTTATTCCCACTGTTACATTTAACACGGATCACTTTTCAGTTAAATTTAAACACCTAAGAATAATTGTGTGTTAATTAAAGAGTTCAATGAATAGTATTAAGTAGAACAAAAAATACTAAAATAAAGTATTAAGATTTTCATCAACATTCAGAACAAGGGTTGATCAAGTCACTGTTTCTCATAGTGTCCATTTCACTTCAACAGCTTTCCCCTTTGGTTCTATGATATATTTTATTTTATTACTTCCCCCAGGTGTGTGTGTGTGTGTGTGTGTGTGTGTGTGTGTGTGTATTTCTAATGAAGTGATCTTTTATTTAAGATCTTCTTATTTAAGATTTAACATAATTAGATAAAGACAAGAAAGGGGCAAACTGTTTTATCATTATAATTTAGATCAAGTGGTAGGATATTTAAAATAATGCTTCATTTTTAAAAATTTTCATAAATTTTATTATTTTAGAACATTGCACTTTCTTTTCTTTTATGCCTATATTTTATATGGATGGTTTTCTTTCCATTGACATTCAAGTATTTAATATAATTCTGCAGACTTTCAGTTATATTTGGCAAGTCATCAACTCTTTCATTTTAGCACACTTTGAATTTTCTTAATACTGAAGTTTTATACACCAAGCATAGGGATTTAGGTGCATTAGTGTTCTTTGTTCCCATGTCTTATGTTGCAGAGCAATTATCTCACTTGCCATATTTGGAATTTTGAAATGAACATAAGGTTGTTTAAACCCAGTGAGCACACTTCCTCTGCCCTTTGGTCAGAAGCATTGTACGCAATCTAAAATTGTAAGAGGATGAAAGAAATGAAATGAATAACCCAAATATAGCAGCTTATTTCAGAGATCATTTACTATCACAGCAACCAAAGCAACCACTTCTTGAAAATTCCAATGAGGCAGCTGTATTTTCTTAGTTTACATTAGGATTTTTCAATGAGTATGAAAGGGATATTTCAGCAAAATGGCCCTATGTTTTCCAGTAGAGAATACATTTCCACAAAAGTTCATGGATGACACCAGTAATTAGTTACTTTTTAATGAATATTGCAAAATATCTTAGTGGGGGGACTGTTTCATTTTTCTTCTTTCAAAACAATTATTCTTCATTGGAGATTCAGCCATGAGGCAAGAATACTGTAGAGTGCAATCAACTAGAAACAATAGGTTACAGCAATGAATCAATCTGTATTACTTATGAAGGGTAAAAATGTGGAATAAACATTTCATATTCAAATTTCTTTAAGTTAAGCTTTAGTGATTGGAATGAAATTCTCTTCTTCCTATAAGGAATAGAGTAGACTAGTACCAAAACTACTTTTACAATGAATAGAATTTAGTATGTCTAATTCAATTTAGGTTTGTCCTAAGGGTTTTATGTCAATATAAGGTATTTTATTCAATTTGCTTCCTGGGTCACTAGGGTACAAGCAAAGATTCACAAATGAGTTTTATTTTAGACACATGGAAGTTTATTTGCTGTAAATGCTTAGCACTAAAATGTTGAATCCCAGAATTTTAACCTTAGTTTTAAGAATGGATTTAAGTATCTGGTACAAGTTAATAATTTTCCAGAATAAAAGCCAAGTTTCCAGAAAGCAAGTCATCTGAGCCATGATCAAGTTAGTCAATCATTTACTTATTAAAAATAGCCATCAGAGAAATTCAGTCTTCATTAACTTTAAACTTGAAAAAGACTAATGGGTTGTGGGATAAGAGGCAGGAAGAGAGAAAGAGATAAAGGCATATAGGAAGAAACACAGGGAGAGAAATTTTCTATCTGTTGATTTACTCCCTCAAATGCACACAATAACTGTGACAGGAATAGTCGAAGGCAGGAGCCAGGAACTCAACCCTGGTCTCCCAAATGTGTGGCAGGGACCCAACTAATTGACCCATCACCATTGCTTCTGAGGGTCTACATTAGCATGAAACTGGAATTGGAAATTGGTGATGGAACTTTAACAGAAAAATTCTGATTTGGGATGCAGAGGTCTTAATTGATGGACTTTAACTGCTATGCTACATGTCAGTCCCAAAAGAGGGGATATTTAAAGAAGCAGAATTACAAGGGTGCAGATCCAAGGAAGCACTCAGATCCTGGGTTACATTAGGGAGGTGTAAATTATTACAAAGATGCTAAATTCAGGGGTGGGTGGTGGAGGAAAGGGACTGGACATCTGACAGCCACTAGGTGAATTAGGATGGAAGATAGAGCCATGGCTGGTCCACATGGTAACTTCGTGTGATTTAGGAAGCAAATACTTTTCCCAAGAGCCAGTATTTAGACAATTGCTAACATACAGATTTTCTTGCCATCTACTGGAAAAGTGTTATAATAAGTAAATAAATCCCTGATGCTCTAAGAAGTAAATAGCATCACTCTAAGGGACTGATAAAATTGGTCCTAGTAATCTCTCACAATAGAACAGAAAATGACTGAGAGGTTTGTTTCAAACAATTTCCTTAGGCGATACTGCAGGTTTTGTGATAGTTACTACTACAGGAGAGATGTTAGGGATTTAACACTTTTTGTCTTGGGATCCACATCAAACTTCAAATAGTAGAATACTATTCATACTATGGTGGTGTTCAAACAGCCCCCTCTTGTCAATAGGCGTATAATAATACATAGCACCATTTTTGTCTAAGCCATCTTTAGGATACAGTCCACTGCACTGGCATTTGTCAATCAGAGGCCAGCTCTATTGGAGGAACAGAGGTTGTTTAATATGGAATCATGTTAGAATTCAGCCACATGTTTACTAAAAGTCCCCAACCAAATTCTCTTTTCAGTGCACTGTTATGCTTCTTCTAATGGTTTTGAAGTTTCTTGAGTATTTCTTGCTATGTTCAGTGATGTTGGGTTATAATCAGTCAGAACTGTAGCCCTTGAACATGTAGATTAGCATCATGGTCTCTGCAAGCTTTGTTGTGTCTTCAAGAGTCCCACAAAAGTTCTGTCCAAAATAGTCTGGCCTCGTGAAAAACTGTCCCATCCATTTTCCTTAGGGTAGGATCTTGGGACGTGTCTTGGTCCTAAACCACTTAGTTGCTTCATTCCCATTCCCTTTCATACATTTGAGGAATACATAGGTATTATAGTAAAGGTATTTTAGAAATTGTAAACATGTGTCACAATCCTTCAAGAGTCTTCCTTTGGTTGCTGCCAAGGTCATTTTTTTAAAGATTCTATTTATTTGAGAGGTACAGTAACAGACAGTGAAAGGGAAAGACAGAGAGAAAGGTCATCCTGTTGGTTCACTCCCCAGATGGCTGTTACAGCTGGAGCTGTGCCAATCTGAAGCCAGGAACCAGGAGTCTCTTCCAGATCTCCCACACGGGTGTAGGGGCCCAAGCACTTGGGGCTATCTTTTACTGCTTTCCCAGGCCATAGCAGACAGCTAGATTGGAAGAGGGGCAGCTGGGACTCGAACCAGTACCCATATAGGCTGCTGGAGCCACAGACAGAGGATTTTTTTTTTTTTGACCAATAGAGTTAGATATTGAGAGAAAGAGAGAGAGAGAGAGAGAGAGAGAAAGGTCTTCCTTCCATTGGTTCACCCCTCAAGTGGCTGCTATGGCCAGCACGCTGCACCTATCCAAAGCCAGAAGCCAAGTGCTTCCTCCTGGTATCCCATGCGGGTGCAGAGGCCCAAGCACTTGGGCCATCCTCCACTGCACAGGCAGAGGATTAACCTACTGTGCCACGGTGCCGGCCTCACCAAGGTCATGTTCACACATTAATTGCTATATGTAAAATATTTCAGTGGCTCCCCTTTGTTCTTCAGATAGTTAAGTCCCTTCCTTTGTCTTGCAAAATCTTCCATGATCTGGATACTGCAACATCTCTGACACTCATCTCTAGCATCAATCCCCATCATTGTGTTCACATGATGTATTCCAGTGGAGCAGACTGACAGACACTTCCTCCTAGCCTCTTATTTCTCCCTCTCCACCCTGTTTTCATACTCCTTTTTCCCCCACCTCATTAAAAAAACCCTTAAAAATATAGTCACTACAAAAATATGGAGCACTGACTCAATTGCCACTGATGAAACAAATAGTTTTGGGAGAAAGTGAATAGGCTCAATGATTACCCCTAGAAAGATCCTCATTTCTTGTACCATCCACTGCTGCTGATTAAAGTCCACAGATGACTCATTTCCTGGCTTCCCTGATGGGATTAATGGCTCTGAAGCCATCCCCATAACTGTTTTTAGATGACTTCATGCTTTTTGTTGCCTGTGTATCTTTCTTTTCCTCTTTGCATACAAAGGAGAATAACAGGTTTAAGGATGGTTGAATCATATTAACATCCTTGACCTAAGTGGCCTGAGATTATAAGGCCAAGAACCACAAATGGGGAAGAATATTAATCAATTAAAAAAATGTTCTGTGCTTTGCATGTTTATTCAGGCTAGTTTCCTTTAGATGTATCACACAGTTAATTAGAGTGAAAGATGATTTGTGTAACCAGTAGCACATTGGTTTCTTGTGATCCATCCTATAACTTATTTATATTTTTGTTCATATTTCATGGAGATTGCCACACTTAGGTTCTCATGCAGTGACTCTTGTGCCTGTGCTTACAGAGAGGGGCAACAGAGTATAATAGGCAGTTAACATACTTATATTTGGGTTATAGAAGTGAAAATCTGGTTATTGTCCTCTCCTCACTCTAAAGTCTGAGACAATTGAAAAAATCAGATATAGGAATCAGACAGGTGAAATTCAAGCTATCAGCTTTATAACTAATAAAGCTGATTTTCAAAATATGTCTTTTTTAAAAGATTTATTTATTTATTGGTAAGGAAGAGTTACAGAAAGGTAGAAGATTGAGAGAGAGAGAGGAAAGAGAGAGTCTTCTGTCCACTCATTAACTCCCAACATTGCTGTAAGGGCTGGAGCTGCGCCAATCCAAAGCCAGGAGCCAGGAGCTTCTTCCAGGTCTCCCACATGGGCGCAGGAGCCCAATGACTTGGGCCGTCTTCCACTGCTTTCCCAGGTCATAGCAGAGATTGGAAGTGAAGAAGCTGAGACTCAAATTGGCACCCATATAGGATGCTGGCTCTGCAGGTTGCAGCTTTTACCTGCTATGCCAAAGCTCCAGCCTCCAGAATATGTCTTGACCTATCTGGTTTCCTAATAGAAACCCCAATACTAGTACTGAATTAGTCCTTTGACATGGATATGATTACATCTTTCTCCTTAAGCTTTAAACAAAACTCCCACTTTTATCCTATGCCTGAGGACAAGCTCTGCCTTTGGCAGAGACAAAAATCTTAAAACAACTAGGCCCAAATGAAGGCAGCCAAAATGCATTAAATATGTGGTCCATATTCCCTGTCCCAGTCCTCTCTCATGAGACAAGTCACTTCCTTTCCCATGGAGAAGTGTTCTTCTGAAAGACCTTTGCTATCCCTCTGTGAAATTCTTTCGCCTTCATCAAGGGTCCTCTCCATTCTCCTGGGAAAAAAATGGAATGAAAAGAAATTCTGAAATTTCTTAATGGACTTAGAGGTTATTATGGAAAAAAAATCTATGGACAATTTTAAAACTATAAACTCTACACTTAAGCTCTGCAGGAGTTAGAAAAAAAGGGGGATTATTTGTAACAAGTTCTGTGACCATTTTTGACTAAAGAAATTACACACTGTATAAATATTTACTGAACATCTATTATGTGATTTTCACTTCTACATAAGAAGGGTTAACTTCAGAGTAAGAGAAAGAAACATCTTTACTTACATAGAACTTGTGTTTTAATGGGGAAACATAAAAAGAAGGTAAAAAGAGAAAGTACATATACAAACTAGAAATAAACGCAGTAAATACTATAAAGAAACTAAATACAATCAGAGGCTAAAGAATCATAAGAAGTAAATGGTTATTCACACAGTTCCATTGGAGATAAGTTTTCTGTATTTGAATAGGAATCAGAATGAAATGAGAGAGCCGATAAGGCATACTTTTAGGTCAGGATTTTCTACATAGAGCTAACGGCAAGTAAAAAGGTCCTGAGACAGAAACTAGCAAATGAGGAAAATGTGATGAAATTGGAGTCAGTGAGTTGTGTTTTGTGAATCAGTTCAAGAGAATAAGTTATGATACCTTGTGTTTAAAAATAAAAAGATTTTTTTCTGAGGGAAGTGGAAAACCATCAACAGTTTTGAGCATAGTGTATTACAATTTTTTTTATGTTCTCAAAGATCTCCTATTGAATGCAGTGAAATGGTCATAATGTTGCCAGAATGTAGGGGATAGGACAATAGATGCCTTTGGTGTAAAAATGAGGGAGTTGCAACCGAGAAACATTAATAGATAGTATAGGCATCTAATATATTGTTCAAAGTGTTTCCCCTCCCTTTTTAAAATATTTATTTATTTGAAAGGCAGAGTTGCAGAAAAAGAAGGAGAGACAGAGAGAGATTTTATTTCTTTTTCATCCTCTGTTTCACTCCCCATATGGGTACAAGGGTTGGTGCTGAGTCAGGCTGAATCCAAGAGCCTGAAACTCCATCTGGGTCTCCCACCTGGGTGGCAGGGACCTAAACAATTAGTCCGTCTTCTGCTGCTTTCTCGGGTGAATTAGTATGGATTTGGATCAGAAGTGGAGGAGCCAGGACTTGAACCTGACCCATATGAACCAGTGTAACAGGTGGCAGCTTAACCCCCTGCACCACAATGCCATCTCAAAGGGCTTAGTGTTTTCAAGAAAAGATAAAGTATTAATCTAAAAACAGTGATAAAAAGCAAATAGTACACACGTTCCACATCTGAGTATTTAGATTAAAGGAGAAAGAGAAAGGAAAAAGCAATAGGTCCAAAGATAATAAGAATTCAAGGCAATTCTTGACTTTGTGGTCTCCCACCATGAGTGTGATAGCATTAGATTGGTTCCTCAGTTCCTGCTGCTGCAGTTCTAGACTGGACTCCTATGCTCAGACATGTTGCAGAATAAGAAAAATAAATGTTAAGTGTCAGATCGTTCTCTGGCTGTCTGCGTGAGTTTTAGTTAAATCTCTTTACCATCCTCTTTCTTTGAAAGATGGATGAAAGTGATTAAGGAATAGGGATGTTGGGGGTTTGAGCCAGATGATGTAGTTTTGTGGGGCTGATTCCATACTCCATACAGCAGAGGTGCTTAGAGAAATTAGTGATAATCACTATTATCTACAGATTACCCTATGGGTGTGTATCCCTCACAGTAGCATAGCACCACTACTAATAACTGTTTATTCAAGCACTATGTGCTCATAACTAGCAGGACATTTTTCATATATTGCTACTTTTCATATGTTTCATAGAGAACCTGACACGCTGCTCCTTATCTCTTTCTATTTTGGAATTAAAAAATATTTTGAAGTTGTTTTCATGCTAATAAAAATGTATTTCATCACAGAAGCAAGTGCCATGAGGCATTTCAATGAATAGCATTCTGCTGCTGGGCTCTGATCCACTGCATTGCTAATGATAGGTCTAGCTGTTCAACATCTTCAATAATTGTGTAGTTAGACTAAACAGCAGGATATTGGACTGCCTGAGTTATGCATATAAACAAAACTCAACAGTGTACACTTGATGATGAATCTGTGGCTGTAATTCAACACTAGAAGAATGAGTGGATTCGAAGCAGCTGCATTGACTCTTCCATTGTCTGATTGTAAGATTACCCACCAATGAGTCCCAGAATGCAATGGCTTGAGAGAATGCCCAGGATTACTCTGGGCTAAGAAATGTCACATCATAGCCTCTTGATGCAATTAGGGAGATGAGGACTATTCACTCTATGGACATTTGTTGATAGCTAACTACAAACAGTAGCACCATGTTCAGCTGTGTTGGGATCACACTGATGGAGTGCCTGCAACACTACCTAGCCACTGTAGATAACTCAGAAAGAACAAATGATAGTGGAAAGTTTACTTTCTCCTGGGCTTCCAATGGGGCTCATCCTTCTTGAATACCTTAAGCCTCTGGGATAACAAAAAACAATGTTAACCTGAGGTGAGACTCATATGTACTTTTAGGATGTGTTATAGTCTGCATACATAATTAGAAAAGAAGAGTTGGTATGTTCCAAACACAAAGGTATGGTCCAAACACTGGTATGGTCAGTTTAAACTGCATATATGTATTAAAAACTTACATTATAGCTTTCACAAATATGCAAGTGTTACATGTCAATCAAAAAGTTAAATAATAAAAAGACCCTTTGTCACACAGTTAGCTAGGTTAAACTTGCCTGCCCCTTACTTATTGGGTGTCATTAGGAAAATTACTTATATCTATGAACCACAGGCAACTTGCTCACTACTTCAGATTTGGTAATTAGCCCACAATAAGGGTGAATTTGGGGGGTTATTTTTAAAAAAACTTATTTATTTATTTGAAAGAGTTACAAAGAGAGGGGAGAGGCAGATAGAGTGAGAGGTCTTCCATCCGCTGCCTCACTCCCCAATTGGCTGCAATGGATGGAGATGCACCGTTCTGAAGCCAGGAGCCAGAAGCTTCCTCTGGGTCTTCTCATGTGGGTGCAGGGGCCCAAGGACTTGGGCCTTCTTCCACTGCTTTGTCAGGCCATAGCAGAGAACTGGATCAGAAGTGGAGCAGCCGGAACTCAAACCAACACCCATATGGAATGCCAGCACTGCAGGTGGAGGCTTTACCCACTATGCCACAGTGCTGGGCCCCAAGAAGAGCATTCTTAAGAGGTAGCATCTATTTACTGTTTTTTAAAAATGAAACATATTAATAGAAATAAACTGTACCTACTAACTATATATAATATGAATTCTCTGATCTAGAAAGATAATGAATCTGTCATCTCAGCTTCAAGGATCACAAAGTATTCTGAGAAATAGTGGTTTGTGCTATAGTGTTATTGGTTAATGTGTTTACAAGTAAGTGGCAGATGTCCATGGTCAGTGGTAGAAAAATTCTTTTGGGTAAATTTATCCTGTGCTCTCAAATAACTAATATTTCTCAGTTGTTGGGTGACAAGTATCAAGCATGGTGATCTTTTTGAGAATAGAAATACATTTGTGTCTTTATCTAATTTTCAAAAATCAATACATGTCATTTAAAAGATATAGAAATTAGTATGCAGAGATAAGCAAAAATAAAAAAGCAACAAAATAGATGGAACACATGACTATTTCACTTGCTCTAGAAATGAACGATGTGAGATGGGAACACTGGTATGAGTTCTTCTAAGTTTTCTGTCCTCTCTCATCCTGTCCTCCTTTTTCTCTCTCTCCCTCTGTCTTATATTATCCATACTTTTTGTGATGCTTCCCAAATATTCAGACTCTACACACTGTCCTGTCACTAACTTTCCACTTAATAAAATGTTGCAAACATTTTCCAAAGTCACTTAATCTTCCCTTGCAGTATCATTTTCAATGACTAAATTATTGTTATTTTAAATAATTGTAGCAAAATAGTTCCCATTATTGAATATTTAATAGGTTTATGAAAACTTTATCTTTGGAATATCAATACTCTATTATTACTAAGTTTTGCTGCCAATCATGTGACTAATCATAAATATTTGTATCTGTACAGATTTCCATTTCCAGAAACCACATCTAAGTGTTTATTGTACAATCATGGTAATACATATTTTTAAAAGTGGAAATATTCCTGGTGATTTTAACAGCATATCAATTGTTGTTTTAACATTATGTTCAATAAATTGAGATGACTCATGTATTAGGCATTGATAATCTGTAAGAAATAGCTAAAAATTCAAAGCATTTTACTTACGAAGAGGAACACAGTGGAATGGGCATCTACAATTGTTGTTAAAGTGTCAGTTGGAATGCCCATATCCCGTATCAGGTTTGAGGGCATCTAGGTTTGAGTCCAGGCTCTACTTTTTTTTTTTAAGATTTATTTACTTATTTGAAAGGCAGAGTTACAGAAAGGCAGAAGAGAGAGAGAGAGAGAGAGAGAGCCCACTTCCATGCATTTGCATCGGAGCCCATATGGAGGCCAACACTGCAGGTGGCAGCTTTTCCTGCTAGCCCACAGCACTGCCCCCAGGTTCTACTTCTGATTCCAGTTTCCTGATGACATGCACCCTGGAGGCAACAAGTAATGGCTAAAATACTTGAGTCTCTGCCACCCATGTACAAGACCTGGATTTAATTCTGTGTTCCTGGTTTTGGTCTGGCACAGTCCCAGGTATTCAGGACTTTTGGGGAATGAACCAGCAGGTGGAAGATCTGTCTGTCTCTGTCTTGGTGTCTTTCAAATAAAAAAAAAATACAGATTTTTTTAAAAAAAAGTAAAAAAAAACATTGAATCAAACTAATCTAATATCCTTTTGTAAAAATGCACCAATATTAAAAAAAATCATTATAGACTTAGTAATGTGGATCGCACTTATGTTAACAGAAGATGGCTTGAGCATTGATCCTCTGAAAACTGACCTTTACATTACCTGAGATTAATGGTCAGTTCCTCAGTTAATGTCCTGAATTTTCTGGACCAAAGCAAAAGTCATCTGTACTATTTCTCACCAGTCATTAACTGGAGTAATGATGGATTTTGTGAAATCATCATTGCTGCCTTGATGATAATTGTTGTCTTTAAAACACATCCTGTTTGCTTTCTTTTTCTTGATTGTTTGCTTTAGGCCACTGATCAAGTGGCTCGTGGGAAGCATTACTTGTTTTTAGCTCTAACATTATCAAATGCCGTCTACAAGCATATAAACATGCAAGCTCACATATTTAATTTTTGATTGTGGAAGGTGAACAAGCAATTATGTAATATCTGTATTGCTTTAATCCAGGCTGTATTTATTCTTTGCGTATGTGGATTCCAAGGTTATTTCTTGAGATAGCATTAAATTCTAATAGAAATGTGAATTTTTTTTTGTCAAGCATATGAATGCTTGTACAAGAGGTGACTTTATTTTCAAAGATAAATGTGTGTGAGAAATTGTTTTTGTAAGTAGCCAGATTGTAACACATAGCTTGAGAATAGCATAAACCCTTAAAATAGTTTCCTATGTTTTCCTTATTTAAAATCTAAGAGAAAAAGAAATTGGCTTCTTATCTAGACTTGTACTTCTGCTAGTCAAGCCCTCAAACACATGTTCGTTAGTACTGCAGATCATCTCCATTTTGTGGATAGTCTCTTTTAGGATTTTTAGCCAGATTTTTTTTCTCCCATTTTTCTCTCTAACCTTTTCAAATTATTGCTTGTTTGGACTTTGGGGAAAATAAGGAATACATTATCAATGCCCTCTTCAAATTTTTTTTTAACATTTCTTGTAATCCTAATCATATCATGCTGGTGGTAGAGGCTGCTTCTTTTCAAATAAAGAAGATTATTTCTTTATTTGAAAGATAGAGCGACGAAGAGAGAGAGGAAAAGAGAGAAATTTTCTATCCACTGGCTTGCCCACTAAATGCCTACAACAAATGAGGCTACACCAGGCCAAATCTAAGGGCCAGGAACTCTAAGATCTCCCACATTGGTGGCAGTTACCCAAGCCCCTGGGCCATCATCTGCTTCCCAACAGGTGCAGAGGTAGGGTGGTAACTTAAGTTAAGGAATATTGGTTAGGTTAATAGATAAGTTGGTGAATATGGAAATAACAAATGATACAAATAAAGCAAATAATATGCAACAAAGCACCGTATTAGTCCTCTCACGTACAATCAGTTCTAATCTCTATCAAACAAAAACCAAATTGAAAATATTCTAGGAAGTAGGCATTTTTCCTTTATTTTTGAGCTAAAAAATCAATCAGAATTACTTTTCACTTCAATCTCAGGCCTGGGTCACTTCATGTCTGTGATGTTTACTGAACTTCTATTTCTCATTAGTGAAAGTTTGTAAATTTCCTTGGCATCTAAATTTTGACTTCTGATTTTGATAGTATTTTTTAAAAGTATAAACTGGTCTATTACTTTTGCTATTCTAATTATTTTATAAGCCACTTAGCATCCTTTAATAAATCTTTTTTGTTTAAATTAGCCAATGTGGGTTCTTTTCTTTACTATTGAGTCCTTTTGTTAACTTAGTAGAGCTGTCTCATAATTCAGTCATTTCATTTACTTGTTGTTCATTGATGTTAACAAGAGATAAAATGTTCTCAGATTAAATAGGCCAATAATTGAGATTAATATTTACTGAGGACTTACTATGTACTAGGCATTTAAGAGTTTTTCCAAATGAACAATATTTTAAAGATTTATCCCTTTATTTTTATTGATTTCAGAAGCAGAGAGAAAGAGATAGGGCCAGAGGAGACAGAGACAGAGATGGAGCGAGAGAGAGAACTCCCAATCTCTGGTTCACTTCCTAAATGCCCATGATGGCTCAAACTAAGTCAGGATGAAGCTGAGAGTTGGCTCTCAATCTACATCTCCCATGTGGTTGGCAGGGACCCAGTTACTTGAGCTGTCACCACTGCCCTCCAGGGTCTGCAATATTGGGAAATTGGTGTCAGGAACTAGAGCCATGTATGTAGATAAGGGATGTGAGTATCTTAACCTCTAAGCTAAATACATACACCCAGCTCCACAATATTTAATGCCAGCAGTATTTATTTGTTAAGATAGATCATTTCCTTTCTCTGAGGATAAGAAAACAGTTATGGAGAAGTCAAGCAGATGCTAAGTTCATTAAACTTGTAAAAATGGTCTAGACAGAATTTGAATTCATGTGGTCCAACTTACCAATTACAGCTCCTGGAAGATATTTATTAAAGTCATCATTCAATCTTCAGACTGAATTACTTAAAATTATGATGTAGATGATGAAGGAGAAAAGCAAGACAGGAAAATGTATAAATGAGTTGGGAGATGGATTGGAACCACTAGGTGTGATGATACATGGCTTTGAAGGTTTCTTGTGTTTATTGGGGGGGGGGGGCAGAAATAATTGAGTTATGTTTGCACTTCTACAATGTTATTCCAACTTATGGATAGCAATGATCCAAAGGATGTATGAGCCTTGATGTTTGGAAACCAGTGAGTTGGATACTACCTGGGCAAAACCAGAATGGACATGGCTTTGGCTACAGCATTAGAAATGGAAAAAAAAATGAAAATGTGATGGATATTTTGGAAGGAGATTCAAAGGGCTTTTATGACTAACTTAATAATGGAAGTGAGAGGTTGAAATTAGTTAGGGGTGATGTCCAAATTTGTAGTTTGTGAGAGTGATTAGATGTTAGTGCTACTTATTCCATATTTGTTGCTGATAGTTCAGAGACACAACCTTCTGAGTTAGGAAAAGCAGAATGACAGAAAGCTTTAGAAATGAGTAAGACATTTTGTTTCCAATATCTCTCCCTGAAAAACTTCATGCTACGTTTACCTGAGGAAATGTTAGCAAGTTCCATGATATTGATAAAAAGACTGATCTATAGTTACCTATTTTTTTTAACCTTATTTTGCCTTATCCCAATGGTCAAAATTTGGAAAGTTTATTTTCTAAAGAAAAAAAAATTTAATAATACTTTATAAAGTTACTCCTAAAAAAGACAAATATCATATGCTTTCACTTATCTGTGGTAACTAATAAAGTACAAAAAATGTAGTACATGTGAGTGAAATTGACATTTTGAGATTTGATCATTGTTTACAGCCTTTGCCTTTAATGTTGAGGATCAGTGTTTTTTCTTCTTACTATTTGTTGAATTCTTTACTTAGAGGAAGGTTAAATTTATGATTATAAAATAAATTGAAATTATGTCATTGTGAAAATTAAAAGAAAGAATAATAAAGAAAGGAGGTAGGAGGGTGGGAATGTGGACCAGAGGGAGAACAGGGTGGGAAGTATCACTATACTCCTAAATCTGTACATACGAAATACATGAAATGTGTTCACTTTATATAAATAATAATCAACGCGGTGCACCGGCCACAGCACACTGGCCGCGGTGGCCATTGGAGAGTGAACCAACGGCAAAAGGAAGACCTTTCTCTCTGTCTCTCTCTCTCTCACTGTCCACTCTGCCTGGCAAAAAAAAAAAGATTGAATCAAAATTCTGAATTCTATATAGCAATGTTTTGCAATATTTTCCAACCAGTAAATCCTATGACTGAAAAGTGTTTTGGCACAAACTATTTTTAATTAAGTAGTAACAGCTTATTTTCACTCTTATATTGTCAAACAACACTTAGATGCTAAATAAAATTTAAAAAACACGTGGACTTTAGTAGCCTGTTACAGAGATTTAATTTCCCTCAGGAAAATTACCTTGATGTTTTACTTAATGTAAACAATATAGATCTATTGTTCTTTGAAATACAGAAAATAAGTTATGTGGCATTGTAGTGAGTACTTTTTTTGACATATTGAAAAGTAAAGTTGAAGTTTTGCTTTACTCCTTTAATGGGAAATTTAGGGCTTAGTATGCAAAACTTCAAACACTTGATTTGGAGGAAAATTTGCTTTTTGTCTGAGAAGTAAATAAACTTTTCTGTTTGAAAAGTAGAGAAAAATGAGTGATGAAATTTTCTTTTGATAAATTTTAAAAATCTCTTCTGAAGGAACATATACCTTCAATGTCACCTGAATGTAATGTAACTGGAATCTCAGGTTTATATTGAGATTAGGAGCTGTCCAAATTTTCTCTTTTAAGTTGTTGTTCTATTCAGTTCCGTATCTGTTACTAAGATTGAGGGCATCCCACATGACCACTGATTCAAGTCCTGACTGCTCCACTTCCTGTCCAGTTCCTTGCTAACATTCCCAGGACAGGAGCAGAAGATGAGCCAACTGCTCAGGCCTCTATAACACACAAGGGAGATCTGGACAGATTTCCAGGCTCCTGGCATGATCATTTGAGGAGTGAAGCAGCAGATGGATAATCTTGCTCTCTCTGTCTCTCTCCCTCTCTCTGTAGCTCTGCCTTTCAAATAAACAAACAAATCATTAAAAAAAATAAAACAAGGAACAGTTCACAGATATACTCATTAAACCCCTGCTTAGTTGCTGGATTAAATGGCAGCAAGTAGTGTTGGCCACTCTGTTCTAGGTACACAGACAAGTGGATCATAGGTATTGTTTTATTTGATCCTCCTAAAAATACTGTGTGAAAAGTCTTCTATTAATATGTTCTAAAGTCTTTACCAGAAACAGTAACTAACAAAGACAGAATTTGGGTTTAGATCTGTTGGAGATGAAGTTCAGACTTTTTTTTTTTAAAGATTTAGGTTTTATTTATTTATTTATTTATTTATTGAAAGGCATAGTTATAGAGAAAGAAGGAGAGACAGGCAGGAGAGAAATCTTCCATCCACTGGTTCACTCCTCAGATGACCACAATGGCCAAGACTGTGCCAAATCAAACCAGGAGCCGGGAGCTTTTTCCAGATCTTGCACATGGGTGCAAGGAACCTAGCACTTAGGCCATCTTCTGCTGCTTTCCCAGGCGCATTAGCAGGGAGTTCAATCAGCAGTAGAGCATCCAGGTCTGGAACCAACACACCTGTAGATGAAAGTGTCACGGGCAGCAGCTTAACCCACTATGCCACAGCACTGACCCCCGAAGTTAAGTCTTTTAAGCATCCTGCTGTCCATTTGTTTCATGGCTTCATTTTTCTTAACTGGATAGCTACACCCTCCAGTGACTGACAGCTACAACTCAAGTTTCTATATTTAAGGGTGATTCCAATCTCCGATAATATGCAAGGGACTTGAAATTTTACTTGAGCTTCCTATAAAAAGTAAATTTGAGTTCCTCCTACTTTCCTGAACTTGAGGGTTATTGTTAGTTTTTAGAATTTGATCTTTAACACAGTCACTATTAATTCTTGATTATTTTTAGTGTGCATGTGTATCTACATGCATTTATATTTGTAAAGACTGCTACAGGCTAGTTCTCAATGGTTCTATGAAGGAATTATTACCTGCAACTCCTATTGAGAAAAAGTGATTTGATACTTCTCCTTAATGATTTCTGTGAAACACTTCCCTAAAGAAAATTTCCTTAAGGTAATCTATTCACAATGGCTATTACAAAATACAAGTTATAACAACTTTACTTTCATTTGTATTTAAGAGTCTTATGATGAGTTTGTCTCTAGGTTTAATTCATGTGTTAGAAAATTAACTTCTAATACTTTTTCTGACCATACACTGTGCCCAGGTTCTAATGTCTCAGTGATTTGGCTGTAAATCTATTGAAAATTACTTTTTAATTAAAATTTACTTAAATTCTTTTTAATAATTCCGGTAGACAAAGTCCTGGCTTTGATGACTTTTGCTTTTCTGGAAGCTAACTTCATCTCACTGTATCCCTGCACACATAAACCTTAATTGAAGTACATAAGAAAAAAAAATAGCATGGAATCATAGATTTTTTTAAGTGCCTTTTAAAGATTTAGACAGAATGAACACAAAGATGGAAGGAACCATTTCAGTAGCACATAGCCTGCTACTAGTTACTGCCAGCATAGAATTCTTAAAGAATTCTGGTAAAAGTCCTCTGAAGTAATTTCTCAACATATTGTGAGCCGTGGGAGCTACAGAAAATCGAAAAGGATTTTTAACTTGGGGCCTGTGTTGTGGTATAGGTTAAACTACCATCTGTGAAGCATGGATCCCACATGGGCACTGGTTAGAGTCCCAGCTACTCCACTTCGTTCCAGTTCCAGGTCCTGTCCCTGCTAATGGCTGAGAAAGCAGTGGAAACCAGCTAGAGGCCCTGCACCCACACAAGAGACTTGAAAGAAGCTCCTGGCTTCAGCCTGGACCAGCCCAAGATATTGTGGTCTTTGGGGGAATGAACATCTCTTTTTGTCTCTCCCTTTATCTATATAACTGCCTTTCAAATAAATAATTTTTAAAGAAAAAAACAAAACCAAAAGAATTGGAACTTGAATGTCATCAAGTATCATCCATAGATGGGACTAAATAACTTTTTGTATGTAAATATTCAGCCACTTATTAAACACTTGCAGAATATTACTTTTTGAAAAGTCAAAATGTATAAAAAATCAATACTACAACTGATCCAAACTAAGACATTATCAATATAAGATGCACTATACTTTTTTATACTTAGAATAAGAAAAATGCTGTCAATTATAATTTTAAGACAACATAGATTGAAAGATGCTTACTAATTTTAAAGATGTTAATATGTAGAAAAAAATGTCAATGTAAAAGTTGATTAGATCTATGACAGTTTTAGATGTTCTGTATTCTTTCTTCTACACCCAATAACTAAACAACTGGATTACTTTGTGCTGATTGATTAGCAGGAATCATCTTTCAGATTGTGATAAACTGATCTCATGGCACTTTGGTAAAAATTATACAAAGTACATGTAAAGTCCACAGAAGACCATATGGGATACTAAAAAGCTCAACCAATGTCAGCTCTTACTATTATCAACTCCACATTGTATCACTACTATTTCAAAGAAGACATATTTTTTCAAAAACCCCAAAGTGATTCAGTTAAGAAGTCAAATATGGGAGCCCAGCATGAAGATAGTGTGTTGTATAGTTTTTCTCCTATTCCAAATATTCATCAATGCTAAAGAGAAATTGAAAATCAAGAGTGGATTTTCAGTTTCATTCATGAGAATTGGCTAGATAGTTTGATTTACTTCTATACATAAAAAAATAAAACCAATTCTTGGACTTCATTAGTTTGAAAATCAAAGGAAATTGTATCTGTCTAGTAGACATCTGAGCTAATGTCTGAGGAGTTAAACATGCAAATAAAATGCCCATTTCAATTATGACTAATAATGAGATCCAATCTTTAACGACTATTCAGAATATGCTAAGAATTTTCACATGGAATTCTAATTAACCATTTGAGGAATTAAGTTTTCAATCATTTAAATTAGGATAAAGCAGAAGGTAAGTTGTTGTTATTTTTAAGCTATGTATAAATTAGAAAGATATCTGCACTCGGATATATAATATTCACATGTCCAAAATCAAAAATCAAAAGCAGAAATGTAATATTTCAAAATGTTGTGGTGTTTCAAAAAGTTTGTTGAGATGAAATTAAAATGTTTGTGCATTTTTTTAAAATCCAAACACAGAGGGATCTTCAAAAAGTTCAAAGAAAATGAGTTTTTAAAAAAAACTATAAAGATTTAAATATTTTACACTAAAATAAATTTGTCTTTAATTTCTCCATGAACTTTTTAAGGGAACTTTGAATATCTATTGGCCCTTTAATTGTGCCTTTTTCTCTTGAGAAATATCTATTCAATTCTTTTGCCTGCTTTAAAATCTGGTTGTGCCTATGTACATATATTTTTTTGGTTTTGGCTGTTGAACTATTTGAATTCCTTGTATATTCTAAATATGAACTCCATGTCAAATGTATAGTTTGCAAGTATTTTCTCACTGATCATATTAAAAAATATTCAACATCACTAGTCATCAAAAGGAAATCAAATAAAATCATCAAATCAAAACTACAGTGTTATGATCTCACTCAGAAATCTATTACAAAAAAAAAAGACAAAAACCAGGAAATGCCAGTGAGGATGCAAATAAAAGGGCACTCTTAGAAGGTGTTGTCAGGATGGAAACAACACAGCCATTTTGGAGAATGATATGGAAGTTCCTCAAAAAATTAAATATCAAACTACTCTGATCCAGGAATCCAACTACAAGGTTCAGCTAAAGGATATGAAATCAGTTTTTAAAAACAGGCCTGTACTCTCATGTTTATTTCAGCACTATTCACAAAAGTCAAGATATAAAATCAATTAAAATATCTACCACAAGATAAATGGATAAACATAAGGTGGCATATATACACAATGGAATGATATTCAGCAGTAAAAATTAGTGAAATCTTGACGTTGGTGACAATGTGCCCAGACCTGGAGGACATAATATTGAGTGAAATAAGCTAGCTGTAAAAAGACAGATATCACATGATTTCACACATATGATGAATCCACAAAACCTAGTCTCACAAAAGAGTACAATAGTACTTAGCAGAGGCTGGGCTGGGGTGGAGTTTGTGTGTGGTGGTGGGGGAGGGAATATGGGAAGTGTTTGGTTCATGGTTACAGAGACACAGAAAGAAAGGAAGATTAAATTATGGTATACTATTTCACAGAAGAGGTGATTATAAATGATTATAGTTAACAATATTGGAATAGTTAACAATATTTGAATTAGCCGGAAGAAAAGAGTTTGAATATTTTTGTCACAAAAAATGACAAATGCTTGAGATAATGGATAATCCAAATATCCCAAGTTGATAAAAATGTATACATATGCCAAAGTATCAGATTGTACTCTTCAAATATATAAAATTATGTCCTGTACAAAGTAATTAAACATTTTAAAAATAAAAGAAAGAAAACAGTAACATTTAAAGATTTATATATGGCAGGCAATGCCTTTAGCACTGATATTTACTATTTTCTTCAGCCATCAAAACCATTAAAGAGACACATACTGTTTATGTCTCTATTACATAGCCAGAGACTCACAGAAAAAAGTAATTTTCCCTGGATCACATAGCTAGTAAAGATTAGAACCAGCACCTAAAATTTCTCACTCCACATTTTTTGGGCTTTCTGATGGTTATAATCAGTCAACCAATTGTGTGTGGTCTTAGATCACATTGGGAAGTGATGGTTACTTCTTTTGTTGCCACTTGTTCTACTCTTATTTTCTTGAGAAGATCTGTTGTTAATGTTCTTTCCTTGACATTCACTAGAAACCTCTGGCCTTAGCCTACCTTAAGCCCTTTGCATACCTTTGGTAAGTGCTAGCCAACAAATTCATGAGTTATTATTTTGCATACATGAGGTTCCTATACAAAGAAACAACCACATGATTCAGGAGCTCATAAACTTGCAAAAATCAAAACATCTTAGAAAAATGAACCTTGCAAACTTAAATGCTTATGTACATCTTGAGTGAATGAAAGTACATATTTTACTCTCTCACAATTTTAAGTAGCACACATCATACTATTCGAAGGATTGATGGCCCACATCCCCACTGTTATCTTTTTGCAACAGGCAAGTATGAACAATTCATATACTATCTATGTTTCTATACGGGATGTCCAGTTTCTGGTATTGGAAGGGCCTGTATAATGTCCATATTGTCTGTCCTATCTGAGGCTTTGAAAATCTGACAGTGTGATCATTTCTTAGGAAGGAAGTTATATATATATATATATTGACTAAAAATGGGCTTATTTTGATACCCTGGTAGTCCTTGATAAATCAGAAATGTGATGCGGCGAGAATCCTTTTCCCCTCCCTCCTCATAGCTTGACCATTAAGCCTAGTTCTGTGGGGGTAATAGGATGTGCTTCTGGTAGAATGTATGTGAATAGAAAGCACAGTTCCAAGCATACTGATAAAATGTGGGAAGGCTGAATGACAAAGTGTAAAGTTTACATTTTGTTCTGTGCTCTAATTTACATTTCACTTACATAGTTTTTGGTTAAAAAAAATACCAATCTCAGTTCCTTCAACAAATATTCACATTGCTTACCCACTAGTAGAGGAGTAAATTGCATTTGACTACTCTATAAACAAGAAAGTGTCTCCCTAATATACTTGCGATTGTAGTTTGAAAAATAGGAAACAGATAAATTGTGCTTTGTGTTTGAGCTAGAATTCATTGTTGGATTTTGTGTTCAAGATTTTCTTCACAGACTTCCAAATGGGGATTTATGAATAAACATATTTTCTTTCTTCATATCTTGCACAACCTGATAAAGGTGCCCTCACGCCTATAGGTGAGCATAGCTTCTCTTTAGTGTTCTGTTCCTTTCTGATGTTCTGAGACATGAGGTGTGGATATTTCATATTTTAAAAGGAAAACATATAATTTAGAAGCCAAACCACTCATTGTTGTAAAGAGATTTTATCTTTTGTTCAAACATATTATCACTATAATAAACATCTAACATAGCTATTTTTGGTGACCTCTGGTTCAAGGAGAAGACTTAATGGGAAAAGGGGGTGGAAAAAATCAGCAATAGGTCAAAGGAGGAGGAAAGAAAAAAAAAAAAAAAAAGAACACATCACACCAGAATATGAAAACCAAAAAGGAAAAAAAGAAACTGTAGCAAAAAATAAAAAAGCAAAGAAGACATACCAGCAAGTAAGACCACAAGCTTTAGAGCTGACTAATCTGCACTGAATTTCTGGATTTGCTACTTGCCAGTTATGTCCCCTTGGCCGAATTATTTAATTGTTGTTTCCCATCATAAAATAGCAATGATAATCTGTTTGTTTCCTAAACCATTGTGAGAATTAAATGATACTTTATAGGAAATACTTATCTCAAATACTCTGCACAAATTTATTGTACAAAAAGCCTTACATAAGATTTTGCAATCTCTAGAAAAGAAGAAGCTTGAGAATCGCAGCTGTAGTTGGAGGGTAGGAAGGAGCAGTAGGTTGCCAACACTGTCGCTGATATCATTCACATCAGCAACACCAAATGCTGCTAACATCTGAACATCTCTAATTTCATGTTAATGCTTTTCCAATTGCACATTTAATAGTCAAGCAGGAGAATGGTCTGACCCACAGTCAGCATCCACGTGCACCCTGTCTCTGAGCTGAGTCTCCATCTGAGCTGATTCCACTCTACGTATTTATCTGAGCTCATGCAGTTTTGTGGCATTTCATTCTTCCTAGACTTCCAGGGAGCTGATTTAAGGTGCACACATCAATCAGCCTAATCAAGCTCAAAGCCAGCAGCTTCTCAGGGGATGAGACAAGCGACCATTGAGACCAGTTCAATCAAGGTGGCCCCTGGGTTCAGAGGCCCCCACCTGAAATAAATCTGGAGAATGCCTTTTAAATTCAATGAGCACTGATGAAGCGGCTGCCCAGAGGGAGACCCTGACTGTACAGTATAAATACATCTATCCCAGAGCAGCTATAAATAACAGTCTTTGGTTTTTATGCATAATTAACATTGAGTAGTAGCTAGTAGCTTTGCTGAATTATAATGACACATTCTAAGGCTACCCTTGTCTGCTTTAGTTTCAAATAAATGAACATAAAATTAGTAGCCTGCATACTAGAGTACGTGTGTGTGTGTGTGTGTGTGTGAACTCTTTTTGTGGTGTATTGCTGTCTGCATAGACATATCAAATGCAATTTTAATTTTTAATCAATCAATTAATTATATTTGAAAGGCAGAAACAGACAGATATAGATCTTCCATCCACTTGCCCACTGTCCAAATGCCCATAACAGCTAGGGCTGCACTGGGCCAAAGCCAGGAGGCTATAACTCAAACCTGGTCTTCCTTATGGGTATTTGGAACCTGAATACATTAACTATCACTTGGTGTCTCCCAGGGTTCACCACTCAAGTTTGGAAGTAGAGCTGGAACTTGAACCCAGGCATTCCAATGTAAGGTGTGGGCATACTAATCTAGCATTTAACCACCTTGTCAAATGCCTGCCTCTAAATGAAACTTTTAAACAATTTATTTATTTATTTGAAAGGCAGAGGCAGAGTGAGAAAGAGAGGTCTTCTATCTGCTGGTTCACTCCCCAAATGACTGGAGCTGGGCCAATCTGAAACCAGGAGCCAGGAGCTTCTTCCAGGTCTCCCACGTGAGTAGAGAGGCCCAAGGACTTGGGCCATCCCCCACTGCTTTCCCAGGCCATAACAGCGAGCTGGATTGAAAGTGGAGCAGCTGGGTCTTGAACTGGCTCCCAAAATGGATGCTGGCACCGCAGGCAGCAGCTTTACCCGCTATGCCATAACACTGGCCCCAAATGCAACTTTATTTCCAAGAAAAACATTGGGAACTACTGTATTAACCTGAGATCTCTGTGGTAGCTAGAAAATAAGGTGAACCAAAACTAAGGCTGTTTTTCTTAACCTGTGGGACTTGATGAATGAGAGAGGAGAGAGGCATAGCAGGCAGAGTCTCACTCAAATAAAGACACTTTTTTAAGCCAGTAGGTGATCTAGATGATTGGATGGCTGAAATGAGGTAAAACCTGCTGGGCTTGCATTCTCTGCTGCATCCTTTTGGAACTCTGATATTCAGTGCCTTCTTGTCTAGGTAAAATGAAAAACAGGTACCTTTTTTACATTCCCATAGAGAGGTGATTGTTACGGCCAAACTAATGCTATTTTAAGTGCCATCTGTTTCTTATGGGACTTATCGCAAATACTCCAGTTCACAGGTCACTCACTCATTTGCTTTTTGTGGCATATTTGAATTATTGCTGCATTGGGAGTCTAATCATAATTCTTCATTAAGAAATTAGATTGATGGATTCAATAATTTAGCTATAATAATTTGTATTTCCTATGACTGTCCAAATAAGCTCAGGGTATGTCTATTAGGCCATTATTTTCATTTTAGAAGACAATTACTACCTTCAATATAATCTTCAGAAGATGCAAGTGTGTCCATAATGACTAGAAGAGTTTTTATTTATTGTTTCATACACGTTGTAAATAATCTGTTGTTAGAATGCAACAATGAAGGTCTTCCAAAATTGTCAAACTCCAACACAGACAGGCAACTAAAATATAAATCCTAAGAGAATTTTTCCATGAAATAAAATATTAAAAAGCTATGAGCAGGAATGCCTTTCAAGGTAAATGTCCCTTAAATGCAAAGTAACTTCTCTAATCCCAAACTCAAGTAAGATCAGAGATTCCAATGCTTCCTGTTTTAGCCTTTTTGTAGGTAATTACATTGAAAGAACACTTCATTCTGTGTAGTCTTCCTCAATTTCTCCCCCGCCCAAAAAAAAGTTAATGATAGCTAGACTATGTCCCTTAAAAAAGCCCTGGGAAATTATGTTTATAAATGCTGCAGAGTAGCAATACTGAAACGAATTTACCTTTAGCATTAATTTCTGAGATCTTTTTAAATGTGTGATAAACAAAGTATAAAGTTATCAGTACAAACTCTGGATGCTAAAAGTCACCATGTCTCCCATAGATGGTGATAATGTTGGTGATTATGGACAGGACAATACACTGAAAGGAAGTGGACATGAACTCAGCAAATCAGTTTGTGGATAGTGGGAACAGGTTGAGCTTCTCAATATCACTAAAGCTTTGGATAGAAGTGAAGATCATGTTTTTTTCTGTCGTGTACGTCTAAGTCTTCCAAAGTCTTTGTACAATTTAAGAATAAACTCATTGACAGTAATGTACTATCTCTGAACCAGATACTGCAAAATATACTTCTGTCCTTGAGTTCCACAAAAACTACCCATGTAAAGCATTGATTTTTGTTGAACAATTTTAATATATTATGTGTGATAGTTTATAGCAACATAAACTGAAATTAAATATTAAATACACCTGCTTCTTGAAATCCTTGTACCACATCCCTTCCCAGATTCTGGCCCTTTGGGTTCATACCTTCTCTCTTGTTTCTCTAGAAGATACTGTTATTTCTCCAGGCAATATAATGAGTCCCTGGCAACTCCACAGCAATTTCTCTCTCATTCTGTTACACAAAGCAATCTGACTGTGCCCAGAGGCACTCATCAGTGGCATTTGCCCAACTATTTCTAAATAACCTAATGTACTTTGAGGAAATGATAAGAGATAGTCTGTGGCTGCACATATAGACCCTTAGGCAACAAAAAAGATGTTAAGCATTATTTTAGAATATAGGAAGCTATTGGAAAGTGTTTCTCTTTTTTTAAATTATTATAAATTCATTTTATTTACTCATTTAGCTTATTTGAGAGGCAGAAAAATAGAGAAAATGAGAGAGAGAGAGAGAGAGAGAGAGAGAGAGAGAGAGAGAGAGAGAGAGAGAGAAAGATTCCCAGATACCCATCTACTGGTTTACTTCCCAAATGCTCTCAACAACCACAGTGGGAGCTGGCTAAAGCCAGGAGCTGGGAATTCAGTCAGAATGTCCCACATGTGTGTCAGGAACCCAAATATTTGACTTCCCATCCCCTGTCTCCCAGGATGCACATTAGAAGGAAGCTCAATTAAATAAAGAGCTATTCCTTGAACCCAGAACTCTGATGTGGGATGCACATGCCCAATGTCCCATTCCATTATATGAGTTCCAACAGAGAGAGAAAACAAACCTTAACAAATATTTTAGAAGTATCACTCTGGATGGTAAATAAAAAATTAACTGCTTGGATGAAAAAATAGTGAAATCAAAGAAATAAATAAGAGGTTATTACAATTATGCAGAAAATATAAAATGATAATCTATACAAGTTTGATTATTAGCAGGCAAAGTGACTAACAATTGTCAGAATTTAGAAATATATTGAAGATATAGCACATAATATTTGCTTATGGATTGTATACAACTCATGAGAAAAAAATTCTTTTTCAAACTTTTTGGCTTTATCTAGTGGAAGAATAGTGGATATTAACTGAAATGAGCATTGCTTTAGGAAGGCAAGTTGGGATAAAGTGTAAATCAGAAGTTTGGTTTAAGGGATACAGAGGTTTAGAAGTGTATTCTATTTCATGATGGAGATGTTGAATAGGATGTTAAATGTAGCAAATTGTAGTTCATGGGGTAGCTTCATGCTAGAGAATAAATGTGACCACCCCAAGGATATCAATGGTATTGGGAGCCACCGATATGAGTGAGATCATTTATGGAGATGAGTATATAGAGAGAAGAGAGATGCTCAATCATGCCAAGGATATTTCAATATTTAGAAATCAGGACAAGAGAGTAGGGTGCTAAAATGGAGTAGCACATGTATGAGAGCAGAATGTAGAGGAGTTGATTTCCTGAAACCAAATAAAGAAAGTGATTCAAGAAGATAAGAAAGATTTACTGAATCAGAGGCTGCTAAATTGGTTAGTAAGATGACAGGCAAGATTTGGACATTCAGTCGATAAACTGCTGACTTTTAAAAGAACAAATCTGGTAGAATGGCAAACCTGAAAATGACAATTGAGTGCTTACAAGACAGAATGTGCAAGATCTATGATAAAATAGTGCATATTACTAACTCTGTGGAGTTATGTTATAAAGAGGAAAATAAATGGGATGGATGCCATCTTGAAGGCAATATGAAATAAAGAGAGATTTGAGGTTTTAAAATTTTGATTAGAGTGTTAATTTCTTTGAGGGAAGATATAAAAGTACTCAGAAATTTCATGGTAAATGGAATTAAAGGATACATTTATTTTGGTGCAAAAAATATTGAAGTCTATGCATATTAGGAATCTTTGAAAGTTCATAGATAATACATATTGTGGGGAAATATCTATGCATCAATTTAAAATTTTTCAAACTTATCTTAAATCCATTTTCCATGAACTTCTTGAAGTATCCTTTTAGAGTATACTGATGAGCTAATAAGGATGGTTCAGGGGACAGAGAAACTTTGATATAAATAAAAAGGTAGGTGAAGAGAATGATGCCCTTGAATGAGTAGGTAACGATAATACTTACCACAGTGATGTTTCTGTCAAACACAGTTGAGGAAAATGAAAAGAATGGGTAACCTGTCATAGTGGCTTAATAAAGGCCGACTATTACTGTTTCATAGCTTGCATATATTCTTTATTCTCATTCTGGTAAATTTACCACAACAATATTTTCTTATTGGGAGCTGAAGTTGCTGACAATATGTTTAAGAAATTTATGAGGGACACTGGCAACCGTCCCCCTCACCCTCACTGCTGCTATTGAGTTTTTCAAGGAGAAAAGGAGGAGAGAACAGCGTGGGGCACAGTGACTCTTGAGCCTGAACACCTCCTGCAAACTGGATTCTTCATGGCTTCTCTGAAAATTGATGAGGGTGGGAACACTGGGGAGACTTAGATATTGGCACACTCAGCAAAACTCTGTTCTGTAAGACCAGACCTGGATTCCAAGGACCATTGAGGCCCATTTCAGAAATTGGTCTCCATTATCGGTCTTTTTGTTTGTTGGTTTAATTTGTAGACAATCACACCTGAAATAAGCTTAACCTGACCGGTAGTGAGGTTGAAATCATTCTACTCCATAATGAAGGTTATTGCTGATGGACGAGCAGAGAGTTGCTTGTAAAACTGCAGAGTTTTCAACGACTTTCTATGAGCTCCAGCTGTAATTCCAAACTGGATTTCAGCAAGTCAGAAAGGACTTAAAATGGCCTATTTCCCCTGTTCTTTCTGGCAATTTGCTTTAAGTGCTGATTATTTTGTCAAGTCTTTTGAGCTCGAAGCTCTGGCTATCATATCTGCAGCCTCTGATGGGCTGTGGTTAGAGGAGTAAGTGTTAGAAATGAAATGTCTTGTTTATTTAAGAAAAGAGTTGAAAGTGAAACAGGTTTTTCTCTGCTTTGGGGAAAACTGAGAAAATGTTAATGAACAACAATTCAGAGTCTATTTTAATATGAAAAATCAGTACAGATAGTGCTCATTCACTCAGAATGATAAGTCAAATAACTTCAATTATGACAATTGTGACAGTTTTTAATTATTGATCATTATGATGATGATGTTAAATATTTACTAATATTTGAAATATGAATAAATTTCAAATTTATATCATAAATAGTCTTTAATAATAGCTAAACCAAGGGCATGACTATTCACATGACCTGAAAAATATTAATGACAAAATGCTGTCAGATCCCCAGGATCTTGTTTATTATGAGTATGTATATGTTGGAACCAGGGTTGATTAACTTAATGAAATAATTATTCTTAAATACTCTACTGTGTATTTTATCATCCTATGTAGGCACTGATGGGTCAAAAAGAGAAGGGAAATAAATGATAAGAATTATAAAGTAAGTATGTTGCATTTCCCTTTTCATTAAAGATCTAGAAGTTGAAACAACATTTTCTGGATACATAAATTACATTAACCATTGAACTAAGTAGCAACATAATTTTTTTCTTTCATTCTATTCATATACATTATTATTGTCTTTAAGCTATCTCAGAAAAAGATAATAACACATCAATTACTAGGCTACTAAATCCAATGTTTAGCGGAACCTTACCTTTCATAGCCATATTATTTCAAATTAAAGACATTGCTGATTTAACATGATGCATGGGTTTCTGGAAATTGTCAATTTCTGTAAAACAACACTGAAAAGAATAAGATTTATAGGAAAAAAATGAGTTTGGACAGATCACCCAAAACTTAGGCAATTCTTTTTTTTTTTTTTTTGGGTATTTTGCATCTTCTCTTTTATCTCAGTCTACATAAAAGTTTTTTATCAATTTTGCTGGTCTTTGTTTTTTTTATTTTTATTTTTATTTTATTTATTTATTTTTTTGACAGGCAGAGTGGACAGTGAGAGAGAGAGACAGAGAGAAAGGTCTTCCGTTGCCGTTGGTTCACCCTCCAATGGCCGCCGCTGACGGCGCGCTGCGGCCGGCGCACCACGCTCGTCCGATGGCAGGAGCCAGGAGCCAGGTGCTTTTCCTGGTCTCCCCATGGGGTGCAGGGCCCAAGCACCTGGGCCATCCTCCACTGCACTCCTGGGCCACAGCAGAGGGCTGGCCTGGAAGAGGGGCAACCGGGACAGAATCCGGCGCCCCGACCGGGACTAGAACCCGGTGTGCCAGCGCCGCAAGGCGGAGGATTAGCCTGTTGAGCCACGGCGCCGGCCCAAAACTTAGGCAATTCTATAATCCTAATAAAATTATTGGAATAATTTCAATATTTCATTTATATTCAATAACTGCTAGAGAGATTACAGAACTTTATGTTGATCATTTGGGAAGCAAAATCTGTTTGACAGAATGGAATATAAAGTATAGTTGAGTCTGTGGAATTATCGAGACAAAGAAAAAGATCAGGGAGAATTATGCAATAAGCTCTTCCAAGTCAGAGCCCATGGTCAAACTAGGTGAAGAGTAAGTGTGAGGAGAGAATAGACACTTCCATTCTGCTCTGATCCTTAATGGCTTGCTATGTGAATCTGTGCCAGTGTACTCTGTGAGATGAGACAATGCCAGGGAAAATTCCGTGTGCACTAACATTACTCTTCTTTCACACTATCATTATTTCCTATGTGGATAGGCTACCTTATATTTCAAGGACAAATATGCTAGAACAGATGGGATATAGAATTTCAGAGAAAGATTGATAGGAAGGATGGATTTTTAACTAAGCCAAAAAATTGAGTTTGGCTAAATAGAAGAGCTTAATCTCATATATCAAGGTCTATGATATCATTAAATACTCAACTATGACATTGCTGATGCGCATAATTAGAAGTATAATAATATATTAGATGCCTACCTTGCTAAATTGTCAAAGTAATAAAGTTTTAGCTGGTTTGAGAAATTGAGAGTTGGAAATCACTCCCTTCCTCAGTCCCTTCAAGAGCATTCCTTAGGGTTAAAAGTCCATCAACTAAGTGGCTGTTTCAGAAATTTGTTCTTTCTAACTGTGTGCAGTAAGTATCATCTTTAGTTGTCTGCTTTCCTCATTTCCCATCTCCAGTACATCACAAGACCTGCCAATTCTACCTTCAAGTCACACCCAATCACCAGAGCTATGACCTTAGCCAAAAGCAGCAGCAGATCTTCAACCCTTGTTCATCCTATCTCTGCATAGGCTTTTGAAAAGTGATCATAATACTGTCATTTTTTTTGCTCCATATGCTACATCACTAACAGCATTTAAAGGATCACTAACAGTGTTTTTTAAAAAATCAAACTCCTTACATCAGCTGCCATAACTATTTCCTGGCTGCTTCTCTGACCTCACTGGATGCCACTCTCTTTTCATTTACTTGACTACAGTCATTCTGGCCATTTTTGTTCCTTAAATTCACCAATTACTCTCTCCTCAAGACATTTTCACCAACTGCCCTCTCTAATTTAAGCACTCACCTCTAGCTCTTCAACGCGGAAGCTGCTTCTTGCTCTTTAATTTGCTTCTTCAAAGGAACCATCTTGACTTTCCTATCTATGCGCAGTGATTGCTTCCTGAAATTTAACATACTCACCACTGCTATGTGTAATATCACTTGACTTGCTTCTTAGCGCTTCATTTATTAAGAAAATCCTTGGATGATTATGTATCTCTGCTCCCCTACTGCCCATCCTTCCTAGATTCTTAGCTCAATTAGAACTGAGATCTTATTTGTTTTGTTTTTTGTCACAGCTTCAGCATAGAAAATAAATGCCTATGAATAATACATGCTGAATAAGTAATAAGGCTATTGTTCTTTCTCATACAAAATGGGAAAATATTGTCTACTTCACAGGACTGTTCAGAAGACTGTGTGCTTGGCATATTCTCTGCCACACTTTGATGTTCACCAAGGATTAATTTCTTCTTCTTATCTTTTATATTTGGGAATAGATTTTGCTTTAAACCAATGCTATGTTTGTATATGAGTTTTCAAGGGCTGCTTTAACAAATTACCACAAACTTTCATGACCTGAAATAGAAGTTCTAGAGTCTAGAAATAAAGTCAAGATCTTAACAAAGCTGTTCTCTCTCTCTCTCTCTCTTTCTCTCTCTCTCTCTCTCTTTCTCTCTCTCTCTCTCTCTTTCTCTCCCCCCTCTAGTGGGGAATTCAAATCCCTGGAGTTTATGATTATTGGCAATATTACCCCCAAGAATCACATGGCTATCCTCCTGTGAGTGTGCATGTGTGTGTATCTCTTTCTAATTTTTTAGAAAGATTTATTTCATTTATTTGACAGGCAGAGTTACAGAGAAAGAGAGGGGGAGAGAGAGAGATCTCCCATTATCTGCTGGTTCACTCCCAAAATAGCCACAATGGCCAGGGATGGAATAGGCCAAACTCAGGATCCAGGAGCTTTTTGGGGTCTCCCACCTGGCTGAATGGGCCAAAGCACTTGGGACATCCTCTGCTGCTTTCTCTGGTGCATTAGCAGAGAGTTGGATTAGAAGTGGAGCAGCCCATAGTGGAACTGGCACCCATCACTCTACAAGCAGTGGCTTAACCCAGTGTGCCATAGCACTGGCCCCAAATGTTTTGAATCCTAGAGGTTTTTGTAATACTAGAAGGATACATTTGGAGTTTGTGTCTGGAACTTGAAAGTGGGGCAGCAGTAATAGAGACTGAGGTTGAATAATATAAACCTCCATGGTTACAATAACTGTAGCTAGAAAAAAGAATTATAGAGACTTAGGAAATAACAACACACCTCAGAGCAGCACGAGAGCTATTTCAGGACAGTGCTTCTCAAATTTCAAAATGCATATGAATCAACTAAAGAAGTTGAAATGAACAGTCTCAGTCACCATGCTCATTGTAAAGCATGAGATTCAGCCTATCAAACTCTCAGACACAGGTAAATGTGAGCGGTCAGAGTTCTAGATAGAAAGATTTTAGTGGGTACAATTTTTTACAGAGTCCTTGGAATAGGCACAAACTACGTAAAGGGAATGCGGAGACTCTTAAGAGTATAAGGACACTACAAAACACTTTTGGCAAAAATGGAAATAAAAGATAAGTTTATTTTGGTGAAAAAATTATGTATAATTTTTTCATAATAAGTGTTTCCATGAACTTTTTGAAGACCCCTCATATAAAGAAAAGAAGTATAAAGAGAAAAGCATTAAAACAGTTCATAATAAGAGAAAAATTAAGCAAAGTGAAAACAAACCAAAAGACCTCAAATGAGAAACAAAACACCATGGAAAAATAAGGAGATGAGGTCTCTGCTTCATGGTCCCTAATTAAAGATTTCTAATATTTCAGTTCACATTTTATTTTTATTTACCCAAAGCATATTTTCCAAGTTTTATTTTTTCAATTTATCCAAGAATCTTATAGGACCGCCAGAATGTATACCTTTATACTAAGTAGCTATGATATCTCTTTATCATTATTCTCTGTTTATCTTTCTTATTTTCCTATGTGTTAGATAAAAAAATACATCTAAGCTTTTTTTTTTTTCGCATGTCAAGATTTAACATCCTTAATCAAATTCTCTAGACTAGTAGAGTAGTCTTGGACTGTGAAGTCAGGTGTAATAGTTCGCAGAGTTTTAATGAGCTAAGTACTGAATTTGGAAAGATGAGAATTTCCATTTCTTTAAAAAGCAAATCTGTTTTTTTTTTTTCATTCAAATGATTGGGTAGTCTTATTCTTGGGTGTTAGAAGAGTTAATATTTTTAGATTGATATTTTGAGACACTTCCTATGAATACATATAATTGTTTTCTGAGGGTCCATCATCTTATCTACTGAAAGTAACCTTTCTCGATATCAGCAGTGATCCTTCAGTAACCAAGCTGAATAGGTTTATTTGTCAAATGCATAGTTTGTATTGAGAAAAATAATTTCCATTTCTATGATTTTCCATTTGAGGTGGAAGTTAAATATAATATGTAGGAACTAAACTATAGCTCAGTCCAACACTTCTATCTTATATTGAATCAAATAAGAATTAGGCGGTTTAAATGATTCTCCTAAAATCACATTACTGTCTCTTCTATTCTTTATTTTGGCAAATATTATTCTTTTTCTGTATATTTTTAAGATTTATCTATTTGTTTGAAAGGTGGAGTTACAGAGAGAGATCTCCCATGTGCTGTTTTACTCCTAAAAGGCCTCAATGGCCGGGGTTGGGCCAAGCCAAAGCCAGGATCCAGGAATCTCTTCCAGATCTCCAACATAAGTGACAGGGGCTAAAGCACTTGGGCCATCTTCTGCTGCTTTCCCAAGCACATTACCAGGAGGGAGATTGGAAGTGGAACACTGGGGAGAGGAACTGATGATCATATGGGATGTCAGTGCTGCAGGTGATGGCTTAACCTGATATACCACAATGCCAGCTCTGAACATATCTTATTCTTAAATAGAAGGAATGTATTCTTGTATAGTTGTATGCATATTCTCTGTAAGCACCCCTATTTACACAGCATTAAAATTTTCTAAGTGTTTATTGTAAAATTTGTGAATAAGAAACTACATTGTATGCTACAATAATTGATGTACAAGTCAACCTGTTCAGGACCCTAGAAGATGCAAATTAAAATCAAAATTTAATACCATACAGACACAAAACACTAAAATTTGAAAAGTCTGAATATATAAAGAGTTAGATAAAAATTAACAACACCTGGATGTCTAATATACTGCTAGTAGCTTGTATATTGGAATATTCAGTTGGCACAGTCCACTGAGGTTGAGCACATTACTCTCTATGTATATGTTTCTAATAATATTACTCATAAGCACCCAAACTTGAAAACAGTTTCATAGACAAGTAGGATAAATAAATTATGTTACATTTCAATAATAGAAATAACTGTAATGCTACCTGCAAAAACAAAGATGACTGATACAAAAGAAAATCAGACATGAGTATATATCATAAGATTCATCTCTATAGTTCTTTAAAAGTAAAATTAATTCAAGGTGTTAGAAGTAAGGATAAAGTTATCTTTGAGAAAAAAGAGAGGATATAGAAATTGGAAGGTTAAAAAGAGGACTAGTAAGGTAGTTATTCAGGAATGTTCCCTTTGTAATAATTTTCCAAGCTATACACTGATTATCTGTGTACTTTGTGCATTTTGTCAATCAATAAAGAACATTAAACCAAACCAAATCAAAAGTTAATAGACATGAAAATTGAAAAGTAAAGAAGGAAATAGCAAAATATTTAAAATTTTAAGAAACTGCGAAAGAAACAGTTTAAGCAAAATTGATAGAAAACACATGATAATATTTAAATTTCCTGTAAACACTGTTGTCAAGAGTAGAAAGTTTGGCAGATGCCATGGTTCATTAGGCTAATCCTCGGCATGCAGTGCCAGCACACCGGGTTCTAGTCCCGGTCGGGGCGCCAGATTCTGTTCCGGTTGCTCCTCTTTCAGTCCAGCTCTCTGCTGTGGCCAGGGAGTGCAGTGGAGGATGGTCCAAGTCCTTGGGCACCCGCATGGGAGACCAGGAGAAGCACCTGGCTCCTGGTTTTGGATCAGCGCTGTGTGCTGGCTGCAGCGCACTGGCTGCAGCGGCCATTGTGGGGTGAACCAACGGAAAAGGAAATCCTTTCTCTCTGTCTCTCTCTCTCTCACTGTCCACTCTGCCTGTCAAAAAAAAAAAAGAGTAGAAAGTTTTTTTGAAGTAGATGTTTACAGACAAGTTAACTATAGAGAAGAGAAGTGAGATAAAAAGGAGAAAAATTCGTTTTTGGAAATGTCAGGAAAGACAGAGGTAAGCTGGGAAATAATTACATTAGGGAATCAGGGCCAAGTAAAAACATCCTTAAGTAAGACTCCTCTGTTGTTTGGTTTATTTATTTTACACACACACACACACACACACACACACACATAGAGGTTGGGGTGGGGAAGGGGTTGGAGATCCCATCTGCTAGTCCATTCCCAAATGCCTGCATCAGCTGGAGCTGAGCCAGTCAAACCCTAGAGCTAGGAACCCAATCCAGGTCTCCCACGTAGATGACAGAGACCCAGCCACTTTATCCTGTCATTGTTACATTAGAAGTAACTGGGTTTGGGAGCCAAGCCAGTTGTCTCAACTGCTAGACCTATGTACTTTCTTAACAGGTAAGCCAAACACCCTCCTGAGGAGTCTTCATTTCAAACAAATAATCCTAAATTTTTATCCATACTAATGGGGTGTTTCTTCAGTTTCCCCACCTACAATAGCTCCCTATCCACAGAGACTCTATGCAGTAAAGTTAATCATCTCATGCCTATCATGGCTGCCTAGGATAGAGAGTGACAATTAAGAAAGGTGCAATTTTGCTAAAGAGGTAACGGTTTGCCTCCCGATTATAGACCAGGACTAACACCCTTTATTAACTATGGGAAGATGACATATGGAAAGTCTTATGAATGCAAGAAGCCTTCTCTTTGACATACTGATTACAATGATAGGGATTTTAATAAAGGTACAAAATCCTCATTTCTTGTTTGGGTGTTCCCCTCACATATGTGAGCAGGTGACAGACATCTCCTTTCCAATTTGTCATCATGGTAATTCAAAGTTCTCATTCTATAACTCTTCACATTTGTGATTACATTTTTAGTATCTGCTTCCTTGCAGGCTATATGCAATATTGTATGAGAACTGTGCCTATCTGTCCACTGCTAGATCCTTGGTTGCTAGAACAGTGCCTGGCACTAGCAACGAATCATTCATTTGGTTGAGTTAAATTTAACCAAGTTACATTGTGGATCCAGAAAAGTAGACTTCTCCTCTCAAATGAATCAATCAATCAAAATAGTAAGTTGTTTTCTAAATTTCAAGAAAATCAGTTCCAAACTCATTGAAATTTCAATTTGGATTTTTCTGCTGCTTTTCAGGCTTCCTCAAAGTATTATTTATGTTGCTGTTCTTTGCTCATCTTTTCACATCTCTGGGAAGGTATTTAGTCCTGTTCCTGCATTTCTTGGCTTAGAAAATGCCCTTGACAAAAATAATAAATTACAAAATAAGCACTAATGGTCGATATTATTTACTAAAAAGTAAGAAGAAAGAGTTATGGCATGGATTCATTTTAATTGATGATTTGGTGGCAGATGGTTATAAGTTAAAACCACAGTTTACTCATGCCACTGGGCTGAGAATGATATGATTTCTCGGTTTTATATTATACTCAGCAATCATAGCATATTAGGTCACTAAGGATCTTGGGGAAATAGTTAAATTTGAGTTTACATTTGCAACACTGGAATATTCAGAAGATTCAAAAGTTTTGACTTATTTGCTAAGGAACTAATAAAAATCATGTTCTTTGAGAATTTCCTCTTCTGAACACTTCTTTTGTTTAATAGAGAGGGAATTTTTTGCTGCCTGTTCATTTTCTGCCATCTTTCCCATGCAATTATCTGTTGCTCAATGAATGTATGTCAATTTGAAGTGAATATTTTTTATAACGCTTTTATTTAAAGAATATAAATTTCCAAAATACAGCTTATAGATTACAATGGCTTCCCCCCCATAACTTCCCCCCCACCCGCAACCCTCCCCTTTCCCACTCCCTCTCCCCTTGCTTCACATCAAGATTCATTTTCAATTCTCTTTATATACAGAAGATCAGTTTACTATATATTAAGTAAAGATTTCAACAGTTTGCCCTCACATAGCAACACAAAGTGAAAAATACTGTTGGAGTACTAGTTATAGTATTAATTCACAATGTACAGCACATTAAGGACAGAGATCCTACATGATATATTTTTTTAAAAAATTGATTAATTTTCTATGCAATTTCCAATTTAACACCAAGATTTTTTTTCATTTTTAATTATCTATATACAGAAGATAGATTCAGTATATACTAAGTAAAGATTTCATCAGTTTGCACCCACACAGAAACACAAAGTGTAAAATACTGTTTCAGTGCTAGTTATAGCATTACTTCACATTGGACAAAACATTAAGGACAGATCCCACATGAGACGTAAATACACAGTGACTCCTGAAGTTGATTTAACAATTTGACACTCTTGTTTATGGCATCAGTAATCTCCCTATGCTCTAGTCATGAGTTGCCAAGGCTATGGAAGCCTTTAGGGTTCGCTGACTTCAATCTTATTCTGACAGGGTCATAGTCAAAGTGGAGGTTCTCTCCTCCCTTCAGAGAAAGGTACCTCCTTCTTTGATGGCCCCATTCGTTCCACTGGGATCTCACTTGCAGAGATCTTTCATTTAGGTCTTCTTTTTTTTTCCAGAGTGTCTTGGCTTTCCATGCCTAGAATATTCTCATGGGCTCTTGAGCCAGATCTGAATGCCTTAAGGGCTGATTCTGAGGCCAGAGTGCTATTTAGGACATCTGTCATTCTATGAGTCTGCTGTGTATCTCGCTTCCCATGTTGGATCATTCTCTCCCTTTTTCATTCTATCAGTTAGTATTAGCAGACACTAGTCTTGTTTGTGTGATCCCTTTGACTCTTAGACCTATCAGTGTGATCAATTGTGAACTGAAATTGATCACTTGGACTAGTGAGATGGCCTTGGTACATGCCACCTTGATGGGATTGTATTGGAATTCCCTGGCACAATTCTAACTCCATCATTTGGGGCAGTTCCGATTGAGCATGTCCCAAATTGTACATCTCCTCCCTCTCTTATTCCCACTCTTATATTTCACAGGGATCACTTCTCAGTTAAAATTTAAACACCTAAGAATAATTGTTTGTTAATTACAGAGTTCAACCAATAGTACTAGAATAAAAAAAATACTAAAATGGATAAAGTATTACATTGTACAACAACAGTCAGCACAAGAGCTGATCAAGTTACTGTTTCTCATAGTGTCCATTTCACTTCAATAGGTTTCACCTTTGGTGCTCAATTAGTTGTCACCGATCGGGAGAACATATGATATTTGTCCCTTTGGGACTGGCTTAATTCACTCAGAATGATGTTTTCCAGATTCCTCCATCTTGTTGCAAATGACTGGATTTCATTGTTTTTGACTGCTGTATAGTATTCTATAGAGTACATGTCCCATAATTTCTTTTTCCAAATGTATGCTTTGAATTCCCTGTGATCTTTTGCCGTGAGGTTCCCTTCGTTTACCTTCTTTCATGTTGATGGCCGTGTTTCTGTATTTCTGTGTGTAACACATCTTTAAGTATCTTTTGCAGGGCTGGACGAGTGGCAACAAATTCTTTCAATTTTTGTTTGTTATGAAAGGTCCTTATTTCACCTTCATTCACAAATGAGAGCTTGGCAGGATATGATATTCTGGGCTGGCAGTTTTTCTCTCTAAGTACCTGGGCTATGTCTCTCCATTCCCTTCTATCTTGTAGGGTTTCTGATGAGAAGTCTGCTGTGAGTCTGATTGGAGATCCTCTGAGTGTAATTTGACGTTTCTCTCTTGCGCATTTTAGGATCTTTTCTTTCTGTTTCACTGTGGTGAGTTTAATTACAACGTGTCGTGGTGAGGACCTCTTTTGGTCATGTTTACTAGGGGTTCTATGTGCTTCCTGTACTAGGATGTCTCTGTCCTTCTCCAAAACTGGGAAATTTTCTGCTATTATCTCACTAAAAAGGCATTCTAATCCTTTCTCCCTCTCCATGCAATCAGGAACTCCTAGAACTCGAATGTTGGGTTTTTTAATAGTATCCTGTAGATTCCCAACAATATTTTTTAGATTTCTAATTTCCTCTTCTTTTCTTTGGTTTGACTGTATAGTTTCCTGTGCTCTGTCTTCTAAGTCCGATATTCTCTCTTCTGCCTCACCCATTCTGTTTGTAAGGCTCTCTAATGTGTTTTTCATTTGATCTATTGAATTCTTCACTTCATTATGATTTCTCGTCACTATCACAGTTTCATGTTCTACTAGTTGTTTCATTTCAGCTTGATTTCTCCTTAATATTTCATTTTCACGAGAGATTTTCTACCTTGTCCATTAAGGATTTCTGTAGTTCAAGAATTTGTTTTTGAGTACTTCTTAGTGTTCTTATCAATTTTTTGAGATCTGCTTCTTGCATCTCTTCTATCTCATCATCTTTGAATCTTGAATTGGGGTGTCTTTTTCATTTGGGGATGCCATAGTGTCTTCCTTGTTCTTATTACCTCGGTTTTTGCGTTTGTTGTTTGGCATATTGGTTTCTTCACTGTGGTGTTTTTTTCTTGTTATACTATGACTCTAGATTAAGTGGACTGTCTGCTTTTGATGGAGCCTTAGAGGCTTGAGATGGGTGTGGCCTGAGAGCTCTGTTTGGTTCCTCAGGGTTGAGGGTGTGTCAAAGGAGACACTCCCAGGTTAGGCGTGGTAAATCTCTCTCTGTTACTTTTTTTTTTTTTTTGGTTCAAAAGGGAAGTAATTCCACACAGCTGAATGGAATTGGGGGTGGTTAGCAGGCAAATGATATACCCACAGGAGCAGAGATCGGAAGCTCTTTCCCAAGGACCACAGAGGGAATCTCTGCGGCCTTCAGTGTGGGTTCAAATTCTCCTGCAGTCTCACCACTGGGCTACCAAGGCTACCGAACTGTAGCGTCTCTGGAGAGTATTCACGTGGTGAATTCCGTGAGTTCTCTCCCCAACCGTCTCTTTTTTCACAGTCTCAGTTCATTAGCACCACACATTCATTAGGTTCTAATCTCCTGTTATTTCACCCCCACGCCCAGAGTCAGGTTTTTCTGCTAGGCTCAGGGCCGGTGCAGACCTGAGGTCGCCCTGCTTATGACGTATGTCCAAAATGGCGCCTGCTCTTTGTCTTGCTCACCTTTGAGAGGTGGGCGGAGAGAGAAACTCGTGTCCGTATCGGTCACTTTTTTCTTTCTCTCTCTCTTCTAGTTAGCCTGGTGAACTTTTCCCCACAGGGTTTCAAGCCTTGTTCGCTCTAGTCTCCTCTTTCCGCTTCCCTGCTGGTGTTTCGGGCTATTGAGGATCAGCTCACCTGGCGTTCCAGCGCTGGTGCGTTGAGTCTGCTGCTGGTGTCCCGAACTGCAGGCTCCCACGCTCTCCTCAAAGGTCCACTGTGAATCACTAGTTCTGGCAGAGTTTCCTCTGCTGTTTCTTCCCCTACTCTTCCTTGAACCCGCAGTATCTCCACTTTTATTAAACTGTCTCTCCCCGGACTATCGGTGTGCTGCCTTCCTATTCCGCCATCTTGCCCTAATCCTGAAGTGAATATTTTATTTGCAGAGAATTGCTATATTATTTACTTCAAAAACATAAGAAATAATTTGCTTTCTTTCTATTCTAGTCAAAAGTTAGTATGAGAAAATGAGTAACTGGTGAACGATCAGTTCCCGTAGGCATTCAAAGGAAATGAGGAACAGTAAATGTATAGAGAAGGTAGTGTGACTTAGACATTCTAAGTGGGATTAGCGACTCATACTTGTTACCACACATTCTTTTCTGGTGAATATTCAGATCTTAACTGACGAATAGCTCCACTCTCACTAATATATGACTCAAGGAAGAGTGCAAATGGCTTATCATGACTCATAATGTCAGAATTTCTAAAGCATTCCCATTACAGGAGATAAATGGAATTATTGTGCTGACATCATTCTAATTAAAACACATTAAATATCATTTTGAGTTAAAATCATTAAGATTAGGAAGACTTAATTTTTTAAACATGGAAACATGAAAAGAAACATGTTAATTCCTTTTAGAATCACCTTGACATTGACTTTTAAAATTGTTTCAACCTGAACACAACATAAATTGAATTGAGCTGAGTAACCCAGCGCTTTCTAGTGTAACATTTTTTCCATGTTCTCTAATTGCATACAACTGATGCAATTTCTATTTATTTTAGTTATCTATTGCTGTGTAATAATGTTACCAAAACTTTGCAGTATAAAAACACAAATTTATCATCTCACAGTATCCTCGATCAGGACTCCAGACATGGGTTAACTGAGCTTTCTGCTTCACAAGGATGCAATCAGGGTGTTAGCCAGGTCTCTGTCTTAGTCTAGCATTCACTAGAGAAGGGCTCTCTTCTAAACTCATGTGACTGTTGACAGAACTCAGTTATTTATATCCTCTGTGACTAAGGACCTTAGTTTCTTGCTGCCAGCTAGTGGCTAGCCTCAGTTTCTTGGAACTTGGGCCTCTCCACGTGACTTCTTGCTTTATCTAAATTACTAAGTGAGAGTCTTCTGGTAAGAAGAGTACTACAGTTAGGGAATATAATCTATGAAATGACATCCTGTTGCCTTTACCATATTGGTTAGAGCAAGTCACGAATCTTGTCCACACTTGAGGGGAAGCAGTGACACAAGATTAGGAGGACCAGAAGTGTCAATAACTGCTAGATATTTATATCTTGTTCTACATTTGTTGATGAAATGATAGTCAGTGTTTCTTGTCAGGATCATGGTTCTGGTTGGATACAGCCAAGAAACTAGCCATATAGATTTCAATGAGGAGTATTTTAATCTAAAATATGTATTTCCAATGATTTCCTGAATTAAAGGTCATGGATTGGGAAAAATGGTGAGACAGGATTGGAGAAAAAAGCAAGGAACTAATATCAAACTGCTATATCTTATTTATTTTTTCAAAAATGTATAAAAAAAGGTAAGAGCTAGTATAATTATCATATTATAAAATGCAGAATGATTAAACAATAAAGAAAATGGCCAAAAATTTCAGAATAGAGAATGCTCTTTTCCAATTAGGTAAATGTGCTTTTTGTAAAAAAAAAAAAAAAAAAAAAAAAAAAAAAAAAAAAAACATATTCGTGTGTTTCTTTTATCAGTCCAGCCCAGTGAAAAGTTAGTTACCACCTCATCATTTCTCAGATGGGCATTTGGAAACTCTGTGGCCGATGACTGTGATTCTCTTTCCCTTTAATAATTTAAAATGTGTAACATGCTTAACTCCTAGAAAATATAACATGATTTACTACTTAAATATGGAGTGAAGTGAAACTTTTAAATGTGAAAGTGAACAGAGACCATGTAAAGGAAGCAGATGGAACCAACACTACCAGATGTCAAAAAGAAATGAACAGAAACTAGGGTACTGAATTTGGCTCTAAGGCCTTTGGCCATCAAGTTGCCTTATGCAGATGACAAGTTTGAATAAGAGAATGTGTGACTCCAACTGATAAGAGAATATTTTTTCCTTAGATTTGAACTCAGTTAGAATTTAGCCCATGACTTCTTCTGTGAAGAATTCATTTTTTCCCCTGGATTTCAAGCCATGTCTTTCAAAAAGAGTGTTCTTGGCAATTGCAGAGCAGCAGCATTTCTTCAGACTTCTTCCTTGTCCTTCTTCATGTACTCCTCATAGGTTCAAAGGCTGCATGGTAGATACAAGAGAGAAAGACTGGGTAGGTATCCAGTTGCTGTATTTTGTTTCAAGTAGATGTGATTTCTCGTGATTTTAACTAATATAGGGAGAACCTAGGGGATTTCAATAGAGATGTTAGAGATGGAGACATTGAGTGGTTTAGGTGTTATAATTCCCTCTGCTGCTGTAATATCTGCTCATCTTCTTAAATCCATCTTATTGAGAAACAAGTAATGTATGTTTTAAATGCTATCTTACCCTTGTTTGTTTGCTCATAATATATTATATTAGATCTTATAGCACGTTGTGCTTCTGGCCAAAGATAAAGAAAGGAGAAAAATTCAGTAATGTGAGAGACCCATGTTTTTCAGCGAACAAAGACAAGGTACACTTTTTTTTTTTTTTTTTTTTTTAGACAGGCAGAGTGGACAGTGAGAGAGAGAGACAGAGAGAAAGCTCTTCCTTTGCCATTGGTTCACCCTCCAATGGCCACTGTAGCCAATGCGCTGCAGCCAGCACACAATGCTGATCCAAAGCCAGGAGCCAGGTGCTTCTCCTGGTCTCCCATAGGGTACAGGGCCCAAGCGCTTGGGCCATCCTCCACTGCACTCCCGGGCCACAGCAGAGAGCTGGCCTGGAAGAGGGGCAACCGGGACAGAATCCAGTGCCCCAACCAGCACTAGAACCCGGTGTGCCGGCGCCGCAAGGCGGAGGATTAGCCTGTTGAGCCACAGCGCCGGCCAACAAGGTATACTTCTAACAAACAGTTACAAATAGGTAGAAAAGTCTTCTAGTGAGAAAAATACAAGAAGAACCTCAACACCTGAGAACCACTCAACACAAACAAAATAGCACAAAAATGGAGATCATATATAAGAGCATGATTTAGGAAGATATTATTATAGAGGTCGCTAAAAATAATAAAATGAGGAGCAGGTGCTGTAGCATAGCAGGTCAAGCCACCACCTCAGTGCCAGCATCCAATCTTAGCTGCTCCAATTCCCACCCAGATCCCTGCTAATGAACCTGAGACAAGCAGTAGAAGACAGCTTAAGTGCTTGTGCTGCTGAGCCCACATGGGAGACCTGGAAGAATCTCCTGGCTCAGCTCCAGTCATTGCAGCCAATTGGAGAATGAACCAGCAGATGGAAGATCCCTCTCTCTCTCTCTCTCTCTCTCTCTCTCTCTGTTTCTGTCTCTATCTCTCTGTCTCTCTCTCTCTCTATATATATATATATATATATTTAAATAAATAAATAATAAATATTTTAAATAATAACCATAATAAAATGAAAAAAATAAAATGTAGAAAAGGCCATTGGACTTTAAGTGGTTTTTGTTGTTTGTTTTTCGGGGGAGGGCGCTAGAGAGCATTGAGCCCCAGAATCCAGGAGAAACTGAGTTTCAGATGTATCTTTTCAAAATGTTGAAGTCTTCATGTTTGAAATAGGTGAATAAAGAATGTGTTGGTTACAGGAATTTAGAAATTAGATAAAAAGTGAAATTATCTTTGCTCCATTTCTACATAAGGGGCAATAAGATTTCATAAGATAGGAGCTGGTGTTTTGGTGCAGTGGATTAAGCCACTGCCTGTGACCCTAGATCTTATACTGGAGCACTGGTTTGAGTCCTAGTTGCCCTGCTTCTGATCCAGCTCCCTGTTAATGTGCCTGGGAAGGCAGCAGAAGATGGCCCAAGTACTTGTACGCTGCCTCCACGTGGGAGACACAGGTGGAGTTTCTGGCTCCTGCTTTCTTTCTCTCTTTCTTTTTTTTTTTTATTTGACAGGTAGAGCTATAGATAGTGAGAAAGAAGACATAGAGAAAGGTCTTCCTTCCATTGGTTCACCCCCCAAATGGCCACTACGGCCAGTGCTGCACCGATCCGAAGCCAGGAGCCAGGTGTTTCTTCCTGGTCTCCCATGCAGGTACAGGGGCCCAAGCACCTGGGCCATCCTCCACTGCCCTCCCAGGCCACAACAGAGAGCTGGACTGGAAGAAGAGCAACCAGGACTAGAACCCGGTGCCCATACGGGATGCCAGTGCAGCAGGCAGAGGGTTAACCAAGTGAGACACGGTACCCCATGGCTCCTGCTTTCAGCCTGGTCCAGAAACTGACTGTCGGGACCATTTGGGTGTGAATCTACAGATGGAATATCTCTTTCTGTCACTCTTCCTTTCAAACAAATAAGATAAATCTTAATAAAAAGATTTCATTAGATAATGAAATATCCAAAGAGTAGACTTTTTAAAACTTTTATTTAGTAAACAAATTTCCAAAGAGTAGATTTTGTATTTGTTGTTCACATCTTTGTGATAAAAATATGCATGGAAGAACAAGAAATTAACAGAAGATGATCTAGATCAATAATGTCATCACCGTTTATATGTTCTAAATGATTTTGTGTGACGGAACAATGAAGAGCTTTTGAAATTAAGGATACAGAGTTTTTCTAGAGCTCATGTAACCATGGCCTTAAACTTCAGGATCCATAATGTTGTGCAGGAAGTTGGAGACTTTTTGCTTTTTTGAAAAGAAGAATCTCAAAGATTATGACCCATTGAGCTGGGAGAAGCCCTAGAATTTCAATTTATTAAAGTTCCCTTGGAAAGTCTAATGTGAGCCAAAAGATCACACTGCTAGAGCACTTTTCTTAGGGGAAATATTGCCTTAAATTACTCTGAGGAAATTCTTTGCTTGCAGGCCTCTCAGTAACTGAGAGCTGTAGAATTCAATTTAAGAATCATAATTTAGTGAGAGCCACTGTACTTGGTATTTTCCATATATTCACAAGTAATTGGACCTCATTTCAATTGTTTAAGGAGTATAGAAGTACACTAATTTGTAGATGATTGCTCTATAGTTGAGAGAGGTTGAGTGAATTTTTCATGAAAGAAATTTATGAAAATTTTTCATAGATTTCAGAATTATTAAACGAATGAATTGGGATTTCAAATTAGTTCTGATTCCAAATAATGTGTTCTCTCCCTCTCTACTCTGATGTCTCCCAGAATAACTGTTCATATTATTCTATTTGTTATTTAAAAAGATGATGAAATTAATCTACAAAGTATCATGTACCCCAAAATTACTGGAATTTGTCTCCATAACCCATGTGATGAACTAGTTATATTGTATCACTATTGGTAAGTTCTGCTTTATTCACTAAACTAATGTTCACTGAATGTCAACAATGTGGTGCCAGTCTTTGTTGTAGGTACAGGATAAAGCAGGAAGACAAATTCCTTGCTTTCTGGAATCTTCCATGTGCATCCCACTCTGTCCTTGAAAGCCATATCCAAATCTCTGGATCCCCACTCAGAGTTCCCAGGACACTACTCAAAGCTTTGCAAACATTCTGTGAATACTGAGTGAGGAGTATTTTCCTATCTTAGGAAAAATACAGTCTGTCACTTTTTAGTTTTTTTCATATTTTATTTTATTTTTTCAACTTTTATTTAATAAATATAAATTTCCAAAGTACAACTTTTGGAACCTCCCTCCCACCCGCAATCATCCCATCTATGTCACTTTTTGAATGAAAAATTTATATTTAAATTTTTAAAAAAGATTTATCTATTCATTAGAAAGTCAGAGAGAAAAAGAGAGACAGAGAGAGCAGAGAGAGAGAGAGAGAGAGGTCTTCCATCCAATGGTTCACTCCCCAATTGGCCACCATAGCCGGAGCTGTGCCCATCTGAAGCCAGGAGAGAGGAGGTTCTTCCAGGTCTCCTACATGGATACATGGGCCCAAGGATTTGGGCCATCTTCCACTGCTTTCCCAGGCCATAGCAGAGAGCTGGATTGAAAGTGAAGCAGCTGGGACTCAAACTGTTACCAGTATGGGATGCTGGCACTACAGATGGTGGCAGCCTTACCCGCTACACCACAGCACCGGCCCCTATATTTAAAAATTTAAAGTTTACTTTAAATATTTAAACACAAAATTATTATTAGTGCATTTCTTCTTGGTTTCACTTGTTTCAAGCTGAATCAAGTCCACTTGAATTATTCCTATAACATTGTACTCACCATATTCTCTGGTTCTACTTTTGCTCTTTTACAATTTTTTAAATTTTTTAAAGGTTTATTTATTTGAAAGGCAAGTTACAGAGAGGCAGAGAGAGAGAGAGAGAGAGAGAGAGAGAGAGAGAGAGAGAGGAGAGGTCTTCCATCTGCTGGTTCACTCCCCAGATGGCTGCAACAGCCGGAGCTGCACCAATCTGAAGCCAGGAGCCAGGAGCTTCTTCTGGGTCTCCCATGGTGGGTGCAAGGGCCCAAGGACTTGGGCCATCTTCTACTGCTATCCCAGGCCATAGCAGAGAGCTGGACTGGAAGAGGAGCAGCCGGGACTCAAACCAGCGCCCTTAAGAGATGCTGGAACATCAGGCCAGGGCTTTAACCCACTGCGCCACAGCGCCGTCTCCCTATAATCCATTTCTAACCCAGCAACATATTAAATTAACAGAATTATCTTTTAAAACCTAAATTTCTTCTAAGTACGCTTCTGCTTTACAATAACCTACCTGCCTAACTCATGAAACCCATTATGGATTAGTGTTTTCATTTCATACAACGCCTCAGTCTCTTGGATTTCCTGATTATCATTCAGGAAGCTGAGCACTTTCCTATTTTGGGGCTTTGAATTTGTTCCTCTGCCTAGAGCTCTCTTCTTTCACAGGGACCCTCTTTGTTGGATTCATAGTAGTATGCAATTTCCAAAATATAGAAGAAATCAGACTAATAAGTATTATATGAATGAAAAATAAATTCAAAATTTGAAATCTATACTACAGATACGTCTCCAAGAATAAAATAATACCATGAAGCATTCTGAAATCAAAGAAAATTTTAAAATCTCTCCAAGTCACATATTAAACATTATACAAGGAAGACTCTGAAAGGTCTAAGGTACTATATCAAGGTGAAAAAACAAATGAAAAGGAATTAAAACTAATGTCTTATCCCAAATATTTTTTTCTTTTTTTCTTTTATACCTCCCCAACACACTTTGTTTTCAATACCTACATTTTTAAAAGAAAAGGTTAACAATGTTTTTATTCTGTTGATAAGGAATTTAGCATGAATTAGAAAAGATACGGAATTGACAAAAGTAACTCTAAGTGCAAACTTCAGAGCACTATTTAATGGGTGAGACATCTATTGTCAAAATACTTATGGAAATCCAAATGAGGAGAAAATACTCTAAAAAGAGTTAAGGTAATTAGTTTATAATTTCATTTTCAAAAAGCAAAGGATGTCTGTGTTTGTGTATGATTGTATATATCCATGATGTAGCATGGATTTCTTTTTTTTAATTCTTTATTTTTTAAATTTGAATGCCAATTTTTTTAAAGATTTATTTTATTTTTTTGAAAGGCAAAGTTTCTGAGAGAGAGAGACAGACAGACAGACAGAGGTCTTCCATCTGCTGGTTCACTTTCCAAATGTCTACAACTGCCCAGGGCTGGGCCAAGTGGAAACCAGGAACCAGAGCTTCCTCTGGGTCTCCCCTATGGGTGCAGCGGCCCAAGCACATGAACCATCCTCTGTTGATTTCCCAGGCACATTAGCTGGGAGCTGGATTGGAAGCGGAGCAGTGGAAACTCAAACTGGCACCAGTATCAGATGCTGGTGCAGCAGGCAGCAGTTAACCCACAACACTACAGCTTGGGCCCTTCAGTCTTTCTTGAGACTGACGTCTAGTTATCATCCTCCACTGTGTGGATATGCTACATTTTGTTCATCCCATTATGAGTTTATAAAATTTTGTTTTCCCCTACTTTTGGCTGCTGGGGTGATGCAGCAATGACTATTCATGGACATGTTTTTGTATGAACAGTTTATACCTAAGAATTTGTGGTTGGCACTAAGTTGAAATAGAGTGGATCCCTGCCAAAAATCCCTTACTTGACAAGAACAGTGATTCCACACACACACCAAGAGCATGAAAAGTTTACAATGAGGCTGTTTTGGGAGACAGTGAAATCAAGATGGTCTAAACATGACAAGAAAAGAAGAGGGACTGTCACTGTGGCATAGTGGATTAAGCCACTGCCTGGAGTGCCTGCAATCCATATGAATGTCAGTTTGAGTCCCAGCTGCTCCACTTCTGATCCAGCTCCCTACTTATGCACCTGGGAAAACAGTGGAAGATGTCCCAAGTCCTTGGACCCCTGCACCCACATGGGAGACCTGGAAGAAGCTCCTGACTCCTGGCTTCAGACTATCCCAGCTCCAGCTTTCTCAACCATTTGAGGAGTTAACCAGCAGATGGAAGATCTCTCTCTCTCTCTCTTTCTCTCTCTCTTTCTCTCTCTCTCTGCCTTTGCCTCTCTTGTCTGTAAAAATTCCATCTTTTAAGTAAATGGGTAAATATTTAAAAATAAGAAAGGAAGAAGGAAATAAAGAAAGAAGCAAATGAAGGAAGGAAGGAAGGAAGGAAGGAAGGAAGGAAGGAAGGAAGGAAGGAAGGAAGAAAAAAGGAGACTCTGGATTTTGATTGTGAAGTCCAACTTTGCTTATCATTTTTCCTGGGTTGTTTTAATTGTGGTGGCATATTTAAAAATGTTGCATAATCTACAATCAATAGTAGTTACTAAGATCACTAATATTTAAATCCCTTATGAACATTACCTAATCTAAGATCACTAATATTTATACCTCCTTTAAGATCTGCCAAATGAAAGTCATTTATAATAGTATTTATTCTGTTTTCTGTTATAAACACTAACTGTCACATTTTTAGTTACTTAACTTTCTACATAGGAATAAGGATAAGCGAGGAGCTTAGTTTTCCAAGGAAATTTTCATTGCGAAACTAAGTTGGCAATTTCATGAGAGTTACCATCATAGTTACTATCACAGCAGTGGCCAACAGAAGATATCTACGTGTCCTGAAGTGCAGATGTTGCATATCTAGCCAGTCTCACTTCACATTACCTGATCCTTCTATTAACAAAGGTCTACCTTAAGACGTACACAATTTAGATTCTTCGTGAAACAAAACTAGAAATAACTATAAACCAGGGATCTGCAGAATTGCTTTGGAATATTCCATACCATTATTCTTCTAGTCCCAATTGCCATCACATTTTTAATAAGATTGATATCTTTAATCTCATCTCTACTCTGTCCCTAGAGTCAGACATTCTTTGACATCAGTAGAGTTGGTCCATAGCATGGCCTCTGAGCAACTTTTCCATTTGCATACTCCCTCTGGGACCTAAGAGTTAGAATCAGAAAGGCATTATAAATGTCCCCTTCACTGATGAGCTATGTGACTTAGGTTACTGATTGTCGTGAAGTCTGTGTCCTTGACGGTAAAACACTGGCATGCATATTTACCTTGGAGAGTAGCTATAAAGAGGAAAGGAGATGAGTCGATGAGCCATGATGCAAAGCACTTCAGCAAATACCTGGCACATAAAACACATTAGCTAATATTACAATAATATTGTTGCAAAGATAATACAGAATTCTTTTTCTATTAACATTCTTAAGAACAAATTAGCCATTGAAAGTTTTTAAAATGAAGAGGTTAAAAATTTAGCCAGCTAAAATACTCATGCTTATAAAGCATAGCCAGGGCCTCTGACCTTTTTTTTCTACTGACTAGATCTCTGGTTCTTAGGCCCTTTAGGCCTCATCAGTCAATAGGAAAAAATAAAAGCTCATAATAATTTTAAAATTATGCTTATTGCTTCTTTCCAATAAAAAATATCTAAAAATTCAGAAGCATTGAGTTTGGTCAATATTTAAAGTTTACCATTTGAAAGGTTACATTATTCTCTGGGGTAAAGGTTACTCCTTCACTTACCCTTATCAAAGCCTCACTGACCCCTGAATGAGAAAGACACTTTCCATCTCCCAACAGCTAGACCTTCTCTCTGTTGCAGAGAGCTTGCTAATCCAAATGGTGCTGAGAATCCATTGGCCCCTTCCATCACTGAAAATTCAGTCCCATCAAAGCTTTGTAGAATCATTGCTGGCTCTCTCTAATCTGTTCAACATCAAGAGAACACCTTTCTTTACCTGAAGTCAGGAGAAGGTTCCATAAAAAGAATAATATTTGGATATGGCTGATAAAAGGCAGCGATATTAACTCATAATTCTTTCCTCATAGATTGCTTCCATTCAGAAGCAAATGCTGAGAAGTAATTATCTTTCTACTAACTGGCTTCCAAAGTCCATGAGGTTATAAATTATCTCACAGGAGTGCAACAGCTCAGAGATATGTAAAAAGGTGCAATAGGAAGGAGTTGGTCTCTTCTGATGTCAACAATTAACTATGCCTGATGGGTTTGCCATTTAATCATTTAAGGGGCCTCAGTTTTCTCACCCACAGACTGATGGCCATTAAGTAGAAAACATACAATTTGACTTACAACTCTAAATGAGTGAGCAATGAATAAATATACTGTTTGTTATCATAACATTTTGATTAAATGACTTCAGTGTATGGGAACAGGCATTTTGCCTAGTGGTTAGTACACGCACATCCCAGCTGGAATGTCTAAGTTCAATTCCTATCTCCAGCAACTGATTCCATCTTTCTGCCAATGCAGACCCTTAGTGGTAGTGGTGATATCCCAAGTAATTGAGTTCCTACAATCTGTTTTAGAGACCTGAATTTTATTCCTGGATCATCATTTTGACTTGGCCTAGGCCAGAATTTTGTAAGCATTTAAGAAATGAACCAGTGGATGGAAGTTACTTCTATCTCTCTCCTTCTCAAATAAGTAATAAATACATAATCATAAGTATGACTTCAGTGTACAGTCCTTCCAAGTAACATCAATCATGAGGGAAAACCCCAGTGATGAGCAATGATTTTCAAGAAAGACTTGTTGGAATGGATGACAGGAACCATCTAACTGGAGCACAAACACAATTGATGAACATTAAGAGGTCTAAAATTTACATATTCAAGAGAGAAGCATGAAGAATAAGCCTCGGGCATGTTGCCTTACTTATCCTATATACTAATATGCCCTGGTAGCTTTTTTGATTGAACTACAGTAAGAATATTCTAGAAGAGACTTGAATTAATACAGGTACAGTTAACTAATGTAAATAACATGAAATTCTCTGGCAATTTAAATATCTTTTAGCATGTGAATAAATTGATTTCTGTGGGGGTAGGTTTGAAAAGAAGTTTTCTCTACCAGAATGTAGTATGATTACATTCTATGTATTTGTTGTAAACTTGGTAAATATTGACTTTCTTCTTGTCTGAGCTCCTTTAGTCTATAACATAATATTTAGCTCTTTATTGTTATATGTGAGCATGTTTTGTATGCATGTGTTGCCACCATTTACATTTGTAAGTTCCCTGATGGTGGTTCACAAATTTTGTTCTACTGAGGTATTTTCAGTAAACCCAACCCCATCTGGTCAAGGGGTTCGCACTCCCAAAACTATTACTGATTTTCTCTCACTATTATGGAACCAAGAAACCAGTAAAGAAAAACAATGAACATCTATAGAAAGGCTATTCTGATTATGCTGGTGTCCCACATTCTTCCTTCGTGCCAAACCATTATCTGGATAACTGTGAAGTAGCTTTGGCAAAAGATTATTGTGTGTTGGCAACAAGACTCTGTTCATTTTATGTATTTGTAATAATGTAGTGCTCCTATACCACTGTCACATAGTTCAAAGTGTTGCTCTGATCCTTTCTAGTGTTAACAGAATGCATATACTCCCTCTTCCATTTATACAAAGTATGACCAGTAACATTACTATTCACAACATCTAGTTCAAATGTTCCTGTAATGCTATGACACTCACAATTTAGCTTGTTAGAACTCTTCCACAGGGAAGACGACAGCTTGTAGATTATCAACATGTGGGAGTTTTCTTTCTATTGCGCTATGTTGAGCATATGTGATGGTGGTGGTGATGGTGGTGGGGATTGCTTCTATGTTGTGCATTTTAGGAACTCATTGGACCTCTCATTTTGTGATTTACATCCATAAAATATAATTTTTGATAACTTCTAACATTCTTGGTGGTTGTAAGGTTCAGGAGAGGAATTTGCTAATGTGCAGCAAAAACTACATAGTACTGAACAATATGTAAATTGTTTACTTATTATAAGTGATGATTTAGTTTCTATATAATTTTACTCTTTCATCCCGGTCGGGGCGCCGGATTCTGTCCCGGTTGCCCCTCTTCCAGGCCAGCCCTCTGCTGTGGCCCGGGAGTGCAGTGGAGGATGGCCCAGGTGCTTGGGCCCTGCACCCCATGGGAGACCAGGAAAAGCACCTGGCTCCTGGCTCCTGCCATCAGACGAGCGCGGTGCGCCGGCCGTAGCGCGCCGGCCGCGGCGGCCATTGGAGGGTGAACCAACGGCAAAAAAGGAAGACCTTTCTCTCTGTCTCTCTCTCTCACTGTCCACTCTGCCTGTAAAAAAAAAAAAAAAAGTCTCAGGTGATACTTCTGGGTCAGACAGTTATGATTGTTCATTTTCTCAGTTAATCACTGCATGTGGTATTCATTAAATACATGAGATGTTAAAAAAGTTGATTAATTTCTCTGATTCTTATTTTATTATCTGTTAAATGGGCACGAGAATGACGGGTTTTTCTGTGAGTTTAACTGAAATAATTCATTCTAATCACTTAGCCTGAAACAGAATAAGGACTGAAGTATTTGGTATTATTATTGTCATCAAAAAGTTCATGAAAATAATAAAACTTGAAGCGAGTTTTCTTACACACAAATTTGAATAGCACAGTACCTAATTTTTTCAATTATTAAAAAGCCTCAGCCATATTCAACATCTGGATTGGGAGATAGGGAAATGTTGTTTACAATTTCAAAACGTATTCTATCTACGCATCCTTACGGTTCGTTCTGAGGCCATAAAGTGCAACAGCCAAGACGATTTGAGTACCTATTTATATGTCCTATCTATTTGAGGGTTCGAATCAACCTCAGAGAAACAGGTTATCTTGTGTTCCTTCCAGGCATTTCTGGAATATAAAAAGAAACAGATCAACCTCATGGAGTAAAACATTGTAAATTAAATCGCCTCCTCATCACATAAAAAGATCTATTTAATATTTGTGGATTTCTATGAGTCTTGCATAATGTCAAGGGGCAAAAAACATGTGGCAGTAGTTCATTGGAATGCACATGCAAACCAAGGGCTCCTTTTAGCTAGTAATTGTTTCATGGTTCCTTATTATCATCCATACTAAATAGAAAAAGATAAATGCCTTTCCATGTGGTAAGAACTGAAAGACAGCTGCTCATTTACTACCAGTCATTTGTGTGTCCACGACTGTCTGAGGTTTTCATCAATTCTTTCACCCAGGGAAGAAAGATTAAACAAAATAAAAGAATGTATCCCTGTAACTGACACAAATTAAGTTGTGAAATACGGGTCAGCATGGAACTCTGAGTATGACTCTATTGCCCATTAGCAAATGGGAGATTTCATTACCCAGCATAGTGTACTGAAGATCTAAGAGAAAAATGATGTGGGTGAACCACAGAACAATATTAGAGAGAAAGTGATAAAGAAAGGAGCTATAGGGAGGTGGAGAGAGCAGAGTTGCAGCAAGAAAATGTGCATTAGACAGTGAATTATGCTTCAATTTTAATCTTTCCACCTACACTCCTTATGGTCTCTCCATGTGGCTCATTTTTGCTCTGACTTTTAAGTTAAACAACTTAAAATTGTAAGTTGGAGAGAATTTTGTTTTGTCAAGGAGCATAAAGTTATATGCCCTATAAAGGGATTTAGAGGTCAAGTTTTGGTGATCATTAATATCTACTGTGAAGTAGACATTTAAGCAAATGCTAGCTCTCTATGGTGTCAAACCTGCTTTCTCAGGTTTTTGCACATGATTACAAGTGTGTTATAATTGCCATTCAGGATCTGAGTATCTCAGAAATTCAACAGGTTTACTATTATCTGACAAAACATACCAACACTTTGTAAGTAGTCTATCCTACATGAAAGAGAAACTCAAGAAAAAAAGAAGTTAAATTATATATTTTTATAATAGTAAAATTATTAGCTTGAAGGAGATTACAGCTTTTTTGTCCCCTTCTCTCCTTTAATTTAGGATTTATGCTAGGGGATTTGGGTTGGTAAATTCTCTTGTCATATTTCGATTTGGGAAATACATCTTTTCACAAAGTAAAAGCATAGAAAACCAACATAGAGTCATACAGACCTGTGAGTATATTAAGTGTGATAATGTCATGTGTACTGACCTATCTATGATGGTGTGTTTATGTATTTGAATGTGTAAGTATTCAACTGTGTGGGAGGATGTGAGAATATGTTAGTGAGCATGTGTGAATGTTGAGTGAACTAGTAAACTTCTAAGTATATGGCTGTGTATAAGTGTGTGAATGTGTCTCAGTGTTTGAGAATATATATACAAGTAAATGTGAATGTGTGGCTTTGTGTATGTGTATATATATATATATATATATATATATATATATATGATCTTGGATTATAATCCAGCCACTTACTGATTGTGACTTTTCATTTTGTACTGATCATGTGAAATAACATATGTGATGGTTCTTTGTAAAATCTAGAATATTATACAAATATATTTAATTTTAATATACCTACATAAATATTCAGTTTTAGGAACGAATAATGCTAAAGTCCAATGTACTTCATTGCCTGTATGTGGCCAGAAAATCCAGTCTAAAATGTTTATGGATGTCTGAAACACAACTTTTTTACATCCTTTCTATCTATCTATCTATTCCATCTATCTATCATTAGATTTCATTTTCCAATTTTATCCAAAAAGCTATCTCTAATGCTATTAAAATGAGCTCCTTTGTCTATTCTTTACCTGCCTCCTATCTTGGCACCAGAAACTACTGCCACTCTCACTAAGAATTTCCCATTAATAGTCTGCACTTTTGGAACAAAGTATTCCTTTCTGTGCAGACAATTGAAAAGAGAGTTGCTTGGGCATTTATGAGCGTGTTTCAAATAGGAAGGTTCTCATCTCTCCAAAAACATATTTAACATAATATTCCAGGAAAGCACATATTGTAGGTGACTTCTTGAATTCTAAGACACATTCTTCTCAATAATAATCCTTTCACTGAGATAAAAATGTACCCTCGTTTTAACATATCTTTTTGAGCCCAGGTGATGTAAATACATCTGCACAGAATATAGATAGGGCTTTTCTGTTGCTCACTCTAAAAAGTCAAAACAAACAAAAGTTTGAGAGAAGGGAGACACTCCAGCTTCTTACATATTTTGTCTAGCTTCAAGGGTCATTAAATACCAAAGAAGGTTCTTGTATATTTAATCAGATGGAATGCTTTGGACTGAATTGAGTCAATATTAAGCCCTTTGATTTTTCTACAATGTCACACTTCGTATAAACTGAAGGTGTTTAGACAGAAGGCGACAGGCAGTGTTTGTTTTTCAGTTTCAGGTTGAGAAGTCTTTCATCATAAGACTTTCCCTTTTCTTGAATTCCTTTTGCTTGACTGAAAAAAGGAATGTGAGTAGACTGATCAGAGACCAGAATCTAGTACTGTAGTGAAACATGCATTTCAGTAAAAAACTGCTATTGAGAGATGGCTATTCAATTTTAAGCACAATTTGGATTAGCTCAGTGAAATTTGTATTAATGCTTTCTATGTGTAAGGTCTCTGTCAATACTGTGTGTGTGTGTGTCTATAGTTGATAAATTTCAGAACTCTGAATATAGTAAATATTCAGTAAAAAATTACAGATCAACTGCATGACTAGTATCAAAACTCATGATGTTTTTAACATATGTGTGTATGTATATGTGTGTGTGTATATATATATATATATATATATATATATATATATACATTCTTTTAAAATTTTGACAGGACAATTCCCTAAGAGAAAACACATATGAATATACACATAATTTCATATAAAATGCTTAAGTAAGTAAAGGACGTGTAAAACCTAAATAGGGATACATAGAAATTTATGAAGGTCCAAAACACATCCATCAAATCAGCTCAAATCCTTTGCTATGCAAGCAGAAACTGACACCAAGGGCTCAAATGAGCAACAAAGGCCTGGTTTGAAATAATGATAGGTGAGGTGAAGTGCACACAGCCCCTCTAAAGGTTGCCTTACTCTAGTCCAGTCAATTGTTGGCAGATGGGAAAGCAGACCCAGTGCTGAAAGTTTTCCTGGTATATCAAGAGAATTCTAAAATATTACTTACTTGAAAGCAACATTTCTTAATTTTAAATGTTGAGAACTAATTTAAATAGTTTACCAAATATTGAACTAGCCCAACAAAACCACCTAATAGTCTCTTTCTGTTTGTAAGCTAATAGTTTATCTCTTTTCCAAATAGAATACTATGTAAATGTTCATATTGATTCATTCATATATCAAATACCCATAAAGCTGTATTATATTGAAAGCACCTGGCCAAGTGCTGTTTATTCTACAAAAGTGAATATGGAACTATTTATTATCTTTGAACTTAATACAGGAATTGTAATTCAAAATACACAAACAGAGGCATGGATTTGTGTATATGGAGTAAGCATTTAGTAAGGCAGGAAAAAATAAAATAAAAATGAATGCTCTGGATTCTCTGAAAGTCAGCTGAATTTCTTTCATGTTAACCAACTTGATCTGGCATGCAATAATATTTGCCCCCTCTCCTACTCCCACTGCTACAGACTACACTTGTCTTGTTTTTGTATATCACCTAAAGCTTATTTCAGAGTGTTCTTGATTTGATGATAAAACTAGGGAGGGGCATATGATACTGCAGACATGAAAAGCTCTGGTGTAGAGAGCTCTGTTAAAGAAAATCCAAGTTGGACAGCAATTAAAGTTATAAAAGTAGATTTAAATCAAGAACTTAGCAATAGGGAAAGGAGATCTCAGGACAGAATTGTGTTCAGTTCCAAATACAAGATAAAGAAGGGATTTATAGCCCACAAACAGAGTAGGAGGAACACTGTGGACATAAAATTACCAAGAAGAAATAAGGAAAGGAAATAAGAGATAAGGAGGGATTCTGTCTAAACTGACTTGACAAAATTCTTGATGGAGGTGGGCAAGGGTGATCAGCTGTCACCTGGGATGTGACGGTGGATGAGAAATTTGACCAGACATTGGAAAAATCAAGGATAAACACAAAAATAGAAAGTTTGAGGTCTAGTTGAGAAGAGGATTCTATGGAACCTGAATTAAGCTGATCTTGGAGAGATTGTCAGATTTGACAGAAAATTGCAGAGAACTGGAAAAATGTTTTCTTTTTCTTTTTAAGATTAATTTATTTACTTGAAAGCAGAGTTACAGAGAGCAAGAGCGAGAGTGGAGAGGGAGAGAGAGAGAGAGGGAGAGAGGGAGAGAAGAAGAGAGGGAGAGAGAGGGAGAAAGAGATCTTCCATCTGCTGGTTCACTCCTTAAATTGCTGCAACAGCTGGAGCTGGGCATGTGCAAAGCCAGGAGCTTCTTCCAGGTCTCCCATATAAGTGCAGTGTCCCAAGGATTTGGACTGTCTCCTACTGCTGTCTTAGGCTATTCAACAGGGAGCTGGATCAGAACTGAAGCAGTTGGCATTCAAAATGGTGTCCATACGGGATGCCAATGCTGAAGACAGAGGCTTTTCTCACCACACCACAGCGCTGGACCCAAAACTTGTTTTCAAGTTCTACACCCTTGACTGTCTCACAACGTGAGGATCCTATAGTGATTGCAGAAGAAGGGATATCTCTCCACACATAATCTCCACCATAATAATATGCATATACAGATCTTCCTACAGGTGAAAAATATGTCATTTGTTCCCATTTTAAAACTGATAAAATATTTTAAAATTCAAATATGTAATGTCTTCCCCACATTGTAGGAGATTTCTGGGATATGGCTCTAGGATCATGGCTGAGACCCCTATTATAAAAGACAGATGTAGAAGAAAAAAACTTACAAATTTATTTGACATAAATTAGGCATGACACAGGAGTTTCAGAAAGAAAGATCTAAAGAAAAAATTGGAAATTGTTATATTTTTATGCTTAGTTTTGAGGAAGTGTGCAGTCCTGCAATGTGTGGTTGGACAAAAAGAGTGTGCGCAGTAGCAGTAAATGGGGCAGAACTTAGTAAGCCTTGTTTTTTGTTTAGGTTTTTCTGTGTTCCTGTGTCTTTAGCCATACAGATATTTCTTTTCTCTAGGTACCATGGAGAGCAGCTCTGCAAAGGGTGTCTCCTGATCTCTGCTAGGGGTTGGGAGTCAGCCTATAGCTTGCTTTGGGAAAAAGGGAGCAAGAAGTAAAAGTGCTCTCTCTTCTGCTTCTTTTTTTTTTTCCAGGGTGCTGCATTTTGGATGTATTGTGTTCTGAACCTCATCAAAATTTTAACTAAAACAAGTATTTGTGAATAAGAGTCATGCAAATGTATGCATGTATACATGGGCGTATATGCATGTTTCTTTCATATTTCTGGCTTATATGAAACAATGAGCATCTCTTTTCTAAGTCCCTAGCAACAGTCTCTAAGTGTCAAGTCATCAAAGCGTCTCTAAAGTACTCTATATGATCTCTTCTTTTTGATTCTCTCTCATTAGAATAAACCAGCTCTCACCTTGAAGAGTACATGATAGTGGTAGACTTAGGAACAGGCGGCAGGAAAACTTCTAGATGAAATTAGAGATTTGGGAGAGACAAATAAAGTGGGAACAAGGCTAAGGAAATAACTCATCCAGGGAATTTAGAACCTGGTGGGAAATTAACATTAGAAATGTAAATGAGGTTAGGGAAATTAAGAAGATTAACTGGCTTATAGGGATTTATACAAAAATAAAGGAAGATCAGTGAAAACCTTTGGGATCTACTCCCCCTTAACAGAATCAAAGCTGTTTGTGTTCTAGAATTGTGTGTCCCTCTTGTGTTTTAGCTTTCTAATTTGAAGTCATTGAACCAACGATTGGAAATTGTTCACAAGAACTATGTTTATTCTGTATAATCCAATGCACTATCTATAGCCAAAGTTTGTATTTTATTAATAGTGACTGATTGATATCCAATCCCAAACTTTTTTAGAGTTTATGGAAAGACAGATAATGTATCAGAAATAATTCTCTGTACAGCTCATTTGGGTGGCCAGACTTTATTTTTCAGAGATATTTGAAGAATAATTGAGTTTAGAGTTGTAACATCTAAAGAATTGAAATTCTCTTTCACTCTGTGTGTGTATGTGTGTGTGTGTGTTTGCTTTTCAAGTAAATACAATGAATTTACATTTTTAAATGGGTGGACATTTAGCATAGCAGTTAAGATGCTGTTTGGGATGCCCGTATCACATATTGGAGTCCCTAGGTTTCGGTTCCTGCTCCACATCTGATTTCAGTTTCTTGCTAATGTGTGCTCTGAGAGGCAGCAGATGATGGCTAGAATGGGTGGATCTCTCACACCCATGTGGATGACATATAGTTAGTTCTTTTCCTTTTCTTGACTTTGTCAGGGTTTTTTTTGCCCAGGGTTTTATAGGCGTTTGGGCGGTGAACCAGCGTACAGGAACTCCCTGTGTTTTTTCTCATTCTGTCTCCCCCACTCCCATTCTCCCTCTTCCATCTCTTTCTTTCAGATAAATAAATAAATTTTGAAAAATTAAAAACACCAAAAAAGGAGAAAAGTATGTGTAAGTGAAAATTCTGGGCAGACCTCTGATTAAATTCAATATGTACCAGTTGTCTCTGAGAGGCAGAATGTTAAATTGGATAGACTTCTGAAATAGTCCCACTTCAGGTATACATAATCTTGAAGCCAGTCCCCTCAACTACTCTATGTGCCCTCTGGGGAATTTGATATTTTCTAAGCCTCAGTTTCATATGCTAGAAAAAGGGTTTCATGGAGTTGGTGGGAGAATTATGTGCAGTTAGATTAGGTAGTACAAGCAAATGGCCTAGTTCCTGGTAGTGTTCTTGTGTGAGAGGGGGTGAAAAAGTGAGGGAGCTTGAATAAACATGGATGCTGGATAGCTAACAACAAGTTGGGGGAATTTGAAGAATCAAGGCAGTAGCTTTAGTAAAGACTTGTTGGAGGCATGTAGCTGGGATGAATGAGTCTGAGCAGGTGAAAATTATGAGTCAAGATTGATTTAGAGGTATTTTCTACTTTAATTCACAACTCAGTAAATAGATATCATTTTGCTTCTTTTGTTCAGAGAGAGGCATGGGCCAGGGGGATGGGGAGTCATTAAATTACTTGCCTTGATGACACACCCTATGATGGGGAAAACTGTGAAAGACTTTGAAATGGATCAAAAAGATTTCTTGGTTTCCTCCAGTGAAAAACTAGGCTATAAATAGCATGTACTCATTCCTGTTATTTGCATCTATAGGGTTCTGCCTTTTGTTTTCTTGAGTTACTTTACAATTTTGTATATGGATTAAAATATACTGAATGGAATACAAATAGTCTGTGTCCATAGATATGCAAGTAAAGTGCTTACTATGAAAGGACTAATTGTTTATTGCCCCTCTTCTGGTAGTGGAAAACACAATGGTGCACCTACTTCTAAGTTTCTTCCATCATTGCTATGTGAATATATGTGTGTTGTACTTTAAATTCTCCTTTTAAAGTTTTGCAACTTCTTACTAGTTCATTTATTAATCAGAGTTAAGAAAATCTTTGACATGAGTTCATTTTAGATTTGTATTTTACTCATGATTTTTGCCTTTGAAAAAAATATTTCTTTAATATATCTGATGGTTGGTGCTGGAATTTGAACCTAGATCTTACATTAACACTTTAGTTTTTATCCTGTTATGCTACTTAAGAACAAGACACTTACATAGGCAAATAAAGGATAAAAATATTCAACTAAACTGCTCTTATACACTTAAAACTAAGAGCAATTTCCAGACTATTAATAACCGTTTAGGATATTGAGATGGCAGACATTGTACAGATCCACACTATCAGAAATCTTATGACTTTGTCAGAATAAAGTAGCACTTTAAGTTCTGGAAACTGAGAGAAAGTAGTAAATAAATAAATAAGGGAAATTCTGACCCTTTTAGGTTACTATTCACCTTTCCCATGCCAATTCCTCTGCTGCAATTTCTTCAACAGCACTTTAGGTACACATTTCTCAGAAATAGTTTCCAAGCTATTCATCCTTGTTTGTCATTTTTATGACAATCCATGTTCCAACTCTCAGAGTAATACCTCACCTTCTGACTTCCTATATAAAAAAGTATATATATATATATACATATATGTTTATGTGTATATATATATATATATATTTATGTATTGGAAATTCAAGTTACAGAGAGAGGGAGACGTTGAAAGATGGCCAAAACAGCCAGCAACCAGGAACTTCACTTGGTTCTCCTACATGGGTGCCACAGGCCCAAATACTTAGGATACCTTCTGCTTTTCTCAGGCATTAGCAAGGAGCTGGATCAGAAGTGGAACAGTCAGGACATGAGCAGGTGCCCTAAATGCAATGCTGGCTTCACAGGTGGAAGCTTTACTTACTATTCCACAATGCCAGGCTCTCTCCCTATCTCTCTCTCTCTATTTTTTTAATTTTATATATTTATGTGTTTTATTTATAATATTTTATTTGTATATTATGTATTTATATATATATATATATGTATATATATTTTTGCCTGGATTTACTCCCTGCTCTTAGTGAGCCTTGAGCATATACCATTGTGGGGTTCACATAGGTTAAGTTGCACCTTGAAAAATTTAATATATGACCAGGTGACATGACAGAAGGAGTATTATATTTCAAGGACTTCAGTTATTATTCTAGATATATGAGTTTTTAACTGAATAATCTTGTCAAGCTATTTTAAAAACAAAATCTTTATGCTCATATTTAAGTAATGATCTTTAGAGAGGTTGTTTTACAGATTAAGGGATGTAACACACGTAAGTAGTTCTTTAAATCTGCAAATCATAGTTTGCTTTTTAAAAGTATTTTTATTTGCTTTATTTAGGAATGATAAAATGAATGTCCATTATTGACTAGAAATAACACTAGTGCTTTCAATGCAGGTATGAAGTGATGTGGTCACAGCCCAGGAGTCCATTATCCAAAAGGCATATAGAGTTATGGTAGTTGTCCTCAGTAACTGCAGGAGTGGTAGTGCTGGCGGTAACACTGGCCATTGCATGTCCTTTGGATGCTTCAGTCACACTGTACAAGCACTTTCTAATTATATTAGTAGTGTCAGCTGCAGGTAGAGAAGCCTACATTTGTATTGTTTCTTGTAAAAAGTAGTAACATGATTTTTCTTAAAAGATACTTGGTGTGATCAGTATCTTGGATAAGGTTCTGCACTGGTAATGTATACCTAAGTGTCTTTCTTTTTCTTTAGCAAGTCTAACTAAAGTGAGGTAAAGAAAAAGCAAGGGAAAAGCATAGGTCTTTTAAATCCCATAGAGTTTTAGCAAGCTTTACATATAATTAGATTATTAAAGTATATGTAATTATACTTTGGTGTTTGGTATAAAACCAAGCTTCGCAACTATATATATACACACACACACATACATCTATACATTCTATTTATCTTATATTCTGATGTCACCCATTACAAATAATCATATGTATAACTTGTGTAAGAAATGTACCTTGAAATCACGTGAGACTATATGGCAATAGTGATTATTTGAAAGGATTCCTCATGGGCCTAACGATTTGGCTACTCAATCTATGTCTTTTTGGTGTTTGTGGTTGTGTTTGAGGTCAATAAAAAGGTTACGATTGTCACTGTAACATGTTCTATGACTTTTTTTGGGAGATTTACACGGCATCTGTAGTGTCGTGAAGAGCTCCCTCTTGCAGTTCTGTCTAGGCTTTTGATACAGTGAAAGAAAGTCAGTCCCTAAGGGTATCATTGAGGTTTATGATACAGGTCTGAGCATGAGCAAATGCAACATTTTAGAAGCCTTGAGGATTTCTTTTGAGGCTGCTTGTACCTTCTTCTCCCTTGGATTCAATATTTTAGTTCAATTCCCTTTTGCTATAGCTGCATTCATAACACAACTCAGTATGCAAAAACAATAAATTGAAAGGTACAAGAATTTAGTCCTATTGTTTTCTTCATAGCTCTGTATTGGTCCCTGCTGTGTTCTTCGTATTTTGAATGAACACGATTAACAATTATTTATTGTGAGAATTAATTATGCATATTTTCTTATCATTTATTACTTTTTTTTTTTTTGACAGGCAGAGTGGACAGTGAGAGAGAGAGACAGAGAGAAAGGTCTTCCTTTGCCGTTGGTTCACCCTCCAATGGCTGCCGCAGCTGGCGCGCTGCGGCCAGCGCACCGCGCTCATCCGATGGCAGGAGCCAGGTGCTAGGTGCTTTTTCCTGGTCTCCCATGGGGTGCAGGGCCCAAGCACTTGGACCATCCTCCACTGCACTCCTGGGCCACAGCAGAGGGCTGGCCTGGAAGAGGGGCAACCGGGACAGAATCCGGCGCCCCGACCGGGACTAGAACCCGGTGTGCCGGCGCCACGAGGCGGAGGATTAGCCTGTTGAGCCACGGCGCCGGCCCTATCATTTATTACTATATGGCAATTTAAAAGAGTTACGAGCACTTGATTTTTTTTTTTTTTTTGAACTTTGCTTCCTCTGCAGTACTCAGCCTCCTTTCTTAGCCAGGCAAATTCCTTCTTGTCTTTATGATGATTCTCAGGAATCTATTTAGGAACATATTTTATGCTTTTCTTACTACCTAGCTTTGTTATGTATCTGTCCTCTGTGTTCCCAGACCATCCCATCCACATTGACATAAGTTATTCAACTACACACTCTTTTTGTAAACATATATTGAATGCTTACCATGTGCTACAATATTCTACACTGAAATTATTTATTTACAACAATCTCAACACTGTTTTATTTTATTTTTAAATATGTATTTATTTGAGAAACAGAGTTGCAGAGAGAGGGATAGACAGAGACAGAGGTCTTCCATCCACTGGTTCACTCTCCAAATGGCCAGAGCTGGGCGGATTCAAAGCCAGGAGCCAGGAGCATCTTCTGGGCCTTCCACATGGGTGCAGGGTCCCATTCACTTGCGCCATCTTCTACTGCTTTCCCAGGCCATAGCAGAGAGCTGGATCTGAAGAAGAGCAGTCAGGACATGAACTGGTACCCATATAGGATGCCAGCACCGCAGGTGGAATCCTAACCTACTATGCCATAGCATCAGCCCCCTAAACACCATTTCATAAACCTTAAATGTAGAGAGCAGGTTTGGTTTATTTTCTCAAGTCCAGATACTATCCTTGTTGTAGAACAGTAAATGCTTAATAAATACTTGTTATGAGTCACTGATAGAAGCTGTGAGGTAGTCTTACCATAGCTAATCCAATTACTAGGGTAAATGAACCAACATACTGTGTGTTACTATTAAATCAATTTATCATTATGATTTGTAAACATATTTTTGTTTAAAATTGTATTTTCTTTGTCTAGGAAATATGGTAATCACTGAAACTTAAAGTGAAAACTACTAGCCATTTAAATGAAAATCCTAAAGTCACAGATCTCAAACCAGCAACTGTTAAGCAATATACTCCTTAGAACATATTTTACTTGGCTGTTTGATAGGCCCATCAGAATTTTAAAGGACATAAAACTAGGCAGGTGTTTGCTCTCATTATCATACAAACAGCTTACCTTGACTGACTTAAAGAACATACACACTAAATGTGTGCAGGTATTTGAACTGAGACCACTTCTTTAGGGCTTACAAAAATGCCACTGCACATGAAACCTTTTGCCTTGTCAGCACATTTACTTAATTGTACTATAAATGATTGGTTTGGAAAACAGCTACCAAAATTAAGCTTTAGTGTCAATTTTACAAATTATTTTCTATCTGGAATCTCTTTAAAGGGAAAGAGACATTCATTTTAAAATATTTCTTAGGCAGTATGTTTCATCATACATGCCTATACAGACACATATATATGAATATATATATGTAAACATGAGATGCTTAATTTTATATCTTGAAAAATTAGAAGTTTCTCTACTAATCTTATATCTGTTATAATAAATCTGTATTCATATCACTATTATAGAATAAATCAATTTATATGAAAATGATATCATTTTTCCCTTTGAAAGATCAAGTAACATATGTACCCATGGAAAAGGAAAAAAAAACTATTCCAAGCAGAAGGGACCACGTGAATAAAGACTCAGAGGGGTGAAATAATTTGACCAATTAGAAAGTAGGTAAGCTGTTGAAAGACCTGGAGAACTTAGAATCCTGTTGAAAAAAGTTTTCCTTTGCCATTTGAATCTGTGATGGTATGCTTTTGTGTTCTGCAAAGTAAAAATATTTGTTTCAGAAGGGGTCATTATGATATTGTGGAGGATAAATTTATTTTACTTCACTTTTCAAAAATGTGTTTGAGATGCAGAGAAAGATAAAGAGAGAGAGATAATTAGAGGGAGAGAGTGGGAGAGAGAGAGAGAGGGAGAGAAAGGGAGAGGGAGGGAGCTACCATTCACTGACTGGTTCACTCTCCAAATACCCACAATTTCTAGAGCTGGGCCAGGTTGAAGCTGGGAATCAGAAACTCAATCCCAGTATCCCACAAGGTTGGAGGGGACCCAAATGCTTGAGCTATACTGCTGCCTCCCAGGATTTGCATTGAAAGTTGAACTTTGGAGCCAGAATCAGAAATGGAAAACCAGCATTCCAATGTAGAACAAAGGTGACTTTCTTGCTTTCCTAGCTAAATACCTGCTCTGGGAAGATAAACTTTGAAAGGGAGAGAGTAAAGTTAATGAGACAGGTGAAAATGAAATTTTCTGGGAGGGAAATATTGGCAGTAGAAATAGAGCAAATAGTCCATTCCTTTGTAGATAAATGAGAAGAAATATACCTATGAAATTTTTTTAGAAAACCTAGCATAAAAACATTTTTCAAGACTTGAGTCCCATCTCCTCACCAATTATTATAGAAATTTTTAAAAACAATGTGATTTATATTGGTTGTTTGAACATGCCACAGTTAGTTACAAAGATAGAAAATAAACACTTTGCATATTTATATTCTATCACAAAATGCATAGCTTATTTTTGAAAACAGATTATTCACCAAGTTTAAAGAACGACATTCCTAGGAGAGTTAAAATAGGTTGGTTAAAATAGTTTTCTTGTGTGAATTCATGTCATCAACAAATAATATCTCTTTGTGGTAGTTACAGTTCTGGACCCCAGGCATATGGCAGTGGGAAGGAAAGTTTCCATAATCACGCCGCCTACCTTTCAGATGAGGGTCCTCATTTTTAGCTTCTATCCTGTTACCTCAGACTTCATATTAATGCTTTAATTTTTGTACATTATAAATTAAAACATCATTTCAGTGGTTTTTGAATGAAGGAGTAGCATCAAGCAAAACTAAATAATTCAAAGTTGTTTCAACTCACTCTCAAGAGTGATTATGAACAAATAATTAAGAGGTGAGAAGCTTAGTACTGAAAAAACAAATGCAAAGACTTTGTGGCTCTCAACAATAGGCAAAGAGATTCACCAATATTTTTTATTTTTGTAAACAATACTGAGCTTGACTGATTTAACTCTTACTCTGTCTTTAGGAAAATTGTTTAAAATCTTTCTATGATTATCTCCTCTTAATTAAATAGTTTCTTTTCTAGGAGAAAACCATGACAAATAAACAATTTGTAGTCATTAATTTGGAGATTGACGGTGCACATGTTCAGTGTGACCACACAAAAATTTGTTAATGTTAAAATTATTGTGATGATTTAACTCTTCTTTCTATCCAATCTCTGTTGACCTTATTAGTTGTCTGTGTAGTATGACATATGAGCACATTATTTCATAACCTTCTAAGTGTTAAGTTTTGTATTATTTTTTAATTAGCATTTTAATTGCTCATCAAAGTAATTGAAGACAGACTTGGAAAGTGGAGCATTTGCTAATCCCTTTGGTACCCATCAACACTAAGTTTTCCCAAGGTCAAGTGTCTTCTGGTAGTACTAATAGAAGCTTGCTTTGCTTGGAGCTCCCTGACTCATGGTATCACAAAGCTGAGATTGGCATCTTTGAGAATAGATTGATCTTTCTTCTTTATTCCTGAACCTTTGTTTTACACAAAAAAAGATTGGGTCTATTGCTTGACAATGAAAAGATGGTAGTGATTTATTTGTTTAGAAAAACGTACTGGATGTCTCCTATGTTGATGAGTACTTGACTGCAACAAAAATATTTCTAATCATTGAATGAAAACAATAATTTTTTTTTATCTTTTTGAAGATTTTTTTGAAAGGCAGACTGATGGGGGAGGGATAGGAGACATGCAGATATACAGAGAAAGAGCATCCATCCAGGTCTCCCACATGGTTAGCCGTGACCCAAGTACTTGGGCCATTTTCCACTACCTTCCAGGCACAGTAGCTAGAAACCGAAGCAGAAGCACTGAAACCAGGAATCTGTTTTGGGGTCTGGGTGTCCCACAAGGCAGCTTAAGTCTCTGAACAACAATACCTGCCCTTCCTTTTTCTTATTTTATAGGCTAACCAGCCAATTGTTCTTATTCTATCAAAATGGAGTATGAACAAATCAAAGATGGATCTACCAAATGGATCCTAGGATTAATGCACTGTGGTTAAGTCCTCTCACCCTGGCATGAGACTGCTGCGATGTGAATACCAGGGTTTCTACCTACTCACTGTGTGCTCTTGAACCTCAGTCTTCTCAGTGATGTCTCAGAGTAAAGGACTATGTGTCAGAACACCACTGCATTAAGTTAACTGATCTTTTTAAAATAATTTTAAAACACCCATGGAACACTTCAGCAATATAATTTATTTTATTACTTGGCAAGAATTATAAAATTAATCCTGGTTGGTGTCAACAGTATAAAGACTAAAATCTGATGGCAAAATTTGTGTTATTAAAAAGTGAACATGAAATGTAATGAATTAGAATGAAACAGACACCCTGAGATTCGATGATTGTTTACAGACCTTGTCTCTTCTGTTGGGGAACAGTTTTTATATATATATATATATATAAAATCTGTTGAATTCTTTTACTTAGTGTAGGGTTAACCTTATGATCATTAGGTAAAATGAAAGAAGATTTCTGTGAAAATTAAGAGTAGGAATGAGAGAGGGAGGAGGAAGAAAGATTGGAGCATGAGTAGGAGGGAGAGAAGGATCACTATGTTCCTAAAGCTGTACATATGAAATACATGAAATTTGTATAACTTAAAATTTAAAATAAGAGAACTGTACCAAAAATTAAAAAAAATAAAAAGTGAACATCATTTTATCTTTACTAAAAAATGATTCAGGTTGTTCTTCCTGATTTGAGCTGCTGAGCTATTTTTATCAGGACGTGGAAAAGTTTCTATTTCATTAGTAAGTTGCACCTGTCCTCTGGCTAATATTTAGGCATATCGTCACACAGAGCTTTCAGGAAACCAACATGACAAATACAACAATATAAAGGCTTCAGTAATAAATTTGTGCAGAGCATAGTTTGACTTTTAGGAAGGACTATTGACTGTACATAAGGTGGATGATGAGGTAGACAGTCTCTCTGTCTCTCTGTCTGTCTCTCTCAGATACACACATACACACAAACACACACACAACAGAAGTATTAAAGAATTTATCTAAATCCAATTAGAAAAAATATATCACTTGTCCAATTTCATGATGTCAATTCAAATTAAAGATTGATAGAGTAAATGGATAATTGGTGAAAGGTCAATGTATTTGACCTGGATAGCAGGCATGGTCTGTAGGCAGCTGAAAAGCCATCCTTGATCTTCCTGGTTTGCTTGTTTTTAATTTTATTTTTAATTTCTGCCATTGAGACCACAAATCCTCCCTCCCTATGATTTATTCCTCCAAATTAGTGCAATGTTTCAATCTGAACAATTAATTGTTACTCCTATGCACTGTTAGAAAACTTTGCTCTTTTTTTCTTGATTGGTAACATGCAATCTGAATAAGTCTGCTTGCCATGTAAACACAATTTTAACATATTTCCCTGGCTCTCTTCTCCAATCTCACCACTGTTTTTAAGCTCCTTATGTCTAGAAATTCTGGAGTTGTTTTGCTTAGAATGTTACTCTGTCAAGCTGATAAAATATCCTATAGGGATTTGTTTATAGAATATAACATTTCATTGTTCTTTCTTCATGTAGATTTTCAACTTTCACATTTCAGATATTACACTCTTTGTCCTGCATAATTCTTTAAATCTTAATATATCACCTTTTTTTAAAGTGAGTCTTCTAAACTTCATATAATTGGATATTATTTTATCCAGAATCATAATTCTGAAGTAGGAGAAATGGTGTCCTGTTAATTTGTTGATACCAGTGATGTGTGTCATCTTCTAACTATCAACATTTTGAATTTCCATTTGCAGAACCAGTAAAGTGCAGAATAAGAGAACAAGGAGGTGATATTGAATCTTTTAATGATCTCCATGATTTTCTCTCTTTCTCCCTGTCTTTTATTAGATTTATCTAGCTTTACAATAAATTATAATTCTTTAGGCTTTATATAGTTGGAATGTGGAGCAAGTATACATGACTTTGGGTTTATTAATTTCCTCTCTTGATTTTTACATACAAATGTGAGTGAGTCATGATTTTTGTCTGAGAGAAAGTATTCAGTCACTGGCTTTTGACCCACAAAGAATTTATGATTACAGTGCCCTCCATTTATTTATTGTTTTATTTTCAATCTGACAGAAAAACATTGTCCTTATTTTGAGGCATTTATTGCTTCTAACATGTGTTTTCTTAGTTCATTAAGTTGATTATGGGAAAAAGGCTGCTTTTCTGTTTTTAGAGTCACAATAGAAAATCTCTCCAGTTGCTTTGTTAATTTAATGTTATCTCTTCTTAACCTTTGAAGTGTTCATTATTTTGAAACAAAACCAGACTAGTGTGACCTTTAGCAGGTTACTCACATATAGCAAGAATTTTTTTTATTCTCTGATGGAAAGAAAATGTATACTATTATATCTTGGATTTTATTTTCTTGGTGTTAGCACATGGTCCAAGGCTGGCACATAGGTCTAATTTGCATAAAGAAGTAACATCCACATCCTAATGAATGCTTAGAAATAGATCTCATAGTGTATCACAGATCTCTTTGAAGATTTTGGAACACTTAGTATAGCTGGCTCAAAGTTCTGCCTGAAGGGTCAATGTCCTTGCTTACCTTTAGCCCAGATAATGCCAGATAACTTACAACTTTCTCATTTTAAAGTCTTTTATTTTAGAATAAAAATAGAAGCCTCCCAGAACCCAAAGTCCACCAATGTTCTTCTTAGTGGTTTGAATGTTGATATTCTGGTCATATATATATTTATATATTTTACATATTCAGAAAGAAGAATAGTGATTAGTTCAGTTATTTACATACTATTAGATTCTAATCTTACAAAATAGAAGTTAGCATTAGTGTTCAGGAAGTAATTCCTATGGAGAGATAAGATAACATATGTTGAGTACTGATTCCAGTAAACATGGATTATCTAAACATGTACTGTTTACTCAGCACTGTATCAGCCTCCTGTAGATAAAAAAAAAGAAATAGTTGCTTTTCACCCAATATTTTCAATTGAAAGTATTAATACAAGCAAATCGTTCTGAGGAAGTATATGAAATTCTGTTGAAAAGATTCTATGCTTACAATGTGGCTATGGCAGTCATGGAACTCATTGTAGGGGACATAGCCCCCTCATGCCTGTAGAAAGCAATGTGAAAAAGGATCTTTCATGAAAGAATAATCATTCCTGACATCATCTTCCTAGAAAATAATTATATTTCTTAGGCAAAAGGTGGGAACATTAAAGGATTGAGTTTCATGGGTCCAATGTAGATTTCTTTGTTTCTTAATCTGAGACACAGTGGTGTCATTTTGTTCACAAGGAGCTGCTAGGAGGTATATATTGAGACAGAATACTGGACTGGAGATAACAGAATAGGTGTTAAAGTTATAGAAATACAACTTGAGATTAGGAGTATCAGGTTCATATCATCTAATGATAAAAGTATCAAAAATTATATTTCATTAGGATTTGGTATAAATCTGAAACATTATACTTTGTCTCAGCAATATTTAGTGTTGCCTAGGGTTGGAGTTTTTGTCTGCTTGTTTGTTTTTGGTTCATATTGGAAAGATAGGAAAAAACATCATTCTCAAACCAGAGTGGAATTAACAAACATAATTGAAGTAAGTGAACCTCAAGAATAGTTCTTTCCTTACATTTTAAAGATTTTCTTTCCAACAATAAAATTGAAGATTCTGAATTAAATTTTCTTAATATTTCTCTCTCGTTCACTCTCTTTCTCTTTCTTTCCATCACACACAAACACACACACACATATGGAATAAAATTAAATGGACCTGGTCCTCACAGCTTACAATTTTTATTTTATTCTTTGTTCTAAAGAATGAATAATAAAGAATTCAGAAAACAATGAATTATAACTTTAATTCAATGCAATTAAAGAAAAAGTCAGAGAGCAATGCAATAAGCCTAGTTTATTTCTGGGGATCAAGGAGTTTTTCTCAGAGAAAAATGACATTTCAACTGAGCCTTGACAGCTGAGTAGGATTTTACTAGGCAAGACTAAAAAAAAGAAAGTTTCCAGAGAAAGTTGATATAACTTTGAATAGCTGATGAAAGTCCAAGCAACTAGAGTGTTTCAAGTAAAGGAAAAACAAAATGAGATGGGGTTAAACAGATAGGTGGGCATTTTAGTTTCCTGTGGTTCTCACAGCTAAGTATCTTATGAATGGTTAAAACAAAGGAAATTTGTTGTCTCACATGTCTGAAACTAGAAGTGGAAATTAAGATATTGGCAAGGTCATGCTTTCTTTCTTAGTTTCAACTGGTTGCTGGTAATCTGTGGCATCCTTTGGCATACTGCTATATAACTTCAGTATCTACTGTCTTCTCAGTACATGCCTATATCTTCACATGGCATTTTCTTTTTTTTTTAAGTAAGTCTAAATATTCCAAGGACTTTTTAAATAGATGTATTTAGTTATTTGAAAGTCAGAGTTACACAGAGAGAGGAGAGGTGGTGGGTGGAGGGGGAGTCTTCCATCCGATGGCTCACTCTCCAGTTGGCCACAACAGCTGAAACTGTGCCAATCCGAAGCCAGGAGCCAGGAGCTTCCTCCAGGTCTCCCATGTGGGTGCTGGGGCCCAAGGACTTGGGCCATCCTCTACCACTTTCCCTTGGCCATAGAGGAGAGCTGGATTGGAAGTGGAGCAGCTGGGTCTCAAATGGGTGCCCATATGGAATGTGGGCACTTCAGGCCAGGGCATTAACCCTCTGCACCACAGCACCAGCCCCACATGGCATTTTCTGTCTCTATCTCTTATACTCCATACACAGGGCACCATAAATCTTGGATTTTAATCCCACCCACTCCAGTATGACCTCCTCTCAATTTAAATCTTTAATTACATATTTAAAGATGCCATTGCCAAATAAGATCACATTTATAGGTACCATCTGTCAGTGCTTCATCAGACCTTTTTAGATTCAATCCACAAGCACAGGCTCTGTATGTTCTAGTGAGGAGTTTTTTTGTTTCAGTCAGTTACAGGCCATGAGCGTGGTTTAAATAGAGAACTGCCATAATCTAACCTATTTTATACTATGTAATTCCACTTTGTGACATTTTAAAAAGAGTAAAGCTGATAGTGTAAAAGTCTATGAAGAAGTTATGAGAGGTTGAGGATGGGCGTAGGGGATTGATTACAAAATGTGCTAGATAATTTGAGAATGGATGTAAACATGCTTAACTATGATGTAAGTTTGTCAACATTGGTAAAATTCAATTGTAAAAAAGGATAAATTTTACTATATGGAAATTGTATCTCATTATCAAACAAATAATGGAAAAAAACGTCAATATACTAAAAGTGGAAGTCTACTTAAGGTTTTTGCTAAGATCAGGGTGGTGCCCATTCCATACTTGACTGGCAGGGTCGACCTTTTCATTCAGGTATTAATTTGTGATCTTCTTCTCATTGTGCCAGCTTGATAAAAATATTCTTAGACCGTAAGAGAACTAAAGAAAGAGGTTCAAAACTTGGGGTACCTGCCAGAGGATGACCCAGGTAGAGTTCAGTGGTCTTTGGTGTCAACAATAGAGAAGACAGGAATTCACAGCTTTCTCAAGGTTTGCTATTGCTCAGAATACTTAAAGAGGATGAAAATAAGACACTTTAGAAGGAAATTAAGTGAAATGGAATACGTTGGTGCTCTGCAAAAGTTGAAATCCAATCTGCTGGGTTGTATTGAAGAAAAACTTGGAGACCACAAGGACAAAGCAAAGGTGGATACTCCCATCCCCAATACAGAGACACCTGGGAAGACAAAACACCCTGGAGAAACCTGAACTCGTGTGGTAGTATTTTGAAACATAAGTTCTCCAAGAAAAAACTCTATTGCTGATCTACAAGCATCTAATGGACAAATAGACAAGAAACTTTTACAAACAAGATGCTCTAGTGAAAGTAAATACACACGCACACACACACACACATATATATATATATATACACACACACAATTTTCTTTTTGTAGTTCTTTTATTGGTATGTTTTACTTGGGGCAAGAGACACTTTCTATCTTATTTCTTATTAAATAAGAAATATATTTTTTTCAGTTTGCAGTCTTATGAACAAAATAAGTAATAAATATATTTTCAACCTATTTTCCTGCTGCTAATCTATAAAATAGACTAACTTTTGATAGAATGCAGTAGATGCAATGCTGGGCACATAGAATAGAATATGTTTTGAGGGCTATGTATACTAAGAACAAATATAGTAAAGATATATTTAAAATTCAGACTAACTTCAGGCTTTGGGCATAATCAAAATCCAGAGATTATTTCTAGGTCTTCAGATTAACGATGAGTTGACCGTATCTAAATTAGTGTAACTGTCATAGATATTTACCCTGTAATTTACCTGTATAATATATAAATGAATTATCTATTTAATAATTTTGGTACTGACATTATTCAGTGTTGATCAGCTCATAGTTATTAATGCATGTTATTTGTTCTTCACTTAATTCTTACTTTCTTTTATTTTTCCCGATTGTACTTATCATGCAGTTTATTTGTTCTTCCTCTTCATCTCCATAAATGAATGTAAGGAAGCAAGGAGAAAAATGTGTTTTATTTATATATCAATGTTTATTTCAGTGCACGGTAAGGTACAACAAATAGTTGCTCAAGTAATGAACAAAGGAACAACAATTATTGGCAATAATACTACCCTGTTTCCTTGGTCAGCAGCATGTAAGGTAACAAAGTGTGAAGTTTCTCAATAGCATGATTTCCTAGCTGCTTCTCAGATATAATCAAAGGCTTTGCCTTAGATAGAAGTGAAAATAAAGGTTTCACAACATTAAATTGGATGAAAACTCTTGCTCTTCTCCTGAAAATAACAAAAGTCCAAGATACCAGTAGATAGAAAGAAGCAGCTCATTCTCTGAAAGTATCCTGCCCCAAATGTTTGTCAAGCTGGTTTGTACATTGTCTGATCTTTTAATACACAGGAATAACGGAATGGTAATTTGTTGAAGAACTTTACTTTTGTTCTTATTCACTGTATGAAACCAGTGTTGTCAGTCCAAGAGATAGTGAAAGAATCTTGATTTTGAATTCTGGCCTGGATATACACTGATCTTACTCCTGGAGCCAAAACCAAACGATCTCATTCATTCATTCTTTTGAATGATGGATGCTAAAAAATTCTCTGTATTGCATGAGTTAGGCATGGGTTGAAATCTTCCCAGTCCCTTCGCACATAGTCATGCTTTATCGGCATGTTAAATTAAAGGGTACCTGATGACGTTGTTGCTGTACAATTTTGGAGGCGGGAATCTCCTCTGGGAGAAAGTCAATTCAGGGTAGAATACAAGTAATTCTGATAATTCTCAAGTCCAAGGAAGAGCTGAATGAGTTGGCAGTAAAAAGGTAGTGATTTAACTAACCTGGTTCTCAAGGCTCAAAATCTCATTGTGTTCATTCATCACTATTAGAGTGAACAGACAGAGGTGGCCTTAAGATCCTCAAGGCTGAGCAAGGCACGCATTGTATTCATTTCACCACGGGGACAATGCTCTAATAATTCTGCCTGCACTTCACATTGTTGTAAAAAGGATGGTGTAAAAGGACAAAGTACCTGTCTGAGGCAAGATCACAAATGAGGAGACATCTGTTCACAAGCTTGTTTTTCATTTGTGTTTGGGAAAGTAGATGAGTCAGATTCTGTTCCTTCTTATTCTTTTTTTCCCTTCCCATTAGTTACTTAGTATACAAGATATGCTAATTTAGAAATGCATTTTTTTCAATACCTATAAGTGACCCTTATAAGTGACTTATAAGTGACACTAGGACTTTTTTCCTTAGTTGAGTCACTCTGGACTCGTCTATAGTTTTTCTAAAAATGTCTTTACTCTTTACTAGCATGATATAGAAATGTGTGAAGCCTTTGTATTTCTCCCCTTATTCCATAGGAGAAACTGCACAGAGGTAAATAATACTGTTCCTTTTTTTCCCTATGCCAAGCCAGATGTGTGTGTGTGTTTTTAGAATGCTTAGCATTTATGTAAATGATTTTCCATCTACTCCTTTTCCCCCTCTTTGAAACTGTAGGTTCTTTGTACCTAGATATGCACTCTTGATCATATTTTTTTAAAGGGAAATACATTCAACCATTCTGAAATTGGAGATGACTCCCTAAAATTTATACAAAAATGTGGCCCTTTAAAGTTCCCCAGAAGCACCAACTGGGGTTCCACATGTGCTACAGGAATTTAGGGTGCCATGCGATATCACCATATGCTTATTGATAAATCCCCAATATTGATAAGCCTGAGAGGGTTCTTGTCTAATATTTAGAGAAAAATTCTAAACACCAACACAAATAAACAAGGCAGAATGGTATATTTTAAGCCTTTATTTAGTGAGAAAGATGCATAGAAGAGTGAGAGCTTTATTTAAGAGAGGTAAATCTGGGTTCATACCGAGCACCAGGAACCACGTGGAAGAGCATCTAGGCCTGGAAACCTAGGGCAGGTGGCCCAAAGGCCACGCGCCCTGGAGGTACATGGCTAAAGCAAGCCCCCTCCTGGCAAGAGGCCAGGGAAAAGAGAAGGGCTGAACACACCTTGTCCTAGATTTTTACCCCACTTCCAAAGTAGAGTGGTTAATTAACCTGATTGGCTGGTGGGCACTCAGGTGTGGCCAGGTAGGGGCATGAAGTCACACAGGGACGTGGTGAAGGCATAGTCTTCTGGCTCACAAACCTAATCGATTTTAACCTATATGCCTGCCTACTTCAATTCTGTCACAAATGCCAGGAGTCTCAGATTTTTTATGGTTGTATACCTTTTTTATAGATAGATGCATGTATACATACATGTACACATTTTCTTTTTGTAGTCACATGTCAAAGGATATTTAAGTCATTTCTGCATGTTGGCTACTGTGAATAATGCTGCAATGTATATATGAAAGCCAAGATCTCTCTTCAAAATACTGACTTCAGTTCCTTTAGATACTTAATTGGTGTGAGGGAAATGGGGAGATGTTTGTTGAAGGGAGCAAACTCAACTATATGATGAATAAGTTATGGGGATGTAATGTATGGCAATAGTTATTACTACCAATGTTTATATGAAATTTTATGACACTGTAGATTTTAAGTGATCTCACCACTGGCACAGACACATACTATGGGTGGTGATGCATGTGTTAATTAATTAGTGGTAACTGTTAGAGAGTATATACATAAATCAAATCATCACACTGTACACTTAGAATATGTATACAATTTGCATGTATTATAATGACAAATACTGTTTATTATATAATTAATTATATAATGAACAAATGTATTATTTAATTATTTAAATGTATTATTTTAATTATTGATTAAATGTTTTTTGAAATACTATATAAGTAATAAAATCAGGTAGCTCCATCTGATTGGAGTCATTTTAAGGGGAAATTTTAGATATCTGTGAAGGATTTTCTCCTTCCTGCCCTTGCTTTTCCTAGCTGCAGTATATATATGCAAATCTGGCTATTCTAAGTACTTATGACTTCCTTAATTGACTATTTCTGTTTCCAATTTCCTTAATGTATTCAGAGGCACAGTTAGTTTTAAAATTACAACAGGACCTGCCCTGGAATTTCATTCCCCACTTTGACAAGTCTGGTATTTTTTTTCCTCAAATTTAAATAATAGGCCACTCCTCTTTAATACATCTGAATGCCCTCAGACAAATGCCAAGAGACTGTATAAAAATGTCTTTCAGTAACAATTTCCTGTTACAATTTAATTCTTATTGACAGAAATAAAATAATTTATTTTTATAGCTTAAGAGCAAAAATATCAAGTAGTTGAAATTCTAAACGAACCACTGAACTCCTGAAATGTTCATTCTACATTAGCTATTAAACAAAATGGGGAAAACTCAACTTAGAAGATGTTCAAATATGAGTTATTTCTGGCTACAAACATAATTATTGGTCCAGTCTAGAGTACAGCACAGTAATACTTTAGCCTCTAGCTACTTAAGATTCCCCTACACCACTAATGTGAGTTGTTCTTAAGCATATGGTAGAAAGTGTTCAGGACATGAACTCAGAAAATCACAATGACTGATGCAGCTTTTAACTCTGCTATGTGTTTCTTCCATGGGTAATTCTTGGTTTCCTCATCTATAAAATACAAATGATTCTTTTGCTATGGAAACACTCATCCCAATTTCCTTAGCACTTTCTTGGTTTTAAATCAAAAGTTACACCAAAAGAAATGACCTTTCTCCATGATTATTTTTCCCCTGCTTCACAGACTTGTGCTAAGGATAACCATGTAAGAAAGCCCTTTAAAAATAATCCCAACATGTGGAAAGATTTAATTTCATCTTTTGTGAACTTATTACATTTTATGCAATGTTTGAGACTCGGAGTTTATCTTATGACATCATCAGTTATGTCTTCCACAATACCATGTTATGCAAATAAAACCTTGAAAGAGATTTGAGCCTACATAAAACTCTGCAGTAGGAAAAGTGATCTTGACTGTGTCCAGGCACCCGGATATGCTGTACTCCTAGCGTCACTGTTTTAAGCAAATTCTCCTCATAGTGTACGATGAGAATCACAAGAGACAACTAGACCTGAACTGGGATTTCTGGGCTGCCATTTTCAAGTTTTATATATTTGAGAAATCGACTCACATCTGTAAATCCCAATAACCAAATGCTATGTTCTGGATATTTGTATTCCTCCCCCATGCAAATTTCCCTCCCTCCATTCAATTTATATATTGAAGTTCTTTTTTTTTTTTTTTTTGACAGGCTGAGTGGACAGTGAGAGAGAGAGATAGAGAGAAAGGTCTTCCTTTTGCTGTTGGTTCACCCTCCAATGGCTGCTGCGGCCGGCGCGCTGCGGCCAGCGCACCGCACTCATCCGATGGCAGGAGCCAGGTGCTAGGTGCTTTTTCCTGGTCTCCCATGGGGTGCAGGGCCCAAGCACTTGGGCCATCCTCCACAGCACTCCCTGGCCACAGCAGAGGGCTGGCCTGGAAGAGGGGCAACCGGGACAGAATCCGGCGCCCCGACCAGGACTAGAACCCGGTGTGCTGGCGCCGCAAGGCGGAGGATTAGCCTGTTGAGCCACGGTGCCGGCTATATTGAAGTTCTAATCTCCAGGGTAATGGTGATAGAAGACAGGTCCTTTGGAAGGTGATAAAATCATGAGGATAGAGGCCCCATAAAGAGGGTTAGTGTCTTTTTAGAAAAGACCATAGAGAGTTGCCTTGCCTCTTGTGCCACATCATGTATAGCAGGAAGTTGCTGTCTATGAGGATTGAGTCCTCACCAGACACCAAATCTTCTAATATCTTGATCTTAACTTTTCCAGAATCCACAGCTTTGAGAAACAAATATTAATATTTGTAAGTTACTCAGTTTATGATTTTTTTTAGCTCTAGTATCCTGAATAGACTGAGACACCATATTTGTAAAAGTCAGTTATTTAGCCAGCGCCGCAGCTCAATAGGCTAATCCTCTGCCTGTGACGCCAACACACCGGGTTCTAGTCCCAGTCGGGGCACTGGATTCTGTCCCAGTTACCCCTCTTCCAGTCCAGCTCTCTGCTGTGGCCCGGGAGTGCAGTGGAGGATGGCCCAAGTGCTTGGGCCCTGCACCCGCATAGGAGACCAGGAGAAGCACCTGGCTTCTGGCTTCAGATCAGCGTGGTGCATCGGCCGCAGCGGCCATTGGGTAGTGAACCAACAGAAAAGGAAGACCTCTCTCTCTCGCTCTCTCTCTCTCTCTCTCACTGTCTACTCTGCCTGTAAAAAGAAGTCAGTTATTTAAAGACTATAAGACAATATCTATTATTTTCTTAAATAGTACCAGCCTCACATATTAGTTTCATCAGAAAAGTTGTCTAGCATTACTATTTTTAATCATATTTGAGAGAAAAATAAATCAGTAACTGATATTCACAAAATTAAGCAGTGAAATTTACAGCTCAGAAAAAAAATCAAGTCACAGATGAGAAAAAATTGCTGAATATTAGAAACAAATGTAGCTTCAAAGTTAATTTCAGAAACAAGCTGAGACTAGTGGAATGGATTCAGTGAGGGACTAGATGTTACAGATGAGTCCAGGGACTCAGTTAAGAGATAATTCCATAGTTTAATTGCTAGTCACGGAATGGTTTGCCTGTTCTGTTAGCTAAATTCCATTGAGCAATCCTACAGGAGTTCCTATCTCCCAAAGGAACTATGTGACTCTACTTATAAGTCATTTCCACCAGCATTGTCTTACTTGATCTCAAAACAATCTTGTGAATTATGCATTAATTTTAAGTGCAAACTTGAAACTGGCAGAGATTTATAACCCATCAAGGTGACATAGCTTGCAAATAGTGGAGTCTAGATTGAAACCCAGACTTTGAGTCTCCATAATTAGAGCTCAGCTCACTATGTCACAGGGGGCACTCTAGTCAATTTGCAGTCCAGGTCCACTTGCTCTGGGATGCTGAAAATGTACCCATACTGCATAATATTTGTGAAATAACCAGCTGCTGTTATTAAAGGACAAATTCAGAGCAATGACTCCTTTTCTTTCTCAAATAACAAATTATTTTTTATCTATCTGAAAGGCAGAGGGACAGAGAGAAAGAGAGAGAGAGAGAGAGAGGTCTTTGAGAGAGAGAGAGAGAGAGAGAGAGGTCTTTGATCCTCTAGCTCATTCCCCAAATACCAAATGCCTGAAACAGCCAGAACTAGACCAGTCTAAAAAGACAGGTCTGGAACTCCACTAAGATCTCCTCAAGGGGTGGCAGGGGCCAAAGCACTTGTACCATCATCCACTGCCTCCCAGGATTCATTAGCATCAAGTTGGATTGGACCTGACACTGATATTCCACTGTGCCACAATGCCTGTCTAAAAAATATTACATTTTTTAATTTGTGTATAATTGCCAGCATAAATCACAAAAACAAAAAGTAAACTGAAAGTAAGTTCCAGAATCAGCTTAATAACAAATAGAATTGACTAGGACTCAGTCACCTACAGAATTCCAGCCTATTAAACATACGTGTTTAGAATTTAGATGATTATTAGCAGAAATTTATGTTAAAACATACGCGTTTAGAATTTAGATGATTATTAGCAGAAATTTATGTTAACTTTATATTGAGTTCTGAAGAAAACCTCATCCAGGAGTTTCAGATGAACCTTGAAAAACTAACATCTCAAGAGTTAATTCCCATTGGGTGAAATCCAATGGAATAATAGTGGTAATGCTGATGCTGTTGATGATTGCAACGCGAATGACATCAATATAAAATATGTCATGCACTAAGTTATATAGGTTACAAATCACCTTCAGATCCTTTCTTTGGTTGAGTTTTTGTGAAAGAGAAAGTATAGATATTCTATTCCTGAATTATACTACTGAAGTTCCTGTGTCTCAATAGGTCAAATTACCTGTTGAAGCCTGCAACACGCACACAGAAAGAACTCAAACACTGGGCTTCTAACTGTCCATTTCATGCTAATTTTGTAATACCAAATCTCTTTTTCTACTCTGTTTTTTATCTTTCCATCTGATGAAGTAAGTGCTTCCAAAACTCATTTGGCTACCTCATCTTTCATTCCCAAGAGTCAACCTGTTAGTGAATTTGCAATATGTTCATTGGCTTTCTGCACAGGTAGAATCTACCACCTTAGCCATGTGCTGACAGCGATGGGAGATGGCAGAAATCATCATTCTTGGCAGAGGAATTAACACATGGATTTTGCCACCATTTATCTGCTTTCTGATCTCTCTCAATGATCTAATTTACATGCTTAATATAGACTTAACAAGTATCTGACCAATAACAGTATCTTTTTTTTAAAACTTTTATTTAATGAATATAAATTTCCAAAGTACGCTTATGGATTACAATGGCTTCCCCCCCATAACTTCCCTCCCACCTGCAACCCTCCCCTTTCCTGCTCCCACTCCCTTTCCATTCACATCAAGATTCATTTTCAATTCTCTTTATATACAGAAGATCAGTTTAGTATATATTAAGTAAAGATTTCAACAGTTTGCCCTCACATAGCAACACAAAATGAAAAATATTGTTGGAGTACTAGTTATAGCATTAAATCATAATGTACAGGACATTAAGGACAGAGATCCTACGTGACATTTTTTTTAAAAAAAAATTGATTAATTTTCTGTGCAATTTCCAATTTAACACCAAGTTTTTTTTTTTTCATTTTCAATTATCTTTATATGCAGAAGATCGATTCAGTATATACTAAGTAAAGATTTCATCAGTTTGCACCCACACAGAAACACAAAGTGTAAAAATACTGATTCAGTACTTTTCAGGCATGGTTATCAAGCAAATTACCTTCTGGTTACACCCTTTGTTGTCAAGCCAACTCCACTTTATTTATACAAGGTTATCTAAGGGCCTTGCCTGTGTAAAAACGTTCTGAATTCAGGATTTGAATGCATGATATAGCTTTACTATATATTTTAAGATGTTATACTTTAAGATTGTTTTTCTGATCTAAAAAGTGGGAAACTACAAATTGTGAAGGCAAGAAGAAGTTACAAACTACTCAAAAGAATACAGGATTAGAAAGGTAACAAAGGTGGTTATTGAACATCAAGTAGGAACTGAGGTTGCATTGGTCTTCTGGAGCTACTATAACAAAACACAAAACACTTGATGGCTTAAAATACAAATTTCTTATCTTAGAGTTATGTAGGTGAGAAGGTCTGAAACTGAAGTGTCAGTAGGATTATGCTTCCTCTAACATCTGTGGAGGATAATCCTTTCTAGAGCCTGAACTTCTGATGCTTGCAGATCAAACTATGGCATTCCTTGGCTTATTGATGCCTCTCTTAGTTACAGGATCATCTTCTCCCATTGTGTATTTACATCATCTTTCCTCCTTGTGATTCTGTCTGTGGGTTAAAATAATCCCCTTTCTGGACACCAGTTGCAGTAGACTAGGGCCCACCACAAAGAACTCAATTTTTAAACCGATTGTCTTTGTTAAGGCCTCATTTTCAAGTAAATTCACATTTTGATGTAGTGGGTATTAGGACTCCCACACAGGTTTTTTTCTTTTTTTCTTTTTCTTTTTTTTTTTTTTTTGAGACATACAACTCAGCTTATAACTGTAGTGAACCGGAAAGCACGTACACCTTCTAAAAGAGAAGCAGTTATTCAGCTTCAACCAATGGTGATAATTCTAAACCATCATTTTTTTTTTTTTTTGACAGGGAGAGTTAGAGAGAGAGAGAGAGAGAGAGAGAAAGAAAGGTTTTCTTTTTCCATTGGTTCACCCCGCAAATGGCTGCTACGGCAGGCGCGCTGCACCAATCCGAAGCCAGGAGCCAGGTGCTTCCTCCTGGTCTCCCATGCGGGTGCAGGGCCCAAGCACTTGGGCCATCCTCCACTGCCTTCCCGGGCCACAGCAGAGAGCTGGACTGGAAGAGGAACAATCAGCACAGAATCCGGCACCCCAACAGGGACTAGAACCTGGGGTGCTGGCGCTGCAGGTTGCGGATTATCCTAGTGAACCACGGCACTGGCTCAAACCATCATATTTTTAAAGAGAAACAGAAAATCTAAATATTTTGTGTATAGTATGTTCACTTGTTCATCTTGTTTGTGACAGCTTAACTGCAGTCATTATGGTCTGATTGAATCTTCCCAAATTTTCTGATTGTCCTAGTCTGTTAACTTATATAAGAGAAATGTGCTGCAAATGATCTGTATAATTTGCCTTTGACTACACAGTAACTGATGGGAGAACAAAGCACACAACCTCTTGCTCCTTATGTTTTTTTCTGTAGACACAACATCTGTGTTTCTATTCCAGTCTTAATTATTTATCTGTCAAATGGCCTTCCTTTTACCATCATGTACTGCTTTAAGTCCCATTTGTTTTGAGAAGTCCTCCTTCAGTTTCTCAAATTCTGCCAGGTAAATACTATGAAAAAATAAGTCTCTATCACAAAAATACAGACATTTTTAGATTTTTATACACACACACACACATCAACACACAATGAAAACAAAAAAACTAACTCCTAGATATGTACCTGAATCAAATAAATAAAAACATTTTTTCTTTTCTTTCTTTTTTATTATTTTCACGAATCATTTATTCCTAAGTATTTTAATCTTAGTATTATGTTTCATATAAATTTTTAAATTGTACTTTCTATTAAAGATATTTTCTCTTTTAAAATCATTTTATTTTTTCCCAGAAACCTTTTATTTAAGGAATATAAACTTCATAAATACAACCTTAGGAAAAATCATTTAACTACAGAAGAAACAAATACATAATTTATGTAACAAAATAGTAAACAATACTAGGCTTGGCTTTGTGGCTCAGTGGGTTAAAGCCTTGGCCTGAAGCGCTGGCATCCTGTATGGGTGCTGGTTCTAGTCCTGGATGCTGCTCTTCCAATCCAGCTCTCTGTTTTGGCCTGGGAAAGCAGTAGAAGATGGTCCAGATCTTGGGCCCTTGCACCCACGTGGGAGACTCAGAGGAAGCTCCCTGCTCCCAGCTTCGGATCGGCACAGCTCCAGCCGTTGTGGTCATCTGGGGAGTGAACCAGAAGATGAAGAACACTCTCTCTGTCTCTACCTGTCTGTAACTGTATTTTAAAATAAATAAAAATTACATCTTTAAAAAAACTGAACAACACTCATACTATGCTTTAGTTAGAAATTAGAGTGCAAATAATTCAGGAATGGTGGAGGAAACCATAAAATAATTTATACATTTCTGTAATCCCTCCCATTAAAAAATAAACAGAAGTATAAAAGAAAAATAAAATTCTTAACAAGGGAAGTTTCAACCCAACTAATTGACAAGTTAGCCACCAAACCCCAACTACAGGTTTGCGCAGGCACACTCTTGAAAGCTATAAAAGCCATATGCTGTTGTCAGTGCAAGGAGAAAGAAAAGGGTAATAATTGCATCTCCATGCATTGTTCTGAGAACAGAGAAAGCACCTGAAATCAGCTAAGTGTACCCCTAGCAAACATGGTGGGAAGCTAAAATTGAAGGGTGGGTGGAGCTACAGGATACAACTGTGAATAAATATTGGGACCTCAATGGATGCAAGATGTCTGGGATGGAAATTTTCAAAATTCAACCAAAAGTGTCTCTTCCAAATACCAATCTATTACCCTATTTCTATATATTTTAAAGCAGCATATTTTCTATCATTTGCACGCAAAAGGGGTAGGAATAGGTCAGGTAATATGCAGCTTTGTGTGCCTGTTAAAGATATGTTTTAATCTAAATGGGGTGGAACAACATTAGAGAATTTTAAGCAAGAAACGATATTTAAGTTTCAAAACAACACTCTGCCTATTGTGTGTAGTGTGGACTGCAGAGGAAGCAAAGGGAAGGAAATGCATATTAGATAAACATCTAAGGACATTTTAGGGTATGAACAATTAAGAAACAAAGAAGTTGGCTGCTTTAGTTATGTTTTAGAGATTTAGACAATAGAATGTGATGATTGCTTGCAACTGAAGTACCAAAGACAAGATGGAGGTTTGGCCTAAGTAAGCAGGTGGATAGTGCTAGTAAGTTTTAGAATGGAAAAATCATCAGAGTGGGCCTTGGAAAGGGGTGAGTAGGAGGTTAAGTGTTCTGTAATAATTACATTAATTTGGGTAGAAATCTGGAGTTCAGAAAGAAATGATAAGTGTATGTCTAAATGTCAGAGTTATCAACGCATAGATGGGATGGATAAGTTGATTGACTAAACATTGTTCTACTTTTTTTTAAGATTTATTTTACTCATTTGAAAGGCAGAGTTACATAGAGAGATGGAGAGTCAGAGAGAGACCTTCCATCCATTGGTTTACTCTGCAAATGGCCACAAAGGCTAGGGCTGGGCCAGGGCAAAGCCAGGAACCAGGATTTCTTCCAGGTCTCCCACATGGGTGCAGAGACCAAAATACAGTTTGTTTTTAAAAATGAATGTATTTGGATAGCGTTCTGTGACAATATCTATATTACATGTCATCTGTTTAATGATGTAATAGATTTGTGTTATATTTTGTTGATGGCAATCTCACTAGCCTTTATGGTCATCTTTGTGCAAATATCTTTCCATATATGTGGGTGTCGATCTAGAGGAGAAATTCCTAGAAGTGGGATTGCTGTACTCAAGCATATGTGCATTTAAATTTTGATATATATTGCCAAGTACTCCAACAATATATAAAAATGTCTGTTTCCTCATACCCCTGCCAAATTTTATAATCTTTGGCAATCTGATAGGTTAAAAAAGAGAAGCATTCTTGTTACTTAATTTGCATTTTACAGAATAATTAGTGAGGTTGAGCATCTAGCCATATGGTTGTAAGTATTTCAATCTCTTTTTTTTGTGAACTGAACTTTTTATCTTTGCCTACTTTTTCTTTGGGCTATTGTTTTTTTTTTTCACATTTTGTATTTTTTCTTCTACATGTTGGACACAGTATAAATATTTTCTATATTTGTGCTTGTCTTTGAACTTTGACACTTTTTGACAAGGTGATTCTTGAAACATTTATTCTAATACAAGTTTATGGCTTATGACATCATATTCATATAGTCAGAATGGCACCACCAGAGATGAATTTATGAGAGTGGTAAGAATTAATATATTTCAATTCTCATTTTGTTGCATATTTTCTGCATGCCATGAAGATAATCATTTTGCATGTGCTTTAGTTTCCTCTTTATAAAAAGTAAATCACAATCTGACTTATCTTCAATAATTTATTAAGAAATAATCTGTGAAAAATTGTAATAACTGTCTTTTGGGTTTAAACGCTATGGAATATCCTAGATAGACTCAATAACAAAATGAATATACAACACTGTAAAATTTTTAAATTTTTTAATTGTACTTTAATACATAAAGCTTCTTTTTTTCCTAGTCTTTTTGCTATTTTTTAACTTCTTTTCTTTTAACTTTTAACTTTTAACTTCTCTTCTTTTTCTTCCTCCTTTTTGGCCTTGTTACATGTGAACAATAGTTCTGGTTTCCATTATTCTCTGGGAACACTGCAGTATACACTCCAAACTGGATAAATTTGCAATATGATAAAGAACATGAAGGTTTAGTGATCTGTACAAGTTCTGTCCTCTCTGTCCTTTTCATATGGCATCTGCTTGATAGTTAAACATGTTAATGAATTATACAAGCTAATTAGAGTCATGAGTAGAGATGGATACAAGAAAAATATGTTAATAGCTCTGTGAAGTGCCCAGATTATGCCGTGGCAAGAGCACTGATCTGAGAGTCTGGGAATCTGAGAGCCAGCTCAGGTTTGCTTATATACTGGCTTTAAACATGTATAACTATATATCAACATGTAGAATAGAAGTTATAGCATACATTTATGTTAGAACTCAGTCAATTAGGAGAATATGACTGCAATGGTAAGACAACGAATTCAATATTAGGATTGTGCATGCCAGACTCAGTAACATCCTTACCATCCTTGAAAACAATATAAGCCAACACCATTACATTTTGCAGAAATCTTAAAGCATATTCATGAAACATATTTTAAAACGCTTCCTCCATTTATTTCCTTGATGTTTTCAATTTTCATTGTAGAGATGTTTCACATCCTTGGTTAAATGTATCCTAAGATATTTAATTTATTTTTTGTAGCTATTGTGAATTGGACTGAACTATCAAATTCTTTTTAAGCCATGGCATTCTTAGTGTATACAAGTGGTATTGATTATTCTGTGTTGATTTTATATCCTGAAACTCTGCTGAAGTCTCTTATGAGTTCCAATAGTCTCTTACTGGAGTCTTTGGGTTCCCCTCTACATAAAATCTTATCCTCTGAGAATAATTTTCTTGCCTAATGGCTCTGGTTAAAACTTCCAGACATATATTAAATAGTAATGATGAGAGTAGGCATCCTTATCTGGTCACAAATTTTAGTGGAAATACTTCCAACTTTCCCCATTAATATTATGATGGTTGTAGGTTTTGTGTATTGTCTTAATTGTTTTGAAATATGTTCCTTCTATATCCAATTTTTACAGATTTTTATCTTTAAATGCCTTCCATATGATGGATTGGAAAAATTAGTATAATTAAAACATCCATATTACTTAAAGATATTTACAGTTTCAAAATTATTCCAATCAACATACCAAGCATATTTCTCAGATCTGAAATTCATATGGAAACACAAGACTCCCTAATAACTAAATCAACCTTTTTTTTTTTTCAAAAGAGAGTTTATTTGAGAGGTAGAGCCATAAACAGAGAGATGGAGAGACAGAGAGAAAGGTCTTCTGTCTGCTGGTTCACTCCCTAAATGGCCACAATGGTAGGAGCTGGGCTGGTACAAACCCAGGAGGCAGAATCTTCTTCTTCCAGGTCTCCCCCAGTCTATAAGTAGAGAGCTGGATTGGAAGAGGAGCAACCAGGACATGAGTCCATGCCCTTATGGGATGCCAGAGCCAAAGGCACAGGTTTAGCCTACTAGGCCACAGTTCTAGCCCCTAATTAAGCAATCTTAAACAATAAAAACAAAACTGGGAGCATCACAATACCCAATTTCAAAACATACTATAGCGGTGCAATAACCAAAACAGCCTGGTAGTGGCACAGACAATAAACATGTGGACCAATGGAACAGAATAGAAGCCCAAGATATTAATCCATACATCTACAACTAACTAATCCTTGACAAAAAAAAATTCCCTGGAGAATTGATAGTCTCTTCAACAATGGTGTTAGTAAAATTGTGTATTCACATGGAGAAGTATGATTTAAGACCACAACTTTAAACCCTATGCAAAGATCAAATAAATCATAATGGGTTAAAGATCTAAACCTAAGATCTTAAACCATCAAATTACTGGAAAAAAATATAAGAGAAACACCGTAAGACATTGGCTATGCAAAAGCTTCATGGATAAGAACCCAGATGCACAGGGAATAAAAACAAAACAAGATAAATGGTATTACATCACACTAAGAAGTGTCTGCAAAGCAAAGGAAACACTCATCAAAGTAGAGGCAACTGACAGAATGTGAGAAAACATTTGTGAACTGGGTATCAGATAAAGGATTTATATCCAGAATATATAAAAAGCTCAAGAAAATCAACAAAACAAATACTCCAGTAATGAAATGAGCAAAGGATAAGAACAGGTACTTTGTAAGTGTGAAATACAAATGGCCAATAGACAAAAGAAAAAATTCTCCAGACCACTAGCCATCAGGGAAATATAAATAAAAACCACAGTGAGTTTCCATGGTACCTGATTAGAATGACTGTCATCCAAAAATCCAAAAATAGTAAATGTTGGTGAGGATGTTGAGAAAAAATGTACACTAGTACATAGCTGGTGAGAATGCAAACTGCTTTAATCATTATGTAAAACAGTAGGAAATTCCTCAGATATCTAAAAATTGAATTATCATATGACCCAGCCATCCCACTCCTAGAAATATACCCTCATGTTTACAGTTTTCATAATATCTAAATTATGGAATCAACCCAGATGTCTATCATTTGGTGACTAGGTAAAGAAAATGTGTCAAATACACATACATGATAGAATACTATTCAATCATAAAAATATTGAAATGTAATTTGCAAGAAAATTGATCCAACTTGGAGATAGTTATGCTTAGTAGAAGAAGCCAGACCCCCCAAAAACAAATATTACATGTTTTCTCTGATTTTTTGTAGTTAATATAAGAAGTCCAGAAAAAAAGAACTTACTATATATGAGTGAAATAAACATCTTGGGATTTGATTATTGTTTATAGCCCTTATCAGCAATATACCATGCTGAACAGTGATCATTCTTCTTTTACTTTTTCAGCACTTTATTTAGTGTAATCTTTTTTTGTTTTAGATTTTTTATTTATTTATTTGACAGAGTTATAGACAGTGAGAGAAAGACAGAGAGAAAGATCTTCCTTCCATTGGTTCACTCCCCAAATGGCCGCCACCGCCGGAGCTATGCTGATCCAAAGCCAGGAGCCAGGGGATTCCTACTGGTCTCCCATGCAGGTTCAGGAGCCCAAGCACTTGGGCCATCCTCCACTGCCTTCCTGGGCCACAGCAGAGAGCTGGACTGGAAGAGGAACAACCAGGACTAGAACCCGGAGCCCATATGGGATGCCGGGGCTGCAGGCAGAGGATAAACCAAGTGAGCCACAGTGCCGGCCCCTTAGTGTAAACTTAAGCCTATGATTAAAAATATGGTATCATAAAAGTTAAAAAAAGAAAGAAAGAAGGAAGGAGGGAAGGAAATATATTCTTAGAATTGTACATATGAACTACTTGAAACCTTTTCTCTTTATATTAAAAGCTTAATAAAAAATCCTTAAAATAAAATAAAACAGTTTGAATAATTTTAATTTTTGGCTAAGAAATGAACTATGGACTACTTTTCTATAAACAGTGTGTGTGTGTGTGTGTGAGAGGAGAGAGAGAGAGAAAGAGAGAGAGAATTTCACAGTCCAGTCCCTACCCTTTGCAGTAAGTAGACCTAGAAACATTATTAAGCAGTGTTTCCTCACCTATTCACACCAGATAATGATCCATCTGATGCTCAATTTAAACCACATTTTCAAAAATCCCTATGAAGGAATAAGAAAAAATTGTCAGTCAGGCTCCTGATAATAATTTTCAATGAATTATTATTTGAATTCTCTATAAACCCAAATTCTGTAGAAAATAAGTAAAAGTTTACCAAACAAAACAGAAAAGAATCAAACCAAATTGATTTTCCTAGCATTTCCCCTAGGTTTGCTAACAATGTTTTAGCACCCATTAAAATTAGGATTGTGTAGACTAAACATTGGATTTTAACAAGAAAAGAGCCATTGGTGGTATGCAATTCCAATGCTTCAAAATTCATACATCTAAATAATTTTTTCAAAAAACATGAAGGATAATTTACAAGAATGAACACTGAAGCTTTGCTTTCATTCATTGGCTCACTTATTTACCCAGAATAGATCAACTACTGTGCAAGGAAGATCATACTGATATGAGAATGAACAAGACATTGTAAAGAATAAGATCTCTAAGGAAAGAGATACATAGTTGCATTTTTTTTTACAGGCAGAGTGGACAGTGAGAGAGAGAGACAGAGAGAAATGTCTTCTGTTGCCGTTGGTTCACCCTTCAATGGCCGCCATGGCTGGTACAGGGTGGCTGGCGCACCACGCCAGGTGCTTCTCTTGGTCTTCCTTGGAGTGCAGGGCCCAAGTGCTTGGGCCATCCTCCACTGCACTCCCGGGCCACAGCAGAGAGCTGGCCTGGAAGAGGGGCAACCGGGACAGAACCCGGTGCCCCAACCGGGACTAGAACCCTGGTGTGCCAGCGCCACAAGGCAGAGGATTAGCCGAGGCTCCTGATAGTTGTATTTTTTTAACAATTGAAGGAATCAATAAAATGTCTTGGCCACTTGTGGCATTTTTATTATTTTAACCTACTTAAGAAATTAAAAACTTTAGTAAGGCTGTAATCTTTTTACATAATTCGTTTGGCATCGTGCTGTGAGTAGACAGAGTGGAAGTAGAGATTATCAATAATGTTCAGGTTTTTTTGTACCAAATAACAGATAGGTGTTCTTATAGCTGCAAAAGCTCAGAAAAGATGGAAAAAAGACAGGCCAAGATGAAAAATAACTGCATATAGAGACTGTTAAACTTAGTGCCAGTGATATTTTAGGTTTTGGGTTTAAGCCCCTCTGAGACTAAGAGTAATTCTTGAGGACATTGAACAGTGGACATTGCTGAATGCAGAGTCCTTGACTTATGTGTCTTTCAGTTAGTCCAATGTGTCTGCCAGCCACAAATCTGTTGAATACTGAGGTGAGCAATGGATGTTTCATGACTCTTTTATTTGACAGGCAGAGTTAGACAGTGAGAGAGAGAGAGACAGAGAAAAAGGTCTTCCTTTTGCGTTGGTTCACCCCTCCAATGGCCGCTACAGCCAGCGCACTACGGCCAGTGCCCTGTGCTGATCCGAAGCCAAGAGCCAGGTGATTCCTCCTGGACTCCCATGCGGTGCAAGGCCCAAGCACTTGGGCCATCCTCCACTGCCTTCTCAGGCCACAGCAGAGAGCTGGACTGAAGAGGAGCAACCGGGACAGAATCCGGTGCCCCAACGGGGACTAGAACCCGATGTGCTGGCGCCACAGGTGGAGGATTAGCCAAGTGAACTACAGTCTCGGCCAGACCACTTCTTGTTTGCTGTCCATCTGTCTATTTTATCCTTTTTGTCCTTGACTTTTGTTCTGATTTTCTGCCCATTAGTGCACTTCTATCTCTTTTTCACTAGGTATTGGAATGTGGTTTTTTGATTTGTCACTCTTCCAAGGACTTGGCTCAGACTCATCCTATTGGCTCTTTCTAATTAGGAACTGTACACATAAAATTCTCTGATGTAAAGTGTCTCTAAGAGCCAGTCAGACCTGCTTCATTTCCAAGAAAAGGAAGTATGTTCCACCTACCAAGGGCACTGAAAATTGTGCACAATGAATGATATTCTAAGGTATTTATTAATGCCTTCAAGATGTCTTCATGATGTCCCTTCATTACCTTGAAACTATTCACAAACCTTAAAACAAATAAACCATTTCCCTTAATGTTTTGTCTCTGTTTTTACGTGTTTAGTGTAGTGCATCATAAGAATTGGATAAAAAAAAAAACTCTCCTTTTTATCTTGTCAATCCCTCAGCCCTGTTGGTTGACATAATCTCAAATGGATCTCAAATAACCTTGTAGCTTCCATGCCTTATTCCCCAAGGTGTCTGTGAATGTAGAATTTCCAAATCAGGAAAAGTTTGGATGTCCTTTATTTTTCTTTCTCTGTGTGAGTGCTATCTTGTCAGAATTTAGCATTTTATTTGAAATGTAGTCAAATAATCCCTACTCTTGTATTTTGTCATTCTTTCAGCCACGGATTTGTCTTCATTTACACATGGATTTACTTTTTCTCCTTTCGTTACACTGAATGTTACTATTCCCATTAAAAACAATGATTCTTAAAATTATTGAAATATTGAGAAACTATTTTTAGAAATGGTAACTTACTTTTAAACTGGTGTATTGGTGTATTCTAATATGAAAATTGAGCAATGTCTTTGACAAAAATCATCTTTTGCATCTTATTTTATGTTGTATTTGTCTCTTTTCAACATTTCATCATGAAAACAATACATTCATGTGAAAAATAACAAAAATGAATATAAACAAATTACAGTCAATTCCTAAACTCTAATGTAGCACCTCAAATATTTTTGACTTTTTTTTACATTTGTTTTCCTATGAATATTTTATAAACTTAAAAGACATATTTTTTCTTCTAACTGGCTCATGTAATACTTATCCTGAGCATTTCCCCATACTATTATGTAGTCATTGTAAACACTGAATATTGATTTTTTTTAATCCTCTTCTGTAACAGTAAATGTCCCTAAGGTTTACTTTAAATATAAATCACTATGGCTTATTATCCATGCACTGAAACATTAAATCATGCATGCTATTCTTATTCAAAACTATTAAATTGTTCAGCATGAATAAAATGAAGTACCATCGCCTAAAATTCTGGCCTTAAAGTAGTGACTTGTAGCTCATTCTCTCTACTTACCATGTAATGAGAAGCTCTTGATAATGTTGGCAATGGAAACAAAGACACAAGTCTGGAACACACGATGCTGTCCGACGACTGCCCAGACTTAGTGCCTCCTGTTAGAAACCTGGCTTCCCTTGATATTTGTTCAATTTTAATAGAAGCTACTGCTCTGCACAGGCAAGATTCTTTAGCAAGATGGATAATGAGCAACATGAAAACAACACCTGGAGAACTCCATGGCAACCTTATACACAGGATATTAACACAATAACCTTGTGTTTATTAGCATAAAGAACTACAAGCAAGGGTGGGCCAAGCAAAACAGTCACAACAGTATGTAAGTCTGTGAATACTTACATGCATATTTCTCTTTGCTCCATGGAATTCTGTCTATTCAGAGGTCTGCTAGTCAAATTAAAATCGTTTATTACATGGTGACTGTTTAGTTAATTGTATGAGATATTTAACTCCAAAATATGGGAAGGAAAGAGATTAAAAGAAGAATTCAGACATAGCTCTACTTTTTGAAGAATTTATAAAATTGTTACCTCATTATGGAAAAACTAAAATGAAGACAGGAAAAGTCGTTAGGTATATGTAGTCATTTGTGTCAATCCCAGTTAAATGTAAGCACATGTTAAATAAAAAAACAATTTTATCTCAGTATCATTGCCGCGGACTGTCAGCTCGGAGACTTCACAGACCGAGGGAGAACAGGATGAAGGCGTTTAGGGAGACAAGAAATCGGCGAGGAAAATGACAGACAGACACCAGTGTAGTACTAATGCTGCTGCGTTTATTGTCTGTTAAGTCAGGGTTTTTATAGTAAAACTTCTAAAGCTTGAGGGAAAAACATCATTGATTAACAGAAGAGTAAAGGTTAACATGGTCAGAGCAGTGCGGTAACAATGAGGGAATAGTGGTAACATTTTAACCGCATATAGGCCTCATTCACCCAGGTCACGTATGCCAAAAAGATATTCCTCTCCTATCTGTGCTCAATCATGAGGAACATGCCGTTGTTTGCCCACTGCCTTAGCCATCTTTATAGTTTCCCATACCTGTTGTCTTTTCTGCCTTGTCAATAATACACCACGGGATTCTGGACCTAGCTAACCTAGTCATAAGAGGCAATTGATCCCAATGCTGCCTTTTCCCGTTCATGATTAACCCGTCTGCAACCCATATCATCATAAGCACCCGTGTAAGGAAGCGGATCTAACATGACAGAGGGATTCTATCGCGGGGGAGTTCACCATCTACCATTAATTAGGTATTGTTCATATCCTCCAGGAAGAGTCCTTTTTGGAATTGTTGCTAACAATTCCTTTTGCTTTCAGTTTGGGTCTGAATGTGGATTCCCTATGAGCTGTTCGACCCGAGTTTCCTCAGGGTCATTCTTGCTTCCTTTTAGCAATTCCCGTTGCTCCATAGCGTCCAAGAAGTCTCCCAGAGTCCGATTGCTGATTGCTAAGGCTTCTTCCAGGAAGGCTTTTACAGCTGGCGGTGCAAACAGCGTGATGTTCTGAATTGCTTCTTCAGGAATGTTAAAGGAACTGTTTGTTATGATAATGGGTTCCCGGTAATCCTATTGTTGTTCCGTGTCCATGGGGGCATGAGCCCAGATCAAATACAGGCAGCAAAGGTAGATTGCAATCATTTCTAACGTTATGTACAGAGGGCAGAGCAAACACAGGAATCAACACAGGAAGGGCTTTCGGCTTCCACTATGTAGAGACAAGATCATTACTGACCTCTATCTCTACCGGAGGTACTCGAGGCCCCTCTCCAAAGAGATCCCACCTCGGCCCTTCAGCCCGTGGAGGTCTCCGGCGCAGCTGTTTTTGCTACGCAGATGTTACCACAGCTGTAGGCGTAGCAATTCCTCCTTTTTTGTTTTTAAAACGAAGCTCGAAAACTTCCTGTTGAACGCTCTGTAAAGAGCGAAACACAAGTTTTAGTATAAGAGAAAAGAGGAGAAGTGAGGCAGCAAGTTGAGTCTCTAGCCTGACTTCCTGGGCTTTCAGACTTAACTGGCAGTTTAACCAGTGCTTACTGCGTAGCCTGACTTAGAGAAATTGTGGCAGAGGGGTCTGTTATCCTCTTGCTTCTGGGTGTTTACCATGTAGCCAGTGGACACTAGAGCTTTCTTGGGCTCCTGGAACCCAGTTCTCTAGCATCTGCCGCATAACCCTCTCCAATCGTCTCTAAGTCTCTTTTGGAACACATTTTCCCTTTTGACTAGACCTCCCATTTGATCCACATTTGAACTAGCAATACATTTGAACTAGCAATGCCTGGTTGTTCAGCGTTAGCTGGACGGAGACTTTGTCAGTCCCTCTTTAAGGGATCTGGCTTCTGAGCCAGAGACTGGAGCAGCTAGAAAGAAACACATTTACAACTGAAGTTTAGCATCATTTTACATCTTGGCACCATTTATAATCTAAACAGCCAATTGGTTATTATCTCTGTAAGATGAGAGATATATCTTTTGATATCTCCAGGGGCCCTCTGGAGATACCAAAAGTCCAGAGAATTTAGAACTTTGATTTTTAGAAAGTCTGTTAAAGGTGCCAAGAGAACTTAGAGTATCTGGTCAAAACAGAATTCCTTAACATCCCGAAATGATAGCCATTCATTTAGGGTGATTTTAACACTTTTAGACCAAATTTAACCATAATGATATTTAACAATGCCTTTCATCAATCTGAACTTAACAGAGACAGTAGAGTACACAATAGATTACTTTGGCAGAACATGAGTTTTAGGTCTCTTGTTGTCAAATAAACCAGAAATAAAAACCTTGAATATTAAGTTAGCACACAAAATCATCACATAACTCAGAATTATCTAACAGAGTCAAAGAGCTTACACGACCTAACTTTAGAAATGGCAGAATAACCAATTAAGCAGACACTGTTAAAAGACGTTAGTTTTTGCAAAAACAGATTGTAAGATTTATGATTTAGACCATTTCCAGACATTTAAAAACCCCATTGTTATAACAGAAGATCAGCAACTTTAGGTCAGTGTAATTTTGGCATTAGCATTCAACTTAAAGAAAACTCTGTAAACAATTTTAAAATTGTAAACCTTTTAAAACTTTTTATGACTTGTTTACACCTTCTGAAACTTTACACCCGTAGTTACTTTTACATAGTCTTGAATTGTCATGTATGGACAACCTATGAGAATACATGTTAACAAACTTAAAACAGTCTCTCTTATCGAATTTGAGATGTGAAAAGTACACATAATACATTTTCCCAAGTTTTATTTAGCACTGATGCCTAGATAACTTAAAACACCAAGTTATTAATGAATACCACACCATTATCTGAATTAAAGCTCAAAATTACATTTCCATGCTTTTAAGTAACATAAGGATAACACCTGAGCAGCAACAGGGACACTAGTGCATGTTTGCAACTTTGAAAAGATCTTAAGAGAAACAAGTTTAAAGCATATCAAAGCATGTGAAACTGAGCAAGTGAGCCACCTAGCAAACCAAGCAAACTGGAAGGGCGTTTGCATTAACTCAGTTCTCTGATACCCAGAATTTACTCTCATTTTCATGAGACCACTCTAGCTGTAAAGCAAAAACATGAAGTGTGACACCATTTACAACATTTTAATACATTTTACATAATTTGAATTGACTCAAGCAGCTGTTGCTTCAACAAATTTAGAGTCTCATCCTTTGAGAGTTCCAGGGATCCGACTGGAAGCCCAAAGTTGGAAGACTCGGTTTAGAATTTAAGCTGTCAGAGAGTTAAACCATTAAGCCAAAATCAGCATGTCTCTGATTAGTTGGGTAATCACTTAAACATTAAAAACAGATAAACAATGTAAACAACTTCGCATTGCAGTTCTCCCAATTAAGACTCTAATGACAATAGAAAAAAAATGCGAAACCTTTAAGACAGGTGAACCCCCTCATCAGATAAGTCAGGAACAGTAGTGCAGAAAAGAACCAGTTAAAGGTTTCCTATTAACTGCAAAGAGAAAAACCCATCAGGTCGGGAAGGGTTAATGGACAAGCAGTAAGCGGTTGCCGTTGTTGTAGTAAAAGGTTTCGTGCTTCCTTTGAAAAAGACCGGATGGCCGTCCAAGTCATATTACGCTTCTGCGGCTTAAGCATGAGTTTCTTTATCTGATAAGCCAGAGCCTTCCTGTGTCTGCGCATGCGTCTCCTTTTGCGGCTGTGAGACTGGTTTGACAAGTCTGTCAGGGATCCAGATGGGGGAGTCTGCATCCTGTGGAAACACACAAGCATAGCCTCGTCCCGAGGTAATTAAAACATCTGGTCCTTGCCAAGAGCCCGTTAATAAATCCTTCCACATTACCAAAGGAAGTGGTGTTTTAAGGGACTCACGATCCCAATGTTTCCAAGCATGAGAAAATCCCTTTTCATCTAAATTTAAATGATTTATGACAAACAAAGCATGAGACAACATATGATGAGGAGAGAAGTATTGTGAGGTTTTTTGAAAACGTTCAATTTGTGTTTTTAAAGTTTGATGAGTTCGTTCGATGATTCCCTGTCCTTGAGGATTATAAGGGATTCCTGTAATATGGGCAATATTCCATTGAACACAAAAGGTTTCAAATGCTTTAGACGTATAAGCCGGAGCGTTGTCAGTTTTTATTTGAGAAGGAAGCCCCATGACCTGAAAACATTGTAAAAGATGATGTACAATATCCTTCACAGCCTCTCCTGTACGAGCAGAAGCATGAACAAAATGTGAAAAGGTGTCTACGACAACATGTACATAGCCTAGCTTTCCGAAAGAGGAAATATGAGTGACATCCATTTGCCAGATTGAGTTTGGTTTTAACCCACGAGGATTAACTCCCATTTTTAAGGAATGATGGGTTAAAGGACATGAACCACATTGTTTTACAATTTGTCGTGCCTGTTCCCTGGTAATGGAGAACATTTTTCTCAAGGCATTAGCATTTTGATGATGAATAGAATGACTCTGTGTTGCTTCTTGTATAGTAGCTATAACAGTTGATTTTTGAGTATACAAATCTGCCAAAGCATTGCCTTGAGCTAAGGATCCTGGCAGTTTAGAATGAGCTCGAATGTGTCCAATAAAAAACTTTTGCTGTCTATTTTGGACCTCCTTCTGCAAATCTTTTAACAGAAGTAAAATTGGGGTTTTTCCCGTAATGAGGGCTGTTTCTAAGGCTGGAAATAGATTCACCACATACTTAGAATCTGTGTAAAGGTTAATGGCCTGGGGAAATTTTTGGAAGGCCAAAGTGACTGCTTTAATCTCTGCCTGTTGAGCAGAGAGACCTAGTGTTTTAGTCACAAAAGTCCCTTTTTCCAGGGAGAACACCACTGAGCGGCCCGTAGAAGAGCCATCTGTAAAAAGTAAAATAGCATCAGGCAGTGGCTGCGCTGAAAATTTACAAGGAAATATCAATTCAACATTTTTAATAAATTCCAATAAAGGATGTTTTGGATAATGATATTTAATTTGTCCTAAATACCCTTGTAGGGCAACAGCCCAATCATCATGATTTTGTAACAAATTTTCTAATTGTTTTTTATTATATGGAATGACAATTTCTGCTGGTTCTTTACCAAAAAGTTCCCGCGACCTTTCGCGGCCCTTAATTATCAATAATGATAACATGTAAGGATAGTCTGTGACAACCCTGGCCTGTATATGAGGCAAATGTAGCCATTCCAAAATTCCCTTTTGCCATAAAGCTGCCGTGGGTGTATAAGGGGTGGCAAAAAGCAAGAGTTGCCATGGCAAAGAATAATCAAGCCTTTGAACTGAGGCATTAGTGAGAGCATGTTCAACCTTTTGTAATGCCTCAATAGCTTCTGTTGTTAAATTTCTAGGGGATCTTGGACATGAGTCACCTTGTAAAATACTATACAGAGGACTCAAATCCCCTGTAGTTAATTTTAAATAGGGTCGCAGCCAATTTATTTCCCCTAATAGCTTTTGGAAATCATTTAATGTCTTTAATTTATCCCTTCTAATTTCCACCTTTTGAGGGGAAATATAGTTTCCTTTAATCAAATGACCCAAATAACTTAGCGTGCCATTCTTCTGAACCTTTTCTGGAGAAATAACTAACCCATAGCTTGTCAAGTGCCGAATTGTCTGTTGTAGCAAAAGATCACTTTGCACTATGTCAACATGTGCCAGTAAGATATCATCCATATAATGGATAATATATGCAGTTGGAAAGATTTTTCTCACTTGTTCCAAGGCTCCCGCCACAAATTTTTGGCATAACGTTGGCGAATTTTTCATACCTTGAGGTAAAACAACCCATTGATATCTTTTATAAGGTTGACTAAAATTTATTGCCGGCACACTGAAGGCAAAATGCTCTGAGTCTGCAGGATGTAACTTAATAGTAAAGAAGCAATCCTGTAGATCTATTACTGTTACATGCCATCCTTTAGGAATTGCCACAGGTGACGGGAGTCCTGGTTGGAGGGCTCCCATGTCCTTCATTACAGCATTAACTGCTCGGAGGTCTTGAAGCAACCTCCATTTTCCTGATTTCTTTTTAATAACAAACACAGGTGTATTCCATGGACTATTAGACTCTACAAGATGTCCCAATTTTAACTGTTCTTGTACTAACTGCTCAAGAGCCTTTATTTTTTCTATGGTTAGGGGCCACTGGCTTACCCATACTGGCTCTTGAGTAAGCCACTCAATTTTGTCGGCTATTAGATTTTCTCCAGCGACCCCTATGTAAAATGCTGTTCACTTAAATTATCTGAAGTTACTAATTTTATTGTCATAGGTCCCAGAATATCTCTTCCCCACAGAGAAAAGGGCAGAGAGGGTAGGACATATGGTTGAATAAAGCCACTTTTGCCCTCTGCTGTCCATGTAAGCATAGCAGCACTTTGCAGTACCCCTGAAGCTGCGCCTAGTCCCACAAGAGATGTCCCAGTTTTTGTGACTGGCCAAGAATTGGGCCACTCCGAGGCTGCAATGCAAGTCCTATCGGCCCCAGTGTCCATAAGCCCCTTAAACTCTTTGCCATTCAAATAAAAGGTGGCAAAAGGTCTCTGAGTTAGATCTTGGATAAGAAAGGTTGAATCTGATCCTGAACTGCCAAATTGACCTGATCCCCTTTCTGTGTTAATAACAGGATTGGGCAGGTTAATATAAGGTAATAACAATAATCGCGCTATTTTTTGTCCTTTATGAATTTGAATTGTTTCTTTTAATGGTCTAACCATAACCTTTATTTCAGCCTCAGTATCGGCATCCACTACTCCAGGAAGAACCTCAAAGTTTTTTGTGTAGTTGGAACTTCTCCCTAAAATCAGGCCCATAGTTTGAGCCGGCAAGGTTCCTTTTGTATTAGTGGAAATGAGGGACACTCCATCCCACTTAGATAAAAGAACATCCTGAGAACTTGCCAAGTCCAACCCTGCACTTCCTGGAGTTGCCCTAGATAATTGATGAATAGTAAATTCTGGGGCACAGGGGTTTAACCCCTGACTTAGCGTCTCTCCCTTTGTTGCCGGGCTAGGAGACAGCCCCTTTTCTAGTTTTTTCCATCCTCCTCTTTCTTGGAATCTGTTAGTGGAGTTTTATCCTTATGGAATTTTGACTTACATTCATTTCTCCAGTGTTTCCCTTTCTTACACCGGGGACACAGGCCAGGAGGGTCCTTTTTTCTAGGATCCTTCTTGCTAGGGCAATGTCTTTGCATGTGTCCTGTATCTCCACAACTATGACAAGTTAGTTTCTTCTTTGCGCCACCTCCATATGTCTTCTTCACATAGGCACTAAATTTTTGCCCTTTCATGGCTGCAGCATAAGCCATCCCTTGGACTAATGCTGGTGAGGCATCTAAACATACTTTGATATAATCTGATACTGTTCCAGTTTTTCTGATCGGCCTTATCAAGTCTTGACATAATGGATTTGCATTTTCCCAAGCCAATTGTTTGAGCAGCATATCCGTCCCCTCAGAGGGGGGCAGCATCCTATTTACTGCTTCCTCTAATCTAGATACAAAATCCTGATCAATAAATTCATTTAACATTTTGGCCGATACAGGAAAACCGGATTTAGTCAGCATTTTTTGTAACATAATTACCAACATTTTTTCATTTTTCGTTAGTAAATGCCCCATGATTTCCTTTCAAGATTACTCACGCTTAACCGATGATCCTTTATCGGCGGGACTGCAGTTCCCTGGTGAGAGCCGTTCCTTGTACTGAAAGAAAGAGAACTTACCCTACCTTCAAGTCCCTGTTCGGGCGCCACCTGCCGCGGACTGTCAGCTCGGAGACTTCACAGACCGAGGGAGAACAGGATGAAGGCGTTTAGGGAGACAAGAAATCGGCGAGGAAAATGACAGACAGACACCAGTGTAGTACTAATGCTGCTGCGTTTATTGTCTGTTAAGTCAGGGTTTTTATAGTAAAACTTCTAAAGCTTGAGGGAAAAACATCATTGATTAACAGAAGAGTAAAGGTTAACATGGTCAGAGCAGTGCGGTAACAATGAGGGAATAGTGGTAACATTTTAACCGCATATAGGCCTCATTCACCCAGGTCACGTATGCCAAAAAGATATTCCTCTCCTATCTGTGCTCAATCATGAGGAACATGCCGTTGTTTGCCCACTGCCTTAGCCATCTTTATAGTTTCCCATACCTGTTGTCTTTTCTGCCTTGTCAATAATACACCACGGGATTCTGGACCTAGCTAACCTAGTCATAAGAGGCAATTGATCCCAATGCTGCCTTTTCCCGTTCATGATTAACCCGTCTGCAACCCATATCATCATAAGCACCCGTGTAAGGAAGCGGATCTAACATGACAGAGGGATTCTATCGCGGGGGAGTTCACCATCTACCATTAATTAGGTATTGTTCATATCCTCCAGGAAGAGTCCTTTTTGGAATTGTTGCTAACAATTCCTTTTGCTTTCAGTTTGGGTCTGAATGTGGATTCCCTATGAGCTGTTCGACCCGAGTTTCCTCAGGGTCATTCTTGCTTCCTTTTAGCAATTCCCGTTGCTCCATAGCGTCCAAGAAGTCTCCCAGAGTCCGATTGCTGATTGCTAAGGCTTCTTCCAGGAAGGCTTTTACAGCTGGCGGTGCAAACAGCGTGATGTTCTGAATTGCTTCTTCAGGAATGTTAAAGGAACTGTTTGTTATGATAATGGGTTCCCGGTAATCCTATTGTTGTTCCGTGTCCATGGGGGCATGAGCCCAGATCAAATACAGGCAGCAAAGGTAGATTGCAATCATTTCTAACGTTATGTACAGAGGGCAGAGCAAACACAGGAATCAACACAGGAAGGGCTTTCGGCTTCCACTATGTAGAGACAAGATCATTACTGACCTCTATCTCTACCGGAGGTACTCGAGGCCCCTCTCCAAAGAGATCCCACCTCGGCCCTTCAGCCCGTGGAGGTCTCCGGCGCAGCTGTTTTTGCTACGCAGATGTTACCACAGCTGTAGGCGTAGCATATCATAAATATGTATAATCTCTGTAGGCATCCTGGATGTTAAAAAAAAAAAAAAGTTATGGACCATTAGAAGAGAGCTGAGCCAATTACCAGGAGGAATATGTGGCACTGGTAAAAGGCAGCATAAGATCCAAACAAGACATTGCCTTATACATGTTAGAGGTGGACAGAAGCCAAGCTAAGCTATGATAAATCAACTCATCAATAAACAAAGTCTTTTCCAGAAATCTAATTTCATTTGATTAATATATGGGGTCAGGTAATGGTTGCATTAAAATTCATCAGATATTTGCATTGTAGGTGCATTTTTAAAATGTGTAGATTCCTCTTATCTTGTCAGAAGAATCATTAGAACAGATTTAAGACAACCCAGGTAGGGTCTGCTATACTGGGTAACTTTCAAATGTGGTCTTACAAGGCTCCTGGTAATCTGAAACTTTAATGTTCCTCTATTAACAAGACTTGTCACTAAAACACCTATTCCCTTTTCTTAGGAAGTTAAGATGTTTGTCTAAGTGGAGCAAGAAAAGAACATGGTAATGCACAAAATTATTTTGTTAGAAATGACATTGACACATGACAATGGACTTCCTTTCTGTTCCATCATAAGAAATGACACATAAAGCTAAGAATTCACTTCACTGAAGAGGGAAAGTCAGTGTTGGGTAATGGAGAGGCATGGATTTTTCTCATGCTTGATGCATCTACATGTAGAGTCCTCTTTTTGCCCTTCTATTTTCTGTCACTGATAAACTCTTCCTCATCTTTCAAGCACCAGTTCCACCCCCTCTCTCTTCTCCAATGATTTCCACATTCTTCCAGGAAAACGTGAATGTTTCTTATTTTACCATCCCCAAATACTTTGAAATTACCAGAATTTATAATGCTTGCCCCGATGTATTTTCATTGCTTATTCCCTTGTGTGTACTCTCACATAGTGTCCAGCACATGATGTGTTTCTAGTAAATGTTTGATGAGAAAAAAAAAAGGAAATATTGATCTGAATATAGAATAGCAAATGTAGTACATTTGACTTATTCTTCACTAAGTTTTAACTTTATTATCCCCTGGGGTAGGGGCAGTGAGTGTTCAGCTAAGAACAAAAAGTGAATCAGAACTGATCCATTAAATGCTCAATTTGCACGCTTACTTTTTTTTTTTTTTTTTGGACAGGCAGAGTAGACAGTGAGAGAGACAGAAAGAAAGGTCTTCACCCTCCAATTGCTGCCGCGGTCTGTGTGCTGCAGCTGGTGCACTGCGCTGATCCGAAGGCAGGAGCCAGGTGCTTATCCTGGTCACGCATGCGGGTGCAGGCCCAAGCACTTTGGGTCATCCTCCACTGCACTCCCGGGCCACAGCAGAGAGCTGGCCTGGAAGAGAGGTAACCGAGACAGAATCCGGCACCGCAACCGGGACTAGAACCCAGTGTGCTGGCGTTGCAGGCAGAGGATTAGCCTATTGAGCTGTGGCACTGGCCTGCACACTTACTTTTAAAGTGATATTTTGCACATTAATATTTGAACTCAAACAAAAAAGTCTTAATTTGATACATTATATTTTAAACTTATGCTTTCACTTTAGAAATATTTAATTTAGGAAATATTGCAAATTACAGAGTATCCTGGGGATTTTTTTAAGGTGTGGATCTTTTTGATGAAGTTTCCATGTCAATTAAGCTTGCCCTGCTTAACATTTATAAATCTCTATGGACACAGGGGCTAGACAGGGTGTCAGGGAGCTATGCTGTGAATCCTGTCCAGCAAGACTAATGCAGGAGACATTTACAGTCTGTCACAGTAGCAAGAGACTCAGACAACTTTATTGATGCATCATCAGGCTGAGAAGAGAAGGCACTGCAGCAGGGGTGACAAGGACATGTTCTGTGTGTTCATCGATCTGCAGTCTCCCTTGGAAAACTCCACCTATTTCTGGATGTCTTGAGTGGTTTTATTGATGCAGCTCCTGCCAGAAGAGGGGGGAATTGGAGTCGTCACATTTATTTTTCATGTCATGTTGGCACTCTCATTTAGGAATTGAATACATACACAGATGATGCAGGAAAGGAAGGATATTGATGATTTTATCAAATTATTTTTGGCAGTCTGTGAGGGAAAATTATATAACCCCAGAAATCTGAGAGGAATACTATAAAATCTGCCCTTGGTACATTTCACGTGGCTGCTGTGATGGGATTCCTATAATCCTGTGTTACTGAAATCCTTTACTGCAGCTGGCGATGAATCTTGACCCAGGAAACAAGTCAATGGAGCAAAACTATCATCCAAGAAGATGATACAGAAAGCACATTGAACTTTCATTCGTGTCTAGCTTGTGGTTGGGTGGATTCATGCAGCAGCCGTATTAGGACATGCTAGTAGATCATAGAGCCACAGGCCCAAGAAGGATTTTGCAAGGTTACAAAATCTGTTTTTCTGTCTCTGAGTAAGAGAATTCTTACACTGTAAGAAGAAAAACAAAACAAAAAACTCCTAAAGTCTATAGATGTGCAATGAGCAATAAGTGTATTAATTTTAAACCTAAAAGGTACTTACATGTGTATTTGTTTGTATTTTTTTGCTTCATGAAATGTTAAATTCATTTTAAGATTCCTATGAATCAGTAAATGAAGAAGCTTCTATTTCCAGTATCCAATTCCTGGTTTTTGTATTCTTCAATACATCTTATCCTCAACTGATCAGTTCCCTGAGCCATCACACTGCACACCCAGGTGTTATGTTAGGAATAGTGTTCTCAAAACCCTCACAGTTCAATAGGTATCAGGAAAGCCAATCTTCACTGGAGTGTTTGAAGATCTTGAAGGAACAATTTCCACAGCCTGGGTTCAGGTTAGGGGGGCAGTGTGGAAAATTTAGTGAATCCTTCTTGCGAATTTATACAAATAAAGCACAGTTAATGTATCACAGTGATGTTTTTAAAGCTGTTAGTCACAGTAGAACAGCCTGCCCTATTTTTGTCTAAAATATCCTCATTCTACCTACTTCTTATCTACATATCATTCCTTATATTTTACTCATGCTTTATTTCACCTCAAAAAAATCATCAACCTAGGTGTAAAGCCAGACTCTAATCTTCTCTCCATGACTGAGTTTTCTGAATTAATTATATATATATATTTTTTATCATTGTTGATACCTGGTTGCCATCCTTCTCACGCCTCTGAAGTTTCTCTGACAAAAATTCCTTCAAAACTCTAAGGAATGTCTGAGTCTTTATCTTATCTGACGTCTGCAGCATAAGGCCCTTGACACCCATGTACCTCAGGAAATCTCTTCCTTTGGTTCCTGGACACCTTTTTTCTCCTCCTCATTCTTCTAATGCTGGCTTTTTATAGTCCCTTCTCATTTCCTTTACCTTTGCCTGCATCACAAGTGAAGTGATCATTTTTTTAAAGATTTATTTATTTATTTGAAAGTCAGAGTTACACAGAGAGAGGAGAGGCAGAGAGAGAGAGAGAGAGAGAGAGAGAGAGGTCTTTCATCCGATGGTTCACTCCCCAGATGGCCACAACTACAGGAGCTGCGCTGATCCAAAGCCAAGAGTCAGAAGCTTCTTCCTGGTCTCCCACACAGGTGCAGGAGCCGAAGGTCTTCGGCCATCTTCCACTGCTGTCCCAAGCCATAGCAGAGAGCTGGATTGGAAGAGGAACAGCCAGGACTAGAACCGGCACCCATACAGTATGCCAGCGCTTCATGCCAGTGCATTAACCCGGCCACAGCACTGGCTCTGATCTTTTTGTTCTTATCTCTTTGTGTTCTTCTCACAGTACATTTCTCATTTATTCATTTGTTATTGAATTCCAGTTCTTTAACTATCTTGAATATTACGATAATTCTCAGATCTCTATCTTCTTTCCACACAAATACCTTTGCGCAGCTCAACCCTGGCACCACTAAATGTTGGATGCCTTTATTTTTGTATATGCTAAGCCTCTGCCATTCAGCAGATTCAATATTGATGTTTATATCCCACTTATGGACTACCACGTCTCCTGTGGGTCCTGCATTGGCAGCACCAGCCATTTTTTGTTTGCTGGACTTCACTATTTTCTCTCATTCAGAAAGCACATCACATGACTGTTGATTGACACTCCTTCATATTCCAACATAGTTAAAGAAGCATCCATAACTATCTCTAAGGCCCTGAAATTCCACCCCCTCCCACTGGTTTCATAAAAAGGCACTACGGCACTTGCAGATAACTAGAATCTTAAAGAGAAGTGCAGGGCTAAGACTATGCTGGCACAGCACAGTGAAGATTAGAACCCATTGTTGGAGTGTTTCAAGTAGGTGAAGGCAGATATGGCTCCTCACCAATGAGCCATTCCCTTTTCCATCCACCAGGATGCCTCTGTGCCCATTGGCATAAGGATGACACATTTCAGTTTACAAATGCAAATCATTTAATTTTGTGGCTGCAGTCAACATAGTCTATATTTTCAAGGAATACTTCTGAATAGGAGTTATGAATTTTTTAGTTGGGTTTTCAAATAATTCTAACAGCACTGTCAGTTTTTCGTATTTATATTTTATTTTTCAGTTGACACATGATAATGATACATATTTATGGGGTACCATGTGATGTTTATGCATATATTCATTTCATAATTTGTATTTTTCTATAAGCAAGAACAGAAATTATGATAATATCTAAAATTAAGTAGCAGATATACAGAGAGAAGGGAAGACATTTTGAAATACATGAAGATGCTGGAACTCTCAAGTCTTGATGAATTAGATGTGACTGGAAAGGAAACAGGGTGGATCTGAACTGTCTCTTAGGTTATTTGCTTATACAAATGGGTGAATAACAGTACCATTTTTCTTAAATGCTGCAGAGTGAAGGAAAAAGAATTTAATGTATTGAATGTACCAACACGTCTGATTTATTTATACTAAATTGGAGTTGCCATTAGTTAGCTAAGTGCAACTACCTAGTAAGTAGTTGTTTACTAGACAACTGAAGCTCCATTAATTACTACCAGGAGTATGCTACCCTGTTTCCCCACATATGTATCGATAAGAATCAGGTGCTTTTTATGGCCCAACATAACTCTTCAGAGACAAAGACTAAACCCTGATAGTGTTGGGGCCAGCTTTGTGGCATAGCTGATAAAGCTGCAGCCTGTGACTAGGTATCTCATATGGGCCAGTTTGTGTCCAAGCTACTCTGCTTCTGATCCAGCCCCTTGCTAAAGGCCTGGGAAACCTGGGGAAAATGGGCCCCTACCACTCACAGGATGAGCTGCTGGCTCCTGCCTCCTAGCTTCAGCCTGGGCCAGTCTTGGCCATTGCAGTAATATATTTGAGGAGTGAACCAGCTAATGAAAGATCCCTCTGTGTCTCATGCTTTCTCTCCATAACTCTGCCTTTCAAAGTAAAATATATCTTTTAAAAAAATAAGAGAGAAAAAAAACCTCTGGTAGTACACCATGAATTAAATTTCAGAATGCTTCTAATAGGGCATAAATTGTAGAGTCACACCTGGCTCCCCTGATTAGAGAAAAACAAATTATCAGTTTTCAAGGGGGAATACAACAAGTTGTATTTCTGGGTTGATTCTGAGAAATGTGGTAGCATCAGGAAAGATTCACAAATCTGAAGTGTGTTCTATGCCAGCCTACTCTCAGCTTCACCCCCACTCATTTGTGGTGCATGTCTCAGTAAAGATAACATACTCATATTTTCTGACTAAGCCATGGTTCCCATACCTATTGGTAATGTAGGGATATTGGAGTTTGGGGAGGTGGTGTGATGTGGAAGGACGGGTGCTTGAAACTTAGAAGTCTTCAGGGAAGAATGGTTGATAAAATTGTGAAAAAAAAAAAAATATCCTCTAGAGAAATCTTAAAAAGAGAGTGAAGAAAGCTGGGATGAAGCATTTAATACTTTGGCCTCTGAAGACCACTTTATAATTATTAGGTAGAAAACTCAGTGGCTGTGAAATGTAATTATTGCTTTCTAAGGGAGGAGGATTTGGAAAAATACAGATGTGAGGGAATGAACTCAATCTGGAGGCAGCTTTGGCAGCAGAGAAAATTATGATGTAAATTGCCAGGGCTTTCACCAATGGGTAGGAATAAAGTCCAAGTCTAAATCGTGGCACCCAAGCCAGAAATTCAGAGAGGATCACCTTCACCCTATGTTAATTGCAAATTAACATATCTCTAGTAGAGGGCAGCCCTCCCTCCTTCAACAGCCCTATTGCTACATTAGCCAGTGTTTATGCTTCTGGGAAGAGTGGCCAACTGTTTGCCAGGAGAATGCCTGGGTTGCCAATTGGCCAGCAATGTCTCATTGCACCTCCCTCTTAGTTAATAGAAAGTGTTTTCTTTGAGTTGGTTTAATGCTCTATGCTGCATTCATGAATATTTTGAAAGAAGAAATTCACCAGGATATTGATAAGATTTCATAATTCTAAAAGGCGATAAACATACTGTGTTGCATAGGTGACAAGTCAGGAGTTTTCCAGTTGAATATAATAGCACTTTGCTCCACATTAAACTTTCAAAAAACAATTACACCCTAATAGTTCTGAGCAAAAAACCCAAAAGAACTGTAATATGCTACATCCAGATTCTATTATCTACAATAGTGGAACCATAACCGCTTTTATAAATGCTAAGGGCCAGTGTTTCCTGCTCCCAGGATCACTTTGAGCTTTATTCTCTAGCTTACACACACACTTCCTACCCTAGCATCGTCAAATTATTATGTTCATATGATGCATTCACAATGTCTCTCTGCTGCTCTCTATGTTCCTAGTGCTAAATTCTTGACACTAGATTCACAGTTTAGTGAACCAAAATGTAAAGTCATTAATTTCTACCTTTTGTCTCCAATGACTTGTGTAACACTGTTTTTCTCTTTGATATTTGGAATAGAAATATTACATAACAAAAGGAAAATAAAGATAGGAATGATTCTGAAAAGATCTCTGAGGGGGGATAAAACATGTAAACTCAGAATTTTTAAACTGTGACTGTCAGAGGAAGAGAAACAATCAACAAAAGCCTAAAGAGTTTTATTTCCTTTTAATATAACCTTTTAATTAAAATGTGTTAGATACTAAACATTTTTTATCATAAGCAGATGACTCTAACAAAAGCTTTAAAGAGATCAGACAGAGCAATAACTCATCTGAAACTTAAATTAGTATGCATGGATACTTAATGTACAATCAGATTCAAATACAAGTTTGATAGAAACATACAAGATCATTGAACTGAAACTTTTAATTTGTTTATTCAGCAAACTTAAAACTAGGGGAAAATACTCAACATATGCCCAACATTTCATAGTTGAATAGATTGGGCAGAAGATGTTTATCTCTAAGGCCAATATTTCTCCTAACAATCCAATTAAAGATTCTGCTGCTATTCAGTTGTGTCACAAGTTAACATATACAAAGCATAACTCTGATTCACATGGGTACTTCCTGTAAGTATTTTAGATCTCATTCAAGCTGTGGCATGACCAGTTTGTGAATTGTTAGGACAGAAAATTAGCACGGGGCCAGAGCTGTCACGTGGCAGTTAAAGCCGCGGATTGCAGTGCCAGCATCCCATATGGGTGCCAGCTCGAGTTCTGGCTGCTCCACTTCTGATCCAGCTCTCTGCTATGGCCTGGGAAAGCAGTACAATATGGCCCATGTGTTTAGGCCCTTGCACCCACATGGGAGACCCAGGTGAGATTCCTGGTTCCTGGCTTCAGATCAGCTCAGCTCTGGCCATTGTGGCCAACTGGGGAGTGAACCGGTGGATAGAAGACCTCTCTCAGTCTCTCTCTCTCTCTCTCTCTCTCTCTCTCTCTCTCTCTCTCTGCCTCTCCTTCTCTCTGTGTGTAAGTCTGACTTTCACATAAATAAATAAATCTTAAAAAAGAACATTATTTAGTACCAATTAGCACCCAACGTGGCTGCCAGGAGAATTGAAAGTACCTTTACTTCATATTTTTCTTCCCTAGAGATGGTTCACTGGCAGATTAGGGCAAAAGTATTCTCATGGTATATCTGGATATCTAAAAAACATTTGGTCAAGTCTATCAACATTCTTTTGAAGAAGATTAAGAAGTAAATATTAGATGACTACACAAATTGAAGAATTAATTTTACATTAGTGGGGCCGGCACCACGGCTCACTTGGTTAATCCTCTGCCTGTGGCACTGGCATCCCATATGGGAGCCGGGTTCTAGTCCTAGTTGCTCCTCTTCCAGTCCAGTTCTCTGCTGTGGCCCAGGAAGGCAGTGGAGGATGGCCCAAGTGCTTGGGCCTCTGTACCTGCATGGGAGACCAGGAGGAAGCATCTGGCTTCTGGCTTCGGATCAGCGTAGCCCCAGCTGTAGGGGCCATTTGGGGGGTGAACCAATGGAAGGAAGACCTTTCTCTCTGTCTCCTTCTCTCTCACTGTCTAACTATATCTGTCAAAAATTATATTAGTATTGTACACTTGTACTGTTTTTAAAGACTATCTTAAAGAATATGGTATATATTTCTGGTGTGATTTTTGAGAATGGTACCAGGATCAATGGACAGATGATATAATTTGATTGGCTAAAATGTAATGAAGTTTCCTCAGAGGTTTGGAATTTCTCATCACTGCATATACTCTACCAAGCCCATAGAAGCTTACATCTGATGGGTACTGGAAACATCTACTTACATTGGTTCTCTGAATGTTTATGTCAAAATTATGGAGGATCCAAACCACTTTTGCTTTGTACATTATATGTACCCGGAAAAGAGAGAAGCATTTGACCCTATGGTTAAGATATTGCTTATGACTCTTGCATCCCATTTTGGAGTGACTTTGAGTCCTAGATCCTCTGTCAATGCTGTCTTCTCAGCGTGCACCCTAAGAGCCAGCACATAACAGTTCAATTACCTGGGTTAGCTACCCTTGTGGGATATACAAAATTAGTTTCCAGCTCCTGGGTTCTTCCTGGATCAGCCCTAGCCATGGAGGACATTTGGGGATTTGGGAGTGAACCAACAGATGATAATTCTTTTCTTTCTTTTTTTTTAAAGATTTGCTCATTTATTTGAAAATCATAGTTGCAGAGAGAGAGAGACAGAGAGACAGAGAGATGAGAGATCTTCCATCCGTTGGTTCACTCCCTAGAAGACTGCAGCAGCCAGAGATGGGCCAGGCCAAACTCAGAAAACAGGTGGTTCATCCAGGTCTTCCATGTGGGTGCAAGGTCCCAAGCACTTGGGCTGCCTTTTGCTGCTTTTTCAGGCCATTAACGGGGAGCTGGATCGGGAGTGACTGACTTTCTGCCTTTCAGATAAATTAAAAAAACTGAAATCAAGAAAATTTAAAATGTTTAATTCTTTAAATTATCAATAATATACTCAATACATTTTGTCATTAATAACATTTTATGAAAATATATATTTTCTTTTTTTAAAAAAACTTATTTTATTTATTTGAAAGACAGCGTTACAGAGAGAGATAGAGACAGAGAGAGGTCTTCCATCCACTGGTTCACTCCCCAGATGGTTGCAATGGCTGGAGCTGTGCTGATCCGAAACCAGGAGCCAGAAGCTTCTTCCAGGTCTCCCACATGGCGGCGGGGACCCAAGGACTTGGGTGATCTTCTACTGCTTTCCCAAGCCATAGCAGAGAGCTAGATAGGAAGAGGAGCAGCCAGGACTAGAACCAGCATCCATACAGGATACCGGCATTTCAGGCCAGGGCTTTAACCTGCTGCGCCACAATGCCAGCCCCCAAAATATATATTTTCAATAAAATTTAGCAAGAAAAGTGTTAGTTTACATTGTGTATTTTATAGAAAAGAATTGAATTCTCATATCTTCTTCTCATTCAGTTTGTTCAAATATGTAGTTTCATTTGAGGTATTTACTAAAATTTGCCACTGCGTATGTATATAGTTTGAGTCAGGAGTTGATGTAGTTATTACTTTTCAGATAACACAGATATGTGGACATATGAAAATTCAAGTTGAAGTTTGTTAAAATGTAATTGAAGTGAAATGTGAAACCACAGCAATGAGTTTTTCATATCTGTTATATTGCAAGATATTGGCCTACTTCGTTCTTTGATCTTTACATGGCATTATTTGGTAGCATCATGCATTACTCTTTTGGAAAATATTGCTTCATTAAGCTACACAGATCTTCCAAATATTGACAAATTTTATTACACAATACCAAAATCACATTTATTAATGCTATCACTGATCTCATCAGAGAATCATCTAGGTATTGGAAAGCTGTCATGTTTACTATAACGAACACAAGTCTTCCAAAATTCTGATTTTTGCTTGAAAGGTCAAATTTTACCATAGGCCACAAATAGCCTCAGTAGTTCTTTAAAGTGACAAGCTCGCTTTATTTATCTTTGAGACAATTCCTTCTACATAGTCCTGTCTGAAAGGTCATAGTTTGTATATCAGTCATTTTATCAAATAAAAATTGGTGTTATACAGGAAAATCAACTACTTCAGATCACAATTCCTTCGCATATGTATTTTTTTTAATGTTTTATTTATTTGAATGTCAGAGCTACACAGAGAGAGGGAAAGGCACAGAGAAAGAGAAATCTTTCATCTACTGGTTTATTCCCCAGATGTCCACAATGCCTAGGGCTGAATGAGGCTGAAGCCAGGAGCCAGGAGCTTCATTTGGGTCTCGCGAGGGTTGTAGGGGCCCAAGCACTTGGGTCATCCTCTACTGCTTTTCCTAGGTCCATTAGCAGAGAGGTGGATCAGAAGTGGAATAGTAGGGATACAAAATAATGTCCGGCCTCTTCCTCTCGGTCCCATATTGAACTCGAGTTGGAAGAGGCAAGTCTGGTCTCAAAATGGAGGTAAAACCGCCACCGGGTCGCCCCCAGCCTGACTCCAGCCTTCGCTGCCGCCGGGGGGAGGAGGGCCATGATCCAAAGGAACCAGAGCAGTTGAGGAAACTGTTTATTGGTGGTCTGAGCTTTGAAACTACAAATGATAGTTTGAGAGAACATTTTGAGAAATGGGGCACACTCACAGATTGTGTGGTAATGAGAGACCCCCCAAACAAAACGTTCCAGGGGCTTTGGTTTTGTGACTTACTGTTGTGTTGAAGAAGTGAATGCAGCCATGTGTGCTCAACCACACAAGGTTGATGGGCGTGTTGTGGAACCAAAGAGAGCTGTTTCTAGAGAGGATTCGGTAAAGCCTGGTGCCCAACTAACAGTGAAGAAGATTTTTGTTGGTGGTATTAAAGAAGATACAGAGGAATATAATTTGAGAGACTACTTTGAGAAGTATGGCAAGATTGAAACCATAGAAGTTAAGGAAGACAGGCAGAGTGGGAAAAAAAGAGGATTTCCTTTTGTAACTTTCAAGGATCATGATACAGTTGATAAAATCGTTGTTCAGAAATACCACACTATTAATGGGCATAGTTGTGAAGTGAAAAAGGCCCTTTCTAAACAAGAGATGTGGTCTGCTGCTGGATCACCAAGAGGCCGTGGAGGGGGATCTGGCAACTTTATGGGTCGTGGAGGAAACTGTGGAGGTGGTGGAGGTAATTTTGGCCACGGTGGAAACTTTGGTGGAAGAAGAGGCTATGGTGGTGGAGGTGGTGGCAGCAGAGGAAGTTATGGAGGAGGTGATGGTGCTTACAATGGTTTTGGAGGTGATGGTGGCAACTATGGTGGTGGTCCTGGTTATAGCAGCAGAGGAGGCTATGGTAGTGGACCAGGATATGGAAACCAAGGTGGTGGATATGGTGGAGGAGGAGGATATGATGGTTACAATGAAGGAGGAAATTTTGGAGGTAACTATGGTGGTGGTAGAAACTACAATGATTTTTGGTAATTATAGTGGACAACAGCAATCAAATTACGGACCCATGAAAGGGGGCAGTTTTGGTGGAAGAAGCTCTGGCAGTCCCTATGGTGGTGGTTATGGATCTGGTGATGGAAGTGGTGGATATGGTAGCAGAAGGTTCTAAAAAAAAAAAAAAAAACAGAAAAGGGCTACAATTCTTAGCAGGAGAGAGAATGAGGAGTTGTCAGGAAAGCTGCAGGTTACTTTGAGAGACAGTTGTCCCAAATGCATTAGAGGAAATGTAAACATCTGCCACAGAAGGAACGATGATCCATAGTCAGAAAAGTTACTGCAGCTTAAACAGGAAACCCTTCTTGTTCAGGACTGTCATAGCCACAGTTTGCAAAAAGTGCAGCTATGGATTAATGCAATGTAGTGTCAATTAGATGTACATTCCTGAGGTCTTTTATCTGTTGTAGCTTTGTCTTTTCTTTTCATTACATCAGGTATATTGCCCTGTAAATTGTGGTAATGGTACCAGGAATAAAAAATCAAGGCATTTTTAACTTTTCAAAAAAAAATAATGCCCATATGGGAGGCCAATGGGATAGATGGTGGCTTTACCAACTACGCTGCAATGCTGGTTCCATGTATTCTCTTCTAAGAGAGAACAATTGTAATTCTTTATGTAGAAAAAGAGTTTCCTTTGCATTTCACATTTTATCACTTGAAATATTAAAAGTATACTCAAAGGTCATGACATATAAAATTAATAGTTATACTGCTTCAACAAGGAAAATATTAAGTAATACTGGCATTGCTTTTTCTACCAGCATATGGGTTTGAAACAAGTGATTAATTTAGTTTATTTCACTGCTTTGACACCTGCTAAGGTGCCATAAATTTTGTCCACCATTGATTGTGGTTCATCAATGAAAACGTCAACACAGTGAAACAGCAAAGGATACCCTTTTATTCTTACAAATTCAGGATTTTTTAAGCATTATTCTTTTTAAATATTTTGTTTATTTATTTGTTAGGTAGAGTTACAGACAGTGGGAGAGAGAGAGAGAGAGAGAGAGAGAGAGAAATAGAAAGGTCTTCCTTCTGTTGGTTCACTCCTCAAATGGCCACAACGGCCAGAGCTGGGCCGATTGGAACCCAGGAGCTTCCTCCTGGTCTCCCATGCGGGTGCAGGGGCCCAAGCACTTGGACCATTCTCCACTGCTTTCACAGGCCATAGCAGAGAGCTGGACTGGAAGAGGAGCATCCGGGACTAGAACCAGTGCCCATATAGGATGCTGGCCTGCGGCGGATTAACCTAGTGTGCAACTGCGCCGGCCCCATAAATGAAGGTTTAACCTAGTAGAATCCCTAAGAAGGTCTAGGAGATCCTCCATGTTCTACAAATCATTGTTTAAGAACCACTGATCTAGTGATTGATAGTATAATCTGAATTTAGACTAATTTGGATTGAATCTTGGCTCTACGACTTACAACCTTACACAGCATTTCTAAGGCTAGTTAGAAATTGCTCATTCATAAAGCAGGGATAATCATGTTAGCTGTGTTGTAGCGTAGTTGTGAATATTTGAAGAAAATGTTATAAACCAAGTGCGCATTACTTAATTAAGTTTAATGCATTTTGATATATGTCTTTACTGTGACAATAATGATAACGGTTGTTGCATTATAAATCGCAGCTTGGTTTGGCCATTTGGGTCAGTTAGAAGGCAGAATGATTTTTAAAATAATCCAATGTTAACAATTTCTGATTATTTTTGACTTGCAAAAACTTCCACTGCACCAAAACATATGATATTATGGCAACAAGAGACAGTTATGGGGTGGAATGATCAATCCTCCCTATCCTCAAACTAAATCAATCTCAAAAAAACACCCACCTTGAGTGAAAATGGTAAGCATAATATATAAGGTCATATTGCACCTACTCCTTATAACCAGAAAGGATGTTTAAATCTTTCCTGTATACATATATGGTAATATACTCTCTAATATACTCTCGCTTTGTTTCTAAGCTTTTGTAGTGGGACACAGAACTTAGTGGGAGTGGTAAAACCTGAGTGTCAGGTTTTGACTCCCAGCATAACCCTGCTTTGGCATTTTTCCTTACCACTGTGATCATCAGTTTCTTTTGAATAAGTGGTGATAGAAGGTGTACCTACTTCATGGAGTGCGTATGATGATTTGTATTTTCTGTGTAGCTAGAACAGTGCCTAGCATAAAGTAGACATTCAAAAATACTATTTCTTTTGTCTGAAAAGATAAATCTGGACAATTTTATCTGGTGAACAGTATTTACATCATATTTCTTGTTTTCATGAAACTTTCCTAGACATGAGATTTCAAATATAAATAAAATCATTATATGTTCTTTAAGGCTTTTAAAGTCTGCAAAGTTGGCTTTCAACAAATTGTCAGTGTACATTAAGTAGTTATGCAGTAGCTGTGGGAGAGAAAAGGATGCTATAGTGAAAATATTTGATAGTTAACTATATATCCTAATTATAAAAAAATTCTGGGCCTAACTTGGAACAGGGACCCAGATCCTGAGTAGGCATTAACCCTTAATTGCTCTATAATAAGGTATTGGGCCAAGTAGAATAATCTCAAAATTTCTTGTGGGCTCTGTGTAACTGTACTCATGCATATCAGAGAAATTTTATTTCAAAGGGAATGGCAAGCTTGGTTCACTGGGTGCTGATCAATTTGTCTTATCAGGTCTCAATACCAGAAGAAATTAATTTCCAGAGTGAAGCGAGGAAGTCTAGGGTGTCAAGCATAGGAGTTCTACTCCTGGCTTCTTCTGAACTTGAACAGACTGAGTAACTTGAGGAGCACTTTGTATTATCACAAAAGAGAAAAGATTTATTGCCCTAGCAACCAACCTTCATAACTCAGAGTCAAAGTACCTAGTTCATAGCAGAACTGGGACCATGGGAGTGAGAGAGATGGACTGTAATAGAAAATTATGAAGAGACAATATCACCATCTTACTCAGCATTATCGTTGCTGAGGAGCCTTGAAGTTATCACTGCTAACTTCACTTTAAACAATGTTTCATTCCTGTGAGCAGACACTGCAGGAGCCTATATATCTGTAGAGGAACCAGCTGGACTTGATCCTGTTCTGCAACTCATCAAAAGCCTTGTGAGGTCAGTTACCCTTGCAAAATCTCCCAAGCATTGATCCTCACAGAGGAAGGAAGAGTTCAGCTGGGTTTTTTAAATCCCTCAGGAGTTAGAGACATTGGCACTTAGAAATCCTCTTTTAATTTGCTCACTGAGGAAATGCAATCGAGACATCATTAAAAGAAAAGAGAGCAGCATGGTATCATTTGTTAAGTTTGTCTTTGAGCTATCGTTGTGTTTCAAAGGGTGGTTGATGATAGGTAGAATTACATTTTCTTGCTTCTGAATAACCTTCAATAAAAAAAACCAGAATTCCCTTTTTTAGATAGAAACCAAGAATAATTATGTATGTAATACCTATTACACACCTGTACCTGCTGAGCTCCTCTTACCACAGCAGATGACCAATTAAGCAATGCATATTTCCATGCTCAGACACCAAATTCAATTTGGAACCCTCTAGAGGAAATTAGAATCATGAATGAAAATGGCAAGTGAAACACAGGAATTTCTGAAAAGTGATTGGAAAACAGGTATGGCAAAAATTACAATTAATAGAAATCAGAAAGAAGACAAAGTAAACCCTAATTCAGAATCCTGTTATTTTAGGCAAGTTGTTAGATTCTCAAGATTCTGTTCTCTCATCAGTTAAGTCAAGATAATATTCCTTCACAGGGGTTTAATAATTAAACAATCAGTTTTTATTAAAAGCCTTACAATTTGTAGTAATTCTCCGAGACCAGGCTCCTGGATCTTTACATAGACATAAGGTCATTAGCTTTGGTCACCAAGCTGTTAGAGCAGAATCATACTTTTGTCACACGTTAGATTTATGGTCTGGAAGTGGTTATTTCACTTCTCCTAATCATTGTTCAAATATAGCATTGACATTGTAATGTTCTCTATCAGAGGATGATTTTAAGGACTATTTATGTACAGTGTTGCACAAAATGTGCTTAGCAGAATTCCCAGGAGAGAACCTGCACTACATCAATATGACTGATGTTGTTAGTATTACAGAAAGCCAGAGGCAAACATTGATCTCACTTTTTTGTCATGATTATTTTTTGACAAATTGGTAAATTCTCAATCTCATCCTTTTTATTTTATACTTAGGATGACTCAAAGGAAACACCACTTTCCTTGTTCTTGTTTTCTTGTGGTGGGATTGTAAAAATGGAAAGTTAATTTTTAAATTCATAAATTAACAAACAGTATCCCTGTAGTGTAGTTTTCTCAACTCTTCCCACAGTCCTGATTCGATCAGCTTTTGATATTATTTTGTCACATCTTAAAATCATGGACCAGGCATTTCCATGCCTACATTGACTTTCTCCATCTTAACAAATACACACTGCATCTAGACTCTTTAAGAAAAAAAAACTTTAATTTAAAAAAATGGGAGTGGCACTCTGAACCAAATGTTCTTTGTACCACATTGCATTTTATTGATTGTACATTTATATTGAAATCACTTCAAATTTACATAAAAGTTGCAAGTGGAATTTGCAAGACCTCCATTTACCCTTTATCCAGATTCACTAATTTTATTTGTTTTTCTATATTTATCTTGTGGTCTGACTATATATATGCATATACATACACATACATATTAATCATTATAGAAACAATTTTTAATCATTTGAAAATTGATCATAATCCTCATGCTCTTTTATCCCTTGACTTTTAAGCCACAGAGCAATTATAAAACTCAATTTAATGTTGATATATTTTTATCTAATCTATAATCCATATTCTTGCCAATTGTTTCTAAAAAGTGCTTCTTTTGTGGCTTTGTAGAAAGCTGTATTCATTTATTTTGGAAGTCAGAGTCACAAGAGAGAGAGGGAGAGACAGAGAGATGAGATATTCATCTGCTGTTTCACTCCCCAGGTGGCTGCACTGACTAGTGCTGGGCTAAATCAAAGCCAGGAGCCATAAATTTCATACGGGTCTCCCAAACTGGGTGACAGGGGACTAAAGACATGGGCCATCTTCTGCTGCTCTTCCCATGTAGTTAGCAGGGAGCTGGATTGGAAGTTGGTCAGCCAGGATACATATCGGCATCCATATGAGAGGCTGATGTCGCACGTGGTGATTTCACTTGCTATGCCACAACATTGGCCTCCTCTCTGCTGTTTTATCCTGGTACAGCATACAGGACAGATTCTGGAACACATAGTGCATGTAGTTGTGATTTATCTTTGGTTTCTCACATTAATTTCTTTATCTTTTTTTTTAAAAAAAAGATTTTATTTATTTGAAAGATAGAGTTACAGAGAGAGAGAGGGAGAGACTGAGAGCAAGGTCTTCCATCTGCTGCTTCAGTTGCCACATGGCCATGACCTGGATGCCAGCACTGCAGGCAGAAGCTCAGCCCACAGTGCCACAGTGCCAGCCCTACCTCACATGGATTTCTATTTACCACTAGGTCTTTCTTATTAGACTAAAACATTTTTAAAGCAGCGATTATTTTACACTTTAGATTGTAATTCATCACCTGGTTTTGTGAATGGCACACAGAATATATATGGTATAGGTTCATTACGAATGAATAAATACATGAATAACCTAAATGAGTTAAGAATATGGAACAAGAATGTATTGAAAAGATTTGTCAGGAAACCATCAAAATCATCACCACCATCACCACTACCATCACAGTCACAGAAAATAAAACCTATCTTTTTATATCATAAAGAGATCTTGAACTTCCACGGGAACCATCCAGAGACACTTTGGATAATCACATCATTGTGTTCCCTTGTTTCTCTCACTAGATGTGTATGGGAGGATGGGAGGATGACTACAGAACCATACTCAGGCTAAATTGAAGATGTTGGGTTCATGCAGCAATTGGATAATCTACAGTTGGCTCAAGTATATGACCTATTGATTTGTCCTATCATAGGTTTTTGGAATGGCTTATAATAATCAGAGCTGTAAATGCCAAAACTGTGGAAGTTACAGGTCTTTTTACCAAAATTAAGTATATTAGAGCGGGGCTGGAGCAGTGGCACACTAGGTTAATCCTCCACCTGTGGCACTGGCATCCCATATGGGTGCCAGGCTCTAGTCCCGGTTGCTCCTCTCCCAGGCCAACTCTCTGCTGTGGCCTGGGAAGGCAGTGGAGGATGGCCCAAGTGCTTGGGTTCCTGTACCCGTGTGGGAGACTGGGAGGAAACACCTGGCTCTTGGCTTCAGATTGGTGTAGCTCCGGCCGTGGCGGCCATTTTGGGGGTGAACCAACTGAAGGAAGACCTTTCTCTCTGTCTCTCTCTCTCTCACTGTCTGTAAACTCTACCTGTCAAATAAATTTTTTAAAAATTATATTAGAGCAAAACACATGAGGATGCCCCAAAATTTGTTCCTGCAAGGATAGTTGTGGGAAGCAGGAAAAGTATTTCAGGTTGCCAGGAGAAAAGAGTGAGATGAAGAGGGAAAGGTAGAGAGAGAGACTGTGATAAGGATAAAAATACAATGTATTCTAGGAATGAAAGAAAAGAGAGGAGAGGAGAGGAGAGGAGAGGAGAGGAGAGGAGAGGAGAGGGGAGGGGAGGGGAGGGGAGGGGAGGGGAGGGGAGGGGAGGGGAGGGGAGGGGAGGGGAGGAAAGAAAGAGCAGGCAAAGTAAAGGGATTTATTGTGTGAAGGTATGAATGCTCAGGCTTCATGGTAGGATTCTAGATTTCTTACATGAAAACAGAAGATTGAGTGTGCATTTCAGAATTGATTTGATAACAGTAAAGGGTTTTTGTGGTTCTAAACAGAGGTCTCTTATAGCAGAGTTGTGTAGCATCTCTCCTCTCTATCAGGATAAGGAGATCTGCCACTCATTCCAATTGTACAAAATGTAGAACATAATTAAATTGGTTGATTAAACCTTAGTATATATTTAGTGAGCAGTCTGAAGTTCAAATGAATATGATTATTCTTTTATAGAATATTGCATACCTATTAAAATAAGAGGAAAATGATTTTGGTCTTCTTTAAAAAAAAATTAAGATCTTTGAAATTTTCAATACTTATACCCCCTCCAAAAAAAAAAAAAAAAACAGCTGAATATGTGCAAAAAAAACAGGAAAAAGAAATCCAAAAAAAACACAAAGCATCGTTGCAACCATGGTTACAGGCAATACAGAGAGGTACTTTCTTCCCCACCCTGTTATCAGAAAAACAAAATGAAGATCAATTTATCTTTTTTAGTCAGCAGTAACTCAGCAAAGAAAGCAATAGACTCAGAACTATGTAAACTGTAATGACTGGATCTTTCTTTCTGTACATGGAGGAATAAAAGGATGATTTTAAAAGACAATACTGAAGACACCAAATATTATTGTTTTCATGCCAAAAAGAGCCCATTAGGAAAGAATTCTGAGCACTAATAACAAGCTGCGCAGGCTTCTGGCATCTCCTCCTTCTTGCCTTGCTCCTTTCTCCTCCAAAAGCAGGCACAGCTGGAGTTCCATTAATGAGATCAGATGGTTATTTTCCCTAACATGGACCACCAGTTGTCATGACAATTTGATGTGGTTCTTTAGGTCACACTTTACTCCTATCATCTGAAATTATTTCCTTTTCGAGTGGGGGAGTACTGGTTTTCTCTCTTTTCTAAGATTTTATTTATTTATTTGAAAGGCAGAGCTACACAGAGGCAGAGGCAGAGGCAGAGGCAGAGAGGAGAGAGACAAACAGACAGACAGAGAAAAATCAGAGAGAGACAGAGGTCTTCCATTCAATGGTTCACTCCCCAGATGGCCACAGCAGCCAGAGCTGGGCCAGTTCAAAGTCAGGAGCCAGGAACTTATTCTGGGTCTCCCACACCAGTGCAGGGGCCAAAGAACTTAGGCCATCTTCCACTGCTTTTCCAGGCCATAGCAAAGAGCTGGATCAGAAGTGGAGCAGCTGGGACCCAAACTGGCATTCATATGGGATGCCAGCACTGCAGGCAGCGGCTTTACCCACTATGACACATGCTGGTCCCATAGTACTGATTTTCAAATGGCTTTCTGCATGAGAGTGGATGAGCCTACCTGTTCTCCAATCAGATTTTATAGTCTAATTGATGCAGAAATAGTATATGTAGAAAACTGTAACTACACAACAACTCAGACAAAATTCCCTTGCTTTATTTGCAGGAATCTCCACAGCTATCCAGACATTGACAGGGAAAATTCAGCATGCTGTCTTCTTTGTCATTCACCTAGTTTTAATTTGCCTTTGAGATTATAGGAAAATTGAAGACCAGGAATTCCAACTAAAATTTGTCTATATTCACTTTTGTATGTTTCTCTCTTTTTTTTAAAGGTTTATTTTATTTATTTGAAAGAGTTACTGAGAGAGATAGTCAGAGAGAGAAAGGTCTTCCATCTGTTGATTCACTCCCAAAATGACTACAATGGCCAGAGCTGAGCTGATCCAAAGCCAGGAGCCAGGAGCAGGAGCCCAAGGACTTGGGCCTTCCTCTACTGCTTTACCAAACAATTGCAGAGGGCTGGATTGAAAGAGGAGCATTTGTGACTTAACAGACGGCCATATGGGATGCAGGCACTACAGTCGGGGGTTTAAGACCACTGTGCCATTGCACTAGCCCCTGTTTCTCTTTCTTATGCTTTTATGTCATTAATGATATCTTACTGCATTGACCATTTCACATCCCAATAAGCAGATTAATCATTTTATCTTCTGTTATTAGAAGGTGAGCTTGTTCATCTTCATGAGAATGCACACTGCTACATGTGGCTGTTAATATTTGGATTTATACAGTAAAATTAAATTTCCTCAGTCACTCTAGCCATGTTGTACACGGCTAACTGCAATCATGGTTGGACAGAACTGATACAGAAATTTTTCATCCATACGGGAATTTTAATTGCATAATGCTTCTGTAGATCTTTGCTATTCAAAGAACAGCAACATTCAGACCTATAAATGCAGAAATCTGAGTCCACCCAAATCTCTTGCATTTTTCAGTATAATACAGTGATTTACATGTCCATTAAAGTAAGGAAAGTGCTGGTCTAGCTCATAATCATGGTTTGCAATTAGTCTTTTGAATTGATAAATAAATGAATGAAGATACCCTTCTGTGCTATACACATGATGAATAAAGAAAGCCTCAGAATCTGGTATCTCAGTTTTATATTAGAGACATTGATTTTGCCTCAACATCCTTATTTCCCTTTCAACATCACTGTATTTTTTAAGGAAAATAAATGAAGAATTAGGCTATGTAAAAATATGTACTTGATATATGGTTGAAGGAAGTCCTTTGCATTTTTCAGCCACTGTTTCAGAGTACTATATTCATCAAAATGTATTAGCATGCCTCCATCATCTCTATCTGCCACTTCTTAGCTGTTGCTTCTAGGGTGACAGACATGTTGTTCCTAGAAGCCTCAAGAGAAATATCGAGTGATTTATCCTGAAATATTTCGGGGAAGCCAGTCATGGGGAATTTAAGTATGATTGAATGGAGTACTGCATAATGGATCTGGGACCCTTGGTGGGGGAAAAGAAGACTTATCAGGGAAATGTTTCATTCTTCAGACATATTATAGATATTAATATTTAATGCATTGTTGTATAAATACTTTTATAAGTTGAGGGACCTATCTTGATAAAAGAACTGTTTAGAGAAAAGTCCCTGATAGTTATCTCTATTGATATTATCATTTTGCCTAAAGCAATATTCTAGCTATTTTTTTAAGAAATGAAATTTTTTAATGTTACCTATTTAATCTCTTTTTTCTTGGATGTATATATTGGGATTATTGTGTCATCATCAGAGTTTCAGTGGATTAGTCCATTTTCTATATTCCACAGATTTGCAAATGGTGGTATTTTGAATATATGAGCATACACACTTGTACATGAACATGTGTTTTGATTTTTCTCCTGCCCTAAGAAAGACTTATATACAGGGCATATCTTTGTTCCAGTCTAAGCTGGAGAGTTAAGAAGGTACTTACAGTGATGGGGAGGCTACAGAATAAAAGGAATAACTAATAACACTCCCCTGAAGTAAGCAAGGAAGGAATTCAGATGCTTGTCATAAATGAGCTTTACTAAACTATAGGTATTTCACATGGTTTATGTCCTGGCTCTGCTATTACTAGCTGTGTGACCTAAGACTAGAGGTAATGTTAAGATAACAGAAACTTCTCATAGGATTTTCTGATAGTTAACCAATTTAATATGAATTAGATGTTTAGTTCCTGACGGAAAGATTGCCATTTGTAACTTAGCCTATGCTCCCTCTCAGCACAGAGCCCACAGGCTAACAGGGTCTGCCTGGTCTATTCTAAACATGAAGGGACTCTTCAGCTTTGTATCTTTTGAATGTGTGAAAATGAGCTATAATTTAAGATAAACCTTTGTTCTTTGAAGAGGATTACATACTGCTTGTAATGGAATCTATCATAAATATTACATTGTACAAACAGGCTCTCAATGTATCTCCTCTGCGCTGGGGGAACTGACCATGACACAAGACCATCCTGACGAAGAGAAGTCTAAATTTTTGAGCTGTCTTCACTTATTTCTTTTTGTCAATATTTTTTGTCTTTACTTAATCTCTTGCCTAAATTCTGAGTTCTTATGTATCCCTCCCCCAAATGGCTACAAAATGTATATCTCATATTACTCTAGGGCCTCTCAGCTTCTTTCCTGTTCCTTGATGCTCAGGTAACATGACGGGCTTGGAAACTGGTCTAAACTGAATCCAGTATAGATACTTTTAGTGTCCACTCTGTGAAGGTTTCTTGTATCCTCAGCAGTGGGAGTAAAGCACATATACCTGTCAAACAAGAGCATCCTCATTCTGCTTAAGTGAACATATCTTTTCCGTGTTTAACCAAGTTCTGGCACCTCCTGTGTGGTTCCATTAAAAGTCCTCTTGTGGAATGAAACTGATGTCATGCCCACTCAGCATCTTCTTTTCTCAATGTTAGAGAGTTCTCGATTGTTCCAATCCTAATGGGATGCATCCAAAAATTCATTATTAGGTTGTTACCTGCAGCTTGAATTAAAAGGCCTTGTGAGCTGAATTTGTGTTGATTAAAAAATACAGGATGTTCAATTTTCTTTCATTTCAATCCAATACTACTGTTCATGGTAACAATAATATTCAAATGCTACCCACTGCAGGCTTGGGATTCCCAAGAAACTAGAATCTTATGGGAATAGTAGTTTTCCTTTCCCTAAGCAATTAAGTAAATTTTTTTATTGATTTCCTTATAATGGAAAGATGTTATGCTTCTCTGTAGAGAAGATGAATATTAAATATAACTAGAATGTTCATCTCAAAGAATGCATGGATGATATTTACTGTTTTAGAGATGATGATTGGAATGGATATTAAAAATTCAGTTGGGGGTGACTATTTGATACCACACTTGGAAAGCCTGTATCCAATATATGAGTGGCTGGGTTCAAGTCCTTGATCCAGTAATGCTTCCAGCTCCAGGCTAATGCAGACTCTGGGAGACATTGCACGATAGCTTAAATAGTTGAAGCTTTGCCCTCAAAGTTGAAAAATCTGGATTGAGTTCCTGGCCACTGGCTTCGGCCTGGTCTAGCCCTAGCCATTATGGGCATTTGGGGAAAGAACCAGCAGATCAGAAGTCCTTCTTTCTGTCTTTGTCTCTATTTCAGGTAAATAATGAAATAAAGAAGAAACTTAGAACACACAATTGTATTTTTTTTCTAGGTGAAACAAGTAAAATAACAAAAATATCTATTGTGATTCCAAGAGACAAATGTTTCATCTCTTTTTTTTTTTTATTTGACAGATAGAGTTAGACACTGAGAGAGAGAGAGAGAGACAAAGAGAAAGATCTTTCTTCCACTGGTTCACCCCCCAAATGGCCGCTATGGCTGGAGCTACACCGATCCAAAGCCAGGAGCCAGGTGCTTCCTCCTTTTCTCCCATGCAGATGCAGGGTCCAAGCATTTGGGCCATCCTCCACTGCCTTCCTGGGCCACAGCAGAGAGCTGGACTGGAAGAGGAGAAACCAGGACTAGAACCCAGTGCCCATATGAGATGCTGGCCCCGCAGGCAGAGGATTAACTAAGTGAGCCACGGAACTGGGTGGTTAGGCTTTATTCAAATTTGTTTTTAGTAAATGATGATAAAGACGAATTCAGACTTCCTGAACTTGTATTCATATCAAGAATATTTGAGGGGCTGATGCTGTGGCATAGCAAGTGAGGCTGCTGCCTGCAGTGCCAGAATCCCATATGGTACAAGTTTTAGTCCTGGTTGTTCCACTTCTGATCCAGCTCACTGTTATGGCCTGGGAAAGTAGTACAAATCCTTGGGCCCCTGCACCCCCATGGGAAACCCGGAAGAAGTTCCAGGCTCCTGGCTTCGGATCAGCCCAGCTCCAGCCATTTTGTCCATTTGAGGATTGAACCAGTCAATAACTTTCTCTCTCTCTCTCTCTCTCTTTTCCTATCTCCCACCCTCCCTCCTTCTCTCTCTCTCTCTCTCTCTCTCTCTCTGCCTTTCAAATAAAATAAATAATCTTTTAAAAAATAATGTTTCAAATCAGATTTATAAAATCTGAAAGGCCACTAGTTGTCCAGCTTTCTACATTGGAAAAAGAGTAATAGTGATGGGAGATATAAGCTTACTGAGACCAATAGAGACCAAGTGAACCAATTTTGCTAAATTTTTCTAAATTTTGTAATGTTGATGAAATATATTCTTTCTAATGTGTATTTATTTATTTATTTTTATCTACTTGAAGGTAGACACATACAAAAACACACACACAGAAAGAGAGAGAGAAATAGAGAGAGACAGAGACAGAGACAGAGAGAGAGAGTTTTCCATCAGCTGATTCACTCCCTAAGTACCTGTAACAGTCAAGGGCTGGCCAGGCTAAAGTCAGAAGCCTGGAACTCTGTGCTGATCTTCCACATGGATGACAAGGACCTAAGCAGTTGAGCTATCACCCACTGCCTCCCAAGGTGTATTAATAGAAAGCTGGATTAGTAGCCAAGCAGCTACACTCAAACCAACACTCCAATAAATTATGTGGGTTTCCAAAGAAGCTGCTTAACAAGTGTACTAGAGTACCCACCCCTTTTGTCATTGTAATTAATTTATTTAGGCATGCATTGACTACTTAAAAAATCTATATTGAAGAACTACATTGAAGGGCAAAGTATTATAATATACAGGATTAGACACTAGACATCAAGTAAACAGGACAGACACTGAAAACTGTCAAGGGATTTAGAGTCCTGTAGGGAAAGCTGACAATAAAGGTGTAATTATGAGGGAAGACATTGAGTTCTAAAAGAACATATGGCAAGGAAAACAAATTACCATGTCCAGTGTGAGTCTTCAGTGTGTTCTGAATATTTGGTTATACTTAGTATTATATATGAGCACAGTTGCTCAGATGTAGGGGTGATATAGCAAAGTGTGCAGATCAATTCCTAGAGAAGAAATACAAAATTCCAGATTGAAGATATGCTTCATTATAGAAAATTCATGGATGTGAAAGATGTAGCGAGGGGTTGAAATCAAAGTAGAAGGACAGAGGGGCATGAGATAATGTTATAGTGGGATTTATCAATGTGAGCATTATTGACAATTTGGAAGACATGATCATTTGGTGTGAGCAGGCTATCCTGTGTACTGTAGAACATTTAGCAGTATTCTCTGCCTCTACCTGCCAGAAAACAATAGCATACTCTTGACCATTTTTTACAATCAAAAGTATTTCCAAATATTGACAATACCCTAAGATCCCTTTGATTAAGATCTACATGGTAAGTTCAAGAATGAATCAAAGTCATCTGCTGTTCAGTCCTGTCAAAATCTTGTTAGGAATTTAAAGGTTTAATTTCTTAGCAATGGAAACTAATAACTGTGCTTTAGTTACAGAATGATATATTACTTTTTTTTTTTTGACAGGCAGAGTGGACAGTGAGAGAGAGAGACAGAGAGAAAGGTCTTCCTTTTCCGTTGGTTCACCCCACAATGGCCACCGAGGCCGGTGCACTGCGGCCGGCGCACCACGCTGATCCAAAGCCAGGAGCCAGGTGCTTCTCCTGGTCTCCCATGGGGTGCAGGGCCCAAGCACTTGGGCCATCCTCCACTGCACTCCCGGGCCACAGCAGAGAGCTGGCCTGGAAGAGGGGCAACTGGGACAGAATCCGGCGCCCCAACTGGGACTAGAATCCGGTGTGCCAGCGCCACAAGGCAAAGGATTAGCCTAGTGAGCCGCGGTGTGGGCCGATATATTACTTTTATGGAAGCAAATTAATCTGATTACAAATGTAAGTTTGTAGATTCTAGAAAATAAAACAGAATTCAAGAGTTCAATAGAGACTATCACAGTAATAAGTGAGAGAAGTGATAGTAGGTTGGTCAAAAAGGATAAGGTGAGAGAAATGAAGAATGAAGAGCTTTCTCGGGAGTAGAAAATGCAATTTAGTGACAGATACATTGTGATAGGAAGGAATTAGTGATTATTCTCACATTTTGTGTCAGATTTCAGTATCTGTATTTTATTTTTGTGCTTTTATTCTGTATTCTTTCACAAGCCATACTTCTGCTCTATGGAATCCCACAGTCCTTGAAGCACTCCCTCAGCACACACGTGAATCTGACTTTGGTTGAAGAAAGATGATGTTATCACTGACCGGAATGATAATAACTAGAAGCAAAATTAAATAGATGTTTTTGTGGGAGAAGCAACAATTGAGTTGCATTTAGAATTTGCTATGTTTTGAGGGACCTGTGAGGGCCCAATGGAACTTACAAAGGAGCAGTAATATGGGAATGGACTTTAAACGAGGAGTTTGGACAAACAATATAAAGACAAAGGCAGATTCTTTTTGAGGGTGACCTTAATAACTGTCAAGGGAGAAACTTTACTGTCTCAAATATGTTATAGCTACAATGTTCCCTTGGAAAATGACCTGCAAACCCTAGAAGAAACCACTTGATAGAAAGAGACTGGAGATAAATCTTTCAGTGGACATTCCATTCATACTATTCAATAGTAGGTATCTGACATCAAGACCAGTGGTGTAGACACACTCTACAACATTGAATATTGGAAATCAAGTAGTATCCTCATTATCTGTTGCTCTACACAATATATTTATCAGGCAAGGTTTCCCTCGCAATTATCCAATGTTTTCTTTTGAAATCTTCCTCTTCCAATTCATTCTTTTATTCGTTTTAATTATACAATCAAAGAAATAAAAACATTATAGGAAACCCCTGTCACTCCACAGAGAATTAAGTGATGAACTCCTCAGAAGTTGGATTTTGAAAAAGTATTTTTGGCATTACTAGTTGTGTGAGTGCCTTTCACAAATTTTAAAGCCTCTCCCACCCTCTTTCCCCCATTAAAAATAAGCAAAAATAAAACCTTTTCCCATTTTAATTATTTTTGCTTTCCACTGCTTTTAAAAGTCAGCACAAGCTTTTATGGAGATCTTGTGACTGCTGAGCACAACATGAGTGCCTTGCTGACATGTCAAATCACTGAAAACACCCTCAAGCCAAAGTGCAAGTTTCCTTTGAATCTTTTGCTTTTGAATATACAAGGGCCCCGATCTATTTTGAAAGGTTGGAATAGTAAATATATACAAAGGTCCTACAGTAGACAAAGAGGGATTAGGAAAATAGTATGCATATGGCATTGATAAGACCACTGGGTTCACCTTCCAGATTCAAAGAAACCACCTTTCCCCTACTTGAGCTGTAGCACTGTGGCAATGCTATGTGCAAGGAGATACTATCACTCTCATTCAGAAAATGCACATATGATGTCAGGTGATAAAATGTCTGCAAAGAAATGGAATCTGAGTGTGATGATCCAGATGGCTCTAATCTTATTACTGTGTGAGTGAGTACACTGTGCTCACTTTCACAGCTGCCATTCAAGTTCATGAAAGGATTTATAGTTGCAACAATTCTAATATCCTTTTGGAAACCAAGATTATGCTACATGAGACACCATTACAAAAGTTGGGTAGAGGTAGCAATAGCAAAATTTGTATAGACGTGGGAATATGCCTGGATTCAAATCCTAACTATGTAACACTTAGTGAGCCTCTGCTTCTTTTATCTCTAGAAGAAAAAGATGATGATCATCCTACTTTAGGGAAGTATGAATATTAATTGGGTTCATCTATGTGAGCACAAATAATGTTATATTAAACTTTGATATTATTGTTAGAGGGTCCAGACCAAGAAGAAAGTACTCAGAAAACATGATATAGTGTGATGAAGCTACTTTATTCCATTATGGAAAGCTATGTTGGGAGCATTTTAAAGGATGAAGAGGTGCTTGCCATGTGGATAACGGGTGAGAAAGAACATCCCAGGCACAGGGAGAATCATTTCCAAAGGTATAAAAAATCATTAAGCATTGTGTGTTTAGTGATCCACAAAGTCTTCAAATAGAAAGTAAAATTTTATAGATTGAGAAGTAATAGAACCTAAGACAATTTCTGTAAAGAAGAGCCATGCTCATCATAGTAAAGAGCAGGAGCTTTATGTGAAACGATAAAGACTAGTTTGTAATTGTTGTATCCCAGGAATTATGTTATGATAATGCCTTGCCTTTGTTTATTAATGCAATATTCTCTTTGAACAGATGTTGTAGCATTTGGCACAATTTTAATGGTAATGTGAGCGAGCTCTTCTCTGTCATCCTCGGTTAGACACTAAATGTTAAGATTCATCACCCAGTGAAACATAATATAGTCCTGGAAATAGAAATGTACTGAACTCTGAGCCAGGAGGCCAAGCAAACTTTCATCTTGCTGAATCAAAAAATCAAGAGCTAAGTAATTATTCATAAGGAAAAGTCCTACTAAAAGACTAGACCACCTGTCAAATGTTAATAATTAAGTAGATGAATATTCCTTGAAATTAAGTTTCTTCAAATAAAATACTTTAAAATTACTCTGTAATACTTTCTACATTGGATGTAGTAGGAAAATGTGGACACTATAATGTTCATAAATATAGATGTGCTTTTTAAGTCCTGTAGAGCAGCTCAGTAATATTAATAAGTGCTTTCACCAGGTATTAAACTGCCTACCCGACTGCCATGCCTGGTGTGCATGCTTTGCATGTGGATCCCTGGAAGTCTGCAGCAGTGGCCAGCAGACCACCACAGAGTGTGGAAGAAAAGGTTCCATGATCCCTAGGCCACACTGAACTTAGCTAGGGATTCTTTGATCTTTTAGGTATGAGCTTTCTACCCTGACAGTTGCTTGAAGAAAGAGACAAAGCAAAACAGCTGGATTCAGTCATTTCTAACATCTCTTCTAAATTTACAACTCTCTTCTAGTTTTTACCTTGGCTCCATTAGTTAGCTCCTCCAGTCATCATTCTAAATTCCAATTCTTTTCCTGGTATAATAATTCACCTTAAAAAATCTTTTATAAAAGGTAAATAAATCAGAGCTTCTGCAACTTTTGGCTTTTTAAAATATTTTTTACATCCTTACTTTGACTAAATTCAGTGGGTTTTCTTTCTCCATATATCTTTCCTCTTTCAGGTGGTGCCTTAGAACTTTCTTTGTGGTTCCAAAGCTGGTTCTAGCTGATGACCAATACATCATTTTGGTGTTCATTCAAGACAGCCGTTCATATATCTAGACAAGGCGATGTTTTGTTTGGTCAATTATTCATGCTTTTGCTTTTTATTTGTTTATGTGCTTTTATTTATTTTCTCTAAGTAGTAATTTATCTTCTCCACATCAATTATCTTCGCAGCTAAAGTGGGCCCTGTGTCAACATTTCCAGTCAAACAGACAACCTCAAATCCTGACTCTAACATTTACAGGTTTGCAATTTGCAGGAGCACTATGCTTATCTGACTGCTTTAATTTGCATGTATGTGGTCAGTTGACTGTCAGTTGATGCAGACTGGCTTCAGCTGGGGGAGTTAAGAGACTTAGATATTCGCTTCTCATGACTTTCAACCTCTACCATGCTGACCCAGTCATGTTTTCACTGCACCAGAGCAAGGGAAACATTTAAAACCTAAGCTTGAGGCTGGCAGTGTGGCATAGCAGGTTAAGCCGCTTCTTGTGACACCAATATCACATGTGGGCACAGGTTCGAGACCTGGCTGCTCCACTCCAATCTAGCTTTCCCTGCTAATGAGCCTGTGAAAGCAGTGGGAGATGGCCCAAGTGTTTGGGCCCTCAACTCATGTGAGAGAGCCAGAGGCAGCTCTAGGCTCCTGGCTTTGGCATGGCGAAGTCCCAGATGTTGCAGTCCTTTGGAGAGTGAACTAGCAAATAAAAGATTCTCTCTCTCTCTCTTTCTCTCTGTCTTTCCCACTCTCTCTATAACTTTTCTTTGCAAATAATTAATAAATAAATCCTAAAAACAAACAGCAACAACAACAGCAAAAAACTAGACTTGGAACTTACAGACACTGGTTTCTACTTCAATCATATTGATCAAGGCAAGTCTCATGGCGAAAGCCAGCCAAAATATGGGTAATCAGCACATGCACAGTATAAGAAGTTTGCTAAATTAGAGCAAGGGAGGGACAAAGAAACAGCTCTCTTACTGTTATCCACCCTAAACCTTTATCTAGAACACTAGGAGGCATTTTGTAATTCTAGAGTATGGTAAAGCGTGTGAATATGTGTGTTTCTAGGAGGAAGGGCTGGGAGGAATGGGGAAAATCTTACTACCTTATCTCACACAGTTTTAACATTAGCCATACAGTAGAGAACACATCTTTTGATCGTTCCATTTAACTTTTGAATGTACAACAACACATTGTGGTAACAGCAAATTACCTGACATTCTGCATCTCCACATTTAAACACTGAACAAATGATGCCTTTCTTATACTCCACTACTCTGCAGAGTTGATGTTACTGGAATCTGAGTCACATTGAATTAAGCTACGGAATTCTTCCCTTTGTACATGACTGCATTCACAAGAGTGATAGGAGGCCTTACTGTTCTCATGATACTGCTGAGAGACATGCTGTAAGTGATGTAATATATAACCTTTTCTCTCTGCCTTTGATTTGGCTAAGATGACTTGAATTTGGAGAACTTATTTCTATGATGCATAGCAAGGAGTTTATGTACATATATACATATATATGCATTAAAATATTCATAGAGATTTATTTTATTTTAATTATATTTTCCAAGAATCCTTTGGAACACCTATATGTATATATATTTAAATGAATTACATATATAGATATCATACATGACATTTCTAAAACATGCTTAAGACAAATTCCTACTGATTCCTGAGATGATCTGCTTAGAGTAGGGTCCTCAAAATTTTTGACTACATTAAAGAATTTACTCTTATATTTATTAATTCATTCATATATTTATAAAATTTCAGTGTTTAAATTTGAAATCTGATATATTTTAGCTCAAGAATTACTACTTCTATGTGTTACATTTTTTTTTAATATTTACTTATTTGAAAGGCAGAATCACAGAGCAAAAGAGATTCAGAGAGAATCCATTGAGTTATTCCCCAAACAGCTGCAATGCCAACCCCTCTAGGTGGTATTTAACCAATCCAGTTCTATTTCTTTTTTAAGCTTTATTTATTTGAAAGAGTGACAGAAAGAAAGAGAAACATGGAGAAATAGAGCTCTTCCATTCACTGTTTCATTCCCCAAATAACTGCAATAGATGGGGCTGGACCTGGCTAAAGTTAGGAGCCAGGAATTGCATCTGGGCCTCTCTTATTGGTGACAGGAAATCAAGTACTTGAACCATCATCCAGGCTTCCCAAGTGCATTAACAGGAAGTTGGATGGGAAGCAACTTAGTCAAGACTCACACTGGCACTCAGACATGGAATACCGATATACCAAACAGAGGCTTAACCCACTGTGCCATAACACCTGCCCCATCATTCTATTTCTTTCTTTCAAAATGAGTAAATAAGTGTACTTGTGAATCAGATATCTTTACCTATGTGAATACTTAGCAATTTTTAGACACAGACAAGTTTGAAGAAATAAAAAGTCAGCCAACAGGAGGAGCAGCAGAAACAGCTCTGGCACTAGCAATGGCAGCAGAACTTAACAAAAGCACCTCTGGGCAATGCTGGCGTTGTTGGAGTACCAGAGGGAGGGGTGGAGGGTTATGGAGAAAGGCATAACTGGAAGAGAATGTTCAGAAACAAACAGAATAGAGGGTACAAAAAAGGCACATCCTGAAGCCAGAGGTTAAGTCTAGGGGTGGGCCTGCCCCCAAAGGCTACAGGTTAAGCAAAAAAAATCATACTTCAGCAAAGCAAATGGGCATCTAGTGTGACCAGCACAGTGAGGGCATCATTCAGGTATATTTAGCAGAGTGAATACATGGACAGAAAGAAAACTCAGTGCCGCGCACAGACAAAACTGGGAATCTAGCAGTCTTGGCCACTGGGAAGTGGCTATTCAAGTTGTTCTACAAGACATTGAATTAAGTTGCTATACTTATTGTACTTTGCTATAAACTTTTGGGCTTTATTTCAGAGATTCACACAAGTGCAGAGAACAAAGCAAAACAAAACTCATCATATTGCACAAATGCTGTTTGGGTTGCCTTGTTTCCTGCTATCCCCATAATGAGTTTGAAGTTGGACATTCGTATTGCCATTTCACAAATGAAGGAAGTGAGGCTGAAAAAGAAAATTTACCTACATAACATCACACCGCTTGAAAAGTGGCAAAAAAAAAAGTATTCTAATAATCCTGAACCCACACTCCAGAGCCTGCTTTCTTTCTCGAATTGCAAAACATCTAGGGAGACTGTCATCTTTCATTTCTGAGACACTGTGCTGGAAAAGTCAAGGAGAACCATGGGAGAGTAGTATAAGGCAGAAAAGGGCTTGTGAAAATCATATAAGAGAAAGATTCAGAAAGTGAAAGCAATTTAATCAAGGTCACACCCAGTATGTAAAAACTTACCAGTCTTCCTTAGTTCCAGGCTCCAAGACCTTGGGTGATTCTTCAGGGTCTTCTTCAGCATAGGCTAACACATAGTAGGCAAACTGAAGGGAGGAAGTCTTGTTCAATCAAATAGGAAAGTTAATAAAACACAATACAAAAATGCAGGATGTAAGGTATTTCTTGCACAAGTATTTCAAAAAATGAATGGAAAATGAATAAAAAATGTTTACTCTGATCCTTCAAATTTTTGAAAGCCATGCATATGAAGGGTCTTCAAAAACTTCATGAAAGGGCCAGGCATTTAATGTAGCAGTTAAGACACTTCTTGGGACACTCAGATTCCATATCAGAGTGCTTGAGTTTGAGTGCTGGCTCCTTTTCCAAGGTGAGCTTTCTGGTGATGCAGATCTTGCAAGCCAGCAGGTGTTGGCTCAGACAGTTGAGCCCCTCCCACCTGTGTGAAGACCTATTTTGAGTTTCCAGCTCCTGGCTTCACCTTAGCCCAGTCTTGGATATTGCAGACAATTGACGAATGAAGCTGAGAATGGATGACATCTATCTTTCTGTGTCTGTCCCTTTTTCTCTGTGTGTCTTTCTACTTCTCAAATAAGTAAAATAATGATACTTTTCAAAGTTCCTGCAAAATATGTATTATGAAAAAATTGAATTGCTATTTTTTGCATCACCAAAAAAGAAAACCTTTAATTCAATTTCCCATGAAACTTTTGAACTTCGATCTCTGGGGAAGAGGCAATGCTTAGCTATTTGAGTCTTATATTCCAAGCTTTTTTGAAAAATTTTCATTTTAATTATTCTTGGACACTTCCTGGAGGAGAAAAATCTCTAAGTGAAGGATTTCTTAAGCACATACTTCTCTAGAAGTCCTTTTGCTAAGGACTCTTGAACAATTGTGTATGGATACCACCACACAAATGGCCTTAATATGGAATACATTAGCTGAAACTTTATCTGTAACCTGTGAAGACACAAGCAGTCAGTGTTCATAGGGCACTAGCTGTCTTATTGCCTGGTTTAGCATGGGCAAACAGCCCTGCAGATGCAGGTGTAATGCGTACCTAGTGCATGAAACAAAGTTTGCAGAAGACAAAGAGCTGAAAGGCATTGTGACAATCCTAAAAGCAAATACTATGATATTAAGAGTCGTTCCAAGGTGTTTAATGCTGCTTGACACAGAGACAGACCTGTATCTGCAGTCTTTGTCTATCACATAAGAGCTATGAACCACATAAGAGTGGTTCACTCACTTAGCTTAATCTGCAGTTTTCTCTTTTTTTTCCCTCTCCGTTCCTCAGAGATAACAGCATCCCAGGTAAATTGAGAGCCAGCTTGGAATTCCCAGACACTAATTCACTCTCTCTTTCATGCCAGTTTGAATCTTTAAGGATTTTCTAACTCACACCTTTTAAATATGTAAAGATAATTTCTAATTAGATATTACATCCACAAAAAAACTGATCATTTACAGTTTGCAAAGAACATTCACTTTATGTAACCTCCCATTGTTCTTTGAGCTATATTGTGAAATAGTCAGGATAAAATCATTGCTGAAATTCAAAGCTCATCAATTCCACCTACTGTGTAACAAGTAGAAATTGCTTAAATTCTGTGTGCTCAATAATATGTGCACACTGATTTCTGACACAACTTATTACTTGCTGAGTCCCACATAATTGATGAAACTTATTTAAGTAGTGAAGTCCATGGGTGTTAACAAAGTTCAATATATATTCAGTCTATCAATGCATAGCCCTTGCCAAATAGTATAAAACTGGAAGACCCAAATGATGCTCATTATGACAGATAAAATTATTTGGATATATGTTAAGGTAAGTCATTGTATAAATGTTCAAACTGTAGAGGAGTTTGTGTCATTTTATATCAATTAAATGAGTTATCAAAATAAAAATTATCCACTCGGAAAACTATTGCCAAGTGTTAAGATGGCATTGCTGATTACTCAATGCAACTGAGATACTAATCTTTTGCATTTGTAAAAACAACCCAGTTATGTAGTCCTTATCACACAATTAAAAACATACTAACTTCTGTAGCCCCGAAAAAAGTTCCTGTATTTTAAATTAAGAATTAAGTCTAAAAAAGTTTAATTTGTTATTCCATTTGTCAAGTGAGGCATTTTTCCTGCTTACCTCAAATAATATGTTTGCAGAACTGTGGGACTATTCCAAAATTCCAACTCTTTTTTTTATAACGCTTTTATTTAAAGAATATAAATTTCCAAAATACAGCTTATAGAATACAATGGCTTCCCCCCCCCATAACTTCCCTCCCACCCGCAACCCTCCCCTTTCCCACTCCCTCTCTCCTTCCATTCACATCAAGATTCATTTTCAATTCTCTTTATATACAGAAGATCAGTTTAGTACATATTACGTAAAGTTTTCAACAGTTTGCCCTCACATAGCAACACAAAGTGAAAAATACTGTTGGAGTACTAGTTATAGTATTAATTCACAATGTATAGCACATTAAGGACAGAGATCCTACATGATATATATTTTAATTGATTAATTTTCTATGCAATTTCCAATTTAACACCAAGTTTTTTTAAATCATTTTTAATTATCTTTATATACAGAAGATTGATTCAGTATATACTAAGTAAAGATTTCATCAGCTTGCACCCACACAGAAACACAAAGTGTAAAACACTGTTTCAGTACTAGTTATAGCATTACTTCACATTGGACAACACATTAAGGACAGATCCCTCATGAGACGTAAGTACACAGTGACTCCTGATATTGATTTAACAATTTGACACTCTTGTTTATGGCGTCAGTAATCTCCCTAGGCTCTAGTCATGAGTTGCCAAGGCTATGGAAGCCTTTAGGGTTCGCTGACTTCGATCTTATTCCGACAGGGTCATAGTCAAAGTGGAGGTTCTCTCCTCCCTTCAGAGAAAGATACCTCCTTCTTTGATGGCCCCGTTCTTTCCACTGGGATCTCACTCACAGAGATCTTTCATTTAGGTCTTCTTCTTTTTTTTTTTTTTTTCAGAGTGTCTTGGCTTTCCATGCCTTAAATATTCTCATGGGCTCTTGAGCCAGATCCAAATGCCTTAAGGGCTGATTCTGAGGCCAGAGTGCTATTTAGGACATCTGCCATTCTATGAGTCTGCTGTGTATCTTGCTTCCCATGTTGGATCAAGAGAGAGAATGATCCAACTCTTTTTTTTAAGATTTATTTATTTATTTGAAAGTCAGAGTTACACAGAAAGAGAAGGAGAGGCAGAGAGCGAGAGCAAGAGAGAGAGAGAGAGAGAAAGAGAGAGAGAGGTCTTCCATCTGCTGGAAAAGCTGGACTGATCTGAAGCCAGGAGTCATGCACTTCCTTTGGGTCTCCCAAGTGGGTACAGTGTCCCAAGGACTTGGGCCATCTTCCACTGCTTTGCCAAGCAATAGTAGAGAGCTGGATTTGAAGTGGAGCAGCCAGGACTCAAACCAGCACCTATAAGGGATGCCGGCACTGCAGGTGTCACAAACTTCTTCAGTAAGGTCAGGTATTAATTTCTTGTTGTTGCTATAACTCACAAATTTAGTCTCCAAATATAAGACAAATTTATTATAGTTCCAGAGTTAAGAGGTCAGAAACTAGCTTCACTGGACCAAAATCAAGGTGTGAGCAGATCTGTTTTCCTACAGCAGGCTCTAGTTGAGAATGTGTTTTCTAGCTTCTAGAAGTTCCCTAAATTCCCTGACTTTTCCTTTACCTTCATAGTTCACAGTATGTTCTGTTCTCTTCTCTCTGATTCCTGCTTTCATTGTCCATGTTTCTCTGACTCTCATTTTCTTACAGCTACCCTTGTTATCATTGACTCAATTGCATTCTCAAAGTTCCTTGTACAAGTTTACAGGTTCTGGGGGTTAGGACATGGACATCTTTGAGGAATCATTATTTCCTGAATTACAGGCCAGATAGTGAATATTTTGTGCTATGAAAATCAGAAAGTTGTTGTACCATTTATGGAACTTGGCAATAAAAAATTCATTAACAAGTGAATATGGCTATGTTTCAATAAAAATATCTTTCCAAAAGCAGGTAACAGTCAAGATTAGGCTCATGTTTAATAACTTTTACTCTACAACACAGCACCTGATACAGAGGCTTGCAGCAAGTATTTTTAATGAGTGAATGAATAAATTCATAAAATCGGTAAGAGCTTAGATACAGTTCTTACAGTGTTTGTGTCGGGGAGAAAGATCTTAATGTTCTAAAGAGAACCCTCTCCAATGGTATAAAGCTGATTGCTTTCTCCTTTTGTGTCAATATCCACCTTACAGAAGGAAGAAACTCCTAGGGAATAGGACTTTTCACTACTGATTGTTTACACAACTCTCAACTCCTGACCCCAGACTTCAAAATGAGATAAACCTTCATGCTAAAAGTCATTTTAATTGTCATAGACTTACATAACTATGATCATGAAAAAACACCCTGAAAATCCATGCAAACCTCCTTTTTGCTCCTTATTTACCATATAGTTACTTTGAGAATATTAATGTATAATGCTGTGAGATCAGTTGTGCATTTTTCAAAGGCCATGAAATATACAGATAAGAAGAAATTATAAAATTGATATTGACAAATTTGCTATTATTTGATCTTGCAAACTTTAACACCAAAAAGTTTGCATTCCAGGGCATAGACCCCATGGGGAAAAAAATGTTTGCAGCTCTTACTGCCTTCTTAAAACAAAATAGAGCCTCGATGTTTCAGGTGGAGCAGAACCACTCTGTCATCTGTGCTAATCATCTTTTGATCCTTGCCATGTGAGTGGATTCATGATCTGACATTTTCTATTCTAGTCACAATAGCTCTTGTCTCAGCAATTCAATTTTCAGTGTCTCATGAATTTAATACCTGCTCTATTATCAGAAGATTTGTAATAACTTGTACAGCTGAACTTCTTCCAAATTTCCTGTTCATCTTAAACTTTCCACCTTTCCTTCCTTTTCACAGAAGATGGCCCTGTGCAAAGTCAGGGTTATTCAGAATATTTTCTCAAGCATTACTGCATGCTAGAGATGTAGTGTGACTAAGACACAAGATATCCAAAGTGTCAGAGAGCTGACAGCTTCAAATGGATTTGGTAGAAAAAATTAAAAATTGAGGAAAAAAAATCCCAGTATAAAGGATGCTTGTCCTCCTTCTCCTTGGATCAACAAGGCAGTTTGTAATCATAGCAGCACCCTCTAGCAGATAGCAGTAGACTCCCCAGCTCCTGCGTGTTCAAAAGTCTGTATTTCTTCTGGCTAAATACACATGATGCAGAACCTACCTTGAAAGACATCTATCTCTCAGCATCTTGCAGGCAACTAAGGTCTACCTGAAGCCCAGGGGATGTATCCAAATTCTCTGGCTTGGGTGACCAACACCTTCAGTTTTTCCTATGCTGGAAATGCTGTATCAGACAGACAGAGAGTTCAAAGAAAAAATATAGAATATAAAGAAAAATAGAATCAATCATCTCCTAAATATGGAGGTGAAAGTGATATTCTCAATTCCATGAAATAATCCTTTAGTCCTTCCACAGAATCATTCTAGTATGATTAAACAGTAATCTTAAGAACCTAATTTAACACCTTGCCGAGGTCTATGTCACTATAGCTGGAGAACTTTAAAAAATGTCTCAGAAACTACATAATTAAAATAAATAAAATGGGTCCAGCACTGTCATGTTGTAGGTTAATTCTCTACCTGCAGCACCAGCATCCCATATGGGCACTGATTCATTTTCCTGCTGCTCCTCTTAGGATCCAGTTCTCTGCTATGACTTGGGAGAGCAGTAGAGGATGGCTCAAGTGCTTGGGACCCTGCACACACCTAGGAAACCCAGATGAGTCTCTTGTCTCCTGGCTTTGGATCGGCCCAGCTCTGGCTGGTGTCACCATTTAGGGAGTGAATCAATGGTTGGAAGACCTTTCTCTTTGTCCCTCCCTCTCTCTATAACTCTAGCTCTCAAATAAATAGATAAATCTTAAAAAATATAAAAATAATGATTTTAGAATGAATATTTATAATAATTTCTTATGTGGAGAATACAACCACTAACATGGTTGTTTCTGTTTTATATTGATTGTACATAAAAAATTATAAATGTACACCTATCAGAAGCTTGGTAACATTTTGAAGACTTCGCAATGCTATTTTAAGATAGATACTTTTTTACAAATACTAATAATACCAAAGGTTGCAATAAGTACTCTAGAAAGTACTCTCTTTCTCCCTCCTTCACTCCCTTCCTTCCTTCCTGTCATTCTTCTAGCTTTCTCTCCTTACTATTTCTTTATCTTTTACTTAATTTGTCTTTATCTTAATTTATCTTTACTAATGGTCTATTACACACCAATGTTCCTTAGTAATTCAAAGTAGAATTATCATCATTTAATATTTTATAATTACCTATATCCCATATTAAAAATAAAAATCAGGAACAAAGCACCTAAAACCAAGACTAAACGTCTGTAAAACCACTATGGGGTGTTGCATGTTTACTTGTTCTTGCATAACTGACTCTGATGCCGTTAAAAGAGCAATCACTGAGCAGATGTGCTTAAACCTTCTCAGCATTTGATTGAACATGACACACTTCTGCGGGAGTACTGTGCTCACTCATATAATTTTATGTGAACAGCCTTGATGGGGAATGAATTGAAAAATAAAGAAAAATGCAGGGCAATAATCTGTCAATTTGCAAACATATCTTAAAATATTTAAGTAGAGGCATAGGAATGGCACAAGTCACTCTATTAGACAGTCTGATATGTATATTCAAACACAATTATTGATGGAGCCATTGTGTTAAACTTTTGGCATTAAACATAATTGATTACTCCCATTGATTTGCAGTGTATCTTCGTACTGGACATGAAAATAAGAATAGATTATTTTTGTCATCCTTTTGTCATACTTAGCATGACCAGCAGTCTTGGTTTGCCTGGAGTCTGTGGGGAGGAAATAGTCAAGAAATAAGGAATTTTCAGTGATAAACCTAGGAAGTTCCAGACAAACTGGAAAATTCTGAATTGGTTACTCTAGTTACACTTTTGAATTACGTGGTGTCATCCAACGCTGTGCTAATTTCTGTGACCATACTAAGACTATAATTGAATGTGATAAGTTCACCTGGTCATTTGGTTTAGATTCTGGGAATGCATTAGTCATCCAAAGAAGGTTTAAAAAATGTTGGAACCCCAGCCCAAACAAAAAGCAATCATATTAGAATCAAAATATTTTAAACACCTCCAAATAATGTTAATGTGGAGCAGTCTTGAGTTTCATTGCTCCTGGGCTTCTCTGAACACCAGACCATACTGCCCAGGTTCTGCAGGGCTCTCATTGACAGGAAGAACATTAGCCGAGTAAACAGAAATTTCTCCTACTAGGGGTAACTGACCCTAATCTTATTGTGCCAGGTGCATAAACTTGCTTGGTAGTAACAGGTTAGATGCATTGCAATAATGGTTTTCCTTATAAATTATTTTTATATTCTCCTCTTCTCTAGCTACTCTCTATTTAGTAATCTGTTGTGTCAAAATGAGAACTAAATTCTTTAAACTGTTCTGTAAGCCAAAAATTCAAGAATTGAAATGTCAAGGATTAAAAAAAAAACAGACTATGTGCTTCTACAGAGGAAAGATTATGAGTTGTTTAGCTCTATAACTCCTACTGTTAAGAAACATTCAATTTATTTGCTAAATCATATAATGTCCTTTCCCAATGCCCTTTATCCAAAGAAATGAAGACCTGTATTCAGATTATTAAACATTATTCAAATATTTACTATCATATGCAAGTTAGTCCTACCTTCATAGGACACACAGATCTGTAGGAAATAGTAAGAAATATAAGAAATATAAATATAAGAAAGCAAGTGAAGGCATTTAGCCTAGCAGTTAAAGCACCTGTGTCCCACATTGAAGAACTTGAGTTTGATTGCTGTCTCTGGCTCGTAACTCTAGCTTCTTGCAAATGCAGACTGTGAGTGGCAGTTGTAATGGCTCAAGTAATCAGATTCTCATATAGGAGACTTGTAATGTGTTCCTGTCTCCTGGCTTTGAATCTGACCCAACTCTAGCCATTGTGGGCATTTGGGAAGTGAGCCAACAGATGGGAGTGTTTCTCCTTCCTCCCTCTCTCTCTCCCGCCAAATACATAAATAAATATTAAAAATGTTTAAGAAGGCAATGTTTCCGATATAATAAATGTTCTGATTTATCAGTGCGGTTCTTTGTTGATTATTATCAAATTTTGTAGAATGTAAATTATGTAGCAGACACTCTTCTGAACACTTACATAAATTCATTTACTACTTGTTACAAATTTAGGATTTAGGTAATATGATTATCATCCCCACTTTACAGTTGAAGAAAGTAAGAACACGAAGATGTTAATTAAATGGCCAAGGCTACTGTGTTACTCCGGGCTGCTATAACACAACTGTCATAAACTGGGTTGCTTAGAAACAACAAACAACGTATCTGTCATAATTCTGGAGGCTAGGAAGTCCAAGAATGAGTTCCTTGCCACATTCAGTGTCTGGAAAGAGATTGTTTCCTGGTTTATAGATAGTTGTCCTCTTGCTATGTCTTTCTTTTTTTCTTTTTTTAAACAGGCAGAGTTAGACAGACAAAAAGGTCTTCCTTCCATTGGCTCAGCCCCCAAATGGCTGATCCAAAGCCAGGAGCCAGGCGCCTCCCCCTGGTCTCCCATGCAGGTGCAGGGCCCAAGCACTTGGGCCATCCTCCACTGCACTCCCTGGCCACAGCAGAGAGCTGGACTGGAAGAGGAGCAACCGGGACAGAATCCGGTGCCCCAACCACGACTAGAACCGTCGCGGTGCCGGCGCCGCAGGTGGAGGATTAGCCAAGTGAGCCATGGCGCCAGTCTTTATACAGTGAAGAGGGACAAACCAGCTCTCTGGGGCCCCTTTTTAACTCATTATTTTACTTTTAAAAATGCTATTAACATATAGTATGTGTACATTTTACGGGACACAGTGCAGTATTTCAACACATATACACAGAATAAACTGATCCAACTGGACAGCTAGTTTTTTCTTTTCCTATCTCTTCTTTGTGTTTGAAGCTTAGCAGTGGTTTCTTCCAGTTTATTTTATAGTATATAACATATTATTGTGAACTATAGTTGCCCTACTGTGCTGTGGAGCACTCACATTTCTGCTTCTGTGTAACTGTTTTGGTTCTTCAACATCTCTGTATCCTCCCTGCCCTTCCCAGCTTCTAGTAATCACTTCTCTTGTGTTCAGATCACCTAATTCTTTAACTTCCACATGTGAGAAAAAAATACCAGTGTTGTCTTTATTTAATTGATTTGCCCTATTTAATTTCTGGGATTCCTTTCGTAAGGGCACTTCTCTGATTCATTAAAGCTGATATAATCACCTCCCAAAGGTCTCACTTTCTAATCTGTCACCTTAGAGTAGTGGTTTCATTGTTGGAGAATCACAATGATTCAGAACACCGTGATCACAAAGCCAGTAATGGAAAAGCCTGCATTACAAAAAGGCAATCTTGCTGTGGGGTCCACAACCTTGATCATTTCTTTTTAGTGCCTCTTATCAGAATAGAAGTGGCAGAAATATTTATCAGGATCTACTCCCACAGTTTTGCATAAGGAGAGGTTGGAGTCCACAAATTTAACAGACTCACCAGGAGGTAGGACAAAGGGACAGAAGTCCTGACTAGTGTGCTGTGCAGCACATTTTCCAGTACCATCCCCCTTCTCTGGAATCAGAAATCAGTTTAGTGAGCTCTGAAGGACAATTGCATGGAATATGACTCATTTATCAGATAAGAAAATAGAGTTTTAAGTGAATCTGAAAATAACTCAGAAAATACCTCTAATCGTTATGCATCCTAAAAAAAGAGAATAAAAGAGCAGGAGAGAGTGGGTGAGGGAAAAGGACAAGTACAGGAGAACAGCTGTAGAAGAGGTGGCCTGCCTCCATAACCGTGGTGAGAACTGAATCTCGTCGCCCTCTGTCTCAAGTAGTCTGAGAGAGCTTAATACCCAAAAGGTATTTCACGTGTGAGTCCAGCCTGCCTGTCACCTACACTTGCTATGCATCTCACATCCTGTTTTTATAGTCTTTTTCCAGCTTATACACTGGCTTCTTGCAAAACCTTTTAGAAAGCTACTTGTCTTTAAAAATGCCAACATACACGCTACAGTTCCTGTCCTGAGATTTGCCAAAAATGTCACATGTCAGAACAGAGAGGCTGGGAGAACAGTCTTCTTCCTGAGTGTCTGATGCTTTCTCTCCCAAGACAATATTTGTTTTGCATTTGCCCCAAATGTTCATTTCCTTGCTAAGGATTTCTTACATTAGACTGCCTCAGAGCTCCATTTCTCTAGAAACCAAATGCCAAATCAAAGATCTGGAAGTTCTATGGTTCATTCTTCCAGTTAAATTCCTCTTATCCTACCCCAGCCATGCATCAGTATATTTGATAGATGTAAAGACATTGTAAAAATATGAGTTTAGATGAGGGTGGAAATGGGTTGGGAATAAGAAGAGTTTATACTGAAAGCAGAGAAGAGGGTACCAGCCACAAATGGCTTATAATAAGAGTCAAAGTAATAATAAAAAAAGAGAAGAGATAAAATAAGATTGTTTATGATTTTCAAATAAAAATATATGGAAGTAAGTATGATATATTACTATGGATTCCCTCTTTTCAAGTTATTTGAACTTCTTCTTTCTTTGACAAAGCTCTATGATGCAGGTATTAAGAAAGTATTATTACCCTCCTGATACAGATGAGGAATTTAGATCCATTTACTGGTCATCTCATTGAGAGTCCCTTGGTAAATACATAGGAGATAATTGTATGAAACAGTGCCCAGTATTTCTGGATATTGTAGAGGGACTGCTAGAAGTTAATTTTCTTTATTGCTGATAGTGACTACCAGAAAATTGCAATGCTCTCTACCTAGAGCATTGAAACTCAGGGAGAATATCTGCTGGTAATTTATAAAAATTCTTTCTTAAAAGATTCTGGACAGAATGTAGTCAGCAAATAAGTAAGAAAACTATTTTACTCTCTAGGAATGAAATGAGGAATTTAGAGGGCTATTGAGTTCACTGAATTTTCACTGTGGATCAGCACAAAGTTATTTGTTCTTGGCATCTTAGACACTTGTGCTACCCTCAGATATATAATGTTCCCTGGCTTTCGGTTCAAGAGCCCTCAGCTTCGCATTCTCATCTGCAATCTGGCCCTTTGTGAGTGAAGCACAGAGAAATATAATGAAAGCCAAAAAGGCCAGTTGGCTTCAGGGCTGTGTCAATACAACCTCAAATTCTAATTTGGAGGAGACTGCGTCCTTCGGAGCATGTGAATGAGAACTGCACCGTCTTCCTATGAAACTTGATTCACTGAACAAAACAATTTATCTCCCACATGTGTGGAATGTATGGGTTTTTCTATAGCGAATCAGAGGTGCTAATCAAGATTTTGTAAGGAGAGTCACAATAAAAATGAAGAGCCTCCTGAGTTTCCAGTTCTTTCCTGCGTCTATGAATGTATGTCAGGATTTGCCAAAGCAAAAGAGAATCTTTGTCAGATTACAGTTGTCAGCTTTCCTCTCCTATGCCACTGTATGAAGTAAGATTGACAACGTGATTTCAGTAACATTTTGGAAACAGAAAGAGCATTCTATAGATTTATTCAAAACTCATGGTCTCCAACAAAAGGATCTGGACTCTCAATACATATTATGTACTCATTACTCATTTTAGATTATAATTATGGTCGAAGAGAACTTAATTAAGAGAAGTTTTCATTTATTTTCCACTTTACATATTCAAAAACATATGGTGTTTTTTTCTGTAATGAGAGAAACAATATCGTGCCACTAAGAATATTTAGGAAAAACAAATCTCTAGAGAATAAAACGAAAATCACCTCTTCTATTTCATTTTAATTATTTGTTCCAGTCTCTTGTTACATTTATTCACATCCATTCATACACAACAGTTTATTACTTTATTCTCTGCTTTAAAATGCATTTGAATAGACAAATATTGCATGTTTTTATTTTGTTCAGCATGAGGCTTTAAGATATTCATATATAGAATAGTCAAATCTGGTTGACAGCAAGTGTACCACCTCACAAGCATTTTTTTGTGGTGACCGCACATCCACTGTCTGTTCAGTTTTCAAGAATATCATCATTAACTATATATCATCAGAAACTGTGAATATAGTCATCTTGCTATAAAATAGATATCTTAAAATTTGTTTCTGCTACCAGACTGTCTTTATGTACTCATTGATCAACAGCTCCCTATCACCCTCGCTCAACCACCTCAGCATCTGGTAACTATCATACTCCTCTCTACTTCTGTGATGTCCGTGTTTTCTTAGGTCCTATATATGGATGAGATCATGTAGAATTTATCTTTCTGAGCCTGGATTATTTCACTTAACCTTATGTCCTCTGATTTATCAGTATTGTTGAAAATAGTAGGAGTTCATCTTTTTCATGAGTGAACACTATTCTATGATATATATAAAATATTTCATTTTTTCTTTATCCACTCATTAATTAATGGAGAATTAGGTTGATTCTATATATTGACTGCTGTGAATAGTTCTGTGATAAACATGAGAGTACAGATATCTTTTCAACATGCTACTTTTAATTCCCTTGGATGTGTACTCAGTAGTAGTCTTACTGGATCAATTTAAGTTCTATTTTTACGTTTTTGAGGGATCTCCATACTATTTTCCACAATTAGAACGGTTTACTTTTCTACCAGCAGTATGCAAGAGTTTCCTTTTTATCTACAGCTTCACCAGCACATGTTATCATTTGTATATTTATTAACAGCCATTCTAACTGAAGTGAGGTGTTATCTCATTGTGATTTTAATTTGTATTCCCTGATAAATAGCAATGTTGAGCATTTTAAAATATACTTTCATTAGTATTTCTTTATTTCGAGACATGACTATTCAGATAGTTGACCTGTTTATAATAGCATTGTTTTATTTACTTATAATTACTATTGAGCTGTTTGAATTCATTAGGAATTTTACATTAACTCTTTATCAGTTGCAGTTTTCAAATATTTTCTACCATTCTGTACGTGAAACTTCACCAATCTACCAATTGTTTCCTTTTCGACAGAGGAGCTTTCTGTAGTTCAATATATTCTTGTCAATTTTTGCTTTTTTTGCTTGTGTTTTTGACGTCTTATGCAAGAATTGTTTAACTTAACTATACCCTATAATTTTCTTCTAGTAGTTTCATAGTTTCTCATCTTACATTTAAGTCTTCATTCCAATTTGAGTTAATGTTGAGTTAATGCTTGTTCATGATGAGAGACAAGGATCTAGTTTTATTGTTTTTTTGATTGTGGCAATTTCATTTTCCCAAAACCACTTATTGAAGACACTGTCCGTACCTTTTTTTTTTTTTTTGGCAATTTTGTCAAAACTCAGTGTGCTATAAATATGTGAATTTGTTCCTGGACTCTCTATTCTGCTTCTTTTTGTCCATACATCTTATTTTTATGCCAGCAGCAGCTTTCAGTATAATTTTAAGTCAGAAAATGTGATTGCCTCCAGCTTTGTTCCTTTTGTTCAAGATTGCTGTGGCTAGTTGGGATCTTTTGTGGTTTTATACAAATTTTAATACTGTTTTTCTATTTCAGTGAGGAATATTATTGATATTTTGATGGAAATTTCACTGAATCTGTAAATCACTTTGAGTAGAATGAACATTTAAAAAATAATACTTCTTTTAGCTATGAATATCAGATATACTTCCCTTACTTGTATCTTCTTCAATGACTATCATCAATGTTTGATAATTTTCATTGTGAAAATCTTTTATCTCCTTTGTCAATTTTTTTTTATTTTTTATATATTTTTTAAAGATTTATTTTATTTGAAAGACAAAGTTACAGAAAGAGGTAGAGGTAGAGGTAAGGGAGAGCAAGAGCGAGAGAGAGAGAGAGAGAGAGAGCTCTTCCATCCATTGACCACAATAACTAGAGTTGAGTTGATCTAAAGCCAGGAACCAGGAGCTTCTTCTGGGTCTCCCACATGGATGCAAGGGCCCAAGGACTGTTCTTTTTTCAGGTGCATTAAGAAGAAGCTGGATTGGAAGTGGAGCAGCCAGGACTTGAACCGGTGCCCATGTACAATGCCAGTGCTGCAGGCCAGGGCTTTAATCCACTGCACCGCAACACTAACTCCTCCTTGGTTAAGTTTATTTCTAGATTTTCTTTCATAAAGCTATTATTAATGGGTTTCTTTTCTTTATTTTACAGGGAGTTTCATGCAGCATATAGAAATACTACAGATTTGGGTACCTTGATTTTGTACATTGCAATTTTATTGAATTCATTTGTTCATTTTAACAGTTCTTTAGTGGCATGATTTATATCTATAAGATCATGACTTCAGAAAACAGGGACAATATAACTTCTTACAATCTAGGTTGAGTGCTTTTTATTCCTTCTTTTTATCTAAAGGCTCCATCTAGGACATTCATTATTTTGTTGGATAGAATTGGTGAAAGTGGTCATTCTTGTCTTGTGACTGATTTTAGGAGAAATAATTTCCAGTTTTTATGTTCAGTATGTTGCTTACTATAGATTTGTCCTATATGGTTCTCATTATGTTTAGCTATATTACTTCTATATGAAACTTGTTAAGAGTTTTTATCATGAGTGAATGTTGAATATTTTCCAATGTTTTCTTCATGTTTGTTGATTTACCTTTGTTGAACAATCCTTGTTTCCCAGTGATGAATCCCATTTGATCATAGTGAAAAAATCTTTACTTTTTAAAAATATTTTCAATTTTTAATTAACAAATTTAACAAATGTGCATTGTGATGTTGTGTTACATATATACATTGTGCAATATTCAATAAGGCAAACATATTTATCTTTTCAAATATTTAACATGTCTTTATAGTGAAATTATACAAAGTATTATTTTCTAGGTTTTTAAAATAGCGACATATACTTATCTGTACTCACCCTACTGTACAATAGAATCCCCAAACTTCTTATTCCTTTTTAGCTATAACTAATACCCATCCACTATCTCATCCCAAATCTTTCCTTTCCACTTCTCTATTCAGCCTCTGACAACCACTACTATATTTTTAACCCTTATGAGATCACACATTCTTTTTTTTTGTTTGTTTGTTTTTGGACAGGCAGAGTTAGAGAGAGAGAGAGAGAGAGAGAGAAAGGTCTTCCTTCCATTGGTTCAACCCCCAAATGGCTGCTACGGCCTGTGCGCTGCACCGATCCAAAGCCAGGAACCAGGTGCTTCCGCCTGGTCTCCCATGCAGGTGCAGAGGCCCAAGCACTTGGGCCATGCTCTACTGCCTTCCTGGGCCAATCACCCATTTTTTTGACTCTCATATCAAGTGATATTTGTCTTTGTGTGTTTGGATTAGTTCACGTAACAGAATGCTCTCTATTATCATCTGTGTCGTTGTGGCAGATGTCAAGATTTCATTCTTTGTTATGGCTGAGTAATATTCCATTTTTTATTTACCATATTTTCTTTATCTGTTAAATTGTGGTTTAATACTTAGAGTGTTTTCATTTCTTTGAAATTGTGCACAATACTGACATAAAAAATGGGAGTGCAGATGTCTCAGTGACAAATGCATTCAATTTCCTTTGCATATATATCCAGGAGTGAGATTAGTGGGTCATAGAGTAGTTCTATTTTTCAGTTTTCTGAGGACATTCTATATGGTATTCCACAGTAGCTCTTCTAGTTTACATCCCCATCCAAAGTTTTGCGGGGATCCCCTTTTCTCCACATCCTTCCCAACTCTTGTTATATTTTGTCTTTTTAATAGTGAGGAACCTACAAGAATGAGGTAGATTCCATTGTGATTTTTGTTTGCATTTCCATGGTGATTAGTGATGTTGAGCATTTTTCAAATGGATCTATAGGCCATTTAGATACCTCCATTGGAGAAATGTCTGTTTAGATCTGCTGTCCACTTTTAAATTATAGTACTTGTGGTTGTTTTTGGCCATCGGAATGTTATAAGTTCATTATAAATTCTGGATATTAAGCCGGTGCCGTAGCTTAATAGGCTCATTCTCCGCCTTGTGGCGCCGGCACACCGGGTTCTCGTCCCGGTTGGGGTACCGGATTCTGTCCCAGTTGCCCCTCTTCCAGGCCAGTTCTTTGCTATGGCCCGGGAGTGCAGTGGAACATGGCCCAAGTGCTTGGGCCCTGCACCCCATGGGAGACCAGAAGCACCTGGCTCCTGCCATCAGATGAGCGCGGTGCGCCAGCTGCAGCGCGCAGGCCACGGCGGCCATGGAGGGTGAACCAATGGCAAAGGAAGACCTTTATCTCTGTCTCTCTGTCTCTCTCTCTCACTATCCACTCTGCCTGTCAAAAAAAAAAAAAAAATTCTGGATATTAAGCCCTTAACAGATGTATATGTTGCAAATATTTTCTCCCATTTTGTGGATTGTCTCTTGGCTCTGTTGTTATCTTTACTGTGCAAACTCTCATTAGTTTGATAAAATCCAGTTTGCTTGTTTTTACTTTTATTTCCTGTGCTTTTGGGATCTGATTAAAAAAAATCCTTGCCTATTTCCATGTCCTGACATATTTTCCCTGTGTTCTCTTCTAACAATAAAGCCTTAGTCTCACAATTAGGATATTAATCCCTTTGTAACTGATTTTTGTGTATGGTGAGAAATAGGGATATAGTTTCATTTGTTTGCATCTGAGTATCTAATTTTTCTAGCATTGTTTACTTAAAAATGATCCTTTTTCCAATGCATGCTCTTAACAGCATGGCCAAAGATCAGTTGAGCATTAGTGTGCAAGTTTACAATGCATCTGATTTGATGCTAATGGCATGCTATTTTTATTACTGAAGCTTTGTAATATATTTTAAAATCAAGTAGTGTAATGGCTCCTGCTTTACTCATTTCACTCAAGAGGACTTTGGCTATATGGGGTCATTTGTAGTTGCACACAATTTTTAATAGTGTGTTTTCTAGTTCTGTGGAAAATGTCATTGGGATTTGCTAGGGATTACATTGAATTTATAAATCATTTTAGGCCATATATACATTTTCATACTATTAATTTTACTAATCCATGAATAAGAGATGGCTTTCTATTTTCTGTGTCACTTTCAATTTATCTTATTAATTACATAGAATTCATTTTCAAGTTTTCTCACTTCTTTCATTAAATTTATTCTCAGTTTTGTTTGTTTTCACTTTTGGAAGTGGGTTTCTTGATTGCTTTTTCAGATGATTCATTATTGGTGTATGACACCACTGTTTTTGTATATTGACACTGTATCCTACAAATTTGCTTTGTTTCTTAGATCTAATTACCTTTGGTGCGTCATTGAGATTTCATATATATATATATATATATATATATATATATATATATATATAAAGCTTTTATTTAGAGAATATAAATTTCCAAAGTACAGCTTATGTATTACAATGGTTCTCCCCCCCATAACTTCCCTCCCACCCGCAACCCTCCCCTTTCCCTCTCCCTCTCCCCTTCCATTCACATCAAGATTCATTTTCCATTCTCTTTATATACAAAAGATCAGTTTAGTATATATTACGTAAAGATTTCAACAGTTTTCCCTCACATAGGGACACAAAGTGAAAAACACTGTTGGAGTACTGGTTATAGTATTAATTCACAATGTACAGCACATTAAGGACAGAAATCCTACATGATATTTTTTAAAAAAAATTTGATTAATTTTCTATGCAATTTCCAGTTTAACACCAAGTTTTTTAAATCATTTTTAATTATCTTTATATACAGAAGATCGATTCAGTATATACTAAGTAAAGATTTCATCAGTTTGCACCCACACAGAAACATAAAGTGTAGAATACTGTTTCAGTACTAGTTATAACATTACTTCACATTGGACAACACATTAAGGACAGATCCCTCATGAGACATAAGTACACAGTGACTCCTGAAGTTGATTTAACAATTTGACACTCTTGTTTATGGCATCAGTAATCTCCCTAGGCTCTAGTCATGAGTTGCCGAGGCTATGGAAGCCTTTAGGGTTCGCTGACTTCGATCTTATGCCGACAGGGTCATAGTCAAAGTGGAAGTTCTCTCCTCCCTTCAAAGAAAGTTATCTCCTTCTTTGATGGCCCCGTTCTATCCACTGGGATCTCACTCGCAGAGATCTTTCATTTAGTTCTTCTGTTTTTTCCAGAGTGTCTTAGCTTTCCATGCCTAAAATATTCTCATGGGCTCTTGAGCCAGATCCAAATGCCTTAAGGGCTGATTCTGAGGCCAGAGTGCTATTTAGGACATCTGCCCTTCTATGAGTCTGCTGTGTATCTCGCTTTCCATGTTGGATCATTCTCTCCCTTTTTGATTCTATCAGTTAGTATTAGCAGACACTAGTCTTGTTTGTGTGATCCCTTTGACTCTTAGACCTATCAGTGTGATCAATTGTGAACAGAAATTGATCATTTGGACTAGTGAGATGGCATTGGTACATGCCACCTTGATGGGATTGTATTGGAATTCCCTAGCACGATTCTAACTCCACCATTTGGGGCAAGTCCGATTGAGCATGTCCCAGATTGTACATCTCCTCTCTCTCTTATTCCCACTCTTATATTTCACAGGGATCACTTTTCGGTTAAAATTTAATATATAAGATGATGTCATCAGCAAATAGTGACAATTTGACCTCTTCCTTTTTAATTTGGATATCATTCATTTATTTCTTCAGCCTAATTGCTCTCATAAGATCTTCCAGTGCTATGCTGAATAAAATTGATAAAAGTGGATATCTTTGTAGTGTTTGAAATCTTAGAAAGAAAGCTTTTAGCTTTTACATAAATTTGACAAAATCTTTGGGCTTGACAAATATGGGCCTTTATTAGATTGAGGTTCATTCCTTCTATTCCTAGTTTGTTCCAAGTTTTTAACATGAGGGAATGTTTATTTTTATCAAATGCCTTTTGTGCATCTATTGAGACAACCATATACATTTTGCCTTACATTATATTGATGTGATGTATCTAATTTATTGATTTGCATATGTTGAATCATTCTTGGTATATCTGAGATGAATCTCACTTGATTATTATTTTGTCCATGTCTGGTTTTAGTATCAGTGTAATGTTGACCTCATAAAATGAATTTAAAAGAATACACTCCTCTTTTATGAAATAATTTGGTAAAGATTGATAGTAATTCTGTAAAATTCATATAGAATTCATCAGTAACTATCTGGCTCTGGGTTTTTCATTGATTGAAGTTTTTTAATTACTTATTTAATCTCACTACTTGTTATTGGTTTGTTTAGGCATTCTATTTTCTCATGATTCAATTTCAGTAAAGTAAATGTGTCCAAGAATTTCTCCATAGGTTGTCCAATTTGGTGCCATACAATTTTTCATAGTAACATCTACAAATCCTTTTGTTCATGTAATGTCAGTTTTAATGTGTCCATTTTCATCCCTAATTCCATATATTTTAATATCACCTATTTTCTTGGCTAGTTTGGTAAGAATTACCAATTTCATTGATCTTTTTAAAGGAACAGATTTTCATTTCATTGATTTTTGTATTGCTTTCAAGTTTCTAAGTTATTTTTATTCTTTGTTATTTTCTACCAATTTTGGATTTAGTTTGCTCTAATTTTTCTCATTTTTTGAGATGCATTGATACATTGTTTATTTGAGATATTTTTGTTTAAATGGTGCAGGCATTGATTGCTATAAATTTCCCTATTCATATTACTTTTGCCACAATCCACATGTTTTAGTGTATTTTGTTTCCTTTTTTATTCATTTAAATAATTTTTAAAATTTTCTCCTGGCTTTCTTCCTTGAGTCACTGACTATTCAAGACAACAGCTCTAAACAATAACTGAATGAAAAAATTACCATTTTATCCAGATATAGTAAATTTTAGAGTCATCATAGATCATTAAAACTGTAGTAGTATAGCATTCTTAACCACTGTTTTGACAAAGGGATAAACAAAGTTTTACAAAACTATATTTGGAACAATATTGGTACACACACATTTCTTTCTTCTTTCTTTTTATTGTATTTATTTTTTGTTTGTGTTTTAAATTTTAGCCCCACATATGAGGAAGAACATGTGATATGTATTCTTTCTGGGTCCAGCTTACTTCACACAACATGATGTCCTCCACATGCATTCATTTTGCTGCAAATGGTAGAATTTCATTCTTTGTTACAGATGAATAATACTCCATTGTGTATACCACACATTCTTTATCCATTCACTGACGATGGACAAGTTGGTTGATTATAAATTTTGGCTATTGTTAAAATCGCTGCTATAAACATGTAGCATGTTTTTAATTTCCAAGCATTTATAAGTGTCTATTGTTCTTCTTGTTGACTTCCAGTTTTATTCCTTTATGATTTGAGTAGATACATGATATGATTTGAATGTTTTTAAATTTGCTGAGACTTGATTTGTGGCTTAATATGTAGTCTATCCTAGAAAATGTTCCATGTGCTGATGAGAAAAATGTGTTTGCTGTAGCTGTTGGGTGAAATGACCTGTAAATGTCTGTTAGGTCCATTTGCTCAATAGTACGTTTCCACTCTGATGTCTTTTTATTGATTTCCTGTCTGGATGATCTGCCCATTGATGGGAGTGTGGTGTTGAAGAAACCCGCTATTATTTCACTGGAGTCTATCTCCCCCTTTAGGTCTAATAGTATTTTCTATATATATCTGGTGGTCTTGAGTTGGGTACATATATATTTACGATCATTATGTCTTCACACTGAATTGAACCTTTAATCAAAATACAATGTCCTTCTTTATCTCTTTTTACAGTTTTTGATTTAAAGTATCTCTTCTCATATCAGGATAGCTGTGACTGCTGGCTTTCAGTTTCAGTTTGCCTGGTATATCTTTTTCCAACCCTTCCCTTTCAGTCTGCTTGTACCTTTGCTTGTGAAATAAGTTTCTTGTAGGCAGCATATAGTGGGGTCATGGTTTTTTATCCATTCAGAAAACCTAAGTATTTTTTTCTAGAGATTTAATCTAATTAGATTCAAGACTAGCATTGATAGATAAGAGCTAAGATCTGTCCTTTTGTTGATTGGATAATGATTCTAACTGCTCTTTTAGTGAATTTGGTGATGACATTTGTTTCATGTTTATTTCTAATGCAGGACACCCTTCAGAACTTCTTGTAAATCGCATCTGGTGGTGGTGAATTCTCTCAGTTTTTGCTTATCTGGAAAATACTTCTTCACTATTACAGGATAGCTTCGTTGCATATAATATTTTTGTTGAAAGTTGTTTTTTCCTTTTAAAACCTTGAATATATCATCCCATTCTCCTCTGACCTGTAGGATTTCCAGTGAAATGTCTAATGTTACTCTAATTGATTTTCCTTGGTATGTAACTGGAGGTGTTTCTCTTGCAGTCTAAGATTCTCTCCTTGTCTTCAACTTTTGACATTTTGATGACAAAATGCCTTGGAGAAGACCTTTTTTGGGTTGAGTCTGCTCGGGGTTTTTTGAACTTCTTGAATATGGATATCCACTTCTCTTTCAGTACGAGGATTTTTCAATCTTTATATTATAATATTACATATTATTATAATAATAGAATATTCAACTATTATTTCATCATCTCATTCCAGTGCCTTTACCTTTTCTTCTCCTTCAGGAGTACTTATAATACAATTTTTTTATTAACTGGTATCCTATATTTTGTGGAGGTTTTTATTCATTCTTTTAAATTATTTTCTCTTTATTTTCTCCTGATTGGATTATTTCAATATTCTTGTTCTCGAGGTCAGAAATTCTTTATTCCACTTGGTCTATCCTGCTGTTAAAGCTTTCAATCTTATTTTCTTTCACTGATTGAAGATTTCATCTCCAAAACTTCCATCTGGTTCTCCTTAATGTGTTCTCTCTCCTTAGTAGTGTTTTCATTCATGTAACTCATTGATTTCCTCATTTCTTTAATCTGTCAATCTGTATTCGCTTGCATCTCATTGAGTTTCCCCACATTCATTATTTTGAATTCTATATCTGTCATTCACAATTTCCTTCAGTTCAGGATCTAATCTCAGAGGAATGTTGTGTTCTTTTGGAGACACCTTATTACCTTGCTTCTTCATGTGCCCTGGGTCCCTGTGTTGATATCTGCCCATCTGGTGTATTTGTCCCTTCTTTATGGAGCAGGTTTTATTGGAAATGAGTTGATGACTTAGCTGGAATGCAGGGTATCACGACTTGTTTCTTTGGCTTTTGTTCTAGGTGAGCCAAGGATTGCAGTCTCCGGGTGATTTCTTTTGTCTTAATCAGTGTCAGCTGTGCCTTTAAGTGACATAGTGGACTAGTCTGCTGCAGTTCCTAGGGACAGAAGTGTGGCTTTGAGATGAATAAGTGTTTTCTTAGGTGTGTATCTTTTGCCCACAGAGAGTTTGGTATCAGTCTCTCTGACAAATATGATAGCCAGGGTGCTGAGGGAGGCAAAGGTAGCTTCCCCCTTGTCCTACTGGTAAACCTGAGTGATGCTGGGGCTTGTGGTACAAATTGCTGTGGCTCTAGGGCTGTGTGATACAGATGGACCCTTCCTCATTCTGCTAAAGAGTTCAACTGGTACTGTGGCTTATAATAAAAACAACCTTAGTCCTAAACCTCAGAGATGTGATCTGAACCCTGCCGCAGTTCTGCAGGGAGACAACAAGGTATACAGGAGATTTTACTCTGGAGGGTAGATTCTTTCCTATATCTACTGGGTAGATTCCGCTGGCAGAAAAAAATTTAAGCCAAATTATTACAGTCCTAATGTTGCAGGAAACAGTGGGGTCATAACCCTGATCTCCAAGTTTGGGAGTGGATTTTTTATGGGCTGCTTCTTGGGTTAGCTCCCTGAAGCTAAGGTGACTACCCCAGCTCATGCAGAGTGTGTGAACATAGTTCTGGGGCTAATGCTCAACAACTCCCATGGTTTTTGCTGGAGAGAAATGAAAATGAAGGAAAATTCTCTCCAGTCTCTGACCTGATAATCATTTCTAGCTTATTGACATATATTATGTAGACAGGGAATGGAAAAGCTTACTATTTTCCATATGTTTTGTTAGTCTTCCCTCTAATGCCATCAAGTTCATATAGATAATTGATTTTTTTCCTTAGAATGAGTTCCTAAAACTCTTGATCACTTTAAAGTTAAAACTTAGATAAAGCATGCAACTTCCTCTTATGTCATGATGAAATAAATTAGAAAATATGAGAACGTTTGCTTAAAATATAAAGACCACATGCTATGCTAGGGTTAGTCTTAACTGCAACTCAAGACCAAGAAAGAATGATTTTCAAAGATTCAAGAATGCCCAAAAATTGTCAGATACTGGATCCTTTGCAAGTGTCCTTGTTTTGCATTCTTTATTTTTATATCACATTTCCAGACATTGTCAGGAAGATAATTTCTTTGCAGGTTTATCCAGTGGTTCATTTTTATCTAATGAACATTAGTTAAGCATTTATGGTATCTAGTAACATGTGCCAAGATCTTTCATGTAGGTGTATAAGACATAGTGATGTCTTTAACTTTATAAAACATGGTAAAGAAAATATGTCTATGGGATTGCATACAACTTTGTGTTCTTATCAGAGTGACAAGATAAATGATAATGGAGTATATTCAAAGATTCAGAGACTGGAAGAATTTCTATGAATCAGAGGGTCAAGGAAGCCTGCCTTCTTGAGATTAGGTTTCAATGTGGACCTAGGAGGTGGGTGCTACCTGCTTTTGTCATTGCTGACCTTCTGTAATTCAGGAAAGCAAAAGCCTTAATAACAAATTGTAAAATTTTAAGTATTATGTCATTGGCTTTTGGAACACACAGACCAAATAATTTGTTTTTACAGATCTCCCTTTATTTCCAAAACAGTTTACATTTTCTAAATGAGATCCCTCACAGGCAAGCTTTTTAATGAACTGTGTTATGAAAGGAGCATACATCTGAAATATAAAACAAAATCATTGCACTTTAAAGAAGAAACATGCTAGAATAATTTTATTTCATAAAGAACTCTTTATTAGTAACATTTTTGCTTATTAGTATTGTTATGTGCTCAGTAAAATGCTTCCTGCATTTAAGCAGCTGATTTTACAACAATGCAGGTGTGAAAGAACATTAAAGACCTGGATGTAAAAGTGTGTGTGTGTGTGTGTGTGTGTGAGAGAGAGAGAGAGAGAGAGAAAGAGAGAGAGAGAGAGAGAGAGAGAGAGAGAGTTTCAAGGAAGAAAGATGGAGGTGTGTTTCAGGGGCAGAAGTTATGCAGAGGTGACTTAAACAATACATTCCTACAAGAGGAAGTTGAAGATGTCTGATTATAACCTAGATGTAAGTGACCAGCTGCGGTAGTGTCAGTTGTGTAGGCAGTTGTGTCCCTATTTAAACACTAGTGGAATTCAGCTATCAGCCCCGCTCTACCCCATGATGGAATATGATAGTATTCTTTAAAAAAGAAAAACCTCCGCCGGCGCTGTGGCTCAACAGGCTAATTCTCCGCCTTGCAGCATAGGCACACCGGGTTCTAGTCCTGGATCGGGGTGCCGGATTCTGTCCTGGTTGCCCCTCTTCCAGGCCAGCCCTCTGCTGTGGCCCGGGAGTGCAGTGGAGGATGGCCCAAGTGCTTGGGCCCTGCACCCCATGGGAGACCAGGAGAAGCACCTGGCTCCTGGCTTTGGATAAGCACAGTGCGCTGGTCACAGCACGCCAGCCGCAGCGGCCATTGGGGGGTGAACCAACAGCAAAGGAAGACCTTTCTCTCTGTCTCTCTCTCTCTCTCACTGTCCACTCTGCCTGTCAAAAAAAAAAACCTCATGGGGAAAAAGGATTTTAGATATTTATTTTGGTGCAAAAGATTTTTTTAAGACATTTATTTATTTGAAAGGTAGAGATACAGTGAGGCTTAGGCAGAGACAGAGAAGTCTTCCATCCTCTGGTTCACTCCCCAAGTGGCTGCAATGGCCAAAGCTTAACAGATCAGAAGCCAGGAGCCAGGAGCTACTTCCAGGTCTTCTACATGGGTAAAAGGGCCCAAGAAGTTGGGCCATCTTACACTGCTTTCTCAAGACATAGCAGAGAGCTGGATTTGAAGTGGTATAATCAGGTCTTGAACTGCACCCATATGAGATGTTGGTACCATAGGTGGCTGCTTTACCTGCTATGCTACAGTGCCAGCCCCTAGTACAAAAGATTTTAATCTACGCATATATTATCATAAGGCATGCTCAGCATGAAATTTTTGAAGACCTCTTATATATGCATTCAGCTTTGCATCATCAAGGCAGTCTTTATTAATTGTTTACATTACTTGTATTTTCATGGGGTACCCTTGAAATAGCACAGTATCTTAGTTCTAAGAAGAGAAGAGAAGAAGATGGAAAAATGCAGAGCTCAGAAAAAGAGCATAGTGTCACAGAAGTGTGGGAACATCTAAGTTAGTATGGTTTCATAGTAAATATTCTCTACAGAACTAAAAGGAGGAAGGTATTTTTTTAAAAGATTTTTTTAATTTATTTATTCAAAAGTCAGAGTTACACAGAGAAAAGAGAGGCAGAGAGAGAGAGGTCTGCAATCAGATGGTTACTCCCCAGTTGATCATAATGGCCAGAGATGCACTGATCAGGAGCCAGAAGCCAGGAGATTCTTCCAGGTCTCCCACACGGGTGCAGGGGCCCAAAGACTTGGACCATCTTTTACTGCTTTACCAGGCCATAGCAGAGAGCAGGATCAGAAGAGAGGCAGCCAGGCAAGGGTGTTAACCCACTGCACCACAGTGCCGGCCCCCCGGGGGAAGGAATTTTTAAGAAGATTTCAAAACTCACCTCTAAAGCTAATCTGCATGATTCATAGGTCCCCAAACTAAACCTTGAAAATATTTTCTCTGTGGAGGAAGTTTTATGAGTCTAAAGACCCTTGGCATTGCAGACACAAAGACTTGGGGTCCAATTCCTCTTTTATGACTTCCTAGGTGTTCTATATATGTTAATTAAGTCACTCAGCTATCTAAATTTAACCATTTTAAATCAAAATAAATATGCTTACCTTGTAAGGTGTCTTGGACAATGTATATTTACACATATGAATTGTTAACAATACCCATTTTTTCTGAGCAATTTGTGATCAGTTATAAATTAATACTACACATGTATGAACTCATTTGAGCCTTGGACAAATCATGAAGTAATTACAATTAGACTCGTTTGACAGACTAGAAAACTGAACCATGGAGAAATTACCTTACAAGTTAGAAAGCAGCAGAGCCAGATTCAGTACTAAGCTTTCTGCCCTCTGCAATGAAATTCCGAGCTACTGTGTTCTATTCAATAAAGAGTGACTAAATGTGTTATTATGACTACGTCTAATCTTCTTCTCTTCCTGGAGTGTTTTCCCAGCTGAATCTCTTCTTAATTATACATTTGAAAAATTCTTAATTTGGTATCTTATTTTAGCTTCATCACCTTTTAATGATTATTTGTTTACAGGGGATTCCCATATGGTAAGACTTTTACACCATTATGGATATTGTCCAATTCTCCAGAGACTTAAGATTCAGGTTTAAAATATTTAAATGCCACGATATTAATTTTTCTATAACTCTAGGCAACAAAATGAATATGAGTACGATTTATGTATGTAATAAAATCTGTGTAAACACATGCTGGTGACCTACTTTCTCCCAAGTCTGTCTTGCTTTTTAAATCTGCACTACTTTTGTGCATCAGGAAAAAAAAAGAAAACACTATAACCACTTCCTAAAGATTGAACTGATAAACACAGTAGCATGCAGTTTCATGTCACAATGTATCTTCCAGTATCAAACCTAATTGTCTCATCCTAGACAATATGTCGCCTAATGGTATCCATTTCTTTATCTGCAAAGAGTTTTGGAAAACAAGGCTTCCTTCTTTGTATGGCTTTTTATTTGAGAGCTTAGCAGAAATAATAGAAAACAATTCACTGTCAAAGTTTCTAGAAAATCAATGCGCAGTTTACCTCCCTGTCTCTGCCCTCCACATTTTATCATACATTACAATGGCATATTTCTGTGAAGCAAGGTATCGTTTTATTCCCATTACTTTCTCAACATTGTAGATAATATTTTACTTTACAGAAAAGATACTGGTACTATATGCTTATCAGGACTTATCCTGCACTGAATCATTTATGTAGTCATTTAGAAAAAAGAATGGGGTAAATATATATGAATATTAGGCCAAAAGAGTGAAAAACGATGTGTATCCATACATAATTTTTTATTAAAAAACACAAAATAAAATTATTCCATATGTTTATATGTGCCTAGAGGGAAAATGTTGAAAGGATGGTTTTTAAAACACTAACATTAAGTTGTCTTTGAGAAATAAACTTAGTGTGGTATGGAAACTGTGAGGCCAGGATTAAGATTTTGTTTCAGTCATGTGTTCTTGCATTCAATTTGTCCCTCTATAGTACTATAGTAATTAGAAGTAATTAATTTAGATCACGCCTATTATTTTAAAATTTCATGTATACATAAAAGCCAAAGAGAAGATTGGCTGCTGTGTTGCAGTAGGTTAAGCCATTTCTTATGACTCTTCATCCCATGTCTAGGGCCTAGTTTGAGTCTCAGTTGCTTCATGCTTCCAATACTCCCTTGTGCTAATGAGCCTGGGAGACAGCAGATGATTGCCCAAGTATTTGGGTTCAAGCCATCCAAGTGGGAGAACTGGATGGAATTCCTGCTTCCTGATTTTGGACAAGCCCTGTGCCCACTCTTATGAGCATTTGAGGAATAAACCAGTGGATGGAAGATCTCTGTCTCTGTCTTTTTCTTTCATCTTATCTTTCAAAAAAAAAATATTTAACTGATTGATTAAACTTAAAAAACATACAACTAAAATAAGCAAGATGATCAAGAGTTCAACAAAAAGCAAAGGAATAATTCTTCCATTTTTTAATATTTGAAATGGAAAGAGAGAGAGATAAATAACAGAAAGAGTTACCATCCACTGGTTCACTCCTCAAATGCCTGCAATGGCTGGGGTGTGGATGAGGCTGAAGCAGTGGAACTTGCAAAGCAAATCATGCCTCCAACATGGGTGGCAGAAGCTACCACTGTTTCTGCCCAAGGCCTGCACTAGTGAGAAACTGGAGTCAGGAACTGTAGCCAGAAACTGAACCCAGGTAATCCGCTGTAGGATGTGGGTACCTTAATCACTGGGCTAAATGCCTTCTTCCCCAAAGAAAAATTTCTAAACTTGGAATGATTTAAATTTAACACATGGAACAGAAAAGTAAAAATAATAACTAAAATACCAAGAGAAGTCATTTATAATTAAGATTAGAGGGAAAAAAAGTTATATCTCATTATTAGCATCATGGAAATACAAATAGATAAATAGATAAATGGAATATGAGTGAAAACGGAAGGATTGTATCAGGTTACAAAAGTTTTAATGTAGAGGAATGCATTTTTTATTTTACATTGCCAATTGCCTAGAATGGAGAGTCTGGCTCCTGGTATGAAGTTGGCCCAGCCCTGGCTGCTGCGGGCATTTGGAATGCAAACCAGGAGATGATGTCTCTCTGTCTCCCTCTCTGTCACTCTGCCATTCAAATAAAGAAGTAAATATATTTTTTTAAATGGAATGATTTTGTGATCTTAGGAGTTTAGAGCTGAACAAGGTGGAGTTATTGCTTCCTGTCACATGTAATTGCTCTTTGGAAGAAGCCATGATTAAGGGAAGAGGTTGAACACCATACCAAGTTTCACTCAAAAGCTTTTTTACCTACTTTTATTGTTGGAAAGTTATTGATCTAGTTCAACTCCTATCATTTTGAGCAGTAGAAAACAGTATTTTATAAAGGATAAATTCTTCCTTCTGACCACAAAAATGACAAGTGGTACATTTAATTTTAAATACATGAGTTCTGGAGTTTTAGGAGTACTTATTATTTCTTCAATGATTGTGAGTGCAGGTTAAAAAGCTAGTTTACCCAAAGATATGGAGCTTGAATTATATCTGAGGTGTATTAATGAACAGTGGACAACTCAGATTGAATAAAAAACATGACCTATGCGGAGAGTCAGAAGAAAAAACATCCAAGTTTTACTTTAGAACCTTTTTAGGAGATTATTGAGGAACATGCCTAATCAGATGCTTCACAGGGACCTGTTGGATTCTTCACCAAAATGAAGTAACTGGGATGAAATCTAACTTCCTGCCTGAAACAACTGAAAGAAAAAATGGTAGAAACATGTGACAGAGAGGTATTCAAGTCAATATATGAAATTGTGGGACAATGAGAGGTGATCAAAGCAAACACATGTAGACCTTACAATTTTCCCAGCTACTGACTGCAGAGCCTCTAGGCACCAGTGGGAGGCAGGGACACATGGGCAAAGAGCTGAACCTGCAGGGAGGCTGCGGAGCCTAGAGTTTGAAGGGGAATAACATCAGAAAGGAGTGAGCTCACAGTGAGAGTGAGAGGAAGGAAACCCCAGAGGCCTGCTGAGGCTCCCTGTCAAAGTTTCAGGTGCTAGGAAATGCGCCTAAAGAAACAGCTGTCTTGGCTTGGGGCACCCCAAAGAATGATGCTCAGCACATGTTCCTTCATTAGGAACAACTGCTGGTACCACCAGCCAGAGAAGAAAATCTCATAATTCATGGCAAAATAGATAGAACATGCCTCAGTAGAATCTCAATTACCCCTAACTGAGCACTGTTAGCAGTGAACAAAGCTTACAAGCTACATTTGAAAGGATCAGATCATTTCTAAGTAATTACATCACACCCTAGACCAACAACAGCAAAATATAGTTTCTTCTAATTTTCCAAATAGCTCTCATCTCTCAATTTTTGTCATGAAGTTTATTTTGATTTTGTACACCATTTTAGAATTATGAATCAAATATTTTTATAAACAAAATTATTTTAGAAAACAAAAATATTTTAACAGGATAATTATATACATATAAGATTAATATCTATAAGTCCAAACATCCTAGATACTCTAAATATAATATTTGCTTATATTAGGGATTATGCAGTGGCATAGCATGTTAATCCACCCTACACTGTGCCAGTATCCCCTATAGGCACTGGTTTGAGTCCAGGCTGCACCACCTTCCAATCCAACTCCCTGCAAATGCACCTAGGAAAGCAGCGGAAGATGATCCAAGGCCTTGGGTCCCACACACAAATGGGAGACCCAGAAGAAGCTCCTGATTACTGGCTCCAGACCGGTCCAGCCCTGGCCATTGCAGCCAGTTGGGGAGTGAATTAGTGGATGGAAGATTTTCTCTCCTTCTTTTTCTGTAAATCTGCATTTTAAATTAAATAAAATAAAAATCTTTTAAAAATTAGCCTATATTCCCAAAAGCTATTCAATAAATCAATTGGCAGGGAATTTCTCTAATAAAAAAATGCATTGTCTGAATTAACTTTTTTAACTTTATAATTGACATAAAAATTTGCAAATTTTTAAAGGGGGGCATGCGATGTTTCAATATACGTACACATTAATGTTTAATTGATTTAAGCATCTCACCCTAACATTTGCAATTTCTTTGCAGAACAAACATTCAGAATAGTTTTTCTAGCTTTTCTAGCTTTTTTGAAATATAAAGTATGTTGTCTGTAGTTACTCTCCTGAGCAACAAAACAGCAGCACTTTTTTATCCTGTTAACTGTAGCTTGGTACCCACTGACCAACTTTCCTCATCCTTCTTTCTCTCTTACCCTCCTTGGCATCTGGTAACCACTATTCCACTCTCAACTTCTGTGAGATTGTTTTTTAGCTTCCTCTTGTGAGTAATATCATACAATATTTATCTTTCTGTGTTTACACTGAATTTTTAAAAACCTGTCACATATATAGATTGTAGAATCTTTGAGTACCACCCAAAGTTATTTAAACTCTTCCCTAAATCTTGCCTGACAACTTTAATGGTGCTATTTTCCCAACTGAGAACGGTTCATTAGAAGATAGCTTCTTGTCAGGAATCCAAGGCACAACAGACTCTTTACCCTTGGAGGGTGGAATTTGTAATAAACCCTTTATGTCCCCATTCCTTGTAGATGAAATACTTGATGCCATCACCGATTGCACCCTCCCAGGAAAGATCCTTCTTGACAGTACTTCTAAAAGAATTTGAATTCACCTTCATGTGACTGGAATTCATTTCATGAATTTTAAAACTGGAATCATAGGGATTGAATGCTGTGTATTAGGAGGTGGGATTGTGTTTGAATAGTCATTACTCTTATGGGTTCATACAGTGCATTTAAAGCTTATTTTGCTTCAATTCTGTGGTAAATTAGCCACAATAAATTGATATAGCATTAAGAAAAAATAGATGCCTCATTGGTTGATTTGGTAAGTGTTGTGAGGAGAGGAGAGAGATGTAAAGGTGAATGTTGCTTAGGAGAGCATGGCTATTACAATGGGCAAATGAAAGTCAGTAGGAGATTCAATCTGCATATAATATTGAGGAAATAAACACTGGAAAAAATAAGAAAGATATAGGCAACTGCATTTTTAAAATGAGCCATCTCTCATTATCAGGAATTCAGTCCAATGTCAAGTGTTGCTAAGTGTTAACATAAATTGGGCAATGGTCTTGTGCTGCAAGATCATGCAAAATAGTCTTTCCTAGAGTGTTATTTCAGGGCAAAAGAATCGAGTAATTGGATCAAACCTATCAGGTTTTTGGAAAGAAACCTTACAAAATGGGACTAACTGCTACCTAAGCCCCCATTTATGACTAAGTTTCCAGATATGCATAAAAACGTTCACTTTGAGAACTCAATTCACTCCATTGGCAGAAAGATTTTAGGAGACAGAGGTCCCAGCAAAATTTTCCAGAATACTGCTAATAAAGGAAGAAAACTTCAAGTCATTTTCAGTCTGAACTTTTTAATGTTCAAAGCATCTGTTGTCTCCATTCCAATGAAGCTAAAATGTATGTGTGTGTATGTGTGTGTGTTATATGCATTGTAGATTTATAAATTTCATTATTGAATGGCATATTCTTACTGGGGAAGTCAGCAGATTATTTTTGAAAATAAAAGTCTCAGTTGATAGATGAAGATAAAATGTGAATGTTTTTAGGTTTTTAAAATGCAAATGTTAACCATGAAGCCATAAACTCTTCTCAGCTAGAAATACAATATTCCCTTTGTTTACTGATGTGACTACCTTCTGATAATCTATTGATTCTGACAATCATTCTCTACCAACATTTCAGGAAGAGTTGATATTTGTGCAGTATCTCATAGGTGCTAGACACGAGTAGAGATGAGTTAATACCTTCTGTCTCTAAGACAACTTAAAAATAATTTCATTTCAGGTAGAAAACAAGCTTAGCTAGATTAAATATTTGCATCATAATATATATGCCAGAGTCTGGGTTAAATTCAAATCAGTTTTGTCATTGGAAGTAGAAATGGGGAAAGGGAAGAGCTCCGAAGCTCAGGGCCTTGTACCCAGTCTGTGGAGCTGAGTTGATAGCAGACGTTTCCATGGATTTAATTATCTGTAAGCGAGTTAAATATATTCCTCACTAGAATGAACAGACTAATCCATGCAAACATTCCAAAGACCTCTCCAAAAAGGGAAATAGTTTGAAGACAACTCCTTCATAATTTTGCCTTCCCACTCTCAGTGGAGCTAATTTCTAATGATATAACACAGGTTACATCAGAATGTGTGTCATGACTATAATGTTCTATTTAAATGAATTGGATGTGACCTGCCTTGGGGCAAACCAGGAAATTTTATTTAAATGATCCCTAACTCTGCTTTAAAGCACCATAGTAATATAAGCAAACCCAAGCGTAGCCAATAGGTGAGCTCTTGGATTTGCATTTTCTTTGGCAGATACATTGTTTCTCTGAATGGAAGGTAATGGAGAATAGTGGTTAAGAATATGGGTTTCAAAGTCAAGCAACTGAGAATTGTTGCCCAGCACAGTCAATTGTGTAATCGTGATTCAGTTACTTAAACTCTTCAAGCATCAATTTACTCTTGTAAATAAGCTGCTCTCAAAGGTGCTGTACTGAGAACAGCACATTGCAAGTGTGTAAGGCACCCAGCACAGTACGTAGTACTTAGCAATTTTAACATTGCTTATACACAGGAAGTGACCTAGACTTCACACATGTTGCCACACAGAAAGTAACTCTATTAGATAGTCTTGATGTTATTACTTTACATTTTAAAAATTGTTATTTATAAAGGCTTATATGTGTATTTTTACATGTCTGTGTTGATATACCCGAGCACAGAATGTGAAGGTAGATTTATGTCTGCTTTCAACATCTGAGCTCCTAAGCATGCTCGTATTCACTTTACACACATGATTCTCATGGCACTGTGAGGTAAGCACGTGTGTGATTATTGATACACCAAGTTAAAAGCAGAGGCTTTGGGAGTTATATCACTTGCTACTGCACACATGGTTGATAAATGGTAGAGTCAGATCTATCTCATACTATCTTTTGTTTTCTGTGTGCCACCCCTCATTGGAATACGCTCTATATTTCTGGAATCTTTATATAGTGCAGAATTCACATTGTTTCTGCCAAGCATAAATCCTTTCAGTGACTATCATCTATCAGATGAATCGAACATCTTTATAGGACTCATATGGATATTCTTGACCTGAATTCTGCCTCTCTCTGGTGCACTGCTTACCAAAACCACTCCAGCACTACAGCACTTCTTTTTGTAAGATCTTTTAAATAGTTTATTTATAAGAGTTACAAAGAGAGGAGAAGAGGGAGAGAGGGAAAGAAAGAGAGAGACTGAGATCTTCCAGCCACTGGTCCACTCCCTAAATGGCTGCAGCTGCTGGGGGTGAGCCAGGATGAAGCCAGGAGCTTCTGGGTCTCCTTTGTAGATGCAGAGCCCAGGCCCATGGGTCATCTTCTGTTGCTTTTCCAGGTGCATTAACAGGGAGCTGGATTGGAAGTGGATCAAGTGGGTCTTGAACCAGTGTCCATATGGGATGCTGGTGCAGCAGGCAAGAAATTTAACCTGCTATGTCGCAATTCTGGTCCTTAAAACATTTTTTGTAAATCCTCCTACATTTTGTCCTATGTTTCTCTGTTAGCTCATACCTAGAATATGGTTGCCCACCTTGTCCACCTTTCAAAATCGCCCCACTTTCTGACATCCTGATACATAAGTAAAACTAATCACTCTAATGGTTGCAGTCATGAAAATATGGCATCCATCTTGTTGCTGATTGGAAAGTGTCAACACTAGATGCTAGTTAAGGAATCCAATTGGACTTTTCCTGCTTGTCTCTATTTCCCACTGGCTGTTCCCGCTCAATGACTATTAGTAATGCAGGCGCCATCATGTGAAACATACCACTCTCTCTAATGCAAAACTTTAGCTCAGTGACTCACCCTTGTCCAGCTAAATATTTCTTGTTTCTCTGCTGCAGACTTGATGCTTACATTTGTTTCACATGTTTCAGATTTTAAAATTATATGAAAGCCCTGTTCTTTCCTTTCCTTCTGCTCATCCCTTCTTTGTCCTTCACAGGAATTTCCCTCATTTAATGTGTCATATGTTTAATTCCATCTTGGTACCTGTTTCTTCCTGGTCTTCAACCAACATGATTCTGTGTTCCTTTCTATCCTGTACACATTCCACCAGAAATAAAATATTTTGTTCATTATTTTTCTTATCTCTCCTAATAAGATTATGATCTCCATAAAATCAGTAAAAGTATTGCTTTACTTCCTTATTTTTAAGTACTTTTCACATCACATGGTATTTAGTGGGTATTTAATGTGCATTTGAAAAAAACAAATACTCTCAGTATGATTTTATTTGATGGTGGTTTTGGGTCAAAACAAACAAAAGTGTGAGTATGTGTTCACCTTTCAGGTAACATTGTCAATCAAGGTAAATGTATCTGGAAGTTAGCTTAGTGTCACTAACGCTATCCTGAGGGCTCTAAATATTACCACAAGCTTCCCCGTGACCAGAATAGGTTTTGAGTTCAAGTGAGTTTTCATGCTTATGGTCTTAATTTAACCAAACTAGAAATCTTGAAATATCAATGAATATCTCTCATCACTAAATGAAACAGTCTTGATTAATCGTTCTGAGTCTTTTTAAAGATTCTGTCAGTTAACCTATATTTAACATAAGCATGTGTAACATCTGTACGAGAGCATTCATTGGTAGGGAAGTATATTCTTGGAGAGCTATAAAATCAGATAACAATTCTTGATATTTCCAGTATGCAGTAGGGGTGAAATGTTCCTATTTATTGTTGACAAATCTATTGTAGACTTGTGACTTGTTTTATGTATACAGGAATACAATTATTATTATTATCATTATTGTTATTACTGTTATGTTTTCTTGGTCAACTTAGTTCTTACTCAAATGTTTGTTATTGCAACAAAATAAACATAACTACATACTAATTTTCTTAAATTTTATTTTTACTTTGACACATAAAATTGCACAAATGTATGGAATACCATATTATGTTTTGAAACATGTATACATATGTATTGTACAAACCAGGGCAAACATATTTATTTCTTCAAATATTTGTTATGCTAAAAAACATTAAGAATTCTTTCCTCTAGCTCTTTTTTGTAATAAAAATATAGAGCACACTAACGTTATCTGTAGTCACAACACTGTGCAGCAGAACATGAAAAGTTCTTACTCCTGTCTAACCATAAACTAGTTTAATTAATAAATCTTCTCTTGTCTATCACTTCCCTTACTTATCCCAGAATCACATTTTCAATTAATTTTTTTTCTTCAAGCAAAATTACACTGGTTCAGAAAACTAAGTCTAAAAATCCCAGATGGTTCCGGGTTTTTTTGTCCCACTTTATTTTTTAGACTTTTGACCTCTGTTGGAATTTTATAGGTGAGCTTCTGAGTACATTGTGAACTTCTGCTTGCACCGTCAGAGTACAGGATCCCAAAAGGATTTCTTACCAAGTCCCTATCTAGTACTCTCTCCTTACCTTGATAAATATCTATTATTCATTTGAATTATAAAGGTCAGTATTTTCAACCTAATATACAGGATGATAATAATAAAGATACTGATGTTTATTATTAAATAAACAAAAAGTATGTGTTAAAAAGTATGATTCTCATTTTTGAATGAACTGTAAAGGTCAGATAATCAAAATGACTTAGAAGTGATTGAACTCAAATATTCCTGATTTGTGAACTAACTAATCATAATTTCATTGGGTAGAATGCTGACTAAAGTTTGAACACTAAAGAAGTTTTTTCTTTTTAAGATTTTTTTTTTTTATTTGAAAGGCAGAGTTACACAGAGAGAGGAAGAGACAGAGACAGAACTTCCATCTGCTGGTTTACTTCTCAAATGGCCACAATGACCAGGGCTGGACCAGGCAGAAGACAGGAGTCAGTAACTTCTTCCTGGTCTCGCACGTAGGTGTCAGGGGCCCAAATACTCGGGCCACCTTTGCTGCTTTCCCAGGTGCTTTAACCAGGCAGCTGGATCAGAAGTGGAACAGCCAGGACACAAACTGGAGCCCATAGGGAATGGCAGCATCTTAGGTGGCAGCTTTACCCACTAGGCCATAATGCCAGCCTCAGAAGTCTATTCTTAAAAGGTATATATTTGGGGCAGCATTGTGGTTCAGTGGTGTAAGTTAGCATTCACAATGCCATAATTTCATATTAGATTGCTCTTTCTAATCTTTAGTTTCCTAAACTTCCTGTTAATGCATCTGGGAGCATAGCCGAAGATGGCCCATGTACTTGGGCCCTTTCCTCCCATGTGGAAGACCAAGACTGAATTCCTGGTCCCTGGCTTTGGCCTTGTCCAGACTGGGATGTGCAGGACATTTGTGAAGTGAGCCAGTGGATAAAAATATCACTCTCTTTCTCTGTTTCTCCCTTTTTCTCCATCACTCTTTCAAATAAATGTATGTCTTTTTAAAAAGCAGCTATATTTATGTATTTATGAGACACAGTAAAAGAGAACTCCAATCGGTTTATTCATTGCTGAAATACTTGTAACTGTAGGAGGCAGGAAAGGGCCAAAGCTGAGAGACAGGAACTCAATCCAGATCTCGCACAAGGGTCACAGGCACTCAACTACTTGAGCCATCATTGCTGCTTCCCCGAGCCTGCATGAGCATGAAACTGGAATTGGGAGCTGGAACCTGGTGTCAAAGTCATAGGGAAATCTAATGTGAAAGACACATCATGCTCTTCTTGCAGTTTATTTTGCAATTTATTTTGAAGTTTGTTTTGGAGAAAATAGAAAAGCACTCAGGCTTAAAGGCAGAAGGAATAATGCCATTTTATATGTGCTTGAAAAACATGTCAAAAGTAGACTGTGAAAGAGGCAGAGCGTGATAGATAAAACTAAAGGGGGAATCTGGCAGCCAATTGCTGACAAAAGTCTAATGCGGAAGTAATTAGAGCCTGATCTGAGAATGTAGGCAAGGAAATGAAGAGAAAGGAAATATTGGAGAAAGATTTTTAAATCTTTCAGCATCGCAGACCTTTGGTCAAACTGCTTAACTCCCATGTACTCGTTCCTGCTGTGTAAAATAAAGGTAATAAAATCGATTTCAAGGCTCTGCCTTGAGGTTCAGGTAATAAGACACTATCATAAATTTGTATTGTGCATGTTCTGAGTCTAGGCTTCTGAATAAGAGCTTTAGTTACACTATGAATTCAATTCTCACACAAATCCCACTATGTTAGCACTATCATCACAGTTTTAAAGCTGAGAAAACCGTGGAAGAGTGTATTGAAGTAACAAATGATGGGACTGTGATAACACAAGATTAAAATATTAGCATATTTTGTGTATGTGTGTGCTTTGCTGCATAGTAGTTGTTTTCTAAATAATTATAACTAGTCACCTGTGCGGATGAAATAGAGATAAAATTAAATCTACCCAGTTATGAAACATGGTACTCTACCAATTCTTGAGGTCAACTAAGCTTTTTTAATGGAACCTTGTGGACAAGCACAAGTATCCTTCTTAGTGTTGGGAATACAGTGGTGAAATAAAAATGCCCCTGCTACATGGTGATCCCATACTGCTGAAACAGATAATCTGAAAACAAGATAATGGAACGAAAGAAGTTAAATTGAAAAATTATTTCTATGCTATTTTTGTAACATATTTAATTCATGAAACTGGTTCAGGGAGATGATGACATAAGAACAACACTTGCAATTGTTTGTTTTCTTCTGCATTTTCAGTGAAGAGTAATGAAATGAATTGGCTGCAAATATTTTCAAGAGAGTTTTTCCCTTTTCACAGAGTTAAATTCATTAAGCTGGACTGTTATGGGGCCAAATCAAGGGTGAACTGCTTTTTTTCCTACTGAATTCCCACCTCCTAAAATCATGTATAAAACAGAGTTAGCAAGCAGTATAGGTTGAATAAATGGATGAGTGAATGAATAATAAAGGCACTTTTCATTTCTCCGCATTTTTCCTGTATGATAAGTGAATTTATGAAGGACAAATTGAGTATCTAAGCATCAATTGCTAACAGGATTGTATACTAGAATTCATAGTCATTCAAACAAGATATAAGAACTTAAAAGCAAGTCTTAAAACTCATTTGTAATAAGCATCAATGAAATAATTTTTGGGTTTTATTAAAGTGGACACCAAAACAAGAGAATCCCAGAATACCAGAAGTGTGAGTATGCTATGCATTTTTTAAAATTAAATCTTATTCAAAATTCACATCATAAATAACTCTGCAAAATATTACATAATTAATATACAAAATCATCACTTGGTTTTACAAATATTACAAAATATTACAAATATTACAAAATATTACAAAATATTTACAAATATTGAGAAAATTTATTTTGCTGTATCTAGTCCTTGTACATGAACACATACATAGCACATACATAAATAGAATTGGTGATATTGTAAAATACTCTTTTTTCGCTCAACATTATGTGATAAACATGCTTCTTTAACACTATACAATAGTATAAATATCATTTTAATATTTGGATGACATTTTCTCTACTTGCCCAATCCAATGTGGTCACTCACTGCACTTAAGTAGAGTAATGGGATTTTATCAGCAAGATTTTTCAAAAAGCAGGCATTTGAAACATAGAAAATCATTATATTGCAATGTTTTTTAATTGGAGAAGAGCTTGAAATTCATATGATTAAACAGCATTCTATAGTTAAAGGAATTGGGTCCGGTGATGTGGAGTAGTGGGTAAATCCGCTGCCTGCAGTGGCGACATCCCATATGGGCACTGGTTTGGATCCCGGCTGCTCCACTTCCGATCCAGCTCTTTGCTATGGCCTAGGAAAGCAGTGGAAGATGGCCCAAGTCCTTGGGCCCCTGCACCTGTGTGGAAGACCAGGAGGGAGCTCCTGGCTCCTGGCTTCGGACCAGCACAGCTCTAGTCGTTGTGGCCATCTAGGGAGTGAACCAGCTGATGAAAGAACCCTCTCTCTCACTCTCTCTCTGCCTCCACCTCTCTGTAACTCTGCCTTCAAATAAATAAACAAATCTTTTTTTAAAAAGGCAAAGGAATTAAAGGAATTAATGGCTCTGTAGAAAGGGCCATCCTTGTGGGAAGAATGGCAGTTGGAACTTCTTCAGCTATGATGATAGTGATGTGATCTGGGACCAACTTTGGGACATTTTTCCTCAAGTTCTCCTTACCATGATTTTATTTTTAGGGATGTCGGGTCTACCTGCCTAAGATGCCCAAATTGGTTTCTTAAAAAATGGCATTTCTAAACTAATTTATAAAACAAGGAATCATGAATCATATAATGCACTTGTCATAGCATTGGGCACCCAGTGTGTGTTCAACACATGCTTCCTACTGCCATTATTACGGTTATAATGATGATAATTTGTACTAAGTCCTTACTTGGGTTGGGACCAGCATATCCTAAAATTTTTCCTCAGTTTGTTGTCAAGTAAAGTGAGTTATCTGCACAATTTCTTCACCTTTCCCTTGGATCTTTCATTTTTGATGCTTCAGAATTATTGTGGCACTCTCTTGCAAATGGAGAAAGGTCAGAATGAGATTAAGAAACCTTTTTCCTGCCAGAATAGCTTTTTATCAAGAGGAAACAAACTCTCAGAACTAGAGAGATGTGGATATCCTCTAATCCTCATTCATCTTTGCCTCTTTTTGCCAATGCAAGATCTCTACTTAAAGAATATCCTGAAGTTACTTAAAAGTGACTTCAAGAAGTGGTGTTTCCAATTAGGCTGATATTTGTCATAACTATTTTATTGGCTCTTGGTAATCAGAGTGAATTACTGCCATTACTCTCCACAATTACAATGAATCAGTTCAAAGGAGCAATTACAAAATAAAGAGTGAATTACGTGGCAGACTGAGTTCTTCTTAAGGAACTAGTTGCCGCAACGTAACCAGGCCCTACACCATGTTACAATAGAATCACATACTCTGTTTTGAATTCATTATTATACTTCCAGATGTTTCCAAACTTTCTCAGTTAGTTTTGGAAGCCAGCTATATTGACTCCAGATGATATAATTTTAATTTTGAACAAAAATTTGTTCTTGTGTTCCAAATTATATAAATTGACATTCTGATTTCACCACTTACTAGCTGTGTGTCCTTGTCCAAGTCATTCAATCTCACTCTGCCTGTTTGCCAATTTTTATACGAAGAAAAGTGTAGTTGCAACAATGTAATATTCAAGAACTAAATAAAATAATACATTTTAAATACATAGAGTGCAGTTTAATATATGGTAAGTGCTCAAAAAGTGTTAGATATTATTTTCACTATTAATTTTAGAATATGATGTATTTTCCTACCTGTATAACTCTTGTAAATGTAAATCACATTATTTTAGGTATTAATAGTACATATGGTGAAAACTACACACCTTACAATTCAAAAATCCTAGGTTCAGTACCAATAATTAATTTTAGGGACAAACTGAGATCGCTGAGAAATCACTGAACTGAAGCTCTGTGTAAATTTCAATACACACTTTGTACTGGGATCAAACAAATCCCAACTGCTGTACATTCATGTTACCATCTCCTATTTACTATTTTTTGGTACTCAAATCACATTTTTACTGACTGACTGACTCACTGTGTTTACTCAGCTTCCCTGTGAGAGTGACTGATACGTCAATACTCCTGTTCCAAAGATGAGAATCCAAGACTCATTATGAAGTTATAGTCAGAAAACCAACACGTGGTGGAATTAGAACTGGAATTTAAATTTTTTAGATCAAAATAATAAATTCATCTTTAGTGACTTTGTATTTATCTGAAAAAATAAATCACTCTAATGGAACAACTTTTCTCTATGTTAAGTTGACAGGACCCTATTTTGTTAGCACAGACATATGTAACAATAATAAAGGGTCTAATTTTCCTCTGCTTTTGACAACTCAGGTAGTTGTTAAAGTACTAATCTGGGGCTTGATAATATCGATAAATTATTTAGCAAATTTCTTGAAATGACTTCATTCCTCCATCAACAAATATATTAGTAAGAGTATTATTGCATATTTCAGGATGGGGTCAGAGAGAGAAAGACAGAGACAGAGAGACAGAGAGAGTGTCTCCATCTGCTGGCTCATTCCCCAAAAGTTCACAACAGCTGGAACTGGATGAGGCCCCAGCAAGGAGCCAGGAACTCAATCCAGGTCTCCCATGTGGGTGTCAGCAACTCAAGTACTTGAGACTTCTGCCTCCCAGAGTACATATCATCAGATAACTGAAGTAAGGAGAAGAAATGGGATGCACATTCCAGAATTCTGATGTGCTCATAGCATCCCAAGTGGCATCCTTTACCTGCTATTCCTAAAGTCTGCTTCCATTTTTTTAAGAACTAGAGCAGATAGAGAAGCTCTTACTAAGAAAATGAATGAATTTCAGTGAGCATCCAGTGGAAGTGTGTGAAAGGGTAAGGTGGAGAATATTGTAGGGAGAGGGAACAAACAAAGCAAAGCAAAGAGGGTAATACATGCCTGGAATTTTGAGCAATAGCCAGGAAGTTCCAAGGCAGGCGGGAATTAAACAAGGAAAGAAAGAACAAGATCAGGTAATGTGTCCTCTACCCTTTCAATGATTCGGCCTTTGTTAGTATCGGATGGAATTGGCTGGAGGGTTTGAGAAGAAATGAGAAATAATTTGATTATGAATAATCACTCTGCTGTTTTGACGTAGACAAAGAAAAGAGATAAAGTGAATCAGGACACCTATAGCAAGAAAATTTTAAATGAAATTATGGTGGTTGGATCAGTGTTACAGAGGTAGAAAAGGAGAAAAGTATTCACACTTAGATACATTTTGGATATATTTTACTGTTACAGCCCAGGGAATTTGTTAAAATGTGTGATATAGAATAACAATAGAGTCAAAGTGGTCTCAGGCCTTTTTTGAATAGGAATGGTACCATGTGTTGTCCTTACCTGAGAAGAAATAGCAGTATTAGCAAAATGGCAGTGGGAAAGAGCTCACTTTTGGATGTCCTCAATTTAAATTACTCACTAATACTGGAAGCAGGAGTATTGAGAAGGCAGTTTGTAAGTGTGGCAAGACCTGAGCTAAAATTTAAATTTGACAGTCCCAGTTGTATATATAGGTTTTAGATCTTGAAGGAGATTCATTTTATAGAAAATGGCGGATGGTCAAGATATGAGCCATTGTGCATTTTGTTAAGGAAATCTCTGAGGAGACTAAGAAAACATGAGAGAACTGGGGAGAGTAACTGGAAGGAAGCAATATGGATAGTGTTTCATTATAAAAAGAAATCAAATTTTTAAAATGTAAGCTCTATCTGTAACACCTAATTGCCTCCTTCACTCCAGGATAGGGCTTAGGAGCAATTGGATGCTGTATTTGAATATCTGTTACATGTACATGGCAGATATACTTAAAGAAAGAAAACCATCACACACATGCACACACACACACACACACACACACACACACACACATAGATACAACATTTTCCTTGTCTTCAAAACTCTACAGCAGGGAGATGGAATTGGGAACCTGAGTTTTAAGGCTCATAATAAATAACAAGCAAGTCTATGGGACCACAGATGAAGTTGAGATTAATTTTTTATTGGCAGCTACATGGGGAGAAATGGTAATATTTGTCCTGGGTATTACCTAAACTAAAAGTTTGTTGGATAGGATAGGGGAACAGATGAAAGAATCGTGACATTTCAAGCAGATAAGATAGCATGAGAAAGAGCATGGTGGTACAAAAGTCCAGATTATATTTAGGAATGCAGAAATCTTTTAACTGTTGAAAGTAGAGTATACAAAGATGATGATGAAAAGCAACAAATACACCCATTTTCCTTTGTGAGAAATCTTGCTCAACAGTGCTATAGTAAAGAAAATTTGATAAACCGAGATGTTTTTCCTAGGCCAAATATTGTGATTACTATCATTTTCTTAAAAGCTTCAAGCATGACATATTGTAAGGTGAATAAACACTTGGGAAATATATAGAAATATACATTGTTTCCTGAATGATAATCAAATGGATAGGTTCTAATTTAAAATAATTTTGTTGGTGCTATTTTATAACTTCCTTAAATATAATTCCATGTCTCAATTTTATTTCCTTCCTAGAAATGGTTCTCTTTACTCTGAGTCTGCAAGATCATCGAATGAGAGAGGGGCCAAATATGCTGAAACGTCTGACGCACTGAATGTGAGTGAGTGCAGTATTAATAGATTTTGTTTCTATAGTAGAAGGAAAATTTGTGTCATATGTCATTTAAAGTGCCTTGGAAGAGACTATATTTGTGAACTGACATGGTTAATTGCTGGATGCTTGTCACTTGCCAAACACTCATTGGCGAGTGTGGGGTTGGTGCACACATCTAGCCCACTGATTCTGTACCCCACATCCCCTTTTGCATACACATTGCTGTTCTGCCTGGAATCATGATGACTCTGGTAACTACTCAACTTTCATTAAAACTTAGAAAGCTGTTTTATGACTCCAGCTGCATGTATTCCCACAGATTGCACATTGTGACTTCTACTGACTATGTCTCTTCCCTTTATTATTCTTTCTCTTAACGCTCTGGCCTATGAGATGCCACACTTCAATTTCTGCCCCAATAAAGCTGAAGTCAGACGCCTTGTTCTCTTTAACTCTCTAGTTCTCTACCAACTCAATCTCATACCATAGTTCCCTTTCAGTTGCCAAGTTGACATATATTTTGTTTCTGCCTGGTGCTGATGGGAATTTGGCCATTTAAAATGTTCCAGTCCTTTCCTTTTTGTTCCGGTTCTATGTTCTCCTTGGGCTCAAACCTTCCTCCAACTTTGTTGTTCCAGATGACCCAGTCTCCTGGTTCATTTTATATGATGACTTCACTGAAATTTTCTTTAGATCTTAAAATACCTCTGTTTAGATTTACCTACATTCTGCTTCTTGTTTCTTCAAATAACACCTTTATTAGTTTTTAATCTTAGCACTTTCCCTTCTTTAATGACTTTTCTGAGTCAATGTTCCTCTGTAGATTTGTATTTCTCTATTTTCTTCCACAAAGACAAATATAAAACATGTTTATGTTTCCTTTTCCTGGAAACATTAAGCCTATTAAAGTCAAATTAAACAACCCTCCTTCACTGCACTATTATCTTGAATTTTCCACAAAAAAATCACCTCCTTTATCCATTCGTACATTTCTAAACAACTGTTCACATTTTTCTGCATGTTTTTATTTTGTTATGTAATGTATTTCTGGTACCCAGTATCTAAAATGGCAAAGGTGAAATTTTGTTTTAAATATTTATCCAACAAGTTGACAGGAATTATATACTACTTTGGTTTTATGATTTTATGCTTATTTTAAAATTTAATTTTTGAATTAAATAGAATATCTATACTTTTGATTATCGTGGGTAGCCGTGGCCTATTTTCCTGCTGCACTGAGGACTTGTTACTACTTACTTGTTGAACTTTTTATATAGTGGGTTCAATAAGCCTTTGATTAAAATGTAAATTCAAAATATGTTATCTCAAAAATAATAAATAAAAATGTTAAATAAATAAATAAATCTTTGGAGATAAAGATTAAAATGGTAGGGGCTCAATACTTAAATGAAGTAACTATAGTTCCCTCTCACTTCCCACTTTCTGTCAGAGTGTTAAATTTTTTCTTAAAGTACTGCATAAATTACCCTTATCAAAATAACCAATCACAACAGCTCTTTCTTCTACTATTCAATTAAAAGTAATGTTTCAAATTCTCTTTTTTATTCTTTGTCTCTGCTTCTTTGTCTGCGCAGTCCCTCGAGGTTAGGAGACTAAAGTTGTCTATTTCAGTAACCTCCCTTACTATTAACTAGGGGCTTACTACACAATATTTAGTAAGGATTTTAATTAATAATATTAAGTAAGAAAGATATCTTAACAATTCTAACATTTCCTTCACCACTTAGTATTACCTTTAACAAAATGCTTGATTCCTAAAATTAAAATGTAGAAGTGTAATAGAGTAGTCTGTTATGAACAATTTTGGAATCATTAAAAGAAAAAAAATTAAAGCTTTATTTATTTATTTGAAAGGCAGAGTTACAAAGAGGCAGAGGCAGAGAGAGAGAGAGAGAGAGGTCTTCCATCTGTTGGTTCACTCCCCAGATGGCCACAATGGTTGGAGCTGCACCAATCAGAAGCCAAGAGCTAGGAGCTTCTTCTGTTCTCCCTCAGAGAAGAAGAGTGGAAGACTTGGGCCATCACCTACTGCTTTCCCAGGCCATAGCAGAGAGCTGGATCAGAAGCAGAGCAGCCAGGACTCAAACCAGCGCCCATATGAGACGCCAGCATAGCAGTTGGCCCCAGAAGAATTTTTTAAAATCCTATACTAAGTGAATATCTGACATTAGTATATTTGCTTTACATATTTATTTATGATGAATATATTTATATTTATAAATATAAATATACAGCATTTATATTTTCATTTATGATTGAAAGATCTGTATGTGTATATGTTAGACCCACACACAAATATGCACACTTCTAATCTTGCCACTTTAATAAACTATGATCAAACTCTACTGCTTTAGGTTCTTGGAATATATGTTAATTGGGGCTCTATGATAAATATGACATCTATGTATGTCTTATAACTTGGACAAGTGCCAAGTAAAGAAATAGAGTAGACTATAAACCCCTAGAAGTGAACATTATCAGAAAAGAGACAACCTAAAATCTGAAAGCACTAATTAAAATTGGATACACACATATGGGTCTAAAAATGTGGTTGTAGGTAGTTGATAAAATAATTGTTATTGACTAAATTATTTGTAAGGAAAAAATAATAAAATCTTCTAGGTCCCTTTTTTTTTATAACGCTTTTATTTAAAGAATATAAATTTCCAAAATACAGCTTATAGATTACAATGCCTTCCCCCCCTTAAGGTCCCTTAAAACATAACCAATATAAAGTAGAAAAACCCTAAGAAACTGCTTTAGCAATCTGAACAGGGATTTAGGAACTTCTCTGCACTAACCTTTCCTCTGTATTTATTTTTTTCCATCCCAAAATAAGTTCTCATTCCTTGCTATTCAGCTGTCTTCATCCTCCAACACTTGTAGATCAGAAACCTAAGTCAAGCATATTTGCATGATATTTTGTATCTGAGTCCTTTAGGACATTATTTCCAGTAATTGCTTATAGCTACAAGCACAAAAACTCATGGATTAACGTTTCCCCTCCACACACCTTGCTCAGACCTTTGGGAGACCTTTCAATCAGTGGAAAGGGATCATGCAAATCCAAACTGATTGGTGGATTCATAGGCAAAAAAAATTACTTTTAATTAGTTTTTCTGTTTTGCCATTTGTTGTGATTTTATATAAATAAATAAATTATATAAATAATTTATTTAAGAAAATTATGCTAAGCTTAATTAGTTTGTTCTCCAGTAAGAAGTCTCACATGAAACCCTTTTCCAGACTCAATATTATGTTCATCATAGGTCACTGTTTATCAGAGGGGTATTGGCAAACTAATTTCCAAATAACTGTCATGTGTCTCTTAAAGATAGGTGTATTTTCTGAGAAATGCATCCTTAAGGCATTTCTTTGGTGAAGAAACATCTTACAGCGTACTTACACAAGCCTAGGTGCTATAACCTACAATACACAGAGGGTGTGTAGAACAGCTTGTTTTTTAATGTATGTTTTCTTTTAAATTTTTGTTAAAATCTTAGAGATACAGATTTTTTAAAAACTTTTATTTAGCAAATATAAATTTCTAAAGTATGTTTATGGATTACAATGGCTTTTCCCTCCATAACTTCCCTCCCACCTGCACCCCTCCCATCTCCCGCTTCCTCTCCCATTCCATTCACATCAAGATTCATTTGCAATTATCTTTATATACAGAAGATCGATTTAGTATATACTAAGTAAAGATTTCATCAGTTTGCACCCACACAGAACATAAAGTATAAAATGCTGTTTCCATACTAGTTATAGCATTAATTCACATTGAACAACACATTAAGGACAGAGATCCTACATGAGGAGTAAGTGCTCAGTGACTCCTGTTGTTGACTTAACAATTTGACACTCTTGTTTATGGCGTCAGTAATCTCCCTAGGCTCTAGTCATGAGTTTCCAAGGCCATGGAAGCCTTTTGAGTTCACTGACTTCGATCTTATTCTGACAGGGTCATAATCAAAGTGGAAGTTCTCTCCTTCCTTCAGAGAAAGGTACCTCCTTCTTTGATGGCCCCGTTCTTTCTACTAGGATCTCACTCACAGAGATATTTCATTAAGGTCCTTTTTTCTTTTGCCACATACTCTCATGGGCTCTTCAGCCAGATCCAAATGCCATAAGGGCTGATTCTGAGCCCAGAGAGCTATTTAGGACATCTGCCATTCTATGAGTCTGCTGTGTATCCAGCTTCCCATGTTGGATCTTTTTTTTTTTTTTTTTTTTTTTTTACAGAGTGGACAGTGAGAGAGAGAGACAGAGAGAAAGATCTTCCTTTTGCCGTTGGTTCACCCTCCAATGGCTGCTGCGGACAGAGCGCTGCGGCTGGCGCACCACGCTCATCCGATGGCAGGAGCCAGGTGCTAGGTGCTTTTTCCTGGTCTCCCTTGGGGTGCAGGGCCCAAGCACTTGGGTCATCCTCCACTGCACTCCCAGGCCACAGCAGAGGGCTGGCCTGGAAGAGGGGCAACTGGGACAGAATCCGGCGCCCCGACCAGGACTAGAACCCGGTGTGCTGGCGCCGCAAGGCGGAGGATTAGCCTGTTGACCACGGCGCTGGCCATGGATCGTTCTTTCCCATTTTTATTCTATCAGTTAGTATTAGCAGACTCTAGTCTTGTTTGTGTGATCCCTTTGACTCTTAGACCTATCAATGTGATAAATTGTGAACTGAAATTGATCACTTGGTGATCAGTTGGACTAGTGAGATGGCATTGGTACATGCCACCTTGATGGGATTGTATTGGAATCCCCTAGCAGGTTTCTAACTCCACCATTTGGGGCAAGTTCGATTGAGCATGTCCCAAATTGTATATCTCCTCCTCCTCTTATTCCTACTCTTATATTTAACAAGGATCGCTTTTCAGTTACATTTAAACACCTAAGAATAATTGTGTGTTAATTACAGAGTTCAACCAATAGTATTAAGCGGAACAAAAAAAAAATACTGAAAGGGATAAAGTATTAAATTGTACATCAACAGTCAGGACAAGGGCTGATCAAGTCACTGTTTCTCATAATGTCCCTTTCACTGCAACAGGTTTCCCCTTTGGTGCTCGGTTAGTTGTCACAGATCAGGAAGAACATATGATACTTGTCCCTTTGTGACTGGCTTAATTCACTCAGCATGATGTTTTCCAGATTCCTCCATCTTGTTGCAAATGACTGGGTTTCATTGTTTTTGACTGCTGTATAGAATTCTATAGAGTACATGTCCCATAATTTCTTTATCCAGTCTACTGTTGAAGGGCATTTGGGTTGGTTCCAGGTCTTAGCTATTGTGAATTGAGCTGCAATAAACACTAAGGTGCAGACAGCTTTTTTGTTTGCCAATTAAATTTCTTTTGGGTAAATTCCAAGGAGTGGGATGGCTGGGTTGTATGGGAGGGTTACATTCAGGTTTCTGAGGAATCTCCAGACTGACTTCCATAGTGGCTTTACCAGTTTGCATTTCCACCAACAGTGGGCTAGTGTCCCTTTTCCCCCACATCCTCTCCAGCATCTATTTTTGGTAGATTTCTGAATGTGAGCCATTCTATCTGGGGTGAGGTGAAACCTCATTGTGGTTTTGATCTGCATTTCCCTGATTGCTAGTGATCAGATTAACTTGGGCCTGCACAGGGCCCATACCATCAACATTACTCTTTCTCCACCACTCCATGTTGCACTAGATCTTCTGGGGAACTATCATACTTGGAGTTGTCATGTCCTATGATAACAATGCTTTCTTCTGGATAACCATTGAAAGTATTTTGCTTAAGATTGTTTTATAGTTAACATTTAAAAAATAAATGAAGGAGTAAAACCTAATATCAGAAAATATATAATATGGATATACATAAATCAGAAATATAGATATTTATAATTAACAAGTTTTGTGGACTGTACAATTTTTTTGTGCTATATTCTCATGCTACTGACAACACAGAAGGTTTATGTACAGCAGTATCAACCACAAATGTGAATAATACATTGTGTTACAACATTGTAAAGATGATGGCTTCATGAAGTGACAGAAATTTTTCAGCTCCAGAATAATTTATGAGACCACAATCATTTATGTGGCCTTTTGCTGACCAAAATCTGTTATGAAAAACAACTGTAATAATATTTTAAAAATTTAGAATTCATAACAACTCAGGGAGAGGCATTAAAGCTAATTCTGAATCACATTAGTTTAGGCAGTCTCTCATCTTCTCATTGGGTAACTTGAATAACTATAGTCATCGCCTTCTTTCTAGTTATTTGGCACGTACATTGAGTTAATCTTTGCAATCCTGTCTGTTTGTGATGTATCAGAGACAATAATCTAGGATCTCAAATTTTACTATGTCTGTTCTCTGGTTGCTATTTAATTGATCAGCGGGACATCTCTTGTTGGTCATTTACGCTGGCTGCCCTCTTTCTTTAACGTGGCTGACCTGGAAAGATTCCATCAGAGGGCTCCACATCTCTCTTTGGTCTATGTGGGAAGCCTCAGCAGCAGACATTAAGAAAGGAAAAATGAGACCAGAATGTTTATTTCCCAGGCTTTCACCCTGTGAATTCATCTTTGACTGGTTGAATCCTTCAGTCTAAGATTTCTTTCCAAGCTTCTTCTATGAATAAACACATAGACTGTGTCTGTCTCAACAGCTTCATCTCCTCTCACTTCCAGCCCGGAAATGCTAACAATCCTTTTCTCATACGAATCCAGGGGCCTGCATTCTCCCTTGTGGTTCCCAGATGGATTTGTATCTTTGTATATAGCTCTTTTGTACAGAAATCTTCCTTGAATTGTCTTAATTTGAATGAGCTGTTTCCTATCAGAACTCTGATCAAAGCAATGTCTTTTTTTGCTATTCTTTAATTAGATTAATATTGATTATAACTTTTGTAAAATTATGACAAGCAGTGGTAAGTATCAGATTAAATATAAATGATAGACCTGAACCACATGTTAATACAGAAAGAAGCGCTGGGAAAAAAAAAGAAAAGAGGGGTCAGCACAGTGCTGCAGCGGAATAAGCCTCCACTGTGGCATCAGCATCCCCTATGGGTGTCGGTTCTATTCCCGGATGCTCCAGTTCTGATCCAGCTCTCTGCTATGGCCTGTGAAAGATGTCCCAAGTCCTTGGGCCCCTGCACCCATGTAGGAGACCTAGAAGAAGCTCCTGGCTTCTGGCTTTAGATCAGCTCAGCTCTGGCTGTTGCGGCCATTTGGGGAGTAAACCAGCAGGAGATGGAACACATTCTTCTCTGTGTCTCCCTCTGTCTGTAACTCTGCTTCTCAAAGAAAAAAATAAATCTTTTTAAAAAATTTTAAAAATAAGAAAAGAAATAGCATGTATTGTACATTAGCAATATTTGTTGTTTTATTTTACATGTTTAAATTGGTCACTAAATTTTATTAAAGAATCTAATTATAAGAAGGTGGTATAATTTCTGAACTATCTTTTATTTTTCTCTTTGGAATAACAACATTAAAGCTTTTCCTTGTCTCTCAAGATACCCAAACAAAATTTTCACATATATAAACTTTTGTTTTAGTAATGTTAGAAGTTAGTTGACTGCTAAGGTCAATAGTTAAGCTCATTTAGATCCTGATAAAACTTTAGAGAAGGAAGATGTCAGTTTAGTTGCTGACTTGAGATTATAAAAGAAATTGAAGTGTTATTACGGAGTGTTTGACAATATTAGAAAAAAATTGGCAGCCTAATCTAGAAAATTATGATTTTAGTACATTTAGTGCAGTTTTCTTCTTTAGTTGAAAGCTCAGTGTATAGATATTTGCATCTATAGATCAAAGATTTTAAAAACTTCCTACATAGTTTATAATAATTAAATTTTATGATAATTAATTTTTAAAAGATTCATTTATTTCTTTAAAATTCAGAGTTAGAGAGAGTGAGAGAAATATTCTATTTGTTGGTTTGAAATCGGAGAAGACCCCTAAAATTTACACTGAAATGTGGCCCCTTAAAGTTCCCTAGAAATGCTATCCAAGGTGCCGCATGTGCTACTGGAATTTGGGGTGCTTTATGATTTCACTACGGGTTTATTACTAAATCCCCGATATTAATAAGCCTAAGAGGGTTCTTGCCTAATATTTAGAGAAGAATTCTAAATACCGTCACAGATAAACGAGGCAGCATTGTGCGTTTTAAGCTTTTATTTAGTGAGAAAGATGCATAGGAGAGTGAGAGCTTTATTTAAGAGAGAGAGGTGAATAGGGGTTCATACCAAACACCAGGAACCAGCCACGTGGAAAAGCATCCAGGCTGTATCTGGGCCAGGAAGCCTAGAGCACATGGCCCAAAGGCCATACACCCCGGAGGCACAGGGCTACAGCAAGCCCTTTCCTGGCAAGAGGCCAGGGAAGAAGAGCTGGCCGGGCCACACCGTGTCCCAACTTTTAACCCATTTCCAAAGGGGAGTGGTTAATTAACCTGATTGGCTGGTGGGTACCCAGGTGTGGCCAGGTAGGGGCATGAGGTCACACAGGGGCGTGGCAAAGGCGTGGTCTTCCAGTTCACAAATCTAACAATGTTAGCCTGTATGTCTGCCTATTTCAGGTTCACTCCCCAGATGACTGCAACCATCAGGGCTGGGCAGGCTGAAGCCCAGGAACCAGGAGCTTCATCCAGGACTCCCACCTGGGTGGCAGGGGCTCCAATACTTGGGCCATCTTCCATTGCTTTTCCCCGGCCATGAGCAGGGAGCTGTACTGGAAGTGGAGCAGTTGGGATGCAAAACAGTGCCCATATGGGATGCCAGCATCACAGGTGGAGGCTTTACCTCCTACACCACACGCCAGCCCCAATCATTAGTTTTAGATGTATGAAAAACATGGCCATAGGGTAAATATTCCTTAAATGTTGTTTATCATTATTTAATAAGATATTTGACACAGTTTTGAATATATATTGCTTCCATTATAATGCAATCCTTTGAATATGCATTAACTTTTATATTGTGAGTTAGCGGTATCCATCAATCTAAAATATATATATTTTAGGAAAATTTTTCAAATATAAAATTCAGATAATGATAAAAATACTTTGTTTTCTGTATGTTTTTATTTTTTTATACATAAAAAGGGAATATATGATATATCAATAATTAACTTCTGTGATTAGATGACGAGATATTAGAGACTGTGTGTGAATGTAAGGGAATGTATTTTTTCTTTTCTTTTTCTTGTTTATATGTTGTAATTTCTTGTGCTTACCAATGATTAACTCAAAGAATCTTGAAGTTATAATAGACAATTTTAAGCTTAAATGTGTTAACAGTTTAACTTTGACAACATAAAAATACTCTAGACTCCTCCATCCCACAACCCCCACAATACTCCATAGTTTTGTTGTCATGATTTACATTTTTGTTTTTTCAAATTGCAGCTGTTGGCTTTTTTTACATTTAACCTTCACACTAGAGAACTGAAATATTTACACAGTACATGATAGCACTGGAGTATTAAGAGTTTGTGAACTTACCATCACTGGTGAGTTTTATACTTTAACATTTTTTCATGATAGTAATTATCATTGTTGTGCTTCAGTCATAGATTTTTCTTAAACACTTCTTATAAAACTAGTCTAGTTGTTGTAAGTATTCTCACCTTATTATTTGCCTGCATTATTTCTCTTTCATTTCTGAAAAATAGCTTTTCATGTATGGAATTTTTGGTTGCCACTTTTTTTAATACTTTGAATATATTTTCAATTCTCTCTTGAAATGCAAAGTCTCTGTTAAGAAATATCTAGGTAGCCTAACAGGGATTCCCTAATGTATGACTTGATGTTTTCTGTATACCTTCCAAAGTTCTCTTTGTCCTTGAATTTGACAGTTTGAAAATAAGGTATTTTGGAAAGGATCTTCTAAAATTGAATCTATTAGAGAACTTTAGAGCTTCCTGTATCTGGATGTCCATGTCTCTTCTGAGACTTGGAAAACATTCAGCTGTTATCATGATAAATAGATTTTTGGTGACTTTGTCCGTCTCTTCTCCCTCTGGAATTTCCAAAATGCAAATATTTACTCCATGAAAGGTGTCTAATTGGTCCTGGGACAACTCTACATTCTTTCTTTATTTCTATTTTTCCCCTCTGTTTTATTTCAAGAGATCCATATTCAAGTTTATCCATTCTTATTAAATTTTTTAAATTGACACTTAATTGTATATAATTATGGTGCAAATTGTGATATTTTAATTTGAGTGCAATGTTTAATGATAAAATTAGGGTAGTTACCATTTTCTAATCCTTAAATGGGATATTCTGTTGTTGCTGTTCTGATAACTTTCAAGTTCTTCTATTCCAGCTTTGAAAATCATATAATAAATTGAAAATTATAGCCATTCTGCTCTACTGTAGAATACTAGAAATTTTTACTCATATCTAACCGTGTTTTGGTGCTCATTTTCCAACTTTTTTCCCACACACCCATCTCAGCTTCTACTTTTTACTCTACTTTCTAGTTCTATGAAAGCAATGTTTTTAGCTTCATTCTTTTCCTCTTCTTTGTCTAGTATGTTGTTGAATTTATCAGTTGCACTTTTATTTCATTCATGTAATTATTCATCATCAAGATTTCTGCCTTTTTTTAATCTGTCAAATTCCTCAGTTCAGACCATGAGAACTTTTTCTGATTTTATTGAAATTTTTGTCTATATTCCTTGTATTTCACTGAGTTCTTTTGAAATCATTAATTTGAATTAGTGTTAAGGTCTTCGTAAGTTGCCTTTTTTTGAGATCTGTTACTGGATAGTTACTGTGTTTGTGGGGATGTCAGTTTTCCTTGCTTTTTTGTCTTGTTTCTTGTGCTCTTATTTTGATATCTGTGCATCTAGTAGATCAGACACGTTTCAATCTGTTTTTTAGAAGACTTATTTTATTTATCTGGAATGCAGAGTGGCAAAGAGAAAGAGAGGAGTCTTCCAGAGTGGCAGAGAGAGAGAGGGATCTTCCATCTGCTGTTTTACTCCCCAAATGGCTACAACAGCCATGTCTGGGCCAGGTGGAAGCTAGGAGCCTGTAACTCCATCTGGGTCCTATGTGGGTGGAGAGGGTCCAAATATGTGTGCCATTTTCTTTGCTTTACCAGGCATGTTAGCAGGAAGCTGGATTGAAAGGGAAGCAACTGGAACTCAAACAATCCCTGTGGTATAGAATGCTGTTGTGACTCACCATACCACAATGCCAGCCCTATAGCTTTCCAGTCTTGTAGAGTATTTTCAAAAGAAACAGTTTCTCTTTCTTTCTTATTTTGAATATAAGTCCTTGAGTAGTAATAGAATGTAGTGTGTTTGCTTTGGGTGCAGGTAGACTCAAGATTATTGTTTCTGTGCTGCTTCTTCAACTGTTATCCTTGTCAGCATGGATTGCAATTGTATCAGGGGCCTAAACTGTGAGAATTTATTTTGACAATGGTGCAGTTTTGCCAAGGCTAGGTCAGGCATGCTTGACTGTGGCAGGCTAGTCAGCTATGTATAGTCTTTTGGCTAGGCAATTCCACCTATTCCCTAAGTTGCCAGATAGATTTGTATTCTGGGATCCTTACTATCCCACAGGACCCAGACTTGCAGTTAGTGTCAGAGTGCTTCAACTCTCCACGCGAGCGTGGTGGAATAACATAAAATCCTCAGGGAGCCAGAGATGCGGTAGCTACTGACACTCAGCTTAAAGAAGGCACCATGTTGTGGAAGCTTAGTTCATGTCAGCTTCTATACGGTAGGCAGTATGGGTAACTTCCCATACTAACTGAATTAAAGACCTGTGATGGCCGTGGGGATGTCCTACAGCAAAAAATGCCATGGTCTCCGCAAGCAATGACTTGTAGAGATCTACAGCTTCTCTTTCTCCCACAAGAAGTATTTCCTCCTGGGTCTAAGCTGATCATGGCAGGGGAGACAGGGTGGCAAAGGCTGTGTATCTTGGGTTTCTGTACTTTATATGGACAGAACCATTTCCTTATACTATGTATCTTAGTCACTCCAGTGGAAATACAGTGGTTTATTCATTGTTTTGGATCTTCTGTCTGTTGAGGAGTAGGATGTAGAAATGAGGAATGCGTGTCAGGCAACTCTCTCTGGCTGTTTGCTCGTATGTCTTCTGAAAGAAAGGCTATGCATACCACTTACATGCCCGTTGGAAATTCTTTCTGTCTTTAACAAAGACAATTGCTATAAACTAAATAAAAATTATGCACCTTTAAAAAATAGATTAATTTTACCACATTGGATATAGTTTTAAAAAGTGTTTTCACTGCATTTCCTTTTTATGCTTCTAAATATTAAGTCTTGTATGTTATCAGTCTACAGACAAAGAAAAGTGCTTATATTGATTCTTTGGTAAAAAGTATTAAAAATAAGTGAAAAACATTTCCCTGCTCTGAGACAACATCTCCTTTTTAAAAATGGACATGTAGTGGTGGTCTGATATACACATCTCTCCTCCCAATAATTCAGCAGAAATCTTCTTCAGTGTGGAACACCAAAACGAACTATAATATGTCAAAAAAATGTCTCTAAGCACTTCCCACTTGCTGGCAAAAACACCATTTAGTTGTAATAGAAATTACATTTTAATCAATATGCCCTTTGCTATTAATCCATTTTTGACTGCCTGAAGAGGTTTTAATAACATGTTAGGAAAATCATTCATCTAAAGAGTAATTCTCAAGAGAAAGGGGTTGAAATCCTTTCATTTCCAATTCACTATGTACAGAATTGACATGTATTCTGCATACTTGTTCCTCTTGGAAACACCTACCAATTCTTTCTGCATTCAAGATGTCTTTCTTGGCTACTTAAAAGTCTATTTGTACCTTTTATTGGTAACATAAAGTTAATCAGTTAACAACAAATATTTGTTTTCTTACCTTTGTTAAGGACAAGATGTTTGATGGTATTCTTTTGTGGACATTATAATAAGCTAGATTTTTACTTTTTCCCAAATTTTATTAAATGATTTTATTCTATACACAAAAAGTCACTCATTTTAGAAATATCACAAAATTCATTTAAGCCCCTTAACTATCTTTACACCATGATCTTCCCTTACCAAACAACCATTGTTAACACTGATGCACATTCATTTAGATAATTCTCAGTGATTTCTGCTCAATAATTTGTTACAAATATCTTTGTGTGTAATATTTTAAGGTTTATTTGACATTTCTATGTAGATGTCTATCATCACTTAATTAATAATCTCATATTGAAAGTATACTATATGAAACCTTATATTATTAGAATAATAGCATAACTAACATATACACTTTTTGTGGCTATCCTCCACATTAGTGGAATCAGTTATACAAAATAAAATTATAGTAATAGGGATACCTAATTTGAGTATTTTACATACCTGTCATATCTGGAAAGTTTCTATACTGCAGTGTAGACAAATGCTTTTGTATTTATTAATGATTTATTTATTTTATTTGAAAGGCAGAGTTACAGAGAGAGAGAGAGGAAAGACAGAGAGAGAGGAAAGACAGAGAGAGAGAGAGATTCCATTTGCGGGTAAACCTCCAAATGGCCACAATATCCAGAGCTGGATCAGACCAAAACCAGGAACCTGGAGCTTCTGCTGGGTCTCCAGCGTGGTTGCAGGGTCCCAAGCACTTGGGCCATTCCTGCTACTTTCCCAGGCATATTAGTACGGAGCTGGATTGGAAGTGGAGCAGCTGGGAATTGAACCATCGCCTGTATGGGATGCCAGCCAGCATTGTAAGTGGCAGCTATTACGCACTATGCCACTGTGCCAGCCTCGGCTTTTGTATCTTTTAAAAAATGTTTACAGGTCTGAAAGAGGCCAATACTCTTCTATGATTATGATTTTTCCTCATTCACCATTAATGGGCATTAATATTGTCTAATAGTTATTGTCTAATTTTTGTTCTTTTCATTGATTAATTTCTTTGTTCTTAGCTAGGTTATGTTTATTGAACATAAAGTAAGAGAAGAGAACATAATGCACAATTTGGAGGTCAGAGGGAAAAAAGAAATAAGGTGTTCTCCTTAGTGAGTGTTGCTGCCTGCTGGAAACTAATCTCTTCCCCTGGAGACTTGTGATGAATTTGGCATTTGTACTGAATGCCAAAGCAAACATGCAATTTAGTGAAACTCAAGTCTGGCTGGTTCTTGGCATTTATGTTGATTAAAGAAAAACATCTACGATGTTGAATTTCTTTTTTAAACCACCTGTTAGCTGGGGGTTCAGCACCGTTAACAGTAAAGTTGGGATTTTTCTATGCTTAAGTGAACAATCAAAGGAATGCAGAAACAGCATTCTTGATGATCTATAGTATTTTAGGGAGCATATTAAGATTTGACTAATACCATCTTTGTTGTCAATAGATTTGCAATTTTTGTTTTAGAATATATTATATCAGTGATTGGAATACTGTCAGTCACATAGTAGGCAGGTAAAAGCAAAATTATATATAGATTTCAGATGATAAAATCAATGCATGATAAGAATGATAGGATAACATTTACCATGGTGATCAGGAAAGAAATGGATAGTCATGAGATTCAACATAAGCTTATCTCAACCCAAATTCTGCTCTAATTATCTTTTACAACATTTCAAGTTTGATATCTTTCTTCTTACACATTTTTTTACAGCAGGATTAATTGGATGATAGTGTTGGACAAATGCATTTAATTTGCTTACAATAACCAAAAATTCCTTCTCCTGCACACTATGTAACAAGTACAAGTTAACTGAGTGGTCTCCCTCACATTGTTTTGTCATCAGAATCAGTCTGAGGTAGTAGATACAGCCTGGAGCATTGATGGTTGGCAAGATGAAATAATAGAGGAAGTCCTGAATCATTTTGCTCTAGCATGTTAAAGCTCATCCTGGAAGTGAAAATTGACCCTTCAGATAACATTTTACATGTTAAGTGAATGGAATTCCTTGGAAGCTTGAGGGTAGGAACTTGAAATTTAGTGGGGTCCAGTGTAATTACATTGATCCTTGTAAATTAAAGAGGTTGCAAAGGGAATGTAAGATGTTGCATTTGAGGAAAACAATGTGAGATACTCAGATGACTCATTTCCAATGGTAGCACTTTTACTTCCTGCAGTAAGAGATGATCAAGAAAGAGCACTTTGTCTCTGCCTTCAGTCTCAGACACTATAGTCTCTTCACCAGGTCCAGCCATGACTCCTGTTTCCTAGAGACCTCTGAATCACGCCACAAGTTATGTATCCCACTCACAGATTGCACACAGTGATCAAATACTCACTTTCCGGCTTTTGGGCATGTTTCTCAATTATATGTATTTTTTACTCTCTTGAAGCAGCCCTTCTATCTATGAATTCTTAACCCATATTCTCTTATTTTAGCTTTTGAGAGATTTGTCATTCCTTTTCTTTTCAAAATCCTTCTTATCTATTTCTGAAATACACCTTGGAGTCTGGTTTCTAAGAAGAGATGAGCAGCATTTTCAACCCACTTTCAGCACAGCCGTCTTATTTAGTTATTTAATTTCAAGCACTTGGAGTCTTTTCTCAAAGGCCAAGTTGATTCTGTCCATTTGATTCTAGCAGACTCTTAGCTTTTGTTCTTTTTTTTAAGCTTCCTATTACAATTACTTATTTTTCGCCCTGAATTATTGGAATCCAGGATTCATAAGGTTTCAATGGCGGAAACATAGCCTTTGTTTCTCATTCAGTAGGCAAAATGTCCAATTGAAATGAATTAGTAGGCAGCTGGACTTTCGTTCTGAGACAACCTAACCTCATTGGAGCTGTGTGACGGCCATACTTTGGATTAAATTCTTACTACAAGCTTGAGCTTTAAGGGAGTTTTCCCCAAAAAGAGCTTCTTGTTTTATATTTTATGGTGAAAGTCCCTGAATTCATTTAATCTCTTTATTCTTTTTAATTGCTAATTATAAGCTGGATAATTAATTTCTGAACTCATCTCCTCTTTTCCCCTCGTGCATTGCTAAATAGAGGCAACCTAAAGAATTAACACTGTATGTTCTAATTTTGCCTCAAAAGATACAAGTTCATTATTACTAGGAATGATTGCCAGCTTATATGATGTGACATCTTAAATACTCCAACATTGCAAATGATTGGCTACCATATTTCTTGTCTCTTACAAAAATTTTATCACTGTTAGTATCTACTCAGCCAACATAATTTATTTTAGGTCTTTGATATGACAAGATTTTTTTTTCAGGTGTCAGTTTCTTATTGAGCCCAAATAAGCTAGTTTAGTAAAACAACAATAATAAACAAAACAAAACAATATCAGCATATCAGAGGCTTAATAAAAGAATATTTTTTACTCATGTGATAGATCCATTGTGGAATAGCTCTGTTCTGTGTCATTTTATTTTATACTCCAGGCTGATGGATGTTTCATCAGTATGCTTCTAAGAACAGTCAGGGAGAGAAACAGGAAGATAGAACACTACATACTGACCATTTCATCCTCCACCCAGAAGTAACATAAATAAACTTAGAAACAAACTGGAAATAAACTTGACATCCATCCCAGAATTGGTCATGGATTCAAATGAGCCTATGTATGCACAGCACTTGGGATGGTGCTATATTTTCAGCATGAAAGAAGATGCCAAACTCTATATAACCTTGTCAGAAATATAGTTCCCCAAAGAAAATACAGTAAGTTCTATACTTTAATACTGGCTTGAAATGTAAATTTAATATAAAATGGAACTTGATTTTCCTAGATCTACCACCCAAGATTTGTATACAAGAGTGATTTCTGCTCACATGATAGTGGACAAAGCAATATACACTGCCACTTTTAACTTCAAAGGTGTTGGAAAGTATATACCTACCATGTGCCTACAAGGGTAATTAGATATACTGGGTTAACAATACTAGCAGCTACCATATTTACATATCTCCCAATACTTCATTGCTGGAAAGAATGTTTTTTATAGAAGAGGGCAACACCATTTTTTCTTTTGTTGGACTATATTATTTTACACAATGCATACAAATATAGATCTGTAAAATCATTTGTTTAATTATAGTGCAAAAGTGTTTTCTAAGAAGTGATAGAAAAATGGAAGACATATTAAACTTATGGAGTTCACATCACCATACCACCCAACACTATTTTGAGTATACAACCAATATTGCATTGTTTTTAACAAAATTTGTCTTGATTTTGTTTCTGGATATTCTCTCTAAGTATGTGCTGCAATTTATGAATGATGACCAACACTCCAAAGAAGAGTATAAAATTATTGATAAATCAGAAGTATTTTAAATAACACACACACACACACACACACACACCAGCAATTTGGAAGGAAGTTTATGGCATTGAAGTGTCCCTTTGATGATGAAACACATCTATTATTAGAAGCATTTTGAAATCATTTTAACAAAGGAGTTGATGAGCTCCCAGCAAATATCCAAATAGATGAACACAGAAATGAATAATAGTGTTCTAGGCTTTTATTAAACAACAACAATTTTAGTCTCCCTATACTGCATGAAATAAAATGTATTCAATGTTAGAAAAGTGAAGAAGAAAAGTCAAAAATTTTCTAGGGAAACCAGCTTAGTATTATTAAATAGCACAATAATTCTTCAGGAAAATAGTTACTTTTCTCTACTCTAAAAATCTGAATCCTTATATTGAATGATGTTGGGAAATGGTAGGGGGAAGTGAAAATCTTAGAAAAAATATTGGAAATTATATATAGAGAAATAGGAGATATTATGATTATTCTTAAGTTTGAAATTACACATAAATATCTTTTCCTCTAAACCAAGAATAAAATTGTTTTGTAATATACAAAGCTAGTTCTCAAAGTCGCTGAAAACTAAGAGTATTCCCAAACTTTGAGTTTGTTTTCAAGGAGATGTTGTGCCTTTTTTCTTTAGGAAGCACAAAGAGAGAGTTTAAATATGTTTGAGTAGAGTAGCACAGAGTGGGGAATTCCAAAAATCCAATTCTGGCTTGTGAACAATCTGCAATTAATTATACCTCCCTCCAATTGCTGCAAGTTTATAGAAACTTAGATGGTATTAGTTTTCCTTTGCTGCTGTAGCAAATTGTCACTAATTAAACTAAGTTGATTACCATTCAGTCCTATGTGTCACAAGTCCAACCCAGCTCCCACGGGACTAAAATCAAATGTCAGGGCACTACATTCTTTTCTACAGGCTCCAGGAGAGGATTCATTTCCTTGGTAATTCTGATTGCGGAAAACACTTACTTCCTTGCTGACATAGAACTGAAATTCCTTTCTTCATGTTCATTGTCTTCAGAGGATCATTCCCAGTTTCTACAAATCATTCATATTCCTTGGCTCATGCTCTCCTCCATCTTCAAAGCCAGTAATAGTAGACAGAGTGTCACAGTGCTTCCAATCTCTCCACCTCCCACTCCTTGTAACTCAAGTATCAGACTCATTCTTCTGTTTCCCTGTTCCACTTTAAGGACCTATTTGGTTAGCATGAACACATTTGGAAAATTCACAGTATGTTTCCTGTCTCAAAGAACTTAACTTTAATCATATCTGCAGAATATCTCATAAGGTAACACATTTACATGTCCTGGAAGACAACCATGCATGGGAAGATATTCATAGGTTCTGTCAATTAGAACATGAACACCTTGATGGAAGGGGCCCATTACTGTACTACAAAGTTCTAAATATGATTTCTCTTTGTGACCTTCTCTGAGAGAAACTGATAAATTGAATCAGTAGAGATTCCTGTTACAAGTAAACAGGTCTAGACACTCATGGATTTGCAAAAAGTTATATGGATTTTGACCCCCATAAGTATGGGAGAATAATTGCATGATCTCCAAACCATATATAGAAAATTTATCACATTTAGCCCAGAACTATTCCCAGGATAGCCTGCTTACACCAATGTGAAAAGAAGCATCAAACCTAAAATAATAGCACACTAGTTTACTAATGTTAAGATGGGCTCATAAATCATTGCAAAAATAAAATGCTTTTATTTAATATCCTCACTTTATATTTTGATTGTGAATGTGTCCCCTATCTGCTGAATGTGTCATTCAAATGTGGATATAAATATAGATCAATGATTAAGCATGACTAAAGTGGAGTTAATTAACCTGGAGAAGAGAAAAATCATGAAGTATTTCAAAGATGTCTTTATTTTGAAAAGGATTAATGGAAAGATGATAATTAGAAATGTTTGTGTGTTCTTGGATGTTGAAGTGTTCTCATGAAGGCTTGTTTCCAAGATTCTGATTCAAATTCAATATAAGAAAATATTTTCTAATATTCTGAGTTCTCTAAAAATTAATGGAGCTATATCATGAGATCGAAGCCATCTTGTCTTTAGGGGCCTTTGAGCGATGGCAGAAGAGCCCTTAGAAAGGAAAATATGAATTTATTTTGGGCACTAAGCAGATTTATTATGCTTACCACTAGGGTTATTCAAAAATGTTTTTGGAAAATATGCATGATGAAAAAACTATGCATGAAATTCAAAATACTGTTGCACCAAAATAAACTATACTTCAATTCCATTTTCCACAACATTTTGGAAATTCTTTTTTCTAGAACTTCATATCTTGCAAAGATGCAAAAATTAAGTTCCAAGTTATTTGAATTCAACTAATTATTATAATACAAAAGGATAACAGTTTCATCAAATATACAGTTTCCCCTATATAGTTTCCCATATGCAGGTAAAAATGACTATTCACATTTATCTCCTGATTACTACACACTTTTTATTTGATAATTTTTGTTTTATGTGAATAATTTTCTCTGTATTTTCCAAACTATGGGAATGTGCACAGAGCCAAACCCAGACCTTACAAATTTGTGAAAATATTTAGGCTGTAGACTAAAGACCATAATAACAAAAGCAGTAATCTCAGCTTATATTACAAAGAAGCTAAGCAGATGCTGGCAAGGATAATGGAAAAAAGGGTACCCTAATCCATTGTTGGTGGGAAGACAGTATGGTGATACCTCAGAAAGCTGAATATAGACCTACCATTTGACCCAGCCATCCCACTCCTGGGAATTTACCCAAAGGAAATGAAATAAGCATATGAAAGAGTTATCTGTACCCCAGGTTCATTGCAGCTCAATTTACAATAGCTAAGATATGGAATCAACCAAGATGTCCATCAACTGAAGACTGGCTAAAGAAATTATAGTATATATATATATATATATATATATATATATATATGATGGAATACTATACAGTGGTTAAAAATGAAATCCTGTCATTTGCAACAAAATAAATGTAACTAGAAACCATTATGGCTAGTGAAATAAGTCAGTCCCAAAAGGACAAATACTATATGTTCTCTCTGATCTATGGTAACTAATAGAGTACCCAAAAGCTAATCTATATGAGTGAAATTGACACTTTATGATGTGATGATTTTGAGTACTCCTTGTGTTGACTGTTGAGGAACACTACTTTTTTGGTTTTTATTTTGCATTTTTCATCATACTATTTGTTGGTCCCTATACTTAGTGTAAGTTTAATCTTATGAGCATAAAGGTAACTGAAAATATGGAAGAGAGAGGAGGAAGAAGTGTGGGAGTATGGGTGGGAGGGAGGTATGGTGGGAAGAATGTCTATGTTCCTAAATTTGTATATGTGAAATGTATAAAGTTTATATTCCTTAAATAAAACTAAAAACTAAAATTAAGAAACAGAAGCTAAGCAGAATTATAAATTAGTACAAATGGTGGGAGAATAATTTAAATACACTAATCAAATGAATATTTATATCCTTTTTCCAGACACATTGTGGACATTAAAAAAAGAATAAGTGTCAACTAAAATAGAGTTGCTCTAAGATTTTGGAATTTACAAATAAAAAAAAAATGTTCCTATTGAATTTAAGGCATTGTACACCAAGGTTGATTTTTGAAGCATATGAATCATGACACTTAGCAGGTCCCAATTTTTTAAAGGTTTTATTTATTTATTTGAAGGGCAGAATTAGAGAGAGAAGCAGAGGCAGAGAGAGAGAGAGGTCTTCCATCTGCTAGTTCACTCCCCAATTTGCCAAAATGGCTGGAGCTTGGCCGGTCAGAAGCCAGAAGCCAGGAGCCAGGAGCCAGGACCTATCTCTAGGTCTTCCTACACAGGTGCAAATGTCAAGGACTTGGGCCATCTTCTAGTGCTTTCCCAGACCATAGGAGAGAGCTGGATGGGAAGTGGAGCAGCCAGGATTCGAACTGGTACCCATATGGGATGCTGACACTGCAGGCAGCAGTTTTACAGCTACACCACTGTGCTGCCTCCCTACCATGTTTTTTTTTTCCCCCTAGCACAAGGAAAAATTATTTTGAATGTGACTATAGTAAGAACGTTTGGATTTGATGATGAAAAACATTAGCTGAGTGAATACATAGAAGTTAAAATAACTAAGATACATGATAAATTTTAATTAAAGAATTTTAATGTCATGAATCACTGTATGGTTATGATCTAGAATGGAGAATGAAGTACATAGCATTAGTTTGTGCTTCATACTTCAACCAAATCGGTTGCAAATTTTCTTGTTTCAAGAATAAGTTGGACAAACTCACTATTATTCCTGGAAAATATCCTAAATCACGTACAGTGGTGGGTCAGTAGGCTTGTAATTGGAAATGTATAGCTTTTTGCTATCTTAAGTCTATAAAATAAACCAGATAATATTGTTTAAGAAAATTTTAGCAACTACTGTTACTGGTGAATGACAGGGTTCTTGTCTTTGCACAAGAAAGAATTCAGGCTTGAGATAGTATAGTGGAAAGTAAAAGGTAGCAAAGTTTATTAAGGTAGGGACATCCATAAGAATGGATGGACCCCTCTCCAGACAGGACCTGAGAGAGAGTGCGCAGTCGCTCGGAGGGGGAAAGGAGTGAGGTTACATGGTTGAGTGGAGATATTACACCTGGGCAGGCAAGCGGACGACTCAGCATAGAGGCAGAGGGCTGAGCGCACTGTCCAGTTGAGACCGGGGGTTTTTAAGGAGATGGGTCTCTGTCTTCACACATTTCCTCCTGAAACAAAGGATTTTATGGATGTAAATATTAAGAAGCTCCTATCTGAGTTTTCTCTTGAAGGTATCAGACAGGAGGAAAGTTAGCTGGTGCCATCCTAGGTTTAGAGGAAGGGTGAGCAGGACACCCTAGAGAATGCGATTCTGGAGCAGGGTGTTTAAAATGCAGATATTGGGCTGCACCTGGGAGATTGTGGAAGATCTGTCAGGCAGAAGGGTCGGGGACCCCCAACCCCAACCTGGCAGGTTATCGGGTAGGAGGGGGCAGTGCAGGATATGAATACAGGGCTGCCCCTGAAACATTATCAGAATGACTTTAAGATGCAGATGCATATGCTGGACATAGACATCTTCTCTTTAGGCTTTTATGTCACACACACAGAAGCTCATGTCTGACTTCCTACCTAACACTACTATATTGCATTTAGTTTTCCTATTAGAAATGACTCAGTTGCATTTTCTATTGTAAATACCTAAATTAATCTAACATTAACTTGAGGTATTTATGTATGTATGTGTGCGTCTGTATTTAAGGTGATACTTCAGTATTCATAATATGAACCTCAACCAATTTTACCTCCCTCTAGATAAGATTGATTAAATATTTCAAATAGTCATAACATCCTACTAGGCTTTTTAAAAATGAAGTTTTCGGGCCGGCGCCGTGGCTCAACAGGCTAATCCTCCGCCTTGCGGCGCTGGCACACCGGGTTCTAGTCCCGGTCGGGGCGCCGGATTCTGTCCCGGTTGCCCCTCTTCCAGGCCAGCCCTCTGCTGTGGCCCAGGAGTGCAGTGGAGGATGGCCCAAGTGCTTGGGCCCTGCACCCCATGGGAGACCAGGATAAGCACCTAGCACCTGGCTCCTGCCATCAGATGAGTGCGGTGCGCCGGCCGCAGCGCGCTGTCCGCGGCAGCCATTGGAGGGTGAACCAACAGCAAAGGAAGACCTTTCTCTCTGTCTCTCTCTCTCACTGTCCACTCTGCCTGTCAAAAAAATAAAAAAATAAATAAAAAATAAAAATAAAAATGAAGTTTTCTGAATTTCTAATGTGTATGGCTTACCAAAGCTTAGACTTACATTCACACTTAAAGGATTGCTTTGGGGCCGGTGCTATGGTGCAGTGGCACAGTGGGTTAAAGCCCTGGCTTGAAGTGCTAGCATCCCGTATGGGCACCGGTTCTAGTCCCAACTGCTCCTCTTGCAATGCAGCTCTCTGCTATTGCCTGGGAAAGCAGTAGAAGATGACACAAGTGCTTGGGTTCCTGCACCCATGTCGGAGACGTGGAAGAAGCTCTTGGTTCCTGGCCTCGGATCAGTGCAGCTCCAACTGTTGTGGCCATCTGGGGAATGAACTATTGGACGTAAGACCTCTCTCTATCTCTACCTCTCTCTGTAATTCTGTTTCTCAAATAATAAAAAAATAAAATCTTAAAATAGGATTGCTGTGCTTTTTCTTTACTTCAACATCAAATGGTATTAAAGCTACATATTTACATCAGTTGCTTTACTTGAATTGCATTGTTAGTTTATTTCCGTGAACAGATTTTAATTTCTTAATGAATAGCTTTGGGTCTTTTTTATCTATCTATCTATCTATCTATCTATCCATCTTCATCTATATAATTGCCCGTAGAGTTTTTCCTGCTTCCTAATTTTCCTTTTGTTTTGAGATGCTCAATATTTAGTTGCTGAATTGAATCATTTTATTTTTTCTGCACAACATCTGAGGCAGTCCAGATCTCATAGAAGGAACAAAGCACACTTTGATTAGTAAGTGTTCAGTATTTTCTAAACCTATGAGTGATAATCTTTTTCTGAGTGGAATTTCACCAATATTCCTATCATATTGCATAAAATCACAACAGACACCAAGTCTTAATTTGATTCTTGATGTGTTGCGACTAAAAGATAGTTTGATTTCTGATTCTTGAAGTAGTAGAGTGATAAAGAAAGGAAGGAAGGAAACAAAACGTAAAGAAAAATATTCTTACTTGAATTCAGAGATTCTCCATTGTCACTCAGGTTAAATGTGACTGAAGGGAGCTACAATTCATGAAGTTGATGATTAAAAGTACACCTAAATTATAAAACAAATGGAAGATTAGGTAAAGCAATAATGCAAAAGTACGTGATAAATGGCTGACAGAGTAAGTAAAATTTACGCATTTAGGTAAGCAAGGAAGCAAGTCAGCTTCAGTCATGACCTCAAAGTCTCAATTAGGTGCTAACGTCTGTTATGTGCATCTATAAGATACTTATGACGTATTAGCTACTTCATATGTTATTGCATTTTGCATTACCTGTTAATATGGTCATAATGTCAGGAGTAACACTGCATTTGGTTCTGCTTATCTCACCTCCTAGTTAGGCACTCCCTAAAAGGCGTAAAAAATGCTGCAATAATCCCCAGCAGAGTGCTTGGCCTAGAGTTCAATAAATATTTGTTGAATTGAATTACCACATTATCATGTAAATTGTCAGATTTCAGAGTTTACAGCCTATAAATCTTACTTTAAAATCTAGATTTACACAAATTTGCATATTATTCAGAAAATGAATAAATTGGGCCCCAAATCAGTGTCTAATTTATATGCACTTTCACAGACTCATTTGAATAGTTTGAAGAACTGCTACTGACCAACATGTTGCATATGGTACCAAGGGATATTCTTTATATGAGGACTGGCACTTTTTCAGATTTCCCAGACACTCATTTATTTATCAGTTGATGTTTTTTTTCCATATGAACATTCTTCGGAGATTGCTACTTTTGGTCACTAATGCACCAGTTTCTGAGTACAATCTGTTTTTTAAGTCTATTTAGTTGAATAAACATGTCTTGGATGTTTCTTCGGTAAATAAAGCAAAACAGGCTTTGTGAGGAAATGAAGACAAGTGACTAAAGAAGTTTAAATGTTCAGCCCTTTGTCAAGTTGTTGTTTTATTTAATAGTCATTTTTCACTCAAGAAATAGAACATGTTCATCTTGGTTTGTGACATTGCATCTACATGTAGATTTCCTTTGAGAAACTTGGGCAAATTTATGATAGGAGGTGCCCTCTTTATTTTTCTATTTGAATGGTAAGACTGGATTGTTAACAATTTCTTCTGCCTTCCTTCATATTCTTATACTCACTTAGCTGACTTCTATAAACTTTTATATAAATTACCAGGGAGAAATATGTATCATGGTATTTATAAAACTGAAGTCACCATTTGATATACTAAAAATGTGCCATGCTTTGTGATGCTTTTTCTAAATCGAAGTTCTGTCCATGATCAGGTAATAACAATGCCTACTATTTCATATTTTATAGCATCTAGTCCCAGCTTACTTTATACACTCAAGTAAACTCAGCTTAAATATTTTAGAATTATTAAACAGGATCATGGTTAGCAAGATGTTTTTGACAGAATTTCCGAAAGAAACAGTAAAAACTCAGGCTTTGTCCATCAGAATAGACATTGAATAATATACTTTGCCGGAAATGAAATAAAGGGATTCAGAAAAGAAAAAGCTATACAGGGAGGAATTGCATTTTATCGACTGCAAAGTTTCAAGGTGTGCGGTTGATGAAGTCTTTGTTTTGTCTTCAGGAAGCTTCACAAGGTATTTCTATGATCACAATGCAGTTTTATGCTCTGCAATTATCTTTAATTTTAAGTATATGTAACCCCTCATTAAGATAAAAGAAAGATAGTAGCTGTGCATATTAAACACCAATGAACTCCAAAAGCCTGTTTTGATTTCAGGATGATTTTGACACTCCTTTGAATAGTGATTGCCCCATTTTGTTCCTGGTATTTAGTGAGCTTTCTTTCTTTTTTTTTTAAGAGATGTACTAACAATACCTTCTTAACAACTTTATCATTTGGCTTGGACAGCAATTACATCTAAAGATAATCTGCTTCTACACAGCCAGCAAGACAGACAGGTAATACACCACAGGGGCTAGTTATTTTAGCTGAATGAGAAAGAATTTTCTATAGCAACTTATTGTCAACGGCTATAGGTTTAGCCAACGATGTTTAACTGTTTTTGATAGAATGATTCACTTAAAACTGGAGGCATAACTAAGTTCATAGGGAAGAAGTAACTGATATAATTGCATACTCCTATATTTGTCAGACAGGAAATAAGCACTCCCCTCCTGACAATGTTCACGCTCTCGTATCTCTCTCTTTCTCTCTCTCTCTCTCTCTCTCACACACACACATACACACTTCACACTCTGCCATCCCTAACTATCTAGCCTACACTTTTATATTATAAAATCCTATCTTTCTGGGTTAAGCTTAAAGTGGACTAAGGGGACTACTTTAGTGGGGCTGGCTTTGTTTTGTTTGCTCCACTCACTCCATATTTTAGAACTAGTGTTTCCATAATACAGTGTTGATAATTCTATTTACCAATATTTTTTCTACTTCATATAATTATATGATTTTAATATGTCTAATAGATTGTAAAATCCTTGAAAGCAAGGATTAGAGGTGTTTATTCTCATTTCTAGTGTGTGAATAATACATACTTACATACAAAACACACAAACATATGTATGAGAGAGCTTGAAAAAGTTAAAGGAAAATACATATTATGAAAAAATATTCTCTTTACATCAAAATAAACATATTTTAATTCCATTTTTGATGAATGTTTTCAAAATTCCCTCATTTATCTGTGTATGCATGCATACATATAGAATGTAAATAGAATACATACATGTACAGTCATATATTATATATATTATCTTTTAAAAGAACACATGCGGATACATAAGCACACACAAATTGCTTTCTTTTACTTACTAGCTAATTAGCATCATTCCCTTTTCCAGGCAACTGCCCCGACTTCAGTAAGAACAATATATCAGAAGATACTGTGAATTACATGAATATTTAATTAAAACTTGATCACAAAAATTTACCTTGTTTTAATGCATTAAGTGGAGGACATTCTCTATGTATCATAAACTATAGTATTTTAAGTCAATACCATAACATGAGTAACTGCATTTAATCCTTCCTCTTCCCCTCCAAAAATAGTGAAAAATTATTTGAGTAATTAATGGGATATTTCAGTATGGTTCAGATTTTATAAGGTTCACTCCACAGATACTTTGGAAAGTCAGAACTTTATTCCATTCTAGCTGTTTTCTCTATATAGTTCACCCCTTTTCCCTGACAATAATTCAGACTGTCTTTTGCTCTTTCTTCTTTTCACATCTAGAATGAACATAGAGAATTTGTCTATAATAATCATTAAGCTGCAGTTTTCAACTTAAAAAAAGAAACTGGTACAGAAGCAATTCAAATCTAATGAAACATGCTGAAAATTCCATATCAAGTAATTGCACATTTTTACTTTCAATGCATCAAAACATTCTTGCATGGTTTTCAAGGATGTTTAGGAATACCACACTTGATTGTCCATGCTGGAGAAGCTGGAATGCCCACATGTGTTTGTTAACATGCAGGGCACATGGTCTTGCTATTTTACTACTAGAACTTATAGATACGCTTCAATCTTGGGAGTTCTGTTAGATTTTAAAGTGTATGTTATTGTATCATTCACCATGAAACATATTTAAAAGTATGTCCTAGACAGTTTGTAGGCCCTTGTAATTAGTTCATTTGTACTATTTCTGGCTTCTGTACATGCTCTTACCAATGTCATAAGACTTTTTATGAGAAGTACAAGTAGGTAGTGAATGAAATATGTACTATATTTCAATGTTTATGAAAAAATTCTGCTCATAGACACCATTATTCATAAAATAAATGTTATCAAAGAACTTCCTAACACAAAACAACAGACCTGAAAATTTTCATGGAGGGAGCCTATCAAATTTTCAAATATCATAACATCCCAAAGCTGCATAGATTTTCATAGATATAGAAAAATAACAGAAGCTTTCCTAATTCTCTTTCATTGGTGAAACGGTAATAATGATATTAAAGAAATGATAGTAAAGTCTAATGAATTTTAAAATAAACCTGACATATTAAATAAATATTCATGTAAGAACCCTAAATAAAATATTCACAAATGTTTAATCAAATATAACAAATGACTTAATTTAAGTAAATTTTGGAAATGGTATTCTGTTACACATCTGCAATAAGATTATAGTCTAAAGATAAAAATAAATGGGGCCAGCACTGTGGCATAGAGGATAAAGCCACCACCTGCAATGCTGGCAACCCATATGCGTTCCAGTTCGAGTCCTGGCTGCTCCACTTCTAATCCAGCTCTCTGCTATGGCCTGGGAAAGCAGTAGAAGATGGCCCAAGTCCATGGGCCCTGCACATGACAGACCTGGAAGAAGCTTCTGGATCCTGGCTTCCGATTGGCACAGCTCCAGACATTGCAGCCAATTAGGGAATAAACCAGCAGATGGAAGACCTCTCTTTTTATGCCCCTCCTTCTCTCTCTTTGTGTAACTCTGACTTTCAAATAAATAAATAAATCTTTAAAAAATAAATGCACATAGTTAGTAGGCTTACTTTAGGTGTTAGTTTAGTTATTCCAAATGTCTTGTATGCATTATAAATGCTAGAGTTATTATTTGAAGGAAAGGGAAATAGACACATGAAATTAGGAACAGACGAGGAGAATCTTAAAGATATCATGAATTTTAAAATATTATCAACCTATCTGTTTCTTTTAGCTTTGTCTAAGAATGTCCTAAAATACTTGCTAACAATGAACACAATTTTTGCTAAGTTGTCTCTTTCTCTCTTTTTGTAAAGATTTATTTATTTATTTATTTGAAAGTCAGAAATACACAGAGAGAGAAGGAAAGGAAGAGAGAGAGAGAGAGAGAGAGAGAAAGAGAGAGAGGTCTTCCATTCGCTGGTTCACTCCCCAATTAGCCACAGTGGCCAGAGCTGAGTTGATCCAAAGCGAGGAGCCAGGAGCTTCCTCTGGGTCTCCCAAGTGGGTGCCTGGGCCCAAGGATGTGGGCCATCTTCTACTGTTTTTCCAGGCCATAGCCAAAAGCTGGATCAGAATTGGAGCAGCTGGGATCTGAACCGGCACCCATATGGGATCCCGGCACTGCAGGTGGTGGCTTTACCTGCCATGCCACAGCGCTGGCCCTGCAAAGTTATTTCTAAACATCATCACACTAAAAGAAACAATTACTCTTCAGAGAAATGCTTAATTCTATGCCTGAAGTGAGAACTCTAAGTTGAACATGGACACGCTTCTTGTCACATATTGTATAGAAATATTCAAAACTGATGGGCACATGTCCAAGCAGAAAGTGCTTCAACTGACCAAATTTAGGATTATTGGTACATCATAATGAATAATGAAAAATATGTTGGTAAGAATCTACCAAACAGTACGGATCCTCTGTCAGTTTTGAGTGTGGACAAGGGATAACTGTGACTGAGGAATTTCATATTTTATAGAAAAAATAAAAGAAAACAGAAAATCCGGATTTAAATCCAAAAGAATAATAATTAATTAGGCAGGAATCATTAGCGGATGAGAAAATCATGTGGCAAAAAACGGTTGGGGTAAGATATTCCTTAAAAGTTGGCATAACACTGTCTTAAGATACTTCACTCTCCCTTTTTAATCAGAAAAAGAAGCACAAATCTTTAAAATGAAAAAACAAAACTAAAAGCAACACTTAAACTAGATGATGAAATATCACCAGTAATGTGACAAATAAATATCATATTCTTTAAAATCCCAGTTTCTCTTGATCCTAACTTTTGCTTCTACCCTTTTTCTACAGTAGCATGTCTGAGCCTAAGAATAGGACCTCAAAAATAATCATTCGAGCCTCTCTAGAAACTGTTCTGTATGCAATCACCACCCAGTCTTCTTGTGCCTCTGGAATGTATAGTTCTCCTACTCAGAAATACTCTTCATTAGGAGACAGCTTTATAAAGAGCACAAATCTATGTTGGGGAGAGACCAATTTTGTCTATGATAATCAGAAAGGGACTGAATTAGAATCATGCTAGCTGTTTGAAAAAAATAGAATCAAAATTTCATGACTCAACGAGACAGAAGTTTATTTCTTTCTCAAGAAATAGTCCAGCATAGGTATTCATGCTGCAAACTTCTAGGGACATGATTTCATCGGCTGGTGGCTGGTGTCGTGAAGAGCAATACGGAGGGTCAAGACATGAAGGTTCTCATGAGACAGGCACCATTCCAACTCTCATTCCATTTGGAAAAAGCTTAGTTGTTTGGCCACTACTAAGACAAGAGAGTCTGACAAATGTGCAGCAAAGGAAAGGGAGAACTTATTTGGGAGTACACGTGGCCATCTCAGAAATATGGGCCTTTGCTCCAGTCCCGGAAGCTACAAAGGACAGTATTTGAATGATGTTTTACAAAATAAAAAAAAAAAAAAGCTTTGATTTCTGAAAGTGGCCACATCCATATTCTGTATACTTGAGTATAGGTGTTGAAATGCACTGAACAACAAAGTCTCTTGTATGTTCTGCATCGACCTTAAGAAACTCCTCATAAGAGAGAGTTTGAATTCCTTTCTTTCTTTTTAAGGATTTATTTACTTATTTGAAAGTCAGAGTTACAGAGAGAGAGAGGGAGAGACAGAGGGAAATGGCCACAAGGGCCAGCACTGGGCCGGGGTAAAGCCAGGAACTTCTCCCAGGAACTTCTCCCAGGTCTCCTATCTGGGTAGCAGGGCCTAAGCTTTTGGAGCATCTCCTGCTGCTTTTCCCAAGCCATTAGCAGGGAGTTGGATGGGAAGTGGAGCAACCAGATCTTAAAGGGGCCAACACATGGGATGCTGGCAAACATGTGGCAGTATTACCTTCCGGACCACAGCACCAGCTCCAACAATTTTATTTGCAATGTACATCTTCAAAGGAACAGGATCAATTCATTCTTTCTGGATTCTTTTTAAGAGTTACATGGCTTTTTGTAGCAATGACAGATTTGTGCTGGTAAAGGCTCTTATTTGCTTGAGAACTCTTTTTACTACTAAAAAAATAGAGTGCAATTAGCATTTATAGTGATAGAAAATAAAAAAAATTAATCAAATAAAGCAGGAAGTTATTAAAGCATTAACTTTATGCTTTAAACATCTTATATGAACTTTGAAGTCACCAAAAAACACTATCTTGACAAATGTTAATGAAGAGCAAATACTGACTGAACGAATTCTAAATTTTCTATAATTGACAATTAAAAACCTCAGAATATATCAATTGTTCCAGATTGTTTTTACCATTTGTATCCATTTTTATAAAGTATGAACTCAGAGCCATTTATGATGCAAACTTATATAAATTCCTTTCAAATTCATTTGCTTTTTTCCTATCTTTACCAGTCACATCCACAACAAATCTTCAACAAAAACTTTACTACCTCTCCCTTACTATTTTCAAAGTAGTCAAGTTTTATTTCATAGAAACAGCAACATTTTATTCTTGTAGACTTATTTCATGTGGTCATGAAATTTTTAATCAAATTTTTAATTAAAATAAAGCCAAAAAAGATTTGGGAACATATTGCTGCTGAGCATACAGCTGAACTGTCGAACTATTGTGCTGTATGCCATGGTTAGTCAATAAGCTATGGATATCAATCAATTTGTTCTACAGAGAAAATGAGGAGTTTCAATTAATCTAGACAGATAATTCAATGTAGGTCACTTTCAGGTAATAACTCATGTGCTTTGGCTTCTAACGAACAATAGAATCTGCATAAATGTCTTCCCTCTAAATGTAGGTTTTATTATGTAACACTGAATATGAGAAATATTTTCCATTCAGATAGGAAAAAATCATTTTTAGAAATTTACTTTACAAATTATTTTTATTTTATTTGGGAGGGAGAGAGAGAAAGACTGAGAGTAAGGTAGAGACAGAAAAAGGGGAGGGGGATAGAGAGAGAGAGACATTCTGGCTACTGATTTGCTCCCCAAATCCCAATTGCCCACAACAGCCATAACCAAGCTGGCTAAAGTCAACAGCATGGAATTCAGTCTGGTTCTCCCATGTGGGTGGCAAGGACACCCAGAGTACACATTATTTGGAAGCTAAATTGAAGCCCTACATTCTAGTACAGGATTCAGACATTCCAAGGAGTCTCTTAACTGCTGTGAAAAATGCCCACCTTGTATGGAAATTTAGTGATAACTTCTTGATTTGTACAATTCTTTGGTACTTTGTATACATTAAAAAATGTATCTACAATGGTAGATTGTCATATTTACTATTTAATCATTGACTCCTCACTATTACTTTGATTATATTTTAACTGGTGATTTCAAATTATCAAATTCATGGAATGAACCATTATTATAGACTTCATGACTTACTTTTCCAATTCATGGTTCAATTAATTTTTCTTGTTTTTTTTTTTCCTCAGTATTTCTGAATTCTAGTGGAAAACATTCTCTGTGCTTGCTGAAGTCTATGCTTGATTCTGCTATTTTTTAAGAGATTTATTTGTTTTATTTGAAAGTTAGAGTTACATTGAGGGGGGGCGTGGAAGGAGAGACAGCAGAGAGAAATATCTTCCATCTTCTGTTTCATCTCCCACCTGGTTACAAAACCAAGAGCTGTGCCAGACCAAAGCCAGGAGCCAGGAGACTCTTCTGGGTCTACCACATGGGTAAAGGCCTCAACTACTTGGGCCATTTTCTACTGCTTTCCCAGGCCCATTAGCATGGAGCTGAATCGAAAGCGGAGCATCTGAGAATGAAGCCCGGGGCTTATGAGATTTCAGTGTCACAGGGAGCAGCTTACTCCCACTATGCCACAGCACCAGTCCCATGAATCTGCTCTTTTTAAAGATGTTTAGTAAAACAAATACATACAACACACACCATTGTTTTACTATTTTCTGACCTTAAACCACTCATTTCAGAATACTGAAACATTCTTCACCAGCATGTAAATAAAGTTTCCAGTATTCCTTCTGAAAATACTAGAAGAAAGGAGTCACTAATTAAAATTCAAAATGTACTCAATGATCTAGACACTAGTTAGTCTCTAGAAATTCCCCTGTTATCATAAGTGTATGTATTTCAGTGTTGGAAATTTTCCATATTAAAATTTTCTTCTAAACTTACTGGGCCTTAATCATGATTTCTCTGCTCTCAAAATTCTCCTACTATTTATGTGTTTGCTTGACCTATATTATGCCCTTGAAAATTCCCCTTTGGAATTAGATGTATTTGCCTACTGCTATGATCCTGGGGAAGTCAAGTGTCCTGCTTTTACACTTGATCTTAGCCAAAAGGCCAAGAAGCCATAAGTGTCCTGCTTTTACATACACCTCCCTCACAGTGCCAAAAGCAGCATCTGATATAAGTGGATGAATATACTTCCTTAAGTGTGCTATTGGTAATTCATTCAATTTTTCTCCTTTCACTATATATTATTTTTCTGATTTTACTATATCTTTCTGTATGTATGTGTATGTGTATCTAGAATACATAATGTATAAAATATGCAGATGTAATTTTACTCTCTACATATACAAAAGAAGAAAAATGCCATTAAATTACAGAACATTTTAAAATAAATATTTTTAAAAGTGAATAGTTTAATTGCACAATTCAGCCTTGTCATTTGTTATTTTCTCAAATTATTTGGAATTAAAAAAATACTTTAAGATATTAACATCTAATCCAATGGAGTTGATGTGCACTTATAGTCATTATAACTAATATGTATCAGTGGGAAGATGAGATTTTCCCCCTCAAAAGAGCTCAAGGCAATACCTTGAAATGATGTATTTCAAGGTAATGCCTTGAGTGTTTCCTTTCTACTTAGAATGGCTATTTATAGTTGGTTCAATTAATTCCTAGAGTGTGCAGGGCAAAGAATCCCTTTATCCTCTCATCCTATAGAGCTAAGGGTATGGTCTGTGCTGAGCTGGAGCAAACTTTAAAGCTGATCAAACTTCTAAGCAAAATCCTATATTATGATTAGTGATGGACCCAATCCTGTGAAGTGAATAGAGGTGAAGGAATTACAAAAGGTTCCAAGGTTGGAGTTGGATGAAAGAATCCAAAGGCTGAACTGTGTATCTAAGGCTTATCTCAACCCCCTTGGTGGCTGGAATTGGGTCTGAAATCTTGTTAGGACACACCTTCTCAGGAGATTTTATGCCTTTTTTTTTTTTTTTTTTTCATTTTAGGCAGGTCAGATGAGCTAAAGGAGCAGTTTGCTTGTTCAAAAGCACCAAGGGAAATATGACTGAAATTGCAGACACAACCCCCAGGATTGAAGAGTAGGGCTCAGATGCCAGGATCACTTCAAAGCCCCTAGGACTATCTGGACCTAATTATTAGCAGATAGCAATATATAAAAATCATTTTGTAAGCTGTGAAGTCAGTTATATGAAATTATTACAGAGAAAGCTACAGAAAGTTGTCAGTGATCAGATGAATTTCACTTATATAGAACAGTAAAAGACAATAAAAGAGATGAAAATAATTATGACTGATTCATATATTTGTATTTCTAAATGTCTTTGAAAATGATAGCATCAAGCATCTATTTTAGCAGGCATAGCAGATGGTTTCTCCTGAATTCAGAAGCCTTGGGGTTTTTTCAGCTACATTTGGTAGGCTCTGCTAGGTAAGCAAAAGAGATGGGATGTTTTGTATTCATTGTTATAATTTCTCTGCAATTATCAACTAATTGAAATTTTGTGGGCTTTAAAAAATTTACAAATGGTTTACATACAATTTAGGAAGGATTCTTTTTCATTTATATGGAAGACATCTAAAATTATGGGGTCAATTGTAAGTCACTTGGGGCAGATATATAGCCTAAAATATTAATTAAAAGGCATAATTATCCCTAAAGTTGAGAGTTTTATCAATTCCACTGTCCACTGTCTAATTTTCAAATCAACAATTTGTCCTTCAGTAGCAAATTTGCCAAAAACTTTGCTAAGTGCTTCAGGGGATACATGAGTGACCAAGAAAGAAATCCTGAACCAAGAATATTAGAAGCCATTTAGCAAGTGAATTAACAAATATTTATTAAAATTATACTTTACGAAAGAGACCCACATGAGTTGGCAAGGCAGTGTTGAACAAAATGGAGATGACACCTACTCTTAGGAAACTACTTTCTGATAGAAAAGAACATAAATAAGTTCTTTTTTTAAGGTGTATTATTTTTTAACTTATAAGATTTATTTATTTATTTTAAAGGCAGAGAGACACAGAGAAAGAGACAGAGAGAAGGAGACAGATATTCCATCTGCTAGTTTACTACCCAAATGGTTGCAACAAGTGGGGCTGAACCAGGCCAAAGACACAGCCAGGAACACGGAACTCCATCTGGGTTTCTCATGTGGGTAGCAGGGGCCCAAGTGGTTGGACCAGCATTCACTGGTGCATTAGCAGGAAGCTGGATGGGAAGTGGAGTAAGTGGGACTTGAACCAGCATTCATTTGGGATGCCAATATCACAGCTTAAATCACTCCACCAAAATTCTGGCCTTCCATAAATAGCTTATTACAAAAAAGATCGTCCTATGAGATGATACTTCAAAGAGGTTGTGGAAAAATGGAGTGGAAGTTTGGCATAGCAGTTAAGATGCCCCTTGGGATATCTGTATTCCTGCTCTCGAAGGCCTGGGTGAAATCCAGGTTCCACTCCTGCTTCCTGCTTCCTACTTCCTGTTTTCTGCTAATGCACATTGAGTGACATCAGGTGATGATTCAAGTACTTGGGTCCCTGGCACCTATATTGGAGACACAGCTTGAGTTCCAAGTTCCTGACTTTGGATTGGGTCAGTCTTAGCTGGTGTGAGTATTTGGAAACTAGTAGATGGTGGAGATCTCTCTCTCTCTCTCTCCCCACCCCCATCTTTCAAATAAAGTGAAAATAAATAAATAATTTTTATAATGTTTGTAAAAATTAAGTTAGCTGAGAGCTTAATCTAACAGTTAAGACACTGGTGATTGAGACTATTTTATAGTTCAAGGATTGTTTGGAGTCTTGTCCTTAGAAGAGTTTCAATACTTGAATCTCCTTCAGATCATAAAGTGGGTATACCTTGCATATATGATGCTTAGTAGAGTGGTTTTCAATTATACCCTCAGTATAAACCAGCACTGTGTAAACACTACATTCATTTTCCAGTTATTGTACATAATATTTATAAAGTAGATTTTTTTATTATCATGCCCATTTTTTAATGAAACAAGTTTCCTGTCATTCAGAGAGTTTGATCAATATTTACATGCTTAAACACAATGTGGTATTGTCATCGTCCAAAGAGAAAGAGAAAAATACTCCACTATACCACCATGGTTTTAATGAAGGAATGCTCCAAATGCAAGAAGTAATAGATATGTTTCAATTTAAATTAAAATATACTATAAATAAGGAGTGTGCATTGTATAGATGTTTTTCTTTCACTATATATATATATATATATATATATGATTATTATAATGCCCATGTTTTTGTAATCATAAAATGCTCTGGATTATTTTGCAAGTTTCTTTTCATAAGGAATACCTGTTAATGTATAAAAAATACACAAGAACAGCAAGAAAAATCATGCAAATACACCCAACAATGGAAGCTGCTGTGGATAGTTTTGTGTACATACCTAGAGATACAGAGTTGCAACTAGACATGCACAATTAAAAATATAAATGTGATATTCATAAAAGCAGAAGCAAACCATTACACTGTTTTTCAGCCTTCCATTCACATTATTTTACGGATCATGAGACTCTTTAATAATAAATTTGCTTTTACAGAAGAGAAGTGTTTCTAAAGACTGTGTAGGATATGTGTGGATCTTCTAGAATGTATCTTATCCTTTCCTTGAGCATTTAGATTTAATGCTTGATTGAACCTGCTCTTAATGGAATCTTTGTGCACATTCTAAATTATTTCATTAGTTCCTACAAGTGGAACAGCTAAGTTGTGTGGTTCACTAAATTTTAGGGCTTTTAATAAGTATTGCCAAACTGCCCTCTAGGAAGGCAGTATTCTTTATATAACAGAATATTTTGTAGTTTATTAATAATGGTTCATTACCTTAAATAAAGACATTTAATGTGTTAATTTAGTCTAAAATCCTTAAGGAGAAAAAATAATGGCAGATAACCATTACATTGTAAAAATTTTTCTTTTGCTATGGCACCATTGCTGCTTCATAAACATTTACCTCTGAAGTCTTAAATGTGTACAGGAGGGTTTGCTATTATCTCAAAGATATATAAAAAATAGAATATGTTTCATTGTAAACATTTACCATATCACATTCTAAAATTTGCATTTTGGCTAATCAGAAGAAATTTCAGTATTTTAATGAAGAAATTAGCATACTTTTTTATCAACATGAAATAAAAAATTCTTTCCAATCCTTTTTATGTGAAAGTCGATGTCTTGTATGTGCTATTTAGTTTCCTGGAGGGAACAACATCTTCAAATAAGTGGGAATCGTTTTTCAGCAAAGAACTGCTTCCAAGTTGGTTAAAACTGGTTCAACATTCGGTGTTAATCCAATGTTAAATGAAAGTGTGGAAAAACTATGCTTTCCTGGATAATGTACGTACAATAGATTGAATATTGTTATTTAGATGAAAATTCACATCCTTTTAATGTGTACTGAAAGCAAACACATTTTAGGAGACAAAAAAATGTCACAAAACATAAATTTTACTTTATATTATTATGAAGAAATTTCTTACATTTGTTATATCTATGCATGAGAAAGCACACTTATGTTCATGGTCACATCTATTTTCAAAAACACGGATACAAGTGTTTGCAATGTTTCAAAACCATCAAGTTTTCACATATTACAGCCCCTTGTTTTAGTCAACTAACAGAAACTAAACTGAAATGACATTCATATTGATTTAAGAATCAATGGAGACTCAATGAGGTAGTTTCTGATTACTAGTTTCAAAAAACTAACTCATTGTAAGAATGCATATCTATTTTTTAAAATAACATCCGATTTTTATATTTGATGTAAAAATTATAACGGAGAGACATGAGAAAGTGAGCATAACAAATAATTTTTATTAGAATGGTAATCAATTTTCTCGTCAATATTTTAATAAAAACAGTAAGGAATCAGATGCAAGCAAAGCTATAAAAATGTTCACAACATCATTAATATTCTCTCAGAACTGGCAAAGCTGCCACCATTCATTTAAACTTTGCATGTACTCTGATAATGTTTTGCATCTCGAAGACAGATCATACCTTGGCGAGGCAATAGACTTAACTTTGCATTCCTGCTCTAAGTACCAAATTCTGTAAGTTAGCAATGGATATAATAAATCTGGTTTGGTTTATGCTATGTATAAAATCCAAACTCAACTTCTTGGTGTTTTTGCATAATTCAAGTTTGTTTTTCCTTCCTGATACAAATTCAAAGTGGGTCAGCAAAATATCTGCTTTATATCTCAATCTAATAAGTGAGATCTAAAGAGCTGATGGTATTCAGATTCAACAGCTTAGCAAAGATGTTTTATAGAGGGTTCTGTGTAATCCATATATTAGCCTATTCGGAAGCTCGTCTGGTCACTGTACTTTTGGTGATGTATCAGTGGGATCAGTGGAGAGAGCTGGACCTTTCTGTTTTTTTTTTTTTTTTCCAAATGACTCTAGAATCCAATGATTGTGATCTCTATGATCTCAGAATGACTTGATCTTTCCAACTCTATTCTTCTCTAGTTATTCGCTCAAAGGCTTTCTAAAGGAAGATTTCTCATCAGCCAGGGTTCTTTAATTCCTGTTAAGCAATTCTTTCCCCCTTATTAATAGTGTTCAAAGGGAAAACTTGGTGTCTTAGTTACCTCTAATATTTGCATGTATATATTGATCCATGTGTGTATGGATAATGTTTTTGTACTCTGGAGAAGAGCGTCAGAAGAGAGAGAAAGGGAACATGAGTTCAGGGGTGAACAGGTTATTTATGCAATATTTTGCTTTTTGTTATATTTCCACTTAGTGTTGAGTTTTAGGACTATACTTTTTAAAATTTTTTGAAATGTTTATAAGTTTTTATGTATTTAAGTAAGCTTTCTGTAGACCAAAAATTAATCATCAATGATGCTATATACCTTTAATAATTAATTTTGAATCAAGATATGTTTAAGTTAGCCATTAAAAATAAATTGCCAATTTAAAAAGAAAAGGCTCATGGAACTCCATTTGTTCTGCTAGGTTGGTTTGGGAACCTCCTTTTCTGGAACAAAGAGCTAGTTCAATGTTTTAGTGGGTGTGTTAAAAATGTCAGATGTGAAGCTTGTAAATCGTGTGTGTGTGTGTGTGTGTGTGTCTCATTTGAAACAACATTTTTTTTTTTTTATTTTTGACAAGCAGAGTGGACAGTGAGAGAGAGAGACAGAGAGAAACGTCTTCCTTTTGCCGTTGGTTCACCCTCCAATGGCCGCCGCGGATGGCACGCTGCGGCCGGCGCAGCGCGTTCGTCCGATGGCAGGAGCCAGGTGCTAGGTGCTTTTCCTGGTCTCCCCATGGGGTGCAGGGCCCAAGCACCTGGGCCATCCTCCACTGCATTCCCGGGCCACAGCAGAGGGCTGGCCTGGAAGAGGGGCAACCGGGACAGAATCCGGTGCCCCGACCGGGACTAGAACCCGGTGTGCCGGCGCCGCAAGGCGGAGGATTAGCCTGTTGAGCCACGGCGCCGGCCTGAAACAACATTTTGTACTACAATTTGGCTTTCATTAGGTGAACTGACAATAATTCCTATTTTGCTAAATGTTTCTCTAGTTGAAAATGGGATACTCAGATTCTGTTTAGCCAAAGATACTCACTAGAATTATTCTAGGACAGAGATTTAAAACATGAATCCCACTGCTGAAGTATCACAGCAGTTTGGATTCCAAATGAAGTAAAGTCAAGCTTTAACTCATTTACTTAATGACTAAATAATTGATATAATTTAGAAAAATAGATGTTAGTGCAATATTTATTATTGATTCATAAATTATGCCTGCCAACTGAGATAGTCTCAAATTAAAAGGAGCAGCTATAGGTTATTTATAGTTTTTTTTCCCTCATCTATCCATCTGCTTGGGTAGCTTAATTTATATCCAGACACTATGACCTCTGTATTAATGGGGATGAGAGAAGCCTGTTGCTTTTCTCTCACCAATGCACACTGCATTCCAGAGCCATTCAAAATACAGGCTAACTCTTACAGCAGAGTCTGATATCAAACAGAAGTTTCAAGTAAATAGGAACCCATTTTTGATAAATAAATACTTAACATGGTAAAGGCCAAAGCGTATTATTTGAATGGAAGTGCGTAGAATGATATGTACTTTTGTCAAGGAGACTCAATCTTTAAAATTATTTACCTTACAGCATTTCTGGTATCTTTATTTTCAGTAAGCTATCTATGTTTCCTGAAAGTTATGAAAATATCAAATTTTCTGCTGCTTATTTGATAGGCTGTTTATACATCAATTTAAAATTTAATACATCTCTAAAAATCATTAAAGAATTCATAACAGAGGATGTTAATAGATGCATCACTATTGTATGTGTCGAAATATAAGCCACAGCATGACAATGGGAAATAGGAACAGGGCTGCCAGCTAACACAGAATGTAGCCTGTGGGTTGTCTAAGAATGCCTTTATCAGCCAGCCACATCTTAGAACTTAGAGCTTGATTTCTTACTTTCTCTGGCAAGACTTTAACAATCCTATAAAACATCTGTCCATAAATTTGACAACTATATTATTCACTATTCAATAGTTCATTTGTATATTTGGTATTATATCAAGTAATAAAATTTAAGACAAAATATAAACATTTTGAAATATAAAGAGATAATTTTTTGAAAAGCAGAAAACTTAGAAACAACTTTATCCATATCTATTTTTTCATGAAACTTAAAATCTCATAGCATTATATACATTTTCCACATACATAGCATCGGTATCAAATATTACCTAGAATTTGGACTACAAAAAGCCTTTCAGAACTAAATTATCAAATGGTATAATGGTAACCATACAGTAAAAACTATTTCTAACACATTCTCTACTGCTGCATCTTTATGGGAGCCCAAAATGCTTATATTTATCTTAGTTATTAGGCTGTGTCTAATAGACATATAATACTTAGTAAATTACCTGAAATATAATAAGCCCCATTTCATTGATGTTTTAGTAGGTTTATATGATATGCAACCCAAAGAGGGTTTTCTCAGAAACTTATATTAAGTATCAAGTAAGTATGATATAAATTTGTTTACTAAAATAAGATTTATTATATGAATGATATTTCCTTTTCTATGACCCAGGCCCATGAAGTACAGGAGCCAAATTAGAAAGCCAAAGTGGTTACTTTCCAAATGCCAGTCTCAGTGAGAATTCAGAGAATAATATGTGTAGCTTTCACTTGCACTCCAATTCCAACCTATTTAAAGAAGATAAAAAGAAAGAGAAGAAGAAAGTGGAGGTCAGTATGTGCAGTAAATGATTATGTTATACTCTGTTAAATTCTAGAACAGGGACCAGCGCTGTGGTGCAGAAGGTTAAAATCCTGGCCTGAAGCACCAGCATCCCATATGGGCGCCAGTTCTAGTCCCAGCTGCTCCTCTTCTGATCCAGCTTTCTGCTATGGCATGGGAAAGAAGTAGCAAATGGCCCAAGTCCTTGGGACCCTGCACCCCTTGGCAGGCCCGGCAGAAGCTCCTGGCTCTAGCTTCAGAAAGGTGCAGCTCCAGCAATTGCAGCCATCTAGGGAGTGAACCAGCTGATGGAAGACCTCTCTCTGTCTCTACCTCTCTGTAAATCTGTCTTTCAAATAAATAAAATGAATCTTAAAAAAATTCAAGAATGGTAGTAAATGTTACACTTTATAAGTCAGAATTTGGAGTTTTAGGATGTACTTCATAGGAAGATTGCATCTGGAATCTTAGATAAGTTGGAAATGATGAGACAAAGAAAGCGAAAGGAAGAGCAAGGAAAGAGGAAATGTCAGAAAGAAAGAAATGGGCAGGAAGATGGGATACATATTGCAACATAAGACTGGAAAGAGAGAGTCAAAACACAATGCACTTGAATTCTAGCCTAATAATTTTGGACTTTATCCTAAAGGCCATAGGTAGCATAACCACATGTCTAAGATTGCCAGGAACTGTCCTAATTAACACTTAGCATACTGGCCTAATTTTTAACATGTCCTTTTTCTTTTTCAAAAATGTTGAAAACTCTGTGTTACAGCACAAAATTTGATAGTTCTATCAATATGAACAGCTAAAGAAATTGGCTGGAAAATAACATAATAAATCTCTTTATTAGAAATATCACTCTTGGGTTGTGTAAAATAATAAACTAATGTGAGCTAGTCAAATCAAGCTTATGGTCTGTTTTTTGTAAATAAAGTTTTATTAGAAAGTAGCCAGTCATGATTTTTACTTACTATTTATGACTCCTTTCATGCGTGAATGGTAAGCTTGAGTGGTTGTGGTAGAGATCATGCTGTCTGCAAAGGTAAATATCTTTACTATTTGGCATTTTACAGAAACAAAAATATATTTGCTACCTGCTAGTATAAAAGCAAAATGGAAGAAGTCTGACCAGAAGCAATGATACTGATTGAATCATAATGACTATTTAATAGGAGAACATATGCCTTTTTCATGTCCAATATTATTTGCATTTTTGTACTAAGTGGTAAGTTTATTAAACTGTACAAAATATTTTTTAAAGTTTAGGAAAATGTACATTAAGAACAAATTTATTCATGGATCTTAAATTTTTTTCACTTTTTTGCATCTTCAATTCCATTTCCATATGAACTTTCTAAAGTACACTAGAAACTTTGATGAAAGTTCACAAAGTTTTTGAAAATATTATGTCTAGAATATAGAAGGAATTTATTTTGAGAATTTTGTTCCAAAGATCTTTGCCCAATAAAAAAAAACCATAATTGCTATTAAAAATCCAAACCAAGTAAACTTTAAATATGAAAGTACTTTATATGTAAGGTTATCCCAAATAAGTGTAAACTCTGCATCCTGAAAATTGTCCCAATAAAATAAATCATAAGATCAGTAAATAAGAACACCAATCTGAATTTTATTCTTGAGAAGAAAAGCATGTGACTATCTGACCTGTTTTTATTGCTCGGAACCAAAGTACCAAAACATAATATATCTTGCTTTTAAATAACTTACAAAGTAATTATTTTGGGGATGAATTGACGATGAACTTCAATATAAGTGAGGCGTGTCTCCTAATTTTAGTTATGCATGACAATAATAATCAACAAGAAATGTGTTCTGTTTGAATACGTGTAGTAAGATTATTGAACCAGAGAAAGCTAAGCAGCAGTCCCTTCTCACATTTATAAAGACCCTGTACAGACAATAATGCACTGAGACTGTGATTCATTTTTAGCTTCACCAAATACAGTATTTACTGGAAAACGTTCTTTTTATCAAGAGATAACAATATTATTTATAGACAAAATAACTGAGTTTCATGAGGATGGTATGATTTTTCAACAAGTCCACATAACATGAGAAATTCCATGAGCAAGGCTTTCGTAATAAAAGGAACCTGCTTATTTTTTTCCCATTGAGCAAAGAACTTCAGCTGTTTTATTTATTCTCCTTACCTTATGGTAGAATTCAAGGGCCCTAGATCTGGAAATAGAAAAAAATATTTGCATTAAAGTGAAATTATTCTTGTCAGTTATAATTGTAAGCAATAAACTACAATAACATTAGCAGTACCTGTGACATTCATATCAAAATGAACATCAACTATTATATCACATTACAGTTTGTCAGACTCTAAAAATCATCTATATTTATCATGACTTTGAAATTGTTATTGGTTTTAGAATTATTACCATATGTTGTTTAATACATAAATAAAGATATATATATTCCTAATTTAAGAAATGTTTAACATTTTGGTAATGGTATAGCAATATATTTTTCTGTGTTATGTCACATATTGTGGTTTTAAATGAAAAAAAGCATTATTCTTACATCAGAATGATCAGAATAGGAGTCACTAGATTTTCAGAGGGGACCATGGTATAAAATCCATAACAAACAAAATCAAACTTCTTTCAGTCAATAATATCAGTGTTGCTATATAAGGAATCACTGAAGAATTTAATACCTTAAGGCAACAGGAGTCACTTTATTATTCTTTATTGTGATTCTACGGTTTGGGATCTATTGGACAGTACTTTACAGAGTTTGTCATATTGTTGCAACCATATGTTAGCTGGAGCTAAAGTCATCTTAAAGTCTTTCCTGCTCTCAGACCTGGCAGTTGACGCTGGCAGTTGGCTAAGACTTCTGCTGGGTTTGTTGGCAGTTACGCTACATGTGCCTGCTTGGCTTTCTTACCTCATGGTAGCTGGTTCCAAGAGTAAGCATCCCATGAGAGTCAGGCAAAAGCCTTATCACTCTTTAGGACCTAACCTGAGAAGTCAAACATCATTTCTTCCATAGTCACAGCCTTGCCCACATACAAGGAGAAATAACACAAATCCTGACTTTCAGTAAGACAAGTGACAATGTCATGTAGTAATGACATACGGGGTAATATATGTTTGATGGCATCCTTTTGAAAGTACAGTCCATCAGAATGTCCCAAGATTTGCCTTGCTTTTGAGTCTTTTCACATAATGTACCTACTGCCCTGTATCCCCTGCTTATTTATTATCATATTTCAGTATTTCCTTCAAATCCAAAGTAAAATAGAAATTCTACTACAAACTACAAACCTTCTCAGAACATCTCTCCCAACACACTCATGAATTTAGTAAATTTCTCTGGGGATTATGTGTCTGTATGTTGCTATTTTATTTTAAACTTACCTGTATCTGTGTGTTTACTTGATACATTCTAGTATTTATCTGTTCATAGATCTCCCTCATGCTTGAATACCTTGATGATAGGGTGAGAGAATTCCCTTTGTGTCCCCTACAGGAGTAGTTTCATATTAATGCTCAACTAATGACTGTGAGATGAACAACTTTTTTTTTTTTTCAAATTCGTTCTGCTTGTTGGAACAAATCAGTCACCGTTATTCTATAAGCTGTGCGGTTCTGTATTGATAGCTGCTCTGACACATTTTGAAAGTTTCCAAGCAAACCAACTGATTGCCTAAATAATCGCACTGGCATTTCAGGTCCCAACAAGTGAAAGAATTTTGTAACAAGTGTTAAGAGCTCTTTTTTCCCTTACGATTGCAAACTTCTGCCATTCTAAAGCTTGACTTCACTGTATTTGTCAAAATACCTTTTCAGCAGGAAGCTGATTTTCAAGCAATCATGACAGGGAGCTCCATGGAGCAGAAGAGCAGATAAAATGATTGTTCAAGGCTGTGTACAAAAATAGTATTGAGAGCAACTAGAATGACAGTGCTATTATCGATGATATGTTTTTAAAACTGTCTCCGGTGGGTTCTGTGTAGTCATGGCATTTGGAAACCTTCTAAAGAGTCAACAGACACTGTATCGAAAGATGTAAAGTTCACAGCCAGTCATGGAGGTGTGAGGCTCCATTTACGGCTTCCTTCCTTACACAGTTGAAAAATGAATTCAAGAAGACAAGCCTAGCTTAACATAAACAAATGTGTGCATAACATCATTCCTTACTCAAAATCAAAAGTAGACACACCACACAATGCTGCTGAAAATCTGATAAAATAATTCCCCTAAGACAGATCAAGATGCTTCAATAAAGTAAAATGAAATACTGAGCCATGAATTAATGGAGCAAATATGTACGATTATTTTCAATATTGCTCAAATTGTGTGACATCCTGACACAATGCCAGGTGACACGTTAGAAGGGACCAAAAAAATCATGAGATTGATTTCACATCCTGGTGAAGCAGGAGGAGCTAATCATGAAGAGAATCAAATCCATTTGCATTAATATTCAAGGGAAGTAAGCAGACTAATCTTTAATATGAAACTCTGATCATTACACAAAGTATTGTGCTTTTTGTTATTCTTATTGTTACTCTGCATTAATTTTTAAGTATATGACAAACAAGAAGTTAAAATCTAGACAGTTTGTAGCCTCTATTCTAGCTAGTAACAAGAGCAGAAATGAGACCTCTACTATGAAGTGATTCAGGTAAGGGTAAGCTATTTTATAAGGCTCCTACTTGGAAGTCGATTTGCAATATGCATCTACAGTTTAAACTGAAACCATAAGCAGGAGCCTGTTATAGCTGAACAGGTTATGCTGTCACTTAGGAAATCAGTATCCCATATCAGAGTGAAGACTCCTGTCCTGCCTGCTCCATATCCTGTCCAGCTTCCTGTTAATGTACACCCTGAGTTGGGGGCAGAATGTAAATCACTAAGTACTTAGACCCTTTCCACCAACACTGGACACCCCAAGTAAGTTCCAGATTCCTGACTTGAGCCTGTCTCAGTTCTGCCCATTGTAACCATTTGTAGCATGATACAGCAGATGCAGGATCCTCACCACACATATAAACACACACACACACACACATACACACGCACACATACACACTTTCTTTCAAATACATAAAATAAATCTTAAAAAAAGTTGCCTTTCCAAATGAAGAAAATCATTTCATAAAACTGAAATACATTGGGGCCAGTGCTCTGGAGTAGTGGGTAAAGCCACAGCCTGCAATGCCAGCATCCTATATGGGTGCTGGTTTGAGTTCTGGCTGCTCCACTTCTGATCCAACTCTCTGCTGTGCTCTGGGAAAGCAGTGGAAGATGGCCCAAGTCCTTAGGTCCCTGCACCCACGTGCAAGACCCAGCAGAAGCTCCTGCCTTCTGGCTTTGCATCGGCGCAGCTCCGGCCATTGCGGCCAACTAGGGAGTGAATCAGTGGATGGAAGACCTTTCTCTCTTTCTCTCTTTCTGCCTCTGCCTCTCTATAGCTCTGCCTTTCAAGTAAATAAATAAATAAATCTTTAAAAAAATTGAAAGATGTGATGAATCTTGGAAAGAAAGGCCGGATTTAAATTCACCAGCTATGAATAACAGCAGTTTGTGAGACCTATATGTGCTATAACACTATCCTACAGGAAATGCCAGCATGTGTAGCACCACTTATTTAATTCTTCAGAGGGGATCTTACTAACAGTGTTCATTCATCATGAAAAGATGATCACAGCATGTTGTTGCATGTGATTACTTGTGAAATTTTTTGGAATTTTTAAATCTTGGCCCAATATTCCAAAAGTTCATGAAGCATGCAACATATTTATTAGAAGTCCGTGATTCAAAGTGAGACTTCAATAAATGTAAAAATGTTAGAAGGATTTGGCATTGAATTCTCCCTCCAGCTATACAGGAAATGAATATGAGACAGAGGTAGACAAAAATAAAAATTAACTAGAATGTGAACCAACACTACTACTTTAATTGTTGAATGCATGTGATATAGCAAACCATTACTGAATCAATATATATTCACTTATTTATTTTTTTGAAGGAGTTACAGAAAGACACACACACACACACACACACACATTAGAGAGAGAGAGAGAGAGAGAAATTCTTTCATCCATTTGTTCACTCCCCCAGGCTAGGCCATACTGAAGCCAGAAGCCAGGAGCTTCATCCAGGTCCCTCATGTGAGTGCAAGGACCCAAATACCTGGGATATCTTCTATCCTTTTCCCAGGCCATTAGCAGAGAGCTAGATCAGGAGTGGCGAAGCCAGCATATAACTAGCACTCATATGGGTTGTTGGTGAAGGTGTTACCCACTGAGCCACAACCTTTGTCACATGAATCAATGTCGTGAAAGCAAGAAAGATTCTGAATTTTTGGTGAAAAAAAAAAACAAGATTTTTTGAAATTCCCCATGATGTGCTCTTAAAATAAATTAATTGGATTTATAAATGCATACTACACACAAACACAAACACACACACACATTTCAAGATGTTTATGGAGAATAGAATTAGGAAGTTTATTTTGTTTCAAAATGTTGAAATCCATTCAGTTTTTTCATAATGTATATTTTCCAAAACATCTTGAAGTCGTGTGTGTGTATATATATATGTATATTTTTGAAAAAGCAACTCTACTTGATGGTTCTCATTTCTTCAAAGTGAGATAGATCCTTATTGCTTGAAATAATCACTTTTTTTAAAAAGTATTTATTTATTTATTTGAGAGGCAGAGTTACAGACAGAGAGAGGGAGAGGCAGAGAAAGGTCTTCATTTCCACTGGTTCACTCCCCAAATGACCACAATGACAGGAGCTGGGCCGATCTGAAGTCAGGAGCCAGAAGCTTCTTCTGGGTCTCCCATGTGGGTGCAGCGGTCCAAGCACTTGAGCCATCTTCCACTATTTTCCCAGACCATTAGCAGACAGCTGGATGGGAGAGGAGCAGTTAGGATATGAACTGGTGCCCATATGGAATGCTGGTATCGAAAGGCTTAACCTACTATGCTGCCGCACTGGCCCCTGCAATAACCAGTTGATCATGAATTTCTCTTGTGTCAGATGGTAGAAGGAAAAATAATATATTTTATTTGCAAATTCTGGGTGTGGCTATTCTGTTATGTAATACTGACTCATCTTTAATCTTCTGAAGCCACCACATGAAAGGCTCAGTGCAGTTGCATGGTAGTTCAGGTATGGAAATTCTGAAAATCCAGTTATCAAAGCACTGTTACAAGCTAACGTATAGAATGCTATTCATCACTGAAGCACTGCACTAGCAGGTTGTATGCATTAGTTCCTGTTATTATTATAACACCAAGGTATGGCAATTTTTTAATGTTATTTTACTTTTCTTATTTTGTAGTTGAAAACACTGAGGCTTACTTGGAAGAAACAATTTGCCCAAGGACACTCTGCCACTATGTAGTAGAATTCAAATCCATGTCTTTCTAACATTGAAGATGAGGATTTGACTATAATACTAAACTGTCATTTTATTTTATTCTCAATACTATATCTTCCCAAGAATCACATTGAGATATTTTTTTCTACATCCAGGAACTTCTTCCAGGCCTCCCACATGGGTGCAGGTGTCCAAGCACTTGTGCCATCTTACACTGTTTTCCTAGACCAGAAGCAGAGAGGTGGATTGGAAGAGGAGCAGCCAGGACACAAACTGGCCCATCCCCTTGTAGGGGATGCTTACATTGCAGGTGGAGGCTTAGCCTACAATACCACAGCGCCAGCCCCAGATGCTGCTTAGAATGCCCTCATTCCAGATTGGAGTGCCTTCAAGTCCAAGCTCTGCTTTCAGTCTCAGCCTCCTGGTAATGCACACCTTGGGAGACAGTAGGTGATGGCTCAAAGACTTGGTACACTGCTAGCCCTGTGAAAGACCTTCACTGAGTTATAGCTCCTGGTTTTGGCCTGGCCCAGTCCCAGCTATTATGGACATCGGAGGGGAGAGCTGGTACACAGATCTCTGCCTGTTCATTTGTCTCTGAATTCTTGTCTTTCAACTCAATAAAATAAAATACATAGAATTTTAAATGCTGTATTTAAGCCAAATATATATAATTGTTCCTATAGCATATAAGAAACATGTTTTGCTATTTATCTTGTCCATATATGCACTAGAATAGAAATTAATGGTGCAGTAGATAGAATCATTTTGAATCTCATTCTGTCTTTAAACCTCATAGAGTAGCTGGAATTCTATACAGTTTCATAATAATATATCTATTCATAATAAAAGCACATGCTGTAGAAGATCTGATGAAAGTGTAGATATATACCAAAATGTTGAAGTGGTCGCTTATAAGAAGGTCCACATTAACAGCAAGAAGTCCAAAATTACTCCCCTCATAAAAGGGAGTAGATAGAAAAGTGCAGATAATGTGGAAGGTCCTCAGAAATTAATGGAATTACCAGGAAATTCTTACCATCAGTGAGTAATTTGCTATGGTTTTATGAATGCAACAGTAATCATCTTGGAAACTTTTCTACTAGCCATGTTTGCTCTGTAATATATAGTCTAGATTCTTACACTAGTGGAAAATAAATATTTGCTATTTTTTTTAATTTTCAGCAAATAGTACATATACCAACTCATTCTTTCATTCATACCATAACATCTCTACACTACAAAACCCAGATAGCTATCATACACCTCATGGTGTCCAATTCTAACTAGGCTATTGACTGTAAAAATTTAGTGAGAACCAAATGAGAAAATACATTGGGAATTATCTTAAAATTTATGAAATATTCTGCATGTTGCATGGCTATTAGATTTTTATATAATTTTTACTTTCTTTATAGCCTCTTGTTCCCTTCCCCTTATGTCATAGGTTCATGAGAGGATGACATCCCCTCATGGACTGAGCCCTATCTTGTTTTTCAGTATACAATTTGTGGGACATGATGCATTTTCAATAATACATTAGGTGGTGACATTTTTTGTTGTTGAAAGTTGTTGAAGAGTCTAATAAACAATGTGTGAATGGGTAATTAATTTATTTTACCTTTTATTACTTCCTGGAAAACATTGTAATGTGTATTCAGGTGGTACTACCATGTGTTCCCTCTCTGATCAGAGGTACATTTTTTAATCTCTTTCCATGTCAATTATTGTAATCCTAAAATGAGAGTAATCCATCCCCCATAGATTTGTCCTCTCAGACATGAGAATAATGTCAAAGATGACTCTCCAACCATTTCTTCTAACTGTCAAGGTTTGATGTTCTGATCTCTCTCTCCCACTAACTTGATCATGCTAAACCTTTAAACATGCCTTCTTCCAAAGCTGAAGCCTGGACCTCAGTGACCACAGCAATTAAAACCACTTGTTCTAGTCTTTTTAAAAAATAGGTGTGTGCTAAAGCTTAGCTTAGTGGAGTTTTATCCACTCCTCTCCCTCAGCCCAGCCATCCCAAACTCACAGAGGTCAAGCAAAGACAATGTGCTTGTGATGCTAATATTCCCTCAAAAGCCTTGTAAGCTTGCTTAAAACTAGACAATTACTCCCAAGTTTTACCCACACAAAAATTTGGGAGCCCTCCCTAGATCTCTTGGTCCAGACTTTGAAAAGTAGCCAAAGGAATGAGCGTTTCATGAGTAGCATGAGTTGCCTTTACTGCATCATGCAAAATGCCAGTGTCACATAGGTTTCCCCCAACCATTTCTCTGGTGCATTGCCAGAGTGACATTATCTAATGAGCGTGTTAGATGGGGTGAGGAGAGCTGAGGTGTGCATCAGGTGCACTTGTTATGGATGCAGACCTCTGAAAGGCTGGCTTTCAAGTCTGACTTGCAAATTGGATATGCCCATCACTTTGGATTAGCCTCCAATTCAAATTCAACTGTTGTCAGTCCCACCATGGCATCCTATGCATTCTGATTAAAGGCCCTGAATAAAATTTCAGTTCCAGAAAATTTTCTCTCTTAACATAACGATAGAAAGCAAGGAAGCTATGTTGATGGGATAAAATGTTCTATACACAAAATGCATTGGCTTAGTAATAGGAATTGCTTCTTTTTTCTCCAAAATAGATTTATTGCTACTGTTGAGCAATCTAGATATGTGATAAGAAAATTCAATGTGACTTTTACCCATAGGATAATAATATTGATATTAATATTTGCATAAGGTAATAAAATTTATAAGTTTCTCATTCAACCCTCATAATCACCCCCAAAGGAAATATTACTTCAAGTTTTTAATGGAGGAAAAGATACCTTTTCAGGTTTGACTATCTTAGCCAATGTTTCATGGCTACTGAGCAATACGTCAAGAAATCAAACATTCCACTAACCCCATATCCCACATCCATGTTGACTCCATTGCAGACAAAGATGGAGTACAAAAATTGAAATAACCATAAAGCATTCTGAAATCAGACAAGACCCCCTAAAATTTACAATGAAATGTGGCCCCTTAAAATTCCCTAGCTATCCGGGGTGCCACATGTGCTACCGGAATTTGGGGTGCCTTACGATTTCACCATGGGCTTATTACTAAATCCCCGATATTAATAAGCCCAAGAGGGTTCTTGCCTAATATTTAGAGAAGAATTCTAAATACTGGAACAGATAAAAGAGGCAGCATGATACGTTTTAAGCTTTTATTTAGTGAGAAAGATGCACAGGAGAGTGAGAGCTTTATTTAGGAGAGAAGTGAATGGGGGTTCATACCGAGCACCTGGAACCAGCCACATGGAAGAGCACCTAGGCCAGGAAGCTACATCAAGCCCCCTCCTGACAAGAGGCCAGGGAAGAAGAGCCGGTGGCCCAGCTTTTAACCCACTTCCAAAGGGGAGTGGATAATTAACCTGATTGGCTGGTGGGCACCAAGGTGTGGCCAGGTAGGGGAATGAGGCCACTCAAGGGCGTGGCAAAGGCATCAGGTAGGGGCATGATGTCACACAGGGGTGTGGCAAAGGCATGGTTCCAGTTCATAAATCTGATCAATTTTAACCTGTATGCCTGCCTACTTCACATTCAATACATAGGACATATTAAAAGCAAGATTGTGTCCGTGAATAAGGAAAATGAAGTCCTCATCTTCATTTCCCAAACAAATTGAAAATAAAAAAGCAAAACAAGTGACAGAAGAGAGATTTAAGTTTTGAAAGGGAAAGCATAGGGCACTTTGGTATCATATCACAGAAAAATCTAATTTATTCTGTGAAGGAATATATAAAGTCAAAAGAGAATTGAAAATGAATCTTGATGTGAAGCAAGGGGAGAGGGAGTGGGAAAGGGGAGGGTTGCGGGTGGGGGGGATGTTATGGGGGGAAGCCATTGTAATCTATAAGCTGTATTTTGGAAATTTATATTCTTTAAATAAAAGCGTTATAAAAAAAAAAAAAAAAAAAAAAAAAAAAAATAAAGTCAAGACTGAATGTTAAATAGAATTTTGCCAACTGAAGATGGAGGGAAGTCACATGAAGGAAGGAGTAGAAAAAGGAGTATAAGGAAGGCAAAATATATCAGCTACTAAACATGTAAACGATGGCCTGTGACATTCTAGGATAGAGGAAAGATGTTCATGGGATAAGAAACTCTAGAGAGAAGCTGGCATCAGATTGTAGCGATCCTTAAAAGATTATTGTTGTGTTAAATTCTGTGCAGGAAGTAGTCATAGTTATAACATGACCAATATAATAGTGCTGCGAGTCACATATCATTACATTCTTTTAACAATAGAAAAGTTAGGACTTAGAGAGCTAAGGCAGCCAAACCCCGACTGACAGACTTCAAAGCTCTTGCTGAGAACAGTACCCCTCATGACTGACACGCCTTTTCATTTAGTTAACTCAGTTGGCAAGGACAGTGAGTCAAATTGTCTTCCTGCTTGGTCTTTCCTGTGCATGTTAATATTGACCCTGACCACATGTCTAGTAGACTCATTTTGTGATGATACAGGGATTGTGCAGTCTTAATTACAGTCTAACAGAAAACGTACTTGAGTTTTTTTTTTTTTTTTTGCAACCAAGGACATCATTAACATTTAATGGTTTGCCCACATTTATCCAACTTTGTCAATATGACATTTTATACTTTGCTGACCTTTTTGGGTTGTTAAATGGAAATATCTTTTTCTGTATTCCTTTCTTTTTGTTAGGGGGGAAAAAGCCAACTATATTAGTATCTATATGAAAAAAAATACCAAAGGAAAAAAAGATCAAGACTACATTTCTTACTGCTTTTTTCAAAGTAGAATTATCCTGGGTTTTTCACCAGAGACTTTAGGCTGCTCTGTTATTGATCTGTCTGTTCTATATAAAGATCAGACCATATGCATCTGTTCAAATTTGCAAAGATCCATTCGTCATCTTTGCCTTTCATACTTTTATTTGTTGTTTACTACCATCATCTCATAAAGATTTAACAAAATAAAAGCTCAATATATCAGCCAATAGATGAGGAAATTACAAGGATTTTCCCCCAAACTCAAATTTAGCATTATGTAATTATTTTATAATCTATCTTAATAGATCTTATTGTCTGAAATAATATTCATCTTCACCTAGAGATGGCCATTTTTAGTTTGAAAAATTTTAATTGACACAATACCATAGTATATATTTATGGGACATTTTAACATTTTTATATTTATGTACATTTTTATTTTATCTTTCTGATATACTTTGACTTTGGTTTTTTTTTTGGATTTGAAACAAAGTGTGTGTTTTCCTCAGAAGTAATCTATTGGTGTTATAGGTGTGGCTCTTTGCTACTACTTGATCACTTCTTTGAACCAGATATTTATTAAACAATTATATGTCTCTGGTATTATAGTAAAACATTGTGTAACATATGTTTTACACATTAAAAAGGTTATATGCAAAATTTATTGATTAGCCAATAATCTAGAAATAGGAATCTATGATATTCCTTAGTCCAGAGAGGACAAAGATATTAAATCTCATTTTATAATTATTATTAAGCAAAATGGTCTTCCTAGAATAATAATAATAAAAAAAGTGGAGCCACATCTTTGCTCCTTTGAGAGATGATCATAGTCCATCAAGTATATCTTCCTATGGTACAAGATGTGCAAAAAAATCACATGTTTTCAACTGGCCTTAGCTACATGGAGTTGATATCCATCAGGAGTCAATAAGCATTTTCTGTAAAGAACCAGATGACACATACTTTAGCCATTGTGGGTCAAATAGTTTCTGCCATGTTGATTCAATTCTGCCATTTTAGTGCCAAATAGCCAACATAATTTATGAGGGATCAGACATCTTGTGTTCTAGTAAAAGTTTAGTTATGAAAACACGTGGCAGGACATATTTAGCCCAGAGACCACAGTTCACTGACTTTTACTTTCAAAGGTATATCATGGGGCTTCATTCAAATGAAATATCTACCATGATTTCTGAAAACATAAGACTATTTTCCTGACCACAAAATTGGCAGCAATCTTGTATACCTGTGCATCTCCTAGAAAGAAGGAGTTCATGAAAACCTTTGTTACTTTAATCTATGTATCATTAAATAACTGAACAAAGGGCATTAATAAATATTCCTGTATAAATTAGTATTTGTCACATGTATCATTATCATAATTTTTCCCATTTTATAATTATCTACTCTAAATTGAAACATTACATTTCTTTTTGACCTACCCTAGTTTAGAGCCAGTTTTCTGATGGACGAACAAGGACGTGCATGGATTGCTGGAACATGAGGCTTTATTAGGGAAGAATTTTTTGACTGCAGATGTGATGAGCAGAAATCAAACATATTCAACAAAGGAGAAGAAAACATTATAACTTTACCAAAATGTCTTCTGAAAAATTGGAAGTGTTTTGCCTGATTTTGTTGACAGATTTTAACCATAGGTTAAACAAATGAACAGCAACAGGACTGATTTCTGTCTCTGTATGTATGCATCTGGCCTCTTCTTTATTACTTGGCAGACTAATTTTTCTCACTTATCTCTTTGTATTTAAAGAGAATCATGACTCACAAAATTTTTTGAGTTAGTTTCAGCTTCAGATAAAAAATGGTTCTTCCTTGATCGATATTTCTAGTAAAGGATGCAGGTCAATGCCCATTTCTGTAAAGATCAACTGAGAGAAAAGGGTCTGGGGAATAGGCTGTGATAGCACAGTTTGGGGAACAACTCAGGCCAGATAACTATGAACAGGTATCCAAGTTACACAAGTAATCCCATGTGCATAGCTCAGGAAGCTATGCAACAGTTTCCCGGTAGGAAAGGTGAGATGTCACACTCAGGAACACATATCGGATTTACCAGCTTATACAGAGATTGCCCTGCATGTAAATTCCTGTTCAGCACACTGAAGTAGCCTGTCCATTTTCCTGGATTATCTTGGATACTTCTAAGGTACCAGCTGCTGAGTATTTGAGAAAGTGTGACATTCTTGGTAAGCAGACCGTTGGTAGAAGTGAATCAATCTGTGCTTTGTTGTTGGGTCAATGAGCCTTAGGCTAAAAGATTACTCAAATGAAAATAGTGGAATTGAATTCACTTGCTTTGTTGTGCTCTATTTAAACTACATAATAATTCCAAATCTTCCCTGTACTGTGATGATAACCTTCAGTGTCTACAACTCAGGATCTATTGAAAACAGCAAATGGTAATCCCAAATAGTATGCTCTCTATTGAAGGATCCCAAAACATGAATAGTCCTATCTCAGAATAAATCACTTTTTAAAAAATATTTATGTATTTACTTGAAAGTCAGTTACACAGAAAGAGAAGGAGAGGCAGAGAGAGAGAGAGAGAAAAGAGAGAGGTCTTCCATTTTCTGGTTCACTCCCCAGTTGGCTGCAGTGGCTGGAGCTGTGCTGATCAGAAGCCAGGAGCCAGGAGCTTCTTCTAGGTCTCCCACATGGGTACAGAGGCCCAAGGACTTGGGCCATCTTCCACTGCTTGCCCAGATCATAGTAGAAAGCTGGTCGGAAGTGGAGCAGCCAGGACTAGAACCCGTGCCCATATGGGAAGCCTGCACTGCAGGATGTGGCTTTACCCACTATGCCACAGCGCCAGGCCCAGAATAAATTACTTGTTTCACATCCAAATTAAAAATTTCCTGTATGCATGAAGCTAAACTGCTACTTAACAAATGCCCCTCAGTAATGTACAGCAATTTTGGCTGAGAGCATCAGCTTAAAATGGAAGTGCTGAAGAGGTTTGTGTGGCTTTTCTCTCCCTATGTTGCTCTCTAAGCAGCACTTGATAAACAAGAGACGTGAAAAGGATGGCTCCAGGTGACAGAATCAGGACATCAACATTCAAGTGTGTTTCCCATCCTCTATGATGTCCTTATATTCCCAAAAATCGCTGGGCCCTGGGAGCCATCTTTCAGAAGAAAGCATAGCAGGGAAATTACTTCCAGAGTGCAACAGCTGGAGATCAGAGTTGGCATTGCTTGAATTTCTATTACAGAGTATTTTCACAGACAGTTGCTTGGGTTTTGACATCATGATACAAGAGCTAATATCTGTAATAATTAAAGATTATGAAACAACAAAAAGATATCCAGGCTTGGGAAATTTGTTGGTTTAATAAGTGATTTTCATTTTCCAGAAATTCACAGCAAATGACATTTTGCCTCCCAAAAATAACAGGGTCAGTCAAATGCAATTCAGACTCCACACATTTATGAAATTCATATTTTGAACATAAGAGCCCAAAGCTTCTTTAACCACTCTGAGTTCCTTATTGAAAAAAAAAAATACACACACACTTAATAGACCTGTCTTCTATCTTTTTTATTTTACAGCTTAGTGATATATTATAGAATGATTTGAATAAATAGTCTTAAAAACATCTTTTGTTTGAATTCAATAGTATTCCCTTATAACATCCATGGAACCTGAAACCAAGGATTGTCTAAGTAAACAACACTGACTTCCCCCCACCTTTCCATGTTCTGACAGAAGGTCATAGTTCTTCCTGGGACTACTCTGCCTTCTTGGGGATATATCTTCCCACATTTCCCCATGCTGCTCTTCCATATGTACACTGAGGTCTCAACCACACTCCAGATCTTACTCCATTAGAGCTCCTCTCTTCATTGTGTCTAACCCTAGTCTTGGATTTTCCTTAAGCCTCGTTCATAATATATGTTTTGTACTGAAATTTAACTGAACATTGAAGCTTTGCATAATAAATACATGGAAAATATATTTCACAGATCCCTGTTCTTAAAAACACTAAACCTTTCTTGCCAAGGTGTTCCCTTCCAAATTCATGTTTCTCTTTCAGTTCCCAGCATTCCACCCTTGGAGCTGACACCTATTTTTCTTCTTAGAAATCCCTACATGTCTTTACCCTCTTTTGCACATGATAAATATCAAAAGTTGTTTTTATTTAAAGTAGTTTAGTTTTTCCTCTTCTGTTTTGATTTACCTCTGCTATATTTTGAGGTTAAGAAAAATGTTATACTACATAAAAACTTATTTTCCTCCAATAGTTTTTCTACCACTTTAAAACAATGCCTTACATTGTCTTCAAAACAAAAATATTCTCATATAGTTAGTTACATACACTACTTCTTAAAATTTGAGATGAAAAATTTACATAATGTGAAATCACTCATTTTAAATCAAGCAATTCAGTGGTATTTATACATTTACAAAGTAGTTGAACCACTGCTACATTCTAATTCCAAAATATTTTCTTCATCCTAAAACATTTTACTCAATTAACAGGCATTCCCTGCTCTGGATTTCATTTAGTGCTTCTAAAAAAAGTATCTTGATATCTTAATCCCCAGTACCATGGGAGGTGGCCTTGTTTGAATAACAAGCTGTTCCAGATGTGATCAGTTTAGTAGAGTTGAGGTCATCCTGGAGGAGATGGACTACTATCCAGTAGGACTGGTATTCTTATAGGAAGACAGTTCTGTGAAGACAGAGACACATTGAGACAATGCCTTTTGATTACAAAGGCAGATATTGGGCTCATGTAATCACAAGCCAAGGGACATTAAAGGTTGCTGGAGTATGGGGAGTACATAGGAAAAGACAGGGAAGAATTCTGCCAAAGTTTCACAGAGAATATGGCTCCATTGACACCTTAATTTCAGACTTCTCATATTCATGGTGAAACAATAAATATTTGTTATTTTAACTGAGTCAGTTTGTGGTACTTTATTATGGCAGCCCTAGGAAATAAACATACTCATTTTTCCTTCCTACTTCCAGCTACTGTTGACCCTATCACCTATCTGCTTTCCATATAAATAAACTGATAATGGATATTCCAAATAAATGGAATAACATGATGTGTGACCCTTTGGATCTGACTTGTTTCACTTGGCAAAATGTGCAAAGTTCATTCACATTGTAATATCAGCACTTCATAAGCATTCCTTTTTCAGCCTGGACATAATATTTCATGGTATGAATTTATGACAATTTGTTTAATATTTAGGAGCCAGTGCTGTGGTGTAGTAGGTTGGGCCTCCACCTACAGTGCTGGCATCTTATATGGGCGCCTGTTCATGTAGTGGATGCTCCTCTTCTGATCCAGCTCTTAGCTTTGGCCTGGAAAGACAATGGAGGATGGCCCGAGTGTTTGGGCCCTGCACCTGCGTGGGAGACCTGGAAAAAGCTCCTGGCTCCTGGTTTTGGATCAGCCCAGCTCCAACCATTGTGGCCATTTGGGAAATGAACCAACAGATGTAAGACCTTTTTCTCTTTCTCTCCCTCTTTATGTCTGTAACTCTACCTCTCAAATAAATAAATAAAACCTTAAAAAAATTGATCCACTGATGCACATATGTGTAGCTTCTTTCTTGTGGCAATTGTGAGCAGTTCTGCTATGAATGTTTGTATACAAGCTTTTGTATTTTCATTCCTTTTAGTACACACCTAGGAAAGCAATTGCTGGGTCATATGATAATTCTACACTTACAGTTTTGAGGATACACTGCATTTCATTTGTAATTTATGATTTTACCTTATTTTATGAATAATTTACATTTAATTTATGCTCTTCATAAGCATGATTTTATTAAATATCTATCATAGAATTAAGTAACCATATTTACTTCATGCGAGATATTTAATCTGCAGCAACAGGAAATTTCCAGACATCCATCTCATTTTTCACATTGCAGTAATCACTGATGATGTATCCATTTTATAGATAAGTGAACTGAGACCTAGCAGGTACATGTTAGATGGCCCAGGTATCTCAGCTAATCACTGGCAGTACTATGATGTGAAACCATTGTCCTGGACTCCAAATCTCTTGTCTGTTGCACTGTGTTCCCAACTTTTCTTTCTGATACACCTTAAGTTGATAATTTCCTAACTGACTCGAGTTGAATCTGTGTTCTGTGTCATGGCAGCCTTTTTTTGGAAACTATTTTCCTCTTGACCGTTTTGTCCCTTAGGATGAATAATGAACAATGGAGATTCTGGGCAGAGGACTTGATGATTATTAAGCTCCACTGCTTTCAAACCATTGAAAAAATTAACAGTTTCCATCCATGGGCAAGGACTTTTTCCTTGGAAATGGATCCTACCTATTTAGCATGTGTGGTGACACTATCCCCAACACAGAATGATGACTTTTGTTGATTCAATTTTAAGGACTAGCAAGTTCTTTGGTGTGATCCATTAAAGCACCCCTGGATACAGATTATATTCCTAATATTGACCAATTTATATTATTATTCCTACGAAATAGAGCAGAATTATAAAAGAAGGTTAAGAGAGAATCATATTAATTCCAAAATAAAAACAATCAAGCTCTTAGTTTATTTGTTTTCAAGACTCCTTCTGCAGTATCACATTACGTTACCTAGTTTTGTCCAATAGAACATTCTGTAGTAATGGGAATGCTATATCATTTTTCACTAATATAGTATTTACTAGCTACATGTTGTTAGTAAGCAGTTGAAATGACACTATTGTAACTGTGGATCTAAATTTTTATTGTATTCGACTTTAAGTTGGTTACATTCAAACTAAAAACGCTACAATTGACTAGTAACACACACACACTAGACCATGCAGCTTTAGAATTTTGAAATCCCCCACAGGACTTGCTTGTCCTCATAAGCTGGTTCCATAATTATTAACCATCTATATTCATAAAATAAAATTCACATTTTGGATTTATAGCTAGTAATATCTTAGGTCATCTTCCCTCCAATAAAAAAATGTGTAGAAAACAAACAATACTAATATTAAATTTTTCATTTCATTACATGGAATTCTATTTTATAAAATTCAAATAAAGAGATAACTTGAATCATGAAAGACCAGAGCTTTGGCCCAGTTCACTGGGAATCATTTCTCCCATACTTTTCTTCAGATCCCATCTGCAAAGAGAACAGTTTGGTTTGGATGTTTTGTTAGAAATCTACAATTTGGGCATCCTTTTTTGCTTTATCTCTGCCTCAGTCATCTAATGATTCACCCCTTCTGTGTTCATCCCAGGAAACTCCTATTTCCTAAATTTCTATCTCCCTGGGACCAAATAAACACTAAAACATGGCTCTCAGCTTTGGTTAATGGGACAGCTGTTCTCCGTACTCTGTTTCAGTACTGGGTAAAAGGAGACAAGTTTATCTTGGTCACAAACTATCCTGAGCACTGCAGGGTGAAATGATTTCATTTGAGACATCTGAATCAATTAGGAAAGATTGTTTTTGTTTTATCATGTTTACTCCCACAAGCAAAAGCAAAAATATGCTGCTTCTGAGATGTCAATGCCAAGAATACTTATCTTATGCATTTTAATTCTGTTAGGAATCTCATATTTAAGCAAGGCAGAAAGTAGAAAATCTTTCATAAAGAGAATTAAATATCAAAGTATACAGATGTATTAAACAATCTAAGACAATTCAAGAAGCATGGCATAAAATACATTTTAAAAATTCTTTCTTCTGGACAAAGGGAATGTGGCCAACCTTCTCTTGCCCAAGAATGCATATTGCAATACACCCATATACTGGCACAACGTGTTAGATTTTTTAGCATAAAGCTGTAGGAAAGGCCTTGAGATAAATTACAAATCTGTGTCTAGTTAACTGAACAATTTCAACAATTTCTTTCATGTAGTTATGCATCCAAAGTGTTACAGAAACAGATTGATTTCTAGACTGCTTGCATTTTCACAGAGTTTTAAGAATTCACACCCTAGAGATTTTATGAAGTTCCTTTTTAACCAAAGTTTTATCATAAAGAAATGGATGGCTCCCAGATCATTTAGAATAGAGGTTTCAGTTGAAAGTGGAGATTTGAAAATTTTGTAACTGGAGTATTTACCAGAGAAAGGAAAATTGGAAAAGTAAATATATAACTATCTTTGCTCCTACATTTATATCCACCTATGGAAAACTATATATAACTCTATAACAATAGAAAATAAGCAAAGTTATGATATAAAATGTTCTATAAGACTATAATATTGTGAAAGCAAAATAATAACTAGGACTTTCCTTAACCTGAGTATTTGCATTTGTGAAATAAGAATAAGAGATAGTTTTCTGTCAATTTAAAAATTTTTACCTATAAGGTTTTTTTTCTAAAAAACAAACTCATTCCAAGATCTCCTGCCAAAGCAGGAAAGCATATGCATGCTAGCTAATCTCAATTCACAGCCTCAGTGTCACAAATAGACAGCTAATCATAAAATGTTTTTAGAAAAATAAAAAGACTGATATCATTTTCTGTGGTGAAACTTCCTTCATGCCAAAATAAATTTAAAACAAGGACTGGATTAATTAATCTACTATGGAAATTTAAATTGTTTCCCTCTCCATTGGTTAGGTCAATGCAATAAAAAAAAAAAATCCTAAAACATATATCCCAAAAACCTTCCAAGAAAGACTACACATAACAAGTGTGCCAAGTCTCAGTGACCCACTACTTAGAGATAGTGAGAGATTAGCATGACGGTATAATGCAAAACAAACATTGGATCTGTTCTGTACCCTTTTGGATACTATTTTAAAGTTAAGAATGGCAAAAAGGTTGAAAAATAGACCTAAAAAGTAAACATTTCATTGTGTTTTCCATTATAGCAAAACATCTCAGTGAAGAGATAAAATGCATTCTAAATTCACCAGAATGGAGATGTGATTATTGGAACAATTTCAGTATGTTATAATCCATTTTGCACTAATTTATATTTTGAAATGTAAGGAAAAGGAAGAAGGAAATACTTCGTTTCATGGGATAGTTGGAGGACAGTGAAAATAGCCTTCATTTTCAGATATTTTGGATTCTGATTTTCATTCTGACAATTATTTTGAACAGAGAAATGGAAATATAAGCTATTAAAAATAAATTAACTCATAAATTGAAATTGCAAAATTAGCTTTAGTTATTGGATCAACAGGGAGCATCCCTTTCTAAATATTCATCTGTCTGTCTGATATTCAGCAAATCCAACTCTTGCCTTCAAATATGAATGTGATCTGTAATTGTTATTATCAGGATTCATAAAGACATGAGTTTTATTCAATCAATTTAAAGCACAGAAAATATGTAAACTGAATGATTGAATTTTTATTAATGAGACATCTATATTTGACTGCACAAATTCACACACACACGCATATATATATATATATATATATATATATACTTGCATACAGAATTTTACACATTTGCCAAGTGAAGAATATTACAAATTGTATAGCCATAAATTCCATCACTGATGGAGTAGAAAATGGAGAATGGCATACTTCACATTTATACAATTCCCCATTATAATGACTAACAGATTAAGACTCAGTAAAGACCTTACCCAGGTGGACTTAGTAATTGGGCAGCTCAATAGTGAGTTTCCAGTTGAGAACAGGTAGAGGAAAATCTGGTCCATATCCCAAGCGCTTTCTTTTCAACCAGTGTTGCAGCTTTGCCTCTGTAGGGGAGTTGCCATGTTTGGAAAAGTACTGAAAGAATCAGATATAAAGGAACCTTTCATTCCAAGGTCAAAAAATGATAATTATGTTAGTTAACACTCACACATGAATTACTATAATTTAGCCATTCCATGATGTCCATTTATTTCAAAACATCTTATTGCATCTGATAAATATATAAAATGTTTACTTCTCAACTAAAAATAAATAGTTAAAAAATTTGAGCTTAACTCTGGAGCAAGAAAGAAATATTATTGGGACTCTATTGTTACCTGTAACGACATTCTGCAGAATGTTAAGAGCAGTTGCTAGGACATGAGGGCATCCACATTAGGTTGTAGGAGACGAAACTAATTTAGGGCTGAGCTATTTGGGTTAGGTTGTAGAGTTCAGAGTTTGGCGATGACATCTCCAAGCTGGGTTCCTGCACTGGATATTCAGTGTCCTAAAAGGTAAACAGGAGTAATTGATGATGAAGTAGTAAAATTAAGCATTGTAGCCCAACCATATAATAACCTTGCACGGTGCAGCACAGCACATGAATAGCAATTAACAATGCAGGTCTGAACAACCTTAAGAGACATTATAGCTACCCATTTAAGAGTAGCATATGGGCAATGCAGAGATGGGCAATGGAGCAGGAGCAGACATGTGCCACTGAACATTTATTAAGGTTATATGGTTGTATTGCACACGAACAAGCAAGAATAAGAGGTCAGAGTATAACTGCTAGAAGACTGTATAAATTTTCCACACCTATCTTCCAATACAGCTGAATCAGCATTAGCTATGTATGTGCCCTCTGTTTAGTAATTTTAATTACACCAAGAGAAAAAGGCATGATTTCTCAGGACCTAATTATCTCCAATGTTTTATTGTCTCCCAGAATCTGTTAATCTACAGAGACTAGAATAAGAAAATACCACAATCTTGGCAGCTGCAATAACAGAAAGTTACTTCTCTTGGTTCTGGAAGTCTCAGTCCCTAATCCAGGTGCAGGGAGATTCTGTTTCTTGTGGGAGATCTCTTCCTGGTTTGTTTATTTCCTGGCTGTTCTCTTGATGCGTCCTCACATGACCTTTCTGTTCATACAGTCTGAGAGAAGATGAGTGTCTGGCGTCTCTTCTTTCAAGGACACTAACCCTGTCAGATCAGGGCCCCACATTTATGACTTCCATTAACCTTAATTACTTTCTAGTGGACCCATCTCCAAATATACTGGGGGTAAGGGCTTCAAAATATGAATTTGATATGAATACATACACTCACACTATGATGCAGACCATGTGAGGACATAATGAAAGTCTTACCACACCAAGACAGGGATTAGGAGTAAGAAATGACATAACCTGAATCACTAGTCTCGAATTTTCCCAATGAGGTATCCAGGTTGTGAGTTAAAAATAAGTAAGTTTACTATATTTTCTTATCATAAACTAGGCAATCAATTCAAAAATCAACTAAAGATCTAAAAATTTAGTAAAGATATTTTAAATATACAAAAGGAATTCAAACAGTTTTTGAAAAATAGAATTTTAATTGGGTGGTTTAATTGGGTGTCAAAATATTTTGAAATTTTTTTAATAATGCATATTTTCCCTAAAGTATTTGAAGTACCTTCATAAAAACAAGTTCAAATAGATGCAATGCATGTTTATTTTAAAACTATAATGTTCAGTAGTTTCTCTTGTTACATTTTCTAAATTCCAGCAATTTTCATATACAATCAGTGTAAGTGAACAAGATGTTCCTGTGAGGTTGAAATGTTATTTGTACACCTTTTCCTTTTCTCTAATTGCAGTAGTTCAGAGCATAATTTGATTGACAAACAGTAAATAAAGAGATGAAAAGTCCATTTGATTCCCAAAGCATGTAATAATAAACAAAGCAAGAAATAATTTCTGACTTTCTTTTCTTTTCCTTCTCTACTTTCTATTAAAAGCCCCTGGAATTTGAACATGAATTTTCTACTAGAGCTACCCAAATCTTTTTTCTTTTAATGTCAAACTTGAGTAGCTCAAGAGAATAGAAATTTGATTTGACTAGAAAGAGTAATAGCAACCGATCAAAATTTATTTACCAGTTCTAGGAAACCAGAACAGTGATACATCAGCAGATGGTAAAAAGATTAGCGATATCTCTAATGATGTTTACTGCTTTCAGCTCTGCGATGTTTGCAATTTTTATGTTATTTGGCTTTCAAAGTATTTCATTTATTGCAAAAATTCATTAGGCAAAACTCTCAAATCTGCTTTATATATTCTATTCCTTTCAAAACAGATTTATAAGAGGTCTGAAAAATAGAGATTCTAATTAAAGAAGAGCATGTTCGAGTACATTATACAATAAAATGGCTGGTAGTAAAACAAAGAAATAGAAAGAACATTTTAGGATGAGGCTGTTGTTTTGTGAAATGAACTCAGTAATAAATGGAAACACAATATTACTGCATCTATCTTTTGATGTATTTTAAAATTTATGTTGCTTTTAAAGGAGAGTTTGTGGCCTTACTATTATTGTGTTGATTATTGCAACAATATTATGCCCAGAGTTTTATAGTGGAGTGTAATGGACTCTTTCTTTAAACATTTGACAGAGTAGATGCAAAAACAATATATTTTGGATTTTCAGCATTCTTTGAAAATTAAATGTAATTTCAGCATATGTTGCTTACATTTTTGTCTTTATTCCTTGTCATCAAGTACTTTCCATTATTATTTAATGCTTATTATAAAAATGCGCCAAAAGAATATTTGTGAATACCAATGCCTTGTATTAAATATAGTTACCAAATAGTGTTGACAATTTTATATCACTTTGCTATCTGTGGCCTAAATATTAGTTCATTTGAAATATTTGAAAATCAATAATGAATTATGATTCAGTGTATCTCTTCATATTCTTGAAATATAGAGACAATAATACTTGCCAAAGGACTCACCATGGAATGAAAAATATGGTAGGAAGCATTTTTCTAGCTAGTTGTTGTTTGTTTTCCCTAAACTCCTAGAAAGAATGAAATGTTCTTGAATGGGGACTAGCACTGGGGAAGGAAAATTGAATCATAGTATATTTGTTTTAGAATCTCATAGAATATTTTTTCCCTAATTCATCAACCATGTCAGAATCAGTCATGGTTTTCTTGGTTTCTCAAACATTTTGCATCTGGATTGAAATTGTCCTCATTGAATTAGAGAACTGATGCTACAAACACATTTCCTCATTTCTAGCAGTTGGTATATGCTCATCCTTTCCTTATTCCACTTGATACTGCAGTAACCTTTGAAGTCATTGCTTTAGACCTTGACAGTTTCTGAGATCATTTACCTTTAAGGATCCTTTCCACCCCGATACAACTCATTGCCATGAAAGATTCGAGAACAATGTATATCCTTCTTGGCAAATTTAATTGCTTTCTGCTGTGTGATCAATTCACTTTATTTTAAATGATACAATGTCTAATCTCTAGGCTGAGAGTGGTTTGAATAGGTGATGGATGATTCAAATTCAGATAATATTTTCCATTTGGAAGTTGGACATACAATAGAGAAAGCTTGGGAGAAAATGTGAGAAAAGCTATATTAAATTTAGAGGCAATACTTCACTTGCACATTCAATATGCAAAACAGAAGGGTGATGAAAAAATCCATTACATGAAATAAAACTAAGTTGATGATCTCTAATACCTTGGTGCCCTTATCAATTAAAAAACTTCATGGATAATAGTTAAGTAACAACCTGTGACAGTTCATTTGCCCTTTTCTTCCCTTAAAATTTTGAAAAAAAAAAAAGGATTGAATGATGTGGTAAAGTAAATTAAGCTGTCCCTTGTGACACTGGCTTCCATATTGGAGTACTAGGTTGGAATTCTAGCTGCTTGGCTTCCACTATAGTTCTCTGATAATGTACCTAGGAAAACAGTGGGTGATCATCAAAGTATCTGGGCCTTTACCACCCATGTGGGAGACTAGGATGGAGTTCCTGGCTCCTGGCTAGAGCCTGGTCCACCTCAGGTTATAGTGGCCATTTGAGGAGTGAATCAGCAGATGGAAGAGCTCTGTGTGTGTGTGCATGTGTTTCTCTCACTCTCTCTGTAATAACTCTTCCTTTCCAATTAATAAGTCCTCAAAAGATCTTGAAAAAATAGTTCAGATCATTTATTAAGAAAATTTGTTGATTGGATTAATGAAGAAGAAATTATTTTTCTACATTAATCAAAATAGATCATCTATGACCACACACAATAATTAGCAGGAAGTTTTCAAAGGCAATATATTATTACTGTGTTGCTGGAGTCAAAATTTTAAATAGAAATTCAACAAAAACATACAAGGATGCACATATTTACAAATGGGTTTGTTACTGATAGTCAAGTCTCCAATTGTTTGTCCATCATAAATAAAGCAACAATAAACATCTTGGGTCAAGGCCGGCACCTCGGCTCAATAGGCTAATCCTCTGCCTAGCGGCGCTGGCACACTGGGTTCTAGTTCCAGTCGGGGTGCTGGATTCTGTCCCGGTTGCCCCTCTTCCAGGCCAGCTCTCTGCTGTGGCCCAGGAGTGCAGTGGAGGATGGCCCAAGTGATTGGGCCCTGCACCCCATGGGAGACCTGGAGAAGCACCTGGCTCCTGCCATCAGATCAGCGTGGTGTGCCAGCCTCGGTGGCCATTGGAGGGTGAACCAACAGCAAAGGAAGACCTTTCTCTCTGTCTCTCACTATCCACTCTGCCTGTCAAAAAAATAAAATCTTGGGTCAGTGCAGTGGACCTTAAAAACATAGTAGGTCTACAGAAAATAATTCCTGTTCATTGCCAAGCTATGATACAAGTACATAAAACAAAATGGGAACACTGAGAATGTTTGTACTTGCTGATTCTATGTAGCAACAATTTATATGGATGGATGAATGGATAGACCAGACAAAATTTTTAATGCATATTTTAATGAACTGAATGGTCAGATCTCAGGAGGATATATTCTTACAGACTAAAATTTTTATCAGGGTTGAAAATATTGAGAAAGAATTATAAATGTCAAGTAAATTTTCAACAGTCATTTCACTTGGTTACAGCCATCTAAAACCTTACAAACCAGAAGATAAAAATATGTGGAAATTCTCTTCTTTCTCAATTTCATTTTAGAATTCTAGACTAACTAGTCAGGACAAATATTCAGCTTTCAAAAATAGGTAGAAATTCCAGTTTGTCTCGAGTCCTCAAAAAAACTACATACAAAATAGCAGGAATATCTACCACAATAATGTTCTCACATAATCCCCTAAAAGGAGACAATGTTTGGAGTTGTTTTTGGCACTAGTAAACGTATTTAAATGAGTTTTTTCATTAGCATTGTACTTTTTGTTTACAAGTCTAAAATAGATGCTTTCTGAAGCAACAAATAATGAGTTATATAAATGTGAGTGTGTGTGTATGTCTAATAATCATTAGCCACTTTCCCCTTTCAAGTGCTATATATTTCAGTAGTTTTAAATCACCTTAACAGCACACCAGTTTATTTGGCTAACAGATAAAAATACTTTTTCAGCACTGGTCATTATCATTTCCATAATAATCAATGTAATTATTACTATATAGAAAAAAGCATACTAGCACTATAGCACATACTCAATGTAAAATACCATTAGTAAAACTCCTAATAAAAATCCCAATTTTCATGACATCAGAAAGAAACGTTTTAATTTAATGTAGTAAAGATTGATTTTGAATAACTACAAGATCATAACTTCAGACCAGAAATGAGTTTTTCAAATCAATTAGTGGAGAACTCATCAAACCTTAGGTCACATCTGCTTAGACATCTGAGCAAGCATTAACAAAAAAGGACTACTGTCTTGTAAATGAACAGGTGGATTGTATCAATGAAGTACTACTAATGTACAATGATTAAATGGAAGATTTCATTGTTACTAAACAGCATAAATATAACCATTTGTTTCAAGTCCTTCTTTTAACATTTTTAAAAAGATTTATTTTATTTATTCTAAAAGACAGTTACAGAGAGAGAGAGAGAGGTCTTCCATCCATTGGTTCACTCCCCAGATGGCTGCAACAGCTGGAGCTGAGCCAATTTGAAACCAAGAGCCATCATCCACTGCTTTCCTAAGCACATTAGCAGGGAGCTGAATCAGATGTGGAGAAGCTGGAACAAGAACCAGCACCCATAGGGGATGCCAGAGCTTTAACCAGCTGTGACACAGTGCCTGTCCCACCCAGCCCCTCTTTTAAACATTTAAATTAGCAAAAGCAAAGGATTGGGGGCTGGTGAAGTGGTGTAGCATTTAAGCTGTCACCTGTGGCACCAGCATCCCATTTGGACAGTGGCTTTAGTCTTAGTTTCTCCACTACCAATCCAACTTTCTAATAATGGCTTGGGAAAGCAGTGGGGGATGACCCAAGTGCTTGGCCCCTTGAATCCATGTGGGAGACCCAGAAGAAGCTCCTGGCTCCTGGCTCCTGGCTTCTGGTTTTGGTTATGCCCAGCTCCAGCCATTGTGGCCATCTGGGGAGTGAGATAGTGGATGGAAAATCTCTCTCTCTCTCTCTCTGCAACTCTGCCTTTCTAATAAATAAATAATTTTTAGTATTTTTTAATAACGCTTTTATTTAAAGAATATAAATTTCCAAAATACAGCTTATAGATTACAATGGCTTCCCCCCATAACTTCCCTCCCACCCGCAACCCTCCCCTTTCCCACTCCCTCTCCCCTTCCATTCACATCAAGATTCATTTTCAATTCTCTTTATATACAGAAGATCAGTTTAGTATATATTAAGTAAAGGTTTCAACAGTTTGCCCTCACATAGCAACACAAAGTGAAAAATACTGTTGGAGTACCAGTTATAGTATTAATTCACAATGTATAGCACATTAAGGACAGAGATCCTACATGATATATATATTTTTAAATTGATTAATTTTCTATGCAATTTCCAATTTAACACCAAGATTTTTTAATCATTTGCAATTATCTTTATATACAGAAGATCAATTCAGTATATACTATGTAAAGATTTCATCAGTTTGCACCCACACAGAAACACCAAGTGTAAAAATACTGTTTCAGTACTAGTAATAGCATTATTTCACATTGGATAACACATTAAGGACAGATCCCTCATGAGATGTAAGTACACAGTGACTCCTGATGTTGATTTAACAATTTGACACACTTGTTTATGGCGTCAGTAATCTCCCTAGGCTCTAGTCATGAGTTGCCGAGGCTATGGAAGTCTTTAGGGTTTGCCGACTTCGATCTTATTCCGACAGGGTCATAGACAAAGTGGAAGTTCTCTCCTCCCTTCAGAGAAAGGTACCTCCTTCTTTGATGGCCCTGTTCTTTCCACTGGGATCTCACTCGCAGAGATCTTTCATTTAGGTCTTTTTGTTTGTTTGTTTTTCAGAGTGTCTTAGCTTTCCATGCCTAAAATATTCTCATGGGCTCTTGAGCCAGATCCGAATGCCTCAAGGACTGATTCTGAGGCCAGAGTGCTATTTAGGACATCTGCCATTCTATGAGTCTGCTGTGTATCCCACTTCCCATGTTGGATCATTCTCTCCCTTTTTGATTCTATCAGTTAGTATTAGCAGACACTAGTCTTGTTTGTGTGATCCCTTTGACTCTTAGACCTATCAGTGTGATCAATTGTGAGCTGAAATTGATCATTTGGACTAGTGAGATGGCCTTGGTACATGCCACCTTGATGGGATTGTATTAAAAAGGATTTATTTCAGGATCCGCAGCTAGTGGGGTGCCAGAATATGATATAATATTTGACCTGTGATGACGAGGAAATGGATGGAGCTTTAAGTATGGAGAGTATATGATGATATAATAAGGCCATTTATGAAGCTCTTTCAATGTTCTGAAAAGTTTCAAGACTTCATTTCATTTAATTCTCGCCATACACCTTGCGGTAGCAATTCTACTTCCTCAGAACAGAAGAGAAAAAGCTCCGAGTGAAGAAGTAACTTGCCCTAGGACATGTAGCTAGTAAACATTTAAACTGAGGGTCAGACTTTGACCTCAATACAAAGTCACCTTTTAACTGTCAACAGAGCTCTTTCCTGCTTAAATGGCTGTATTATAAAATAAGGTTTCCTTATTTAAATCTAACATAAGGAGAACTCCTTATTTCAACCTGAAACACATTTCTATCTTATACAGAAAAAGGATTTACAGAGAAGAACATTAAAGAGTACTTTGAAAGAATCTTTGATGACCCTCAAAGAGTGCATAGAATCAATTCTATGATTTTCTTTGCATATGGATTTTATCATTGGCAAGTAAAATTATTTCAGAGCATATAATCTATTTATCTCTCTATGAGGGCCCAATTCAATCCAACACAGTGAGTGAGACCTTAGGACAAAATAAGGATACTTAAAAATATTCATGGAGAATAGAATTAAAAGAAATTTATTTTGGTGAAAAGATTGATATTGATGCATACAAGAAGTTTGTAAGATGTTCATGGAAAGTGCATGTTTGGAAAAAACAATGCATGAATTAAAAAAAAATTGCACCAAAATCAACATATCCTTTAATTCCATTTTCCACAAATGTTTTGTAGCACCCTCAGACTCTGTAAAGTAGAAATAGCAACCATAGGGCCAGCACTATGCCACAATAGGTGAAATTGCCATGTATGTGCCTGTATCTCATGTCAGAATGCCTGCTTGACTTTGGATCCAGCCTTCTACTAAGGTACCTTGCAAGGCACTTGGATGGTCCAAGTACTTGGGCTCTTGCCACCCAAGTAGGAGACCCAGACAGAGTTCCAAACTCTTCAGCCTGGCTTATCCCCTATTGTTGCGATCATGTAAGCAGCAAACCAGCAGATGGAAGATCCATCTCTCTCATTCTCATTCTCACTCTCTCTTCCCCTTTCTTTCTGTCACTTTGCTTTTCAAGTAATAAATAAATACATTTTTAAAAATAACTATGATCTTAACCTAAGTGCTTGGGCCTCTGTACCCACACTGGAGACCCAGAAGAAACTCTTGGCTCCTGGTTTTGGCATGGCCCAGCCCCAGCCAATGTAGTCAAGTTGGGAAGTGCACCAGCAGATGCAGCAAATGGAAGTGCACTCTCTCTTTTTCTCTTCCTCTTCCTCTTCCTCTTTCTCTTTCTCTTTCTCTGTGTGTGTGTGTGTGTGTGGTGTGTGTGTGTCTGCCTCTACCTCTCTTTCTCTGTAACTGACTTTCAGATAAATAAAATAAACTTTTAATGAAAAGTAGCCATAATCTCACATCCAAAACATTCCTCTTCATGGAGAGAGGTTAAACACTCTGTCAGTGGTAAAGCCATGATGGGATGAATTCATACATTTTCATGGAACAGCTGACCTGTATTTGAGAGTTGATCAGGCTAGAAGTAAAAACGTGTGCCTCTGAAGCCAAAAACCTGTCTGTAGGTCATTAAAGAAATGGCCATGTAACTCCAGGTTCCTAAGAGTAATCCTGAGTTCCTAAGTGCATATTTTTATGATAACTATGTTTCCTCTTCATATTGTCCCATTTTTCTTTTTGAACACAAAATGACTGGGATTAATCTATAGTGGTAAGCATACAAATGCTACAAGTGACATGCTGTAAATAGAAGTATTTGGATAAAAACTTTGAGATTCAAAGTGCACATTTTCAGAAATTTTACAAGTTGAAAAAATAATTTTATACCTTCGACATCACAAACGAAACATAGTCGTGTGCTGTTTGTCTCTATCTTTGTATGATTCTTTTAGAAACATCTTTATAGTATTTTTAAAGTGCAAATGTATAATAAGAAGAAATATAAATTGGTCTTAATGATTTGAGAGCCCTATTACCTAAGGGAAAGAAATAATAAGCTAGTGGTGGAGCTAGATGAATTGCACATTTTGGTTTTCTTCAAGCTTTGTGTGAATGTTCCCACAAGAAACTATAGCTCTACTGTTCTGAGACTTTTTGTGTTGCATTCAAATTAAATAACCAATGTTTTGAAAAGAGGATGAGTAAGAGCCAGCACCGCGGCTCACTAGGCTAATCCTCTGCCTGCGGTGCCGGCACCCCAGGTTCTAGTCCGGGTTGCTCCTCTTCCAGTCCAGCTCTCTGCTGTGGCCCGGGAGTGCAGTGGAGAGTGGCCCAAGTACTTGGGCCCTGCACCTGCATGGGAGACCAGGAGGAAGCACCTGGCTCCTGGCTTCGGATAGGTGCAGTGCGCCAGCCACAACGCCCTGGCCGTGGCGGCCACTTGGATGGTGAATCAACAGAAAAAGGAAGACCTTTCCCTCTGTCTCTGTCTCTGTCTCTGTCTATGTCTCTCTCACTGTCTAAATCTGCCTGTCAAAAAAAGAAAAAGAAAAGAGGATGAGTAAGGATATTTCCATATACAAAACCAAAATCCTAGAGTATGCTGCCCTTTTTCTTTTTTTTTTCTGAGACTCTTTCTTAGTTCAGTTCCAAAATTCACAATACCAAAGATAAGGTTTTAGACATACTGATATTTGATATTACAATTTTGATTTGTAATTTGTACAAATTTATATTACATACTAATATTTGATATCACAATTTAATGTACACTTGTGTCTAGGAATGTTGTTCATTTGTGTGATCTTTTGGGGAAGTAGGGACACAATAGGAACCAGACCTTCATGTTGTGTTCAACCTGCATCAATTATTAATGTCTCAGTAATAAAAATGCTCATGTAATCACTTCCTTCTATCCTTTAATGCAGGGTATTTGTAATGAAAGACATTTACACGGAGGTATTTGCCCATGAATGGACTCCACAATGTTCTTATTTCTTCTGTGCCAGTCATAAGTCCCCTTCCTTCTTTGCCATTATAGGGAGTTTCAAAATAATATAAAATGTCTTACTTGTTAGGCAGGTTTTTTTCAAGATTTACTTTTTTTTATTTATTTGAAAGACAGAGTTATAGAAAGAAGTAGACAGATATGAAGAGGTCTTCCATTCCCCATATGGCCTCAATGGCCAGAGTGGAGCTGATCTGAAGCAAGGAGGCAGGAGCTTCTTCCTGGTCTCCCATGTGTGTAGAAACCCAAGGACTGGGGCCATCCTCCACTGCTTTCCCAGGTCCATTAGCAGGGAGTTAGATCTGAAGTAGAACAGCTGGTATTCTAACCTGGACCATATGAGATGCTGGAGCTGCAGGCCAGGGCTTTAACCCCCTGGGCCACAGCGCCAGCCCCTAGATGGGATTTTTTTTTTAAGATTTGTTTATTTATATGAAAGGCAGAGTTAGGAAGAGAGAAAATGGGAGATACAGAGAGAGAGAGAATCTTCCATCCACTGATTCACTCCTCAGATAGCCACAATGGAAGGGTTGATCTGAGGCCAGGAGCCAGGAGCTTCTTCTGGGTCTACCACATGGGCACAGAGGCCTGAGTACTTGGGTCATCTTCTGCCACTTTTCCTGAACATTGGCAGAGACATGGATCAAAAGTAGAGCAGCTGGGCCCCAAACAGGTGCCTATGTGGGATGTAGATACTGCTGGTGGCCGGTCCAGTTAGATGGGTTTTAAGCAAATGATCTCTTAGCCCTTATATATTTATAATTGTGTCATAGATTACTCTTTCATCTCACAATTTATTAAGATGGACCAGTGTGTCACACATGACAGTTAAATATAGAGCATACACTCAGAGAAACACAGTGATAGACACACAGGTTTTGTGTGTACCTACATAATAGTAAAGGATTACAGGGAAGTGAGTGATCTTAGTTTACCTAGATAAACTTTTTTAAACATTACTTCAACATGCAAGTAATATTGTTAATAATTATTGAGATATGTTACATTCAGTTTTCATGTTGTCTTTAAAATGCAACGTATATTTTATTTTAAAAATATTTATTTATTTGAAAGACAGGTGGGGAGAGACAGAGGCAGATAGAGAGGGAGAGACAGACAGAGGAGAGAGTTCTTCCATCAGCTGATTCACTCCTCAACTGCCAGAAACAGCCAAAGCTAGATCAGGCTGAAACCAGGAGCAAGGAACACCATCTGTGTCTCCCACACGAATGACAGAAACCCAAAGTACTTAAGCCTGCATCTGCAGCCTTCTCAGATGCATAGACAGGAAGCCGAATCAGAAGTGGAATCTGGGATGCCATTGCCTCAAGAGATTGCTTAATTCACTATACCACAATGCAGAACCCTCCCTAGGTCTTTTTTTTATGTGAAAGGTTAAAAAAATTCAATAATGTACTGGCAGAAAGAAAATTTTTCTGTAATATTTCATTTGAAAACACCACCTATGTTCTCTATTTTTTGATAACCAATAATTGCATACATTTGCATGCGTGCACACACACACACACACTATATCCACATTCCCATCACTCTAGAAATTCTCATAAGTCAAATTTCACATCTTCAGAGCAGAAATTGTATGATGTTTTAAAAAAAATTAACTGTAAGCATTCTCTGTTCTTTGGAAGAATAATAGCCATTTGAAAATTGCTACATTTTCTGGAATAATTTATAATTTTGCCGATTGATATAAAAAAGCAGCAGTCACATGTGGTTATTGAGTTCTTGAAATGAAGATGTTCAGTTGGGGGTGTGCTTTGAAGAAAAATGTACTCCACAGATCAAAATTATAATACTAAAAAAGAAACTATCCTATTATTACCTTTTATTGGTACTCCTGTTTAAATAATATCTAAGATACATTTGCCTATATGAAATGCATTATTGGAATTAATTTCACCTGTTTATTTTTATCTTACTAAGTGTGGAACCTATATCTAAATTACACATATTAATATGATATTTTTATTGCACAGCCCTGGTTTAGAATCAGTCATTCTTCCTTTCACAAACATAATAAATAATTACCATTATGCTGGCAAGTCCCAACAGAGACTTACCCTGAGAAAGCAAGCTCAGCCAGAGCAAATCCTGAGTCAGAGACAGAGGCTTCCTGTCCAAGGAATTTTAGATGAGAATTATGACATCCACTATGCCTTAGTAACTGCCATCTAATATCACAGGCAGTCCACCTGAAGTGAGTTTTAAATAACTTTACTTGAAGTTAAAAGGTTGATAGAGTTCAAAAGTTAATACTGCATGTTAACATTTTACAAGAATACAAAATATTCGAGGCTCCTGTGAAGCCTTCATAGTCTATATTGATTTTCATGTTTTCCTATGCACAACACAGCATACTAAATTGAAAACTGCTTACAATACCTGCAAATAATTTTCATATTTGCAATAATAGGCATTATTACCTTTTTTCAATGTGCCAAGTTGTATTGCTTCCTAGTGTACTACCTAATTCTAGATCCTTTGGGTTTTGTATTTAAGTGAAATTTATATTTGTTTTGATATTTTCAAAATTTTGAGTATCCATTTATGTACAATTTTAAAATAATGAATGTCTCCATTCAAAAGAAATTCTTTCAATGTGTTCTGTCAGAATGAAAAATAATTAAAAGAAGGACAGAAGAACCAGATTCCATCTTTACCTTTTACTCATTTCCTTTTTCGACACTCATTTCTGGGAATGTAGTAGGTTTTTTTCAAGAGCCTTCCACTGTTACATAGTATTGTCTGATTGTAGTTATGGAATTTGTTGATGAAGATTCTAGGTTCTTACTATTTGTCACAGTCACTCATAATTTTGATCCCTGTAGCATCAAATTCAGTATCACATTCTATTTAAATACAAACTTCAAATTTTATATCTGGTTATTTACTTTTATGTGTCTTATTTAGTGGAAAAAAATGTCTTGACCCTATGGAACCTCTAAGATGTGGGGGAAACATACAGATACTTCTGACATGTCTGCTTAGAGGCAGTTGAGTGGGTCTATGCAAATAGAAGATTTCTATCTCTCACTTTCTGTCATTCTGCCTTTTAAATAAATAAATTTTTTTTTACAATCTCATCTAATTCTTACCTGCCTACTGAGTGATTAGATCATAATATAGATATTTAAATATTTTCTCCTACAAGGAGATAGGTTCGATTTGGCCCTTTATTCATTCACTGGAAAGCCAAAAGAATTCTAGATGTTCATATTTGCTTATGAATTATTTCTTAGACCCTGGTGAGGAGTCTCTGTGAGGGTGGGAGTTCTCCTGCAAACCTGTTGCATCATTCCTGACTCTTGCTTCTTTGCCATTACTGATCATCGCTTGGCATGTGATATTTGACCACTGGAGAGCAGCCTGAAAGGAGTATTCATGTTTGAGGCTTTGCTAACACGATATCTTGAAGATGCTGCTTGTGGCATTGATCGTCCCCAAAATTATCTTTGGATGGTACAGTTGAAGATTGGAGTCTGATTCTCAACAGTCATGTAACTCCAGCTGATAAATTAATGCTAACCATGATCATTTCACCCACCCAACTTGCCATAGATTGATTTAGGGGCTGGGAGAACATCTTGTTCTAGGGCCCAATGAGAACTGAATCATGGAAATATGGAAAAATTTAGATAAAATCCCTACTGCTAACTAGCTGCTAACTAAAATGAATCAACCTCATTGGCTGGCGCCGCGGCTCAATAGGCTAATCCTCCACCTGAGGCACCGGCACACCGGGTTCTAGTCCCAGTCAGGGCGCCGGATTCTGTCTCAGTTGCCCCTCTTCCAGGCCAGTTCTCTGCTGTGGCCCGGGAGCGCAGTGGAGGATGGCCCAAGTCCTTGGGCCCTGCACCCCATGGGAGACCAGAAGAAGCACCTGGCTCCTGCCTTTGGATCAGCATGATGCACCAGCCGCGGCAGCCATTGGAGGGTGAATCAAAGGTAAAGGAAGACCTTTCTCTCTGTCTCTCTCTCTCACTGCGCACTCTGCCTGTCAAAAAAAATAAAAATTAAAAAAAAAATGTTTTAAATTTACTCAACCTCATAAGATGGTTGTCAACTTGAAATATAGAGGGAGATTCTTACCTCAAACAATTCTGAACTCTGCCTGAGTTCTATCTACTTTATACATGAGCTAACATTTCTGCCATTCATTTTATGCCAATTTGATTTGGGTTTTCTTTTATTTTCAGTAAACTGATGTATTGCATAACTAGAAGGCAACCACTCAAAATGGATCCTGGTCAGTCAGTCTTGGTTTACTATGATCAATTCTTCCTTCAAAAAAACTTGGAACAGTGATAGACAGGAGTGAAAATGTCTACTATTGGCTGAAGTTGGATGTGAGGGACAGCCAAGAGTTGATTGCTACTACTGTTGCATTGTTTGGCATCTTAAAAAAGAATGGGGTCACCAGGAGACACTAGTTTGAGTTACATGTATCAACACAGAAGTGGAACATTGGGGAAAACTATGGAACTCCCTAAAATTTTTTGATACACTGCTTCATGTTTAAGTAGAGGATATTAATACACATTCAACTTCAGCTACTGAGTACATTTTTACACTTAATTTTACATGAAAAATCACTTTAGTCCTTACCAAAGTATTTCTATCATTTCCAATGTTCCAGTCATATTTTAGTTCTGAAGAGTTCATATTTGTTTTTATACCTCAAGATCCTTACCCATAATTGCATCTACTGCTTGTCTTTCTGGGCAAACTCTTATTCATCCCTCAAGACCCTACTAAACTGTTAGCTCCAATTGATTTAGACTTGACCCCATATATTCCCAAAGGAAGTGCTCCTCCGTTTTAGTGTTTCCATAGTAATTTGAGGGTACCTGTAAATGCATCTCCCTGTATCTGCATTATTAATTTATCTTTGTATCATTTTCTAATACAAAGTGATTTCTCAAACACAGAGATTATCCTGAACATTTTTATTTGAAAATTCCAGCACGTGGCATACTGGTTGATAGATGTTAGACTCAGTATATACACACAAACACACACACATACACAGATATAAATAATGGAGAATGATCAATGATATGATGAATTGATGACAACTGTAGCCAGAATACAGTCTTTTATTTCTTTTTCTAAAGTAGAGACTGAAATTCCAGCAGTATTGTTCAAATGGCCTTATTCTTGGCAGCTTTGGCAAAAATGAATAATTTTCTCATTTCTCATACATAAATTTCAAGTATTCTGAAATGCTTAGCGTTAAATATCATCCTATAAAGTAAGTTGTGCAGTTTTTACCAAATTCAAGAATGCATATGTAGCAAAAAGTGTTTGAGCTACTGCTTTGCCAGTGAAACTACTAACATTCCAAAGTGCATCTGCGACCATATGTTGCTCTGCAGCAGCATCCTAGGATGTTTCTGCTCTGTGTTCCAGGGGCTGCAAACCTTTCTATCTAAAAGTAAGAATCAGAAAGTCAAAGTCTCAGCTTGCTTTATGGTTACATGTCCACACTACTGAAATATCGATGATCTAGAGGAGTTTTCAAAAGTCTACTTTCATTTCTATTCTCATTTCTGGTAACTTAGCCCTAAATGTGTTCTGTTTATTACACTTATTTTTACTTCATTTCCCATTTAAAACATATTTGCATCAAAGTAGAATTCAGGAATCTTATTTATGGTGATATAATCATTTCCATAGAAACCAATTATGATGTAAATAGGACTGTGACTTCAGGTAGAATGAACAGCAGGAAAGCCTTGAATTTCAACCAAAATTTTTCTTGTACAGTAAATCAGATAAAAAGAAATGCCACATATAATTGTATCAAAAAAGTATTTAATGATAGGAAATGAATATTTTTAATAATTAGTATTTAAATTGGGAAATGTTTGGACTTATGCCCTGGGTAGATTTGATAGTAGACAGATATTAGAGGAATAGTAAGAATGTCATGATTGTATTCCTAAGTTTTTTAGTAATATTTCAAATGCACAGTTTTAAAAACTCATTGTCTATTGCAAGCTAATTTCTAAATGAAGAAATGAAACCCTGGAGACTATAGACAGCTTGGTGTATGCTAGAAAAAGAAGAAGTGGAAAAACATAATAGAAACAAGTTTTTTCAGGGTTTACATTTTTCTAATTTCCATTTTCTGATTTTAAAATAGTGAAATACACATTTGCAGTAAATAGTTCAATATACAGATCATTTAGTGCCAAAATTCTGAGTGTTTCCATTTTAATATAAAGGTAGAAAATATAAATTGAAGATTAAAGCATTTATATAAGTTTTGCATTGTTTGTATATAAAGAATGTATTCCCTACAACATGCAATGTATGTTTCCATTAGCCTAGAGACTTTGAAATATTTCCATTTTTTTAAGATTTATTTATTTGAAAGGCAAAATTACAGACAGAAAGAGGGAGAGACAGAGAGGGAGAAATGTTTCATCCACTGGTTCACTCTCCAAATGGCTGAAGTGCTGGAGCTGAGCTGATCCAAAGCCAGCAGCCAGGAGCTTCTTTTGGGTCTCCCATGTGGGTGCAGGGGCTCAAGGACTTCTACCATCTTCCACTGCTTTCCCAGGCACATTAGTAGTGAGCTGGATCAGAAATGAAGCAGCTGGGACTCTTACCGGTGCCCATATGGGATGCAAGCACCCAGACAGGAGGCTTAACCTTCTAAGTCACAGCACTGGCCCCTGAAATATTTATGATTTTAACAAACTAGAAAATGTTTTTGTTTTACAGATACATCAGAAAAGTATTTACACTTTTTGATTCTATTTTTATAATGCTAGTGTTAATTCATTTATTTTTTATTATGTTGGGAAAATAATTTAAATAATGTAATTCAAATAGGCAAACCAAGAAAATATTGCACATATATATTTGAATACATATTTATATGGTGCATACATATTTCATAGACTATACATGTATGTATCTATGTGTACATATGAAATAAAAAGCAGTACACATATTACTTAGTTCAAGCACAATTTGGGTCTATCTAATTTCTGTCTTACTATTTGAGGAACACTTAATAATATTATATGAGTCTGCCATACTGATAGACTAAATTTTTATAACAGACTCTAAAAGAGTCTAGAAGAGACTCAAAAAAAGAAATGTAATGGTGTTTTATCTTTGATGAGTACCAATATATCTTCCCCAAAAAAGGTCAAATCTCTTCGTCACTAAGGCAATATGTCTTAGCTTACTTAATCCTTTATATATGAAACTTACTTTACCCACTTGATAAATGAAATGTAGGAAAACCTATACAATATGCTGTCTAGAACTAGAACAATAATAATGTGATTTAATACACACACGCACGCACATTTCATTGTATCAACAAAAAAAAAAAAAAAAGAAAAGAAAAACTGAGATAGTTTATTTTTTCCAGCATAAAAGCACTTTGAGATTGGGCATTTATCCTAGTGGTTAAGATTCCTGCATCTCACATCAGAGTACCAGGGTTTCATGCCCAGCTCCTGCTCCTGATTCTACTTTTCTGCTAATGCAGACCACAAGAGACAATTAGTCATAGCTCAGACAATTGGGTCTCTGCTCCCCACATATGGAAACTGGATAGAGTTATTGGTTCCTGACTTTTGCCAAGACTGGCTGTGGCTCTTGCATCTATTTGGCAAGCAAATCATCAGGTAGGAGCCAAAATGCACTCTCTCTATTTCCATACCTCTCAAGTAAATAAAAATTATATTAAAAAACATCATCAGGGTCTGGTGTTGTGGCACAGTGGAATAAGTTGCTACTTGCAGTGCTGGCATTCCATGTAGGTTCCATTTCTAGTCCTGGTTGCTCCACTTCTGACCCAGCTCCCTGTCAATTGCTCTGGGGAAAGCAGCAGAGGATGGTTCAAGTACTTGGCACCCATGAGGAAAACCCTAATGGAGTTCCAGTCTCCTGGATTCAGCATGCCACAGTATGGCAGCCATTTAGGGAGTGAACCAGCAAATGGAAGCTCTCTCTCTTTCTCTCTGTTTCTCCCTCTCTCTCTGTAACTCTGCCTTTCCAATCAATAAGTAGATCTTTAAAAAATTAAAAAGAATCTTCATATTTAATATTCTATTATTTCTGTGGAGTCATACTCTAGAATTTACATGTAGATTCATATCTATAACCATATTATTCTGATTTCAGTGCTGTTAGGCTTTAGTTAACCTCAAAGATTCAGGTCAGCATATCTATAAAGATGATTGTGAAATTCTTGTCTTCGCTTGCAATGAGAGACTCTAGATGAACTTTTCATCTTTTGCTTCTAATCTTCTGTGTATTTAATAGATATATTATGTCTGATTTTCACAGATGGGTATATTAATATGTGATCGTACCCGTTGGAGAATCTGAACATGATTCTCCCTTGGCAGAGTAGGCTTTTGGCTTCCTTGGGGACTATAAAGTAGCACATCTATTGTTTTATAATCCAAGAAGATAAATGGCATGCATTTATTAGCCCAGAATGTATTTACATGAGCAAATTCATAAGTAGTGTCACACATTCAACTGAATATTCAGATTTCACTAGCCATTAAATACTTGTCTTGTATTGCAAGTAGATTCTGTGCCAGGATAGGTCCATTTTTTAAGATATATAGACTTAAGAACTATTAACTTTATTACTTATGAAATTGAGCATAGTGTGATGAGAGGATTACCTCTGAACTATTGTGTGAAGATGTTGTATAACTTGGTAAAATAGAATTTTGAATATTGTCTAAAGAAATTATTAATTCTCAGATCTCATAAAATTTTTTCATTATGCTCTTAATATTTTTTTGTTTTTAATAAAAAAGATTTAAATGTGGGTATTTAACTCTTCTGGAAACTATTGTTGTCTGTGCATAGGGCAGTATCTTGCTCATTGAATGGGAATCCTAACAGTTCAAATGCATTCCTGAATCGAAGCCAAGCCTTTATGTTATCTGTTGAAAATGAGAACGTTCAAAAAAAGTAGGACAACTTGAATCGCCTTTGTGTCTCCATTCTTCTAATTGGTAGGAATGCCAGACACGTGATTAATAATCATTTCAAAAATGGAATCCATCTGAAATAAGCTTGATGTGGACTATTCTAGCCTCTCCAATGTCTCATCTCAGCTTCTGGGATCAATATCACTTGACTTCTAGTGATAGATTTTAGATGTTTTAAAGTAACAAATATGATTTATCTGTGTGGATGTGAGTAACATTTCAGAATTTTTAAAAGAAGAAGCATCAAACATACACCTTTGGGCAGAATCTCTCTCATTTTAACTTTGTGCACCTGCTTATTCTCTTCCCGCCCCCAAAGAGGCTGCAGCTCATCAGAACTCTATTCACAGTAATTGGCGAAATCCTTTGGAATCCTCCAGGCTATGTAAATGTCAAATGTTGCTGTTATTGCTGTTATTAATGGGGGTTTGGGGCAAGAGGATGGAGGAAGAAATAGCTTGACTGTATTAACATGCATTGACTACATATTGACTGCAAGGAAGAATTGTATGTGGAGGAAGAAAGTTCAATTTCTATGATTTAGTGAGCAATTGAGAGACAGCAATCTGGCTAAATAAAAAGGAATGATTTGCTCTTTATCAAGCAGTTAGTTCTACCTGGAAGGGAACATAACTGTCTCTCCCTTTTATAAATTTGCTCTTTTTTTCATGGTTTGTGGACTATGCAAGGGGGCACCACACACAAAGAAACCCAACCATGTTCTTATCTACCTGCATCCAATGAAATTGTGTGAAGCCCAAAGAATGTAAAATAATATGAGAAAGATACATAAAAAACAAGAAAAGAGGTACTATTTTAAATTTCTCCTTTTTTTCTGGCAAAAAGAATATGCAATTGGTTCTTTTCATTCCAGGAATCCTTTAGCCTTTCGTGGCTTTATGGCATCCATTCAACATGTGTCAACACTAAGTGGACTCTGGCAGACTCGTTAACAGGGACATGACATGTCTTTTGTCAGGAGAGGAAAGGAAATATTCCCCTGTATTACTCCCTTATTGTCTAAAGGAAATGGAAGTGGGAAAAAATGAAGGCCAGGTCAAAGCCATCTACGTGTTGTGACATATGCTTCAGCTTTTGCGCACTTTAGGATGATTATACATCATGCTGGATAGCACTTAATTATTTAAAATGACTTTTACCCTATTGTTGTAACCAGCCTATGATTCAGTCCTTGCTGTGAATGCCAAGTTCCCCTTTTTGAGGGAGGAAGGAGTGAGGTTAGGTGTCAATTAGAGATGGCAGATTATAATTTGAGAGGGAGAATGGAACGAGGCATACTCCAGTGTAGCCAGCCCAGTCTTGATGTGTAATTTTTTTTTAGGATTTATTTATTTATTTGAAAGGAAGATTTACAGAGAAAGAGAAGGAGAGACCAAGAATTCTTTCATCCAATGTTTCACTCTTCAAATGGCCTCAACAGCAGGGATTGGGCCAGGCAGAAGCAAGGAGCCATGGGTTCAGGGGCCCAAAGACTTGGGCCATCCTCTGAGGCTTTCCCACGCACATTAGCAGAGAGCTGAATAGGAAGTGGAGAAACCAAGACTCAATCTGGTGCCCACCTGGGATACTGGTGCTACAGGCTGTGGCTTTTAACCCACTGCCCCAGCACCTGCCTCATCATGGGTAATTCTAAAGCGCCTAGTCTGGGTCATATCCATTAAGAGATGAGGTGAAGAAATAATCTGCATCCCCATTAATCATTTAGTCATCGTTCATATCTTGATAACTTAGCATACTGAGAGTAATTGTTTTCTGTTAACTTTAGATAGACCTTGTACTCCAAGACTGAGCATGTAACATGACCAGTTGGATAAAATAATTGGAAAACTTGAATGATTTCATTTACTTCTACGGCCTTCCCTTTTTCCATATATAAAGAATCTTTTCATATCTACCTCTGAGTTGTCAAGAGGATGTGTATACAGGAAGCACCTATGTAATGAGCTCAGTAGGTACCTGACATGGCATGGTATCTGTAAAAGCCACGTAAAAGCAAGGACCAACTAATTGTATAAGAGCAGAGTTCAGGGGCAAGGCATTTGGTGCAGCTGTTAGGACACTGCTTGGGATGCTCATAGTCCATATCATAGTACTTTAATTTGAGTCCCAGCTCAATTTTCATTTCCACCTGTATGCTGAGAGGCAGCAGGTGATGGCTCAAGTAATTGGATCACTGCCACTCACATGGGAGGACAGGATTAAATTCTGGGCTCCTGGCTACAGCCTGGACCAGTCCTGGTTTTGTGAACTAGTGGATACGATCTCTCTCTCATGCTTGTTCACTCTCTCTCTTTCTTTCTCTCTTTCAAATAAATAAAAATGAATAAATTGAAAAAATTAAAAAAGAGCATCAAGGCAGAAGGCATGATGGTATTTTACATTAGTTCATATTTATAATGGGAACACTTTTCTTAACCAGTTTTCTGTACTGCCAAGAGGATGATGGCCATACAGAGCAGATATGACCAGCTGACTACATAGCACTATTAAGAAACAGTGAACACAGGCCGGCGCAGTGGTTCAACAGGCTAATCCTCCACCTTGCAGTGCGGGCACACCAGGTTCTAGTCCCGGTTGGGACACCGGATTCTGTCCTGGTTGCCCCTCTTCTAGGCCAGTTCTCTGCTGTGGCCCAGGAGTGCAGTGGAGGATGGCCCAAGTCCTTGGGGCCTGCACCACATGGGAGACCAGAAGAAGCACCTGGCTCTTGCCATTGGATCAGCACGGTACACCGGCCGCAGCGCGCCAGCCGCGGCAGCCACTGGAGGGTAAACCAATGGCAAAGGAAGACCTTTCTCTCTGTCTCTCTCTCTCACTGTCCACTCTGCCTGTAAAAAATAAAATAAATAAATAAATTTTAAAAATAAGAAAAAAAGAAACAGTGAACACAATTCAGGTTCTGATTGGTGCCAGTTTTACTCTGGGTCTTACTTGGGAGACACGTTGGCATTTCTAATCATGTAGCGCTTTGAGTTTCAGGCTTGCTTAGAAATATGCAATGCATACTTTGATTAAAAAGACTATTAGCATGATGAATAATGTTTCTGACAGTATGAATTTAGATGAGTAATAACAGAAGGGTTAGAAAAACAGTGTTTGGCTGGGGTGAATATTTAAATTTGGAGAAGACTTTTAGTACTGGAAAGATGAATGCAAAGATTGGAGATGAAGGCTTTTGTCAAGCTTCATTATCTGCTACCTGTATGACATATGAGTCAAACTCTACCTAGGAAGGAATGAAGATGCCTTTTTACTACATATTTTATTTTTCATTTTAATTATTAAGAACTTTAAAATTGTGTTTTATGTGAAAGTTCTACATTTTAACAGCTTCAATAAGGTTTAAAGCCATAAAATTTACAAATTAGAAATGTACAGTCCTATAATTTTTAATAAATTTAAAGAGTTGTATAACCAAGACTACAATCTAGTTTTAAAAGACTTCAAGGGGCCGGCGCCGCTGCTCACTAGGCTAATCCTCCACCTGTGGCACCAACACCCCGGGTTCTAGTCCCGGTTGGGGCACCAGTTCTATCTCGGTTGCTCCTCTTCAGTCCAGCTCTCTGCTGTGCCCCGAGAGGGCAGTGGAGGATGGCCCTAGCACTTGGGCCCTGCACCAGGAGGGAGCACCTGGTTCCTGGCTTTGGATCGGCGCAGTGCGCCAGCCGTAGTGGCCATTTGGGGGGTGAACCAATGGAAGGGAGAACTTTCTATCTCTCTCTCTCTCTCACTAACTCTGCCTGTCAAAAAAAAAAAAAAAAAAAGACTTCAAGGACTTCAACTTCAAAATTTTCCTCATATCTTTTGCAGATATTTCAAATTCCTAGAACCAATCTGTTTCATATCGATAAATTTATCTTTTATGGACAATTCAGATGAATGGAATCAGGCAAGAAAGTCTTCTACATCTGATTTCTTTTACTTTGTATAGTATTTGTGAGGCTCATCCACATGGTAGCTTAGATCAGTTATCCTTCCTTTTATTGCTGAGTGGTACTTCATTTTATGGTTATACTACAGTTTTTATGATCAGGTGACAGGCTTGGGATTGTTTCCAGTTTTGACTAAAATAAATTTGCTGCTATTACCTTTGTGTGCATGTCTTTGTATAAAAACATTTTCATTTCTCTTGAATAGATCTTAAGACTGTAGTTGTTAAGTCATGTCATAAATTTGTGTTTAACACTTTAACTGCCAAACTATTCTCTAAAATGCCTGCACCATTGTATATTCCCATTACTAATGTGCAGACATTCTAATTTTCCTACTTATTGCCAGCAATTGGTTTTATCTTGTCTGTGAGAAGGTGTACTATGAAAGCTCATTATGAATTTAATTTATATTTCACTAATGATTATAGATACTGAGCATAGTATATGTGACCACTGGCCCTATATTTTCTTACCTGATGATTTTTATATTCTCTAGTCACTAGAACTTTGTGCTTTTTGTTCAATTTTCTATCAAATACATAATTATAAAAATATATTCTTCTATGATGTCATTTGTCTTTTCATTTTCCTATATCTCTTGAAGTGCAATATTTTTAATTTAGATGAAATCCAGGTTATTATTTTATTTAGTGAATGTTATTATAGCTGAGAATACTTACCCAACACAAAGCAATGAAGGGTTGTAATAATTTTTGTTCTGATATTCTGGTATATGATTGATTTTATGTTAACTTTTGCATATAGTAGGTCTAAAGGCATGTTTGTGCTGTGGCTATACCATATTCCAGCACTGTCTATAAAAAGATGGACATTTCCCTCATTGAATGCATTGACATATTTTTTAAAAAACAAAAATGGCTTTTATGTGTAAAGATTTGTTTATGAAATTTCAATTCTGTATAATTTATTTTATGACTATCTCTGTACCAGTATGTTTCCTTGATTATTGTGGCTTTATATCAAATTTTGGAATGTGATAATTTCTTTTTTATTTTTCAAGATTGCTTGGCTAGTTTAGATCCTATACGTTCATGCAAATTTTAAGAGTAGACCACAAATTTCTCCAAGAGTTTATTGGGGTTTTTCATAGGATTGTACTGAATTTGTAGATAGATATGATAACTGGCCTTTTAAAATGATTATTTGATACACAAACATGGAATATTTATGCATTTAAATAGATCTCTAATTTTTCTCATCTATGATTTATAGTTTCAGTGTATAGGTCTTGAAGTTCTTTCATTGCATTTATCCATATTATTTTTAATTATTACTATTAGTATATTGCTTCATAAATCTGTGTTTGGGATTTTTTGTTATTAGTATTTACATGTGCAAATGCAAATGATTTTTGTCTATCGACCTTGTATTTTGCAAAGTATTTTACTCATTTGTTCATTCTAATGGATTTTAGGGGGAATCTGAAATTGTCTATGCATAATGCTATATGGTCTGAAGTTTTTCTTTCTTTCCAATCTGGTGATAATTTATTTATTTATTTGAGGTGGGAGATGGGGGCGGGGGAGACAGAGAGAGAGAGAAATTCCCACCTGCTTATTCATTTTCCAAATGTCATAGCCAGGGTTGAGTTCCAGAAACTTGGAACACAATTCCAGTGTCCCTCGTGGGTATTAGTAAAGCAGTTACTTCAACCTTCACCACTGATTTTCAGGTTCTGAATTAGCAGGAGGCTGGATAAGGACTCAGAACTGGGAATCAAAGTCAGGAACTTCAGGTGGGACTTGGGCATCTTAACTACTAGGTTAAATGCCTGCTCCTCTTTTATTTATTTCCTTTATCTGACTGAATTGACAAGAAACTTTTACTTTATGTGAATAAAAGGAGAATGAGCAAACATTTTTTGCTTTGCTCCTAATGTTAGGTTGAAATAATTTTGTTGTTTATCATCAAGTATGTTAGTTGTAAGTTTGTTGTAATTGCCCATATTCAAAATGAGATAGTCCACTATTCTTAGTTTGCTGAGAGATTTTATCACAAGTGGGTATTAGATTATGTTAGATATTTTTGCTACACTTGCCAAGATAATAATTTTGATTTTGTCATTTATTCTAATATGATATATATTATTAATTGATTTCCAATATTGAACTAATCATTTCTTGGATAATCATTCCTAGGATAAAGATAAATCCCACTTAATCTTGGGTGTAATACTTTTTTTATGTGTTACTTGATTCAGTTCACTAATATGTCATTAAGAATTTTGTTTGTTTTGTTTTGTTTTTTTGTGACAGGCAGAGTGGACAGTGAGAGAGAGAGACAGAGAGAAAGGTCTTCCTTTGCCATTGGTTCACCCTCCAATGGCTGCCGCAGATAGCGTGCTGCGGCCGGTGCACCGCGCTCATCCGATGGCAGGAGCCAGGTGCTAAGTGCTTTTCCCTGGTCTCCCATGGGGTGCAGGGCCCAAGCACTTGGGCCATCCTCCACTGCACTCCCGGGCCACAGCAGAGGGCTGGCCTGGAAGAGGGGCAACCGGGACAGAATCTGGCGCCCCGACCGGGAGTAGAACCCCGTGTGCCGGCGCCGCAAGGCGGAGGATTAGCCTGTTGAGCCACGGCGCCGGCTAAGAATTTTGTATACATTTTAATGGGAGATATTGATTGACAATCTGTGTGTGTGTGTATGAAATTATCTTACTTCTCTTTATTACTTAGATAATATTATGAGTAGAATGAATCCATATTATTTTAAAGATGTGGTTCACTTATTTGAAAGGCAGAGTTAGAGAGAGAGGTTGCAAATGGTTTACAAATGGTTGCAAACAGTAGACTGGGCCAGGCCAAAGCCAGGAGCCAAGGACTTGGACCATCTTGCATTGCTTTCCCAAGAGCAATAGCAGGTAGTTGGATGGGAAGTGGAGAAGCCAGGGCTCCAAAGGCACCCTTATGGGATGCTGGTGCTGCAGGTGGCAGCTTAATCCATTATGCCACAATGCTGGTGCCCCAGACATATTCTAGACATATTCTTTTATGTATGCTTTGAAAGAATTTGCGATAGTTTTTTTTTAATTTGTTCATTAGATATTTGGCAGAATTTACTAAATGAGCTCTGCTACTGAAATTTGGTATAGTGTAAGAGTTTTACTTGTATTTCAATCTACTCTGAGACATTTGTTTTTAATTTTAATTTTTTGAAAATATTTAAATTTCAACACCAGAATTTCCATTTCTCTATATATGTATTTATATATGTATATGTATATGTGTATCTATATATTTGTGTATACATTTATTGAGACACACTTTAAGACTCATTTTCTTTTTTAAATTTTCAATTTTTTAATTTTAAAATTTAACAACTAACCTTTTTGCACATTCACTTCACATGTACACACTATATACGCACAAATATATATATCATTTTTCTTAAACACAGAGATTACTATTACAAAGTGAGAGAGTCATGACAATGATTATAATATGGAGAAAGAAAGCTATATTCTCAGGGCCAGTGCTGTGCCTTAGTGGGCCAACTCTCCACCTGTGGTGCCGTCATCCCACATGGGCGCCAGTTCAAGGCCCAGCTGCTTCACTTCCAATCCTGCTCTCCTCTGTGGCCTGAGAAAGCAGTAGAAGATGTCCCAACTCCTTTGGATCCTGCACCTGCAGGGGAGACCCGGAAGAAGCTCCTGGCTCCTGGCTTCTGATCAGTTCAGCTCCAGCCATTGCAACCATTTGGGGAGTGAACCAGAAGATGGAAGACCTCTCTCTGCCTCTCCTTCTCTCTCTGTGCAGTTCTGACTTTAAATAAATAAATATATCTTTTTAAAAAAAGAAAGCTATATTCTCATGTACATAGCTGCATTTATGTTTGGCCTCAATCAAAGTATTGCCCTCCAACACGCAGTGTAAAACTGAAAATATTTGGTAATTCCTATCAGCAATGTCAGTATGCCTGATGAGCCTTGTTCTCTCATTAAATGTCAACAGAGAAGGTACTAGTCCTCCTGGGTCTACTTGACTCTGGATGTATTTCCAAGCAATGGAGGTGTAAAGGGAAGGAAGAATTAGAAGACCATCCTCAACTCCTGCTTTCCTTACCTGTTCCTCAGCTAATTTTCAAGTATAACTACCTCCTCAGAATTTTTCATGCCTTCATGTGTTTCCAGAGTGCTGAAATAGTTGGTCGTCAATCTGTATAGTTGTATAATTGCTTTTTGATTTGCCCATCTCCTGGAAATTCTAGCAACTATTCTGTACATACCATCTTATTGAGAATGGATTCATCATTACATGACATTTGAAACTCAATGTTAAAAATGGCATCATGGGTCACAGCATGCTTCTTTCATTTAGATGTTCTTTGGAAACTTCAAAAGGAAATAAATCATCAGTCTTTCCTAAAACTGAAAATTACAGTGTCATTGGTTCAGGATATATATAGGCATTATCCACAAGCATTATATCTACCTGTTCTATTTGTGACCTTTCACAGTAAGAAAAGTACAGTGAGACTTCAATGTATTGACATGCTGTGGAAATCAGTGAAGTATTTTTTTCATTAACTAGAGATTGATCAAGGAAAGACAAGTTAAACTCTTAGAAATTAGAAATCTTCTTTCTTAACCTTGTGTGTTCCCAACTGATTTAGATCTATCTTGGTAATTCATGGTTGTTCATTCCAATAAGAAATCTCATTATAAAATATATGAGGGGGGAGGTGATTGTAGCCTTAAGAAAACTATTTTAAGGATTGGCAATGTGGCACAGAGGGTTAAGCTGTCGCTTGGGATGCCTATATCCCATAAGCAGGTGTTTGGGATCAACTCCCACTTCTGCTTCCAATCTAGCTATCTGCTAATGCAACTGAAATGTGATGGATGCATGAGCAGATGCATACTTGTGTTCTTGTCAACCATGTGGTGGACTTTAATGGAGTGCCAGGTTCCTGTTTTGGCCTGGCCCCTCCTTGGCTGTTATATGCATTTTGGAAGTTAGCTGTTAGATGGAATATTCTCTTTCTGCATCTCTGCTCCCATCTATTTCTCGCTTTGCCTTTGAAATAAACACATAAAAACTTTTTTAAAAAAGATTAATATATATATATATGTATATATATATATATATATATATATATATATATTTTACTTGAAAGTCAAAGCTAGAGAGAGAGGGAGAGAGAGAGAGAGAGAGAGAAAGGGAGAGAGGTCTTCCATTTGCTGGTATACTCTCCAGATGGCTGCAATGGGCAAGGTTAGGCTAGGCTGAATTCAGGAACCAGGAACTTCATCCTGAGCTCTCACATGAGTGGCAAGAACACAAACACTTGGACCATCTTCCATTGCTTTTCCTGGGCCATTAATAGTGAGCTGGATGGGTAGTAGAGCAGCCTGTACACATATGGGATGCTGGCGTTGCAGGCGGCAGCTTTACCCACTATACCACAAAATTGGTCCCTAAACCACTTTTTGTTTATGGTTTTTTGAAAAATGTTCTTGAATTTGTTTTGGGGAAATAAACCTTCATATTTTGTCATCTTATTATAGAGCTTGAATGAGAATGGGAAAAAGAAGTTACCCTAGTTTTCCTTAATGATAATGATATTAATAGCACTAAAAAAAGGTTAATTTTACACATTTGAGCTTATTTGATATATTCAACAATTTAGTGTCAGAAACTACTAACTATCAACCAAGATATATTAATCACTTACACATACAGTGAGCCAAGCATTGGAAATATCAAATTGAAAGAGAAAGCCCTTAGCATTCATGAACTTGCAATTCTTGAGGAGAACAGAGAATTACGCAAACAGCTATAGCTCAATCAGTTGATTGCTATAAGAAGGTTTTTCACAGATGTTATAGATGAAGCAAAGGAATAGCATCTTATCACTGACTCCTCAAGTCAGAGTATATACAGAGGTAAAGGTGAGTAAAAAAGGTGAGAGAATGAGAGGAGTAATGCATTTCATACTTCCTAAAAGTTAGATATCCATCAAGGCACTTTACTTGGAAAACATTTTTTTAACCCAAATAATTATTCAATGAAATCAATGTTTTCATAGTCTTCAGAAAAAAAACAAACAAAACCAAATCCTGAGGCCCATGTGGCGTAATTAAATTGGCTGAGTTCCTGACATGATCCGTGTGTGTACAAATATTTCCAGGCAGCAATGTGTACTATGCTCTAAAAAGGCATGGAAGTGAAGACTGAGAGGCAATTATGAGGATATTTTAAATATTGCTATAATAAGTGTGAAGACATTTGGAGGCCTGATCTAATATACTTGCAGTAAAAACAGAGAAGGAAATGGTCATCAGACTCCTAGCATGGCTGAAAAGTTGGTTAGGTAAGCTATGCAATGTGAAGGAATGATAACTGTCATAAAAGATCCCCAAGCTTCTGACACATGCAAATTATGTGTCATTCACTGAGGATAAGAGTACAAGGAAGGAGCAGAATTTAGGTGGGGCTAGGATAATATATAGGACCAGAATCTAGAGCTCCCCAGTAAAATAATAAAGATTATCTCATTAAATCAAGCAGCCTTTCATCAGCTATTAAGTCTAACAAGGCGAGTAGTTTGGATGCATTATTTTTATCAGGGTCAATGAAGTCCAAGAATACATGAATTCAAAAGAAAATTACTCTCAGTTTTCTTTATATATAGAACTAGTCTGTGGAGAAACATGATCGTTGGAATTCTGATTTTTGTTTTTCTTTCATTACTATGAACAAAGGGAATTGAGGATAGGGATATTTCAGATAGCTGGCACCTTGATTTCCTTTCAGTTGGATACATTTTGTATCAGTTTTATTCCTAGTGCAGACATATTGGCAGAAGTTCTCTGAATGTGGTAAAGGCATGATCATATTGGCTGTTCTAGTTCTTGATTCTCATATATTACACTCAACAATTTGTCTTATAACAGAGCTGGCTGTCATGTTAGTTTCAGATTAGGCTGTTATAGACAAGACTTGAGAAATAAATTCTACTGTATAAGCTTATGTATTGTAGTCCATAAAAAATTGCTTGTCTTTACCTTTTAGATATCTATCATGAAGGAACTAAAAGTATTCTACTCAATGTGGAAAGCCATTTGAAGATCTTTACAGTCAACCCGGTTGTAATATATTTTGTGATGAATTTAACAAAAAAAGTCAGACTGGTTGAATACGCTTCTAAACTTTAAAGTCATTTGAAAGTTGTTTTCTAAGCCTTGAAATCTCTCAGGTATTTGCATTTAAATAACTCTATAACTCTCTAAAGCTTACTTACCTGGAAATTTTCCATCAGTAGATTTTTTTTCTTTTTTTTTTTTTTTAAGGGAAAGAGTTTATTGGGGGAAACCCAACAGACAGGAGGGAAGGGACAAAGAAGGAAAAGAGGGAGGAGAGCATAAGAGAGAGATCAAAAGACACAGAGAGAGACAGAGAAACTGTATGTTCAGGAACAGGTCCTCTTAAACCTTTGCGGGACAGAGTCAGGGAAGTAGGAGCAACAAATCCCATTAGAGTGGGGGTGGAGCTGAAACCAGTGGTTGGGCCATGGGGTCACCTGGCTTCCAGCCATGGCAATGGGGGCTAGAGCCTAGGATAATGTCTGGGGTATAGATCGTGCCATAGATAAGACTGCTCCACTTTACTAACATCCCCTCCTTTTGTTTTTTATAAAACAGGAGTGGTATGGGATTACATTAGCCCCAAAAGTCTAGGAGGGGTAGAGGACATGATCTGTCTTTAGAGCTACTTCTTGCTGACATGGGGCAACCAGGTGCTCTCTGCTAGCATGGGGCAATGTCTCAAGCAACTATCTCTTGGGTGGGGAGCCAAGTATATCCCTGTAGCAGCATTTAGTTGATTGCCTGGTTGGTGAAGGCCTTGGTTCATTCCATTATTACCTCCTGCAAACACTTAAACAGACACTGTAGTATAAAAGGGTGAGAATAGCAACCAATGTTACTAGTAATAGCATTAACCAAGTAATGAGAGGATTTCATAGAGGAGAGGAAATGAGGGGGGTTTCTGGAACCTTGTGAAGACTGTTTGATGGAAGTAGTTTAAAACAGACCTCAACAAAGACTGAGAGAAAGGCCATTCATCTTTTGCAGGTAGAGGGGTTTTTCTGTAGAGAAATTCAGAACAATCATACAACATTAAGTGGGTGGGGGAGGGAAGACCATCAATACACACACAGATTGGAGTAGAGCCATTGATGTATGAGTAGAGGCTATGATTACAAAGGAATGAGGCCCGAAGAGGTCTAGACAGCATCTAGAACAAAAGGCAGAATCATTATTATAGGACCTAAGAAAGGTGCTATCTAAGCTATGAATAAATTCTCTGATTGAGAGGCAAATAGAAACCAACAGAAGGGACCTGATACTAATCTGGTGGGCTTTAAGGCCTTGCCAGTTATAAGGCTCAGACCTGTCTGTCCCTTCACATGGGGTACATCATAAGGGAGGTGTGAACCTCCTTGGGGAGGCACCCTGTTGACTTCCATTACCTAGCTGGCCTGGAAGGAGAGCTGGCCAGGTAAATGCAGGTAGCATCTCTTACAGGAAATTTACAGTTCTTCCTGCAATGCCACTGACCCTACTTGGCCACTGCCTCAGCAGTGGTGGTTACTTTGGAAGCTGGGCCAAGTGAAGAGCTTTTCAGCTTAGAGCAAGCAAGGTCTGTGGCTCTGACCTGGGCGCCCTTCGATTCCAGGGCAGTTCCATCTCTCGTGATTCCAACTCTTGACTGGCAGATTTGCCAGGACTCTTCATAAACTGACCTCTGCTGAAGCCCTGGCTTTCCACGTTGAAGACCACTGCAGAGGACTAGTCTGTTGGTTCTCTTTGTGGGCAGATCACTCCATCAGTAGATATTATCCATATTACCCTATCCTGTCCATGACTATGGTGAGCGTAATATAGCATCTTTTGGTTTGTGTTTTTTTTTAAGATTTATTTTATTTATTTGAAAGAGTTACAGAGAGAGGTAGAGACAGAGAGAGAAAAAGGTCTTCCATCTGCTAGTTCACTCCCCAGATGACTACAATGGCCACAGCAGACCTGATCCAAAGACAGGTGCCAGAATCTTCTCCTGGGTCTTCCACGTGGGTGCAGGGGCCCAACAATTTTGGCCATCTTCTACTGCTTTCCCAGGCCATAGCAAAGAGCCAGATCAGAAATAGAGCAGCTGGGACTTGAACCGATGCCCATATGGGATGCTGGTGCTGCAGCCTGGGGTTTTTACCCGCTGCCAGCTCCTGTGTGGTTTCCTTTTCGTTAATACATGTATTATAATTGAATTGGAGTCTGAAGTCAACTGCTACCATTCTGAGCACTTGCCTTGAATACAGCTTAACACATTCCTCTCTAATTATTATTAACTTTAATAATAATAATAATAATAATAATAAAATTGCCCGTAGATTAGTTGCTAAAGAGCCTATCTGTTGTGAATCTGTGACCTGGTATCAGCTGGTTTTGATTTGCACTTTTGCCCATGTACATTATCTGCCGTGATTTCTGCTCTCTGTTCTCAGAGGAGAGCTGAGAGCAGCATCTAGGCAATCTGGTGGTATACAAATGCAGAATCATTGTCTCCCTCTTACTTTTACATCCTGTAGCCTGGGTCACTCCGGAACTCAGGACCTTCCATTTGCATTCCAAAAGGAGCAGAAGGTAGTCAATAAGTATAAAGCTTTTAAAGGAACAGCAAGTTTAACTTTGGCTCCTTTGAGCTTTACTTAGTATTTTGCCAGATGGGCCCAAATTTCTCATCTAGTCCAAGTGGGTGACTCCGTTCTCTTTGTAGTAGGAGGTAAAAAACGGAGATCGTGGTTTTCATTTTCACTGCTATTCAGTTTGTAATAGTTTTACTGTTTTTATAGAAAGCAGCATATGTTCTATTAAGGAAGATAGGTATATAATTATTAGGTTCACTGCTGGGAAGAAAAAAAAGTAGGTCATTTCTCTATTAGAACACAAATAATCAAATAGTGCTGATAAAAGTGTTGCTTTTATCACAAGGTCCTTTTCTTGATGTTTATCTGACAACCAGTTGGACTAGAGTTAAAGAGGAAGGTCCAGGTCAACCAGTACACTGTGCTGATGGCATTCCCACTGAAGTTGACATAAGGATATCAACAGGAGTCGGTTTTAATGAGATAGACACTCCTTGGGAAGGACATGGGCCACAAATTATCAGCTCTTGGAAAAGGAGGGAAAAGGGAAATCACAAGGAGATAAAAGAAGTGTGGATGACAGAAGAAGGTGGTCTCCCGTGGAGAGCAATCAAGGCTCTTCTAGAAAAGCATCTGAGAACTGCAAGGACAGGAAACACTGATCCCAACAGAGAATCGGAACTGAGTATCTCTCAGAAGTGGTTTGATAAATAGGGTCTGAAAGGAAGGAGTTGCACTAAGGATTTTAAATTTTGTTAGGAGGTGACCTGAACAGTTAAGTCATAGCCTGGAATGTTTTTCTGACCATTCAAGTTGGCCAATCTCAACTGTATGAAATGATAGACTCTGGGAATTTGAGCAAGTTGTGAAGTTTTACAAATGTTTCAATTCATAGCTTGTATTTCAAAAGGTTTGCATCATTATCTCTTTTACTTTCTCACTCCTTCTCTTGTGTCTAGGATCTATGAATTCCTTCTATATTTTCTGTTTCTTTTCCAGCTTCATTTGTTCACTTGTTTCCTCGATAAACCCAAGTAATTTGCAGAGAACAGTCTTCACATCTGTGTTGCAAACAAATAGGTGATGGAAAACTTTTCTTGCCCTTCAGATTCTTAATTTTTGATTATTCTAATGTAGGCGATTATACTTTCCCATTATCCGCAGAAGCTGCTTTTATGATTAAAGTGAAAATTAAATTGTGTGCTGGGAGGTTTTTAGTGGAGTCTTAGCCCATGTAAAATCTCAGTATATTTGCAATTGGAGTCTTTTTCTATATAGTAGCACTTGTATATCTTTGTGGCTTAGATTATAGAGCTAACTTTTTCCCCTCTAATTTCATACTTGAGATGAGCAATTACAGGCTTTCAATTGAATGCTCTGGAATCATCTGTGTGATTTTTTTTTTAAATGTATATATTTACTTGAGAGGGATAAGGAGAAATAGAGGAAGAGAAAGGTAGAGAGACAGAGAGGGAGAGAGAGAAAAAACTCCTGCCCTCTGATTTATTGCCTAATTGCTCATGAAGTCCAGGGTTGGACTAAAACTGAAGCCATAGACTGAGAACTCAATCCATGTATTCCATGTGGGTGGCAGTGACTAAGTTACTGCAGGCATAACAGCTGAATCACTGAGTCTGCATAAGCAGAAATCTGAAGTCAGGAGTTAGAGGCAGGTGTAACCCAGAATTTGGGTTAAATTTGGGTTCAATTTGGGATGATAGCCTCTTAACCAGGGTGTATAATGTTAAGCCAAACTTTTGCCCTGGGAATAGCTTTCTAAAAGTACCAACAAAGCTATACTTTGACAGAACTGAAATAAATGGTTATACTATAAGCTAAAGTTCTTTGCTAAAGTATTACTCACCAAATATGATCATCACTACTTCATTGATATTATTAATAATTCCATTGCTATTATTTCCTGAGCACATACCATCTACTGGTGTATTCACATGATATAACTACCTCCATGCTAGGAATTAGAAGACTAATAGAGATTAAATGAGAGGCCAAAGTTACATAGTTAGTAAAAGTTACTAGAATAGGATGAAAACCTGGTCATAAAAACCTGATTTAAAAACACATGCACTTTGCACTATAATCTACTGTTACAAATTAAGATTAACAATAGAAGGAAGCATCTCTTTTTTTTTAAAGATTTATTTATTTATTTATTTGAGAGATGGAATTACAGAGAGAGAGGAAGAGGAAGAGACAGAGAAGTTTTCCATCCACTGGTTCGCTCCCCAAATGGCTGCAATGGCCAGAGCTGGGCCGATTTGATTTCAGGAGCAAGGAGCTTCCTCCAGGTCTCCTATGTGGGTGCAGGAACCCAGCATCTGGGCCATTCTCTGCTGCTTTCCCAAGCCATTAGTGGGGAGCTGAATCACAAGTGGTGCAGCCAAGACTCAAGCTGGCACCCATATGGGATGCAGGCGCTGCAGCAAGAGGCTTAACCTACTACACCAAGGTGCTGGCCCCAGCATTGCCTTTTCCACTACATTTGACATTTATTGAATATAACAGTCTTTGGGAGGTTGTAGCATAAGCTAACAAAAATTACAAACATGTTAAACTAAACTAGGCAGTACCTATAATGCAATACTTATAATGCAAGAACAGTTGGAATCATGATAAGTGAAATAATAAAGGAAAGATACAGGAAGATTAAGATCAAGGTAATTTTCATTAATAATGATTGCTGTATTCTGAAAGGGCCATCACATTTTCAATGAGTTCTATGTATCTGATCTTCTTAAAATTCCACTGAATTAGGTATTTTCCTCCCCTCCTCACAAACAAGGACATTGAAACCCAAGAGTGATAAGGATTCTGCCTAAAGTAGATTCAAGTATTGAATTTATTCAAGTATTGACTAAAAATGTATTATTAATAGTTTTATTGAATTTGTAATATTAATATAATAATAAAATTAATATTGTTATAATTAAGTGGCAGATTGAGATCTGATCAACATAACCAGTTCCTGTAATCTTTCCTGATATGAAGGAAATAAAGCAAGGAATTATAAGAATGCATAGAGAGGGGAACATGGGATGTGAAGATGGCTGGGTGATTCAGAGAGTGGAGTTGGAGAAGAGCTTTTTTAGAAGGTCACATTTGCACATTTGTGGGAAGAACAGAGACATGAAATAATCCTCATAAGAACATTTCTGATGAAGGACAAAGACGAAATACTTGGAGGAAAGAGAGTGCCATGTGCAAGGAACTAAAAAAAATCCAGGATTTCTAGAACACACGACAAAGTTAGAGAGACAAAGGTCTGATTATTCAGGGTTTTGCAGAACCGAAAAATTTGTATTTTAAGTGAAATAGGAAAACACTAGAAGATTTAAAGAAAGAAAATATTATTATCCTCTATAAATTTTTGCTTTTGTTTTTTTTTTTTTACATCAGAAGAATTGAGCAGTAAATATGGATACAGGAATATCATTTAGGAGTCCATGGTAGTAACCCAATCAACCAAAATGGTAGCTTGGGCTATGGTGATTCCAACAGAATTGAAAAGAGTTGATGAATATATTTTGGAGAAAGAACCAAAAAAAAATTGTGCTTAGTAACTAGTTGTAAGGGTGAGGAAAATGGAAGAATGAATAATTACTTATAAGGGTTTTGTGTAAGCCCTGGGGAGAAATTGGTGCCTTTTCCTGAGACAAAAAAGTCACCTTTTTTTTTCATACAATTTGTTGAACTCTTTACTTAGTATAGAGTTAATCTTCTGTGTATAAAGTTAATTAAAAATATTTCTTAGTAAAAAATAAGGCTGGGAATAGGAGAGAGAAGAGGAAAAGGGGTGCGAGTGTGAATGGGAAGGCAGGTACAGTGGGAATAATTGCTATTTTCCTGAAGTTGTATTTATGAAATGCATGAAGTTTGTATTCCTTATATAAAAGATTTCTTTGGGAAAAAAAAGTCATGAGAATCTAGTTTGTAAAAATGGTAGATGAGTTACCAAGAATTTCATTCAAGTTATACAATCATTTCTGTTAATATGGAGGACACACTGAAGACGCATAGTGGATGTCTGACATCATGGGTAGTGTCAAACTCTCTCTATATTATGGATTCTCCTATATATGCATACCAATGATAAAGTTGCATGTATAAATTAGATCCAGTACAAGAATAACTAGTAGTAAAATACAAACAATAATAATGTAGTATGAATAAATACAACAGTAATAATGATGTAATAAGATAAAAGTTAATATGATTGTGATATCTTTCTTTTGAGAAAGTCAAGATAAATACTAGTGTCAGATGTAGCTGACTGCAAGTAACTAATATCATAGAAAACAAAGGAACACAAATGGACCATTGTGTTCAATTTGAAAGGATTCTTAGATATCTAATGCAAAATATTATGTTAAATGAATGACTCTAACTTCAAGAGAGAGATCATAGCTGAAGATAGGTAGTTGTGATCATTATTACATAGATAATATTTTAAACCACAGGCTAAAATGAGGCCATCGTGAACAAAAGTATAAATACAAAACTGATGAGGAACCAGAGTCATTAATTATTTAGAAATTTATTTTTTATTTGAAAAGTAGAATGACAAAGAGAGTGAGACAAAGAGAGAGTTTTCAAACTGCTGGTTCACTCCTTGAATGGCAGCAACAGCTGGGACTGGGCCAAGTCAAAGTCAGGAAACAAGAACTCCATTCTGGTCTCCCACATGGGTTGCAATTGCCCAAATATTTGGACCATGTGCCATTTCCTTCTCAAGCACATCAGTGGGAAGCTGGATTCAAAGTGAACCAAACTGGGGCCGGCACTGTGGCTCACTTGGTTAATCCTCTGCCTGCAGCTCCGGCATCCCATATGGGCGCCAGGTTCTAGTCCCGGTAGCTCCTCTTCCGGTCGAGCTCTCTGCTGTGGCCCAGGAGTGCAGTGGAGGATGGCCCAAGTGCTTGGGCCCCTGCACCCGCATGGGAGACCAGAAAGAAGCACCTGATTCCTGGCTTTGGATCGGCACAGCATGCCATCCGTAAGGGTTATCTGGGGAGTGAACCAACAGAAGGAAGACCTTTCTCTCTGTCTCTCTCTCACCATCTAACTCTGCCTGTCTAATAAAAAAAAAAAAAAAAGTGAACCGAACTGGATCACTGATATGGGTTCCTGCATTGCAAGCAGCTGCTGAAAAGTCTGTTCTATAATGCTGCACTGCCCCCACGACCCCCCCCCAATTATTGAAGTGCTTCCACATTTATAGATCAAGTAGAGAAGGAGATAAGAAATGAGGCTAAGATATTGCTGTTGAAATGATGGCAGATGGGAGATCCACAGTAAAAAGAGACAAGCCAAGAGAAGAAATTATTTCCATAAGAAGGAAGTATTCACCTCTGTCAATGAGTGCTGGAAGGTCAATTAAGAGAGGGGCAGGTAAATGAAGGCTGGATTTATCCACATAAAGACCACTGGTAACTTGGACAGCATTGATTTTACTGGACTAGTTGAAATGAAAATCAACGCAGAGTGTAATAGGGAACAAACAGGAAGTGAGGAAATAGAAGTAATGTCTAGAGAAAGTTTCCAAAGTGGTTGGCTGTGAAGGGAAATAAATAAATGAACCAGTAGCTGGAAAGGATACAGGTAAATTAGGAAGTTTTCTACATCTTCATTTTGAGCTTTAAGATTTCACACAATTACTTTTTTTTGCATTTTAATCACTTACATTATTAAGAATCATATATATTTGGAAAAAATACAAGAAAAATGAGTTCTTCCCATTTTAAGAATGTGAATAAGATGAATAAGATGAACTAGCATGAAAAAAATTTATGGTAGCCATCATTTATTGAAGGTCTACACTTTGAAAACCATGATGCCAAGATCTGAAATATGGAAATGAATTCATTCATTAATTCAAAATACGATGTTTAGTAAGCTCCTATCAAGCATCAGTAATTATGCTAGGTAGTGGAGTTTCAACAGTGTTATGGAGAAAGAAATTACTCCTTTCCTTATGGGAGTGGTATGCCAATGGAAAGATAAATAAACAGAGTAAACCAATAAATAAATAAATACAATATATACTTACAGGAAAAATAACTATAATGAAAAGTGGAATGGGCAATAGGCAGCACTTGGGGGTAGAAAGACAAGTTTATTTTTTCAGAAATATAGATAAGAAACTCACAGCAAAAAAAAAAATACCATCTGAACAAAAAAAAAATGAGGAAACAATATTGAAAAATGAAAATAACTGAATGAAAAATAGGTCCAGACCTCCCCCCTCTACAAAAGAACCCAACTACAAGTCCAAAGACCAACAAATAGCATCTTCCCAGGCCAATTGTAGAAAGCATTTCAAGGAGAGGAGAGAGAAATTGTTTCATAGTTTCAGATGTTTTTGGTAGGCTGTCTTTTAGAGGCTATTTTTAATTTTAACAAGAGCAGTTCAGTAGAATGGTGAGGTGATAGCCTGGTAGGAAAGACTACGATACAGGAAAGAAGGCAGCAGTTAGGTGGAGATAAAAAATGCAGAAAGCTCTCTTGAGGAGTTTGGCTATCAAGTGCAGTAGTGACCTGAGATGGTTGCTGAAGTGCACTAGGGTCATGAGGGAGATTTTTAAGGCAAGAATCCTAAGTTTGAACATTGATGGGTGATATCCACCAGAGATAGAAGGATCCATCAGCAGGAGAGAATGAGAATCACTGAAGTCCCTAAAGCAGTGAGAGTGCCTGGGATGTGCTTTAACAAAAAATTGGAAAAGCATCTAAGGCCAAAGTTGAATAACATCCTTATTAAGAAATGCAATGTCAGATTCAGGTTCTTGTGACTATGTGAAGGGAGCACAGGAAACCTCTTTATGGCTGATTCTCTCTCTCTCTCTCTTTTTTTTTTTTAAGAAAAAGACAAAGCAAGAGGAAGCAAGTTGTCAGGTGGGAGGCTGGAGAAGGAGATTTTTGGAAATTCATTAAGAGACAGCATGAACCAGTTACATAAAAAGTCACAAAGGAAGGGCTATTGTGACAGTGGGTTAGGCCGCCACTTGCAGTACTGGCATGCCCTATCAGAGCATCATTAAGAGATTTGGTGCTGAGCTTTCTGATCCACCTCTGGCCTGGCTGTTGAGGACGTCTGGATAGTGAATGAGCAAATGAAAGACTGTTTTTACTCTCTATCCCTCTTTTTCTATCACTCTGCCTCTCAAATAAATGAAATAAATCTTAGGGGAAAATGTGCAATGGTTGGAAATATGAGATTGGCAAAAAGCACTGGATCTTCCTTGTAGTTGGGGATCATTCATTTTAAGCGAGGCAAGTCAGAGGGGTCCCATGAATTTTTCCACCTGTAATCAGTCATACATGAGAGAAGGCAGGGGAGACAGAATATCCTTTCCTTCATAAAACATCAGAGGAGAGAGAGAATGTATAGATGATAAAACAAAAATAAAGACTACATACAATTGAATTACTTCAGATGCTACCGAAGGTCAGTTGAGAGCAAGAACTGTGACTGACTTGAGTAAATGAGAAGACTACAAATATAAAGAAATGTGAAAATATTAAGTAAGTAGGGAAAGGAACATATATGTGCTGAGAAGCTAATTGGTTTATCATTATCTCATAATTCTTACTGCTAACAAAATTTTCAAATTCAAGAGAGAAAATAGAATCTTAAAATATTCTGATTATAGTAGTAATATTGGCATAATATACATATATAATGAAATTACAGGGGCCGGCACTGTGGTACAGTGGCTTACAGCCGTGGCCTGAAGCACTGGCATCCCATATGGGAACCGGTTCTAGTCCCAGCTGCTCCTCTTTCTACCCAGCTCTCTGCTACGGCCTGGGAAAGCAGTAGAAGATGGCCCAAGTCCTTGGGCCCCTGCACCCACATGGGAGACCCAGAAGAAGCTCCTGGCTCCTGGCTTTGTATCGGCACAGCTCCAGCCGTTGTGACCATCTAGGGAGTGAACCAGCAAATGGAAGACCTCTCTCTCTGTCTCTACCTCTCCCTGTAACTCTGTCTTTCAAATAAAATAATAAAAAAAGAAATTACAATGTAAACTATTAGTTATTAGATAGTATATTATACTATACAATATAATTCACAAAATACTTCATAATTCTAACTTTTATAATTGTATGAGCATTTTGATTGATTTTCACTACTTATCATCTGTCATTCTGACAAATAAATTTCCATAGTAGTTATTACTGTTCTTCCAATTTTACAGATAAGGAAGTAAAACAAAAGTTATTACGTCACGTTCTCGAGATTCTAGAATCGGCAATTAACAGAAATAGGATTCAAATTCAGAGGTGTCTGTGTTCTTTCAAATAATCAACAACATTGCTCCTAGGCATAGAGTTGGCAACTGCTTACATCCTTGCAGAATAATGAGCAAATATTTTCATCAGTGCCTTTGAATGTGCAGTGTCTTTGTATATGCATCTAGCAATATGATGATATTAAAAGGTCCAATGTAATTAGAGTATCATTTTTCTTCTTTGCTATATGCTGGTTCTCTAAAGTCAAGAACTTTTGAAAAATCATTGACTTATTTATTTTATCTATTTGAAAAGGAGAGAGACAGAAAGACACAGAGATCGCCCATCCTCTGCTTTACACTCCACATGACTACAAGAACCCAGGGTTGGGCCAGGCTGAAGCAAGGAAATCAATCAATGTCTCCCATGCAATTACTATGAACATCTGATGCTGTATCTGAAAACCAGAGATCCAAAAGGAACATGAAGTCTGAGGCAAGACCTGCAGTGATTATAAGTCTGGTCATATTTACTACTTCAGAAGACAGATCTGTTTGTGCTTCTGAACAGGAGATTTTAATTGTGTCACAGGAGGGGATGACACAATCTTCAATGCATCTGATTCCTTAGAGACAACTTGGGTATAAACAACTTAGTTGTTCCTTACACAACAAGGTCAATGTTGGAGTAATCTCACTGAGTCAATCCCATCAACACTTATGTTTACAGTTTGTTGGTTTCCCTCATATAGACATGTGATTACAATGTTTAGGGTGATGATAAAAAGAATGAGGTGAAAGCCATTCCTTGAAGTGTGTCACTGGACAGGTAGCACCAACAGGGTACAGTGTGAGAATGAAACATTCGGTTCTCTTCTGAACTTGTTGAAATGTATCTCTGATGGACTATGAAATTGCCTCTTGTATTATTGACAACTTGCCAGTATATTAGAGAAATCTGTGGGAGCGTAAAGAATAGGAGTTGAACCAAGTTGGCAGGGGATGCCCAGTAAGTTAAATATTTTGCAAACAATGACATTCAATTTTCTTAAAAGTGGAGATGAAAAAAATCAAAAGAATGTGTCCACTGGGGTCACTAAAAAGTTAATGTAAATGTAGCTGTCATTGGTGAATTCAAGGAAAACATAAAACAGTTTTTGAAATACTATCCAATTCAAAAAACAAAGGTATGTATAAGCTCTCTCTTCTTGATTTTGAAGAATGTAGATTACTCAATGAATTATACTCTGTCTCCTAGAACACAACTAGAATATGCATTTCTCCCCATTCTATATCATGTTATCTTTTTGAAAAATATAATGGATTCTTAGGGAAGGTATAGCAAGCACATGTATCAGTTTTTGGGAGTCAAATGAAGTGAAGCATTCTAAGTCAAAATGCATATAGGTATATGACTTAAAAATGTATAATTGTTATTTTGCCAGATTTATCCAAGAATGGATGCAACAATGTTTGTGTTCTTACCTATTTTTCTAGAAATTTATATCTGTTCCATTAAAAGACGGATGATATTTCTCTTCTTCTGGGAAAGAAATAGGTCTTTGTGACTACTCCTTGATACATATAGATTATAACAGAAGTGGTGTAGTATGAGTTCTGAGACTAAGTCATAAGCAATGATAGAGCTTCTTCATGCCTCCCCTCATAGCATGTGCCATGGAAACCCTGAGCTTCCATGCAGGAAGACTACTTCTCATGCTAGAGAGACCAGTGCGAAAGATTACAGAGTTAGAGCTAGAGATAGAGTTGGAAGTGGACATGACATGGACAGAGGGATGGAAACATGGATGGAGATAGGAACAAAGAATTTAACTGTTCTGCCTGCCTGCTTTTGATTCTTCCCACCCCAGGTTAGAAACGTATGAGCAAATAATCCCTTATGTGATTCTAGTTTTAGTCTACAAATTCCCCGGGCTGACACCAAGCAGAACAAAACAAGTCCTCGTGAAAAAAAGTAAATGTTTTCTTTTTTAAATCCACTGCATGTAGGGATGTTTTGTTTCACAGAATGAGATAATAAGTATAGTAATAAACTACTAATCTGTTATAAAAATAAAGAGAAATGTAGCATGCATCTAGAAATTATCCTCATTATAACTATTGAAGCTGGATGGGGCATAGGGGCCTTTTAGACTAATTTTTGTTATTTTGTAGAACACTGAACTCTCCAGCAGTTTTGTCATCATATTAACATAGCAATAAAGAACAACAGGAGAATTACTGCTTCTTAGGGCTGCTTTTATTCCTGATTAACATCATGAGACTCCGTTCCTTTTTTTGAAATACCCACCTTTAAGTGAACAATGAATCTGATAATCTCATGAACCCCACACATTTCACACCCTTGAAGTAATTTACCAGTAGCATCACTGAAACTTAATATGAAATATTTTCTGATAATTAGAATCATGACAGCAATATATATATATATATATATATATATAGTCTTTTTGTAGTTTGCATGAGCAAGTAAAGAACAAGACTCCCTAGTGTCAACTGAAAGCTCAGTTGTTTTCATCTTCATGTTCTCAAAGCTATGTTTTAGTAAATCTGTGATTCCTCGTTTCATGTGTGGATATGCCTATCACTAGAATGTTTACATAGTATCAGAATTGCATAAAATATTATTTAATTTATTTTTATTCAGCAGAAACCAAAGAAACAGAAATACCCACATAAGCTGCTTAAGCAATAAATGGATGACTTAATGGAAATTCCAGAGTGATATATTTTAATGTGAATAATTGATCCAATAGCTTAAATGGTATGACCAGACAAGGATTCTCTCCCCCTCTTTCTACTTCTGAGCTTCAATCTGTGGATTTGTTTATTCTCAGCCAATTTTCCCCCTAACTGTCTCAAGATGGCAACCAGGGGGACTTACATGTGCATGATTCCTCATCATTCCCCTTTCCCAAGCATTGAATGAAAGTCCTTGTTTATGTGGACTAAGTTAAATGATATATATGTCATTGAATGAATATTGGAGGATAGTAATGGAATTAAGGATTAACTTAGGCTCAAGCCCCATTCTTATTTATGAAGAGATGGAAGTACTCACTGTAGCCCCACTCAATTTGAACATTATTATTGTACAACACTGAGTTGTCAAAGTCATAAAAATGATGTCATCTTTTTTAAAAAGATTTATTTATTTGCTTGAGAGGCAGAGTTACAGACAGAGAGAAGAGAGACAGAGAGAGAGGTCCTCCAACCACTGATTCACTTCAGATGGGCTGATCTGAAGTCAGGAGACAGGAGCCTCCTTCAGATCCCCCAGTGGGTGCAGGGGCCCAAGCACTTGGTTGCCGTCAGCAGGGAGTTGAATTGGAACAGGAGCAGCTGGATCAGAAGAGGAGCATACACAAGTTGAACTGGCATCCATATGGGATGCTGGCTCAACAGGCAAATGCCCAACCTACTGTGCCCGAGGAAGAAATCTTGCCATTCACAACAACATGGATGGAAATGGAAGTCAGTATGTGTTAAGTGAAATAAGCCAACCATAGAAAAATAAGCATCACATGATCACACTTATGTGGGAGGGTCTAAAAGAGGCAATGTCTTATAAGCTGAAAATACAATGGGAGCCACCTGGGGCTAGAGAGAATTTTCTAGGAAAATTGGAGAGAGAAGTGGGTAATAAGTTATATATAGATAGGAATAAAATATTCTAAGTTTCTGTTTCACTGTAGGGTGACTACAGATAATTTTAATTAGCCTTGTAATTCTCTACTGAGAAAAACCTAAAAGATATGATTTTGAATGTTTTCACCATAAAGAGTATCAAGTGTTTGAAGAGATATATATATTTACCCTGATTGGCCATTTCTATATTACTGTACACACACACAAACACACACATATCACACAGAACCCCGTAAATATGGAAAAAAGTTTGTACATTAGTTTTTTTTTTTAATCCATGAAAGACAAAACAAAACTACAATAACAATGAATTTGATCTTGGGTGATCAAACCTAGAAAAATCCACTGCAAAAATCCACTTAGGACCTAGTAGTTTTCAAAGTTTAGAAAAGCTAGAATTATCTAGTGAATTAATTCTTCCTTTTTATGGAACACTTCAAGTATTTCTTTTGACCTATGTGATATAGTGCTCATTATTTATGGAAGTGTTCACTGCAGAAGAGTTTTGCACTTTTATAGCTGTTAAAGAGAGAAAGGCTGTAATTCTGAGTTATCTTGTTTATCCCCTGTGTTGTATCTTGTAAAATCTTCGGATGAAGTAAAATAATAACTTGTAGAAGATTGAGAATCAAGTGTCTTATGATTTATCCAGCTGCAAATTAGGCTAGTACAATTGGGTAATGAGAATATTAATAATAATACATGCTTAGAGTATTATAATACACAGTGGTAGAGTAAAGGGAGCATATCCCTCTGCTTCCTTGGACTGCAGAGAATGCTTATTAGTCAAGTGACTGATGTGCTACTTTGACTTGTATTATTAAACATATGAAGAAAAAGGGTGGTTATGAAACTACTTCAATTAGACAGTGCACATCCCAGGGAAGTGAGGAGCTCAAAGAATATTTGGGTCACTGGAAAAGCTAAATTTCTTGGAAGTATATTTTTAAACCAAAGCCTTAGAAGTATTCTTATCCTACTGAAATATTTCTTATTCTACTGAATATGTTTGCATTTTAACTCAGAGTAAGGATGAGTTCCATGTATAGATGCAATCATCATATTTATAATCAACTGGAATCTATGAGAGGGTTGGTATTTTTAGTAAAATTAGGAAAAAAGGACCTTAGCAAAGGAGAAATAGAAACAAATCCATATAACAGCTAAAATAAAATTTTTATTAAAAATCTATATTATGCATATTATAAATAACCATTAACAATACATAATTATTTCAAAGATAAGTATTTAGCAATAGGGGAAGCATTTCATTGCACTTAGTTATAAAAGGTGTTATATTTAGCATTATAAAAACATAGCTGATTAAGCCAGTGTATCTTTATCTGGCTAGTTATTTGCTTTGTGTTAGGGGAAAGAATGTCATGTACGGATCAAGATTGTGGGTTTTTTTTTTTTTTTTTTTTTTTTTTACAGGCAGAGTGGACAGTGAGAGAGAGAGACAGAGAGAAAGGTCTTCCTTTTGCCGTTGGTTCACCCTCTAATGGCCACCGCGGTCGGCGCGCTGCGGCCGGCGCACCGCGCTCGTCCGATGGCAGGAGCCAGGAGCCAGGTGCTTTTCCTGGTCTCCCCATGGGGTGCAGGGCCCAAGCACCTGGGCCATCCTCCACTGCACTCCTGGGCCACAGCAGAGGGCTGGCCTGGAAGAGGGGCAACCAGGACAGAATCCGGTGCCCCGACCGGGACTAGAACCCGGTGTGCCGGCGCCGCAAGGCGGAGGATTAGCCTGTTGAGCCACGGCGCCGGCCATGATTGTGGGTTTTTAAAATCTATTGCTCCCATACACAAAATGATGTGATATGGGGACACATTACCTAGCCTCCATTTCCTTATATGTAAAATAAGAAAAATAACAACAGTCATCTTTCAGAATTGTTGGAGCTTTGAAAGTATTGAAATAGTAGTAGGTTTTTAGCAGTGCTTGCCACATAATAAATATCAAAGAAATAAGAAATAATTAATCAGTAGATGTTGAAGTTGATTCTTTCTGAAAGGAGAAGCACAGTGGAGGCAAGAGGTGCGAGTAACAGCACAGACATCAGGAGTCAACTGAAAGCAGGCTACAGGCGAGCAGCTTGTAGACTCGTTTATTTCAGTTGGTACAGCAGCTTATATAGCCGAGGCAGCCAATCTGGTCAAGGGGCAGTTTATGCTGTAACCAATCACTTCTTGTTGCCAGGCAGGCTTCTTTGCCAGGTGGGTTCTGAAACCATTTCCTGAGTAACTGATGATCACTTGCCAGCAGCCATCTTGGCATGGCCTTCTCATCCCACCACATTTCCCCTTTTTCATTTATCTTTGAGCAACAGGAGGCATGATCCTTGGCCATACCATTGTTGACCCCATTTCCATGTGGTTTCCTCATGTGGCTGTGCCTGTCTTAGGTTGTCCCCCAGGGGATCTTACTCATTGTTGACTAACCAGCCCTCAAAATGAGAGACCATAGGAGTGCTTGCTCAGATGGGGGTAGGAATGAGGAACAATGATAATCAGGAATGGTGTGACCCCATGCAGGCTATTGGCTGTTCGAATGGCTGACCAAAGCTAGTAAGGTATAAAGCAGTAACGGATGTGGCTGTGGGCAGGTCGTCAGGATAGGATGATAGGGCAGCAGCTTTACAATTGGTGGCAGGTGCATCTGCTAACAAGGTGGGCTCTCAGTCTTGTTCAGCTGATTCTGGTTGAATGTTAGTTGCAGGCTTGATGTTTCTGGCTGGTACCCAAATGGGCTGTCCTACATTCTCTGGAAATACACAGCATATCCTTGGCCCTTGGCCCCAGGTTAGCCCTTGTGGTCCCTTCCATTCTCCTGTCAGGGGGTTTTTCCACCTAACCATAGGGGCCAGAGTCTGAGATGGAAAGGATCCCAGTGTTTCTAAGCTGGGCTGAACCCTTGGGAATCTAAAGTAAGAAAATTGATAGTGAAAAGGACTTCAGTCAAAGCAAGCTGTGGCATGATTGTTTTTCTGTCTTTGTAAGAGATCTTTAATCATCCTCTGAGTTCTTTCAAAGACTGCCTCTCCCTATGGGTTGTATGGGATACCTGTGGCAGACTGTATGTTCCAGGACCTCAGGAAGGAATTAAATTCCTGTGATGTATACTGTGGTCCATTATCTGTCTTTATGGTCCAGGGGACACCAAGGAACAGCATGGCTGACTTGACCACCTTTATCACATTACTAGCCTTTTCTCCAGTTTGGGCTGCTGCAAATACAGCCTTTGAATAAGTATCTACCACCACATGGACAAACTTAAGTTTACCAAAGGAGTTAATGTGGGTAATGTCCACTTGCCAGAGCTTATTAGGAGCACAGCCTCACGAGTTCACTTTTGCTTGTTGCAGTGGGCCTAATGGGGCAAGGGGGGCACAATTCTTGCAAGGGCACACTAGGTGTATGCATTGGCTCATTGTTAGCTCCAGGAAAAGTGATTTTATATTGCTTGCTGACATATGAAATTTTTGGTGTAGAATACGGGCTTGTTCTAGGTGTCCAATGGAAGCCGTGTTGCAGGAGATAAGATGATCAACCTTTTCAATGCCTTGGAAAATAAAGCTAGGTAACCCAGTATGTGATCTTACATGTGAGATATACCATGGATGTTTTCTATTCTCAGTTAGTTCTTTAAGTGTTGTGAACATCTGGTCAATTGGCTTATTGGTCGGGTTAGAGACTGCAAAAGGGATCATCTTTGCTACCTCTACTGAGTATTTGCTGTCTGAAAATATATTTACTGGCCCATCCTGGCTAAGGAGTAGTACCTTGACTATTGCCCTTATTTCTCCCAACTGTACTGATCTCCCATGGGGTTTTACATGGATCTTATCTTTTTCTGTTGAGGATTTGATCACTACTCTAAATAGTGACTTGTCGTCCAAAAATGCACACGGTGTCATGGGTATAGGTTGATTAGTGGAGAAAGCATGTTTTGGATAGTCTGTTTCTAAGGTTTGTAACGTCTGGAGTAGCCTGTCCGGTGGCAGGTGATTGTCAACCTGCCATGAGAAATTTATCATTAAAGTTTGAAAGAGCATGCTATTCTGCATCAATGTGGACGGTTCTAATTGTGATAGGGGTAGGACCACTATATCTGGCCCGTGTTAAATATCCTATTGGTATAATATCTTAATTTAAGTCCCATCGTAAGGATGGCATCTACTTTGTTAACTATTTTATGACACTAGCTCCAGGCTATGTGTGCCCAAAAAGGTGTTCCATGTTGTTGCCAAATAACTCCTAAGGGGGCCTTGAGGATAGATATGTTATGGCAAATAGAGGCACCTGAAGTTCATTAAGTGAGTATTTATGCTTGCCTTTTAGGTTTGAGCCCATTGGAGATATATGGAAGGGGATTTGAAAACCTAGGAATTGAAAGGGAGGAAAATGTTGTACCTTTTCTGTACAAACTCAGGAACTGTAAATTTCTTACTGTCTCACTTAGACAGGCCTTCGGGGTTATCGCATTCTTGTGAGCAAGTAAGATATCATCCACATAATGTATGACCAAGCACTGATCTCTAAGTGTGCTGGTCGCATGAGAAACAAACAGTTTGAATAGTTAAGCATTCTTGGATTGAAAACTACTTTCCTCTGGATTCAGAATATTAGGAAAAGTGGTCCATTTCTACCTAACATTCTAGCATTTTAATAAATCTCATTACCACTGTAATGTTAAATCCTTTTCATATTCCCTTTCCTTCTTTCAAAGTCTTTAAGAGTCAATCTCTTTTCCTCCAAAAATTTGAGCTTCACAAGGATGTTTCTGGGTATGAGTTTTCCTTCCTTTAACCTCTGTAATATGAGTGTCCTTTAATTTTGGAGAATAAATGTGCTTCATTTCTGAGAATTTACAGTAAGTAATAACTTGGATCCTTTCCTTTTTCCTTGTTTATTCCTCACACTTTCTGTTTGGATATTTATATGTCAGAATGGATCTTTAATTTCTGTTTTTAACTAATTTTCTCAGCTTTCTCAATTCACTCTCTATTCTGAAATTTTTATTGAATTTTGTTATACCACCTTCAATGCCTGTAAGGGACTTAAAAAGTAACTGGCATACAATACATGTCACAGAAATGATGGCTTTTTCCCTTCCTTTTTTTTTTTGTGCCTCCTCCTCCTCTTCTTCCCATTCCTTTTTCTTTATTAATACTATTTCTCAAGCATTAAGTCTAAGTTAGGAGTTTTGACTAAGTACTCTATTTTCAGTTGTCTTCACATCTAGTAAATGTGAAACTCTCAGTTCAGGAACATAGTAAATAATTTATAAATTAAATGGACAGCTTCTTAAAATTACCATTTATTGGCCGGTGCCATGGCTCACTAGGCTAATCCTCCACCTGCGGCGCCGGCACCCCATGTTCTAGTCCCGGTTGGGGCACCGGTTCTGTCCCGGTTGCTCCTCTTCCAGTCCAGCTCTCTGCTGTGGCCTGGGAAGGCAGTGGAGGATGGCCTAAGTGCTTGGGCCCTGCACCTGCATGGGAGACCAGGAGGAAACACCTGGCTCCTGGCTTCGGATCGGTGCAGTGCACCAGTTGTAGCGGCCATTTGGGGAGTGAACCAACGGAAGGAAGACCTTTCTCTCTGCTCTCTCTCTCACTGTCTAACTCTGCCTGTCAAAAATTTTTTTAAAAATTACCATATATTAACTATCTATTATGTGATGAAGACTCTGTTAAATGGCATCCCTTAAAGCATTGAAACTAATAGTCAAAATAGCCTTGTAAGCTGATAACTTTAGTCTTACATGATTTTACAAGTAAGGACACCTCCTGATGTGTGCCTTGGACTGACACCTGAGGGACTGTCATTAACATAGCTGCTGCAATGCAGCCGTGAAAATGGAATTTAGTTGGAATTCTCACCAGAGATAGACATAAGAAGATACAAGCGTGATTTACTCAGATGCAAGTATTTTTCATTTCATTGAGCACAGAGGAAAATAAATGAGGTGCTGAAGAAAAAGCCTGGTGAACACTAGACCGTATTAGACCTCCCTGTGGCAAATGATGGATCTGAAAAGCACTTTCCACCATGTGCAGAGGTGACATATCTCACTGTAGATTTTCCCTATTTGACCTCCCAATGACTTTCCGTCAAATGAAATGATATTTATTCATGTGATTAATGCGCATATGCCATGATTTGCAACTGTGAGGCATTTTCATTTATGGATCTTGTACACATACCATTCAGGACACAGCTTTTATATTGAGCCAAATGAAATTCCTGATACTCTAGAGTTTATAACCTAAAGAATGATAACTTCATATAGTTAAAAATAATACTCTGGATTCTATCTCAAAGTAACTGTGAAAGATTAAAAATGCATTAGACACAAACATGGTTGGTATTAACATGATTATTTCCCTCTATACATACACCACAAGTCTTTGTTGAGTTGCTAGGATGCATTTGGTCTCTCAGGATATACTGGTAATCAAAACAGATACAGTCCAGACCTACATGGAGGTTCAAATATTTTGGAAGAATCAAAATAAACTTAAAGTATTGTAATATAAGAAAAACATAAGTCCTATGAAATGATGATAGATTTTTTGGAAAAGATTTGATTTATTTACTTGAGAGGTAGGATTACAGATAGAGAGACTGAGAGAAAGGTCTTCCATCCACTGGTTCACTCCCCAGATGGCCGCAATGGCCAATCCAAAGCCGGAAGCCTGGAGCTTCTTCCAGGACTCCCATGCAGGTGCAGAGGCCCAAGCACTTGGTCCATCTTCAGCTTCTTTCCCATGCCATAGCAGAGAGCTGGATCAGAAGAAGAGCAACCTGGAACAGAACTGGCTGTTCTGGAATGCAAGAGCTGCGGACGAAGGCTTAGGACACTATGCCACAGCACCAGTCCCTGTGTTAAATATTGAAAGATAATGTTATAAACCTTTCTAAAGGGATTCAGAAAAGATTTCATAGGGAAGGTAGCATCCAGCTTGGCCTTGAATATTGGATAAGAGTTATAGAGGAAGAACACTCTATATACCTTGGCAAGTGTTTGATTCTTGTGGGATACAGTTGAAAGTTTTGCACATAAATTATGATTAGCCATGGAGACAAAATATAAACAACTAATTTTAATGCAAAGAGAACAAGAATATCTGAGCTAACTGTAGGCATGTACACACTTGTTCATCTTTATGTGAAAAGAATAGTTCATTGTGACTGCAGATCAGGAATGGCTTCTCAGTGAAGACTCCATGTGACTAACTTAGAAAGTAGAATATCATGTAGAAAGTGGCTATTCAAGGATACGCCCTCCAAGGAAAGACAGTAGAGAAGTCATGGTAGATATAAATTATTTCACATGTTTAAAAGAAATAGAATGCTGGTATTATAGGCCTAGAAGTCATCTATAGATGAGGCTATTCACACATGTTGTAATAAATGAAGCAGAGATGTGATGCCTGATACAGTGCAGATTTGCATTATATTCAGGAAAACATCAATGAAAATAATTTTTATGTTTATTTTTTTCCTGAAAGAGTTATATAATAGATGTGAAGGAAACTATACTGTCTAGATCATTCATTTCTTGTATTAAAATGCAGTGACATTCAGTATGATATAGTGGAAAGAAAAGTGAGCATTGAGATAGAAGGCATGGGCAAGTTGATTAATGCCTCTGACACCTAATTTCCTCAAACCTCAGAAAAGAAAGATAATGACTCCTGACCTTGTCTACTTCGTAGGGCTATTGCAAAGAACACAAGTATATGAATACAATGATGACAATCTCTCTCAGAAAATATGAAAGTCTAATTATGAGATGGAATTTTCAAGGAGAAAATTTGGGCAAGGATGAATGTCTCTGAGAGGCACAGTAATGAGCCAGTCACCAATCAAGTTCATAACATATGGGTATTGATGAAGGGTGTTTCCACTGTGTTCACAACTGAATATCTCTCTCAAAGTACAAATGCTGCCATTTTGAGCACTGCCCTCAAAACTTCCCCAATAGGAAGGAACCTCAGGCAGGAAAACAGAACAGTCATATTTTCCCAGGAATTTTTTTAACCACAATAATGCCATGTTTGAATTTTAAAAATTGGCTCCTCTTTAACAACTTACACACTGTTTCTCAACAAGGCTCCCTAGTGACCAAAATGAAGATAATTCTACGCCTAAAAAAACGTCTATTCATGGGACGTTGTTTTCAGGGTGACAGCTGCATGGGGAAACTGGTTAAAGGCTGACCCACAACATATGGCCTTACAGATTTCTTGATATTTGCACACATAGCATTCTTGGCAATGTCAAGGGCAAGCAAGAAAGTGATTCATTAAACCTCTGCAGTTGATTGTACAGTAAGTCAGCATCTTGTACATGAAGACCATTATTTCAGCTCTTTGTTAAAAGGGCAAAGATTCCTTCAAGTAAAAAATTTTTAAAACTGCTTATGTAGGTGCAAAGAGCTGATGATACAGACTATATCAGATTGTCGATTCAGTAGGAATGCAATTGTTTAGCCTTAAATTGTAATCTGTCAGTGCCAGCATCATGAAATAGCTTGTTAAGACACTGCCTATGATGGGCTGCCATCTCGGCATTCCATAGGGACACTAGTTCAAGTCCTGGCTGCTCCACTTCCAATCAAGCTCCCTGCTAATACACCAGGGAAACTCGTGCAAGATGGCCCAAGTGCTTGGGCCCCTGCACCCATGTGGGAAAACTGAAGAAGTTCTTGGTTCCTGGCTTTGGCCTAGCCCAACTCTGGCCTTTGCAGCTGTTTGGAGAGTGAACCAGTGGATGAAAGATCTCTCTCTGTTTTCTCCCTCACTCTCTATAGCCCTGCCTTTCAAATATATAATATAAATAAATATTTTTAAAGTTCAATCTTTGGAAAAAATGGTGCAACTAATAATAATATTTATTTTTTTAAAGATTTATTTTATTTATTTTAAAGGCAGAGTTACAGATGAGGTAGAGTCAGAGAGAGAGGTCTTCCATCTGCTGGTTCACTCCACAGTTGGACACAATGACCAGAGCTGTGCCGATCCGAAGCCAGGAGCCAGGAGCTTCCTCTGGGTCTGGAGCATGCAGATGTAGGGGCCCAAGGACTTGGGCCATCTTCTACTGCTATCCCAAGCCATAGCAGAGAGCTGGATAGGAAGAGGAGCAGCCGGAACTAGAACCAGCGCCCATAAGGGATGCCAGTGCTTTAGGCCTGCTTTAACTGGCTGCGCCATAAAGCCAGCCTCAATAATAGTATTTCTAAGTCTAAGTTTACCCCTACTACTTTAGGGAATGTAGTTAAATAGCAATGTTAATTTTCTAGTTTGTTATTTGTCACTTACCTAGTTACTCACCCCAAGAACCTCATTATCTAAACACTTTTCTCTTTTTGGTCAAGCTAAATGGCAATACAGCTACAAAATTTTATTTACAGATGTCTTATTCCATTTCCGAACATTGTCACAAAAAGCACAGACTGGATAAATTATAAATTAACATGGTTCGTTTAGCTCATGAGTCTGAGACCAGTGAGTCTAAAAGCATAGCACCAATACCGGCAAGGCTTCTTCTAAGAGTTTTATGTTGCTTCAGCTCACAGTAAAAAGCTGAAGGGCAACCAGGCACATGAGGGAGACAAACCATGATGTCATCCTCACTTTTGTGGTAACTCACCCTGTCCTCACAAGTGGGAACTCACTTCCAGAAGAATTAAACAGCTTCCATGAAAAAAGGCAGTAGTCTCTCCTTTTTTTAATATTTATTTTATTTATTTGAAAGACAGTGTTACAGAGAGAGGTAGAGACAGAGAGAGAGGACTTCCATTTGCTGGTTCACTCCCCAGATGACTGCAGCCAGAGCTGAGCTGATCTGAAGCCAGGAGCCAGGAGCTCGTTTGGGTCTTCCACATGGGTGCAGGGGCCCAGGGACATGGGCCATCTTCTACTGCTTTACCAGGCCATAGCAGAGAGCTGGATCTGAAGGGAGCAGCTGGGACCGGAACCAGCTCCCATATGGGATGCCAGTGCTACAGCCCAGAGCTTTAATCCGCTATCCCACAGTGCTGGGCTGATACTACATCAAAGTTAACACCTAACGCTAGGTAGCATTACTATTCTTGTTCTTTCCTAAGCTAAGTGCTGGTAATCTTTCAGACTCTCATCAGATGAATATGTCTGTTTACTTTATTGATTTTGTCCAAAATCCCTATGATATCAAAATCTTTAACTACAACTAGATTTCCCAACATCTCTCCAGGACCTTATTTAATTTTCCATAGAAAATCGTCTCTCAGGTGACTCTCAGTAATCAGAAACAGAATCTTTGCAAAACCAAATTCATTTCAGCACAGTTCCCACACCAGTCCCTACCCCAGAAATTTTAACATATCTTCTCCATTATTTTTAATTTTTTTCTACCAGATCTACTAGTTTTCTCACTTTTTAAGCATGTACCATTCCATGTTTCTTAACTTGCTTTAATTACCATTTTCTTAAAACTATCTTGCAATCACTCTCCAAATTACTCTGTTCTCTCTTATCCACAGATCCATCTCATCCAGAGATTTTGCTAAAAACTGCCATGTATAATATCTATGGTGATCCATCCCAGTCCTCCTGCTCTTCCTTTGCTTGTCCTAAATCAATTAACACATTTCATTATCAATGCACCTTCAGCACTAATTTCTATAATTATAAGAGATTGGTCCTTTGCAACAGTGATTCTCACTATTAGCACAACTTACTGACTCATTGATAAAGAACTTTCTCTCACAAATTGACTACTGTGACCTCTTTCACCCTACTGGGTTATCTTTATTGTTTCCATTCCATGCCAATATTAACTCTCAGCATGTGCGTGGGTGAATTTATGTGAATTTCGAAATTCAGTAAACACTATATGCTTTCATACCTATCTCAAAAAATGCGTGGCCCTGCTGCTTTGAATATTGGGCTCCTCAAATGTAAGCTCTTTTGGTAATGAAACATCTCCTCATCTATCTCTTTACTATCCTCTACTGCAACAATTGTGCCCCTAAAGCATGTGCCCCAGGGCATGCATAGTGACTAGATAAATAACTTTGTTGGAATGATTACATTTTTTAAATACATCTCCAAAGGCTGGGTACAATATCAACCACCTTATTCCTAATTCCTATAAGTATTTAAAGAAAAGCATTTCCATTCTATAATCACATTAAACTTTAAAGACAATATATTGACATATTATTTGCTATGAACACATTTTTCTCTCAACTGCTAGTTCTCCCTAGTTACTTATAACTATTTTACCTTTCAACTTTCTTCCTAAAAAAAAAGATAACATTATTTGTTTTTAAGGTGCTGCAAATCTAATTAGAAGATTTTTATTTTTTTCTGTCATTTACATATGTTAAGATGGGTCTTTCGTAAACCAAGGAAAAAGTTATTGCCTTTGTTGAATTTTTTTGGCAATTATATTTCTTCTTTTCTAAAAATTACGGCTATATTACAAATATTCCCTCAAAAAAAAAACAAGTTGTATTATAAGAGGACAGATGGGTTTCTTTTTTAAAAGTGTCTGAGTCAAAATTTCTACCTAGCTCAAAAAAATCTTGCTAGAACTTTTTGTATAATTGCTATTTCCATTTTTTTTCTACCTCTCTGGTGGTAATAGATATGGGTGTGGAGAAGTACAAATTCTGTACCTGGCAACAACTTTTTGTGTTTTGTGCCTTCTAAGGCAATGTTCTTTTACATTTAAAATATATTTATTTTATTGTATTGTAAATTTAGAGAGGCAAATTCTTCTATCCACTAGTTCAATCCCCAAATGCACACAACAGCCAGAACTAGGACAGGTTGAAGCCAAAAGTCTGGAACTCATTCAGCATTTCCCCCATGAATAGTAGGGACACAAGAACTTGAGACAAAATCAGCTGCCTCCCAGGGTGTATGTACATTAGCAAGAAGCTGGGTCAGCAGTTCAGCTGCAACTGCACTCTGGAACTTCAATGCTGGATAGGGACATCCAAAGTGGCATCTTAACCAGTAAGATATTCACCTTCTTTTACAATTTTTTAATGGGTGTTATTGCTTTGTAAGATCAAAAGTATTGAGTGCTGCCAATAGAAAATCAATATAAGAATAGATGAACTATAATCTGAAATTAGATGGGAAATTTTGAGAAATTATCTACAGTAAGATTATGTGTGTGTATGTGTGTGTGTGTGTGTGTGTGTGTGTTACCAAGGATTAAGGAGTAAGGTGAAGATATTGGAAGGCATTTCAAAAGGAAATAAATTAGAAGCTGTTAATGTGTTGTTCTTGTGTCACATGCCTAGAATTTTGTTGCCGGCATGATACCAATCTCATTTGTCGATACTGAGACTTACAGTTAGGTTGGTATCAGCCTTGATCACTAACTTTGGGACATGGTCTCATTTTTCATATTTCTGACTTCTTTAGGTTTTCTGATGAGTTTCATGAGTATCTTTATAGAAACAAATTGAGTGTTCCAACAACATTACTAGTAGAAATCAGACTCTCAAATTTGCCTAACACTTCCCTATATCCTTTAGAAATTAATATTTTGCACACTTATAAGACAGAAGACTATTTATTTGGAATTCCCTAGTTCAAAAAACTAACAGTTGTATTGCCTGCCCTCCATTCTGTCCATAGGAAGGCTATTTCTTATAAGCAACGCTGCTACAAGGTTGGGAATGCTATGGTGGAGAACCACAGAATTATGGCTAATGTAGTTGTCTTGATAAATAGCATGCCTGACTGTGCTTTCAGGCTCTGTTCCTTGTTGACCACTTTCCATGCTGGCTTACGAGAATATCACTAATTTCTTACTTTAAAAGCATCTTTATACTTTATGTGTATTGAACATATTTTCTTATTTTTATTCATGTTTAGTCACTAAAGGCCTGCATCCTGGACTCTATATTTTATTCATTTTGAGGCTCTTAGAATGTGTTTGTTGCCTTTTCTTGAATTCAACTAATGTGAGACTCCTGAACCATAATTATGCCATCTACAGGGGACTGATTAGAGAGACTACTTCTCTGATAAAGAATGTTCCAAGATGCTGCAGATTTAATAATACAGGCCATTAATATAGAAAGGCTGCGTATCTGGAAAAGGAACTTTGTTTTCAAAAATATTTTTTTTATTTTAGAGATCTCATGTAGATAAATAAGCATGGACAGTCACATTTGATATACAAATGCAAAGAGAAGAAGATGAAAACTATTACCTATTTTTTGGGCACATTCACAATACTGTATTACTAATTATAAATGACTGATGTTGATAATAAACAAGGTAAAATTAAGAAAATGCGAAGATGTTGAAAATGACCTGTATTTCCACTCTTAACATATCTCCAATACTACTTGTATAATGCTTTAGTGTATATCCTTAAAAATATACATCACACTGGCACTGTGGCTCAATAGGCTAATTCTCTGCCTTGTGGCGCCAGCACACCAGGTTCTAGTCCCAGTCCGGTCACTAGATTCTGACCCGGTTGCCCCTCTTCCAGGCCAGGTCTCTGCTGTGGCCTGGGAGTGTAGTGGAGGATGGCCCAAGTGCTTGGGCCCTGCACCCCATGGGAGACCAGGAGAAGCACCTGGTTCTGGCCTTTGAATCAGCATGGTGCGCCGGCCGCAGCACGCCAGCCACGGCGGCCATTGGAGGGTGAACCAACAGCAAAAGGAAGACCTTTCTCTCTCTGTCTCTCTCTCTCTCTAACTGTCCACTCTGCCTGTCAAAATAAATATATATATATACAAATATATATTTATAATATATATATATATACACACATATATATATATATACATCACACATCATGGTGAATATCATCAGTACAATTTTCAGACTGTCTGCATCCAAACCGTAGCTCTGTCACTTCCTAAGAGTGTAACTTGGGCAATCTATTTAATACACTTTATTTGTTTACATAGTTGTAAATAAAAGTAAGAGTAATATTGTCCTATTTGTTTGGGGTTTTTTTAGGATTAAATCAGTTAATACACACCAAGCTTTTAAAATTGTGACTGCTTACATTAATTTAGTTTTTGTTTCCATGTTTGACAATATCATTACTACATAATTGATGGGTTGAGTTTATGTGTAGCTTTTTCCCCAGCGGCCTTAAAAGCTTTTTACATGTGGCTGTCCATTTTGAACTGTGATAGCCTTATTGATAGGAACTAAGATATTTAGTTTTTCTCAGTAATGAAATATGCACTTTCCTAATTTTTTATTCAACCTATCAAATTTCTTTTTTTATTATAAAGCTTTTATTTAAAGAATATAAATTTCCAAAATACAGCTTATGGATTACAATGGCTTCCCCCCCCATAACTGCCCTCCCACCCGCAACCATCCCCTTTCCCGCTCCCTCTTCCCTTCCATTCACATCAAGATTCATTTTCAATTCTCTTTATATACAGAAGATCAGTTTAGTACATATTACATAAAGATTTCAACAGTTTTCCCTCACATAGAGACACAAAGTGAAAAATACTGTTGGACTACTAGTTATAGTATTAATTCACAATGTATAGCACATTAAGGACAGAGATCCTACATGATTTTTTTTTTAAATTGATTAATTTTCTATGCAATTTCCAATTTAACACCAAGTTTTTTTTTTTCATTTAGAATTATCTTTATATACAGAAGATCAATTCAGTACATACTATGTACAGATTTCATCAGTTTGCATCCACACAGAAACACAAAGTGTAAAATACTGTTTCAGTACTAGTTATAGCATTACTTCACATTGGACAACACATTAAGGACAAATTCCTCATGAGACGTAAGTACACAGTGACTCCTGATGTTGATTTAACAATTTGACACTCTTGTTTATGGCGTCAGTAATCTCCCTAGGCTCTAGTCATGAGTTGCCGAGGCTATGGAAGCCTTTAGGGTTCGCCGACTTCAATCTTATTCCGACAGGGTTATAGTCAAAGTGGAGGTTCTCTCCTCCCTTCAGAGAAAGGTACTTCCTTCTTTGATGGCCCCATTCTTTCCACTGGGATCTCACTCGCAGAGATCTTTCATTTAGGTCTTTTTTTTTTTTTCTTCCAGAGTGTCTTAGCTTTCCATGCCTGAAATACTCTCATGGGCTCTTGAGCCAGATCCAAATGCCTTAAGGGCTGATTCTGAGGCCAGAGTGCTATTTAGGACATCTGCCATTCTGAGTCTGCTGTGTATCCTGCTTCCCATGTTGGATCATTCTCTCCCTTTTTGATTCTATCAGTTAGTATTAGCAGACACTAGTCTTGTTTGTGTGATCCCTTTGACTCTTAGACCTATCAGTGTGATCAATTGTGAGCTGAAATTGATCACTTGGACTAGTGAGATGGCCTTGGTACATGCGACCTTGATGGGATTGTATTGGAATCCCCTGACACAATTCTAACTCCATCATTTGGGGCAGTTCCGATTGAGAATGTCCCAAATTGTACATCTCCTCCCTCTCTTTTTCCCTCTCTTATAATTAACAGGGATCACTTTTCCATTAAAATTTAAACACCTAAGAATAACTGGTATAGGGCTAAGGTCTATACCATCTTTGTTTTTTTTGTTGTTGTTGTTTTGTTTTGTTTTTTACATTTTAGGCTTTTATTTGGTGAGAAAGATGCATAGAAGAATGAGAGCTTTTTTTAAGAGAGAGAGGTAAATCTGGGTTCATACCGAGCACCAGGAACCAGCCACGTGGAAGAGCATTTGGGCCTGGAAGCCTAGGGTGAGTGACCCGAGGGCCATGTGCCCTGGAGGTGCAGGGTTACAGCAAGCCCCCTCCTGGCAAGAGGCCAGGGGAGAAGGGCAGACAAACCATGTCCCAAGCTGTTACCCCACTTCCAAAGGGGAGTGGTTAATTAACCTGATTGGCTGGTGGGCACCCAGGTGTGGCCAGGTAGGGGGATGAGGTCGCACAGGGGCGTGGTGAAGGCATGGTCTTCCAGCTCACAAACCTAATGGATTTTAACCTGTATGCTTGCCTGCTTCGTTACCCCCTCAGAGACTCCATCCCTTAATCCTAAGGGAAGTTGATGGGCATTGAAACATCTCTTCTGTAACTGCTTCCTGCTCATGAGGGGTGTAGTGCAGGCCCTGCCTATCCAGGTCTGGAGGTCCTCGTATCCTATCTAGCAAATTTGCTTTGTGAGCTTGAGCAGTCTCGGTCCTTGCCAACGTCTGTGTCCCCTGCATGGTCAGTTACTCCCAGAAGTCGAGTTCTGAAACATATAAATTGTTAAATAGCAAAGGCAAAACTGGAGCAAAACCAATTGTAGGTGGGGTGCCCCTTTAGATGAAAACAACATATCTTACAGATTCCCAGATAGTGGGTAGTGATATGCTACCCTTATGTAAATTATAAACCCATTGAGCTTGAGTATAGAGAATTATAATAGAAGAAATTATCAGGTAGCTTTAGCATCAATAACCCTTCCCAGAGACAATCAAGAAAGGCAGGTACAGCATGTTTTCCTTAAGGACACAAAGGCAAAAGTTTTACTAATCCTTTTTGCTTTGAAGTACTTAAGGTTTCTGATTGGATTATAGGAACAGTCAGGCATGTCTTTCACATTCACCTGTGAAGACTTAAGAGGTAGAAGTTTAATCCTAATTTCACGGAGGTAGTCGTGCTCAATAGCACCTGAAGCTGATCTGAAGAAGAACTTCTTATGAATGGCTTGCTCAGGAATTCCTAACATTGGAGGTTTTTGTTAAAAGCTCCTTGATTCCTTGGAACACCTTTTGTAGCTCCCCTGTCCAGCACAGTGTCTGTTTCAGAGTCTTGTAAGCAAACACAAGGCTTAGAATCCAAATCCTGGAATCCATAACAACTTTTATAGCTACCCTTTTCAGTATGGGGTCTGCATCAGGGCCTCTTTAAAGCTTTATTCAAAAGTTTGGAATCCAAATCTTGGAATTCAGATTCCATTGAATCCTGTCATCAGCAATTCCCAATACCGGAGCTTTAGTTAGAAGCTCCTTAGTTCTCTGGAACAAATTTGCAGTTACCCACTTCAGTACGGAGACTACATCAGGGCGTCTTTAAAGCTATACACAAAAGCTTGGAATCGAAATCTTGGAATCCAAAGTCCACAGAATTTTGCCATTCTCAGAAATCTTCTCAGCTGCCTTTTAATATCTGACCCTATGTTAAGACATATGAGATAGGAATTTTACAGAGAGACATGTATCCCAGATTTTACATTTGAGGCACTTACTAAACCTTAAATAAATACCTAAAAACACAGGCAATGGAGTTTGACACTTAGACATAACTAGAACGTATGATGCATAATATGACACATAAGATCAAATCTTTGGGATCAAGTTTTACCATTAATGTTAATACTGTAGCTCTTTTGAGAACAAGAGGTCCTACATGGGAAGTTAGTACACAGTGACTCCTGTCGTTAATTTAACAATTAACACTCTTACGTGTGACGTCAGTGATCACCCAAGGCTCTTGACATGAGCTGCCAAGGCTATGGAAGCCTTTTGAGTTCCACAAACTCCATCAGTATTCAGACAAGGCCATAAGCAAAGTGGAACTTCTCTCCTCCCTCCAGGAAAAAGTACATCCTTCTTTGATGGGCACTCTTTTCCACTGAGGTCTCACCCAGGGAGGTTCCCCACATAGGGACACTTTCTCCACAAGTGTCCTGGCTTTCCATGCCTGGAATGCTCTTGTGTGCTTTCTAGCCAGACCAGAACACCTTTAGAGCTGATTTTGAGGTCACTGAGTGCTACTTACAGCGATTGCCACTCTATCAGTCTGCTGTACAGACTCCTTCCCATGTTGGGGCATTTACTCCTCTTTAATTTTATTATTATTAGTAGTAAACACTTAATCCTATTGACATCATAATTCTAACACTTAATGCCACCTATATGATCACTTTAAAACTTTAGATGTTACCATTACCATCTAGCCCAAGGGGATTTGTGATCCCATAGCAAATTTTAAATAGTACTCTTAGAAGTAAGTCCGTAAGAATGCATGCAGAGCTAGACAGCCTTACAGTCTTTCTGTAGGACGGAGCACCAGGAACCAGCCACATGGAGAAGCATCTAGGCCTGAAAGCCTAGGGCAGGTAGCCTGAGGGCCACGTGCCCTGGAGGCACAGGGCTATAGCAAGCCCCCTCCTGGCAAGAGGCCAGGGCCGAAGACACACTATACCACCTTTGATTATGGAGTGAAGAGGGAAAAAATTTCCAAGGACCAGTGTTGTGGCATAGTGGGTAAAGCCGCCCCCTGCAATGACAGCATCCCATATGGGTGCCAGTTCTAGACCAGGTTGCTCCACTTCCAATCCCGCCCCTGCTCTGGCCTGTGAAAACAGAAGATGGCTCAAGTCCTTGGGTCCCTACACCCATGTGGGAGAACCGGAAGAAGCTCCTGGCTCCTGACTTCAGATCGGCCCAGTTCCAGCCATTGCGACCATTTGGAGAGTGGATCAGCGGATAGAAGACTTCTCTATCTCTCTTTGCCTCTCCTTCTCTCTGTGTGTAACTCGGACTTTCAGGTAAAATAAATAAATCTTTCCAATGTGTTGCTCACTCTTCTATCCTTATAGTTATATAAGTGAAAAGTTGAAACAATAATTAGAGGTTTAGAATTGCTTGGAGGAGGAAGAGAGATACACAAAATTTTAGTTCAATAACAAATGTGTTGAAAGGTTTTCAGCAGTCATGAACTATCCCTGGCTGTTTAAATATTAGAACAAACAAGAAACTAAGCAACTTAATACCCAAGAGATTTGACTGAAGCTTGATTCATTCTCAAACCCAGAAGAGAAGAGCACTGGTGTGAAGACATCCTGTTCACGGAGCTGTTTCACATCTTCTTTTCTATTTCTGCATCGAAATAGAGTTGAATTAGCAAATGTATTTCAAAAAATTCAAGCATGTCTGTTACAGAAGAGGAAAATTTCCTAGCTATTCACTCATCAATAAATCTTTCAGTTTGTGATAATTCAAAAAGTTGTGAAAATTCAATCACAAAATAATTTTACTTGGGTATGAAAATTTTGAATTCCATGGATAGTTTTTTTTATAACATGCATTTTCACAAACTTTTTGAACATGCCTCATATGTATGGATTTCAATTTTATTTTTACCAAGATAAAAATCTTCTAGTTCAATTTTCTACAAACACTTTGAAGTCCCTTTGTAAATCAGTCAGAACCTAATGGTTCTTTGTGTAGAAACACTATTTCTTTTCGTTGGTGCTTTTGATAATGATTATAAAACTTTGTGGGGCATCCAGAATAAATGAAGTAGCCCTATCCATTGTACATTACTTTCTGTGTTTTATCAGAAACAAGACTTCCTGAACTCCTAAGACATAAAAACAGGAGAGAGAAACTCATTTGACAGAATAACTTCCTTGTTTTTTACAATGTGAGAGATGTTAACAAATTACTATGGAAAATTATTGAATAATCTTTAGAGTTTATAACCAATTTGACAAAATTTTGTCATAGGCCAAGTTACTTTGCTTTATTACCCCAAAGTAGCCACATACACTTTATTCCCATGTAACAGGACAGTGAGAAACTTCAGGGAAAAACTTGGGAAGAGAGAGAGGAGTCTTTTCAATAATACTCATCCGGAACAAGGAAAACAAAAGGGCTTACAGCTTTGCATCAAATGCATGTGGAAACAAAATGCACCACACATTATTTTATGCACTTTTCCGAATGAGCCAAGACTTTTGATTAAATAATGTGGGTTTTTGGCTTCCTACAATTGTAAGGACTATCAATAGAAGCTTAGTGACAGTCTTATTAGGCCCAATTTGAGCTATAATTAATCATTGGGGACCAGCAAAAATTTCCTAAAAATCTATTATGGTTAATTTTTACAGAACATCTTGAAAACCTTATAGGAGACATTAATATAGTAGTCTTCCTATTGATAATCAACAGATCACAAACATTAATGTGTTTTCCCAACAGGTATTATTTAAATAGAACGTTTTGTTGATGTGGGACTTCAACACGCAGGATTGAGTACCTGAAAGGTGTGTTTTACAGAGATTTTAGGACAATGGAGAATTCCTGATGAGATGTTCTTGTCATTGCTCCTATTGAAAATGGTCATAAGGGAAAAATCTCCACAGCTTCATTCGGTTAAGGCACTTGAGGATTTGAACTGTGTGCTTGCTTTGGAGAGAATTATGCAACCAGTGCAGACACAGAAGAAAGGAATTTAGCTGTTTAGTTAAGAGTCAGAGCCATGTTTGCAAGATGTTTGTATTTGGAATTTGTGATCAACTCAACCAATGAAAATTCACAAAAGAACTCAAATTTGTACACTCAAATATACATAAATGGAAATAGTTAAATTTTATATACATCATCATGTTCTTGAGCAGATACAGGTAATATAAGGTTCTTGTCTAAGTCTCTGTCTAATCATATTTTGGCAACAATTTTAATTTGCCAATGAAAACTCCAAATAGAAATTACTGGTTAAAAAATTCCTAAACCAGTAAATTTGTTTATGCCTCCAAGATCTTCTAGTCTACTTCTGCATACTTTTTCTGAGTAAAAATCCAGTTTCAACACTCCATCACACGACCCCTTCAATAACAATTACTCATGTTTTTAATAGGGGATAAGAGCCATTATAATCTAGCCAGTTTTACAGATACAGATTAATCCTTTAATTTTCTAATATTGTTCCAAACTTACAAGTTACTTAAAATTTCAAGAAGTCCTCATATCCCTTTCAATCTTCTTGTCCTTGCTTTCTTTCGATCTGAAAATCCCCTGCTCAATATTTAAAGCTTTAGAACTTCAGGCACACACAGGAGGCTAACTATTTTTGGAACTTGTTTTTTTCACCTACCCTTGTCTGTTGCTACTTGTTGGGTTAATGCTTCCCAAAACTGTTTTAATGTGGCCTTGTGTGTTTGTGATTCTATTATGTGATGTCTACTCTTGGTGGGCATGGATTATGTATCCTCAATGTATAGAAAATTTCTAGCCCATCTTCTTTACCTTGGGATATTGAATGAAGACTTATACGTGTACTATTTAGCATACTTGTTAATTTCATCTTGAAAAACATTTGTATACACTATCTCAATAAGGGATGTGATTTTTCTGAGTTAAAACATGAACAGAGAGGTAGGCATTTGGCAGAGTGGTTAAGATGCCATCTGGGAAACCCTCATCCCATATCATAGTGCCAGCTCTGCTTCTAATACAGCTTCCTCCTGATGTGCACTTTGGGAAACAGTAGATGATGCATCAAGTAGTTGAGTCCTTGCCACCCACATGGGAGTCCTAGATTGAGTTTCTGCCTCCTGGTTTTGCCTAACCCAGTCTTGATTTTTGTGGACACTGGAGGAATGTGGATGGGAGTCTCCCTCTCCCTCTCTCTCTCTCTCTTTCACTTTCTCTCTCTCTCTCCCCTGTATGTGTGTGTGTATGTAAGTCTTTTCAATTAAGTGAAAATAAATAAATTCACAAATTTTAAAAACCCATGAACTGACAAGTGTGACAAGTGCCAACTGGATTTCAGAAAAGATGAGTATACCTGAAATACAGATGAGGAGGAGAGCAACCTTATTTAAAAATATGCTTGACTTATGAGAATGTTTATTTTATTTTTTTACATATTGCACATTTTGCTTACATTTTAAAGGTAACTTTAATCTTAGAATTACATATCCATGCTTACATTTTCTTTTTATTGACTTCTTAAAATTAAAGTCAAGTGCATGGTTTGTTAAAAAAGATTGCAAACATTTACCATTTCTGTAACATGTAACATACACAGTTAATAGCTTTTAACAGATATTAATCAACTCTCCTCAACAGTTTTTTAATGATAATACAGTTATCAAATATCCTGAACATATTTTTGATACCACTAGAAGTCAAAACCCAACGATTTTGAAGATTGACACAATTTGTGACAATATTTATTTTATCTACTACTTTAAACAATTTCAACTGTAGCTCTCTCACTAAGCAAAATACATAATGAATGCTATTTGTTTTTCCTTCTTGAGGTTTTTCTTTTCAGAAACATGCATTTCCACTACCATCTGATACTTCTTGCCATGCTTTTGTCTTGGAAAACAATTCTACTTGGAGCAGTCCGGGTTTATGTTCAAATGACAATGACTCAACAAGGGAAATAAAAGTTGTGCTTCATGCTTCCTCCAGCTACCTGAAAGTATAATGAGTATACATATATTAAATATACTCTCATAAATACTTGGATCACAATCCCATTAAATGTTTCCTCAGCTGCCTTGAATATATTTGCGAAAGGCTCCTTATCACAGCTGAGGAGCACTTTTGAGAAAGCACTCTTTTGGAAAAACTTGAGGACCGGGAGATGAAATTTCTCAATGGAAAACATGGAACTCATTGTCAAGTTAATGGCTGACATTTAGGGGCTGTGTGAAATTCTATAACGTATTTTAAAATTATTTATCTATTTATTTATTTGAGAAGGAGAGTGAGAGAGAAAGAGGGCCCTCCAATCTACTCTGTCATTACCCAAATACCCACAACAGCCAGGAATGAGCTGGGCCAAACCTTGGAGCCAGGAACTCAGTGCAGTTTTCCCATGTGGCTGGCAGGGGATCAGCTACTTGAGTCATTACGGGCTGCCTTCCAGGGAGCGAATTAGCAGAAAGCTCAAATCAGAAACTGAAGTGAGACAGAAACCCAGGCACTCTGATATGCACATCATTTTTTTTTAATTTTGCATATAAGACAAATGCCTCATTTTTTAAAAGATTGTATTTAATTATTTGAGAGGTAGAATTACAGAGAGAGGGAGAGAGACAGAGAAAGGTCTTTCATCTGCTGGTTCATACCCCAAATGGCCACAATGACCAGAGCTGAGCCGATCCAAAGCCAGGAGCCTGGAGCTTCTTCCAGGTCTACCACAGACGTGCAGGGGCCCAAGCATCTGGGCCATCTTCTACTCCTTTTCCAAACCAAAGCAGAGAGCTGGATAGAAAGAACATCTGGGACACGAGCCGGCACCCATGTGGGTGCTAACACTACAAGTAGAAGCTTAGTCTCCAGTGTTCAGCACCAGCCCCAGATGTGCACACCTTAAACAGTAGGCCAAATACCCACCCCAGCTTCTGCAAGTTATTTAACAACACTAATTAATTTTTCCATCTGTAAAATGAGAATAGGATTACCTACCTCACTAAGTTGTAAGGAGTAAATGAGAAAACATGTATGTAAAGGTGCAGTGCTTTGCATGTTGGAAAATAATACAAACTTCATTTCTCTCCATGGGAAGAATTCTATGAACTGGGATGGTTCCTTTCATTTATACTAGCTTTGTTTCACTCATCTTTGCTTTGAAATTCCTGAGCAATGTAAAACAGTCTTAGTGCGATCATGCTAAACTAATTCCCAGTATTTGTTGTTGTTGTTTATGCATAACTTGAAAATATGCACCTTTAATCAAATCCTTGTAAATTGCAAAATTGACTTTTGGATCAAGTTGACAGGTTGAGCATGCACTTCTCCCTCATTTGCATTTATACTGAAATGACAATATGACAATAAAACTGGGATTAAGTCTACAACAGTGATTAGCATCTGAGAATGTGTCCAAAGATTTTGAAGTATTCTGCAAGTAGGGAATTTGATAGGATCATATTGTGTCAAAACCAGAAGAGAGAAAAAAAATAACAAGGGCATAGAAGGTTGTAGTGGAGGTGGGACCAGTTCTTTCCCACAGAGTTGCCAAGAGGCTTTTTTATATGGTATCAGCAAGTATAATGGACAGTAATAGACAACAAGGATGCAAGGTGGGGCAATTAAGTGAAGGACTGGCATTTACCAGTGACACTAGTCAATTCCTTTCTCCCTCCCTTTCCCTCTGTCCCTCCTTTGTCCTCAATCAGAAATTGACAGTTATCTGTGGCAAAGAATTTCTGGCATCCCAGAAGAATATTTCAATTTCTTTAAAGAAATTCAGAAATTTGGATAGGATAGGGTTCTGTTCTTAGTGTTATGTTGGCATCTGAAAGAGAAGTATAGTATAGATTGAGACACATAGGGGAATATTCAGAAGTTTTACAACTTCCAGTAAAAAAAATAAAGATGAGACCCTTATATTGTCTTTCTCTCCTCTACCAGCAAAAGCAATACAAAATTCTTTGAGTAAGAGAAATATAGGGAGAACTGTCTTCAATTCAAGAGAGTAACCAAGTACCTTGGCTTACAGGGCGTTTTGCATAATAAGTGCATCAGTTTTAACATAGTTGTTTGCTAATTATAGATGGTTTGTGGATGAGTTAACATAGACTTGAAGATTAGTCTTTTGGTTGTATCCCCAGAAGCAAGCCTGTTCTTCCCTTGGCAAGTGTATTTGTTTATCTGGGGCATGTACAATTTATTATGAGGTAAGAGAAGCAGCATATTTCCTGATTTCCCCCTTGTTGATCCTTGCTACCTACAGAAATGCTACCAAGTAAACTTTCATTCAACATTAAAAGGCAGAATTCTACTGCTTAGATATTAGCTTTCTGTATTTAAGCAACCAAAAAATAATCTCAAAGGCATATGCTATGCATTTATAACTCACTAAGACACCTGCACATTTGCTTGGGTGTCTCTGATTCAGGTTCAGGTCAGAATGCATCAGCTTTGAACATCAAATCTCATTATGGAGCCCAAGGACTGTGACTAATTAAGTTGTCTTCTTCTCACAATGACTATAGAAGCAACGACAGCAAGCCCAACTGCAAAAGCATATTTCAAGCATCTGCCCTTACCATGTCCACAAACTGCTGGCCAAAGCAAGTCAAAGGCTGGGTAACCTACTATGCCTACTGCCATGGCAAAGTATAAATATGTAAAACAATTTCAGAAGGATGAATATTTTGGACCTGTAATTCAAATTATCGAAGAGCTAGAGCAATTGAAAACATATCAGCTTCAAGAACACAATCAACTTGTTCCTTCATTTTTCATGTAAGCTTATATCCAGATATCAACAAACATTTGAGAAAAATTAATATGAAAAAGCACACCAACTTCCATATGTCATTTGGTAGAGAGTCATTGAATTCTGAAAACAAAACAAAACAAAAACAGAAAAACAAAAAGGAAAAAATATGAAAATAAGAAGCTGTTCTGATTTCCATGAAATTTCTTCTCTCTTAATTCATATGTTTTCTACCAATACCCCCTATTCATCTACTTTATGGAAGTCAATATGCAATGGAATGATAGTGCATGATGAGGGGATTTTCATAAGGGTTGAGGTGAATGTACTTTGTACTGGTAGTATCAGTCAATTTTGGGCAGAACATGATGAATCACTTAAGATTACGTGACAAGTATCTCAGTGGAATTTGAAATTTGTGTGCCATAGCAAGTGAAGATTACTTGATGGCATCTGTGTCCAGCATGCAAATTCATTTTTTTAAGATTACAGACATTTTATTTTTTTAATTTTAAAGATTTATTTATTCATTTTTGAAAGTCATAGTCATACATAAAGGGGGGGGGGGGGGAGAGAGATCTTCCATTATCTGGTTCACTCCCCAATTAGCTGCAATGGCCAGAGCTGAGCCAATCAGAAGCGAGGAGGCAGGAGCCAGGGGCATTTTCCAGGTCTCCCACTAAGGCACAGGGGTCCAAGGCCTTGGGCCATCTTCTACTGCTTTTCCAGGCCATAGCACATAGCTGGATCTGAATTGGAGCAGCCAGGACTCAAACCAGCGCCCATATGGGATACCAGCACTGCAGGCGGTGGCTTTACCTGCCTTTTTAAATTACATATTATGAAGATAAATGGGTTTGTGGATTTTTTTTCCTCTGGTAAATGTAGCTGAGAGATGCCATTTCAGAAAGGTCAATAAAACATCTCTAATAATAGCCTTTACTGATATTATTTCATTGAAGTAAGAGTAAAATTAACTGCTAAATATTTCATGGTAGCTAAAATATAGTTAAAATCTCTTGCAGGTTACGAGATGGGAAGCTTAAAAGTTGAAGGACATACTGTAAAAACAGGAAGGTGATGGGTCTGAAATTCAGAGTTGTGTTATTACTCATAAATCTCACCAGACAGTAGCAGAATTCAGCCTGTGAATCACAGACTTGTATTCGTTCCTGGGCTCCATCTCTTATCTAATCCAGACAGAAATGTGTTAATTAGCATAACAACATAGATTGGATAACTGTGGTAATTATAAAATTGTAGCTGATTTCACTAAATTCTGTAGGCGCACGTGCATTACCACTGTAATTAATGGATAGACCCTTATCAGTTTGGAACTTGTCAGGTACCTTTAAAATATTCTTTTTCTACAAGCTGAGAGTACACTCATTTTTTAAGAATCTCAGTCCAATTTCTTTCCTTTCTTTCTCTTTCCTGTGGAGCCTCTTCCTCTCCACACCCCTCACCCATACTCCCTCTATCTCACCTTCCTTCTTTCCTTGCTTTTTTCCTTCCTCCCTTATTCTTTGTTTTCTTCTAATTTATCAAATCCCCCCCCCCAAATTTAGTAAACATATTAAAAACTGTACATGGTTTAATTCCCTTTTTAGTTTGAAGATCAGGGCTCTTTCAAAAACTATCCGAAGCTCTTTGCATAAGAATTATTTGCTATTACTATCACATGGAATAGACGTCACTGAACCTTTCAAACTAATTCACTGTATTTAAAACTGACTCAAATACTTCTGTAACAAAAAAATGAGCAAGGGATGCAAAATGCAGGTGAATATGAGACATCAGTGAGTTGCAACTTAAAAAAATACTTTAAATGGAGTAAAAATGTCCTTATGATTACTTGATTTTTTGTAGCAAAAATGAGATATAAGTTATTTTGTGATTTCCTGATGTTTACTATTTTGATTTTCCTCTTTAAAGATCCTTCCCAATCCACTGTCACAGTTTAAGACCCATGGCAATGCAATGAGAGAGTTGGAGCATATTTTTATTTCGGACAGCAACTGTTTGCTTTGTCTCTTGACCCATTTTATAACAGGGTTCAACTCTTCAATGTTTTTTAAGGTAAATCAGGATAGTTGTTTAGTGATCACTTGCCAGCTACTCAGAGGTTTTAGAGACAATTTGAAGGTGATGCTTCACCATTTCTAAGTTCTCTGTGAGATATAACGATAGACATTGTGAAACAGTGATGTGGAAACCAAGATGATGGAGTATTGAATAAATTGAATGCATAGAGTTATACTTTAATGACCATAGAGAAGTTTAGGTTTATCTTTAACTGATTAGAGTCTTGAAAAACACTTTTTATTTATACCAAAGATAACTGAAAAGGAATCGTTTAAGTATGCAAATCAATTTTTAAAAACTCAGAATGTATGCAATGAATGTCACACTTTAAAGGAGTAGCTTGCTTGCAAGGCTCTATTTCAAAGAATGTGATTTTGTCACATTTTATAAAATACTTCTGGGCTCCCCTTTCAGAGTTACCTTTAGAGTTGATTTACAAGACACATGAAAACATATCTTATTAACTAAATTTGGAACATTTTCTGCACTCAAAACGTCTTCTCAACTTGAACATTCACCTTCCTTATTCACTAGTGTGAGACTGTTGAGATTTTTCCAAACTCAAACCTTCCCCCAATGTGTTTTTAAACATAATTATATCAAACACTGAGTCTCTTTTTCCACAAGTGATCCAGAAATGTAGCCAAGAGTAGAATATCCGTGGAAAAAATATAATTTCCAAAGGTAATTATATTTTTGCAATAAAACAATGCTCATTTGGACAAGTAAGATTCTTATACATTTCTTGTAAGATTATTGAACACCTTGGAAATTCATGCCTGTATGGAAATGTACTTATAGCTTTGCTCTTGAGATGAAGAATATTGTCCACTTGTTTAGATTTTTGTTCCATTTAAGCTGGGGGACAGGGAGAACATTTGTCAGCAAAATCATTTGATCTGACCCTGCCAGGATAACCACAGGCAGGACTCAAAATTCAAGCAATCTATGTCAGGATAATTTTTAAGACGATCATTTTTTTATGGCCTACACATGATTTTATGAATATCCAAATGGTCCTTGACTGCAAAGGCTTCCCAACTCCTGATTTAAGCAGATATCTTTAATAATAACAGTAGTGTAGTAGTGATTAATTGATATTCTCATTTCCAACTTCAAACCAATTATATACTGTTTAAAGATACTCATCTTCATTGTGACAAAATTAGTATAATTACAACTAAAAATAATTCTTGATAAAAGTGAACTAGTGATGAAAATTATAGAATCCATCCCCTTCCCCAGGTTTATAAAAGATGCTTAAACTCTATAAGTAGTATTTGTCATATGGACAAGTAATAAAGGTACTACATAAAGCAGCGTTGCAAGTTAATATTCTGTTCAAACTCAGATTTTGAACTAATGCTGGTACCAACTATTTATTGCAATAGGAGTGTCTAGAAGAAAACATATCCATGAAACTAAAGTTGGTGAGATGAGGTGGACTGAATATTTTAGTCTTATTGAAGCCTTTTGCCATTGCTTATGAAGATGCTGTAGCCAAAAGATGCATATGGTCAGAAAGACTGAGGTGTCAGCGGAGAAGAGGAGAACCGGTTATCACATTAATTCTCACCTCTCAGAAAGCAAGAGCAGGTCTCATGGGTGTGAAGTAGAAGTCAGAATACAAGGAGCAACATATTAAAGGTTGCATTTTGGAAGCGGTACTAATTGTTCCCAGAGATTGATTCTTAACACAGGGAGCTATCAAAATGTTATTGTGGAGTGCTAAAAGGTGTCTGAAAGTATGTATATTCTAAAAGGACATAATGAAGGGAAATGAAAGCCATCATCAATGAACCAATTGAGAAGTGGACAGAGAGAAAAGAGGTTTGGGAGGCTGCTGTGGAGCAAAATTAGTAGTGTGCATTTTAAGGAAAAAGAAAAGGCATGCCCACTGTCTACTGGACATTAAATAAAAGTAAAGGATTGTCAATCAATAATGCAATAAAGGGGTAGAAAGCTAATGGTTCTTTTGTTTCAAGCTGTAAAATGGCATTTTTGTATTCCATGGTAAACCTTAAATGATAGCTTTGTTAATTACAGTGCCAAAAGGATGCTATTTTGCTTTCCTGATTATTGCAATCTCTCCTTTACTAAGCCTTGGCTTTATTTACTCTGCATTTAGACTCAGTTAAGTGTGAGACTAGAGCTATCACTAGTTCTGGCATAGGGAGAAGCAGTTTTTCAAGACAAGATTTTCACTTCTGATGATTACAATCCAAGTGAACAGAAGGGAAAGACCTAAGAGACAAAATTAATAAACGAGAATACTGGCAAGAGGTAGTAAAAGAACAACATAGTTTAAGATATTTTGATATGCTGAGGAGTCTGATGCTTTAATCATCAACCCTTGTGTTTCTAGGCAGGGGAAATGTTATGCCAACTCTGAAAATCATGTTTTAGGTTAAAAGGTAGATCCTATTATCTGGAAAACTTTCTGAATCTGCCATTAAAAGCTAAGGAATTGCCCCCAACATAACTTAAAGAACACAGAATGCCATGCCTTAGGGAGCTGTTCTAAAGTGATGTCTCTGTAGCAGTGGGCATTGAGCGTGATTTAGATGTCTGTGTCCCACACTGAGTATCTGCATCCCTTTCCTGATCACAACTGACTACTGTTTCCTGCCAATGCAGACCTTGGGAGACAAAGATCATGCAAGTGATTGGGTTCCCGCCACCCTTGCAGGAGACTGGAATTGAATTACTGGCTCCCAATTCTGGCCCCGGACATCCCGCTGGAGTTTCTCTCTGTGTGTGTCTCTCTCTGCCGTTCAAATAAATAATTATAATGACAACAGAAATCATAAAATAAATGTTCCTTGGATGTTTGTGGACAAATGATACTACAATTTTATTCAATTTGGTAATGTTTTGTACATACTTACACATTTCTCTATATCTATATAAAATATATTTTCTCTACATATTTTTTTATTTTATTTTTTAAAGATTTATTTACTTGAAAGTCAGAGTTACAAAGAGAGAAAAGGAGAGGCAGATCCACTGGGTCACTCCCCATATGGTCACAACAGCCACAGCTGTGTCCATCCAAAGCCAGGGGCCCAAGGACTTGGGCCATCTTCTATTGCTTTGCCAGACCATAGCAGAAAGCTGGATTGGAAATGGAGCAGCTGGGTTTCGAACCAGCGCTCATGGGATGCCAGCACTGCAGGCGGTGGCTTTACCACTACAGCACCCACCCCTGTATTTTCATTTTAGATTTTCTCCGTATCACTCACTAGATTCCTTTCCCTTTCCATTTTGTCCTTAGATCCTTTCAACTGCATGAAATATTACTGGCAATCTATACGTCCATCTGTTTTCCTTATATTTAAAAAAAAGCTCTGAAATGAGTTTTCAGTTTCCTAGCCCTCTGATTTTATCAAGTGTCTTTTACTCCATTACACATTCTAAGGACTCTATAAGAGGGTCAATTTCAAACAACACTCTCTAAATGCCATTTGTTATAATGGTTTTTGGGAACAGGATTTTGGTGATGATCCTTTGTATGTATTTTAAATATTTAAAATAGGTCAGATGGAAACAGCCTGCTGTAATGCCAGTTATCAGTAATGTAGGGCCATTATTTTCCTTGGTGTCTTCTCCTTTTCATAGTAAAGAGTCCTCGTCCTCTGAAACTCTCATGGCAGGAAATTGCTTTCCTGTAATCACATCTCTTACCCTTTTAAAGATCTCTTCTATTCCTGCTTTATCATCTTAGAATTTAGAAAAGAAAAAATGAAATATGGTATGTAAAATGAGGACATCCATTCAGCATTACAGGTTACTAAACTTCCTTTTTATTCCTATATATGTGGATCCAAAAACAATTCTGTACAGCCATAAATGCATTCAAAATATCAGCCTTTCTAAGATGATATAAATAAGCTTATGTATATTAGAAGTTACTGAGAGTCCGGCGCCGCAGCTCAATAGGCTAATCCTCTGCTTGTGGCGCCGGCACACCGGATTCTATCCTGGTTGCCCCTCTTCCAGGCCGGCTCTCTGCTATGGCCCTGGAGTGCAGTGGAGGATGGCCCAAGTGCTTGGGCCCTGCACCCACATGGGAGACCAGGAGAATTACCTGGCTCCCGGCTTCGGATCAGCGCGGTGCGCCGGCTGCAGTGCACTGGCCATGGTGGCTATTGAAGGGTGAACCAATGGCAAAGGAAGATCTTTCTCTCTGTCTCTCTCTCTCACTGTCCACTCTGCCTGTCAAAAAAAAAGTTACTGAGAGATGGAAAATAATTTTTATTAAGCAAATACCCAACTCTTGTCAAAGAATTTTCAAGGTAACTTTTACACAATGAATGGGCAATGTTTTAATTTTTCAGAGTCAGCATTTTAGAACGGGGTGTAGGCTTTCAGAAGGAATCCTATTTAAGCCTTATTTTAAAAATGAAGAATGTAAGCCATTCTCCTAATGAAGAGCAATGTTACGATGCCCAACTCTTGGCGTGAACTGTGTATTTGTATCGTATTGACACTTTTATGCTGCTATGATAGATTGGCATAACCATTTTTTAATTTAGAACAGACATTTTTTTCAGTCAAGTGTTTTGTTAAGAACTAAAACTTACATAGTTCTAATGAAGCAGGTGAGAGAATGGAGTGGAAAGAAAGCATCATACTCTTTTGCATTCTACTTATATGTTGGCCAGTCTATCACACCTTGAATTTATTCCGATTGACACTTTCCCTTTGATCACACCGTTCCATTTAAATGACACTTCTTGGGCAAACTTTGAACCCTTAGTTTTAAAAGAATAAGCTTTGGAAATCCCTGAATAAAAAAATGATACAAACGATGATGACATTTTCAAATTATACAGCATTTCTCTCTGTGTGCTCATACTAGGTCATTTCCAAAAAAATAATAATAATAACAAAAAATGTTTTAGTGACTTTCTGAATATAACAATCCAAATGAATAGCTACAGTAAGTGTAGAATTCATGCACTTTGCCTCTATTGCCGAACTCTTCCTATTTAATCTCACCTGCTTCATTATCTCCCGTTGGAACTTCTCTTCATATGAACTAATATATTAAGTAACCCCAAATTTATTTTTATTTGAAACTAATAGCTCACACATAAGATTCAAAAAGGTATACTTTTTTGCTTGGAATGTCCTTAAGTTATTATTTTCCAGATACCAGTCACCTCAACCAGTGTGTGTCTGTGGGTGCCAATCTACATTGCAGTACTTTCCTCATACTCACACTTTTATTATGGTTTCTTGTGAACACCCACAATATTCTTACAAAATACCTTATTCTACCAGGAACCAGCATTATCTTACCTTTATCAGGGAGTAGTTCAATGATTTGGGCTCTACTGAACATTAGTTCTAAGAAAATTCCATATGCCTACTACAATAACTGTATATGATAATTCTCTACATGAAATTTTGTTTTTATATATTAAAGAGAATGAAAGTATTTGAACTATCTTTTCTTTAGCTAGTCCTTTTAAACATTGTGTACTTGAAAATAAATACCTTGAAGACTAGGGAAACAGACCAAAAGTTAGGCACATGTAATAAATTTATGTGAATTTTAAAAAATTGTTTTATTTTAAAATAATTAATCAATTGGCAATGTCATTCACTTGTGAAATATAAACAATAGAAATATAAGTACAAAATTTCCAATTCAGAGACAGCTCTTGGATTCATATTTTGGAATGTATACTTTTAGAATTTCTTCAATTGGGCCGGCACCCTGGCTCAATAGGCTAATCCTCCGCCTTGCGGCGCCGGCACACCGGGTTCTAGTCCCAGTCAGGGCGCCGGATTCTGTCCCGGTTGCCCCTCTTCCAGGCCAGCTCTCTGCTGTGGCCCAGGAGTGTAGGGTAGGATGGCAAGTGCTTGGGCCCTGCACCCCATGGGAGACCAGGAGAAGCACCTGGCTCCTGCCTTAGGATCAGCACGGTGCGCTGGCTGGAGCGGACATTGGAGAGTGAACCAACGGCAAAGGAAGACCTTTCTCTCTGTCTCTCTCTCTCTCTCACTGTCCACTCTGCCTGTCAAAAAATAAAAAAAAAAATTTAAAAAAAGAATTTCTTCAATTGGCCCTCAAATGTTTCTATTTTTATTAATTTTTATTTCATTAAAGAATACCACCCAGTAGATTAAGTGAAAAGACTGTAATATTTGAATCTTCTCTTTCTTTTACTTCTTACTTCCTTATCAACAGAAAACTCAGTTTCCAAAATGGAGATCAAAGATGTCATTTCATCTCCACTACTACCAGCCTGGCTGTGGTCATCCTCACGGCTGACTTCTATAGCTTCAGTAATCACTAAGCTAGTTTTGTTGTTCTCACTCTTGTGCTCACTGCTTTTCTTTTTTCTTTTTTTTTTTTTTTTTGACAGGCAGAGTGGACAGTGAGAGAGAGAGACAGAGAGAAAACTCTTCCTTTGCTGTTGGTTCACCCTTCAATGGTCACTGCAGCCAGCGCGCTGCAGCCGGCGCACTGCACTGATCCAAAGCCAGGAGCCAGGTGCTTCTCCTGGTCTCCCATGCAGGTGCAGGGCCCAAGGACCTGGGCCATCCTTCTCTGCACTCCCGGGCCACAGCAGAGAGCTGGTCAGGAAGAGGGGCAACCGGGACAGAATCCGGTGCCCCAACTGGTACTAGAACCCGGTGTGCTGGTGCCGCAGGTGGAGGATTAGCCTATTGAGCCGAGGCACTGGCCTACTCACTGCTTATAATGATTATTTATAGGCTAGAGCAACTGACTTAACTCTCACATGGAATTTTGTTTAAATTTTAAATATTCAAATCTATTTTAGTTATTTTATGTCAACATTAGAAAAAATTCTTCAATCCAAGATTATATAAATACTCATTTATTTATTTTTCTAGAACACAGAAAAATGACTCCAAATTAATTTTTCCCAAAAAGCCAACTATCTCAATGTCTTTCTTTTTAAACAAACATCTTTTTATTCAATTTCTCCACAAACTTTTTTTTAAAGGTTTATTCTATGTATTTGAAAGACAGAGTAACAGAGAGAGGTAGAGACAGAGAGAGAGGTCTTTCATCCAGTGGCTCACTCTCCAGATGGCCTCAACGGCTGGAGCTGCGCCAATCCAAAGCCAGGAGCCAGGAGCTTCCTCCAGGTCTCCCATGTGGGTGCAGGGGCCCAAGGACTTGGGCCATCTTCTACTGCTATCCCAGGCCATAGAAGAAAGCTGGATGGGAAGAGGAGCAGCTAGGACTAGAACTGGCATCCATATGGGATGCTGGTGCTTCAGGCCAGGGCTTTAACCTGCTGCGCCACAGCGCCGGCCCCTCAATGTCTTAATTATTCAAATTGTACTTCTATAATATTATATTGAATACATTTATATATACTGTTTCCATTTAAATGACTTTCTTGGAATTTTCTTTAATTATCAACATAATACTTATAGAAATACCTATAAATTAAAATACAGTATATTAGAAACAACCCACATGCCCATCAACTGATAAATGAATCATTTAAATGTCATATTTCCATACAATGGAATATTATACAGTTATGAAAAGGAGTTCAAAATGATACATACTAAATATGAGGGAACTCAGATACTATTATGTTAAGCAAAGGAAGCAAGACACAACAAATTGCATGTTCTATCATTTCCTTTATATGAATTACCCAAAATCAGTCAGTGTATTGAGACCAAAAGCAGATTGCTGATTGCCAGGCCTCAGTGAGGATGGAATAGGAGTGACTGTTGATGTGTTTGAGGTTTTATTTTAAGATAATTCAAGTGTTTTGGGACTAGATAAAGGTGATTGTTGAAAAACAGAACGAATGTATTAAATGACCCTAAATCATATACTTCTATTTTATGTTATGGGAGATTCACTTTGATAAAACAAAAAAGCAGTGTAGAATATCCACAAACACATTTTCTGTTTCATTATAATGTGAAGCTGAATAAGTTCTATTTCTGAAAGACTAATTTATTTATTTATTTTAAAGGAAGAAAGAGAGAGCGATCATCTGTTTGCTGCTTCACTCCCCGAATGGCCGCAACAGCCATGGCTGGGCTGGTCAAAGCTAGGATCCTAGAATTCCATCTGGGTTTCCCATGTGGATGGCAGAGACCCAAGGACTGGAACCATCTTCTGCAGTTTTCCCAGGCGTGTTAGCAGGGAGCAATATCAGAATTGGAGCAGTAGGGACTCAGAACTGCACTCTGATGTCAGATGCGGCATCACCGGTGGTGGCTTGACCAGCTGTGCCTCAATGCCAGCTCCAATTACCCATTTTTATACTATAACTAAGAATCATTTTGTCAAGTTAAAAAATGTCTTCTGTCTTTATAAAATTGTTGAGTAGAGTAGTGACTAAGTTTCCTTATGATGTTTTTATTCACATAGTCATCTATATCATTCAAGTAATTTTTAATTTCCTCAAAAGGATATTCCATATTTATTTCTATGTGTATTAGCAGGTACTATCTAGATTTGGATATCTTGAATTAATTTGTTTTCTTTTCATTGTTACTTCCTAAGTAGTTATCCTTGTACAGTTCACACATTTTACTAGACTAGCATTATAGGTATCATAATATGTTCAGCTTCATCTAGGAGCCATAGAGCAGATGAGATGTAGACCTCAGATTTCCTTGCAGAGGCACTTGGAAGGAACCCAACACAAATCTACATCTAAGTACACACAAATATAAACATACATACATACATGTACTGTTAAAATATGTATACTTAATGTATGTTACATAAGTACACATATACTATTAGTACTACTACTACTATTACACATACCTTAACACACACATATAAATTTTTGTATAGTTTAAAGAAAGAAAAAGGTTTTAGATGGCTGTAATTTTATAGGTGAGTATTTTTCGTTGTTTTTGAGCCAAGCCTTTCTGTTGTGTTAATATGCAAAATATTGTGAGATTAAGCAATGCTTACCCAGGATTTAAGTCTCCATGGAAACAAGCTCATCATATTGTCTCAAAAATCACAAGGTTTACTAGGGGATCTGGAGTGAACCTCAGAATAAGTAAAGAGGATGCAACACTGGGAGGAGACAAGGGAGGGAAAAACAATAAAATAAAACCTACAGTTTTCTTAACTCTGTTGCTTATGCCCAGAATTCCCACAGTCACAGGATGCAGAGAGTCTGCTTTTCACCTGTAAGTTTCTCTGTTTCTGGTTTTGGTAGCTTCTGGTAGAAGCAGAACAGCTTGCTATCTCCTGAGTCAGAAAAGAGTTCTGTTGCTTTGGCTTGAGGAGGGAGGCAAGCAATTGTGGCTTCCCTTTATGGAGCAAAGTAGTCTCTTGAAATCATTGGGGCCTGTGAAATGCTCCCTGTGAAATCTGCTGGTAGGGAGGGCTGTGCCGGCTTCTTCCTAACTTACTTTGGCAAGATGTTGTTTCCTAGCCAGGAGTCAGTCATGGAGATGCATGTGACTGGCAATGTGGCGGGTGGTTGCATATCAGTGCATTCTCCTTGCTGCCTAGGGAGTCTGTATTCTGTTCTATCAGTTCTCCACTGAAAATTTCAACCATTTCCTTGGGAATATGATGCTTCTCTTATTTTTCTCATATCTTTCTCTCATTGAGGTCAGTGCGGCTTCTTACTACTCAGGCATCCTTTGTCTCCCAAAACATTTTCCAGCATCTACGGTGCCCAGGCATCCTCCAGAGGTCTCTTATGGAAATTCACAGAGTGGCAAAGGTTAAGCCACCTGGGGCCTCTTTCAGGAGCAGATACAGGAACCCACATATGATGGCACAAAAAAAGATCCTGTGTGGTTCTGCAGTGTTGCCCTGGCATACCTGATTGGACAGTTTATAGATGCAATGAAGACATAGGTTGTTTACTCAAGTATGTGCTGAATACATTTCATGTATCCAAAACTGGAGTAGTCCCTGAAGTTACAATATTGACCACAACTCAGTATTGCATTTGACCTTGGTTGGGTAATGGTCTCTTGAATTGGAAAATTTTAATAAAACAAACACATAAATTGTCATTAAGGGAAAACATATATGGAGAAAAAATAAATAATGTTATAAGAACAGGTGATAAGTATATCACTCAGTTTGAATATTCATAATACACTTCCAATCATTGCTCTAAGACTTGAAGGTTCTTAAGTAACTGACTAGAAAGAGAACAGGCTAGGAGGTACTTGAGGAAGACAAACCCATGTGGGAAGTAATGTCCCTGTAACTGGAAACAACTGGTAGGAGTTAAGTGTAGACACTAACAATTAGGAGCAGCGTGAAAAAGGATTTAAAAAGTACATAGGGGGAAAATCATGAATCCCTGTAGGCTCTCATAAGACTCATGCATTCCAGGGAAAAAGCAGCTATGCATGCATGGTGGAATTAATAATATGTGTTAAGTTGATGTGCCGCAGGGTGCCTAGACATGTATTCATCTGAGTGCCTGTGACAGTGTTCTTCCATGAGATCAAATTTTGAATTGGTGCACTAAGAATAAAGCAAATTTCCCTCCCTAGAGTGATGCTCAGGATCACATAGAAGAAAGTGCAGACTCTGGACACTACTAATCAACATTTTTGTTTTATAAATTCATTCCTCCCCTTTAAATTGATTTTACCTTTTGTTACTCATTTTTTTGTCCAAGGCATGTCATCAAAAATTTATCCTTCTTTGACCCCACACTCTTCATATACTGTTTCATCTCTTGCTTCCTTTATAACCAAATTTCACCATAGTTTTGTATATTTTATTTCATTGCTTTAAATCCATTATAAATTTCCTGCATTTGTGCATATGCCCATGGTATACAAGAATAATTTTCATTAAGATCTCTACTGACATTACTAAACTGTGGATATTTTTTAGTCTTCATCTTTATTGTTTTCCCAGTAACACTGAAAGTTTACAGACCCTTCTCCTTTCTTGAAACCTCTTTATCAAACTTCTGATTTGCTCCAGTTAAAATTTTTTATCTCTTTTCAGGGTGCAAAGGTGTCTAATCTTCTTGTAAATCTTTAGTTATAAGAGTTATTCAAAGTTCAACCTCATTTTATTCCCTTATTTTATACTTTCTGTATAAACATACTTATTTTATACTTATTTCATACTTTCTGTAGACAATATCTTTATAGCATATCAATTAACCATACATTTTCAATGACTTTCAAAACTATATCTCTACATTCTGACCTTTCTTACAAGCTTCAACTTCATGTATGCAATTACCTGCCTACATGATTATTTGGTTTTTTTTTTGTTTTTTATAATGCTTTTATTTAAAGAATATAAATTTCCAAAATACAGCTTATAGATTACAATGGCTTCCCCCCCCATAACTTCCCTCCCACCTGCAACCCTCCCCTTTCCCACTCCCTCTCCCCTTGCTTCACATCAAGATTCATTTTCAATTCTCTTTATATACAGAAGATCAGTTTACTATATATTAAGTAAAGATTTCAACAGTTTGCTCTCACATAGCAACACAAAGTGAAAAATACTGTTGGAGTACTAGTTATAGTATTAATTCACAATGTATAGCACATTAAGGACAGAGATCCTGCATGATATATTTTTTTAAATTGATTAATTTTCTATGCAATTTCCAATTTAACACCAAGTTTTTGTTTCATTTTTAATTATCTTTATATATAGAAGATCAGTTCAGTATATACTAAGTAAAGATTTCATCAGTTTGCACCCACACAGAAACACAAAGTGTAAAATACTGTTTCAGTGCTAGTTATAGCATTACTTCACATTGGACAACACATTAAGGACAGATCCCACATGAGACGTAAGTACACAGTGACTCCTGAAGTTGATTTAACAATTTGACACTCTTGTTTATGGCGTCAGGAATCTCCCTAGGCTCTAGTCATGAGTTGCCAAGGCTATGGAAGCCTTTAGGGTTCGCCGACTTCAATCTTATTCCGACAGGGTCATAGTCAAAGTGGAGGTTCTCTCCTCCCTTCAGAGAAAGGTACCTCCTTTGATGGCCCCATTCTTTCCACTGGGATCTCACTCACAGAGATCTTTCATTTAGGTCTTCTTTTTTTTTCCAGAGTGTCTTAGCTTTCCATGCCTAGAATATTCTCATGGGCTCTTGAGCCAGATCTGAATGCCTTAAGGGCTGATTCTGAGGCCAGAGTGCTATTTAGGACATCTGCCATTCTATGAGTCTGCTGTGTATCCCACTTCCCATGTTGGATCATTCTCTCCCTTTTTTTGATTCTATCAGTTAGTATTAGCAGACACTAGTCTTGTTTGCGTCATCCCTTTGACTCTTAGACCTATCAGTGTGATCAATTGTGAACTGAAATTGATCACTTGGACTAGTGAGATGGCCTTGGTACATGCCACCTTGATGGGATTGTATTGTGATACCCTGGCACATTTCTAACTCCATCATTTGGGGCACGACTGATTGAGCATGTCCCAAATTGTACATCTCGGCCTTTTGGCTAAGATCAAGGGTAGTACATGATTATTTGGAAATAAGTCACTTTTATGTTTCAAAGACAATTTTAATACAACCTAATCAAAATGATTTCTGACTACTCTTTCCTACAGAAAACTGAGCCTAAACTTGTATTTCTCCTTTGTTAAGCCATAAAGCCAAGAATTATCATCAGCACTAGCCTCTTCTTTAATCCACTGTTTATCCTATCCAGTTTACATATATTTATCTTCAGATTTTAATTTATATTTACTTGCTTAGTATACCCATGTCTTCCATATCAACTGATAAGGCCCAACAGGAAGTTCTCATAATCTCTTGTTTGGACTTTTTTAATGAGTTAATCAAGTTTCCAATATTTGCTTTGCATCTCCAGAGAAATGGTACAAATAAGATATGAGATAATGCATAGATGAATAGATATAAGTATTAGATACACATATAGATGGCGGATAACTATAGATATATCAAACATGGATCAATTGACCCATGCCACGATGGAGGCTGAGATGTCACCATCTCCATTCGGCAAGCAGGAGATCCAGGAGCCAGTGACCCAGTGATATTGGTCCAGTCTGAATCTGACATCTTGAGAATGAGAATAGTTAGTAGTGTAAGTTCTAGCATTAAGGCAGAAGAAGACCAGTGTTCCAGTTCATATATTTAAGCAAGTGAAGGTCACTCTTATTTAGTTTTTTTGTTGTTGTTGTTCTATTCAGGTAGTCAATTTATTGGACGAGCATCACTCACTCTAGGGAGGAAAATTTGCTTTATTCTTAGTGCACCAATTCAAAATTTAATCTCATGGAAGAACACTGTCACAGGCACTCAGATAATGCTTGAATACATGTCTAGGCACCCTGTGGCACAGTCAACTTAATACATATTATTAATTCCACCATGCATGCATAGCTGCTTTTAGTAAATTTATTTATTAAATACTTAGTATTTCTAAATAATTTGAGATTTCATGTTGAGATTGTCAAACTGCAGGGATGAGAAATAGATAGGGCCCCACAAACTTTTTGAATGAATCGCATTGAGTTTAGCTTTTATTTTATTACATGCTCCCTGAATGCCAATTTATGCACCCATCCCTGGAAGCTTTATAAGTTTTGCCTCTTCCTTTTTCCAGAGTCTAAGAGATTCATTAAATTATTTCTTCCATTGTCTCACAGAGACCTATGCACACAATTTGCAAAATATTGGTAATTAGGATTTTAATCCAAATGTGAAAGAAAATGAAACAAACTCTTCTCTTTGATCCTTTGGTTCTTAATTTACCTGTACTTTAAGTCATATAGTCTGTTCATCCTATCAAGGAGAAAATTTACATTCTTTAAACCTGCATATGAGAGACCTTATTTCTCCAGTTTCTGATTGTCCTCCAACGGCAATACACAAATCTGATTATTGATATGGTCATCATTGATAGCAGGCATAATTTTTAAAATTAATTATCAGAAGAACATAGTTCCTTGAAGGCAAGAATCCAATTTATCTGTGGGTCCAGAGCACTTTAGCACAGAAGAGAAAAGAAACAATGTCTAAAGAAGTTTCAGAAATCAAGTGCAACGCTTGAAAACATGAGCGTGTGTTTGTGTGTGTGTGTTATGTGTGTATGGAGTTTACTTGTTGCATAATATAAAGGATGATAACTACGTTTACAAAGAAGGATAATAAGCAAGTGCTTTCTTGGGATGTCTACTTTTGCTACCTAACAAAAATGAGCATCTCTAGGAAAGCATGAAAAAGCTCCTAAAAGGAATTGGAATACATTTTCAAAAGGAAAGGAAAGGAATTGGTATACATTTAAAATCTATGCTGTCTCCTTGTATGAACCATATAGCCATTTGCTTTTAAAGAGCTAAAATGAGAAATGCCAAGTATTTAATCAGCTTCTGAATGATGCTGGTGAAAATGTAACAAAAAATTTCATTTTGGGATGATTAATTTAATTTCATATTGGCAAAGTCAACAATTTATGTTATGAGGAAGATTCATTTGGTTAAATTTTTAAGGTAAACGATATATTAAACTGTGAAAGACAACAGTCCTGAAATGTAATCTGAATAGTAACCAACCATCTACAAATGGAGAAAATGGGGCAAGATTCTTAAAAATAGGTCTTGGAGATTTTTTGAAATCCCTAGCAGTCTGAAATGAGAAGCTAAAGTAAATTTTGTTCCAAAATGGAAATTAACAAAATTCAGCAAAGTAAACACAGTAAAACACCAGGTTTACTGAAGAGGTGAAACATTTTAAATTAGCATAGTAATAGACTATGTAAAATAATACCTCAGAAGTACTAAATGTTCCTGAAAATAATTTTCAGCCTTAAGTAATTTGTTAGTTTGCTAACAATAAATACCAGAGACTAGTTTTTGAAGGCTGGAAATCCAGGATCAGTGTACTGATATAACCGGTTTCCTTTGAAACCATACAGGGCCATAAAAATAAGATCTGCTTTAGTCCTCTCTCCTTGGCTACCTTCTCTCTGCCTCTTCATATGGTCCTCCCATGTTTCTCCATGTGCCAAAGGTACTTTTCTTATCAGGGGTCCATATAATGGCCTCATTGTAACCTGATAACCTCCTTAGAGGACCTGTCTCTAAAAGCAATGACAGTGGGAGATACCGGGGCTTAGAACTAAAGCATATAAACCAGAGGCTACTTGCTTTAGTTTTGCTAAATATTGCTTTCTGAAATTGGCAGGGCTACTTTCTCTGAAATATTTTCTCAAGTTGGTACTACAGACATTTGGGATACATGAAGGATTTTTCTTCTGTCAAGAGCTCTTTTCTGCATTATAAGGTGTTGAGTGGCATTCATGGCCTCTACCAACTAGATGCTCATTGAACTTCCCCTTGCATATTTGGGGAAATAATATTGAAGTTCGTAAGAATAGAATTTATTGGCCAGCGCCACGGCTCACTTGACTAATCCTCCGCCTGAGGCGCTGGCACCCCAAGTTCTAGTCCCAGTTGGGGCGCTGGATTCTGTCCCAGTTGCTCCTCTTCCAGTCCAGCTCTCTACTGTGGCACAGGAGGGCAGTAGAGGATGGCTCAAGTGCTTGGGCCCGGCACCCGCATGGGAGACCAGCAGGAAGCACCTGGCTTCTGGCTTCAGATTGGCGCACCAGCCATAGTGGCTATTTGGGGGGTGAACAAACAGAAAGGAAGACCTTTTTCTCTGTCTCTCTTTCTCTCTCTCACACTAACTCTGCCTGTCAAAAAAAAAAAAAAGAGATAAAAAAAGAATAGAGTTTACTATGACTTTTTTCATTTTATATACCTCTCCTTTAGCCCTAAACTGCCTATGGATTTGCGTTTTGGCTCTCATGATTTCTAGCTACATGTTTTTAGACAACTTTGTCTCTGTGACTTACTTTTATGATCTGAGAATGACAATAGCATCAGTACCTTCATCCTAGAGTTTATGCAATGATTATTAAGTAAAGAGTTATAGTAGCTGGCATATAACATCTGCAATGGCAGCCATTTGTGGCAGTGGTGGTACTTGAAGCAATAGAAGCTCTTAAAATTCTTGAGTGTCCTTGATTCGCAAATGTGCAATGACCAAGGGATAAGCTGAACGTGCAAACTCAGTATTTAAACTGATGATATCGGCCAGCTAATTAATCATTTTCAACATTAATAATCCTATGGGTTCTTTCCACTTATTCAGAGAAGAATTCTGAATACTGGCTCAAATAGACCAGGCAACATGGTAAAAGTTTTTAAGGATTTTATAAAGTGAGAGAAATGCGCAGGGAAGTGAGGGCTTTATTTAGGGGAGAAAGAGAAGTCTAGAAGCTAAGTTAGGAGGACACCAAGCAGAGAGCAGACCAGGAGTGAGCCACATGGAGCAAGAGTATGGTTATGGGCAGCCACAGGTAACTTAGTGCAGGCAGAGAGCAGGCCAGTAGGCCACTGTGGCCCAAGGGTGCTGGGGGGTGGTGATGGGACAAGGGGTAGGCCCACTGTGTTCCAGGACTTTTATTTACTACCAAAGGGGGAGTCGTTACATAATCTGATTGGCAGGTAGATGTCCAGGTGAGGTCAGGTAGGGGCATGAGATCACACAGGGGGCATCGTGGCAGGCATGATCTCCAGCTTACAAATCCAATCAATTTTATCCTATCTGTCTGTCTACATCACTGAGAGAGAAAACTGGGGAACAGGGCTCCTATAAATTTATTTATTTTATTTTAGAGAGACAGAGAAGGGGAGACAGAGAAGGAGTGAGACTAAAAGAGAGAAATCTCCCATCCAATGATTAGCTCCCCTAAAATGTTCATAACCCAAGAGTCAGGAACTCAGTCCGGGTCTCCCATATAGGTATCAAGAACCCAGTTACTGAGTCATTACCATGACCTTGCCGGATCTTCATTAGCAGGAAATTGCAATTAGGAACCAGAGTCTGGCATCAATTCCAAGTACTCCAATGTGTAATCCAGTATCCTCACCAATGCTTTAAGCACTATGCTATATGCCTTCTGGAGAATAGGGCTTTGAATTGAAGATCCATAAATGAATGAATAACCAGGCTGGCAAATTCCCTGAAATCTGTGCACAGGTTTTTTCAGCATGTATGACTTCAGATCATAGTTTTAAATCACATTCACTAGGTGTTATGAAAACCACAAAAATGTAATGTGCTACTTTAAAGTATTGATAAATAAGGAAACAAAATATAAAATTCAAAATCTGTTCTTTTGGGGTAAAAAGGTCATGACAAACTGTTAAGTAATTTATCCATGAAAATATGGACCACACATACACAAAATAAAATTAAAACAGAAAGTAATATGTAAAAAGACTAAAAATTGGGGCTGGTATTTTGACAAAGCAAGCAAACCTGTCACCTGCAATGCTAGCGTTCCATATGGGCCCTGGTTCCCGTACAGGCCATACCACTTCTGGTCCAGTTCCCTGCTAATTGACTGTGAAAAGCAGCAAAGATGGCTAAAGTGTTTGGGCCCCTGCCACCCCTGTGGGAGACCAGGATGAAGTTCCCAGCTCCTGATTCTGGCCTGGCCCAGCCCTGGCTGTTACTGTCACTTGGGGAGTAAACCAGCAGATAGAAGACCTCTTTATCTGTCTCTCCCTCTCTGTCTGTAACTCTTTCAAGTAAATAAAAGAGTAGATAGATAAATACATAAATAAATATTTTAAATAATATAAATTAAAAATAACTCAGGTTAGTAGATACAGGTAATAGCTATACTAATAAGTAAACCATCATTATCTTAGTATAGGGTAACAGAATTATTGGTAATCCCAGAGAATGTGACATATAAGAACTAGTGCCTGGCTATTCTCTTCTTCATCCTCTGACAGTATCTAACCTTTCAGAAAGCTGAGTGGTCTCTGTGTTAAGGACTATAGCCTGGACCTCCTTTGCAGTTCCCTGATGAGCATCTTCACACTATGAGAGACTCTGAGCCCTAGATCAATGTCCCAAAGACCCCTTGAGGAGTCATGCAACTAGTTTGTGTCATGGTATCTTAATAGTTACATATGTAAACAATCTATCTTCTTTTTTTTTCCCCACAGGCTGAGTTAGTGAGAGAGAGAGACAGGGAGAAAGGTCTTCCTTCCATTGGTTCACTCCCCACATGTCCGCCACGGCTGGCGCCATGCCAATCCGAAGCCAGGAGCCAGGTGCTTCCTCCTGGTCTCCCATGCGGGTGCAAGGTCCAAGCACTTGGGCCATTCTCCACTGCCTTCCCGGGCCACAGCAGAGAGCTGGACTGGAAGAGGAGCAACTGGGACAGAATCCAGCTCCCCAACCGGGACTGGAATTCAGGGTGCAGGCGCTGCAGGCGGAGGATTAGCCTAGTGAGCCGCGGTGCTGGCCAACAATCTATCTTCTAACTATGTGTCAGTTCTGTATATCAATTAAAGATGACATCACAGTTTTACCAGAAGCAAACTATTAGAAGGCAGGCATCTAGTATAGCTGTTAGGACGCTGTTTGGAAAGCCCACTTCCCATATTGGAGTATCTGGTTTTGAGTCCCAGCTCTGTGCCTGATTCTAACTTCCTGTTGATGTGCACCTGGGGAGCAGTTGGTGGTGGCTCAAAAAGTTGAGTTCCTGCCACCTACATGGGGGAACCTGATAGTTGGAGCCCCATTGCTGACATTTGTGGCATTTGGAGAGTGAAACAGCAGATGGGGGTTCTCTGTGTCTCAAATAAGTACAATTTTAAAAATTCTAAGATACTAGAAGCAAAATAAAATCAATATGACTTCTATTAAAATTGGCATGTAACATAGCACTGGAATGTTGGCAAACAAAATTAGTGAAAGATATATGCAGTATGATAATCGGAGACAAACCATATCTAAGGAAAAGAGGCGCAGATTAGTGCCTCCTCACACGAGATAACAAATGTAAGGAAAAATGGGGCACAAAACAGAGAGGAGGCAGGGTACAAACTCTCCACAAGAATTTATTCAAAGAAAAGACATTTGTTCCATCAATGTTAATTACCACCTTTTGCTAACGAGAAGGAAGTTTATGTGAAATCTACAAGAAAATCTACAGAGAAAAAATTTAGTGAATGAGAATTCTGTAATATTACTTAAATGAAATATGTAGAAGTAGCATGCATGCATATAAACAAATACATGTATAACATATCACACAATCATAAAATATAATGGATGTGGCCTATTTTATAATATTAAGTACAAATAAATCAAAATTAAAGTTGAATATCAGGACTATATTCATATTTGCATAATATTTTTAAAACTTATAAAAACACCTTTGAGAGAGTGAACTGAATTGCTCAGTATATAGAATGGAACATACTTTTCATTTATACCACTTCTGCTATTGTGAGCTTTGTACCATGTTTATATATTGCCTTTTCATGCTGCATATGTAAAATATATTTTAGAATAACCATTTCCTTTGATTAATAATATCAGTATTCACAATGTCATGAGTTAAATTTTCCTTGCAGGAACAATATGTTTAATTGAGAATAATGCAACTCATACAATTGAATAAGAACCACATATAATTTAAATGGGGTTAATGTAAGCGAATTATATATAATAAACAATAAGCAATATTCATCGTATTTCTCACATAAACATAAATTTCCTCCCTTTTAAAGAACTGTGGGAAAACTGTAGTAAAATATGCTAAAAAGAGTCTTTTAAAGGCTGAATTATTCCTTTCTATATTGTCCAATTATCATCTGCCATGTGCTCCACCCAGATGTTGCTTTGTGCTCATTAAGCCCATATTTAAGTCACAGTTCTTATTGTGATATTTTAAACAATTTTCAATTTCTTCTAAGGTTCACTTTAAGTAACAACATTTGTCAAAATTATTTCACAATCTCTTGTCCACTATGTCCTTCTATAAAAGAATACCTGAGACTAGGTAATATACTTTACAAATACGCTTCCTAAGCTGTTCTTTGAATTTCTCTCTACCATCTCGTATTCTGTCCCTGGATTAGGTTTTGTAAACAATTCAGTCCTCATTTTCTGAGAGATACTCTATTTCTCTATTCTCCACCACAATATGAGAGTAAGATATACGGCATCTCTTTTAGAAGGAAAAGTATTTCCCTGGCAGGGATGTGAGCTAAAAATGAATAATCAGCCACACTTAAATATGAACACCAATGCACTTTGGTGTGATATCATTAACTTTTTCAGGATCATAAACAACTTAGGAATTTTACCCTCATCCTTCCTTGTACAATACAATGGAGGCTACAGTATTATTTTACCGTTTGCATAATGCTTTCATGTTTATTATTTTATTCAATGTCTTGCTTCTTTAATAGAAGAATATTCTGAGCAGCTATGCCTCTATTTGGTTATGGGAATACTATAGTTGATAATCATTTTCTCATTAAAAGAGGAACTTGATTTCACACACACACATGCATATTAGTAGACAAGAGCTGAGTGGTTAAGAGCACAGAATTTGCTGTCCAATAATCTTGAGATTAAGAAATGATTTTAAAATGATCAATTATGGTGACCTTGGAAAGATATTATTTTCACCCTTGTTTCCAGATAATAAGATGCAGATCAGAATAGCATCAGCATATAGAGTTGTTTGTTCATTTGACACACATTTTTGGTGATTAATATGAGACAAGCAGTATAAGTTACTACAGTAAGTAAAAGCAGAAACAGTGTCTTCTCTTATGGAGTTTATAAATCGGGAGGAGGAGGTATATATTGTTCACATGATAACAATACTGCATAAAGTTGAAAACACTGCATGTATAGTGAAGTAACATTCTGGTACCAGGTTGTTGAATACCATTTCATGTCTGGGTCTTCACACTTATCATTGTCTCTACTGGAATACTGTTCCCTCAAGTTCCTACAAAGTCACCTCCCTCTCTCCATTCTCATCTTTTATCAAGTATCACCTTCTCTGACCTCTCTCCCCCACACTTGTCTCTCTCTTCTCTTACCCTGCTTTCTTTTTCTTATAATACATCTTTGTGCATCATATTGAATGTTTGTATATGCTGTCTGCCTCAGTAACTAAGCTTGATGAAAATCACACATTGTTGCATTTCCTATCATATTCCCAGCACTGAATGCGGAGTGCCTAGAACGGAACAAGGGGAGCACAGAAGTATATGCTGCCATAAGTAAATAAATGAATTAATTAAGTAATCATCAGCAAGAAGTTTGGAGATTAACTTGAAGGCTTCCCCGAGAAAGTGAGGTTCAGCAAAGGCAGAAGAATGAACAGAAGTTAATTATGCCAGACGATATTGGATGAGCAGTACAGATAGAAGACAGAATCTACCAGGGCTTGGAAAACACAAGTATTTAGGAACCAGTTCCATAGCAAGGCTCATGTAGCTGGAGCACAGAGAACAAAAGACACTGTACAGAAAGTAAGAGGGAAGAGCCATAGCCCCTAGACCTTGAAGGTCAAGCTTTCACTCAGAACCAAGAGACTTAAAAGGTTAAGAAGTGAGAAAGCACAGTGACAGGCAAGAGATGCAATAAGATATTTAAATATTTCACTTTTGCTGAGATTGGAGGATGTGGGCGGCAGGACAATGACCTTGTAAAGATGTCCACATTTTAATCCTCAGAAGTAGTGAACATGCCAGGTCACACCAAAGGAGGCCGTAAGCCAAGCACTTTTTCCTAAACTGAAAACTATTCAGACAATTTTTGATCCCTGTGAGGTCTCTCCAACATACTGAATGGGCCTTGATTAACCTGTGGACCTTGATCCCTTCTACCTTGCACAAGTTGTAGATTTAAGGTGAGCAGTGCAGAACACAAATTGTTTAATAGCCATTTTGTAACCTTCCTTCCTGAGGCTAATAGAAGATTTGCACAACAGGCCCAGAAGTATGTGAAGAAGGGAGCAGGCTAAACTGTACTTAAACTTTAAAAAAATCCAAGCTTATGATGATTTTTATATGACCTCATTACAAACCGGCTTTAATACAAAAGAAATGTTGTATCAATGTAGCACAAGTTAGTGGGCAGGAGTGTAGCTGGAGCAAAAAGAGAGTACAAAAGCACCACAGACTTCAATTACTCTGATGTTAAAATACTGAATGAATGGATAAACAACTGCACTTTCTCTTTACTCTAAGGATTATGATCATCAGCTGTAAAGATAATTAGGCACATGTGATGGCAAATTATTGCTTTCTCAGTTTCTCTGGAGCCCTTGAACTACCCAATCTATTAGAATTTGCCAGCCACTTATTATTTATTCTCTCTTTGATGACATTAACTGACATCTCTAATCACTATTTAACCAATCCTAGCTCAAAGTGTGATTGAGTGAAGAGCCACTGGTAGTGTTTGACAAAGGAATCTGCCTTAATTACTTAGGAAACCAAGCCTTAATTAGGAAGTTGTGATGAATTTTGAAGCAGAATAAACAATAATTCAAGACATCTTACCTGCCCATGTCTTGCATCCCTGTGGAAATGAAAAAAAAAAAAAAAAACTAATCTAGTTCGCAATGCAAAAAGTCTTCTTTCTTAAGCTTCTGCTAGATGTGATCCATTTCAGAAATATCTCAATGATGCCTCAAAGACAACTTTGAAAACCACTCAGTATAGAGGCAATTCTGATGTGATTTCAAAGCCAGAGATACATTTTCATGGAGACAGAATGTTAGCTGATTTGAATTTCATCTGTTCCTGCTGCCTATCTGTCCTGTGAAGTGATAATGCCCCTTTATGATGGCGTTAGTTTTTTTTTTTTCTTCCTGACTGAAATGTATTGTCAGGAATAAAATATGGTGATTATAGCTGGGAGTAACAGGGCAGGTAGAATCCTTAACTAAAAAGATTCTATATTCCTAGATGAGAAAATTTCTTTATTCCAATTGAGTTCTATCTTCGATTATCCTGAAAGTGACTAAAACCAAAGTTTGTAGTGGAGAGCAGAAATTCCTTCTGCAGAGTCCCAATTTGATAAGAAAGGGAGCTTTTAAGAGGATGATAATGAAATTATTCTATACTGTGGTTATCGTATGCTACTAATTGCACTGAACATACAGCTGTGCAATTTAGAATATAGATGTAATTTAGTAATAAAATGTAGTCCACATGGAACAAAGCTGTGTTGCTCTGTCTCTTAAATGCACTCTCTCATGTGGAAGAGAAGGTACCTTCTTCCTGACTCAATAGTCTTGGGGAAAGAAGTTTCTGATAATTGTAATAATATTAAGCTGTGGCCTAGCGGATAAAGCCGCTTCCTGCAGTGCAGGCATCCCATATGGGCTCCTGTTGGAGTCCCGACTGCTCCACTTCCGATCCAGCTCTCTGCTATGGCCTGGAAAAGCAGTAGAAGATGGCCCAAGTCCTTGGGCCCCGGAATCCATGTGGGAGACATGGAAGCTCCTGGCTCCTAGCTCCTGGCTTCTGATCAGCACAGCTCCAGCCATGGAGGTCATCTGGGGAGTGAACCAGCGGATGCAAGACCTTTCATTCTCTCTGCCTCTCCTTCTCTTTCTGTGTAACTCTTTCATATAAAATAAATAAATCTTGGTTGAACCTCTTCCAGTCCAGCTCTTTGCTGTGGCCCGGGAGTGCAGTGGAGGATGGCCCAGGTCCTTGGGCCTTACACCTGCATGAGAGACCAGGAGGAAGCACCTGGCTCCTGGCTTTGGATCGGCGTGGCACCAGCCACAGTGTGCCAGCCATAGCGGCCACTTGGTGGATGAACCAACGGAAAAAGGAAAACATTTCTCTCTCTCTCTCTCTAACTCTGCCCGTCAACAAACAAACAAACAAACAAAAAGAAATGTTGCATCTTGGAGATTCCTTCATAATAGAATTAGTTTCCTACCTTGAAGAAAACAGAGAAATGAAAGAACAAGTCAGACTTAGAATAGAGAAATGTGGGAGCAAGTCCCAGATCGCTTACTGACAATAGAAATATCAAATGAAAACTTAGCAGTTTCAACCATTAGATAATAACTTAAGAAAACATTTACCAGAAGGTCCAATGCCTTCTATAAATTTTAAGAATACATGTATTTGGAAACATCTCTTAAAAATCTAACATGGTGTAGCTTATTTAACCAGCAAATTCAAGCACAAGTATATAAAATGTTTCTAGTTTCTTTCTACCAACATGTTTAAAACATCTGAATCAGAGATTCAGGTCACAGGACTCAAAATGCATCTTTGATTAATTTTATCTGTTTAAATTTATGGGCAATCTTGTATCTATAAGCCAATTAAAATAAAACTCTTAATAAATTTTCCCATGTAGACGTACAATATGTATACCCATATAACATAACATAGCAGAATATAGCAGTTGCAATAATAGCTTTTTTAAAATCTAACTCCTTTTTGTAAATTACCAATTGATTCAAATTACTTTCTGTTCTTAGTAACCTCAGTTAACGTACTTTCTCTCAGGTGGTACCTTTAATATATTATTTGCTTTATCTGTTTAGAGTCATCCTCAAATACTGAATACAATAGAAGTGGCTGGAAAAATTCTTCAGAACCTATAGGAGGACAGCTAAACACAGAACAGAGGTTCAACCAGGACAGAATCCGGTGCCCCAACAGGAACTAGTACCTGGGGTGCTGGCGCCACAGGCAGAAGATTAGCCTAGTGAGCCACAGCACTGGCCCAAGATGCAACATTTGATCTTTATATCTTATAAAAGGGATGGCTAACATTTTCTGTAAGAGCATAGCCAGAATGAAAGCTTAAATTATAATTCTTCAGCTAGATATACTTCATCATGGGCATAGTAAATAGGCAAGACCTCCCTTTCAGACCAAAGGGAGAGAAAGTTTTAAAGTAAGGACATAGCTTTCCTCATGGGCATTGTCTGCCTCAACATAAACCACTATGTAACATGCCTGTAACTATAGATTTCTAGTTTAGGCCACCAAAGGTTAGAGATGGGACTTGAGCACCCCCTTGACTTGGATCCTCTGGTCTCCTTTAACAAAAACAAGGAGGAAAAAAGCTAGGCATCAGAAGTAATGTAAAGATAGGTGGCAGGCCTACTAATGGCTGTTCTGAACAGTGATCTGCCATCAGGGAGACCCAACAGGCCAGTCCACTGCAGTGGCTTTCAATGTGGTAAGCCTGGGCTTCAGCAGAAGTCAGCTTGTGAAGAGCCCTGGCAGCTCTACCAGCCAAGAGTTGGATCACTGGAAATGGACCTGCCCTGGAGTCGAAGGACACCCAGGTCAGAGCCACAGATCTTACTGGCTCCAAGCTGAAAAGCCCTTCACTCAGCCCAGCTTCCAAAATGACCATCGCAGCTGAGAAAATGGCCAAGTAGGGTCAGCAACATTGCAGGCAGAACTGTAAATGTCCTGTTAGAGATGCCACCTGCCTTTACCTCGCCAGCTCTCCTTCCAGGCCAGCTAAGTAATGGAAGTCAACAGGGTGCCTCCCCAAGGAGGTTCACACCTCCCTTAAGATGTACCCTCTGAAGAGATAGATAAGTCTTGGCCTCATAATTTACAAGGTTTTAAAGCCCACCAGATTATTATCAAGCCCCTTCTCTCAGTTTCTTTTGGCCTCTCAATCAGAAAACTTAGTTGTAGCTTAGATAGCACCTTTCTTAGGTTCTCTAATAACAACTCTGTCCTTTGTATCTAGCCCACTTGAGCCTCATTCCTTTGTAATCATAACCTCTATTCTACCACCAATGGCTCTACTCCCAACCTGTGTGTACTGATGGTCCTCTCCCCCACTTAATGGTGTATGGTAGTTCAGAATTTCTCTACAGACAAACCCCACTACATGCAAAAGTTAAGTGGCCTTTCTCCCAGTCTTGGCTGGGATTGGCTTTAAATCACATCCATCAAACTATCTCCACAAGGGTCCAGAGACCCCCCCCTCCCATTTCCTCTCCTCTATAAAATCCTCTAATTACCTGGTTAATGCTACTCTTAGGATCATTGGTTGCTATTCCTACCCTGTCTTTTATACTACAGTGTCTGTTTAAGTGTTTACAGCAGGTGATAATGGAACAAACCAAGGCCTTCAGCAACCAGGCAGTCAACCAAATGCTCCTACAGGGATATACTCAGCTCCCCACCCAGGAGATAGTGCCTTGAGACATCGCCCCATGCCAGCAAAGAGTACCTCATCACACCATGTCTGCAGGAAGTAGCTCTAAAGATAGATCATCATCCCTCTACCCTTCATGGACTTTTGGAACTAATGTAACCCCATATAAATCCTGCTTTATAAAAAACAAAATGAGGGAATGTTAGGAAAATGGTGCAGTTTTATCTATGGTGTGATCTACACCCTTACACCATCCTAGGCTTTAGCCCCCGCCGCCATTGCTGGAAGCAAGGTGGCCATATGGCCCAACCACTGTTGTCAAGCTCCACCCCCATCCTAATGAGATTCGCTGCTCCTGCTTCCCTGCCCGCCCTCCGGCAAAGTTTTAAAGGGGCCTGTTCCTGAACACACGGCTCTTGGCTCTTCTTTCCTGCTCTCTTGGCTCCTGTCATCTGCTCTCCTCTCCGCCTCTCATCTCTCTTGGTGTCTCTCTTCTCTCCTGCTCACTTTCTCTAGCCTTCTCCCCTCTCTCCTCTCCTCTCTCCTCTTACTCTCTTACTCTGCTTCTCCCTCTTTGCCCCTTCCCTCAGGTCTGCTGGGTTTTCCCCAATAAACCCTTTCCCTTAAGAAATAAATAAATAAATCTTAAAAAAAAACTGGTTTTACTTGTTTTCTTTTTTTAAAAGAGTTGTTTTATTTAAGAGAACAAGAGAGAGAGAGAGAGAGAGAGAGAGATGGGTCTTCAATTCACTAGCTCACTCCCCAAATGGCTGCAAGTGCCAGGGCTGGACCAGGCCAAAGCCAGGAGTCAGGGGCTTCTTCTCAGTCTCCCATGCGGGTGCAGGGACCCATGAACTTGGGCCATCTTCTACAGCTTTCCCAGGCCATAGTAGAGAGATGGATTGGAAGAGGGGCAGCCGGGACTCGAACCGGTGCCTATATGGGATGCAAGTGCCACAGGCGGAGGATTAACCTATTGCACTACAGTGCCAGCCCCACTGACACTTATTTTCTAAAACATCATGGCATAGAAATGCATTGGACCCTTCTTACTACCCCAAGTCATAATAGCATTTTTTCCCCCATGTAACAATACTTCTCCAAAATCACCTAAACTGACTTATTTTTCTAAAAATATGTCAAGAATCTCGATATCTAATGTAATTCCTCTTAATCCCAATTAACTCCAGGAAAAATGGGTTTGACAAAAGCAGATTGAATTTTTTTTTTAATGTTTTGGGAACTTGGTGTCATAGTATGAATGGAATACAGATATGTGAAAAGGCTCTGTCTTAATTTTTTATAATTAATTAACCTGAAGGATCCTTGACGAAGGTTTCAAAAACATACATTGGAGAGTGATAGCCTGTTTCTTAAATAAGTGGGATTAGAAAAACTAAACATTTATATACACAATGAAATTGTGTCCTTTTCTCACAATACTTACTGGGATCTTCAAAAAATTCATGAAAAATGAAAAAAACGCATGGATTTCAAAAAGCTTTTGCATCAAAAATAAATATATCCTAAATTTATTTTTCCATGTACTTCACGAGTTATCTGGTACAAAAATTTGTTAAAAATATTAAGGACTTAAACATTCATCCTTGAAAACATAAATCTGAAACTTTAAACTTAGGATAAAGACACAGGAAAATGGCATGTTTTCATTGGTATGGAAAATGATCATTTGGTTATAAGCCTGAGGCATAAGAAATAAAAATGAAAGGAAACCAATGGGACTGCATTAAACTACACAGCTTTGTACAACGAAGAAATAGCAGCATTAAGAGATAACTTATTAAATATTTGCAAGACATGTAACTGATAAGGAGTTAATAAATCAAATGTTTAAGGAAAACACACAGCTCAATAGCAAGAAAACAAATGGATTGGTTTAAAAGTAGATAAAGTATTTGAATAGATATTTCTCAAAAGAAGTTGTAAAACAGCCAACAGATACACAAGAAAATGATCATCATCACCAAACATAGTGAGATATCATCTCACACCCATTAGAATGACCAATAACAAAAAGAAGAATGAGAGCAACTAGCAATGATTGTAGAGATACAGAGAAAAGTACCTTTGTACACTGTTCATCAGAATGTAAATTAGTGCATCCATTAAGGAAATTAATTTAGAGATTTCTCAACAGATTAAGAAACAGCACAACTGGGGTGAACATTTGATGAAAAGGTTAGGGGACCAGTTGGGACACTTAGATCCCTGACTCCATTCTCAGTTTCTACTTCCAGCTAATGACCTGGGAGACAAAAGATGATGGATTAAGAAATTCAATCACTGCCAACTATGTGAGACTGCACATTGAGTTCCTAGCTGATGACTCAGCCTGGCCTACCAAGCATTTAGGGAGTGAACCAGTGGATGAAAGAACTGTCTCTATCTCTCTCTGTCTCTTCCAGTCTATGCCTTTGAAAGAAATACAAATAAAATGAATAACTTTTTACAAAGTAGAACTACTATGCAGTTTCACAATTCCACTTTGTGTGTTTGTGTGTCTGTGTGTATCTAATGGAAATTAAATCTCTATATTGAAGAGGTATTTGCATTGGCATGTTCATTGTAGCATTATTAAAATAGGCAAAATATGGAATCATCCCAAATATATCAATCCAAGTACTGGAAAGGTCTAATGTATGATACGAGGACAATATGAGTTAATAAAACTGTAGTATGTACTTGAATTTTGCTAAGAAAGAGATCATAATCTTACTATACACATATACAAGATGATAATCATTTGAAGTGATGAATATGTTCATTTCACAAGATGTACACACATCAAAACATCACACTGTACACTCAAGTTGCTGATCGTGGTAGCCTTAAGAAAATTGTCATCTAGTATCAATTCGATGCCCAGGAAGGCACTCATTCTTTTCCTGTGAAGACCACTCTACCTTAATTTTGAAAAGATTTTTGGGGGAGAATATTTATTATTTATTTATCCATGATTCTGTCTTCAGATGATTTGCCTCTTGGCTCTATTATGGACTATCAGTGTTTCCAAGACCTTTTCCTTAAATCTCCAATTTAAACTTTGACCAATAGTGATTGATCCAAATTTCATGTTCAGGATTCTCATTGGATATTTTCAACTTGGTTTTGAAATATTTCAGGGATTGTAGATAAAAGTTGCTGTGTTTTTACTATCCCAAGAATATTTGGGCCCCCTAGTTTTTAGTCATAATTAGTCATGTGGTGTGGTTGTGTCTTGAAACATGCTTTTTTTTTTTTTTTTTTTTTTGACAGGCAGAGTGGACAGTGAGAGAGAGAGACAGAGAGAAAGGTCTTCCTTTGCTGTTGGTTCACCCTCCAATCTCCATTGCACTCCCAGGCCACAGCAGAGAGCTGGCCTGGAAGAGGGGCAACCGGGACAGAATCCGGTGCCCCAACCAGGACTAGAACCCGGTGTGCCGGCGCCGCAAGGTGGAGGATTAGCCTGTTGAGCCATGGCGCCGGCCCGAAACATGCTTATTCTTTCCTAGTCAAAATGACATTGGAGATGAAGTCAATTTTTAGATTCCAGCTTCTGTTAGATGGCTTCTTCAGGTGAATTTGTCAACCCCTGTAACAAGTAGTAAAACATATTTCTTTTCCTTCTCAATCTCTATTGTTGCTGATTCTTTTTCAATCAGGATAAGGAGGTGAGGTGAAAAAGATGAAGAAAAACTGTAGTTTAATCTCTGTGGACAACTTGAAGAGAAAAACACCTATTGCAGGCATAAAGTTAGTCCAATATCGTTTAGCATTCATTGGGATATTATCACTGCCAAATGCAATAATTATTTTATTTTTTTTATTTCTATACTTACAAAATGTTTAATAATGATATGATCCACAACTCTCCTGATACTGAGACAGAATCAATTATTTCTCTAATTTTACTTCTAAGTATTTTTTTAAACAAACAAATTTTAGGATGTTTTAATTAACTGTCTAGTTTCCTTTATATTGGAAGTCCATTCTTCTAAATAATTTAAATTCTCCACAATTGCAAAAATTCAGTTGTAAGTTGTAAGTCAGAACTGCAATTCTACTGCTATTTTCAGGATCATCAAGGCATAGAAATGCATGGCCTTTTCTTACTACCCAATGTGATAATTCTCACTACCCAATGTGATGTCTGTTTTTTAGATAATACTATTTCCCAAAATCACGAGGATGACTTATTTCCTTCAAAATGTGTTAAGAGATCCAAATACTACATAATGCTTCTTTCACCTAGTAAACTCAAAGAAGACTGGATTTTACCACTTGCTGAATGAATTAAATATATTTTGGGAACTTGGGGACATGTTGTGTATGCATAATGGATACTTGGAGACACTAGGTCTTAGTGCTTTGTAGGTAATTACCTATAAGGTCATATCTCTTTTAAAACATTTTACTATTAGGCTATCAATAAGGCTAAAGCCTTAGAATCAAGATTTACAAAGTCTGGTATAAATAATTTGTACTTTATGCCTATGCCTGAGATATAGAAATCTTGCCTCATGAATGAGATAAGATAGTTTGTGATTCAGGAAACTCACAGGCAATCATCTGAGCCCCATTATTTCCTTGTGCAGTGGTGCAATTTAGACCCAAAGCCAATTTTTTAGATAGAAAAAGGGACAGATTCAACCAATATGCACTGTGTAGTTTAAAGTACAGTTTAAGACTATGACAACCACTTTGTAATAACATAATCTGTATCCATAAACAATGTCAGAGCCAGATAAAGGTATGTTCAAATCTTTATACCAACAATTACTATATATTGAGACTTAGGCAAGGTAATTATGGCTCTTAGAGCTAATATCTTTAAAACAGGAACCAAAATATTTAGCCCGTAGTAGAGAGGGTTAAATGGGATAAAAATACCTTAAGCTATTAGCTGCTCAACAAGGGGATAAAATATTCCATAAACAATGATAGTAGAGCTAGACAAAGTAGTAAGTATCTTGTATAACATCATTTAATAATTATTCAAATAATTCCTAGGATTTACTTAAAATTTTTTCTTATGAATGGAATTAAGTGTGGTTGATAGGAAAAGGAGATGATGTAGTCCAATTGATTCTCCTTCCTATATGGAAACTCTTCACAAAAGTTCAATGAGCAGCTAATGACTTTGGTACCACACAAATGAAATTTGCAGTTAAACACCAAGGCATAAACATAATAGTAAATGTAAAAGTGACTTAAAAGAAAGAGATTAATTCTCAAACAGAAAATGATATTCGCTTTTCTCTTATGACTCCATCCCCTTTTTTTGTTCAAAGAGAAAGTATGTAAATAGAAAATGTTATTAAATATTCAGTTGCTTATTAAAAATTCCTAATATTCAGTATTTTTCATGTTTATTTTAAAGTTTTGTATTGTTAACTTCAAAGATATTGAGTAACCTGCTAGTACTCAAAAACAAAAGTCATTATGATGAAACTGATGGGAGATGGTAAAGATCAAGATGGTGATGGTGATAATGTGGATTGAGACAGTGAATAGGACAGAAACTAGAGTAAATTCTCCACCATGAGTGATTGGTCTCAGCTTGTCTTCCATAAATGCACAATCTCCCACAGAGCATATAAGAAGAAAACTCCATAATGGCTGATTAAGTTTGCACTTGGAAACATTTTAACTTGTGGAAGACAGAGATGGATCAGAATAGCAAATAGCAGAAAATAAACTGGAGAGATTATCATTCAGAAAGAAAACCAGGGCTTAAACCATTGAGGTTTTTGGCAGAGGTTTGTGTTGCAGAGACCAATGTTTACTTGTTGGGAGAATTTCATTCAACTATTGTACTACCTTGAATAAGCTACAGTTTGTAGCTGAATGATATTTCTTTTCTGCCAAAAAGCCATGCATTCCTTCTGATAATATTTGCATAAACTCTTCAGTATTATTGACTCAAAGTGATTTTTACTCATAATTTAATCAAAACTCTTATTTTTGTGGATTTTAACAGAAGAAAACTGATTATATAAATGTCCAATGAAAGTATTTGACAGAATGTCTTGGCTTTCCATGCCTGAAATACTCTCATGGGCTTTTCAGCCAGATCTGAATGCCTTAAGGGCTGATTCTGAGGCCAGAGTGTTATTTAGGACATCTACCATTCTATGAGTCTGCTGTGTCTCCCACTTCCCATGTTGGATCCTTCTCTCCCTTTTTTATTCTATCGGTTAGTATTTGCTGACACTAGTCTTGTTTATGTGATCCCTTTGACTGTTAGTCCTATCATTATGATCAATTGTGAACAGAAATTGATCACTTGGACTAGTGAAATGGCATTGGTACATGCCACCTTGATGGGATTGAATTGAAATCCCCTGGTATGTTTCTAACTCCACGATTTGGGGCAAGTCAGCTTGAGCATGCTCCAAATTGTACATCTCTTCCCTCCCTTATTCCCACTCTTATATTTAACAGGGATCACCTAAATGAAATATGTCTGTGAGTGAGATCCCAGTGGAAAGAACAGGTCATCAAAGAAGGAAGTACATTTCTCTGAAGGGAGGAGAGTATTTCCACTTTGACTATGACCTTGTCTAAATATGATCAGAGTCAGTGAACTCAAAAGGCTTCCATAGCCTTGGCAACTCATGACAAGAGCCTAGGGTGATTATTGATGCCATAAACAAGAGTGTCAAATTCTTAAGTCAACTACAGGAGTCACTGTGCACTTACTCCTCATGTAGGATCTCTGTCCTTAGTGTACTGTACATTGTGATTTAATGCTATAACTAGTACTCAAACAGTATTTTACACTTTGTGTTTCTGTGTGGGTGCAAACTGTTGAAAGCTTTACTTAATATATACTAAATTAATCTTCTGTATATAAAGAGACTTGAAAATGAATCTTGATGTGAATGGAAGGAGAGGAAGGGAGAAAGGGGTGGGTTGTGGGTGGGAGGGAAGTTATGGGGGGGGCATTGTAATCCATAAGCTGTACTTTGGAAATTTATATTCATTAAATAAAAGTTTAAAAAAATAAGAAATAATACTGCTATAAAAAAGAAAGTATTTGAAATTCTCTCATTGTATTTTATCAGTTTGCTTTCCATAGAAAAGAGGATTTACTTGCTTACCTTGAGTCGAAAACTGACTGCTTGATTTCTACAGGAAGTTCTTTATAAAAAGTCTATGCCAACAACTTACTACATTTAGTGTTGAGTTGTAGTTGACAGAAGAAGTTTCCATTCATAGAGCAATAAAGCTTCTTTGATTCAATATTAGAAAAAAGAAAGAAAATCTTTATTTTTGTAAACTTTGACCCATTAAGGAAATATGTTTTTCCCCAGCACTGAGGTTCCTTAAAACACCTTTTAATAACACTTTAATTCTGATTTCCAAGAATGAAGCCACTTAGAGTGATGGATGCCAACATTCAATTGTCCACAGGCAATGCAAATGTTCATGATAATTCTCAGCTTAGTCTGGTGAATTTCACTTTCCCAATGTTATAACAAAATACAAAATCACATAACAAAATCTATGAGAGGCTGCTGTTATACACAAAAGGAATGCTGATCTAGATGATAGAATAACCCAGGTTTTGCACCACTTTAATTAATTCTCCAGGTGAATGTATTCAAATCATGTTCTTTTCTAAGTCTCATTTTATTTTTTAAATGATGAAACTTAGTTTATATGACTTCCGCAGCTTTTTTGTTCTTACAAATTCAACTAAACCCATATTTCAACATTTCTTTCTAATTCAAGAATATATTGAGATACAGTTTTGTGCATAATGTTTGAGTTCTATAGTGATCAAATAACAGAAATAAAATGAGTGAAAAAGAGACCCCTTATTCTGAGGAGATTATAGGACCAATGATTGGAAAAACTCCTTAAGATAAAAGGGTTTCATCATCACTCTGTCGTTACCATGTTTTTTAATCCCCACAGCATAATTGAAAGTTGTTGAAGGACTCTTACTTATTTGAAAGAAACAAATCTATACTTTGGTGTTCAGATCAGTCTTCCAATTTCACATATGAGTTTTACTTCACTTCATAGATGAAGGAAGTAGGGTTCAAGGAAGTTAGCAGAAATTTCCGCAGTGTAAAACTGAGGTAGCCAGGAAATTAACTAGTTTAATGGAATTCAGAATCCAGTGCCTTTTCTTGTGTGCCTTCCTGTCTCTTTGGAAGGCATCAGTTTTATGATATGATGGCTAGCAATGTAGATTTATTCACTGACAAAGGATCAGTGAAAGTCCAGTTATAGAGGGACAAGGTAGAAAGGAGGAACTCAAGAAAAGAGGCAAGTTTTGAAGGATCTAGGAGATGATGTCCACTGATGTGCAGAGAAGAGAGGTTATTAACAGGGAAACCATCAATTGTCCTTAAGCACTGATGAGAAATGAGGTAAGGAATGGAACACAGGTTTAAGCAGAGATTTTGGGGAATGAGCATTCTTGTATATCATGCTGTGTGAGGCAAGACTAAAAACAGAAAATATGTTCAGACAATTCAAAAATATGAAACTGAAGTGATAACACCTAGACCAAAAGAGAATCCAAAGGTTCTAGACTAAGATATTTTTTAGCATTTATTTAATGAATATAAATTTCCAAAGTACAGCTTATGGGTTACAATGGCTTTTCCCCCCCATAAAATTCCTCCCACCCGCAACCTGCCCCAGTCTCGCTCCCTCTCCCATTCCATTCACATCAAGATTCATTTTCAATTCTCTTTATATAGAGAAGATCAATTTAGCATATATTAAGTAAAGCTTTCAACAGTTTGCACCCACACAGAAACACAAAGTGTAAAATATTGTTTGAGTACTAGTTATAGCATTAATGATCAGGTCAGCAAACTCAAAAGGCATCCGTAGCCTTGGCAATTCATGACAAGAGCCTAGGATGATACTGACGCCATAAACAAGAGTGTCAATTTGTTAAGCAAACAACAGGAGTCACTGTGCACTTACTCCTCATGTAGGATCTCAGTCCTTAATGAGCTGTACATTGTGATTTAATGCTAAAACTAGTAGACTAAGATGTTTTTTAACAGAAATGTGGGAAAAATTAAAATACATCACAAATGATTGAGTCCTTATTGCTGCTATAAGCTGCAAGTATAACTTCTATGTCTTCTGTTTTGCTAAGTACTTTTATTCTGATATAATGAATCTCAAAATACTAACAGTGGGATTAGATATTGCAACATGAGCTAGCTGATATCGAGACATTGACTAAAATACAAGAAAATTATATTAGAATCGTGTGGATGCATGTTTTAGATTTATTTTTCTATTTAAGAAGTATTGTAGGTACACTATTACCACATAATACAAAAGAAACAAAATTAGAAAATTAAAATCCTCCTCCCCATCCACATAGACCATACTATACTTGAAAAATAGCTGCTGCCAATGCTGTTTAAATAGAGTTGCTGGTGAGTTCTCTGTAAATACTGATGTATGCATAAAAACACACACATTAATCTAATGAGAATTTCCTCATCTCTGCCTGAAAACTCACTTTAAGCACTGATTTTATCATTATTTTAAGTTTTCTTACTTTCCTAACTGGTACTTTATTACTGGTGGCCAAAGGTGATCTTCTCCAATAGTATTGGTAATATAGTCAACAATGTTACTTATGTGGCTGCAAGGAGACAAAGGAGAAAATGGACCTGTTGCGGTAGGCAGTAAATGTTAATTAATCTCTCTCTTGAAACCCTACTAGCTTAGTCAGCTTAGACTGCTAAAACAAATTAATATAGACTAGGTGGCTTAAACAACAGCCCTGTGTTTTTCAGAGTTTTGTATTCTGCAAAGTCAAAGAACAAACTGATGGAAGATCTTTTATCTGATGAGGGATCATTTCCTAGTTTGGAGATGGCTCTGTTTTCCTTGCATCCTCAGAAGTCCAAGAGTAGAAAGTAGAAGCAAACTCTCCTATGTTCTTCTGATAAGGACATTGATCCCATGAGGCTGTATCTGCATGACCTAGTTACCTTCCAAGGGGCCCATCCCCAAATACCATCATGTTAGAAACTAGGATTTAATATGCAAATTTTCAGGAGAAACACCTACTCAATCCATATCACTGACCAAATGAATGATGTTCTTAAATACTTCTGAATCATGCCCTAAGGATCAATTTGTAAGACAGCATCCTGTGGCTTCTTCACATAGAAAGAAATTTGCCTTCTGAAAGGTCAAATCCTTCTCTTCTACAATGAATAGTCTGATCTCCTATTTTTTTTCAAGCAGTGTTTTTTCCAAGCAGCAGAAACTGCAGAAATAAATCCTTTAATTTAAACTAAAATGAATCCCGCTTGCATCATGATATCTCATCCATGAAAATGTGATTATGCTCTTTGCTCATAAATAGCACCTATGCATCATATTATAAATCACAGAGATTTTATTTTATGAATTAAACATGAAGCTTAAATTTCATGATTGAGAGGTTCTTTGGGGGGGAAATGGAAAGACTCTAATTCTGTATTGTTCTGAGATATCTATCAACCAGTACCCTGAGAAAAGGTCAACAGCAAATTTCAGCTCCTGAAAAATGAAGATGAGGTGATCTCTCACCGTCCAGTGCCAGACCCTCTGTTCTTTGTTCCATGCTTTGTATTATGGTTGTGATTCACTTGCCTCTTTTGGAATTATGTTGTTCTGATCAATATCTTTTCTTGAACAGGTGTCTCTTAAGCATCTTGAAGGTCAAGATTAGGTCTGTCAATGGTACAAACTTTTCTCAAGATAACAATGACTATACAACAGAAATCAGACCAGAGCTGCTTTAACTTTGCCATTCTTTGCTGTCCTTGATGGCTTTGGCTGCTGATAGGAATCCCTGATCCTTTCTGATAGTTTGAATTTGGTTCTTAAGAAGGAAATAAAGGAATCCTATTTGTGTTGAAAGGACCAAATGGAGGTTATCTTTATAAGAGGACAGAAGAAGAAAGACAACCTGGGTTTTGTAATTCATGTGTATGATCTTTGCTGAGATTAGGAAATGAAATAAATTGGCAACTAATTATAGAGAAGAGATGAAAATCAAGGAAAGAAAATGGGGGGTGGGGAGTGATTCTGGTGAGGATGAGTGAAAGATGAGGGACAAACAGGGTAGACAGAGGAAACACAGAGCTGAAATGAGATGTGGGGATTCACCGAAAGCAAACCACCCACCTCAAAATTGGTCTTACAACCTCCAAAAATGGATCAAATTAAAATAGTTTATTTGACTGTAATTCAAGAAAGTGGGGTGATAAGTTTTCAAAAAAAAAAATGTTGTTCCCATTCACAATCTAAATATGATTTTACTAGCCAGTCTTCAATGTGTCAGGGAAAGATTTTAAGGGCCACAGGATGTCCACAAAGCTCTACCACTGACACCGATAATTGTGGCTTAGTGGGTGGTAATGATTCCCAGATGACAATGTACAAACATAATTTCTTGCTCCAAATGTTCCTTTATAATTTTCTTTCAGAGGATAGGGAGCAATATCAAAGTATGGTAGTTTGCATAGACAAACATAATTTTGGTTGTTGTAATTACTGCAGTCAGCCGTGGTATATATCCTTAGTAGTAGGATTTTCACCATCCAAAAGAAGCTTTACTTCTCTTAGTAATATTCGGGACAGATGGAATCAGATGGCTCACTCTGTGCCTCTTTGGAATATTATAAACCTTACATAAGAGTAGTAAGCTGTGACTCCAGGATCTTTTGGGGACAAAAGTTTACTTGAGAAAATATTAGTTTTATTATGGTCACTCCTCTAACTGTAACTGCTTTTTTTTTTAGTTCACTTTCATTATTGTGTGGTACTGAACAATTGACCTTTATCTTCTGCCCTTAGAAGATTAGAATTAAAAATATTTATGGTTTGCAGTCATGCATTCATTTCCACAGCAAAATGTTGCCAATTGGTATTTTCTCCTCTTTTTCTGAAGATGATTACATGTTCACAATTTACAAGGTATTGTACACATTTCAGCAGGAAATTGTAAGCCTTTATCTTTTGACAGCAAGCAGGAATTACTGCCCTTTTTTAAATAGCCTCCCTATTTTGTCCAAATAAATGATTCATGCTGGAGACTTCATGATGTCTTTTGTTGGTTTCTGTGAATTTCAACACAGGCAGTCAAAAAGTAAAAGAAGCGACGCATTTCTGAAAATTTCAGAAAATTATAGGTTTTATATGGGAAGAAGGATACATTCAAATATCCTGAGTTCTGGTTTCTTCTTCCCTCAATGCTTTATTAATGCAAAACTTAGAGCAAGGAAAAGAAAATAAATAAGAGGGTAGGGAACAAATATTTTCTTTCTCTCTGTAGATAACTGCTCAGTGCCCATTTAGTTTCCTTATCCTCACAGGAATAAAAGAAAGCAAGGGATATCTGCAGTCTGGTTGACAAACAGCTACCAACAATCTCACAAAAAGCTTTTCCTTCTTTAAAGATTCAACATGTTTATGCAGGTGTGGCTGATTCCAGGTATTTCTAAGTATTTTTAAAGCCAAATGATAGAAAAGCATTATTAATAAATTTATTCGATAACATTAATTTTTGTGCTTTTTTTAACATACAGTTTGCTCAAATTGTGTCATCTCTTGGGCATATATAGTCAGTGAATAACTGAAATGGCATGAATCTTGCCTGCAGGGAGTTCCTTTGGAGCCCCAGCTAGCCTGAAAGTAGGCACTGGTTAAATGTCTGCAATAATTTTACTAAGGTCACATCTGGAATGGTGCTCCCATCCTTTGTTAGTCCAGAGCTCCAAGGTTTCTCAGTCTCAGCTTTATTGATGTTTGGGGTGAATAATTTTGTTGTGGAAAACTGTCCTGCGCCCCTTTGTGTGTTTAACAGCAGCTCTGGCTTCTACACACAATATGTCTACAAGAGCACCCTCTTTTGTAAGAATGGAAATGCCTCCAGATATTGAGCAATGTGCCTCCCTGGGAAACAAAATCACCTCCAAACAAGAATCACTGCACTAGTACCTGCACACATTTCAACTTCTTTTAAATTCTTCAGAAAATTTCCACAGGGATCCACCATGTCTTCCACAAATAATGGAGAATTCTCAAGGCGTAGATATGTATACAGATCCTCTTTTGTCTAATCTGTATATATATATATATACACATATAAAACACACATACACATATACACACACATGTGTCTCCAGATTTTTGAACCTCAATTTCTGTTTTATAATAGTCATAGTAAATAAAGTGACTTTGATGTATACTACCAACTATTCAAGCCATGCTTGTATTTTCATAAATGTAGAAGATATCAGCATACTTTATATAAAGTGGAAGCCAGATGTTTTTGTAGTAATTTGGTGTTGAATCCAGATATAACTTGATTGAACAATCTCTCTACTATTTGATTACTATGTATCCTCTCAGAGCCTCATCTATAAAATTCAATCAATGGTAGTCTTATAACAATATTAATATAGAAACCAGTGGTTGCAACGACTAAAAGGATAAATTTGTGTAAAAAATGCAGTATAATGAAATACATGAAATTTATTTACCTTAAATTTTAAAAAAATTTAAAAAGAACTTTATAGCACGGTGAGTAGCACCAACTCTATACATTATTCAGCCCTTCTAATCCTCTAAACTAGGATGAGTAACTAATGTTTTTAATAATTGGATAAATCAATATACAAAGAAAGTGCAATTTCCCCATTCTTCAAACCCTTTCACCAGGTATATATGTATTAATTTGTTAATTAACTAGAGGGGGAGAGAGAGAAGGAGACGGAGAGGGAGAGAGAAAGAGAGAGAGAGAGAGAGAGAGAGAGAGAGAGAGAGAGAGAGAGAAAGCAGAGAGATCCCATCCATTTCTTCACTTCACAAATGCCTAAAATGACTGGGTTGGGGTCAGAGCCTTGAGCAGGGGAACACCAATAAAGTCTCCCATGTGAATGGCAAGAACCAAAGCACTTGGGAATCACTGGTGCTTCTGAGTCTGCAGTAACAGGGAGCTGGAAGCAGGAGCCAGAGCTGAGTATTGCATAGATAATTAATCAATTCTTTAAAAAAAATCGTGTAGGATCTCTGTCCTTAATGTGCTGTACATTGTGAATTAATACTATAACTAGTACTCCAACAGTATTTTCATTTTGTGTCTCTATGTGAGGGCAAACTGTTGAAATCTTTACGTAATATGTACTAAACTGATCTTCTGTGTATAAGGAGATTTGAAAATGAATCTTGATGTGAACAGAAGGGGAGAGGGAGCGGGAAAGGGGAGGGTAGCGGAAGGGAGGGAAGTTGTGTGTGGGGGGGAGCCATTGTAGTCCATAAGCTGTACTTTGGAAACTTATATTCTTTAAATAAAATCTTTATAAAAAAACAAACAAAAAAAAAAGAAACCTATAGACTGCTAAACACCTGGGCAGCTTAATGCGTGTCTTAAGCACTCAGCCAAATGTCTGTCTCTGAGGCTATATTTTGAAGAGTCTTTGGATTGTGTTGGAAAAAAGCTTGAAGCTTTAGGATTTTAATACCTCAAAACACTTGGGATTAACTTCAAGTTCTGATTTTTATTTAGTGTAAAAATCCTAAAAATTGTTCATTTATTAGACTCAGCTTTCTTGAAAAAAGAACAAACGCACATATAGTTGAAAATACTTGTAAATTCTGAAGCATGATGAAAATGCACAGTCTTTTTCTTTTAGGATCAGTAAGTCAACCCAGAAAAAAACAGAATAATTTGCCCCTATCAGATATTCCATGCCTAAGAATGCCAAGTAATTTTTAAAGCTTGTAAACTCATGGAGGTTGTTGACAGGGAACCTGGTGATGTCGGTGTCGAAAATACAGAAGTTGTGAATGAGGTGGACTCTTTCAGGGTCAGAACAAAGCTGCTAAAAGGGTCAGCCCTGCAGAAAAGGGGCAAGATAATGATTCAGTTCCTGGTGTGATTGGCAGCAACCTTCAAATGTGAGCCGCACAATCAGGTCTCTGCTTCCCAGTAGGTAGGCACAGCCAAGCTCCTGAATCTTCATTCTTATTCTAAGGGTTACCTCCCTATAATTGTAAAATGCAGTTCTTCAACACAGCACCTGTCACACTCTCCTTTCTGGCTTTCTGGACCTACAGAGGAATCACTGCTTTTAGAATAAAAAGATTAATGGATTTGGCAAATTATCAGGAGATGCAGGCAGAGAAGGGGTCCTTTCCCATCATGACTTCGAGACAGTTGTGAAATATGGTGTTCAGATTCTCAGGAATCATGACCTCTTGGATATAGTACATTACTGCTTTTTGTTATATGCAGACTTTAATGCCTCTGTCGTGGTGGAGGAAATGTCATAAGCATGACTGTTGGCATATATCCAACTTCCTTGCAGCTTATAGCAAACATCTGTCATGACCCCCTGCCCAGAAGTCCAAATGTGAAATTATAGGACCTGCAGTAAGAATTACTGGCATGGAAAATTGCTTCCTTGATGATCAATCCCAATATCAAACTGATGACATAGATTTTCTTTTTTAAAATATTCATCATTATTTTTAACATCAAGTAGATATAAAGGAATATTTATGATATGAGTAAGATAAAGAATAATGACACTATAAACATTCATGATTATGGCACTCATTTCCATCAATCTTGTTCACAGGTCTGTTCCTATCCTGTTTCCACAAAGATAACTACCATTCTAGTTTTTTGTTTATCATTCATTTTCCTTCTTTTTTTTAGATATTGCTGCATTTAATTGGATGCACTTGAATCTTTTGTATGTTTCTGCAACGTATAAAGATAGACTTGTCCTATAAGATTTTTTTCTAGGGCTCATTCTTTTAATTCAACATAATATTCTTGATACACATGTATAGTGTTACATTTCATTTATCTCCCATGCTGTGAAGTACCTCAACCTACTCTCAATGGATATGTGGCATTTTCAGTTCTTGCTACTGCAATTTATATTTATGAATATTCTTGTTAATGACATCTAGTGAGCCTATACAAGAGTCTTCTGTGGTATGCATGTAGCAACATAATTGATGGGTCACACAGTAGGAAGGTTCACATTGGATAATTCTCAGTAATACTCAATGTCTTTCCAAAGCTGTGGTACTATTTTTGACTCCCAATTCCTCTGCCAATTGTTATTCTCTGTACTTGCCAACATTCAGTTTCATTTGTTTGTTTGCTTTAATAAAATTTGCTAGTGTGCTGAGTTGAAATGTCATCTTATGGTTATGAATTTCTTAATTATAGAGTGACCACCAATTTTTTTCTTTTTAAAAAAAAATTGAGAAGCAGAGAAACAGAGAGAGAAAATTTTCCATTTGTTGGTTCTTGGCTCAAATGTTCACAACAAATCATCCAGGACTTGTCCAAGGCTAAAGATGGGAACCAAATCCAAGCCTTATATGAGGATGGCTGGGATCCAACTACTTTAGTGCTTATTGCTGCTTCTCAGGATCTGTATTAGAAGGAAATTGAACTCAGGGACCAGAACTAGGAATATACCCAACATTCCAATTATAAGATGTAGGCATCTTAACTCCTAGGCCAAACACATACTCCCCAAACTTAATTTACTTTATATGTTACTATTTTTTAATTTGTTTACTTGACAGGTAGTGTCATAGGCAATGAGAGAGAGAGACAGAGAGAAAGGTCTTCCTTCCATTGGTTCACTCCCCAAATGGCCTCCATGGCCGGTGCTGCGCTGATCCGAAGCCAGGAGCCAGGTGCTTCCTCCTGGACTCCCATGCGGGTGCAGGGCCCAAGCACTTAGGCCATCCTCCACTGCCTTCCCGGGCCACAACAGAGAGCTGGACTGGAAGAGGAGCAATCGGGACTAGAACCCGGTGTCCATATGGGATTCTGGCGCTGCAGGCAGAGGATTAACTAAGTGAGCCACGGCACCGGCCCCTAGGTTACTATTTGATTAACTTTATTTTGGAAAGGTCCATTTAATGCTTTTATCCACTTTTCTGGTTTTTTTTTATGGTCAATTATAGTGATGTTTATTTATTTTGGAAAATTGGATTTTAAGAGTACTATGTGGGGCTGGCATTGTGGCCTGTTGGGTATGCCATCTGTGCCACCAGCATCCCATACTGGCATAGATTCAAACCCTGGTTGCCCCACTTCTGATCGCACTCCCTGCTAATATGTTGAAGAAAGCAGCAGAAGATGTCCAAGTCCTTGGGAAGCTTCTGGCTTCTGGCTTCAGTATGACCCAGTGCTGAACTTTGCAGCCATTTGGGGACTGAACCAGAGAATGGAAGTTCTTTCTCTGTCTCTCCCTCTCTCTCTTTGTAACCCTGTCTTTCAAATAAATAAAATGAATCTTTAAAGAAAAGAGTACTATATATTGTCAGAGTTGTGGTTCAGTAGGGTATGCTGACACCCAAGATGCCAACATCCCATATTGGAACACCAGTTCGGGTCCCTGCTGCTCCTCTTCTGATCCAACTTCTTGCTAATGCACCTACCTGGGAAAACAATATATTATGACCCAAGTCCTTGATCCCATGATATCCAAGTGGGAGACCCACATAGAGTTCCAGGCTCCTAGCATCACCTTGTCCCAGTCCCGGCCTTTGTGGCTCTGTGGGGAGTTAACTAGTAGATGGAACAATTTTCTATTCTGTGTCTCTCCCTCTCTGTTTGTCACTCCACCTTTCCAATAAATTATATATACATATATATTTTTTTTTAAAAAAAGAGTAGTATATGTTTCTTACACCAATTTCTGGCTCAAGGGCTTCACTCTATTTTGATATCTGATAAATAGAGTATATGAATATTCTTATAGTTCAATGTATGCACTGTCTCCTTTATAGTTTGTCTTTTGCATGTTTATGTGTTTGGTGATAAGAAACAACTGCTTGGCCACGCTCAGTAAGTATTCTTTTATGATGTCTCTAAATATTTTAAAATTTTTTCTTTCACATGTCAGTATGCAATCCACTTGGAATTGCTTTTTTGTAAAATTAATACAGTGTAAAGTAGTAGCAAAGGGTCATTGTTTTCATGTGCACAACCAATTTACTCATTAACTTTGACTGATTATGTGAACTATACTCAATAAAAAGTACAAGATCAGTCACAAAAAACCAAGTCTCTGTGTCAATTGTGCTTTTCCCTGTCTATTTTGCGGGTTAATTTCTATATTATTCTGCCAGTACCATATGTTCTTAGTCACTATAATTTTATAATTACTCTTTTTCTCTTCCCTAAATTTGTTCTTTTGGGGAACCGTTTGGTGGTTCTTGATCATTTATTCTTCTATAAAAACTTGAGGGTCATCCTAATAAGACCCATATAATGAAACTAATATACATATTTCAAGTAACTTATCTGCATAAATATTAATCCCAAATTATTTACTTATAGAAGTAATTCATTTTGCTCACAATTCTGTGATTTGCCAAATCAAATTGAATTGTCTTTCTGGTCTGAGCCAAGAAATGCTGTTGTTAGCTGATTAAGACACAATAGTATAGATATTATTGATAGAATCAAGATTAAATCTGTGTTAAATATGTGTTACTGCACAAGAAACTACCTCAAAACTTAGAGGCTTAAAATAATAACAAACATCTATTGTTTCTTATTACTATGGTCAAGGATCTGGGAGTTGCTAAGATGGTTCTGGCCAAGAACTGTCAAAGAGGTTGTAACTGAGATGCCACCAGGGTACAGTCATTTAAAATGTTACTGGAGCCAAAATATATTTCTAAAGGTGATTCACTCACACGACTGGCACATTGTTGCTGTTGCTGGTTACCTGATTTCCGTATAACATGGATCTCCACATAGAACTATAATATTCTTCTAACAATAAGGCCTCTGGCTTACTCCCGAGTAAGTAATGTAAGAGAGAGCAAATTGAAAGCTTCAGTGTCTCTTTTAAAGTTTTTTATTAATATAAAGAGAACAGATTTCATGTATTTCACAAACACAGTTCTAAGAAGATAACCATACTTACCTCCTTCCCTCCTCCCTCAACTCTCCCTCCTTCCCTCCATTCTTTTCCCCTCTTTGATTTTTGCAATAACTTAATTTCAATATACTTATTAATAGTAGACTTTCTGCACCAGTATTCAACATGTTCAATAAGAAAAAATAGAGAGAACACTGTTCCATAGGGGTATAATGAAGAATTGAAAACAATAATTGAATCATAAAATGTCAGTTTCATTCTTATACATTTCTTGTATTCTATATTAACTGTCACATATCAAATAAAATATATTTTCATTTGGGTGCTGGCTTATTTTTCTAAATTTATTTGTTTCTACTTGAAGACATTTGGTTGCAAAACACAAGATTTCATTCTTACTACTGTGTAGTATTTTCTTTATCTAATCATCAGTTGGTGGAAATTCTGGGTTAATTCCATATCTTAGTTATTGTGAATTGAGCTGCAATATGAATGGGTATACAAAAAGCCTTTTCATGAGCTGATTTCACTTCCTTTTAGTAAATTCCGAAGAGATTGATGACTGGGCCATGTGAAAGATGAATTTTCAGATTCCTGAGGCATCTCCATACCATCTTCTATAATGGTTGTACCACTTTACATTCCCACCAACAGTGTTTTGGGGTACATTTTTCTCCACATCCTCACCAATATTTATTATTTTTTGAATTCTGGATGACACCCATTCTAACTGGAGTGAGGTGAAAACTCATTGTGGTTTTCATTGCAGTTCCCTGATGGCTGCACTTTTTCACGTGTCTGTTGGCAATTTTTATTTCATCCTTTGAAAAATATGCATTCATGTCCTTTGCACATTTCTTAACTGGATTGTGTGTTTTGTTGTTGAATTTCTTGAGCTCTTTATATAACCTGGAGATTAATCCTTTATTGGATACATAGTTTGCAAATATTTTCTCCATTCTGACAGGTGCTGCCTTATTGGGTGTTTCCTTTGCTGTGCAGATCTTTCTTTGCTTGTTTTATCCCATTTGTCTATTTTTGTTTTTATTCCCTGTTGCTTCTGGGGTCTCTTCCAAGAAGATTTGTTTATGCCAGTGTTTTGCAGAGTTTCCTCAATGTTTCACCTAGTAATTTCATGATATCAGGTTGTATATTTAGGTCCTTGATCCATTGTGAGTTGTTTATATATATATATATATATATATATACATATAAGGTATAAGATAAGGGTCTTGTTTCATACTTCTGTATGCAGACATCCAATTTTCCCAGAATCATCTATTGAAGAGACTGAACTTTATCCAGGGAGTGATTTTAGTTTGCTTGTCAAAGATAGTTGGTTGTAGAGGTTTGGATTGATTTCTGGAGTTTCTATCCTGTTCCATTGGTCAACAAGTTTATTTTTGTGCATTTACCAATCTATTTTGATCATAGCCCCCCTGTACTATGACTTTAAATATGGTGTAGTAATGCCTCTGGGTTTTTTATTGTTGTTGTTTAAGATTGTTTTAGCTATTCTGGATCTCTTGTGTTTCTATATGCTTTTTGGCATTGTTTATTCTAGATCTGAGTAGAATATCCTTGGTATTTTTACTGAGATCATGTTAAATATATAAATTGTTTTATGTGCTATGGACATTTTTATAACATTAATTCTTTCAACCCACAAACAGGAATATTTTTCTACTTTTGTGTCTTTTATTTCTTACCTTATTGTTTTGTAATTTTCATTGTAGAGATCTTTCACATTCTTAATTAAATTTATCCCATAGTATTTAAATTTTTTTTATAACTCTTATAAATGGTGTTGATCTTAAAAGTTCTTTCTCAGTCATGGCATTGTTTGTGTATCAAAATGCTCTTGACTTTGTTTCATGATTTTATAATCTGCACCTTTGCCAAATTCCCTTATGAGTTCCAATAGTCTCTTAGTGGAGTTTTTTGTTCCCCTATATTTAAGATCATGTCATCTGCAAACATGTATTATTTGACTTCCTCCTTTCTAATTCGTATTCCTTTAATTTCTTTTTCTTGCCTAATGACTCTGGCTAAAACTTCCAGAACCACATTGAATAGCAATGTTGGAAGTAGGCATCCTTGTCTGGTTCTGCATCTTAGGGCAAATGTTTCTAGCTTTTCTACATTCAATGTGGTGGTAGTTTGGGCTTCAAATATATTGCCTTGATTGTGTTGAGATGTGTTCCTTCTGTATCCATTTTACAAGGTTTTTATCATGAAAGAGTATTGTATTTTATCAAATGATTTTTCTGCATCTATTGAGATGATCATGTACTTTTTATTTGTCAGTTGTTAATGTGATGTATCATGGTTGTTGATTTACATATATTGTACTATCCCAGCAACCCTTGGACAAATGCCATTTGTCAGGGTGAATGATCCCTTTGATTTATTTCTGGATTTGGTTATCTAGTATCTTGTTGAAGATCTATGCATCTATGTTCATCAGGGATATTGGTCTATAGTTTTCTTTCTGTGTTTTTTTTTTGTTGTTGTTGTTTTTTGGAATAAAGCAATGCTGGCCTCATAGAAGGAGTTTGGGAAGATTCCTTCTCTTTTCAATGGTTTTGAATAGCTTGAGAAGATTGGGGTTGGTTCCATTTTAAAGTTTGGTAGAATTCAGCAGTGAAATCATCTGATGCTGGGCTTTTCCTTTTTATAGAGGGTCTTTATTCCTGATTCAATTTCTGTCTTTATTAATGGTTTATTTTGGTTTTTCATGTCTTCATAACTCAGTTTTGGAACATTGTATATGTCCAGAAATCTATCCATGTCTTCCAAATTTTCCAACTTGTTGGCATTAAGCAGTTTGTAATAATTCCTAATGATTATTTGCATTTCTACAATATCAGTTATAACATCTCCTTTTCACCTATGATTTTTTTTTAATTTGGGTTTTCTCTGCCTGCCCCCCCCCCCTTTTTTGGTTAGTTGAGCCAATGGTTTATCAAATTACACTCTACCACTTCCAAAATATCCTACTAGTTTCACCAATCAGCCATGTTTTGTATAGAACATTGAAAAAGGCATAAGTACTCTGAGGTGAAAAAACTTGAGAGCAACCTGGAAGTCTGTCTTCTACAGTCTATTTGCTTTGATTGAAACATAAATTACTATAATTCTATATATTAGTACACTAAAAAGGCTTTTGAATTCCATAATACAGATGGATTTAAGGACAGATTTAAATCAGGGGGACCAGAAAACTAGTTTATATTTCCAAATATTTTTTCGTTTCTAATTGTCAAATAATTTTTACTGTATTTTTCCTGTTAATGGAATATTCATAGAGAGAACAGATTCAATGTAGTTCATAGATAGAATTTTAAGAATATGATGCATTCCTTTCCCTTGTCCTTCCCCCACCTTTCCTCCACACTTATACCTAGCCCTCCCCTTCCTTCCTCCATTGCCTCCCTCCTTCCTCCATTTCTCCCTCTTCCTCCTCCCTCCCTCCCTTCCTCTCTTCCTTCCTACTTTCCTTTCTTTTTTCTCCTTTCTGTTTTTAATTTTGAAGTTAATATGTACTTAATTTGCATGATAACAAAGGGCTAATGTTCCACTAAAAAAAGATTTCATCAAGGAAATAAAATTCAGTGGGAATATAGGGAAGGGCTATAAACAATAATAAAATGTAAGGATGAGTATTTCACTCACTTATAGTAAATTTTGCAATAATCACAGATTGTTAAAACTACAGTAGTACAGCCTTCTTAACCACTGGCTTGACAAAAATATAAAACAAAGATTGACAAAAATATATTTCTAGCAATACTAATTGCACAGGTATTTCTTTCTTAATTTTTATTGTTTGTTTTCTTTTTAATTTTTACTCCCACCTATAAGTGAGAATATGTGATATTTGTTTTTCTGTATTGGGGTATTTCACTCAACATGATGTTTTTCAGTCTACAATTGCACCCATTTTGATGCAAATGGTAGAATTTAGTTTTTTATAGATGAATAATATTCTATAATGACTTACATTATTTTTTTAAAGTAATCTATATGATACAGTGAATGTCTTTAGGGAGTTTTTGGCATTTTGCATTTCAATCCTCACAAAGACCCTTTTTAGTAAGTATTAATATTCTTGTTTTAAAAGTTAAAGAAACAAATTTAGAGGCTGGTACAACATGTTGAAATCTATATAGCTATAAAGTAGCAGTTATGGATTTCTAACTCTGGAATAATATTCTTCCACTATCATGTGGTTTATAGGGAACAAATTGTCTAGTGAATATGTCAAAAGGTTTGTTGGCATCCCCAGATAGAAGTACTAATGATACTTCTTTGTGTACAAGTTTTCTATAGAGTGTGCATACTTATTATGCATGTATTTAAAATATGCAGTAGATCTTCAAATATAGCTTTGAGTCTACTCATTAAGAACTCACTCCTCTCATGATAATGCCAGGAAGAATTTGTTTAATAAAGACATTTTGCAGAATTAACAAGGGATCCATTGAAACAACTGTAACTCAGGATGGAATGATTCTTTTTGCCTGATAAATGCATTTTACAAAATATATCACATAGTTACTATCCATGATTCTAGTTAAATGTGTATGGTGCAAACTAGAATCTCTCAAGGGAGTCATGAGCCTGTTATCTTATTTTGGCTATTTTTATATTTCTTCCTCATAATTTTTCTTTTAATGTTGATTCAAGGGTTGCTGATTTTGATGTTAATATTAGTGTATTATGAAAGATCTCTGCAAGTGAGATCTCAGTGGAAAGAATGGGCCATCTAAAAGGAGGTACCTTTCTCTGAAGGGAGGAGAGAACTTCCACTTTGACTATGACCTTGTCTAAATAAGATTGGAGTTGGCAAACTCAAAAAGCTTCCATAGCCTTGGCAACTCATGACTAGAGCCTAGGGAGATTACTGACGCCATAAACAAGAGTGTCAATTTGTTAAGTCTACAACAGGAGTCACTGTGCACTTACTCCCCATGTAGGATCTCTGTCCTTAATGTGTTGTTCAATGTGAATCAATGCTATAACTAGTACTCAAACAGTATTTTACACTTTATGTTCTGTGTGGGTGTAAACTGTTGGAATCTTAATATATACTAAAATTATCTTCTGTATATAAAGATAATTGAAAATGAATCTTGATGTGAATGGAATGGGAGATGGAGCAGGAGATGGGAGGGCTGCGGATGGGAGGGAAGTTATGGGAAGGAAAAAGCCATTGTAATCCAAAAGCTGCACTTTAGAAATTTATATTTATTAAATAAAAGTTAAAAAATAGTGTATTATTTATATGATTGGATTATGCTGATAAAGTACAGCATTCCTGTAAAGGTCTATGAGTTTTTTCACAAATGCTTTATGTGAAAATTTTGTTTCTGTTGTCATAGAAGATGTTTAGATTTGGTCCTCATTTCAATAGAAAAAGTAGCACCATTCAGGGTAATACTTCAAATAAAAATGATAGCTATTCAGATGTTTTTTTACATTGTGATTGTTCTTTATTTTTATCCTCACAAGTACTTTTGGTTAGTGAAGCTCAAGTTTAATACTTACCTCTTTCTTTTGTTCTTTTTTTTTTAAAGATTTATTTATTTATTTGAAAGTCAGAGTTACACAGAGGAGAGGTAGAGAGAGAGAGGTCCTCCATTCACCGGCTTACTCCCCAATTGGCCGGAAAGGCCAGAGTTCAGCTGCCAACCCGAAATCAGGAGCCAGGCGATTCAGACCAGGGCGTTAACCCGCTGCACCACAGCTCCGGCCCCAATACTTACCTCTTTTAAATATATTTTGTAGCACTTCTATTTTAAAGCTTCCTATGTATAAATTACACATTTGTTAGGTATGGGACGCAGGAGAAATATAACAAGTGAAAAGAAAAACTGTTTGAAGTTAAAAAGAAAAAGAAAACAAACTGTTGTTTCAACAAAAATAAAAATATAAGATATAGTATCTAAAAATTATGTCAGCAACTAAGGAACATTTAAAGTGGTTTGAGGGGCCAGTGATATGGGGTAGCAGCTAAAGTTGCCTCCTGCAGTGCCTACATCCCAAGTGGTTACTGGTTTGAGCCCCGACTGCTCTACTTCCGATCTAGCTCTCTGCTAAGGCCTGGGAAAGCAGTGGAAGATGGCCCAAGTGCTTGAGCCCCTGCACCGGTGTGGGAGACCCAGAAGAAGCTCCTGATCCCTGGCTTTAAATTGGCTCATCTCTGGCTGTTGTGGCCATTTGGGGAGTGAACCAGCAGTTGGAAGACTCTCTCTCTCTCTCTCTCTCTGCCTCTGCCTCTCTGTAACTCTGACTTTTAAATAAATAAACAAAGTGCTTTGAGATGCATGCCATTTCATGCATATTAAATCAAGGAAGAAAAATGTGTAGGAGTTGTTATAGATGGCATGGAAGAAGTTTTAAATAAGTTACTAGCTATATCACATCTTAAAAATGTCTTTCTAATTACAGTTGGCAACAATTTATCCTTCCATTTAGCCCTCTTGAGTTATAAGATATTGTTGTTCCATGCAATTGCCACATTACTTTAGAAGAAAGTCTTCCTTCTAGTTTGAGTGTTTTAGCTGTTATAGGAAATGTTAATGCAAAATTAAAATTTAGTGTTTATGTCTTCCAGGAGCATAGAAATAACAAGGACAAGGTTCTCATAATGTGACTAACTTGTTTTTCTATTTTAAGCTTGCATTAGGACATTCATTTATGTTTCCAATGTATACATTTGAAAACATCAAACCCATTCTTTCTATCACGATTGTACCAGAGGGGTGAACATCCTCATTTATCTGTGATACCAACTATGTGTGTGAGTATTTTTTAATCCACAAATTCTCTTTCCCATTCCGATTTGCCTGTCTTTTTATTCAGTTTGCATTACTAATTAAAGTAGTCCATAAAGTAAAATTTCTAACCAAATATTCACTTTTACGTATATCAAATAGCAAATAAAGGTAATCTTGTATTTTTTGTTTACAAAATGCCTACATATTTGCCGGAAATATTGAGACTGCTGCCCCGATAAAACTCAAACAAAAAGTTATTTGTATAATTGTAATGTTAATGCATAAAGTAGTTTCAACCTCACTAATAATCAAAAATGTTCAAATTAAGTTGCTAACTAAAGTTAATCAATCACTTTGGTCAAGACAAAATTGATTTATGGCACAGGTATTGTGGTTCAGTGGGTCAAGCCACAGCTTAGGAATCCCACATTCCATATTCAAATGCTGGGTTGAGTCCCAGCTCCTTAGTTTTTGATTCAATTTTTGGCAAATGTGCCTGGGAAGGTGGTAATTGATAATCTTGCCTCCTGATTTTAGTCGGGCCCAGCTCCAGATTTTATGGGTATCTGGGGATGAACCAGTGGATGGAAGACACTTTGACTCTCTCTCTCCACATCTCTCTTTTTCTCTCCTTCCCTCCCTCCATCTCTTTCCCTCTGTATTTGTCACTTTGCCTTTCAAATAAATAAGCCTCTTGAAAATTTTCTTGATGTATATATGGGAAAAAGAGCATCATTTTGCTTTTGGTGAGGGGAAGAATTGATTTATTCTTCATGAAGAGTCCCATTCTTTTTTCTTTCTTTCCCTTTTTACACACATTTAGAATTTAAAGTAAGCATTTGCAATTTTGGAAAGTCATAAAAGAAAAAAGAGAAAAATGGAAAGATGGAAGGAGAGTAGTAGGCAAACTGTATATATATATATATATATATATATATATATATATATATATAAAGCTTTTATTTAAAGAATATAAATTTCCAAAGTACAGCTTATGGATTACAATGGCTCCCCCCCCACACAACTTCCCTCCCAGCCGCTACCCTCCCCTTTCCTGCTCCCTCTCACCTTGCATTCACACCAAGATTCATTTTCAATTCTCTTTATACACAGAAGATTAGTTTAGTACATATTACGTAAAGATTTCAACAGTTTGCCCTCACATAAAGACACAAAGTGAAAATACTGTTGGAGTACTAGTTATAGTATTAATTCACAATGTACAGCACATTAAGGACAGAGATCCTACATGAGTTTTTTAAAAAAATTGATTAATTATCTATGCAATTTCCAATTTAACACCAAGATTTTTTAATCATTTTCAATTATCTTTATATACAGAAGATTGATTCAGTATATACTGTGTAAAGATTTCATCAGTTTGCACCCACACAGAAACACAAAGTGTAGAATACTGTTTCACTACTAGTTATAGCATTACTTCACATTGGATAACACATTAAGGACAGATCCCTCATGAGACATAAGTACACAGTGACTCCTGATGTTGATTTAACAATTTGACACTCTTGTTTATGGCATCAGTAATCTCCCTAGGGTCTAGTCATGAGTTGCCGAGGCTATGGAAGCCTTTAGGGTTCGCTGACTTCAATCTTATTCCGACAGTCATAGTCAAAGTGGAGGTTCTCTCCTCCCTTCAGAGAAAGGTACCTCCTTCTTTGATGGCCCCGTTCTTTCCACTGGGATCTCACTCGCAGAGATCTTTCATTTAGGTCTTCTTGTTTTTCCAGAGTGTCTTGGCTTTCCATGCCTAGAATATTCTCATGGACTCTTGAGCCAGATCCGAATGCCTTAAGGGCTGATTCTGAGGCCAGAGTGCTATTTAGGACATCTGCCATTCTATGAGTCTGCTGTGTATCTCGCTTCCCATGTTGGATCATTCTCTCCCTTTTTGATTCTATCAGTTAGTATTAGCAGACACTAGTCTTGTTTGTGTGATCCCTTTGACTCTTAGACCTATCAGTGTGATCAATTGTGAGCTGAAATTGATCACTTGGACTAGTGAGATGGCCTTGGTACATGCCACCTTGATGGGATTGTGTTGGAATTCCCTGGCACATTTCTAACTCCATCATTTGGGGCACGACTGATTGAGCATGTCCCAAATTGTATATCTCCTCCCTCTCTTATTCCCACTCTTAATATTTCACAGGGATCACTTTTCTGTTAAAATTTAAACACCTAAGAATAATTGTGTGTTAATTACAGAGTTCAACCAATAGTACTAGAAAAAAAAAACAATTAACATTCTTATTTATGACATTAGTGATCACCCAAGGCTCTTGCCATGAGCTGCCAAGGCAACCCAAATGCCCATCAACAGTAGACTGGATAAAGAAATTATGGGGCATGTACTCTATAGAATTCTATACAGCAGTCAAAAACAATGAAATCCAGTCATTTGCAACAAGATGGAGGAATCTGGAAAACATCATTCTGAGTGAATTAAGCCAGTCCCAAAGGGACAAATATCATATGTTCTCCCTGATCAGTGACAACTAGCTGAGCACCAAAGGGGAAACCTGTTGAAGTGAAATGGACACTGTGAGAAACAGTGACTTGATCAGCTCTTGTGCTGACTGTTGTTGTACAATGTAATACTTTATCCATTTTAGTATGAAAAGTTTTTAAAGTTTAGTAAGAGAGGTTATTTTTCATACAATATCTAGACTGATATCTTAACTGAATTATTTAACTACAGAATCTAACTGAAGCAAACATTTGTTTTGTGTTGAGCAGAAGCATCCACAATTTATTTCATATTACATTTTTCTCTAAATCTTTGTTTGATACAGTAACTAAAGCCGTAAAATGACAAATTATGAATATATTATACATGTGTGTATCTCAGTTTCAAAATTCCCAACTGCATAATAGCCTCTATTTTGCTTTTTTTTCATGAAAGTAACATGTTTTGCCTAACAGATAGAGCATTGCTTTAAGATTTGAGGATTAACTATTAAAATAGAATACACTTTGGGAAAGACCTGAGTGCATTATTTTTATCAGTTATTCAGCTCACCTAATTATAAAGTTATCTTATAGTGGTTTTAAGGAATCTATTATTTCTGGTTGTGGATTACTTATCTCAGAATCAAATAATTTAGTGTGGATTTTTTGAAAAGATTCAGAGAAAAATATCTTGCTTAAAAGAAAAATGATTTAAAAAATTTCTGTTTGAGACCCTGCATGACAAATGATTTTTCCATGCAGATTTTCCAATCTTGGTTAACCTAGATTGAGGATTTTTTTTTTAATTTTGTAAAAATCACTTGCACATTTCCACTAAAATAGACTTTCTTGAAAGCACCCAAAAAACCTTCATGGTTATATATATTTATAAATATATATATATGTATATTTATATATATACATATATATATATGTAAAAACATATACAAAAGTGCATCATCTACATAGAATGGAAACACCCAAATGTTCACACATACATAGAGACTGGTTGGACTTCCATGACAAACAACCCTTTGAGTTGTTTTCACCATCTTCATTGGATAGGATGCATACATCCTTTATTGTATATTCTTCAAGCTGTTAAACATTAACATCTATCAAGGACATTTTTTTAAAGGTAGTACATCTTTGAGTCTCTTTTGAGTTTTTCTTTTACGTGGTGTGTCACATTAATGCTGCACTACAGGGAAATAATCAAAGAAGTTTAATATAATACTGTGGTTCAGAAAGGAAACATGACAGCAGTACATTACTGCAAATTGAATTTAATGAGCTTCTTAGCACTAGGAGAGTGACTCTTTGAAACAGAAGCTATTCAATTGAGATCATTTTGATTATAATTAAATCATTTTACATTTACCACAGGGACAAGTTTAATCTTAATTAGACACTTTTACGGGGAGGTAAATCTGCATGATTTGTAAGTTCATGATCACATAGTGAAAGATTCATAATGTAAAGGATAAAAAAACAATATGGCAGCCCTTTCAAGGAGAAATGAAATTAAGTATCCTCAAGATTTTTTGAAGAACTGATTTGGGCAGAGCAATGCCAGAGTCTTGAATGTGACATGGAAAAATGCATATGCATAAGTGGATGAATAAACAAAAATACTATTTTATTTTCTGTTCTGTGAAATTTTCTAACTTACTGGAATTATGTTTTAATATGAAATTATTAAATTAAGTGATAGAACTATTAAAATTCATCTAGTCCAGAGATCTTTGTTTTAGTAGAAAGAGCACTTGAATTCTCAACATGATTCAAGCATTACTCTGTCACTTATTAGCTTTTTAATCATGGGCAAATAACTTAATCTCCCTAGACCACATTTTATTCTCCCTAAAGAAGGGCTAATATCTCTCTCTCTCTCAGAATGAATGTTATAATTACATGTTGAATGAATGTGAAACTATATTGTAAATTTTATATTGATTTATATATTTAATTTAGGAATAGTGAAAGGATTATGATTCTGACATCTCTTATTTTACAGTACACTTTGCTAAGATTTCATGTTTCTAAGTACTCTTATTTCACATAAGATATTCACGCACTAAGTACATAATACAATGAGAAGAAAAAAACAATAAAACCACTGTGTTGATTCTGTAATTGATGTTTTCCCAACCATAACACATCCAGCGGCTGTCTCATGTTTAAACAAAATGACATGACAAGAGAGTGGATAACTCAGGGAATTTCTTGAGGATTAATCTGTTTGGTGTTAGATACAAGGTGTACATTTTACCAAAGTTATCTTCAATCATCTAAGACATTCAATCATTTCCCAGAAATTGAAACTTTCAAAATCACCCTCCTCTTACCTTCAGATGGCAAAGACTGCTCAAAAAATGACATAGAATACATCCAACAGGAAAGATTAGATAATATTCTTAATAGTAAAACCCTATAACACATTTTTATTTGCTTATAAGCTCTATCATTAGAATATGGACTTTCAAACTAAAATATTAGCAATTCTCTCTCTCTTTATGTATTCAATTTAATTAACTTAGGACTCTGTTTTTATTCTTAGGTACCTCTATTAGATATCTTTGAATAGTAATAAAAGTGTTGGTAATATCACACAGATTAATATATTTGGATTCTTTACTGGACAGTGAATTATAAAAATGGATATTAAGTCCACTGAAGTTCCATCGGAAAACCTTTATGTTAATAGCAATTGTGTGTGTAAGTAGTGTGTATTTCTTGCGTCACTAGTACCTAACTAACTGCTGTTAGTTTTTTGAAAAAATAAACTGATTAAATGATCAAGTATTATTGCTAAGAAATTAAGTAGATACATTTTTTGATATTCCATAATATTTCCATTTGTTTAATGTCAGGGGAATGACATTGGGGAAAATTCACCATTCTTTTGAATCACCAACCCAGGCTCAGCTAGAAGTCCAATGCACTATCCATTGCACACAGAGCCGGCTAAATTCACCATTCTTAGTTGCATTCTAACAAATGTCATCAATTTATAATATGATTTTGAACAAATCACAGCACTTCTGTTAGTTTCTTAATCTTTGCATTACACAGGATATTGTTGATGAACTTAGATGTTTTCTTCAATTTAAATTACCTAAAAAGAAAAATAATATGTTTTTGGTATCTAATAATGAGACCCATTACTTTGCTGGGTCATGCAAATATTCGTTTAATCATTTGGTGTGTATTGGCTGAGATGATTTGATGTCTTTAATTACTAATTAATTTCCAAGAAATTTTTTATCAGAGAATGCAGACAGTTCACTACATATTTCCTACAATTACTTAATGTAAGGAATTGAAAGTTTTCAAAATTTGAATTTTTGTAATGGTTTTTGTTAAGTATTATAGGAACAAGAAATCATTTTCATTCTGCTGCCCTGTGGAGGTGGGGAGGGGAAAAGAAAGGGAGACAAAGATGGATAGTAGAGAGCTCACCCATGAAAAATTTTCTTTGATATTCTTTTACTCAACTTCTGTTTAGTTTTTCCCCCCTCACCCCCTTCATTCTTCCAGGAATTTTCCTTATTTTTCTTGTTCATTTTCCTCCTAAAAATAAGGTCTGGGTGGGACAGGAGGGGGAGTAGCTAATGAAATTTTAGTCAGATTTGAACAAGGAAAAGAATTCAGAAGGAAATGTTCTCCTTAATTCCCTCTTCCACAGAACACAGATTTTCTACAAAAGCCAAGAACTGGGAGTAAAGAACTGAATTAAACTGTGTGCGTGATAAGCACAGGAAAATAATTTAATCATAGTGTTAATGTGAGAAAGACAAATTATACTGATGAGTAGGATTTTCTGTCAAAAAGCAAAACTTTTAAATAATAAATGACAATAAGTAAAAAGACTCTTCTTTTTGCTGTAATACATGAGATTTTTAAATGTCCCCATATTTTATGTTCTTTTAAAATTATTTTATTTATTTATATAAAAGATAGAATTACAGATACAGGAGGAGAGAGAGATTTTTCCATCACTGGCTCATTCCACAAATGGCTACCAATGGTCAGGGCTGGGCCAGTTTAAAGCCCGAGACAGGACCGTCATCTGGGTCACCCATGTGGCTGCAGGGTCTTAAGCACTTGGAATATTTTTCCCAGGCGAATTAGCAGGGAGTTGGGTCAGAAGTGGGCCAGGACTCATTTCTTAACCTTCTGTTCCACAGCACCAGCTCATATTTTTATGTTCTTAAACGGCTTACTACAAATAAAATTATAGATCTAGAAAACTTTATATATTCAAACAATTTATTTCAATTAATTTTTTAAAGTTTATTTATTTGAAAGGCAGAGCCATGGAGATACAGATACAGAGAGAGGTCTGAAACCAGGAGCCAGGAGCTTCTTCTGGGTCTCCCATGTAGGTGCAGGGGCCCAAGGACTTAGGCCATTTTCAACTGCCTTCCCAGCCCACAGCAGGGAGCTGGATTGGAAGTGGAGCAGCCAGAACTCAAACCGGCACCCACACAGGATGCCGGCACTGCAAGGGGTGGCCATATCCGCTAAGTGACAGCTCAAGCCCCAATTTCAATTAATTTTTAATAACAGCATGAAAAGTGAACATAAGTGAGGTTAAAAGTAGCTAAATGTTCAAATGTAATTGTACATTATGACAGAATATTGTATAGTCATAAAATAACATTTCTAAACATTATTCAGAGAGGTTATGCTCACCATTAATTACTGGAAGAAAAATAGTATTCATATATGATAAAATATATTCAGAGATGAGAAAATCACAAGAGATACATAGCATCAACAGATTTTGCTTCTTAGGGCATTCTCAAAATTTTCTATAAAATTTTAAATTTCTCCTATAAAATGGAATGCTCTTTTAAAATTACACATTCTTGATTATTTGGTAGTAATAATCTACATAGAAAAATGTGCTTTGGACTTTGGAAAGCATTTCCATATACACAGTGAGAAAATTAGTTTTATTATCTATACAGTGGCTAAAGTTATTTTCCTTGACATATCTATAATGTTAATTAAAATGAGACAATATTCATCCTGGAAAAATATAAAAATATAACAAACAATATAATGTAAATATCTTATTCTAGTGCTTCAAATCTCACAAAATGTTATTTTTCAGGTAGATTTGTTTAATATCTTTTTTTTTTTTTTTGACAGGCAGAGTGGACAGTGAGAGAGAGAGACAGAGAGAAAGGTCTTCCTTTGCCATTGGTTCACCCTCCAATGGCTGCCGCGGATGGCGCGTTGCGACCGGCGCACCGCGCTCATCCAATGGCAGGAGCCAGGTGCTAGGTGCTTTTCCTGGTCTCCCATGGGGTGCAGGGCCCAAGCACTTGGGCCATCCTCCACTGCACTCCTGGGCCACAGCAGAGGGCTGGCCTGGAAGAGGGGCAACCGGGACAGAATCCGGTGCCCGGACCGGGACTAGAACCTGGTGTGCCAATTGACGTAATTTTCGTTGATCTTCAGAATAAACACTCGCAGTCTCTTCCCTGTGACTTTCACCTTACTCCCTGAAATTCAGTTTCACATGAGTCCTTCATTAGGCCTTTGCTGAACCTGCCAATTATTCATTTTTGGATAATGTTTACTCATTTCCAGTCAACCAAAGCCTCTGACAATCATATATTTGATGAATTAATAAAAGAGTAAAGATCCTAATGAACAAAAGCACATCACAGATAAAATAAAGGGGAAGTAACATTTTCTTCACTTTTTAAGTGAGAAATTGAGGCTCAGACAGTTTCAGGTAATTTTCCAAATGTCAAATTAATGAACATGAACTAAAGAATGAAATTTTAACTCCAAATTTAGAACTTTTTAAAATAATCTAATACTTGAAATCATGGGCCAAGAATATCAACGTTAAAGAAACTCACATCTTTCCAGATTTTTCTCAATTGGGAAAATATGGTTGTGGGATTTCATTTAGACATTTGTCATGTGCCTTTAGTGAAGGATTTAAATGTGTTACGTTCCTCCTTCCTTGGGATGTTTGTGGAAAAGAAACTATTCCAAGAGTTGAAGGAGTAAGTAAATAGAGAAATATGATGGGTGTGTGGTAGGAAGAATAAATTGCCTCCCAAAACACATACTTCCTAACACTTGGAATTCATGCGTATGACAACTTATATGGGAAAAAAGGCTTTGAAGATGGGATCAAGTTAAACATATTGAGAAAAAGAATTGTTCTGGATTGAGGTGAGGTCCATGACATCACAGTGTCCTCATTAGTAAAACAAGTGAAGCAGGATGGTCAGAGGAGATGACAGGGTAGGAGGGGTGCCAGTGGCTGGCTTTGAAGATGAGAGGGAATCATAGCCGAGGAATGTAAGAAGATTTAGAAGCTAGGAAAGACCGCAAAAGAACACAGCACATGGTGACACCATGACTTTATTCCTATAAGACCTATTTCAGACTTCTGACCTCCAGAATTGCAAGATGGGAAGCCCATGTTGTGTTAAGGCACTAAGTTTATGATAACTTATCAAAGCAGAAATAGGAAACTAATATAAGGATGTTCCATGTTCACTCGGGGTGACAATTTTCCCTTTCCTCTACTTGAGACTTCACAAACTAGTGCTAGTGGCAGATTAGGAATCGAGAGAGGAGGTCAGTCTCTGCTTTTCTGAAACTTATATGAAGGTATTTCAAAGAGATCATGAAAAATAATATTACAAGTTAATGTTGTGCCACATTTTTTGAAATCCATGCATATATTTTCATGATTCATAGTTTCGTGAACTTTTTGAAAATCTCTGTGAGCATATCTTTTAAAAAATTTTACAATAAAATAAATATCTGTATTCAACTTTCCATGAACTTTAGAACCTCCCCAACCAATTCTGCCAGAGGAATATCAAAACATAAAAATATATGAATGTGTCAGGGAGATGAGTTCTATGGGAAAAATGAAAGTAAAGGTACAAATTAGGGTTAATATAAGTATTGGAGGGTTAAATAAATATAGGGAACCAACCTATGTGCAAAATCCCCTCCTTTGCATGTGCCTCCATAGAGACTCCCATTATAATAAGCAGAATGGGTTATTTCCTTAACAGAGTTTACTTAGCATTTTGCAGGTGCATCTTTACTGTGTCACATTAGAATTAACCAAGGAGTGATTTTATGCAGAGAACACATATTATTTTTGTAAATATTGTAGCTAGCATACAATGTCTACACAAGAGACACTGAAGAAAGGGAAATGACAGGTACAGTAGGGATGAAACTAAAATTAGGAAATAATTATGGAAAAATGTCAGGAACAACTGGAAAGATAGAAGAAAGGAAAGGAAAAGAGAAAGGAACTAGGAAGGCAAGAGAAGGAAGACAGGAGGACTGATATACAAGGGCAAATTTATGTGGGTAAACTCTGTCTTACGCCCATAAACAAGAAGCCAGCCTATGTTAACTGGAGCAGCGTGATCCTTTAAAGGCAGTTGTGTGCTACAATGTATAGGTGCAACATTCTGTGTTTTATGGGCTGCTGAGACTATACTGTCTCCTTAAAACAAACTGTCCCCATTAGCCTAAGACATCTTGTTGCCTTGTAGCACTTGGAACTTCAATTCTGTAATGTTTCTGTATAGCCAAGGGAGTCAATAAAGGAAAGTCAACCACCCAACCACCACACTACTCTCCCGCACTTCCAAAGCAATACATTATAAGTTTATAAATACAAAAGCAGCATTTAGCTGCTATTACCTCTAGCAAACAAGACCTCTGTTTCTCTGAATTATCCTCATCATAGACTGTAATTGATTGCTGCTCTCAAATCATTTATTTTATAAAACTCAATAAAAGAAGGTGATGAAAATGTGCCATTTGATTTCCACAGAGGGTAAGAATGAAAGCTCTGGGAAAGAATGCCGCCTCAATTAATATCCAGTACTTATTTTCTCAAATACTGCCCCAGTCCTGAATGGAAGACTGTTCATTTCTTCTCAGTAGTTCCAGACAGAATGGGTAAAGCCAATTTCCTTGATGTTTTGTTTACCTCATTCTTGCTTTTATTTCCTTTGATGAATACCTATTGGTATTAAAGATTGCAGGGGGTTTCCTTTACTTGAGATTCCCTTTCAATTAGTTCCGGCTACATCAGTACATTGCAGAAGAGAGCTTCAGATGGTAACAGCACTACTATGCATTACCTTCTATCTCCCAGGTAGCAAATGCAATTGTTTTGTTTTCCACGGTCTCAAAATGACTAGATATCAGCAACTTACACCCTGCAGGGCAAATCACGATGCAGCATAAAGTGTTTGGAATTGCTATGTTGGCATTGATAGCAGAAAGGTAATAACAGAGAGTGTCTGGACACAATATGGCTTTTGGCAATGTCAACTGCTCACTCCCTGGTGAAGAATAGACTGTCATTGTGTCATTCCAACTCTCCTTTTATTTGCCCTCCTCTTCCTTGACCTGGAGAATCGTTTCTAGGATGAATTTACTCCTCCTTCCTTGCCATGGACACATTGTGATTCAATAGCTTACTCAGCCCTTGTATCTCTTCCTATCTAGCTCAAAGATAACTCTTTCTAATAATCTCTCTTCCCAAAAGGTTATTGGGTTTATCTGGCTCACTTCTCTTCTAAGTCACTGTGGTAACTTCCCAAACGTATTTACCAGCTTACATACTCCCAAACTGCATACCCTCAAAGGAAAAAAAAAAGAGGAGATGTAGAAGAAGTATATAAATCATCCACAGCACACTCTTGGAAACACATCCTGACACATGCACTTTGCTTCCTTCAGTGATATCCACGATCAGTATGTAAGCTTTCCATGACAGTCAGTCTTTTGTTAGCAGAAAAATGACAGTCTCAATAAAACTTGGTGCTATTCCTCAAATTCTACATATACAATGCTAATCATTCTAAGCAGCTTGCACTTTTTTTTTTACATTCTTGCTTCCTGAAGCCCATTGTTTCAAATGACCAATTTAATCTGCCATCCAATTCTATCATTTTTTATCCCATTTCTTTATAAAACTTAGGTGAAATGGGTGGCCAGCTTTTCTCCAACGTTATACAACCACCTTCTCTGACTTTTTAACTAAGATATCATTATTAACATAAATATGCAAAGAGATGTGTATGTGTCTGTACATGTGTGTTGTAGACCACAACAGTCCCCTACAAATCTGCCACAAGATAACCAAGACACATTAGTAATCTGATTAATTGGCTGTGATATTAAACTTTCTGTATGCATTTTGTGTTTGGGTGTTTGACTTTAATTCAATTCCTGCAAAAAGTTTGTATTATAACCTTTATATGTATGAGATGCATGGAAGTCTTCCCAAACCTTGACTATGTATTTAATGAAAGGAAATGTACAGTATCAAGAGATCAGCATCACTTCATAATTACAGTCTAAGCAGAAGCTCATTTTGTCTCATTCATCTAAATATCAACAATGATCAAGAAAAGAAACAGCCTGGAATAATATAATATAGTGAAGTGTTGTACAGACTATCCATGGAGAATGTCCTTAATTACTAACACCTTATCAACATCCTACTTTGAATAAAGTGGATTCTTCAAGGCCTTATATTAGAATTGATTTTTTTTAAAAGAATTTTTCTTTGCATCCCCAATCCTTTACTCATTTCAGTGTCTTTCTAAACTTCCTTGCCTTTTTTTTTTTACTGCTGCATTCCTAAATTTTTGTATTTTAATTTCTTTGAACTATGCCCTGAGCTTTTCAGAAAAATAGAATTGCAAAGGCTTAACTTTCAAAATAATATGACAATCTGTTAGAAATTGCCCATCCATGTGTTAGAAAAGCTAGCAGACAAATGAAGAAAGTAAAGAGATGCTGCTCATTCTGTCCCTCTCTGTGTCTCCACCCTCTCTGCCTGGAGATTGAACACCTCCACTGACATTGTCAACAAAGCTATTATTCCACTCATTGGTCAATATATGTTCATTTCCTGCTGAATGCCTGAGGACTTGATGTATTGTATGTTGATCTTTTTCTTGAGTATTTTCTCGGGTCAATATTGCTTGTACTATGCACATTTGTGAGTAGAGACTGGGGGAGGAAATTAAGTCATAACTCAGGAAACAGGTACAAAGAAAGAAACAGAAATTATTGGTTTCTGTTTTCAGAAAGAAAAAAATCTGGTCACTTTAGTCTCTTAAGAAAAATAGATTTCTGGTTTATTTTGACGAAACAAAATTTCTACTTGCCCTATAAACAATGATGAAACAAACAAACAAAAAATCAGTCAAATGCACCTCATCTCTATATCATAAGATTACCTGCTTGAGATGCACCTTTTTTTAAGTTTGCATTTATCAGTCTTTGTACTAAGAGTTCGTTTGAAATAAGTGAAGTTTTTGGGAGGAGTCTGCATAACTTAATTACATTATTTTATTAAAAATTAAAATATTTAATGTTAGCTATATTTAAGTAATTTCTGGCTCTCAAAGTATTTCATTCTTCTTCAGAGGTTAAACTGAGACAGGCTCAAATCTTAACAATTCCAATCTCTTTCACTGAATGCTCCCTATAAGCTGATCACCATGAAGAAGTAGTTAACCTTATTACACACTGATTATTTTCTCCTGCGTATTGCCTCTACACACCAGTGTATAGTTATTTTTGTGTCATCTTGCACAGTTGTTTTACATTTTGTCTTTAGTTTCATGAATGCCTGAAGGCATAATCATACCTAACTCACTGGGTTGCTGTGAAGTTTATGTGAAAGAACATATGTTGATTCACACCTCCTGGTTCTGTAAGGAAAATTGGATACTTAGGGAAGAGACAAGTTTGGGTAACACACTAGGCCCAGCAACAGCATAGGAGGAACTTCCTGTGAGTTTCCTGTGAACATATTGGTGTTTCTCTAGGTACTGGTTCTAGCTGATGCCCATTTGGCCACATGACACCAATGGACATGGTTACTTTGATTGCTAGCGAGTTTTTATTGTTGATTTGTTTGGTCTTGACGTGCTTTATTTTGTTTATAAGATGAATTTTTGTTGCTAGAATTTTGATACAAAAATATTTACAAAAGAATCTAAATTTTCTGCCACCCCTGGCTACAAGTTTGAATGGCTAAAATTGAGTAAGGATACAAGGGTTTTTGTTTTTAAAGATTTATTTATTTATTTTAAAAGAGTTACAGAGAAAAAGATGGAGAGACATTGATCTTCCATCCAGTGGTTCACTCCTCAGATGGCTGCAGTGGCCAGACTTAGACCAGGCTGAAACCAAGAGCCAAAAGCTTCATCTGGCACTCTCATGTGGTTGAGGGGAGCCCAAACACTTGGGCAGTCTTCCCCAGCTTTTCCCAGGTCATCAGCAGGGAACTGGATGGGAAGTGGAGCAGCCAGGATATGAGCATACCAGGCAGTGGCTTTACCAACTACATCATTATGCCAGCCCCAGGATACAAGTTTTAAATGGGTGTTAGGCACTTCACTACTCTTCATTTTGTTTCCCTTGTTTGGTTCATTCATAGTGATTCTTGCTTGACCTCTGGAGCCATTGAGTTTGGGACGCCCTTCTGAAGTCTTAGCAATTCAAAGATTTCACTATTTATTTAGTTAGTTTGAGGAGGGCAAGAGGATAGTTTTGTTTTGTTTTGTTTTGTTTTGTTTTTTTTTTTTTGGACAGGCAGAGTTAAACAGTGAGAGAGAGAGAGACAGAGAGAAAGGTGTTTCTTCCATTGGTTCACCCCCCAAATGGCTGCTATGGCCAGGCGCACTTCGCCGATCTGAAGCCAGGAGCCAGGTGTTTCCTCCATGTAGGCACAGGGCCCAAGCACTTGGGCCTTCCTCCACTGCCCTCCTAGGCCACAGCAGAGAGCTGGACTAGAAAAGGCGCAACCAGGAAAGAAGCCAGCGCCCCAACAAGTAACTAGAACCCGGGGTGCCGGTGCCGCAAGCAGAGGATTAGCCTAGTGAGCCATGGCGCCGGCCAAGATTTCACTATTTAAGAGGCCAGTGTGCTTTGAATTAATCTCAATTCCTACACAGTACTTCTTATTTTTTTTTTTTTGTAAGTTTCCATCCTTCTCAACTCTCTGTTTTCCTTTCCATAAGATAAAATATATTCACAGTGAGGATACGCTTCATTTTTTCTCTCCTAAATATTCTGGTGCAGTATTGTAGACAATTACATTAATTGCACATTGTTGCATTCGGGGATTTGTAAACATTGTGAGCATGTGTTCTATGAAAAATAGAATATAGTTTTGAGGGTAAGCCTTTAAGTAAAAATTCTACTAGATCCAAGGAAAAATGGCCAGAGAATATTAGTTTAGGAAATAGAATTCTTACTCATGAAATGCAGCAAACAACATAGGAGGCTAAGCCATACCTTCTGTAGCAACTAGTCACAGTTAAGATTTGGTCAGTAATCAACTTCTGTCCCCACTTCTAAATAATGACCAACATTTTGTCCTTACTTCCAACTTACGACCAATCAGGGAAAGCCAAACATGAACCCAACCAATTACACAAGATGTCCCAAACCAAATCACTCAGCATGCCTCTTTCTCCAGCCAATATCCTCCAGTTGAAGCATATCTGAGTTCTTCTCTTTTTCTTTTATCCTACACTTTCCAACAACCCTTCCTGACACTGAATCTCTTCCAGATGAAGTGAAAATAAATGATTCTCTTGTTATAGCAAGCTCCGAATAAATACCAATGCTTATTCTCATTTGGGTAGTTTTTATTATTACAATTCAGATCTTATCACTGTCACTTTTTAGCTATATAACTTCGGGCATGTTTAATAACAGTTTTAGTCTTGGTATATTTACTGTAAACAGGGCATTCTAGTTCTATCTACCACATAGAATTATAGTGGTTCATAAAATACATGAAAAACTATCTGCTATATGGGAAATCTTAAGAGTTTTTAGTAATGAGTATATCCTACAAATATTTATTTTTTATATAAGAGAAAATAAACTGTAGGTAAAATACTTCCTTGAAATTCACAGAAAATTTCATTTAGGAGTAAATGCAAACTTTCCTATCCTATTTCAGGTATCTCCTATTTTGTACGCAGAGCACCATCAGCAAATATTTTCTAAATGAATGCATGAAAGAATAAATAAATGAGTGAGCAGATTAAATTGTTACATAAGTTGCAAATGCAACCGTGGGTGAAGGGAGGAAACATTCAATCAAGCAAAAATCGTATGTGTCCAGAACAATATTAAATGTTGTAAGCAGGTAAGATGATTTCTAAATAATAATTATGTCAGCAACAGGTTAGTGCAGTGATTTAAAACTTTTTCAAACTTCACAATAATAAAAATTCAAAAAGGAAGAGTTTCCATGGTAATACCTAAATAAAAGCAAAGTCATGACAAAATATTAATATAATCTGGTTACAAATGAAAGAATCATTCTGGGATCTTCTTATTAAGATACTAATTCCATTCATGTGGGCTTTTCTTCATGATCTAATTATCTCTCAAAGGCCCTACCCACACTAAGATCTCATTGGGGATTTCAGTTTATAAACTTTCAGGGCACACAAAAAGTAGGTTTTTAACACTATCGTTTCTTATCCAAGGCTTTTTTTGATTTTGAATTAGAGACGAAATTTGCAAGAAAAATATCAACTCCTACTTTCAGCCCAGAATAGCCATAGGTGAAAAATTCCATTGGAAGGACATGGTTCCCTGTACTTTTTCTTGTCTACACCTCTATGAAAAAGGTGCTATATCCTCTGCCACATCACAGCCCTATAGACAAGTTTTTTCCAACCACCTGGGTTGCAAGTTTAATCTGCTTCTGCTCATTTGGTTCCTTATGGAAACACTTGGTAGTCATTGTGGTTCACTATGTGTGAAACTGTAAATTGGTCTCTTTCCAATTAAACCTATCTCCTGAGTGTCTGCCCTGTGCATACTGGCCTTCTTTATCACCTTTGCACCATCTCCTATAAAAAGTTTTCTGCAGAATTTAACTCCCCCCCAACCTTTCCACCTGGATGGTGACGTTCTGTATCTACATGGTAGCAGTTCTGTGGCTACAGCAAGCAGAGCGCTCAGAATTTCTGCTGCTGTTATCTCCAGTTTTCCACTTCTGCTCTGTGAACGCCTTTAGCATTAGGGAACAAGGCTTTCAACATGTAATGCCCATTTTCTTAAGAGTTTTGGGCCCAAATGAGTGAGTAAATGATTAAACAAACATAAGTTACCATTTCACTACACTGAGTAGAGAATCATTAAAGAAAAGCTTTCTGCCTTACTCTCTCAGAGTTTGCTCTGTTACTCATCCTATTCTTGATGATTTTCATGGGCAAAACTAGCCAGGAAGTATCTTGAAACATTCCTGCTGAAAACAGCTCTGTTTGCAAATGCTCAGCATTTGGTTTTCAGCAGTCATCTTTTAAAGCTGAGTGTACAACTTTGTATGATGACAACTGAGCTTAACAGTAGCTCAGTTTTACTTTCTGCTGTAAGATTTAAAAACATGATTATGTGCTAATGAATTTGAGATGCTGCACAAGGCAGTCTTTCACTGAATGACAGAAATAATTCAAATTCTTTTCATAAACCCCAATTCTAGTCATTGTCAGGCATTATTGAAGAACAATAGCAATTACAATATCCTCAGGGAAAAAAATCTGTAAGGCAGGGCTGTGCTTATTTAAATATTGTTTATCCAGGTACTTATTATAATAAGATAATAATCTTACTCTGAATTAGCTATTGAGTGAGATGTTCTGCTTGTTTGTACAGTTTAATTTTATACCTAAAAATAATCTTGAGACGTAGTCACTGTAACATCTAATGAATAAATATGAATCTTATTTTCAAGCCATTTACACATTAGTAAATTTAGGTTTTAGCCTTTACTTTATCGCATTCAATATAAAATTAAAGGCACACTCTGTCTTAGTAAGTAAAATAATTTGAATTCATCAATCATAGCAAGAAAGACCAAGTTTATCATTTCTCATATATTAATACTGATGTGCAATTTGAGTTTTACCTTGAAAGGGCAAAGAAGTATTTGTTTGGTCAATTAATGTAATTCTCATTGCTTGAATAGAAATGTGTATTTAATTAAACACTATTTGGTAAGCAACAAAATTTTACTAACTGCTGTTTTGGGGCATAAGAACATGTGAAGAATTTTAACATATGCTCATGGACATTAGTGGTACTACACTAATGAGATTATATTTATGAGCATGTGTGTGTGTGTGTGTGTGTGCATACACACTGAATGAGTACAGAAATACCTTAATTGATGTTTTTATTTAAACTTGAAAGTTTCCTGACTCAATACAAAAGTTATTTATGCAAGGATGCTATTTTTTTCTCTCATTTCTAATTGTCTTCATTTACTGAAAGTTTCTCAGAATTCCATCTTCATCCCCCTGTCTTCTGTATTATTTTCTACTTTTGAGGTGAGGAACAGCCAGTAACCCAGCTAGATTTCTCCCTCCTGCATAGAACATCTCAAATACCTACTTATTCATCACACAATTATCAGTAATTAGCTTTCAAAGACTATAAAACACTGTAGGAATACTGATATCTTTAGGTGAAATGTGTTTTATGACTGAAAAGTAGTCTTTAATATCCACATTATTGGTATGAAGCACCCAGTACAAATCACTAAGTACAAATATTGAACCAATATATATGAAGTAATAATCCTGTGCAAACATTCATCTATCACTTTAGTAAATATTTATTGAATATTTCACCCTGTGTGCCTCCTATTTCTTTAAACAGAACAATCAGGTTATTTTCAACCTTAGGTAAAAAAAATACTCTATAAATAAAGCTTTCACACTTTACTTCTTACAACTCAATGGCTTGTCCAAAGATTTTCTTATGTAGAAGTACTGTCATATTTATTATATTACTACATATTATATGTGTTATCACTGGAAAAGTTATTGGATTCCCCCCAAAATGAAAACATACAGGATCTCCTCACAAGAAGAGTATATTGTATTAATGGGGCAGAGAGTTATCAACATTAATTGATAATAACTGTGACTCTTGGATTTTTTGAAAGCATACATGGGCTTGGATTATATTCAACCTGTATTCATGTACTCTTGCACACGTTGTTTGGAATAGTATCAATTTTGAAGAGACCCATTTCTGTTTTGATTTGTCAGTGCCCATACTCTACTGGCTCTTAAATGGTATCTTTTCCTCTGTTAAGGTTCTCTGAGCACCTACAAATATGTCACTTGAGATTTCCAGTCACTGCTCCATCTTCCACCCAATCAATGTGGGTGGTTTTTTTCATAGGTCCATGCCTTATTGTATTAGACCTTTGTTGTAGCCACATGTAGCTACTGAGCACTTGAAATGTGGCTTGTTCAAACCGAGATGTGCTGTAAGTACAAAATAATATCATACTTTGAAGACTTCGACTTTAGAATGGCACATTAACTGCTTTTATCTTGAGTACATGTTAAAAGGACACTATTCTGCAATATTGGGTTAAATACAATGTAGCATCAGAATTGAATACACTTGTTTATTAAAGTGGCTTTAAAAATTATAAAACCACACACAACTCACATCACATTTTTATCTTATAGTGTGGTTTTAAGCCTTAGTTTCAACAAAACAGGTATAGTTTAAATACTTTACACTCCACAATTTTTAATTTTCCAAACCAAAGTCAGATAATGGAAAATAACAACTATACAGTAAAGTAGAATTAGGCAATATTAGAAATTGGCTGTGATCAGAGTTTTGTTGTATATTGCCTCATTCCAAATTCAACATTGTTTTTAAGGTTGGCCTTTATAGTCTTCAAAGAGAGGGATATTAATATAAAAACTGTTCGGGAGATATGAAACCGAATCTCTTGAATGTTGAACATAAAATGTTTCATAAGGGAAAATAAAAATGGAATCATAGCTGTTTTTTGCTTCTTACCATTTTCTCTTACCACTGGTTCCAGGAAATATAAAAACCATTTTTGTTCCCTATTGAAAAACAAACTTCAGATACCTAACAATTGTATAGTTATTGGGTTGTGTAAATGAAAGGGAACAGACAATCAATAATTTAAAACTGTAGAAACCTCAAATTCAGTTATACTTTTGGAATATAATATTATATCTCAGGGAGAATAGGATGAGCAAAAAATTTCCTTTAAGTTTTTGGATTACCTGTTTATTATTTAAATGTAGTTTTAAATTATAGGCCCATATATATTTACTACTATGAATGTGGGCTATAAATATATTCATTGCTCATATGCAATTCATAAAAATAATTAAATGGTGTATGTCAATTATGAAATAAGTATAATTTTATTTATATGATACTTGTTCAAAAGAAGTGAAATACTAATAGAAAACATTTTAAAAACTAATACTGTGTTCACCGATAGGAAATAACCATCCAGAAATATCATGGAAAGTTATTTAGAAAAACTGAAAAGTACTGTATGAGGAACTGTGCTTCTATAGAATAAGCACAACTCATCTTCCTCCAGAGTAGTGATCTGCATCTAGGAGCTCATGCATTCAAACAAGGAAGGGTAGGTGCTGGCATTGCAAGATTTACTATAAAAGCCCATGAAGTCATCAAGGACACAACATTCTTCTACCTCTCAGTTCTACCGTTCCTAAGTTCCTTATCCTCATGAGGAAAGATGATAGATGAACTCCAGATATCAAAACAGTGTTTCTAAAGCAGATTGCAGAAAGTATAAAGAAGTGTATCGACCTACTCTTTAAAGAAATGTCCTTGTTAATCCTCCAAAACAAATCCAATTAAATATCATTGATCAAAATTCAGTTGTGTGGAAAATTTCACACCAGTAAGAGAGGAAAATACATCTATTTTATTATTTTTTAACTTTGTTTTTAACCAAATAACAAAATCCCTGCTAAAGCAATGTTTTTATTATAAGAAATATAAAACAAAAGATACTGGTGTAGGTCACTACTAGCTATGCCATGATTCATACTCTAGCTTCCCAACTATGTACACATGCCTCTTATCCCTACAACTCAATATTTTATCTAATTGTGTTTTCCAAACAAGTTAAAAAATTCCAGGTGATGAGCAACCATTTCCTACCAGTCTAAATAGGCTTTTAAGTGATCTAAAGTCCCACAGGTTCCAAATACCAAATATCGGACAATAACACGTTTAGTATAGAGAAGGTAAAGACAGAAGATAATTAAAATTGTCTTTTCAGAAACAAGAAGAATACAAATCACAGGAAAAAACATGGATTTATAGCTTTGACCAAATCTGCTGAGTAGGGATAGTAAAAAGCTTCTTGTCTTGGTTTTACTTTCTGGAGATTCCTCATTGTCACTAACCCCAAAATTTGAGGAGGGAATTTGAAAATGTGCCCTTCTTGAAGTTCAATGCAAGATTGGGAAACCAGGAAATGCTTTAAGGTCAGAGGTGTAGGATTGAAATGATTTTAATAACACAGTTTCCTCAAAGTTTGTAATCTGGTCTATTTGCCTGCAGTTTTTCCAACATGCAAGTAACCACACCCAAAACTCTCTTCTAAGGTGTACTGAGCCAGATTGATCAAGATAATCAGTTTGGAAATTATGTAAAACTCGTGCAAAACTGGATAAATATAGCCTTAAAGAATGACTGTGAAGAAGAATGATAACCACTTTAAAAGGCTGATGAATTGTCATGTAGTAAAGGGGAAATTTATGTTGCATTGTTTTGGAAGACAAAAACAGTATCTAGTGGAAATACATTATAACAAGGCAGATATTGATGAAATTTGAAAGATACAAAATGAGCATTTGTTCCATTAATTGGAGCTGGTCCAAATTTGGATATCTTCCAGATGAGGTTTATTCACTTGTTTTCAACATGGTATGAAAGGGATTTTTACAGTGTGGAAGGTTAAATTATGTAATCTCTAGGGTTCCATCTAATTCTGTCTTCTATGTTTCTATGATTCTATGAAACCATAGACAAGATTGGACAAGTATTGATTCAGGAGAACCCAGAGAGGCATGAAGCAACTGCAGAAACTTATCAAACTGTCTTTCAAGCTGCCATAAAAGATTTATGCTACTCCCTTAAGAGCAGCCAAAAGTTAAGATTGTTCAATCTTCATCTTCTAGTTGGCCTTTTGATCCACTTAAATTCCTGACACAAGTTTTTAGGAGTTGTCATGAACAAAGGATCTTTATAAGTTATATTTTATTCTTCATAAAATGTCAGTTGTTCTATGGGAAATGTGTTTATTTTTTGTAAATGAGTAGTTAGTGACTCATTGGATTTGTGTTGGTGTGTTTTATGGGGGTCATTGTGCTTTTTGGTGACATACTTATATATGTTGCTGTACTGAGAAGTTTTCCTATTTGAATTGTTGACTGAGTCTTTAGTAAGGATGTTCTATTATACAAATTTTATGTAAAAAATTATAATTTTAAGCAAGACATACATTCAAAAGTCATGCTAGTGAATCTAAAAATAGAGAACAGTCTATATCATACTTTAAATATTTATTCAGTTCTTACTTTTTGCATATTGAACCTGATATTGAAGATAAAGTGCTAAACAAGTTAGACATACCTAGTTTTGAGGATTCTTATAGTCCAGTAGCTGGGGAGTAATATATGATACATTGTGAAAATACTGTGATAGAGGAAGATGTTGATATTAGTGATATCAAAGCAAGGGAAATAAAACCAGATTTAAAAAATCAGAAAGGGATGCTATTCTGAGAACTTAAGAATGACAGGAAATTGAGAGGAGCGAGAAAACTGTGCTAACCTGGCTTCCCAGGCTTTCCACCATCTCTGTCCTAACTTAATATCCATGATCATGAAAAATCCAATTTTTGGGGGGCTCTAATGGTCATCAAATTTTTAGAGGCTTTAGGAACAGGAGGAAAAACAAAATTATACATATAAGATTAAAAAAATCAAGGATATTTTTCAAATAGGAAAAGAAAAGGTATATAGGTACATAATAGAATACTATTAGAATTTAGCAAAGTGTGAGTGCTGTCATTTGCAACAATATGAATGAACTTAGAGAACATTATGTGAAGTAAATAAGCCAAAAACAGAAAGATAGAAATCACATGACCTCATTTGTATGTCGAATATAAAAGATTTGCACTCATTATGTTGCAGAAAAACTAGTGAGATGAGTCTGAGTTCTTGTCCTGGTGTCAATGACAATTTATGAGGACGGACACAACAGTGAAAGCAGAAGAAGTGAAGTTTTATTTAAGTAAGGAGAAGAGAAGCTCCAAATAATATGAACAGAAGGGTGGTAGAAAGAGAGACCAAGCTGCTGAGCTCTTGCAGTCTAGGGGTATTTCTATGTCTTTAGTATGTTATTTCTAATTTGCAAATTCAGTGGTTATACATTAGCTGCCATGATGTCAGGGGCAGCCTTCATGGAACCTTTTCTAATTTGCTTCTGTTGAACCTAAATCTTGTCTGTTTGCAAATATTCGTTAGGATGGGCTTCCAGCCTGTTATGTTTAGTGTTTATGTGGTAGGAAGGAGCTGAAGCTGAGAAGGGCTTGCAAGATGGAGCCAATCTGGCTTTCTCTTTGTCCTAGATTCCCTCAACAGAAGTGGAGAACAGAATGGCAGTTACCAGAGGCAAAGGTTGTAAAGGAGGAAAATGGGAAGACTTTGTGTCAAAGGATATATGACCTTAAACATATAAAAATAGTAAGTTCAGGAGATCACTTTAGGGGCCAGTGCTATGGTGTGGAGAGTTACACCTGCTTCCATTCTGCAGTGCTGGCATCCCATATGGGCACCAGTTTGAGCCCAGACTGCTCCACTTCCAATCCAGCTCCTTGCTAATACACCTGGGAAAGCAGCAGAAGATAGCCCAAGTCCACGGGTGCCTGCATACACGTGGGAGACCTGGAAGCAATTCTGGGCTCCTGGCTTCAGCCTGGCCCAGTCCCAGCCATTATGGCCACTTGGGGAATGAATCAGCAGATGGAAGATTCTCTCTCTCTCTCTCTCTCTCTCTCTCTCTCACTCTTTTGCTCTCTCTGTCTCTCCTTGTCTCTCTGTAACTCTCCGTGTCAAATATATATATATATATATATATATATATATATATATATACACACACACACATATATATTTAAAGAGAGATCTCTAGTAAACTGGTGATTATAGTTGTATTCTTCAAAATTGCTATTCACCACATAGACACACACACACGTACACACATATACAAGCATATGAGGTAATGCTTATATTAATTAGTTGAATGTGACCCTTACACAATGCATATACAACATGTTGTACGTCAAAACTACATATAATTTTTTATTTCTCAATTTTTAAAAATGTTATGAAATACAAAGGAATGTTTTACTTGTGAAACTGGGTGGAAAATCAAGTATCTATTTCAAATGAGAAAAGTAATTAATTACAAGAAAATTCTAGAGGGTCTGGCATTGTGGCATAGTAGTTAAAGCTGCTACCTACAATGTTGGCATCTCATATGAGCACCCATTTGAGTCAAGGCTGCTCTACGTCCCATCCTGCTCTGTGCTAAAGTGCCTGGAAAAGCAGTGGAAGATGGCTCAAACCCTTAGGCCCCTGCAACTTGCCACCCACATGGGAGACCTGGAAGAAGCTTCTCATTCCTGGCTTTGGAACAGCCCAGTTCCAGCTTTTGTGGCCATTTGGAAAGCGCTCTCTCTCTCTCTCTCTCTCTCTCTCTCTCTCTCTGTGTGTGTGTGTGTGTGTGTGTGTGTGTGTCTCCCTCTGTAACACTCCCTTTCAATTAAAGAAATAAATAATAGAAAAAATAAAGAAAATTCTAGAACTTTAGAGATTCAGTCTTTTTCTCTGAGCTATTTTTAGGACAGGTTCTAGAAATGCTTACATGGATTTGCTTTGTGGTTGCAAGCTGGCTCTCCCAACCACCTAGAATGTCAAAATACTAGGCAACTCTTGGTTTTTACAAATGTATATGCAGTTGGAACTTAAATTCAATTAAATGTATAGTAACTTCATCTTGACAGTGAAAAAATTTAGAAATAAATACAAGGGACAGATGGACATTGGCATTAATATGCCCTCTGGGAATCCTACATCCCATGGCCAAGTGATTGGGTTCAAGCTCTGGCTCACTACTGATTTGATTCTTGCTAAAGCATACCCTGGAGGCAACAGGTGAAGTCTCAAGTAGTTGGGTTCCAGCCACCCATATAGAAGACAGGGATTGAGCTTATGGCTCTTGGCTTTGGCCTGGTCAAGTTCCAGTTGTTGCAGGTTTTTGGAGAATGAACCCACCTGTGAACCATATTTCTCTCTCTTTGTCTCTTTCTTTCAAACAAATAAACAAATAAAAAATGTTGAAAGTAACAAATGATAGAAGTCCTACTTATCATATATTGTGTTTTGGAAATTTGCTGAGACCTCTGAGTGTAAATCATACTTCGGGATCCAGGTTATGACACTGGCTCTAAATTTGACACATTTGGGTTTGAATTCTGGTTTTGTCAGTGGGAACATCATCATATGAGTTAAAATCTTTGAGACTCACTTTTTTTTCTTCCATGAAGTAGAGAATAATAATGTTCACCATTTAGAGTTCTAGTAGAAATCAAGAGTGATTGGGAAAAGCTTTTACAACACAGTCCACCAAAAAAATAAATTCAATACATTTTAGGCATTATTATCTTCATCCTCATCATTACCATTATCCTTTTTATAAAACTCAAGGAAAGCACCAGGATTTGCAAATATTATAAGTATATGCAGGACTTATGAATTATTGTTATGATTGTATATGAAACTTAGATTGCTCTTTGGTTTATGAAGCATCTCCGTGACTGCTAGTTCTTGTGATGTCACCCAATTCTTACCATCAATGCTGTTATTCACCTGGGAGATCCTGGCTATTTGCTGCCAACAACCATTCTGATTGTACAATGTCCTTGCCATCCTCACTGTTAAATATTTCAAATGTCATTCTGCAGAACATAATGGATTCTACAGTTATTTTCTACTTAAGAAAAAGGAAAACTGAAACAAGAATGATTTGACCAAAGATCACAAAGGGAAATGGGTCACACTGACTGGAAGTGAGCTGTCCAACTCCAACCCCAGGGCTCTTTCTAGCATGTCAAAAGTTGGTAGCTGACTTCAGAACATTTCAGAATCTATAGTGAAAATTAAACCACTTAGGAGAGGTTAATTTCATAGACATTCTAAAAGGCAAAACACTTGTTTACCTTCTAGTGGAGGAATAATCAGTGACGTAGGATCCATTTCCGAAATTAAGAGCATTAGCAGTATTACAGTCCATTGTATGTGAGAGTTGGGGTATGCAGTGATAATGCTTTATAGCAACCTGGACAGTGACTGAAATTTGAAGGAACTGGTGGGGAAGAAAGAGAGGAACTCCTGGAGCTGGCGCTGTGGTGAAGAGGGTAAAGCCCCATCTGCAGTGCCAGCATCCCATATGGGTGCAGGTTCGAGTCCCGGCTGCTCCACTTTTTTTTTTTTAAAGATTTATTTATTTATTTGAAAGTCAGAGTTACACAGAGAGGAAAGGCTGAGAGAGAGGTCTTCCATCTGATGGTTCACTCCCCAGTTGGCCGCAACGGCCGGAGCTGTGCCAATCCGAAGCCAGATGCCAGGAGCTCCTTCCGTGTCTCCCACTCGGGTGCAGGGGTCCAAGGAGTTGGGCCATCTTCTGCTGCTTTTTCAGGCCACAGCAGGGAGCTGGATCAGAAGAGGAGCAGCCAGGACTCAAACCAGTGCCCACATAGGATGCCTGCACTCAGGCCAGGGCGTTAACCTGCTGTGCCACAGCATGGCCCCTGCTCCACTTTCTATCCAGCTCTCTGCCACTGCCTGGGAAGGCAGTAGAAGATGGCCCAAGTCCTTGGGCCCCTGAACCTGCCTGGGAGACCTGGAAGAAGCTCCTGGCTCCTGGTTTCAGATCAGTACAGCTCCAGCCATTGTGGCCAACTGGGGAGTGAACCATGAGATGGAATGGTAGCTTTGGCATCCGCAAGGAGAGAAGGCTTACACTTCTGGGAATGGAGAGTCTCTACCCGCATTTCTGGGGACTAAAAGTCCTTGTCAAGTTCCTCAGGGGGGTGCCTAAAGGTCAACCAATGAGAATTAGACCTGCCTCAACCTTTAAGACCCCCCCTCTTCTCTCTCTTTCTCTCTCTCTGCCTTTCCTTCTCTCTCTGTGTAACTCTGTCTTTGAAATAACTAAATCTTAAAAAAAAAAAGAAAAAGAGGAACTCATGTGCTTACTTAAAAAAAAATCCATGGTCTGTGAATGTATGAAAGGATTTTTAAAATATAATGAAAATTCAAATTGCATTTTAATTCCGTATTCACCAAATTTTACAAACCACCTCATTCAATGAGAACATGGAGTCTGCTAGCAATATGGTATCTTAGCACCAGCATTAATTGCTTTCCTTGAATCCTGTCAGCCTCTCTATATAACAAGCATCAGCCTCTAGGAGACAGTCGGCGCCAGGAGACAGTCGCAGCCAGCCGCAGCCATCCGCAGCTCCCCCGGATCCCTCCGCCTTCTCGCCCAGCCAGACCGGAACTCTGTGATCCGGGAACTTCTGGGGCCGGTGCTGTACGGGAGAAACAGTAATGGCGGAGGCCACAGTTACTTCAGGAAAAGGAGCGGCAGCGACCTCCCTCTCCTATCTCCAGTCACCGCGCGCTGTCCCTGCGGGCAGAGGAAGGGGCGGCGGCGGCGGGGCGGCAGCAGCTGGACTAAACAAGTCACCTGCACTTAGGTTCTCAGTTACCTTAGAGTTCCTATCTCTGCCTTATGCACTTGGCCTTTACTACCCTCTTAAACAATTTCATCTGCCCTGCGGGGCTCAGTGACCAAGCAGAATCAGAGAAGGAACAAACTGCGGTGGAAACAGAGCAGCAGCTTTGCGCCTGTGCTGCGCTGGCAGGGTGCCGGGAGAGTACCGCGATGGCGCTGTCTCTCTGAGGAGACTTGCGTGGCCTGTGTGGGCTGAAGACATCACACACCACGTAAAATATTGCACGGGGGCCCATGAGAACGACGTGAAGCTCTGGTTCGCTGTGCAGCACAGTGAGGACATGCATGGTGTCTGGCATCTGCGTGTTGGTGGGCTAGGAGAAAGCCAGTGCCAGCGAGCGCCGCTTTGGGGTCCTCTCCAACTGCAGCCACACCTGTTGTCTCAACTGTAATCGCAAGTGACGGCGTTGGAGAGCAAGATCCTATCGTCCTGCCCAGAATGCCAGATCGCATCTAAGTTTGTCCTTCCAAGGGAGTACTGGGTGAAGGGGAAGGAAGGAAGCAGAAACTCATTCAGAAATACAAGGAGGCAATGAGCAACAAGGTGTGCAGGTGTTTTTAATGAAAAATGCGGGATCTGCCCATTTGGAGAAAATTGTTTTAAGAGCATGAGTACCCCGATCGCCCTAGAGAGGAGCCACAGAGACGGGAACATCAAGCAGATACTGCGCCAACCAAGGAACCGCTTTGGGAGCTCATTGAGGAAAGAAAACAGCGATCCTTTTGACAACGAAAAAAGAAGAGGTTGTCACCTTTGAGCTGGGCTAGATGATGCTTATGCTTTTCGATCCAGGTGGGGACGACGAGCTGACCAACTCTGAAGACGAGTGGGGCTTTTTTCATGATGAGCTAGAAGATTTTCATGACTTGAATCTGTAGCAGCTTTGTGTGAACTCGTCTGCTGAGCCCCTGTGCTGGTGTGGCAGGGAGTGTTGCTCTCCCAGGCAGGCCTCTCAGCTCCAGGTGCCCTGGTAATAATTTCTACCCAAGGCCTGTCTCCCTCCTTTACCTTTCCCCAAGGAGTGTGTTGTTTTCTGTTTCAAAAAGTTACAAATATAAATCTTAAAGGTTAAAATGACTATCATTAGATCTCAAACTATCAGAAAATAAGGATTTCCTTTGGACCCTCTAATGTACCTCAGGAAGAGGAAGGAGTTGATTGGTAGTGCCTCACAAGCTTCATAATCATAGTAAGTACATGTTTATCTCCTTTGTATATAGGATTCGTGCTTAAACTTTCTGTTGAAAAGAGTGTGATTGTCTTGAAGTAAGTTTGGAAATTGCTATGGAAAGCACTCAAGGCCAACGTCTATCAAAGAGAAGTCACATCGTTTTCTGACTCTGATTTTGGAAAAGTTATCCACTTCTCTGAAATTCAGTAAAAATTTTTTTTTTTTGACAGGCAGAGTGGACAGTGAGAGAGAGAGACAGAGAGAAAGGTCTTCCTTTGCCGTTGGTTCACCCTCTAATGGCCGCCGCGGTCGGCGCGCTGCGGCCGGCGCACCGCGCTCATCCGATGGCAGGAGCCAGGAGCTAGGTGCTTTTCCTGGTCTCCCCATGGGGTGCAGGGCCCAAGCACCTGGGCCATCCTCCACTGTACTCCCGGGCCACAGCAGAGGGCTGGCCTGGAAGAGGGGCAACCGGGACAGAATCCGGTGCCCCGACCGGGACTAGAACCCGGTGTGCCGGCGCCGCAAGGCGGAGGATTAGCCTGTTGAGCCACGGCGCCGGCCTAAAATTATTTTTTAAACAGAGAAATGAATATCTACTCCCAGGGTAAATAAGTTGATGAGTCCCTGTATATATTATCGCCTTATTTATTTATTTATTTATTTATTTATTTATTTTGACAGAGTTAGTGAGAGACAGAGACAGAGAGAAAGGTCTTCCTTCCGTTGGTTCACCCCCTAAATGGACACTACGGCCAGTGTGTTATGCCGATCTGAAGCAAGGAGCCTCTTCCTGGTCTCCCATGTGGGTGCAGGGCCCAAGCACTCCTGGGCCACAGCAGAAAGCTGGACTGGAAGAGGAGCAACGGGGACAGAATCTGGCACCCTGACCAGGACTAGAACCCCCGGGGTGCTGACGCCACAGGCGGAGAATTAGCCTAGTGAGCCAAGGTGTCGGCCTATTATTGCATTTTGACCTATAGAAGACATCAATGTTAGGTTTTACTACTATTTTTTAATAATTTACTTTTTTATATATAAAGAGTACAGATTTCATATAGTTCATAGATACAGACTTTCCCTTTTTAAAGATTTTTTTTTTAATTTGAAAATTAGAGTTATATATAGAGAGAGGGACAGAGAGTGAACTTCCATCTGCTGGTTCACTCCCTAAAGAGCCACCAAGGGAAGAGGCTGGGCCAGGTTAAAGTCAAGAGCTAGGAAGCTGCCTACCCATCTCTCAGATGAATACAGGGGCCTGAGCACTTGGGCTTTTCTCTGCTGTTTCCCGGGTGCATTAGCAATGAGCTGGACTGGAAGTGGAGCAACCAGGACACGAACCAGCACCCATGTAGGATGCAGACGATGCAGGCGGTGTCCTAACCCAGTATACCACAATGCCGACCCCCACAGATTCAATTCCGAGAATATGACATTCCCTTCTCTCCTTCCCTCTTTTGTTGCATCCTTCATTCATTTCTTTCTTTCTTATTTTTACAATAAAATATTTTTCATTTACTTTATAGTCCCAGGCTTAATGCTATACTAAATAAAGATTTCAACAAGTAAAAAGTAGAAAGACTGCTGTTCATCAGGAATGTAGACAAGGGCTCTAAGGAATAATCACATCCCAAGATATCACTGCTATACATTAATTTTTTGTATTCTATTTATTAGCTACCACACATAAGAAAAAAAAATTTTTTTGGGGGGGAGGGTGGTGGTCTGGCTTATTTACTAAGAATAATGATCTCCAGTCACATTCATTGTGTTATTTCATACTTTTTTAAGGCTGATAACTTTTCCATCATGTATATACACCACAAATTTTGGTTGATTCCATGTCTTAACTACTGTGAGTCGAGCTGCTATAAATATGGTAATATAGTAACCTTCGATATGCTGATTTCATATTATTTGGGTATATCCCCAGTAGTGAGATGGCTGGGTCATATGGTAGATCTGCTTTTATATTTCTGAGGAATCACCATATTGTATTCTGTAGTGATTGTACCATTATACATTTCCCCTACGGTGTGGTAGGGTACCTTTTTTCTCCACATCCTTGCCAGCATTTGCTATTTTTTTTTTTTTATTTTTGGGTGCTTACGCATTCTAACAGGGGTGAGGTGAGCTATTTTAATCTCACCAGTGCTACATTTGATGGACAGTTATTATACCTGACTTAATCAGGGTATAATTGTTCTTGAAAAAGAAAGGCAGAATTCAACAGATTTTGTTTTTACTCATGAAATCTTGTATCACCTCCCTCAATATATATTTAATTTTTCACAAAATGTTGTCAGGGATTATATATGGATATATGAGTGGGATATGATTTCTATCACGATAGATTATTTGGATAATTTGACTTCAAAAATGGGCATTGAGCAGGATTTTTAAAAAGCATGCACAAATCCAATAAATAATCAGTGTTTTCAGTTTTCCTATTTAGCATTTTTAGATAATGTTCTATTTCTACATTTCTAAGAGGACCATAGACAGTTTTTTGATTTATATCACTCCCAAACAAAAACTATTTTTGAGGTTTAAAATATACAGTGGCAGTTTATATGTAAATATAAAAAGTCTGTGTTCTCTTTTACTACTGCAGAATACTACATTACAAATTGACTACTTTTCACATAAACATAATTTTTATGAGATTGTATTTCTCCAAGAAAAAAATAAGATTAACTTTATTCTTGCAGTGTATGCTGATAACTTGTTTCCACAATTATAAAATCTCTAAGAATCAGATTAACAACTCATTGTTAAGGCGTATTGAGGGAGATCTATATATCTGGAAAAGCTTTGAAGTTGAGAGGTATCTCATTTACATCCTTAAGGATAGTTTTCCTGTCAAGATCCTTGCACTGATCAGCAATCAGAATGACATAGCAGGAACTAGTCCTCAACGTGGAAATGATTAGGCCGGCACCATGGCTCACTAGGCTAATCCTCTGCTTGCGGTGCCAGCACTCTGGGTTCTAGTCCTGGCTGGGTCGCTGGTTCTGTCTCGGTTGCTCCTCTTGCAGTCTAGCTTTCTGCTGTGGCCTGGGAAGGTGGTGGAGGATGGCCCAAGTGCTTGGGCCCTGCACCTGCATGGAAGACCAGGAGGAAGGACCTGGCTCCTGGCTTTGGATCAGCACAGCACGCCAGCCATAGCAGTCATTTAGGGGGTGAACCAATGGAAGGAAGACCTTTCTCTCTGTCGCTCTCTCACTTACTGTCTAACTTTGCCTGTCAAAAAAAAAAGGGGGGGGGGGATGATTATGACTCCAATTCCAATGGGAAAAGTTAATGAGATAGTAAATATGCAAAGTATAATGATAGTTGTTGTTAACATTTTCACTTAACCATTTATTCTTTTAGATCCATTGCTATGGTCTGAATTTCATGCCCAGCCCTCAACATTCAAATGGTGAAATCCTAATTTGCAAAGTAATGATATTGAAAGGTAGCACCTTAGGGAGATAATTAGTTACAAATGTGATTAGTGCTTTATAAAATAAGCCCAGGAGACAGTTCTTGTCCTTTTTATCAGGTGAAGACACAGCTAGAAGATACCATCTATGAAACACATCTACAAAATATATCCTCATGCTACATCAAATCTTCAGTGACTTGATATTGGACCTCACGTTCTCTCAAACTGTGAGGAAGACATTTTTGTCATTTATAAGCTACCCAAAATATGATATTTTGTTATAATACCCAGATAGAGAAAAATAATCACCAACTCCTGTCATGAGCACAACTTGCCTAGTCTTGAGACTTAGCCCAGAACATAATCTAAGAAACAAAAAATCCCAAAACATTCTTTCATTCAAGCAAATTTATTGAGCATTTATTATGTTAATAACATGAATAAAAGACAAAATCTTTGCTCTGAAAAATGTATATGTCTATTACACACCACACCACAACACATACACACACTGCATAATGAAAGAAAAATAAAGGAAATGAGACATTAAGATTTTGCTATGGTATCTGTTGAATTTCTCTGCTATGATTTTCCTTTTTTATATTTCAGTTAGCTTTGATTGGGTTTGATCATTTGAGACTGTAAATATCTTTGCTCTTCCTCAAATTTTCAATATGTTCATTTCATTTTTTTCTTTTACTTAAATTTTTTAAGGTAAACAAATTTCATATATATCAGATATAAAGATTTAGGAACATAGTGATACCTTACAAACTCATCCTCCCCCCTGTCCATGCTCCCACCCTTTCCTCTCCATTCTCTCTTATTCCCTCTCTTAATGTTTGTAATGATCTACTTTCAGTTTACTTTATACTCAAATAAAGTAACTGTACACTAAGTTAAGAGCTCAACAAATAGTAAGAAGGAAAAAACACTGTTCCACAAAAGTAGAGACAAAGGCTATAAGCAATCATCATATCTCAAAATATTAATTATACATTATACATTACATTTTAGTACTCTATCTGTTAACACAGATTAGGGAAAACATATGATATTTGTCTTGTTGGGACTGGCTTATTTTGCTAAATATAATTGTTTCCAGTTGCATCTATTTGTTGCAAAAGCCAGAATTTCATTCTTTCTTACAGCTGAGTAGTAGTGTATGATGGATATATACCACAATTCATTTTTCCACTACTCAGTTCATGAACATCTGGGTTGATTCCATATCTTAGCTATTGTGAATTGAGCTGCAATAAACATGGGGATACAGATAACTCTATCATATGCTGGTCCATTTCGTTTGGGTAAATTCCCAGGAGTGAGATTGTTGGGTCATATGATATATCTATTTTCATCTCTCTGAGATATCCCATACTGTCTTTCACAATGGCTGTACTAGTTGACATTCCCCCCAACAGTGCAGTAGGGCACATTTTTCCCCACATTCTTGCCAACATTTATTGTGTGTTGATTTCTGTATGAGAGCCATTTGAACTGGGATGAGGTAAAATCTCATTGTGGTTTTGATTTGCATTTCCCTGATAGGTGATCCTTAGCATTTTTTCATATGTCTGTTGGCCATTTGGATTTCTTCTTTTGAAAAATGTCTGGCTGGCGCTGTGGCTCACTTGGCTAATTCTTCATCTGAGGCGTTGGCACCCTGGGGTTCTAGTCCCATTTGGGGTGCCGGATTCTGTCCTGGTTGCTCTTCTTCCAGTCCAGCTCTCTGCTGTGGCCCGGGAGTGCAGTGGAGGATGGCCCAGGTCCTTGGGCCCTGCACCCACATGGGAGACCAGGAGGAAGCGCCTGGCTTCAGATCAGCGCAGCATGTCGGCTGCAGTGGCCATTTAGGGAGTGAACCAACAGAAAAGGAAGACCTTTCTCTCTGTCTCTCTCTCAGTCTAACTCTACCTGTCAAAAAAAAAAAAAAATAGACATGTTGACCAATGGAACCAAATAGAAACTCCAGAAATCAATCCATATAACTTGGTCCAGGGCTGTGGCATAGTGGGTTAAAGCCTCTGCCTGCGGCACCAGTGACACATAAAGGTGCCAGTTCAAGTCCCTGTTGCTCCTCTTCGAATCCTCTCTGCTATGGCCTGGAAAAGCAGTAGTAGATGGCCCATGCACTTGGGCCCCTGCACCCATGTAAGGAGACCTGGAAAAATCTTCTGGCTACTGACATCAAATCAGCTCAGTTCTAGCCGTTGCAGCCATTTGGGGAGTGAACCAGTGGATGGAAGACCTTTCTCTATGTCTCTCCCTCTCTCTGTCTGTAACTCTACCTCTCAAATAAATAAATATTATCATTTTAAAAAAAGTTGACACAACTACAACCAATTAATCTTTGACAAGCTAAAATCAATCCCAGGAGCAAGGGCAGTCTCTTCAACAAATGATGCTGGGAAAAATGGATCTCCACATGCAGAAGTATGAAACAATATTTCTACCTTATACCTTATACAAAAAAACAACTCAAAATGGATCAATGCCATTGGTTCACCCTCCAATGGCCGCCACGGCCGGCGTGCTGCGGCTGGTGTACTGCACTGATCTGATGGCAGGAGCCAGGTGCTTATCTTGGTCTCCCATGGGGTGCAGGGCCCAAGGACTTGGGCCATCCTCCACTGCACTCCCGGGCCACAGCAGAGAGCTGGCCTGGAAGAGGGGCAACCGGGACAGAATCCGGCACCCCAACCAGGACTAGAACCTGGTGTGCTGGCACTGCAAGGCGGAGGATTAGCCTAGTGAGCCGCGACGCCAGCTAACATGTCTATTTTTGTGTTAGAACCAGGTTGTTCTGACTATAACTGTCCTGTACTATGTTTGGTATTGTGATGTCTCCAACTTTGTTTCTGTTGTTTAAAATTCTATTAGCTATTAGGGGTCTTTTGTGTTTCCATATGAATTTTAGCGTCAGTTTTCTTAGATCTGAGAAGATTGTTTTTGATATTTTGATTGTGATTGCATTGTATCTGTAATTTACTTTTGGTAACATAAACATTTTGATGATATTAATTCTTCCAATCCACAAACATGGAAGATTTTTTAATTTTTTTGTGTCTTCTTTTTTTTTTAATGTTTTTAAATTTCCATCATAGAGATCTTTTACCTCCTTGGTCAAATTTATTACAAAGTATTTAATTTTTTATAGCTATTATACATGAGATTCATCTTAGAAGTTCTTTCTCAGCCATGGCATTGTCTTAACTGTGTATACAAAGGCTATTGATTTTTTTGTGTTAATTTTATGTCCTGTAACTTTACCAAACATTTAAAAATAGCTACAGATTAATATAAGATGCTATTTCAAAGACTATTGATGCATTTTCTTAAATTTTTTCTGAATAATGGAGTAATTAACAGTTGCAGTTGAAGATGTTATATTTCTCAATGATATCAATATAAAGTTATATACATAGATGTAGATATAGTTGTAAATACAGATGTATAGGTATATGTAACGTCTTCCAAATGCAGTCTATACCTTTCCAACCATAAAATTATGCTCTTCAAGGAAATTTTTTCAGTGTTGGTTTTATTCAAATCCTAGACTCATAAACTCAGGTCCACAGAGATTAAGTGACTATGTTGACCAGTGAGATGTTGTTATGTAGTCTTTTTTCTCCATTAACCTAAGTTTTGATGCTTATAGCTCTGTAGCATGTACATATTTATTATTTTGTTTGGTTTTTGAAAAGACTCATTGATATTATGCTTTAAGAATTAGTCAAAAAATGATCAAGTTTCCTGGAAGATCCATATTTTAGATAGAAATGAAAAAAATAAGTTATATGAAAAATGATAGTCACATTTCTGTGATGCAGATTTGGTCCTCTTCAGAAACACATTGCTCCAATTGGCAGTCAACATTTGCACAATGCCATTTTAAGTAAGTCTACATGTAGCTTCAGGGATTTATTATAGTGAATCACATACTTCCATTGCCAGTGGTCCAAGAGCAGTTTTAGCTTTTTTTTTTTTTTTTTTTTTTTTTTTAACCAAGGCACAGCTTTCATTATGGTCATGGGGAAGCCACAGTCCATGAAGAAAGTTCTTGTGTAGTGAAGGTATTGCATACCTGTATTTCGTGTCTCACTTTAGTATATTTCTCTCTACTCCTTAGGTCCACAACATAACTGGTGTGTTTTTGAAGTAATCACTTTGTTTCTGGAAGAAACATTGCTTCTAGATGCACTGGATAGTGGGGTCTTTGATGATGAAGACCTGAAAGAACACATTATTCCTATCCAAAATCAAAGTAAATATTAATGGAGTTAAACATTCTAATGGCAATGAGAATATGATGTGTATTGGAGGTAAAGGTCATGGTTATGATAGAAGACATTCCGTATCCACTGTTCTTATAATTAGTTCACTATTAAATGAGAGTGCCATGAGGAACAACATTAAATTTTGATCATAGATCCATAGAAAGGTGAGGTTAGCCAGCAGAGATTTAGATTGAACATAAATATGTGTAAAGCAGAAAAGAAGTGACAGATGCCATCTCTTCAAAGTGCCAAGTGGCATAGCCAGATCAGAATTTAAAATGTGAGGTCTTTATCTAAAGTCATAAGGTGACTAAGTGAGAGTAACCAATAAGATTGATTGAAGTGCAATAATGGATCATATTTATTGGAAAGTGTACCGGTTGTTTTAAAAGGTAAACCTCTGCTCTAAAGGAAATGCATTGACAAATGGATGTGGGAGGTGTGGGTGACAGAAGAGTCAGAGAAAAGAGTAATGCTAGAAAGGATGGGAACAGGAGAAAAAAGCAGCAACACCAAGTTTTTCATTGTAAACATCAGCTATTCATTCCTTTTTAAAAAATGATTTATTTATTTGAAAGGCAGAATTAAGAGAGGTAGAGAGAGAGCTCTTTAATTTGTTGGTTCCCTCCCCAAATGGCCACAATGCCCGGAGCTGGGTCAATCTGAAGCCAGGAGCTAAGAGCTTCTTCTGGGTCTCCCACATGGGTGACTTGGGCCATCTTCTGCTGCTTTCCCAGGCCATTAGCAGAGAGCTGGATCAGAAGTGGAGTAGCCGGGATTTGAACTGACATCCATATGGGATGCCCTCATAACAGGCTGCAGCTTTACCGGCTAAGCTACAGTGCTGGCCCCTCAGATACTTATTTCAAACCTAGTACTGTTGATCTGAAAGGCCAAAGCAGGGAAAAAACAAGGCTATGCTAATTCTTTGATATTGAAGATGAGATTGTGAAATGTTTGATTCATTTGTGTTTATCTTTTTGGTTATTTTTCCTTTAGTAGAAGGAAGAGTCTTAACTTGAGTTTTAATCAAGCTGACTTCTGAACTCCTAAAACCACATTAAAGCCCAGCACATGATTCCTGAATTTTGTAAACTGTGTAAGGAGATAGTGATTAGGAGAAAGTTAGAAGGGGTCTATTCATTCATTCATTTTTTTAGACAGTATAATAAATCAACTTAAAGCAAATCTGCCAAGAAAGTGGTTTGACCCCTTTCAAAAAGAGTGCAACCCTCAATGAAAAACTTATTCAGGATTAATATTTGCCTTTACAAACACAACAACCATGCAATCTTGAACCAAGGCTATAGAGGTTAGCACATCAAACCCAGGATCAAACCTGAGGTGCATGCCCTTATAAGTTACCATTGATGCGCTGTCTGCTCTGGTTATCCACCTTCTGTAAAGACAGAAATCAAAAATCAATTCATTTAGCCAAACAGTTTCTGCAGCCTTTTTCCACTGTACCTTAGCTTTAGGACAAGTACAAATTAGCATTGAATGAAGGCAGGGAAATCTCTCTTATTTCTATTCTATTGGATCTTTTTTTCTTTTTTTAAGTATAAGATCGAACTGTAATTTATAGCTGAGAGTTCACCAAGGTTTACTTTCTCCTCTCCTTACATATATTTTCCTATTTCATCATCTGTTAATGATGGTGAGTGAAACAGTTTTGCTCAGGTGTTGGTACACAAAAATTGTTGAAGATTTTGTACAGGAGTTGAGATGGGAGAGAAAGTTCTGGCTTAAGAGACGATGAGAACAGAGTATTAAGATGTTTGTCTCCTCTCTTTCAAATTCACTTGTAGTCATGCTGTGTATTTGTATTCCTCTCATCTCCCTTCTACCCCAACACAAATGACCACATACTGGTGGAGGAGGGCACATGGGTTTCGTAGGTTACCAATGATTGTTGAATTTTTTTTCAAATTGCCAAACAATTTCAATTGTTTCTGTGTTTTAAAAATCGGTTTCTTAAAGCCCAGCAACTATCATGTGTAATTTACTTTACAAGGAAGCAATGAGTGCAGCAACCTTTGTACACCAAATGTCATTTATAAATACATGGAAAACTAGAAGAGACCTAAGGTGTTATATCAGTGTCATCAGATTCATCTGAGAAGCTTTGAAAAATCTGTGTATCTCAACCACATCCATCAAAATTCTGATTGATCAATGCACTCAATGGACTGTGCTTTGAAGTTTTCAGTTGAATTCTTGTGATACATACTCAGCATCGAGACCCACTTATAATCCAAGCCTTGCAAAAATGTGGGGGAGTCTTAGTTATCTCTGTAGAACAGATTACTCAATTTAGGTGTTTAACACAGGCACAGCTTTGCTGACTCCTTTGCACAAGGCAATGGTCAGGAGTTTGGCTGAGCTGCCTTTTCCTCTGAGGCTTGGAGATGGCTTAAAAGTTTCATGATTATTGGCAAAATGCAGTTTCTTACATTGGTAGGACTGAGATCTTGTTTCTGAAGATCTATGTATTTGTTTGAAAGGCAGAGTTACAGAGAGGGTGAGATAGGTAGAAAGAAACCTTCCTCAAACAGGGGCAGCAGCTGGGACTGGGCCAGACCAAAACCAGGAGCCAGGAGCTTCCCCCTGGTCTCCACATGGGTGCAGTGTCCACACACTTAGGCTATCCTCTGCTGCCTTCCCAGGCCCACTAGCAGAGAGCTAGATCTGAAGTGGAGCATCTGGGACTTGCAGGAACCCATATGGGATGCTGGTGTTGTAGGAGGTAGCTTAACCTACTGTGCCACAATGCCGGCCCTAAGGTCCTGTGTCTTACTGACAGTCAGCCACAGGATACTCTGTGCTCCTAAAGGGCATTGCATTTCCTTAGAAGATCTTCTTAGGAGCCTTTTTGCAGACTTTCTTACATACCTTTTTTATTTTTTTTTTAAAGTGTAAAGACTTGCTTCTTTGAAATCTCTTGCTGCTGTCTGCTAAAATGACTTCATATGTAAAGTAACAAAATTACAGAATTACTGTCCCATAACTCTGACCATAATCTATAGGCTAGAAGTAAGGCAGAGAGTCTTCCCTCAGTCTTGCATAATAGATTATTCAAGGATTTGGTAGGAGCCTGTCTACAGGGTCAATTGATCAGCTGAGTTTATAAAGTTAATTAATGTAACGCCAATTTTGTTACTAATCTGGATGCCTTTCAAAATAGAAAAAAAACTTAAATCTTTATTTCTAAATAGGTATACATAAATACAAGTGTATGTCTATGTATAGTTAAAGAGGCATCAAAAAGATTGCAAAAACTGAAATTAAAATATTAGCTTATTTTGGTGTGAAATATTTGAAGTCTACGCAGATGAGACTCTTTAGAAGTTATGTATAGAATTTAAATTTTTTGCACGAAAATAAACTTTTAATTCACTTTTCACAAACTTTTTTAAGTTCTGTGTGTGTGTGTGTGTGTGTGTGTGAGAGTGTATATGTGTAGTGAGCATGTGTTCCTGCATTTCAACTGAGCCCTTCATAAAATCTCAAAATGACAATTTTAGCTGTGTTCTTTTCCCTTATATCATGTAGGTAAAGATATTTGTTCAGAAATACTGTGTACTTAATTTACAAAGTGACTCTGGACCTAACATATGGTGATGGTTTGAAAAATACTAATTTCTATTTAAGTCAGGTGTTTGTGATGAGTGGAACCACATTTTGAACAGTCTACATTTGTGAAGAGAATGATTCATGTGGCAAACATTTTGTCATAAAGCAAAGTTAAGTATTTGGCAGGAGCCATTCTTGGTAATTTGAATTAAAGGTGCTTCCACATTCCTAGCATTTTTATAGCTACTTAGAATTTTGGAGTCATCCTTCACAAATATTTGAAGGCACCTCAGGAGGAAGTTGGTTATTTTAACTGGCCTCTGGCTAGAATAGCGTATTAAACTATGGAATTCAGTTTACTACCATCTGTTTCTAAATATTTACAGTCTCCTAATTTTGCAATTAGGAAAGCTTGCTGATATGTTTTTAACATATTTTTCTGTTTAATTGAAGGCTGTCTTGTCTCAACACATGAATAGCAACCATGCAAATATGTTGTTGAAGGTATTTGGGGGGAATATTCATTTTTCTCTTGTAAAATCAGTGTATTTAAATACTTGCGCTGTCACTGGTGAAGACTGACTTGCCTCAGTTCCTCTTCACTGATAGAATAATGAATTATAGTTCAAAGAGATAAAAGTAGGAATAGTAAAGTAGAAGTTTATTGGAATAAGCTCCAAAGGAGAAGCAAGACAATAGAGAGAAAATGTGCCAAACTTTCTTCCTGGTTTGGAGATTATACCTCAAGTATGAGGGCACTCATGATTGGTAATTGTAATTGACATCTGGGAATTGCAGATCTTTGGGATCTCTCTACATGTGGCTACAAGCTAGACCTTTCTAGTTTGGCTCAGCTCTCATTTTATCAGGATATTTTTTTCTTTTTATTTATATGAAGAGCACCTATTTCATGTATTTCATATATTCAATTTTAAGCCCATAATGATAACTCCCCTCCCTCCATCTTCCTTCCTTTCTTTTTTTTATTTTAATTTTTGCTATAACATACTTTTAATTTAGTTTATAGTCACAGGTTTAATCCTATACTAAATAAATCATTTAACAACGAGAAAGTAGAAAGACCACTGTTGTGCAGCAGTAGAGACATGGGCTATAAACAATAATCAAATGTCAACATGTCAGCTTCACTCATTACTTTTTTTTTTTTTTTTTGATATGTGAATGCATCCCGGGGGGATATCACTGTCCTGCTAGCTCCCTGGATGAAAGTCTTGTGGTAGACCCTCCCCAGTCACTCAGGCCTAACTGCCTGACAAAACTCTGGTAACTATTTCCTTCTTGAACCAGGGATCAGTTCCTAAGGCTGTGTCACCAGATTTGACTAAATAGTCATTTTTGGAACATGACAAACTTATGCACACCTATGTACCCACAAGTCAGTTGTACCAAATGCAACAGTTTTGTCATGTTTGATTTATATCCTTTTTTGCAAAGAAATGTGATTTTTATAGAGACCACTGATTCTGTAGTACCCCAATAATGACCTCCCCTCCTTAACAAGATAATGAGGATAGTAGTAATTATTGTCTGGAATATATGCATCTCTTTACCATGCCTATGTTTTAAAAGTTATCCATATAAATGTAGCTATAAAAATATGTAATATTATGTATTTTTCTATCTGCATAATTTCTATAAATATACTTTTTCAACTTAATTTTTGTGTTCATCATCATAATTGTTTTCAGTGATTTATGAGTATCTAATTCACCTATGATGATTGTTGAGCAGTAGTGCTCAGTCGTTTAATTGTGTTGTAGTTTACTGATTCCTTCTGCAATTGAAGATATTTGTTTACCATTACCCATAATTATAAAAAGTACTTTAGTGAACATCCCTGTAAATGTCATCTATGTGCTTAAGTGAAAGTGTTTCTCTAGAGAAGCTGTACTTAAACTTTTAAAGCTCATGATCTGTGAAAGAAATTCACTTTATCTCAGGACCCATGACCTGAACTTATACACCATAGGTGTATTTGGAAAAATACATACATTTTCTACATTCACACACAAACACACATATACACAAACATCTATGAGTGTGTGTGTGTGTGTATGTGTATATATATATATATATATATGAAAAATATGAATAAAATTCTCTCTGATATTTTGTATTCTATCCTATGTGATTCTCTCTCTTTCTAAAAAGTTTTGCTTACTTATTTGAAAGGCAAAGTGTCAGAGAGGGAGAGAGACAAATCATCCATTTGATAGCATACTCCTCACATACCTACAACAACCAGGTCTGGGCACTGCTATAGCCAGGAATTGCATCCAGGTCTCTTCACATGGGTGGAAAGGAGTCAATGCTTTGTTCATCATCTGCTGCCTCTCAGGCACATTAGCTGGAAATTGGATTGGAAACAGAGGTGGGTTTCAATACTTGGCACTCTGAAATGGGATTCAGTCATCATAAGGTTCAGCTTAACCTGCTGTGCCACAGTGCCCACCCCTGATTCTATTCCTTATAGCGAAAAACTATGGGTAAAAACACACTAAATTAGTGGATAACCTATTAAGGAATTGTTATTAGCAGCTTGAAAAATATGCAGTATATTATATGCCCAATTATGAAACTGTTTAGGAAATGGTCATCTTCAACTTGCTGACATTGCTAAATTGTTCCCTAAAGAGTGTGAAAGATTTATGAATTTTGTGTAATATAAGTGAGTTTCTACTTCCCTGTGTTCTCTGATTTCATTTCAACTCCCTAAAGTTTTCTTGAATTATCCTTGTCTGAGAAGATGGTGAGAGGTATTGAGATTCTCTGACAAAGTCATGGTAATCCTTGGTGAGACTCATTGTCCTGAACATGAACATCAGCTTCATAATAGAACTAGAAGTACAATGTGAAATTATTTAACTATGGCGTGGCAGGTGTTTCTTCAGTGCTCACATCACTAATAATAAAAAAGAAAATGAATCCAGTTATCTGAATTCTTCTCATATTAATGACTTCCTTAGTATAGTTGCTAAAACCACCAAAATCAATTTTCTTCCAAGAGTAAAAAAGTAAGGAGATATCACAAATCTGCATCCATTCACTTATGTCCTGGATTTCTTGAACCTATTTTGCATGACTTATAGGAAGGTCTGCTATTAAACCCAATTGAAAGCAGTCTTCTGGAAATTATTTAATAGCCTTGTTTGGCAGATTTCACAAACAGAACTACTTTTGTGATCTTATTTATTTGGAGTTATTTGTTAGTTGTTTTTTAAATGTTTAGAAGAATTTGTCCATGAAAAATTTGGCCTGAATTTTGTCTGGGTTTGTTACCTTTGCTAATAACTTTTGGTCTGTTTTTTATGTTGCTGCTACTTTGCTTAATTTCTGCATCCGTTTCAGACTTTTTTAAATATACTCAATTAATTATTATAATTTATTTATTTGAGAAACAAGGACGCAGAGAGAAAAAGAGACAGAAAGAAAACAGTACTTAAATATGTTTTTTTTTTTTTTCATTCTCTAAATGCTTACAATGTTTGGCAATGAGCTGGGCTGAAGCTAGGAGCTAGGGACTGAAACTAAGTCAAACATGGGTGGCAAAAACCCAATGACTTGAGATATTACCTACTGCTTCTCGGGGTTTTCTTGGCAAGAAGTTGGCATTAAGATCTGGAGCCAGAAATCAAACCCTAGAACTCCAATATGATACAAAAACATCTTAACCACTAGCTCAAATTCTGTTCCCTGAATTTTTTTTTAATACTCTCCCTGTATATTAACTAACACAAATAAGAGAAAACGTGATATTTGTCTTTTTGGATCTGGCTTATTTTACATACCAATCTCCAGTTGCACACATTTGTTGCAAATGTCAGGAATTCATTCTTTGTTATGGCTAAGTAATATTTCATCATATATATATATATTTCTTAATCTCATCATCAGTTGATGCAAATTTAGGTTGATTCCATATCTTAGCTATTGTGAATCAACCTGCTATAAACATGAGAATGTAGGTACCTCTTTAATATGCTTATTTTAATGCCTTTGAATATATTCTCAGGAGTGGGATAACTGAGTCATATGGTAGAACTATTTTTAGTTTTCTGAGGAATCTGCATACTGTTTCCTATGTTTGTACAAACTTGCATTCCCACTAACAGTATCATAAGTTACATTTTTCTCCACATACTCACCAGTGCTTGTAATTTTTTTTTTTTTTATTTTTGGGTAATAGTCATTCTACATGGGATGAGGTGATAAGTCATTGTGATTTTATTTGCATTTCCATGTGATTACTGATCCAGAACAGTTTTTTGTGTGACTGTTGCCCATTTGTAATTCATCCTTTGAAAAATACCCATGTATATCTTTGTCTCCTTTCTTAACTGGATTCTTTGTTTTAGAGTTTCTTTTATTTTATTTATTTATTTATTTATTTTGACAGGCAGAGTTAGACAGTGAGAAAGACAGAGAGAAAGGTCTTCCTTCCATTGGTTCACTCCCCAAATGGCCACTACGGCCGGCACGCTGCACTGATCCAAAGCCAGGAGCCAGGTGCTTCCTCCTGGTGTCCCATGTGGGTGCAAGGCCCAAGCACTTGGGCTGTCCTCTGTTGAGCTGGACTGAAAGAGGAGCAACCAGGACAGAATCCGGTGCCCCAGCCGGGACTAGAACCTGGGGTGCTGGTGCTGCAAGCAGAGGATTAGCTTAGTGAGCTGCAGTGTCGGCCTGGTTTTGGAGTTTCTTCACCTCATTGTATGTTCTAGATACTAATCCTCTATTGGATGCATAAGTTGCAGATATTTCTCCCATTCTGTCAGTTGCCTCTTTATTAATTATTTAATTTTCTATCTAGAAGGTTCTTATCTTGATGTAATCCCATTTGTCTATTTTTGTCATTCTTACCTAGGGTTCTGGAGTCTTATTCAAAAAGTTTTTGACTAGGGACTGGCACTATGGTGTGGCCTATAAGACCACCTCCTGTGGCACCAGCATCCCATCTGGATGCTGATTTGTGTCCCTGATGTCCCACTTCTGATCCAGCTCCCTGCCTGGGAAGAATAATGGAGGACAACCCAAATGTATGGGCCCCTGCACCCTTGTGGGAGATTAGGATGAAGCTCCTGGCTCCTGGCTATGAACCAACCCAGCTCTGGCTGTTCCTGCCATTTGGGGAGTGTACCAGCAGTTGGAAGATCTCTCTTTTTGCCTTTCCCTTTCTCACTCTCTTTAACTCTACCTTTCAAACAAATAAATAAATCTGTAAAAAAGGCAAGTCTTTGACTAACCCAATGTTTTGTAGCATTTGCTCTAACTTTTCCTCTAGTAGTGTGATGGTATCAGGTCTTAAGATTAGATCCTTGATCCATTATAAGTTGATTTCTATAGAGTGAAAGGCAGAAGTCTTGTTTCAAACTTCTGCATGTGGAAATTCAATTTTCCCCATATCATTTGTTGAAGAGATTGTCCTTTCTCCAGAGAATGATTTTAGCTTATGTGTTAAAGATTCATTGGTTTTAGCTGTGTGAATTAATTTCTGGAGTTTCTAGTCTCTTCCACTGGTCTACATGTCTATTTTCATGCCAATACAAGGCAGTTTTGATTACAATAGACATGTAGTATGTCTTAAAATACATTATTATAATACCTCCAGCATTATTTATGTTAAGATTGGTTTAGCTATATGGGGTCTTTCATGTTTCCATATGAGATTTAGGATTTTTTGTTGTTGTTGTTTGTTTTTCTAGATCTGTGAACAATTTCTTTGGTATTTTAATTAACATCATGTTGAACCTGTATTTTTTTTGATAATATGGATATTTTGATTATATTAATTCTTCCAATCCATGAATATGGAAGGTTTTCCATTTCTGTTTTGTTTGTTTTCTTATATTTCTTTATTAGTGGTTTTTAAGTTTCATTGTAGAGATCTTTCAAATCCTTGTTGAATTTATCACAAGTTATTTAAATGTTTGTAGCTATTGTGAATTAGACAAGTTGTTTCTCAGAACATAATTTGTATATAAAAATGCTATTGATTTTTGTTGATTGTATATCCTGCAACTTTGCAAATTCTTTTTTACATTCTAAGAGTCTCTTAAGTGTTTTGATGTCCTATATAAAGGATCATGGTATCTTAAAATGGGGGTATTTAATTAATTTGTATCCCTTTGATTTATTTTTCTTGCTCCATATAAAACTTTCAGGATTGAATAGTAGTGGTGAAAGTGGACATCCTTGTCTGTTTCTAGAAGTTAGTGGAAATGCTTCTAGCTTTTCTCCATTCATTAAGATGCTGACTGTAGGTTTGTCATATATTGCCTTAATTGTGTAGACATATGTTCTTTCTATACACATATGTTCCTTTTTTATACATTTTATCATGACAGGATGTTTCATTTTATTAAATACTTTTTCTGCGTCTATTGAGAGAGTCGTATATATCTTAGTCTTCATTTTGTTAATGTGATATGTTTATTGATTTACATATGTTGTAACATTCCTGAATCCCTGAGATAAATCCTACTTGGTTTGCTTGAATGATCTCCTTTATGTGTTTTAGAATTCAACTTGTTATTATCTTGTTGAGGATTTTCGCATCTATGTTTATCAGGCATATTGGTCTACAGTTCTCTTTTATTGTTTTATCTTTCTCTGGATTTGGAACTAATGTTGGCCAAATAGAATGAGTTTGAAAGAGTTCTCTTTCAATTGTTTCGAATAGTTTAAGAAATTATGGTATATTAAAATTATGGAGTACTACTCAGCTGTTGAGGAAAAAAAGAAATCCTGTTTTTACAACAAGATAGATGCAAGTGGAAATTATTATACTTAGATAAGCCAATCCCAAAAAGACAGATATCATATGTTTTCCCTGATCTGAAGTAACTAATAGAGTACCTAAAATGTAATAAATTGGAGTGAAATGGACATTTTGGATTCAAAGATTGCTTACAACCCTTGTCTCTTCTGTTGAGTGAGTAGCAGTGTATTTTTCTTCATACTATTTGTTGAATTCTTTTGCTTGGGTAAGGTTAACTTATGATCATTAAGTAAACTAAATATAGATCTTTGTAAAAATTAAGAGTGGGAATGAGAGAGGGAAGAGGTAAAAGGGTTGAAGCAAGGGCAGAAGGGAGGGTAGGGTAAGAAGTATCACTATGTTCCTAAATCTGTTTATATGAAACACATGAAACTTGCATAACAAGTTAAGTTTAAAAAAGAAGTGGTATTCATTGTTCTTGAAAAATTTGGTAGAATTCAGTAGTGAAGCCATTGATTTCTGTGTTTTTCTTTGTTGAGAGGCCCTTTATTACTGAATCGATCTCAGTATTGGTTATTGGTTTAATCAGGTTTTCTATGTCTTCATGCCTTAATTTTAGTAAATTGTATGTGTATAGAAATCTATTTCTTTTGGATTTTCCAATTTTGGCATATAGCTATTTGTAGTAATTCTGAATGATTATTTGTATTTCTGCAGTATCGACTATAATGTCCCCTTTTTCTTCTCTGATTTTATTAATTTGCATCTTCTCCAATTTTCTGATTAGCTGGACCAATGATTAATCAATTTTGTTAGTGTTTTCAAAAACCAGCTCTTCAGTTCATTGATCTTTTGTACAGTTTTTATTTCTTCTCTAATTTCTATTATTTCTTTCCACTTAATAATTTTGAGTTTTGTTTGTTCTTATTTCTCTAGGTTGTTGAGATGACTGTGAGAACATTTATTTGATATATTTCCAAATTTTTGACCTAGGGACTAATTGTTACAACATTTCCTCATAATATTTATTTTACTGTATCCAGTAAATTTTGATATATGTTTTTTCATTTTAATTCATTTCAAGAATTTTTTATTTCTCTTTTGATTTTTTCCTTTGTCACACAGTTGATTCAGGAGCTTGTTGTTCAATATCCATGTGGTTGCATATTTTCTAGAATTTCTTTTGTTAATTTTTTGATTCATTTCATTTTGGTCAGAAAAGATACATGTTATATCAATGTTTTTGATTTGTTGGCACTTGTTTTATGGTCTAGTGTGTAGTCTGTCCTAAAGAATGTTTTCTGCACTGATGAAAAGAAATATTGTATTAATATCTATTATCTCCATTTGATCTGTAGTGTAGCTAAGCTCTGTTGTTTCTTTTTGACTTGGGTCTGATTTATCTGTCCAGTGATGAAAGTCCTGTGTTGATATTCCACATTATCATTGTATTGCAGCTTACGTCTCCCTTTAGATCCATTAAGGTAGTTTTATAAAACTTGTTGCTCTAGTACTGAGTGTATATACCTTTACTATAGTCACATCTTCCTGTTGAACTGATCCCTTAATCTTTACATAATAACCGTCTTTGTCTCTTTTAACAGATACTATCCTGAAGTCTGCTTTGTCTGATAAGAGTATAGCTACTCTTACTCACTTTTAAATTCCATGTGAATGGAATATCTTTTTCTATCCTTTCACTTTCAGTTCATGTGCATTTTTATTGGTGAAGTATGTTTCTTGTAGAAAGTATATAGAAGGGGGGCCGGCGCTGTGGCACAGTGGGTTAAAGCCCTAGCCTGAAGCGCTGGAGTTCCATATGGATGCCAGTTAGGGTTCTGGCTACTCCACTTCTGATCCAGCTCTCTGCTATGGCCTGGGGAAGCAGTAGAAGATAGCTCAAGTCCTTGGGCCCCTGCACCCATGTGGGAGACCCAGAAGAAGCTCCTGGATCCTGGCTTCAGATTGGCTCAGCTCCGGCCACTGCGGCCAGTTGGGGAGTGAACCATCAGATGGAAGACCTCTCTCCCTCTCTCTGCCTCTCCTTTCTGTGTAATTCTGACTTTCGAATAAATAAATAAATCTTAAAAAAAGAAAATATTTAAAAGTGTATTGTTTGTTTTGAGAGAGAGAGATGAAAGAGAGGGAAAGACAGAGATTCTCCATCCATTGGTTCACTCCCCAAATGGCTGCAACAGCCAAGCCTGGAACAGGCTGAAATCAGTAGCCAGGAGCTTCATCAGGATCTCCCATATAGGTAGTAGTAGACCAAGTACGTAGGCCATCTTCTGCTGCTTTCTCAGGTACATTAACAGGAAACTGGATCAAAAATGAACAGCTGGGACTTGAGCCCATTGGTGATACTGGCATCATAGCTAGCAGCTTAATCCAGTAAACTATAAAGCTGGCCCCATAACCTGTTTTCATTATCCATTCAGCCAGTCTATCTTTTATTTGGATAATTTAGTCCATTTACATTCAAGGTCATTATTGATAGGTAATGAGTTGGCTCTGCCATTTTTTTCTCATAAACATACCTATTGTTTGTTTTGAATCTTCTTTTTTCATATACTAGGAGGTATTCTGCATTTGTGTTCTCTCTTGATGCTGATTCTCTTTCTGTTTCCAAGTGTAGTACATCCTTAAGTATCATTTGTGAGATTGGATAGTGACAAATTCTTTTAATTTTTGCTTATCTTAAAAGATTTTTATTTCACCTTCACTTTTGAATGAGAGATCACTAGATAATGTATTTTTTAAAGATTTATTTTTATTTATTTGAACGAGTTACAGAGAGAGGTAGAAACAGAGAGAGAGATCTTCCATCTGCTAATTCACTCCCCAAATGCCCATAATGGCCTGAGCTGAGCCAATCTGAAGTCATGAGCCAGAAGCTTCTGCTGGTCTCCCATGTTGGTGCAGGGGCCCAAGGACTTGGGCCATCTTCTGCTTTTCCAGGCCACAGCACAGAGCTGGATAGGAAGAGGAACAGCCAGGACTCGAACTGGCACCCATATGGGATGCCAGCACTTCAGGTCAGGGTTTTAACCTACTGTGCCACAGCGCCAGCCCTGATAATGTATTCCTGATTGGCAGTTTTTTATTTCTTTTAGGACTTGCAGTGTATCTCTCCATTATCTCTTGGCCTGTAGATTTCTGTTGAGAAATCTGTTAATCTGATGGCAGTTCCTTTGAAGTTGATCTAGAATTTTTCTCCTGCAAATTTTGGGATATGCTCTTTATGCTTTTCTTTTGAAAGTTTGACTATAATGTGTCATGGGTAAGGCTCTTGTGTGATTTTATGTGTTTGGAGTTTTATATGATTCCTTTATTTGGATGTACACATCTTTCTCGAAATTGGAGAAATTTTCTGCTGTGGTTCTACTAGATAGATTTTCTAAGCTATTCATTTTTTTCCATACCTTCAGGAATTCCTAGACTTATATATTTGATTGCTTGGTGGTACTTCATAGATCCCAAAAGTGTTTTCACTCTAATTTTTTCTGCCTTTTTTTTTTTTTTTTTTGGTCTAACTGCGATATTTCAAAAGACTTGTTTTTTAGATCGGGTATTTTTCTTCTGCCTCACCAAGTCTGTTGTTAAGACTTTCCCTTGTATTTTTTTATTTGACTTCTTGAATACTTCCTTTCTAATATTTCTGTTTTTTTTTTAATCTCTATCTCTGCAGAATTTCTCATCTCATGCCATGTACTGATTTCCTTATTTCATTTAACCATTTCTCTGCTTCTGAATAACATTATAATCATTCTTTTGAGTTTTTTTTCAAGCATTTCACCAATCTCCCCTTCTTCATGTTCAAATATTAATGTATATTTATATTCCTTTTGGAGAGTCATATTGTCTTCCTTATTCATGTTTCTCAAGTTTCTACATTAAATTTTGTATATTTGGGCATCTATTGTTACTATTTCCTCCAGAGGATTTTTTTAAATTGAAGGCTTTATTCCTGGAAATTTACCTTTGGGACTTAGTGGAGTACCAGGGAGCTCTGACCACCATTTGTGGGTGGGGAGAATTTCAGAATGACACCAAGATAGTTATGGTGGAGCACCTCTAGCTACAGTCAACAGGGTAATGTGGTCCCAGAACCAGCTAGTGTTTTCATAGTACCAACTCTTATCTGCCAGGGTGAAACAACTGATTCATAGCCTAGAGTGAGCTCATAGTGCCTATGTGCCCCACTCACCCAGGTGTGAACCAATTAACTCCACGGTGTGTCCTGGACTCCTCTGTAACACCCATCCCCAGCCTGCCTGGTGTTCTGAGTTGCTGCAGTCAGCTTGTGCAGGAGCACGGAAACCTAGCCACAACCTGTGACCCTCTCAGCTCTGTGACCTGTGCCCAAACTCCCACAGTTGGAGGGTGCAGGAGATATGCTGTATGTCCTGCAAGATACCTTAACCTCAGCCCCAGCAACTTCCAACATCAGCAGGACTGTCCACTGTTCCCTGAGCCAGGACATAGTTTAGCTGAAACTCTACCACAGCAAATTGTGTCAGGCACTTTAGTGGGAAGAGGGGTAGGAGGCAACATGGTCTCACTTGACAGAGCAAACCAGTCATTCAGACCCCTCTCAGCTTCTCAGGCCAGACTCAAAGCCAGTGGGGACTGTAGAATACTCCTTTAGTCAAAGTTCCAGTGGCAGGGCTGCAGCAACCTCTTTTCACTTTTCTCTGTCAAAATGGAACTTCCCAACTGGGAGCTAGTTTTGTAGATGTAGGAGTGGCTGGCCACATGGCTGTTGCTGGCATGTCTGTCCTATTTCCTCTCTGCCCCACAGAGTCTATCATGTCCTGCCATTCTCCACTGATAATTTCTGTCAGTCCCCTGAGAATGTGATACTTCCTTTGTTTTTCTGTTATTGTTCTGTGAGGTCAGTGTGACTTCTCACTATTCAGCCAACTTAGATCTTCCCCATTTAATTTTAGTGTTAAATTATATATATATATATATATATATATATATATATATATGTGTGTGTGTGTGTGTGTGTGTGTGTGTGTGTGTGTATGTATGTATATAATGTCTATCTATATCTATGTATCTGTCTATATCTATGTATCTACCATCTATCTCTCTCTCTATATATAAATCTCATGTATTTAAAGTTTAATTGTTATGGACTATAGTCTTATTATTGCATCCCTCAATGTTCAATATACTTTGTCCATTGTGACTCAATTCCACATATTTATACATTCAAATCATGATTATTTATCCAAACCAAGAACTTACATCATCGCTAAGTAAATCTTATCTAAGTGACTCATCTTCACACAAAATAAGCTAAAATAAAAATCCTATTTATAGGAAACAAATTATTTTGTAATTTGAACTCTATTGCTACTACTGTGACAAAACTTCACTATTCCTTTTTTTTTCTTTTTGACAGGCAGAGTGGACAGTGAGAGAGAGAGACAGGGAGAAAGGTCTTCCTTTTGCCGTTGGTTCACCTTCCAATGGCTGCCGCGGCTGGCACTCTGCGGCTGGTGCAGCACGCTGATCCGATGGCAGGAGCCAGGTGCTTTTCCTGGTCTCCCATGGGGTGCAGGGCCCAAGCAGTTGGGCCATCCTCCACTGCACTCCCGGGCCATAGCAGAGAGCTGGCCTGGAAGAGGGGCAACCAGGACAGATCCAGTGCCCCGACCGGGACTAGAACCCGGTGTGCCGGCTCCGCAAGGTGGAGGATTAGCCTGTTGAGCTGCGGTGCTGGCCAAAACTTCACTATTTCTAACAATAATATTCATACCTAATATTCATACAGTACATATTCTGTGCTACCTACTTTGTGAAATGTTTTCCATGTCTCAGTTCACTTAATGAAATATTTATACAAGCACGTTGAAGTAACTATCATGATTAGCATTTTATAGATAAAGAAACAGGTATAGTGGTTGAGTAACCTGCCCAAAACTGCTTAACTGCTAAGTGACAGAATCAGGATTTGAATCATATTGTCTTCTTCTAGACCCCTGCTCATCACATTTCACTACTCCCTTTAGACTGAACCAAGACATGTCACTGTTCTGAGCTGCATCCTTTAAAATGACTCAAGTTAAATTTCTATAGCTAAATTATTTTCAAGAACATATGTTTCATAAAGCTTAGTGTATGTACTCACCCTTGGTCTCCAACCATCTTCTAGACCATGCCTCAGTGTTAATTGAGAATCTGAGTTTCCTGCTGAAACTCTTTAGGGTCTGCATGAGTCTCTTCCCTAAGACTGTTTCCTTTGGAAGGCAGCTTTCACTACTATAAATGTACCTCTAACCAGGAGGATTGGTATGCTTTTGTGGCTGGAGCTTTTACGCGTAGACTAGAGAATTTATATGCATTCATATAGGGTCTTGCATACAAAACTGGACTTAAAAGAGGTAAGAAGAAATGGAAAGTGAGATAGGGAGTGGGATTGGCATCTAGGGCTGCCACTTTTGTGCTCTATCATGCTTGTATGAAACTTCAATAAATCCAAAAGCTCTATTTAGAATGTGACTTACAAGTCATTATTAAGATGACAGAATGGTTTTATCTGAAAAGTTGATTACTTGATTTATAACTTTTAGATATGTGGACATTTTTGAATTTGAGCTTCCATTTGTTAAGTGGCTGCAAATGCTAAGGGTAAGCCTGTATAACATATATACTATGGACTTGCCTTCAATGGAATGTTTCAACATCCCTTCCTTCAATCACATTTAAATAAATGTCTAGAGTATGGATTCCTGCCATCACTGCACTTTAAGAATATTCTAGATTTCTTTTGTAAACACCACTGCACTCGGATCAGCCAAGAATATTCTAGATTTCTTATGTTTCAATTCTATATAACAAGGTGGCAGTGTTGACATACAGACTTAACAACAAAGGTTAAAGCTTTTTATTTTAACTTGAATATTTTTCAACAATTTATAGCACTTAGTAGGCATAAATGCTGGCATTGTGGCACAACAGATTTAACTGCCACCTAGGATGCTGGCATTCTATATGAGTGTCAATTCAAGTCCTGACTGATCCACTTCTGATCCAACTCCCTGCTAATGCACCCGGGAAAGCAGCAGATGGCCTAAAGTGCCTGAGCCTCTGTCATTAAATGTGGGAGACCCAGATGGAGTTTTAGGCCTTTGACTTTGGCCTGGCCCAGTCCTGGCTATTAGAGTCATTTGGGGAGTGAAGTTGCAGATGGAAGATCTCTATCTCTCTTTTTGTCTCTCTCTCTCTCCATTTTTCCTTCCATCTCTGTAATTCTTTCAAATAAAATTTAAAAAATAAATCCGTCCTTTTTAAAAAGCACTTGTTGGGTATATTAAAATAATAGCAATAATTGATGGAACATTATAATATATCAGAAGTAGTACTTTTTCTTTTCAACAGATGATCTCATTTAATATTGACCACAGACTTTCAATTAAATATCATTATAATTGCACTTTGGAGAAGAGAAAATAACCTCAGAGAGTAACTATTTTAAAGTGAGAAAGTCAGTAATTTTTTTTTTTTGACAGGCAGAGTGGATAGTGAGAGAGAGAGAGACAGAGAGAAAGGTCTTCCTTTGCCGTTGGTTACCCTCTGATGGCCGCCGCGGCTGGCACATTGTGCTCATCCGATGGCAGGAGCCAGGTGCTTCTCCAGGTCTCCCATGGGGTGCAGGGCCCAAGCACTTGGGCCATCCTCCACTGCATTCCTGGGCCACAGCAGAGGGCTGGCCTAAAAGAGGGGCAACCAGGACAGAATCAGTGCCCTGACCGGGACTACCCGCTGTGCATGCACCGCAGGTGGAGGATCAGCCTATTGAGCCGCGGTGCAGGTCAAAGTCAGTAATTTTTAATCTTCATTTGAACTATGTCTGATTTATAATGTTTGCAGGTGATTATAATATTATTTTCCTTCCAAAGAACTAATAAATGGAAAAATAGCTTCAGTTTTTCTTGAAGTCAAACTTACCTGGAAAACCTAGTTGAAACAGTTTGTTGGTGTGGCATAATTGCATGCCCTGGTCAAATTGCTTTGAGGTTTTTCTAAGCTGGTGAGGTTTGAGCATCTAACCATAATAACATAAATGTGTTTAACTTAGTTTCAAACCATTGAGAAATAGATGTTAGGGATGAAAGAAAAAGATACTCTCATCAGTTCCTTTTTAGAAGTCAATATATTATTTTTCTTAAAGATTTATTTATTTACTTGAAAGAGTTACACAAGAGTGAAAAGGAGAGGCAGAGAGAGAGAGAGAGAGAGAGAGAGAGAGAGAGATTCCATCTGCTGGTTCATTCCCCAGTTGGCCGCAATAGCTGGAGCTGCATCTATCCAAAGCCAGGAGCCAGGAGCTTCCTCTTGGCCTCCCACGTGGGTGCAGGGGCCCAAGAACTTGGGCCATCTTCTATTGCCTTCTCAGGCCATAGTAGAGAGCTGGATCAGAAGTAGAGTAGTCAGGACCTGAACTGGTGCCCTTATAGGATGCCAGCACTGCAGGCGGTGGCTTTACCCACTATGCCACAGTGCTGGCCCCAGAAGTCAACATATTGTATTTTTATTGAATTATATGAGTTGTGATTGTTTATCATGCTCTGATTGACACAACAGCTAGGAAACTGCCATTATAAATAAAATAATTCAGCTTTTGATTGTATGTTTATGTCAAAAGTCCCATTGAAATTTGAAATGCTGATGACACAGATGTGATAAAAGAATGCCTTTATTCACTTATAGCCAGCAAAACAATAATAGAAGATTATACATTCCCTCTTCCTTATATTTAGCAATTTGGGTTTTATGATTCTCTATTAAATTTATTAGTTTCTGAGATATGGTTGGCAAATGTTCTGTTTTTAGCATTAGTATTTCTCATTTAACTTTCATTATAAATTATGTGTTCACACTCAAATGGTGAAAATACATTCTTGTGAAATAATCGTGGTAAATGGAAACAAAGTAACTTTCAGATCAAATGTAGACTGGACAAATTGTATAAGAAATGCTAACATTTATGCAAGGACTTGAAAACTGTGGGAGTGCCTTAGCCTGTTAAATAAGGAGGGAACCAATATATGCTCATTCCCTAAACTCTTGTTCTATGCTGTATTCAGCAGACTTGGGTTCACCATGTAGAAAAATATACAACTGGAGACACAGAATGTGGCCCCTTGGAATAGAACCCTAGGACAAACCTGCTCTCAAGTGGGAAGAAAATAAAGAGTTCTAACTATTGAAGGGTCATCGTGCTTAAATATTAACCTGCAGCATTTTAAGTTTCCTTTCAAATGTGTTTTGTGAAAAGCAGTGAAGATCAAGTATTATGAACATTGTATGTAAGTCTGAAACCAAGTTTTCCATTGTGGGAAACCAAACCTTTTCCCTGTTACATACAGAATACAGGACACATAAAAGGAAGAGTTACCATTTGTCTGCAATCTTGTAGCATAACTTCCTGCATTATTTTAATGACATAGTTTAGTTTTTCAGGAAATATTAGCGTTTTGACTCACATATAATGAAAGACCTCAGTGATTGAATGCATATATTAAACTATCAGTATGCAGCCTTCATTCCTTCTGGAAGTAATCTGGCTTTATCATTGCATATGTCTTGTGGTTACTCTTTGCCCTTAATCAAAATATATTGATCTCACAGATTTAATTGGTCACAAGGCTAAGTGGGAATCTGCTTATTTTTCCTAGAGGGAGCATGACTGAAGCATCTGCTGCTGTGCATCACATGTGTACATTTAAGTACTTGATGTTTACACAAGGAAAGGTTAGCTTAGGCCAGTAATTAAACTCCACATTTTTAAAAAAGGAAAGTCTTGTGCTATATGTGAAGAGAATTTGGAAAGTGTCATAAAATTGGGGTATTAATACATGTGAAACAAGGCAATGAATGGAAAGCCTTGATCATACTTTGTAACTTTATGGAACACCAGTTTCTTCCTGCATTCTAGGTAGATCCTTTTACATTGTCTTGAGGATTATAGGCAAGAATACTTGAAAAATCCTTTTGCAAGTTGCATTTCTGGAAGTTCAGAGGTAGACAGATCAAAGCCTGTTTAATGAAAATAAAAACGGAAATATTTAAAATGCATTAAGGTAGGAGATTATGACTAATGAAAAAGTTAAGCTTTAGAATGTTTTTCTATCATTTTATTGTGAATACAAGCCAGTACTCAATTTTGTTCAATTTAGGAACTTCTCCAGTGGATCCTGTTTTCCTGGTTGAAATTTTTTTAATGTAGTGGTCTCATGATACATGGATTATTTTTTAACAAAAGGAGCAGTAGTTCATCCAAGTACCTTTGACTATAGAGGGAAATAACACTTTTAGGTGGAAACCTGCAGTATACTTGTACATCTGCATAATGACTGAAATTAGCATAGTTTACACAGTACACAACTTCATTAGAATTTTGAGGCCTTGGAAAGGAACAGACGGTAGTAAATTTCTAAGGGAAAATTTCCAGAGGTTGTGAAGGCCTGAAACAAAATCAGCCCAATGTAAGAGGTATGCAGTGAATGACAGAAAGGACAAAATAACAGAGTGCATCAAGGGACAAATGTTTTGCTTCTTTTTCAAAAAGGAAACCAAATAATCAAACAGAGACCTGACTGTCATTGCCACTTTTGTGTATAAGCACTCTCTATATACTAAGGAACATTGATAACAGTGTCTGTTCTGCTTGTTGAAAGATGATGTAAAATAGGTCAAGTGGGTTAAGCTGCCACCTGTGATGCCAGTATCCCATATGGGTGCTGGTTCAAGTCCCAGATGTGCCGCTTTTGATCCAGCTCCCTGTTAATGTGTCTGTGAAAGCAGAGGAGGATGGCCCAAATCCTTGGGCCCCTGCACCCATGTGGGAGAATTGGAAGAAGCTCCTGGCTCTTGGCTTCAGACTGGCTCAGCCCTGGTTTTGGCCATTAAGGAATGAACAGCAGATGGAAGATACCTCTCTCTCTCTCTCTCTCTCTCTCTTCTCTGTAACTCTGCCTTTGAAATAAATAAATCTGAAAAAAAAAATAAGTCTATTCATTCAATACCTTTGACCATAGTTTCCCCCATAGAAATATGTGTGTGAAAGCAGAGGAGGAAAATCAGGAAAAGAGAAAAAATAACATTGCAAACAAGGGAAGACAGATAAAAAGATGGGAGGGAAAGCAAAAAAGATGGGAGTTAGTGGGCTACAAAATGAAGAAAATCATGCAAGCTTCTTGACTTTTATGGTGTAGCACTTATGATTATATGGGTCTTGAAGTTCCCAGACTATGCTACTGTTACCTACTAATAGGTAGTTTACTTTGCTGGAGAACCCAAGACTTGCCCAGACATTGTGCCTATGGACATAAAAAGAAATGGGGCTGTCCTGTAAGTGTTGACAGGGGCAGCTCATGATTGAATTAGTGCAAAGAGCAACACCACCAGAACAGCAGATTTGCTAGAGCTCTTCAATTTCCATGGGCAACAGTAGAACTTAGGAAAGTGATTCTACACACTTTCATGACAAGTAACTCCTATCATGTTTTCTTTCTGTCTTGTGAACCCTATAATTTGATTCTTATCCTACTGAAAAGACATTATGGATTTAATAATACTTAGTACATATCCGTATTTTCATTAAAGCTCGATATATCCTTCTGTTGTATTTCCAGGTTGATACTAGCAAACATAATTCCCACTTCAAGATAATTAAGTTCAGCCATGGAGATACTTAAATAGCTTTTGTCTTATTGTTGATAGTCACTGCATTTTGAAAAAATTGAAAGAAACACATGATTATTACTGAAAGATAAGACATGAAACTCATAAAATTATACTATAAAAGGAGAAGGAGAAATGAATTCAGACAGAAGTATTCAGACCAGCTGGATGGGTAGTAAACAAGGGAGTGAGGTTGGAAAGAGCCCCTGGGATCCTTCTGAAAACCTTGAACAAATGTTGAAAATTTGTATCCCTCCTTTTTTACTGATTCGAACACCTGGTCCATATTTCTTCATTGCTGGTTCCAGATAAGAAGGAAGATGCAATAGAAATTAGAAGCACTGGTTGGAGAGATAGGCTGATGCTAGATGGTTGTGAAAACTTTAGAGACTCACTCTACCTCCCTAAATTTTGCTTTTCCATCCATAAACTGGAGATACTGGGCTGTTTGATACTGCTCTCTCTCTTCCCATTCTTATGTGCCGTGATTTTTTTAAAATATCAATTTCTCGAAGCCCATTTTTTTATTATATACACAAATGAGAATAAAGCCTATTTTACAAGGTGACCTTAAGGATTAAAAGATAGTAATCAAATATCTCTCTTTTCAAATCCATATGGTTTCTAAATTTGGCTTACAAGCATTCATAGAGTGAGTTCAGATAGTAAGGAATGTAACCTTTTTGGATCCATTTGAGGTTGGTATTTAAGATAGAATGAATTTTGGATAGTGAGAATTTTAAGTTTTTAGTTCCTGAATATCTATGAAAACATCTTACACACAGGCACAACTCGATAACAATTTATTCTCCCTGACTTTGAGAACATAGACAAACTTGTTCAGCTTTGCAGCTCTGGCTTCTAACAGTATCTAACCTTCAAGAGATGCCAGGGGATGTTTGTGGCACTAGGAAAAACCACTGAGTCTTGCTGATTTTTGTCTATAAAATGTACTCAACATATCTATTCCCAACAGGGTTAATTTAAGGACTAGTCAAAGATAATTTTCAAAAAGATACAGTAACTACTCTCATACAGATATAAAATAAGCAGGTGTTAAAGGTTTTTCAAAACAAATTTATCAATGAGAAACCCAGGAGGGTTAAAACTAATTCAAAGAAAAATCAAAATGAAGATACATTTATAGATGAAGAATATTGAAGTGAATGTGTAAATAACTTCTTCCACAGTGGGGAAGGAAGTCAATTGAACCGCTACTGGGCAGGAGAAAATTTGTTTATCTACAGAGGAAAATTATTTTGCATCCCTGTCATTATTTACAAACTACAGAATTGCAAGTCCTATAGAATTCTTCCATAGAATCAGAATGAGATAATCAGAATGGCATGCTAAATACAATGAATACTTATCCAGTAGGGCACCAATTTTTACATGAATAAATTGTATAATGAATGGAAATAACAAAACTGGGACCTCTTATGTAGTAGGCCCCCAATCGATGGTTTTCTTATTGAATTGTAACAATGACATGATGGCAGTGGTAGCCTGGATATCTTGTAGACCTATGATGAATTGACTTAGAATTGGAGCTATGAAACTCACCTAGCTTGCTTCATAGTTTTGATGTTTGTTTTCTTTCCATGTCTAAGGAAGAGTCTGTGAATTGCTGAACAAATTTAAGCATTTCTTTCTAGGGTTATGTATTATATTAAAGAAAGTTCCTATAATAACAAAGAGTGATAATGAGCAAATCTAAATCTTAGATAATATTAGCAAAAGATAGCTACTGATAAATTTACAACAAGGGGACCCTTTTATCACTTTTATTTAAGTAAATATTCAAAGGTATAAAAAGGGGTTTTTATGTAAATTGAGAAAATATTAAGACCACTTTTTAATTAGCTAGTATTCTGTTAAGATGCAAAGTTTTGAAGGTTGAGAGACTATCTAATTGGTACATTTAACAAGTCTTGGCTGGCTGCAAGTAAACAAATAAGCATTTCTGAAGAGGAAGGATTATTCTTGTTTATGAGGCACAAGAGATTTTGTTATTTCCTGGAGCAAGAAGGGATCAAAGGGTAGTTTGTTTTGTCATCATGATCATCTAGGGTCAGGCAGAGAGGAATCACAGGCTGTTGATTTCTTAAAAACTGGCTGATATGAACTACGAGAGAGTGTTAAATAAGTAACATAGTTTAGATGCAAATGAAATGCTGTTGTTGAACTTAGTTTAAAGCAATCTGTGAAGGAGGCAGGCTTTTGGCCCAGCAGCTAAGATTCTTAACATCTCACATTGGAGTACCTGTTTTCAATGATCAACTGATTCTAGCTCCTGATGCCAGCTCTGGGCCAATGTAGACTCTGACAACCAGTGGTGCTAGTTCAAGGATTTGGATCCCAACCAACGGTCCCTGCCACCCTTATTGTTCTTCATTGAGTTCTGTGCTCTGGCCTTTGGGCTCGGCTCACTTGGGGCTGTAATGGGTGTATGAGGAGCGAGCAAGTAGATAGGAGCTCTTTCTGTCTCCCTACCTGTCAATTAAAAAAGACCTCTGAATCCAAAGTAGATATGTGGACATTTAAAGTCAAAACAAATGAAATAAAGGAAAGAAAAAGTATGTGGTGTCAACAAAATTTCAATGAATAGAGTTTGAAGATCTAATTAATTTTTGTTAGTGATTCATAATTTAAGCAGTTTCCCAATCTATAGAAGGCGAAAAGTGCTCCTTAAGCATGGTGAATCAGTTTTTCTAAGGTAGTTTGAGTGGAAACAGCATAATACAAAATATAAAAAAAATGCATCGGTCAACATTAGTTTATTCAGGTTACTTTCCTTATAAGGATTTAAATAGGCACAGTGTCCTACCATGCCAACTTAGAGCTTATTAGAATAATTACTGTGAGTTTCCTGTTTTCTTTGGAAAAAAAAAAAACTGACTTGTTTAAAAATGGTCCTGCTCATAAAATTTCAGTTTGATGACATTGCACTTGTCAGGATTAACGCCATGTCAGTCTGTTTTATTGAGGTCTAGGGCAGGAACTTAGTCCAAAGCAATGACTTTCCTCAAATTTTATTTAATAGTGATTAAGGAATTTGATCATAATTTTGATATGACATGAAATTTATTATCAATCTTTCCTTGGAATTTGCCATAACCTAATGCCCAAATAATTATTTTCGTTTATCTGAGGCAAGAATCCATGTACAAAATATTTTGAAATTTTTGTAGAAATAGAGCCATATTCTATGCTCATGTTCTCCATTTGGATGAGGAAAGTGTTGTAGCCATGGATTCAGTTGAACTGGTCTTAACATCTGATTTCCCTACTTCAAAGTATTTCTTCTATGATTATAAAATGCGGCTAATAAGAACACCTGCCAGTTAGGTGGTTACTAGTTTTTTACAAAGGTGATTATGCTGATCGAATACAATAATATATGTAAACCAGTACAGCCCCATGCCAAGGTAACTTCTCAGGTATTAAATTCCTATTCTCATTCTCAGGGCAGGTAATAACTAACAAAATGTAATCAATCCTATTATATTGACTCTCTAATCGATAAGTAGTTATTGAGCCCTTACCATTCACCTGGATTTAACTATAAGTAATTGTAGGTACAAATCCACCATAATGTGAAGTGAAATATAGTCTTTGAAGAAAAATGTTTCATACCATAGCTTTCTATTTTACAAATAACAAGCATAGTCAATTTTGATGTGGTATTAAAAATGAACCAAACTTTATTGAGTGTTGTATAATCCTTATTATTTTATTCTACTTTATATAGGAGTTGCTGGAAGACCAGAAATAATTATATAAGTTAACAATATGGAAACATCCTGAAACTATGTTGGAATCTCAATAAATTAACTGAATCCAAGATTCACAAACAGGGAGACTGGTCCATGGACAATTTGCTATAGGTAAGTGAGAAATATAATTTACTCTGCTAAAATCCTTCAACGATTCATTGACTGGGTTATTAATTACATTTCAGATAATTACAATGTACCTTTGGTACAACTGACAGCTTCTCTTCCCTCCCATACTACACATGTGGATGCCAGCATATGGCTAAATGTCTGGCCATTTCATTTTGCTCACTTGGGCTTCAGTCAGTTACTAAAGGAAGAAGCAGGAGGAAAAAGGACTCACCTCATAAAACTTTTACTAGTAGTGATTTATGCATAAAGGCGAGAGTCAAACTGTTCTATGAACAGATGTTTCTGCATGCTGCCCTGGGAGTTGAAAGAGTGGCAGATTGGCCTGCCTAGGATTCAGAGGGAAACAAACAGACAAATGGTGATGCTCTCCTCCTCTTTTGAAACTGGGGCAGTGGTTGGGTCATTAATATGAACAAAGCATTTGGGAAAGGTAGCTGTCTTTTTATTCTCTCTTTGAAAATCTTGTGAGTTTGGAAAGTTTGATGTGTGACAGCATGGAAATACTTGCTATTGGGCTATTAGAAAAGTTGTATTTGAACAAACCAGCAGGAAAGAATGAAAGTCTAAGTGACTCAAAAACAAGCAGCGATTTGTGAGCTGGGGGCATGGGTTGTGGCATCCTCGATAGCTAAATGTGCCATCAAGACTGAAGGCAACTCATGCCTAGAAATAGGAGCCACCCAGCTTGTGAAATAGAAACAATCTGTTCATTCGCCTGTGGGGTTTCACTGTGTTAACGAGGAAAAGAAAAAGATCAAATTGCAGTGACATTAAGCACCATTCATCGCAAGGAAGAAGTTTGTACTTGCCATTTTAACAGGCAAATGCTTACTTGAATCATTCATGCTGTTTTAGGGATAAGTAGAAATGTTGGGAGTGAACCTGGAACCAAGGTAGGAAGAATTACTCATGTGTTTTCCTGTTAATATTTAGCTGTCCCTGGGTTGTGTGTATAACAGCTATCTGTCCTGCTTTCAGAACACAAGATGTCTTCCCAGAAGACAACCACTCTTTCTTCCACTCCATTGCATTCTGTAGATTAAGCTAAATAGAAGATATGCTAATTTATCTTCAGAGAGTCCATTTAGTTTGGAGAGTCACATAAGAGCATAGCCAGGGATGTGTTGGCTGAGTGTGAAGTGCTCTGTAAAGATGAGAAGGGAGCAGTGGTAAGACAAAGAAAGATAAGGAACCAGCCACTCAACAGCAACATGAACTTGAAGCGATTTTTTTGTTATTGTTTTAGCATATGTGATTCTTGCTTTTCTCTGCCTTTAAGCTTGGTCCTTCAGTTTATACCAATGGGAGTCTGTTGTTTCCATTTGATTATTTTGCTTATGGGGAAGAAATAGAAAAGACTCACTGAAATGAAGGAGATAAAAGGGAAAAAACAAGAATAAACAAAAAAGGTAGTTCTAGAAACTTCTTATTGGTGTGTACTATCCTCATGAGCAAAATGGGCTGTATCTTTTTCATAGAAGCAACTCCATGTCTCCTTGTATTTAGAGTCCATTTTTAAAAAAAAAAATTCTTATTATTTTCCATAGCTTTTTTGTATTTGCTTCTCTCATAATTTTGCCTAAGACATAGCATTTCATGACCTCTTTAGCAATCTTTACTTTCATCAGATTCAACTTCTTTTACTAACTACTTGTGTCAGTCAGGTCACATTCAGGAAACCACACTAGATATCTCAGCAGATTAAGTTACCCAAGAATTATTAACCAGTTACTAGAGAATTGGAGAGGCAAAAAGTAGACAGTAATCACAAAGCCAGTAACTATAGGAAGTAACTGCCCTGGCTGCAGGGACAAAAGGTAAGACGTTGAGAATTTTAGAATTTAAAATATTTGGGGAGGGTCTTTGCAGAACTGGAATTCAGGAATCCTTGGAATAGGAACTTTGGAAGCTCAGTGGGAAACTTTACACAACTGGCATTCATAATTTTTAGGAGAAGGACCAGCTGATCATGGTCCCCCAGAAGTTCAGACTGGGAGCTCCACAGAGCTGAAACACTGCCAAAGTCATTGACTGAAGACCTGAAAGGGAATCACATCTGTGTGGAAGGGGTACCATCCAGCTAGGGCTGTTGCATTACTAGAGAGTTGGACAGATAGACTGTTACCAGGAATGTAGAACCAAAGATACAAAATGGAACCCATAGTTGTATGGGTGACCCTGTCAGAACCCAAAATAAGTTTTTTCTTCCCCATCAACCTCCCAGTCTTGCTCAGCTCTTTATATTGACAGAAACATGGAGCCAAGTGACAAAGAAGTGTAATTAGCAGGGAGCCAACCCCGCCATCTCAAAACAAAATAGAGGAGGGCAAATTTGAGCTGAAGATAGTAAGTTGATTGAAACTACTGTTTCTTGTGTTTTCATTTATGTTTAAAGATGTGGGTGTGACAGTGCATGTTTTAATTTTCTAAAGGGAGAATATAATTGTCTCAGTTCATCTGATTCCTGAGATCATAGATTTTTAAAAAAGACTTATTTATTTGTTTAAAAGACAAAGTTACAGATGGGGGGGGGGGAGAAAGAGAGATGGATGGATGTTGGAACTATTGGTTCACTCTCCAAATGGCCACAGAAGCCAGGGCTTGGCCAAAGCCAGGAGTCAGGAGTCTCATCTGGATCTCGCACGTGGCCAAAGGGGTCAAGTCATTTGGATCATCTTCTGCAGCCTTCCTGGGTATATTGGCAGGGAGCTGGATAGGAAGTGGAGCAGCTGGAACCAAACCACTCCATCACACGTGGTATCTTAGCCCACTGCACCACAACACCAGCCCAGAGATCATAGTTTATAACTTAACTAATGATTGCCTGACAATTGGTCTACTGCTCTTCTGGCTGAATCAAGGAGTATCAGAAAGTTGATTATAAAGTAATGCAATAGAAAATATGGACACTTTGTTAGCAGGGATATGGACTGATACTTTTATGTATAGGTGTGATACTGTTAATGATATTTTCTTTATTTTTAAAGATATGTATGTCTTTATTTGAAAGTCAGTGTTACAGAGATGCAGTGGCAGAGAGAAAGAGGGGTAGAGGGTGAGAGAGATCTTCCATACACTGGTTCACTCCCCAGATGGCTACAATAGCCAGGGCTGAGCCAGGGAGAAGCCAGGAGCTAGGAGCTCCTTCCAGGTCTTCCACATGGGTGCAGGGTCCCAAGTACTTGGGCCCTTTTCCACTGCTTTTCCAGGTGCATCAATAGGGAGTAGGATTGGTAGTGGAGCAGTCATGACTTGAACTAGCACCCATATGGAATGCTTGCACTGCAGGTGGCATCTTAACCCACCATGTCACAGCTCCAACCCCAATGATTGGCTCTTTAATTAAAGTTTTATTTTTAAATCATTGTACTTTCACATGTACTTGTAAGAAACAACAAAGAAATCCCAGATGTACCCTTACCCCTTTATATTTAATAGTATCCTGAAAAACTACATAGTAAAATAATATTGCCAAGATGTTGAAATTAATGCAGTAAAACTTTCGAACATTTCTGTCAACACCAAATTGTCTCAAACTGCCCTTCCATAGCCACATCACTTTATTCCTGTCTATAAAATCCCTCTAATCATTGGCAACTTCTAATTTGTTTTCAGTTTCTATGAATCTGTAATGAAAAGGATGTTATATAAATGGGATCATACAGTATGTATTTTTTCAGATCAGTTTTCATTCACCACAATTATCTGAAGTTTCACCCAGGTTATTGAGTACATCTTACATTTTTATACTTACATTTTTTCTGCTGAGTAATAATATTCAATGGCAAGGATATACCAAATTTGTTTAATTGTATACTTCTTGGAGCATATGTTGGTTGTTTTCATTTGGAGGATGTTACCAAAAAGGTTTCTGTAAGAATTCATGTAGAGATATTTCCGTGGATTTAAGTTTTATTTCTTGGGAAAAATACTCAGATGCACAACTGCTAGGTCATACGGTGGTTGCATACTTAACTTTAAATTGCCAAAGAGTTTGAGAGAGTACTATGCCTTTTTACATTTTATTAGGAATGTGCAAGTCATCTAGTTTGTCAACATCTTTACCATCTTCTGGTGTCAGCACTATTTTTAGTTATTCTGATATGTGTGTAGAAATGTCTCATTGTCATTGTGATTTTCATTTCCTCAATAAGATTTTTAGCATCTGTTTATGTGCTTGTTTGCCACACGTCATTTTCAGTATGAAACTTTCAGTAAAATGTCTGTTTATGTATCTTTCTATGTTATAATTGGGTTGTTTATCATTTCACAATTGTATTTGAAGATGTGAAAAAATATATTGTTGACATTAGTCATCAACAGATAGGTTGCTTGCAAATATTTTCTCCCAGTCTGTAGGTTGATTTATTATCTTCTTAAGAGGCTTTTTATTCAGCAAAAGTTTTTTAATTTTGATGAGGTCTAATTTGTGACTTTTCCGTTATGATTCATGCTATTAGTGCTCAACATAACAATTATTTGACTTGTCCTGGACCCCACAGATTGTTTTCTATGCTTTTTTTCCCATAAAAAATGTGCACGAAATCTTAGAAGTGTGATCCATTTTGTGAAAGGTATGAAACTTTGGTCAAAGTTTATTTATTGCTATGGGTGTTAATTCATTTCTCTTGGCGTTAACATCTATTGAATGTCCTTCTCATTCCACTTAAAAACTTCATGATTCTGGGTATAAGTAACTGGGTATTATGTTTTGAGTCTCTGAATCACAGTTAAGCCTTTAGTTTTAGTTTCTTCTGGTTTTGCTCCATCAAGAGAATTTGGAATAAAAGTAATGTAAGTTGAAAGTAGAAACCCCTGTTCATTACTGAGCCTTAGTTGACACAGGAGTGGGCAAGGACTTCTCATTACTGCTTGGGATGGGCAGGAGTTTTTAGCTCCTGTGAGACGTCTACTGCTATCTCCCTTGTTGGGAGGGGTAGGAATGCCTTGTAATTGCTACCAATTTGGTCACCACTAACATTGTGAATGGGAATTGCCTCATAACCACTGAGGGGTGGTGAAAGTCCTAACTCTTCTCTAATATCATTCCAATACATAGCAATAAGGGCATCTTGCTGCTGCTGGGACAGTAAAGAAATCCATCTTGCCTGTGTCATCTCCATTGAGGTACAAGTTGTGGAGGGTGACTTTGTCACTACTTTGCAGGGATTTAAGTCCTGGCCCCTCCTGCTTTTCTCTGACATAACTCCAGGAAGTTGGGGAAATCTTGTAATCATCTGGTGAAGATAGAAATCAGGGTTTAGGACATCTGCCATTCTTATGAGTCTGCTGTAGATGTCCTAAACATCACTCTGGCCCCAGAATCAGCCCTTAAGGCATTCGGATCTGACTAAAAAGCCTATGAAAAGCCAAGATACCGGCAAAAAAAGAAAAATGACCTAAATGAAAGATCTCTGTGAGTGAGATCCCAGTGGAAAGAACGGGCCATCAAAGAAGGAGGTACCTTTCTCTGAAGGGAGGAGAGAACTTCCACTTTGACTATGGCCTTTTCTAAATAAGATTGGAGGTGGTGAACAAGAGGCTTCCATAGCCTTGGCAGCTCACGGCAAGAGCCTCGGATGATTATTGACATCATAAATAAGAGTGTCAAGTGTTAAATCAACAAGAGTCACTGTGCACTTACTCCCCATGTAGGATCTCTGTCCTTAATGTGTTGTACTATGTGAATTAACGGTATAACTAGTACTCAAACAATACTTTACACTTTGTGTTTCTGTGTGAGTGCAAACTGTTGAAATCTTTACTTAGTATATACTAAATTGATCTTCTGTATATAACGATAATTGAAAATGAATCTTGATGAAGAATGGGATGGGAGAGGGAGTGGGAGAGGGGATGGTTGTCGGTGAGGTGGTTTTGGGGCAAAAAGGCCACTATAATCCAAAAGTTGTACTTTGGAAATGTATATTTATTAAATAAAAGATAAAAAAAAGAGGGGCTGGCACCATAGCACAGTTGGTTAATCCTCAGCCTACAGTGCTGGCATCCCATATGGGCACTGGTTCTAGTCCCAGTTGCTCTTCTTCCAGTCCAGCTCTCTGCTGTGTCCTGGGAGGGCAGTGGAGGATGGCCCAAGTGCTTGGACCCCTGCACCCACATGGGAGACCAGGAAGAAACACCTGGCTCCTGGCTTCAGATCAGTACAGCTCTGGCTGTTGCGGCCAATTGGGGAGTGAACCAATGGAAGTAAGACCTTTTTCTCTGTCTCTTCTTCTCTCTTTACCTCTCTAATAAATAAATAAAAAATCTAAAAAAAAAAAATAAAAATCAGGGTTTCCCACCAGGGTTTTATTGACCTGTGTGATGGATCTTCTTATATATGGCTAGAGAAAATTGGTGATTATGTCAAAGCTTTATATATTTATAGGCAGCCATTACCTTTTCATTTGGCAAGAGTCAAATGCTGCCCCCTGCTCCCAGTTTGTGTGTGTGTGTGTGAATGTGTAGTGTATATATTTGCTAGCATTTCTGGGTCTCTGGTCTTTTTATCTTTAAGATTGGGATGTGTGAGCCGCCCCCCCCCCCCCAAAAAAAAAAGAAAGAAATAAAGAAAACTAATCACAATGTCAGAACTTGGTTCCAGCACTTGGTTCCAAATCCTTCTAGATGATCTGGCTTCTTTTATGTTCCTTTCAAGGGCCTTTCATACATATTTTTAAAAACAAAATCCAGCTGCCTCTGTGGCTCAACAGGCTAATCCTCTGCCTTGCGGCGCCGGCACACCGGGTTCTAGTCCCGGTCGGGGCGCCGGATTCTGTCCTGGTTGCCCCTCTTCCAGGCCAGCCCTCTGTTGTGGCCCAGGAGTGCAGTGGAGGATGGCCCAAGTGCTTGGGCCCTGCACCCCATGGGAGACCAGGAAAAAGCACCTGGCACCTGGCTTCTGCCATCAGATGAGCGCGGTGCGCCAGCCGCAGCGCGCCGTCTGCGGCAGCCATTGGAGGGTGAACCAATGGCAAAGGAAGACCTTTCTCTGTCCACTCTTTCACTGTCCACTCTGCCTGTCAAAAAAAAAAAAAAATCCAGCCTGCGCCACAGCTCACTAGGCTAATCCTCCGCCTGCGGTGCCTGCACACCGGGTTCTAGTCCCGGTTGGGGCACCAGATTCTGTCCCAGTTGCCCCTCTTCCTGTCCAGCTCTCTGCTGTAGCCTGGGAAGGCAGTGGAGGATGGCCCAAGTGCTTGGGCCCTGCACCCTCATGGGAGACCAGGAGAATCACCTGGCTCCTGCCTTCGGATCAGCGTGATGTGCTGGCTGCAGCGGCCATTGGGGGTGAACCAAAGGAAAAGGAAGACCTTTCTCTCTGTCTCTCTGTCTCTCACTGTCCACTCTGCCTGTCAAAAATAAATAAATAAATAAAAGTCCAGGGATTTTTGATGTACTTAGTGGGATGAATGGGGAGAAAAGCTATCTATTCTATCCTGCTGGAAGTAGAGTTCCCTTGGAAGATGTTTTGGAGACATTGTGAAGTGTCTCTTATGCTTTTTAAATTTTAAAAATAATAATTGTTAGAGTCATTAACCTATAAATAGAAAAAAAATCAACACTAACTTGATTCCCTAGAATTTGGTAGAATTGTATAAAAAACCATGTTAAAGAGATGATCGCTTTACATAGTAGAAGCTTAAATCAATCATTAAATGAACATTTATTAAATGAATCAGTGTAACAAATTGCACCCTATATGTTAAATATTTTAAACACGAAGGAGGTTATATTTATTTCACCATATATGGTGATACATAACTCTCAAGTTATTTAAGGACCCTTAACAGTGACAGAAAACAAAGGTCAACTGTATAACATACAAGGTTAGGAGTTGTTTTTTGTCTCCTCACAGCAAGGCAGTGTCTTCTTGTTCATCTTTGCAGCAAGTGCCTAGAGGAGCACATTATTCATCACACATATCTGGCTATAGAAGTTGAGCTGAGGGAGAGTGATCACTTTCAGGTGTCTTATATTTTCCAAAAAATTCTACAGAAAAGGGTTTATGTAACATTTCTACTTGAAATAATCTCACATTTCACATTTCTCTACTAATGTAGAGAATTGTTTATTATAAATCTTATCCCTACAAATGAACAGAGATGGTAATTTTTCTGGCCTTATTAGAAGCCGAAGAAACAGACACATTATTTTCTGCCATATACTTTTCTATATTTTAAGATCATCCAGATTCTTCCCATATAGTCTCTTGCTTCAATTGCCTACCCTGAAAGCCTTGTGTTAGACCATCCATAGAGACTGGTGTTCTTGGTATAAAATGTCAAACCCATCTATCCCATAATGCACAAACTAAAATAAAGTAATTGTGTTGAATAAACGAGAAAGTAGCAGACATTGATGAGATGATTTTGCATGGGTGTTCTTTGAAATGGCATTAATGCTATTCTTAAACATAGCCAAAGGAGGGACTATAATTCATCCATTTATTATAAAATTTATCAGGCTGGAATGGAAGTGGAGTAGCTTAGACATGAACCAGCACCCATTAGGACACTGGCCCTGCAGATGGTAGCTTATCCACTACACCACAATACTAATTCCTAAGAATCGTATATTGTATTATCTATTTTAAATATTATAGTATTTTGGTGTAGCTGTTATGGCTCATCTAGTAGGACACAGCTTCGGAGGCCTGTATCTCACATTATAGTACCTGTGATTGAGTCCTATCTCTGGTTCTAATCCAGCTTCGTGCTAATGCACACCAAGTAGTTGAGTGTTACCCACATTGGAGACCTAGGTGGAGTTCTGGGCTCCTAACTACTCTTAAACCCTGCCCCAACTGTAGTAGACATTTGGGGAGTAAACAGTAGGTGAAATATCTCTCCGGGTCTCTTTGCTTCTCTCACTTTTTCACTTTACTTTCAAAGCAGTGGAGGATGGCACAAGTGATTGGGCCTTTGCACCCATGTTGGGGACTTGGAAGAATCTCTTGGCTTTGGCCTGGCCCAGCCCCAGGTTGTTTCGGCCATCTGGGGAGTGAGCCAGAGGATAGAAGACATCCATCTCTCTCTCTCTCTCTCTCTCTCTCTCTCTCTCTCTCTCTCTTTGTAATTCTGCCTCTCAAATAAATAAAATAAATCTTTTAAAAAATTCGTCAACAAAATATTCATTTTACTTCCAAAGCTAAACTCAGAATATAAAATCTAATTTGGAAATTAAGAAGATCAAAAACATATGTGTAAAGTGTGATAGGTACTTATTATCTCCATCATCTTGATGTGACACTGCAATTTTTCTGTGTGGTACGTGATTAGCTAATTTTTCTGAGCCATCTTCACATGGCTTAGTTGACGTCTGAGGGGTGATAGGTAACTAACTTGGAGAACATAATCAGATTGAATCTCCTTGCCACATTCTACATTACTGCATCTGGAATGCCTTTTGATGGAAAAAACTGCACATGTCTGTGATGTGTCCTACCCTGTTTCTCCCACTAAGTGAAACGATCATCATTGGCAGTACATCAGTTTTCTTTGAACGTGTAATTCTCCAGGGATGAATGTGCTAAATATCATGGGAATATCTTATGCTCGGTTTCTCACATTTTACATCTTTAACTTCACATTCATGTTGCAAATACAATGAAATATCTCTGCAGTAAGGCAATATGTTTCATAGCACATATTTACTGTTCAGAAAACCAAACCACAAAGCCAGTATTTCAAAGTAGTAAAACAATCTGAGACAAGCATTCTATTCAACTGAATGGTATGCATCTGTTATAGAGAGCAACTTTTAAATTGAGTGTATTATACAGAGAAGGCACAGAAATGACAAATTGTTGAATGAGTGGATGTTTATTTCATACACTTTGAACTAAAAAGTAGAACCAATGGTGTCCCGGAAAACCATCTCTGACAAAAAAATAATTCTATTTTATACTGTTTTCCTGTTCCTCTGTTGTAAATACTCCCTATCTAGCCATTTCAGTCACCAATGTGATGCCACTGACCAGAGAATTGGGAAGAGATGTGCAGAGCATTCTCTCAGAATGGTACAGGCTGTTACAGTTGGCTCCAATGCCCTACTGATAAAACTTTTGACTTGCATTCTTCTGAGTTGGCAAAAGAAGATTATGCTGCACAATTTCCTGTTGGTTAATTAATTAAATTGATTTTGATGTAAAAGTCATTTTTTCTAACAGTGATACTTTTTCAGGTGGGTTACCTGCAGGAAGAAAAGTTGTAAGGATGCTTCCTTAGGAGATCTCATGCTTTTGATAGGAAATAAAAAACCAATGAAGGCCTTGAGGATTTACTTGGAGTTAAAAAAGAAATCTGTTTAGCACGGGCCACCTACTTTGGGGTCTGGGAGCTGTTAAGCATGTCTTGAAGAATCCTCATTCTCAGCCATTGCAAGTTCAAAAATTGAATAGGGAAGCCTTGGGCAAAACACTGTTTTAGCAACATGGTATATTAAGTCTTAGAATTTATAAAATCCTTCTAGTTCCCTATGATGCTGAACTACTTTTGAAGTCAAGAAATTTAGTGCATAGAAGAACTAAAAAGAATCGAGGCTAGATTAACTATAACCGAAACAACCATTCATTACAGACCTTCTATGGACAAGACCCTGAGCTGGAAAATTTTCACCTGTATTATTTTATATGTTCTATTTAATTTATGTGTGACACTAAAATAAATACTTCATTTAATGGAGATTGAAAATAACATCACATAGGTTAAAAATATTTCAGTAGCAACAATCGTAATCACCATTTGTTTCACGTTTACTATGTCCAAGACATTTCACATTTGTCATCTTAGTTAATGTTATTAAAATCCTTTCTACTTTATAATGAAGGAAAGGAGACTGTGACTGTGGGAGTGTTATACACAAGGTCAAGTGCTAATAAATTATAAAGGAGGAACTAGATCACAAGTCAATTTTTCTCCAAAGACATTGCTAGGCATGTGTGGAATAATTGAGTCATTACATAAATATTCTTGAGCACCCACTAGGAGTCAGGAAATATTCTCAGTTTTGTAGATATAGCAGAGAATGACACAAGCGCAAATCCCAGTCTTTACATAAACACATTTAGTAGGTAAAGATAGTCAATAAACAAATAAGTAAAACAAAGTCCTATTAATAAATAGATTATTCTAGATGATAATAAGTTCTGCAGAAAAATATTAAGTAGGGAAAGGACAAATAGGGTTGGTGTAGGAGTACATTGCCATTTCAAACTAATTGTCAGGGAAATCATCACAGTAAAGATACAGTAGAGAAAGCCTAGGGGAGGGGATAACATGGAAATAAATGCCTACAAAAAAGTTTTTCAGGTAGAGGAAGCAAGTAGAGATGCCCCAAGGTGGGAGAATGATTTGTGTGTCTGAGAAACACAAAAGCTTATTTAGTAGCTGGTTCTATAGTGCAGTAGTTGGGGTCCAGGAGGTGAGGAGTGTGGGAAAGGGTGTGGGATCCCTCTGGCTTCTGTTATGCATATAGACTGAAAGGAATTGGGAGTGGAAGAAGAAAGAATGATTAACAGGTGATTATAATAATTATGTGAAAGAACATAATTTCTTATTCATTTTTAGAGATTTATGTATTTATTTTGAAAGGGTTACAAAGAGGGAGAGGTAGAGAGAAAGATCTTATCTGCTGGTTCACTCTCCAGATGTCCACAACTGCCAGGGCTAGGCCAGGCCGAAATCAGGAGCCTGGAGCGTCATCTGGGTCTCCCACATAGGTGGCAGGGGTTCATTCACTTGGAACATTGCCCACTGCTTTTGCCATTAGCAGTGAGCTGGATTGGAAGTGGAGTAGCCAGGACATGAGGTGGGGAAACTTTACTAATCCACACCACAACACTGGCCCAAGAACATAATTTCTTAAACATTGTGGTTTAGGTGTAAATGTTAAGAATTGGCTGGATTCTAAATATATTTTGAGTAAATATAATTTGTGTGTTGATGAAGGTAGGATATATGAGAGAGATTAAGATAAAGTTAAGGTTTGTGTTCTGGGTAAATAGAAACTTTCCATTTTTCCTAGCTAAAAAGAACTAAGAAAGATCTTTGGAGTGAAAGAAAAGAATTTTTAAAAAAATATAATGAGTTTAAAATAGAGAACAAATAATATTATCTACTTCAAAGTATAGTTGTAAGTTTTACTAAGATAACTTATGTGAAAACACTTTATAAGTATTGGTTTCCTCTCTTTGGTCTGTGCTCAGCAGAATGACCCAGTTGTATGCAAATTGAGATAGAAAGGCTGGTTGTCAAAGAATTGGTGGGCTTTGATGCTTGTAGGAAACTTATTTTATAGAATATAGAAGTGGTTAGTTTTTCAATTTGGCCGAAAAAATCAGAAGAGAGTTATGTGTATTTGTACGTACAGTTTCTCAGAACAAAGTAAGAGTCAGGAGAGATGGAGAAGATGGTATGGAACTGGTCCTGCTGAGAAGTCACTTTTGAATGTCTGTTGAATTGTTAAGTACAGAAATGGAAGAACCTGATTGACAGGAATGTAATTAACCATAGTTATAGTCTTGCCGCTCTGTGGGTCCAGATACTAAGATGTGAATTACAAAGGAAATAATCACATTGCAGGTGCCAATGAGACCTTGTTAGTCAGTGGAAGGTCCCATCCAAAGGGTCATTAGAAGAATATGACTATGCTTCAGACCAGTATTTCCAAGGGGCTCACTGTCAGTGGAGACTGTGGAATAGTCCCTTTACAAAGAAAAAAAGAGTAGACATTTTGTAGGCAATGTGAGACATGCCTGAGATTCCCAGAAAAAAAAACTGTGGACATTTTCATGAAGAAAGTAAATCTTAGGCTTTCAGTGAACTAGAAAACATATCATCTGGCCCTGAATGAAGCCTCATTTCCACTATGAGATTGGAAATATCAAGGGTTATTCCTGTTATATGTTATATACAATAGCCACCTCTTCAAGCAAACTTGTTTGCTAGGTGACCTATCTGGAGGCATTCCAGTTTTTTATGTGTACACTGAGAGTTAAATCCCAGAAACACATCTCTATCTTCAGTCTTATGCTTATAAAACATTTTACTTTTTTAAAAAAGATTTATTTATTTATTTGAAAGGCAGAGCCGGGGGCGGGGGGAGAGGATCAAGGCCTCTTATTACAAAGCCCATGGTATATATTCTTGTGTATGTGTGTTTATTCCAGTTATTTCACACATACAGACGAAGGTGACTTCTTTTTTTTCCTTCTTTCTGTTTTTAGTGTTTCATGGTCCCTCCTTGATTGCTATGATTAAGATCATAGATTTGTTGTCATCCAAACCCATGTTTTATTGGCTTGATCCCAAGAATCTTGTGTTAATGGATTAAGGATAGAACTTAATGCAATTATGGTGTCTGAAGGTGGGGCCTTGGAAAGTGAATAGATTGCATTAGTGATAAGGTGGAGCCCTCTGATCAAATCAAGGTTGCTGTATAAGGATAATTCACATAGACAGTTTAAGAGCAGGGTGCTTCCAGGTTTATTTTCCCCTTCTTCCTTGATCACCATATGATTGTTCCTCTTCACCCGCTCAGGTTTGAAAGACTCCACTCATTAAAATTCAGAATAATGTGGCCACTCTTGTCTTGCACTGTGAAGTTCCAAAACCATAAGCAAAATAAATCTTTTCCTTTGTAAGTTAACTTCTATCAGGTAATTTAAAGTGGAGATAACTTATAAAATGATTATGTATTCTTTGCTTACCACTTATTGAGTAATAAATGTGAGTAAAAATTAGAGGGGAAAAGGACATAAAATAATTGAGGAAAAGGAGCAAAGTAGCTTTGGTGAAGATAAAGGGATTGAATATCAGTTAGGAAAGAAGTGTTTGGGGAGAGCGGCAAGATGGCGGAATAGGAAGGGAGCACACCGATAGTCTGGGGAGAGACAGTTTAATAAAAGTGGAGATACTGCAGGTTCAAGGAAGAGTAGGGGAAGAAACAGCAGAGGAAACCCTTCCGGAACTGGAGATTCACAGTGGACCTGCGTGGAGAGCGTGGGAGCCCACAGTTTGGGACACCAGCAGCAGATTCAACACACCAGCGCTGGAACGCGAGGTGAGCTGATCCTCAATAACCCGAGACACCGGCAGGGAAGCGGAAAGAGGAGACTAGAGCGAACAAGGCTTGAAACCCTGTGGGGAAAAGTTCACCAAGCTAACTAGAAGAGAGAGAGAGAAAAAAAAAGTGACCGATACGGACACGAGTTTCTCTCTCTCTGCCCACCTCTCAAAGGTGAGCAAGACAAAGAGCAGGCGCCATTTTGGAATACATCATAAGCAGGGCGACCTCGGGTCGGCACCGGCCCCGAGCCTAGCAGGAAAACCTGACTCTGGGTGGGAGGGGTGAAATAACAGGAGATTAGAACCTAATGAATGTGTGGTGCTAATGAACTGAGACTGTGAAAAAAGAGACTGTGGGGGAGAGAACTCACGGAATTCACCACGTGAGTACTCTCCAGAGACGCTACAGTTCAGTAGCCTTGGCAGCCCAGTGGGAGACTACAGGAGAATCTCAGCCCACACAAAGGGCCGCAAAGATTCCTTCTCTGGTCCTTGGGAAAGAGCTTCTGATCTCTGGCTCCTGTAGGTATATCATTCGCCTGCTAACCACCCCCAATTCCATTCAGCTGTGTGGAATTACTTCCCTTTTGAACCAAAAAAAAAAAAAAAAGTAACAGAGAGAGATTTACCACGCCTAACCTGGGAGTGTCACCTTTGGCACACCCTCAACCCTGAAGAACCAAACAGAGCTCTCAGGCCACACCCATCTCAAGCCTCTAAGGCTCCATCAAAAGCAGACAGTCCACTTAATCTAGAGTCATAGTATAACAAGAAAAAAACACCACAGTGAAGAAACCAATATGCCAAACAACAAACGCAAAAACCGAGGTAATAAGAACAAGGAAGACACTATGGCATCCCCAAATGAAAAAGACACCCCAATTCAAGATTACGAAGATGATGAGATAGAAGAGATGCAAGAAGCAGATCTCAAAAAATTGATAAGAACACTAAGAAGTACTCAAAAACAAATTCTTGAACTACAGAAATCCTTAATGGACAAGGTAGAAAATCTCTCTCGTGAAAATGAAATATTAAGGAGAAATCAAGCTGAAATGAAACAACTAGTAGAACATGAAACTGTGATAGTGACGAGAAATCATAATGAAGTGAAGAATTCAATAGATCAAATGAAAAACACATTAGAGAGCCTTACAAACAGAATGGGTGAGGCAGAAGAGAGAATATCGGACTTAGAAGACAGAGCACAGGAAACTATACAGTCAAACCAAAGAAAAGAAGAGGAAATTAGAAATCTAAAAAATATTGTTGGGAATCTACAGGATACTATTAAAAAACCCAACATTCGAGTTCTAGGAGTTCACGAAGGCATGGAGAGGGAGAAAGGATTAGAAGGCCTTTTTAGTGAGATAATAGCAGAAAATTTCCCAGGTTTGGAGAAGGACAGAGACATCCTAGTACAGGAAGCTCATAGAACCCCTAGGAAACATGACCAAAAGAAATCCTCATCACGACACATTGTAATTAAACTCACCACAGTGAAACAGAAAGAAAAGATCCTAAAATGTGCAAGAGAGAAACGTCAGATTACTCTCAGAGGATCTCCAATTAGACTCACAGCAGACTTCTCATCAGAAACCCTACAAGCTAGAAGGGAATGGCGAGACATAGCCCAGGTACTTAGAGAGAAAAACTGCCAGCCCAGAATATTATATCCTGCCAAGCTCTCATTTGTGAATGAAGGTGAAATAAAGACCTTTCATAACAAACAAAAATTGAAAGAATTTGTTGCCACTCGTCCAGCCCTGCAAAAGATACTTAAAGATGTATTACACACAGAAACACAGAAACACAGCCATCAACATGAAAGAAGTTAAACGAAGGGAACCTCACAGCAAAAGATCACAGGGAATTCAAAGCATACATTTGGATAAAGAAATTATGAGACATGTACTCTATAGAATACTATACAGCAGTCAAAAACAATGAAATCCGGTCATTTGCAATAAGATGGAGGAATCTGGAAAACATCATTCTGAGTGAATTAAGCTAGTCCCAAAGGGACAAATATCATATGTTCTCCCTGATCGGTGACAACTAATTGAGCACCAAAGGTGAAACCTATTGAAGTGAAATGGAAACAGTAACTTGATCAGCTCTTGTGCTGACTGTTGTTGTACAATGTAATACTTTATCCATTTTAGTAATTTTTTTTATTCTAGTACTATTGGTTGAACTCTGTAATTAACAAACAATTATTCTTAGGTGTTTAAATTTTAACTGAAAAGTGATCCCTGTGAAATCTAAGAGTGGGAATAAGAGAGGGAGGATATAAACAGTTTGGGACATGCTCAATCAGTCGTGCCCCAAATGATGGAGTTAGAAATGTGCCAGGGAATTCCAATACAATCCCATCAAGGTGGCATGTACCAAGGCCATCTGACTAGTCCAAGTGATCAATTTCAGTTCACAATTGATCACACTGATAGGTCTAAGAGTCAAAGGGATCACACAAACAAGACTAGTGTCTGCTAATACTAACTGATAGAATCAAAAAAGGAGAGAATGATCCAACATGGGAAGCGAGATACACAGCAGACTCATAGAATGGCAGATGTCCTAAATAGCACTCTGGCCTCAGAATCAGCCCTTAAGGCATTCAGATCTGGCTGAGGAGCCCATGAGAGTATTTTAGGCATGAAAAACCAAGACACTCTGGAAAAAAACCAAAAAAGACCTAAATGAAAGATCTCTGTGAGATCCCAGTAGAACGAATGGGGCCATCAAAGAAGGAGGTAACTTTCTCTGAAGGGAGGAGAGAACCTCCACTTTGACTATGACCCTGTAGGAATAAGATTGAATTCAGCGAACCCTAAAGGCTTCCATAGCCTTGGCAACTCATGACTAGAGCCTAGGGAGATTACTGACGCCATAAACAAGAGTGTCAAATTGTTAAATCAACTTCAGGAGTCACTGTGTACTTACGTCTCATGTGGGATCTGTCCTTAATGTGTTGTCCAATGTGAAGTAATGCTATAACTAGCACTGAAACAGTATTTTACACTTTGTGTTTCTGTGTGGGTGCAAACTGATGAAATCTTTACTTAGTATATACTGAATCAATCTTCTGTATATAGATAATTAAAATGAAAAAAAAAATCTTGGTGTTAAATTGGAAATTGCATAGAAAATTAATCAATTTTTAAAAAAAAATATCATGTAGGATCTCTGTCCTTAATGTGCTATACATTGTGAATTAATACTATAACTAGTACTCCAACAGTATTTTTCACTTTGTGTCCCTATGTGAGGGCAAACTGTTGAAATCTTTACTTAATATATAGTAAACTGATCTTCTGTATATAAAGAGAATTGAAAATGAATCTTGATGTGAAGCAAGGGGAAAGGGAGTGGGAAAGGGGAGGGTTGCGGGTGGGGGGAAGTTATGGGGGGGAAGCCATTGTAATATGTAAGCTGTATTTTGGAAATTTATATTCTTTAAATAAAAGCGTTGTAAAAACAAACAAACAAAAAAAAAGAAGTGTTAAGTCTGGATTGAAACTCCTATTATAGACTATGAACTTTTAGGTACCGTTCAACATTTTTACCTTTATAAGCTTATTTTTATATGTTTTCTTGAAGATTTTTCATTTTAAGCTATGTTAATTGCTCAGATTATCCAGTGTCACAGCCCACTGGAGGGGAAGGCAGCTCTTGTTAAGAGCCACACAATATCTTGGCATTGCAGAAGGATAAACAAGATGAAATCCCTGACTTTGTGATGTCCAAGTCCAGTTATGGGAAGCCCTCCAGTGCCACTTGTTTTTGAGCTTATGCAGAAGCTTCCTCGGATGATCTTAAAGTTATCCTACAGTGTTTACTGCTACATTGCATTAAACATGCATTGTTGCATGCCTCCATTCTTGTCATCTCCATCCTTCAGAGCTTGTGCTATGAAATAGCTCAGAAATAGATAGGGAGATTCCAAAAGAAAGAGAAGAAAGCATCCTCAGAAAGTATAAGGGAACAACTTTATCAATCTCCTTCCTTCTTAACCTTGGCAACTTTCCAGAACTCAGATTGAGTTCCTCAAGTCCCATATTATTCTGAATCATTCTGTTTGTGTGTTTTTTTCATATATTCTTTCTTTCAGTTCAAGAATGTTTCCTAAAGGTCACACAAAACATTGGGATTTTGATTCTGGGCCAGCATTTTCAAAACAAATACTTAATTTTGAATTCATCCTTTAACACACAGCTGTGTTTTTGTTTAATACAAATCCATTTAACAAATATTTTTTGAAGGGGGTCAGCAAAATAATTAAAATTAGTCGTCCTGAGGTATAAATCTAACATTGCCACTTAGTAAGCATGTGACCTTAGTTAAATTCCATAGTCTCTCTCAATGTCAGTAATCTCTTTGATAAAATTTTGTTAATAATATGTGCCTCAAGTTAATTTCATAAGCATTAAATAAATGATATTTGAAAACAGTCTTCGTTGATAACTCTGTTTTAATACCACTTTCAAATTATACTAATAGTATCTCATACTCCATATCTGCAAATAGAATCATTATAGGGCTCCTATTTCTCAAAGAAGTCATATTTAGGAAAAAATTTGCTTTGTGAGCTTTTCATAATTAATCAACAGTAGAAGGGAGATATAGTCAAATGATTCCATTTCAATTGAATTACCTCAGATCCCAGTCTTTCAGAGTGCTTTCCAAGTGAGATTGTTGTAACACTTCTTGACCAATGCCATATTGTTATATTCTTAAACTTTATTCTCATGCAACCCATTATATGTTAGGAAAAAATCTGGATGGACTGAAGAGAAAGGAAAAGAGTTCACAAACTTTCTGCAGCCTCCTGTATTAAATAACTTCATGCAGTTTTGAGGAAAGAGCAACAGTCAGAGTTTCCAGGGTAAAGAAATTGCCTTTCTCATTTTGCAGCCATATGTCTATCACAATATTAAGCTGTCACATATTCAGATTGCCAGCGTGACATCTTCATCCGTTTCAAACTGACTCTGGCCAAAAACAATATAGCAATTCCTGGGGCATCATTCTCACCTTGACCTATATCTTCTTGACAGTTTAAGGAAATCTCTGCTTTTCCAAGCTGGACACATCTTCAGTTTGATTTAACTTTTGTTGCTATCAGTCAACACTTGGCAAGCATAAAAAACCCAGTCCTCTGCATCCTCATTTTTAACTGTGGTAACAGTCCAGAAAAGAGCATCTGATGGGCTCATTTCAGAGAATGAAAGCCAACATCTTCTGTCTTCCCCACTGTAGAAGTGCACATCAGACATCCAGAAGAGATGGATTAGGAAAGCTGGAAAACTTCCATTATTCCCTGGAGGAAGCACAGTTAGTTCTTTTCTTTCCCTTTAAAGGGTTATACAAGTGTTTAGTTTTTTTTTTTTTTTATCATTACTTCACACTGAGAAACTAGTCACAAAAATGGAATTTCTTTTAAAAGTCTCTGTTTCAAGAAGCACAGAAACTATGCCTCCAGGGAAAATGAGCGTATTCATGAGTGGGCTATGAAGGTATAAAGTACATTTCATATCATAAAAATCTTTATGTGTGTAGCAAAGTGAAATAGCTTGGAACCGTGGGAAGCTGTTGGGAGCGTTAAGACACAAATACTTTGGTTAACCTAGACGGAGTCTTGTTTAGATTCTGAAAAGCAGCAGCTGAAGTATAGAACTTGGCTGTGTTTTGGGAGAGAGTACTAATTAGAGGATCTGCATCAGTTTAATTATATTGAGAAGTTATTGTGCTGCTCTACTTTTGAGTTGTCTCTTATTCATTTAAATTTTCTGAAATTCAGTATTATGAATTACCAGTGGTACTGAGGGAATACACACACACACACACACACACACCACACAACACAACACACACACACACACACACACATATATATATATATATATATATATATATATAAAAGCATGACATAAAAGTATGGGACTTTTCCATTGTATCTAATTTTAATATGCTTTTCTTTTTTTCCCCATTGTGATTCTTATACTTATTTTATTTTTGAAAATGTTCTTGAGATTCTCTCAAAGATGATTTTGGCTTTGTCCATGTATAAAAATATTCACAATAAGAATGCATCAGACAAATCACAAAGTTTAAAACTAGTGGTAAAAAAGATATTGCTTTAAAATGATACATAAAATAATATTGATGATTTTCTTATTTGTAGGATTTTAGAGAACATTAGTTTGATATATAAGTATACCTGTCAAATATATTAACTAAATTTGAAATTTATATCTATATATTCACGGTGAGTTTTATAGGCTAAATAAGATATAGAACCTGTATTAAACGGGAATGATGGTGCTGTGATATTAACCTTTATTATCTACATTGTTGTGAGAACTAGTCATTGTGTTTGACAGGGAATGGGTCAGTTATGTTTGTATGTGTATAAGAAATCTATATGCTGTCACATATCCATCACCATACTCAGCATTCTCAATTGAAGTTGTCTTGACAAATATATGAGGGACTTAAAATGTAAACATGTATGACTCAGCGTGAATACATCCTTGTCACAGAAACTGCATTTCCCAAATCTCATGTTGTTAAGTACCTATCATTCTCTTGATTTTTGAAAGCAACTTCAAAAGAGAGAAACTTGCTTCTATTTAGAGAATAAAGACAATCGTAGGTAGAATATGTAAGATATACCTAGTTTGGAAAAATTCACATTATATGAAAAAGCCAAGTCTGTGGAGTTATGGGATATTAGGTCAAGAGCATCTGAAAATTGATAAACGTTTTGTTGCAAACCATTTAAAATAGTATTTGTGAGAAAAGGGAATGCCTACCAAAAACTATTTATTTGTTTGTTTATTTTTAAAGAATCATTTTATTTATTTGAAATACAGAGGTATAGAGAGAGGTAGAGACACAGAGAAAGGTCTTCCATCTGCTGGTTCACTCCCCAATTGGCTGCAATGGCTGGAGCAGTGCCCATCCGAAGCCGGGAGACAGGAGCTTCTTCCTGGTCTCCCACATGGGTGGAGAGGCCCAAGGACTTGGGCTAACTTCTACTGCTTTCCCAGGCCATAGCAGAGAGCTGGATCAGAAATGGAGCAGCCGGGACTCGAATCGGCGCCCTTTTGGGATGCCAGCACTACAGGCGGCGGCTTTACCCACTACACCACAGCACCAGCCCCACAATTTATTTATTTTTTATTTTATTTATTTTGTAAAAGATTTTATTTATTTGAGAGTTAGAGTTACAGTGAGAGGGACAAAGAGAAAGGTCTTCCTTGCATTGGTTCACTCCCCAAATGGCCTCAATGGCGGGAGCTACATGGATCTGAAGCCAGGAACCAAGAGCTTTTTCCAGGTTTCCCACGAGGGTGCCAGGGCCCAAGCACTTGGGCCATCTTCCACTGCCTTCCCAGGCCACAGCAGAGAGCTGGATTGGAAGAGGAGCAACCAGGACTAGAACCGGCATCCATATGGAATGCTGGTGCCGCAGGTGGAGGATTAACCTACTGTGCCACAGTGCGGGACGCCACAATTTATGTTTAAAATAATGAATGGCTAACCATAACAGTATTTTGAAGAAAAGGATGATGTTTATTATCATTGAACTTAAAGAAGAAATGGTTTTGTATAATTTTATAAAATCAATTTTTATTGTTTTTATCTTCTAAAATTAAAACCAAAGACCAAAGATAGCTTAATTGCAACTTGGTAAGGCATATACTATAAATTGTTTAAGACAGGAACTCATGGTGGCTGGCGCCATGGCACAGTAGCTTAATCCTCTGCCCGTGGTGCCAGCAACCCATATGGGTGCCTGTTCTAGACCTGGCTGCTTCTCTTCCAATTCAGCTCTCTGCTAAGGTCTGGGAAGGCAGTGGAAGATGGCCCAAGTCCTGGGGCCTCTGTGCCAGAATGGGAAGTAGTTCCTGGCTCCTGACTTTGAACAGCAGCTCAGGCTGTTGCGGCCATTTGGGGAGTTACTGTCTGTAACTCTACCTCTCAAATAAAGAAATAAAATATTTAAAAAAAAAGATAGGAACTCAGATCTGTTTTGTTGTTGTTGTGTTTGTTTCTGATTTCACCCTAATAAGCCAAAAGATTATTTAGGTATCAATTAAAATCAAAAGGGAATTTCATATCACCCACAATTGAGAACATTCATGATTTCCTACTTTATATAAATGCAATTATATAAGAAAATTAACCAGTGAAAAATTTTCATACTCTATCAGACTAAATGGAAACATTCCAGATTCTTCTTAGGATCCTCTAACTTCCTATTAAAACTAGACTGTTTTTGTTATTAAAAATCAATAAAGTAGCAATAAAAACATACCAGCAATCCAAAGACTTCTGCAAATGCTGTCTCTTTCCTACTTCATCTTTTGTTAAATTTTCAATGTAATGCCAAGAATGTGTGGCTTCAATACTTCACAATTTACAAAGCACATTCACTGATATTGACTAACAATAGCACTATGTTTAGATAGTACCATTTCCTTAATTTACATGTAAGAAAAGACAAGTATGGTTAAGTGATTTTTCTCTTTATGCTCTTACTCTGAAAAAAGCTACCTTAACTTTTGTCTTGAGAATCTACATTCTATGATGTTTTCTAATATCACATGGTGTTTATAATAAAACTATATTTTCATAGAAAGTAAAAATCTTGCAGTTTTTCCAGAGGGTTATAATTTTCAAATTCTTTAGTGGATTTGATCATCAGATCAACTTGAATACATTTGAAACTTCTGTTTTAAATATAAGAAAATGAAAATGTGGTAAGGGAGTTGTAGCCCCTCAAATGACCAGTTTGGGACTTCGTTACAAAAGTGTATGCCTCTTTGTCCAGTGCCATGTCTGTGACCTGAAATGAAACAAATTTTCTATCAGAGCAATAATAGATATGGGGGGGTGGTTCATATTCTGGAGAGAATATAGAAATTAGGGAAATATTTCTTCATATTTGTGCTTCTTAGCATCAAAGTTCTCAAATGGAAGAACAGAGGAAGAGAAACAATTGTGTTTTCTTCACTATACATTGTCCCCAGGGAGGCATTCACAGGTCAGCTCCAATCAATCCTAAGCCCCAAAGGTACAGACTCTTCTTCATGTGCCATCTGGAAGGAGACCTTAGTGTCAGAGTACAGCTGTACCTCTCTAGACAGTTGCAGCTCACAGTGTATTTTTGCCTCTGAGCAGCTTAGTCAGAACTTTATCACCTAAGTACAAATCTCTTTAAAAATTACATTTTGTTACAATAAGACTTAAGTATAATTTCATCCCAAACTCCAACATTCATTTTCACAGTGCTTAATAAATGCATACTGAAGATATTCATTTGTGGACTCCCATAGTTTCAAAGTTTGAAACCTGTGTTTTAACATGAACTGTTTCTCATACCCAGTTTAATTAATGAAATTAATGATGACTGACTTTTATTCTCTTTCTCCTTTAATCCTTCTCATAGCTTACTTCTTCTGTAGGGAAATTCTTAATGATTGGCATTCTGTTATTGTAACATTTCCTATGAGGTAAAGTAACCCAAAGGGGAAATGTTCATATGTGATAAGCAATTTCCAGACCCATCTTGTTTCACTGGGAAAAACAGGTTATAGTTCAAAAGAGAAAATAAAACCTTGAAATGTATGGAGAAATAAATAATGAAGAAATAGGAACTCAAGTAACATCAACACTAGGAGATTTAAATGAAAACAAGAAGAAAGTAAAAAAGCATTCTTGTTGCATGGATTATCTTCTGCAATTCAAGGCAGTGCATTGCTCATGCTGATGCAAGGAGATTTCCTATACTGGGGAAGGGTAAGGGCAATGTTTATCTGAGAAGACTTAAGTAGAATGTGAATTGTTGTGTATGGATGTAGGTGATGGGTATCAGGACCATGTGTGGAGCTCAAGAGCTGAGAAAGGGCTGCAGAACCTAGCTGTAATTAAGGCACAAGTCCTGGAGCTTCCTTTTTAGATAATGCTTGTTGCCTAATGCAGAGGATAGAGGACAATATAAGGAAATTACACAGCACTAGGCAAAAGAGGAGGCATTAATTGACTCATGCCTACATTCATTCATCCACTTGTCAAGTCCTATACATTTATAGATGCTGGGAATACAGAAGTCAACAAAAGCTCTCATTGTTCTTACCATTGAGTGGATGGAGATAAAATAAATAATATAAATCATATTTTGAAGTCAAAAAGTACTAAAAATGAAAGAAGGGCAAAAAGTGTCTTGGGTTTGCAATTTTAGATAGAATGGCCTGCAAAGATGCCACTGAGAAGGTGACATTTGTGTAAAGAAAAAGAAAGGTGAGGGAGCAAACCATCAGGATATCTCGCAAACGAGCATTCCAGCAGAGGGAATGACAATTTTGAGGAACAGAAGGGGAACTCTGTGTTTGAAGCTGAATGAGAGAAGAGACCTGTGTCAGAAGAGCAGTTCAGAGAGGATATGGAGATCGGAAAGGGTAAACGGGAGTCCATGTACTCAATTGAAAAAGACTCTTCACTTTCATTCTGAGAAAATGATGAAGCCATTTGAGAATTTTGAGAAGCAAGTGGAAACAATTCAGTTTATGATTTCACAAGATCACATTGATTGCTATTTTGAGATTAAACAGGATGAGGGAAAAGGAAGACCACTTAGGAAAATATTGAAATAATCCATGAAAAGAAGAAGATGAGTCTATAAATTTGGTTATGGTAGACAAGTGGGGAAGGCCTTATTCTGGATAATTTTTAAGGGTGGAGATCACTGGATTTAGATTACCCAGAATGGTAAGTCTATTTTGCTTAGCTACTTCAATTATTCTGGAGACAATGGATAAGAACATTTGGAATAAATGAAAAATTTCACAGTAGTAAATTATGTGGTATATGATGGTTAAAATATTATGGAACACTTTGAAAGAACATACTACAGTAAAACTTTGTGGTAGTTATTTTAACTAGAATTGGATATAGTATAATTTGCTCATTGAGTATGATCTATATAGTCATATTCATATGTGGATTAAAACCTTACTAATGACAATGATTTGCCTAGTTATTCCAAGCACCTTACTTAAAATGTTCCCTTACTTTAACTGCAAAAGGAGGAAATAATATCAATATTGTGGTATTTTTCTGAATATCATATGATCCACATTTTTTATAGCACTGTTTGGACTGTAATGAAGAGTGGCTAAGTATTAGTTATTCATTTGCTTGTGTTGTAACTATTATCCATTCCCTTGAGCTTACCATAGCCTCAGAAAATTTTTAGCTTTGGTACTATAAAACTTGTTGGGTTTGCCTTGTGTTAAAATAAGCGGCTCACTTGGCTAATCCGCCTGCGGCGCCAGCATCCCATGTTCTAGTCCTGGTTGGGGCACTGGATTCTGTCCTGGTTGCTCCTCTTCCAGTCCAGCTCTCTGCTGTGGCCTGGGAAGGCAGTGGAGGATGGCCCAAGTGCTTGGGCCCTGCACCCTCATGGGAGATCAGGAGGAAGCACCTGGCTCCTGGCTTTGGATTGGCACAGTGTGCCAGCAGCCGTAGCGGCCATTTGGGGGCTGAACCAATTGCAAAAAAAAAAAAAAAAAGGAAGACCTTTCTCTCTCTCTTTCTCTCTCTCTAACTCTGCTTGTCCAAAAAAAAAAAAAAACCAAGAAATTTAAAGACTTAGTTTCAAAAATTTTGTAGTCATTTATTCAGCCTTATAGTTGATAGATATTATCTGATCTGATTCAAGTCTTATAACTTCCTATCAACATATTTCTCTGTTGTGCTATAATTTCTTCAGAACACAGATTGTACTATATCAAGCAAGAGTACAAAATTTGATATAACCAAGGATTCTATATAGTAAGATCACCAGCCAAATTTATTTCCACTGGTCAGGCAACTTTGTGTTTCCCATAAGTATTCAGTCTTATTGTTTGGCATGAAACTGGCAGTTGTGAATCTTGTTATATGCCAATAGAGAGTCAGAGTGGAGACTCAGAAACTGTGCGATGAAAATACATTTTGAACACATGAAGACTGACTTTTATCCTTCAGTCAAAACTGATGTTACCAGAGTGTTTATTGGGACAACACTCTGGGAATAGCATTGTGTACCAAATATGGGGATTTTACTTTGACCAGAGGTTTCTAGAGACTGTGTATCACCCTGATATAATTTCTAACGGACTGGGAAATAATGATGGTGGAGCAAATGAGCTAAAAACTGATTTGGGCATTGCATTGAGGCTACTTCTTAACCATGTTTTACAACTCCACCCACCCACCCATATCCCTATATTAATTTGAGATAAAAAAATGATCTTTTCTAATGATTACAGAATAGGATTTTTGAAATTTGTATAATCATAGAACAAGCATACCTTTTGTTCAGAATGGTTCATATTTACTAAATAGAATACTACTGAACTTTCTAAGGTTCTCACTAATTTTTGAATGAATGAATGGGTTTACATTTGAATATTCAAGTGATTTTTGATCTATTGAAATGCAAAGAAACAGCAAATATTTTCTATCACAAGATGTTTTCCATACAAGGACACACACACACACACACACACACGAGGATGGTTTTGGAAAAAAATAAAATGAATTTTTAGAATGTTATAAAAGTGTTACCTTTTTGAACCATTTGATGTTTTTTAATTTATTGATTTGAAAGGAAGAAAGACATGGAAAGGAAGACAGAAAGACAGATAGAGTTCCTATCCACTTGTTCACTTCCTGAATGCACATGGTAACTGAGACTGGGGTGAGCTGAGCTGAAGCTGGGAGCTGCAAACCCAATTCAATTCTCCCACATTGGTAGTAGAAACTCTACTGTTTGAGTCATCACTGTTGCCTCCAAGGGGTTGTATTTGCCCAGAAGTTGGGGTCTGGAGCCAGAGTTGGTAACTGAATGCAAGTATACTGATATGGCACACAGGTCTCACCACTGGGATCTCAGCCTTTTCACTGATTGTGTGCTCTGAAGTATCTGTGTTCAATTTTGCAAGTTTTTATAATGTGCAGAGCTATGGTGAGTTGTTTTATATTCTTACCTTTGACATAAAAATAAAATGCCAGCACTGTAGTTAAAAAACAGAGCTCCTCATATGGAAATGTAGTCACAGGTATTTCCTGTGCAGAATTTCCCAGGAATAAGTGATGTATTTACAGTTGAAACGTGTGTGCTATTCATACTCATCCTTGTTATCCAGGATCCAGGACCTTTTTGAACAGGCTGGCACCTCTCTAGGTGACAAGAGTGGGGAGCATTTATGTGTCTTTCAATTAGCAGAAAAAAATTAATTTGTTAACCAGAAATTAGAACTTTGTTGGTTGGAACCACTGGGAATAAATATGTTGAATTCTAAAATAATATTACTATTTGTATAATAGGAGTTGCTTTGATTTTTCCAAGTCCATGAATCTAAGTAAATTTTAGAATCTAAGTCACTGGCAAGAAACTGAATATTTATTTTCATGACTGCATAATTAAATTAATAAAATTAATTTGAAGAGCTTCTCCTGCTGCTGGAATGGCATCAATATAATACATTCAACTTTAAATAGCAAATCATATGCCACAATATTTTTTGGAATTATCTTCTTCTGTAAATAGTTTTTCTAGGAGCACCAATACATAATTTCTAAAAAAAATATTGCACCACAAAATTGAGAATATCAATATCAAGATATCCTTCACGTTTGGTAACCATCTTCTCTAACTCTTTTTGTGAATGAAAAGTCAGAGATATTCCTCCTCTTTGGTAACTAACAAGATCCTGGTAGATATTGGAAGATTCTGAAACACAGCATAGAGTATTTAGGGTCAGAGTGTGATTCCATAAAATAAATGCATAAATACTTATCCAGAAAATACTTCCCAATAAATGTACAACCATACTATTAAGTTTAAAAGTTAATAAATAGAAATAATAGATGATGATTGTGTGGATGATATTTTTCATGAGAGTTTTGACAAATATTCTCCAAAGAAAGCCTATGATTTTTGTTTCTTGGTTGAAATAATTGCTAAAAAATTACTGCTATTATTTTGCTAACCATATTTTATGCTAAGGACTTTCTAAGTGCTGTATCACATTATTCTGTGCTTATCACATTTTTTAAAAGATTTATTTATTTATTTGAAAGTCAGAGTTACACAGAGACAGAGGAGAGGCAGAGAGAGAGAAAGATCTTCCATCTGTTAGTTCACTCCCCAATTGGCTGCAATGGCCAGAGCTGTGCCAATCCGAAGCCAGGAACAAGTAGCTTCTTCTTGGTCTCCCACGTGAGTGCAGGGACCCAAGGACTTGGACCATCTTCCACTGCTTTCCAAGGCCACAGCAGAGAGCTGGATCTGAAGTAGAGCAGCCAGGTCTCAAACTGGCACCCATATAGGATGCCGGCACTGCAGGCAGCGGCTTTACCCACTATGCCACAATGCCAGTCCCATCACATTTCACAAATAAGAAAACAAGAGAAAAGCTGAGTCCCACCCCCAACCCCCTCAGTTTCACACCAAGAAAGCAGTGAGGTCTCTTTTTCATAGTGTGTAATGTTTTCATTACCAAAAAGTTGAAGCAGTGCAAGATTAGGTTAATACATTCATTTTATCCTTCAAAATATCCTTCTAGGAACCAGAATAAGCAAGAAAATGAATAAAGTACATATCTCCTTTAAACTTGTGTAATTGCCACAAGTTCAAAGTTAGAATGTGTCTTACCTATTGTTCTTTCTCAGTCTGTCGTCTTTCATAGCCAAGAGATAAGTATTGTTATTCTAAAAATCCAGAATATTATGGAACATAGATTGAAGCTTGGTTTCATGGGATGTGGTTTTATGATAGTGCTTGTGATTCTGTATAAAATCCTTTTCATAGAAACTCTATTCATATACTTTATGCACGCATCCACTATCACTATGGGTTATTAATTCAGCTGTAGTTGCTTACTGTTGTCCTTTCTAAAGTCCTTTCTAATTAGCAGAGCTGATTTTACAGTATCAGTTTGCACCTGAGAAATACATATAAAATGTAAATTCAAAGAATATGTGTGAAAGACATGATTAAAATCATAAGTAATTTAGTGTATAATTAAAATATATTGAAATTTGTATTATTATGGTAAACATATCACTGAATTGGGTATCCTGAGAAATTAATTTTTGTTTTGTCATTAAAAGTTGAAATGGGGGTTGCCATTGTGGAGTAGCAGGTTAAGCTGCTGCCTGTGACACTGGCATCCCATATGGGTGCAGGTTCAAGTCCTGGATACTCCACTGTAATCCAACTCCCTGTTAATGTGCTTAGAAAAGCTGCAGGTGATGGCTCAAGTAGTTGGGATCCTGCACCCATGTGGGAGACCAAGATGAAGCTTCTGGCTCCTGGCTTTGGCCTGGCCCATCCCTGGCCATTACAAGTGTTGGAAAGTGAACCAGTGAATGAAAGATTTTTCTTTTTCTCTATTCTCTAACTCTCTTTCTGTAATTCTGCCTTTCAAATAAATAAGTAGATAGTTTTTTAAAAAAAAAAGTTGAAATGGACTTGGTTAGTTACCTATATATCCTTAGTCTCATGATATTAGAAAGCCCAAATTCTTGAATGAAAATGACTGGATTCAAATCTCAGCTATCCATGCCAGTTCTTTGGTGTGGGGTAAACTCTAACTTTTCAGTGTTTCAGAATCATTACCTGAAGAATAGAAATAGTTTTCTATTTCATAATACTATCACAGAGATTAAATGAGTTAATGAGTGAAAGTCTGTTAAGGCAGCATACAGTACCTGGCAGATATTAAATATTCAATAAATAATGTTATCTTATATCCATTTAACTAATAGAATTTTGTGAAAAATGTGTTCTAGTTACTCAGAAGTTGAAGATAATAAAAGAACAAGACCAAGTCCTGTCAGGATCTCCCCCTTCGGGAACTGGCCAGGTTACCATGAAGGAAGAGTCGAGGAGACTGACTCTCAAGCCTACTCCTTCGGGCACAAGGCACTATGGACCAGGGAGAGAGGCTGAGCAACCTCTGGTTTACAGCTTCTGAGGGTCCCCTTATATACACTTTTTAGAGGCTAGCCCCGCCCACATTCCAACCTCCCAGGGTCCTGTAGTCATGGCAACGACAGTTTGTGGTTAGGCTGGCTAGTTAGGCCGTCCTTTTCCAAATCTTACCAGCTAGGGTGGTTACCTTTCTACTTTTCTTTCAAGCTGCGCTACTGCACAGTTACTTTCTTTCAAAGGGTGCTATAGTTACTTTAAAGGGTGCTATGATTACTTTCTCTATGAATGGTTCCCTAACAAGTCCCATCCCTCATGTACTTTGTAATTTAGTGTATAACTTAGATACATTATATATATAATGTATAACTTAGATAGATTTTATTTTATGTAAAACAAATATTAACAAAATGCCTCATGATACAGATGTAGTTTGAACTAGAAAGAAATTTGCTCTAAAGATTTTGCAACAGGTTGTCAAAACTGAATAGCATTTTCATTTATGAATTTCGGGCAATGACAAGAAGGGTTTTGGGTGAGTATTAAGTAAACAACAGGTGCAAATTAACATAGCAGCAAGGTATGCAGCATATCTAGGTAACTAGAGATGGTATTGCTGATGGGATGGGGGAACAGTGAATAGTAAACGTCAGCTTAGAGATTTATGTAGGCAAGGGCCAGATACAAATAAATGTCATGTCATACCAAAAAGTGTCCTCATTATCTTGGAGATGAAGAGCCATTAAAAGAATTCAAGTAGAAGCAATGATCAGATTTATGTACAAATACATTTATTCTGAGTGTAGTTGGTTCCCAACTGAATGAAGAAAACAAGGAAGAGGGCATACTGCCTAAAAGGATGTTGTTTTCATAAATAATAGAGATGAGAATGGAAGCTGAAAGAAAAGAGAATTATTACCTCAATTTACTTGATTAATTTTGGCGATATAAACACAGTTCAGCCTTCACCTCTTTATCAGAAGAAAAAGCTAATACAAGAAGCACTGGCTTCTCTGAAAGACAAAAGCAAATTGAAGATAAATAGTGTTGTATTTTTCCTCCCACTTGTTATACTTCAGAGTCTCAGGTACTATTGCACTTTCCCTACTGATGAACAAACAAATTTATGCAGTGTAAGGATCCTTATATACAAACTTTAATGAGTTAAAGATGTTTCCTAAATGATCAACGCATAATAGGGAATGACAATATCACTATCTCTCAAAACATACATTGCTAACTGCATGCATAAGTAACAGCTTGAATGAAGATGCTATAATATTGAACCATTTTTAGTCTGGAGTAAGTGACAAGAACTTATTCACACTATCTTTTTGCTTTTAGCTCTAACATATTATTTCATGTTCCATAATGGAGTTCAGTTTTGAACAGAAGGTTTATTTTTGTTATGTACTATCCCTATGTGATCCCGATAGAGCACCAATTGAATCAAAGAAATTCAAGGAGCTGTAAAAGACCTAAAACACTCTGTAGTGTGCTTCCTTTATGTTTCAGAAGATAAACTTCTGACCCAGAGAGGTTTAGTGACTGTTCTAGGACTGTTGAGTAAGCAAAAAGTAGAGGAGAAATCAAGGATTCTTTTCCTGATTTTTTGTTTTGTTTCTTGGTCCATGAAAGCAAGCTTTAAATTTGTGTTAATGTAGTCCCTCATAACTAGTCAGTTTCTTGTATTTAGCTAGCACATAAAATGGGATGGAAGGCATATAAGAAAGCGCAGAGAAGCTCCTCTCATTATCTTTGAATGCAAAAGCAGATTGTAAGCATTGGAAGCCAGACCTTCAGTTCAGCCATGAGGAGCACATTGCTGCGAAGAATCAGCTCAGCTGTAAGTGGGATTCTTGCTTTTTCCTTTCAAGTCTGTTTTCCTTTAAACTTCAATTTTTCACATCTAAAGATGTTACATATGTAATGTAAGTTTTTCATTTGTTGGCTAATGCACTTAGAACGGTTCATTTTTGTACAAAACGGGTTAACCACCTGCAATGAATAATAACTGCCAAATGACATGAGCTGTCTGAAGGACTGAATAAACAAACCTTTACACTCCTTATGCATGCATCCCCCAGTATTTCACCCTACAGTACTTGAGAAAATAAGTGGGAAAGCCAGCTCATATAGTTACTGAAGATTTACTGAATGTTAACATTGTCCTGAGAAGTGCCCATTCCTGTTCAGCAACTTAGAAGCATTACAGAAAACACATACTGAGAAGAATTAGGTTGTACACCAGGTCATCACACTAAGAAAAAGGCAGTAGAGGAAGGTAAAAATCCAGCCATAAGATTTGGAAAAAAAAAGTCCATTAAATCAGGAAAAAAATGTCTTCAGGTTGTATGATAAACTGCAACTGATGTCCAGCCATACTTTTCATAGACTTCTAGGGATGAAAGAGCTACAGAAGACAGTTTCCTACAGTACTCAGATCACAATGAAAATGAGGATCCATTCAGTCTTATACAGAAAGGCTACAGAGATCAAATGATCATGGCTCTGGACCTGGGTGTAGAGAAAGATAACATCAAGTTTTTGTATTTGATGCCCCAAGTTATGGTCAGGTCTACCCATTTATAGATGGAAAAATAAAGGCAAACATTTGGTGCAATGGTTAAGATACCATTTGGTATACTCTCCTCTGTATCAAAGTGCATGGGTATGAGTCCCATCTTCACTTAACAATTCCAGCTTCCTTATAATGAATACCCCATGAGGCAGCTGGTAATGGTTCAATTACTTGCGTTTCTGCCACCCATGTGGGCGACACAGATTGACATCCCAGCCCCCTCAACCTCACCCCGCTTTGACCTGGCTCAGCCTTACCTGTGCAGGCATGTGGGGAGTGAAATCAATGAAAGGAAGATCTCTCTCTCTCTCTGTGTTTTTCTTTCTCTCTCTTTTTCCTACACCTATCAAAACTTACATTTTATCTTTTTACTTTTATTTCTAATGTATTATTTCATGTTCCACCATGAAAGACTGAATTAATTTTGAATGAAAGGTTTATTAATATTATTTATTATTCAAATGAGGTGAAACTAAATTTTAAAAATTTCAAAAATAGATGCACCCAAATTCTACCTGCTTTCCTAAAATGTAGGCAGTTATTAAGAGGTATATCATGACTTGGAAATATAGTCATCTCTGTGGAAGTAGAATGGATATCAAACTCAAAATTGGTTTAGATATTGAAGCTAATTAGAGAATTACACATGTCCCCACAAGTGTACATCAAACTGTTTATTACTCACATAATCAGGCTATCCAGGAATAGCAGAGAATATACCCTTGAAAGTTCAAAAATATCTTCAGAGTACAAGGATGTTTATCATTGCCTTTAGATTAAAAAAATTTATTTAGGGGCCAGCATTGTGGCAGGGCAAATAAAAACCACTGTCTAAGACACTGGCAACAGATGCAGACACTACTTCATGTCCAGTTGTTTTACTTCAGATCCAGCTTCCTGCTAATGGCCTTTGAAAAGCAGGGAGAGATGACTCAAGTACTGGGGCCCCTGCCACCCACATAGGTGACTTGGATGAAGCTCCTGGCTCCTGGTTTCAGCCTAGCTCAGCCCTACCACCACCACTGGGGCCACATGGGGAGTGAACCAGTGGATGGAAAAACTCTCTTTCTCTTTCTCTCTGTTTAACTCTGCTCTCCAAATAAATAAATAATTCTTTAAAAAATATTTGTTTATTTGAAAGGTAGAATATCAAAGAAAGAAGGAAGGAGAGAGAGAGAGAGAGAGAGAGAGAGAGAGAGAAGGAGGGAAGGAGGGAGGGAGGGACAGAGTGAATGAGTATCTTCCATCTGTTGGTTCACTCCCCAAATGATTGCAACAGCCATGGCTGTGCCAGTCTGAAGCTAGGATCTAGGAGCATGCTCATGAAGGTCACAATGTCCCATATTCATGGCTGGGAACCAAACACTTGGATCATCTTCTGGGACTCAAACAAGCACTCTGATGTGAGATGCTAGTATCATAAGTATCAGCTTATCCTACTGAGCCACAGTGCCAACCTCTGGCTTTAGATTATATTGTGCTTAGTTGATGGAGCCAGAGTGAGAGTTCCCATGCACCAGCTAAAGCATGCCACGCTCCTACCTTCTGGTGATTGCTTTCAATTCATGTTTATTTCCTGGCTAGTAGCTACAGCACTCTATCCTCTGCCTTCCTCATCATATGGTCTTCTATGAGTGTCTCTATGTGTTTTCTCCTCTTCTGATTAAAGACATTAGTCATATTGGATTAAAGACCCATCCTAATCCAGTATGACTTCATTTTTATTTAGCTAAATACCCCAACAATGACCTTACTTGTAACTAAGATCATACTCTGAGGTTCAGAAAAGGCAGAAAGTTTAGGAGCACATGATTGAACCTAAGATATATAAGTAGAACTTCCACAGGTGTCAAGTAACGGAACACACAGCTCTTCTTAATGACTCATTTCACATGTAGGGAAGAAGGAAAAAGTGAGAGGAAGGAATTTGGATGCTGTCCCAAGTCAAAAATCAAATATGGAGTCAGACTCTTCAATATAAAGTCTCTTGATTTTGCTTACTATTTAGTTAAGTTTCTCACTACTATTTAGTTAGTTATTAAATATGTAATAGTTACTAAACACATAATAGTTACTATTGTTAAGTTTCTCACTAAGAAGGATAATGAGAAACTGTGAAAGAGGAATGCTAAAATGGTTAAAAGTACTAAAACTGTATACCAGTGTGTCCTAGGCAGATATGATGAAATACCAATTTTCCGAATAATAAGTATTTAATTAAATAATAAGTATTTAATTAATTAATAATAAGTATTTAATTAAAATAATAAGTATTTAATTAATTAAGGGATTATTTCTCCATAGAACTGAGCATCTGAAGAAGAAAGAGAAGCCTAATCATAGCAATGATGGACATCAGGCAGAACCTACAGAAAAAAAAGCTTTATGATACTATGAAGGAATGAAATTATAAGAATTTGGATTTGATAGGATGAAATATTTGGAGCTAAGGAACTGACCTCAGAAATATAGCTCAGGAACATTTAGTTTACACAGTAGCTGGGGAACAAGACTGAATTGATGATAAATTTCTTGCCTGGGACTCTAGAGTAAGTCTGAAGAAATTCCAGATCTTAGGTTTGCCTTAGGATAAGAATGACTGCAGAGCTATTGGGCTGTAGATACCTAACACCCCATTTTTGTATAACAAATGTTTTGTAAACATTGCTGTATTAAAATGAGATGCTATCTACATCGCATATGTAATATGAATCAGAAATAAACATAGCCATCCAACTAATAAAAGAGGACATAACAGGAAAGTAATTTTCTATAAATGAATATTAATATGTAAATGCTGAAGCCTTCCATAGCAGAAAATATGATGAACACTCAGATGCCTCCACCTAAAATGAGAGCTGCTGGGCGTGAACCAACTGCAAATGCAAGTCCATGCTATTGGTGACCTAAAAACTTGAGTGAAGTGGCCACTGGGCATACAGTTTTCTGAAATGACAAATTGTTGTTGAAAATCTGAACAAAACAGAATGCAGTCTTCCCTTGATTTAAATAGTAGTTTCATTCTTGGGAAATCTGTGCATATTTAAAGCTTGAACAGATATATTAATGCATTTGGAAAGCAGAATTGGACTCCAGATTTAGATTGTTATAACAGATTTTCTTCACCAAGTTGAATATTGGGTGGGACACCTATGTACTCAAACTTCATTATAACAACTCGAAAATTCCATAACAAATACCCAAAATGCCCCCCGAGACCCATTAAAAAAGATAATTTCAAATTTCCAGATTTAGAGAGAATGTAGTTCTTCTTGAATAGCAAGTGGTAGCTTGCAATTTTTAATGTAATTTTTGAAAACTGCCAATTAAAGTAAATTTCAACAGATTCTGTCAATCACAGAAATTAAAATACCCTCATATTTCTCTAAGAGAAGATTGATTTAATGCTGTGAAACCACTCCACTCAGCTGAGCAAGGGAGATAACTGGTTGTTGGGAGTTGTTTATTTTAATCAAATAGAGATTAGGGTCATCTATAAATATTGATGAGGATAAGACCAGGATGACTCAGATTGCTTGAGAAGAAGAAGCATGTTTCTTACCTGATATTTGTGAAGCCAGTAATCAGAAATGTTCTATACAAGTTTTATTTATTAAAGGGATTCTAAAAAGAGTCCAGGTTGGAGGAAACCAGTGCCCACGTCGTAACTATGAACACACACTAACTGATTTGCTGAGAGTTTATGAAGATTTATGCATGTGCGTGTATATCTATAGATCTATAGATATACACACACACGTAAACGCACATATATAGATAGATAGAGATGCATATATGGGGATCTTAAAAAAAGTTCATGCAAAATTGAGTCGAAAGCTAAGTTTATTTTGGTGCAAAACTTTTTGAAATCGATGCCTAGAAGGGGTCTTCAGAATGTTCATGTAAAATGTATATTACAAAAAAAAAAACTATGCATGGGCTTAAAATTTCTGTACCAAAATAAATTTATCTTTTAATTCTTGTTTCCAAGAATTTCCAATGTTTGTAGTAACCTGTGTGAATACTTACATAATAAATGTGTATCCCTGGATTGATTTAGTAGTGCTGACAAGTACATGATCTGAAACCAGAAAGTTTTCTGTAGTAATCAAAAGCTATCAATTATTATGTTTATTTTAGATGCTCATATTTTAAGAAGACAGATTGGAACATATACAACAGAAGAGAAATAAAGTGATATAGCATGCTAAAATATGGATTTGTATATAAATTCAGATGGATTTTATGTGTATACAAATCACCAATCCTGAAAAGAGCTCATGTTTTACAATCTTCTATTCACACACTATTTTTTTAAAATTTCCTATATTAAATTTTATTTACATGTGCACATTCTAATTAATATTTTTTAGCTGTGATGAAACATACAAATCAAGTCTATCCTCAAATATGTGTGGTACAATGTTGTTGACTATATGCACATTATTGTACAGCAGATCTCTAGAACATTTTCATCTCATTAATAATAATCATTAGACAGCATTTCCCGTTTGCTGCTTACCCATAGCTCCTGCAACCAGCATTCCACTTTCTTTTTGTTAAGAGTTAAATTTTTTAGAGTTAGTTTTGAATCCTTCTATAACTGGCTTATTTAACTTGGAGAGATGTCCTCAAGTTTCTCCTATGTTGTAATGTAAGACAATGTGTATTCTTTTTTATTTGATTATTTATTTTTTTAAAGATTTATTTATTTATTTGAAAGTCAGAGTTACAGAGAGAGGAGAGACAGAGAGAAGAGAGGTCTTCCATCTGATGGTTCACTCCCCAATTGGCTGCAATGGCCGAGCTGAGCCGATCTGAAGCCAGGAGCCAGAAGCTTCTCCTGGTCTCCCACGTTGGTTAAGGGGCCCAAAGACTTGGGCCATCTTCCGCTACTTTCCTAGGCTATAGCAGAGAGCTGGTTCTGGAAGTGCAGCAGCTGGGTCTTGAACTGGCACCCATATGGAATGCTGGCGCTTCAGGGCAAGGTGTTAACCTGCTGTACGGCAGTGCTGGCCCCATCTGTATTCTTTTTTTTTTTTTTTTTATTTAAGAAATACAAACCTCATGCATTATATATATATATATATATATATATATATATTTTTTTTTTTTTTTTCAAATTTAGGGACATAGTGGTTTTTCCCACCCTACTTTCCTTCCGCCCATATAAGGTGTAAGGTGTCTTGCTTCATATATCTGTGGGGAGATCCAGTTTTTCCTGAACTATTTGTTGAAGAGACTGTCTTTGCTCCAGGAATTGATTTTAGCTCCTGTTTCAAAGATAAGTTGGTTGTAGATGCATAGATTGATTTCTGGAATTTCTATTCTGTTCCATTGGTCTAAACATCTGTTTCTTTGGCAGTACCAGGCCGTTTTGATTATAACTGCCCTGTAGTTTGTCTTGAGATCTGGTATTGTGATGTCTCCTGCTTTGTTTTTTGTTGCTTAAGATTGCTTTAGCTGTTCCTCATCTCTTTCCATATGAATGTTAGCATCATTTTTTCTAGAGCTGAGAATGTTGTCAGTATTTTGATTGGGATTGCATTGAATCTATAAATTGCTTTTTATAGTATGGACATTTGGAAGATATTTTTCCACTTTTTATGTCTTCTTTTATTTCTTTATGTTTTTTAATTGTCATTGTAAAGAACTTTGATGTCCTTGGTTAAATTTATTCCAAGTTATTTATTTTTTTGTAGCTATTGTGAATGGGATTGATCTTAGAAGTTCTTTCTCAGCTATGACATTATCTCTGTACACAGAAGTTATTGATTTTTGTGTGTTGATTTTATATACTGCCAGTTTACCAAACTCTTTTATGAGTTCCCCAATAGTCTTGTAGTGCAGTGTTTTGTATCCCCTCCATATAGAATCATGTCATCTGAAAATAGAGATAGTTTGACTTCCTCCTTCCCAATTTGTATCCTTTTTATTTGTTTTTCTTGCCTAATGGCTCCGGCTAAATTTTCCAGGACTACATTGCATATCAGTGGTGAGAGTGGGCATCCTTATCTGGTTCCGGATCTTAATAGGAATGCCTCCAATTTTCCTCATTCAATAGGATATTGGCTGTGGATTTGTCATAGATGCCTTGGTTGTGTTGAAGAATGTTCCTTCTATACTCAGTTTGCTTAAGGTTTTCATCATGAATGGATGTTGTATTTTATCAAATGCTTTCTCTGCATCTATTGAGATAGTCATATGTTTTTTTTTTCAGTTTTTGAATGTGATGTATCACATTTATTGATTTGCATTGTGGAATCATCTCTGCATGTCAGTAATAAATTCCACTTGGTCTGGGTAGATGATCTTTCTGATTGGCTAGTGTTGGATACATTGGTCAGATCCGACTAGTTAGTATTTTGATGAGTACTTTTGCATCCACGTTCATCTTTAAATTGATCTTAGTTCTCCTTCACTGTTGTTTATTTTTCTGGTTTAGGAATTAGGGTGATGCTGACTTCATAGAAGGAGTTTGGGAGGATTCCCTCCCTTTCAGTTGTTTTGAATAGTTTGAGAAGAATTGAAATTCATTCTTGTTTACATGTCCTGTAGAATTCAGCAATGAAGCCATTGGGTCCTGTGCTTTTTTGTTGGGAGGGTCTTTATTACTGATTTAATCTCCATCTTGGTTATTTGTCTGTTTAGGTGTTCTGTGACTTCATAACTCATTTTTATGTCCAGAAATCTATACATTTTTTCTGTATTCTCCAACTTATTGGCATAAATTTCTTTGTACTAATTTCTGATGATACTTTTCATTTCTGTTGTATCATTTGTTACATTTCTGTTTTCATCTCTGATTTTATTGTTCCTGGATTCTCTCTCTCTCTTTGATTATTGGGCTAGTGATATGTCCATTTTATTTTTTCAAAAACCCAGCTCTTTGTTTTGCTGAATTTTTAATTTTATTTATGATTTAAATTTTATTTATTTCTCTCTAATTTTAATAATTTATTTCCTACTACTAGTTTTATGTTTGGTTTGTTATTCTTTTTCTAAGTCCTTGAAATGCACTATTAGCTCATTTATTTGGTGCCTTTCCAATTTTTTGAAGTAGGCACCAATTGCTATAGTTTCCTCTTAACATTGCTTTTGCTATATCTCATAAGTTTTGGTATGTTATATTGTTGTCTTCATTCATTTTCTGAAATTTTAAATTTCTCTTTTGATTTATTCTATGACCCATTATTCATTTAGGAGCATGTTGTTCACTCTCTATGTGTTTGCATATATTCTAGAGATTCGTGAATTGTTGATTTCCAGCTTCATTCCATTGTGGTCAGAGAAGTATAGTATAATTTGTTTTTTTTTTTTTTTTTTTTTCTAATTTGCTGAGACTTGCTTTATGGCCTAGTATATGGTCTATCCTAAAGAAGATTCCATGCACTGATGAGATCAATGTGATAAGAACATTGTAGGTTGAAAAGTTCTGTAGATATCAGTTAAGTCAGTCTTATCTATACTGATGATTAACTCTGTTGTTTCTTTGTAGATTTTCTGTCTGGTTGATCTATTGATGAAAATGGAGTGTTGAAATCCCTCATTGCTATTGTATTGGAATATATGTAACCTTTAGATCCATTAACATTTCTTTTAAATAGACAGGTGCCCTGTAATTGGGTGTATATACTTTTATTATAATCACATCTTCCTGTTGAATTGATCCTTTAATCATTACATAGTGCCCTTCTTTGTCTCTTTTAACATTTTTTTTGTTTTAAAGTATTTTTTTGGCAGGATTCTCAGTTTAATTTTTACCTTTTAATAGTGCTAATGACTTATTCCTCTGTCTTCACTTGTTGCAAAGGTTCTTTTTTGAAAATAATTTTTCATGTCATATTTAGAACTTTTGAGTATTGCTGGTTGATGAAAAGTAAAAATCATTAGATTCCAGTTTTTACTGTTTATCTAACAATATCTCCTAGGGGCTTTTGAAGATATAATATTTATTTTTTTATTTTTTACTTTTTATATAAAGCTTTTATTTACAGAATATAAATTTCCAAAGTACAGCTTATGTATTACAATGGCTTCCCCCCCATAACTTCCCTCCCACCCGCAATCCTCCCCATTCCCTCTCCCTCTCCCCTTCCATTCACATCAAGATTCATTTTCAATTCTCTTTATATACAGAAGATCAGTTTAGTACATATTACGTAAAAATTTCAACAGTTTGCTCTCATATAGGGAGACAAAGTGAAAAACACTGTTGAAGTACTGCTTATAGTATTAATTCACAATGTACAGCACATTAAGGACAGATATCCTACATGATATATTTTTTTAAAAAATTGATTAATTATCTATGCAATTTCCAAAGTCTATTTTTTATATTAGGATAGCTACACCAGCTCTTGTTTGGTTTCTGTTAGCACTGAATATCTTTTTCCATCCTTTCACTTTTAGTATGCACATATCTTTATTGGTGAGGTGTGTTTCTTATAGGCAGCAAATAGATGGGTTTTGGTTTTTAATCCATTCAACCAGTTTATATCTTTTAACTGGAGAGTTGAGGCCATTTATATTCAAGGTTACAATTGATAAGTAATGAATTTGCCCTGCCATTTTTCCATAAATATTCCTATTGTTTACTTTGGATTTCCTTTGTAATTTTACTGAGAGATTTTCTACCTTCTCTTTTTTTCATAATGATGACTATTTTTTGTGTTTCTGTGTGTAGCACATCCTTAAACATCTTTTGTATGCTAGATGAATGGTAACAGATTCTTTCAATTTCTGTTATGGAAGCTCTTTATTTCACCTTCATTCATAAATGAGAGCTTTGCAGGGTATAGTATTCTAGACTGACAGTTTTTTTTTTTTTTTCACTTAAAACTTGTATTATGTTTCTCCATTCTCTCCTAGCCTGTAGGTTTATGAAGAGAAGTCAGCTTTGAGTCTAATTGGAGATCCTCTGAAAGTAGTCTGGCATTTCTCTTGTGTACATTTTAGGATCTTTTCTTTATGCTTTACTGTTGTGTCATGATGAAAATCTTTTCTTGTCATGTCTATTAGGTGTTTTATGTGATTCCTGTACTCAGATGTCTCTCTTTCTCCAAATTGAGAAGGTTTTCTGCAAATATTTTACTAAATAGGCCTTCTAAGTCATCCCTTTCTGCACCTTTAAGAACTCCTAAGACCTGTATGTTGATTTGTTTGATAGTATCCCATAGATCTCCAACACTGTTTTAATTTTTTATTTCTTCTTTCTCTTTTTCTTCATCTTCTTTTTTTTTTTGGTACAACTGAAGAATTTCAAAAGATTTGTTTTCTATCTTGTATATTCTTTTTTTCTGCCTTACTGAATTTGTTGTTAAAGTTTTCCACCACGTTTTTTATTTGATTTATTGAATTCTTCATTTCTAATATTTCAGTTTCTCTTTAAAATCTCAATTTAATGGGAAAAATTTCATTCATGTCAAGTATGGTTTTCTTTAATTTGTGGAGTTGCTTCTGATTGCTTCTGAGTAATCCTATGATTAATTTTTTGAATTCTGTTTCAGGCATTTCATCAATCTCTTCATCTTCACATTCTAATATTGAGGTGTTGTGTTTCTTTGGGGGTTTCGTTGTTTTCTATAATGTTTCTTGAGTTTCTACATTTATTTTTGGGCATTTGTTGAGATAGTTGTTTTTTCTCTGATAGCTTTTTTCTTTGAACTATTTTTCTGTGGCTTTGTGGAATGTCAGCTCTTTCAATGAATACCCAGAAGTGTGTGCCAAGTATGATCAGGGAGTTCTGGTCAGTGCTCCAGGGTTGAGTGAGTATGGATGGTGACACCCAAGTTTGTTGTGGTAGATTTCTTTTTAACAGAAGGTTGGGGTGTGGGCACCACTTTTGTCTTGACCACATTCTTACCTCCTGTCTTCCATGGTAATAGTGCCTGGGTGTTAGCCCTTAGTGGATGTAATACTCAACCCTGCTTCCACATGAACTGCACCAAGGATCTGTGCAGTCCTCAGTGTGAACCCAGAACCCATTGCAGTGAACCACCCCAGGCAATCTGGGGCATCTGAATATGTGGAGATGCATCAGTTATTGCCTAGAGACCCGGCTACACCCTGTGTGCTCTCATATAGTCACATTGTTTTTCCAGTCTCAACACTTAGGGCTCCCATGGGCAAGGAGTACAAGAGGAACCACTCTGCCCTGCTAGCCTGTCTAGTCCATAGAGAGGCTGTGTGGTTTCTAAAGCTGCTGCCTGTGTGTGTTTCACCTAGGAAAATTCAGCCCTGGAACCCTGGAACCAATGATTTGTTGAGAGGATTCATGTACCTCATAGTCATATGTTGGTGACCAGCCTCCTTTTCATCCTCTCAGCCAGACTCAAAGTTAATGGGGAACATGGATTTTTTCACTCTGGTAAAATCCCTGGATCACGCGTGTGCACAATATCCACAGTCAGCAGCCCTTCTCATTTCACAATAGTGCTGGGCACATACAAGAGTCTCTGCAGGCAATACTTCTGTTTCAATGGCTCCTCTCTCCCTCCCTAGCCTTTGCAGGGTGGGCACAGCAGACCTGCTGCTGTTGCTCCCCTGACAAGGTGGAAACCATCCTCTCTAGTTGCTAGGTGCGCACACAAGAGCTGCAGCAGCTGCTACCTTCTTATGTCCAAAATGGTAACCAGCCCTCTTACAGCTGGCTGCAGGGTACTGTTGTGTGTGTGTGTTGGTGGGTGGAGGAGATGGGTAAAGAGAAAGATATACTGCTTTTATTTTTCCCTCTAGGTGAGTAGTAGACCTGTTCTCCTCAGGGTTCTGGGCCAGACACAAAGACAGCACAGTCCACTAGGCTTTCTCTCAACAGTGGCCTAGGCCCATGCGGTATGACCTCACCTTTCTCACCAGAGTAGGCACTTCCTCTGGAACAGGGCTACTGAGGACATCTGTTATGTCTGTGCACATATGCACATCTGCACCATCAATACGGATCCATGACGTTGCTAACAGTTCCACAGAATCTCCACTGCCGTTTTCCCTGAAGCTTTCCCCTGAGAATGCACTTTCTCTACTTTTTTCCTACTATTTTGGCCTAGCCTGGAGCGGACTGCCCTGTTGCTATTCTGCCATCTTGGAACCCTCTGTTTTCTTTTAGAAATCTAAATAATGCTTATAACACATTCTGATTTGCACCTTTTCCTTATCTATTCATGCATTAATGGGTTTTTAGGCTTTTCCAATCTCTAGTGCGTTGTAAAAAGTGCTTCAGTGTATGTGGCTGTGCTAATGTTTCTTTGAAATTCTGATTACAAATATGTTGGATAAATACCTAGAAATGGGTTTGCCATGCTATGTAATAGCTCTGTTTTTAACTTTTTGAAGATTGTACTACTATTTGCCTTAGTGATTGTACTACTTATTTCACATTCCCACCAAAGTGCAGCATTTTTTATTTCTCCATATCCTCATGAACACCTGTTCTTTTCAATTCAGTTTTTGTTTCTGCCTATGTTTTGTTATTTTCTTGATAACAGTCATTCTATTGGGTGTGAAGTTATTGCCTTTTGGTTTTGAATTTTCTTTATGATTAGTGATGTCGAACATCTTTTCTTATACCTGTTAGTCATTTGTACATTTTCCTTTTAAAGGAAATTTCCATTTAAGCACATTGTCCAGTGAGTTATCTAGGTTACTAATATATATGAAATATTAATCACTTACTCTGAAAATTAATTTTGAAACCATTTATTTGCGAGTATTTTCTCATTTTCAATCAGTTCTCCTTTTACTCCATTGACTATTTTCATTTGCCAGTATAATCTTTTTCATTTGATGTAGTACTACATTTTTACTTTGCTTTGGTTGCCTGTGCTTCTTGGAATTGCAGCAGGATTCTTATAGAGATGAGACCTTGCTAATGCTTTTGAAAAGGAAATTACTTTACTTCCAGACTCTGTATTCTGTTGTATTGATATTGTCTATTATTATGCCAATACCATAGTCTTTTGATTACAAAAACTTTTTAGTATGTTTTGAAGTCAAGAAGTATGAGATTTCCAATTTTGTTCGTAAGTTTATTTTGGCTGTTTTTGTTGTCAATTTCTGTAAAAATGATCATTAGGATTTTCTTGGGGGGGGATTGTGTTTTATCAATAGATCATTGAAAACTGTAGAGACATTTGAACAGTAGAGACATTGAATCTTCCAATCCATGAAAGCAATATGTCTTTCCACTTATTTATTTCTTCATAAGTTCTTTCAGCAATATTTTGTGGTTATCAATGTGCCTTACATACTTAGTTAAATCTATTTTTAACTATCTTATTTCTTTTTGACAATATCAAATGTGAGATTTAAAAAGTTTCTTTTCGTATTTATTCATTGTCAGTGTAGATAAGCAACTGATTTTCATGTTGAATTTTTGTCCTAAAACATTACTGAATTATTAGTTCTAATAGTTATAGTTTGTACAGAGTCATTAATATTTCCAACATATAAAATCATAACATTTGTGAACAGAAATAATTGTAAATCTTTCTGAATTGGCTCTTTTTTTTCTTTGCCGAATTTCTCTAGCTGGGACTTTCAGGATTATGCTTGATGGCTACAGCAAAAATGGGCCCTCTTCCCTACTTCCTGTTCTCTTAGAAAGTCCTGTAAGTCTTTGACCTCAGACTGTTGAATCTGAGTTTAGCTGTGGTCTTTTCATACAGACCTTTTTCTGCTGAAGTAATTCCTTTGTATTTCTAATGTTTTAAGTTTTTTTTTTTTTTAACCATGAAAAGGTTTTGAGTTTCATCAAATTTTCTGTGACTATTATGTGATCTGTACCCTTCATTTAGTTAATGTGGTGTATCACTATAGACATATATTTTACATCCCAGGGATAATACTCACCTGTCCTATGAAAACTTTTCTTTGAATGTGTCATCTCTAGACTTATACATACAAATTCCTGGTTAGAGAGATTGGTGGCTGCTTTTTTCAGGAGTTGGTAATGTCATCATTCTTCTAGCATCTGTCCTGTAGACCTACAGGAGCTGTCACAAGTTGCCTAGTGCTCTTTTTCTCAGCAGCTGCCAGCCATCTAGAGTGTGCTTTTCGACGATGTTCTGAAATACAACAGGTAGAAGCTGGATCCTTGTGTAGTCCTTCCAAAGGCTAGAATGCTATGCACATGTTCCAAATCTTTTCCTCTTCTGAGAGAAGCTAGGAATCAGACAGCTTCTTCCATTTGGTTCATGCTGTACTTGGGGTCCATGCTTGAACTTTGGTGATTGAGTGTGTGCTGAGTCCAAATGTTGCCTTGGTTGTCTGTGGTCCCTATCCTATTGCATTTCTCTTTTAGTTGTTAGACTCAAGCAAGTGAGGAACCTGTTTCCTGGAAAGCCAGCAAAATGTTTTAATATTGGGAGTATTTTTCAGTTCAGTTTCCTGTTTGTCTTTGTGAAGAGAGGCTGGGAGGTGGATGTGTCATTTTAATTACACTGTGCTAAAGAAGGGGTAGGGACACATTTTCCTACCAACTTGATATGGTTTTGTGCTCATTTTGATTGTGGAAGTCTCTCAACTGAATTTTAGAGGTGCTGCAAAAGGAATTGGCCCATGTGGTGTTGTTGAGTGTCAGTGTTTCCAAAGGCAGAAGGAGGGTCTGGGACTTCCACCATCCTTCTGGCATTGCTGTCTACATACAAATATTCACATTCCCACATTGAATATGAAATTAAGTTAAATCATTTCTCTGCAGTGAGAAGCAAAATGCTTATGTCTGTTTGTGTTTCTCAAAATACATTTAGTTGACCTAACTTCCAGGCCATTTCTTCCTAAGGTCTCTTTGCCCCTCACCAGCATTTCCAGTGCTGCTTTTATAAGTGCTCTGAATTCTCCCTCCTTCTAAATCCCTAACCCTCAATTTCTACAAACAGGATCTCAGCGCTTAGCAATTGCAGCTTTTCCCGTCTTTTCTCTCCATTCCATCTGCTGATAGTTTCTCTGAACATTGAATATTGCTCAGAAGCTCCTCACCCAATGAGTAGAAACGATTAGGATCCATGAGCAAATATCCTAGTTGTTCAGGAAGTATGCAAATTGGAGTATGGTATTAACCTAGGGAAAAGGAGGTTTTGCATATTTATTTGTGGCAACAGTTTAATCTCTGTGCCTTTCATGTTTGTGTGTCTCTATTTGCTTTTTTTTCTCCTTCCCCTCATTAAAACTTTCTCCCTCTTTTTGTTCTTTTAATTTTTCCTACATTCAATCTGTTCTTTTCTTTTTTTTCTTTTTTTAAACTTTTATTTAATGAATATAAATTTCCAAAGTACAGCTTATGTATTACAATGGCTTCTCCCCCCCCACCTAACTTCCCTCCCACCCGCAACCCTCCCCTTTACTGCTCCCTCTCCCCTTCCATTCACATCAAGATTTATTTTCAGTTCTCTTTATATACAGAAGATCAGTTTAGTATATATTAAGTAAAGATTTCAAAAGTTTGCCCTCACATAGCAACACAAAGTGAAAAATACTGTTGGAGTACTAGTTATAGCATGCCCCATCTCAGTCTTTTGGAAATCGGAAGAAACGTTAAATATGCTATTCTTGTTTTATTCATTTTATCATACAAAACACATTTACTTTTATTATCACTTCCTGAATTATTATTATTTTAACTCTTATTTTGCAAGTGATTTACCTAAGATGACAAAACCAGAGAGTTCAACATTACTCAAAGCATTTTGTTTTACAATTCACCTATTCCTTCTGCTGTTTTATGATGTTAAATGAGCATTAAGTGAAGAACTGAAGGAATGTTTTTCTTCTGTAAAATATAAGCACTGATGATTCCCACTTTACAGGATTTTTGGTAAGACATGAGAGAGGGAAGTTATGTAAGGTGGTATTGTACCTAGTACCTCATAGTTCCTCAAAATGTGATAAAATGGTTTAAAGCAATACAAGGAGAGAATTTTGAGAAGCAATTATATGGATTCCAGAGAAGAGAAGATGGAAGAACAAAAATGTATTAACTTTATTGGATGTTATATTGAAAACTTTATTACAGAACAAGTTTTAGATAATATTTAACCTTGTCAAAAATCCCTTTGGAAAATATTTTGGTTCTATATTGAGTACTGCACTTTTAACTTGACACTGGGTATTTGTGGCTGGATAGATATTTCACTCCCTTTCTATGTATTACTAAGCTGTAACATATAAATACACATAGATAGCTTTTCCTTCATGATTACCCAGGGTCAATGCACTGCTGAGTCAAAGAAGTCTTAGAGAATGACTGTGTAGAAGTTTTAGCACTTGCAGTAAATAGACCCAAGAGTATTGCCTTTTGAATTAATCTGCCAGATTTTTAAATCATTTCTGTGTGATTTATTATTTTTTGTTATAATTTTTGTATCATCTTACGCTAGTCTCTCTCTACTTCAACCTCCAGTTTAACTCTGAGCTGTTGTGGCTTGGGAACCTGCTGTCTGTTGACTGAAATCAGTGTCTAAATTACAAATAAGCTGGCATTGAATTAGTCTGGAATGTCTCCTCTCTGTTATAAATTGAATAAACTCACCCAAGGCCCTTTATGAAATTCAGAAGACTTTTCTACCCCATTCTAAGATTTTCACCATATTTTAGAAAAATGAGCCTGTCCCAAATCTCTTTACACAGTCTGTATCCACTCACAAGTCTGCACTGACATTTAGCCACCGTCTGCTCTGTACACGAGCTTTGCTTTTCCTATAAACTCTGTTAAGATTTGTATTGGATTTTATGTATTAGCATTCCAAATTTGTGTCTGCACACCTTAAATGTAGTGTTGGTGGGAATTAAACTCACTTGAATATTAGGACAGCAGCCAAGGCACTCGTAAAATGAGACTGAAGCACAGGAAGCAAGTCTTGGCAGTAGGTGTGCTTTACTTCCCTGCTTGGCAGGTGCTCAGCAACCTGCTTCAACTCACACCAATCTTAAATGATAATTCCTTAGATAATTATCAAGTCATTTCTAGTGTAACTTTTGGAGGGAAATTATACCTCAGTGGCTGCTGTTCCCATAACAACATATTTGGTGTTCAAGTGACTGCATCTGCATTGCTAATAATTGTCCTCAGATTCATTCCCTCTCCATTCAGTTTCGTGGCCTGTGTTAGGGTGCCATTCCCTCCAGTGAGAGTAACTTTGAAGTCTTAGGTACAAGATCTCAATAGTAAAGAGTTGCTCTGATTGCCTTTTTTATTGTTCTTTTAAGACTTTCCCTTATTTTTAACAAATGTATGACTATCACTTCTTGGAAGTCACAGTTTGGAGAAGTGGCTAGACAAAGACAGATTCCAGAGTTTCTGTGGGCTGTGTCCAATATAGCTTCAAGAATCGTTTGTTTAATAAAATGTAACTTCAAATTCCTCACTCACACAGTGCCTACTAAAACCCAATATTATATCAATTTTTGGCATCTTTATACTTAAAGTCCCCCAAATTGGAATAAACAACTGTGATAAGATCTGGTCCTTACTATGTGAGTAGACATTGTCCATGGAGGAGCCTCACCGACCTCTTTTTCTCTTTCTTCTCCATCCTCTCAACTCACCATTCCTTTTGTTCTCCTTTATTTTCCTTTCTTCCACTCATCCTCTTTTCCTTTTGAATCTCTTGCCTCTGTCTCATCTTTTTCTTCTTTATGCTAGAGACTTTTAAAATATCTTATGGTTATCAATGTATTTATCACTCTGCTAAAAATCTACTACCTTTGGGAGACCAGCACTCATTTCACTATGGTTCTTTTCTCATAAATGCAGTTTGTACAGTTGGATTTTCACTTGATCAGAGCTATACAGAGTACACATCTCCAACTGGGATTTCAAATGAGTTTACCAAGGAAGAACCCACAATATTTTTACCTGTTGAAATATGTTGGATACAAAATACAAAAATAAATCTGTTAAAAGTTCATGAAAGTTAGTGCAGTTTGCAGCTATTCTTGTTTTTTTAGTTAATAGTCTCGTTAGCTATGCAGTTTTATGTTCTAACCTAGAATTGGCAACCCTGAAAGAAAATGAAATTTTTAATTATTGTTAAAATAAGGTATAGTCTAATATATACACAAATATATATATATATATATATATATATATATATATATATATTTGACAGGCAGAGTGGACAGTGAGAGAGAGAGACAGAGAGAAAGGTCTTCCTTTGCCATTGGTTGACCCACCAATGGCCGCCACGGCCGGCGCGCTGCAGCCGGCGCACCGCACTCATCCGATGGCAGGAGCCAGGTGCTAGGTGCTTTTTCCTGGTCTCCCATGGGGTGCAGGTCCCAAGCACTTGGGCCATCCTGCACTGCACTCCTGGGCCACAACAGAGGGCTGGCCTGGAAGAGGGGCAACCGGGACAGAATCTGGTGCCCCGACCGGGACTAGAACCCGGTGTGCCGGCGCCGCAAGGCGGAGGATTAGCCTGTTGAGCCATGGCGCCTCATATATATATTCTTTTGCATTAAGAAAAAACAATGTGAATTGTCAAATAGAATCTTATTTATTATTCATAAGATATTCATGAGGAAATATTTAAGTACTTTCTTTGAATGTAGACCTTGATGGATTAGACCTGGATATACCTGTGAAGAAAATTTCGGTGATATATGAAGTGACAAAATAATGATGATGATAATGATGATTAAAGGAAAATGAAGCCATTAAGGCAAAATAATTAAATGTGTCAGATGAGTGATTCCTGAACCTGGTTCACCATCAGGAATCACTTGGACATTTCTTTTTTTAATGCAGATTTATAGGTCCTACTCCAGATTGAATCAGAACCTCAGGAGTTACAGACATAAGAATTGCACTTTCAAAAATGTCCATACTTAATTCTAGTGATCAGTCAGGTTGGAGAATAATTGGTAGGAATGAAATGACCTAGAGAAAGAAGAAGGAGAAATGGCTCTCTATTCACATGTTCCCTAAGGAAGAAATACTTGGCCAGTGAAAGACTGAAAGCATTTAGATAGCAGAGAGAATTAGGAAGGGGATTCTAAGCAGATGGAAATGAATGTCTGATGGTTGGAAACTAAAAGTCATCAGGGAATGGTAATAGTAATAGGTTGACAATAATTTATTAAAATTGGTGTGGAACAGAAGATAAACCTAATGTGTGAGGTGAATTCTAGATTGTGAAGGAGCCTGAGGCTAGGAGAGGAGAATGAAGGGTTTCATTAGTAAGATGCCATTGCATGTTTTCCAGTAGGGCTAGTACCATGAAAGCAGCATTTCAGAATTATCTACAAGAATAGTGTAGTCAGGAGAGGAACTGACATTGGAAACAGAATCTATTTAATAGGACTGCATATTCCAGGATGATCATACCCTAAATTGTATTTCTGTATCGTATACTAAATAATTTTAATTTTCATACTTCCACAATCTTCCACATTACTCCCATATTATGGTTATATATATATATATATATATATGTATATATATATATATATGTGTGTGTGTGTGTGTGTGTGTGTATGATTATATGTTACTGAAACATAATCAAATAAAATGTGAAAGTGTTTATGCATCAAATATGCTAGAAGAAGATATCTTCTTTGTTCTATTCATATGAGCGATGTAGACCACCCAAATTCTAGTAACATTTCGTTGGTACGATTTGATCCTGGGTTAATACAGTGAGATGTTATCCTTGATATTGGAAGTTTGACACACCTGGAATACTGGTAGTATTGACATTTCTTCATAGATCCTTTCAGATTTACTACACACAGTGGTTCTCACCATGAGTGGGACAGTGGTTCAGGGGATGTCAGAGGCATTCTGGGCAGAAAGCCAGGGATGCTGTGTAAGGGATAGTCCCACTTAACAAATAACTGTGCCAAAATGTCAGCAATGGCCTCCTGAGAAACATTAGTAATTAAGTGGTTTTGAGTGTAGACTTGAAGTGAAGCAGAACTGATACTGACTTCAAAGAATTCTTCAATTTCTTGTGTTACCTTGGACCACTGACTTAGTCTCAGCATGCCTTAGTTAATTCTTTTGTTAAAGGAAGCAAACATTTACACTTACACACAGAGGTTTTGTGATGATCAAACAAGATAATGCCTTATCAGAATACTGAAGCATAGTAAAGGAGCTAAGATAAATTATGTGTCAGTAGCCATCAGGTAGGTATGAAGTCCCTGAACTGAGTCCAAATCCTTCTTAATTGTGAACCTTAATATTTCTTCCAGGATGGTTCCGTTCTAAACACTACACTCTGTTCAGGGATAGTACAGAGGCAGTGCAATTATTAGGCATTAGTTTTCTCTCTTATATTGGGTGAGAAAACACTGGATACACCATTTGTCACTTGTCATTAAGACTGTACCTCTAGGAAATTGTACAAGTTGAAATTTCTTGGTCTCTTCTCTGTGGGACCTGCACTCTATTTAATAATCTAATGGGGCCGGCACTGTGACACAGAGGGTTAATGTCCTGGCCTGAGGTGCCGGCATCCCATATGAGCGCCAGTTGAAGTCCTGGCTGCTCTACTTCCTATCCAGCTCTCTGCTGTGGCCTGGAAAGGCAGTGAAAACTGGCCCAAGTCCTTGGGCCCCTGCACCCACGTGGGAGACCTAGAGGAGGCTCCTGGCTCCTGGCTTCGGACTGGCATAGATCCGGCCGTTGCAGCCAATTGGGGAGTAAAACATTGGATGGAGGACCTTTTCTGTCTCTCTCTGCCTCTCCTCTGTCTATGTTACTCTGACTTTCAAATAAAAATAAATAAATCTTTAAAAAATAATCTAATGCCATTGTCTTTGCGTCCAAAGAATATTTTACGTGGATCATACTAGGTAAAAGTCCTTTTCATTCATATTTTTGCTCTATGTTCCTCTAGCTCTTCTACCTTGAGAAACTAAGCTTGTTTAGTTGAGTATCTTAGGTACCTCTTTTCACCATGTTAATTTATTCATTATTCTTTCCAATGACTATGTGTTAGACATATACTCTGTGCTATATATTAATTAGTTTATGCATCAAGGATACAGCATAATGTTTGTCCTCATCCAGACTTCATCCAATGGAGATGGAGAAAGCACACAGTGAACAAAACACCAAGTAAATTATAACATGTGGAATTTCAGAGAGACAGAAATATTGTCAGTAAAATGAGAGGGGCACTCTTATGGATAGCAAGAGACAAGTGGCAAAACAAAGTTCTAGGAATATCCCTATAGAAACTTTGGAACTGAAACCTGAAGGTATCTAAGTGAAGATCTGTGGGTGGGGATGGAAAGTTTTACAGGGAAATGTTCCACATTCTGAAATTTCAAAAAGTGGACAATCAAGGAAGTCAATACTGCCATTTCACAATAGGCAGAGGAGAGTTGTAGACAAGATTAGGGATAGAAGCAGCAGCCCATTCATCACCATATGGAATTTGCTTCTGTTCTAAAGCCTGGCACAGATCCAGTGCTAAACACAGTTTGCCATCTTGCCTCTGCCTTCTCCCTAGTATGCTCCTGCTCATCTTCCTCAGGGTGAGACTACCTCTCGTTTTCATATTCTAGTCAGTTCCTCCGCAGCATCCGAACATCCCAAGTCCAGAGCAAAGTGAATAGTAGAGGAGTGAGTATGTAGCCATCCCAGCATCCATCTTTCCCTCACATTTGAACCACTAACTTAACACCTTCCCTATTTATCCCATATAGAATCATAAGGAAGATGTGTATCTAATAATGGCAACATTAAGTACAATTTTAAAAGTCTAAAAAAAGCCATGTATAATAAAGAAAATGATGTGTGAATATCCAATAGAGCCCACAATCCTATAATATTAAAGAAAATTTGGGTCCATGATGAGCTTCATAAGATATGTGTGAAGGAGATAGAAGGTTTAAACTCTCTGTGAAGACAGCACACAGCATTTGAGTTGACTTTGATAGTAATAAGACAGTTTACTGTTGACATTTCCTTTCTCACCTGGTATTAATGTGTTCTAAGTGCTATATGCTAAGCAGCATCATAAGTTCTTTGGTTTGTCACATGTCCACGCAATAAGTGGGAAGATTTTTTTCAAGGTGACAATTGATACAATAAAAGTTCTTCAAAACTTAAGTTTTTTTTTTTCTAGGAGCAGAATAATTTCTGAGTTTTTTCTGTTTTTTTTTTTTTTTTGAATCTTAATGTGATTGGGTAGAAGAAACCTAGTAATGGAGAGATGCATCACCGATGTTTTTCTTTGACTTTTTTTTTTTCTTTCTGACTCATAGGAAGAGAGCAAACGTTGTAATTTCTTATTTTCCCCAAGAGATATACATTCTACACTACTAAAAATATCTATACTCTCATGATGCTTATTTTCTCTAAGGAATTTTGTCTCTGCTACTTCAGAGGGAAATTTTGAAAAGAAAAAAGCACCTTAGAATGACAAATGATATGGACTACACTGAACCATGCATCCAAGCAAATAAAAAAGGCTTTCAAACTTTACTTGATCAAACCTCACAGCCATAATCTGGGCTTCATGCTTGCTTATAGACTTGATGGCAATAAAGCCTTTTCAGGGACAAAAATATTAATTGAACTGTTGGTCAGTTTTTTTCATGGTACTGGGGCCTCATTGACTGAGATTCCTGTTCATGACTATACTATTGTGGAATTGACTGCTGCATTAACATGCACAAATGCACTCAGCCAGAGTCACAGGCAACGTGATTGAATTTGCCAACTCAACTTTCCTGAAGCCCTATTTGTTGCCTTCCTTCTTGCAATATCAGTCTTTATTCCATGGAGCATACTGTTAAGTGAAAAAGGCTCAAGTAATGGAACTGTGTCAGTGGGTTTTCTTCCTTCCTGTTAGATAATCCTCAAATCACTGTTGCTGCACATGTGACTGTACTCTATGCAGATTTAATATCTGTGCTTTTTTTTAAAAAACAATGGGTAGTGAAATACAATAGAGGTGGATTAATGAAGCAGATTAGAGAACTATGAAGAAAAATTGGGGCAAAACAAAATATGGGTCTTCTGTACTTTGAGTTAGAGTGGAAAAATCATGCAAGATAATTGTTGTGTAGTCCTATAAGGGTTAGAATTCAGGCACTACCATTGAATCCTGTGCACAATCTTGAACTTGTCAATTCTTGTGTCTAAAATAGCCTCTTGACCAATCTGGTGCAGATAATTAAGGATAATCAATGAGACGATGTCCGCAAAATGCCAGAGCAAAGAAAGGCCTGTTACCAAATGTGATAATTAGCCTTTTTAAAAAAAAAATATTTAATGAACATAAATTTCCAAAGTACAGCTTATGGATTACAATAGCTTCCCCCCACCCCATACCTTCCCTCCCACCCACAACACTCCCCTCTCCCACCCCCTCTCTTCTTCCATTCACATCAAGATTAATTTTCAATCGTCTTTATTTACAGAAGATCAGTTTAGCATATTTTAAGTAAAGATTTCAACAGTTTGCACCCAGAAATACAAAGTGTAAAATACTATTTGAGTACTAGTTATAGCATTAATTAAACACCTAAGAATAATTGTGTATTAATTACAGAGTTCAACCAATAGTAGAACATAAAAAAATACTAAAAGGGTAAAGTATTAAATTCTTTTTTTCTTGTTTTTTTGTTTGTTATATAGTTATTTTTTTATTTAATAAATGTGAATTTACAAAGTACAACTTTTGTATGATAATTAGCCTTTTTAAATCATGGATCTAGTCATAGCATTAGTTTAAATGTAGGTAGAATGGAAATAAGAATGATTCTTGGGTTTGATGATATTTCTTTCTTTTTTTAAGATTTATTTATTTATTTGAAAGGCAGAGTTACAGAGAGGCAGTTGCAGGGGGGCAGGGGGAGAGGGAGGTCTTCCATCTGCTAATTCACTCCACAACGGTCAGAAATGCACTGATCCAAAACCTGGAGCCAGGAGCTTCTTTCAGATCTCCCACACGTGTGCAGGGGTCCTCAAAACTTGCTCCATTTTCTGCTTTCCCAGGCCATAGCAGAGCTGGATGGGAAGTGGAGCAGCCGGGACTCATATGGAATGCCAGCACTGCAGGTGGCAGCTTTTTGCACCATGCCACAGCGCCCGTCCCCATCACTGTATTCTTTATTCCCACCTCTTCTAAGTCATTCTGCTTCTCTTAACATACTCTTCTTCCTTTCTATCTCTGAAAGTTTTTAATATTTTTCTAAGTTATTGGGTTTTTGGAAAATGAAAGTCAGAAATTCACTTTAGATATTTCTGCTTCTTGTTGCATGTGTCTCCTGGGAGTCAGTGAGTCCATAGGCAGCTATTTGGGGTTAAACAAAAGGGAAAATCAGGGAGGGGAAAAACCCCAATATCTTAATGTTTCAAAATGTGTTTTTCTTTCTAATTAATAAAATTCCACATAAGTCGTGCCATAAAGAGTGTTTCTGTGGTTATACAAGGGATTTGGAGAAAAAAGAGAAAGAACAGGAGGAGGAGGAACACACACATGTTGTTGCCCAATGCTGTTGGCACAGATAAAGAGCAAGGACAGACTGCAATACTGCACTTGTTGCTGAAAGTTCTCCTCTATGGTATGATGGGTGTGGCCAACTTTGTCTTCTGAAGGCTGAAAAATCTCTTTTGAACCACTTAGTACTTCTGTAATGCAAGTGTTTTCATATTATATCACACCAGTATCTGGATAAGCCTCCAGCTTGTTGATGTTCAGTTATCACAATTTATTGGTAGTATTTGAAAAGGATGTATAAAGCTTTTATATTTATAACATTTTATCCATGGTTTGGCTTAATGAACATATGCCTCTCTCCTTCCCAAACACTACAAATAAGGTTCTATGTATCCCAGAGCTCAGTTCATCACTGGAAGAAAAGAAAATAGAAAACAAATTATGTATGGATAATTAAATGGGAATGAATAAATTCTAATAAATCCATGTGAGGGGTAAAAGCTATGTGGTCCTTAAAATCATTGTATAAAAGAACATTTGTTTAGAAGTGAAAGTTAAATTTAATATAATATTTTTTGTTTTATATATATGTATATGGAAGACTTTGGTGTTTATTAAAACTAAATATTGTCTACGTATCCTAGTTATAAAGGACTTTTCCTCCTTATTTCTTGATATGCTTATAAAAACATGTACTGATATTGAAAATGAGAAAAACATGTTATATTGAGAGTCAACCTATAATCATTTCATTGATTGGACAGAACTTAATCTGTCCTGCATTAGAGTTGTCAGTCACAGTTAGTCACCTGTGTTCTTATTCCACTTTGGTTAAATACTGGATGTGTGATCTCCATTATGTTGCTTAACTTAAAAATGGGTATATTACTTCCTCATGTTTTGAGAATTAAATAAGGAAAAGATGTTGTGAAACAACTAGTAGGTGAGCAATAAAAATTTGTTTGGTAGGCTTCCTCTTGACTATTAAATAGGAGGCCTCCTGGAGCTGTAAAATTGGCACAGGGTTCCCAACTAAGAAAACTGGCACAAATCATGTCTTGCACATGCTAGAGTTGCCCAAGGGCAGGGTCCCTGGTATCTCTGAGCTTCTGTTTCTTCCTCTGTAAAATAACTGTTCAAGTATTGAGGATTTTATCAAGTGATATACAGAGTGAACCCTGCATAATACAAACCTCATAGCAGGGGGTTGGTGAACATTAGCTCCTCTTTCTTTCCCAGCCATTAAAGATACCATATTTAAATGAAAAGATAATTATAGCTGGCTACAGATCTTGCATAGATTAAAAAGAAAGGCTGATCAGGAATTGTTGAGCAGAGTTGGATACACCTTGCTTGGAAATGAAGCAGACCAAGAGTTGTGGTGTTGAAGATGACTTGCCTACTTCTTGAGATGCCAGAGTTTCGGGAATAAACATACTCTACATTGTTAGTGCTATTATATATTTGGAAACAAATATGATCCATATATTTCAAAATAGAATTTGTTTCTAAAATTGTACTTGATTAGTGTATTTTAATTATAAATTATTTTTCAACTTTAAATATCTAAAGGGTATTGTGAGACATTCATTTTAATTACAAAGTGATGTGCCTTTAAAAAATGATGTCAGGAAAGGGATTTCAGTCTTTTTATGCAGAGGGAAAATTTTTTCAGATGAAATTCATCCCTAAACATTTCTTTAGTCTTTTATATATAAGACACTTCTATCTAGAAAAGTCATTAAGTATCATGTCAACTCCCTGCTTTTGCAGACAAGGAAACGGTTCTAGAACAGTTTAGGCTTCATCCAGAGTTACACAGTGACAGAAGGTGAGAACTAAAACCTAACCTCTTGGACAGTGGATTTCTTGTTGTATAGTTGTATTTCTTTGCCTCTGTAGCATTCCCTCTCTCTTTCCTTGTTCTTTGTGAGTGTATATGTGTATGAGAAATGTGTAAGGAACAGGGAGAAAATATAGTTTCCTACTATGAGAGGTTATTAGTCCACACCTTAAAATATCATGTGTAATTTTTCTCTCTATACTTGTCAACTCTATAAAATATTCCTGATCATATAAATAATCCTGTGTTACTTCTCTCTGGAACAATCAGTATTTGCATAGGATTTCGGCCTGGAGTTTCTCTGTTCATCCAATCCTGAGAGCTCAGGCTGTGAATAATAAAGCTGCAGAGGCTGTTGCCAGTTGAAAAATTGTAATTTGTATTGATTAGTAAATTCACCCTCTTCAAAAAGGCATATCAGAAAGCCCCACTGGAGTCAGGGTTTCTGCTATATTAGTTCAAGGGCACTCTTGAGAGAAGGAATGTGTTTTCTGTAAGATTAAGTCCTCCATCTCAAAGAAGAGGAAGAATATCCTGAAGCGTTGCTTAAAATAGTCAGCATTCTCTCAAGCAAAGACAAGATACACCAGGCAGAGTTGGCTCACATTTTTGAAACAGCAGGGACTGCTTTTTGCCTTTTTCTGGGCCACAATCACAGAAGCCAACTGCATATTGCAGCATCGTGGACGACAGAGTGGCCCAGCCCCTGAGAGGAAAGAAGTCATCTCAGTGGAAGGTCCAAGATCTGAGTGTTAGTCCTTGGTCTGACTATTTACTGTAAGTCACCGAGGCAAGTGCCTGAATCTTTGCAGGTTCTATTTCTGTGAAAAGGCAGCACATTCTAGTAAGTGCGGAAAGAACACAGGATGTCCTGGATTCCCCTTCGTGCAGGACCTCTGCCTGAAAACTTGCTTTGTTTGGAATGTTCAGGGATACTCCATGTGCAATTCCCAGATCAGTAGCAGCTGCTCCTGTAGGCACATTATTACAGCAAATTCTCAGATTCTCGCCAAAGCCTATAAATTAGATACTGGGAATGGGGCCCTGTGGTTGATGTCTAAAGTAATCCTCCCATTGAGTCTGATGCACACAACATTTAAGAATCACTAACCACTGCTCTAAGTAACTCTAATTTACCATTTCTTAGGGGAAACCATCTCTGCTTTTTAATTTGATCCTATTACCCTATAATGGGCTACTCTAGCACCTTGTGCTTCATTATGACATTTGTTTTTGGAAATTGTATATATTTATTTTAGTCTGCTCCCCAAAGCCTGGGCTGTTTTCTGGACTAGTTCATCATTTTACTCCTCTGCAACAAAGCAGCTGCCATATAGTGGGGTTGAAAAGGTAAAGTAAGGCACAAAAAAGTCTACTTCTTTTATTTATGTATTTTCATTTTATTTGAAAGGGAGAGAAGCAGAGACAGAGAGAGATTTTCCATCTACTGACTTACTCCATCAATTCCAGCAACAGCCAGGGCTGTGCCAGCCTAAAACCAGGAGCCAGGAATTCCATCCAGGTCTCCAACTTGGGTGGCCAGTACTTGAGCCATTTTCTACTTCCTTCCAGGATGTGAATTAGCAGGAAGCTGGATGGAAAGCAGAGTAGCTGGGACTCAAACCAGACACTCCACTACAGGATACTGGCAACCCAAATGGCCGCGTAAGATGCTGTGCCAACTCTGGTCCCACAAGAACATTATAAAGAATTTATTTGACCAAACAGGGATCCATAAATTGAGCAGCTCAAACCAGAAGTGGTTCAGGAGCTACAGTGAATTAACTTAAAAGGGAAACTGTTATAGCATGGAATCAGAAATAAAGCAAAGAAAATATTTGGCTACAGATACACATTTGTCTTATTTGGTGTATCATTTGAAACACTCCTAGTTATATAATTATAAATTAACTTATTGCTTTTGATTTGTCAAGCTCATGTTTTGTTTTTCTTTAAGTTAGGCATCTATAAGAAATAGCTCAAATTAAGCTTTGCTTAATGTTTGCAAGTGAAGCAAGCTCAAGGTCAGTTATGAAACTGGTTTTGTCTACTCAGGGTTTCTTCAGTCCTGGTCTCCATTTTAATGTAGCTGTTAGGAACACAATAACTCGTTAGTATTTAGATAAAACTTAGTGACCCTGAACAAATCATTTAAACTTATCCAGACATAATTCACATTGCCTTAAAATGGATGCAATGTACTTTTAAAGTCAGAGCATAAGTGAACTAAGGGACAATAAACTGTCATCTCAGTTAACCAACTGATGTGTTTGAGTCCTTAGATTCTTGGCTTCTCACTGAAACTGTAATTTTGCAGCTGGATATTTAACTTAATTTTCATGTCCTTGTGTACTCTCCTCAACACTAAAGTAAGCTATTCCTCTTGTATTTTATGAGGTGCCAGAGTCATATAATATGGGTACTGGGAGCTATTCCTCTGACTTTAGGATAAAGAGAAAGATGTTGAATTGCCCATATCCTCAAACCACATTCTGCCCCCTCAGAACCTCACATTCTTGACTGTTTCTGTGAGATATCTATTTCTTGAAAATCTTTCTACAGAGGAGCTTTTTTATGCAAAAGTTAAGATGCTGCTTAGAATATATCCTCATCCCATTTTGGAGTGTATGGTTTGAGTTCTGGCTTCTCTGCTTCTGATCCAGCTTCCTCTAATGCACCCATGGGAAGACAGCAGATGAAGGTTCAAGTACTTGTGTTGCTGCCACCTAAATGGGAGACACAGATAGAGTTCCTGACTCTGTCTTTGGTCCAACGTAGTCCTTGCTGTTGCAAGCAATTGGGGGAGCGAAACAGCAGATGCTATATCTCTCTATCTGCCTCTCTGCCTTTCAAAAAATAAAAATAAATAAATGAATAAATAAATAATGTTAAAACTCTAGGGACTGGTGCTGTGGCTCACTTGGTTAATCCTCTGCCTTCAGCGCCTGCAACCTGTATGGGTACCGGGTTCTAGTCCCAGTTGCTCCTCTTCCAGTCCAGTTCTCTGCTGTGGCCCAGGAGGGCAGTGGAGGATGGCCCAGGTCCTTGGGCCCCTGCACTTGCATGGGAGCCCAGGAGGAAGCACCTGGTTCCTGGCTTCAGATGAGTACAGCTCTGGCCGTTGCGGCCAATTGGGGAGTGAACCAATGGAATGAAGACCTCTCTCTCTCTCTCTCTCTCTCTCTCTCTCTGCCTTTATTTTCATTGTCTAACTCTGACTTTCAAATAAATAAATACATAAAATCTTAAAAAAAAAAACTCTGTCTGCAAGGATGGCATGGGCCCATTGCCTCCTGTACACATTCTCTTCTTGGGTCTTGGGATCTTTGCAGGACACTGCAAAGATGCAGTATTCCGTCTGCTCTAGAACTCAGAGATCTCTCTGTTCCCATCCGCAATGCCTTACATCACTTCAGCCCGGGGGAATCAGTTTTTTGCCACAGGCTAATTTTCCTTCCTGCTTCTGCTTACTTCTATAGCCACAACTAGAGATTCCTTTCCCTAGTTTTTGATTGACTAATTTTCTTACTGAAAAGCAATGCTTCCTCCATTCCAGAAAACTAGACTTTAGGAAACAAGGGGTCAGGACACCTATTAGATTTTTCCAGCTTTTCTTCTTGATCCATCTTTCTCTTAAAGGGCTGAGATTAGAAGTGAGGTGGGGAAATTCTGTCAGAAAACTCGTAGGCCTACACAACAGTGATTACTAACCAAAGTCAATATTACCTTCCAAAAGTCATGTTTGATCCCCATGACTAAGAGATATGTTCTGCTAGAATTTAGAGAGCAAAAGTCATGAATATTTCTGAATATACTATAATGCACAAGACTGTCTCTCATGAAAAAATATTAGCAAATCTAAAATGTCAGTAGTTTATTGAGAAAGCCTATGTAGCAGGAAGCTATGCACAAGGGAAGTATCAATTAATGATCATTTAAATATTGGTTTGTTCCGTCCTAGATATCTTCATAATCTTGGCAAGTTGTAGACAATTTAGAAGTTTTGTTTCGTCCCTTGCTATAGCATGAGTAATGGTCCCTAGCCTTCTGCTGTACTCTGTTGAACTGACCCACACAACACATGTCTGATTGGCTACGCCTACTCTTTTACATATTTCCTTTCAGTATTTATGGATCTGCAATGATATTTTTATGTTGTTAGTAGTTATACATCTCTCTCTCTCTCTCTGTCTCTCTCTCTCTTTTAAAGAATTATTTTATTTATTTGAAAGACAGAGTTACAGAGAGAGGTAGAGCCAGAGAGATAGAAGTTTTCCATTCTGCTGGTTCACTCCCCAGATGACTACAGTGGCCAGAGCTGAGCTGATCTGTGAAGCCAAGAGCCAGGAGCTTCTTCCAGGTCTCCCACAAAGGTGCAGAGGCCCAAGGAGTTTGGCTATCTTTTACTGCTTTCCCAGGCCATAGCAGAAAGCTGTGGTGGAAGAGGAACAGCAGGGACTAGAACTGGCACCTATATGGGATGCCAGAGTTGCAGGCTGGAGCTTTATCCCACTGTGCCACAGTGCCGGCCCCACATATCGCTCTTTTATTCTGATTAATATTACTTTTTCTTTGGCTGCATAGTCTTAATCTTCATTTATATGATCACATAATATTCCATTGAATACATAGATTATAATTTTTCAGTAGCTGTTTTTCAGTTTTTTGGAAAATTGGGTTTGTTTTCTGGCATTTTTGATGATATGAAACATTTCAGGAAATTTTAGCTTTTTGTACTCTTTTGCAAGTGATTTTGCTGAAAAAATGCAAGGTAACAATGCACTTATAAGATAAAAAACACAGATCAGAGAAAACTAAATACTTGGAAAACAAAAATGTATTAAAAACAAAATAAATAGAAAGCACAAGCTCCAACCATGCAAAAAACTTGAGCTAGGTTTGAAATGAGAGAGATCTGGGTCAGCTGATGACTCTAAGAAACATTTCTAATGAAATGGTATGGTCCAGCACCAATCCATGTTTTTATCATCAATTTACAAAAGAAAACTACAGTTTTGCAGAGAATAAATGACTACAGAACTACACTGAGTTTTGATTTTCACTAGAGCTGCACTAGTTGAACACATTGACATTTATGGGGCAATTTTCTGTTACTATAAGTAGCCACTTTAGACTTACTAAAATACATTTGTCATGCCCTGAAGATAATTATTCCAGGGAAGAAAAGGGGGAAAGGATTCAAAGCAATGAAAACACAAAGACCAGGCTTGATGCAGGTAAACAGTTTAGAAAAATATCATATTGCTTGCATGTATTGGAACAGTATCTAGGAGTACAAGATCATGTTTTAATGACTATAATACATCTGAAATGGCTCATTTAACAAAAAGGAAGCAGAATTACTTGGTCCAAGGTAGCTATCAAAACTTTTCAACTACTTCAGAACAAAATGTTTACTGCTAAGTTTAAACAGAATGCCCATTCATCCAAGTCTTCATCTAAGGAAAATTCTATTTTTCCAAGTTAAGATTTTTCAATTACATATGTATCACTACCGTGGTTTTCATCAGTAGCATTTCTTTCTTATGTCCATATCTATTCAAGATTTGAAAATGAGAATTAGTGTTTTGAGGGAATTCTACATCTGCATTTCATTTATGTTGAAACTTACCATGAGTGGGAATATGAGAGGGAGGACCTGTACAGTTATGCACACATTCCCATGGACTTACCTCTAAGGGTAAAACTAAAAACCTGCCATGGGACTCCAAATTCCATTAATCTGGGTGGTAATAATGCTGTCTTACATGTTAAAATGATCATATTAAGTGTTTAATAGATCATATAGATACGGTTAAGTCTCAAAAAGATCACATAAATAAGACCAAGTAATAACAATAGAATTAAAAAGGAGAGAATGTTTGAACATGGGAAGCAGTCCACACAGCAGACTCATAGAATGACAAACACCCTAAACAGAACTCTGACCTCAAAATCAGCCCTTAAGGCACTCTGGACTGGCTGATAAGCCCATGAGAGCATTTAAAAGTCCTACATGAAGGATCTCTGTGAGTGAGAACCCAGTGGAATGAAGGGGCCATCAAAGAAGAATGTACTTTTCTCTGAAGGGAGGAGAGAACTCCCACTTTGCTTATGGCCTTGTCTAAATGCTGATGGTGTTTGTGGACTCAAAAGGCTTCCACTGCCTTGGCAGCTCATGGCAAGAGCCTTGGGTGATCACTAATGTCATAAGTAAGAATGTTAATTGTTAAATTAACAGAAATCACTGTGCACTTACTCCCCGTGTAGGACCTCTGTCCTCAATGAGTTATACTAAGAGAATTAACTGCAAAACTTGTTCTCAAACAGTACTTTATATGTTGTGTGTATGTTTGTGTGGGTGCAAATTGTTGAAATCTTTTTTTAGTATATAGTTGGTCTTCTGTATATACAGTTAATTGAAAATGAATCTTAATGAAGAATGGGATAGGAGAGGGAATAGGAGGTCGGATGGGAGTGGGGGTGGGAGGGTGGATATGGGGGGAAGAACCACTATATTCCTAAAGTTGTACCTATGAAATTTGCATTCATTAAATAAGAGATTTTAAAAATAGATGAAATTTATCATTCAGTCTATGAAGGTTGGTTTACATATTTACCCATGATTATGGATAGTTACAGAATGGAAAATAAAGATTATTGGTACATTATTTCAGAGATGAGAAACTTCAGACATATGTTCAGGAAAAGAACATGGTTATTTAATTCTCTGGGGATCATGATGACATTCAGAATTGCAAGGGTTTTATACTGTTTTCTTTATCTTCTACCCTTCTTATCCTTCAAAAAATGAAAAATAAATGAAAAGAGTGGTACTAAATTTAGGTCACACAAATTTCTTGATTAAAAAAGCACCAGAACCTTTTATTAATAAAGGAGAGATTAATTGAAGCTCAGATATATTGCTAAATTTCTCCATTACTTTTTTAATCTGCCACTCATGCTTTTAGCCATGATAAAAATACAGTGCAAGCATTTAGAAAATCATTATTTAATTTTCCTCCTTGGAAAATAAAGTCCAACTTGAATTAGAGTATGAAACAGGCATAAGTTTCACTTATCTGCTGGCACCTACAAAGGAGATGTAGCATATTTCTCCATGTGGAATACATGGCCTTGTGCAGACCATTCGTGTCCGTTGTGGGAAAGGGTATCCCTTCTTAGAAATAATGTATGTCCAACGAAGCCCTCTTTGCAGATGTACTGTTAACCAAAAAGAGCATCTTATATATTGTGGATACTGCTACTTTATCCAATGCAGAGAGAGAGAGAGAGAGAGAGAGAGAGACAGAGACAGAGAGAGAGAGAGAAAGAGAGAAATCTTCCATCTGATGATTCACTCACCAGATGACCATAGTGGCGAGGGCTGGGCCAGGCCTAAGCCAGGGATCAGAAGCTTCATTCTGGTCTCCCTCTGAGATGGCAGGATCAAAACACTTGAGCCACCTTCTGCTGCTTTTCCTAGGCTATTAGCAGGGAGCTGAATCACAAATTGAGCAGCAAGGACACAAACAGTCTCCCATGTCAGTTAGCCACAATGCCAGCCCCTAGTTTTGCTTTTGTTGTCTCTGATTCTGAGTCTTATCTAAGAAGCTTTTGCCTAGGGTGTTGTCTTGCAGTATTTCCCCTATGCTTTCTTCTAGTAATTTTGTAGTTTCAGGTGTTAAGTCTGGATGCTTGGTCCATTGTCAGTTGATTTTAGTAAAAGGTGTAAGGTAGGGGTTTTGTTTCAAATTTCTCAATGTGGACATTCAATTTTCCCAATACCTTTGCTGAAGACTGTCCTTTCTTACGGGAATGAGTTCAGCTTACTTGACAAAGATTAGCTGGTTGTAGATGTGTGGACTGATTTCTGGGGGTTCTTTCCTCTTCTCTTTGTCCACACATCTACTTTTGTGCCAGTACTAGGTTATTTGGGTTGTAACAGCCCAGCAGTGTACCTTGAAATCTGATGTTGTGATGCCTTCTGCTTTGTTTCTATTGTCTAAGATTTCTTTGACTATTCAGGGCCTTTGTGTTTCCATATGAATTTTAGGGTTCATTTTTCTAGTTCTGTAAAGAATGTCCTTGGAATTTTGATTGAGATTGCATTGAATCTGTACATTGCTTTGGGTACCATCAACATGTTGATGACATTAATTCTTCCAATACATGGATATGGGACGTTTTCCATTTCTTGAGTGTCTTCTATTTCTTTCATTAATGTTTTTTAATTTTCATTGCAGATGTATTTCACTGCCTTAGTTACAGTTATCACAAGGTATTTAATTTTTTGTAGCTTGTGAAGTTGGACTAATCTTGTAAGCTCTTTCTCACCCAGACTATTCTTGATGTACAAGAATATTATTAATATTTGTGTTCATTTTATATCCTGCAATTTTGTCAAATTATCTTATGTTCTAAGGCAAATATCTTCTGAGAAGCAAAACCTCCTCTATACTTCCTACTCTTGACAGCCATTGAGAAATGCAATTCTAAAATGAAGAACTGTAGTAGACTATAGGGTGACCATATGTTCAGGATTGCCTAGAAAAATCATGATTTAAACTGATCAATATAATAAAAGACCTATTATCTTACATTGTAATGACTTTTTGAAAGAGTATAGTGGGGTGTATGTATATATATATATATATATATATATATATATATATATAAAGTAACTAGAGAGTTTGGCCTTTTGATTGCCTTTCTTTTTCTTTTGGTTAAGTAGGAGTCGAGTGTGTTAGTTTTGAGGTGGATGAATGAGATTTAGATTGTCTATTCTAAAACTCTTGGTAACTATTTCTCAGTGTCACAATACATGCTATTAACTACATTGTAACAAAAATGAACTCAGTGTACATTTATCTTTGATGTTCTTTAAAATAATACATTTCTTTTTTTAAAAGATTGATTTATTTATTTGAAAGTCAGAGTTACACAGAGAGAGAAGGAGAGGTCTTCCATCCACTGGTTCATTCTCCAAATGGTCACAATGGTTGAAGTTGCACCAATCTGAAGCCAGGAACCATGAGCTTATTCCAGGTCTCCCATTCAGGTGCAGGTGCCCAAGGACTTGGGCCATCTTCCACTGCTTTCCCAGGCCATAGCAGAGAGCTGGATTGGAAGTGCAGCAGCTGGGACTTGATCTAGTACCCATATGGGATGCTGGACTTCAAGCTGAGGCTTTACCTGCTGCACCACAGCACTAGCCCCAAGATATTACATTTCTTTAATTGATTTTTTTTTTTAAATTGGATTTATATGAAATGCCTCCAACAGTTTTATGGGAAGCAATGCAACATTTAACAAGTATGCACAGCTTAAGCCAGTGCATTGGTCCTTCCATTTTCCTTATTACCAAGTATAATTAGCCTCCTCCTCTGTGGAACACCAGAACCAATTATTTCATATGACTATGTAATCTAAGCAATCTAACCTTCACCCTTCCCAGTCTCTAGTAAGGGTTATTTTAGACTCATATGGAGCACACATACACATACACACACACACAATTTCCACATATGAGAGGGAAAAAACGTGATACTTGTCTTATTTCAATTAACATAATTATTTTAAATAATCTCCACTTTTTTCCATTTTGTTGCATATGTTAAGGTTTCATTCTTTTGTATGGCTATGTAATATTGTATTGTGTTTGTATGCCACATTTTATTCATCGATTCATTCACTAACAGGCATTTAGTTTGATTCTATAACATGGCTGTTTGTGAATAGTGCTGCAATAAACATAGGGCGCAGGTATTCCTTTCATATGCTGATTTCCCTTCCTTGGATGTAATCCCAGAAGTGGGATATCTGGGCCATATGTTTGACCTATTTTTAGATTTTGGAGAAACCTCCATACTGTTCTCCATAGTGGTTGTACAAATTTGCATTTCCACCAGCAGTGTATAAGGGTTCCCTCTGCTCTACATCCTCACCAGCATTTGTTATTTTTTCCCCTTTTTAATAATCACTATTCTAACAGAAGAAAATGATACTACATTATGGTTTTAATTTGCATTTCCCTGATAGCTGGTGGTATTGAAAAATTTATTCACATATTTGGTATTTCTATTTTTCCTTTTAGAAAAATGTCTGTCTAGATTCATTTCCATTTATTAACTGGATTGTTTGTAATATTGCTGAATTCTGTGGGTTCTAATATATTCTGGAATATTAATCATTTATGAGATATATAGTTTGTAAATATTTTCACTCATTTCATCAGTTTTCTGATCTCTGTACTAATTATTTCCTTTGCTGCAAAGTAAGAAGCTTCTTACTTTGGTATAAAACTATTCTTTTCTTACTTTTCCTTTTATTGCCTGTGTTTTTCCCATTATATCCTAAAAATGTATCTCCTTTGCCAGTGTCTTAAAGTTTTCACCTTCTATTTTGTTCTAGCAGTTGTATAGTCTTTGATACACTTGAGTTAATATTGAGAATGAGAGGCTGAGGTCTTGTTTCAAACTTCTGTCTGTGGGAACCAAATTTTTTTTTGACAGGCAGAGTTAGACAAAGAGAGATACAGAGAGAAAGGTCCTCCTTTTTCCGTTGGTTCACCCCCCCCCCCCCGCCCAAGTGGCCACCACAGCTGGCACAGTGCACTGATCCCAAGCCAGGAGCCAGGTGCTTCCTCCTGGTGTCCCATGAGGGTGCAGGGCCCAAACACTTGGGTCATCCTCCACTGCCCTCCTGGGCCACAGCAGAGAGCTGGACTGGAAGAGGAGCAACCGGGACAGAATCTGGTGCCCTAACCAGGACTAGAACCCAGGGTGCTGGCGCCACAGACGGAGGATTAGCTTAGTGAGCTGCGGCGCCAGGAACCAAATTTTCTCAGCACTGTTTGTTGACAAGCATGACCTCTTTCAAGGCAGTACTTTTAGTAACTTTGTCTAAGATAAGTTAGTTGTATATGCATTTGTTAGTTATTTATGAATTTGTTTCTGTTTGATTTGTCTGTGTCTGTTTTTATTAAGGTTTCATGATTTTTTGGATACAAGAGATTTGCAGTGTGTATTGACTCTGGTAATGTGATGCCCTCAGCATCATTTATAGTTCAGGATTGTTTTGGCTATTTGGGGGTCTGTCTTTCTTCCATATAAATTTTGGGATTATTTTTCTCTAATTCTGTGAAAGATGTCATTGGCATTTTGACGGAAATTACATTGAATATGTAAATTTCTTTGGGTAATATAGACATTTTAAGAATATTAATTCTTCCAATCCATAAACATGAATGTCTTTGTATTTTGTGCATTTTAAAAAATTTCTTTCATTAATATTCTGTAATTTTCATTGTAGAGATCTTTTACATCCGTAAGTAAATTTATTCAAAGATATTTTATGTTTTGTAGCTATTGTGAATGAGATTGTACTTTCTCAAGGAGTTCTAGATATCTCTCCACTTTAAGGACATAAGCCTAAATCCACGACTGGAGCCGCGAAACACTAGGTTAGTCCTCTGCCTGTGGTTCCGGCATCCAGGGTTCTAGTCCTGGTTGAGGAGCCGGTTCTGTCCCCATTGTTCCTCTTCCAGTCCAGCTCTCTGCTGTGGCCCAGAAAGGCAGTGGAGGATGACCCAAGTACTTGGGCCATGTGCCCGCATGGGACACCAGGAGGAAGCACCTGGCTCCTGGCTTCGGATAGGCGCAGTGCACCGGCTGCAGCAGCTGTGTCGGGGGCAAACCAATGGAAGGAAGACCTTTCTCTCTGTCTCTCTGTCTCTCTCTCTTTCTTTCTCTCTAACTCTGCCTGTCCAAAAAAAAAAAAAAAAAGACTAAATCCACTCATGTTTAACATGATTAACCATAATGATGGCTTCGAACATTCAGTTAAGTAGTACATTCATCCATTCATTTCATAAACATTTCAGTAGTACCTACTATATATTCAACAACAAACTAAGAACTAAACCCACAAAGATAAAAAGATATGATTCTAAAGAATCTTGTCTCCTTCTAACAAGTAACCATCAAATAGTGTTACATCTGCCTAATAAGATTAAGTTGAAAGTACAATAATAAGACTGTGAAGGGTATAAGAATTCTACCAACATAGGAGAAAGAATAAGTAGGTTAAATATTTATGCTGCTAAAGCGAGCATATGGATAGATAGGTTAAGAATTGGGTGGGTGATGGGGTTCTTACAATAGACATGTATACCCTAAAGTTCCTAGGACTTTTCTTCTTTTGAAAGTTGAGCTGTCATAAAATTCCCCATTAGCAGGGTTTAGGTGAGATATATGATATCATTGTCAGGGATCAAGTAGTTATGGCCTTCAGCAGATTTCAAGATTTGTGTAGTCATTAAGGGATAAAGGCTTAACACCTAACAAACATCCAGACTGAAAATAGAAAAAAATTAGATCTGGGAACCCATATTTCAGTCCTAAGTATGAGACAGTAACTGAAGGTCCTGATTCAAATGCTGTACAGTGGCCGTATCCACCAGCTTCATTCCAAGACTTAGGAGCTGAAAATATTCCAAACCTTTTATCCCAGAGACCTACCATTTAGGAAGCTCTGTTGCACGTGAGCAGTTGCCAACCTACACTGATGTTTATCCTTCTTCATCCTTCCATTGAAGACTTTTGTCCTGGCTGACTTTATTTTTTCACAAATTAAAACAATAGACAAATTTCATGGATCATACTCATGTTTCCATTGTCATTTGCTTTGCTTTGAAGCTGAGAAATAAAGATAAATAGGAAGAAAATGAGGTAGAATGAGAATTTGGGCAGGGATGCTGTGATTTGTCTCCATTGTTGGCTAGTTTATATGTAATTCATTGGAACATTATTTAATAAGAGAAGACTAGATCATTAAATTAGACTTGGGGGCTAGCACTGTGACTTAGTGGGTGAAGTCTCCGCCTGTGGTGTTGGCATCCCATATGGGTGCCAGTTCTCTACCTAGCTATTGATCCAACTCTCTGCTGTGGCCTGGGAAAACAGTAAAAGATGGCCCCAGTGCTTGGGCCCCTGCACCCACATGGAAGAGCTGCAGGAAGCTCCCCACTCCTGGCTTTGGATTGGCCCAGTTCTGGCCATTGTGGCCATTTGGGGAGTGAACCAGCAGATGGAAGACCTTTCTCTTTGTCTCTCCCTTTCTCTGTCTGTAGCTCTGCCTCTCAGATAAATAAATAAAATCTTTTAAAAAATTAGGTTGAGGGACAATGCAGCCATGTTTTGTAATCTGTCCATATACGTTATCCAGTCCACTACTATGTGAACTTTTCGACACACATTTTTTTGTTAAAGTGATACAGCTTATAAATATTTGCTTATTCCTAGACAAAATGCCATTCTCATGATTACTACTGTTTCTCACCAATTTTTACAAATTCTACACTTGGTTTTAGCCAAAAGGCCAAGAAGCGATCAATTTTTACAAATTCTGTCTTCTGAATAAGGACTGTTAATATTTCCATGGACCACTAGAGAGGCTTACATTCACATATATATTTAGTGATGTTATAGACTAGAAATTACATATTCCTAAATATGGTTTTGTTTTCTTCTCATTGCTTACCATTGTTTTAGTAAGATAACTTTGGAGGCTTGAAATTGTTCAAGTACAGTGACATATGTGCCTTGGTTTGCTTGAGTCTTTACTTCTTTAACACTGAAAATCCACAACCTCAAAAAACCCTTCAACATCAGAGCAATTTTTTTCCATAGGATTAAAAAAAAGACAAATTTCCAGAGTTCTATTTCCTTTTTGTCTGTGTTATTTCTCCAAAGAAGGAAAATAAAGATGCATTAGAAGAAAATAAAAGAAATGAAGGCAGGGAAGCTGTGTGTGGTTGCCCTCCTTCTAATGTAAACTTAAGTCATTTTCTTTTTCTTTTTTTTTCCTTCTCACTCACACACACACACACACACTCATGTGCTGGAAATCTGAAATTTCTAAAGCTGTATTGTGGTATTTCTTTCTTTCATATACTGTGCTGAGAAAAGTGCTATCTTGCCTAGGGGAATGGAGAAGAGGAAATCCTGCCTTGAGTCCAATCAATAGAGAATAATTTGACCTTTCTCATTTGTTTAAGATTTATTTATTTGTTTATTTGAAAGGCAGAAAGAGAGAGAGAGAGAGAGAGAGAGAGAGAGAGAGAGAGAGAGAGAGAGAGAAAGAGAGAAAGAGAGAAAGAGAGAAAGAGAAAGAGAAAGAGAAAGAGAAAGAGAGAGAGAAAGAGAAATATGAATTTCCATGGTCTGGGCCAGGCCAAAGCCAGGAGCCACAAACTGTCCTGGTCTCCCACATGGGTGACAGAGCCCATATACCTGGACCATCATCTGTTACCTTCCTAGGTAAATTATCAGGATGTTGGGTTGGAAGTTGAGCAGTTGTGACTTGGAGTGGCACTTTGATATAGGATGACAAGTAGTGGCCTAACTCACTGAACCACAACACCAGCTCCTGTCTGGCCTTTTTTTGTCCATTTCCAATCCACAGGTTGAGGATCATTGTACTGTCCACTGGTTCACTCCCCAGATTTCTGCAACAGCCAGGTCTGGGCCATGCTAAAGGCAGCAGCAAGGAATTCCATCTAGGTCTCCCACATGGCTGTCAGGGAAACCAGTGCTTGAGCCATCGTTTGCTGACAATGTTATATTACCAGGAAACTGGATCAGAAGTGGTAGAAACAAAGCTTAAATCATCCAGGGGGACATCCAGAGGAAAACTTAAATCTTTATATCAAACACCTGCCTCCAAATATTTATCTATATAGTGTTTGGATGTGCTTTTTGTACTGTTGATTCAATAACTCTGATCCTATGGGAGGGTATGATAGCTACCAGACCTTAGGTAAGATCTGTTCCTGATATCACCTCTAGATGTACTTAGAAACATTGACGCTCTTAGCATTGCAGCAATAAAAATAAACAAGATACACGAGCATCTATTAAGCTAGATTTTTACATCAGGATATATTTTGTTCTCTTTTAACCCTCCCAAATCATCGCCCTGACTAAGCTAGTAGCTCCAAATAACCATAATCACAGGGTGGTTTGGTTTGCTGTCTGATTATTTCATTTACTGCAAACAAATAAAACCTCATCCCTGGATAAATAGGGAGCTTTTGTCTTGAAACTGACACAGCAGAATCAAATGAACTGCATTTCTTTCAGCAGAGTGAAAATTTTTCAACATAGCTTAAGTGCATAAAAGACATTTCAAGTTTTATATCACACACATAGTTTCTTACACAAATAGTTAGTCTTCAACTGTATACATAAATTACTGGAGCACTTTACCACAGGAGCCAAACTCCACAAATTCAGACTAATAGCTCTAAAGACAGATGATTGTCCCTCCACCCTTCCTGGACTTTTGGGGCTATTGTAATCCCACACAACTTCTGCTTTATAAAAAACAAAAGGGGGGGTTAGTAAAGAGGTATAGTCTTATCTACAGCAGGATCTACACCCCAGGCACCATCCTAGGCTCTAACCCTGGCCATCATGGCTGGAAGCCAGGTGACCACATGGCCCAACCACCAGTGTCAGCTCTACCCCTACCCTAATGGGATTCTCTGCTTCTACTTCCCTGCCTGCCCCCCACCCCCACCCCGCAAAGTTTTAAGAGGACCTGTTCCTGAACACGTGGCTCTCTCTCTCTCTCTCTGTCTGTCTCTCTCTCTCTCTCTCTCCCTTGCTCTCTCTTTCTCTCTTGATCCCTCTCTTATACTCTCCTCCTCTTACCCTCTTGCCCTCATCCTCCACCCAATAATCAACCTTTCCTCTAAAAAAAAAAAAATGTACAATTCAGTATAGGAACCAGTGTTTGCTGGGCATTTATAATGTGCTGACTTTGTGCTAAATGGTTTATATTCATTGTTTCGGTAATGTTTGAAGCACCAAATGGCTGTGTGTTTCCATTATACACATGAGACAACTGAAGCATTAAGCTATGGATCTTTCTCAAGTCACATAATTCACTTGTGGTGATCTGTCAACTGTCAAGCCATTATTTAACTAATATAGGACACATTTGATGAAAGTCTTTTATGTGTCATGCCCTGTGCTAGGCAGTGCCAGTGTACTGCATAAATTTATAACAAAATAATTATTTATCAAGTTTACTATTACATTGAAAGCTAGAATTGACAAAAAATTAGAAGAGGAGTAAGGATTTTTAATAATGCGGGTAGCTAATTTCTGAAAGGTTTTCATGTGGGGTCAAACCTGGAACTGTGTCTGGAAAAAAAAGAAAAACGAAACAAAAACTTAAAAAAAAAAAGCTGATGAGTTTAGGACAGATGTGGCAGGTGTACTGAATAGCATATGCAATGCCATGGCACCAGTAATGTTCTTGTGAGTGCAGAGAATGATAATTACCTGACGTCACAGGAGTTCTAAGCAAGAACAGATGAAGCTAAAGATTTTAAGAGAAGACAGAAAACATTAAATGAAATACTCATGATCTAGAAATCACCAGAATCATCAATGGGTTTTGTCTTTATAAGTTCACAGATATATATAGAACGTTATTGTAAGAAGAGTACCTGTTATGTTCCCATCTGATATAGCATCTGAAAAATGATGAAATGAGACCTGGGTGTGTGAAAGTGCTAATTTGAGAGCTGAAATGTAGTAGCGGGCTTTTCTCTTGGATCATCAATTCCAAGATCAGCTTTCACAGTTATAATATTGTACCTTAGCAAAATGAATAAATACTCTCTAATTGTAGATTGGATTCTAATGAACACATTGTATAAGACAAAAATGAATGTGGATAGACTACAAAGGGGATGGCTAATCCAATTTTCAAACAAAATTTATAATTATTTTCAGTCATTATCTCACTATTGAATCTAAAATTATATTGTAAGGTACATATTATCTACATGCAGAGTGAAATGGCACACATAGTTTTTTAAAAAATATTTATTTATTTCAAAGGCAGAGTTACAGAGAGAGAGAGAAAGAGAGGGTGAGACAGAGATCGATCTTCCAACTGGTGGTTCACTCCCCAAATGGATGCAGCAGCCATGGGTATTTCAAGACTCATCATGGAACCTGGAATTCCATGTGAGTCTCCCTTGTGGGTGGCATGTGCCCAAGCACTCAGGTCATCTTCTGATAGTTTCCTGACACATTTTCAGGGAGCTAGATCAGAAGTGGAGCAGCTAGGACTTGAACTGGTGCCCATATGGGATGCTGGAGTCACAGGCAGCAGCAGCTTAATCCACTGTGCCCTGGTACTCGCCCCAGCACTTGTGTTTAAGAAAAGGTGATTGAACTTACTGGATTATGTTAAACCTTCTCAGATTTCCTTTCTGTATCATTCCTATCTTGACCATAGGCAGTCCCAATTTGAGGAATAATCCTAGCTCTATAAGGAAGGGACTATTAACATTTTCAACAGACATCCCAATTTAAATAGCCAGGTCTTCATCTCATTTTCTAAATCAAGCCTGGCTGTATTCTACTTCTAATGAACAAATCTTACATTAGGGCTCTGAATGCCAGCCTGTGATTGAACGCCACACCCTTTCTATTGATGTAATTAATCCAGTTATCTTATATTTCCAAACACATATCCTTACAGATATTAGAGCATGACAGTATAGGCTGGCAACATGACGTAGTGGGTAATGCTGCCACCTACAATGCCAGCATCCCATATTGGCACTGGTTCGAGTCCCAGCTGCTCCATTTCTGATCCAGCTCCCTTCTATGGCCTGGGAAAGCAGTAGAAGATGGCCCAAGTCCTTAGGCCCCTGCACTCATGAAGTAGACCCGGAAGAAGCTGCTGACTCCTGGCTTTGGATTAGTGCAGCTCCAGCCATTGTGGTCATTTGAGGAGCAAACCAGTGAATGGAAGATCTCTCTCTCTACCTCTGCTTCTCTGTAAATCTGCATTTCAAATAAATAAATAAATCTATTTTTTAAAGATTTATTTTTATTTGAAAATCAGAGTAACACAGAGAGAAAGGGAGAGGGAGAAGGAGAGGGAGAGGGAGAGGGAGAGGGAGAGGGAGAGGGAGGGAGAGAGAGAGAGATCTTCCATCCACTGGTTCACTTCCCAGTTGGCTGCAATGGCCAGAGCTTTGCTGATATGAAGCCAGGAGCCAGGAGCTTCTTCTGGGTCTCCCATGTGGGTGCAAGGGCCCAAGGACTTGGGCCATCTTCTGCTTTTCCAGGCCATAGCAGAGAGCTGGATCAGAAGTGGAGCAGCTGAGACTCGAACCAGTGCCCATATGGGATGCTGACCCTGCAGGCGGCAGCTTTACCTGCTACGCCACAATGCTGGCCCCATCTTTTTTTTTTTTTTTTTGAAAAAAGAACATAACTATACTATCCATTTACATATCTCTGATATTTGTGGATATACTCAGTTATCATCTGCTGTAACTCTTTATTTTAGACAATGTTCAGCCAGGTGGACCTACCTGATTCCAGCATCTTAACTTGGGTTTGGAACATATAGATACAAGGCAACTGAAGAAGTTCTAGTGCTTTCCAGTCTGTTCTTTGTTATTTCAACTAGCAACAGCATCTATATTTTTAAAAGTAATTCTATAAACAGTTGGATTACTATAATATGTAACCGCTGGTTGTCATGGCCTGTATTTGAGCAATTTTCCTGTAATATAGGACTGATATCTTTTTTTAAAGAGGGAAACATGGAGTGGTGGAACCTAAGGAAGGAACAAGGGGATGGTGTTGTGAGATGACTTCAGGAGAGAGATCTGGTTCCAGAAGATTGGGTGTAATGGAAGACCACTATCAGATGGAGCAGTCGGTTGTCTCCAGGAGCTTTCACCCACTGAAAGAGCACAGATGTACCTTTACTCTAGAGAAAGGTGGTTTTTGGCAAGTGATTTTGATAAACCTGCTAGGCTCCCCTTTTCTTCTTGAAATTAGGCTTTTACATTTGCCTATCTCTCATTCTTCAAGGAAAAAGTTGCCAAAGAAACCTGAAGGGCTCACTCTGGAAAGATGCTCTAAACCACGGGAATTAGTTTAAGATCTATAATTGTCAGAAAGAACAGATGGAAACACAATGTAATGGAAAGGTTAGATTCACATATTGTTTTATTTAGAAAGAGCCTCTGAGCTATTTCTAATTATAGATGATACTAGATAGTAAATAGAGAGATCATTAGGATGGGAATCAGGAGTCCTGTGTTCCAGTGTCATCTCTTCTTGTAACTAGCTCTAGAAGGTGACTTTGACTGAGTCATTTGAGTTGTCTGGATTAAGCTCATCCAACAATATATAGGTGGGAATTATGTGTTTTAATTTTTACAGTGTTGTTCATCCTTGAACTTCTGTTTTACAAGGGCACATGGACATTCTCTATACAAACTTCTAGATATCTGGGAAAATCACAGAACACAGCACAAATAAAAATGTTTTAAAGTGAAACTAAATTGACATTTATCGACAGTGAAATTAGTATTCATGTTAACATTTGATTCTGCTATTCAGACATAATAATATGTCACAGTATCCTAAATGTATGCCTTTTTCCATTCTTAATTTTCCATAATCTTTTTTTTCCACACAACAGTTGGGATGATCTTCCTAAATCTTAATAATACCACTATAATCTTCTTTTATATTTTAATTCATTTATTTATTTGAAAGAGCAACAGAGAGGAAGAAACAGTCAGGTCAAGGCCGCTGAAACAACAACCAAGAATATGTCCTTGTCTCCCACAAGTGTGGAAGGCAACAAAGCTTCTGAGCCATCATCCACTGCCTTCCCAGGTCCCTTTGCAGGGGGCTGAATTGGTAGCAGAGTGGCCAGGACTTAAAGAAGTACTCAAATATGGGATGCTAGGGGCCTGCACCATGGCTCACTTGGTTAATCCTCTGCCTGTGGTGCCGGCATCCCATTTGGGCACCAGGTTCTAGTCCCGGTTGCTCCTCTTCCAGTCCAGCTCTCTGCTGTGGCTCAGGAGTGCAGTGGAGGATGGCCCAAGTGCTTGGGCCCCTGCACCCTCATGGGAGACCAGGAGGAAGCACCTGGTTCCTGGTTTCAGATCAGCACAGCGCCATCCGCAACGGCCATTTGGGGAGTGAACCAAAGGAAGGAAGACCTTTCTCTCTGTCTCTTTCTCTCACTGTCTATAACTGTACCTGTCAAATAATATATATATATATATATATATATATATGTATATGTGATGCTAGAATTTCGAGTGGCAGCTTAACTGGCCCTTATAATCTCCTTTTCAATGTCCCCACCCAATAAATCCCTGCTGCTTTTAAGACAATAGCTGACCAAACACCTTATCCATGGCCTTTGCAGCCATCTATCCAAAATGGACCTCCAACCCACTGTGCAAAACTTTACCTATCAAATAAATTCAATACAAAGATCTTCGTTTGACCCTTTCAATATCCCAAGCTCATTCCTGATTTAGGGTTAGTACACATAGTTCTTTTAACCCGGGAGGACTTCTCTGAGATCTTAGCATCACTGGATCATTTACATCACGCAGGTCTTGACTTCCCATCTTCTCAAAGAAACATTTTTCAATTAACCCAACTAAAGCAATGCCCATTAATGAGTCCTTTTTTACACTCTCCCCAAATTTCCTTTCTGGAAAACAAATACTTTTTAGCTCATGCAACATTTTTGGATCTGAAATCACTGTCTGATACTCCCACCCAATGTGAGCCCCTTGCTTGCAGGGATCTTACCTTGTTCCATGAGGTATTTACACTGTCCAGATAAGTGCTATGTGCTTAGTTGGCATCCCCAGAATATTCATTAAATTAATGAATAGTTCCATGAAAGATAGTTCAGTCCTTATACTCCAGAAAAGATTCTACTTATGCTGATTAAAGTAGCCATAATTAAATATTACTAAGTATCCTATATTACTGTCTTTCATGTAATTTTATTCTAATCTGATTATATAATCATGCGGCTGTTTGGGTACAAAAGAGAGAACAGCAGAAACACTATTTACATAAAGCACATCACAATTTGTTGTGAGAGAGTTCTAAGTTGCATAACTTTGCTTCAGTGAAAAAGGCATTAGATGAAAGGAAATGTATAGGAGAGTGTATTTTAGAACATTCAAAGTTCTTTAAAAAAATCCTTGAAGTTTACCATTTTTAGTTTCTTTTCTTTTTTGCTTTTTTATTTGCTTAATAAGTCCGATATTTGATTACATATTACTATTTTCTGGGACATTAGTATTCATAGCTGATGTTACTTAGAGGGATCTGTTTAAATCTTCATTGTCTTAAAAGATTAGAGAGAAAAATTATTTTTAGAGCATAGGCTATAAAAGAAAAGGATCAAATCCTAGAGAGCTAGGTGGGGAAAAGAAATGTATGTACATAGTAAATATACTGAGCAACTGTAATGTGATTAGAGGTATCTGTGTATCAATAATGAAATGTGAAATTCCACCTCATCCCAGCAGTATATGAAATCTTTAGCTACTTTCTCCACTTTTTAAATGATAGCACAATACAAGTTATATAGGTACAAGAAAAATCCTTCAAGATGGAGAGACACAAAAAATCAGTTCACACAGCTTGAAGATGCGGCCAGCTGGTTGTCAGGGTGTCTGCACTGCAGATATAATCAGCATTATTTTGTCTGGAAATCCTTTGCCCACCCAGCACAGTAAAAGTTCTCTACACAGAACAGATTTTTTTTATTTGGTATGGTTAGATTCTTCATCCAGAGAATTCTAGCTCTTGTTACTACTCTAGGCTTAGCTCATCTAACTATAAGTTGCAAATATTGATTTCCCCAGTGTAAAAGTGGTATGTTCAATACTAACATATCGATGGTACAAAAATACAAATAAAAATTCTTGTGCAATTATACTACATGCCTTCCTATTGCTGTTATATACATATGAATATATGTGAATAGATACATTTATAGTATGTGCCTATATATATAATCCATGTGTATATTTATGTCTATGTATATTTACATGTACAATATTATTATACATGTATTTATATTATATAAATGTATTTATATTATATAAATTATTTATTGTATTTATATTATATAAATGTATTTATATTATATAAATTATGTATTTATATTATTTATATTATATAAATGCATAAATGTTATTTATATGCACATATTTTATACACTAATTTTATATTATAAAAACTGTTATAGCTAGTCTGATTTATTTTCACTTTGTAAATATATTGGATGTCTATAAATATTCCTCAGCAATATGATTTTAATGATCACTTCATATTCCATTATGTGACTGTATCAGAATTTATTTAATTTTTCCACCTCTTATTGCTTCAGAAAATATAATGAATGCTTTATATAAGGGATCTATTAGCACACATAGAATAAACGGTAGTTCATTTTCATTAATCCCTCAGTAGAGGGAGTATGGAGCCCCTCAATGATCATTTTCTTTATACAAGTCTTGTGTTAAAAACTTTATGTACATTAAATCATTTAGTCATCAAACATTCCTGTGGAAGAGAGAGTGCTATCTCCATAGTTAATACAATTTGATGGTATTTTGTCATCAAGAATACAAGAATAGCAATACACATACATATAAACACATATACTAAATGAGAAGTTCTGAATTTGATCATTTTGTCTTTAAGGTTAACAAATGAGCTTAGGAGAGCTTTCAATATGTTGTAGTAACTATGGTTGTGGATAACTGTAGAAAGTATGGAATTGTATCCTTCCAGAACTATCTAGGTAGGGTAATAAAACTCTTCTGACTTAGCCCTAACCATCATTGTTTTTTAGATGAGAAAAATTAGTCTTAGATAATCATGTTTATATCAATGTTTGTATAAGAGTTTAAGTTCAGGTTGACCATCTAACAATATTATCTACTTTGTGATTCATTCACTCAACAATTATTTATTAATGTCTTAGTAAGGATTTACTAAGGAACTGAAATGTTGTAGAGACAAAATTTTCTGGAGCTTGTCTATTCAGTTCTTAAATTTAAAACCTTATTCATTTAATTCATTTAAGAAAATGTTTAATTTTCACCACTAATATCTTCTGGGCTTGATGTTGAGGAGACAAAAAATATTGAATATGTCCTCAAATGAGTAGAAGAAGGTAAGTTTGATGTGAAGTAAAGAACTGGTATTTTCCCAGCTTGATAGTGAACTCAGAATGTTATCATTCAAAGACTGACATGGTGGCATAGTAGGTTAAGCTGCTTTCTGCAATGTGGACACTAGTTCAACTCTAGACTGCTCCACTTCAGAGTCAGCTGCCTGCTAATGTGCCTGGGAAAGCAGCAGAAGATGACCAAAGTCCTTGGACTCCTGCACCCATATGGGAGACCCAGATTAAGCTCGTAGCTCCTGCCTCCTGGCTTTGCCCTAGCCCAGCCTTGGCTATTGTGACCATTTGGGTAATGAACCAGTGAATGGGAGATGTCTCCCTGAAGCTCTCCCTTTCTGTCTCTGTAACTCTGCATTTCAAATAAATAAATCTTTTTTTTTTTAATTTGACAGAGTTAGACAGTGAGAGAGAGAGACAGAGAGAAAGGTCTTTCTTCTGTTGGTTCACTCCCCAAATGGCCGCTACAGCCGGCGCTGCCCCGATCAAAGCCAGGATCCAGGTGCTTCTCCCTAGTCTCCCACGTGGGTGCAGGGGCCCAAGGACTTGGGACATCCTCCACTGTCTTCCCGGGCCACAGCAGAAAGCTGGACTGGAAGAGAGGAGCAACCGGGACTAGAACCTGGTGCCCATATGGGATGCTGGCACCACAGGCAGAGGATTAACCAAGTGAGCCACAGTGCCAGCCCCCAAATAAATAAATCTTTAAAAAAAAGAAAGAATGGTCACCACCTTATATATTATCCCTGAGACCAACGGAGAATTGTATTCTCTGTAGCAAGATTATTTGATTATTTCCTTCTTCCCAAATTCTGCCTTCCTTCATCTCATGACAATTACTCATGATAGATTTATCCTGTAAATTATTGCATCTATTTAAAAGACATTGATAGACTTCTTCAGTTGCAGTCATGTAATACTAGAGTCAGGCTGGTATTGTTCTGTCTGGATGGTGTATGAGGGTATTCAGGGTGGATCCGGAAGACTTTCTACATGTGTTAATAAAATCTCCAGATTTTGTACATGGCCCCAGTTTTATCACATAAGTTCAATTTTGTTTGTTCCAGCCTTGGTATTTTATTGGTTATACATTACTGTGTGAAAAAAATTACCCCCAAACTTAATGGCTTGGTTACATCCCAATACTTCTACTAAAATATAAACGTTTAACATTTGGAGCAAGTCATTAGGCTCAGCCCATGGTGAAGAGAAGGAAACCACAGAGAGCACAATTCTCTGGTACTGAGAATTGTTGGGAGTCATCTTCTAAAGAGCCTTCCATAGTAATAAGCATAGGGGAAAGGAATAGATACTCTTATTAGGGAATTCCCTCAGCCTTCGCTGAGGAAATAACATTTTCACCAGGCTTTTAAGCATAGGGTTTTTGGTGAATGGGTATTTATTTCATAAGAAAATAAACGTGAGGAAAATGTTACCATGTAAGCGTGGAGGGATTGAAGTTCTGGGACTCACTCATTCCAGTGTCATTATAGAGATCACCATATGCCATATGGTACTCTGGTCAGACTAGAGTGCAGAGCAAATCTTGCGTCTTTTCTAACTTGCAGCACAAAAACCATTACCCCAGTGTTCTGATTGCTGCTAAATGATGCTCCATCATTTTCCTAGACCAGTAACTCTATGTCAAACTTCATTATAAAATCAAGAGAATGAAGAGCATTATAAGGAGCCATGTAGCTTATCTCAGTTTGTGGAAAAAGAATGGGCTTCACTATCTAAAATACCTGAATCTCATTCAGGCCACTTATCAGCCCTTTGACTAAGTCACTTAACCTTGCTAAATCCAAGTGTCCATAGCTATAAAATAGAGCAATTATAATTATAGCAAATGGCTGTTGGAAGCAGTAAGGGAGATAACATTTGTGAAAACACATAGTTTAATGCCTGGAATATAATAGACATTTGATAACCCTTGCCTGTCTTACCTTGATTTTTCTCCTGTACATTTTACCCCTCTTTTTTCTGACTCTATTTAAAAATTCTCTTAAATTATTGCCAAAGATAATTGCTACTTTTTTTTAAAGCCTACAGGGAAAGATAGTTATTTACATCACTCTAAGTCTTTGACATCTTTGTTTATCCTGCTGGCAGAAACACTACAGAATTAGGACAAAATTAACCCCATTTTAATTCTATTATGTTCATTTAACATATTTTACATAATACAGACTCAACAGGAGCTTTTAATTGAGTGATTTTCCACCTCCTAGTTAAAAGTAATATAAATCTTCTGAAAGGTAAAACTAACACCACTAATTGTACAAACTCTAAGGAACTATAATAAGTACTAAGCAAACAGATGGTTAGTTTAAATAGCTTAAGAATCTCTGTGTTTTTATCTTAAGAAAGATGTTTAATACCTGGACTAATTATAGATACAGAACTGCCTGACACATTGTAATTTATGCTTCTATTCTGATTTCTTCTTTATTTAAAGAAATTAGATTCCTTTGCATGAGGTATTTCATGCATCAGAAACTGTTACACAAACTATATCTAAATGTGATTCCAATATTTAAAAATTTTCTCAGCAATAATGCTAGCTTTTATCCACACCTGCCTTAGAGAAAGAAATTGAAATTGCTGCTTGAATTCATTAGCAATCAAAAAGAGAAAACAAGATATATCAAGAAGTATAAAAGACCCAGTCTCCTTTGCTAGTGATATTATTCTGCAAAGAATTTTTTTTTCTTATTTTACATGTTTGAATGTAGGACTTATTAACATACTAATTTAGGGAAATCTTAGTCCTGAATCCTTTCAACTGTTACAATATTATAGATCCATCATCCTTTATCATTAAAATTATGTCACATCATCTACTTAACCATTATAGATTTTAGTCTTAACCTAATTTATACAGTAGAACCTTAGTATTTAAAGTTTGAACAGTCAAAATTTTGATTTTTTGGAAGCAGCCTCTAAAGCCTTTGCAGTTATGCCAAAGTGCTTACATGGCTTATGTTACCTGTGAGGGTGATGTGCAGAAAGACTAACATGATGAGCAAACCCAGGTGAACATCCAGCATGTAGTCCTCCTCTGTGGCTTTGCTTTAGCTAATGTCATTTCCCCGGTTTTCCAGTGAAATGGTCATAAAATATTTCAAGGGAAAAATGTGACATCAGTGGAAGAAAAACAAAACCTTAGTGAAAGTTGAAGAGACCATTAGTTTATGAAAACTTATACACACACACACACACACACACACACACTTAGGACACATCTTTAATGGAATAAACCAATAATCTTTTTAAAATATTTATTTATTTACTTGAAAGAGTTATACAGAGAGAGAAGGAGAGGCTGAGAGAGAGAGAGGGGTCTTTTACCTGCTGGTTTACTTCCCAGATGGCCAAAATGGCCAGAGCTGTACCAATCCGAAGCCAGGAGCCAGAAGTTTCTTCCAGGTCTCCCACATGGGTACAGGGGCCCAAGGACTTGAGCCATCCTTCTGCTGCTTTCCTAGGCCATAGCAAAGAGCTGGATCGGAAGTGGAGCAACCAGGACTCAAACCGACATCCAGATGTGATGGCAGCACTGCAGGCAGAGGTTTACCTGCTATGCCGCAGTGCTGGCCCCATCAATAATCTTTATAAATAGTTATAAGAATTTGGTTGTATTTGAGATTTCACTGGGTGTGCATAAAATAATAAGTGCTTCTTGAATAGGTAGATAATTAATAGATACTCAATTTATAGAGGTTGTCTCTTTTTCTTCTATATGGTCAAATGTTTAACTAGAAAGCATGGGCTTTCCATGTAATCCAGGTATTTATAAGAGTTGAGAAATGGTTTGCTCCTTAAAGTGATCTATCTATTTTGAAAATCTAGGGACTGGATGTCAAGGCAGAATTAGATTTACAAGAAATGTGTTGAGGGAAAATGTCCGTGAAAGAGAATGGACAGATAAAGCAGTTAGAGGCAGGAAGAGTCTGTGGACCCTACAGTGGATCTATTATCTGTTAAAGAAGTTAAGCAAGAAGCAAGTTTTAGTAGGGATCTCCTCCATGGCAGAGCCGCCATGGAAACTCTTAGCCAAGCTACTGAGTAGCTCCAAAAGAACAAATCCCCCAGGAATGACAACCTTGTTGGTAGGAATAACACAACTCTACTGTTTTCTTTAAATTCAGTCACAGATTAGGAGTGGCCATGGGAGAGGGTGACTTCAGCGTGGAATATACAGCAGATCCTCAAACTACAGGCCAAGATTGTGAGGTGCTGATTACTACTACCAGGTTTTTTCATGAAGGGAAATCTTGGTAGCACACTCCCATAGCAGCCATAATCTACCTCTTCAAAAATCCGTACAAATAAAATGAGCACCCTCTCCATGGCTGTTATGGACTCCTCTTGAGGGCAAACTTTGAAGGAAGAAAGTGGAATGTTCCCATCACTGAAGTGAAAATCTCAGGGCAAACAACTAGTATTATGATCCCCCTCCTCTACTTTCCATTCTAAACCACGTCACTCTCTGCAGGTCTTGGCAGATTACCTGGGACTGTGTCCAACCTTGATTTCTGCATTATCTAAACTCCCAGAAATCATTCTTTTCTCAGGAAATATTTGCTGTGTGTGCCCACTCATAGTTACATTGGGCAAGAATTAACCAGTGATACCTAGTGGGTCAGTTAGGTTCCATACAGGATCCTCCATGCCTGTTCTGTGTGACAATAGCCCTACTTCTTTTTGCCAGCCACGGCCAATTACCCTTCCTGGAATCTCACTTATTTTCTTGTCCATGCAAGGGTCAGATATATTGATGATAGCTCATAGTTTAATAAGACTTTGCTTTGTTCTCTGCAGAGGGTATTTCCCTTTGAAGAAAGGTGGTATATATACACTATGGAGTACTCCTCAGTGATAAAAAAAATAAATGAAATCTTGTCTTTTACAACAAAATGGATGCAACTGGAAACCGATACTTAGTGAAGTCAGTCGGTTTCAAAAAAACAAATACCATGTATTTTCCCTGATCTGTGGTAACTAATAGAATATCTAAAATGTAATATCCTGGAGTAAAATTGGCATTTTGTGATTCAATGACTGTTTATAGCCCTAGTCTCTACTGTTGAGAAACAATTTTTTTTTCTTTTCTTAATACTATTTGTGGAATTCTTTAATTAATGTAGGGTTAATCTTATGAGTATAAAGTAAACTGAGGAGCCGTTTACTATGGGGGCTGTTTACCACAGCACCACGGCACTATGTTGCAGTGGCTTAAAGCCCAGGCCTACAGTGCTTGCATCCCAAATGGGTGCCAATTCAAGTCTCAGCTGCTTCATTTAAGATCCAACTCTCTGCTATGGCCTGGGAAAGCAGTAGAAGATGGCCCAAGTCTTTAGGCCACTCCACCTGTGTTGGAGACCTAGAAGAAGCTCCTGGCTCCTGGCTTCAGATCAGCTAGTTGTGACCATTGCAGCCATCTGGGGAATGAACCAGCAAATGCAAGACCTCCCTCTCTCTCTATTTCTGACTCTACCTATCTCTGTAACTCTTTTGAATGAATAAAATAAATTTTTAAAAAAGTAAAGCAAATTGTTAATTGATCTTTTTAAAAATTAAGAGTGAGTGGGACTAGGAGAGGGAGGAGGAAGCAGGATGGGAGCATGGGTGGGAGGGGTAGGAGGGTTGGAAGTATAACTATGTTCCTAAAACTGTATATATGAAATACATAAAATCTGTATACCCTCAGTAAAATTAAAATTAAAAATAAATAAAATAAAATGGCCATGTCTTCTCATCCAGAGGAGTAGAACATGGGAAGTAGGTCAAAGAAAATCCCTTAGGTGGTCACATGGAAATCTGCCTCAGATTGTTCAGTAGTTACTTCCTAAGTCAAGAGTATATTAGGTGATTGATATTGACATGTGGGCAGTTGGTGCAGTTCCCACCAGCCCTCTAGTTATCAACAACAACAGATTCTCTTGAATACCTCTTCTATTTTATCCCAAACTCAGAGGAGAGCCATCACTAAACTTTTTAATAATTTGAGTGTTCCTATCCCCAGTGCATTCATAATGGCCTTGGTGAATTGTGTACCTGTGATCCCATAGAATAAAGCAATCCACTGATATATCTTGACTTATATAACATGTTCATTGCAGTATTTCCATCGCTGCAACCTTTCTCACTCATTTTTTTCTGTCTTGCAAGGCAACTTAAATAATCACACTTTACTAAGCATTGGTCATGTGATTTTCCTGGCTTCTAAGTAAATTTGTCTATTCCCTAGAGGCCTTCCAGGACATTAAATCTATGTCCTAAGGAAGTGCCCCCAACTCAATAAATTTAATTGTATATTCTGGCCCCATTTAACCAATAATTCTCTTGAAAATCCAGTTCTAGTGGTTCTCTTCTGGCTCTTGATGGCATATGCTAAGTAATTCTGGAAATTTCCATTAGAATTTAATTGTTGAAGTTTGTTTGGTATGTTTTTCTTGCTCAGATTGAAATAGTCACTGTTTGTTAATTACTATACTTCTATTCCTGCCTGAAGATATATAAATAATCTGGGATTTCTCTGAGCTGCGTATGTGTGTAATTTTTTCTCTCAGTTTATTGGATAATTTCAGTATGATAGTTAGTAACTATGTCTGCTATAAACATGTCTGCAGTCTCAGGCCTATAAAGAATTACTTTTATGTACTCTATTATGGAGTAATAAATTTCAACTCTTTGTCAGTTTCAACTCCACTCAAGATTATTTGCAGAAATCCTAACCAATGCCCCCAAATAGCTAACACATAGTTTTGATCCATAGTGTACTAAATCATTTCTGTGTGGGAGTTTTCATTAACAACATAATGATATGTTTACCTAATGTCCTGCTTTAGATAGTACATTAAAAATCACCAACATTAACCCTCAAAGTGAGGAGTGAAGATAATGTCTGAATAAGTAGATATGTAATATATAATGTAATTAAATTAATAGAACAATTTTCAAAGATGTCCACATATTTCATTCAACACCTGCACTTTGAATTTAAGTAATTTTTCAGAAGTGATGTGGGCAAGTAGTAACAGGTCTTCTACCTAAGGACAGATTGTGAGACCCTCAGACTCGAAAGTTTTCTCTTTTAAGCAAGTGCTACATGATTAGCATTGTGTTTAGCAATCTGGCATGTAGAGAAAAAATAAAGACCCTTCTCCCTTTCCCGAGTTTGCATGATACCAGCTTTGTTGATAAAAGTGTTAAAGAAGACAAAACGATGGAAATCTGTTAATGTATTACATGGGGAAAAAAAAAGGAACAAATAATGGATATATGTTGACCATGCATTCCTTGAAAATGATTTTCTGTACCTTATTTCATTTTATTTTTAAAGTAACTCTCTAAATTGGCATGTTTAATTTACTCCACTCATAGGTAAGGTAATGGAGGTACAGAGGATTAAGTGACTAGTGCAAGGATATATAGTTTATAAAAGCAAAGTAATTGTGACTCCAAATTCCTTTCTTCCTTCACCATTTTTTTAAAAATTTTATTTAGTAAATATAAATTTCCAAAGTACAGTTTATGGATTACAGTGGCTCCCCCCCCCCCATTTCCCTCACACTTGCACCTCTCCATCTCCAGCTCCCTCTCACATTCCATTCACATCAAGATTCATTTTCAATTCTCTTTATATACAGAAGATCGATTTAGTATATATTAAGTAAAGATTTCATCAGTTTGCAACCACAGAGAACACAAATTGTAAAATACTGTTTCAGTACTAGTTATAGCATTAATTTACATTGGACAACACATTAAGGACAGAGATCCCACATGAGGAGTAAGTACACAGTGACTCCTGTTGTTTACTTAACAATTTGACACTCTTATTTATGGCATCAGTAATTTCTATAGGCTCTAGTCATGAGTTGCCAACACTATGGAAGCCTTTTGAGTTCACCGACTTAGATCTTATTTAGAAAGGTCATAGGTAAAGTGGAAGTTCTCTCCTCCCTTCAGAGAAAGGTACCTCCTTTGATGGCCTGTTCATTCTACTGGGATCTCGCTAGCAGAGATCTTTCATTTAGATGTTTTTTTATTTATTTTTATTTTTTTTTGCCATAGTGTCTTGGCTTTCCATGCATTAAATACTCTCATGGGCTCTTGAGGCAGATTTGAATGCCTTAAGGGCTGATTCTGAGGCCAGAGTGCTATTTAGGACATCTGCCATTCTATGAGTTTGCTGTGTATCCCGCTTCCCATGTTGGATCATTCTCTCCCTTTTTGATTCCATCAGTTAGTATTAGCAGACAGTAGTCTTTGTGTGACCCCTTTGACTCTTAGACCTATCAGTGTGATCAATTGTGAACTGAAATTGATCGCTTGGACCAGTGAGATGGCATTGGTACATGCCACCTTGATGAGATTGAATTGGAATTCCCTGGCACGTTTCTAACTCCACCATTTGGGACAAGTCCGATTGAGTATGTCCCAAATTATACATCTCCTCCCTCTCTTATTCCCACTCTTATATATTTTTATAAAGCTTTTATTTAAAGAATATAAATTTCCAAAGTACAGCTTCTGTATTACAATGGCTTCCCCCCCCCATAACTTCCCTCCCACCCGCAACCCTCCCCTTTCCCGCTCCCTCTCCCCTTCCATTCACATCAAGATTCATTTTCAATTCTCTTTATATACAGCAGATCAGTTTAGCACATATTATGTAAAGATTTCAACAATTTGCCCTCACATAGGGACACAAAGTGAAAAATACTGTTGGAGTACTAGTTATAGTATTAATTCACAATGTATAGCACATTAAGGACAGATATCCTACATGGTATTATTATCACTGTCCCACTCTTATATTCAACAGGGATCACTTTTCAATTCAATATAAACACCTAAGAATAATTGTGTATTAATTACAGAGTTCAACCAATAGTGTTAAATTGAACAAAAAAAATACTAAAAGGGATGAAGTATTAAATTGTACATCAATAGTCAGGATAAGAGCTGATCAAGACACTGTTTCTCATAGTGTCCTTTTCATTTTAACAGGTTTCCTTTTTGGTACTTGGATAGTTGTCACAGATCAGGAAGAACATATGATATTTGTCCCTTTGGGACTGGCTTAATTCACTCAACATGATGTTTTCCAGATTCCTGCATTTTGTTGCAAATGGCCGGATTTCTTTTTTTTTTTTTTTTAAACTGCTGTATAGTATTCTATAAAGTACATATCCCATAATTTCTTTATCTAGTCTACTCTTAATGGGCATTTGGGTTGATTCCAGGTCTTAGCTACTGTGAATTGAGCTGCAATAAACATTAAGGTGCAGGCAGCATTTTGTTTGCCAATTTAATTTCCTTTTGGTAAATTCCAAGGAGTGGGATGGCTGGGTTTTATGGTAGGGTTATATTGGGGTTTCTGAGGAATCTCCAGACTGACGTCCTTAGTGGCTTTACCAATTTGCATTCCCGCCAACAGTGGATTAGTGTCCCATTTTCCCCACATCCTCGCCAGCATCTGTTATTGATAGATTTCTGCATGTGAGCCATTCTGACTGGGGTGAGGTGAAACCTCATTGTGGTTTTGATTTGCATTTTCCTGATTGCTAGTGATCCTGAAATTTTTTTCATGTGTCTTTTGGCCTTTTGGATTTCCTCTTTTAAAAAATGTCTATTGAGGTCCTTGGCCCATCTCTTAATTGGGTTGTTTGTTTTGTTGTTGTGGAGTTTCTTGATCTCTTTGTATATTCTCGTTATTAATCCATTGTCTGTTGCATAGTTTGCAAATATTTTTTCCCATTCTGTCGGTTGCCTCTTCACTTTCCTGACTGTTTCTTTTGCAGTACAGGAACTTCTCAATTTGATTCAATCCCAAATGTTAATTTTGTCTTTGACTGCCTGTGCTTCCGAGGTCCTTTCCAAGAAGTCTTTGCCGGTGCCTATATCTTGCAGGGTTTCTCCAATATTCTCTAATAATTTTATGGTGTTGGGTCGTAGATTTAGGTCTTTAATCCATGTTGAGTGAATTTTTGGGTAAGGTGAAAGGTAGGGGTATTGCTTCATGCTTCTGCATATGGAAATCCAGTTTTCCCAGCACCATTTATTGAATATACTGTCCTTTCTCCAGGGATTGGTTTTGGATCCTTGATCAAATACAAGTTGGTTGTAGATGTTTGGATTGATTTCTGGTGTTTCTTTTCTGTTCCATTGGTCTACCCATCTGTTTCTTTACCAGTACCATGCTGTTTTGATAATAGCTGCCCTATAGTATGTCCTGAAATCTGGAATTGGGATGCCACTGGCTTTATTTTTGTTGTACAAGATTGCTTTAGCTATTTGAGGCCTCCTGTGTCTGCATATGAATTTCAGCAATATTTTTCTAGATCTGAGAAGAGTGTCTTTGGTGTTTTGATTGTTATCACATTGAATCTATACATTTCTTTTGGGAGAATGGACATTTCGATGATATTGATTCTTCCAATCCATTAGCATGGAAGATTTTTTCCATTTTTTGGTATCCTCTTCTATTTCTTTCTTTAAGATTTTGTAATTCTCATCATGGAGATCTTTTAACGTCCTTGCTTAAGTTTATTCCAATGTATTTGATTGTTTTTCTGACTATTGTGAATGGGATTGATCTTAGCAGTTCTTCCTCAGCCGTGGCATTGTCTGTGTATACAAAGGCTGTTGATTTTTGTGCATTGATTTTATATCCTGCTACTTTGCCAAACTCTTCTATGAGTTCCAAATGTCTCTTAGTAGAGTTCTTTGGATCCCCTAAATAAAGAATCATATCCTCTACAAAGAGGGATAGTTTGAGTTCTTCCTTCCCAATTTGTATCCCTTTAATTTATTTTTCTTGCCTAATAGCTCTGTCTAAAACTTCGAGAACTATATTGAATGGCAGTGGTGAGAGTGCGCATCCCTGTCTGGTACCAGATCTCAGTGGAAATGCTTCCCACTTTTCCCCATTCAATAATATGCTGGCCATGTGTTTTTCATAAATTGCTTTGATTGTATTGAGAAATGTTCCTTCTATACCATTTGCTTAGGGTTTTCATCATGAAAGGGTGTTGTATTTTATCAAATGCTTTCTCTGCGTCCAGTGAGATAATCATATGGTTTTTCTTCTGCAGTCAGTTAATGTGGTTTATCACATGATTGATTTGGGAACATTGAACCATACCAGGGATTAATCCCACGTGGTCTGGGTAGATGATCTTTCTGTTGTGCTGTTGCATTCTATTGGCTAGAATTTTATTGAGGATTTTTGCATCTATATTCATCAAGGATATTGGTCTATAATTCTCTTTCAATGCTGCATCTTTTTCCGGCTTAGGAGTTAAGGTGATGCTGGATTCATAGAAAGAATTTGGGGGGATTCTCTCTTTTTCAATTGTTCTGAATAGTTTGAGAAGAATTAGAGTTAGTTCTTCTTTAAATGTCTGGTAGAATTCAGCAGTGAATCCATCTGGTCCTAGGCTTTTCTTTGTTGGGAGGGCCTTTATTACTGTTTCAATTTCTGTCTCAGTTGTGGGTCTGTTTAGGTTTTCTATGTCTTCCTGGTTCAATTTAGGTGGGTTGTGTGTGTCCAGGAATCTATCCATTTCTGATAGATTTCCCTGTTTGCTGGCATACAACTCTTTGTAGTAATTTCTGATGATTCTTTTTATTTTTGTGGTGTTTCTTGTTATGTTTTCTTTTTCATCTCTGATTTTATTGATTTGGGTCTTTTCTTTTTTAAGTTAGTTGGGCCAGTGGGGTGTCAATTTATTTTTTTTTTCAAAAGACCAGCTCCTCGTTTGGCTGATTTTTTGTAATTTTTTTTGGATTCAATCCTGTTGATTTCTTCTCTGATTTTAATTATTTCTCTTCTCCTACTAGATTTGGGTCTGGTTTGCTGCAGATTTTCTAGATTCTTGAGATGAATTGAAAGCTCATATTTGTGGTGCATTTCCAGTTTCTTGATGTAGGCACCTATTGCTATGAACTTTCATCTTAACACTGCTTTTGCTGTATCCCATAAGTTTTGGTTAGTATGCTGTTATTCTCATTTACTTCCAGAAAGATTTTGATTTCTCCTATGACCCATTGTTCATTCAGGAGCATGTTGTTCCTTCTCCATATGTTTGCATATTCTCTAGGGATTCCTGATTTGCTAATTTCCAACTTCATTCCCTTATGGTCTGAGAAGCTGCATTGTATGATTCTAATTTTTTTTAAACTTTTAGTAAATATAATTTTCCAAAGTACAGTTTATGGATTACAATGGCTTTTCCCCCCTATAACTTCCCTCCCACCCACACACCTCCCATCTTCTGCTCCCTCTCCCATTCCATTCACATCAAGATTCATTTTCAATTCTCTTTATATACAGAAGATCGATTTAGTATATATTAAGTAAAGATTTCATCAGTTTGCAACCACAGAGAACACAAATTGTAAAATACTGTTTCAGTACTAGTTATAGCATTAATTTACATTGGACAACACATTAAGGACAGAGATCCCACATGAGGAGTAAGTACACAGTGACTCCTGTTGTTGACTTAACAATTTGACACTCTTATTTATGGCATCAGTAATTTCTATAGGCTCTAGTCATGAGTTGCCAACACTATGGAAGCCTTTTGAGTTCACCGACTTAGATCTTATTTAGAAAAGGTCATAGGTAAAGTGGAAGTTCTCTCCTCCCTTCAGAGAAAGGTACCTCCTTTGATGGCCTGTTCATTCTACTGGGAACTCGCTAGCAGAGATCTTTCATAGGTGTTTTTTTATTTTTATTTATTTTTTTTTGCCATAGTGTCTTGGCTTTCCATGCATTAAATACTCTCATGGGCTCTTCAGCCATATCTGAATGCCTTAAGGGCTGATTCTGAGGCCAGAGTGCTGTCTAGGACATCTGCCATTCTATGAGTTTGCTGTGTATCCCGCTTCCCATGTTGGATCATTCTCTCCCTTTTTGATTCCATCAGTTAGTATTAGTAGACACTAGTCTTGTTTGTGTGAGCCCTTTGACTCTTAGACCTATCATTATGATCAATTCTGAGACTTGCTTTATATCCTAGTATTTGGTCAGTCCTAGAGTAGGTTCCATGTACTGCTGAGAATAATGTAAATTCTTTATGTGTAGGATGAAACATTTTGTAGATATCTTTTAGATCCATTTGGGCTATATTGTTATTTAAATCTACTGAATCTTTGTTGATCTTTTGTCCAGTTGATCTGTCTGTTTCTGAGTGTGGACTACTGTATTTGAGTCTAAGTCTCCCTTTAAGTCCCTTAACAAATGTTTTAAATCGTTGCCCTGTAATTAGGTGCATATACATTGATAATCATTATATCTTCCTGTTGAATTGATCCCTTAATCATTATATAGTGCCCCTCTTTGTCTCTCTTAGCAGTTTTTGTGTTAAAGTTTATTTTATCTGATATTAAGGTGGCTACGCCTGCTCTTTTTTCGTTTTTGTTGGTATGGTATATCTTTTTCCAGCCTTTTACTTTCAGTCTGTATGCATCTTTGTTGGAAAGATCTCCTTCACCATTTCTAAAATAGCATTCAATTGAACAACATTAGATCAGATGAAAATAATCATTGTTGTGCTTTCCAAAGAATGGTGTCATATCTAATCATATATAATAAATTGTGGAACTAAGCTCAAATACAGATTTTCTCACCCCTAATCTCCTTTCATTTTCTCAAAGTAATCTCTCTTTCTATGTTCTCATATTCATTTCAAATAAAATTGAAGTTTCTACAGTTAAATTTTCTTATTATATTTGTACTCCAAATATTATCATGCCCTTCAAATGGGAAACATATGGCAAAGAAGAAAAATTCAACTTTTATTAAGGGCTTAGTAAATGTAAAGCCCATACACACACACACACACACACACACACACACACTGATTGTTAGGTTAATGGATTCGACCTAATTTATTATTGGCATGATGTTTTCCTGATAAATCAGCAAGTATTTTGTAGATTTTGAAGTTCAAATATTTATAGGACTATAGTGGACCTGAGGGTAATAATGACAGATGCTGTATGAGAACATCTTGTATGAAACTTTTTATAGAGTCTGATATTTCTTCCATTCTCTATTTGCCATACAGTACCATTTAGTATGGAATTGTTTTGAGGATTGGGGTTGTCTCCTGTATGTAAATGATGATACACCCAAGAGATGAGCATTTCCTCAGAGCACGTCACCCAGAATATTCCCAGAAGATCTACAAATAGGATACAGGATTTGGAAGATTATCAAGTAGACTCTTAATTTGAGATTTCATTCAGTTTCTGCTATTATTCTACAAAGTTATCAAGTATTCAGGAGACAGTGTTCCATTGAGATATCAGTAAACTCTGAAATAAAAAATCTGGACATAAATTCAGGATGCTTTGACTTTATTATTATGTTTAGTTTTGCCTCTTTAATCCATTTTAAAATTCATATCCCTTTATGCTAAGAGAAAGTGAAAGTCTATGTTAATGGAAACAAATGGTCAACATGAGAACATCAATGAGAAACAGTATGGGGAAAGGAGTGTGCAGTCACAGCAGAATTAACCGCAATGAGAAAGCCAAGAGAGATGCTTGGATAAATCATAGAAATTTTACTTAACAACCTGATTCTTCCCCACCTTGGAATGTTTTTTATTGCATATATAATATGCAATATTTTTATTATATATATAATATAAAGACATTAAAGTTTCTGGTTTTGGTTATTTTAAGAGCAGTATATGAACCTTACTGATGCAGCCATAGAAGAAGATAAAATCAATCAAAGCAAAAAAAGAGGAAGAAAGAACTTGAAGTCCTGCACTGATCAGTCACAGGGTAAATAGAATCTAATCAATAATCTAGTCTCCAATAATAAATTATAGGTTTAATATTTAAAGATTTGTCTTAAATATAAGTTTTTATTCCATCCCTCAAAAATAACAAATTATAGGTTGAATTTTTTTTTAATGCCAGGCAGAGTTAGACAGAGATAGAGACAGAGAGAGAGTTATAAACAGTGAGAGAGAGACAGAAAGAAAGGTCTTCCTGCCATTGGTTCACTCCCCTAGTGGCCGCTAGGGCCAGTGCTATGCCGATCCGAAGGCAGGAGCCAGGTACTTCCTCCCAGTCTCCCATGTGGGTGCAGGGACCCAAACACTTGGGCCATCTTCCACTGCCCTCCCAGGCCACAGCAGATAGCTGGACTGGAAGAGGAGCAACTGGGATTAGTACCGGCGCTCCAACCGGGACTAGAACCCAGGGTGCCACTGCCACAGGTGGAGGATTAGCCAAGTGAGCCATGGTGCCAGCCAATAAAGGTTGAATGTTTGAAGAATTTGTCTGAAATATAGTTTTTTTCCATTCACTACACTCATTTTAATTCTATTAATAAGTTGAATGCTTTTCGTTTAGCATTTCATTCTGTTTGAATCTTTAAACTTATATTTCTGAGCACTAATTGCAGTGCTAAACAATTATAGTGGCTGATGTTCAAAGACATAGGTCTTTTTCATGAGTAATTCAGATATACAAAATGAATTATTTCTACAGTGGGCAAGGATTAATCTTTGTGGTATAGCTAGAATATATTCTATGAGTTTAATTATTATTAATCTGGATAAGTTTTAACTTTAAAAACATTAATTTAACTCACCAGGTCTCCTGGCTCATTAATCTCTTGAATAGTGCCACTTTGGATAAAATGGCTCATCAAACAATGCGATTCAATCATAAATAAGTGGACGTGGAATAGCAGCAGCATTGAAGACACAAAGGATTCAAAACATTTTTCACTTCTACACATTCTTCATATTTAATAGAATCAGTCATTGTTGGATCTTTTCCCACTTCATTAAAAATAATTATCCATTAATGCATTAATAAGACTTTTATTTTTCGCACAGCACACACACACACACACCCCACATTCTCCAACCACCCTCCAGAGAAAGTATGAAAATGTCAGATAGTTTTATTTTGCTCATATTAAGAATAGGTATAGCATCTACAATCCTTACTTCAAAATGCGCTTGAGATATGGAGTTTGAAATGATAAAGTATAATAATAACATAAGCTGGTATGGATTTGTTGTTGTTGAGATTTACCTTGCTTCCTAATCTCAAAGATAATTTTCCTAGTTTTAAAGTATTTGTAATATAATAATCCTACATGTATACCAGACATTGTGTGTGTTTGGTTTGGGTACTATATGCAGCAGTTTCACTAAAGCTTTGCAAGGTTGTCATTATTTCCAGTTTTGAAATGAAGAACTGAAAGAAACCAAGTAACGTGATCACAATCAAACAGCATAACCAAGATTCATAATTAGACCTGCTTCTAAAGTACTTGCTATTTCCAGTGTATTTCTTGCATTACACTTTTTGCCTGAATATTAGTCTTCTTGTTTGTGCAGTTGGTTCTTGTGTAAAAAAGACATAATAATGCTAAAAATAGCCACTATTTTATTTCAATCAATATGTGCTAATGGCTGTGCATTAACCACATTTGTTAACCCTCAGAGTGGCATGCCATCTTCCTTTTTTTGTTTTGTTTTGGTTGTGTGTTGTATTTACAAATGTGAAAACTGATTCTCAGAAAATTTAATGATGTGTGATGCTCCAATGGTACTTACAGCAAACAGCAGGCAGAAATGAATTCCCAGTCCTGATCTGATTGAGTCAGAATCTCTTCCTTTAAATCATCATATTATGTGAAAGCTTTCCCTAAGCTGACGCCATTTTTCAAATGTAAGCATTATTATCGAATTTTTGATCTCTTTTGTAATTTACATTTTACTTGAGTGGTAGAAATGAATATCACTTCTTTTGTGTCAGTTACTTTACTACCAGTTTACTTTGTCTGTGGTTACACTGCCAACTCCTTATGGTGCTGTGACAGCCCCAGAGAGGGTTAGAACTCTCTGGTAGTTCATCCACAAATCCCATCTACATGGAGAGCCAGTGATTTACAATCTGCAGCAAGCACAGATATGGGAGGATCGCTTGAACTGCAGACTACTGAGACACATACAAAATCTGCTTTCACACACGATTTATGTCATTTGCAGCCAACAACTGATAATCTTTCGGTGGCTATGAACCAGTCTTTTTTCGAGCAGTGAATGATGGTATCTCAGGACTTATTTCTATAGCTAACTCTTTTTCCACATTCTCTCTGTAGTTTTTTAGACTTGCTAAAGGGTATATCTCTTTTTTCAGTTTTATCATAACAAACGGAAGCTGGTAGATGCTAGAGACCTATGTTTTCCATAAATTAAATGTAATTCTCCATTTTATTGTTTTCTTAAGATATATGAGAATTACATATTATGTAGATGATAAATCAGGGAGATGGATGAAATTTCTAGCTGAAAAATTGATAGGGAGGCTAAAGAAAGCAGAAGAATGTATAATCTTTTCTGATTTTGTTTCTTTCTTGGTTCTCATACTATAAAAAAGAAAGAAATACCATGTGAATTAACCACATTTCAAGATCTAGGTAGTTAAAATGTGACTCCTATTTATTTCCATGCAGATTTTCATTTCATTTAATAGAAGAATCCAGTGAAATAATGCTCATTGCTTTCCTCAGAAGTGGACAGTCGTCCAAATGTTTATTGAAAATTGTCAGGAAACCTGCAAAAATCATTTAATTCTTCCTCAGCTATGTCTGCATCCCAGTGCAGAAATATTCATATAGAGCATATGTATGCCAACTGGAGGAATATATATTCCTCATGTTGCTGAACTTTCACTTCAGAATAAGAATTGCAGCAGTACAGAGATTGAGCTGAATATATAATCCCTAAAAATATCAGTGATAATATTTCAGAGATTTATTTTATCCTATATTTATATATGGACAACATTACTACTTGAAATTAGGTTAAAGATCCTAAAACAATGCCATACTGGCATTACACACTGGATATTACATGCTGGATACCTGGCAATTCACCCCCCACTCCACCCCACCCCACCATGACCCACCTCAACACACACACACACACACACACACACACACACACACACAGGAGCTTCACCTTCCTGGACTAGAATGATCGGAAGCCAGGAGCCAGGTGCCTCTCCTGGTCTCCCATGTGGGTGCAGGGCCCAGGGACTTGGGCCATCCTCCACTGCCTTCCCGGGCCCCAGCAGAGAGCTGGACTGGAAGAGGAGCAACCGGGACAGAATCTGGCGTCTCAATTGGGACTAGAACCTGGTGTGCCAGTGCTGCTGGCAGAGGATTAGCCTATTGAGCTATGGCACCAGCCAGTAAATACATTTTCCTAATTTTTAAGATTCCTTGGTTTATTTGAAAGTCAGAGTTACAGAGAGAGAGGACAGAAAGAGAGAGATCTTTCATCTACTGGTTTACCCCAGATGAGGACAATTGCAGTGCTGGACCAGGCTGAAGCTAAGGAGCCAGGAGCTTTATCCAGGCCTCCAACCTGGGTGGCAAGGGTCCAAACACTTGGGCCATCTTCCACTGCTTCTCCCAGGCCATTACTTCCAATCTAATGGAAGGTTGGAAGTAGAGCAGCTGGGAAGCAAACTGGTGCCCATGTGGAATGCAGGTGTTGTTGGTAGTGGTTTTACCAGTTACATCACAATGCCAACCCCACATTTTACTACTTCTGATCATCCTTTCTATGCCCATGAAAACCCTCATCATTAAAAAGTTATGTCTTATTATTTTATTTTTCTAGATTAAAATGGTTATTGTCTCAGGGGTTTTTTTGCATTTAGTTTTTAAGAATGTGATAATGTAGTTATGATTTCTGTAATGATAAAGGGCATTCATTATGTAAGCTGTTGTTTTCACACTAAAATCAGTATAAATGTGGATGTTTCTTTATAATTAGAAAGCTAGTAAATAGGATTATTGATTTAAAACAAAAATACATACCTTTTATCAAGGTACAAATTCTGTGATAAACAGTGTTACTTTGGGGAAGCCAAGGGGAGATCTATGATGTTGTCTTCATGTTAGATCCACCTTAAACACTCAGTTTACTAGACATCCAGTGCATTTATGGAGCTGATCACTGAGTTGGGCCCCAGGAGAATTCCACTACATTAGCCAAGCTTCTTAATATAGAGATTTCTATCCCTTAAGATTCCTTAGGAAACTTAATATCTCAGGTTGTGCTCCCAACAGGCTTTGGAGTTACCATTGTGTTGAGCAAAGAATCTGAATTTGGCTCCAAAAATATCTGGATTCAGGTTTCAGTGCTATTGGATGGCTACATGGCATTAGGGAAATCCTTTGATTTCTCCATTTCATCATCCCAAATTCTCATTTAGGAATTACAGACTCACTCATCCATTAAACAGATACCTTTTGAACGCTTTATTACTCAGCATTCTGCAGTGAAACAGAAGAGAAAAATAGATTACATAGTAAGAGAGACATTTAATTTAAGGAATTTGATTACAAGATTGTAGAGGCTACCCCCAAAATCTGCATGGTAAGCCTGTAGACTGGAGAATTAGGGACATTATGTTTCAACTCAAGGATAAGGAAGTCTGCTGGTAGAATTCCCTCTGCCTTTAAAGAGACAGGCTTGGGCTATAAACAGTAATCAAATTAAAATATGTAAATTTCAAAGTAAATCATTTTTATCATAGGCCTCCTGATTGGATGAGGACTATCCAGATATGGAGGGTAGCCCTCTTTACTCAAGTCTACTGATTTAAATCTTAACCTCATCTTAAAAAATTCTGCACAATAACATCCATATCAGTCTTATATCAAATATTCATTTGCTATGGTCTTATAAAGTGAAATCATAAATGTAATGTTATAAGTTTCTTCTCTGAGTTGGTTACTTTTCGAAATGCTTGTTAGGAAACAAAATGGGTCCTGTGATTGTATTATATGAAGACAAATAATCAAATATAAAAATACTAAGTAAATTAAATGGTAATTTGTAATGTAAGAAGACCTATGGAAAAATAGGTAAGGTTGAGACATATCAGGAATAAGGAGTGGAGAAAACTGCATGTAAGAAATGACAGAAAAGTGCAATAGTAGTTAACTTTTTGGATATCTGGAGAAAGAATATGTCATGTAAGAACTAATCTAAATGAGTTACCTCAGATAAAACTCCTTGAATAGAATGCACCTGTTACAGTGAGAACTGTCTTACTCATAGTTCTGGTTGGTAGGGGAGGAATCATATGTGCTGGGATCCTTATTGCTGGCAGAGTCCTGAGGCAGGACAGAGCACTGAATGACCAAAAAAAGTAATGTATAGTGAAACTGACATCTTGAGATTTGATTATTGTTTGTAGTCCTTGTCTTTACTCCTGCAGAACAGTGGTCTTTCTGCTTTCCACTTTTTGAATTAATTATTTAATGGAGGATTAAACCTGTGATTATAAAGCAAGTTGAATGTATATTTTCACGATTATTCAAAGGAAAGAATTAGAAAGGAAGAAGGGGCCAGTGCCGCGGCTCAATAGGCTAATCCTCCACCTGTGGCACCAGCACACCGGATTCTAGTCCCAGTCAGGGCGCCGGGTTCTGTCCCACATGCCTCTCTTCCAGGCCAGCTCTCTGCTGGGGCCCACGAGTGCAGTGGAGGATGGCCCAAGTGCTTGGGCACCCGATGGGAGACCAGGAGGAAGCACCTGGCTCCTGGCTTTGGATCAGCGCGGTGCGCTGGCCGGCCACGGTGGCCATTGGAGGGTGAACCAATGGCAAAGGAAGACCTTTTTCTCTGTCTCTCTCTCTCACTGTCCACTCTGCCTGTTAAAAAAAAAAGGAGATAGGTAGGAAGTATCATGCGCTTAAAATGGTATATAGGAAATACATGAAACCAGTTCTATTTATAGAAATAGATATAAAAATATACAAGAAGAGTGTGTGAGTGTGTATGTGAGTGTGTGTTTTCTGGACCCTCTGTCCCTCTTCTAATAATGTCATCAGTGTTCAATCATAGGATCTCAATCCTGATGGCCTTATCTAGTCTGAATTACCTCCCAAAGATCTTCCCTATAAACATCAAAGATTGTTTCCTCCCTCTTAATACCTCACAAAGGACTAAATTTGAATACACTAAATATTTTTTGTAAAGATTTATTTGTTTATTTGAAAGAGAGGGAAAGACAGAAAAATCCTTCATCTGCTGATCCACTTCCCACCTGGCTGACACAGCCAGGGCTGGACCAGGCTGAATCTAGGAGCCAGGATCTGCATCTGAGTCTCCCACATGGGTGGCATGGGCCCAAGTAATCCACTGCTTTTCCCAGGCCATTAGCAGGGAGCTGTAATGGAAATGGAGCAGCCAGGACAAGAACCAGTGGTGAATGACCAAAAAAGTAATGTAGAGTGAAACTGACATCTTGAGATTTGGTTACTGTTTGTAGCCCTCCTGCAGAACAGTGGTCTTTCTGCATTCCACTTTTTGAATTAATTATTTAATGGAGGATTAAATCTGTGGTTATAAAGCAAGTTGAATGTATATTTTCACCATTATTCAAAGGAAAGAAATAGAAAGGAATACACTGGGTGGCAGTGTATCAGGAGGTGGCATTACCTGATAAGCCACGATGCTGGCCCCAGAATACAAACTCTTGAGGTACCCAGACCACATGCAAACCAGAGCACAAGTGGTCATTAAATGTGACTTTTTCTAAGAAATATAAAGTGAACCTGGTAGTGCTTAAAGTCATGGAGTGTTGGAACAGCAAAATGCCTATGAGATTATCTCACACAACCACCTCATTTAGACCTACACAAATAAAGTTCAGAGAGTGAAAATATCTTAGTCAGATCCAGAATTTTATTTGTTACAGTGTCATAACTTAATGTATTTTTTTACCTAAGAATTCCTGTTTTGACCTCTCAACTGTGTATCTTTTTTACATTTATTTATTTATTTGAAAGAGTCACAGAGAGAGAGGGAGAGACAGAGAAAAGTGATCTTCTATCCACTGGTTCACTCCCGACATGGCCCCAAGAGCTGGGGTTGGGCCAGACTGAAGCCAGTAGCCAAGAGTTTCTTCCAGGTCTCCTATGTGGGAGCAGGGCCCCCCAAAATATTGTTTGTGTTCTAACGGAACAGGACTAACTGAAACAGTAGTCAACATCCTAGACATCACAACTGGTTCAGTTTACACAATTCTGACTTGGTAATTAAAGTGGAAACAACTTTCTCCTTGATAGGTGCCAAGACTATTCTACTCATATATTCTACAGATAACAACAGAGCTATTTCTTCAGAGATTTATAACACGGAATGAAGCATGGCTTTTCCAATATAATGTTTAAAACAAAATATAATCAGAGTATTACTACTGAGAGCTGGAAGTAATTCAGTCAAAACAAAAGTGTACTGGCCAAGAACAAGTGTCATGGTAACTGTTTGGAGGGATGGTCAAGGCATTTTTTCCTCGCTACCTTGCAGAGGTGCTTATTCTGAGAGTGTTTTGAGAAAAATGCCTGGGAAGGCATCACCAGAATATCTTTCACCATGGCAGTGTTGCTCATTTCTCTTATCAAAGAAAGGCGGTTTTGCCTGACTTTCAATGAAAAAAAAATCATTCAGCATCCACCTTGCAGTTCTGACTTGGCTCCCTTTGACTTCTTTTTGTTTTCTAATCTGGAAAAAACCTTTAAAGGATATCCATTTTTCTTCAGTTGATCACATAAACAAATATTGCATTGCTATGGTTAAATTTCTAAGACTATCAGTTCTTTAAAGATGGGCCAAATGGTTGGCATAATTGCTTACAAAAGTGTCTTAAATTTGATGGAGCTTATATATAGATTTTCTCTTTATCTTTTCTTTCTATTTTTCCACAAATATTTTGAAGTTTTGAAGTTTCTTCATAATTGACAGACTCCATCATTCAACACTTTATAACATGAGGGTGACACTCCTTTGCAAATTCAGTATCCCTACCCTACAGTCAACTTGGACTGAAAATACTAAATGGAAAATTCCACTAAGAAATGATTCATGATTTTTAAATTATGCAGTATTCTGAGCATCATGGTAAAATCTTATATTCTCCTGTTGGATCCCATCTGGTATACAAGTCACATCTTTTTTCCAATGTAATATCCACGCTGCATTTTCTACCCACCTGTTAATCACCTAGTTTCTGTACTGGTTATCAGATATAGTGCTGAGATATCACAGTGCTTATGCTCCTGACCCTTCTTTTACTGTAAGGTGTTTCCTGTAAGGGAAAAGATGGAAGTTACTGATTTAACAAGGAAAGAAAACATATTGTAAGCTTGGATTGCTAACATCTACGACAAAATGAATCTCCTATCTAAAAAAATTGTGAAGAAAGAAAAATAAATTATGCCAGCTTTGCTGCACACCTCAAACTGTAAAAGTTGCAGTTACGGTGTGTGATAAGTACTTGGTTATGATGGAAAAGGCATTATATTATATGATTTGGTACCATGTGTGGTTTCAGGCATCCAGTGATGGTCCTCAAAGGTATTGGGGGATTGTTATAAATATTCATTGAAGCAGATTTTCCCCAACTTCAACTGGGAACATGTAAAGATTCTCTTAGATCTTTTCTCTTTTCCATCCAAAATTTAGAGATGCCCTCAACTGCATGCTGTGCTATATGAATAACCCCATGGTGGTCCTTACTGTGCAGATAAATCAAGGGCAGCACCAGTAGAGCTTTTGCTCAAATGGCATTCTGCATGTCACTGCTGGATGGTAATATACTGTAAATAACACTTGCTATTTGAGAATCTGGATTGAGGAATGCAAAAGGCATTGTTCAGGTTTATGAACATCAATTAATATTCACCCATCTGTCTCGCTGTACTTCCTGCTTTTCCACTTATGCAAATTAAGATTGTCAATTAGTCTGGAGGCTGGCAGGCCATTAAAGAGTTCTTTGTTGGGATGTGTCTGCAATGCATAGACTTTTTGTTTTCTCCAGAAAGGTCTGTATGAAAGTGAATATAAAACATGGAAACATAAATAACTTGAAGTTACAACATAGTTGATCTCTGAATCTACAGCAGACATGAAATGTGCCACAGTAGGACACATTTGATGTGAAATCTGGCTAAACTTTGCAATCAAAGGAGAGTAAGATAGCTTCTAGTAGAGAGGCAGACATGAGATCAAGGGTTAAGCATTAAAAGGAAGCTTCAGTTTCATTATTAAATTATCTGATTAATATTATTCAATAATACATATTAACTAATTTAGAATGAATAAACTTGTTGACCTCTTGCTGTATAATTTCCATATAAGGTCCCTTGATATCTGTAACCTATTAGTTTTATAGGCATGTCATTATCATTATTCAATTAATACTCTAGATGATGATAATTATGTTTAAAACATGGTTATCCCTTTGTTATTATCAAATAGACAGCCTATCTGTTTAATTTTGTCAATTAAACTTTACTGAAAAGATTTGCTACAGTATCATTAGCACCTTAGTTTTACTTAATTAAATTATAGCCTACAATAATGCAATGCAATGCAATAGATCTTACAGCATCTAAATAGTTTTCCAATCCCCTTTCTTCCAGTGGATTCTCATTTTTTCTATCAGCATATTTAGTTCACTCCAGTCCTGGTATTTAAGTAGCTGGTTGATGCTAACTTCATGAAATAATTAGACATTCACTCTCTATAGGTTAATGAAGTATAGATTTTCATATGGAGAAAATAAGTTTACCAAATTTCCCAGTGCTCACCAAACACATGTCTTATTTTCTTAACATGGTTGATTTATTTCTGATTAATTCTGCTTCTAGAATGAGAAGATACTTTTTCTTACACATATGCTTGAATATCAGTCTGTTCATAAACTCTGTAAGTCATTTGTTTTAGGTTCTGTATCTATACACCCAAATAAAATGAAATTACTGTTCCTTCCCCAATAAAACCCAACAAATTTATTATAGGACAAATTCTCTATGCCGGTGCATAGCATGGAGAAGTGAGAAGTGTTCATCCTATTTTTGTTCCTGGTTGTCTCAAATCCTGTTGAGATGATATTTCAGTTAACACAGAGATGGTCAGAGCCATCCTAGAATGTTTTGTTTCAGGCACTGTATATTAACCAAAACTTACCCTTCCCTTACTGTATCATGAGCACCACATGTTATGTAATGATAGACAAATACAGAACAAAAGACTTGCTTTGATCATACAAAATGATTTAAGAAATATTTACCTGGGGCCAGTGTTGTGGCATAGTAGGGAAAGCTTCCACCTCAACGCTGGCATCCTGTATAGGCAATGGTTCAGGTCCCAGCTGCTCCACTTCTGATACAGCTCCCTGCTAATGTGCCTGGGAAAGCAGGGAAAGATAACCCAAGTCCTTGGGCCCCTGCACCTACATGGGAGACCTGGAAGAAGCTTCTGGATCTTGACTTCGGTGCCTTCGGTCTGGCCCAGTCCTAACCATTACAGCCATTTGTGGAGTAAACCATCGGATGGTTTACCTCTCTGTAACTGTGCCTTTCAAATAAATAAAATAAATCTTAAAAAAAATATTCATCCAACCCACATAAGCTATGGAAGGAATGCTTGCTTTGAAGTTATACATAACATTCTTGGCTCCAGGATTCATTTCTGCAAATTGCCAATTGTAGCAGGTATTTAACTCTAGGAATCAGATACTTTTGGGGGAACTGAGTACATGGACATAGCCTACCCTATTCATTTCAATTTATTAAATGAAGTTGTGTTAAAATGCAAATATAAAACTAAAACGACTCTACTTTGTTAACCATGAAGCATGATAATACAATGCTTTCTTCTCTGCCAGTCATAGGCCCTTTTCTCTTTCTGGAGCATGGGATATCAAGCATGAAACCTCCCATAAAACTCTGCAGTAATTTGCTCACGAGGCCATAACAAAATATAACAAACTGATTGGCTTAATAGTAGACAGTGCTGTCTCATAGGTTTGGAGGTTAGAATTTGAAATATTGAAAGCGTTAGCATGATTGATGTTTTCCGAGTACCAGGAGGATGGGTTCTATTTGGCTTATAGTTATCTTTTCCCTGTGTCTCTTCCCCAGCGTCTTCCCCTGCTTGTGTGCCTGTTCTTGTGTCTAAATGTCTTACTTTTGTAAGTACATCAGCCATGTTAAATTAAGACCCATTCTGAAGACTTCATGTTAAACTTGACTGTATCGGTAAAAACTGTCTACAAATAAGATCACATTCAGAGGAACTCAGTATTGACATTTTGTGGAACACACATTAAAACTTGTAATAGTATCTAAAGTGCTAAAGACCCTCTCAATTTACACAGATATACCTCAGTAAACTCCCTGTAGTCACCCCAAATAAAAATGCATCTCAATTCCCAAATATACAAACCTTCTTCTGAACTTTGATTAAATCAATAGCATTTATGAGCAATTCTCTATTTCACCTTCTCTATTGTCTGATTCATTCCACTAGATTAAAAGTCTGAGAGTTTTGTTCAATTCTATATATATGGTCACTAGAATAGTGCCTGATATATAGTAGATCTCAATTAATGTTTGCCAAATTCTGCTCATTTTCTGTACGTTCTTTGACCTTTGTAAAATATAGAGGATGATATTGAGGTACCTGACTTTTGGGAACTCACATTTTGATCCATATCATCTTCCCTCTTTGCATGTGAATAATGGAGAGCATTGATCCCACCAGGAAAAGTTAAATTGAATGGCCTGTTACTCAATAGTAGTCCAAGTCCCACAGCATGATTAAGATCACTATATTATTAAAGTACATTTCTGGGTCGGAAAAGCAGAAGCAACAGGAATTTCAGGATATCATATTTTATCATTTTGAACAAAAGTACTATGATACATTTAATACTAGAAATACCTATTTAGGTAGTGTCAAAAGCAGGAAAATGAAATATAGAAGTCCAGATATCAGTGGTAGTGAAGTGATATAGAGAGTTTCTTAGCTCCAACCTACTCACTTGAGAAACTAGAGAGGCCCTCAGCTCATTGCTTGTAAGCCTTGAACAACTATGCTGAATTCACTTAGCAAAAGAACTCATTAAAATAATTGTTTCCCCACCCAGATTTTGGTTTCAAGATCACTTTCACTTCAGCCTCTCAGTGCCATGATTTTAGAAAGAAATGAAAAGCAAGTTTTTTTCAGCACTTCCCTTGCAAATGAAGCTCATAAAAGTTCCAGTGACAAAATAAATCAGTTATCTGGTGCTCTCAGCTGAATATAGCTGCTGTTATTGTTGGCTGATATGCCTCTGGGGAAAAGACATTTCAGAAAGGACTAAATCCACACATAGCATTGCTGTTATAAAGCAACATTTAGCAAAAAATCGACTTTAGGATCACTGTGTTAAGGCTGGAAGTTAATTTACAAAGAAGGCTGTGCAAAATCCATTATTTCAATGCCATCTTTCTGTAATGGACTCAAGTATTGCTAACTCTAGGTGTGAATTCAAACTATTGCCATTTTCTGGTGCAAGCTGCATGGAATACCGTAAAAAAAAACTTGGATGTCTAAGTTAACAATTACCATTCTGCCACTAAATGTTATGTGAGTCAAGTTCCTGTCTTTCTTTTCCATCTTTAAAATGGAGCTAATAATATCATCTCCAGGCATGTATATGCATGTTAAATTACCTGAAAAAATGTAAAATTGGTTTCCTTTTTGCAGTTCTGGTTATTGAGCCATAAATCTGCCATTTCCTTATTCCAATCACTATGGCTCATTTCTCCATTTCAACACATATGCATTGCAACTATTTATTTCTGCAGGTTGGGTGACTCTGAACACATTAGCTAAATTCTCTATGACATGATTTTCTCATCTGAAAAATCAGAGATCAATGGCATTGGTAATAACTGATAAAATCTAACAACTATAGAGTACATCTATGTGCAAGGAATTGTCGTAACAGCCATATCAAATTGGTCCTTTTTTGTCTCATTCCATTTTAGACCTGAAGAAACTACCTTTGCAGATTGAGTATTTCAACTATACTGATACAGATAGAAGGTGGAAAATAAAATGCAAAGTATCTAGTGTATCTGGTAGAGATTCAGTTAGATTTTTATTTTTTTATTTTTATTTTATTTATTTATTTATTTTTTGACAGGCAGAGTGGACAGTGAGAGAGAGAGAGAGAGAGACAGAGAGAAAGGTCTTCCTTTGCCGTTGGTTCAACCTCCAATGGCCGCCGTGGCCAGCGCGCTGCGGCCGGCGCACCACGCTCATCCGATGGCAGGAGCCAGGTGCCGGGTGCTTTTCCTGGTCTCCCATGGGGTGCAGGGCCCAAGCACTTGGGCCATCCTCAACTGCACTCCTGGGCCACAGCAGAGAGCTGGCCTGGAAGAGGGGCAACCGGGACAGAATCCGGCGCCCCAACCAGTACTAGAACCCGGTGTGCTGGCGCCGCAAGGCAGAGGATTAGCCTGTTGAGCCACGGCGCCGGCCCGAGATTTTTATTTTTATTAATATCATCACCATCAAAATACTTGTCCTCATGTCATTAATAGTGTTTACTACCAATTTGTGATTTCTTGTGAGAACAGGGATTATACCACAATATATAGTTTTTAATTTAATTTCATTTTTTTTTTTGACAGGCAGAGTGGACAGTGAGAGAGAGACAGAGAGAAAGGTCTTCCATTTGCCATTGGTTCACCCTCCAATGGCCACCGTGGCTGGCACGCTGTGGCAGGTGCACCACACTGATCCAAAGCCAGGAGCCAGGTGCCTCCTCCTGGTCTCCCATGGGGTGCAGGGCCCAAGCACTTGGGCCATGATCCACTGCACTCCCGGGCCATACCAGTGCAGTACCCTCCAATGGTCACCGTGGCTGGCACGCTGTGGCAGGTGCACCGCACTGATCCAAAGCCAGGAGCCAGGTGCCTCCTCCTGGTCTCCCATGGGGTGCAGGGCCCAAACACTTGGGCCAACCTCCACTGCACTCCCTAGCCACAGCAGAGAGCTGGCCTGGAAGAGGGGCAACTGGGACAGAATCCGGTGCCCCAACCGGGACTAGAACCCGGTATGCCGGCGCTGCAGGTGGAGGATTAGCCTATTGATCCGCAGCGCCGGCTACCACAATTTATTGTTAATTGTTACTATCTTGAATCTTTTGTACTCATTCAATAAATGCATTTAGAGAAAAAAATGAGGAAGGAAGGAAAGAAGAAAATAGGAAGGGAGGAAAGGAGGAGCCTTGGAAGAATAATATGCAAGTATATTGCTCCCTCATACATTTTCAATCACATGTTGACCTGATGAGAAAGCTATTAATGTGGAATGTGCCAAGCTGTTACCAACCATAGTTTCCACTGGTAGTGTGTCATTTTTCTTATTTTTAATTTTTTAATTTTTTTTTAATTTTTTTGACAGGCAGAGTTAGAGAGAGAGACAGAGAGAAAGGTTTTCCTTCTGTTGGTTCACCCCCCAAGTGGCCACTACGGCCAGTGCATTGGGGCCAGTGTGCTGAGCCGATCCGAAGCCAGGAGCCAGGTGCTTCCTCTTGGTCTCCCATGTGGGTGCAGGGCCCAAGGACCTGGGCCATCCTCCACTGCACTCCTGGGCCACAGCAGAGAGCCGGACTGGAAGAGGAGCAACCAGGACAGAATCCAGCACCCCGACTGGGACTAGAACCCGGGGTGCTGGTGTCAGGCAGAGGATTAGCCTAGTGAGCCGCAGTGTCAGCTCGTGCCATTTTTCAATATGCCTATATAGACGAGTATAACAACAAGAAAAAATATGCTATTTTTTAAATAACTGCTATAGTTCCCAATAACAGCTTAGGCAATAAGCATCTGAATTAACTCTGAAATATTTTGACATAGTCATGTTCACAAAAGCTCTCCAGAATTGAGATTCCAAACTCTCATTTACAGAAGAGCATCTCTCAGTTTATTATCAAGCAGTGAAAAAATGGCTTTTTGAGGTTAAGGTGCAAGAAGAATTATTGTTTTTCCTGTGTATCCTTGTTTATACTTAATATGTATTTTTGACTGTACTAACATAGCAATGGGAGTCAGTCCATTGTTAGCATTCTTGAAAGAATAGACTAAAATATATTTCTGTCTTTCCTGACCTGCAAAATCTGTGGTCCTTTAACCTACATTTTCCCTCTAGCTATCAATTTTCTTCCTTTATCCCCAGAGTGTAATATTTTGAATATGGAAAATGTATTTCTAAAACTAGAGTAGATTTTAATAACAGCATAAATGTTTATAAAATGTCAAATATACAGTTGAAAATAATGGAAAAACAGTTGGAGATTTTTCTTATTATTTTAATTTACCCTGTAGTTTTTTTTCTTTTTTCATTCTCACTATCTTTTAACAAACATTTATTCAGTCCTTACGATGTGAAGTTCTGAGCTTAAAGAATCGGTAGTTTATTTGGGGCAAGGAACTACAGATATACAATTACATCATTTAAACATACAGGATCATTATTATACTAGATTTATCTATAGAGTGCTATGAAAATACAGTAGAGATCACCTTCTTCTGCTTGAGTAAATATGGGAGGCTTCAAAGATGAGGTGCTATTTGAGCTGGGTATTAGAAATGGGAAATCAATTAAAAGGTAAAAAGAAGAGAAGAGTATTCTAAGCAGAGAACATGACATGGAATGTCATTGATCATGGAGTGTTCAGGGAAAGGCATCAAAAATAGCATGGCTGGCATTGCAGCACAGCAAGTTAAGTCACTATCTGCAACAGCAGCATCCTATATGAGCACCAGTTAGAGTCCCAGCTGCGCCACTTCTGCTCCAGCATTTTGCTAATGCACCTGGAAAAGAAGTGAAGATGGCTCATGTGCATTGGCCCCTCCCTGACACTCATGTGACTAACCTGTATGGAGCTCAGGGGCTCCTGGCTTTGGCCTGCCTCAGCCCAAGTCTGTTGAGATCTTTTAGGGAGGGAACCAGCAGATAGAAGCATGCTCTCTCTCTCTCTCTCCATTTCCTTTCCTCTCTTTCTGTTTCCTTCTCTCCCTCTCTCCTCCCTATCTCTGTAACTCTTTCAAATAAATAATATAAAATCTTTTAAAAAAGAAAAGGATGAGAGAGAAAGCTTGGAAGGTATGTTGGTATTGTAGAAACAGCCAATAAATGAAGTCAGGAAGAGTAAATTTATAAATGTTTAATAGGTTTTACATTCTTGCTATGTGCTAACCCTTTTTAGAGAGATAAACAGTAAAAAAAAATGAAAATGTTTATTCCATATACATGAACAGATTTAAAACACATCCATGCACACACATGATCGGGTGTTAAAATTCCAGTTTATTCAATAGAGAAAAAGTAACTGAGAAGGAGAATAAAGAGAGAAAAATACAGATCACCTGTGAACACAGGGTCTGCTCTTGGGAAGCTTCCTAGATAAGACATTATTATTAAAAAGTAGCCTCAGTTGTTATTACCTCTGTTGGAAACAGAAGAGAACCTATAATCTGAGCTTTAAAAGGATCTCTGTAGATAAAAGCAATGTAAGTTACACTCACAACCTAAAAATAAAAATCATAGCAAGAGGGAATGTCTTTAGCCCATAAAGTGGCAGGGCTTGAGCTTTGAGACGTTCTGCTGACAGAAGTTTTTGAATAGAAATTGAAAAAATGCAATGTTTAAGGATTAGCATATTCTAGAAACCAGTCTGTAAAATCACATGCAGATGATCAGTGATCTCTTATTTTAATAACTATACTCTTTCATTTTTGTAGGGAATGAAAATGGTGTCTAAAGAGTAAAACGGATTGTCTCATAAGTGTGCCATTTTTGATACACAGGAACAAACAGCAGAATTTACATCTCAGATTTCAACACCACACAAGTCTGGGTGGATCAGTCATAAAGAAATGTGAGAAGTGGGGCTGGGCATTGTACGGTAGCTGGCAAAGCCACTGCCTGCGATGTCAGTATCCTACGTGGCCACCAGTCCAAATCCCAGCTGCCTCATTTTAGATCCAGCTTCCTGATGATGCACCTGGGAAAGGAACGGAGGATGGTCAAAGTGCTTAGGCCCCTGCACCCACGTGGGAGAACTGGAAAAAGTTCCTGGCTTCTGGCCCCAAACTGGACTAGCTCCAGCCATTTCAGCTAACTGGGGAGAGAACCAGCAGATGGAAGATCTCTGTTTCTCTGTCTCTTCCTTTCTCTCCCTGTAAACTCTTTCAAGTAAATACATAAATCTTTAAAAAAAGAAAAAGTAAAGAAATATGGGATGAACAAAAGCAGAAGAAAGAAAAGAGAAGTCAGTGTTCTTTGATGAAACTTTGATTATAGCCAGAAAAAAAAGTCCAGAATCAAGGATTACAAAGAATGGTTAAAGGACTGTAGCCAATTCTGTTTACAGATGAAGAAAAGTGAGTTCAGAGAAAATTATTGTTGATTTTCTTTTTCATAGCATTCCTGGGTTTATTTATGCATTTAACCAACTGAGCAGCCATCACTGGCAAAACATCAAAGTTAGGCAGTGTCAGAGTTGAGTGAGTTGCAGTCCCTCATTTAATAAATGTGCAGCTTAGTGAAGTGGGTAGATTGATGCACAGATAACCAGAGGAGTTAACTAAGGTCTTCCTTGGTTAGAATGTGGAGCCACTTAAACTTAAGATTCTGCTAGCCAGACTTTAATCCAACAGTGCACTGGGGCTGTGATGGAGACAGACAGTTCTAAACCAGGCTAGAGACAAGACCATTGTTGCATTAGATATGAGAAATGAGATCTGAATTTCCTAAATAAAATTTTCTCATGACTCCAAATCTGAAATTAAAGAAAAGACAGGGTTTTTTTTTTTTTACTACCTTTTATGAAAGGGCTCACACATTAAAAACAAACTATCAAACAATTAAGCTATAAATTACTGACATTGCTGGGTTGGATGCAGAAACCTGCTGGTGCTGTGGGCCAGGCAGCTGTGCAGCAGGTTAAGCAGCAGGGTAGCACTGCTGTCTGACTGTCTGTCAGGTTGGGCGCAAGCATTAGTGGGGGGACAACTCTTCAGACTATGATTAAGATGTCCAGGGATTTAGAGAGCCTCCTGTGCAGTCGTCTACCTTGGCAACTGGGGCAGGCAGCTCACCTTTTCTCCATTAAGAGACGTTTATCTTGGCTCAGGACAATATGGGCAGGAAAGCCACGGGACAGTGTGGCTCGCTGTCCTCTCTGTAGTTTTGTGTTAGGTTATTGTGCCCCATGGGGATCTCACCACTGCTCTATTATCTGTAGAGGTCCCTTCTACAGAGGTGATGAGGGAAAGGCATCTGTATGCAGCTATTTTTCTGAATGCACTCTCGTGCACCGCCGAGTGGGTCCAGGGGTCCACAGCTAGAGACCAGGAAGGCAGGCTTTTCTCTAAGCACCAGAAAACAGGTGGGGAGTTCCAAACACCACTCCATGGAGCCAGAGTCAGGAAGGGGATGGAAAAGCACAGCTCTGGACCTGCACACACATGGCCACCCCGCCTGCTGCTTGAGATCCACACTGACCCATTAGCCAAAGTCCATGACTCCCTCTCCAGTAACTCTTGTCACTTTAATGGAGTGTGTGTGTGTGTGTGTGTGTGTGAGAGAGAGAGAGAGAGAGAGAGAGAGAGAGAGAGAGAGAGAGAGAGAGAGACTCATATGAGTTAATTCTTTCAGAAATGTGTTTCTTAGTTAAACTTGTAATAAAGATATTGCTGTCCACTGTTATGCGTAGGTGCTTTGATGAGGACAGTAATATCAAGAACAATGTCAGAAAGTCACAGTCTTCTCTGGTCAGGTTAATAGAGAATTTAGGGGGCAGTTGCTGTTAACCTGTCCGATCTGGTATGTAGCCTCTAGTAAAGTGACTTGAACAGATGTGCTCATTTATATGAGATCATGGGCTTTATTGTAGAAAGGAGACTCTTTGGCAAAGACACGATCGAAAGAAAGTAAAACACCCCAAATGGAAACTATTTGTGGTGACTTTTTCTGAGAGCCCCAAGAGCAGAACTCAAATACAAGCTGCTAAATGAATAAGTAAAGAAATGGTATAACACTTGATATCTTTTTTTTAAATAGCGAGGATTATAATTGTCAAAGTGAATTTAGAAGGACTACTCTTCTCTAACCTAAATTTCAGAACTCTGTCGGTGGAGGTGTCAGGGCAGCAGGGAGCACTGGTCAGCTTTTTATCCTCATTCAGGTCTCCCTACAATTTATAAAATATTTGGCCAGGGTCTACAATACTCCTGACAAAGGAGGAGCTTCATAGAAGCCTTTTGAAGCAGAATACCTGGCTGTTAGGATTTGGAAAATAGGAAGCCAGAGGTGAAGTTGACAGGTTATGTAGGGGGGAAACAGACAGACCTGACAGTTTATTTTTAAGCATTTCAAACTTTGGCGGATCAATTTTCTGAAAGGGTTTCCTTCTGATTGTTCTTTTGAAAGTAAGAACTGCCAGGGCTACAACAGAAAGTTGACACCTTTTCAGTTCAGCACTTAGAAAAAGCTAAGAAGAAAAAAAGACTTTCAATTCTTGTCTTTTCTATTTATTGTGATGTTCAAAGCAATGAATAGTAGAGTTGGTGCTGAAAAGCATTTTCCATTATATCCACTGCAAAGTCTCAATGAGTCTCAATGTGTAGGGAGAGTCAGGAAGTAAAACTTTTTCCAACTTTGAGATTTTGAAGGTGTATTTTCACACCAAACTAAGCTGGGATGTCTGATTGGAGAGTGTACTTATCATGAGCAAAATAAAATCAGCCTTTCCAGGGTACTGTTTTACCATAATGCTGTCACTGCATTTTATACACACATTTTCAGAATAGATGTTGTGTTTGCTATCTCATTTTGCAAGAATAGAATTTGGAGAGTATGTCTAGCTACTAGCATGAATTAATTTATTTTTCCACTTTGTGTTTTATTTGTCTCCTTATTATAAGCTTTCGTTAACACTTATATTATACCATAGTTTCTTTAAAATGTGTGTCTATGTTCTGTGCTAGATTATAGGCCAATGAGAGTGTACTTTATCTATCTTGATATGTCCAGAGTGATTGGCATGGTGTTTCTAATGTAGTGATTAACATTAATGAATTAGACTTTTGCAATGATCTCTTTTTTGTATTTTTTATCTACTCAAATTAAGCACAAATACAGAATATGATAGCAAACTAGGAATTAATTTAAAATAAACTAAAGAAAGGACAGGGTTTCAAACTTACTTAACCAACACTTATTGAACGGAGGCAATGCTAGACACTGAGGATATACAGATAAATGAGACAATCCATGCCCTTTTGGATTCTAGCAGATAAAAAAGACAGGAAAATAGATAATGCTATAAGCATATGGCAAGAGATCAATAAATGGTGCTGAGCATCAAGGAGATAACTTTCCACATCCAAGCAACACTAGACAAACCAGACATTAAGACGGTGAAGGCTGTAAAAGGGATAATTTGCTTTGGTCTGAAAGTCAACACTTGGAAGACAGCGGTGTGTAAAAGCAGCTGTGGGTGCTGATAAATGACTGCTGAAAGCTCTGGTTAATTTGTGTCACATTAGCAGCATCATGTTTCTCAATATGACCCTTAAAAAAGAACAACTCTATTCTAATTTGGTTGGCAAAAGCTTGTACTTCTCTTGGGCAAGGAACTAACTGCTTGTGGAGGGACTAAAGAAGTAGATCAAAATAATGAGTGCTCCTACTTAAGGGTGCACCCAGGTGACGACAGCAGCAGCAGTTCTCAGACTTGGTTGCATTTGATAATTGCCTAGAAAACATATTTATCCCACTTGCACCCTAGGACAATTAAATAATAATCTCTGGGAATGGAACTCAGGTTTTTGAAACTTTCCTGTTCTGTCTAATGTACAACCAAGTTGAAAAATCAGTGAGTTAGTGCAGTACTGCTCAAACTGTAATAAACTGCAAGTTAACTGGGGATCTTATTAAAATAGTGCAGATTCTGATTCTGTGGGCCTGGGGTACAGTTTGGGATTCTGTTTTCCTTACAGGCTTCCAGGGCATGATGAGCTATGCTGATGTTTAGGAGAGAAGACTTGTGGAAACTTAAAATTATAAAGCTTCTGACATGCTCACCTTGTGATCTATAACCAAAGTAGTAAAGGGAGGTAGTTGGAACGGTCTTGTGACTTCCACATAATAGCTTACCTTTTCTTTCCCAAATAACTCAACTATATAACATGGCATTTTTGAGGTTTGGCATTAGGAGTTAAGGGAGTCTGGCAGTGGTCTATTTGAAATATGAAAATCTGTGATAAATTTTATAGGAACTGAATATAACTGGAGGCCAGACTCCATTCATACAGAAATGAGTGATTTAAATCATTGTTGAGCTTATTAGTCTTTGTCAGAATGCATCAGTTGCCTTGGTTTTGAAACTTTTCCTGGCCATTTATAGCTGCAACCACCATATAACTTACAATACAATACTGTGAATAAGTTACTATTGTGGCCTCTGGAATCAGAGTGCTGAGGTTCAAATCCTTGCTTGACAACATTTGGAGCAAGAATACAAAATATTTCTGTTTGTTACAAATGAGGATAAAAATAAGAACTTTTATATGTATGGTTTGCTGTGAATATTGAATAAGATAGCATTTACACAGCCCTGAGGAGTATAGCTATAAGCAATGCTAGACAGATTGTATTACAGTTTCTCTTTCTTTTTTCTCAGACACAGAGCCTATAGGGATATCCCAGCCCTTCACAAGCCAGGCAGCAATATTGGGAATTAAAAGACAGGGCATTAAACAACCTCAGGGTGACAGAAGGTGACACATTTTCCCCTCCTCACCCAGACCAGTATTTACAACTTGAATTTTGGCAAGATTCTTAATCATCTGCTTCATGACAGTCACTATTGTGGCTCTTGGTGTTAGAAGAGTGAACAGAACATGCCAAAATCTCTGGTCTTATGAAACTAAGCTGATAAGTGGCAGCTAGCAATCCACACAAATGCAGAGCAATTGATATGCCCGAGAAAGATATTTGCTGCAGGGAAAATAAAGTTTGGAAGGGGGATGAGAAGAGTCAGAGGAGAAGGGAAAAGGTTAGCAATGTTATTAGATGATCGGGGAGCACTCATGAAGAAAATGGCATTAAGTCACCCACAGGGAGAGAGTAAGAGAGTCTTGCACAAATTTTCAGGAAGGATGTTGTAGGAAGAGTAACCAGCAAATACCAAGGTTCTGACGTAGGAAAATTTGGAAAGCTGTCATGTAAACAGAAAGCTCTCATGTAATCCAGTATCCAATAAGGCCAGTTTAGTGAATAAGGGAGGGGAAAAGGGGATAGGTATGTGTTGGTTAGAGGTTCTCAGACTTGAGGACAAGTTCGAATCAATTTGAACACTTGTTAGAACAGACCATTGGGTCCTATGCTCAACTTCATGAGGTCTGAGGAGGAGCTTAAAAGTTACATTTCTAACCAGGTCCCAGATGATGCTGGGGGTACCCAGACACATCACATTGAGAACCATTAGGTTAGACTGAGAAACAGATGTGCACAGATCATGTTGGACCTTATAAGTTATTGTAAGGGTTTTGTTTTTTATTTTCAGAGAAAAAAGTGACTAGAGGTTTTCCATCACAGTAGTAGTTTACTCAGAAGCTCAAGTTGTGCAGGGTAATCCTTCTGGCAAAAGTGCAAAAGCTTAGTAAGTGCCATGGCTTCCTTGTGATGGACGTGATGCAATACTGCTTTGCTGTGTGCTGTATCCAGCAGCTCAGTTCGTTTAGTAAGACACATTTCACCTTATTGTTTATATTCTGTAGAGTTATGTTTTAGTTTCTTTACATTTCTGCTCAAATGAGATGACACAAACATGAAATACAACACTAAGTTAGCTCAGTGTAATTTAAACCCAAAGTGAACACAGTAAAAATCTAAACCAAAACATTTAGTAATGGGTAATTTTAAAAAATCCAGCCAAAACAAAACAAAAAAGCATTTTTTTTCAAATAATTCTGTTGGCAGCCTACGGACAGGTCCATGTATTGATGTTATACACTTATTAAATATTACTTTGAAGCAGTATTAGTTACATCCCTGGGTATTGCGGACAAATTCTACTGTTGCCAACATTTTGCTGATCATTTATGCTATCTCACTACTATACCAAACTTAGAAAGGGGGTCCTTATTAAGAACAGAAAACAAACGAATCAAACTTTATCCCATCAAGGTTTTCTTTTGTTTGATGATGCAATATTTTTAAATTGTCTGCTTAATTGAATTTCTATGAAGTCCTTATTTTATGTACTCCACTTTTTCATGTTTTCTATTTCATGTTAATATTTCTCTGGGTAAAAATAATAGCCCTAATACTACTTTTATTTTTAATTCCTTCTTGTCCAAGTAGAATCTATTTTCTGAGTATGCTTTTTCTTCTTATGCTTTTTTAAATACAAACTAATTATTGAGAAATCAGTTCTCTAGACAAGGTTACTGTAACTCCAGACTTAGACAAATTTAGTCTCATAATGCACTGCCACCCACACAACTAATTTTGTGAACTTTCCAGAGTATATTTTTTCCTTAGCATTTGTCCATTTTATAGCTTTATAAGAATATTGAGCACTTTTACTGAAAATTACATTTTCCATTAACTATATGCTTAGACAGTAAAAGCATAGAGCTCTCTGGCACTTGAGAAAATAATATTTGCTGTGACAGCATCCAGTCTCCTCTTTGTTTTTGCTACCCCTAATGAATGTGAGATATTTAACCGTAGCTAAATTCCATGCTCCTGCATAACTCATCAATTCCCTCCTCTTCAACTTCCTGAATTTCTAGTAGTAACTGACACTGTGCCCCAAACCATAGAGAATAGTAGCTAACAATTATGGAGAGATTGTAGTGTGGCAGGCATGGAGAGTTTGGACATCATTACATTTTATCCCCATGATATACTATGAGTTAACTTCGAAAATAAGTGTCTAGACAGGACCAAACAGCTAGATAGCCGAGGAACGAGGTTCTGATTTCAGTTTGACTACAGAATTCTTTCTGTTAATAATTATGCTCCCTGATCAAATATAAGTTGGCTGTAGATGTTTGGATTGATTTCTGGTGTTTCTATTCTGTTCCACTGGTCCATCCACCTGTTTCTATACCAGTACCATGCTGTTTTGATTACAACTGCACTGAGTATGTCCTGAAATCTGGTATTGTGATGCTTCCGGCTTTGTTTTGGTTGTACAAAATTGATTTAGTGATTCAAGGTCTCCTGTGTCTCCATATGAATTTCAGCATCATTTTTCTAGATCTGAGAAGAATGTCTTTGGTATTTTGATTGGTATCATATTGAATCTATAAATTGCTTTTGGGAGAATGGACATTTTGATGATATTGATTCTTCCAATCCATGAGCATGGAAGATTTTTTCCATTTTTTGGTATCCTCTTCTATTTCTTTCTTTAAGATTTTGTAATTCTCATCGTAGAGATCTTTAACATCCCTGGTTAAGTTTATTCCAAGGTATTTGATTGTTTTTCTGGCTATTGTGAATGGGATTGATCTTAGCAGTTCTATGTCAGCCATGGCATTTCCTGTGTATACAAAGGCTGTTGATTTTTGTGCATTGATTTTATATCCTGCTACTTTGCCAAACTCTTTTATGAGTTCCAATAGTCTCTTAGTAGAGTTCTTTGGATCCCTGAAATAAAGAATCATATTGCCAGCAAAGGCAACTGAGGCATTCTGACAAAGACTAATAAGCTCAACAATGATTTAAATCACTCATTTCTGTATGAATGGAGTCTGGCCTCCAGTTATATTCAGTTCCTATAAAATTTATCACAGATTTTCATATTTCAAATAGACCATTGCCAGACTCCCTTAGCTCCTAATGCCAAACCTCAAAAATGCCATGTTACATAGTTCAGTTATTTGGGAAAGAAAAGGTAAGCTATTATGTGGAAGTCACAAGACCATTCCAACTACCTACCTTTAGCAGTTTGGTTACAGCCAACTTATATTTGATCAAGGATTCAAAACCAATTCCTGGAGTAAGGACAGTATATTCAATAAATGGTGCTGGGAAAACTGGATTTCCATGTGCAAGAGCATGAAGCAAGACCCCTACCTGACACCCTACATAAAAATCCACTCAAAATGGATTAAAGACCTAAAGCTATGACCTGATACCATCAAAATATTAGAGAACATTGGAGAAACCCTGCAAGATATTGGAACCAGCAAAGACTTCTTGGAAATGACCCCAGAAGCACAGACAGTCAAAGACAAAATTCACATTTGGGATTGCATAAAATTGAGAAGTTTACTGCAAAAGAAACAGTCAAGAAGGTGAAGAAGCAACCGACAGAATGGGAAAAAATATTTGCAAACTACACAACAGATAAAGGGTTGATAACCAGAATCTACAAAGAGATCAAGAAACTCCACAACAACAAAACAAACAACCCACTTAAGAGATGGGCCAAGGAGCTCAATAGACATTTTTTAAAAGAGGAAATCCAAAAGGCCAAAAGACACATGGATTAATGTTCAAGATCACTAGCAATCGGGGAAATGCAAATCAAAACCACAATGAGGTTTTACCTCACCCCTGTTAGAATGGATCACATTCAGAAATCTACCAACAATAGATGCTGGCGAGGATGTGGGGAAAAAGGGACACTAACCCACTGTTGGTGGGAATGCAAACTGGTTAAGCCACTATGGAAGTAAGTCTGGAGACTCCTCAGAAACCTGAATATAACCCTACCATTGAACCCAGCCATCCCACTCCTTGGAATTTACCCAAAGGAAATTAAACTGGCATACAAAAAAAAAAAAAAAAACTGTCTGCACCTTAATGTTCATTGCAGCTCAATTCACAGTAGCCAAGACCTGGAACCAACCCAAATGCCCATCAACAATAGACTGGACAAAGAAATTATGGGACATGTAACTCTATAGAATATTATACAGCAGTCAAAAACAATGAAATCCGGCCATTTGCAACAAGATGGAGGAATCTGGAAAACATCATTCTGAGTGAATTAAGCCAGTCCCAAAGGGACAACTATCATATGTTCTCCCTGATCGGTGACAACTAACCAAGCACCATAAAGGAAACCTGTTGAAGTGAAATGGACACTTTGAGAAAGAGTGTCTTGATCAGCCCTTTCTCTGACTGTTGATGAACAACTTAATACTTCAGCCCTTTTAGTTTTTTGTTGTTGTTGTTCAATTTAACACTATTGGTTGAACTCTGTGATTAATACACAATTATTCTTAGGTGTTTAACTGAAAAGTGATTCCTGTTATATATAAGAGTGGGAATAAGAGAGGGAGGAGACGTATAATTTGGGACATACTCAATCAGACTTGCCCCAAATGGTGGAGTTAGAAACGTGCCAGGGGATTCCAATTCAATCTCATCAATGTGGCTTATACCAATGCCATCTCACTGGTCCAAGTGATCAATTTCAGTTCACAATTGATCACACTGATAGGTCTAAGAGTCAAAGGGGTCACACAAAGACTACTGTCTGCTAATACTAACTGATAGAATCAAAAAGGGAGAGAATGATCCAACATGGGAAGTGAGATACACAGCAGACTCATAGAATGGCAGATGTCCTAAATAGCACTCTGGCCTCAGAATCAGCCCTTAAGGTATTCAGATATGGCTCAAGAGCCCATGAGAGTATTTTAGGCATGGGAAGCCAAGAGAGTCTGCGAGTGAGATCCCAGTGGAAAGAACAGGTCATAATAGAAGGAGGTACCTTTCTCTGAAGGGAGAAGAGAACTTCCACTTTGACTACGACCTTGTCTAAATAATTTTAAAGTCGGTGAACTCAAAAGGCCTCCATAGCCTTGGCAACTTATGAGAAGAGCCTAGGGTGATTACTGATGCCATAAATAAGAGTGTGAAATTGTTAAGTAAACAACATGAGTCACTGTGAACTTACTCCTCATGTAGAATCTCTGTCCTAAATGTGCTGTACATTGTGATTAATGCTATAACTATTACTCAAACAGTTTTTTACACTTTGTGTTTCAGTGCGGGTGCAAACTCTTGAAAGCTTTACTTAATATATGCTAAATTGATCTTCTGTATGGAAAGATAATTGAGAATGAATCTTGATGTGAATGGAAGGGGAAGAGAGTGGGAGATGGGAGGGGTGCGGGTGGGAGGGAAGTTATGGGGGGAAAAAGCCATTGTAATCCACAAGCTCTACTTTGGAAATATATTCATTAAATAAAAGTTAAAAAAATATGCTCCCAATCAAAAGTAAATACATACACATATACATATATACAAACATAAATAAATAAATAAAATGTTAAATAAACTAAGAAAAAGAAAGCCTAATGCTTAAATGGATAATGTTATGTTGTATTTTTAAAATAGGTATTATTATAAGCCATAAGATTAATAGACTAGAGGAAAATATGGGATAGTGAAATGATGATAACTTGGGCAATTATAATAAAAATAGGACTAGTAATGAAAACAGTAATAATTTTTAGACATTGCATATACGAGGTTGTCTGATAAGACTCATCCTATCTCACTGGTTCAACCACTTTCAGCAGCAGACATTATAATACTCATTTAAGTATGAGTAATCTGAGACTCAACTAAATCACTTCTTTTTTAAATTTATCTAACAAATAGAAGGACCACAGTCTGTGTCTAATTCAAGTTAATAACCTATACTACTAAATTATTAGCACACATGCTTCAAAGGTTTGTGAACACTTAGGGGATGAATGCACTGTGCTGGGTACTTTCTCAAAACACACTTCATGCTTACAGTACACACTAGAAGCAATTGTTGCTATCGTTCTTTCAGTTCTTATGGTTAAAAATGAGAAGATAGGAATTACTCAAGTCTTCTGACTCCCCAATCAATGCTTCCTCTGTCAGAAACCTATTGAAAAGCTGTGTTCCATGATCATACTTGCCCTGTTCTGTCCTGAGTCCCACATGATCTATGTGATGATACTGAGGTAGCTTAACTGATTATGCTGCTCTAGAAAGAAACTGTGAGTCTTACACACTTGTGTGAAAGAAAACAGCAGCTGTAAAACCCGAGTGATCTGCTTCCTGAAGCAGGGCTGGAAGGAGACACAAGGAGTAATGACATGGGCCCTGCAGGGGTGAGGAGTGAGAGGCGATGAAGAGTTAAACCTTGGGATTCAATTCTTCTGTCAGTCCAGCTGAGAAGGAAAACCAAAGAGGCTCTAAGGAAAAATAATCATATTGTATTGACTGTTCTATCAAAGACACCCAAGTGAACCAGGGAGAATTTTCTGGTAGTTTGCAAGCAAAGTTCTCAAAATCCTTAACTCAGGACACGTTAAGTTTCTCCTACTGGTTATCAAAGCCAAGCTAGAGTTTTCTGAACTGGACAATGACATAATTATTCATTTTTAAAGAATTATTTATTTATTTGAAAGTCAGAATTACACAGAGGGAGAAGGCAAGGCAGAGAGAGAGAGAGAGAGAGAGAGAGACAGGTCTTCCATCTGCTGGTTAACTCCCTAGTCAACTGCATCAGCCGGAGCTGCTTTGATCCAGAGCCAGGAGCCAGGGGCCTCTTCTGGGTCTCTCAAGTGGGTGCAGGGGCCCAAGGACTTGGGCCATCTTTTATTGCTTTTCCAGGCTGTAGCAGAGAGCTGGATTGGAAGTGGAGCAACCAGGACTAGAACTGGCACCCATATGGGATGCCAGCAGTGCAGGCAATGGCTTTACCGCCTGGCCGCAGCACCGGCCCCGATATAATTATTCTTAAATAGACAGCTACATGTAATGTTAGTCAGTGAAACAGTTTAAATTTTAACTCCCATTTTTTTAAAATTTATTTGACAGGTAGAGTTATTGACAATGAGAGAGAGACAGAGAGAAAGGTCTTCCTTCCGTTGGTTCATTCCCCAAATGGCCACCACAGCCAGCATTGCACCGATCCGAAGCCAGGATCCAGGTGCCTCTTTCTTAGTCTCCCATGTGGTGCAGGGTCCAAGCACTTGGGCCATCCTCCACTGCCTTCCTGGGCCACAGCAGTGAGCTGGACAGGAAGAGGAGCAACTGGGACTAGAACCCAGCGCCCATATGGGATGCCAGCTCCGCAGGGGAAGGATTAACCAAGTGAGCCACAGCACCGTCCCTGAACTCCCTTTTATAAGTACTTGAAAAATAACTCCAAAATGATACCAGTTAGTACTTTAAATTGGATGGTCTCCTGTTGATATTTACCTTTTCTACTTATATCTCCTCTTTGGCCTTCGCCCCCTTCTATGTTTAATTTTTCTTAGTAGATCAACCAATAGTCAAGTCACAGAGAACTGAAATTTTACAGTAAGGCTCACCGTTAGGTCCTTTGATTTACCCTGAGTCTCTCTGTCTCCAAAATACAGTGCTTCCTCCATTTTCCACTATTCCCACCATTGTTGCAGAGCTGATCTTCCTTCCCACAGATGCTGATCAGTGTTGATCAAAAGGTAATAGATGATCTATAGTTTCAAAAAAGGACTTAGATTGTTCTTACATGTTGAATGCACCTTAAACTTAACCAAATCCTGCCTCAGTCCCCACTGTTCTATTACTTTTTAACATGACTATTTTCACTCATTTTTATTACCTGTTTGTCCCTTGTAGAAGATATACGTTTTGTAAATATATTCAACATGTTGTGACAAATGTGGCATATGATTAAGAGCTCAGTATTAGAGTCAATAGAACTTGACTGGTATTACCAGAAAATAAAGTAACTAATTACTAACTCTGTGATCTTTGGCAAATCCCCAGATGTCTCTGAACTTCAGGCTCTTTTTGTAGAAAATAATTCCCAGTTTATGAGGTCATTGGTGAGTTAAGTAAGATAATGGAATAAAATAATTAGCATTTTTATGGACACACTAGATGCTCCATAACTAATCATCACTGTAATCATCACAAAAACATAAACCTCACAATATTATTCCTATCTCAAAGTACTTTATCTCATCAAAAACTTAAATATGTTATTACAGAGAATTTATGTAAGCCTTAACTATCTTAATATTTTTCTTATTTACTACCTATTTCCTCTAACATATCTTCCAGCAGAAATATAATGAATTATATATAATTAGTGTCTTTGATCAAGATGATTCAGTTGCCAAATGGTCTTCCCTCTAATTGCTTCATGTCAGTATCACTGATTCTCCAAAACTGAGTTCAAATGCCATCTTCATTTAGTTGACTTACTGGTTGACGAAAATAGAAACTTATTCATATCCCCTCAGACTACAGAAGCAAATTTACTGGATTGCAAGTGTCAAATTAGCCAAAGGAAACAACTGAGACCAAGACCTAGATAGTTATTGAGATTTCTTTTCCACCTCTGCTCCTCACTTCATATACACTGAATTCTTTTCCTTTCTATTTTTTCTTTCTCAGTAACTTAGTTCAATTGGAAGAATATATTGTCCATAACGCCTAGATTCATAGCACATTGTCTGCTTGTATTTGGAGATGGACTCAACTCTCTCAGTCACCATTGCAGATCCCTGGAATTTTAATTCCACTTGGCCCAACTTAGGTTAAGTTGATAGGGGTGGGATTAGAAGGTGAAATGAATAGGACTATTCTGTATTACCATAGATAAACACAATTTACCCAATATTGAACAGAGGGAATGTTATACAAGTGTCAGGGAAATCTCTATATTTTTATTTTGCTACGAACCTAAAACCTTTCTAATAAATAGAATTAAAAGCAACCAGAGAACAGAAAGAATATAAACTATAGAAAGCATATAAGATAAGTAGTTGTCTGATGGACTGTACACTAAAGTTGCCCACTGACATTTACCGAGTACTTAATAGGCATCAGAGACTATTTGTAAATGCTTTAAATAGGCTACCTCATGTATCCACTAAATCCTCTTATCCATTAGAAGAAATTCCAGGGGCTGGCGCTGTGGTGCAGTGGGTTAATCCCCCCTCTGCCTGCGGCGCCAGTATCACATATGGGCACTGGTTCTAGTCCCCGGCTACTCCACTTCCACTCCAGCTCTCCGCTGTGGCCTGGGAAAGAAATAGAAGATGGCCGAAGTCCTTGGGCCCCTGAACCTGTATGGGAGACCTTGAAGAAGCACCTGGCTCCTGGCTTCGGATCAGCACAGCTCTGGCCATTGCGGCCATTTGGGGAGTGAACCCAGCAGATGGAAGACCTTTCTCTATGTCTCTCCCTCTCACTATCTGTAACTCTACCTCTCAAATAAATAAATAAAATTAAAAAAAAAGAAATTCCATATTATGGATGAAAACACTGAGTTTTACCTTTAACAGTTACATCTAGAGTAATTTAGGATTAATTTTTTAAAAGGGAGCTATATGTTAAGGTTGAAGAAACATTTTCTTCTATGTGCATGTCCAATTGACATCGTATAATTTGCAAAAAATTATGGTTTGCTCTACATCACTGAAATATATCTTTGTTATGAATAAAATGATGGTGTATGTGAGTCTGTTACAGATTCACTGTTTCCATTGTCCATTGATCTATACCTCCACCAATAGCGCCTTATCTAAATGAGTAGCTTTATAGTCAATCTTTATATCTTGCAGTGTAGTCACTACAATTTTGTCCTTATGATTGCCTTGATATTTTCATTTGCACCAGCTTTCTAGAATTCATTTTTCAATTTCAAAATAAATTGCTGAAATTTTGAGATTTTATGAATGCTGCGAAACCACTTGAGATCAATTTAGACACTACAATACTAAATTCTCTAATGCATGAACACAATAATCTACATATTCATTTGAGTTTATTTTAATTTACCTCAGTCATAGTTTTTAAATTGCTGTTTGGAAATTTTTACACATTTGATATAATCTTAGGTATAGTGTTTTAGTCCTATTTTTTCAAAAAACACAATTGTGAAGTGTTGCTGTTTAGCTACTCTCTTAAACTTAATTTCTGTCTGTTTTATGTTTATGGGCTTTTTCTTTCCTTCCAATTTCCCTTATTCTACAGGCCTTTTGGAAATTATTATTTATCTAATTGTAGTGCTTTCTTCTTATATTTACTTCTCTATACAGGTAATCCCTATTTATTCTTTGTATCTCAGCTACATTTCCTATATAAAGGGAGGCCTTCCTCAACCTACTTACTTCGCAAGTATGCCCTTATCTAACCTACCATATTCATAGTTATTATTCATTTGTGAAACTTTATATTCATTTTGTAATCATTTGATTTATGTCTTTCTAAACTCTATAAAGAACACACCTGTCCTTTTCACCCACTATCTATACTACCTAACAAAGTACTTGGCCTATTACAGGGAGTAAATAAAGACTTGTTTAATGAATAAATGGGTTTTGTGCACTGTGTGAGGTCCTGAGAGTTCAGAAATGAATCAAACATAGTACAATGTTCGATTTCATTCCATTTCAAAAATTTACCTCACCACTGCTTTTTGAAGAATTCAAGATATCATTGCAATCTCTTTGAATAATACTCAACTCTGTATTCCCTAAATGCATATCTGTTCTAGTCTCTCAAACTTTTTATTGTGTTTTAAGACATAATGTTTTTTAATAATTGTGTGTAGTAGGGACTTTACACTAGAGCTTTAAATAAATGAAGACATATGCTTTCAATAAAAAGGCCAGGAATCTGAACTCTTGGCAGATTATTCTAATTTGTATTGCAATTTAACAAAATTCAATACATTTATGTAGAAAAGTAACTATCATCATCTACTTTAGCTTTCCATCAGTTGTACAAATATTTTCATAAAGCAGGTGGAATAATACCATCAGGACTCTTTTTGAACATTTGAGTGCCAGAAATTTTTGCTTAGTCCTATCCAAAGTATGTGACATTGATAATGAATTAATAAAGATTTATGGAAAACAGCATCAGCAGCAATGAAACTGGGATAATCAGGCAAGTATAGGAAAAACCTTTACTTCAGAGTTACTTGCTGGGGCTTTTGAGACTGATAATTAATCATGTCCCTTTCCCATCTGGATCCTGAATCAAGTCAGAACAAAAAGAGCCATGAGATAGGCATCAGAATATCAACTTTGTTGCCATTAAAACTACATGAGAGACTATTGTTATATATGCAATGAAAATTAAACTTTCCATTTTCCTTCAAAGTCTAGGTCCACCTAAAGAAAAGCATGAATATTGAAACATTGATTCTTATAATTTGAGAGATAATTAATAGAGTCACAGAGTGAAGTTACGTATGTGCATGGCTTTTTAAATCATTAATTCCAAGGAAACAAGTAATGGATGCTTGCTCCTTGCACTTTCATCAATCAAATAAATCACCTCTTTCCAAGGGAGAAGTAAATGACAAGATAGAAGAGAGCCAGATGCAATGCTAACACTCTTTTCATCTGGAGAATTAAGTGTTTACCTCATAGAAACCCAAGTATAGGTGAATAGCATTCTCCTTAATACATTTTAATCTCTGATGTAACTATCAACATACATTAGACTACTAAAACAATTGAAAGAGCCCAAGGAATGTGAAAAAGTATTTGCAAGTAATATGTAATAGAACATTGATATCCATAGTATAATAAGACTCCCATAATCAACAGCAGAAAATAAACAACTTGATTTAAAAATGGAGAGAGAACTTTTATATCCAATTCTTTGAAGCAAAGATACTTAACCAACAAGTACATAAAAGGATGGTCAAAATCACTAGTTATTAGGGAAACATGAATCAAAAGCACAGTGACATATCAATGCACGTCCATTGATATGTGTGTCAAAAAAATAGAAAATAACAAATGGTAGTGAGGATGTAGAGACTTATAAACCTTTCTTCTTTAGTAGGATAAATGCAAAATCGTTTAGCCACTCTGGAAGATGGTAGGGTGATAGCTCAAAAAATTAAGCATAGCATTACCAAATTGGTTTAGGTACACACCCAAAATAATTGAAAGAAGGATTCGAAGAGAAATTTATACACTAATGTTCATAGCATTCACAGTAACCAAAAGTGGAAGTGATCTAAGTGTTCCAATAACACATGAATTATTAAACAAAATGTGGAATATACATGCAACAGAATTTTATTCAACTACTAAAAGAAAGAGAATTTTAATAATACATGAAATGCTGAGTGAAATGTAAAGACATTATTCTAGGTGAAATAAGCCAGTCACAATAAGAAAATATTGAATGACTTCTTTTATATGAGGTTCCAAGAGTAGTGAAATTCAGATATTTTAAGTATAATGGTGTTTTCTAAGGAATGGGGAGTCAGTGTTGAGTAGTACAGAGTTTCAATTATGGAAAATATTTTTAAATTTATTTATTTACTTTTTATTTAGTAAATGTAAATTTCCAAAGTACAGTTTATGGATTATAATGGCTTACCCCCCCCATAATTTCCCTCCCACTCACACCCCTCCCATCTCCCACTCCCTCTCCCATTCCATTCACATCAAGATTCATTTTCAATTATCTTTATATACAGAAGATCGATTCAGTATATACTAAGTAAAGATTTTGTCAGTTTTCACCCACACCGAAACACAAAATGTAAAATACTGTTTCAGTACTAGTTATAGCATTACTTCACGTTGGACAACACCTTAAAGACAGATCCCACATGAGAAGTAAGTACACAGTGACTCCTGTTATTGACTTAACAGTTTGACACTCTTGGTTTATGGCGTCAGTAATCTCCCTAGGCTCTAGTCATGAGTTGCCAACACTATGGAAGCCTTTAGGGTTCGCCGACTTCGATCTTATTCCGACAGGGTCATAGTCAAAGTGGAAGTTCTCTCCTCCCTTCAGAGAAAGGTACCTCCTTCTTTGATGGCCCCATTCTTTCCACTGGGATCTCACTCACAGAGATCTTTCATTTAGGTCTTCTTTTTTTTTTTTTTTCAATTATGGAAAATATTTTTTAAAAAGTTCTGGAGATGGATGATAATATAATTATTGTACAATGATATGAATTTAGTCAGTGCACAAACAGTACACTTTAAAGTGGTTACAAGAGTTAATTTTCTGTTTGTTATGTTTTCCCACAGTTAAAAACTAGTGAGACTGTAGCAATTCACATATTCTCTATGATTTGTGGTAGATATTATATAGAGCACCCCCAAAATAAATGCATATGAGTAAAATTGTTATCTTGGGATTCAATTATTGTTTATAGCCCATGTCCCTGCTGACCAGAGGTCTTTCTATCTTTTAATTTGTTGAATTCTTTATTTAGTGGAGCATTAAGCCTGTGTCTATAAGGTAAATTAAAAATATGCTATCTCAAAAGTTAAAAAAGGAAGGGAGGGAGGGAGGGAGGAAAGGAGTGAGGTAAGTATCATTATATTCTTTTTTTTGACAGGCAGAGTAGACAGAAAGAGAGACAGAGAGAAAGGTCTTCCTTTGCCATTGGTTCACCCTCCATTGGCTGCCGCGGCCGATGCGTTGTGGCCGACGCACCGCGCTGATCTGATGGCAGGAGCCAGGCGCTTCTCCTGGTCTCCCATGGGGTGCAGGGCCCAAGGACTTGGGCCATCCTCCACTGCACTGGCCACAGCAGAGAGCTGGCCTGGAAGAGGGGCAACTGGGATAGAATCTGGCACCCCGACCAGGACTAGAACCCAGTGTGCTGGCACCACAAGGCGGAGGATTAGCCTAGTGAGCCGCGGCACCAGCCATATCATTATATTCTTAGAATTACATCTGTGGGCCAGCACCCACTAATCCTACGCCCGCAGCACTGGCACACCAGGTTCTAGGCCTGGTCCAGGCACCGGATTCTGTCTCGGTCACTCCTCTTCGTGTCCAGCTCTCTGCTGGGGCCCGGGAAGGCAGTGGAGGATGGCCCAAGTCCTTGGGCCCTGCACCCGCATGGGAGACCAGGGAAGCTCCTGGCTCCTGGCTTCAGATCAGCACAGTGCACCAGCCACAGAGGCCATTATGGGGTGAACCAACAGAAAAGGAAGACCTTTCTCTCTGTCTCTCTCTCACTGTCCACTCTGCCTGTCAAAAAAAATAATTAAAAAAAAGAAATAAAAAAAAAGAATTACATCTATGAACTACATTAAATCTTTTTTGTTTGTATTAATAAAAATTTTCAAAGAATAAAAAATGAATTCTAGAGAACGTTGTATTTAAATCAGGCATAGTGTAAAATGTCTGTAGCCAATTTCATTATACATTATTGGGTTTAAAATTTTGTGTAGACTTTAAAAAATTGTGGAAACTCAGTCCAGAAAGAAAAATAAGGGAAACAAGCTAGGAAAGATTGGAATGCCATTAAAAAAAAAATAAAAAGAATGGGCCAGCATTGTAGCATAGCAGGTGAGGCTGCCCCTTGTGATGGCAGCATCCTGTATGCACACCAGTTCGGATCTGCTCTACTTCCAATCCGGCTCCCTGCTAGAGTGCCTGGGAAAGCCCCTGAGGGTGAAACAAGTGCTGGCATCCCTGCACTCATGTGTGAGACCCAGAGGAAGCTCCTGGCTCCTGGCTTTGGCCTAGCTCAGCCTGAGCCATTGTAGCCATTTGGGGCATGGGTCAGTGGTTGGAGGATCTCTTTCTCTCTTTGTAAGTTTGCCTTTCAAGTAAATAAAAGTAAATTTTTAAAAATAAATACATAAAAGGTATATTTATAAAAATTATCAAAGATCAAAGAAATAGAAAACTATTATTATAAGGAAAACTGATAATTACTGCACAGCTATGTTTTCTATAAGGGTTAAAACAAGGAGTATATATTATATGAAAATATTTACAGTAAAAACATTTATTTGAGTGACATCTATGGGTCATAAAATTATTGAAATAAGCAAAATCATGCAAAATTATGGTGTTTATTAAAGTGAGCGCTGTATGAATCCACTGTGAGTAGCTGTAGTTTTGCCCTCACTTCATCCCATTTATATATATTTTTGAGCTTCTATGTATAAGGAACTAAGCCAGACTATAAGATTTGAATGGTGAACAAGCCAAGTGTAAGGTTTGATTGTCTGGAAATTCTGTACTCATGAGGAAGATATACAGGAGCAAAGGAACAGATATGTAAATTAATTATTCAAGTTGTAATGAGAATAATGTTGGTGGTAAACACAGAGTTAAGCTAGAGATTAACTAAAGGAGGATTGCTTCAGAAGAAAAGTAGATTTAAAACTGAAATCAAAATAAAGAATAACTGTTCATGCAACGAATAGAGAGAAAAAAAAATGCAACACATAGAAGAAAACCCATGTAAAACTCCCAGGGAAATAAGGGCCTGGCATGGTGAGAAATCTGAAAGTGACTAGTGGTGCCAGTGTTGTGACAAAGCGGGGTAAGATGGTGCCTGCAAAGCTGTCATCACATATAAATGTGGTTCCAATCCCAGTTCTGATCCAGCTCCCTGCTATTGCACCTAGGAAAGCAGCAGAAGATGGCCCAAGTACTTGAGCTCCTGGCACTCATAAAAGAGACCAAGACAGAGTTCCCAGCTCTTGGCTTCTGCCTGGCCCAGACTGACCATTGTGGCCACTTGGGGAGTGAACCAGCAGACAGAATATCTGTGTGTGTGTGTGTGTGTGTGTGTGTGTGTGTGTGTGTAACTCTCTATGTATAACTCTTGCCTTTCAAATAAATAAATAAATCTAAAAGAAATAGGGCACTAGCAAGTAGATGAACAGCACTGGAATACATTGAGATGAGTGAGCAACTAGAATTCGCATTTTCTTTTTTTTTTTATTTGACAGAGTTAGACAGTGAGAGAGAGAGAGAGAGAGAGACAGAGACAGAGAGACAGAGACAGAGAGACAGAGAGAAAGGTCTTCCTTCCCTTGGTTCACTCCTCGAATGGCTGCTACAGCTGGAGCTATGCTGATCCGAAGCCAGGAGCCAGGTGCCTCTTTCCTGGTCTCCCATGCAGATGCAGGGGCCCAAGCACATGGGCCATCCTCCACTGCCCTCCTGGGCCACAGCAGAGAGCTGGACTGGAAGAGGAGCAACCAGGACTAGAACAGGCATCTGCATGGGATGCCGGCACCATAGGCAGAGGATTAACCAAGTGAGCCATGGCGCCAGCCCCTCGCATTTTCTAATAAACTTTCTGCATTGATGGTGGCTGCTAGTCACAGGGGAATATGGAGAAATTGAAATGTGGCTGGGATAAACAATCACATTTAAAATTTTATCCAAATTCTATTGAATTTTTACATAGCCTGTTGTACCTGGGACTTTATCTGAACAGTTAAGTAGACTTGAGTTCATGCAACCACTGAGGCCACAATAAATGGTTGTATGTTATTATAAGAGCAGTGAAAAGCTACTGATGCTGAAAAATGATAAAGTAACATATGTATTAAGAAAAGGGCTGTTGCGGCTAGCGCTGTGATACAGAGGATTAAGCTGTTGACTGGAACACCAGCATCACATATGTATATTGGTTCAAGTCCCTGCTGCTTCACTCTGATCCAGCTCCCTGCTAATGAGTCTGGTAAAGCAGCAGAAGAAGGACGAAGTGCTTGGGCTTCTACACCCATGTGGGAGACCTGGAGGAAGCCCTACCTCCTGACTTCAGCTTGGCCCAGCGCCAGTCATTGTGGCCATTTGGGGAGTGAAACAGATGTAAGTGCTCACTCACTCTCTTTCTTTTTCTCTCTTCCTTTCTGTAATTCTGCTTTTCAAGTAAATAAATAAATATCTTTTTAAGAGGAAAGAAAAGGGCTATTGGTACTTTCTGTGGTAAAATCATGCAAGGAAAGTAAGAGTTAGATGTAGACACAAGGTAAGAGAGATTTGTGGTATTCCATGGAACAGATTTTATGGCTCAGAAGAGTAGGACATTTGTGGAAGTGAGGAGAAGTAGAATTTGGGATATCGTGGAGTGAATCATGGAGGGTACAACTAATTGGATTTAGTAATGGATTAACTGAAGGTTGAAGATAAAACAAGAGTGGATTATGTTTTGAGTAAATGAGTAAACTGAAGTAAGTTTTATTGAGTCAGAGTTGATTGGGAGGGAGGGGACAGGAACACGTTTTGGGGAAAACTAAAAACACACATTTAGAGGCCAGCGCTGTGGTGGCCCTGGCCTGCAGGTAGGTATCCCACATGGGCTGCTCCACTTCCAATCCAGCTCTCTGCTAACATGCCTGGGAAAGCAGTGGAAGACTGCCCAAGTCCTTGGGCCCCTGCATCACGTTGGAGACTTGAAAGAAGCTACTGGCTACTGGGTTTAATTGGCTCAGCTCCGGCCACTGTGGCCTTTAGGAGAGTAAACCAGAGGATGGAAGTCCTCTCTCTGTCTTTATCTACCTCTATCTTTGGCTCTGTCCTTCAAATAAATAAAAACAAACAACCCCCCCAACACACACACACACACACACACACACACACACGTTTAGCCATATTTTGAAAGTTCTGTGCCTTGATGGTGTTAAGCATTCAAAGCATGTGATGAAGATATCAAGCATTTGTGTTCTATTATAGAGAAGTAGATCATGAAAAATTATCAATTGAGAGGCATCTGTGAAAGCATTGGCATTAGATTGATAGCAACTGATAGATGTGTACATGAAGAGGATGAGAGCAACAGGAGCATGCAGAGGCAATCCTTGCGTGAAGACAACATATGGAGACAGGTCTGGGTTTTAGGTGTTCAATTTTACCATTTCTCAAGAATTTTCACATAACTATAATGCATTATATTAGTGTTTTCATTAAGTAGTCTATTCATTTGAAGCATGTTATACCAATTTTGTTCATTGTCACATAAGATGATTAATACCACAGCAAGAGAATTCAGCCAGTGAAACAAATTATTATATTCTAATTCTTTTAAATGTTGTTGATAACCATGTTTCAATGAAATATTCCTGTTTACAGATTTTCTTTTCACTAGGAAATACAAATATGACTTTAGGATTGGAAGGAAAATAATAAGTGAATAGTGTAATTGAAGACATCAAAATGGACTAGAAAGTTTAAGTCATTCTCAGCAGATATATAACATGAGAGGGACTGTAAAACCCAGTCCCTACCACCAATTAATATATGATACAGATGGAATATTTGGCTGAAAAATATTACTTAGATCTTCAATTCTTATTCACTTACTCTGTTCAAATGCTTATGCAATGGAGTCAATGAAAAAAGGTGTACTTTATGGACACCATGTGCTATCTACCCAGATAAAAGAACAACATAATTCAGAAAAGATAATTCCAACATATTTGAACCTATGACATAAGACGCTTCATGAAGCTTCAAAAACACAGCTAATACTGGGCTTTGCTGATACCTAGCTCAAGCCTACTCTTTGTTTCCCTAGACTTGGGTGAGTCAAAAATTAAATAGCCTCAGTTCCCTTTGAGTAAAACAAGAAACACTGTTTTGACTCCAGATGCTATCACATTTTTTCTCTTACTCTTGAATCCAGCTTCTCTGGATTTGAATAAACATTTCTTGGAGAAAACGAGTGCCCAGTTCACATATGTCATGAACATAGACCAAAAACTGAGTTGAGTAGGTACTCTTTTTTTTTTTTATTTTTGATAGTAGTGTTTACCATCTGCTACCCTGCTATGAAGATATTATCGTGAGTTCATATAAAAGTGCTAAAGGCGTTCCTGGTGAAGAAATACTGTGTCTCACATTCCATTATTTTCTTCTCCATGCCCCAAAGCTATTCCTAACAGTTCAGTTTTCTGAAGAAATATTTCAAATGCAATTCTCTTCAGAAATTTATGCATTTCAGTAAATCACAGAGCTAGAAAAGGTTCAGTGAAATACACATGCCTAATAACTTGAGGTAATTATCAACTTATAAAAATGTTGGAATAAAAAATTTGGAAAGCAAAAAAAAAAGTAGCCATCTTTAATATTTCCTTTGAAACAACAAATAATGAAGTAAGATTATGCTGATGAAGCCAAGTAATATAATACAGCGATATGAATTTTCTTTTCGGGGGCAAAGAGTTGATATAACCTAGGGCATTGTTCCAAAAGTTGTCATCAGCATGATTGTAGTTCTTGACCATTTTTACATACTGCACACCATGCTCTCAGTTATCACTATCCCATCATCTTTTTTTTTTCTTCAGTTGATTTCCATAGTAGGGAACAAATATTCATGTATCTGTTTACTTCTTTTTTCTATCTTCTATTATATTTTATATTTCATGAAGCCAATTGCCATCTAGATCCTTTCATTGTCTATTTGTCTAGCTCAGTGTTTGCCACAAAATATAAACTCAATTAATATTTGATGAATGATTAAAAGTTAACAAACTTTTATGAATGAATGAATGAGTGAATGTATGAATGATTAGGCGTGAATAGCCACTATCCATAGCATTATAATATTCATAAAAGAGCTTATTGCTGTAAACCTAGCTTCCAAATTGACTTTTCTTGATCACTTGCTCTTCATTAATAATTAATAAATGACTCATCATATTCACCATGACATTACAATACTTCATGTCTCATGGACCCTTCTTTCAAAATTGAATTATATCTGAAGTGCAAGCTAGGCAGCTATTTTGTCAATTTTTCCTTTCTGAGTTGCTCTTATCAGATTAGTTTTGGATATTGATTATCCCAATTTGGGAAAAGTACTCTTTCTACAGCACAGAAATGTTCACTGACCTTGTTGTCTCGTTTTTGTCTCCTCTGCTTAAGCATATGTAACATATAAGCAATGAATTTCGCTTGATTATTTTTATACAGGTTTTTATACAGGTAACCATACTAACTGCAATGTATGTTACAAAAATGGCAATTATCTAAATGCCTAGTTTGTGCACATAGCATCAAAAGACAGTGGACGTGCCAAAAATTCAGAAAAAATAGAAAATAAATACAATATTAATAATTATAAAAGGCCATAAAAAGAAAGGAGGAGGATAGCCACCATTTCCTTAACAATATCTTTTGGGTGAACTGGACACATCATTCCTTGTTATCTCAATAACCATGCTAAGAGGGAAAAATTTAGTCTTCGGTAAAGGTAAAATATATAACATGTAGTGATGTTAGTACCTAGGGGGTCCTACGTTAATGAAATCCTAATCCAAGGTTTAAACTCAGATCAGGCCAGCGCCGTGGCTCAACAGGCTAATCCTCCGCCTTGCGGCGCTGGCACACTGGGTTCTAGTCCCAGTCGGGGCGCCAGATTCTGTCCCGGTTGCCCCTCTTCCAGGCCAGCCCTCTGCTGTGCCCTGGGAATGCAGTGGAGGACGGCCCAAGTGCTTGGGCCCTGCATCCCATGGGAGACCAGGAAAAAGCACCTAGCACCTGGCTCCTGCCATTGGATGAACGCAGTGCGCCGGCCTCAGCGCGCCGTCCGCGGCAGCCATTGGAGGGTGAACCAACAGCAAAAGGAAGACCTTTCTCTGTGTCTCTCTCTCTCACTGTCCACTCTGCCTGTCAAAAATAAATAAATAAATAAATAAATAAATAAAATAAATAAATAAATAAATAAACTCAGATCAGCCTGATTTTCTAGGCCCAAGAAGTTTTACTTTATCAGACTTCTCTTGTACATAAAATTCATGTATGAAGAAGGGTGGACTCTCATGGTACCATGTTAGTAGGATGTGACTTGATTGAGGCTTTTAGCAAATGAGAATTATCCTTGAAGTATCCCGTTACAGAGGAGTTTGGAGAGGAACTTACCCACCCTTGCTATCCCAGATATGTAGTTATCTTTGTGAAATTCCCATTGTTCTCAAACATGGCAAATTTGACTTCAACTCACTTTTCTGACAGTCAAGTGGAGATTATCATAGTGATGTGATCATTCTGTATTTCAATATATAAATTAGCATATTGTATTTTCTGCCCATCAATTATGTATGTCCATGACTTCCAATATTTCAAGAAAGGTATCCCTGAAGATGCAGAGGTAATTATTTCATTAAATTTGACAATTTAACCTCACTCATCAGAGGAAGTTGAGTGAAAGCCAATGTGAGTGAGAACTAATTGACCATTGCGCAGCCACTGTATACTGGTCACTGATGTACAGCAATTAAACAACCTTTCATTCTTCCTTCCCTATTTAACAGTATAATGCCTCCTCTGTACAGTGTGAGTTTTCAATAAGTACTGTGGAGTTCCTGCTTGACAGCTTTGACAAATCCCCCTGTTTGTCAGAAACAAGGTACACTTCATATAGAGCTAAGGCATAATTAAAATATGGCTAATGGGCCCTATGTTAATTCCAGCCAATTTTTTTCATTAGGAATTTATTTTTAGCTTTATTTTAGAAATACATTTATGTGGAACGGAAATTGAGTTAGATTCTCTAAAACACTTGTATCCTTATCTGAATACTTCTGTCTCATTTCTTGCATAATATCCTGTTGAATTATGCAGAAAAAATAGAAATACAGTATTTCCCAGCTCCATAACTAGTTTGCTTTAAAATTTTAAACACTATTAATTAGAATGTTACCATCTCCTTTATAAGATCTTACTAATAGAGGCAAGGAGTGAATATAGACATATATATGTATATACATAAACTGTTTTTGAATGTCTAAAAATGTCAAGCAGAGGCACTACTTGTTCTGTTTAAAACTCTTTTCAATTAATTTAGATTCTTTTTAAAATGGGGGACCAGGTAGTGTATTTGGAAAATGATGCTAGCTGAAACCAGACTGAAATAAGACTCCTTCCTAAACTTAGTAGGATGAATTTAGAAAAGCCCTTAGTTCTTAGAATTTTTGGAAATGTTAAGGATTTCTTAATCTGTAAACTGTAAACAGAATATACCTAACTCATTAGGTTGAATCTTGTTGTATAAGCACAATAGGTGGAACATTTTCCATCACAATAACATCAGTGTTATTAATTAATATAATACATGTAAATGCTGCTCTTGTACTAGGAATAATTCGGTTTCTCAAATATTTTTAAAAGGAATGTCTTCCCCCATATCCTTTGCTCAGAGGAAGATTCTTTCACATGTGGTTGTGAATGTAACCTCAAACCTCTGTTCCTTAATTATTATATATTCTGAATGAAGAAGATCAAAGTAAAGGAGATTTTGTTTCATGTGCACAGTCACAAGTGAAAGGAATCTTTTTTTCTATAAAACCTTTTATTTAAGGAATACAAACTTCATGCATTTCATAAGTAAAACTTCAGGAATATAGCGGTTCTTCCTACTGTACCTGCCCTTCCACCCACATTCCCATCCTTTTTCCCCCTCTTCTCCCTCCCTGTCTTGTTCTCTACTAAGATCTATTTTCAATTAACTTTATACACAGAAGACCAACTCTTTCCTAAGTAAAGAGTTCTACAATTTGCATGAAAAAAAAAATTGTTCCTCAACAATTGAGAGGGTTGTTCAAAGTCATTGTATCTCAAAGTTAATTTCACTTCTTTTTTTTGAGAAACTTAATTAAATTTAAAGAAGCACCCAGAAATGATACATCTTTTCTGAGCACTTAGACATAACTAACTTATTAAACATAAGAATATCCTCCACTTAATACATTAAAAGAAAGTAAGTCCTTGGGAACAAGTTTTATCATTAATTAAGGAAGCACCTAAGTAAACAGGCAATGGAGTTGGATACTTAAGCATTACTAAAAAATTATGCAACATAAGAATATCTTCCACTTAATACACTAAAATGAAATAAATATTTGAGAACATGTTCTGTTAACTATCATAATACAACTCTTTGAGGTCAGAGGTCTTGCATGGGAAGTTAGTGCACTCCTGTTGTTAATTTAGCAATTAACACTCTTACGTGTGATGTCAGTGGTCACCTGATGCTCTTGGTATGAGCTGCCAAGGCTATGGAAGCCTTTTGAATCCACAAACTCCATCAGTATTTATACAAGGGCATAAGCAAAGTGGAAGTTCTCTTCTCCCTTTGAAAAAAGTACGTCCTTCTTTGATGACCACTTCTTTCCCATGAAGTCTCACCAACAGAGGGCCTATGAAAGGAATGTTTTATCCTGTTCATTCTTAAATTTTAGCATGAATATAAACTGAACTGATCAAAATCAGAATTCTGGTCTTAAACGTAGAAAGGACAGCCTTACTTCATGAAGTAAAATATTCTCTAAGATTAGTTACATTGGTGCATTTCTTGGGGTATGAACATGTAACAAGGACACAGGAATATAATGTTATTTAAAACTTGAGCTAACAAGTGTTCAAAGATAAAGCAATATGATTACTCTACAAACAGAAAGCAGAATCATTATTTCTTGATTCTGCATTTAAAACATTTGATAATTTTCTTGCAGTTTCTGTTAATTCTGAAAGCCAACCGTAGTTCTCTGAGGGTTTCCTTCTGGCAACTGTTTGTTAGAACAACTGTTCTTTCATAAGTGAAGACAATTAAATTTGGTACTACAAAGTGTCTCTTTTATTATTGATGCAGGGGAAAAGATTATAGAATGCATGATTTGTTCTTACACATTAATTAAATTTTACAAGACAGTTTTGTTCACAGAAAGACTTAGATTCTAACATACCACATAGTCATGAAAGTAGTTTTGATTTTAGAATATAAAATAATAGTATCTGAACTTACAATAAATTCAAAAATGTTATCAAATCTATAAAATTGAAATTATATCCATTTCATAGTTAATAAGTTTACAGTAGTCTATTAATGTGGGGCAGAGTATTTGGATGATTTAGTACCATGTTTTCTCTATGTCCACTGAGAAAATGAGGTAGAGGATTTATAAAATTCTAATCTTAAATTAAGAACAAGTTCAGTTTGGTTAAGTTTTTAAGTGTGACCTTCTGTGTTTTATAACAAATTAGCTTGCCAATAGGTATTGTTCTGAATTTTTAGGTGATTGGATTATTTATCTGCTTTTTTTTTGTCAAATTTTGAGAAAGGGAGTGAGATACAGAGACAGAGAGGGAATTGTGTATCTCTGTGTGTGTGTTTGTGTATGTTTGAGAGAGAGAGAGATGATGGCAATTCCAGGAAAAAGGCAATATATGGGACAAAAGTCTTGTTGAAGGACAAAAGAAAATTAAATTTGCTGCATGCTAATAATTTTTATAATAGCATTTACCAATTATTAAATAATCAGCTGTATTCTAGGTATTGTATCATGTACTTTGTATGGTTTTTGTCAAGTAATCCTCAGAAAACCCTATAATGATATGTTTATACACATTTTACAATTAAGGAAAAACTGATGCTTCAATATACCAAATAATTTGCTCAAGGCCATAGAGCTAATGAATGGGAGAGCTGGGAATTCAGCCAAGATTGATTTGTCTCTAAAGTATATCTTTTAACCACTATGGTGTACTGCACTGGGCTAAGCCCTTTGCATGCATTATCTCATTGACTTATTGCAAGACTTTGGACATGTACTCTTAACCTCTTTTTTGGTTATTAAATGAAGATATTGAATTTCAGAAAAGATCATGAACTTATGGAATTTCATTCAGCCGAGCAAGGTTGTGAAGTAGATCTATGTCTTCTTTTGTAGCAAAGACTAATCTGGAGGAATAGGTTAGTTGAAAAGAATGTTTTGGGTATGAGTTTCAAGAAAACAAAAGAAAAGAAAAATCAGTTAACATTATTTGCCTTACTGATGATTCCAAGAGGATTCATAGTGAGGATAATGACCTCTGAAAGAATGCTGTTTAAAATGAGTCAAGTTGGCTCTTTGACCTGTCTTTGAAGACATTCTTAACATCATTTGATCAGTTTGGGCCATTCTTTATTGTGAATATTTTGGATCCAAATTTGCATTTTTCTCAGAAAAAAAAAAAGAAAATGGAAACCAAAAGACTGATTAGAAAGGAAATGACAGCAGTTCTGTGAATGCCTATCCATCATGATCAGCACTCCCAAGATCCAGGAGGGGTAGTGAAGAGGGTCTCCTTTCTCTGGAGGGCTGCTGCAGTATTCTCCTATGGGAAATAAACTTCTTTGATGGGCTTCCTCTAATTCACTTGGCACCCTGAAGCCAGAAGGGTCTTGGCAAATTCAAAACTTATCCTGTAATTTTCTCCTTTTGAAAGCTTTTGGTGGTGTCCCATCATGCTACATGTAGTCAAAGAAAAGCTGATTCCCACCTCTCCAGACCTTTATCCCAAACTTGTTTTCATACACCAGTGCAAGATCCTGCTTTCAGTGTTTGATCCTTGCTGTGGCTTGTATTTGTGCTACATCTTCTTGCTGGAATGCTCACTATGTCCTCCACTCCATGTAACTTATTTTATCCATCCTTCAAGTAAGTTCTACTTTTATTTCCTGAAGAAGCAATCTGTCTGGGCCAATGTTGTGGCACAGTGAGTTAAACCACTGCCTGCAACACCGGAATCCCACATGAGTGCAGGTTCAACCCAGCTGTATACCACTTCCAATCCAGCTTCCTTCTTACGGGCCTGGGAGAAAAGCAGAAGATGGCCCAGGTGCTTGGGTCCCTGCCACCCACATATAACACCTGATAGAGTTCCAGGCTCTTGACTTTGTTCTGACAAAGGCTTGGTCCAGCTCTGAGCATTACAGCCAATTGGCTTTCTCTTTCTCTCTTTCTTTGTCTGTCTGTCTCTCTCTCTCTCTCTCTCTCTCTCTCTGTCACACACACACACACACACACACACACACACACCACAAAGGCACACTCACTCTCCTGCCTCTCCCCCCACCCTTCTGCATGTGTGTGTGTGTTTGTCCCTCTCTCTAATGTGGCCTTTCACATAAGTAAATAAATAAATAAATAGATACTGTAGAAAACAAACCTCTCTGACCTCCCTGCATAGCATATTTTATTTTATTTTATTTTATTTTATTTGACAGGCAGAGTGGTCAGTGAGAAAGAGAGACAGAGAGAAAGGTCTTCCTTTTGCCGTTGGTTCACCCTCTAATGGCCGCTGCAGCCGGCCGGTGCACCAGGATCTGATGGCAGGAACCAGGTGCTTATCCTGGTCTCCCATGGGGTGCAGGGCCCAAGCACTTGGGCCATCCTCTACTGCACTCCCTGGCCACAGCAGAGAGCTGCTTTCCTAGCATAAACACGACTTGTTTGTAGCAATTTGTTATAGTGATTTTTTTCTTGATTAAATATTTATCTCTCCTTTTTTACTTTAGGCTCTTTGAAGGCAGCAAGCACATGGGAGTCTGCTTGCTAATCTACGCCTACACAGTGTCTGACACAGAGCCACTACTGTAGTGTGGTAGATGATCAAAGTTGACCCCCAGCAAATTCTGTCTCCTAGATTCATGACCTTGGTTAGCAGTGCTCATGGTGAATTTAAGAGGGCTAAATGACTCATCATACCAATAGAATGCAGAAGTGACATCATTCAAATGCTGTTATTTTTCCTTAAGGTGACCCTGTGGTTTTCACTTCTGTGCTTGTTTTGGAACCCTGGGATGCCCTCTTAAGTGGCAGCAATGGTCTGCTGCAGACCCTGTGAAGAATCCGTGATGTATTGCAGGAGAGACTCTGAAACTCCATGAGGAAGAAGAGGGGCTCTACTATCGCAATTCCTCAGTATTTAGTTGACTTGTCCTCTCTCATTCTCCAATTATGTCTAAGTAAGGCATTAACAACTGAGTTCATGGAAGGAACTGCCAAACTGTGGCTAAACAATACACACAACTGTGAATTACAATAGAATAATAATTACTTTAAGCTGCTAAATTGTGTTGCATTTGCTTCGATTATTACCAAGTGATAATTGCAAAGGAAGATACATGATAAGAAAAAAATTATAGATTTCATGGATTAAAGAATTTCCTCATGATTGGCTCCTTGCTCTCCATGAGCAATCTATAAAATCTACAACTTTTTTTTCTTTTCTGTATCATTTGTGCTCATCCTGCATTAGTATATGCTGAAGAATGAAAAGAGCAGTCTCAGGATTTCACTATTATAGTAGATCTGTAAATATATGTCACTTAAATTAACTCATACCTCACTAGTCCAAACATACTGAAAGTGTCAACTTATTTATTTATTTATTTATTTATTTATTTTTGACAGGCAGAGTGGACAGTGAGAGAGAGACACACAGAGAAAGGACTTCCTTTGCCGTTGGTTCACCCTCCAATGGCTGCCGCGGATGGCGCGCTGCGGCCGGCGCACCGCGCTCATCCGATGGCAGGAGCCAGCTGCTAGGTGCTTTTTCCTGTTCTCCCATGGGATGCAGGGCCCAAGCACTTGGCCATCCTGTACTGCACTCCCGGGCCACAGCAGAGGGCTGTCCTGGGAGAGGGGCAACTGGGACAGAATCCAGCGCCCCGACCGGGACTAGAACCCGGTGTGCCGGCGCCGCAAGGTGGAGGATTAGCCTGTTGAGCCATGGCGCTGGCTCTGAAAGTGTCAATTTAATACACAATATCAAATATTTAACATGGAATAATATTAATTTAATATGAAATGCCAAATTTTACTGTTTTTAATGTCAAAATTCCTGATGGTAAAATTTTAGTTCCTTTTGAAATATGGAGCTTCCCTCTCCATATGTAAAGGCTCTCTAGAGGGTTGTTCACCTGGGCCCAAAGAAGTTCCTCTGGATTACTCCTCTCTGATCTTGTTGTATCATTGTATCTATTCATGAGTGTGCCAATCTCTGCTGCTGCTTCATTTTACAGCCTTTGAAGAGAATGCTACCTTATGCAAGTGATATTCCTTCTTCCAGTTATTCTCAGATATGCAAAGCATATGATATTCCAAGAAGCACAGTGCTCTGTTCAGTCTTCATTTCACTGGATTTATGTTTCTGTGCACCAATATGGAAAATGTCCTTTCCATAGTGCAAACTGAAGGCATTTGGCAGGCGCTGATCCATAGTAATTTTACTTCCTTGGTTAGAGTCCAATCCTACTTCCCATGTATGATCTTTTGAAGCTCATGGATCAACTTTCTGAGCTGTTGGTTTCTACTTCTTGACAATGCTCTCTTTTCCATAAAATATATTCTGTATTTGCAGCTGAGTAGTTTTCACTATAATTCATTTGCCAAAACATAGTGACTGGGTTATCCCTCATGCCTTTTCTCATTTTGTATTTTTTCCATCACTTTTCTGCATGCATTTATGTAATTCCTTTAAACTTTTTCTGGACTTTTTGTATATCAAGGTGTACTTCTCTTTATTAGACATATGATACTTAAGACACTTATAAATCTTAGTAGGTGATTTTGCCCCTCCACCTTGGATTTCATCTTCACCCTGAAGCTCCTTCTTAGGCTGATGATGATATCCTGGGAAAGCCTGGGACTAATTGTCTATTAGTTTGTTCTCCTATCCAACATGTTCTTTATTCATGATTTCTCTGAATTTTTTTTCTGAATTTTAAATATTTCTATAGTTTATGTTCCCTGTGTTATTCAAAATTATAGCACGTTTAGGTGCTATGTAGTTCCATTTTCCCTTATCTCTAGAATCTCTAATACTCCTGGTAAAAAATGTCTTTTTCAAAATCCCATGGAAGTTTTCATATGCATATCATTCCAGGTAACTAGATGAGTGAGCAGGCTCTTCAGATTCTAGGCACTTATATCATAAATGTCTGTTGACTTTCCATGTGTAATTGGGACCTTCAATCATACTTACAAAATGTATATGTATAATTTTTCATGCACAGAGGAATTTCCTCTGAAGAAGAAGAGATCCACATCTTTATTTTTGTTTGGTGTTGGATATTTTGGAAAAGATACATAGTTTGTGCTTCAACTTATTTACCTTTGAAATCACATAATTCGTTTATAAGATTGTTATTGTATTTACTTAGATGCTAAAAGCAAATTTGCCTGTCACATAGTACATACTCAGTTAAATTGTCTTTATTGTAGACACCTTACTTGTTGTATCCACTGAATATGTGCTTCTTTGGGAGTCATCCAAACCCATTTGACTGAATTTGTAATCATGGACAAGCTACTTTACCCATGTAAGGGTAGGAATATAAATGCTTCTCACAAGGATTTTGGCTAGTAGTTAAGAGCTATTTTAAGCTTTTTAAAGAGATTTATTTATTTATTTGAAAGGCGGAGATACAGGGAGAGAGGGAGAGACTGAGAGACAGATCTTCCATCCACTGTTTTGCTCCCTAAATGGCTGCAAGGGCTGGGGCTGGGCCAGGCTTAAAACAAGAGCCAAGCACTTCGTCTGGGTCTCCCACATGGGTGCAGGGGACCAATGACTTGGGCTATCTGCTGTTGCTTTCCCAGATATATTAGCAGGGAGCTGGATCAAAAGTGGAGCATCCCAGACTTGAACCGTCTCCATATGGGATGCTGGTTGCTGCTGGCTGTGGCTTAACCCATGCACCACAACCCCAGCTGCAAATTGTTTGGCCAGGAGTTTCATCCAGGTGTCCCAAGAAGATGACAGGGCCCAAAACAGTTGAGGTATCTTCAATTGCTTTCCCTGGCACATTATCAGGAGGCTGGGTCAGAAGAAGTGTTGGTGGGATTCAAACCAGTGCTCACAGGGGATGCAGGCATCACAGGGTGTGGCTCAACCCGCTGTGCACATTCCAGCCCTTATTTGAAACATTTTAAAAATATTGATTGCAAGGTCTTATGTCAGACATTTTAAATTTCTTGAATCTGAAGTGAGTCTTGGTCACATAGTTGTTTGAAATTCAAAACAAGACTCCCTCCAATGCTTTCAGTACAGAACTGTAGTGGCAAAGCTCTACCTATGAAACTGAAGAACTATTTGGAAAATATCTGGACTAACACATGGTGTAAAGCAAACACACAGCAAGTTATATTTACTTGCACTCCCTGTACCTGATTTCCTCACTGCCAAGAAGAGTGTGTCTACCTTTTAGGTAACCAAAACAGCCTTTTGATTATTGTTATTACATGGCTCTTTTTTTTTGGCTAATAATCAGAGCTCCACTCAGTTCTCACAAATGATATAACTTTATAGTTGTGTGCATTATCTTTCATAATCCTTCACTATTTGCAATGAAATGGTAGTTTACTAAGCTTTGCTGAGTAGCTTGAAACATTACAAGCTTTTGTTTATTCAAAGCTGCTTCCCTGTTCCTGTAAAAGGTTACCTAAAAATAACAAAGCTCAGAAAATTGTATTTAATCAATGCTCAATATACTAGGCACTGTAAACTGCAACAAAGAAAAGAAGTCATGAAAGTATCAAGAACAGTATGGTTCTACTACAAGTAAAATATACTTTCTTTCATTGTGTATTTCTCAAAATAAGACACTTAAAGGCTTAAGACAGATAATAGCATTTGCCTTTTAATCACTTTGAAAATAAATTTCAAGTCACTGTTTCTCATAGTGACTTGAAATTTATTTTCAAAGTGATTAAAAGGCAAATGCTGGCCGGCGCCATGGCTCAATAGGCTAATCCTCCGCCTTGCGGCACCAGCACACTGGGTTCTAGTCCCAGTCGGGGCGCTGGATTCTGTCCCGGTTGCCCCACTTCCAGGCCAGCTCTCTGCTGTGGCTAGGGAGTGCAGTGGAGGTTGGCCCAAGTCCTTGGGCCCTGCACCCCCATGGGAGACCAGGAGAATCACCTGGCTCCTGCCTTTGGATTAGCGCAATGCGCTGGCTGCAGCGTGGTGGCCATTGTAGGCTGAACCAACGACAAAGGAAGACCTTTCTCTCTGTCTCTCTCTCACTGTCTACTCTGCCTGTCAAAAAAAAAAAAAAAAAAGGCAAATGCTATTATCTGTCTTAAGTTTTTATAATGCTGTTTTTTTTTAGTAACTTGATCGGGAATACGAGAGGGAGAAGATGTACAATTTGGGACAGGCTCAAGGTGACTTGCCCCAAATGGTAGAGTTAGAAACGGCCAGAGGATTCCAATTCAATCCTACCAAGGTGGCATGTACCAATGCCATCTCACTAGTCCAAGTGATCAATTTCAGTTCACAATTGATCACACTGATAGGTCTAAGAGTCAAAGGGATCACACAAACAAGACTAGTGTCTTCTAATACTAACTGATAGTATCAAAAAGGGAGAGAACGATCCAACATGGGAAGTGAGATACACAGCAGACTCATAGAATGGCAGATGTCCTAAACAGCACTCTGGCCTCAGAATCAGCCCTAAGGCATTTGGATCTGGCTGAAGAGCCCATGAAAGTATTTTAGGCATGGAAAGCCAAGACACTGTGGCAAAAAAACAAACAAGCAAACAAACAACAACAACAACTAAATGAAAGATCTCTGTGAGTAAGATCCCAGTGGAAAGAACAGGTCATCAAAGAAGGAGGTACCTTTCTCTGAAGGGAGGAGAGAACTTCCACTTTGACTATGACATTGTCTAAATAAGATTAAAGTCAGCGAACTCAAAAGGCTCCATAGCCTTGGCAACTTATGACAAGAGCCTAGGGTGATTACTGATGCCATAAATAAGAGTGTCAAATTGTTAAGTCAACTACAGGAATCACTGTGCACTTACTCCTCATGTAGGATCTCTGTCTTTAATGTGTTGTTCAATGTGAATTAATGCTATAACTAGTACTCAAACAGTATTTTACACTTTATGTTTCTGTGTGGGTGCAAACTGTTGAAATCTTTACTTAATATATGCTTAATTGATCTTCTGTATATAAAGAGAATTGAAAATGAATCTTGATATGAATGGAATGGGAGAGGGAACAGGAGATGGGAGGGGAGGAAGCCATTGTAATCCATAAGCTGTACTTGGGAAATTTATATTTATTAAATAAAAGTTAAAAAAAGAAAAAAAAGAAAATAAATTTCAGTTTGGAAGTGAATGAAAAGATCCTACTATTTAAATATATTATTAGTAATTTACTATATTTTCATTAAACTGCTTGTTTTGCCTAAATATGAACAAATTTAAGCCAAGTTAATCATGCTATACACACATCGCTTGATCTTTTTTATTTAATAGTATTTCTTATATAATTTCTGACTTCCTATACAATTATTCTAATATATACATATAAAAACCATAATTATTTAGTGAATCTATTGTTGGGTATTATATAATTTCCAATTTGCTATCTTACAATTATGTTGAGATGAAATAGTCCCACCTTTTTTTGTTGAGGTGTATTCTTAGAAAGGGAATTACTAATTCAATGTATATGCGTATTTTTAGATATGCTAAATTATATTTCAAAGTTGCCTTCAAAAAACACAACCAATTTGACTCCTCTACAACACTGCATTTATCAAATTTTTAAAAGTGCTTAGTTAGTCTGATAGGTCAAAAACAGTATTTTCTTATTTTAATTTGATAGCTATAATTATTATTTCTTATGGTGATTTTTTCCCTTAAGCTAAGTGTTGAACAGTAATAACTTCTTTGAATGTACACTTTGACAGCATTTTCACATTTATCATTTCACATAATATCCCCTGCAGGCTTGGGGGATAAATAGTGGAACTAATAATTGTTAAAATAAGTCATAAAGCATAACAATTCACACAAATCTCTCAGTTTAAAAGTTAGAGTAAATTTCTTCAGTAAGACCTGCACTTTTAAAAAAATGTATCTTTTTATTTAAAATGCTGAGAAAGAGAGAAACAGACAGAGATACAGGGGGACAGATCTTCCATCTGCTAGTTCACTTCCCAAATGGCTGAAATAGCCAGTGCTGGGTCAAGCCAAAACCAGAGCTAGGAACTCCATCCTGGTCTCACACAGGTATGGCAGTGGCCCACGTACTTAGACCATCTGCTGCTGCTTTCCCAGGCAGATTATCAGGGAGCCGGGTTGGAAGCAGAACAGCAAGCATTTGAACCTGGCACTCTGATAAGGGGTGCCTATATCACAGGCAGTAGCTTAAATTGCTGCACCACAACGTCAATCCCAATCTGCTTTTCTCAGAGTTGATTAAAAAAAAAAAAAAAACCTTTAATCCCTAAGCCTAATCCTTTTTAATAAAGATGAGATTTTTATTTCATCCAGATCTGTTGAGTACATGAGCTAACTGTTGACCAGGCAGTTTGTTTTTTCTAAGGAGAAACTTAGACTTTTTTTTTTTTTTCAACAGGCAGAGTTAGACAGTGAGAGAGAGAGAGAGACAGAGATAAAAGTCTTCCTTTTTCTGTTGGTTCACCCCCCAAGTGGCCACTACTGCCAGCACATTGCGGCTGGCACACTGCGCCGATTCGAAGCCAGGAGCCAGGTGCTTCCTCCTGATCTCCCATGTGGGCGCAGGGCCCAAGGGCCTGGGCCATCCTCTGTTGCACTCCCAGGCCACAGCAGAGAGCTGGACTGGAAGAGAAGCAACCGGGACAGAATCCAGCCGGACTGGAACCCCGTGTGCTGGCGCCGCAGGCAGAGGATTAACCTAGTGAGCCACGACGCCGGCCAACTTAAACTCTTAATTTTGATTTATACAGCATTGCATAGTACTCGTATTAGAAATAGTGTATTCTATTTAATTCTAGGCATTTTTGAAAGATTTATTTATGTACTTGAAAAGAAGAGAGAGAGAGAGAACCTTTCATCTGCTAGTTCACTGTCTAAATGAGTGTGATCGCCTGTACCAAGGCAGAACAAGTAAAGGCAGAAACTCCATCTCCTGCATGGGTGACAGGAATCTAAGTACTTGCACCATCATCATTTTTCCAAGACATGTTAACAGGGAGCTGTATCAGAGAACCCCCAGAGCTCAAACTGACACTCCAACATGGGATCATGAGCAATCGCTTATCCTATTATTCACACCACCACCCCAACACCAGGCATGGTAGAAATGCCATGTATGCTGGTAACCCACCACCAGGCATGTTAGAAATACCATGTATGCTGGTACCCCACCACCCGCATTATTTTGTCAAGCATTCTTTCTACCTCTATTTTTTCATGTTTAATATGACTTATAGCAGCAATGCAGTTATTGCAAAAAGTAATTAAGCTATAGAGATATACCAATGAGAGTAAACTGCCATGCTTTCTTTTGAATTTAGCAGTATGATGTTAATCTTCAGATACTTTCTAAGTATATTTTTATTTATACAGTTGTGGCCATTCTATATTTATTATTTTGCTACATGTTTGTTCATTTGTTACTGAACAATGTCCCATGTTTTCTCAGACTGTTCTGTTGGAAGAATACAAGAATGAAATCTGGTGCATTAATGAGGAACATTTGTTTTTCTTCAGTATACTTGTTGACAATATTAAAGTAAACATCCTTATGTGCTAGTGTATTTTGTCAAAGCAGATTGTTAAACAATGTAAAAGGCTGAGGTTGAGCTGAAGATAATTCTTAATTACAAATTTTTCCTTTTTTTGAAGATTCATTTAATTTTACCATTTTTCAATGGTAAATCTTGATTTAACAAGAACTTTCTGTCATTTAGAACATTAAGGACATACATTTAGGTAAATCCACCTTGTATGTTTTACACATGTATGTTTTTTTTTTGACATGCAGAGTGGACAGTGAGAGAGAGGGACAGAGAGAAAGGTCTTCCTTTGCCATTGGTTCACCCTCCAATGGCCGCTGCAGCTGACGCGCTGCGGCCGGCACACCGCGCTGATCCGATGGCAGGAGCCAGGTGCTTCTTCTGGTCTCCCATGCAGGTGCAGGGCCCAGGGACTTGGGCCATCCTCCACTGCACTCCCTGGCCACAGCAGAGAGCTGGCCTGGAAGAGGGGCAACCGGGACAGAATCCGGTGCCCTGACTGGGACCAGAACCCAGTGTGCGGGCACCGCAAGGCGGAGGATTAGCCTGTTGAGCCACGGCGCCGGCCTCACATGTATGTTTTTATATGTAATTTCCCAAATTAATAGCTGTTTTTGTATGATTTTGAATTAAACAATCCTAAAAATGCATTAAATTTTTTTTTTAGTTTAAAATGGCACTTTATCATTTACTAAATTTTTTTTAATATCTCTATTTTGGGATCTTTAAATGTAACTATTAGTTTATTCTTATGTCAATGCTTTTCTAACTTCTATGATATTATATTTTATATAATTCATCCAATTTCTTTTCCAAATGCTTTTTGCTATTTTATTTTTCTTTACATATATGTTATTTTTTCAAATGAGAATAAAAAAAAAGATAGTAGTTTGATTAAAATTTACACAGTTAAACATTCATACAGTAGTGAAAAAAATTTTTCCCCTTTGGCCATGTTACCACTTGTGTTGAAGTAGATAAATAGTTTAGATTTTCAGTTACTTTCTTTGATTGTTTACAGTTCTATTCAGTAGTATCTATTCGCCCACATGGGAATCCGAGAGAATTATTGTGTAACAAAATAGCTAAATTAGCATAGTGACACTTTATGAAGCAAGTAAAGAGACAAATTTTTATTTGATATTCTTAAGATTTCAGCTCAGATGAAAAGCTACACAGCTGCTTATGCTCTGCTAGTCATTGAATTTTCAAAGTGGAAAGGTAAAGGGGCAATGTACACAGAGAAATCTGTTGATCAGTGTACCAAGAATCTTCCATTTCATCTCTTTATTCAAGGTTAATTAACTTCAATTAAGTGAATTAAATTGCACTACTGAGCTCTTCTTTTCTTTAAGGTAGAGCCACTAAATGTAAGTAAAAAATAGAGAACATGAGAAATGTATGACTAAATTTTGGAACATAGAACATTGCTATGTTAAACATAATTTAATATCTAAAAGTTCAATGTAAGTCTGTAGTTTAAACCTTGGTAGTTAACTATTTACTATGGGACAGTATGTTAAAAAAAGAAGCTCCCCGCAGAACTACAACATACAATATATATGGAGATTCAAGACAAAATTTACATGTGTATATTTTCAAAGGAAGTTAGGGAGAACAGTTTTATATCTTTTGGACTCTTCCAGCTAGATGAAGTATAAGGAAAAGAAATTAGAGTGTGAAGAAAAGGGGAAATTCGAAATGAAATTTGTAAAGCTTTTGCGGGACTTCCAACTGCTAAGTTCTCTGTGAGAGTATGTTTTTATATACCAAATATAGTAAATACTGTGTCAAGAAACTCCCACAGACAATACAATGATATATTTTCCTGTATTTGAGGGTCAGTGCCTTCCATATGTCGAAGAAAGCTAAGGTCAAATCTGGGGTACAGTTTTGCTCAAGAAAATATACTCCATTAATATGGGTGTCCAGTATCAGAGTATTCAGGGCACAGAGAAGCAATAGTACTTGCAGTGGGTTACAACCTAGTGAAAGGCTGTCCTGAAACCTGTCCACTAAGACTATTTAGAAAAGGTAAAACCTGAGCAGAACGGGACCTCTTACTGTTTGACTAGAAATAGAGGAAGGAAGCATAATGTACCAGCATAGAGTTGCATCAGCTCAGGCTAAAGCAATGGCAGGAGGTAGGGTGTAAATAGTGAAACCCCTAGGAGTTAACAGAACCTTCTGCATCAGAGGAAATATGAGTGATGTCTAGCAATGTTCACCAACTTTAACCATTTGTCTCACAAAAATTCAGAATAACTCAATCAAGTAATAGCAGCCCTATCTATCCCTTACTGATGTTTCTCCCTGCTGAAAGTGTCTCCCAGTACCCAAATTTGGACTTATCCAATCAGTAGTTAGAAAGCAAATAGGAAGATCTAAGTGTATAAAAGAGAAAAAGTACCTTTCTTCTCCCCTTGCAGGACTTGAGACCAAAGATACCCCAGGCTGTGTAATGAAAATATTTTTTTAAATTGTGTTAATTCAAATGAGAAGTCCTGATGGTCTTTTTGGACGGAAAAATTTAACATTGTTCCTGTTCCTCAAAGTGGTAGGTTTACCATTACATAAGGGACAGCCAAATATGTCTTGAATGTTGCCATTATTTTTTCTAGGAGAAAGGGAAGTTGATACTTATTTAGACACAAGATGACAATGAATGAACTCAACAAATATGTAGTAGAATAGTTTAACTTTATGTCAGATTGTGATTTAATATTAATTCTGGTTCAAAATAGTTATTCCCATGCATAATGTAGCTGAAATACCCTGGATACCTCAGAAATTATCCTCCAGTTTTAAATCAATCATTTCTGCCTAACTTCAAACCTTGAGTCTTGAGCTCTTCCTCCACTCAGCTATTAATCTCATATACAAATTCAAAATAATTAATCTGATACCTGAGCCCTGTATCCTTGGATTTTGTCTGCTTACAGGCAGAACATTTGGCATGTACTACTCATCCCAACCTATCTCTTATGAAAATAAAAGGTGAAAAAAATGACCCCCATTGGATCTGTGTGGCATCAATCCGTACCTTCCAATACACACTTCAACACCTGATAACTGTTGGAATAGTTAATATACATAATATTTGCATTTCTTCAACTCATAAGGGTTACTTTTTTTTCATTCAACTATTCATCCTTCCTTTCTTCATTTATCCATTTATTAAATGCTCATTTAGTTTTTTGGAATATTTTATAATAAACCAGATGGTATAAGTAAAAAATAAATGGGGAGTAGTTGCAACAAGTTGCTAAGTTGGTGGTTTTCAGTCTTAGAATTGCAGCCAAAATTAATAGATAATTTTTCATACATCTATATCAAATATGAGGAAGATTTATAGTGGTCATTTCCTTGGAGATTGTTATTGGAGGTTTGTATTTGTATCTCTCTTCTTCTTTGCAAGATACCATGGTTTACTGTCAGACATCTTTGAAAAGTGAGTTGATAAGTTATCAGCAAGAGAGTGCACTGTACTACTGAATGTTACAGACACACAAAAACATCTGAAGAGAATCCATACTTGTGTCATGTTGAATTTTATTTAGTGAAGGATTAAGCCTGTGATTATAAAATAAACTGAAAGTATATTATTATAAAAATTAAAAGGAAAAAAAACGAAGAATATAGGAGGTAGTGTGGGTGGGAAGTGTCATCATGGGCTCCAAATTCTGTATATGAAATACATGAAAACAGTTCTCTTTATACAAATGAAAAATTAATAAAAATGAAAAGGTCAGCACTTAAACATTTCTCTTTTTCAAGGGAATTAAATTCAGATTACAACTGGATCAATGAAATAAGATCTTTCTAGTCATTTTACCTCTGATTCTCACTTCCTGCTGAACCCAATCTTTGAGTGGATAGAAATAAAATTGTGAAAACATATGATAAAATGAAAATCAAGGAAGAGACTAGATACAGAACATGCTCATTTCTCCTTTCCCATCTTGGAAGCCTATGTCATGCCAGGGATCGTCATAGGGAATGGAGAAGCTTTCATTGGAATGAAAGATTGAAGCTTTTGTATGAGATTGAATTGGGCTTTTAATATCTGAGAATGGACTAGGCAATATAATATGATTCTTTCAGAATTTCACAATGACCAGTTCAGCATTTTCAGCAAATTGGTGATACAATATTTTTAAGGAGCTCGATGTCTAGAAAGACAGAGAAGCTGCATATAAATCATTAAAATGCAATTCATTTTTCAACCAATATTATTGACTATGTTACTATATGCTAGGCATTGCTCCAGGTACTGGGAGTGTAGCCACGAACATTGTGTTAGATCCCTTAATAGAGGTGTAAGAAAAGACACTTTGAAATTGAAGAAGCAATTAGTTCCCTCTTGGGGTTTGTGGGAAGGCTTTATGGAGGTAGTGTTTTTATATATCCTGACAGAAGCAAAAGTTTGCCATGTTGGGAACCACATGTAGACATAGTGTGTACAGAGGGAGAAAGGGAAGAGGTCGAAATAACATAGCAACTACATGTTGTGACACAGCACAGTGTCCTGAGGGAAATCATGATATTGAATCAAACAGATTTAAATTTCTATTCAGGTGATATCAAAGCTAAGAAACAGCTGACAACTGCATTCGCCTGTCCTGTACCACACTTGAACTCTTCTCATGTTTTCATCCAGTATTAAAGATTATGAATAAAACATTCCTCACCTGGTACTAGGATCATGCCTTCTCAACCCTGGGGTCACTTCTGTGATGCGTCTGATATGTCTGAGTTGTCAAGGTTGTTGTAGATGATCTCTTTGAATACTCACTTAGCTAAATTCAGGTAGAATGCTTCCAGCGACATTTTTACTCATAATGAAAAAATCTTCAATCAGAAAAGTCACATTTTTTTCCAAATGGTAATTGTTTACTAGTAATTTTGATGAAGAGCGGATAGCCCCATAGTCAGGCTGAAAAATAAAACAAGTTGTGATTGAGGAGTGAAGATCCTATAGACACATCATATACTATTAGTAATAAAATAAAGACACATACACACATGCCAATCAAAAATATTATGTACTGAGCAATATATCAAACAAGAAGATACATACTCTAGATACCTGACCTTATTTAATCCTTCTTATAATCTTATAAAATTGACATTGTGATCCATACATCAGATGACACTGCAGCTCAGAAAGGTTAAGTAATTTGTCCATAGACATACATCTACTAAGTCAAATAAAAGTGTTATCTGACTCCAGGATCCATGACCTTAAAATGATTGTTAAACACTTCCTTCATTTAAGTCACTCTAAATTATGTGTTTTTCCACCCTAATTCAGAGAACCTTTAATAATCTCTAGGAAGTTGAGCAACTGTTATAGGAAAATCAAAAGACCAATATGGAACATCCAATGCTCTATTTCCTTTGATTCCTACATATTGGCCCTGACCTGGGTCTCAAAAGTCTGCTTACTTTCTCTCCCATGAAAGGAAACTATTTGTCCATTAGGTACACTCCAAGGCCAACCTTGTTGGCCTTGGTCCTAGGGTTATTGCCCCTTCATTTCTGTCTTTGCATGTTTTCTGAACTTTCACTCAAATAGATGTTTTAATATTTTCTTAATAAGCTAGATTATATCTAAACTACCAGTGCATATACATTTTAGAGATCATCCCAGTTATTATTATCACCATCATCTTGAGCACTGTATCTCCACCATAATCATTATATTTATTTCAAATAGAGCATCTCTCGAGGCTCTTTGTTTGATGTCTGTATGTGGAATTATGCGGAAATCAATAACTTAAAAGGCAAGTTATATTTTTTTCAAGTTTTTAAATTTATATAAGGTGAACAAATTTCATGTATTTCATATATACATGATTTAAGAGCATAGTGAAACTTCCCACCATACCCTTTCTCCTGCCCTCACTCCCACCCTCCTTCCTTTCTTATTCTTTTAATTTTTACAATGACATAATTTCAGTTTACTTCATAATCATAAGGTTAGCCATCCATTAAATAAAGAATTCAACAAATAGTAAGAAGGGAAAAAAAAGAAGAAACACTGTTCTTCAACAGTAGAGACTAGGGCTATAAACAATAATCAGATTTCAAAATGTCAGTTTCACTCATATACATTTTTTGTACTCTATTAGTTACCACAGCTCAGGGAAATTCAGAAAAGGAATCATAGACCATAGGGGGTACACTCTTTCTAGTGGCCAATTACAAGGCCCTTGTAACCAGAAGCTCAGTTCCAGAGATCAGATGTACATTGTGCTAATTCCCTCCAGTCATACTACGCTTGCTGAACAGATGCTTGAAGATGAAAATATGTTGTCTAACTTTCATTAAAGGAAGACTTTTGTTTTCCTGGTGGCCATATGGAGGCTGTACAAGTTCAGTCTCAGGGTTTGACAGGTTATTTCTTTGGACAGAAGAACCAGAACATGCTGTTCACCTAAGTTCTGTCAGTTTTGGCATCAGATATGTGCAGTTTCTGCCAAGGCTGACATCTCATTCTCCCCTCCTCTCTCCAGCAGGGAGGCTCCCCTGCCAAGCCCACTTAAAATAACTCCTTCAGTTGTGACTGGTACTTGCTAACTTATGTGAAGCAGGCGGCAATTTCTAAATCCTTAATCATTATATCACCTATTCCAAAATTAGTAACATAGAGTGAAAAGTCCACTGGCAGTGGAAAGGAAGAATTCATACCTTCTATCATCTCAAATTTTTTAGTTGTTTACACATAATCTATAGGGCAATTAATCTTTTCCACAGAAAGTAAGTTCATTTAAAGGCTGTTTTTCTGGTAAATCCCACTTTACCTAATACATATGTTTCAGAGTCTTCATGTATACAAAAAATTCTTATAAATATTATATTATAAATATCCCTAGAGGACTTAATAATACTAAAACTAATAATGTTATTGTTTTTAACATCACTGTCATTTCTGGAATACCTGTTTTTTAGGAAACATTTTGTATTTATTCTGAGTCAATTCCTAACACAGCATTTCTAAGCAGCAATTACCATCATTTTGCTTATGAAAAAACCAAGGACCAAAGATACTAATTTTATCTTCTAAGGCCAAAGAACTAAGGAAGAATGGTTACGAAGGTTTGCTAATGCTAGAAACTAAATACGGTGCTTCTTATTTGTTTTAATACCAAAATAAACAACACTTGAAAGTATTTGTAAAAATCAATAAATCTATATAATTCAAAATATTACTCAACAAGAAAACTAGCATGCCCTTTTTAGTTTGGGTAGAATTGCATGGGATCATAGTAGACAAGAAGTTGTTTTTAATTAGAACACTACATTTGGAAACTACTCTAGAATTCATCTAGTGTAATTGCTTTGTATTCCAAATTCCACATATTATTTAGGAAAGCAACACCCATTCATTCTAACTCATGAAACAAGGTGAAATAGCTGAAATACTTTCATTTTGAACTCACTACTAAGTAGTCTCTAAAATCATTCAAACAATTACATGAATATAGATAGACATATTAAAAGGGATGAATTATGTAAAATTTATATTTTAATTTGTTGATTAATATTAAATGTAGTGCAGAGAAGTACTCCAAGTGTGGTACAACTCTGTTCTAGGTGTTGATTTCTTATGCCATAAAATGAAAGTCAGAAACGATGGTGTATAAGTGAAAATCTTATTTTATAAGCTTTTTTAAATAGATATTTTTAGTTTTGATAAGAATTGAACTCATCACTTCATTGCTTACAAGAGGAGTGTCATATGGATTGATGCTTAAATTTTTATGTCTTTTTCTTTATTTCTCACACATCTCAGGAAGAGGAAGACAAATAGACAAATATATAGAGATTATTTGTGACTTTTGGTAATTTCTGCTTGGTAATCCCAGATGACAAAAAAAAACAAAAACAAAAACATAGAATTCTGGATCAGAGCTTGGGCCAGTGAGTGTGAAGACAGGAGTGTGATGACGTTTCTTTTCACCCAGAAAAATCAGTGATAGTTTTGTGATGAAAATATTATTCCATGCAATAAAGAACAGGACTTGACTCCTATAAAACTAATTATGACATTTTATTTCTATCTCACGGTTTTGGGACTCTTTAAGTCATGCAGTTTCCCAAGATTCCCTACACCTCATTCTTGAAAAAGCAAACACATTTTTGAATTTTGAGAAATCAGTGAAGATCATCTGCTGAAATTTGGCTTAATATTTTATTTCTCCTTAAAAAGAAATTGTTTTGACAATGTAGAGGTATGTTACTCTCTTCATTTCCTCTCCATCTATGGTTTGATAGCAAAATTTAAATAGGAGATGAGTATTGAGGAGAATGATTATCTCAAGGAGAGTACATCAAGATAAATGTAATTTGCTTAGTGCTTTGCCTCCATACAATAGCCATCAGTTTCCAGAACATTCTTAAATTATTCTGAAACTGGTCAAAATGATGATTATTAGAAATCTTCTAGTAAATTCAAAACAGAAAGTGAGCATATATGACTCACTCGTAATTGCAGTTTATCAATTTGTGTGACTGAATTAACCTAAAGCCAAGCCATTGTCCATAAAGCACACTGTCTCAAAGACCATGGATGTGGTGCTACCTCCCCTGAAGAAAATTTTTTTTTTTTTTTTACAGGCAGAGTGGACAGTGAGAGAGAGAGAGACAGAGAGAAAGGTCTTCCTTTTGCAGTTGGTTCACCCTCCAATGGCTGCCGCAGCTAGCGCGCTGCAGCCGGCACACCGCGCTAATCCAATTGCAGGAGCCAGGTGCTTCTCCTGGTCTCCCATGGGGTGCAGGGCCCAAGCACTTGGGCCATCCTCCACTGCACTCCTGGGCCATAGCAGAGAGCTGGACGTGAAGAGGGGCAACTGGGACAGAATCCGGCGCCCCGACCGGGACTAGAACCCGGTGTGCTGGCGCCGCAAGGCGGAGGATTAGCCTGTTGAGCCACGGCGCCGGCCAGAAAAATGTTCTTGTCATTTCTCCCATCACAGATGGATGTCCATATACCTCTTAGTTATGTATCAGGCCAGAAAAATGGCAATGTAAACTGAGATTTTTCTGCTTTTTTTTTTTTTTTTTTGCAGAGTCACTCTGACTTTTTTGTGCTTATTAATTTTCACTTATTTCTTCATATTGCAAATTTACTTAATAATCAAAAACTTAATGCTCTACTAAATAAAGAATTCAACAAGTAAAAAGTGGAAACACCAGTATACAGCATGCATGGCAAGGGCTAAATACAATAATGGGATCTAAAAATGTTAATTTCACTTAAATACATAAATTTATTTATATTCTCTATACTACCATGAGGCAGAGAAAACAATGTGAATTGGAGTTACTGAGGAAAATTTACAAGCATTTGACAGAGTTGTCCACAGTTGACACAATATCTATGTGAAGTGATGGATATCTTAATTAGCTTGACTATGGTAATCATTACACAGTGTGTGTGTGTGTATGATATATATACATTTTTGTGTGTTCATATATATGTATATATATACCAGATGTATATATGTATATATATTTGTATATATTTACTAAACCTATTGCTATAAAAACATAATTTTTATTTGTCACTTATACAACAAAGCTGCAAATATAAAAAAATATAATGAGACCAAATACAGCGAATGGGAAGAGTTAATTCCCATGTCTGATTTAGAGTTCTGTGACCATATCTGAAATGATTAATGAAGGTCAAGGATTTTAAATCGAGTTGTATTTCCTTTCTTTTTTTCACCCAATCCTTGTAGTCAATTTGGACATATTTCTTAAGAAATTTAATAGAAACAGTGTCCCGAGTTTTCTGTTTTTCACTGTAATGTATTTTCCAATAGTGAATATGTAATTCCATTCTGATTTATAAATTATTTTCCCAGTTTATGAAATTAAGAACTAAATAGCAACAAGTGGAGGATCTCTGGTTAGATACGTGGTCTTATATGCTCTTGTTGTTCATGATCTATCAGGATTTTCATAGTCATCCTTTGCCTTCCTCATGTGTTTTGAAGACATCTTTCTAAGCCTCCATCTTCTTCTTTGGGAAAAAATTTAACTTATAATATCTTAACTCAGGGAATTTCTGTTAAACCTCAATAATTTTGCTGTGTTTTTTTTTTTTTGATGAGTTATATGTCCTTCCTGAGACACAGGTATATTATTCTACTAAAAGTTTGTCTGTTTATACATCATATGTTTTTCAAGCAAATGATCTCTGTTATTTTCCAAGGAAGTGGGTGGCAGTCAAGATAATTGGTTGCGTTGAAACAAGCAAGCAATCTTCATTACTGTACCCTGGGGATTTTTGGTTTGTTTGTTGTGACTATCCATTTTGATCCTTCTTACTTCACACACATTTGGCTTTTTAAATACTTGCAGAAGCACATTTAGCCTCAACTTTAAAATCTCTAGTGAGATTTGATGTAAAGGTCACATTATTGATTCAACTAGTCTATAGGGACAACAAATAGGAATTCCAAGAATATGAGCAAAGCCACTTGTTAAAGTTGTAACATTAATTCTCTCACTCCTAGGTACCATGTTGAAAATTATGTGTATGGTTTAACCATCCCAGAAATCCTAGAAAGGAAATAGTATTGTTTTACAAAATTTACAAAAGAAATATTCAAAATGTAACAAAATTTAGATAGTATCAAAGCATCAGAAGAGAGCTTCACATAGAATCTGCTTTCAGATTCATTGTACTTATTCACAGCACTAACTTGCTTCATATAATACTTTACTAGACAGTGTGATACCCAGATCTAAAATCTGGTTAGTACCTGTTTAGTGAATAACTCTTCACTGTTTTAGATGTAGGAGGAATAGTGCACATTATTCCAGAAAAACAGAGATCTCTACATCATATATTGTAAACTTGGCAGTATTTTCAATAAATACAGTGTACCGACTGACTATATCCATGTATGTTGATAAAGATTGAATTTCTGTGTCTGCTTGCTACATGTACAACACTATCTGATTTATGGTGCTTATAAGACAGGAACAACAAAAGCACCTTCACATAAATGAGATAATTCATGCAAAGTCCCTAAGTTGGTACTAAATACATAAATGTCAACACACATTAATTCCTTTCCTCAAAATATCATCACTATTTTCTATCTTCAATTCTAAAACTCGTCAGCAGGCATTTAATAAAAGTCAAATTTACAAAATTTATCTCTTGTTTTTCAATTTTAAAAGCAAGTCATGCACTCTGTAAAATATTTGGAAATGACAAGATAAAAGACCAAAATAACTTGAAATATCAATTTTATACTGTCCAAAATCAGATGGTACATTTAATGCAAGTGATCTAGCAAGTTTTAGAGAAATTAAGTTTTATGGAGTACTAATATTGAGGAATGGCTACCAGCCTCAGGCCTGGAAAGAGAAGTCAATGGAATGCCTACCAGAACTGAGAGATATAAGCTGTGTGGAGAAGACTTCCTGACAGATGAATACAATTAAGCCATAATGGATGGAAGAAATTAATTCTCTACTAGTATCTTCTTTCTAACTCTGACACTTCCATTGGCTGAGCTCCAAAATGGCTACACATTTCATAGATCCAAAGAACAGAACTGTATGATCAGCTTCCCTAGGATTCAGAGTAGGGTGGATTTGAGAGAAGAGTAGATTTAAGGAAGCTAAGAGAATACAGTTAATGCCTGGAATATTTGGATCTTTTTCACTGGCGATACAGCATTCCATTTAATTATGCTTGATAATAGTAGTTGGCATTCCTGAGTATTGGGCTCAGAAATTATTATGATATCATCTTGTAGCACATTATAGAGTTCCTGGAATTTACTGTTTGTGATAGTTTTTACTATTTATTTTAATATTTTATAACCAAGCTTCTAAGAATGTCTCTGTATTCCAAAAGAACAGAACTTGTCTGAACAACTTGAATAGTCTGAGTACACATTAGTTGCATGGTATTTGCTTCTGGACCTTTACCCACTCAGTATGATAAACTCCCAAACATCTTTTGGGCAAATTTCCAATTGCTTTAATCACAGTCATAATGTTGTATTCTTCTTTTGTTTCATTAGATATCTGTGTTCTGATGACCCATACATGTTATGGTTGTTGTGTTAGTTAAGATTTATTTGGTTACAAATGTAAAAAATGAAATTAAAATTTCTTTGAAGAGAAGACTTTATTAACTTACATATCCATAAATATCCATAAATTTTATTTAAAATTAGGGATATATAAAGCTGACCTGTAGGCTAAAAAATTGTTCCACAAGAATGCTTCTCTCATATGATGTTTTTTTTAAGATTTATTTATTTATTTATTTATTTATTTATTTATTTTAAAGAGTTACACAGAGAAGAGAGGCAGAAAGAGAGAGAGAGGTCTTTTATCAGATGGTTTTCTCCCCAGATGGCTGCAGTGGCCACAGCTTTGCTGATATGAAGCCAAGAGCCAGGAGCCTTGAGCCTCTTCTGGGTCTCCCACACGGCTGCAGGGACCCAAGGACGTGGGCCATCTTCCACTGCCTTTCCAGGCCATAGCAGAGAGCTGGATCATATGGGATGCCAGTGCTTCAGGCCAGGGCGTTAACCAGCTGCGCCACAGCACCAGCCCCTCATATGATGTTTTTAACTACAGACAGAAATAGATATATATAGATATATATCCCTCTATATTTCCTATCAATCAATTTAGCTCTATCCATATTTGCAGCTATGTGTTATATAAATAAATATCTATACAAGTATCTTTATCTTCTTCTGTTTCCATTGGGTTAGATGGATTCTCAAATAGGCTTTCTTTCCCTTACAAAGGCAACAAAGTTAGCCCTGGATATATATAAATGATAGCATAAATCTTGGCACCTCAATAGAAAAAGAAACATACCAGTATTTCCAGCAAAACCCTCTATGGTGATTCTTATAGCCTATTTTGGAACAATTCACCATGAATGAATGAATAATTGCAAATTGAGGTAGTGGGGGGAGGGTGGAAGGGGAGAGACAGAGAGAAAGAAATACTGTAACATCTGAAGCACAGGAAAGAGCTATTGATGTTTTTCTCTTGGAAGTTTTGCTCTTGGATATCCTTCTAGATATTTAAGGATTTTTTTGAGACATACATGGCCAAACACTAGATTACGCTTACATGACAGTTCAATCTAGAACCATCTTTCTGAAAAAAGTAATGTCAATCTGAGAGAAAATATTTAACTCCTTTGAACGATCTAGTCAATGGCCTAAGTGCTGCAAAAAAACAAGAGTCATTTACTAGAAGACAGACAATAATTTGGAAGACAACAATGTCTAAGGAAGATTAAACAAGATGTCAAAGAAAATTCTAACTAAATAAGCAAATCATCTTTGAAATAAAGCTTTTCTTTGGATCTTCTGAAAAATTAAATGAGAAGTAAAGAAAGCACATTAACCATCGCAGCTGAAAGCAAAGTCATCTTTCTTAATTATAATTTTTATATCTATAAAATCTTAAAATTAATTTTAATCATTAAACAGTAATTAAAATAATAAAAAGGTTCTAGAAATAAAGTTCCACTAATAGTCAAGCTCTAATACCATAGAGGAATATGAATTGATAACAAAAATTCAGTTCAATCCAAATCATTCTTAAACCAGGCAAAAGAGAGTATGATATTGCCTGTTTTATGAATATTTTTGACCATTTGTGTATCATGCCACTTCATACTTCTTAAATGATGTACACAGCTAAATGCTATGATGCTGTTTAGATAGAGTCTCTAGATAAATTAAGTGTATATGCAAAACACCATAATCTTAAGCTTAATGTGTTAATGCAAAATAAAAGTCTGTCTGAGTAGTGTTGAATGAAGCCTGTGAGATTACTAAAACTTGAGCTAAAATGCAATGTGGTGGTCAAGATACCCTAATACACTGTGGATGAGAATGTAAACTAGTACAAACATTTGGAAGACACTCTGGAGATTATTCAGAAATCTGAAAACACATCTACCTTATGACTCAGCAATCCCATTCCTGGGAATTTACTCAAACGAAATGAAATTAGCATATGAAAGAATTATCTGTGTTTCCATGTTTATTGCAGCTCAATTCATAATAGCTAAGATAGAATCAACCAAAATGTCAATCAACTGATGACTAGATAAAGAAAACGCGGTATATATACCTATGGAATTCTACTCAGCTGTAAAAAAGAATGAAATCCTGTTTTGGCAACACAATAGATGCAACTGGAGACTTTTATACTTAGTGAAATAATATAGTCCCCAAAACAGAAATACCATACATTTCCCCTGTTTCATGATAATTAATAGAGCACAAAAATGCCATGTATGATTTAAATTGACATTTTGAGATTTGATTATTGTTTACAGTCCTTAGCTATATTCTTGAGGAACAGTGGTTTTTCTACTTACTACTTGTTGAGTTATTTATTTGGTGGAGGGTTAAGCTTGTCTTTATAAAATAAACTGGAAGTATGTCATTGTAAAAATTAAAAGAAAAGAAAGGAAGGAGGAAGGAAAACTGGAGTATGGGTGGAAGGGAGGATAGAGGAGAAGGATATGTTCTCAAATCTGTATAGATGAAAGTTGTTCACCTTAAATAAATAAAAAAATAAAATTCATAAATAAAATAAGACACAAAAATTGGGGATAAAAGAAATATAAGACAATGTCCAAGATTCCTAACTGTAGTGTAGTTTCCCTGAATAACATCATTTCAAATTAAGTGTGCATGGGCCTGAGAACATGGTGGTGTATCCTACTTGTAATAGGATACATAGCAAATATGAACAGAATTTTACAGCTCTAAAAATATCTTTAAATACTTCACTTTGATTTCTTCAAAATAAAGCATATTTTAACAGAACCCGAATCTAATCAATTGAGTCCTTAAAATCTATATCTATATCTATATCTATATCTATATCTATATCTATATGTGTATCTATATCTATCTATCTCTATCTCCAGAGGTAGGAAACAGAAAAACCCAACAAGTGTGCTCATTAGTTTTGAGAATGCAAACTTCCATGTTGGTAGAGGGTTTGAAGGTAGGAAATTTTTGATAGCCTCTGGGAACTGAAGTATACAATCATACAAACACAAGAAACTAAACTTTAAAAAATAGACAGTTTGAAAAAGAACCCTGTGTCTCAATGAGATTCCACGCTAGCCAACACCCTGACTGAAACTTTTTCAAATCCCATGCAGAGGATAGAAGAGTTGTGCCCAGATTCCAGACCCATGGAATTCTTGAGATAATAAATGAGTTGTTTTTATGCTTCCAAATTGTAATTTGTTACATAGCATCAGAAAACTAGTACACATGGCTTCTGTACATTTTTGTGATGTAAAGTTATAATTTCCACTGCAAATTTTTCCCATTCTCCAGATAGTTAGTGTTCAGATAGCAGTACAGTCATTCAGGAGTAATCTGTATTTGAAAAATAAAATGATTTTGTACATGAGGTTTCTCCTAGAAAATAAAAACTCTCCTTTTAGGTTTGTTATAGATTTCTTAATCCAGAGGGGTTTTTTGTTTGTTTGTTTGTTTGTTTTGCTTTGCTTTGTTTTTATAATTCTGAAAAGTCCCTGAATGGCAAATTATGTTTCCAGATTAGAGAATATCCTTGAGTTTAAGAATGTGGAAATTAAGAGATGGGGCTGCTTAGATTTCCATCTTTTCCTAAGATTTATTTATTTGAAAGGCAGAGATAGAGAGAAAGAAAGAGAGGAGTCTTCCACCCACTGGTTCACTCCACAAATGGCCCCAATGGCCAGGGATGGGCCAGGCCAAAGCTATGAGCCAGGAGCTTCTTCCAGGTCTCCCATTTTAATGGTAATGGCCCAAACAATTGTGCCATCTTCCTCTACTTTCCCAGATGCATTAGCTGGGAGCTGGATTGGAAGTGGAGCAACTGGGACTTGAACTGGTGCCCATATGGGATGCTGGTACTGCAAGTGACACATTGGCTTGACCCATTACACCAGTCCTTTTGTTTTTTTAAATAGGGGGTTCCATCTTAGGTATTACTCCCTTCAATATCATCACCAGTGAAAGAGGAGACACATTTTCCATAAATACTTGCCCAGAGGAAGTACAGTGTAGTTTAATTCTCAGGCTCAGGAATTAACAAAGGATTAAGAACATAGGAGAAGTAAGAAAATAAAGACTTTGGATTTTTTTCCTTTAAAATGTTTCCCCTGGTAATCTGATTAGTTAAGTAATTATGGAGAGAATTTTAGAAGGAGGTATATGCAACGTGTACAGCATTACAAGGTGAAGTTTGGGGTCATCCCAAAGACATCCAGAATTTCATTATAGAAATCCAGCTTGACACTGTGTCATGTCCAATGTCCACTAATATGAGATGATGCCTTTAGATGCAGGAGTGGTGAAAAGTCAGATAAATGCTTTATCTAATAATAACCCAAAGATCAATGTGAGTTTGGCCAAGTACTGCTGAAGGGAAGCAAAAGAAGTATACACCTTTGTAAATAGGAACCAACTTCTGACATTTTGTACATAAAAAACTACATTTTATTTTTCCTACCTATTTCATTGACTTATACATTTTATATTTTATTTATTCAACACATACTTATTGAACATAACCTACATTGTAGGCATTGTTCGATAGAAAATGTCATTATGAAGTGAAGTTCCCTTTCTACAAAGAGGGATTGAGAAGGGACAGTAAATATACTGCATTTCTACTAGATCATGGGCTCCAAAGACTGTGTTTCCCATTTTTCTTTTGTCTATGCTTCTGGGGTCGTTTCCAAGAAGCCTATGTCAAAGTATTATTTAGTTTCCCCAGTATCTTCTTCTAGTAACTTGGTGGTACCAAGTCATAGAATTAGATCATTGATCCATTTTGATTTGATTATTGTATAAGGTTTAAGGTAGGGGTCTTGTTTCACACATCTGCACATGTAGATAAAATTTTCTGAGCACCATTTGTTAAAGAGACTGTCCTTTCCCCAGGGATTGATTTCAGCTGATTTGTCAGAGATTAGTTGGTTGTAGAAATGTAGATTAATTTCTGGAGTTTCTATTATGTTCCATTGGTCCAAATATCTATTTTTCTACCAATTTCAAGCTGTTTGGATTATAACTGGTCTATAGTACGTGTTTAACGCGGGTATTGTGGTACCTACAGTTTTGTTTTTGTTGTTTAAAGTTGCTTTAGCCTTAAGGGTCGCTTGTATGTCCATATGGATTTTGGAAATATTTTTTTTCTAGACCTGAGAAAAATGTTGCTGGTATTTTGATTGGGATTACATTGAATCTGTAAATTGCTTTCAGTAGTATGGAAATTTTGATGATATTGATTCTTCCATCAGTGAATATGGGAGATTTTTCCATTTTTTGGTGTCCTCTATTTCTTTAATTTTTCCTTTTTTTAATGGTTTGTAACTTTCATTTTTATAGGTATTGTGAATAGGACTGATCTTATAAGTTCTTTCTCAGCCCTAGAATTGTGTGTGTATACAAAAGCTATTAATTTTCGTGTATTGATTGTATATCCTAAAACTATACCAAACTCTCTTATGAGTTCCAATAGTCTCTCAGTGTAATCTTTGGGTACCCCTATAAATAGAATGATGTAGTGCAAACAGGATATTTCACTTCTTTCTCTCCAATTTGTATCTCTTTTATTTCTTTTACTTGCCTAATAGCTCTGGCTAAAACTTCCAGAATTATATTGAATAGTGATGTTGAGCAACCTTGTCTGGCTCCAGATCTTAGTATAAGTGCTTCCAAATTTTCCCATCCAGTATAATGTTGGCAATGGATTTATCATATATTGCCTTGATTGTGTTGAGGCATGTTCCTTCTATACCAAATTTGTTTAAGGTTTTTTTTTGTTTTAATCATGAAGAGCTGTTGTAATTTATCTATGTTTGTTGAGATAATCATACATTTTTTATTCTTCAAATTCTTAATTTGATGTATCACATTTATTGATTTGCAATATTGAAACATCCCTGCATACCAGTGATAAATCTCACTTGGTCTGGGTGAATGATCTTTCTTATGTGTTGCTGGCTTCAATTAGCTAGTATTTTGTTGAGGATTTTTGCATCTGTTCATCAAGAATATTGATCAGTATTTCTGTTTTGCTGTTGTTTCTTTTTCTGGTTTAGGAATTAGTGTGATGCTGGCTTCATAGATGGAGTTTGGAGGATTCCTTCCCTTTCAGTTGTTTTGAATAGCTTGAGAGGAAATGGAATTAGTTTTCCTTTACATGTTCTGTAGAATTCAGCAGTGAAGCCATTGGGTCCTGGGCTTTTCTTTGTTGGGAGGGCTTTTATTATTGATTTTTTTATTTCCCTTTTTATTTCTTCTGTGACCCACTGATCATTCAGGAACATGTTGTTCAGTCTCTGTGTGCTTTTCATATTTTATAGAATTGCTTTATTTGTTAATTTAAAGTTTCATTCCAGAAAAGACATGTTGTGTGATTTGCATTTTCTGTATTTACCAATATTTGCTTTATGGCCTAGCAAATGGTCTATCCCAAAGTAAGTTCCAGGCATGGATGCAAAGAATGTATTTTCTTCAACTGTGGCTGAAATGTTCTGTAGATATCTGTCAGGTCCATTTGGTCCTAGTGTAGATTATCTGTGTTTTTTGGTTCTTTTTCAATTTTTTGTCTAGTTGATCTGTCTATTGATGAAAGATGGTTGTTAAATTCCTCCATTGTTATAATATTGAAGTCTATGTCTCCCTTTAGATCCATTAACATTTATTTTAAATAGCCAGGCACCATGGCGTTGGGTGGGTGCATATACATTTAATATGGTCACTTCTTCCTGTTGAATTGATCTGTTAATCACTACATAGTGTCTAGTTTGTCTGATATAGGATGGCTACACCTGCTCTTTGTTGCTTTCTGTTAGCATGAAATAACTTTTTCCATCCTTTTACTTTCAGGCTTCATTTAGCTTTGCTGGTGATATGTGTTTCTTGTAGGCAGCAGATAGATTGGCCTTGTTTTTTAATCCTTCCATCCAGTCTGTATTTTTTAATTGGATAATTTATGCTATTTGCATTCAAGGTTAGTATTGATGAGTGATAACTTGCTCCTACCATTTTTTTTTCATAAATATTTCTATTTTGTGCTTTGGATTTCCATTGTACTCATATTAGAAGATTTTCTGCCTTCACATTCTAGATAATGATGACTGTCATTCTCTGTTTCTGGGTGTACTACATCTTTAAGAATCACTTGTAAGACTGGACAAATGGTGACAAACTCAATTTCTGCTCATTTTGTAAGTTTATTATTTTACCTTCATTTTTAAATGAGACGTTTGATGGGTATAGCATTCTGGGCTGACAGTTTCTTTTAGGACTTGGACTATGTCTCTTCATTTTCTGTAGCCTAGGAGGGTTTCTGATGAGAAATCAGCTATTAGATTTATTAGAGATCCTCTGAAGTTTATATGGTGTTTCTCTCATGTATATTTTAGAATCTTTTCTTTATGATTTATTATTGGAAGTTTGACTATAATTTGTTGTGGTGAAGATCTTTTCTGATCATGTCTATTAGGAGTTATAGATGCTTCCTGTACTTCTTGCACTTGTATGTCACTTTTTTTTCCAAATTAGGTAAGTTTTCTGCTATTATTCACTGACTAGCCCTTCTAATGAATGCTCTCTTTCCAGAAACTACTGAGAAATTACTGAGACATATATGTTTGGTGGTTTTATTGGTACCCCATATGTCTCAAACATTATTTTCAGTTTTTCTAATGCTGCCACCTTCTTCTGCTTCCTTCTCTTTCACCTTCTCTTCTTCCCCTCCTTTTCCTTCTTCTTCTTCATCTAACTGAGATATTTCCAAGGATTTGTCTTCTGGCTTGGATATTCTTTCTTTTGCTGAGGTGTTTCATTGTATTTTCTATTTGACATATTGAATTCTTCATTTCTAACATTTTAGTTTGATTTCTCTTTAATATCGCAATATCTAGACAAAATTTTTCACCCATATTGTATACAGATTTCTCTTAAGTCATAAATGTGTTTTTGAGTAATTTTTTGATAATTCTTTTGAATTCATTTCAGGAATTTCATCAATCTCTCCATCTTTACATTCTGATTTTGAAATTTTATGTTCCTTTTGGGAAGACATATTGTCTCCCTTTCTCTTGTTTCTTGTATTTCTGCATTTATTTCTTTTTTTTTTTTTTTTTTTTTTTTTTTAACAGGCAGAGTGGACAGTGAGAGAGAGAGACAGAGAGAAAGGTCTTCCTTTGCCATTGGTTCACCCTCCAATGGCCGCCGCGGTCAGCGCGCTGCGGCCGGCGCACCACGCTCATCCGATGGCAGGAGCCAGGAGCCAGGTGCTTTTCCTGGTCTCCCCATGGGGTGCAGGGCCCAAGCACTTGGGCCATCCTCCACTGCACTCCCGGGCCACAGCAGAGGGCTGGCCTGGAAGAGGGGCAACCAGGACAGAATCCGGTGCCCCGACCGGGACTAGAACCCGGTGTGCCAGCGCCGCAAGGCGGAGGATTAGCCTGTTGAGCCACGGCGCCGGCCATGCATTTATTTCTAAGCATTTGTAGGAACACTTTTTGATTTTCTCATCTGTAGCTTAGTGCAGTGCCTGGTCTTTCAGTGGATATTCAGAGGCATGTGCTGGATAAGGCCACGGATTTCTGGTCAGTGCTCAAGGGTAGGGCAAGTACCCATGGTGACACCCAAGTTGGGCTCCTCTATTTTCAGCAGGGGTGCAACTGGAATTTGTGGTGCTATATGGTATCACAAAATGCTTATTAATAAGTTCCCAATATTAATAAGCCCGTATGTGTTCTTGCCTAATATTCAAAGAATTATTCTGAATATTGGCATAAATGAACAAGGCAGCATGGTACATTTTAAGCTTTTATTTAGTGAGAGAAATCATAGGAGAGTGAGGGCCCTGTCTAAAGGAAAGAGGTAAATCTGGGTTCATACCAAGTACCAGGAACCAGCCACATGGCAGAGCATCTAGGCCAAGAAGCATGGGGCATCTGAAGGCCATGTGCCCTGGAGGTGCAGGGCCACAGCAAGCCCCATACTGGCAAGAGGCCAAGGAAAGGAAGGGATAAGGGGTGGACACACTGTGTCCCAGGCTTTTAATCCACCTTCAAAGAGGAGTGGTTAATTAACCTGATTGGCCAGTGGGTGCTCAGGTGTTTGCAGGTAGGGGCATGAGGTCACACAGGGCTATGTGGTGAAAGCATGGTCTTTCGGCTCACAAACCTAATCAGTTTTAACCTGTATGCCTGTAAGATGGTGCTTTCACCTGCTGGCCACCAGGTGCCCTTGTTGGGGCATGGAGATAACTAAGTGTGGTTTTTCTTCACTGGATTAGGTGGGTACCCTGGCCCTGAGAGGGCTCCAGACCAGATTCAAAGGCAGTGTTATCTACAAGGTTCTCCCTCAGGCGATATCACCAGAGGCACCAGCTGCCAATGTCTGCTCTGGACTCACTCTCAGAAGCTGGTGTCTCCTCCAGCCCATGGCTGTAAGAGTCATGGGTGGTGTCCCACTCAGTGCTGCATTTCTGCACTTTCCACACTGCTCCATGCCATCTTTGTTTTCTGTAGCAATTCCACTGCAAACTTCTCTCCAACTCTCCTCTGGGAATACACTTCTGCTTTTCTTTTGTTATCTTCCCCTGCTCTGTTAGGGAAAGAGTTATAGATTGGTGCCTCCTCATACGGGGCACCAAAATGTTAGGGAAAGAGGTGCAGAATAGAGAGGAGGCAGTGTATGAATTTGCAGCCAGACCGAATTTGACCAACTGCCTGCGTGCACATTGATAGAACACATGGCAGAAGGCCCCAACCCCGCAGGAGCTGGGCCTTTTTATATTTTAGGAAGGCTAGGGATAGGAGTAGGGGTAGTGGGCGGCAGGCAGAGGGGAATTCCTGGAACCGGTCTTTCAAGTGTTCAAGCAGCTGGTCTTTCAGGTAGCCATGGGGGATGGGGTATGAAGGCAATAGGGTGTGACACCCAATTGACCTTCAAGGGCAAGGAATATATTGCAATGTTTATCTATCTTCTGGGCAATGAGTAAGAATGGCTGAGGCTTATGTCTTTGTTCCATCATTTTCCCTGTTCCACCATCTTGTAGTCTCTCATATAATTGAAGGACCCCTAAATCGGGAATCCAACATGCTCGGGTGGTCGCTCAAAGACCCAAACTCCAGACCAAGTTGATGCAAAAACATGAGGATTTATTAATCATTTGTACAAATGGGCTTCCCCTTCAGTAATGGCGAAGAGAGAGGCCCCGAGCGGCAGTCTACAGCAGTTTTTAAAGAGAAGAACCACAAGATTAGCATATTTCGCGCACTTTGGTTTGATTGGCCAGTTTGAAGGTTACCAAGAGTACTCATTGGATCCTTTAGATGGGGGACGTGGCTATCCCACGTGGGCACCTGGGCGGGAGTTACAACCAGTTTTCTTCCTGGGGAAACCGGAACTGGGGAGTGGCTAACCTGGGGGGAATTCCTCGGGTCTTTCATAATTATTTAATTTCATTTTCATAACATTTCTTTCAGTTAGCAAATATTACTCCCCTATAACAGGTGATTAAATTGGTGTTTGAAAAGTCACATAGATAATCAACTAGCTCTGTCTTTTGAACATCTGGTTTTAAAGACCTCATAGTTTGTACCTATTTTAGGCTTATCTGATATCTGTGGTGTTTCAAAATAATCACATCAGGAAAAGAAGCAAATCAAGCAAATAATCTTCTACCCAAAACAAAGGAATATATCAATGGGAAATGTAATGTTAAATATATATATATATATATATATATATATATATATATATATATATTCTGTTTTATTTAACACAGGGGTTTCCTAGAAATGAGAATGTTGAATAAATCATTACTGAATGTGGTTCTTAAAAATAATCTCTAAGAAAAAATGTACTATTTACATTCAACAAAAATTTATGTGAGTGTATTTCCTGGTCTCTTTTGAGTGTTCATTAGAATTGTCTCAGTGATGGCTGTTTCTAAATAGAGTTAAGATTGTCATTCCCCTGACATTCAACTGTCACTGGCAGTAGGCATTAAATTGTTATATCCAGGATATACTTTAAGTACTAAAAGAATGTTATGTTTGCTTATTCTCTGGACAATCATCAAAATATTTGCTGATATCCATGACCCTTGACCACAGAAAATGTTAGTAGTGGATAGACCCCTGTATTGCAAACAAAGAGACATCAGGAGAGGAAAGAGCAGTTAACTGTGAAAGAGAGTGCACTCCACTGCACTTGCTGACTGGCACAATTAAAAAAAAAAAAACCACCCCTTCACATACTGCTAAGGGAGATGTCTGTACAGTGAATACTTTTGGAGTGCTTGCTGCACAGGTTAGAAACACCACTTCATTCATCTATTTCATAGATGGGAAAGCTGAAGCTCCAAGTAACATTTATAAACAAATATGATATTTGCACTATGTATTCAATGGGTAACTGAAGATTTTGGGATTTTCACTCAGGTGGATTTGACAGGGAAGCTCCCCGTTTTTTCCTAAGGCAGACTCAGGCACAATTTTCAAAAAAAAAAAAATGTTTAGTTTTATATCTCTGCTTTATTGACTGTGGTTTTCCTTATGGTACTTGAGTTTGCTTTAATACTTGTCCTTGCTTTTGTCTTAATTACTTTTCAGATATAGGATTAACTTTTCTCTTGAAGGAAAAATAACTTAAACAGAGCAACCATTTGTTTGTATTCAGACTCATACATCCAGTAGAAGCAAGGAGTAATAGAGGTCAGCTTTTCACATGCTTTTTCATACATATGCAGAAAATAAGGCTTCCTAACACCACAATCAGGGAAGCAGCAGGCATGAATTGGGATCTCCAATTTCACAAAGCTGTATACTTACTAAGACAGAAAATTATGTAGTTACCTTTCACTCTATTCCCTTCACTGATTACTTTTCATAAGTTTTTCAAGTAAGCAGACTTTGGGTGTTTTTTTTTTTTCTTGAAAAGAAAATGAGAAGTCAGCATCAATTATATGTGAACACAGCCTCCACGGAGTTCATGAGTGACCATCTGTGATAAGCGCATACATGACATTTGAAAGAAGCTGCCTCACCTGGCAGTTTAACTTGACCCAACTTAACTCCCTCAATTTTAATAGACATGAATTTTATTTGGTTCTTCAGTGACAGATGCTTGCAATCTAAATTTGGCCCACTCTGGTCTTTCTTTGTCAGACTGCCACTATTCATTACACTCACAACAACCTGTACTGGTCAGAGTCTTACTTGTACACTGACCCTTGCTCTTCCCTGAAATGTTAGCTCCAGGACAGGCATCTTCTCTGCCTTGATCACCATGCACAGCTCTATAAAAGAGAACCAAGGACACAGCAGTTCCTTTTGAATAATTAAATAAGTTTTTGAGAAACATTAATGAATGATTGAATAACAGACATTTGTATATGATCCTCTAGTTATTGTGGCAAATAACAGTACTAAATTAATAGGATTACAATCCAATCTTTGAATACGTGCTCCTGGGACAACAAATTCTTACAATTTTGTACTATGTGAAATTATAAAATGCGTTTGTGTACACCATCCTATTTGATGTTTTTAAATAACTTTTGGCATTCAAAGGCAAGACCAATTTTTTTAAGTGTGTAATGATAAATAATATATTTTAAGGAAAACAAATAAGTATTTGAGAGTAATGATAATTTATGATAAAGGAAACATTAAATAAAAATATTTTAAAAGTTGACAATCTCCACTCCTCTTATAGGCACTGCATTTGCTCCTTTGGAAGGAACCAACATTAACAGGATAAAGTGTACTCTTTCAATGCTCTGCTAAAATCCCAAAGCCTCATTATACCAATTCCCTGCAATACATCCACCTCACCCTTGATGCACATATATTTGACAGTGAGGAGGAAGAAGGAACAGAAAAACAATTTTGGTTAGTCTTTTGTACAGGGGAGACCATTTTTTCTCAATGGTCTTTTCCTTTAATATTTTGAGTAAGTTTTAACCAGATTCCTTTGTGCCCCCAAGTAAACATTAAAATTACTAGTTTAACCAGAATAGGAAAATAAACACTCTTTAAATCTAGTCTCTCCAGCCTAATTCTTGGGGCCATACCTGATCTTAAAACAAAAACAAAAATGAAAACAAAATGAAACAAACAATAAAAAAACAGGTCTGCAAGAGACCAGTTCAATTGCATAAGACTAACTGGGGAAGCTGTAATACTAGGAGTTATAACACTTAAGGGTTTCTTAAGCCTCCCTGTGTGTGACTTCCTTTTTGTTGCAAAGAAGGTTCTTACCAGTTAATAGAATAGCTTTTCTCAACCAAAGAGAGGGATTTTAAAGCCCATTCACATAGAAATTTATTCTTTTCATCTAGATTAATGATGTATTTTTAATTGCTACTTTTTTAATCTGTCAAGTAAAAAATAAGGAATCGGATAGCAAGCAGGAAAAAATTCTCTCTCAGTAAGAAAACAAAACAAACCAAGATGAAAATCCATTTACCCAGATAGTCTACAAAACTGCTCTTCTCTCTGAAGCATTTGTGCTATAAAGGTAGCTGTTGAACATCTCACAAGAAGGGATTTGTTTTATGAAATATCAGAATTGCATGGGCTCTAGAATAAGTGCACCAAAGAATAAAAATGAAATCAATATATCAGAGAGGAGAAGGGAATAAAAATGTATTTTTGAAATCGGACATGACCCCCTAAAATTTACACACAGATGTGGCCCTTTAAAGTTCCCCAGAAGTGCTATCTGGGGTCCCCCATGTGCTGCCAGAATTTGGGGTGCCATATGATTTCACCATGAGCTTATTAATAAATACCCAATATTAATAAGCCCGAGAGGGTTCTTGCCTAATATTTAAAGGATTCTAAATATCGGCACAGATAAACGAGGCAGCATGGTGCATTTTAAGCTTTTATTGAGAAAGATGCATAGGACAGTGAGAGCTTTATTTAAGAGAGAGAGGTGAATAGGGGTTCATAGGGAGCACCAGGAACCAGCCACGTTGGGGAGCATCTAGGCCAGGAAGCCTGGAGCACATGGCCCAAAGGCCATGCGCCCTGGAGGCACAGGGCTATAGCAAGCCCCCTCCTGGCAAGAGACCAGGAAAGAAGAGATGTAGCTGGGCCACACTGGCTTTTAACCCACTTCCAAAGGGGAATGGTTAATTAACCTGACTGGCTGGTGGGCACCCAGGTGTGGCCAGGTAGGGGAATGAGGCCACACAGGGGTGTGGTGAAGGTATCAGGTAGGGGCATGAGGTCACACAGGGGCATGGCGAAGGCGTGATCTTTCAGTTCACAAATCTAATCAATTTTAGCCTATATGCCTGTCTACTTCATTTTAAAGAAAAGCAGGGAAATAAACAGTTGAATGACTTGACCTATGAGGGAATTAATGCAAGGGAGGAGAACAATGAAAACAACTGAGTTATTCTGAAAGCAAGGGGGAGAAAGATGATGAGTCCAGTGATGCATCCCTATCACAAGGAGAGAATATTGTGAAGAACAGACAGGTTGTGCTCTTCTAATTCATCTCCTGTAGAGAGGAGGTAATTATTGAATAGAAGGAAAAGGAGCCTCATCTAACTTTTTATTGTTTTACTTTCATTTGAAAGGCAGGGAGACAGAGACAGACAGGTCTTGCATCCACTGATTCTCTCCCTAAATGCTTAGATGGGCCAAGGCCAGGATCCTCAAACTCCATCTGGGTTTCCAATGTAGGTGGCATGGACCCATGTACTTGAGCTATGATCTGCTGCCTTTCAGGGTGTGCATTAGTAGGGAGCTTGGTCAGAAGAAACAGTGAACACAGGCAATCCAATATAAGATGCCAGAATTCCAAATGATAATTTAAATGCTGCAGTAAATGTCCGTCCTGTCATGTATTTCTGTTAGGCTGTCACAAAACACACCAAACACTGGAGTAAGGAAAAGGGTTTATTGGGGAAAACCAGCAGGCTGGAGGGAAGGGGCGAAGAGGGAAAAAGGGAGAGAAGGAGAGTATAAAGTATAAAAGAGACAGAGAGGAGAGGAGCTAGCCAGGAGAGAAAAGAGGGAGCAGAGAGAAGAGAGGAGGTGAGGAGAGCGATGAGAGGAGCCAAGAGAGCCACGTGTTCAGGAACAGGCCCAGGCATTCTGCTCTGAGTTTAGCAGTCTGATTTTTTAAACTTATTATTGCTTCCCAAACTCAAGAGCACACCTTCAAGTAGAAAGTAGGGGCATTCTCCCTTCCCATTTAAAAGTAAATCATTTATGATAACAGGAATTCTAAAATTAAGCTAAAAGGACCTTCCATGGTACCCATTTCAAACTCCTCCATCCATGATGAATCCCAGAAAATTAATGGAATAAGCTGCAGAAAATGAAAGTAAAGTGTGAGCAGAATTGGCTGTTGGTTTTTAACTTGGATAAATCAAACTGCTCTGGCCTTAGAACCTGAACCAAACTGAATTATTATTGGTATTCAAAAGAATAGAGATCAAAAAGCATCAAACATTTTTGTGCTATGTGTTGTATGTGGTAAAACTTGCTGAGTTTCTCTGATGCTTATTAATTTTGTTGAGCCCAGGAAAGGACAAATAAGAAAGCATTTTGTAGATTGTTTATCTAAAATGAGAACAGTTTTTAAAAGTTGTGGTATTTATGATCTCCTTTTTCTCCCAAAGCAGGAAAGACTAATTTTATTTGCTTGAAAGGCAGAGTTACAGAGAGGGAGAGTTACAGGGAGAGGGAGAGGGAGAGGGAAAGTTGATTGGGAGAGGAAGAGGGGGAGAGAGAGGGGAAGGGGGAAAAAGAGGGGAAGGGGGAAGGGGTAGAGAGAGGGGAAGGAGGAAGGGGGAGGGAGAGAAGAGAAAGAGGGAGATCCTCCATCCACCTGTTCACTTCACAAATGGCTGAAACAGCCAGGGCTGGCTAGTCAAAGCCAGGAGCCAGGAGTTTCATCTGGGTTTCCCATGTGGTTGCAGGGGCCTGAGCATTGGACCATCTTCTATTGCTTTCCCAGGTACATTAGCAGGGAGCTAGATTGGAAGTGGAGCAGCCTGGACTCAAATTCACATCCATATGGTATACCTGTATCACAGGTGGCTTTATCCAGTACGCCACAATGCCAGCCCCAACAAATTATTTTTTCTAATAATTATTTGACTTACAAATTTTGTAAGTCCAAAAGACTAAACAGACAGGTGCATCCATATATACATATGTATGTGTGTGTGTGTGTGTGTGCATATATATATATGATAGCTGCTCATTACAACATGGGTAGGAAAAGCTGTTTCTCTCCTTCTCACTCTCATATACACACATACACACTCACATACTTGCAGGCATATGTGTGAATGCACACATATACACACACTCCTCTTAGCTATTGGTTTCTCTGATTAATTTTGTGCTTCAACCTGCTTAGGCTATAGCATCCAGTTGTTTGATCAAACAGCAGTCTGGTGTTGGCAAAGAAGATATTTTAGATGAGATTAGCATTTAAATTGATAGACTTTGAGTAGAACAGATTACCCTCCATATAGGGTTCAGCCTCATCTAATCAGTCGGAAGGCCTTAAAGAGAAAGTACCAAGACTTGCCAGAGGACGAAGGGATTCTGTTGTCAAGCTGCCTTCGAACTCAAGGCAACACCTCAGTGCTTGCTGCTCACCCTGCAAATCTCTAAATTATAAATATTTATATATCTATTTATATTTATACATATCCCCATATGTACTTCCTATTGTATTGAATCTGTGTCTAAAAGATTTCATAGTTTATTTAACCAAATATAAGGCATTTAGCAGAGAAAGTGACTATAACATGTGGAAACAAAGTCATATCCTGTCCCAATTGTATTGTCTATTAAGCTCAAGATTTAGGCTCCCAAGATTTGCTGATAACTCCTGTGCAAATGTCTGAAATACTTGCTAGCAGCAAACTTACGCAGATTTGTCTTATCTGGTTTCTAGAGAATTGCTACTCTCCCAATAACCTCGTCATGCATTAAAAAAAAATATAAAACAAAAAGCAAAACAAAACAAAAGCACAGGGCTTTGAAGTATGGTATCTTAGGAGAGTAATATATCTATATTGCAATACAGTAAATGGGGGTACCTCAAAGTTTGTTGAAAAATGGCATTCAGGGGTAAGTTTATAGTGGTGTACATGATTGAAATCCATGCATAGATTGTAACAATACACATTTTTCATGAACTTTTTGAATATCTCTCATGTCTTACTCTGGCTTTTCTGTTGCCTCATGGCTTTTCATAAGACATAATACTTTAAGAGGTGATCATCTTGGCACAGTTTGTATCCTACTAGAATACTGAAAACAATAAATTATTTACTATTTTACTGTTCATTTAGGCATATTTTACCCTGATGAGCTATACATTTCTATCTAAGTGCATATTTGTGGGTCTAGCATTGTGGCACAATGAGTAAAGCTTCTGCCTACAATGCCAGCATCCCATATGGGCTTTGGTTGGAGTCCACACTGCTCCACCTCCAATCTAACTCCATAGTAATGTACCTGGAAAGCAGCCGAAGACAAAGTGCTTGGGCCACTGCACCCTTATGGGAGTCGGGATTGAGCTCTGGCCATTGTGGCCATTTGGGAAGTGAACCAGTGGATGGAAGATGTCTCTCTATATATAACTTTGCCCTAAAAGTAAATTTTAAAAACTGCATGGTTACAAAAAGACTATATCCTCTACTGGGGAATACAGAAGAATATTTGAGCCTATACTTCTGGTGTGGATGCTGGTGAGGATGCACCAGGACAAAAGATAGCCTAATTTGCTATTGGTGGGAAAGTAAACTAGTACAACTTTTATGGAATTTATTGAAATGAACTAAAGTCAGCATATGAAAGAGATCATTTTTGTGGCTCAAATTTTGGCTCAATTCACAATAGGTAAAATATGCAATCAACCCAGAGGTCCATCAACTGATGATTGGATAAAGAATTTGTGATACACACACACACACACACACACACACCCACTATGGAATCCTACTCAATCATAAAAAGAATGAAATCCTGTCTTTTATAACAAAATGGTTGCAACTGGAAACCATTATGCTTACTGAAATAAGCCAGTCTCAAAAAGACAAATGTATTTTCTCTGATATGTGGCTGTTAATATAGAATACAAAAAATGTTTAGGAATGAAATGGACATTTTGTGATATGATTGTCATTTTTAGCCCTTGTTTATATGCCTTCGGGACTATGATCTTCCTATATTTTACTTAGTGAATATTAAGGTTAATGGTGAATTAATCCTGTGAATATAAAGTGGATTAAATTATGTCTTTTCAATAACTGAGGAGAAGAAGAAAAGCAGAAAGAAGTGTGGCTGTCTTCTTGAAACTGTACCTGTGGAATGTATAAAACAAACCTGTTTATATTAATTTAAAAAAAAATTAAAAAGATGAAGACTAAGCAAAACTCCAGACACTCTAGTAGATTGGCAGTCCCTCACTGAATGATATGCAATTTTCCACCTTAGTAATGGCATAGTTGCTGCATATTTTCCTTTTAAGAAAACTGAAGCTTATATGAATGAGCTCAAACATTCATACCTCATCAAACAAAAGTACAGTTTCTGAAAATGTAAATGATCATATATTTGTTTGGTAAATTAGATACAACATGTTCAGAGCCATGACTTGAAAGTATTATGATTCAAATTGAAATGAAAAAAAATATATTTATAGGAGAAAGAGACAAAGATTAAGGACTGTGATACCTAATCAAAATTATTGGACTTTCTTGATGAAGAGTAGCAGTAAGAGATAATGTCATTATTTTTTTCAAAGATTTACTCATTTGATTTTTTTTTGACAGGCAGAGTGGACAGTGAGAGAGAGAGACAGAGAGAAAGGTCTTCCTTTTGCAGTTGGTTCACCCTCCAATGGCCTCTGTGGCCGGCGCACTGTGGCCTGCGCACCGCACTGATCCGATGGCAGGAGCCAGGTGCTTATAATGGTCTCCCATGGGGTGCAGGGCCCAAGCACTTGGGCCATCCTCCACTGTACTCCCTGGCCACAGCAGAGAGCTGGCCTGGAAGAGGGGCAACCGGGACAGAATCCGGCGCCCCGACCAGGATTAGAACCCAGTGTGCCGGTGCCGCAAGGCGGAGGATTAGCCTATTGAGCCGTGGTGCCAGCCCTCATTTGATTTTAAAGTCAGAGGTAGAGACAGGGAGAGAGAGAGGGAGAGAGAGGGGGAGAGAGGGGGAGAGAGGGGGAGAGAGAGAGAGAGAGAGAGAGAGAGAGAGAGAGAGAGAGAGAGAGAGAAAGAGAGCCTTCCATCTGCTAGTTCACTCTCCAAATGGCTGCATTGGCCAGGTCTGGGCCAGGCCAAAGCCAGGAACCAGGAGCTTCACCTGGGTCTCCCAGGTGGGTGCTGGCACCTAAGAATTTGTGCCATCTTCTGCTGCTTTCTCAGGTGCATTAGCAGGAGCTGGATAAGAAGTGGAGCAACAAGGACTTGAACTGGTAGCCATATGGTTTGCTGACTCTGTAGGCAGCAGTTTAACCTCCTATGCTACAGCACTGTTCCCAAGAGGTAATAATTTATGTAGGGGAAGTCATTTGGTCTGGCAGTTAAGACACCTGAGTCCCATATCAGACTGCCTGGGTTCAGTACGCCTGGCGAGAGAATCCAGCCTTCATGTACTGCAGACTCTGAGAGGCAACAGGGGACCTTCAGGGAACTGAGTTTCCTGGCAGCCATGTAGCAGATCTGAATTGACTTCCTGGATCCCAGTTTCAGCAATCCCAGATCAGCCCAGTATGTTGCCAATATTTGGCTAGTGAACCAATGCACAGAAGCTCTCACTCTTTCCATCTCTGTCTCTGTCTCTGTCTCTCTTTTTATGCCTTTCAAATAAATTCACTTTTTCCAGAAAAGGTCCTTTCTGTGGTCTTATATTTCATTTTCATAATAATTTAGTTCTGTATATTGAAAATAAAAGGTATATCTTGTCCTTATGAGCTAGATTAAAATCAGGATCATATTATATAAATCTGTGATTTTTTTATAATTTTATCAAGTTAGTTGATATTTCAAAGATTGCATAATATGTAAAATAATGGAAATTATATGAATTCACAAAATATAAGAAATAAAAAAGCATGTGTCATATGTACTGTATACTGTCTATGACATATTATGTATATAAGTAATTTTTAAAGATTTATTTATTTGAAAGAGTTACACAGAGAGAAGAGAGGCAAAGAGAGAGAGAGGTCTTCCATCCGATGGTTCACTCCCCAGTTGGCCGCGATGGCCGGAGCTGCGTGATCCAAAGCCAGGAGCTTCATCTGTGTCTCCCACTCGGGTGCAGGGGCCCAAGTCCTTGGACATCTTCCACTGCTTTCCCAGGCCATAGCAGAGAGCTGGATCAGAAGTGGAGTAGCCGGTCTTCAACTGGCACCCATATGCGATGCTGGTGCTTCAGGCCAGGGTGTTAACACACTGTACCACAGCGCTGGCCCCTGTATTTAAGTAATTATTAGCAGCCTGCCTTAAGTTCCCCTGAAAAAAAAATACTTTTGAAGAGTAATATCTCTTGTTGATATTTTAAGACATATGGTAGAGCTCAGTTGACAGAGAATTACAGATAGTCTACAAATAGGTTATGCAAATATATCTGATAATGGTGAATTTTACCCACTCCTATACCATAATACTTCTCAAAGCCTTTAATGCCCAATTTCAAATACAATCTCCAAAATAAGATATAGAATATAGTAGTCCTACTGCATTTCATCAAGTAAATTGATCATTGAGCACTTTGTAGATATAAAGCTTCTTAGCATAAATGCTGAGGAATTTTGCAAAGCTATTCCTGAAAGGAATGGCTGAAGTTTTATAAATTTCTTCTTTGCTTTAATGTTTCCGGTCTTTTGTTGATAATAATAGTATGAGACCCTACTCTCATCCTTGTAAACACTACTCAAGCATCAATTTCTTGTGCCTTTGTCTGTGTGAACAATTTCAAGATGCCTACTTCCTTTTTTTCTACCAATTAACATTGAACTCGGCATCTGCAGAGTGAATTTGTCAATGGCAAATATGCCGTCACAATACCTTGCTGCCACACTTAAACGCTGCTACACACAGACAGACACACACACACACTCACTTTAACTTGCACTTTAACATAGGTCACTTCATGTCATTTAAACTACTTGGTGTTTCTTATTTACAAACAAACATGTACTTCCATATGTATCTAAGTAATTAAGACATAAGCCAAATAAATGTTATCAGCCTCACATCTACCTTCTTTGGAATGAATATATTTTGTGATTTTTTTTCTGGAAAATTTTTAAATAAACTCCCAAGCTATGAATAGAAAAGATTAGTTTCATCCTCCATTCATATTATCAATATTAATTATTGAAATTCATATGCTTCTGTCATCAGTAAAGTGCATTGTTAAGAAAGTTTCATTATGGCAATTAACAAACACTATATTGAAAAAAACAGCAGATTTCCTGCTCAGAAAAACTGTTAAGTTAGTGGGGAATATTGAATGATACTATGAACACGTGGAACAAAAGTACTCACTCTAAAAGTGGATAATCTGGCCTTTCTCTGTCATCTTCATTTCTTTGTTTTACATTTTAGAATTCATACAAATCCTGATTATGAAACTTATTTCCAGCTGGCACCGAGACTCACGAGGCTAATACTCTACCTGCGGCACCGGCACTCTGGGGTTCTAGTCCTAGTCCGGACGCCAGATTCTGTCCCGGTCACTCCTCTTCCAGTCCAGCTCTCTGCTGTGGCCCAGGATTGCAGTGGAGGATGGCCCAGGTCTTTGGGCCCTGCACCCACATGAGAGACCAGGAGGAAGCACCTGGTTCCTGATTTTGGATGGGTGCAGTGCACCGGCCACAGCACACTGGCTGTAGCGGCCACTTGGAGGTGAACCAACAGAAAAAGGAAGACCTTTCTCTCTCTCTCTCTCTCTCTCTCTCTCTCTCTCTCTCTCTCTCTCTGTCTAACTCTGCCTGTCACAGAAAAAAAAAAGAACTTATGTCCAATTTACTAGCATTACTCATTTTATTTCATAGATCTCTGTGAATCTATTAGTTGATCATTTCCCATCCACTATTTGCTTTAAATGTATAATCTCCTCCGAATATGTAAAATTGTAAGATGATAAGCAGAGATTTTTAGGAAGATTGTTATAGTAAAAAAGTGTATAAGAATTAGAACAAGTATTACCTGTTGTAGATATTGAGATATGGGCTTAAATTGATTATTTCATTGTGTTGTCAAGCAGTTTTGAGAAGTAAACCATATTGTTTCTGGGTATTTACTGAGCATTACTATGTGCTAGAAACTGTCAAACACAGTAGCATCATTAACCCATTTTACTTCACAGAAACTTGTTGAATTAATTTCTTTTATTACCCACATTTTACAAATGAAGAAGCCAAGCCTCTAAAAAGTGGCATTTCTTGTTCAAGTCAGCGCAGCTAATTAAGTAAGTTAACTGGGACTCAGAACAAAGTAATCCAACAAAGGCCTGTGTTTGACTATGTCATACTTCTTTATGAAGAGTTATTGTACCATTCTAGTCACATTTTGAGGAAATGCACTTAGTTGTTTCAGTCCCTCATCAAAATGACCTCTATGGCAAGACCATCATTCGTTCATTCATTCACTCATTAACTCAGTCAGTCACTCACTCTCAAGCCTCATTGTGTTTTAGGTTCTGGAGATACAACAGTGAAAATGACAAAGCCTTGGTACTCACAGAGCATCTTATCTGGTAATGACAAAGGGGTCTTCCAAAAGTTCATGGAAAGTGAGATTTATTATTGGATTTCATTTTTCCATGAATACTTTAAAATTATCCTCATATACTCAAATAGTTGGGGAAGTCTAGAGAGTTCATTTCATCACATTCTTCAAAAGTGATGGAATTTTGGTGAACTTACTGCTACTTTGTTTAACACGTGGTATGGCTATGAACTAAAGAATGCCTACTTGCTTTAGGCTTTGGTGTATTCATGATTATTATTATTATAAGAAAATCCCCCTAAACCATCCAGAATGCTGTATCCATTGATTAAGTTATTCTTTTTATTTATTTATTTATTTATTTGAAAGTCAGAGTTACACAGAGAGAGGAGAGGCAGAGAGAGAGAGAGGTAGTCCATCCACTGGTTCACTCCCTAATTGGCCGTAATCGTCGGAGCCACGCTGATAGGACGCCAGGAGCCAGGAGCTTCTTCTTGGTCTTCTTGGACTTGGGCCATCCTCTACTGCTTTCTCAGGCATAGCAGAGAGCTGGATGGAAGTGGAACAGCCAAGTCTAGAACCCACACCCATATGCAATGCTAGCACTTTAGGCCAGGGTGTTAACCCCCTGTGCCACAATGCTGGCCCCGATTCAGATATTCTTCCAAGACATTTCACCAAAGACTCTTTCTCTCTGCCTCTTCCATTTAGTTATCCATAGGCATAATGATTACCACTATCATCACTGTCTCATTTCTTTTTTTTCTGTGTCATAAGCAGGTTTTAATTCTCAGCATAGGGATTTCTTTGCTCCAACCTGCCTTCACTACCTAGGTTGAGAAATCAGATATTATTAAAATGTAACGTAATGTCTATTGTATATTTGCTCATCTAGTCTAAGATAGAAGGAAACTCAGTTCAGGTATCTGAAATTGGCCCTGGGTGGCCACTAGACACTTCAAGGAGAGCAGGATTGTAATTTTTTGTTGGTGAGTAGAGCACCCCAGATATTCTAACTGTTGAAATTACTGCTATAATTGTCTTGTTGCTTTTTGTTGTGGTGGTGGTAGTGATGGTGGTTAGCATTTTCTTCTCATGAAACTGAATTGTTGCTGAAAGGAACTTAGTTGGAAGCCAGAGATAGTGACAGGCTTTTGTCCATCTTCAATCTTCAATCGCCTTTGCAAGCATGATGCAAACTTCATGATGCCTCATGGTTGTGATTCAGTTTTCTACTGGTACACACACTGAGGTAGAAGGGTAGTCAGCCTACTTAGAGGTTGCTGTCCTCACTCTGTGACATAAACAACAGGCACCCGTGGTTAGGAAAGCTTTGTGTGGTGTGCATCAGTCTACAGCCATAAAATTCTCCCAAAGTCAGACTCCCTTATAGAACTTCACAAGTCACCATATTTTTTTTTTCTTTTTGGATGGTTTGGCTTTGTCTCTAAAATATCTGCTCTAGTTCTACGAATGGAGAGAGACAGCTTTTCTGGCTGAATGGATTGGCTGGATAATGTAATTATTCAATGTCTTAAAACTGAGTCTGAATTTAGAAAATTCACAGGAGGCCATTCTTTGTGTGATTTTGAAATTATTTTCAATTACAGATTAGAGTACCGCAGTATCTGTAATATCATTTAATGAGGCATAATGCTTCCCTTTGTCATTTTTCCCCTCTGATTGAGATGGGCACCCTGAAGCTGACTGACAGATTCCTGAGTGCTGGCAATCTGCTCCTGCAGATGAGAAAGAGAACAATGATGCTGCAAATGAGTGTCAATGAAAGTGATAGATTTTAAAAATAAATTACACAAGATTTTAAATTGAATATAATTGAAATGTATTCATCAACTTTTGAATATGGAATCAATATAAAAGGAAGTTGGTTGTGAAACATTGCATAAGAGAGCTCTTACAAAAAAGAAATCAGTGATTGTGTACATATATAGTGAGTGGAAAAATTAAGTGGAAATGTTCATTTTCTGTTTCTCCCAAGTCTGGAGACAACTAACATGAAAAGTACATAACACATTCATATTTTGCATATCTGCATATGTGTTTTAATCTTTCTATGGATCTGTTTAGGATTTTTATATATGCCCACTTTTATATTTCCAAAGAATGTAGTGATTAATTATGCTCTCAGAAGATACTGTAGTAGGATTTACAAACAAGATACATGCAAGTAAATTCACTTTGAATTTCTTGCTCATTTAAGCTAGGCAAATGTGAATTTTTAAGAATATAGTAATAGTTAGTAGGGTTGATATCTGTGGAGTTTGGGGACTTCAAAATGATTTGCAATTCCAGCCCAGCTTAATCTTTTGGTAGATTGTTGGAAAAATGCCTATAAAAGAAAACAACTTACTGGGAAAGGAGGTAGAAAAGATGACAGAATAGAGAAACCTTGTGAATGATGAAAAGGAGAAGAAGAAATGGGTAATTACAATGACAAGAATATGTCATGAAATAAAATATAGTGGTACACAATGTTAGGAAGACAAATTTCAGATGGATTATGAGCAACCTTGATGGTTCATGAAATAATTTAACTATTATTCAGCAGGTTTATAAGGTTATCTTAAATATTTACAGGAGAGACACAAAATCCAAAACTACAATGATTTAAATACACTGCATAATTGCCATTTCTTTCACCTACAGCTAAACATAGGTAGACCATGGGGAGTAACTGAATTTCTGTCTGTCACCTTTAAGGACCCAAGATCATCATCCTCAACCTATGACTTATAGTGTTCCACCTTCTATTACATTACTGCTCCTGCGATAATATTTCCCTTCAAGAATCTCAAAAAGCAGAAAAGGAAAAGGATAATCTTTACCTTTTAAATATATTTCTTGGATTTTGCGGAAACTGGCTTGGCTCATATTCTTAGCTAGAACACTGCCATATCTATCTGCAAAAAGAATGAGAAAGATACATGTTTTTCCTATTCCCATTCTTATTTTTTACTAAGATCTGTTTTCAATTAACTTTATACACATAAGATTAACCCTACACTAAGTAAAGAGTTCAACATATAGTACAAAATTTTTTTTGTTCTATTCAGTCACATGGCCCAGAGAGAAGTGTGAGTTATATTTCTGTAGAAGAAAAGGAGAATTAATACCACAAAAAATGAGTGGCTTCTGCAATAAGATGTCATAGACAATGTTATAGTGTACAAGATAAAATCTTTGCATATAAATGACAACTTTAATTAAGAGGAAGACTCTCAGAAACGGAAGATGACCAGAGCAGTAACATGTTCTTGAAGCATTCCTTTGTTTAATAATAATGAGTGCTCCAGTTGGGACAGTGGAGATGGAACATGCTAGAGGTTCAATATTCATTAAGTGGTAAGGATAAAAATATTTTGGTGATTCTCTGGTGGCAGAGTAGGAAATTGACTTCCATTCTCAGTTAGCTAAGCCAGTTGTGGTGTGCCAAAGGAAATGAATGTGATGCAGAAAGTTTGATATAAGTTGAACTGAGAAGTGATAAGGTGCATGCATGGATACTGAATGCTTCAGAGACTCAGGATGCAAAGGTAAAAATCCAAGTGCTCCGTCCTAAGGGAGATCGTAAATCTGGTAGTTAGCAATTTTCTGCTGAACGTGAGGGTTTTTTTTTATGTAAATATATGTCTACATTTGTTAAAATTTTTTCATTTTATATTTGATGTTTGTTTAACCAGTGCATTATTCTGATGAAGATAATCTGCATTTCTATCATATTTGTCATCTGTCAATTGTTTTCTCCTTCACATTTATCAAAATGTGGTTTGTTTTGTTGTACTGCTTTTTGGGTTATTAGCTTTGAAAATTTTGAGATATATATCTTCAAGCAACATTTTATTCAGAAAGATAGAGAAAAGCAAAACATTCTGAACCTTTGGCTTTTTTAAATGTCCTCATTTTGACTAGAGTTAGGAAATTGTGTTCTAAATTATGTTTTGAACATTGAAGTCAGTGTACTACTGTCTAGCATAAGGAATTTCTTTTAAGGGTTTTTAAGCTAATCAAATTTTCTTTTTTTTCTTTTTCTGTTTCTTACACTGCCACAAAGACTTTGCTCTTCCTCTGCCTCTCCCACCTCTCCCACATATTCTCTCTAAAAGCTTTTAAAAGTATCTTTATAAATGTAACCTTTCTACAGCATAAGTCTGGGTACAGATTTGTTTTTATTGATACTGTTAGACCCTGGAGAGAATATTTTGGTCTGAAGGCAGAGGATGTCCTTTAACGTAAGAAATTTTATTCTATTGTTAGTTTCCTTCTATTGTATATTTTCTGTTGCTGTGAAAGTCCATTTGCATGTCTTTTGAAGCTTCTCTGATATTTTCTATCACTTTTGCTTTTGCTCTGTATTCTGAGAGATTTCCTTGATTTTTATCTTTCAGATCTCCGATTCAGTAATCCTTTGAGGCTCCATTCAAATGTTTATAATAATTAAAAATTGCATTCACAACATTTCTACTTTTAAAAAGAGCATCATTGTGTTGAATAAGTAGTGTAATATACACATAAATAATATTTTTAATTAAATTTTGTTCATCTAGGGAATTCGTTCATATTATTTTTTTCTAAAATTTCTGGTGAACCTTAGTTGATCATTTATGTTTTTATAAGAGGAAATTTACACTGATTAATATATCTAACTAGCATTGATTTCTTCTACCCTGGGTAGGCTTTTTTTCTCTAAAGTAGTCTCTCAGTAAGAGGAAGTCATTAATAGTATTAATAGAATAAAAACAAAAAAATACATGTCTCAAGAGTGTCTAGTTAGATACTGAGAACATGGACTTATCAAAGAGATAGGCAACTCCATACTTTCTAGCTGGAGCATTTACCCTGCAACAATCTCAATGCCACCTTTCCATACTAATGTGGCCATTAATATTCATCTCTAAGCAGTTTAAAATTTGCAGATAGAATGAGTTGGTCGCATACAGAGAAAAAAAATATTCCTGATTACAGTTCTGCACTATTTATTTCAATTATGCATCAGTGGTAGGAGTATAAGTGTCACCAATAAAAAGGTTACAAAGGGACATTTCAAGGAAAGACTCAAACATGGTTCTGATAAATTCTCGTGGCAGTAATGTCTGCAAAAAGAGAATGTGCCTGGAGAAATGTGATAGAATAGATTTTTTTCCCCACTTTGTCATGCGAATGTGAAATGAAATTAGAACACAGGTAAAAGAGATTAAGGACAGGTGAACAATTTATGTGTGGAATATCAAGTGCATGGATAATGGGAAACTCATCACTCTCCATTTTGCTTTCTCTTCCTGTCTTAGACAAACTCAAAGCTATCATGGAAATAAATAGGATAGAAATAAACTTTGGGAACATTACAAAAGTCTTGCTGTGTTGTCTAGCTTCCGGCCTCTGGGCAGTATCATAGTTAAATAATCTGGGACAGATAAATGCTTATGCTTAGAGAGCAGGGATGTAGTTAACAGTGAGGGTGGACACAACAGGGTGTAAGTCTACTTTCCTCTGGAGCTAGTGAATACCTCATTTTGTACAAAGGATGTAGCCATGCTGCTCAGATGACACTCTGCATGATTCTATTGTGGGCTTCAAGAGCAATATATTTCCCCAGTCCAGGTATGTTATATTTCAGGACATGAACTTGTCACCTGGTGTACAAACAACTTACATTTTGCCAAATGTAGACAACTGGTTGAAGCCAATTTTGTGCTTTGTTTTGATACACATGACAGATGACCTTACCACGCAGGAGACACTCTAGGCTTTGACTTACTTTTTGCATGCTATGCATATTTTAAAAAATAATGAATAACATCTCACTTTATATTCCATTTTGGAACCATTTGAAATTTGAAATAGGTATCAAACATCAGCCTTTTTTTTCTGATAAATAGAAATGGAAACAATATTTTTTTTTAAAATCTTCTCTTTTTCACTCCTTCCTCAGCTCTAATGTTTGGACCAGCTCATCTATGGTGAAATCTGTCAGTAACTTGGAAAAGTAAAAGAGAGGTATTGGATTTATTACATGTAATTAGGATAGAGATAGATAAGTATTAAGTGTTGATCTAGATATGTAGCAAGCCTTGAAAAAGTATCAAAAGAAAGAGTGCATTTTCAGGGTAGGCTAGCCCAAAAGAAAGAACTAGGAAAGGGTGTATTTCACAAATGCCTTCTCAAATGGCTATCTTCCAGATAAATCACTCTTCATCACATAAGGTAAAGTAAGTCATTTAAATATTTTCAACATATCCAAGATGTCAGGTATTTTTACTCTCTGTGCAAAAGGAAAAGTTCTCTCTCGCTCTCCCCAGTTTTGTCACTCTGCCATTCCAGTAAATAAGTAAATCTTTAAGAACTATATTGGGAATGTTAAGTTCTGATAACTCTATTGACTTGTATAAAGTATAATCCTTCCCAGCAAGCTCAGCACTTATATGTAGCTGACTGATTGTAGCACTAAGGAAATATCAGTGTACTCTTATATATGCATCAGAATATCTGTTCTTTTAGTTTAGTTTGAAAAATAATTTTGGAAGAACCACATAAGGTCACTGAGACTTTGTTTCCACAGAAACTAAGCTATTATTTATAGCTAAATCAATAAAAAATATCATCACTTCTTGGCCTTTTGGCTAAGATCAAGTGTAATAATAAAATGTGGAAATGCTTTGAAAATGTGTGTTTTGTTGCAAATAGTTGAATTTTATGCAGTTTTTATAATACAAATTTTTCACGTATTCTGAAAAAACATGTTTTGCTACTAGATAAACTTGTACTTTAATTCTATTTCCACAAAGTTTTTGATAGTTTCAAATAAATAATAAATGTTTTACATCTACATATTATGATTACAGAATTATATATGTACATTTATATACATATATCCACATATGTAATGCATATATTATATTTATTTATTTTTTGCTCTCAAAGAAACAAAGATATACTTTATTTAATTAACCACAATCAACAATAAAGCTGTTTAACACATAAACAAATACAAAAGCTATGGCCTGGCAGTTCATTTACATCAATAATTGTCTATTATCACTGCTGAGCAGGATGCACATATATATTAACTACCCAAGCAGAGACAAGAAGTAGGAGGAGTGAAGGGCATTTTTAATAAGCAAGTCTTGTTCATGACCTTTGTCTTACATCTACACATATAATACTGAGGAATTGTTATAATAAGAACATAATAATGGTGTTATTTTATTCCTGATGATAAATAACAATCAGTGAAGCATTTAAAAAAATACTACCTGATCTTAAATGACTATGCTTTTAAGGATAATTAGCCATACTTTATTGAATGTCTAATGTGATTGCCAAAGTGAAAATTAAACTTGAATTTTATCCTTCTGTTTCTCTGAGGGTAGATTCTGAGAGCTTTCCTCTTAGATCAAAATATATTTCTTCAGATAAAAAGGTTTCACTGAACATCATTCCTGTTTTGTTTTCTCTTCTCAAGAGCACCAACTATATTTTGTTCAAACATGTAATTTCAAGACAGTGAAATCTTTTCTCTAGTGATGCCATTATAAAATGATAAAACTATCAAAGTCATACTAGACAAAGGAATTATTTCCCATCATTGCAATCCATAAGCAACTGTCTGCGAAATTATTTGTCAAAATTTAATTCTGCTATTGATTAAACAGTGACCTTGGGTAATTTCCTTAAGTTTGGTGTCTTCAATTTTCCCTGTCTTTAAAGCAAAGGGCCTGAATTAAATCATCACTAAAACCTTTGTTAATAAATTTTTTACTCCATTCAAATAAATGGAAGGTATAAATAATTTCCCTATTTAGATCTTTCCTAATAAGGATCTGTCTTCTAGGAATCCAATGAGACTGGAGTTTTTTCTTTGTTTCCTTGATCATTTTTAGTTAAGTGTAGCAGGAAAGTAGATCAAATCAGACACTTCAGTGTTTAGAACAAGTAGAGCTGGATACTTAGGAGGTGAGGAAAAAGAAAGGACAAAAAATTTCTGAATGTTAGGTAAATTTTCTCTGTGGATTTCTCTAGAAGCATTCCAACCAGCTAAGCAGGACCTTGTGGAACTGCAGTGGTAGTCACTTGGCAGGGACATAAAGAATGCAATTGCTACCCATAGGAATCTTCACCAGCCAAGTTCATAACACAAAGCTACTGAGATGAATCCATTTCTCCACATGATAGGGCCAAAATACATGCAGAAGCCTTCAGTTGGAGGCAGAGGGTTTGATTAGATGGACAATTATCCCAAGTTTCAGATTGGTTGTTTACCTTACAAATGCCATTTTTTAAAAAACTTATCCACTACAGTGCTTAAAGTTTATTTATCAAGCCAAGGATTAGCTAGTTGTTATTAGCATCTTTCAGTTATGCCTTAAAAATGCAAACAAACAAAAAATAAATTATTGGTTTGTGAGATAACCATACCATATACAGTGAAGTGGATGCTAGCAATGGGTTCTTGATCTCAGACATTTTAATTCAAATAATCAATACATCCAAAGCCAAACAGAAGACATACAAATAAACAAAAATGTAGGCAAATGAAAGATATTATAGAGTCATTTTTGTCATTTCTTGGTTTTATTTTATTATCATCAACTCTATAATTCATATAAGTAAGAACACTTCAGTTCAATACAACACCCTTATTCATAAATGAATACTTACTGAGGAGTCATTAGATAAAGTAATGATCCTGATTCTTTTCAATTAAAAATAATTGACATTAGTAATTAAAATGTAAGGCTGGTACTGTGGTGTAGCAGGTAAAAGTTGCTGCCTGCAAATCCTGTGTACCATATGGGTGCGTTTGAGGCCCAACTGCTCCACTTCCTATCCAGCCTATTGCTACTGAGCCTGGGAAAGCAGCAGAGGATTGCTGATGTGCTTGGGCTCCTGTGCCCATGTTTGAGACCTGGAATAAGCTCCTGGCTCCTGGCTTTGTATTGGCCCTCTTCTGGTCATTGTGACCATTTGGGGAATAAACCAGCAGATAGAAAATCTCTCTCTCCCTCTCACTCTCTGTAACTATGACATTCAAAATAAAGGTTTTTTTTTTTTAAATATTTAAAACCTTAAGGCAGAGTAAGAACAATCTTTGGTGGTGTTCTGCTGAGTTCGAACCAAGGTTATGTTACTCAATATTCATGTTCTTTGGGCATTAACATAAATGCTTCAGTCTTCAGTTTTCTCAACTTCATAAATAGAGTTAGTGATCTACCTCATAAATTTGCTATTTTGATAGAAATAAACAAGATCTGTAATAAGGTTAATGTAAGGCTATTCAGGGAAGAAAACAAGCAACCCAGGCCCAGGAAACACAAACCCAGTGACTTTTAATTACTCTTCTTTTTTTTTTAAAGCTTCTATTTAAATAATATATTTTCCAAAGTACAGCTTATGGATTGCAATGGCTCCCCCCCCCATGACTTCCCTCCCACCCGCGACCCTCCCCTTTCCCGCTCCCTCTCCCCTTCCATTCACATCAAGATTCATTTTCAATTCTCTTTATATACAGAAGATTAGTTTAGTATATATTATGTAAAGATTTCAACAGTTTGCCCCCACATAGCAACACAAAGTGAAAAATACTGTTGGAGTACTAGTTATAGTATTAATTCACAATGTACAGCACATTAAGGACAGAGATCCTACATGATATGTTTTTTTAAAAAATTGATTATCTATGCAATTTCCAATTTAACACTGAGGTTTTTTTTTTCATTTTCAATTATCTTTATATACAGAAGTATGATTCCGTATAAACTAAATAAAGATTTCATCAGTTTGCACTCACACAGAAACACAAAGTGTAAAAATACTGTTTCAGTACTAGTTATAGCATTACTTCACATTGGACAACACATTAAGGACAGATCCCTCATGAGACATAAGTACACAGTGATTCCTGATGTTGATTTAACAAATTGACACTCTTGTTTATGGCGTCAGTAATCTCCCTAGGCTCTAGTCATGAGTTGCCGAGGCTATGAAGCCTTTAGGGTTCGCCAACTTTGATCTTATTCTGACAGGGTCATAGTCAAAGTGGAAGTTCTCTCCTCCCTTCAGAGAAAGGTACTTCCTTCTTTGATGGCCCCGTTCTTTCCACTGGGATCTCACTCACAGAGATCTTTCATTTAGGTCTTTTTTTTTTTTTATTTCCAGAGTGTCTTGGCTTTCCATGCCTAAAATACTCTCATGGGCTCTTGAGCCATATCTGAATGCCTTAAGGGCTGATTCTGAGACCAGAGTGCTATTTAGGTCATCTGCCATTCTATGAGTCTGCTGTGTATCCCACTTCCCATGATGGATCGTTCTCTCCCTTTTTGATTCTATCAGTTAGTATTAGCATACACTAGTCTTGTTTGTGTGCTGGAGAGGATGTGGGGAAAAAGGGACACTAATCCACTGTTGGTGGGATTGCAAACTGGTTAAGCCACTATGGAAGACAGTCTGGAGATTCCTCAGAAACCTGAATATAACCCTACCATACAACCCAGCCATCCCACTCCTTGGAATTTACCCAAAGGAAATTAAATTGGCAAACAAAAAAGCTGTCTGCACCTTAATGTTTATTGCAGCTCAGTTCACAATAGCTAAGACCTGGAACCAACCCAAATGCCCATCAACAGTACACTGGATAAAGAAATTATGGGACATGTACTCTATAGAATACTATACAGCAGTCAAAAACAATGAACCCTAGTCATTTGCAACAAGATGGAGGAATCTGGAAAACATCATGCTGAGTGAATTAAGCCAGTTCCAAAGGGACAAATATCATATGTTCTCCCTGATTGGTGACAACTAACTGAGCACCAAAGGGGAAACTTGTAGAAGTAAAATGGACGCTATGAGAAACAGTGACTTGATCAGCTCTTGTGCTGACTGTTGTGGTACAATGTAATACTTTATCCATTTTAGTATTTTTTTTTCTAGTACTAGTGGTTGAACTCTGTAATTAACACACAATTATTCTTAGGTGTTTAAATTTTAACTGAAAAGTGATCCCTGTGAAATATAAGAGTGGGAATAAGAGAGGAAGGAGATGTACAATTTGGGACATGCTCAATCGGACTTGCCTCAAATGATGGAGTTAGAATCATGCCAGGGGATCCCAATACAATCCCATCAAGGTGGCATGTACCAATGCCATCTCACTTGTCCAAGTGATCAATTTCAGTTCACAGTTGTTCACACTGATAGGTCTAAGAGTCAAAGGGATCACACAAACAAGACTTTTAATTACTCTTGATAAGTGTTCCAAAGTGTTTAAATTCTTGTCAGAATTTATTTTTCACACAGTGGGCAGACATTAACTTGTCCTGAAAACACTCATGTAAGTGGGGGAATTTTACTCCTGTTTGTAGATTAATTTATTTAGAATGTAAGTGGCTAAAGGCACCTTAAGGAAAAGGGAAAGTATTGCTTCTGAAAGGAAGGCTAATGATTGATTTTAATGATGATAGTTCTATAAAGAGATAAGGAATGCATGGACATAGAGCAAAGGATTGTTAAAAGTTGCTTTAGATGCCATAGGCAAAACAGACCCTATTTTCACATCACCCAAGTCAAATGGACCTGATAGATAAGATTAATATTATGGCCATTCCTCAGAAAAATTTCTGAAAGTGTTTCTCTTGAATGCTCTGCAGGCTTTTAGGGCAGTTTGTTCTCAGATAGAAAGACTAGATGCATTAATATAAAATATTTCAACAGTGACTGGCATGGTCTAGAAGTATCAGATAATGTATCATTTGTTTATTCATACTCTGTAGGACCTCCCCAAATGATTTTTCCAAATTAGCATTTTAAAAATAATTTTTCCATTGAATGTAACTCGGTTGAAAATCTTTGTTAGTTATTAATCCTTTTATAATATGAATTTTTCAACTTGTACAACATTTCCTATTCTGGATATTATATTTTAAAATTAACAATGCCAATGTACCATTTAGTGTTGAAAGATGGGTAATGATGTTTAAAATACACTAACACTCAAATGTGAAAATCATTGAAAGATATTGCTAAGCACTAAACCAAAGCACAATTTTTATTTTTCTGCTGTGTAGTACTACCTTGGCATTACAAATCCCATAGGTATTCATTAGGGGTGAAATAGTAACACTTCAGTTAAGTTAATATTTAGTGAGTTGCTGCTGAGTATATCTGTTTTTGTAAAAACTGGCCAGTCTCCTCCGAGCACTTTACTGAAAAAGGTCAATGGAAATTGACAGAGATTAATAGTTGGACAGTTCATGGCACGTCATGGAATCAGACTGAAAGTGCTGATGCTGAGTTTAGGAACACTTCTCCAGGTGATATGTGAATAACTAGAATAAGTCTCATCTGTGAAAACATTCTGTAAAACAAAACAAAGTTGGTATAGGAATTTACCAATTCAAAAGTCCAGCAGTTATTGCAGGAATAGTAGTTCCTTGAGGTCTATCTTCTAAAGGTAATGGAAACTCTACCACAGGGAGTTTTAAGGCAACATTCAAGGTAACATCTTATTTGCCGTTCACTTTCATATGACCTTTCGAGCTACTGGGAACATCTGTGTGATGCTAGGACAAAAATATATAATTTCATGGCATGGAAAACCATGACTGTTGTTTCACCACAGTCTATAAAAGTACTCAATATCCTGATTACAGGTAGATGCTCCATTGCTCATAAGGCTAAATGAGCCCTTCTGGTAAGCTCAGGTGGCCAAATACAAAGATACCAGTGTATAAATTAGACATATAATAAGAAATTCATTTCAAATGGGAGCACTCTGGGTGTGTAGACCAGTTTAATATTAGCGTATATGACTGAGGTTTTTCTTGCCTTCCACATTCATATTTATGCTTGGTAACATTCAAAATTTTGTATCTGAAAAATGGATTTAATACATGTACTAGTGGTCATATAACCTTCTTCCCTGCTAAGACTGATAGAGAAATAAGATCTTAGCAAAGAGAAATAAGATCTTAGCAAATCATGCACTGAGTTATCAGCAGAACTGATATTAGAGTACAAATGTTCTCTTGAGAAGTGCCATGTCATTTATCTGTTACTCAAAACTTGTTGGATTTTCACAGTTAACCTTCAGGCCTAAAATTTACAGAATATACTTCAACTCTTTCTCCTTAGAGAACCATTTTTATCCCTTGAGATGAGCTTAAAGGTTGAGTTCTTCCTAAAACATCCCTGGTACATTTGGGCTTTGATAGTAGAATTTCTGAACTTCCAATAGTATTTGGTTCTTATCGCTAACATAGAATTTATGTTATTGCATTTCAATTATTTATGTATTGGTCTAGGTCTCCAACTGCACTTAGAGTGCTTTTGTTATCTAAATCTCTGGATGGGTGAGCATTTTGGTGCAGAACGTTATACCACCCCTTGGAATACCCACACTCCATATCAGAATACTGGTTTAACTCTTGGCCACTCTGCTTCCAATCCAGTCTCCTCTTAATCTTTCTTGGAAGGCAGCAATGCTAAGTCAAGTATATGGGTCCCTGCTGCATACATGCAGGATCTAGATAGAGTTTGAGTGTCCTGGCTTTTATATGACCCAGACCTAAGTGTTGTGGGCATGTGGGTGCTGAACCAGAGATGAAAGATTTCTCTCTCTCTCTCCCCATTCCCCACTAGCCTCTCCCTCTCCCTCTCCCTCTCCTTCTCCCCCTCCCTCTTCCTTTCACTTTCAGGTAGATGAAAATAAATAAACATTAAAGCATAAATTCTCAAGGGCTACCTTACTTGATAGATGTTATTCATGTTTTCTGAAATAATGAATGAATGAAATTCTCATCCGGGTTCTTTCTTGGATTTTTCCTAGCTTTTGTTTCCATGCCACAAAACTTCCCTAAGAATTCATGACATGAGTCAAAAAATCACACACTCAATAACTTGTAATGTGACCATTTGTAATTTTATGATGGTCTTTTCAACAAAGAGGTACTTGGAAACTCATCTTTTTTATGAAACACAGCAATCTGTTGTCTGTTTTAAAGAACCTTGACATACTATCTCTTTTACACTGTACTTTGATTTCTAAAGAATTTTCATATTTGCCTCATTTGATCTTCACAGCAACTCTGCAAGCTAGGTGAGCACAGATGTTATTATAGTCCTCCCCTAGGAGAGTTCAATAAACTCAGATAATTGAAAGCATACAATTTTGAAATGAGGTTTTCTGATACTAAATTTAGTCCTTGTTCAATGATAACATGGTGCCTTTTTAAAATATTTGAATCTCCAGAAAGAAAAATCCTCAAATCCATTTTTCTGAATCAGTCAGATCTTTCTGGCTTCCAAATAGTAGACCTAGATCAACCATCTTTAACTAAAATATGGAATTTATTACATCACATACACAAATAAAAGTAGATTAGAGAAATAACTGCAGGTGTACTTATAGTGACTCAAGCTTGATAATCAGACATTGTATTTTTGCTTTTCTCATCTTTTGGATCTACCCTTCCCTGAGTTTGATTTAGTCTTCAGCCAAGTATTCAACTTGCAAAATGGCTGTGAACAGCTACAGAGTTATCACAACTCAAAGAGTATAGTTCAACAACTATTCCAACCCTGTTATTTGGTAGCCCAACCTAGGGCATGTGTTCATCATTGCCTGGGATTGATGAAAACCTGATGAGGAACTTATTCCTAAAGAATACTTTGGCATCTAACTCAACAGAGTAATCTAGACTAGGAGTGGACCAATAATACTTACCTGATGATAACAAAAGGAAGAGTAAAATATTGCATTAAGAAAAAATTCAGGTTACACTAAAATATTTTTGAATCTTCAGAAATTATCCAATGAGCCCTGCTTATTTTCTTTGACATCACAATTTGAAGGGCAGTTCATTGCAATAAATATTCAGAAATAGCGGGTATAGTAACTTGATTATGAAGTAACAAAATCATATTGTTACAGTAGAAAATCTGAGAAGACTTTTCTATTTGCTGCACTAATCAGAAAAAAAAATAAATTCCGTACTGAATATGAGATGACAGCTGTGCACAAGACAGATTCTCTTCCTCCTGATGCATCATCAGCAGAACTGTTGGCTGAGTTGTACAGCATCTATTATTTTTAGACTCAAAGAAGGTGGAGAGAGCACAGCTGGATTTTCATATCACCACAAGAGCTGTAATATAATCACATTTATTAATACCTTTATTACTCTGTATGAATAAATAATACCCTTCAATAGAAAAATCCTTCTATCACTTGAAAAGCAAAGTGGATGGATTAAGACATCATCAATAGAGAATGAATATGGAAATTCCTCCCTGTCTTTCAACTTAGTTTTCAGGAGAACATAAGATTTTTAAAAGATATGAAGGAGTATGAGAAATTAATCATGGCCTTTTGTTAATCACTAACAGTACTGAGTTTTAAGATGGATATCCCTATAACTTTTCTATTTTAATTGGATTTTGGTGGTAAGTTCCTCCTAAACGTGATGAAATAATATCTAAGTAGACCTTTATAGAAAAACAATTTGGAACTTATGAGAAAAAAAAATGTATATATAAAAGGAGGGCCAAATTGAAGATTTTTGTTATTTGGAGCCACATAATCGTTGATCATTCACTTAAAAAAAATCTTAGCGATTAATATATGCCAGACATAGATGCTGAGACTTCAGCAGAGAGCATAACAAAGTCTGTGCCCTCATACAACTCATCATCCAGTACAAGAGTTGGAATTTTTTTTTCTCTTATGAAGAGCTAGATTGTAAGTAATTTTGATTTTGTGGGCCAGATAATCTCTGTTGCAAGAATTCAATTCTGCTGTTACAGTTCTGAAAGCAGCCTTCATTTTTTAAAAAATCTTCTTAATTTTTTTTTTTTTATTTGACAGATAGAGTTATATACAGTGAGAGAAACAGAGAAAGGTCTTCCTTCCACTGGTTCACTCCCCAAATGGCCACTATGGCCGGCGCTGCGCCAATCCAAAGCCAGGAGCCAGGTGCTTCTTCCTGGTCTCCCATGTGGGTGCAGGAGCCCAAACACTTGGGCCATCCTCCACTGCCCTCCTGGGCCACAGAAGAGAGCTGGACTGGAAGAGGAGCAGCTAGGACTAGAACCCCATGCCCCATATGGGATGGATTAACCAAATGAGCCATGGCGCCAGCTAAGCAGCCTTCATTTTTACATAAACAGCTGGGTGGCCGGCGCTGTGGCTCAACAGGCTAATCCTCCGCTTTGCGGCGCCGGCACACTGGGTTCTAGTCCCGGTCGGGGCGCCGGATTCTGTCCCGGTTGCCCCTCTTCCAGGCCAGCCCTCTGCTGTGGCCCAGGAGTGCAGTGGAGGATGGCCCAAGTGCTTGGGCCCTGCACCCCATGGGAGACCAGGGAAAAGCACCTGGCACCTGGCTCCTGCCATCGGATGAGCGCGGTGTGCCGGCTGCAGCGCGCCGTCCGCGGCAGCCATTGGAGGGTGAACCAACGGCAAAAGGAAGACCTTTCTCTCTGTCTCTCTCTCTCTCACTGTCCACTTTGCCTGTCAAAAAAAAAAAAAAAAACAAACAAACAAAAAAAAAAAACAAACAGCTGGGTGTGGTTGTATGCAAATAAAACTCTTTAAAATAATAGATACAGGGCTGAAGCTGTGGTGTGCTGGGTAGGGCTACCACTTGTAGTGGTAGCATCGGCCTATGAGCACCTGTTCCAGTCCTGGCTTCTCCACTTTAGATCCAGCTCCTTGATAATGTTCCTTGGAAGGCATCACAGGATGGCCCAAGTGCTTGGGCCCCTGCACTCCTGTGGGAGACCCGGAGGAAGCTCCTGGCTCCTGGCTTCGGAGTAACCTAGCTCTGGCCATTGTGACCATTTGGTGAGTGAACCAGCAAATGGAAGACCTCTCTCTCTCTCTCTCTCAACTCATAAATAAATAAATCTTTTATTTATAAAAGATAAATAAATATATACATATATTCATATAAATAAATAAATCTTTAAAAATTAAAAATAAAACAACATAACCAGGGGTATTTGTCCCAATGATTGTTGTACACCAGTCCATGTGCAGCTGCTATTGATGCTTTAAAACATGACTAGCTGTAGCACCTGGATCGTGGTACTGATTTTTCACATTTATATTTGTGCTTTTAAATATTATTATTAGCAGTAACTTCTTCTTAGAAGTGTTGGAAGAATAAACAGAGTAATTCATGCAACAGCATTACTACTTATGGTAAAAAAAAATAATGGATACCATTTGATTCTGAGCCTAATTTCCTCATTATAAAAATGAAAAAAAATCAATAGATTATGGAATCCCATAGCAGTGTCTTCTGTGTTTCTTCACCACTTTGTTGTTTCTGGTTTGCCAACACTATGAATTTTGTCAAGAAGAAGTAGCAGTGCCATGGCAAAAGTAAAATAAACAGTCAGGTTCTTTTTTTTTTTTTTAACTAGAGAAATTATTAGCAGGGTCTGGGAGTTTTGACACAAAAGTTTAAGCTACCTGTTGTAGCAGTGCTTGTTCAAATCTTTCCTGTACTGCTTCCAGACCAGCTAGCTGCTTATGCATCATTGCATTCTTGTCACAGACATAGGCAATACTGATGGAGTTCTGGGCTCCTGGCTTTGGCTGATACAGATATTTGAGTAGTCAATTAGTGGAAGGGGGATTCTCTCTCTCTCTCTCTCTCTCTCTCTCTCTCTCAATCTGCCTTTCAAATGGATAAAAATAAACATTAAAAGTATTACTAAGTAGAACAATAATTTATGTATATCTCTTTATGAGGCAGGGAATATAACCTTCCATGATGGGTTTGAACCCGTCTCTATGTAAGGCACTTTGATGCACACAAAAAGGTTTAGAAATGTTTTTTGTGTCTCCTGGAGTCTTTTAGTCTGGTTGAATAGACAAGATATTAACTCATTGCATATTTTTACTAAGTATCTACTATTAGGCAGGGGTTATTCTGAATATTGAGGATGGAGCAATGAATTAAAAAAAAAGCCATGCCTAAAATGCCTGTTCCTATATCTTCTCCTTATCTTATTATATAGGTAATAAACAATTCACAGCTATAGCATTGATAATGAATTTGGAAAAGAATGAAGGGATAAAAAAGATTGGGAACATTTTTATTTGGGGCATGGTACTTGAAGTTGTTTGTTGTTATTTTGCTTATGGTTATTTAAAAGAGTTAAATAAATATTTACCAAGATGATGTATGAGAGACAGTGCTTGCAGAGGGTGAGACACAATTTGGCAAGAGCACATCAAGCAAAGCAAACAGGAGTTGTAAAGGACTGAAATGTGACCTGCCTCTCTTTGAGAGATGGTAGGTCATTGCATTAGGTTTGGAGCAAACTAAGGCAGAGTAGTCAGAGGTAAAGTCAATATGCAGGGAAGCTTGGTGATCAGGGGTCTTTAATCACCTCCTAATGAAATGGGAACTCATTAGAGTGTTCTGAGTAAGAAGACACCATCTCTAATTTGCAAGTTACAAGAAAAAAAACTGTTCTCTATGGAAAAATAGACTACAGGGGGATGGCACAGAGTAATGAGATTTACATTTACAATATATGTAAGTGAAACAATAATGTGCCTTCACCTGATCCTTATCTTGACACACTTCATTCAGTAGAGAAGCAAGAAAGGTCTGTGGATGAAAAGGTACCATTCTTATTTCCATTATTATTTTGAGATTCTGATTCACTCTAGTTTTCAGAAAACACAAGCAACTATTAGAAAGTTAAAGCCAACAAGAAATAAGAATAAAAAAGAATAATAATGCCTCATTCCATAGCAGCTTCTTAACTACAACCTGGAGATTTCTGTTTCTCATTATTCGTCTGGTCATACCCCTACTTCCTTAGCTGATTGCCTTAGAGTGAAAGTAGGTGTCTGTCCCCTAGCTCTGGAACTGCTGATTCCAAACATTTTATGTCTTCAGATTTCTGAGCAATTTTCCCTTCCCAAGCATCTAAAACAGTCTCTAAGAGAGGTTTTTGATCAACAAATACTTCCTTTTGAGATGAGCAGCTATACTTTTCCAATCTCTACTGGGAATTCCAGCTGTAGTTGAAGTCCTCAGGAAAAGAGCCCACTGATCTTCATTGTGCTGGGATCTAGAACTCTGATATTCATGCTGCTGCTTTCTACAGTTCCACTGGTTTGTTGCAGTTTGGACTGCCTGTATCTCATCTTTTAATTCAAATCTTGGAGGCTCATCACAGATATGTGCTCAGTCCTGTACAAAATGGAGTGTTTGAATTAGAACTTTAATTTTTAGTTGCACACACCAGGATCTCCAAGCGAACAAGAGCACTATCAATCTGATAGGTTCTATCTAATCCTTGTCCTGCCAGTATGCTTAGACCAGGACATTCTCTAGGAAACTTTGCTTCCTCTCTTGTGAAAAATATTACCTGCATTTTTTGATCACATACAGTTTTACTTCCTTAAATAGACACTCTTTTGGGAAAGAAGCCATATTCCATGTGCCTTTGAATCCTTGTTTGTATATACACACATTAAAAATCAGATGATTTCAGGCTGACGCCACAGCTCAATAGGCTAATCTTCTGCCTGCGGAGCCGGCACACCGCGTTCTAGTCCCAGTCAGAGTGCCGGATTCTGTCCCCGTTGCTCCTCTTCCAGTCCAGCTCTCTGCTGTGGCCCTGGAATGCAGTGGAGGATGGCCCAGGTCCCTGTGCCCTGCACCCGCATTGGAGACCAGGAGAAGCACCTGGCTCCTGGCTTCGGATCAGTGCGGTGCACTGGCCGCAGCAGCCATTGGTGGGTGAACCAAAGGAATTAGGAAAACCTTTCTCTCTGTCTTTCTCACTGTCCACTCTGCCTGTCAAATAAAAAAAATCAGATGATTTCATGAATTAATGTCTCAAGTTATTTGAAAAGCCTTCTCAGAAACATCCCAAAAGTTTCTGATTATGTTAATTATTGTGATTCTTAATGTCCTGAATAAGTGAAAATATATAATTTTTGTCCTTTATGATAGCATAGTCTGGACAACAATGATCACTTATTGGCAGGAGGTAGGTGCAATATATATGGTTGAGGATGTGATCTGGATCTCTTTATATTTCAGAGTTTTAATTTAAAGGTAAAATTTTATTTAATTAGTGGAGATTGAGTTGTAAAATTAAAAATAGGGTTTAATTAAGCAGAGGAAAGGAATTTCAGGTGGGAGAAACAAATGAAACAAGTTTTCAGTGTAGAAAGGGACTTGGCATATTAAGAGAAATGAGATCAATGAAGAGAATTGTCTGGTTGTAAATGACAGGAAGAATAGACAGATAAGGATAAAAGAGCATGATAAAACAAATGTAAATGGATCTCAGAGTGTTTTCTCTCCTCCTCCCCTTTCTCAGCCTCCTGCTTCCCATGCAGAATGCCCACATTGACTGATATGAACCAAGTCAACAGTTGGGTTGACTGTTGCAAAATTGTTTTGCATGTATATATGCAATGTAATATATATATATATTTATATTTATATTTATAAATGCTGATGCCTTTATCTGTTCTCAATATGTCTACCTACAATTTGTTTCTCCACTGAACCCTAGTGATTTTGCCAAATTTGAGCCACAATATTTATCTTCTATCCAGTTTCATTCAAAGTAGAGATTAAGGTTCTCACCATGGCCCTTCCAAGGAGGATTTGAACTTTATACAGTCAGCACTATACAGACCGGGAAGGTTTGAACTGAGGATTGTCTAATAAAGCAATGCAGATGGAATGCTATGTATAGTCTTCCTGTCATTCCTCTGCATCTTTTCTTTTGAATTCTCTTAAAAAATCAATATCAATTTAAAAAGTTTACCTATTTCTGAAGCAAAGTAAGGTGGATGTCTCAATATCCAGGATTGTGATCAAGTGCCTGCTGCTAGAACAGCTTAGTTGGTGGGGCACAGGAAAGAAGTCTGCCCATGCACTGCCTCTGAAAATGAAATCAAGGCAGCCACAGTCTGAGCAGCATATGCTGTTAGTTGGCTGCCTGGTTACCCTGACTGGGTCCATTAATATAAAGCATAAACAAAGCCAGGATGAGTGGGGCTGGCCATTTTGTTGCAACATATGGCAGTGGCGTCCCTGATATTTTTATCCTACTCCCACCCAGATGTTTAGCTCTCCTGACACTCATTTTTATCTGGCAGGCAAGGTGGTAGAGAGTGCCCTTGAGATTTTTAAGAAAGTATGTTAATTTTTTCAGCACCTTGCAAAATAGATTAGTGGTCAATTAATATAGCTTCTAAGGTCTTTTTAAAAAGTATTGTTGCACATTAAACAAAGCAGTAAATCTTTATTAATCTGTCTCTCTTTCTCTTTCATATTCCCTTTGTTAAAAAAAGATTTATTTATTTGAAAGTCAGAGCTACAGAGAGAGAGGAAAGTCAGAGAGAGATGAAGAGAGCTTCCATGTGCTAGTTCAATTTCAAATGGTCACAGCAACCATGTCTGGGCTAGGCTTAAGCCAGGAGCCAGAAACTCCATCCTGGTCTCCCACGTGAGTGTGAATGTCAGGGGTACAACCATTGGACCATCACTGACTGCTTCTCAGGCACATTAGAAAGAAGTTGAATCAAAAACAGTATAGCAGCCAGCGCCGTGGGTCAACAGGCTAATCCTCCGCCTTGAGGTGCCGGTACACCGGGTTCTAGTTCCGGTTGGGGCACCGGATTCTGCCCCAGTTGCCCCTCTTCCACAGCTCTCTGCTGTGGCCCGGGAGGGCAGTGGAGGATGGCCCAAGCGCTTGGGCCCTGCACCCCATGGGAGACCAGGAGAGGTACCTGGCTCCTGCCTTTGGATCAGCGTGGTGCGCCAGCTGCAGCGCGATGGCCATTGGAGGGTGAATCAATGGCAAAGGAAGACCTTTCTCTCTGTCTCTCTCTCACTGTCCACTCTGCCTGTCAAAAATAAAAAATAATAATAAAAAAAATTAAAAAAAACAGTGTAGCTAAGGCCTAAACTAGCCCTCCAATATGCGTTACTGGTGTCCCAAACAGCAGCCCTTTGTAATCCTTTTCTCAGGTCTTCAAAATTCAAGCAAAATAAATCATGCCATTTCCTGAAATGGAGCCAAATGGAATTTAACCAAAGTTGTTTACATGGTTTACTTATTTTTCTCTTCAGTTACACACTGCTGTATATAAAGCTCTGTTATGTTCAACTGTAATTCTGATGAACTTATGTGTGGAGACTGTGATTATAGGAGAAAAAATAAGCATGGGTCTAAAGTTCTTTCCACAGTTGATTGGGTACCTAGACTTGTGTTGAAATTCATGAGCTACCATTGCATCTAAGATTCTTTGGAGTTTTGTTGCTGAGTATTATTCTTAACAAAACACCACATTCAGACCCTTGTGCTTGCTGAATACTGATCTGTCACCTGCCTTGCCATTGTTGGAGCCTTCCAAGAAGATGAGGAGTTATCTTGGCTTTGGCTCGTTACATATTTGGCAAGGTTTACAGTTATCCTGCTCTTCCAGAAAGTGAAAGAAGAGAATTTGTCCTCCCAGAAGCCTCTGTCAAAGCTCTTGAGAAATCAGCAATATTCTAATAATAAAGAAAGTAGTGCTGAGTATAATAACATATTGTGTCTGCCTTAAGTATTTCATCCCAAGATTCCTAGGTGTTTTGCAAACATCCACCCACTAATCCTAAGTAGCAAGTGGTATTATTAACATTTTACAGGTAGGGAGCCATGAAAGTGCTATGCCAAACAGACTCCCAACATATAAGATCATAGTTGATAGGTTTACTTGATTCTCAACTACAATTTCAGAGAAGGAAAGAAGAAAAATAAGGAAAGAAGAAATTATTTAAACCCTATTTCATTTAGTCTTAACACCACCAGGCTTCTTATTAGGTTTTGTATCTTTTAGAATTACTTAGCAGAACAGGCATTCAAATTTTCTTCTTCTTTTTTTTTTTTATAAAGCTTTTATTTAAAGAATATAAGTTTCCAAGGTACAGCTTATGGACTACAATGGCTCCCCCCCCTACACAACTTCCCTCCCTTCCGCTACCCTCCCCTTTCCCGCTCCCTCTCCCCTTCTGTTCACATCAAGATTCATTTTCAAATCTCCTTATACACAGAAGATCAGTTTAGTACATATTACGTAAAGATTTCAACAGTTTGCCCTCACATAGAGACACAAAATGAAAATACTGTTGGAGTACTAGTTATAGTATTAATTCACAATGTACAGCACATTAAGGACAGAGATCCTACATGATTTTTTTTTAAAGAATTGATTAATTATCTATGCAATTTCCAGTTTAACACCAAGATTTTTTAATCATTTGCAATTATCTTTATATACAGAAGATCGATTCAATATATACTATGTAAAGATTTCATTAATTTGCACCTACACAGAAACACAAAGTGTAAAAATACTGTTTCAGTACTAGTAATAGCATTATTTCACATTGGATAACACATTAAGGACAGATCCCTCATGAGACATAAGTACACAGTGACTCCTGATGTTGATTTAACAATTTGACACTCTTGTTTATGGCGTCAGTAATCTCCCTAGGCTCTAGTCATGAGTTGCCGAGGCAATGGAAGCCTTTAGGGTTCGTCGACTTTGATCTTATTCCGACAGGGTCATAGTCAAAGTGGAAGTTCTCTCCTCCCTTCAGAGAAAGGTACCTCCTTCTTTGAAGGCCCCGTTCTTTCCACTGGGATCTCACTCACAGAGATCTTTCATTTAGGTCTTCTTTTTTTCTGTTTTTCAGAGTGTCTTAGCTTTCCATGCCTAAAATATTCTCATGGGCTCTTGAGCCAGATCCGAATGCCTTAAGGGCTGATTCTGAGGCCAGAGTGCTATTTAGGACATCTGCCATTCTATGAGTCTGCTGTGTCTCCCACTTCCCATGATGGACCGTTCTCTCCCTATTTGATTCTATCAGTTAGTATTACCAGACACTAGTGTTGTTTGTGTGATCCCTTTGACTCTTAGACCTATCAGTGTGATCAATTGTGAACTGAAATTGATCATTTGGACTAATGAGATGGCCTTGGTACATGCCACCTTGATGGGATTGTATTGGAATCCCCTGGCACAATTCTAACTCCATCATTTGGGGCAGTTCCGATTGAGCATGTCCCAAATTGTACATCTCCTGCCTCTCTTATTCCCACTCTTATATTTCACAGGGATCACTTTTCAGTTAAGATTTAAACACCTAAGAATAATTGTGTGTTAATTACAGAGTTCAACCACTAGTACTAGGATAAAAAAAAATACTAAAATATTTATTTATGTATTTATTTGAAAGGCAAACTTACAGAGTGAGGGGGAATGAGAGAAAGGGGGGGGGGGGAGAGATCTTCCATCCACTGGTTCACTCCCCAAATGACCACAACAGCCATGGCTGAGTGAGGCTGGATCCAGGCACCTCGAATGCCATCCAAGTCTCCCACATGAGTTACAGGGAAGAGGCCCAAGGATTTAGGGCATCTTCCACTGCTTTCCCAGGCACATTAGCAGGGAGCTGGATTAGAAATGGAGCAATAAGGATTGGAACCTGTATTCATAAGGAATGCTGGTGTCACAGGAAGTGGCTTAACTCCCCCACACCACAACACTGGCTCCTGCATTCACATTTTTGAAAATTTCTCCAATGTCATATTCTCTGACCTAATTTTAAATTATGTAAATCCAGTTATTCCTTTGTATTTTAAATACTTTCTTCTCCTAGTTTGCTGGATACCTCCCTCTCAGTGTTGCTTTTTTAAATAATAGCTCCTTATCAATCTTTTCAGCTACCCAGCCTTCCCTGGACCATTTCTTTATATACATTGTCTGCTTGAATTTTTTAGATATTACTACACATATAATACATGTGCACATGCATGTACATGTATATATTGTTCCTCCTATGGAATACTGCTGATTAGCCAGGTAGCTTATTACTAAGAATTCATCTACAAAGCTCGTGGCTTTCTTTTTTCTGTGTCTTTCAACTTCCTCTGACTCTCCCCTCCCAGCCCACCCGATTTTGTGGGAAATCAGGAAGTTAAGATTTATGAACCCCTATACTCTCTTACCTGAATTGTTGCTAGAAGCTCTGATATAGTTTCCTTTGCACTTTTATTGTCCTTCCAATCTTCCTACTCCCAATCTATATATCATATCACCAATTCATGGCTTAAAATACTTCCTTGTTTCTCAATTTCTGAAGTATGACATCCCAGCAAGATTGTCCATTGCTGGGTTATTTATAACACATAAAAATATTGAAATGTGACATATCATGCTCATACCAAATATTATATAAAGGTTGGAAGCTAATGTAATGTCAAAATAGATTGTATCCAAAATTTACCCTTTAAAAACAATTGTGGGATTATATATAATTGTATAGTTAAGTTTATAAGTGTTATTTACTTAGTAAGGAAGGAATTCACAAAAATATATGTATAATATAATTCTTCTTTGATATCGGGTGTGTGCAACTGTGCTTATTTGTAGACATATGTAATATAATGATTTAAGTAATTATTTCTGGATTGTTACTTTTAGATTATTCCTTGTGGTATCCTACATTTTCTATAAGGAATAATTATTATTTATTACATTAAGCCAAAATGATTTGTATTCAGTCAAGAATAAAAGTAAATGAACTTACTGATCCTACATTCAGAGCTAACATGTGCCAACCTATTTGTCTAAGAAAAGTACGCCTCTTAAAAAAAAATCTCTTGGAGACGTACCCTTATTCATGATTGCTCAGTGTTTGAGATAATCAATCAGTGGATCAATGGATTGCTTTCACGAAATCAATATTGAAAGCATGTTTATTTTTGAATAGCCAAATCAATCAGGGTGCAATAAGTCAGGTGTTAGAGGCCAGCTTTGTGGCACAGCAAGTCAAGCCTCCACTTACAATGCAGGCATCCCATATCACAGGTTCAGTTTGAGTCCTGGCTGTTCCACTTCTGATTCAGCTCCCTGCTAATCCCCTGGGAAAGCAGTGATGATGGCCCAAGTGCCAGATGAAATACTGAGCTCCTGGCTTTGCCAGGGCTGTTGCCATCATGTGGAGAATGAACAAGGGAATGGAATATCTCTTTCTCTTTCTCCCTTTCACTCTGTCACTCCACCTTTCAACAAATAAAATCAATCTTTCTAAAAAATAAGTCAGGTCATAAAAAGTAAGACTAGGGGTTAAGGCTATGGGAAGGGTTAAATTCTAAGAAAGCCTGGAACTATCCAGACATTACTTTGTGTGGAGAAAAGCAATTCATACTAAATTTCCGGCAATCAAACTAAAAAAAAGTCTCAGCACTTGGACTGCACCTGTCACATTTCTAAAAGTCCACTGTTTTCCAAAATAGCAGGGAGATTTCAGTCGACAGACTTCAGTTTTATCAGCATGTGGTTTTAGCACTATGTTAAGAATCAAAGGAGAAACTGAAGAATAGGAAATGACTGCTCTCCTCATGTCACTTAGAACTTTGTCAGGGAAGAATATCTATTAAGTTATGCCATATATATGTCATGGTAGTATGGACTGTGAGTGGCTAGGACATAAGGAGAGATTGGCATGGGCTGGAATAGCCAGAGGAGACTTCAAGGAGATGCTGAAAATTCAGCTGTATCTTAAAAGATAGATGCAGCAAATTAAAGAGAGTATTCCTGGACAGGATGAACAGCAAGGGGCATGTCAAGGAGGATGAAATTGAATGGCATGTGCGGGCGGAGAGGTTAATGGGGTATAAGCCTGACAGGGTTTCAGAGTTATGTGGATAAAGTAAAAATCATATGTGTCAGCTGATTTGGAAACTTAAAAAGGTCTGACTACTTGCCTGAAATTTCATAGTGGGTTGCTGATAAAACCAGTGCTCACACACAGGTCTCTATTTTGTTAAGTGTGGATAAGAGTGAAGTATTTGGGGCTGGTGCTGTGGCACAGTAGGTTAATCCTCTGCCTGTGGGGCCGGCATCCCATATAGGCGCTGATTCTAGTCTTGGCTGCTCCTCTTCCAATCCAGCTCTCTGCTGTGGCCTGGGAAGTAGAAGACGACCCAAGTGCTTGGGCCCCTGCACCCATGTGGAGACCAGGAAGAAGCTCCTGGCTCCTGGCTTCGGATCAGCCCAGCTCCAGCCATTGTGGCCATTTGGGAAGGGAACCAATGAAAGGAAGACCTTTCTCCCTGTCTCTCCCTCTCACTGTCTGTAACTCTACCTCTCAAATAAATAAATAAAAATATTTTTAAAAGATTTAGTTATTTTTTTTACTTGAGAGAGATACACATAGAGAAGAGAGGCGGAGAGAGAGAGAGAGAGAGAGAGAGAGAGAGAGAGAGAGAGAGAGGTCTTCCATCCGATGGTTCACTCCCCAATTGGCCATGACAGCTGGAGCTTCGCCTGTCCGCAGCCAGGAACCAGGAGCTTCTTCCGGGTTTCCCATGAGGGTGCAGGGGCCCTGGGACTTGGGCCATATTCTACTGCTATCCCAGGCCATAGCAGAGAGCTAGATCGTAAGTGGAACAGCTGGGACTAGAACCAGCGCCCATATGAGATGCTGGCACTTTAGGCCAGGGCATTAACCCGCTGCACCACAACACTGGCCCCCCCAGGAAAATATTTTTTAAAAGAATGAAGTGTTTGAGGTGACTTTTCTACTAAAGATCCTAGCCTTCCTTCCTTGCTTCTAGTCTACAAAGAGTATATTCATTCTTCAATATTGTCAGTTATCATAGCATAATGAAAATAAACTCAGTACCTGGGATAGAAAGCTCCTAAATTTCAGGCCCAATCCTACACATTATCAGTTTTGCAATATTACAAAATGGTCATTGCATGCCCAAAAGTCAGTCTCATCTGTAAAACGGGGACAGTAGATCTGATGGTGGTATTGTTAAATGAAGGAAATGATGCATATTAAACTTTTAACACAATTCTTGGAATGATTTAGATATTCAATATATGGTAGATGACAGTATATTTTACCAGGTAACTGATACTTAAGGATATTTTCACAACTAAATTAAGAGAAAGGAAGGAAGTAGGAAAAAGGAAGATGAAGAGCAAAAGGAAGTGGGCAAGTTAGAAAAGAATGGATTAAAAAGAACATTACAACATGTCCAGTAGGAGATGGTTTCCTCACAAAATAGAATTGAAAACTCCAAAATACCTTTTGGCAGAGATTGTCTAAATGCTATTTTTGGAAGGTAACATTAAACATAAAACTATAAAGAAGAGAGAGGAAGAGAGAGAGAAAGAGAGAGGGAGAGAGTGCATATGCTGGTAATAGAAGACAAAAATTACAGCAACTAAACTGCATTAAAAAACTCTTAAGAAAAGGAAGAGGGATTTCATGTGCTGACTGGGCCAGTACTATCAGAGGTTCCTTTTTGCCAGTTCCAGAGGACTACAAAGGTCCCTAGTTGTTCAAATAGACAATTATATTGAATAAGTATTGTTTGGATAGGATCATCTGACCATGTGAATCTTGACTTTCAGATTACCTGCTGTGCCCATTGCAGAATTGTTTGAAAGACTGTAAGATTTTTGTAAATAACTCCTTCTTTGCCCTTTAAATGGTGCAGCTTTTAAATCAGTAAACTTTTTCCTAGGACATTGATAATCCTTCATCAACCTTCTCCAAGAGCCTTCCTAACCATATACTTTCTTTCTGAGTTTCCTTATCAGTGCCCCCCTACTGCACAGTGATTTTATGCTAACCCCTCTGATGTGAAAACTGAGAAAAATCTTTCTGGAATCTTTTTGAAGCTTTGATTGATACAAAGCACAATAAAAGCACAGCTGGAATTGGAGATACCAAGCTCTGCTTTTTGGCTCAGCAGAAGAGAAGGGGGTAGCAGGCTTTGTTTGGTCTTGAATGTGAAAGCATAGCCAGGATGAAGCAGGGTGCCATTTGTTAAAATACTTTAGAGCAATAACCGTACTTTGAAACTAATGAGAATAATGTTTAGATTAATAGCTTAGGTCATATTTCATGTATTTTATTTAACACTGGAGAAAAAGAGCAAAAGGAGAAAGTTGGCACACCCTTCAAAATCTATATCCATCTCTAGTCAAAGGACAAGTTTAAATATTCATGCACAAATGTAGTAAATGAAAGCTAAAATCTGGTATGATGCATCCGATATCTTCTATAAATTTTTTCATTATCTTTTAAAGTTTGGAAGAAATTGATTTTTCCTAATATCTGTTTCAAAGTGATCCTTAAGCCTTTTAAGTGTAAAGGGGTCATAGAGTATTTTGAGAATCAAAAAAAAAAAATCACATATCTTCACCTTTAGAAACTCATAAACCCTTATACATGTCTTTTGCTGCGTGAATGCTCGTCTAAGAGTTCCTATTCTAAAGCAGGTCTATATCAAAGTCAAATGTGAATGAAATAATTATATCTACCTCTGAAGATGCATATAGATATTAAATAAGTAAAATAAATAAAATAGGTTGAGTTCATTTATCACAATGCTTGAACTCAACATGTTTAGAGTTACTACTCGTTATTGTTGTGTCTACTTTCTTATTACCTTTTCAGATGTGTAAAAAACAGGATTTTTCAAAAACAAAAAAAGACCTTTAATTTCATAAAAACAAATGACCAAATTCTCCCACAATTATTTAAGATCCCCCTTAATACATACTTGTAGGCTTGTTACTTTATTTTATAAATTGAAAAAATAAATTTATAAAATTGTATTCCAAATATCTTGTGAAAATAAGCTTTTAGAAATATCAAATATGTTTATTAATTTTACAAATAATTAATACTTTAGGATGTTAATTAAAAATTAACCTTCTCATAACATTGTGGTCCTTACTAAGATGCAGGTCTTTTATCAATACACAAACAAAAACAAATAACTCATAAACAAGCTCTATTGATAATGTACTTACTTAAAGTAGTTACAGTTATTCAGTAAATGGGGGAAAATGACAACGATTTCAGATGTTTAGTTCAAGTCTGTTTTTGTTTTTGTTTTGTTTTATTTGAATGTCAGAGTTACACAGAGAGAGGAGAGACAGAGATCTTTCATCCATTGTATCACTCCCCAAATGGCTGCAACGGCCAGGATAAGCTGAAACCAGGAGATAGGAGCTTCTTCTGAGTCTTCCACATGGGTGCAGAGGGCCAAGTGCTTGGTCTATCCTCCATTGCTTTTCCAGGCACATTAGCAGGGAGCTGGATTGGAAGCAGAGCAGCTGGCACTTGAATAGGCGCCCATATGGGGTGCCACAGCGTTGGTCCCTCAAGTCTGTTTTGCAATCATTATTTTTTCTTTCTTTCTTTATTTTCATTTAATTGAAAGGGTTATAAAGACACATATACTCAAAGTTTCCATACTCTGGTTTACTGTCCGAAACAACAGCAATAGCCAGGGCTGGGACAGGACTCCTCAGTTGGGAGCTTGGAACTCCATCTGAATCTCCCACATGGGTGGTAAGGATACTAGTACTTGAGCCATTACTTGCTGCCTCTCAGGGTGTGCGTTAGTAGGAAGCTCTATTGTAAACAGAAACAAGACTTTAACTGGCACTCTCATATGGAATGTGATTGTACCAACTAGTGGTAAACCCTGCATAGAACAATGCACACCTCTCATAGTTCTTATTTATTAATAAAATTCCATATTAAGAATTTCTGTATGGAATTCTTATTAAATGACTATCTCCTATTGTAGTAGGATTGATACATCCACTCTCTGCTCAGCATCTGAGGTGGAAATATATTGAACTGGTGGGAATTCCATGCTTTTGAGTCTATATCATGTTATTAGGGATTATGGTGTATCTGGGAGGCTACAGGTCTACTAATGTATGATGAAGCCTTATGTTAACCTTCATCTCCTGGATTTCCTTGTCCCCTGAGTTCCATATGGCCACTGTAGCATCTTTTTTATATTTTTTGAGATTTATTTATTTATTTATATGCGTGCATTTCATAAATACAATGTTAGGAACATAGTGACACTTACCACTGTACCTAACCTCCCACCCATGCTCCCACTCCTCTTCCTCCTCCCTCTCCTATTCCCAGTCTTATTTTTTACTAAGCTCTATTTTCAGTTAACTATATACAGAAGATTGACTCTATTCTAGGTAAAGAGTTCAACAGTTTGTATGAGAAAGAAAAGGAAAAAGAAAAAGAAATCCCGGCTGTTTCTTAACAGTCCAGAGAAGGGTTTTTCAAAGTTATTGCATTTCAAAGTTCATTTCTTTTTTTTTTTCCTCTTTTTTTGGATTTTTTTGAGAAACTTAATTATCTTTAAAGAAGAACCCCAAAATATTGCATATTTTGTGAGCACTTAGACATAACTATAATTTATTACACATATGAATATCCTCCACTAAAACATGAAAATGAAGTAGTTCTTTGAGAACAAATTTTACTATTAACTCTTTCACAATACAACTCTTTTAGGACAGAGGTCATGCATAGAAGTTAGTGCACAGCGACTCCTGTTGATAATTCGAACATTAACACTTTTATGTATAATGTCAGTGATCACCTGAGGCTGTAGGCATGAGGTGCCTAGGCTATGGAAGCCTTTGAATTCACAAACTACCTCAGTACTTTGAGAAAGTCATAAGCAAAGTGAAAGTTCTCTCCTCCCTTCAGAAAAAAAGTACTTCCTTCTTTGATGGCCACTTCGTTCCACTGGGTTCAAATCCACAGAGGTCCTTCATGTAGGACACTTTTTGCCACAGAGTCTTGGCATTCCATGCCTGAAATGATCTCATGAATTTTAAGCCATACTAGAATGCCTTAAGGACTGATTCTGAGGTCAGAGTGCTACTGAAGGTGATTGTCATTCTATGAGTCTGATGTATAGACTGCTTCCCATGTTGGAACATTCACTCCTTTTTAATTCTACCTATTATTATTAGCAATCACGTTATCCTATATATATATATATATATATATACATATATATACGTATACATATGTACATATGTATACGTATATACATATATATACATATATATACGTATACATATATACATATGTATACGTATACACATGTATATATATATATATATACATATCATATATATATATATCATATATATATATATCATATATATATATACATATATATATCATATATATATACACATATATACGTATACATATATACATATGTATACGTATATACATATATATATACATATATATACGTATACATATATACATATGTATACGTATACACATGTATATATATATATATATATATATATGATCAGTTTAACACTTAATAATCCTTTCCATATATTGACTATAAGAATTAAAATGCTATTTTTATTATTCAGCTTAAGAGGGTTTGGGTTTCCATGGCACATTTTCAAAATGTACCCTTAGAAGTAAATCTGTAGGAATGTTGCTGAACTATACTGCTTTGCAGTTATAAACTTCATACATTTCAAAATTACATTAGGGGGCTGGCGCCGTGGCTCAACAGGCTAATCCTCCGCCTTGTGGTGCCAGCACACCGGGTTCTAGTCCTGGTCGGGGTGCTGGATTCTGTCCCGGTTGCCCCTCTTCCAGGCCAGCCCTCTGCTGTGGCCCGGGAGTGCAGTGGAGGATGGCCCAGGTGCTTGGGCCCTGCACCCCATGGGAGACCAGGAAAAGCACCTGGCACCTGGCTCCTGCCATCAGATGAGCGTGGTGCGCCGGCCGCAGTGCGCCGGCCGCGGCGGCCATTGGAGGGTGAACCAACGGCAAAGGAAGACCTTTCTGTCTGTCTCTCTCTCTCACTGTCCACTCTGCCTGTCAAAAACAACAACAAAAAAACAAACAAACAAAAAAAAATTACATTAGGAACATGTTGATTCTTCCCACTATGCCAAGCCTCTCACCCATTCTCCCACTTGCCTTCCACTTCCCTCGTTTATTCTCATTCTTATTTTTTTCACCAAGGTCTATTTACAATTAACTTTATACACATGTAGTTAACTCTATGTTAAGAATTCAGCAATTAGTATGAAATAAAATAAAAAGCAAACAAACAAATAAAACTGTTCCTCAAAAGTCAAGACAAGGGTTATTCAAAGTTATTGCTTATAAAAGGGTCAATTATAACACAGTTCATGGATAACATATAGTATTTGTCCCTTTGGGACTAGCTTATTTCAATAAGCATAGTGTTTTCCAGTTTCATCCATTTTACTGGAAATAACCAGATTTCATGTTGTTTTGTTTTTTTTGCTGCTGTATAATATTCCATGATGTAATATCTGATAATTTCTTTATCCAGTCTTCAGTTGACAGGCATTTGTGTTGATTCCATGTATTTGCTATTGTTAATTGAGTTGTGATGAACATGGAGGTACAGATAGCTCTTTCAAATGCTGATGTAATTTCCCTTGGGTAAATTCCCAGGAGTGGGATGGCTCGGTCATATGGTAGGTATATATTCATGTTTCTGAAGTATCTTAACACTGTCTTCTCTAGAGATTTTACCAGCTTACATTCCCACCAAGAGTGGCTAAGGGTATCTTTCTCTTCACATCTTCATTAGAATTTGTTTGTTGATATTTGTATGATACCTATTCTAATGGGGGTAAGGTAAAACCTCATTGTAGTTTTGATTTGCATTTCTCTGATGGCTAGTAATCCTGAGCAATTTCCCATGTTTCTGTTGGCCTTTTGGATTTCCTCTTTTGAAAAATATCTCTTTAAGTCCTTTCCCATTTCTTAACTGGGTTGTTTATTTGTTGTTGTTGAGTTTCTTGATCTATTTATATATTCTAGTTATTAATCCTTTTTCAGTTGTAGAATTTACAAATATTTTTCCCTCTCCGTCAGTTGCCTGCTCACTTTGCTGATTGTTTCTTTTTCAGTGCAGAAGCTTCTCAATTTGATGTAATCCCTTTTGTTGATTTTGACTTTATTTGCCTGTGTGCCTGGGGTCTTTTCCAAGAACTCTTTTCATGTGCCAGTGTCTTTCAGGGTTTCCCAGTGTTCTCTAATAATTTGATGATATCAGATGGTAGATTTAGGTATTCAGTCCATTTTGAATGGGTTTCAGAGAAGAGTGTAAGGCCTTACTTCATGTTTCTGCATGTGGAGATCCAGTTTTACTAGCACCATTTGTTAAAGAGACTGGGGTTGATTTTTGTCTTGTTTGTCAGATATAAGTTAGTTATAAATGCTTGGCTTGATTTCTAGCATTTCTATTTGGTTCCATTTGTCCATACATCTATTTTTGTACAAGTACCAGGCTGTTTTGATTGTAACTGCCTTGTAGTATGTCTTAAAATCAGGTTTTGTGATGCCTCCGGCTTTATTTTTGTTATATAAGATTGTTTTAATTATTTGGGGTCTCCTATGTTTCCATATGAATTTCAGCATCATTTTTTCTACATCTGAGAAGAATGTCATTGCTATTTTGATTGGTATTGCATTGAATCTGTAAAGTGCTTTTGGTAGTATGGACATTTTGATGAGATTGACTCTTCCTATCAATAAACATGGAAGATTTTCCCATTTTTTGTATGTTTTTCTATTTTTTTTTAATGTTTTATAATTGTCATCATAGAAATCTTTGATATCCTTGGTTAAATTTTTTCCTAAGCAATTTGATTTTTTGGTAGTTATCATGAATGTAATTGATCTTAGAAGTTCTTTCTCAGCTGTGGCATTGTCTGTGTGTACAATGGCTGTTGTTTCTTGTGTGTTGATTTTATATTTTACTACTTTTCCAAACTCTTCTATCAGTTCCAATAGTGTATTAGTGAAGTTTTATGGATCTCCTCTATATTGAATCATGTCATCTGCAAATAGGGATAGTTTGACTTCCTCATTTCCAATTTGAATTCTTTTGATTTCTTTTGTTGTCTAATGGCTCTGGCTAAAACTTCCAGGACTATATTGAATAGCAATGGCAAGAGGGGACATCCTTGTCTGGTTCAGATCTCAGTTGGAATGCTTCCAACTTTTCCTCATTCAATAGGATAGCTGGCTGTGGGTCTGCCATAAATTTCCTTGATTTTATTGAGGAATGTTCCTTCTCTATCCAGTTTGCTTAGAGTTTTCATTATGAAAGTGTGCTGTATTTTATCAAATGTTGTCTCTGCATCTATTTAGATAATCATATAGTTTTTGTTCTTCAATTTGTTAATGTGGTATATCACATTGTTTGATTTGCAAAAGTTGAAACATCCTTGCACACCAGGGATAAATCCTTCTTGATCTGAGTGAATGATATTTCTGATGTGTTGTTGGATTTGATTGGCTAAAATTTTTTTGAGGATTTTTGTGTCTATGTTCATCAGGGAAATTGGTCTTTTCTTTATGTTTTACTGTGGGAATTTTTCTACAATGTGTAATGGTGGAAATCTTTTCTGGTCATGTCTATTGGGAGTTCTATGTGCTTCCTGAACGTGGGTGTCCCTTTCTTTCTCCAAATTAGGGAAGTTTTCTATTATTATTTCACTGAAAATGCTTTCTAATCCTTTCTCTCTTTCCATGCCTTTCTGGACTCCTAAAACTTGTATGTTGAAGTGTTTGATAGAACCCTGTAGATCTCCAAAAGTTCTTTAGTTTCCTAATTTCTTCTTGTTTTTAGTCAGATTGTAAAATTTCCAGAGATTTGTCTTCTAGCTCAGGTATTCTTTCCTTTTTCTCATCAACTTTATTGTTAAGACTATTCACTGCATTTTTTATTTGATCTATTGAATTCTGCATTTCTAGTGTTTCATTTTGATTTCACTTTAAGATTTCAACTTTATGGGAAAATTTTTCATTCATATCATATATAGTTTTCTGATTGCTTCTGAGTAACCCTTAACCTCTTCATCTTCAACTTCTAATATTGAAATGTTTTAGTGTTCCTTTGGAGGGTTCATAGTGTCTTCCTTTTTCTTATTTCTTGAATTTTTGCCTTAATTTTTCAGCATTTCTAGAATTTTTTTGTCTTTTGATGGCTTTTATCTTTGTTCTGTGTCTCTCTGTGTTAGTGGGATTTCTACACTTTCACTGAATACTAAGAGGTGTATGCTGGGTGTGGCAGGATGCTCTGTTCAGTATTCCAGGATGAGGTGACTATGCAGGGTGAGATCCCAGTTGGGCTTGGTAGCTCTCCTCTGGTTAACTGGGTGGAGAGGAATGTTCACCTCTGTTGGTGCAACCAGCCCTTCTCCTCTTAGCTGAGGGATGCCCTGGTGTTAGTTGCCAGTGTGCTCAGCACTCATCTGCTCTGCTTTATGGATTTCACATTTGATCTGTGGAGTCTTTCCTGTGAGCATGGTTCCCTCTGCTATGAGCTGTTGTAGTCAACTGAGGAGCTTGGAGAGTGCAGAGAAGTGTTCTGTGGACCTGGCCACAATCTGTCTCCTCTTAGGCAGTCACTGTTTTCTGACTCATCTTCAAGGGCTCTCTGGGTAGTGGATTGTCAGTGGGGCCACTCTGCCCCCCTAGCCAGTCCTGTCTATAAGGAAACTAAGGTATTCCCAGAGCTGCTGTTTGTGTGTGGTCCTCCCAACAAGATTTGGTGTTGGTAAGGAAGGTGGATTTTTCTGTCTCTTTAGGTCTGGTTCACAGGTGCTGAAAGTACCTACCCACTGCAGCCCCACTCACTTCTAAATAGTGTTGGATTGGTAGGGGAATCCTGCAGGCAGCACTTCTCCTCCATAGGGGCAGCTTGTTCTCTGCTCCCATTGCTGGGAAACTAGTGTGGTGCAGTTGGCATACAGAAGGAAGGAATTCTATATTGTTGTGGCCCTCATTGACTGATTGTAGGGTGACCCCTGTCATTGCTGGGTGCATGCATGGGAGGTGGGGCAGCAGCTACCTGTCTGTGTCCAAAAATGTTGTGAGCCCTCCCCAATTGGCTACAGGTGTCAACTGTAGCAGGGAGGGGAGGGAGGGAGAGAGACGTGCTGCCTATTTTTTTTGCTTCTCCTTGGTGCTTCTTGTGGGACACTAAATTCCCTTCACCAAGCTTTCCCTTCTGTATTAGCGGCATCATGAGCCTGTATCTTCCTCCCCAGATCCAGGCTTTTGTTGTGTATTTGCTTTAAGCGTGGGTCTGGACAGTTTCTACTGCTTTTACACAGTTTCCTGCTGTGGTTCTCTCACAGCTTTATCCTAAGAGTATACTTTCTCCCCTTTTTTAAATACTAATTTTGCCCCACATAAGTTGGACCATCCTGTCACTAGTCCACCATCCTGGAACCTCCCCATTCCCTCTCCCCCCACCCCCCATAGGATCTTGATCTGCTTTCCAATACATACTAGTCTTACTGGTCCATGTCATACTTGTGCAACATGCTTGTAAGTATCATACATCACTAGAACCTTTTATGAGCAAGAAAACTGTTACCAAAACCCATTGAGTTTCTACATGTAGCACTTTGGAAGCAAGGAAATTTTGGAGCACTCTCTGTTTCTTCCTTCCCACCTCTATTGATCTTGCCATAATTCTACTGGCAATTTCATTCACCAACTTGAGGACATAGGTAAAGGATGAAATATGTAGCATCTTTGGCATTATTACTTCCTTAAAAGGAATCAATCAGGGCTTGCCCCCCACATCTATTTCTTTTTAAAATCAGACATCACAATTTTATCTCTTATAATGCCACGGAACTTTCTGGAATCTTTAATGGTAGTTTGGCTTCCAAAAATATATTTATTGGCATAATTCACAATGAATAATCCACATACATTCCTTTCTTTTTTAGTACAAGATGGATTTATTTATTTGAAACAGAGAGGTGGCAAGAGAGAGAGAGAGAGATGGAGAGAGAGAGAGATATCATTTATCTGCTTCTTCACTCCCCAGAAGGCTACAATGATGAGCCCTGGGGCAGACCAAAGTTAGGAGCCAGGAGCTTCATCTGAGTTTCCAACATGAGTGCAGGGTCCCAAATACTTGGACTATGTTTCACTGCTTTTTCCAGACTATTAGCAGAGAGCTGAATAAAAAGTGGAGCAACTAGGACTTGAACTAGTGTTCACATGGGATGCTGGCATAGCTGGCAGCTGGTTTACCCAGTATGCCACAACACTGAACCCACATCTGTTTCTTATACTGAACCATTTTATTATCTTCAAAACCTTTCTAGCAATGAGATTTTCTCCCTGATGTGATACTTACGATATGAAACTATTAGGAACTAATTCCTGACCATGCTTCTGGATGTGCTGAACTGTGCCCTGAGTTTGAGTTTTCCTGGTGCAGTGGAGGACTGGGGCTACAGGATCAGCTCTCACTGTTCCTGATGCACAGCACTGAAACCTAGATAAGATGGTAAGTAGGTCAGTGTTGGTGGCTGTGTGGGTTCTCAGGGGTTTTCAAAATCTTCTACCAGCTGGGAAACTAACTAATCATAAGCAGAGGAATATGATGGTAAAGAGACTTGAAGTAACCAAGAATCATGTAATGGGAGAGCAGGAAACAGATCATTAAATAAATCACTTAATCACTTCATCTCAACTCTTTTCTAACAATTCTTATTCATGGAGTCTCAGATAAGGGAATTTGCTTGTCCAAGGTCACTAGGCTCTAACATACAGACTTCCTCTCAAAGTCTATGCTTTGAGACAAAGATTTATACATATAACAGGACCCACTTTAGTTCCAAACGTTAGAAGCCTTTGGTCTCAGCAACTAGGAAGTCAGGGGAAGCACATTCACTCTCATGCTGAGTACTTTCAACCTTGTTTCCAAGAGGAAACCTCCTGCAGGGGATGTGTGACTGTCTTCATAATTACACTGGCTTAGCCCTCAGTACTATTGCTCTAAGAAGAATGCCAGAGTATTCACAGTTGTGGCAGTCCTTTCTACTTATTAGAGATTTATTGGCTAATGGTAAATAGCTAACTCCAAGGACATTTGTTACTTTAAGCCCTTCATCATATGTAGGAACAGAAGCTATTAATCTTAGGCTTAAATTTTATTCCTCTCATTCTTAGGTGGACTTTGTTTTACTTATTTACCCTTTGATCTCTTCATATTTCCCCAAGACCACTGGAAAACATGCTGTTTGTATAACCACTGATAATATACGCCTGTGCTAAGAACTAGGAGTGCTGCTCCTTTAATTTAATCAATCAAATGATTTTATTCAAGGAACTCGTTAAATAAGGAAAGGGAGTTTTCTATTCTTGTCGCCAGAGTTACAGAAGCAAGACATATATTTCTGTTACCCATGTAAGAAATATGGGTTTACTCCCCCTTGGAAATACTTAAGTGTACAATGGCAGCTATTGTCTACACAGGACTTCTCCTCCAGCTGATGGGGAAATCACACCACCATTCATGCATTCTTTTCTACAACAATTATGTGAGTGATTAGAGAGACCTCAGGGATACCCCTTTACCAAGAAACTCATTTTAAATATGGGAAGACTGGGATTCACTGAGAATAATTTACTTGCGAAACTCACATAATGATTCTATAGCAAAATAAGAAAACATCTTGAGCATTCAAAGCCAACACATTGATACCACTAGCCTTCTACCGTCAGGAAAGTCCTGTTTCCCTGCTCAAGGAATGAAGATTTTCTAATTCAAGCCCCAAAGTTAATATCTGTTGGGCTGGGATATAATTGTAGTTCAGAAACAACCAATTTCAAGAGAATTTATACATGCAATTCCAGGACCAGCCAAAGCTAGTGTTCATAGTATTCTTACCTGTATTGATTTGGATCTTATGTTTTAATAGGGAATAATTCTTGGAAATAAAGCTTTTCTGTCTCACATTTATTAGGATTTTGACTCCTCATAACCTACTTATTAAGTTTTCTTTTTATCAGGTTATTTGAAGAGAAGAGTAGAGACTTTAAAGGTCCAACACAAATCATTTTGTTTCAGAATTTGCAATTTTACATTCCTTTAAAAAGCTTCCATTTTCTTTTCATATCAAATGTTCTGCAAATTTTCTCTTTCCTTGGACTTTCCTCTATATGATTATGAATATTGGACTTATGTTTTCCCTGTCTGTCTCTGCCATGTATATTACTTTGTGCTTTTTTTTTCTGAGATAACTCAGAGGATAATTTCCAAAGTGAAATAGATGTGGGAATGCTGTGGCAAGGGGAGTAGTGGACTCAATAGATAAAATGTCCTGAACCCAGACATCAAAAAGAAGGAAAAAGAAGAAAGATAATCTTATTAGAAGTTAAGTGAAATTTCAGTCAGTATAGGTCAGAAAGAGAAGGAAGATTTCTCAGAAACTAAGAAGATCAGGAAATCCCAGATATCCATCATGTGTGTCATGTTCATTCACAAAGATTAACTGGGCAACTGCTATATGCCAGGAACTATTCAGGACACATCCATGAACAAAATCAACAAGACCCCAGCTTTTCAGGAGCTGTCATTGTAGAATGGGGATATAGAAAAGAAATTAGAAATTTAACAAATGAATAAAATTCATATCTCATAACTTGACTAACATTAACACCAAGTGGGAAAACAGGGACAACAGACCAGTCACTAAAGAACTGAATGATTCAGAATGGATAGACATTCTTGAGAAAATGGCATTTGAGAAAATACTTTGTGGGAATAAAAGAGATAGCTATGTATTGTCCATGTGAAAACTATTCTAAGTAAAGCGAGTAGTCAGTGCAGTCTTAAAGATGCAAGAAGTACCCCCATGTTCTCCCTCATATGAGAAAGCTAGAAACAATGTCAGTGTGAACTGAGAATTGTGATTTGTAGAGGTTGGGTAGGGGAGGGGATGAATGATAGAAAGAAGTTGGATAACAGGTACTAAATCATAGCTAGTTGGAAGGAATAAATTCCTAGTGTCAGTCAGCACAATAATCTATTATATATTTTGTGAGCAAATAGAAATGAAAAGCTCCAACTTTCCAATCATCAAGTAATATTAAGAGTGGGGAAACATATTTGATCAGTTAACATCATATGTATGTATTGAAACAATGCATTGTACCCCATAAATAAGCAAGCTTATTGTCGTCAGTAATATTTTTTACAATGCTAAAGTACAGTAAGTAAAAATATTTGAAATTTTCAAAAAAGAATAGACAGAATTATGGAATAGAAATAGGAAAGTGGCTAATCAAAGTACAGCCAGATAGGAGAAATTGGACTGTACTACTACATGAAATGTTAGTATAATTAGCAGCATTGTATCATTTAATCCAAAATAGCAAGAAGAGAAGAATTTAAATATTCTTACTCCAATGAAATGATAAACATGTGAAGTGATGGATGTGATAAATATCTTTATTTTATTACTGTGGAATGTATGCATATATTCAAACATCACACTGTGTCCCATCAAATGTATAATTGCTATGTGTCAATTAAAATTATAGAACATAAAAACAAAATGAGGACAGGTAGAGTTGTAAGATATAAGATAATAAAAGTGATTGTGACCCAAGTTTCAATGAATGCTCATGATTTATATTTGTTACCATAAGCATTAAACACAGTGCCTGACAAAGTGTTAGGGCTTAGGGTATGCTAGAATAACTGAATAAAGAACTAGAAGAATTAACAGTATGTAATAGCTTTTTCTACTGTTTCAGTGAGAAGAATGGATAAAGTTAAGTTATATTTTTTGCTAAAGAGGGATAAATATCTCTGTTTATGTTAACAGTTAGGAAAGTAGAGTTGTTTCAAAGTTTTCTAAAGTGAAAGAAGTATCAGACGGTAATTTAGCTCCAGTGTAGAACATCATGACACAATGTAATTGGTGTCACTATGACTGATCTACTTGAGTTATTCCACTTTGCTTCATTTTCTTTTCCACTATTCTCACTTACCCCACCATTTATTGCTCTCTTCACTTCAACTCCCATTTATCTTCCATTCTAACTCCTCACCAATCTGTGAGTTTGTAGAACTGATTTTACCTGGCAGTGACTCATTATGTTTTACTGAGTCTATAATTAGAAAATTCCTATTTGGGGTATGATCATGAGAGGCAGGTGCAAAGATCTATAATGCATCCTGTTAATACTCTACAGAGCTAATAGTCAAGACACAGGCAGAATTTCCTCTAGTCACCAGAAATATCTCATCCTGGGGCTGGCGTGCAAGATGCTGCCTGTGATTCATCCACCTGTTGGAGTCCTGGCTACTCCACTTCCTAACCAGCTCTCTGCTAATGCATCTTGGAAAGTACAAGAGGATGGTCCCAGTCCTTGGACCCTTGCACCTATATGAATGACCCAGATGAAATTTCTGGCTCCTGGCTTTGGCTTGACTCATTTGTGGCTGTTGCAGCCATGTGGGGTGTGAACCAGTGAATGAAGATTCATTCTCTCTCTCTCTCTCTGTCTCTCTCTCTCTCTCTAACTTTGCCTTTCAAATAAATAAAAGTAAATAAATAAATAGGGCCAGCGCTGTGGTGTATTGGGCTAAGCCTCTTGCCTGTGGCACCAGCATCCCATATTGGTGCTGGTGTATGTCCTGGCTGCTCCATTTCTGATCCAGCTCTGTGCTGTGGCTTGGGAAAAGCAGTGAAAGATGGCCCAAGTCCTTGGGCTCCTGCACCCACTTGGGAGACCTGGAAGGAACTCTTGGCTCCTGGTTTCAGATAGGCCCAGCTCCAACCGTTGCAGCCTTTTGGGAGGTGAACCACTGGATGGAAGATCTTTCTCTCTGTCTCCCTCTCTCAGTAACTCTGCCTCTCAAATAAATAAATAACTCTTTAAAAAAAAATAAATGAATATGGAAGACCTTTCTATCTGTCTCTCCCTCTCTCAGTAACTCTGCCTCACAAATAAATAAATAACTCTTAAATAAATAAATAAATAAATAGAAATTTAAAAAAGAACTATCTCACCCCTTTCTATTTGTTGCAGTATCCCTTGCATGAGTGTGAAAATCCCACTACTGCTTAAATATATGTAGAGGATGATCTATTATGGGTTCTTAATTTATTTTCTATTAAAATCTAGATGTTTCAATATCATGTAAAACAAGGGAAATGATTAGATTTTAATGAATCTCTTGGGGTCTTAAGTCCTGATGTAATTTTACATCTTCTTATCTACTGTTAGAGTCCCCTCCACAACCCATTCCCTAAAAGGTGAAACTCCTTCTTTCATCTTTAAACAAAGGTTTTCGTGTCCTCGAAGGAAGCTTAACACACCTTGGTAAGCATTTATGTTGATAACATTTGAGGAATGAAGGCTCCTTCTACCTGCAGGAAGCAGAGACCAAAATCTACCTGGAACATCTGTTTGCTGAAATGAATTTTTGGCATTTGTTATTATGAGATTAATGCTTGCTCATTGGAAAAATACATTTAAAAAGCTAAAATAAACTATGAAACCCCCAAACCAAGTCCCACATCCCTCACAGGTTATCAGTGTTAACAGTTAAGGCTGTTAAAAAATCTATTCATAGATAAATAAACTTTAGAACTTTTAAAAATATAATTACAGCCTTTTAAATGCAGTAATGCATGAAACCATAGAGACTCAGCTGCATTTATTTGTTTGACTTCATTCCATATTGTTGCACACAATTCTACCTCATTCTTTCAGTGTGGTATGGATGCTGTCAGGTACCTAGTTGGTCCTTTTCTGGTATTCTTTCCACTTTAGCATTATTGCAAATGATGCAAACAAATCCTGAAAATACATATATTCAGGCATTGAAATCTGCTTTAAAGGTATTTCATATTAGTTCTTTGAAAACAAAATGTATAGAAACCCCATATTTCATGTGGCCCTAAAATTAAATATTGACGTGATAGAAGATCATACTTAATTTTTTTCCTCCTTTGTGATGAGATATTTTATAGTAGGTTAAAAGTACTTAAGGTATTGTAATATGCAGGGGAAAATATGAAAATTTAACTCCTCTTCAGTTTGAAGTTCCATTTAGAGTTCTATCTTCATCAAAAGTGTGTTGTGAATTCATGTATCACTCAAGTACCAGTATTTTTTTTTTTTTGACGGCAGAGTGGACAGTGAGAGAGAGAGACAGAGAGAAAGGTCTTCCTTTACCGTTGGTTCACCCTCCAATGGCCACTGCGGCCGGTGCGTTGCAGCCGGCGCACCACGCTGATCCGAAGGCAGGAGCCAGGTGCTTCTCCTGGTCTCCCCATGGGGTGCAGGTCCCAAGCACTTGGCCATTCTCCACTGCACTCCCAGGCCATAGCAGAGAGCTGGCCTGGAAGAGGGGCAACCAGGATAGAATCTGGCTACCCGACTGGGACTAGAACCCGCAAGGCAGAGGATTAGCCTATTGAGCCACGGTGCCAGCCAAGTACCAGTCTTAAGACAGTGAAATTTATTTTTCACAGCAGAGGTCCCAACTTTTGTGATGGCTGCTTCACTGTGAGCATACTTTACAATGTATATTTACAATACAAATTAGAATAACCCCATCATGAGTTTTGATTAATATTTTACTTATGATAACAGCTAAGATAAAAATGAAACAATAAAAACCTAGATGAGAACATGATCATCATTGACATGAATGACTAAACTCCTTATTAAATTCAAATAACACTGTTTTTAAAAATTTATTGATTTAAGTTTTTTTATTTCTTTGCAAGGTAAATCCAGGTGTTCTGTTATGGAAGTTATTAGAAAGTCACAGTTACAGAGAGAGAGAGAACAGGTGAGAAAGATAGAGAAAGCAAGATGGCTGCAATAACCATGGGCTAAGGCAAGCTGAAGCCAGGAACCTGAAACTCCTCCATGTCTCTCATGTGGGTTACAGGGGCCCAAGCACTCTCAACATCTTCCACTGCTTTCCCAGGTACATTAACAAGAAGCTTTTTGGGAACTGGAGTAGCCACAACTTGAATTGATGCTCATAGGGGATGCCAGCATCACAGGCAGCAACTTAACCCCTACATCACCTTAACCCACTGATCATAACACCAGCTCTTTGATGTGAGCATCTTAATCAGCATCTTCATCACTAGGGCAAGCACCTACTCCCAAATAAAACTGTCTTTGTACTGAAAAGTAATTTCCTCTATTCTACGTGCTATTTAAAATGCAATGTCTACAGACATTTCATCCTTTTAAATTTAATCTTCCTTTTAATTTCCATAATTCTAAAACTGAAGAAAATGATAGCATGAATTTTAGCATCTGTTAGTACAACATGATATATTTCAAGCTACTAAAGAGACCTCATTGGGCAGTAAGTTGGGAATGGATGTGCAATAACTTACCACTATCTATTATTTCTGCCAAGTAGACAAAATAAACATAGATAAAAATAAAATAAATGTGATGAGTTTTGAGTATTTCTTTTGTTTTAATATGCTTTATTTTAAATATAATTTAATTTCTAATATGGCTATTTAATAACTGATTTTCAAAATTATTGGAAATTTAATACACAAATTTTTGATTTAGCAACTCTAGCTCATTATTAGAGTTATTACTCTCCAAATAATCAAATCCACTACATTTAGAACTGTCCCTCAGTGCCCATCAAGGATGATAGCCAAAATATATTGCAAGCTTCAGACATGCAAATATAGGTTGGAGTTTGACCTTTGGAAGATAGAATCTAAGTACTGAGATGTTTAAGGTAAGGGAAAAGTATGACCCACTTTGCAAAGATTCTATCAAAAGTCTACTCTTAAAATTCTTACTTTATTGAAAACCAATTTGAAGTGTCTAGAAAGAGAAGACAATATCCCATGGGGGGAAGTAGTGCCTCATCTAACAAGAAACCAGTTTTGAACCTGATGATATGTACAGAAAATTAATTGGTTTTTGAGTTCAATTTAAAATAACTTCATAATTTTATGTATTTGTACCAGGATTAGAAAATTATAAAATAATAAAGTCTGTCATCCAATAAATAAATATTCAAATAATAGGGTCATTATATGGTCATCTCCCAATCTTTTGTCCTATGGGAAGCTCAAACACAGGTCAGAAATATACCTTTGCTCATTAAATTCTTTTTGACTCCTTAATAAGGGAAAAGGAGCATCTTTTTGCTTCTGTATTATTGGAACATTTCATTTCTTCTTTTGATTTAAAAAAGCATTTATTTATTTGAGAGAGAAAGAAAGGCAGAGAAACAGAGACACAGGGGTAGACAGAGAATTTCCCCATGTGTTGGTTTACTTCCCAGTGCCCTTAACAGCTAGGACTGGGTCAGGCTGAAGTTGGAATCTGGAAACTAAATCCAGGTCTCCTACATGAGTGTCAGAGACCTAACCACTTGAGCTGTCACCTACTTCCTCCCAGGGTGAGCATTAGCAGGAAGCTGGGATGGAGTGCAGATCTGGAACATAAAGCAAGGCTCTTTGATATGGGATTTGGGCATCCCAAGTAACATCTTCTCTGTTATGCAAAACACTCCCCCCAATTGTATATCTTATAAGAAGCTTCCATTTAAGTCCCATTTCACTTACTGTAAATGTTCATTTCTTCAATACGAACTTCATGAATTAAACTCTCCTTGCAAATTTGATTTGAAAAATCAATTGAAAGCAAAGTACTAACTAGGCAGAATTCACCTTGCTAGAGAGCAGGGAGGGTACCTATTACAGCGCTGGGACAGTCTCTGAAAGAGCAGGCTTGCTTTGGTACAGCATGGTTTCACCCCGACAAGGAGGATGACTTTGCAGTTTCTCCACAGCATTGTGCTTTTTATGTTTTCATTTAATGATGTGACATCCTATGACAATTATCATTATTTTTGGTCCAATTTTCCCTCTGAAGCAGCTTTGACACAGATCAATGCATCTCAGTGTCGTTTTTTATGGCGCTGCAACATCAGAAACTGACAGCTGGAAATCTTAATTGGTCCAGTGACAGAAAATATAATGACTGCTCACAGTAACATATTTTATCTGACCTTGTGTTTAATTCAAAGGTAAATTTTAATCTCACAATTGGAAAAGAGAAAGTTATAGGGCAGTGATGAGTGGGGCAGATGGGCCAGAGAAAGGCTCTTCCTTTGGACGGAAATTACTACTTGTTGTAAGGCTGTTATTAAATTAAGGTTTAAGTGCTGGTCTTAAATGATGGATACCATGGGTCTCCATGCCTATTTGAACTGCCAACCTTTCTGCTGTGACTGTCATTACAAATGGCAGCAGGCATGGATTGCAGCATGGAATGTTGCCCACAAGTGACTGGCTGGAGGCCCTTTCACTAAGGCTACCAGACAGCTGTCAGGCAGAAATGGCATTTGATCATTATTGACTTGGTCCAGAGCCCAGTGTCTTTGACCTAGAGGCTGAAAGTTTATTATAATACAACCCAAATTGCCCTATTCTCCTGTTCTTGTGGAGAATACTACTTCTAGAATAAGAAGATCACATTGGTCCTATTGAGTCAGCTCTTAAGATTTCAAACATACTATTGGTAGTTAAACACTATTAAGAAAGTATTATATCCCTACCATCTTTAGTTTGTCTTGGGCAAAGGTGTACCATAGGAAAATGGTCATATAATGAAGGGGTGGAGAATGCTGTTCTCAGGTTGCTTGAGATATCACTGAGTTTCATTTCCAAGATCTGCCTAATTTACTGGGTGTTAATAAGAATTTAATGACAGAGTGCATACTTAAATGTTTCATTAACTTGATGATGGAAATGAAGATGATGTAGTGTTCTTGGTGAAGACTTAAACATTATATTTCTACAAGTATATTATTTATGTTCCTTTCCATATTAAAATATATCAGTGACACTCTCAAGGCTATAGTGTAAACTAGTTCTAAACATAGAGTTTCAAATTTAAGCAAATTAAAAAACCTGGTTAAGAATTCTGGTTTCAGTACCCATGAGATGGAAACTATAGTTTGTTTTGTAAAGAAACTACTACAAAGAAAATGTGGCCTGTGTGCAAAGTGAAGTATTATTCAGCATTTAAAAAGGAAAAAAAAAATCCATCATTTGTGATAATATGGATGGAAGTGCACATTATGTTAAGTAAAATAGGCTAAACATAGAAAGAAAAATACCGTCATTTCATTTGAATGTGGAATCTAAAACAAACTTACAGAAGTAGCAACGAGAAGAACAATGTTACCAGAATCTTCAGAAGTGGGAGTGGGAGGAATTGACCAGTGATAGTCAATGGATACAAGGTCCCAGATAGGAAGAATAAATCTTAACTTTTTAAGATAAATTTCACAGTATGCTGAATATACCTAGCAATTGGATGTTATACCTTTCAATATCATGGAAAACTAATGTTTTAATTACAAGCCAAACATTTAAAGTGATTAGTTAATTTAATCATCCCATGTTTATTTGAAAATCGTCACATTGTTTTGTGTTCTATAAATATGAAAGATCTTCAACAAATCCAATGGAATTTCACATTCCCTTTTAATTTAATGTTTCCATGAATGTTATATTGTTCAAATGATTAATTTCTATTAATGTCTAGCTATTTTCTATCTCAATAGAGATAATCTATTAGGATTATTTAGAAGTATCCAATACATAGTTAGTACTCACTACTGTGTAAGCTTGTTCACAGTACTTTCAATTTATTAAGTGTTACAGTACTGTATTCTTCATTAATTTATCTGCCAGGTGAAACTTGCAGTTGCCATGAAGCATGTTTCTTTTTCTGATGTACTTTGTGTTAGTCCAGGTCTCCCAAGAAACGAATTAAAGATTGGATTTTTTTTTAACATTTTTATTTATTTATTTGAGAGGTAGAGTTACAGACAGTGAGAGGGAGAGACAGAAAGGTCTTCCATCCATTGGTTCACTCCCCAAATGGCTGCAATGGCCGGAGCTTCACTGATGCAAAGCCAGGAGCCAGGAGCTTCTTCCAGGTCTCCCACATGGGTGCATGGGCCAAAGGACTTGAGCTATCTTCTACTGCTTTCCAGGCCATAGCAGAGAGCTGGATTGGAAGAGGGGCAGCCGGGACTAGAACTAGCACCGATATGGAATGCTGGTGCCGCAGGCAGAGGATTAACCTACTGTGCCATGGTTCCAGCCCCAAAGATCAAATGTTTTTTAAGATTTATTATTATTTTTGAAAGGCAGAGTTATAGAGAGAGGTAGAGACAGAGATAGAGAGAGAGGTCTTCCATCCACTGGTTCATTCCCCAAATTACCTCAATGCCCAGAACTGAGCTGATACGAAGCCAGGAGCCAGGAATTTCCTATGGATCTCCCACATGAGTGCAGGGGCTCAAGGATTGGGCCATCTTCTGCTGTTTTCCCAGGCCATAGCAGAGAGCTGGATCGGAAGTGGAGCAGCTGGCACATGAACCAGCACCCATATGGGATGCCAGCACTGCAGGCTGGGGCTTTAACTCACAGCTCCACAGCGCCAGCCCCCAGCTTATTATCTTTTTTGAAAACAAAAGTCTTTGAAATAAAGTGGACATGGAATTTAGAGTAAGCTTGGGATAACTATCAGATCAGGATGTAAAGCTTACCTGAGATGAAGGAGTTAGGAAAGGGAAGTTGGGTAGAAAATCCTAGATTGTGCAGACAAAAGAAGGTTCAGCAAGACTGTCAGGGTGTTATAGAGAAAAATTTGACTTTAAGAGGAGTCATTTGTCTTCCAGGAACAGGTAAGCCATGCTCAATAATTGTGGGAAGCAGTCTTCAGGGAAATAGGGTCATTGTATAAATGTGGCCTTTGATTTCTGAGCACAGCATCTTGGTCCTTTGGTCAATTAAGTCTCTGAAGTTGAAAGTCTCTGAAGTTTCATAGTTTTGAATACTGTGGCTTCATTTAAAGTATGATTAACTCATTTAATTTTTCAATTAAAAACAAATTGTTTCATAGTACTTGCTAGTATGTTCCAGTGTCGTCTAATGTTCATTGTTTACACTTTTTTTTGCACTCTTCTTATGTTTTCTTTTCCTCATAAGCGTTAAATTGGTGAAATCAGACCACTTTATTTACTTATTCTCCTTAAGCATTAGATTCATCAGAAGTTCACTAAATATCCAGACCTGGTGCCTTATTTATCTTTTACCTTTTGAGATGTTCACTTTCTGTAAGGAATATTTGCTGCTCTACTGGGCAAGCCAAATATTGATGTAGGACAATTATGCCCCACTGGTCTCCATGAGACCTGCCTCTTGTGCCCTGTGTGAGTTCAGTCCTTCACCCGAGCTCATCGTTATTCTTGTCCCACTCCTTTAGATGACATGCTTGCCTCTGTGTCAACAGGGCTGGGTTTTATTAGTGGAAAACACAGATCTTGTTTTGTGTAGGAAGTTTTACAGCTGTCTGCCTTTGCTCTTTTGCCAAGGGAAAGTCAAAGTGAGGAAAGTAATCAAATGAGTCACACGTTGGAATTTATTCTGAAGTGTGCTGGCATTATTACTCCATATTACAGCAGCACTGGCTCTACTTGATACCTGAGTCATGATTCAAAGTGGAAAGAGATTTCACTTTTACCATCTTTCTGTACCAGATAAACTTTAAGCCATGTTTTACTGCCTCAAGGTCTTCCTATTTCCAGAAATGAAGATCATTTCATCATTCTAAGCAAGAGGCTTCTTGCAGGCATATAATACACTGCTTAGAAAAGGCTTGTTCAAAGATCAAATGAGATTGAGGAATTTATTACTTCAGAATTGTATTAGGGAGCTTCAAAAATTTCCAGGCAAATGCAATTAAATATAAAACAAATTTTCTTGAAGTTTTTGGATTCCCTTCATATATATATCATGCTTTGTGTTTCTTCTCTGTTACAAAAGAAAAAATATCTAGGGCTGGTGCCGTGGCTCAACAGGCTAATCTTCCGCCTTGCGGCGCCGGCACACCGGGTTCCAGTCCCGGTATTGAGTTTATACATTGCCAAATAAATCCTCAAATTATCAACCCATATGTTGTGAAAACTAGAAAAATCTCATATATTTCATGTTCTACTCCATTTAAAAATGAAAAATTGAAGGGAAGTGACTGACCCAAGATTATACAGGTAATAAAGACAAAGTCTCTAAACTTCCTTCATGTCTATTATCTATTAACAAAAAAATTAAAAGACAAGAAAACTGATATTTTGGTTTTCACTCTGAATAGTTAATTTGCAAAGGAAAATATATTGGCTCTCAGAATATAAAGCATCCTCATCTGACTACTCCATAATTCACTGAACTCATAAGACACAATAAATTTGCCATATAAACCACTCCAGTCATTCATTCATGCAACAAATATCAGGAACTTATTATGTGGCCTGTGTGCTAAGAATAGAGCAGCACACAGCCAGGGTAGATTACTTCCTTCCTGGGGCTTGCAATGTAGTGACCTTTGTGACTCTGTCACTCACTGGCTATATACCCTAGTTATATATCTTAATCCTATATTTCCTTGTTTGCATTACGAAGCCAGTGTATTTCACTTTGCTTTGTTGTTGGAAGAACAAAAACAGTAATTTCAGTAAACCACTTAAAAGACAGTCAGACACATAATAATGATACAGGATAGCTTTTGTTCTATTCCAGTCCCTCATTCCAGCCCTATCATTTTTCCTTTTCCAAGAGATGCAATGTGATACAAATGTAAGCTCTACCCTCTGCAAACCATTCCTGATTGCTACATTCCAATCATACTGATTATCTTTTCATTCTACAAACATTACTAGCTTCTTCCTTTAGCACATTGGTATCTGACCCTTGCACAGAACATCTCACCATTCGACTCCCACCCTGGACAGCTCCTGCTTTCTCTTTTGCATCTACTCAGATCATCTTTCTATATCAGTTTAATTATTACTTGGCAATAAGTTATTCCTTCGCATCCCAGCCTAAATGAAATCTTTCTTGGTGATTCTTCAAACTACCAATAGATACATAATTTGTAGAGTCCACTGCAGAATGAGTGCTTTACCCTTACTTCACTCAACATGGATTAAAGACTTAAATCTATGACCTGACACCATCAAATTATTAGAGAGCATTGGAGAAACTCTGCAAGATATAGGTACCGGCAAAGATGTCCTAGAAAAGTCCCTGGAGGCACAGGCAGTCAAAGCCAAAATTAACTATTGGGATTGCATCAAATTGAGAAGTTTCTGTACTGCAAAAGAAACAGTCAGGAGAGTGAAGAGGCAACCGACAGAATGGGAAAAAATATTTTCAAACTATGCAACAGATAAAGGGTTGATAACCAGAATCTACAAAAAATCAAAAAACTCCACAACATCAAAACAACCCACTTAAGAGATGGGCCAAGGAGCTCAAAAGACATTTTTCAAAAGACGAAATCCAAATGGCCAACAGACACATGAAAAAATGTTCAAGATCACTAGCAATCAGGGAAATGCAAATCAAAACCACAATGAGGTTTCATCTCACCCCAGTTAGAATGGCTCACATTCAGAAATCTACCAACAATAGATGCTGGAGAGGATGCGGGAAAAAGGGACACTAACCCACTGTTGGTGGGAATGCAAACTGGTTAAGCCACTATGGAAGACAGTCTGGAGACTCCTCAGAAACCTGAATATAACCCTACCATTGAACCCAGCCATCCCACTCCTTGGAATTTACCCAAAGGAAATTAAATTGGAAAACAAAAAAGCTGTCTGCACCTTAATGTTTATTGCAGCTCAGTTCACAATAGCCAAGACCTGGAACCAACCCAAATGCCCATCAACAGTAGACTGGATAAAGAAATTATGGGAAATGTACTCTATAGAATACTATACAGCAGTCAAAAACAATGAAATTCGGTCATTTGCAACAAGATGGAGGAATCTGGAAAACATTATGCTGAGTGAATTAAGCCTGTACCAACTGAGCACCAAAAGGGAAACCTGTTGAAGTGAAATGGACACTATGAGAAGCAGTGACTTGATCAGCTCTTGTGCTGACTGTTGATGTACAATGTAATACTTTATACATTTAAGTATCTTTTCTCTGTTTTGTTCTAGTACTATTGGTTGAACTCTGTGATTAACACACAATTACTCTTAGCGGTTATAATTTTAATTGAAATGTGATCCCTGTTAAATATAAGAGTGGGAATAAGAGAGGGAGGAGATGTATAATTTGGGTCATGTTCAATCGGACTTGCCCCAAATGGTGGAGTTAGAATCCTGCCAGGGGATTCCAATACAATCCCATCAAGGTGGCATATACCAAGGCCATCTCACTAGTCCAAGTGATCATCTTCAGTTCACAATTGATCACACTGATAGGTCTAAGAGTCAAAGGGATCACACAAACAAGACTAGTGTTTGCTAATACTAACTGATAGAATCAAAAAGGGAAAAAACGATCCATCATGGGAAGCAGGATACACAGCAGACTCATAGAATGGCAGATGTCCTAAACAGCACTCTGCCCTCAGAATCAGCCCTTAAGGCATTCAGATATGGCTCAAGAGCCCATGAGAGTATTTTAGGCATGGAAAGCCAAGAAACTCTGAAAAAAAAAAAAAAGAAGACCTAAATGAAAGATCTCTGTGAGTGAAATCCCAGTGGAAAGAACGGGGCCATCAAAGATGGAGGTAGCTTTCTCTGAAGGGAGGAGAGAACTTCCACTTTGACTATGGCCCTGTTGGAATAAGATCGAAGTCAGCGAACCCTAAAGGCTTCCATAGCCTTGGCAACTCATGACTAGAGCCTAGGGAGATTACTGACGCCATAAACAAGAGTGTCAATTTGTTAAATCAACATCAGGAGTCACTGTGTACTTACGTCTCACGTGGGATCTGTCCTTAATGTGTTGTCCAATGTGAAGTAATTCTATAACTAGTACTGAAACAGTATTTTACACTTTGTGTTTCTGTGTGGGTGCAAACGGATATACTAAATCGATCTTCTGTACATAAAGATAATTGAATATGAATCTTGATGTGAATGGAATGGGAGAGGGAGCAGGAGATGGGAGAGGTAAGAGTGGGAGGGAAATTATGGGGTGGGGGAAGCCATTGTAATCCATAAACTGTACTTTGGAAATTTATATTTACTAAATAAAAATAAATAAATAAAAAAACTTATTTCAAACAAAAAAAAAAGGAAAAACAAAGTAAAAGTTTGAAAAACAAAGTAAAAGTACTGTGAAAGGCATTAAATTATAAAGAATTTCTTTCCACCATGGCCTCTCTCAGTTTGTTAGCTTTGTTTTACATGTGGTTTAAGTAAAATTAAATTTTACATTTTAGCATAAGTGTTATGATTCATCTTTACATTGTGCAATGCCAGTTTTATATACATATTTTATACACACACACACACACACACACACACACACTTTTTTTTTAAAGACAGACACAGAGAGAGGAAGCTCCTATTCACTGATTCTTTCCCAAATTGCCTGTGTTAGCCAGGTCTGGGCCAAGACCACAACCAGGAAGTGGGAACCTAATCTAGTTCTTTCATATGGATGCTAGGGACCCAATTTCCTGAGCCATCACTGAAGTCTCTCAGGATCTATATTAGTAGGAAGCTGGGGTCAGAAACTGGAGGCAAGCATCAAAACCAGAAATGCTATATGGGAGGCAGATCCCTAACCATTAGTTCAATTTCCTGTTCCAGTTCTGACAGTTTTAACTGCAACTATAACTATAAATATAAATATAAAATATAAATATAAATATATATATATATATATATATGTTTAACACACATGTAAAAATGGGAATTGCAATTGCTGTTTCTTTTTTTAAAGACTTATTTATTTGAAAGGCAGAGATACTTAGAAGAGAGAGAGAGGGGAGAGATCTTCCATCTGCTGATTCACTCCCCAATTGGCTGCAATGGCCCAGGCCAGGAGCCAGGAGCTTCCTCCAGTTCTCTGACATGGGTGCTGGAGCCCAAGGACTTGGGCCATCTTCAACTGCTTTCTCAGGTGCATTATCAGGGAACTGGATTGGAATTGGAGTAGCAGGGATTCAAACCGGCACCCATATAGGATGCTAACACTGGAGGCAAAGGCCACAGTGTGAGCCCAATGCAATTGCCATTTTAGAATTCATGCACACTTATGCATTTTGATCTTACCAGAATAGTGCAATTTTTTACAAATCTAACCTAGGTGCTTTATTTTACTTCATGATATGCATATATTCTATCTTCATTCTCTATAATCAACTTACTGATAATGAAGAACTGAAAGAAAAGAAATTATGAGTTTCCCTGTCTTTCCCTCTGTGCAAATGCCATCATTTTTGGCAAAGATGATTGGCTGAAACAGAGAAATAACATGAATAAAACAACCAAAAAAATCATGATAGGGCTCTTCTGTTGTTCCTTTTTTTTTTCAATACAGTATTCTCTTTCTGTGTTCAAAGTAATTTCTAGTTAGAACAGAAAGTGTTACCTCTAGGGGCTGTCACCATAGCAGTTTTATCAGTCACTGATGTTACATACTTATCTACTACTTGTCTCACTGAACTCATATATTGTTGAAAGCAGGGATTATGTGCAACATACAGATGGGACAAGAAGGAATGATAGCTATCATGTTCATTATTTCCTCTGCTCTTGCACATATTTTATTGCACCGTTTATCACTTACCAAATACATGTTAAAGGTGAAATAATTATGGAAGTCAAGATGGCAATAGGAACATTAAGTTGAGTCCTTGTGTCTTCTGATCATAAATTCTTGTGTCACTGTACAGATCCTCTGTCCATGAGCTGGTTCAGCTTACACACCCTGTACATTTACACTGAAGTTTTTACATCCATTTTAATTATGTATTTGTAAAATTATCTGCTTAGCATATGCTTCCATGATTAAGCCACAGACTATATCAGGGTAGTGAATTTGTATTTTTTATACACCTCTCTTCAGTAAACATATTCAATTACATACATGGAGAGATAGGTGGAGTACATGGATGAGTAGAATATTAGTTTGACATCTTTATGACCAAAGTTTCAAAAACTGCCTTTAAAATAATGATGATCGGGGGCCAGCATTCTAGCATAGTGGAACAAAGCCACTTCCTGTGATGCTGTCATCCCATGTGGGCACTGGTTCAAGTCCCAGCTACTCAACTTCTGAACTTCTGATCCAGCTCCCTGATAATGTGCCTGGGAAAGCAGAAGATGGTCCATGTTTTTGGTCCCATGCCACCCACCTTGGAGACTCAGAAGAAACTCCTGGCTCTTGGCTTCGGACTTCCGACAGGCCCATCTGTGGTCATTGCGGCCATTTGGGGAGTGAGGCAGTGGATGGAAGATCTCTCTCTCTCTCTCTCTCTCTCTCTCTGTGCCTCTTCCCTCTGTGTAACTCTGACTTTCAAATAAATAAATCTTTTAATAATTAGTATTAGGAATTAATGTTTATGTATATAATTAAAATTCATTAGTATTTTCTGTAGCTCTTCTTTCCTTCCTCCTTGGACTTATTTGTTACATTCCAGTTTTGTAAACAGTGGTTTAGCAAGCTTTGGTCATAAAAACAGTCAATGGCATGATGAACCATTCTGGGAGTTAGTCACTTCTTCATTATTGTGTTTGTGTATTTTAAAAACGCACAATTCACATGCATAAGGAAGGAAGTTTTCCATTAACTAATAATAGCTTTACACATTCCCCATGTTCTCTTGTCATATATATCGTGTCTTTAGCCACATGAAGCAAAACAACAGTTCTTTCATCTATGTCAAAACCAATGGAGACTCATTGCTATTTACTTTCTTTTGTATAAATTTTAATGCATTTTTAATTCTACCCCACTGGTTTATAAACTAACCATTACAGTTGCTGTTGCCCTATAATGCATTTCAGTCATTTCTCATAAGCCTGGACTTTCCAATGGCTCATCATTATCTCTATAAGCTACTAGAAATGGATTCTGTCCCTGAACTGCTCAGTCCTGCAGCACTCTAGCTAATGAAAGTGGATTTGGAAATATTATTCGAATAAACAAAAATGCTGAGGTTTTTTTTTTAGCTCAATGTTCAGCAAAACCTGTAATCTCACCATCTGACCTTATTTTAGAAATTACGTATTTAGATGCCAATCCTGTGCTTCCTTTCTTTTACAATGTGACTTCAAGAAACTATCCAGTTATGTGTAGCTAAAATTTTGTTTTGTTAAATAGAGGACACTTCTAAATACAAATCAGATTTCATTACTTTTTAATCATAGGCATACAGTCAAATTATATAAAAATGTTGCTGTGTGATCACCTGTATAGGGTAAACTGAATAGATAAGTTTAAGTCTAATAATCCAAAAGCTGATAGATTGATACACAGCGTGGGAAGAGTTTTTCATCTTTAGATTTCAAATAATAATAAAATTCATCATTTAAAGGAGAGATTAATGACCTTTGAATAGTAGATATTGGGATTGTTCATTACTTCTGCCAAATATATGATTTATTTATGATTCAAAATTATATTTGATAAACAAGACTAATGTAATTTCTGCCTTCAAGTAATCTCTAAAGACAGGATCAGTAACCTGAGTAATTCACTTTTTCATTCTGAGCTCTTTGGGCTTTAAAGCAACATTTGCTTACTTACATAAATAGATTCTGCATATTTACTAGGGATTGTCCAAGTATTGCAATACACAAAAAGTACATTTTATATAATTTCAAGGAGCTCATAAATTGTACATACTTAATTATGACAACAAAAAATATAAAGCACCACAGAATGATTTTGCATGATCTGAGAATGAGAAGCAAATAGCATGTTCAGCCAGTGAATTCAAGGGTTCCTTTAGGAGACAACATTCAAATGGCATTTTAGAAGACATAACTGATTTTAAAATGTGTAGATGACACAAAATGGCAGTTTTAAGGAGACAGGATAGAAAAATACTTCCGATGGACAAGACTAGGGAGAAGTATATTACATAGTCCTGTATTATTGAATATAATGTGTGAGAATAATTTTTGTATTCTCTTCTCCTTTCCTTTAATAGCCTGGGCTAGTGAAATCTTCATTTACCAAAAGAATCGTTCCAAATATGATTTACCTTCTTGATAAACTTTTCTCAACCTCTCCCCAATGCACTTTTTCAAGATGCAATTGATTGCTTCTTGCTATGGGCCAAAGCATAGCCCTGGTGTACTATAAAATAATTTGTTAGTCATTTATGTTCTTTTTTTTTTAATTTTAATTTTAATTTTTTATTTTTTGACAAGCAGAGTTAGAGAGAGAGAGAGAGAGAGAGAGAGAGAAAGGTCTTCCTTTCCGTTGGTTAATCCCCCAAATGGCCAATATGGCCGCACGCTGCAGCCGGTGGCCGGCGTGCTGTGCCAATCTGAAGCCAGGAGCCAGGTGTTTTCTCCTGGTCTCCTATGTGGGTGGAGGGCTCAAACACTTGGGCCATCTTCCACTGCCTTCCCGGGCCACAGCAGAGAGCTGGACTGAAACAGGAGCAACCGGGACAGAATCCGGCGCCCCGAACGGGACTAGAACCCAGGGTGCCGGCACCGCGGCTCACTTGGCTAATCCTCCGCCTGTGGCGCCATCATTTATGTTCTGTTAGTCTTAGTACAATCCAAGTTCCTTCAAGGCCAACACTATGGTTTTTTTTAGAAGACCCTCCATTGTCTATGGTTCTGACTAAATACATTTGAACTAAAAGGAATATTAGTTAAGAGAAAAGGTAAAGGGAAAAAGTCACTAGAACAAGATACCAATGGCCTTGAATGCCATGCTTATAAATTTGAGACCTGTGATGCCTCTTTTCCCTCATAATAACAACAGCTAATTTTTTCATCCTAGACACTATTTAAGTAGTGTAGTTGAACATATTTTGTTTCCTGTGATCTAGCAATGACATGGGCAATATTATCACATTATTTCTGTGTTAATGTGGAAATTAAGATCTGGTGTGTTTGAGGGACTGCTTCAGAGTCATGAATTGAGTCAGTAGTGGAACCAGAGCTTTGACTCTCTTATCCTGACAACCAGGATAAATGATCTCAACTACTAACTGCAACTGTGCTTCAGAAATAATCAGTGGACAGGAATATTCAAGGTGAATCAAAGAAGGGAGGCTCAAGTCAAGCATGTTATATGGAGGTAATTCCAACAGGAAAGACAGAATGAAAGCAGGTATTTTGGCAAGTGAACTGAAAATTAAAAAGAAGGGATACATTTCTTGCTCATCTAGAATTAAGTGTTGATAGATCATTACATGTGGAAAGTAGAAAATATGTAGAAGCCAAAGATTATAAAATTTTCAGCCTTTGTAACTGGGAGAAGGTTTGTCTCATTCAGCAGAAAAAAAAAGCAAACAAACAAAAACAAAACAAACAACAATAGAAAAGAAACAGTCAGGAAAATGGTGATTCTATGACCAATAATGTAATTTGCTTGTTGTCTATAAATCACAGAAGTCTGAATGTATCATTATTTGTGATTTTTGTACCTTAGAGAAAAAGAATTACTTACAGTAAAGCTTATTATGGACCACTGTTGTCATTTGTATTCTGCTTTGCAGAGTTTTTTTTTAAGACGAAATTGTCTTATTTTAGAAAATAAGTAGCATACATAAAAGTTGTTTCTGTGAGAACTAGAAGGAAATCTAAGACTGAAACAAGAATGTGATTTCGTGATAGGCCATCATTACATAATAAAGGTTTTACCATTAGGTTTTCAGTGAATAGTCAAAAAATATGATATATTATTTGACAATTCATATTTGTATATATTTGTCAGCTAGAGAAAAATACTCAAACTCAATAAATTATTTTCTCATCTGTAAAACAAGAATAGTACTAGAACTAATATTACATGGTTGTTGAGAGGATCCATGTCCACCACAACATGGAATACATAAATAGCAAGCCCATAAGCATATTAGTTAATGTTTTTGTGTTGTTATCATCAATTTTTACTTTTAATGAATATCCTGACAGTCTGTGCCTCACTGGAGAAAAAATTATCAGAGTAGGTAATATTTTTGCAATTTAATCTGTCTGCAGACTATTGACTTATAGCCATAATGATAATTTTAAATTATTTCTTCTAAAAAGTTATGTCAGTAAAGATTTTTTTTACTTCCTTTTCTGAAATTCAGAAAAACAGGATGCAATTTGTACAATTTTTGTATTGATGAATTATACTCCACATTATCTACTCCACAGCTTAGATTTAATGTGGAAACAAAAAGGAAAGGAACAAAATGATGTTGTTAAAAAATAACAGGAAAGAAATATATTTGAGAGCAGTGGATTCTCAACATATTAAGATAATGGAGTACCTAGAAATGCGGTGCCATTATCTAAAACAACCAAGTGGATTTTTTTTAATGACATACTCTTTGTGTTTAATTCCATAAAATACAGGGGATATTTTACCACACTGAAACGTTACTGTGCAAATCAAACATATTGTAAAATCACAATTCAATGAAAATAAGTCAGCAACCAAAAAAAGTTAACTGTGTAAATATAATAAACTTTTTATGAATTTTTCTAGTAACTATATTTCTTGTATATTTTATTCTTCAGTGCTCAGGATGTTTAGTAATAATTGCATTCAAAAATATATAGGAAAATTATTTACCCTTAAGTCAATATTATCAATCAATTTATTTCTCCCCCCTCTCTGCAGAATCGGGATACTGATAATTTGATCATAGCTGGAGAGCATAATCCTATTTATCAACCAACAATGTTCCTTGCAAGTTCCTTGCAAATCTTTACTGACATAACTTTTTAGAAGAAATAATTTAAAATTATCATTATGGCTATAGTTTCTGAGTGACAGCACAGAAAATAGAAAGCAAACAAGAATCCCTACTCATATAGGGTGGACTTTTATAGCTTTAATTACCACACTTGAAAAAAAATACATACACTTGATATTGTCCCATGAGTTTAATAAGAATCAGCTGTGAGATGTGGCTTCCAAGACTTAGACTACATTAAAAGAAAATTCTCTCTGAAGGAAAAGAGATGACATTTTTTCCTGCTCTGCATAGAAAGGCAAACCCTAAGTTACTGGATTCCATTCAGAATGAGAACTACATCTGTTAAAAACAAAACACTTTCAGGATTTTGCTCCTACTACGATACACAACATTCATACTAATAAATATGTTGTTCCTACACTCTGAGCAAGAAAGAAACATCTCAAGCTCAGCAAACCACCTTTGACCCAATCCTTCATCCAGCAGAAAATGAAAGAAATCAAAGAGAATTGGTTGGAAACTGTGAACTCAATAAAATACCAACATTCTATTTAGTGGCTGGAGACCTAATAAACATGAGGATAGCTACATCTCAACACTGAGTGTTCATCATAACTGCAAATTGCAAGCAGTTACTGAGCCCTTAAAATACAGCTAATTTGAGTTGAGAGGAACTCATGAAAACACATGTGTTTTCATGTGAAACACACATGAGATCCAGAAGATTTAGTATGATAAGAGTGTAAAATATTTTACTTATAATTTTTCTTTTAGACTACATGTTGAGATGACAACGTTTTAGATATTTTATGTTAAATAGATGCATTATTATGACTAATTTTACACCTTTGTTTTATGATAATTTGACTATTATATTTTTAAAAATATTGTGTGCCTTATATTTTGTATTGGAAATCCATATGCTAGATTAGATATCAGCAGATTTTTCTGTGATGAACTAGATAGTAAATATTTTAAGCTTTAATTTTGTCACAACTATTCAATTCTGTCATTATGTTGTATAAGACCCAAAGGCACGTTTCTAACTCCAGTGTGCCTTTGGGTCTTACACAACAGTGTGCCAGGGGATTCCAATACAATCCCATCAAGGTGGCATGTACCAAGGCCATTTCACTAGTCCAAGTGATCAATTTCAGTTCACAATTGATCACACTGATAGGTCTAAGAGTCAAAGAGATCACACAAACAAGACTAGTGTTTGCTAATACTAACTGATAGAATTAAAAGGGAGAGAATGATCCATCATGGGAAGCAGGATACACAGGAGACTCATAGAATGGCAGATGTCCTAAATAGCACTCTGCCCTCAAAATCAGCCCTTAAGGCATTCAGATATGGCTCAAGAGCCAATGAGAGTATTTTAGGCATGGAAAGCCAAGAGAGTCTGGCAAAAAAAAAAAAAAAATTATATGAAAGATCTCTGTGAGTGAGATCCCAGTGGAAAGAACAGGTCATAATAGAAGGAGGTACCTTTCTCTGAAGGGAGGAGAGAACTTCCACTTTGACTATGACCCTGTCGGAATAAGATCGAAGTCGGTGAACCCTAAAGGCTTCCATAGTGTTGGCAACTCAAGACTGGAGCCTAGAGAGATTACTGACGCCATAAACAAGAGTGTCAAATTGTTAAGACAACAACAGGAGTTACTGTGTACTTACTCCTCATGTGGGATCTGCCCTTAATGTGTTGTCCAATGTGAAGTAATGCTATAACTAATACTGAAACAGTATTTTACACTTTGTGTTTCTGTGTGGGTGCAAACGGATGAAATCTTTACTTAATATATACTAAATCTATCTTCTGTACATAAAGATAATTGAAAATGAATCTTGATGTGAATGGAATGGGAGAGGGAGCAGGAGATGGGAGAGGTGCAAGTGGGAGGGAAATTATGGGGGGGGGGAGCCATTGTAATCCATAAACTATACTTTGGAAATATATATTTACTAAATAAAAAATAAAGGCAATATCTAAACCAATGCATGGGATGTTTTGATAAAATTTTATTGTGGACATGGAATTTTTAAAATTTATTTTTAAAATTGATAAATTAAAATTATATATATTTACTGTGTGGGACATAATGTTAATTGTCATAAGTGTTACTCATACACTTATATTAATGAAAATCTACTCTCCACAACTTTCAAGAATATAGTTATGTTGATAAGTATAGTTACCATGTTGTAAAATATATCTCTTGAATTTTTTCTCCTATTTAACTGAAATGTTATGTTTTTTGACATTGCCACAATATCTATTCTCCAAGATTCTGGTAAAGCATTCAACTTCCACCAGTTCAGCTCTTTTAAAAGATTCAGTATAAGTGAGATCATGAGCTGCTTGTCTTTCAGTGCCTTGCTTATTGCACTTAATTGCACTTATCATAATGTTCTCTCAATTTAACTTTGTCTCAAGGACATGTCTTCCTGTTTTAGAAAAGCTTGAATAGTATTCTGTTATATTTGTACACTATAATCATCCATTGATAGGTGCCATACCTTGGCCATTGCATATAATGCTGAAATTAACTTGGGAGAGCAGATATTCTTTGATATACTGGTTTCACTGCCCTTGCTTATACTCATATACCCAGTGTTAGGCTTGTTCAACCACATGAAAATTTGTTAACTTTTTAGGAACCCTCCTACTGTTTTGCCATAATGGCCTTGCCAGCTTACATTCCCATCAAGAATGGAGAAAAGTTGCCTTTCACCATATCCTCACCAACACCTGTTACTTTCTTCTTTTTGATAATATCCATTCTAATGGCTATGAGATGACAGCTCATTGTGGTTTGAGTTTTATTTTTCTTGGTGATTTTTAAATATATTTGGTCCATTTTTATAACTTCTATGTCTATTCAGTCCTTTGTCCATTTGCTAGCTGAAGTGTTTATTTTCTTGCTACTGAGTATTTGTGCTCCATGTATATTTTGAAATGAACCCCTTTTTGGATGTATAAGGTTTCTTCATATTTTTTCTCTATTCTATATGTTGCCTCTTTATATTGCTGATTGTTTGCTTGGCTCTGAAGAAGCTTTTCTTGTTTTATGTAATCCAATTTATCTTTTGTAGCTTGAGTTGCCTCTGCTTTTAAGGATCATATCCAACAATTCACCCAGACTAGTGTTATGGAACTCGCCTCTGTTTGTCCTATGAATGGTTCACAGTTTCAGATCTTATATCCAAGTCTTCAGTTCATTTTCAGTTGATTTTTGTGTATGATATGAGATGTCTCTTTTATTATTTTACTTGTGAATACCCAGTCTTCCTAACACCGTTTATCAAAGAGATCATTTTTCTTCCATAATGTGCTTTTGACAATTTTGAAAAATATGCTGGTTGTCTATAAATGTGTGGATTTATTTCTGAGCTCGCTCGCTCTCTCTCTCTCTCTCTCTCTCTCTCTCTTTTTGCCAAGACCCTGCTGTTTAATTATGAGAGTTTTGCAGTAAATTTTGAAAACATGTTTTCTGATGCCTCCAGCTTTGTTCTTTTTGCTCAAGTTTACTTTGGCTATTCCAGTTTGTTTGTGATCTCTTATGAATTTCATGTTTGTCTTCTATTTATTGTGAAATATTCTACTAGTATTTTTACAGGGATTGCATTGAATCTGTGGATTGCTTTGGGTGGTGTGGACAATTTAAAAACAAAGTAATTCTAGTCCATGAAAACAAGATAACTTTCTATTTAGTTGCTCTTCTTTACTTTCTTCAATATTTCAAAGTATTCATGAAACTAAATGTCATTAATTATCTTGTATCACAAAATATTTTTCTTTTTATACTTTATTCAACAATTTAAAAATTCAAAAGCCATTTTTTGTGATATACAGGCTGTTTCTGAACAATAGGTTGCCAAATCCTGCTCTAGACTTTGTTCTGTGTTTATTATCTTTTGTCCTTAGTAAGAATGACTTAATGTTGACTTTCTTCCAAAACTGTGATATTTATAGCTTAATTATAAAGGTTTTTTCCTTCTTTGGGGTTTCCATGAGTTATCATGTAAATAACTTAACAAATTGATGAAAAGAAAGAACTGGGAACTGGCCGGGTTAACGCGAAGGAAGAGTCCAGGAGACTGAGGAAGGTCAAGCTAAACACACTTTATTGATACTCTAGGCAACTAGGAGGGGAGATCGCTCAAGCCTACTTCTGCGGGCACTAGGCACTATGGACCAGGGAGTGAGGCTGAGCAAACTCTGGTCTACTGCAGCTGAGGGTCCCCTTATATACAGTTTCTAGAGGCTAGCCCCGCCCACATTCCAACCTTCCAGGGTCCTGTAGTCATGGCAACGACAGTTTGTGGTTAGGCTGGCTAGTTAGGAAGTCCCTTTTCAAATCTTACCAGCTAGGGTGGTTACCTTTCTACTTTTCTTTCAAGCTGTGCTACTGCGCAGTTACTTTCTTTCAAAGGGCACTACAGTTCCTTTGTTTCAAACGGCGCTACAATCACTTTCTCCATGAGTGGTTCCCTAACACATTTGGTCAAGAATAAAATAAATTACTTCAAAAAGAAAAAAGTTTCTTAATACTGGAAGTATTAAAATATAGGAAAAGTCTAGAATCAGTTTTCATAGAAGGAAAAATTATTGAATTTATATGTAACAATTAAATGTGTAATTACTCCCTTATAAACCCCAAGCACATGTTTTGTTGTTGTTGTTGTTATATGTTAACTTAATTTTAATTGAAATGTTTTGGGGATAAATACAACAAAATATATGAATAGAGCTCCCGATTTCTATGATGGAAATAGCTTATTAGTAGTAAAAATTGCCAATACACCAAGAACTTTACTAGAAATCTCAAATGTGATTGACCATATTTTTTTCTATGTTGGTAGCACACTTTGGTAGGCTTTTAACAAAGAGAAAATAAATTATGGAAAATGGGTTGACTAAAGTTTTTCCTTTAGCTACCAGTATACTAAATAATGAATTATTTGGAATATAGGCACACAGGCAATGATTGGAAATAAGTTGATAACTAATGTTTTAAGCTGTATTTTAATAAATATTCCCCCTAAAGCTTTCATCTTCCTTGCCAGTTCTTTCTTGCTCTCCAGCTGAGTTATAACTATGCAATATGTGATGCAGTTTGACCGAGTTTACATTTCTTTGGTTAATAAATTGGTCTCAATCACTAATGGATTCTTTATACTGATTGAATTTGTTTGTTGAATTGGTTTAAATTGCCCAACCGTATTTCAAGGTTAAATACAAAAGTATGCCATGCTATTAATTTTCTGCTGCTGTTGTTGCTTGAATAATGTAGGTAGTTGAAGCTAAATCAGGATATCAAATTAATTTCTGCCTTTGCCTTAGCACAGCCTTTCTCTTTGTATAATGTATCTATGACATTTGTCCTCATTCCAGGAGAAGATGAGGAAAACACATCAGAATGAATGACCAGTCCTCATTAAACTGAAAACTTTCAGGGAGATTTCATTTGATTCCCACACACTGAAACATTACCTTTCTGAAGATAAGTTTAGCAATGAGAAACCCATAACTGAATGCATACAAACCAAATCAATCAAATCAACCCTACTATCTCAAGGGCAGATGAGGGACAAATAGTATCTTCCAGCTTCTTACAGAGAAATCAACATGCCTGAGCCATAGCTTGGCATGCCTGTGTGGGGCAATTATTTCCAGTAAATACTTCGAATTCTCAAATCCACATGGTTCACACATTTATAACTTTGTTCTGTAAGTTATAATAAGGTAGGAGGGATAAATTTGCTTTAAATTACACAAAAATACAATTCTATACGAATATCTTTTAGGGATAGACCATACATTTCTCTCTCCATTTTTTTTCCAGAGGGAAAAACTTCAATTTCCATATAACCCTAATCCTTAAAGCTTTCATAAAAACTTAGATGGAACACAGGACAAAGGAAAAAAAAAAAAGCTTTGGAAAACAAGCACCAAAGGCATATATGTAGCCCACATCTATCATCTTCATTGTATCTCTTATTACACTCAAATTCATCTTAGAGAGAGGGAGGAATAGCTCATATTGATTTTCTTTATCTGTCTGGGGATGGAACTTCAAAATTGGTCAGTTACTGTATTTGTATTTCTTTGAAACTACCCTGAACATACAATATTTGTCTGAACTACTAGGCAGAAATATACTTTATGCAGTTAACATTTATATTTATTAATGTGTATGAATCAATATTATAAAACTTCTATTTTTAATACATAATATTTTAGAAAAAATATTTTGTTGCATTTTGTAATTATTAAAGTGGTATATACACATGGTAGAGAGTTTAGAAAATGTTAAAGTAAGCACAATAAACCACTTAAAATTCTCTACCCAGATTTTTATTTTGAACATGTATCTCCTTCCAGTCTTTTTTCTATGTTTTTGCATTCTTTTTTTAAACTAATATATACATATATATGTATGTATATATAATTCCAAACACATAGGCATTGTTTCTTCAAAAGAACTTGTCATTTATTCAGAGACACAAGTCATAAACTGACAAAAAACAATGTGTTTTGATGTGAAGAGTAGAAAAGTAATAGACACCCATGGTAGGGAAAAAAGCAGATTTGGAAGACAGCAGAGAAGGCTTTATAGAAGAAATATTTTCCATGTTTGGGCTTCAGTTTTAGTCAGGTAAAGATGAAGAAAGAAAATGGAAAAGAACTGACCCAGAGGAGGGGCTTAGGTAAGAAATCTTGTGGATGTGCCAGGAAGTAAAAATCAGTTTAGTCTCACTTGTTAGAGTGAAGAGAATATTTGGAAAAAGTGAATCTAGGACAGTTTCAATGCCCATATCACACTCATGTGTGGAAGCAATGTACTCTATAAAGAGGCCCTATGTGTATTATTTCAAGCATGATAAAAGTCTCATTCTTTTTTATTTTTTATTTAATTTTATGTGGTTTTTAACAGATTTAATGTGCTTTGTAGATACAGTTCTAAGAATTGAAATGATGATATCCCCTCCCACCTTCCTTACTTCTTCTTTTCTTTGATATTTATTTAGTATTTGAGACAACATATTTTAAATTTATAGAAAAAGCTTAATGTTTCACAGAAAGAAGTTTAACAAGTAAAAAGCAAAATATCCTATTTTAATTGGAATATAGACCAAGGTTATCAATAATAATTGAAAGGAAAAAATGACTATTTCAACCATATACAGTTAATTTTAAAGTAATCACACATCATTAGAACTTTAGTAGTATAACATCCTTAACCATAGTTTTCACAAAGGTTTTACAAAACTTTTGTAAAACAAAGTTTTACAAAACTGTATTTACAGCATTGATACTCATAGACATTTCTTTCTTTTTTTCTTTGACTTTTTGGTTTTTTAAATTTTGGCTCCCCCATATAAAGGAGTCTAGATTATTTCACTCAGTATGATGTCCTCCAGTTGCATCCATTTTGCTGAAAATGGTAGAATTTCATTATTTTTATAGCTGAATAATTTTCCATTGTGTTTGCATATTACATTATCTTTATCCATTCATCTGATAATGGACACCTTGGTTGATTCCAAATTTTGGCTATTGTGAACAGTGCTGCTGTGAACATGGTGTTAACGAGTATCTCTTTGATACATTGTGCTCAAGCCTTTTGGGTATATACCCAGTGGTGGGATTGCCAGATCATATAGCAAGTCTATTTCTCCTTTGCTAATTTCTGCACTGTTTTCTACTGTGGCTGTGCTAATTTACATTCTCAACAACAGTGTGTAAGTGTTCTCCTTTGTCCATATTCTCCACAACATCTGTTTCTCACTATGTTTTGGATTTTAGCCCCTCTGACAGTGGTGAGGTGATTTCTCATTGTAGTTTTGATTTACATGTCCCCAATTTTGTGATTTTGAGCATTTTTTCAATATTTGCTGCATTTGCATTTCTTCTTTGGAGAACTGTATGCTGAAGTTCTTTGCTCATTTCTTAATAGGATTGGTTTTTTTTGTTGTTGTTGTTGAATTTTTTTAAGTTGCTGGTATATTTGGGATACTATTACATTGTCAGGTAAGTGATTTACAAACGTTTTCCCATTCTGTTGAATGTCTTTTCAACCTATTGATCATTTCCTTTGCTGGGCAAAAGATTCTGGGCTTGATGTAGTCTCATTTGTTTAGTTTTGCTTTTGTTGACTGTGCTTTGGGGGCCTTGTCCAAGAAGTCATCCCCTACACCAATGTTCCAGTTTATAATCTCAGGAATTAAATCTATGTCTTCAATCTTGAGTTGATTTTTGTATATGGCGAGAGGTATGGATCTAATTTCATTCTTCTACATGTGTACATCCAGTTTTGCCAGCACCATTAGATGAAGAGATTATCCTTACTTCACTGTTTAGTCTGAGTATTTTTGTCAAAAAGTGGCTGGTTGTATGTATATGGATTAATTTCTTGTCTTTCTATTCTGTTCCACTGATGCATGTATTTTTTTTATGTGAGTACCAAGCTGTTTCAATTACTATGCCTTTGTAGTATGCTTTGAAATCAGGTATTGTGATGCCACCAGCTTGTTTTTTCTTGCTCAGGATCACTTTGGGTATTTGGGGTCTTCTGTGATTCCATATGAATGTTAGGATTGTTTTTTCTAACTCTGTAAAGAAGTCCATTAGCATTTCAATAGGAATTGCATTGGATCTGTAAATTGCTTTAGACAGTATAGACATTTTGATGATATTGATTCTCCTGATCCATAAGTAGAGAATATCTTTCCATTTTTTGTGTCCTTGGTGATTCTTTGACCAGCATTTGATAATTTGCATAATAGAGATCTTGCACTTTTGTTGAATTTATTCCTATATATTTGATTTTTGGTGGCTATTGCAAGTATCAATTTCTCTTTCTGTGAGTTCATCATTAGCAAATAAAAAAGCCACTTTTTTGTGTATTATATTAAGAAAATAGAACTCATCAAAAGAACCAAATAGAAATTTTGGAGATGAACTTTTCAATCAATGGAGTAAAATATATGATTGAGAGAACAGACCAAGTGGAAGAAAGAATATCTGGCCTTGAAGATGAGAATTTTGAAGTAACACAATTAGAAAAATAAAGAGAAAATAATTTTTAAAAATGAAGAAACTTTACATGAAATATGGGATACCACTAAATGACCAAATGTTCATATTACAGATCTTCTTGAAAGAGAAGAAAAAGAAAATGGTGTTTAGAACCTACTAAATGAAATAATAGTTGAAAATCTCCCAGGTATTAAAAGAGACATGGACATCCAGATATAAGAGGGTCAAAGAACTCTAAGCAAACTCAACCAAAAAACTTCTCAAAGACATATCATCAAATTCTCAGAAGTGAAAGACAAGGAGAGAATCCTAAAGACAGTAAGAGAAAAGTATCAAGGTACATATAAAGGAAAACCAAGCAGGTAAACATCAGACTTCTCAGTGGAAACTCTACAGGCCAGAGAGAGTAGGGTATATATAGTCAAGGTCTTAAAAGAAAAAATAAATAAATAAAACCTCCAAACAAGAATACTATATCCAACACAGCTATCCTTTAAAGTAAAAGACAAATAAAGTATTTTCCAGATAAGCAAAAACTGAGAGAATTCAGTACCACCAGAACAGACTTACAAGAAATTCTTCAGGGTGTCCTGCATTAGAAGTAAACATTAAACATATGCCACTATGGGCGCTGGGTTCTAGTTCCAGTTGCTCCTCTTCCAGTCCAGCTCTCTGCTGTGGCCCAGGAGGGCAGTGGAGGATGGCCCATGTGCTTGAGACCCTGCACCCACGTGGGAGACCAGGAAGGGGCACTTTGCTCCCAGCTTCAGATCGGCACAGTGCCAGCCATGGTGGCCATTTGGGGAGTGAACCAATGGAAGGAAGACCTTTCTCTCTGTCTTTCTCTCTCTCACTGTGTAACTCTGCCTGTCAAAAAAAAAAAAAAAAAAAAAAAGAGTCTAAGTTTCTCCTTATAAAAAACAAACTGCCTGGTCAGCAGTTAGCTAATGTACTCAACAGATCTTTCTCTCTCTCACTGTAACTCTACCTGTCAAAAAAACAAAAAAACATATGCCATCATCAGATTCACTGGGAAACAGGTAGAATCATTATTCAATCAACAAAATGGCAGGTCTTACTTCATATCTATGAATATTAACTTTTAATGTGAATGGACTAAATTCACCAACCAAAAGATTTAGCTTGATTGAATGGATAAAAATCCATGAACTCACTGTATACTCCCTACAAGAAACTCACTTCACAGACAAAAATACACAGAGACTGGAAGTGAAGGGTTGGAAAAAGATTTATCAGGCAAATGGAAACCAAAAGCAATCAAGCATGGCCATCTTGATTTCTGAGAAAGAAAAAAAAAGACTTTAAATAAAAAAACTGTACAAAATGATAAAGAAGAGCATTAAATGTTAAAAGGTTCTAGTCAGTACATAAAAATAATAAATATATATGTACCCAACACAATATATACAGCACATAGTATTAAACCTATAGAGAAACATAAAGCAAATACTATGAGACCTAAAGAGAGAGAAAGGCTCCAACAACAATAATAGTGAGTGATTCGGCACCCCACTTTCATCAATGAATAGGTCATCCAGACAGAAAATCAATAAAATACATCAAAGTAGAAACATACTGTTGAGCAAATGAACCCAACATACATTTAGAGGACATTGACCCAACAGCTATATAATTGACATTCTTCTCATAAGCACATAGAACATTTTCTAGGATAGACCACATATTAGGCCACAAATCTCAGCAAGTTTAAAAAAATTGAAATCATACTGTGTGTCATCTCAGACTGTAAAGGAATAAAACTAGAAATCAACAACAAGCAAACAATAGAACTCTCGTAAATACTCAGAAATTAAACATGCTACTGAATTTTCAATGGGTCATAGAAAAAATTAGAATGGTAATCAAAAACTTTCTTGAAATAAATGAAAATGAAACCTGTGGGAAACAATAAAAGCAGTATTGAGAGGAAAATTTATAGCATTAAGTGCTTACATTTTAAAACAATCTCAAATTAAAGATAAAATGATGCAGCTTGAAGACTTAGAAAAACAAGAACAAACCAAGCACAAAATCAGCAGGAGGCAATAAATAATAAGGATTATAACAGAAATAAATGAAGTCAAAACTAAAAAAAAGATCAACAAAACAGAATGTTGGTTTTTGAGACAATATACACAATAGGTAAACCACTAGCCAGACTAACAAAGGAAAAAGAGAAAAAAAACTCATATTAATATAATTAGAGGTGAAAAAGGAGACATTACAACCTAAACCACTGAAATACAAAGAATCATAACAAACAACTATGAAGAACTATATGCTAGTAAACTGGAAAACCACAAAGAAATGGATAAATTCCTGGACTCATATAACCTACCAACGTTAAATCAAGAAGCTGTAGATAACTTAAACAAACCCATAATAAACAATGATTCTTAAGCAGTAATCAAAATTCTCCCATCAAGGAGAAGTCCAGGACCTGATGGCTTTACTAATGTATTTTCTAAAACATTTGAAGAGGTAGTAACTCCAATGCTCTTCACATTATTCCAAAATATTTAACAGAATGGAACTCTGCCAAGCTCTTTTTATGAGTCCAGCATTACTTTGGTACCAAAACAAAACAAAGGCATGGTACGAAAAGAAAACCTCAGACCTATATCTATAATGAACATAGATTAAAAAAAATTCTCAACACAAAATGCTAACAAATAAAATCCAAAGCCACATGAAAGAAATCATACATCACAATCAAGTGGGATTTATCCCAGAAATATAACGGTAGTTCAACATTCACAAATCAATAAATATCATAAATCATATTAATGGAATGAAGAACAAAAGCTATATGATATTCTCAATAGATGCACAGAAAACTTTTGATAAGATTTAATTCTACTTGATGAAAAACACCCTCCATAAATTAAGTAAAGAAACATTCTTCGGCCGGCGCCGTGGCTCAACAGGCTAATCCTCCGCCTTGCGGCGCCAGCACACCGGGTTCTAGTCCCGGTTGGGGCGCCGGATTCTGTCCCGGTTGCCCCTCTTCCAGGCCAGCCCTCTGCTGTGGCCCGGAGTGCAGTGGAGGATGGCCCAAGTGCTTGGGCCCTGCACCCCATGGGAGACCAGGAAAAAGCACCTAGCACCTGGCTCCTGCCATCGGATGAGTGCGGTGTGCCGGCCGCAGCGCGCCGTCCGAGGCAGCCATTGGAGGGTGAACCAACGGCAAAGGAAGACCTTTCTCTCTGTCTCTCTCTCTCACTGTCCACTCTGCCTGTCAAAAAAAAAAAAAAAAAAAAAAAAAAGAAACATTATTCAAAAGTATAAAAGCTACGTATTACAGACCAACAGCTAATATCATACTGAATGGGGAAAAGCTGAAATCATTTCCCTCAGATTCAGAATATGACAAGGATGTCCATTTTCTCCACTCTTGTTCAATATTATACTGGAAGTTTTAGCGAGAGCAATTAGAAAGGAGAAAGAACTTGTAAGCATCAAATCAGAAAAGAGGAAGTCACAATTATCCATGTTTGCAGATAACATTATGTTGTACATCGAAACACCCAAACACTCCACCAGAAAGCTGTTAGTATTGATAAACCAATTCAATCAAGTTGCAGGTTAATTCTTTCTCATACAGAGGAGGGTGAGTGATATTCCCAGGAGAGGCAGCTGTTTTCGACCAGGCCAGACTCCTTCTTTCTGTTGCTTCTCTATTCCCTATGGGTGATGCCCACATAATCATATGATCAACATTATCTCATGTGTGCCATACTTAGTTTCTGGCCTTGGAAAGAAGTTAGGTGGCAGCAACACACAATTTCTTTTCTAGGTACTGGCTTGAAATTGTGTGAATCCCATGGTTGATAACTTGGTCATGTGACCATCTGGGGAGATATTATCTCTCATTGAGTTGCCAGATGCTTGCTACATTGTGGAAGGGAGACTGAGTACTAACAAAAAAAATAGGAGAGTGTTTTCCTTATCATGATTTTTAAATTTTTTTAAAAAATTATTTGACAGATAGAGTTATAGACAGTGAAAGACAGAGACGGAGAGAAAGGTCTTCCATTTGTTGGCTCACTCCTCAAATAGCCGCCACAGCCGGCGCTGCACCTATCTGAAGCCAGGAGCCAGGTGCCCCCTCCTGGTCTCCCATGCAGGTGCAGGGGACCCAGCACTTGGGCCATCCTCCACTGCCCTCCTGGGCCACAACAGAGAGCTGGACTGGAAGAGGAGCAACCAGGACTAGAACCCGGTGTCCATATGAGATGTCTGCACTGCAGGTGGAGGATTAACCAAGTGAGCCACGGTGCCAGCCCCCCTTATCATGATTTGGATTCTGAATTGTATAATGAGAGACCATAAACAGGAATATTATTATCCAATACAAATTGTAGAGTGTGTCCTGGGTTTGGAATAGAAGATAAATTGGAAGCTGGCAAGAATGAAGATCACACTATCATATGAGAGGCTGCTGTAAAAATTCTACAAGGGAAAATGGCATCAGGGACTGGGATAGTGGCAGAGTAATTATGAGAAGAGGAGCAATAAATTTATAAGGCAAAGTGAATCTTCCTTTAAATAAAATGACAGAACTGAGTGAATAGTTTAATATGGAGGGAGATCTAGTCACTTTTTAAATTTTTCTTGCAGTTTCAGAAGTCATGAGAAAGTCAGGAACACTACCTAGTAGATGAAACATTGAAAGAAAACTAACCTCCCTGATACATCACACTAACCCTATCCTTGTAATAAGTAAGCTTCAGCGACCCCAAGTTGTAGAGTTTGCGAACTCCATCCTTCAGTAACCAACCTCTGTGAAGGATTCAAACCTCACTAGGAATAATGAGGCTACTTGATGGCAGCCAAATGAAATAAGCCAGACCCAGAAATATAAATATCACATATTCACATATTTTCTCTTATTTGTGTAAGTTAATACCTAGAGAGTATAAAAATTCTGTGGATGTCATATTATTTGATACTAGTTATAAAAATTGTTTCACTCAATCATATCATATAAATGACAATATATTATTTTTCCCTCACATAAAATAAAAACTAAATGAAGGGGGCAGGAATAGTGAGAACTCTTGAGGTACTAGTGATGTTTTGGTCAGAATTGAGGTACTGGTTATGAGTGTTCTAAGATGACAGAAAACTCATTTATTTATACACTTATGTGCATCCCTTGGAGTGTAGAGTGTATTTCAATGAGATGTTTTATTTATTTATTTTTTGACAGGCAGAGTGGACAGTGTGAGAGAGAGAGAGAAAGGTCTTCCTTTGCCGTTGGTTTACCCTCCAATGGCCACCGCGGCTGGCGCGCTGCAGCGGGCGCACCGCGCTGATCTGATGGCAGGAGCCAGGTGCTTCTCCTGGTCTCCCATGGGATGCAGGGCCCAAGCACTTGGGCCATCCTCCACTGCACTCTCGGGCCACAGCAGAGAGCTGGCCTGGAAGAGGGGCAATCAGGACAGAATCCGGCGCCCTGACCGCGAATAGAACCCGGTGTGCTGGCGCCGCAAGGCAGAGGATTATCCTGTTGAGCTACGGCACCGGCTCTCAATGAGATGTTTTAAAAAGCCTTACAAATAAAACCAGTTTCCAAAAATCTTCAAAATTATGTCATCAGTTCTATTGATAGACCATTAAGTGGTGTATCACTCCAATGTTAACTCCTAGTAATTCCTTGAAAAAATAAACTGAAAAAATATAGAAGGTGATGGTAAGGAGACCAGAGTCAAAATGTCTGTCTTCACCATTTAGTGGATGGAGGTCTTTGCCAATAGTGTCATGGATTTTGTGTTTTCAGAGATCACAAAAACTAGTGAAATTAAATAACTAGATCTTGGCTTCTGTGGGTTACATATTTGGTTACATATTTGGGGCTCAATCAAGTTGTATCTTGCTGATATTAGCTGTATTCATGCATTTCAGGTGAAACTATGAGTTAGCTAGGATTTGGGGCTTAAATGCTTGTGATTTTGATGTGCTAGGAGTACTTTGGTCAAAATTCTTCCATCAGTAAACAGGTTGATTTGAATGTATTAACATGGTGTGGTTGGTTTCCAAGAGCACCAAAAGTAGAAATGCCTATTTTTACAAGCAGTTTTAAAGTCTCTGCTGTTCCTTGCATGCTCTGTTTCTTTAAGCAAGAAAAGGTAAAATGTATTGCTATGCATAGTCAGTGTACAAGGTTAGCCACAGAAATCTTGAAGAACACTATTAGAAGGCTCTACTACCCTGATACAGGACCACATATGCACAAAATGTAGTACACAAATTGCACAAGTTTTTAGTTTCTGATAGAGAATTTGGAGTCTTCTTTAAGGGAACCAAGTCTGTGTAATTTTGAGCATCACTTCAACTCTGCCAACTTCATTTTCTGCATCCATAAATATTGAAGCCTATAAGCTCTATTTTTCTTTTCTAATCTAAAATATATGATTTTAATTGATTACTATTTTTATAGCATAAACAAAAGGCCATTTTAAAAGTCAGACTGTCATACATACTTTTTTTTTTTCAATAACAGGGAGAAATGAAAAACAATTGGAATAGATACAGTCTTGATTATATTCGGTTTTATGTTCTATTGAGCTCTGTGATTCCACATTTGGCACTGATTTCCAATGGTGATATGTCACATTGTCCTTATATTAATGTTTTTCTATACAAATTCGTGTGTCAACATTAGTCAGAACATAAATGATCTTATGCTATATTACTGTGAATTTTTGAAATGTTAGACAAATGACAGTTGAAACATGTGCTTTACTGTTCAACACAACTAATAGAAACATATAAAAGAAATTTTCTAAATTATAAATTGTGGACTGTTTAGTAACTTTCACTATAAACCTTTTACCAACTAATTTGTTGCTATAAAACAGACATTTTAATCCTTGCACAATTATGATATCAGCTCCTGTGGAGAAATGTACCAAAATAACGACTCAGCAAAGGTCAAAGAACCATAATGGAATCATAGGACATGACATAAGTGTTAGAGGGGACAATGTAAATTATTTCAAATCACTAATTTTATAGGAAATAAAATAATACCTAGAATACATGGGCAAGCTGGCTGAGTCATGGAGTAGGAAGGCCATATTTAAATTACTCATGCTCAAGTTTAATTTCATAAAAAAGGGGCCTGGACTACAGCCATGTGTTTCTAATTGAGGACAGATTAATTATCTTTAATAGGCAAGAAGTTAGCATAAGAAAAATTGAAGAAGTATGGTGAAGTAGAAATGGCCTTGTTATTATAGATCAGACACCTATAGCTATTAGATGTTACTTAGTATCTTTGAAATGCCTGTATACAAGTATAAAATAATTTAATTCTCAAGTATTTGCATTAAGATTTTAAAAATAAATATAAACAAATCATCTGATATTAAGCCAGGCCCTAAGAGGATTTTTTTTAATGTTAATTCTTTTATTGTTTAGTGAACAACAGCTCCCTGACATTTTAGAGTGGGGTTTTACTTATTGTTTTGGGAGGACCCAATATAATGAGCAAGTTATTGGTTTCTACTTTGAGGAAGAAGACTTTATGCTCCCAGCTTAACAGTTGTTAAGCAAATTCATATATCTTTGTAGCTGCTATATGTAACTTATGGAAGAATCAATAGCTAGACTATTGAAATAGTCACAGGGAATGGACTCTAGATCCATTTTGTTGTGAGTAAACATTATAGTCTTAAATTCAAAAAGGAAATAAAATATGTCTTTGTGGCCAACATCACAGTGTTGTTGTAAGTGTTAAACACATGATTTTGAAAGCAAAAAATGTCAACTAATCTATAAATATCAGCTTATTAAGACATTTAGAACACATGTTTTTTAGCAATCAAATTATGTAGTAATAACTTTTGCTTATGTAGGCAATTGGAAACAACAATATAATGAAAATAAGTAGTGAGCTCTAGTATGCCATTGAGAGCCAGAAAAATAAAATTTCTTGTTTTTGCATGTACCTTTGAGCCCTATTTCTGTTCAGTGTTCTTAAGTGGTTATCTGAGTCTTCAGAGAATGATTTTATGTTCTGTAAGACTGAATCTCCAATAACTAGTTTAATTGTACTTTATTCTCCTGCCAAGTTCTTTCCTGTTTTGTCCATATTTTCTTCAGCCCCTCTACTTATTTGCTGAATGTCAGAGAGACATAGATAACATATTTCTTCTGATGCAAACACCAAACCAAATAAGAAACACACATGCATGCACACACACATACACTTACACACATATACAAATACCACATGAAAAACAAATTTGGCTGTCTTTCCTAATGAATTATCATATTTTGAGTTTACACACAGCATCCTCATAGAAAGATGGATATTTCACTATTTTTATCTTTCCTGCCAGAAAATGTGCACATTCATTGGACTATAGAGGGTAAAATACCCATATGGAATATTCCCCAGTCAGAAGAAATTAACTGTCTGTCTTGCTTTACATTTGATGAGCTACCGATTTGTGATAGTTTCATTTCGATTTCATTTCTGGGCAAGCAGAATGAATTGACAGAGAAAGCAATCAACGCATGATGCATACACTGGAGCCTCTAATACAAAATGTTGGCTGCTTCTGTCAACACAACCAATTACCAAAGGTACTGAAAGGGTAAGTGATAGCCAAAATAAGTCACATGGTTTCATAGACCATATCCTACATACCTATTAGTGAATTCTGAGTAGATGCAGGATGACAGACTGTTTTGTCAATATAACATTTCAGGTGAGTGTCCTAGCTCTACAGGGTTCCCAAAGCATATGCAGATTTTGTGATAAGAGCTTTCTCTCTCTCTCTCTCTCTCTCTCTCTCTCTCTGTGTGTGTGTGTGTGTGTGTGTGTGTATTTTAGATTAGGGAAGGGACAAAAAGAATGAAAAACAAGAGAGACAAATTGGGTGTTTGATTGAATACTGATTCCATACCATAAAATATATGGACACAATGGACACATTAGGAAAATACTTTTAAAAAATCAATATCCTGCTAATCATGTGGATTGCTCTTTGTTAGAGCATGACATTTAAAAACATAATACAGACTCAGAGTCCTAGGAGCTCATAGATCCATTCCTTATAAACAGCAAAAAATGAGCCATTCATTGAACAAATGCCTATCAAACACTTGCTATGTGCGGGCATTCTGTGCTAAGAAATGGGGATATAAAATTAGACAAATATGGTACTTATTTCCATGGAATTTATAGTTTGGGAAAAATGAAAATCAAGACAACTGAGATACTACAAGGGAATTTGAAAATTTCATGGAAAATAGAATTAGAAGATAAATTTTTGTGATACAAAACAATTTTGAAATCCATGCATAAATTTCACAATGCATGCTTTTTCCGTGAACCTTTTGATGATCCCTCCTATTGTATGAGATAGGGCAAGAAAATATGCTATTAGAGATCCTAATCCAGTTCTTAAAATGAGGGAAGATTTTAGGAAAAAGTGATATCCAAACCAAGAATTAAAGCATAAGTAAGAGATAACCAGAAAAAGTGGGGGAAAACAATGGTTACTGCTTACCGTTAAAGCAAATATGGGATAGCTTCTTAAGAAGATAAGGATATTCATAATGTCTGGAGGTTCATTACTGATGAGCAGGGGGAAGAGCAGTAGTAAATGTAGGCAAAGGACACATCCCAAATGGTAAGGAGATTAGTTTTTATCCAAGGAATACTGAGGAGATACTACTGAAAAATTGTGACCTGAGACTTAGCTTGGCAGGATAAGTTGTAGTAAAATCCAGTCATAATTACAGTAAGTAGGTATAGAGATAGACAAAAACATATATATATATATATATAATATATATATGCACACATGCGCAAATACCTATACATTCAAAATATTATAATTTTAAAATAATTAAAGGAAATACACAGGCAGAAGCAAGAAACAATTTAGAAAACTTGATGAAATACTTTTATAGGAAATGGAACTTTAACTTAATGTGAGTCTTTAAGGGAGTGCCCCCTATCCATTTTTGGTACTGAATAATAACCCAGGCTACACTGCACTGCATCCTAAGATGGAGAAGCTTCCCTGCCCACACCAGGCCTACTTCACTTGAATTTACAATGGGTCAGGTATTCTGTCATATCTCAGGGAATCCCGTAGCAGAAACATCTTTTTCACCCTCCTTGGGCTTCCTCTCAATCTATTGAGGAAGACATACAGTATACTTGACTCAGTGAAGACGCAGCAAAGTTGGATACAACACATTGGCATACCATTGTCACTGCTAGCAATTTTTCCTTATAATGAACTTGAAGCAGTTATATTGAGACTCGCACTACTGATCTTAATTTTATCCCTATATTTTTAAAGGTGTAAGTATCTTCATCAGTTTGTTGTCTATTTGAAATGATTGAACAACCCTTCTGGATATTTCCTTGTGTTTTGAGACACTAAACTGCCCCAGTTCCTCTAGTAGTTTTACATGCAACATGAAAGTTCAGTATGGTTTCCTTTCACTTTCATTACTTGGGAGGAACTGACAGTGAAAACCATTTGCTCACAACATTACCATCATAATTTATACTTTATTTCTGTTCATCTGCTTGACATCTTGGCTATTGTTCTCTGAATCTGCTCTGTCTCTGTTAGTATAAAACTTTAATTCAAAAATCTCATTCCTTATAATGTATTGTTAGTATATAATCTAAGTAAGAACAATATCTCTTTTCACTATTATATTAACAATTGGTTTATCTAATAAAATAAAGGTTCATAAGTCTCTTTGATCAAAGGAAATTGGCTTAGAAATTGATATTTGTACAAAAATGAAATATTCACACTCAATATAATCAAAATAATACAGAAATCACCAGAATTCCAGCAGTATATTTCCATTTTAAATACAGTTTTTTTCATTTATTTGTTCAGTACAGATCCATCGAATATTTACATAAAAACAATCAAACTTTTATTGAGTTCTTAGTATGTGACCAACTAGGCACTGGCCACCCAGAAAAGCATAGTGTCTGGATGCTTTGAACTTAAATTCTACTTGATGAGATAGGGAGTATACAAATAAATAACATTTTCAGTTTATGATATTAATCTAAATATAATAAAATAGAAATTTGCTGTTTGACATATTTCAAATGCTTTCCCATGATTAGTATTTATATTTTATATTTTTCTTTTATTCAAATATTGTATATACTCATTATACTTGCAAATCATCCTTTTATCTGCACTCACCAAGATATCAAAAATTTCTTTCCATTTAGCCCAAAGTCCTTAATGATGATATGATAATCACTTTATTTCTATAGTTTCATAAGGGTACCACAGTTAGTCAAACAATAGCATCTTTTCAGAAATTCAGATTTTATTTTTCCATATTATAACCATCTTTATAATATCAATTTCAACAATTAAATCAATGCACATCCTAACCATTAACATGATTATAGTTTCCGCAAGACGAATTATAGTGTCTTAAATGATCTTTTGACACAACTTACAAAATTGTCTTTTAGAGATTATTTTCCTGCTGGGACTATGTAGAAGTTTTTATTTTCTACAACTTTGTCCATACTGGTCCTTAAATTTCATTTAAAGTTTTTATTCTTAAAAACTCTTTCTGAGCAGTCTGGCATTTCAGACTGCCATAGTCATTCCCAGGCTGATATCAGATGTCATCTGAACAGTAGTGCAGCTAGACACAGTTGCCCTTCAGCCTACCTGGGCTCAGGAGTTGTTCCTAAAACCTCCATCCTCATGTGTTAGGACATTTTCTTTTTAAAATATGCATTTTACCTACCCCCTACTTACTAACACTCCCACATGTCAATAGTCACTCTTGAACACAAAGGGAGCAAAGAATATTTTAATTTTTGTTTAGTAACCATGGAGAGATGATGGTGTCAGTACAGAGGGTTCTATTACTCAGAGCTGTAAAATTCACAGTCTCTAAGTTCTGATAAACTTTTAAACAGCAGAGCTCTTTCACTTTCTTTGCTTTCACTTAACTTCAAAATTGATGTCTAGGATGACTGCCAGTAATATTATATCATCCCATATGTTTTGCTTAATTACTCTATTTCCTGAATTCATTTTTGAAGTTAGAATTTTTCTCCACCTCGTAACCAAAACATTATGAATACTCTTTGTCACACTCAGATTAGAGGATAAAACGTCTTTTTAAATTATATCTATTTGAAATGTTTCCAGTTTGGATATGGAGTGATTTAACACCCTGATCATTTAAATCCATGTAATAAATCACAGTATATCTGAATCTTATAGTACATGGAATTCAGTTACTCTAACAGGCAAACCCAATGTAATCCTTGCAAGGTTTAGATGTCCTTTGGACTTGAAGTATATTTTCAATTGTTAAAATTTGGTGTTTTTTCTTCATATAATAGTTTTGGTTATATGCATGGTTCATGTGTTCATATATGAAAAACATTTGCATATTATTAATGCTTGTATTATATAGGACAGTAAGCTTGTATTATATAGTCACACAAAATGCTCTCTAGGGAACCTTGTATTTGTTTATTTTCATATCTTCAACGAATTATAAACTATCTTAAGGTAACTGAAATATGTTTGCACACAACTTTTTAAGATTGTGTTCCAAAAGGCATGTGAAATATTTGCAAAAATATATCACTTTTTAAAAAACAATTATGGCATTTCTTTGATATTTTAAAAGAAAAATGATTTACACTATAAATATCATCACTCAGAGGTATGCAAAATAGATCTACAATTTCACTGATATGTTTCACCATTAAACCTTTTATACTTTTTCCAATATTTTGGCATAAATCTTACTTTTATCTTTATTATGTCCCCCTAATCCCTCTCCCTCATCTTCGTATACACTTCAAGCTCTTTCCATTTGAGTAACTACAAGAATTGCTCTGAAGGCAGAGAAAGGCTGTCAGCAAAGCTATGAACAAATGTTTATTATGGATATAGAAATAAAAGAGGTATTATACACCAGAGGGGCAGTGGTAAAACAGTTTGAAGCAATCAAGGTTGACTGCAGATGTATTAAAAAGAAAAACCGATACAATATAAAACCACATTTATCAAATTATATATTTCATTTAATGTACATACTCCTGTGACTTTTGGGTAATGGTAAAACCCATTTGAGAAGATGAAATGTTTTCCATATTTAATAACCATTGCTTCCCTCTGCCTCTCCTAATCTCTGCTCCCCTTACTTTTTCTTTGGAATCTTCTATTCTCTACCTGCTTTGTATTTTCTGGTCACAAGTTAAGAAGATTTACCAGGAACCAGAGTTTCTTCTGAATTGTCTAACATGCCAAGTAGAAATAGATTCAGAAAGGATAGAAGAGGTCACCTTCAGGTTAGACCAGTGGATTATTTTGTATGAAAGTTTCAAAGAAAGACTCAGAATGTATCTGAGGTCGACTGTTGACAGAATGTTTAGGAAACCATCTGGGAAAGAAAACCATGAATAACTCTCAATGGGAGATTGATCTCTTAATTCACCAGTTCTTCAGCTCCTAGACATCCGTGGGTTACCCATTGCTCCTAGGCCCTCAAAAAAAATCTTTAAATGGAGGTCAATGGCTCGCCCTCTTGCCTTAGTAGGAAAAGGATTTTCTGCTAGGAAGATTCATTACTCTAAATAAACAAGAGCCGTGATTTCCCTCTAGTAGAATAGTATGTGATAAGGAACAAGATCCCTTAGTTTTCTTACATTTTTATTTTCTATGGTCTTTACATCCTCAAAACTCCCAAAAACCTAAGGGAATAGGTTCCTGAACTTCCTCGTTACTGTCACTCCATTCTCATACATATGCAAACCTGCTTCATATAAGATTATCTACCCATTCTTTCTCACTTCCACTTTTGTCTCTTCTGTCCTTTCATTTTGCCCTACCTGGGTCCCCCTGACAACTCTTTGTGGTCTTACCTATGGCTGGATAACTTATTAGACAAGTTCTAATTACATTTCTGACATTGTCTTTTCTTTCCTCAGAGGAATGTTTGAATCCTGTTCCTCCTGCTATGTGTCTGTATAAAAATAATAATTCATTTTAGTTTCCCAGTGTGTTGCCTGGAGAGTTCCCTAACCAAATCCCATAAAGTCCCTTGTTCTTGAAACTTTGGTTTGGGGAACAAAAGGCATTGCCCTGATCTCATATCATTCCAATCATTTGTGACAGGTACAATGCAGAATTCATTAAAGGGCCATTGCGTCTTGTCATATTAATCAACATTGCAATTCTCTTTTCACTTGGGTTATGATGTTAATCTTTGGGCCTTGTTTTTGTTGTTGAAGGTTGAGAGTCGATGTGCACATTTTTTTTTTAAATTAAATACAGTTATCCTCTATAATTGCTGTCTTCTTTTTCTGCTATGAATTATTACATAGACATTTTTTTCCTTCCTGGCTTAGACTCTGTCTATTAAATCTTTCATTCAAAGGAGAACTAGAGCTGAAAGATTTGTTGTGGAATCAAAGCAAAGTACATCCTTAATGTGTCAATATTTCAGCTCATAAATCTTCAGTGTCTCTTAAGAAAGTCAATTTTTCTTACTTAGATGTTTTAAAGCAAAATATTTTTGAGTTAAAATACATAACCTTTATCTAGAATTATTTGCTATTAAGTTATTTCAAGACAACCATCAGACATAGCCTATTATGGAAAGTGGCAAATTCCTGATCATATCTACAAAGTTTAAACTTTCATTTATCCCTTGAATATTTTCATACTGATTTAATTTTTATCTCCCTAGCTCATGATTTCCAAAGTTACATGATCTCAGAGGACTTTTTTCTATGCTTTTATGTGTGCCTTTATTTTAATCAAATACTTAATGGGCTATACTTGTTTACTTAATGATATATTTTTTTTCATGCCTGCTGGGTAGATCCTCCAGGATGAGAACTGTTACTTCTTCTTCCCACCACCCCCTGGCATGAAGCACTCAGGTTGTCATTTAGTGAGAGTAATCAGTTAAGAGTTCTTCCTCTGGAGCTTTTTGAAACCAAATAATGATTTATTTTTTGTCTCTTATTAAAGCATGACACATAGTAGGTATTGAACAAATAATTGATCTTATCCTTTTGGTTTTCCTCTGGATGTGTTGTTTTAAGACAATAAATTAATACTGTTTTTTTCTTTCTAGTGCATAAAGCTGAACAATTCAATATAAAATTTAAGCTACGTATTATGATGATAGTTGTTATTTAGCCATTTCTTTAACATTCTAAAACAAAAAGTCCTCTTCAACAAAGATGCCTGAATGGATTTTGTCCTTAATTTTTAACCTTTATTTAATAAATATATATTTCCAAAGTACAGCTTTTGGATTATAGAGGCTTTTCCCCCCATAACCTCCCTCCCACCCACAATATCCCATCTCCCACTCCCTCTCCCATCCCATACAAGTCAAGTTCATTTTCAATTATCTTTATATATAGGAGATCAATTTAGTATATACTAAGTAAAGATTTCAACAGTTTGCACCCACACAGAAACATAAAGTATAAAGAACTGTTTGAATACTAGTTATGCCGTTAATTCACATAGTACAACACTTAAGGACAGAGATCCTACATGGGGTGTAAGTGCACAGTGACTCCTGTTGTTGATTTAACGATTGACATTCTTATTTATGATGTCAGTAATCACCTGAGGCTCTTGTCATGAGTTTCCAAGACTATGGAAGCTCTTGAGTTTGCCAACTCCGATCTTATTTAGACAAGGTCATAATTGAGCTGCAGTAAACATTGAGGTGCAGACAGCTCTATTATTTGTCAATTTAATTTCCTTTGGGTAAATTACAAGGAGTGGGATGGCTGAGTTGTATGGTAGGGTTATATTCAGGTTTCTAAGGAATCTCCAAACTGACTTCCATTGTAGCTTTACCAGTTTGCATTCCCACCAACAGTGGATCAGTGTCCCTTTTTCTCCGCATCCTCGCCAGCATCTGTTGTTGGTAGTTTTCTGAATGTGAGCCATTCTCACCCGGGTGAGGTGAAACCTCATTGTGGTTTTGATTTGCATTTCCCTGATTGCTAGTGATCCTGAAAATTTTTTCATGTGTCTGTTGGCCATTTGGATTTTATATGGAGGCACAGGAGACCTCGAATAGCTAAAGCAATCTTGTACAACAAAAACAAAGCCGGAGGCATCACAATACCAGATTTCAGGGCATACTACAGGGCAATTATAATTAAAACAGCATGGTACTGGTACAAAAACAGATGGATAGACCAATAGGACAGAATAGAAACACCAGAAATCAATCCAAACAATAACAGCCAACTTATATTTGATCAAGGATCTAAAACCAACTGCTGAAGTAAAGACAGTCTGTTCAACAAATGGTGCTGGGAAAACTGGATTTTCATGTGCAGAAGCATGAACCAAGAGCCCTACCTTTCACCTTACACAAAAATTCACTCAACATGGATTAAAGGTCTAAATCTATGACGTGACACCATCAAAATTTTAGAGAACATTGGAGAAACTCTGCAAAATATAGGTACCGGCAAAGACTACTTGGAAAAGACCCCAGAGGCACAGGTAGTCGAAGCCAAAATTAACAATTGGGATTATATCAAATTGAGAAGTTTCTGTACTGCAAAAAAACAGTAAGGAAAGTGAAGAGGCAACCAACAGAATGGGAAAAATATTTCCAAACTATGCAACAGATAAAGGATTAATAACCAGAATCCACAAAGAGATCAAGAAACTCCACAACATCAAAACCAACAACCCACTTAAGAGATGGGCCAAGGACCTAAATAGACATTTGTCCTTAATTTTTATTGTCTAATTAATGAATTTTCTTATTTATTTATATACTTATATTTAGAGAAAGCTTAGGTTTACAGAAAATAATGTAGAATGTGCAAAGAATTTCCACATTCTCACTTCTCTAAAATGTGCACCATTTTTCTTAGTATTAATATCTTATATTCATGAGGTATGTTTTTATGATTGACAACAATTGATGAATCAACAGTAGTATATTAATTATAACTGAAGTTCATAATTTACATTATAGTTCACTTTGTTTTGTGAATTTTATGGCTTTTAAAAAATACAGTGTCAGGTACTTACAGTTACATCCTTATACAAAATGCTTTTAGTGCCCTAAACTATTCTGTTCTTTTGTATTCCCGCTATTTATCCTTCCCTTTTAATCCCCCCCAACTGCCAATTTATTGGCAACCACTGATCTTTTTCCTGTTTCTACAATTTTGCCTTTTCCAGAATGTTATATGTCAGAATATCATAAAGTGTCTACTTTTTCTTTTTCTTTTTTTTGGACAGGCAGAGTGGACAGTGAGAGAGAGAGACAGAGAGAAAGGTCTTCCTTTGCCGTTGGTTCACCCTCCAATGGCTGCCGCGGCCAGCATGCTGCGGCCGGCGCACTGCGCTCATCCAATGGCAGGAGCCAGGTGCCAGGTGCTTTTCCTGGTCTCCCATGGGGTGCAGGGCCCAAGCACTTGGGCCATCCTCCACTGCACTCCCGGGCCACAGCAGAGAGCTGGCCTGGAAGAGGGGCAACCGGGACAGAATCCGGGGCCTCGACCGGGACTAGAACCCGGTGTGCTGGCGCCGCAAGGCAGAGGAATAGCCTGTTGAGCCACGGCGCCGGCCTAAAGTGTCTACTTTTTCATGCTGTCTTTTTTTTTCATGTAATAATATCCATTTAAGGTTCACCCATGTCTTTTCTGCACTTGATGGCTCATTTCTTTTCATTGATATATACCACACTATTATATGAATGTACCATAGTTTGTTTCCCTATCTAGCAAAGGATGAATTTTTGTTTCCAATTTTTGGCAATTATGAATAAAGCTGCTACATACATGCATAGACATGTTTACATATGAACATAAGTTTTCAATTCAGGTATTTTTCATTTATTTATCATTCTAATTCTACTTTTGCTAATATATAGTAAATAACAATAAGTTTTGTGATTCTAATTGTCAACACTTGTCCAATGACAACTGGGAAGTTGCAATACTGGAAACATTGATGAACTGTAGGTTTAGTTTGCAGGGGAAATACATACTATATAGTGGTTGATTAGGTAATCTCAACACATGGCTGGGCTGAGTACAAACACTGATTCTTTATCTTCTCACTCATGGTCCTGGGGAATTTGCTCAACTTGGCCTCAGTGAGGGAGAATCCTCTTCATTTCATAATGAAGATGATAGTGGTATATCTTTTCAATAAGATAAGATGAGATAAAATGGTTAAAGTATATAAAATGAGCTGTTGTCATAGGACTTATTGGTTGTAGGTGTTAACTCTTTTAAATTAGATTTGTGAATAGAAAAAAAGCTGAAATGTACCATTCTGGTGAGCTTCAAAACCGAACACAGCTTTGCTATCTATTCATGTTTTTCTCAACAATAACTCATTGAGTATATTTACTGTACTCATTGAGTGTTCATTTAGTGTCAGAAATTAGGTTGATATTTGAGATAAAGAGAAGAAAGAATCCCTGTTCCCAAAGAACAAATGTTTCCAAAAAAGAATGGAAGGTATGTCCATATAATATGAATACAATTTGGTTTTCACAAAGAATGACTGCTAGTTTCCTGACACATGGCATACAGGAATCTGTTTATAAGAAGGCTGCCAAGGGGGACTGCATTGTGGTACATTGGGTAAAGCCACTGCCTGCAATGCATGGGTCTTATATAGGCACAGGTTAGAGTCCCAGCTGCCCCACTTTCAATTCAGCTCCCTGCCTGGGAAGACACCAGAGTATGCCCCAATTGCTTGGCATCTATCATCCACGTGGGAGACCCAGATAGAGTTCCATATTCCTGGCTTCAGCTTGGCTCAGCCTCAGACATTGTGGTCATTTAGGGAGTGAGCCAGTGGATGGATGCTCTCTCTATCTGAATGTCTCTCTCTCTCTCTTCTCTCTCTGAACTTGCCTTTCAAATAAGTAAATAAATAAATCATAGTAGAGAGGGTTGTATTCACGGATTTGACTCAGGTTTTGGCTCCCTCTCTCCCACCAGCTCACTATGCCAACTTCTGCAGTTTCTTCATCCATTTCAAACCTGAATTCAGTTTTTATGATATATATTAGACAATTAATTTATCTCCTAAGGAAGATATAAAGGTTCCTTAATACCATTAAAAGAAAAGACTTAATGTATTACTCAGCACAAAGTAAGCACTTAAAATAAATGTGGGTTATTATTACTAGCCTCTGGATTTTCATCAGGTTACTTAGATTGTAGGGTGTGAAAAGCAATTGATTTTTCTTGTGAGCTTAGGGATCAACAGATCAGAAGTATATTTTGGATTCACTTAATTCAGTTTAACACTCAAGATTTAACTGAATTCCTTGTTTTATTTAAAGAGACATGCTTGATGCTTCTGTAACTGTCTTGTACAGCTAAACACTGACAGAACTGTGATGTCTAAATTAATGCCAGCCATACTAATCAAAGGTTATTTGCTTTACTGTTTAAACAAAGATTATTCATGGCATGAGCTGATGTGTTTTGATTTTTCACCATGTCAGCTATAAGATCAGAGTGGATATTTTAGCCTTGTGATAACTCCCTATAAATAGAGGCATAAATTATAAATTCATTGATGCAATTATAAATTGTCATTTAGTGTTCTTTGATCCTAGGGAAATATAATGACCCTGAGTTAGAATATTATACTAGCAGTGACTCTCTATCTAATACTCTTATCAGCCTAAAATTTTTGGTGCTCAGTAGAACCTATTTCTTTCCACTTATTCTATCACAAGAAATCTTCTCTGATAACCTGCATTTTTGTTGTGAATCATCCTTCTCTTAACTATACACCTTTTATAGCCACTTATACAAAGGTTGTTCCTAAGTGCCAGAGTTTGTAAAATATTACTAAGATGCAGCACTGTGGTTTAGTCTGATAGCTGCTTTCTTGAGATCTTATATTCTATTCCTTGAAACTCTATGCATTGGAACTTACTAAGGAAGGCAGAAAAGTACTAACAGCTTTTTGGAACTAGAGTAAGATAATACTCCACCTGGATTAGAATTCTGTCTTTGTGACTTACAAGGTGAAAACTTGGACAAAGAAATGAACCTCCTCATTTCTAGATATTTAAAATGGGAAAACAGTGGCACAAAATAAAGGATATCTTTAGTTGGGATTGGTTTAGTTTGGTTTTGGCATGCATGAGATAATGCTTATTCATTCAGAGCCTGAAAAAATGAAATCCTATCTTTCCCTGTTCTAATTCTCTTATGAGTTCTTGGTGAATAACTCATTCCCAGAACTATAATCGAAGTAGAGTGATATTGGAGTAAGGTTGGGCATGAAATTAATGATGCCATGCTCTGTTCTTAATGGCACAGAATGTTTTTTCATCTCTGCCCTGGCCCTGAAATGTCTCTATCACTTTGCTTTCTGGTGACTATAGTTAACTTCTCCTAAGTTTAATGTGCCTGCTGTGATCTCATTTATTTCCCCTTTCAAAAATCCTCCTACAGCTCCAAATTCTGTTCTGTACACCTTTGCTTTATTAAATAATAAATAGCTAACTCTTTCTTTCTCTTTTCACACTTTTCTAGTAGTTAGTACTTAACATATATTTTAAAGAAAGCAAAAAAACAAATTACAACTCACTTCTACCCTTTACCCTTGGACATTGAAATACAGCACTAGCACTAGCTAATTAATGTATGAACAAAAATATAAAATAAACATATGAAGCAATCATTGGTACCTTGAAAAATGATAAGAATTTGAGATCTTCACTTTGCTGGGGCCGGCGCTGTGGCACAGTGGGTTAAAGCCCTGGCATGAAGCGCTGGCATCCCAAACCGGTGCCGGTTCTAGTCTCAGCTACTTCTCTTCCAATCCAGCTCTCTGTTGTGGCCTGGGAAAGCAGTAGAAGATGGCTCAAGCTCCTGCATCCATGTGGGATACCCAGAAAAAGCTCCTGGCTCCTGGATTTGGATTGGCGCAGCTCTGGCCGTTGCAGCCATCTGGGAGAGTGAACCAGTGGATGAAAGACCTCTCTCTATTTCTCTACCTCTCTCTGTAACTCTGTCTTTCAAATAAATAAAATAAATCTTTAAAAAAAAAATAGAAATCTTCACTTTGCAAAACCTTGTCCTATAAACTTCAGGAAACCTCTATATACCAAACAGAATTGTCACAGAGCCAAAACTCACAAATAAGACTTTGAGGCACAAGTAACAGTCTAGTGTTGATTTAATATTCACATTAAATTTATTTAGTAATTTTAACAATTCTGTGGGATCCATTCAAGGTGCTTCCCATTTGGCCCAGTTAGCAGATTACTGTCTTTGTGGTAACAAAATGCAAATGGCAGGCATTGGAGTTTGGAACTTGGACATTCCACGACTAGCCTCTTACACAAATAATAATGTTTTACTCATCCATAAAATTTCCAGCAATGACATAAGAATCCCAGTGAATTCTCTCTTAAAGATATTTAGCTTCCCCTGTGTTTATGAATGAGTTTGTGAGGCTTGAGGTGAGCTTCCAGAAAGAATGACTTCAAAATTCCATTCCTCTAAGTGTAACCTGAATCCCAGCTACTTAGCCTGGATAACAGATTTTGTAGCTGACCCCATCATCCTGTAACATTTTTACAGCTTATTTATGGGTGCCATGAGGTCAATAAACCAGGGCAATTGAAGTTGGCATAATTTTTTCTTTAAAAAAGATGTTACATTTTGAAAGACCCCAAGGAATTACGAATGCATCAGGAGACAAGTAATCTGATAATACATCTAATACATCTTAGCTGGGCCTTATTTTTTTTTTTTTTTTTTGACAGACAGAGTTAGACAGTGAGAGAGAGACAGAGAGAAAGGTCTTCCTTTGCCATTGGTTCACCCTCCAATGGCAGCCGCAGCCGGCACACTGCGGCCAGTGCACTGCTCTGATCCAAAGGCAGGAGCCAGGTGTTTCTCCTGGTCTCCCATGGGGTGCAGGGCCAAAGCACTTGGGCCATCCTCCACTGCACTCCCTGGCCACAGCAGAGAGCTGGCCTGGAAGAGGGGCAACTGGGACAGAATCCGGCGCCCTGACCAGGACTAGAACCCAGTGTGCTGACACCGCAAGGTGGAGGATTAGCCTGTTGAGCCGTGGCGCCAGCCAGGCCCTTCTCTTTCAACCCCTTTTATAGATGGGAATGTATCTAATTGGGAAAAACAATCTGTTTTCAAATGAAGGTTAAATAAGTCATCACACTAGGTAAAAACAGAAAGTTTGTAGGGTACTTTTCTTTGTGCATATTTTACTATATATATATATATATATATATATATATATATATATATATTCAGATTAAGGGTTGAGGAAGTTTATAAAAGGGATAAAAAATAACTTTACAAGCTGCCATATTTTATCCTGGAGTAAATCATGCTTTAATGAGCACCAAGCACAAGAGGTAAAATGAGATGGAACGTTTGAGGCAAAAGGAAATCTCTGTGGAAATTAGCCTGGCCTCAAAAGAGCCTTTAAAAAACAAAACACTGCCAACAGCAAGCCAGCTCAACTGCAGATTTGAAGGTCAGCATTCAAAAAGGACAACAAATGCAAATATTGCACCAACCACTTATGAAGTTATCAAGGTGAAAAGAGAATTTATTCATTCAACTTGGACTACTACTGTGCTTCCAGCAAAAGCCACTGATGTGCTCCCCCATGCCTCTTTCTGACATGTGCACTATTCTTTCTGATCCAAATATGATCATAGTCCTGAGAAAACTGTTACCTTCATGGAAATCCATGATCCTAGGTTTGCTTCTGTGTTTCTAATCATAGCTAAAACTTGTGCACCTATTATACAGAAAATAAAGAGTTAGAAGAAGAAAAAAAAAGGTAAAGGGAAGATGAATGAACGATTTTTTTTTTTTTTACAGGCAGAGTTAGACAGTGAGAGAGAGAGCAAGATAGAAAGGTCTTCCTTTGCCATTGGTCACCCTCCAATGGCCGCCGCGGCCGGCACACTGCGGCCAGCGCACTGCTCTGATCCGAAGGCAGGAGCCAGGTGCTTCTCCTGGTCTCCCATGGGGTGCAGGGCCAAAGCACTTGGGCCATCCTCCACTGCACTCCTGGGCCATAGCCCCTCCCGCCCCCAAATGGCCACTACAGCTGGCACGCTGAGCTGATCCGAGGCCAGGAGTCAGGTGCCTCCTGGTTTCCCATGGGGGTAAAGGGCCCAAGCACTTGGGCCATCCTCCACTCTACTCCAGGGTCACAGCAGAGAGCTGGACTGGAAGAGGAGCAACCCGGACAGAACCGGTGCCCCAACTGGCACTGCAGGCAGAGGATTAGCTTAGTGAGCCATAGCACCAGCCGAATGAACCATTTGTAAAAATTACGGTTTTTTTTCTCTTGAACAGTCAGTCACTGGTACTGCAAGATACAATGTGAAAGGAATGCATGACCACATCTGTCGTTGGGTTACAGTTCGGCAATTCCTGCCAAGAGAGTTTCAGAAGAAAGTGACAAATATGCCATTTCATCTTATGGTCAAATACGTAGTTACTTTTAAAACAAAAACATATTCAAATACGATATTTAAGGTAGATACTGCTAGGTAATAAAATGCAGCATTATTAATTATACATTAAATCAAATCAGTGAGTCAACAGGCTGAGATATATATGACCTAATTATATAGAAGAATTTAATCCCAGTAGAACTTAAGGGCTTTCTAAATGATTAAACCAAGGAAAAAAAAACCCACATTAAAATTATATGTATAGGTTTTCCAATTTAATGAGGAGCTAGTAAGTCCTATGGTAACAGGTCCTAAGGTATTATTATCACTTGCATGTTTATTACATTTATGTAGTTCGTTTACTGCAAATAATCTAAAGTGTTGCATGGAGACTTTGCCACATATCATAAAGATAAAAGTGTGAAAAGTCAGAAAAGAGAATAAATGAAAAAGGAGTAAGCTATACAAGAAAGAAGAAGAGCAAACAATTGCAATGCAAATTCCCTTTAGAGTATCTATATTACCTTGCAATCTACCTGAAATACTTGTTGGAAAAGAGGGTAACCTTATGTAATTGAACAAATTACTAAATTATTTTATAACTATCTTATTGAATATACACAATATTCCCATGGGGTAGATGTTTTTGTTTCCATATTTAGGCAAAAATTAAGATTGCATGAGTAATAAAGACAGCATAGTGCAAAATCTGGTTTGTGGAAGCTTTGGAATCAGTTGCAGTTTGGTCTCATTTTTTTTAAAAAATACTTATCTATTTGAAAGTCATAGTTATAGAGAGAGAAAGGGAAAGACAAAGACAGATCTTCCATCCATGTGTTCACTCTCCAAATAGCTGCAACAGCAAGGGTAGGGCCAGGATGAAGCCAGGAGCTAAGATGTTCTTCCAGATCTCCCACATGGGTGCAGGTACCCAAGGACTTGGGCCTTCCTCTGCTGCCTTCCCAGGAACTGGATCAAGTGTGGAGTAGCTGGGACTCAAACCTGCAACCATATGAAATGCTAAGCTTCACAGATGCTAAGTTTAACACATTGCACTACGACACCAGCCCCAGGTTGCATTCTTAAACTCAAAAAATTTCTATCATATTATCCTTGCGCCCAACACAACTGTATTTTTCAAGATTTTTGTCAAATGTAAAAACTGAATGCTAAGAATATCTTAGGGATCATTTGAATATGCTTACTTAGTATCTAATGAGATAATTCACTCCTGTAGTTTCTCAGTGTTCTTTATGCTCCCGAATCTTAATCCATTGATATATCAACATAATATGAATTCACTTGAGTTAAAAAATAGGGCTCAGAATCTTTAATGGGAATTCCCTGCTATCTAGATAAAACATTTTCTCTATTTTAATCAATGTTTGGTTATGAATTCAATTATCTTAGAGACAACTTAATTTTTCCCAAAGTAAGAAGAATGAATTGTTCTCTTGCATTTCATTCTCAGTGTCAGAAGAAAGACTTCATTGGTTTTTATGAAATGTCAGGAACACAAGCACATTTAATGTACACATGTGCCTATGTTAGAAAATACACTTCTGTGGATGCCCACCTCTACTTTTGAGAATAACTTTGAGTGTAATGCTGAAGGTATTTATACTTGAGTATCATTGCTTGGATACATGATGTAATTATATATATATATATATATATATATATATAAAATGTATATATGTATATACATATACATATAAAATGTATATATATGTATATATGTACATATACATATATATATATAAAATGTATATATATGCTGCCAAATTTGCCAAATATATAATACAAAAGGTAATATAAAATACACAAAATGAATGCAGAAAAATAGTTTTATAAAGATTATATTAACTTTGGGAGATTTACCACTAATGATTTACTTCTGCCTGGGAATTTCCAGAATGTATTAAAAGGTGTCCAGTGAAAATCTAATATGTAATGAATTATCCAAAGAATCATATTGTTTATAGAGAAATATAATAAAACTGTCAAGAGTGGATTTATAATTTGATTAAAATAATCCCTTGTGACAAAAATGAAAATAAAAGAAATGTTAAGAATGCCCCAATTTAGACAGTTTTATTCTAGAGAAATCCAAATGTGAGAGCTAATAGGTAAATATTAATCGTTAGGAAATCTATTTCTCCAACAGTTCTGAGATATCTATTTTTAGGAGATGCCAGATATTTCTGTCAGATGATTCTTGGTTGGCCTAGTATAGTATAGGGAGAACAATTTGACTTATAAACTCCTTAACCATGAATTTGAATCATGACTCTGAGTACGTTGAGGATATGACCTATGACAACTACTTAATCTATGCATTTTCATTGATTAACCTATATAACTGAGTTAATACTAGTATCTGCCTCAGACAACAAGATCAATTGTGATCTAATATATAGCAGTTGGTACTTTTTCTGTAATTACAAAAGAATGTTAACTACTGTCATTTGTAATATTTTTACAAATAAGATTCATTGTAACTTTGTTTTCCCACTGCTCCTTTCCTCTAATTTTAGTCCTAAACTCACATGTTCATTGTACCAGTATCATAACAATTAAGATTTGGAAGCAGCATAAATATTTAACAATTAACAGTAGATAATGAAAATGTGATACACACACATTTGTGCATGTGTATGTGTATCATCTCTCTATATATAATCTGTCATTTACCAAAAAAGAAATGTAGGAGCCTGAAGGACATTATGCTAAGGAAGATAAGCCAAACACAGACTGGCCACACTGTAGTGTACTGTTTATATTAGGAATGTAAAATAGCAGGCTTACAGAAGCAGAGTAGAATTGGGGTATCCAGAGGTTGAGGGAATGGGAAAATGGAGAGGTATCAGTCAAGGGATGCAAAGTTTTAATTGTGCAAGATGAGTAAGTCTTAGCGATCTACTGTGTGGCATAATGTCTATGGTAAATAGAAAACGTAACAATTGCATAATTAGCAGGTTGCTGAGAGAGCTTATGTTAAGTATTCCTATCATAAAAATAAAAAATAATAAATAGACAAAGAAAACTTTTGATGGTGATGGATAGTTTTATGCCACATATTGCAGTGATGGTTTCATGGGTACATAATCATCTATAAACTCATTACATGCTATATTTAAATATTAACAGTTTTTTAAAAAATTTTGGGGGGCCGGCATTGTGGCATAGCGGGTTAAGCAGCTGCCTGTGACCCTGATATCCCATATGAGTGCCAGTCTGAGTGCCAGCTGCTCCACTTGCAATTCATTTCCCTGCTAATGCTCTCGGGAAGGTAGAGGAAGATGGCCCAGGTACTGGGACTCCTGCCACCCATGTGGGAGACCTGGATGGAGTTCCTGGTTCCTGGATCCAGTATGGCTCAGCCCTGATCATTGTGGCCGTTTGGGGAGTCAACCAGCAGATGGAAGACATCTCTATCTCTTTGTCTCTCCCTCTCTGTAACTTTGCATTTCAAATAAATAAATCTTAAAAAAATAAAAACTTTGGACTGAAACAGTATTTTTACACTTTGTGTTTCTGTGTGGGTGCAAACTGATGAAATCTTTACATAGTATATACTGAATCGATCTTCTGTATATAAAGATAATTGCAAATGATTAAAAAATCTTGGTGTTAAATTGGAAATTGCATAGATAATTAATCAATTCTTTAAAAAAAATCATGTAGGATCTCTGTCCTTAATGTGCTGTACATTGTGAATTAATACTATAACTAGTACTCCAACAGTATTTTTACTTTGTGTCCCTATGTGAGGGCAAACTGTTGAAATCTTTACGTAATATGTACTAAACTGATCTTCTGTGTATAAAGAGAATTGAAAATGAATCTTGATGTGAATGGAAGGGGAGAGGGAGAGGGAAAGGGGAAGGTAGCGGGAGGGAGGGAAGTTGTGTGGGGGGGAGCCATTGTAATCCATAAGCTATACTTTGGAAATTTATATTCTTTAAATAAAAGCTTTATATAAAAAATAAATAAATAAATAAATAAAAAGAGAAAAAAAATAAAAAAAAAAAAAAAAAAAAAAAAAAAAAATAAATATTAACAGTTTTTGTTTGTCAATTAAACATCAACAATTATTATAAAGCTATCAATAATTAAAACTGTGACTAAAAACAAATAAAACAAAATGAAAACACAATAGCTGAGAAGCTGTTTATATGCTATGTAGTTTACATGGGGTTTTCACTCCTTTGTTCTCTAACATCACAGCACAAGAGTGCAGAACAGATAAGAAGTGGGGAAGCTTGGGACTGGCATGCAGCATTGAAGGTTAAGCCTCCACCTACAGTGTTGGCATCCCATATGGGCACAGGTTCAAGTTCCAGCTGCTCCTCTTCTGATCCAGCTTTCTCCACTGTGGCCTGGGAAAACAGTAGAAGATGACCCAGGTGCTTGGGCCCCTGCACTGGCATGGGAGCCTTGGAAGAAGCTCCAGGCTCCTGGCTTCGGATCGGCTCAGCTCTGGCCATTGTGGCCATTTGGGGAGTGAACAAGCAGATGGAAAACTTCTCTATCTCTTGGTGTCTCTTCCTCTCTCTGTGCAACTCTGACTTTCAAATAAAGTTTTGTCAAGGGTCATTTGGGTGTTTATAATGTCATTAATAGGCCATGCAAAATTATCAACTTTGAAATTGACTTGCTATAGATTTATTGAATTTTGAGTCCCACCTACGGTTGCCTTGTCACGGCCATGCCAAATAATTTTCATTCCTTATAAATCTCACAAACCAGACATTCCACATACCTGATTGAATTATTTATAATCATGTATATTTGCAAACCACTGGAATCGTTAGTGAGTGTTCTAATTCCCAAAGACTGAATTTTGGCATAGCGATAGGATCTAATACTATGCCTAGTCAATGATATGCTGCTAGCAATAGTACCAAAAGAGAGAAATCTGCGGTTTTTATGTGGCTTTGTCATCATCAAATGAGGACAGTTTCGAGTTTTCAGGCTTAGAGACAACAGTTTGCCCTATATACCATGTCCTTCCTTGAACTCCAGATGACAAGTTTATTATGGTCCTGAAAACACATTTGCTTGCCTTCATGATCTGCCCTTATGAAAACTCTTGCTGTAATATGAAATTGTCCAGCCAGTTTTTAAGCCAAACATTTACTTATCAGTGAAAAGAAATGCTGAAGGTTGATGGCAGATCATAACATGGAACCTTTCTCCATATTTGCATTTATTACATACTGATGTATTGGACATCACCCAGGTTGCAATTGTTATAGCACAGGGTCATGGAAAGTAAATTAAAGGTATGTCTAACTGGTTAATGCAAAATTTACAGGTTGTATTTGCCAAATCAAGTATCTACCCCAGACAGTCCCCACTGCTACTTTCTCCTCTCTCATTCCCAAGCCTTTTGTTTTCATTTTAAAGTCAGTTTCATCTATCTTCACACATCACTAAATGGTTAATTCTTTCCTAACCAGAGACTACTTCTCCCAAATTAAATTAATCCATTGATTGAAGCTTGTGGATGTTCATTCTCTGACCCATGGGATTAAATGTGTATTTCACAGTCATCCAAAGCTATGAGACACTTAAACAATACTTGAGTGGTTGTCAAGGAAACTGTGACTATCCAAACTGCTGTAATATTGAGCTATGTGAACACACTCACACACATACATATACATACAAAATAGTTGTCAATCACTTTGTTAAATGTGTCAGGTAGAGGATATATTTTTTCCTTTTCAAGGACATTAATAATTATATGTGTGTGAACATATTTCATTAGCATTAAACTCACAGCACGGTTTCTTTTCATAGTAGTACTATTTTATGCATTAGTATGTATTGTTTACCATAAAGCCTGTTGAATCCAGGAATTTCTCATGAAGTAGATAAGAAGATAAGCAGATACTAACATTGAAAATATTTACTCTGATGATAATCTCAGGTGTTTTCCAAAGTGGCTGCACTAATTTATATTCCCACCCGTAAGTGTTCCTTTTGTTACATCCTTGCCAGCATTTGCTATTTTTCTGTGTTTTAGATTTTAGCCATTCTGATACCAGTGAGGTGATATGTCATTGTGGTTTTGATTTGCATTTCCCTGATGTCTAGTAATGTTGAGCAGTTTTTCATAAATTTGTTGGCCATTTATATTTCTTCTGAAAACTATCTATTGAAGTCTTTTGCCCATTTCTCAACTGGATTTTTCATTTTTTGTTGATGGAAATGAGAAGTTTTGATCAGTTACTTAAATTATTTTTATGATAATTTCCTATAGATATCCCTAAAAGTTACCCATGATGACCTACCTCCCAGAGTATTCAATTTCTTCGAGTGATATAAATAAATCTATAAACACCTCACCAAAAAATCTAATGATTCATTTGTTTTTGCATCTGTCCATTTCTTGTTATATCATCTTAATTAGTATTCTTTATAATGAGATGTTTAGTTTTAGAGCTTAGTTTCCTACCAAGTGAATTCAGAAAATAATGCTTAGGAATCTAACAGGTCCTGATTAGCAAAAAGTCCATTGCTGCTATTTAATGAGTTTATTAAGTCAAGAAAATTCTCAACTGTTCCACCATATAGTCATAATGGTGTATTACAGCAGAAATTTTCAGCCACAATAATATTGATATTTTGTATGGAATAAATCTTTGTTTGGGAAGCTGTTTTATGCCTTATATTCTGTTTCAAAGTATCGGTAGCCTCTACCCAAAAGATGCCACTTGCACTGTACTACTGGAACTACTACAAATATTTCCAGATATTGAGAAAATCCAATGAGTTGTCAAAATCATTCCTGGTTGAGAATTATCATGTTAAAAATGAGGTGTCCTACTATTTTCGTTCTTTTCAAAAACCTTCTGGATTCTTTTTATAATGTAATAAATCTGCTCAACAACCTTTAGGATATGTGTATAAAAATTTTTCCTTGATGGAAAAAAATCTAATCTTTGGGCTATTACCAAATAAAAATTGACAGAAACATGGATTCAAGTTCCTAAAAGAACTAAGAACTGGAAAATTATCTAAGTTACTCCTACTTCTTATTCCCCACACTTCAGGAAATGTCACAAAATTTGATCTGGTAATACAAGTTAAAGTAAGTGTTCCAGGGAATGGGAGTTGTGATGCAGCCATTGAAGTCATCTGTTTTATGGCCTGCATCCCATATGGGAGTGCTGGTTTTAGTCTTAGTTCCTTTGGTTCTGATCCAGCTTCCTGCCAATGCATCCCAGGAGGAGGCAGATGATGGCTCCAGTGCTAGGGTCCCTGCCTTCCACTTGGGAGACCTCAGTGGAGTCCTAGCCCTCTGGTTTTCCTTTTGCAGGCATTTAGGGGTTGAATCAGCAAATGAAACATTTTAAAGTCCATGTATCTGTCTCTTTGTGTCAATTTGCCTTTCAATGAGATGAAAAAATATAAATAAAACTAAACATCAAAAATGAATAAGAAACATTACATTTGGAGCTCTCAGATAAATGTACATCAGCCTTCCAAAACAGGCAAATTGGAGCCAGCATTGTGGTACAGCATATTAAACTTTTGCTGAAATTCCTGGAATCCCATATGAGTGTTTTAGTCCTAGCTGCTCCACTTCCCATCCAACTCACTGCTAATGCTCTGCTCCTGGGAAGGCAGCAGAAGATGGCTCAAGTGCTTGGGCTCCTGCAACCTGCATAGGAAATCCTGTTGGGGTTCTGTTTTGGCTTTGACCTAGCTCAGCCCTGGCTGTTGCAGCCATCTGGGGAGTGAGCCAATAGATGGAAGATATCTTTCGGTCTCTCTCTCTCTCTTACTCTTGCTTTCACTCTCTGTCCTCCTCCCCTGTAATTCTGCCTTTCAAATAAATAAATAAATCTTTTTAAAAAAAATAAGAAGAAAAGAAAAATCAGCCAAGTAACCCAAACATGGATAGAGAAAATATTGTCGATTGTATAATTTAATTAACAGCTCAGAAAGTGCCAATAATTTATTGAATCATAATGATATGCATAATATAACATGTATCATTGTCATCACCATTGTCAAATAATGAACTACATCTTTTTTGAAAGTATAGAAACACACCAGAGAAGCGTTAGGCGCCTCTGATGTACAATCATTGTGTCATTAGGCTCTGCCAGGAATTTTCAAGTAAATGATGCACTACTAGCTTCAAAGACCATCAGCTATAGCCCAAGGCTATGATTTGAATAACCTCTTCTATTTTCCATTCTTAAGCCTTTTGATTGGCTTCCATGCTCATTGACTTCTCTCATCCTATTCCATTTATGAGACATTAGACACATGGTGAGGGTTATTTTGGAAACAATATCTGTTAATGAATATAAATTATGAATATGTCCAGCACTGATAGGTACTTTTTTAGGGGAAAAAAGTAAAGTATGAGATAAGAGCCTTTCTAAGCATGTACTTTTTCTGTTCCTCAGAGAATTCCTTGACTTTTCTCCTGTGGATATTTTCTGAGTGGCACATCTGTATTGTAAGCAGAGCACTGTGTAGGAAGCAGACAACACTTAACTCTCACACTGCAAATACACACACACACACACACACACACACAGAGAGAGAGAGAGAGAAAGTGAGAGAGAGAGAGAGAGAGAGAGAGAGAGAGAGAGCGCGAGCCTGAGCCTGTTTTTGTTTCCGGGTGCTAAGGAACACTTGTAGATTACTCTGCTCATTTCCAAGTTGGTAACTTTTTCAAGGCCATATATGCAGTACTGGGCTGCAGCTTCTGGCTGTAAATCTATTTAATTCTCTGGGAGTTTATTGGTTTTAATCTATGACCAACAATAATATAAAAGTACTGCAAAGCCAGATATCTTTAAACTCCTAAATTATTTTTGAAGCTAAAGTACATTTTTTTCCTCAAGTTTTCTCACTCTCCAAAGAAATTCAAGTAGACTTCTTGTATGCTATACTCCGTTCCATGTTTCCTCATAAAAGCACCAGGGAATCAGATCTATAAGGTATGTACTCCAGATTTTTGACTCAAAACTTCTAAAAAGTTATTGTTCTTGAGGCTGTTAGGTACAGATTCATTTCACCATTGGAAGGGCTGCTAAGAGAGGTTTTCATCAGTTAAATGTATTATTTTAATCTTAGTTTTGCAAATTTCTTCTACCTTGACTAGATAAGTAATACATATTTGTGAAAATGGATATGAAAATTTAAAATAACAACAAAAAACTTCTCTATGTAACTAATAATTGCCTGGCTACTGTCTGTTAATTAGTCTAACATATACTGCCGAAAAAATGTTAGTCGGTCACAGTTCTGGATTACTCACCAAAGGTTATAAACCAAGGCTACTGCTATTAAATAAGTGAAATAATTCAAGTTTAAATGTCAATCTTAGATAACTGCTTTTATTTTCTTCAATTTTTTTTTTTTTGGCAAGCATAATTAGACAGTGAGAGAGAGAGAGAGACCGAGAGAAAGGTCTTTCTTCCATTGGTTCACCCCCCAAATGGCCACCACGGCTGGCACACTGTGCCAATCCAAAGCCAGGAGCCAGGTGCTTCCTCCTGGTCTCCTATGCAGGTGCAGGGGCCCAAGCACCTGGGCCATCCTCCACTGCCTTCCCGGGCCATAGCAGAGAGCTGGACTGGAAGAGGAGCAACCGGGACTAGAACCGAGCGCCCATATGGGATGCCAGTGCTGGCAGGCAGAGGATTAACCAAGTGAGCCATGGCGCCAGCCTCAATTTTTAAAAGATGTATTTATACATCTATTTGAAAATCAGAGAGGGAGATAGAAAGAGAATCTTCCATCCTCTAGTTCACTTCCCAAATGGCTACAACAGCTAATTCTTGGCCAAGCTAAAAGCAGGAGGTAAGAATTCTATCCAGGACTCTTACATGGGTGGCAGGATCTTGAGCACTTGAGCCATGATTCACTGATTCATTGGCACATTAGCAGGGAACTGGATCAGAAGCAGAGGACTGGGATTCTAACAGGCACTCATATGGAATGCAGGCATCACAAGCTATGTGATGAGCTAATCTATTGTGGCTATAATGCCTGTCCCTATTATCCCTATTTTATTTTATTTTTAAAAGATGTGTTTTATTTTATTTTAAAGTCAAGGTAAAAGAGAGAGAGAGGAAGAGACAGACAAAGACCTTCCATCTGCTGGTTCACTCTCTCAATGGCCACAAGGCTGGGGCTGGTTGAGGCCAAAGCCAAGGTCCTGAAACTCCTTCTGGGTCTCCTACATGGGTATCAGGGTCACAAGCATTTGGGCCATCCTCCACTGTTTTCCAGGAGCATTGCAATCTGCTATATGATACCAGTGTTGCAGGCTGTGGCTAACCCACTGCACCACAATGCCCACCTCTATTGTTCCTGTTGTAAAGGTAACTGAGACTCAGGGAGATAAAGAGACTTTACAAATATCCATAGCTTTGAAGTGAAGAGTGGGATTTGAAAAAAGGTTTCATGGCTGTAGAGATCATAGAGCTAATTCCTAGGCTATTACATCTATCTATGCCCAGTAGTTGGTCCATTCAATGAGAATGAGAACTTTGTATTTCTCTGTGTACCTGTGTGTGTTGTAATGAATTGCCAAGGGAATGATGTAAATTATTCCATAAACTTTATGTAAGAGTGCTGTGATGACAATAAAATATTGGGCGTAAATACTTACACTTCATTAGATCATGCTGCAGAGTTCAAGAATTGACTTTCCATCGCTACCTTGCTGTTGTTGTATTGCATGTCACACAGAATGTTGTACCTTGGAAAAAGTTCTGCCTTCACTAGTAGTAAATCCAGTGCTGCTTATAAAGCAGACTGTTATTAAACTAAGTTTGTGGCTGTGCTTATTCCATTTAATACTGTCAAATGTCAGAAATGGCTTGTTGATTTGAGCTTTGTTTTCATTTCTTTCCACCTATGAATCAAAGGTAAATTTTCTATCTTGGTTGTATCTCAATGTATCTAAGACTTTACCTATTTGAAATGTATTCCCTCTATTTCATTTGCAGAGAACACTTCACTATAATTACGGCTGTTGAGAAACAGATATTGGAATCTGTTTGCCAGTGTTATCTTTCTCCTTCTGAGATGATATATTGGTAATAAAACAGAAAGTGTGTTACCATATATGACTATAGAGCCTTAAAGTTAATATTTAATAGCTCAGTCAGCTGTACAGCTTAGAAACCAATCTGTACCTTGATTCTATTACAGCAAATTCTGTTGAAATGGAAAATATTTTAGGAATCTCAGGGGCTCTACAGGAAAACAACTCACACTTTTTCAAAAATTAGCATAAAAAGAGCATAAAGAGTTTAAACAGAGTGGTTTGTGACTTCAGACATTTCTTCAGTCTCCTTTTACTCTGATTTTCTCATTTTAAACTGATAGAATTAAAGAAATAATCACAGAATATTTGGGGTTTTGTTTTTCTCTGGCATTAAAATTTAAAGGATGTTGAAATCAGCTGCCTAAGGGTAAATGAGGCAGTTAGAGAGGTAAGCGTGGCACCTAGATTAACAGGGTACCATTTTGGACAGGATAGCAAGGAATATTGGAATTAGCATATGGGGCCACAATTGTGGCACAGAGGGTTAAGCTACCACTTGAGACACCAACAACCCATATTAGAATGATGAGTCAACTCCCAGCTACTCTGCTTCTGTTCCAGCTTCCTGCTAATGCACTTGGGAAATAAGTGGGTTTTGGCCTAAGTTTATGGACACTTCTCTGTCTATATGGGAGACCGGATTATTCCTGACTTTGGGCTGGACCAGTCCTAGCTGTTGCAGTCATTTGAGTATTGAACCAGCAAATGGAATCCTCTCTCTCTCTCTCTCTTTCTTTCTCTCTCTCTCTCTCTCTCTCTCTCACACACACACACACACACACACACACACACATCTCTCTCTGTCACTCTGCCTTTAAAAAATAAAATAAATCTTTTTAAAAATGAATTAGCAAATATCCTCCTTTCTGACACTCCTGCTTTTTTCTGTACTTGCTGGGTATGAAATGAACTCTTGGGGAAAGATGTCTGGGCCCTCAGAGTAGATTAAGATTAGGTTATGGAAGAACCTGATAAGAATATTAATAAACTTTGCATTTATACGGAATCATTGCTGTTCTTTATTTTTGCTAATATTCCTTCTGTTTTCCTGGCACAAATGTATTTAACAAATTATAGGAATTAATTTTTATAACAATCTATATGGAGAACACTAAAGTTTAAAAGTAACAAATTATTAATCCCATTAAATAATAATCAAATTGAGCATAAACATTTTCATCCATCTCTTACTTTTAGAATCCAATATAGAATCTGATACAGAGAAGAGAATCAGTGGACGCATAATGAATGAATGAATGAATGAATGAGTGATTGAGGCAAAGGCTTCTCCTGAGAGTCAGGAAAGGCATAATGAGAGCAGCCGCCACCACTACCACCACAGCTACAACAAACACACATTTAAGCAACTTGTATATTCCACTCCACGAATTAGAATTAGTATTCATTCACATTATGGTTGCACAAGTGGTTTTTCATTCCAAGTAGCAATGAATGAGAACTATCCTTGGTTCACCTCCTATGTTTATTATTGCAATTTTTTTTTACAGTCTTGGCAAGGGGTAAGGATGTATCCTAGTGGTTGCATTTAAATTTTCCTAGATTCTAACTGTCAGAACAACTTTGTTTGCTGGTTATTTTGATACATTTTTTTCAGAAATGCTTATAAAAATCATTGTTCAGTTCCTACTGGGTCATTTAAATCTATTGATATGCAAATGATTTATTATATTCTGCATATTAATTATCTGTTGGTTCTTTGGATTGCAAATGTCTTCTCTAATTTCAGCTTTTGATTTTCACTTACTTTATGATATCTTTATAAATAGAGCTTTATAATTTCAGTTATTAAATTTATCAATGTACCTTATTATCCATGTTTCTTATACCTGTCTTATTGTGTTATTCTCTACTACAAGGTCATGAAAATGTTTTTCTATATTTTCTTACACAGGCTGTATAATTTGTGCCTTTCTTTTTAAAAAAAATCTTGTATTTAACTTTAAAGGCAGATATATGTAGAAAGAGTAAAACAGGGACAGAAAGAAATCTTCCATCTACTGATTTCCCCAAATACTCACAAATGTTAGACGTGGGCCTGGTCAAAGCTGGGAACTCAGTTTCTCATGTGGGTTTTAGGGACCCAGCTACTTGAGCCATCACCTGCTGCTTCCCAAGATCTGCACTACCTGGAAACTGGATTGGAAGCAAAGCCAGGACTTGAACCTCAACACTCTATTGTCAGATGTTGGCATCTCCCGTGACCTGTTAATTGCTGCATCAAATGTTTGCCTCCATTATGCCTTTCAACTGTAGCGTTCTACATAAAATTGCTTCAAGTCTATGGTGTGAAGTGTTTAATTTTGTATATATAGAAACCCAGTGATTTTCTTGTCGTCTTATTAAATAATGTGAACTATCCTTCCCTGCTAGCAACACATCCTCTCTCTTGCCCCAAGGAAGACCAGCCAAAATTCCCATGGACACATGGAATAAAGCACAAAGCCCAGGTGTATTCGTATGGTAGACTAAAATTTTCCACCAAATATTTCCCTCCCCTAATCTCTGTCACTTATGAATAAATTATGTTACATTGCAAAAGAGACTCTACAAATGTATTAATATCTAAAACCTTAAAATAATGTGATTGTCTGAATGGACCCAATCTAATCTGAAACTACTTAGAAAGCAAAGAACTGTTTCTAGCTACTTCAGTGTTTGTCAAGAGAGGGTTTTTGTGTTTCTCTGCTATTTGCCCATTCTTGAAATCTTCTTGCACAAGCAATGAGAAGTTCCCTTATAGCCTCTGATTAGCTTTAATTGTTGTCTAGTTAGGGCCTTTGGCTTGCAATGAAGGAGTTCTTCCTTCTCTATTTTTCTGTATGGCTATGTCAGAAATGGGCATTGAAAAAGTTGACTAACTTTGGAAAGGAGCAGTATTTCAGCCTAATTCCTAATTGTTGGGTACCAGGGATCCACGTATATCTTAGTTAATTTCCTTGACAGGACCAGTATCTTAGAAATCTGTTTAACCTGTTGTCTATTTCATCTCAGAACTACAGCTGCGGCTCTTTACAATGTATGCTTCTTAGATTTGCAGATATGCACTGTATTTCTGTTTCTTAATCCATGCTTCCCTCATCTATCTATCTACCTAATTGTGTATTCTATGAGTCTATCAGGCATAAATAAAAGAGCAATATTTTCCTGAGTTATGTTGCCCAGCTGGGAGTATCAACTTTCATTGTGTCTTTGTTCTGGTAATTTGTGCCTTGATATTCTCATATCATTTTGCATATAAAACTATACTCGCACTGATTATATTTTTAGATTTCTCTGCAAATCTCTGAGGACATCGAGGCAGAGGCTTTGTCTAATTTTCCTCATATATTCATTTTCTAGTACATAGGCTGGCAAATGTTTTTGGTTCAGTAAGTATTTTTAAGCCCATGATAGTATCTGAAAGGATTAACATGCCCAAGTGTTTATTTAACTCCAAGGGATCTGTGTTGCAAAAACAAAAGTGTCCACCATTTGTCTATAATCATTTACACTCTGATTAAAGATTTAGGCAATTGTGAGGTTGCAAGGTAATATATGGTTATTTAGGCCAAAACGACAAGTCCATTCTCTGATTTGGAAGGAAATATTGTCCTGTGAATAGAATTTCCAGAGAGGTACAAAGGGTAGTGTGGAGACCTTCCTTATTTGCAAAAAAACATATATTGAATTTAATTTTACAGATCAGAGATACCAATAACATATACTATCCCAGATTGAAAAGCTAAATAGTAGCAAATTGTAATTTATAATATGGGGGAATGGCTTATTTTTTTTTAGCTGACAAAGAGAAGCAACTGTCTACAGAATTTTACATTAGATCACCAATAGCATGGACTAGCAATGCTATGCTATACTTCAGTGTTTGGGGGCAATGCACCTACAATATGAGTACTCTGTATATTTTTTAATTGATGTCTATATGATCTAACAAGCAGCACTTTTTTATGCAAAAACATGAATGCCTCTCTGTCTGAGAGTTGTATTCAGACAAGATTCTTAAAATGCCAATGTACTGTGGCAATTAAAGGTGACTCATTCATGTTGAAACTTTGAAAAAGATTTGCTAAAATGAGCTTAAAGGGATCCATGCAAAGACAGGCCTACAAAAATTTGCAATAATTGAAGTGAATTCAAAATAAATTTTAATTTATTTTTTATTTTTGGAAATTTTGGGGGTAATTTTGGTTTATTTTGGAAATGGTATTTCATATCTAGGAATATAAATCTAGGAATATAAATCCTTAATGAGCAATGCATGGACTTTGTTGCTGTGTTTTGAACTTCATGCTAACATGGATGATTTTCCTAAAATGTTTTATCAAAACATTTGCAAACTTTATTTTGCCTCCTGTGGCACAGAGTGGGCTGGCAGAACCTTCTCAATATGTTTCTTTGATTTTGTTTTCTTTGGTCTGTGAATCATAGCTTGAAGACCCCAAGTCTTTTTAGACTAGTTTGAGGGACTTGCTATTCTTAGTGCATATTTTTAAGGTTACATACTATATATATATATATATATATATATATATATATATATATATATATATAAAGTAAAGGGATTTTATTGTCTGTTGGCCACCTCCTCTCTACTAATCTAATTTCTGAGTGTTGGCTTAACTGTAAAACATGCTTAGAATAACTTTCCCTGATTATCAAACCTAATGAGGATGAAAACAACTTTCTGTACCATCTGTAGTGGTGATTGCAGTGAATGTTTTAAATCTTGCAGACAGAGTTTAGGTCTACACCCTGGGCATTATGTTGGTATTTTGCATGCTGTGTGCAAGTTCCCAGCTGACCAGCATTAGTGAGAAGCTAAGAACACTACTGGCTGGCTCACAGCTCTGTATTCATGGTTATTGAATTCACTAGGTCCCTTAGGCTTGGGTTTATTAGTTCAATAAGGCAGTACAAACTCTACATTTTTACGATCTCTACAATCTTTACATTTTTACATACATAATAATTCTAAATGGAATAGCATTGATTACTCTCTCTTTTGCAGGTGCAAATATTCTTGTGACCTACAAAGTGCCATTTTCTCTGAAAATAATTTCTTCTCCTTTTCTATGTAAAAAAAAATCTCAGAAATATCATACTCAGTATGGATTTCAGCAAGTCTGTCATGTTCTTTTTTTTCTTTTTCTACTTAATGTGTACATCTTGGTTTAAATTAAACTTTGGAATATAGTGTTTGAGTATTTTTCCCTTGTTTAGCTATTCTGTTATCCCCTTAAAAGAGAAGGAAAATATTGGAAAGTGCGAAGCTTAGTTCCTTAAGGTCCATTGCTACATGGCCGGTGAGAAAAGTACCAGTAATTCGACAGTAACATATAGAGCTGATTTCAAGAATGATCTGCATGTCAGTTCCATCTGGAGATCACTATTTCTCATCTTGGTGACAGGCTTGTATTTACCATATCTGTGACAGTGCACACTGTTCATGGAGATCCACATTTAGTATGGAATAGGTCATCAATAGGTGTATATTGAATGAATGGAGTAAATAATGAGCCTGCTATCATATTTTATAATGCATTAACTGCTATCATGTTATCTCAATAACTATTTTATTAGCCTCATCTATTTGTGAAAACAATAGAAATAGTTTATTTATAACATGTTAATCTTACAACTTGCTTTGATGTATGCATTAATATCACATTCTTGCAAATTAGGGAGCTGTGGCTTAGAGAAGTGTAAAGACTTGCTCAAGGTGACACAACCAATAAAGGATGAAAGGGATTTCAAATGGATTATCTGTAAGAAAAACTCATGGGACCTCTACACCCCTCACACTAAAACTGTTAAAGGCAGATTTATATTTATAGGACAAAATAACATCTTTTTAAAAACTCTTGCTGGCATAGAAAAGAAAATCATTTAGGCTAGCTTATAAATCAGTCACACAAAAAGAAATCAAGTGTATTATCAGAATGCAGAATTACATGCAAAACTGAAGTATAGACATGTGATCATGCTTCAAGTGTGGCTGAAATCAGGGAGACCCCAGGAACTGAAATCATTGTCACTCTAGGGAGAATAAAAACATTAGTTGAATAAGCACATCTTAATTAAATTGATCATGAGAAAGTTCATGATGCTATGAGAAAAACTTGACTTTGGCTTTCATAGTAGATCTCATGTACCCTGTTGTGAACATTGACAAATTATTAACTAGGATTAAAAGAAGACCATCCTATTTCCAACATTCTATTTAAGTTACTACAACAAAAAGATTTCTGACCTTGCCACAGCAAATTATGGATACCTATTATTATCTCATAATTCATATTTTTCTTTCATGTCTCTTTAGTGACATTTAAAATTATTTATTGATAAATGCTTATTTTCCCCACTATGTAATTCATATAGGTTTCTGGGAATTCATTAAGAATGTACCCTCTTTAAATCTACGTTCATGAATAATAAAAACATGGTTGCCAAAGAGATCATTGTCATTGGCCTGCAGAGATGGGGGTTGCAGTTTAACAAATATATGAAATTTTGAATATGTCTTAGTACATTACTCTGTGGAAGGAATAAGCTAAAGACTGGGGATATAGATGTAAACATAGGCAAAACTCTGTCCTTATTAACTTTACAATCTACTAGGATGAACCGGATAATAGTCAAACATAGTCATGTGCAGCATAATAATACTTTGTTCAGTGATGGACCAAATGTACATTATCATGCCCCCTAATGTTATCACGGGACTAGAAAAACTCTTATCAGCCAGTGACACTGCAGCCATTGCAACATCATATCACAATCTATACTCACATGTTTGTGGTAATCCGGATGCTATCACACGTGCTGTGCTGACAATTATGTGCAGGATATAATACTTGAAGATGACAGTAAACAACTACATTACTGGTTTGTGTATTTACTATCCTTTTTGTCATTTCAAAGTGTACTGGTTTGACTTCTTAAAAAGTTTCCTATAAATTAGCATACCACATCACAGTGGCAGAAGCTTCTTGAGGCTCAAGATTACTGTGTCTCAAGAGACAGCATTTTCTCTTGTGCTTGATTTTATCTCATGTTTTGTTCATTATGTTCAAAGGAGTGATAGGCATTCTCTCTCTCTCCTCTCTCTGTTTCTCTGTCTCTTAACATACACACATGCACAGCCTAAGTTTCTAAGAGATTTTATCATCTAGCTTTGTGTGAGTACACCAATGGTCTTTGCGCAATGACTAGAGACATTTCTCAGAAAGTACCCTATCATTAAACAACACATGCATGTCTATCTCTTTTTTTTAATAACGCTTTTATTTAAAGAATATGAATTTCCAAAATACAGCTTATAGATTACAATGGCTTCCCCCCCATAACTTCCCTCCCACCCGCAACCCTCCCCTTTTCCACTCCCTCTCCCCATCCGTTCACATCAAGATTCATTTTCCATTCTCTTTATATACAGAAGGTCAGTTTAGTATATTTTAAGTAAAGATTTCAACAGTTTGCCCTCACATAGCAACACAAAGTGAAAAATACTGTTGGAGTACCAGTTATAGTATTAATTCACAATGTATAGCACGTTAAGGACAGAGATCCTACATGATATATATATTTTTAAATTGATTAATTTTCTATGCAATTTCCAATTTAACACCAAGATTTTTTAATCATTTGCAATTATCTTTATATACAGAAGATCAATTCAGTATATACTATGTAAAGATTTCATCAGTTTGCACCCACACAGAAACACCAAGTGTAAAAATACTGTTTCAGTACTAGTAATAGCATTATTTCACATTGGATAACACATTAAGGACAGATCCCTCATGAGACGTAAGTACACAGTGACTCCTGAAGTTGATTTAACAATTTGACACTCTTGTTTATGGCGTCAGTAATCTCCCTAGGCTCTAGTCATGAGTTGCTGAGGCTATGGAATCTTTAAGGTTCGCCAACTTCGATCTTATTCTGACAGGGTCATAGACAAAGTGGAAGTTCTCTCCTCCCTTCAGAGAAAGGTACCTCCTTCTTTGATGGCCCCGTTCTTTCCACTGGGATCTCACTCGCAGAGATCTTCATTTAGGTCTTCTTTTTTTTGTTTTTCAGAGTGTCTTAGCTTTCCATGCCTAAAATATTCTCATGGGCTCTTGAGTCAGATCCGAATGCCTTAAGGCTGATTCTGAGGCCAGAGTGCTATTTAGGACATCTGCCATTCTATGAGTCTGCTGTGTATCCAACTTTCCATGTTGGATCATTCTCTCCCTTTTTCATTCTATCAGTTAGTATTAGCAGACACTACTCTTGTTTGTGTGATCCCTTTGACTCTTAGACCTATCAGTGTGATCAATTGTGAGCTGAAATTGATCACTTGTACTAGTGAGATGGCCTTGGTACATGCCACCTTGATGGGATTGTATTGGAATTCCCTGGCACAATTCTAACTCCATCATTTGGGGCAGTTCCGATTGAGCATGTCCCAAATTGTACATCTCCTCCCTCTCTTATTCCCACTCTTATATTTAACAGGGATCACTTTTCAGTTAAATTTAACTCACCTAATGTACTGTAAAAGTTCTGTAGAGAAAAGGAAAACAAGAATTAACAATTTTAACAGGTACATTAGTGAAGGCCTCCTTGAAAACATGACACTTCACTAAAAGTTGAAGGAGGTGGGGACACGAGATAAGTGGGCACCTAATTTCTCAAAAAAAGAAGACTCATTATTTGAAAGACAACCAAAGAGGTTAATATGCAGCATGTTGGTTTCTAAGCTCTCTCTATTCATACTTTCCCTTCTATCTAATGCTGCTGTCCCACTCTCCTCTCCTCTCCTTTTTCCTCTCCTCTCTTATCCAGAAAGAGTGACCCAGTGTATATCATTAAAATAAAATAAGAGACAATGGTGACAGTTTCTCAAGAGATATTAGTGCAGCATCAAATTTACATACATTGTGCAGTGGTGGAATCTTCTGTTATGATCTTTAATATTATGATTTTTAACAATGTAAATTAACAGTTGCAAATATTTTTATCCAATGAATTGTACATTGGGGTAAATTTAGAGCATCATACCTTTTTGGTTCTATATTGTTCTATATCAGAATATAAAAAGAGGAGCTGAGCTGCAGCATGGCTCCACTTCTGATCCAACTCTCTGCTATGGCCTGGGAAAGCAATAGAAGATGTCCCAAGTGCTTGGGCCCTGTATCTATGTGGGAAACCATGGAAGGAGCTCTTGGCTCCTGGCTCCTGGCTTCTGGCTTCAGATTGGCCCAGCTCTGGCCATTGTGGCAATTAGGGGAGTTAACCAGCAGATGGAAGACCTCTCCTTCTCTCTCCTCTCTCTCTCTCTCTTTCTCTCTCTCTCTCTCTCTCTCTCTCTCTCTGCCACTTCCTCTCTGTAACTTTGTCTTTCAAATAAGTAAATAAGTCTTTTAAAAAAAAAGAATATAAAAAGAGAAGAAGCTAATGAAGCTCTAAATAAGCATAGTACTGGTGAACCATGTTCCTTAAAGAATTTATCCATTCATTATTTATATAAGAATTTAGATTAATTTCTACTATGTTATTGGCTCCATGATGAGCACTGGAAATACAGTAGCAAATAAGGGAGATACGGTTACAACATAAGTGGAGATAAATAGGTAATGAGGATGCAAGTATTAAATAAGCATTTTTTTGTATCAAGTTTATATATGGCCTTGGTTTCCAAAATAGATTAGAATCTCCTTTTGAAAAGATCTATGTTTCTCTGTATCTCCGAAACAGAAGTACAGTGATGACAGTACTGTCTCAATGCAAATTGCCATAATGGAATTGAAGAACTAGCACTGACACTAAAAATCACTTAGTCTACCTGCCCCCTGCCATCATATTTATAGCTAACAAAACTGAGAAATGTAAAGAGACTTGCATAAGATTGGAAACTTAGTGCAGCATTTGGACTTGAAATGAGAACATCTGGGTGCTATTTCTACCACATCGTGCCATTACATCTGTCTTCTTTTTTTCTCCTCGTTAAAATGACTCAGTTGAAAAATATGTGTTTATATATATGCATATATATAGCATTTAAATTTATATCAGGACATGAGAATACACATATATATCTAAAATATATGCTATGCACATATATGCTATATACTATATGTATGCACATATATACATAATTTATATGTCTTATCTGTTTATATACATAATATGGGCAAATATTATTGCTTTAAAGTTTTGCTGTGAAATCTTAACCATCTTCCTAATATACATCCTTAAAATGTTCTCAGTATAATATCATTCATCCTACAAATTCTATCTTGAATTTCAACTTCTTTATGAAACTATTCCTGTACCTCAGGCTGACAATAGCCTTCCGGAAATTTAAGACTACTCTAACTGTTGTAAGAAGCACCAAGCCATGTATTTTATACATAATGAGCACTCAGTAATTAATTTTGAATTAAATGTGCATGCAGTTCATTATCTAGAGACGCTATCATTTCTTTAGGAAGCATATGTTGCGCTAGTTTTTTTTTTTTCTCTGTAATTTCTGGTACAGTGTTAAGTACAGAGACACATACATGAGTTTATAATTGGAAATGACCTTAAAATAATCTGTTTTAGTCTCTCATTTTACAGAAGACAAAACATCCTTTCAAAAGGTAAAATAAGATTTTTCTAGATAATGGGCTATATGGTTGCATTGAAATTGAAATCCCAGTCTCCTAACATCCTATCCACTGTATTGAATCTCTCAATTTATATTCAATAAATGTTTGTTAAACCAGGCTGAATTTGTAGTGTGTGTAAGAGACTACATATAATGTATTTACTGAGACAAACATGAGGTATTATTGGTAGTATATATTGGCTTGCAAAGTCAGATATAGTAAGCAAAATGGAGATAGGCCTATACCTCATACACCTACTCACATACTTTAAATAGAATAAATACTTAAAAAATCACAGGGAAAATGAAGTCAATTGTTCTCAACATGTCAAGATTGGCATTTTTGTTCTCCGTCATGAATATATGACAATCATCAGCTTGAGTCATCACCCCTGACATTTACTTATTTAACATACTATTGTTAAAAAACATTTCCCTCACCCCTTCTTTGGTTAATACATTCTCCTGTTTAACTACTATCACCCAGTAAGCCTGCTTTCACTTTTCCCTCCAAACCCGTATGATAGAAATTTTCCAAGAAAAGAAGTTAGGGATGATGTCACATATGGTGAAAGAATGGCAAGACTTTTTTATTTACTTTACTATTTGCTTTCATTTTATTTCAAAGGCTGAGGGACACACAGAGGGAAAGAGAGAGGGAGAGAGAGGGAGAGAGAGAGAGAAAGAGAGAGAGAAAGATCTTCTAATTTACAAGTTCATTCTTAAAATGGCTGCAACAGCGAAGGCTGGAACCAGGACCCAGGAATTCTATCCAGGTCTCCCAAGGGGGTGACAGGAACCCAAGTACTCATGCCATCATCTACTGGCTCCCTGGGTATGCAAGAGCAGGAAGCTGAATCAGAAATGGAGCAGCCAGTACTTTATTCAGGCATTCTGCTAAGGGGTCCCAGTGTCTTAAACAACATTTCCCAATCTCCCCAAATTTGCAGTTTTAAAAGGCCAACACCTTTCTCTTACAAGTGAGAAATAGAGAAACAAAATGGGGAAGCAGTTTCTCCAATATTGCATAGATGGAAGTAGAATTGACAAAAAGAACTCAAGAGCCCTGACTTCATATTTTTAATATACACCTTCTACTAGAGATGAACTAAGGGGGAAGAAGTGAAGAAGTAGGATGATTATATAGTGGAGACCTCATATACAGTTTTAAATCATACTTTATATATGTGTGTGTGTGTGTTTGTGTGTGTGTGTGTATTTGACATATGACTATATTTTAAAACAGCAAATGAAAGGCAGGAATTTGGTATAGTGATTAAGCTTTCAGTTGAGATGCCTGAATCCAATATCAGAGTGCCTGGGTTTAAGTACCAGCTCTGTTTCCAATTCCTCCTTCCTGCTAATGCACATCCTAGGTAACAACAGGTGAGGACTCAAGTATTTGATTCTCCATCACCAGCAACAGAGACCTGGGTTTGTCTGGACATTGCAAACATTTAGGGAGTGAGTCAGAAGATGGAGTTTTCTCTGTTTTTCTCTCTGTTGACCTGAATCTGTTCCTCTGCCTCTCAAATGCAATACAATACAGTACAATACATATATGCATATATATTATGTTTAATGAAATAAGCCAGATCCAAAAAGGTAAATGTATGTTTCTCTCTGATGGGTAGTAGTTAATATAGAGAATACAAAAGAAAAAAAAAAAAACTCTGACTATATGAGAATGAAATTGACATGATTTGATTATTGTTTATATCCCTTTTCTATATTTCTGTGGAACAGTGTCTTTCTACTTTTTACTTGTTAAACACTATATTTATTGAAGTAGTAAACCAATAGCTATAAATTGAAAGTATATCAACCCAAAATCAAAATAAAAAAAAGAAAGAGAGGCAGAGGGAAGAGCAAAAGGAGAGAGAGAATATCATTATATTCTTAGAACTGTATCTTTGAAATTCACAAAATCTGTTCTCTTTATATTAATAAAAATTAAATTAAAATTCCAATTAAATCTTCACAAAATTATTTTTAGTTATCCCCAAACATTCACCATTCCTTGTGTATTTAATCCTTACATGTAAAGCTATGTCCCATCTTCAACCTTTTTCCTTCTGCCAGAAGTACTTCTTTTGATCCTTGTAGTACCTACCTGACAATGAATAAGGCTCTTTATTTCTATAAATGATGTTATTCTACCTTTATTTTTAAAAGACACTTTTGCTATATATAGGAGTATAAGTTAACAAATTTTTTTTTGTTGGTGTACTTTTTGAAAAATTCACTATAGTGCTTTAATAATAATATTTGATTTTCTTCTGACTTGCATTTTCCTATTAAGCAACCCCGTTCTTTTGTTCCTTTTTTTTTATAAATATAAAGCTCTTATTTAAAGAATATAAATTTCCAAAGTACAGCTTATGGATTACAATGCCCACCCCACAACTTCTCTCCCACCCGCTACCCTCCCCTTTCCCACTCCCTCTCCCCTTGCATTCACATCAAGATTAATTTTCAATTCTCTTTATACACAAAAGATCAGTTTAGTACATATTATGTAAAGATTTCAACAGTTTGCCCTCACATAGAGACACAAAGTGAAAATACTGTTGGAGTACTAATTATAGTATTAATTCACAATGTACAGCACATTAAGGACAGAGATCCTACATGATTTTTTTAAAGAATTGATTAATAATCTATGTTTTGATAACTAATTTTGAGCCATATAAGTATGATGTGACTTTGTGTAATTTTCTCATTATTTCTCTGTTTTTATGGAACTTTTGAAGTCAGTGAGTTTGTTAATATCAGATTTTGAAAAATTTTGGCCATTGTTTCCACAAACATTTCTTTTGTCCATCTGGTAACATTAACACATATATATATATATTAGACCAATTTACATTATTCCATAATTATATTTTACACTCCATTTCTAATGTCTTTTCTTTCTTTTTTTTTTTTTTTAGTTTTTAAAGTTGGATTTCATTCTTGATATTTGTTTCAAGTTGGATTTGCTTCTACAGAGTCTAATCTCTTTTTAATCCTTTTCTGTACTCTTTATTTGCCTCTGAAGCAAAACATCAAAAGTGCTTGCAGGACTTTAATTTTGGTCATTGTTATGGCTTCTTTATCATTTAAGATGTTCATGATTTTCTTCCATTCTCATAAATGTGTGCTGTGTATCTACAACTCTGTTTTACTTAATATCATTATCTATTAATTCTTTTATCTTGGCCAGCTCAGGTCTTTTCTTGTTGTCTGTTTTTTCATTCCATTAAAAATAGTATTTTTCTGCTTCTAGGCATGTCTGGGAATTTTATTAGATGTCGGGCATTATAAACAGTATGTTAGTGGTTGCTAGATTTTTGCTGTTGTTCCATTCAGGATAGTAGACTTTATCTGGGGGTGTTGTAAAGCTAAATACTGCTTCATTTCTTTGATAGCCTTCTTTTATGTTTTGATGGTTAGAGAACATCCAGTCATCTTGAGTTCCTTTGACCTTACTACTCAGGAAAGCTCTTCTGAGATCCCTATTCAATGTTCCGTTTGTTAAGGAATCTTTCCTTTCTGTCTGGTATAAATGATGTTATGAACTTTTCCTGGTTGTATGAACAACAGGATTTTACCTGCTTACTATTCATGCACATTGTTTTTCAGGACTTGGTAGTTTCCTCAAACATGTATGTTTGATCAGTAGTCAACCAATGATTTACAAGGAAATCAGCACAACACTGGTATTCTCTCTATCAAACATAGCCATCTTTATCCAAACTTCAAACACTGTCTCCTCAACTGAGAACAAGCTCTGTTTGTATTCCTTGTTTCAGCTATGTGGCCTGGAATTTCTCTCCAGGATGTCAGTTATGACAGTAATGGGAATTGTATCAGTTACAGGCTTTCTCTCAAAGAGTATCCTATATTCCCTACGGTTCAGTGTAAAAAAAACTAAGATTTAATGGACTTTTTAAAATTTTTTACTCATTTAATTGTCTTAATTTTTATTAATATGTAAAATTTTATGGTTAAATGTTGCTTTTATACTTTTCATTTAAATTAACCATTATTTTAATTGTTAACAATTCTTTTGTTCAATACACTTTCAAAACGTGCCCTATTAGTTATGGGAGAGGTGTGAGTTTCATTTTTTTCCATGCATATCATAGGTATTATAATATCAGAGGAGGAGAAGTTATGCCAAGACTTGTTAACAGACATCCATTACTTCTGGCTTTCATTTTCAACACAGAAAGTTTGAGATGGCATAAAGGGTTTGGAAATGAAGTAGAAGAGATAAGGCTCTTCTGGATAGTTTGACTTGAATTGTTTGCAGGTTTTAGTACATTTTAGAGAAGTAGAAATACATCCTGTAGCATGTAAAAATGCGAGAAATCTTGAAATTAGAAGATGTTCACATCAATGATATGGATAAGAGAATGAATCTGGCCACAGAATAAATTGCCATGATGAGATTGGAGGCAAGGACACTTAGACAGTAGAGTTTATTTGACTCATGCGATAAGAGCCAGAATTGGCACTGTGATGTTTTCTATACACATCCCAACTACACTCACAGAAAAGCTAAACTGACAAGCAGTGAAATTAACAAGTTCCTATTACAAATAATGGATGGTTTTGGGAGGAATGTTATCTTTTTAAAGAAATAAGAACTCATATTAGTAGGAAATGCAGCCAGCAGGATGTGACATGCACTCCTACCGCTTGGATGTGTTGCCCAGAGCTAATGTTTTCTCTTTCTGTGACGCAGAAGATGGAGCATGAATGCATGACTTGCACAATGTGTGATTCTAAACAAGGCCACTTAGTGGTATCAAGCTTTTGAGATGAATACAGCTGTTGCTAATACCGTTCAATTATGGATTTCTCCTCTGTATTAATTGTCAACACCTTTCTTGAACCTATCTAACATTACCTGGGAGAGAAACACCAGCTTGACTTTTTTCATAGTATCTTAATAGTCACTTGTCTTTTTCTGTTTCAATGTTAAATTTATTTTAATTGACAAATAATTGTACAAGTACAATGTGATGTTTTGATTTATGCATATATTAGAGAAAGATTCAGGGAAGCTAATTAACGTATCCATCCATCACCTCATTAACTTACAATGTTTTGTGGGGAGAACGCTAAAAATATGTTCTTTTTTGTAACTATGAAAATTTAATGCATTGTTAACTATGGTCATCACCAGTACAATAGAACACTAAAATGTTATTTCTCCTATGTAATTGAAATATTGTACTCTCATCTCACCAAGCATCTGATAGCTATTCTCATTTATTCTTTCTTTAAAATGGGATGATTGGTCTTAATCTGAGCCAAGGTCCCTCCTATCTGTAAGACAGTTTAATTCTTTGTTTCATACCCAAGATATTATAATCATAATGTGCTCCAGGATGGGATGATTTGTGACTCTGTAGAACTCAGTGGGCAAGCTTATTGTATGTAGATGCACTGTAATTTTGTCTCCATGATGCTATGCCTGAGTGAAGAGAGACAGAGAAAGAGACAGACAGACATTTTTCTGTTTTTTATAAGATATACATTTATTAAGAAATTCTATTTTTTGCTGGGTAATGGAGTTTTACAGAAGAAAATAAATGATTTGTGTCTATTAAAGAAACAAGAGCACCAACTGCACATTTTTGAGAGCACCATTAAATGTGTTCTGTTTCCTGCACTGCCTCTGTTCATTTGGATGAGAACTGAAGTGCACAATAAAAGGCTGAATTAAGTGAAGAGCTAAACGAACCAATTAATTCATTTTTCTCCAGTACAATGGAGGTGCCAAGCAGAATGTAGAGTAGCCCCAAGTTGACCTTTGCATATCTTCGAATGTGAGTTCTCTGACAGACACAGAAAGAATGTCCCGGTATCTGTCCATTCTCGGAACTATATACATTCTCAATAGTAAAGAATATTTGACAGTAAAATATAACTATTTAAAATAAATAGTCACACCGAAGACTTGCAGTTCCCTCAGCCTCCTGCCTTTGGCTAACTTTGATCCTTAAAATTCTTCCTTCCCACCAAAACAGTTTCAATCCTAATTTATGTTTCTTAATAATATTTTCACATCTGAAGCCTGTAATGTGATACTAAATTTCTTGACAACTTTTATAAAGATTTATTTATTATTTGTTTGAAAGTCAGAGTTACAAACAGAAGAAGAGAGAGAGAGAATATCTTCCATCTACTGGTTCACTCCCCAAATGGCGACAATGGCCACGGCTGGTCCAGGTGGAAGCCAGGAACCTGAAATTCCAACTGAGTCTCCCACATTGGTGGCAGGGAACCAAGAACTTGGGATATCTTCCACTGTTTTCCCAGATGCATTAACAGGGAGCTGGATCAGAAGTGAAGCAGCTGTGACTTGAAGCAGTACCTGTATGGGATGCCAACATCCCAGTAGGAGACTTAACCTACTGTGACCCAATGCTGGCCCAGACAACTTTTCATGAATTGGAGATCAGCAGTCAAATATATGGTTAGTAGTGTACCCACAGATATTGGTTCCAATCATAACGTATGTTGATTAGAAGACTTATCACCATCAGCAAATTATTTGACATGTCTGAGCTCCAGTTTCCTTGTCTGTAATATTAAAGTAGTCCTTTTCAGAAGGTTCCTGTAATTTCATGAAGTAATTAATGTCAAATGATTAACAAAATGTCAAGCCTGTACTAAACACTTGGGGAGTAGCAGTTGTCATTATTTTTCTGCTCCTTTCTTCGAAATGAGTAACAGTATAGACCCTTTACAGTATAGTGGTATATATATATATATATATATATATATATATATACACACACACACACACACACACACACATGCATACTTTAATGGAATAGAAAAAAATCCTGAGACCAAGGGACACCCTACAATGACAACTAATTTAACATTTCACTGTCTATAGTTTTACGATGATTATCTGGTTTTCACTACTGTTGTCTTTTAATCGGGTGAGATGCATAAAATCCTGTATTGGCACAAATCCCTCAAAGATTCAAACAAGAAGACAGCATGGGGTGAGCTTATTTCTCAGCCCCATTTCTCCTTTTAGCAACTGGACCACAAAGTTTTTTCTTTCTCATTAACCTCCCCTGTAATAGAAATAACAGTACCAACCTCATAGAATAACTGTGTTAAATAGAGAATTTGATGCAAGTATCTTTTTTAAAAAAATAGTTAACTTATTCCATAGTATTTCCTTGGTCTCTTCTATTTGATTGTGATACTAACATTTAATCATCATAATAACAGGTGTATGATAGAATTGGCTCATTCTGGCTTATAAGGGCCAATTATTAAATATTTAATAATTGTATTAGTTTTCTTGTTTTACTGATAATAGCATGCACCAGGCATTAGTAGGAATATTTATACCATTGAAACTGGCAGATACCACATAACTGAATATCCCACAAAGTTGTTATCCTCATCAATTCCACTTTATAGCTGTGATACTGATGGAGAAAGCAGCTAATTCAAAACACAGTTAACAAGAGCCAGAGGTAAGATTCAAATCCATTCAGTGTGATGTCTATGTTTAAGCACACTTCTATACTGTGATGCTATGTGCTTAAAACACAACATACTAAGTGCTCAATAAACATTAGTTATTATTAACATTGAAAAAGCTATTTCTCTAATTGCTTTTATGTGTCTTCCTCATTTCTTTCACTCTTTTTATTATTTTTACTTCAATCATTATTTTTCATTCCTGTCATATTGACATTGTTAGAAGAAGCTATGGATTTGGATCATCAAATCTCTTAGTATGTACAAATTTGTGAAGGAAGCATTGTAGTTGCATATTGGAATTGGATGTTTTCTGTGCTTCTGGGGCCAGGAGTGGGCATGTCAGTTGTGAGAATGTCTCTGTTTCCTTTGCAAGAAAATAAAAAAAAAAATCTATAAAGAGAAAGAGTGACAGTTAGTAGTAGAATAAAGTACTGGTGCCATTCTTCCTCAAGTTTGTACAAATTAGCTGTGATTTTAGACTTAAATGTCTTGAGAGCCAGTCTCAGTTGTGTCATTTGTGAAATATAATGTTTCTTCAAGACTAAAATGTGATTGGGGTAATATTGACTTTATTGTCTTGAGGTGATACGTGAAAGAGACAACGCAGTGTAAGTGTTGTATTCTAGCAAGTGGCATACAAATAAAGGCAGTACTATTAGAGATCATGGATGTTATTCTCCTTAAGAAATCTTCACTTTCTTTCTGAAGTTAAGAATTAGTACCAAAAGCAACAATTACTGAGCACTTACATAGCAGATTTTTCAATAAGTTGGAGATTTCAAGTGCTCCTTTGAATATAAGGTTTTGGAAACTATAAAGCTAAGTAGTCTCAATTCGAGAACTAAAGAAAGTGCTGGAGCAATCCAGAATATAGATTGAGTAATTCTTCCTTAGTGAATGATGGATGGAGTTTTCAGAGAGGAAGAGATATCAGAGTGCCTAACATGAAATATGCTAGTTGGAGAGATAGTGGGCATCATTCCAGAGTCTGAAGAAAGACTAGTTTATTTGGGGAAATCATCTGGCATAAGCTAAATGCATGTTTCTGCTGGAGCCAGAAAATGACTAAACTTGACCTTCTGACCTCACATCTCATTTAATTTTTATCTTCTAAATTCACCTTGCCTTATTAAAAATGTTCAGTCTATTTCCAAAGTATCAACAGACATATTCAAGATATCATAATTTTGGGTTTTAATATAAAGACTTGAATTACTTGCCTTTAATCTTTTTAATGGCAAAGCTATGCATTAACGTATTCTTACTATTAAAGCAGCTATGCCTATATATTGTAATTAGAGCAGTCAGCATCACTTTAAATTTATTATCCAAAATTAATTATAGTTATCTCTTGATGGACATTCAGTATCTTTCTGTACTTCAGCAAATATCTACATATAAATATCTAGGACTTATATATGAGTGTTCTTTTTACACTTAATTGCACTTCTTTAATTTAATTGCATTTTTTCTACAAATTATTTTTTTTCTACTTAAAAATAGGTAGATGACAGATAGATATATGTTTTTTACCATAGCAGATGTAGATATACATCATATTTTGTCAGGTTTATTTTATTATTACCATGATTATCATTAGAAAAACATCACATACATATATTAACACTTTCAAATAGTATCAGTTAAACATAAAATGAAAAGTGGGTCTCTTTCGGAAGACAATTAAAATATATATTTTTTCTTTCAGGAATTTCCAGTGATCATATATCTATCTAATGTGAATGCATCTAAAATTGCTACATATGTAAATATTTTTAAAAAATAAAACTTTTAAACACATAGTTGTTCTGTATGCAAATTGTGTTGTTACTCTCCTTTATATAAAATAGTAAGCAATAGAACTTGGGAATCTCTAGATATCACTCTATATAAATAACCACCTTTTTAAATCTAATTTTATATGGCTGGCAATTAATTAGTTTAACTAATGTCCTATTGGTAAAATAAAGTTAGTTCTAAATTTTTGCTGTTGCAAATACTGGTGCATTATGTGCCCAGGATTGCATTCTTGTACATATAAATAGAATACATACTATAAGTTGAGTTCAATTAATATGCATTTGCCATATTAGCCAGTTTACATCTTCATTAATTCTATAGTTTGTACTCATTTCTTCAGTGATCATTTTATGAACACCTATGAAGTGTTAGGCATTATCTTAAGAAAAAAATATTATTTTTTTTTTTTTTTTTTTTTTTTTTTTTAACAACAGAAATATTGCTAGTGAACTTTTGAATCCCGCATTGCATTTGATAAAAGATAGCCATTAAAGGAAAACAGGGATATATGGGCAGATGAATAGGTTAGAAGATAGCTAGCTACCTAGATAATTATATCATATTATTAGCAATATATATTACACAGACGGGATAACTGAATAGGCAGTGACTAAGAAAAGGAAGCTGCTTTAAATTTCAAGTGACTACTCTATAAAGGTGCTTTTAACTAAGGCTTTCATAATCTCATCAAGAAAAAAATTATAAAATTGATAGGTGAAGCCTATGCTTCATTATTATTTGTTTCTTTAAAGCACATATGTTGAATAATTTTTCATAACTTTTGACTTTGAAATACAACTAATTTCCTCATTGATTTATCAGGTGTGAGCCTGTTTTAATGGTTAAATTAGATTGTCAATAAATAAATTTGCAGCAAGTTTATGCTTAATATGCTGTGAAAAAAATGGAAGACTTTATTTTGCATAATAATTATTTTAAATTTTACACCCACATGGCTTAGATACAAACAAGTTCTATATTTTTTGACTGCTTTAATTGTGCTTTTTTAAAAAATGCTGGTAATGTAGTCTCAATGAAAATTCAAATTATAATACATAGCTATAATCAATAAAAAAGACCTAAAACTAAATTAAGGATCACATTTTCAATACCATCTTTATATTTCCCAAGCAGAGGAACATCAGTCTATATTGCTTTTTTACAATTGAACCCCAACATTATCATTCACTCAGGCAAAAGATGTGATATGAAAAGTGATGTATCAACTGTGATGACTGCCTTTGCTTATGTCTTCTGAATTTTGCAAAACAATAAAGTGAAAAATTAATATAAATTTAAAAGTTTTTTATAGTTCATCTATTTTAAATGAGAAAAGAAATGAGAAACATCAGGCATCACTTGGTTTCAGGGTTTTTGACAGTTGAGGTGTTTTTCAGCAGCCTCTTATGTTGTAAAACCACAGACAGATTACAACAGAGTCTTTGCAGATTCAAGGATTCCTCCATTTGTTTGGTGCTATATTTGCCATCTGAGAGGAATATCTAAAAGAAATGCATGGATTGTGAGGTCATCCCTACTAGTAGAATCTTGACTTTCAAATATTCTCCCACTATCAATAAATCACCATATAAACTTAATTTTTGGCTTTTACAATTTATAATCCATTTCCTCCCTTTGCTCTTCTTTATTTATGAAAGACAACTCTCATTTGTCCTTACTGAAGGGGAAACAGAATAAACAGTACTGAGATATAACCTAGCTCTGCAATTGAGTTGCATCATTATGTTTCAGACATGTGTTAACTTCTTGACCTACAATTTATAATTTTGTAAAGACAAAAATTTCATAATACAGTATTGTGAGAATTAAATGAGAGAATGTTATAATACACTTTTCAGAGTACTTCTGCATAGTGGGCAGTCAATTAAAGTTATTATTACTACTATTGCTTTTTTATCATAGATAAAGATATGTAACCAGAAAATTATAGCCTTCCAAATATATATCTTCTGTATGCCCACCATCATCCCTCAATTATAGTGTACATAAAGAAGAGTGATTTTCAACAAGTTAGGTGGAAAAAAGTAGCTATGTGATTACATCCTAATTCTGCTCTGTTAATTTCCTATTTTCTACTCTCCCTTCCTGTTCCCTATAGGAATAGAATGCAAACAGTACTAACCAACTGCTATGTTCTGAATTTGGTTTTAATGTGTTCCTCAAAGCTGCATGGGTTAAAATTTAATTCCTCTTATGAAGTATTAAGAGAGTAGAAATTTTAAGTGACTGTGGTGTCTAGGGGGGGGGCCTTTGGAGAATTATTGCCTTGGAAAAAGTCATTAGGGTGGAGTGCCCATGTCTGAGTCTGGGTGACTTTATAAGAGACACATTTAAACACATGGGTTTCCTGTATCTTGCCATGTGATACCTGATACTAGCAAGAAGGCCATCACCAGGTATAGCCCCTTGGCCTTGGACTCCCAGAACCAAGAGCCAAAATAAACGCCCTTTCTTTTAGTCTGCAGTGTTGTGTTACTGACAATACAAAACTGATTAATATAACAACAGTTGGTTTCTTCACTGACTGGATGGTAAATTTCTCATTGTTGTGGCCATGGGAAGACAAAAAGAAATCAGAATTTCATATATATTCGCTGTCGTTTGCTTTATGTTGTTTTATTTTTAGCCATTAGTTTTCTATGACATAAAAGCAGATATGAAGTAGAGATTACCATGAGTTTGGGCAGGACAGGGAACTGGATGAAGTATACAGGAAAATTTCAATACACTATAGCAATAGAAAATAGAAGCAATTTTAAGGAAATTGTTTCTCAATTAAAATTCCCAGTCATTCATTTTAAAACACCATAAGAAAGAGTGATAAAAGCCACTCATGCACTCTCTAGATTTTAACACTCTTATGCTAAAGTTCAAAGTGATTGTCAATTTCCTTTTCACTCAAAACTTTAAAATCATTCTGAATTTGTGTAACTCTCCAAAAATATGGTGTTACCCTGCCCTATTGCTCTTTGGAGAAAGTTCTCAAAATAATGGGAAGTGTAAGTTCATGATATTGCTATTGGTGATATATTTTCAACTCTCCAGCTATTCACCTAAAACCTGTCATATATGGAGGAGTTAGCCTCACAGTTAAAATGTCTGCATCCTAGATAAGAGTACCTGGGTATGATTCCCAGCTCTGGCTCTTGATTCCAACTTCCGCTAATGCAGGCCCTTATAGGTAGCAGTGATGACTCAGGGAGGTGGGTTCCTGCCATTCCTGTGGATGACCTGGATTGAGAGCCCAGTCCCTGGCTTCAACCTGTCTAAGTCATGGATTTTGAAACTATTTGGGGAGTGAACCAGTGAATGAGAATCTTCTCTTCTGTCTCTATCTCTTTCTCTCTCTCTCTCTCTCTCTCTCTCTCTCTCTGCCTCTCTCAAATAAATAAATACATTTTTAAAATATAGTGCCGCTAATAATCCATGTCTTATCTATCACTTGTGCCCTTGTTTGTATTGGAGCCTCTGATAAAAAGAGCTTTGGTATACCAAGTGTAAAACTATATTTATGAGAAAAATCGACATTTTGAGATTTGGTTATAGTTTACAGCCCTTGTCTCTATTGTTGAGGAACAGTGTTTTTTTTTTTTTTTCTTACTATTTGTTTAATTACTTAGTGGAGGGTTAAGCTTATGATTATAAAATAAGGGGCCAGTGGTGTGGCCTAGCAGGTAAAGCTGCTGCCTGCAGTGCTGGCATCATATATGGGTACCAGTTCAAGTCGCAACTGCTCCACTTCTGATCCAGCTTTCTGCTATGGCCTAGGAAAACAGTAGAAGATGGCCCAAGTCCTTGGGCTCCTGCACCTGCATGGGAAACCTGAAAGAATCTCTAGCTCCTGGCTTTGGATGGGGCAGCTCCTACTGTTGTGGCCATCTGGGGAATGAACCAGTAGATGAAAGGACCCCCCCCACCACCACCACCACCTCTCTGTAACTCTGCCTTTCAAATATAATAAATAAATCTTTAAAAAAATTAAAAACTAAAATAAACAAAGTATGTAAAAAAATTACAAAAACTAAAAGAACAAATAAGAAAGGAAGGAGGGGGGAGAGTGGGAATATGGGGAGGAAGTAGGGTAGGATAGGATGTATCACTGTGCTCCTAAATCTATATACATGAAATTTGTTCACCTTAAAAAAAATTGCATACAACTGCCAATACCTTAAAAAGCCCATTTGGTCATCATTGAAACATCATTTGCATATAGACTTGATTTCTTCCCATTAAAATGTTTATCAAAATAAAACAACAAATAGAAAAAATGCATATTGACAACCCACTTTAAGGAAGGCAGTCCCGAAGACATTGCAATAGAACAGAAAACAAAGTGGTCAAGATATCTGCTCTCCCTGTCTTATGTTCTAGAATCACGAATTTTAAATTATATTAATTCACATAACAGCCCCCACAAAGTAGGTTTAGTTTTGTATTTGCCCATTTCATGCGTGATATAACAGACCATATATGTTGAGCACCTTGCCTAAGTCAGAAATGTGGAGTTTGAGTTATTTTTTTTTTATTCTGAAACGTGTTATTTTGTGGAAAGTTAAGGTGTGCTGTATTTTGAAACAACCACTATAGACAGTCCAAAGAAAATATAGCGTACTTGATGACAACCTTCTGTTCTGGGTACAAAGACATTGCCGATGGCAAACTGGTATCTATCCTGAACCAATCTCAAGTCTCTGGCCCCTACAGAGTTAGATAATACATCCCTGTGAGGACTCCAGTGTACCAAAACACTACCTGTCACACTTGGTGTGTGAAGTCTACCTTAATAAAGAGGAGGAAAAGGTGTGAAAACACCCTCTGGTCTTCTGTAGCTGGTTACTCATCATGAAACAGAATAAAAAGGTGAACACACATAGCCAGCATTCATGGCTTCCTGGAGGCCCTTAAGTGACAAGGTGAGTCATCTCTGTTACATTGTAAATCTCTAACAGCAGGAATTTCTTTCTCTATAAAATAGTAGCCAGAAGTGGTATCAAGCTTTTTTCTATCAGGATCTCCCAAATTTTGTTTTAATGAAGAGATTTATGTGCATTCTGTTCAAGCCTCTGGAGTAAGTTTAGGTTATATTAATTGCCTATTTCTGTAGTGTCATTTTCATTTTAAAAATCACTTTTCAAATTATTTTGTCATGAGAATACTACCAAAAGTATTTTTTTCTGAGGAATGAGACTAGTGTAGAAGCTGGGAGGATTTCTCCTATGCATTTCAATACCGAGTTATTATTTGGTTCCTATAGATTGCTGCGTTGGGGTTACAAAATATTAAAATCATTTAAAACCATTGCCTTCCATAAGTCAATAGCATGTATTCAGCATAACTTTAGTCACTTAAAATATTCTATGAAAGAAAAAAAAGTGATGGGGAGAGACTCATTTAGTCAAGTAAGTTTGAAAAATCTTCCAAATAATATCTCACCACATGAAAAGTCATGTTGCATAGAAGCAGGCTAAGTTTTCTGAACTGCTCTGCAGAAATGGCAACTGATGTACTTCAGTTCAATTTTTCCAACACATATTTTGACTACAGAACCCTAGTTCACATTAAACATATTTAGTCTTTCCAGAACATGCTCTTTAGAGTTTTGAAATCAATTATTACAATTAAAAGCAGTTAAATCAAATTTCCAAATGGTGACACACTTTCATATAGAAAATATAGTCGAGTTAAGTTGTACTAGCTTCATATTTAAAAAGCATTTTTAAAAGTAGTAATTGCAGAAATTAAAACTAGATATGATAGCATTTAAGGTTAAAAATATAAAATATGATTGTCATACTTTGTTGAATTATGTAGGAGCACAATGTCCAGCTTTAGAAAAGTAAGAGATGTAGAGCATATGTAAAGAATGACATTTAATCCTGGCTGAATTTAAGAATGATTGTGTCAAATTTAAGTGCTTCTGGGAAGGGAGCGGACAGGATGGCAAATCATCTCTAAACTTTGTTATATGATAATGGGCAAGAGATCTAGCAAAACACTGACATGAGAAGAAAGGGGCTGTCATTCTGTTGTTCTCAGTGCTACTCTGATAGTCTCATAATTGATATCTCAACTTCCATTCATCACTGACCCATCCTCCAAAGAGGGCTTAGAGTGATAATTTTTGTTTTTCTTATTTGAGAAAGATAAAGGGACTGAGAGAGCTCCCATCCAGGAATTCACCACCTATATTTTTACAGTGACTAGGGCTGGGTCAGCCTGGAGCAAAGAACTCAGTGCAAGTCTCCCACACGTGTGGCCAGAACCCAATTATTTCATCCCTCAGCGCTGCCTTGCCCAGGGTGCACATTAGCAGGAAGCTGGAGTCAGGAGCTGAAGTATGACGACGAACCCAGGTATTCAGATATAGTTCATAACTGACATCTTAACTGTTAGTCTAAAGGCTTGTCCCTAGAGTAATCAGCCCAAACTGGATTTCCTGTGAAGTTCATAAAATTCATGTTCACATTAGTATCTTTGCTCTTGTGTTTTCCTTTGCCTTGAGTGTTCTTTCAATGATTGAACATGTGTTTCCCTATCTCACTTTCCTCAAGTCTCACTGCAGATGTCACTCCCTCAGTGTGGACTTCCTATACACTCACACACTCCTCTCCCTTCCTCAATTATCTGCTTGTCCCTCAGCATGGACTGATACTAGGTTATGCATACATTTATTTGCTTACTCTCTTCATAGTAGCAGATGACAAATGCTATAAGAGCTAACCCTTAAAATTTCAGCAGCACAACATACTGGAAGACAGTTTTCCCATTCATATGAATTCCAAATGTTGGAAGCAGCTGGGAGATGATGCCAGGACTGTGCCCCACATGGTCATTCAGGAATTGAGTCTGACATCTTTAGCCTGTGGCTTCCAAGATTCTCCTGGCTTTTTCATATACCCAGCCAGCAAGGGAAGAGAATGGATGGCATGTGGGAAACAGGCATGAGTCTGAAAATAGCACACAGCTCTTTCTTTCACAATCCTCTGGGTAAAACCCAGTCCCGAGGATACATGTCACCATATGGACAGCTGAGGTATATACTTTGGCCGCCATTCAAAAGGGAAGAAGAGAGGAAGAGAGAATTTTGATGAACAGCTATTAGATCCTGTCAGTCACTTGGCTTAAAAGCAAAAATTCATTAGGATAGAGATTTTTTGTTTTGTTTTTGAAGACTTGTTTATTAATTTACTTACTTATTTGAAAGTCAGAGTGATAGAGGGAGAGAAACACACACACAGAGAGGGACCTTCCAACTAGTGGGTCACTGAGTAAAATGGCTGTGACATGTAGGCCAGGCTGAAGCGAGAAGTCAGGAACTGCATTTTGGTCTGCTAAATGGGCTACAGGGGCCTAAGTACTGGCTTCTCAGGTATATTAGCAAGGCCGTGAACAAAAAATAGTGTGGCCGGGACATGAAATAGTGCTGGAGACCAGCTCCAGCCAGTTCAGGGGCCCTCACGTGAGAGGTGTCAGCACTCGAAGAAATGAGAGACACTCACAGCAAGGCTGATGGCATGGCTCTGACTTTTGAGAATCAGACTTTATATATTATAAGCCACATAATGACTTTTTCTTCTTACAATGAAAGGCCTGTTGTCCATTTTTTTAATTACAATTTTTCTTTATTTTTAAGGGCATACTCAGAGCATGGGTTACAATCACAGACAGGTGCAAGATAACAGGCTGACCACACAAGCCAAGGCCTCGAGTGCTGCTGAACTATGCAGAAATTGGCTACATAAACTAGAATAGTACCTTTCTAATCTAATCTTTACTAGAAGCCCCAAGTTCAAAGCAGACCCTTTTTAAAATGTATCCCCTCTTTGCAATTTTGTCTGTAATTTTTTAATTTCTTTATTGCACTTATTTAAAGGTTTACTTAGATTTATTCTACAGTTTTGACATCCTAACCATTGTAGTATTTGTAGCATATAGTGAATTAAAGCTTTATTAACATTATCTTTATTCCAGTGGGAAGTATATACCAGAGAGCCTGTTGCCTTTTTTTATTTTTTATTTTTTTTATTTTTGACAGGCAGAGTGGACAGTGAGAGAGACAGAGAGATAGGTCTTCCTTTTTGCCGTTGGTTCACCCTCCAATGGCCACCGCGGCTGGCGCACCACACTGATCCGATGGCAGGAGCCAGGTGCTTATCCTGGTCTCCATGCAGGGCCCAAGGACTTGGGCCATCCTCCACTGCACTCCCTGGCCACAGCAGAGAGCTGGCCTGGAAGAGGGGCAATCGGGACAGAATTCAGGGAGCGGAGGAGGAGCCTGTTGCCTTTTAATTTTTTTCTACAAACAGCTCAACCTTGCATAAGGCATTAACCCTTTTTTCTACACTAACATTCTGCTTGATTAAAATTCTACAAAGCAGGCCAGCGCCGCAGCTCAATAGGCTAATCCTCCACCTTGCGGCGCCAGCACACCGGGTTCTAGTCCCAGTCGGGGCACCGGATTCTGTCCCGGTTGCCCCTCTTCACGTCCAGCTCTCTGCTGTGGCCAGGGAGTGCAGTGGAGGATGGCCCAGGTGCTTGGGCCCTGCACCCCATGGGAGACCAGGAGAAGCACCTGGCTCCTGCCATCGGATCAGTGTGGTGCGCCGGCCGGGGTGGCCATAAAGCAATGGACATTTTGGAGGTTATGAGACTAAGTGCTCTTCTGTAAAATTAGGAATACAGCAATCATTAGCAGGACCACCAGGAAGCACCAGCTTGCTTTTGCAGAGTGTAGTTCCCATCAAACCTAAAACCACCAAGAGGACTGCAGCTGTCCTTCTCATGCCTTGCTGAGACAGACCTTCTGCTGTGACCTTGTCAGCCAGCTGAAGTTGACTTTGCCTCGTCAAACTAGCACTCCAATACAGGATACTGGTGTCTCAAACAGTGTCTTAATCCTATACAGTGCTACCCCAAGATTTTGCTTTAATTATGGTTATGTCCCCACTACCTAGGACAACATCTGACACGTCGCATTCTACTATCCAGGCATAGTTTTTTTTTTTTTTTCAGAATATACATTTTCTCTTAACTTTTTGGAGATCCCCTATGTGTGTGTGTGTGTGTGTGTGTGTGTGTGTGTGAACTCATCAAAACACCTCAACTCTTACAATCCTTAATTTGTGTCAAGCATTGATCTGGGTGCTTGACAGAACACACTCCCCAGAATGACCCTGTAAGGAAGTTAATATTAATGTCCACATTTTACACATGAAGTTAATGGGGCACAGAGATTACAAACATTTATCTCTGCAGTCATAGTCTAGCAGAGCCAGAGAGCAGGTTTGAATCCAATTAACTGGATCCAGAGCTCATGTTCTTAATGCATTCCACACAGTCCTACTTTAGGCATGTTTCAAATGAGAAACTTCACTAGTGAGAAACTGAGAAATTTTAACTGGTTAAACAAGTCCTTTCTCTTTGGGCAATGCACCCTCGTAAGAAGTGAATTCTTACTTACTGCCAGTGTATAATCTGAACCAGGGTGGTATCATACAAGGGCAATGAAAGAGAAATTCTTTCCCCTAGATGGACATCTGAACGAGGCATAACCAGCAATTATCCTAACTACAAGTCTAAAATTTTCATCCCTTCTACTCTGGTCATATAATACATTTTTCTTGCCATCGTAGAGTAAATGCAATTAGAATCCACTCCACTTTTATTAAAAGCCTTAATTCTTTATTTTCTCCTGTTTTTGCCTATTTCACTAAGAATGATGCTTGAAAATCCCTTTAATAAGAAAGTTCACCTTCTGTTTTACATCCCAATAAAACGGGACTTACGTGTAGGGTTTATAGACTGAAGGAGAAATGTTAAACCTAAATTCTAATTTGGAAATCTATTTATGTGATATGCCTTTAAATGTCATCCAGAAAATAAAACCACCTTTTCAATATAATAAAAATATGTAAATTACTCCTTCCAGCACAAACACAGGTAACATTCTGACTTCTGTATACATGTTGATGGTTCTGCACCTAAAAGAAGATAACTAAGGAACAAGGGAAATTATGAGAAATTATAGTGTATATGATTTTTCTGTTTAGAAAATATCTGGATTTTGATTTGCATACATATTTGAGAATAATGCCAAAAATGTATCTTATGAATGAAAAATCTATAATTGCCTAGTCATTTAAAAACTTATGAATATGTGGGGTTTGTGGTTCAACCAAATATTACTTAACTAACTAATCAAGAAAGTTTCCAATGAGCATTGATAAGGGAATCTTAATTGATTGCCAGTGACTAAATCACTGTTATATAATTTTAGTGTTGTTGCTATTACTTTTCTTATTTTTTCTAGAGATATGGAGTCAGAAAGATTGGACTGTTGAAATGTATGTCATATACATTGATTATTTTCAAAGTTTTGGCTCTGAAAAGGAATCTAATTCTTGCAAACCATGTGAGAGTTGAGAAATATTTTCACGAGTAATTCTAAGGAGCTATCATTAACCAAATGGATGCTGATGGGCAAGTCCAGACTAACAGAAAAAAAGGAATGGATAGGGAAAAAAAGGAAGGGAGGAGAAAGGCTGGAGAGAGCAAGAAGGGAAAGAGAGGAGAAAAAAAGATACACAGCAAAAATATAAGAGAGTTACTTGGAATTATGTTAAAATTTTGTCATAGCTCACTTTCTGTTGACTGGCTAGAAGGCTTGCTTATTTATGAGGGTATATACACATGTATGTACATGTGTATGTGAATATAAGTTTTTTTGATGACTTCAGTATTCTTTATTAATCTGTTTTTAATTTCTGGAATTTTGCAATTATGAGTGAACATACCCAGTGAAATAGCATGTAGATAGCTAAGTAAATGTAATTGGCTTCTTCCCCTACTCATACCTTTGTATTACTGTGAAGCACTTTTATAAATACCTCTTAAAATGCTTTATTGTATCCTCAACTTATTTTTCTAAGTTCTAGCCTACTGTATTCATGGGTAGTAATAGCCAGTGGTATGCTTTTCTTAAAGCATTATTTAAAATCTTTTCCTTTCTTTCTGAATAATCTGTTGTTATTTTAAGCCACCCTGTTGGTGATACTTTGTCATGGCAGCAGTAAGAAACTAATATAATTCTAAAGTGTATCCAATTTTTTAAAAAGATTTATTCATTTATTTGAGAGGTAGAGTTACAGACAATGAGAGGGAGAGACAAAGAGAAAGGTCCTCCTTCTGTTGGTTCACTCCCCAGATGGCCTCCGTGGCCGGAGCTGTGCCCATCCAAAGCCAGGAGACAGGAACTTCTTCCCAGTCTCCCACATGGGTGCAGGGGCCCAAGCACTTGTGCCATCTTCTACTGCTTTCCCAGGCCACAGCAGAGGGCTGGATTGGAAGAAGAGCAGCCAAGACTAGAACCGGTGCCCATGTGGGATGCCAGTGCTGCAGGCAGTGGGTTAACTGACTGCACCATGGCGCCGGCCCCAGTGTATCCAATTTTTATGGACCACATAACATAGGGAAATATTCATGAGAGAAATTGTTCCTTGAGTGTAATTTGCATATTAGGAAACTTTGGCCAATGCTGGTAATCCCACCTGTAATAGTCAAGGTTCTCCTGAGAGATAGAAATAATAGAAGGAGATAAATTTGACTCACATGGTTATGGAAGCTGAGAAATCCGAAATATGGCATCTGAAAGCTGAAGAATAAGGAAAGCTGGTGGGACAATCCATTCTGAGTCTGAAGAATGAAACGATAGTGGTGAAAAGCACTGACTGAGTCCGAAGGCCCAAGAACCTGAAGCTGTGAAGCCTGTGGACAGTAGAACATGGATGTTCCAGCTTAAGGAACGATAGTATATATGTTAAAAATTTACAAAAAAATCCTAAAAACTAAAAAATTAATTCTTAAAAAAGGAAAGGAAGAGAAATCACCCTTCCTTTGTCTTTCAATTCTGTCCAGGCACTCAAGGGACTAGAAGATGCTAGCCCAGCTGGCGCCACGGCTCACTAGGCTAATCCTCCGCCTACAACACTGGCACCCCGGGTTCTAGTCCCGGTCGGGGCACTGGATTCTGTCCCGGTTGCTCCTCTTCCAGTCCAGCTTTCTACTGTGGCCCGGGAGGGCAGTGGAAGATGGCCCAAGTGCTTGTGCCCTGCACCCACATGGGAGACCAGGAGGAAGCACCTGGCTCCTTGCTTCAGATCAGCACACTGGCAGTAGTGGCCATTTAGGGGGTGAACCAACGGAAGGAAGACTTTTCTCTCTGTCTCTCTCTCTCACTGTCTAACTCTACCTGTAAAAAAAAAAAAAAGAAAAAAAGAAAAAAGATGCTGGCCCATACTGGGGAGGGCAGATCTTTGCTCAGTCAACTGATTCAAACATTAATCTCTTCTGGAAACACTCTGGCATACACATCCAGAAATAATGTTTTACCAATTATGTTGGCATCCCTTAACCCAGTCAAGTTAACAGCTGAAATCAACCATCACACCACTTTAAAACTCTACCACATAAGCAACTGCTACTCATGTATATTCATAATGCTACTGTTTCTTTTTCATTAAATTAACACAAAACCAGCATAACTCATTGAATTCTGAGAATGACACTATATCAAGGTAGAAAGCAACTATGGAGTGGCTGCGCAGTCCATAGTTAAATACTTTAACAGATAATGAACTCACTTCCTCAAAGGCAGTCTTGTCCACCCTTGGATAGTTTTGATGACCAGAAGATGTTTTTATGTTAAATTGAAATTGCATTTACTGGAATCAGTGCTGCAGCATACCAGGTAAAGCTGCCGCCTGCAGTGCCGACATCCCATAAGTGCTCTGGTTTGAGTCCTGGCTGCTACACTTCTGATCCAGCTTGCTGCTATGGACTGGGAAAGCAATGGAAGATGACCCAAATTGTTGGCCTCCCTGCACCCGCTTGGGAGACCCAGAAGAAGCTCCTGGCTCCAAGCTTTGAATCAGCTCAGCTCCGGCCATTGCAGCCACTTGGGCAGTGAACCAGCAGATGAAAGACCTCTTTGTCTCTGCCTTCGCCACTCTTTGGCTCTGCCTTTCAAATACATGAATAAATCTTTAAAAAAATGAAAAAGAGAATAAATTGAATATCCCATCATCACCATTTTTGGATCTTGTTCAGTACTTTGAGGCACATGAATTTTAATCGTTATTTTACCAAAACAACCCAGAATCCTGGATTCCAGCTTAGTGTCCTAAAGGTTTGTTTGGTTTCTAGAGATTCAATATCCTCATACATCACATGAGCACAACTCGTGCTATTACTTTACTTCACAGGGCTGTACCCATTCCCGTTGCTCCTCACTGCTCCTCTCTTCTTATTGAACTCAGTCATGTGCACTGGCATTTCAGCTGGGTGTCTTTTTGCTGAGAGTCATTAAGTGCTGGGTTCTGTTCTCCCATGACAACTGTGAATGATTAGTTTGCCCAAGTAAACCAAGACTGAATTAAATCTTAATGTTGGGCCTGCTTTTTACAAAAGTAGGTGTTATTTTCCTTTTTTTTAAGGTTTACTTATTTGTTTCAAAATCTGAGTCACACAAAGTTGGGGTGGGGAGAGAGAAAGAGAGGAGAGAGAGAGAGATCTTCCATCTGCTGGTCACTTCACAGACAGCCACAACAGCTGGAGCTGGGCCAGGCTGAAGCTTCGTTAAAGTTTCCCTAGTGAGTGGAAGGGGTGCAAGCACTTGGGCCACCTTCTGCTTCCTTTCCCAGGTGACTAGCAGGGAGCTGGATCAGAAGTGGAGCACTCAGGACTCAAAACAGCACCTATAAGGGATGCCAGAGTTGCAGGCAGTGGCTTTACCTGATATGCCACAATGCCAGCCCCAGCTATTACTTTCAGTTCCATATGCTATTAGCAAAATACATAATGAGAGAGTATGGAGTGCAGAATCGGGCCATCTTACAAGGAGTGGCATATTTTCATTCACACATGGTATCCCTTCACTGAGCTTAGGATTTTGTGCACCACAAAGGTCTCTCTCTTTTTTTTCCCCACAGACAAATACTTAGAAATGTGTCAGTGTTTGTTCTTTTAGAGCTACAAAAACTGCCTCATAAAAACCTCAGAATGCATTAACATAACCTAAATGACAAGAATCAATATTTAGTGCAGAAAGTTTTAGGCATTTCAACCACATGCTGCTCTTATCCAGTTACCTTTCCCACATTAATGGATTCTACAAAATGGAACCAAAGTGTATTCTGAGCATGCCATAAGCAAATATTCTATTTTTAAAGTGATACGATTTATCTCCTATTTATTGAATTATAACAAGTTGTCATTAAGGTTATTACTGTCTAGGAAAAACATTTGAGGTTATAATAACCAGTTACCCCTGGGATTACTAATTTTTCCAATCTGGTTGTAATTTAGAAAATGTTCTATACCTCATTTATGAAACTATGATTTGATTAGAATCATTCTAATCATTGATTATTGTTCCCTACCTTAGAGAGGTACAAGAGAAGATGTAAATTCATGGGTTGATGTATACATGCAGCTCCTCAGCTTCAGCTATCTTAAATAGCTACTGGCAAACATGGAAAATTAAATGTGTAGACTTATTGTACTGTCCCACTGAAATGATAATAATGCAAATGCATCCTTTAAGGCAACTCATCTCTTGCTTTCTTAACATTTTATTTCAAATAGTTGTAATGATATACTCTCCTTATTTTGAGACAAAAACCAAAGACCCTATGATACTTACTGAACACCATGCTCCTAGTTCCTATGTTAAATAGAATAATTTAAGTGATAATATAGAATTAATTCCACTTTAGATAAAAATACTATGGCACAGAGTGTTTAGCTGTCTGTTTTCAAAGTTATACAGGACATGGAAATGTAAAATATCAAGTTGAATGTAAATTTTCTCATTTTAGTTCTTCCCATGCAAACCAAATTCTTTTAAAATGCATGTGAAAAGGTTTCAGTGTCAGTAGTGTCTGTCTACAAACCTAGTCAGTATCTGTGTTACATACTCATTAACATATATGAATATCATGACATTATTTTTACAAATGATTGATACATTCTTCAAATAAAATGATTCTCAAGCACAGTCATAATCAGAATTTAGAAGCATTAAAAGAAAAGCGGAAGATTAGAGGAATTAATGGAGATAAAATTTTCATAGATCAAATATAAAAGTAATTGACTTTATTATTTCCTTACTCATTAATTTTACAACAATTAAGTTATAGTACTTTATATTTTGTGTGTGTGTGTGTGTGGGTGGGTGGGTACAAACTGTTGAAATCTTTACTGTATAGAGTTGGTCTTCTGTATATAAAGATAATTAAAAATGAATCTTAGTGAAGAATGGGATAGGAAAGGGGGTAGGAGGTGGGACAGGAGTGGGATTAGGAGGGCGGATATTGGGGGAAGAACTGCTATATTCCAAAAGCTGTACCTATGAAATTTATATAATTTTTTAGAAATTTCAAAATTTAAATAATTTCAAAAAATTAAGTTGATATATAGTGCTGTGAATTCAGACTTTTGAATATCACTTCAGATATTTTTATTGTGTTTAATGGGCTAAATAATTAGAAAATGTAGAGACTGAAGAGGAGCTAAAGGAGATTAATCTTCATGTTCAGACATGGCCGAGTACAGGCTGATTCATAGTAATAAGCATTTTCTAAATGAATGACTGACTGACAGATGGACTGACTGACTAACTGACTAAATCAAAGACTATGGAAATGTGGTCACATGCTGAACCTGGAAGTCAAGGATGATTGTGGAGCTCTCTACTTTAAAAAGTTATTTTATTTATTTATTTGAAAGCAGAACAGAGATGGATAAATAGGGAAAGGAAAAGATCTTCTACCTGCTGATTTGTAACCCAGCTGGCACTCCAGTATCTGATGCCCTAGGATGTTGGGGTCAAACATGATGGCTTAACTTCCTGTGCCACAGTGCTGGCCCCTCCCTATCTTCTGATGAATGTTGTCTCTTCTACAATGTGATACCTTCTCTATAACTGAAAATGGAACACCTCTATGTTGCCATTTGACTCTAGAAGGGAACAGCAAAGCTCAATGTATTTCAAATAAATCTGAAACACTGGACCTTCCTATTTATATACTCATATTTTGTCATGAAAATGTGACCTTCCTATGTGAACAAGGCTTCTGACATGTCCCCAAAGAACATATGTTCACCCACAGGTAGTCTCTGTTGAAATCCCTATGATTAGAATCAGCAGCTTGCTGAGTGGCTACAAGGAGAAGTCAACAGAATGCTTTGCATTTATTCATCTTCCATTTATTAGAGGGGCTCTTTAGAAGTGTGAACCAGAGCTCAAATATATCAACTTCTATTAACCACACTCAGCATTACGATTTCCCAATAGCTGCCCCAATCCCAGGAGTCTTTCCTGACTATATTTGCACTGCTAATCCACAAATAAATTCTACTTTCTTCCAAAATGCATCTCAAAATCCATTGATGTTTTGTAATATCCATTTCTACCACTGTAGTAGGAGCCTGTTGTCTGAATTTCTGTATATTCCTAAACTGCCCCCTCCTGCATGGAATCTTACATCTCATGACAGTTTTATTTCTGTTACTTTGCTATAATACCTAGAAGCAATTTAGGAGTGAGTAGGTTTATTTCAGCTTACAGTTTGAAGGTTCACAGTCAAAGACAAGGAAATTTATTGGTGAAAGCAAAGGATGGGTGGTGAGACAATCCCATGATGAATCAGGAGGCAGAGAGGGAAAAAAAGCATGCTTGACTTATATTACCAACTTTCTCAAGAAAACCATCTTCTGAGGGCAAAAGGCCAATAATCTAGGGACCTCCCACCTGGACCACCTATAAGACACCATGATTAGGTCAAATCTCCACCCACTATTGCATCAACCATGAAGATTCAGAGGTTTAAAAATCCACATGAGTTTGGGGAGCCAAGTCATGTACAATACACAATATCCTTAGAACCCATTTTGATTGCATCCTTTATTATATTTAAAAAAAAATCTAAACAGATTAGTGGCACTCTCTGCATATCTCAGAGGATTGCCAGTAATGAGAATGGAATCCAGTAATGTTATCTGGAACTCCTAGTCCCTATACACATTGTTTCTTATCTACTTCTAAAATTTCAGTTTCCAGCAGTGTCATCCTTATCACAACCCAGATGCAGTTGTTTCCTCTTTGCTCCTTGGACAAGAAATATTGTAGACCAATCTAGGCTACTTTGGCCTTCCATAATACAAATGCATATAGATTCTTTTTTGGCATATAGTAATTCTCAAAGAAGTCTGAGTTGGTTGAGGTTTAGCTGTATATTCATTATCAGGTTATAAGAAACTAAAGTCACTATTTAATTGTGCCACAGATATGTTTACTGGATAGATACAGTTGCAATAATAAGCAAACACAAAAGACATTCTACAATCTGTTCTGAAAGTGCAATGAAATTCTAACTTTTCATTCTTTTATGTTCCCTGGATATTATATTTCAGCAAATAGCACTCCAGAGGCAATATTACTTCAACATGTTAGAGCATTCAATGAAATGTAATTCTCACCTATAGATGAACAGAGAACCTGTTATAAATTAAACCTCGAGTATCATCTCTAACTAAGTGATATGTCCTTTGGCATAACTAGATTCTAGAAGTGTGTTAATTTAAGTGTGAAGAGTATCTCAAAACATGTGTAAAGTAATGTATGTGTGTTGAATATCACAAATTTCATCAATAAAAGCTCATTTCTATCACATTTAAATCCAATTATTGACATAAGTACTTGTTAAAGCATATAAGTTTCTGATACTAACTATGATCATTAGCTAACTGACTGTGAGTGATCAAAACATGGGGAAAAAATTTTGGTAGTTATATCTCAAATGAAGTTTTCTTACATAACTTCTGTAGATGACCTTTGTAGCACAGATTCTTAATTAAAACAAGTGACCACACCTTTCCTTTCATAACTTGAACGCCTAGAATTTACATAATATAATATCTATTATGAAGTTGCTTCAAGTAAGTTAGAGACATTTTATCATTAAACTCAGTTCAGAAATGCACCACTGTTGGCTCTGTCTAGGAGATGATGTGAGCCTCCTTCCTCAAGCTCTTCACATATCTGGCTCTTTCACATTCTTTAGACCCAATGCAAAGCTTCAACCTTCCAAAGAGGGCTACCTTGGCCAAGTTCCCATAAAATGATAAAAGTAATAATAGAGAGCTGGCCTGGAAGAGGGGCAACCAAACAGAATCCAGCACCCCAACCGGGACTAGAACCTGGTGTGCTGGCGCCGCAGGTGGAGGATTAACCTATTGAGCTGCGGCACCAGCCAAAGTACTTGGTCCATCTTCCACTGCTTTTCCAGGTGCATTTACAAGAAGATGGATTGGAAGTGGAGCATCCAGGATTCAAACCAGCACTCATATAAGGTGGCAGAATTGCAGCACCAGCCTAACCTGCTGTGTCACAATGCGAGTCCTTAAAAATGTAGATTGAGTGTAGAGACCATGCCTATTCTGCTCATTACTCTGACGTAATATCTAATCATGACCCTGGTAAATTTTTCTTACTAAATTTATAGCTTTTACAAAAATGAGTGAGAGTGGTATAACTCAGGTGCAGCAATTGCTCATTCTAGATCTCATTGCCCCATCTTACCCACAGTCAACAGGAGATCCATGAGAGCTGGAATTAAATTTCTGTGACTTTCTGTGCTACCTGTACCCTGCATCTGGTAAAATTTGAAAGAAGCCATCATGTTTGGATTTGCTAAGGTCTATTAGCAATGGTATGAAGTGCTTCTATCTATTTTCTACATTATTGTGATACTTCTTAAATCAAGCCCACTTGAAACACATCTGAACTTCTGCATCTGTATAACTTAAAAGATAGTGTCTGCAATCTTTACTGTATTATATAATATTGCCAGTTTTGTCCCTTCGGAACCATGTATGTTAATTTATTACACCCACACTTGTATAAAAGAAGTTGCACATATATGATTAGAAAGAAACAAAATTGTGGACAATCTCATGCAGTGCTAAAGAGTGTAAACATTATCTTTAAAGTTACATACATGGATTCAGACACACACACACAAATGCACCTGCCTGATACCTCTCACACTAGTCATTCTCAAATTCTTCCTGAGTCCCCTTCAGTGCTGAGTCGTGTTCTTTTTTAATTGACTAATTCCTAATTCTTTTTTAAGCCTTATTTCTTCAGAAAGTTGTTTTTGGCCCTCTTCCAGTCTTATTCAGGTGCCTCTGATGACATCCCGTGTGTAACTGCTTTTATCATAGAATGTGTCGTGTTACTCTGGAATTATTTATATGCATAACTATATCATACAGAAGACAGTGAATTCCTTGAAGGAGAATCTGTATTGCTTTAGCACAGTTCTCTGTCCAGATTCCCTAGAAATATTTGATGAAAAAAAGAACTCCTGGGAAAAAGGGAGTAAGCAGTGAACCTAAAATTGTTCACAGATCTGGCAATAATCTGTGGCAAACTTCCCTCCAGGGAGGGTGTGTGCTGTTGCTGGAAGCATTTTACATCTTTAGAGGATAGGGCCAACTTCATTCCTTGGTGATGTCAGTATAGCACCTTTCATCAGCCTGAAAATCCTCTGGCACTGAAAATGCATGAAGTCTGAAAGCTGTTTATGAGACTAAGAAGGTGAGTCAATGGACTCTGTTCCAAATTGGCAAGAAGGGATCTGGTCCCAAACACGGAAAACTCACGCTGAGCTTCTCATTAATTTAAATGTTAATGTAAATTTAAAACATGTTGTATTGATTTGGAACTATTTTTATATGGAGATTGCATAACGGAGCTCTCTAACAGCAGGATCCAAACGGACTTTCTTTCATTATCAACTTATTATGATTAAGAAAAAAATGTGAGACGACTCCTGCTTTTTATTACATAAAATCATTTGTTTTAGGTATCAAGTCCATCTATTAGAACTTAGAAGTTCTGCCTCTAGGTAAAATTGCTTTAAACAGTGCTGAGCAAAACAATCAATTCTTGCTCCTACTCTTTCAAAGTATTGAATATTTAATTTAAAATTTACATAGATATTAGTATCTTTCCATTTTCAGTTTCTCTGGTTAGTTCTTCAACCACAATCTCCTTTTATTGGGATTTATGTATCATTATTTAAATGGAAACATAATTTACAAACAATTTTCCATTGCATTAGACACACATTAAGTGATGATCATCATGGTGATGATTATGATGATAATAATAATGACCATACCTGAAATTTTTGTATATGCTTTCTATGGAGTACATGCTGATGCAAAGTACTTTATACAGTTTTCCTCATTTAATCTTCAAAAGGACTGCAGAGAGGGGCAACTCTCATTCTCTTGTTTTATAAGTAGGAATACTGACAGATCAAGCCACTTTCTTAAATTCCCATAGCCAGGAAGTGATATTACCAGCCTAGATTGGTCTGACTCCAAGATCTTGGTTGTAAACACTTCACTGCCTGAGTCTTAAATTACACAGTGTGGCTGACACATACAAGTCTAGAGTAGTGTATTTCCGTCTTTAAGAGATGCACATGAACACAGGGATCAAGGATTCAATATAACTAGAAACTATTGGAGAGAGCAAATCCAGAAGCCTGGTTTTTACTTCATAAACACTTTATATCTTACTCCTTTCACTGGTTCAGTGTGGGTTTGGAATTAAATGATTAGCAAAGCTTTTATCCTGCTCCACATGTTATGAATTTGAATAATGGTAAGATTCACTTCCTTCTCTTCACAACAGCCCATCCCATAGTTTCTTTTTTTTTTTTAATAAAGCTTTTATTTAAAGAATATAAATTTCCAAAGTACAGCTTATGGATTACAATGGCTTCCCCCCCCCCATATTTCCCCTCCCACCCGCAACCCTCCCCTTTCCAGCTCCCTCTCCCCTTCCATTCACATCAAGATTCATTTTCAATTCTCTTTATATACAGAAGATCAGTTTAGTACATATTATGTAAAGATTTCAACAGTTTGCCCTCACATAGCAACACAAAGTGAAAAATACTGTCGGAGTACTAGGTATAGTATTAATTCACAATGCATAGCACATTAAGGACAGAGATCCTACATGATATATATTTTTTTAAATTGATTAATTTTCTATGCAATTTCCAATTTAACACCAAGTTTTTTTTTTCATTTTTAATTATCTTTATATACAGAAGATCGATTCAGTATATACTAAGTAAAGATTTCATCCGTTTGCACCCACACAGAAACACAAAGTGTAAAAATTCTGTTTCAGTACTAGTTATAGCATTACTTCACATTGGACAACACATTAAGGACAGATCCCACATGAGACGTAAGTACACAGTGACTCCTGAAGTTGATTTAACAATTTGACACTCTTGTTTATGGCGTCAGTAATCTCCCTAGGCTCTAGTCATGAGTTGCCGAGGCTGTGGAAGCCTTTAGGGTTCGCCGACTTCAATCTTATTCCGACAGGGTCATAATCAAAGTGGAGGTTCTCTCCTCCCTTCAGAGAAAGGTACCTCCTTCTTTGATGGCCCCATTTGTTCCACTGGGATCTCACTCACAGAGATCTTTCATTTAGGCTTTTTTTTTTCTTTTTCAGAGTGTCTTGGCTTTCCATGCCTAAAATATTCTCATGGGCTCTTGAGCCAGATCCGAATGCCTTAAGGGCTGATTCTGAGGCCAGAGTGCTGTTTAGGACATCTGCTATTTTTGAGTCTGCTGTGTATCCTGCTTCCCATGATGGATCATTTTTTCCCTTTTTGATTCTATCAGTTAGTATTAGCAGACACTAGTCTTGTTTGTGTGATCCCTTTGACTCTTAGACCTATCAGTGTGATCAATTGTGAACTGAAATTGATCACTTGCACTAGTGAGATGGCCTTGCAGTTTCTTCTTAGCTGATGCTACATACCTGCAGGCAGCATCATGTAATTCAGTTCACTGTGCAAAGATACTTGTACGTGTTAAGTAGGCATCTTGCTATCAATAAAATTCTTTGAAATCTGGTAAATTTCAAACAGAAAACTCAGGCTAAAGTTAGAAAAAGAGTTATTTTTCCCTAGAACATATAAATAAAATATAAAAATCAAAGCCCACCTAGAAATCAGAAAGATCTTCATATATAAAAGGTAAATGATTACTAATACATTCAGAGGCATAGATAATATATTATTGTGGGATATTGGATACAAAGACACAACACTGAAGCTTTAGCAGGAAGTTTATGCTGGAATAAGGCCCAGTGGATTCATATACAAAAATCTGAACCACAAGCAAAGTAGGAATTGCCTTATATGTAATCCTAGTTAGTTTCTCTCCTTTTTATGGTTACATAATTCCATTTGAGTACTTTAAGGCTATAGGATCACCATAAGGTTACTTATGCATGGTTACTATTAGGCCACTTTGCCCTTTCTTTGTTCTGGAAGAATTCTTAACTTTCCCTTTGATCAGGGAAGGCCCTTAACCTTCTCTTTTGAAAGTACCTACCTCAATATGCATATGCCTAGGACAACCTAATGAAATTGAGAGTGTATTGGCCTAGGTGTAGCCATCAAGCTTTGGAATGCCAAAATATACAGTGTATAGTAAATAAGAATGGAGGCTTTAGGATGAAACAGATCTGCTAATTCTTCCACTTACCTCTTTCTGGGTAACTGATATATACATCCATGCCTCAGTTTCCTCCTCTATAAAATGGGAGTCATAATTCAAAATTTTTGTTAAGTTGCAATGAGGTATAACCTGTAAAATTTATGTGGAGAATTTAACTCAGTTTCAAAAATGAACTACAAACTTAAATTAGTCTCCATTATTCCCATAACAACAGCAAACAAAGCCATTATGTCAGTTTTAAAATTCTCCTTGTGAGTAATGATTTCAGATTTCCTCCCTATTTTAGGGATTGTTACATATTTTACAAAGCAGTGATAGATATAACACCAATTAGGATGAATATTTCACTTACAAATATTTTTTCCCCTTGGAAGTTAGATTCTGTAAGCTGTTTCCCAAGTTGACTGCAGTTTCTTAGTCCTTTCTGAATTCTGGCTCTTCCCCTTCAGTGGCAAGATACTTGAAACACTGGTCATCACGTCTCAAATGATTCTTAATTCTGTGTCTTAAAAATCAAGATTTTCCAAACTCCATTATGTAGACGATCGATTTTTTAAATCAGTAGTAAGCCTCAAATTAATTGATTAGTCATCATAGTATTATTTATCTTGAAGTAACAAAATGCTCAACAGAGAAAGAAGCCAGTAATTGGGTACACATATGTTTATGGGAATGTATGCTTTATCTAAATCTGAGAGGGTTGCTCTCATAAATTCTTCCTGATCATTTTCCCTACCTACATCAAACCATGTCTTTAGAAGGAAGATTACCATGTAACTTCAGAGATGGAAGAACCATAGTGGTGATTTTGTACAAAGATCTCCATTTTACATATAGAGAGATTAAGACTCAGCAAGGTTTGGATACTTACTGAAAATTACAAAGAGTTATGAATTGAACTCAGCTTTGATTCTCAATCCACTGCCAGTTTTCATTTTATTTTGTTGTTATATCAAATGGAGAAATGTGTAAATTGGGGCATATTTTCAACTTTTAAAAAATGTCTGACTATTATGATTAAAATTAGTGGGCAATTATGTATATTGTTTAGAGTTCATGGCCAGAAAGATGAGAACAAAAGCTCACTCAAATTTATGTATTAAACCATGTATACATAAAAAGCTTCCCCAGTGAAATTAGTATGACACATTTTAGTAAGAAAATGCAATGAATATTGATAAGTAAATGAAAAACAGCAAAGATGAGTGAAGCAAGCTATTCATAGATATGTATTATATCATGTGTGTATACATATATAAATATCTGCTTACTTTACTCATTTCTATATTTGTTAGTTATATATAACACAAACATATGAAAGATGAATATTCTATCATTTGAAATTACTAAATTTGATTGGGGAAGTGTTTCAGTCAGGAACATGTAATCCTAAATTTCTTCTCATTTGTGGAATATGATTTCAAAAAATGTTATTTGTATTATTCTCCTCCAGGTGTAAAGGAACACCATCTGCAGGAATCCAGAGCACTTATTTAACTTCTGTGGGTTTTCTGGGAAAGATTAGGACCTACTGAAGAAATGTTTCTAAGGTAAGTGCCAAACCACTATGTGTTCTTACTGGGTTTCCATTCCAGTTGTTGAAGTTCAGAGAAAAGTGAGGGCCAGCAGATCAAAATAACAGACAAATGGAGAGAGAGATACCACTTTTGTTAGTAATGCAGTTAATATTTAAGAATGTTTTTTCCTATGTGTGTGGCAAAAATAACCCTCCTAACATTGAACCACAGAATCTGATAGATTTCCCATTGGAAGTCCAAGGAGTTCTAGACAGCTGCAGACTACCCCAACTTGGGAGCCTGCACTATGAGGTTTCAAGTGTGGAGAAGGAGACCTAAATGCAACTTCTTGCGTGCTGCCTACTGTAGATGGGAAGATTTAGGAGAAGAGAATAACTCAAACTATGATTGACAAAATCTTACTCCAAAATTCACCCATCAAATAAACCACTCTACTGATCAAGAAGAAGAGAAAGGAAGGGGGTAAAGAGACACCAAAGAAGATTCTATAATTAAATTACCTTCACATGGAAGAAAATAAAAATGAGAAATGAGAATTAGTTCCTGTCACTATTGAGCAATAGTAAAGTCTTTCTAATAAAGGGTAGGGGTCTTTAAAGTTTGCACCATAATTTTCTTAACCTAGTAACACACCCAAATAATGTTTCCTGAGTAATGGCAGCAGCTACAGCACTGAGATTTCTTGTAAAAAGCAGGCCATCATCTGGGCAGAATTTTTCCAAGTTCTCATTATAAATAGTGTATTTTCATAATGACAATGAGTGTATTGTCTGTGTCATTTTACAGTATATGATTATAGATGATCTATGGTTAACAATGATTTGACCTAAAATTTATTCAACTTTATAATAGATTTATAAGTACAAAATCCCATCATAAATTTGGAAGCATCCATATACAGTAAATCACTGTCAATTATGATTTAGCTATTTAAAAATATAGAGTAACTTTTATTTTTGATGCATACTATTAAATATCCTATAAAGGGCATACAATGGAAATAGTTTATTTTGGTACTAAGTGAGCTTATGTATCACCTCAGTGTACTTGTCTCAATATATTAGAATTTGTAATGTGAATTTAATACATCATCAATATACTTGTTGGCAAGTAATGGAATTTGTTGGCAAACAAATTCATGGTAATTTATTGAAATTGTAGAAATGAATTTATAAACTTGAAGAAAAGCAAATAATGGAGTTGGTATAGTATTATGAACCCAATTAAGTATTTGTAGAAAGCCACATGGCTCACAATATTCTCAACAGGATACCCTCTGGAATGAATGAATCTTGTTCCTTTCATTTGGGTTTCATCATCTGAGACTCAAGCTTGTACTCAAAATAGTTTTATTTATTCTGGTCACTTGATCTGATCAAATTTGGTGACTGATCCTCTTGGCTAGACTGTAGTAGCAATGGGAAAAAAACCCTAATGACTTGGACCATTTTATCTTCCATAATGGAAGGGCAGCCATGCATAGGGGCTTATAAATCAACAAAATCAAAGTAGGGCAACTATCAGGAAGGTGGGATCCACTACCTTGTGGCATAGAAGGTATATTACATGCTAATATGAGTAATCTACAAATATTGGGGGCATTGTGCTGTTTGGAAAACTGATCATTATCAGAAATCTCCTGAGCATATAACTCAAGAATATCAGAAGTCTTCAAGAATGATCAATATTTCAAATGTGAAACTCAAAACTTATACCTCTGTAAGCTAATAGGCAAGCTTAAAAGTATAATTAATCCTGTAAAGGTCCCGATTCTACCCTGTGTTCACAAACCTGTCCTCCAGACTTCTGATATTCAAAAGAACCTGATATCACTTATCTATCCCATTCAAGAAAATATAAAGGGTTTGGGAGTCAGGAAGTATGATTACAAATGCACACTTTGAGACTGGTGTTGTGGGTAAACCTACCACTTGCAGTGCCAGCATCCCATATGGGTGCTGGCTCATGTCACAGCTGCTCTACTTCCAAACCATTTCCATGCTAAAGGCCTGGGAAAAGCAGCAGAAGATGGCCCAAATGTTTGGGCCCCTGCTACCAGCATAAGAGACCTGGAAGAAGCTCCTGGCTCCTGGTTTCGATCTGACCCACAGACAGCCATCATGGCATTTTGGGGAGTGAATCAGCAGATAGAAGATCTTTGTCTCTCCCTTTCTTTCCCTCTGACTTTCAAATAAATAAATAAATGTATCTTTAAAAAATGCACACTTTGGGGGGCCAGTGCTCTGGCAGACCGGGTAAAGCTACCACCTGTAGTACCAGCATCCCATATGGGTACTAGTTCGAGTCCTGGATGCTCCACTTCCCATCCAGCTGTCTCGTATGCCCTGGGAAAGCAGTAGAAGATTGCCCAAGTCCCTGGGCCCTGCAACTATGTGGGATACCTGGAAGAAGCTCCTGGCTCCTGGCTCTAGATTGCCTAGCTCCAGCTGTTGCAGCAACTTGGGGAGTGAACCAGCAGATGGAAGACCTCTCTCTCTTTCTGCCTCTGCCTCTTTGTTATTCTGCCTTCAAATAAATAAATAAATCATTGAAAAGTTCTTGAGGAACTTGCTGACATGTCTACTTTTCACAAGAAGATAGCAATTGAAGCAAAATAGAGTAAATATGTAATCTATCACCAATTCTAGTGTTTGGAGCCATGGCTCCCTAATACTAGGAAACCAATATAAATATTCAGTTATAATTTGATCCTATATAAAGTGAAACTGATAAAATAAAGAGAAACCTACAACTATGAGAAAATGGAAAACATGGTGCTAAAAGATGAGTAACAATATGAAAGTAGAAAAATTGGGTCTTAGTGAGCCAAAGCCAAAATCCTTCTTAATACAAATATGTATAAGGAGGGATAAAGTGGTCCTAGGTCACTGGAACAACTTGCTGTAGAAAGAAATTAATGCAAATCATAGTTCAGGATTCTAATTTAGAATCCAGGACATCTCCAGATAAAGATCACCCAAAGATATGTTCATTGATGATATTCAATAAATTCTAATGTTAAACATGAATGAATAAACAGGTTAATTGTGAATGTTTGAGACTACTGTTCAAAATATGCATGCTTTCCCGCATATTTTGGAATGAATAAATCCCAATTTTCTTCCTTTTCCTCATATTCCCAAAGGTTTTATAGCACTTTTCTTTTAAAAAAAAGTAGTTATTTTTTAAAAGATATATTTATTTATCAGAAAGCCAGATTTGCAGAGAGAAATGGAGAGAAAGAGGGATTTTCCATATGCTGGTTCATTCCCCAAATGGCCACTATTCAAGCCAAAGCTAGGAGCCTGCAACTCTGTCAGAGTTACAGGGGCCCAAACACTTGGGCTATTTTCTGTTGCTTTTTCAGACACATTGCAGGGAGCGGGATCAGAAGTGGAGCAGCTGGGACTCGAACCAGCACTCATACGAAATGCTGGCATTACAGGCAGTGGCTTGATGTGCTGCACCACAGCTCTGGCCATGGAAATCAATCTTTAAAAATAATAATTAAAAAATAATAACCTGAAGACGGAATTGAAAATGGTATCCATCCAAATATTTTAACCCAAAATAATTTATCTCAGAAGTTTGATGCTGCCTGATTTCTTAGCACCAATACATCACAGAATAGTAAAAGATCATAGTGGAAGCATTCTATCATTAATGTTAACTGATCCTTATGAAGTTTATAACGATACTTAGAATAATTTATTAATATAAATCTATAACAGATTCTATTGGAATGTGAATATTTAGATATATTTTCCAAGGATCCTTATTAAAAATACTAGCACATATCAGATAATATCACCACTTATTTGATAAATTACCATAGCTCTTTTATTTCCTTAAGTGCATGCATGCATATTTTGTTGAAGCTTATTTTGACTTCTTTCTAATAACACTGAGGGTTTTTATGCATTGAAAGGCCATTAAATGGACAGCACAACGTATCAGAGCATGCAAAGTTTCAAATAGCCTTGTCAAAGTTCATATACAAAAATAAGACATTTACAAGGGTGAATTTGCAGGGGCTGTTACTTTATGATTGACATTTTTATTCAGAAACAAATAGAGTTCCACTTATTCTGAGAAACAATTATTAATTATATCTTCCAATGTCTAAAATGGGATATGTAATTTCAAGTAAAACAGTATTGCTCCCCTTTGCTGTTATCGCATCCATGAGAATTTTTTGTTAAAAACATATATATATATATATATATATATATATATATACCTTTTTCCAGTTTAGATTTTCTCTTAAATGTTACTGTATTGGTAGTGACTGAAATAGATATTAGATCTGATTCATAGAGTTCTTAGCAATAGAACAAACATGCCCACATACCCATGACTCAGACCCTGGTTAACAAATCTTTGCACCATAAATCTGAAATAGCCCAAATAACCAGGTATCAAGCCCTTGGAATATTGCCTCCGTGCTCTTTAAATTAAAACTTGAATTAAAACACCCAGTGGTGACAAGAATGTAGAGAAAGAGCAATTTTATATATCTAAATATGCCTGTCCCTGATCTAATTCTTTATCAAATATTTATTGTTTAAAAAAATCAGTGGACAAATGAGTGAATATATAGGTGCATGCATAATCATTGGAATATTGTAAATAAGTGCAATATTTACAATATTGGAAAGCTATACATCTAAAATCAAAGATGTGTTATAATATATGTATTGATATAAAGCACTAATTATTCACAATGATGCTGTTGCTCTGAATCTATAGATGTAGATATATTCATAATACATTTACATATTTTAAAAATCTGTTTTTTAATTTTTAATTAGTTTTTAACAGATTCAATATAATTTGTAGATACAATTCCAAGAACATAATATTCCCTTCCTCCCTCCCTCTGTGCCTCTCTCTTCCACCCTCTTTCCTTTTTCCTCTCTTTTTTTTTTTTTAGTTTGAGATAACATTTTAAAATCACATTGCAGTAAAAAGGCTTAGTACTCCACAGAATAACAAGTTTAACAAGTAAAGCAAAAAGACCCTAGTTTAATAGGAATATAAACAACAACTATAAAACTATAAACAATAATTGAATGGAAAAATGGCCATTACACCCATATACAATAATTTTTAAAATATCATTAAAACTATTGCAGTATAATATTCTTAACCATTGATTTGACAAAGGTATAAACAAAGTTCTACAAATCTTTATTTGCAGCAATATTGATACATACATTTCTTTCTTTTTTCTTATTTGGGTTTGTTTTTTAAAATTTTAGCTCCCACGTATAAGGGGGAACATGCAGTTGTCTTTCTGGATCTGGCTTTTTTCATTCCACAGCATGTTCTCCATTGTGTCCATTTTGCTGTAAACAGTACAAGTTCATTCTTTTTTACAGCTGAATAAAACTCTGGATGTAAGAAATTTTATGAATATGATATGAATTATTTTATCTATTATATTATTCATTTGTATATGTTGAAAACGTAAGTAATAGGATTTTTTTAACTTTCTAGTTTTTTAAACAAGAAATAAACAGACATGTAGGTACATGAACTGGGAAGAAAAACAATTGTAGACTTAGATAAACTTCTTCAAAGGGTTAGAAATGAACCTCTTCCTCTATTAAATCTCTCTCTCTCACACACACACACACACACACACACACATCTCTTTATATTCCATATTATTTCCTACTTGGATATAGGCCTTGGAGGGAGCTGGTCCTGTTTTCCTAGGATTGAGACTGTGTTATGATTCCTATGTCTTATTACAGTGGCAATAACTCGGGCCTATTGTCAAAAAGTTTTAGAATTTAGGAGCTGGAGGCACAAGCAAAATCTATTTTTTTTTTTTAAGATTTTTATTTATTTATTTGACAGGTAGAGTTACAGACAGTGTGAGAGAGAGACAGAGAGAAAGGTCTTCCTTCCATTGGTTCACTTCCCAAATGGCCGCAACAGCCGGAGCTATGCCAATCTGAAGCCAGGAGCCAGATGCCTCTTCCCAGTCTCCCATGTGGATGCAGGGGCCCAAGCACCTGGGCCATCCTCCACTGCTTTCCCAGGCCACAGCAGAGAGCTGGACTGGAAGAGGAGCAACCGGGACTAGAACGACTAGAACCCAGTGCCCATATGGGTTGCTGGCACCACAGGCGGAGGATTAACCTAGTGTGCCATGGTTCCTGTCCCACAAAATCTTAAGAGGCATGGGGGAAAGATTAAAAACTGGTATAAACAAATCAATTTGAACAATTACTGATGTAACTTAACCAATAAAGTGTGAAACATAATGCCCTGGGTTAGGGATTAAAAAGAGATGTGAAGATCGTTAAAGAAGGCAATGATATATATATGCCATCACATCATCAATGTAAAGCTTAAAGTGCTGGTGCTGTAGACGGTTGGGTCTGAGTGATGCAAAGTGCCAAGAAGAGGTACTCGGTTAGTGAAGCTGCCAAGGTGTTGCTTGGAAAAACCTGAGACCTTACATAACTACTGTTGAGTCTCTGGAGGCAAGTAAATGTTAAAGTAAATGATCTTCAAGTTAATCCCTCTCCCCCTTCACTGAGATTGTTGTTCATACTCTTTCTGCAGTATTGGAAACACTACCATACAGTGTTCATGGAGTCATTATTCTTGAGGGAAAGAACTAGTCCTTTACACCCAAGGCTCAAATGGAACAGCTCAATAGCTGTAATTTCTTAGAATTTACCTTTCATTTAGCATTTTTGATGGATGGGTGCTGTGAAAGGTTAGGAATCCATTTTTTCAAGGTTTTGAATGTATTTCTTTATGGAGACCTCCACTGATACAAATCTACTTATCATTACCATTTTCATAAAAGTAATGACAGATAACAGCAAAGGAGGCAGGACTTCTTCTGCATATGACTGGAACTAAGCCCCTTTACATAAATTATCTCTCAAGTCACAGCATCGTTTTTACCTTCATTTCAAACACAAAGACACTGAGGGGAAAGAAGCTAAGTAACTTATTTATTAAAGATCATTCAAATAGAAAGAAGATAGAAATGAGAATAAAATCAAGTCAGTTATGATTCAAGCCTTATAGGCATTAGTACCTCTTCTGAGTCCATATAGAACAGAAGATGTTGTATTGTTTATTAATGTTTAATGTTGCTGATTGAAATAAAAATATTAATTTTAAAAGATTTACACAATGTGCAAATAAGCAAAAATCTCACATGACTCAAAAGTTCCATGTTTCAACTTTTTTCACTTATGACAAAAGAAAACTTGTCCAGTTAGAACCCCTCTGTTCAGGTGGCACCACGGCTTCACAGGCTAATCCTCCGCCTTGCAGCTCCAGCACACCGGGTTCTAGTCCCGGTCAGGGCACCGATTCTGTCCCGGTTGCCCCTCTTCCAGTCCAGCTCTCTGCTGTGGCCTGGAGTGCAGTGGAGATGGCCCAAGTGCTTGGGCCTTGCACCCCATGGGAGACTAGGAGAAGCACCTGGCTCCTTCCTTCGGAACAGCACAGTGTGCCCGCCGCAGCGCGCCAGCCATTGGAGGGTGAACCAATGGCAAAGGAAGACCTTTCTCTCTCTCTCTCTCTCTCTCTCTCTCTCTCTCTCTCTCTCTCTCTCTCTCCACTCTATCAAAAAAAAAAAAAACCCATTGTTCATTTTTAATTCTTTTTTTTCCCTAACCCCAGAAATACATCCTTGCTAAATAAAAAGACATGAACACATTTCATAGTATTAAGAAGGAAAGATATATAAAAGAATATAGCCTCATATTATATAAAAAAGGAGAAAAAGCATGGTTTCAGTATTGTTTATTTGGTAAGTGGCAACCGTTTGGAAAACACAGCTGAAATGAAAATCACCTGTTAAGTCTCAATCATTCCACAGCACATTTCAGCAAAGAATGCTTAAAAATAAGATACCCACGAAGGCAAGCTATTTGCATTTCCATTGGGAAGTGATTTTATTTTCTCTGCATGCGAGGAGAGACATTCCTTTAAAAGTATCAATGTCATCTCAGAGTACTCAGTCATTCAATAAATGTTTATTGAATGTGTACATCATGCCACAGAGCTAGGCACTGGGGTTATTCAGGTGAATACATTCTCTCTTCTGTGAAGGGAAATAAGGGCAGACCCTGGGAGCTTAATATCTTAATAGTACAGGCTAGAGATAAAAGGAACAGATGCACATTAACATAAAGATATATACGCTTGCCCACATATACGCATATGCTATCTCGCCACACTGCAGGAGAGAAATATCAATCACACTAAAGATATTAACAGAATGTCTGGGTGGCTTCCACTTCAACTGTAGAAGATTTCATGGATGAGTTGAGTTTTGAAAAGTTTTTTGGGAAAAAAAAATGGCAGGATAAAGTATGGTGACACACAGCATGGAGACTTGTTCCGTTTGGGGAGACACAAAGAATCTGAGGAGTCCTCAGGGTCTTCAAGAACTATAATTTAAATTAAGAATCAGCTCAGCTGAACAATTTAGTGGAATACCAAATTCAGAATTAATGCCTATGGTTTTCAGAATACTCATAAGTGGTATCTAAACAAAACAAAGCAATACCCTCACCCAGATCCTTCTTTGGGACTTAAAGTCATTGTATAAGAAATAATATGTAATTATTACACTTAATTCTAATAAGCAATAATTAACCGAATTCTTTTTTAAGTCTTTCGCTTTAGAACAAACTGGCTTAATGTCTCAGCTTTATGGATTTTTTCTAAACTTTAAAAAAGAAGACTTTTGTACCTATCTTGCCCAAGGACTCTTTAAAAAGGAGATGAGGAGATGTGGGTTAAGCACATAAAGATCACTAAATGTAAGCCAGGTTTGAATCAGTACTACTTTTTATTTTCTAACAGAGAGGACTGAAAGAACAGCATAAAAATCATGCAGACTCTAATGCCATGTAATACACACTTCAGTTTTTGCTTCAACAAAATAAGTTTATGGAGATGTTACCACATCCTATAAATTATAGCAAACAAAGTAGCACAATGATGAATCAGATAAGTTCCTTCCTAGAAGATATTTTAGTCTGTAGGGTACCATTTCCAACTAACCCCAATAACATTGATTTGTTCCTTAATTACATATCAATTCCTAAGAAATTGAGGTAGTTCTAAAACACATTTTTGTCTTTAGAAAACATTCCAAAATGCCTCTACTGCAGTGTAAAGTGAAAAATATTATTGTATTTTCAAAACCACCTTCCAGTTTATAAAAATAATTTAAATTCATTAAGATATCCTCTCAACTGGCTGTATGTGCTAAGAGCTAAGAGTGGGACTGGAAGGGAGCAATGGAGAGGTGCTGAGGGAGAGATTAGAGGAAACTGACACTTAAGGAGGTATGTCAAATTTCCACACTGACAGGGCTAGTGAATAAGAAGGCAGGACCTCCTTTTACATTAGGTTGCCTCTGGATACTGTGAATGAGTCACCTGTAATTCCTCTCTCTCTAGACAGGAGCAGCCATCAGAAAGCACATGTGTCTCTGACATGCTGCCCCAAAATGTCCAGATTCCTTCCTCAACCAGCCTTTTCTTTCTCCAACCAAGCACATCTCCTTGCTGCTCCGGGGTTTCTTGACAGCCATTAGATTTACACCTCTGTTCTTCCTCCCCCTACCCCGGCCTTCTCTCAAAAACATTCTATCATGCAATAATAATAACCAAAACAAAATGTGGTGTGTTCATTGCATTTATTGCATTGGGCAATAAAAATGAATGAGGTACTATAGATATTATGACATAGATAAACCTTAAACACATGCTGAGTGAAAGAAGCCAGACACAAAAGATCCCATATGGTATGATTCCACTTATATGAAATGTTTAATACGAATATGATAGAAATATAGATCTATATCAATTTGAATATAGGAGAAACAAATCTATTGGAATAAAAAGTAGATGAGTGGCTCCTGAGACAGGGAAGGGTCTAGAAAAATGACCAACAGTGGTTACAGAGCTCTTTTTTTGAGTGACAAAATATTCTGTGGTGGCAATGATGGTTGCACAGATTTGAATGTGCTATAAAGCACTAAATTTACATTTGAATGAGTCCTTTACACAGTAAGTGGGTAATATCACAATAAAAATGTTAAAAGGGTTAATAATAACTGGAATATCCAAGATTTATTATATTAGCTATATCACATTTGCATCTAGCAAACATATTACATACCTTATCTTTTTTAAACAAATTATGTATTTATTTGAAAGAGTTACAGAGAGAAGGGGAGAGACAGAGAGACCAAGAAATAGAGAGATCTTCCATCCCCTGGTTCACTTCTCAGATGATCACAATAGCCAGCACTAGCCCAGGTAGAAGCCAGGTGCCAGAAGCTTCCCCCAGGTCTTCCACAAGAGTAGCAGGGGCCCAAACACCTGTGCCATCTTTAACTGCTTTCCCAACCCATTCGCAGAGAGCTGGATCAGAAGTGGAGCAGCTGGGACACAAACCAGTGCCAACATAGGATGCCAGCATCTTAGGTGGTGGCTTTACCTGCTATGCCACGACACCAGCCCCACGTACATTATATTTAGATACAAGAATTGTATTTATACACTTAACCCTAAACAAGAACACCTGAATTCTCTTCTCATTTTTATTCCCATTTTATATATGAGGAAACTGAAGAAGAAAGTTAAATTTCCAAGATTAAGCATTTCGTATATAGCAGAGTTAGGATTTGAATTTAGGGTGTCTAGCTTCAGAACTCTGTTCTCTTAACTACTTTTTTTATTTACTTGTTATTCATAGCTTTATTTTACTTTCTTACTCCCTATGCACTGGATACATGGCAGGAGTTTCTGTGCTCAGATCCCAGATCCTTTCCCACCTCCTACTCCACTCTCTTCTCTACATTTATTCCTATATTTCTATGATCTGAATGTTTTGTCTATCTAAATTCATATTTTGAAGTGTTAATACCCAGAATGATGATATTAACAGGTGAACCATTTGGGAGGTGATCACAGCATGAGACAGTGGCCTTTATGAATAGTCATAGTACACTTAGAAAAGATATAAGTGCTCATTTGCCCCTTCTGCCATGTCAGGACAGAGTGACGAGTTACTGTCTATAAGCCACAATGGGATGCCTCTCAAGGCACCAAATTTGCCAGTGCCTCGACCCTGAACTTCCAGCCTACAGAATTATGAGAGATACATTTTTGTTGTTTATTCATTGCCTAGTTTATGGTATTTTGTTTGAACAGCACAAATAGACTAAAAAGTTGGTGTGAGGAATAGTGTTCTGATGTAATAAATACCCAAATTGTAGAGGGACATAGCTTTGGAATGTTACTTTGGTAATGAGTATTTCTGGAAGATTTTTGAGATGTACTATAGAAAAAGCCCGCCCCATAGAATTGGCCTCTTCAGTCCCAGTCCTAGTGGATTCTGAAACCCCAGGATAAGGGTCTCCTTACCCACAGTGGAATCGACATACTTATCCCCAGTGGACACGGACATTTGTACTTCCTTCTGAGGTGATTAATCCTACATGGCCTGAGAAAATGGTAACAGCCTCCCTGAAGGCAGCTGTCAAGCAACACAAGGCTGCTACTATTTGAAACCCCACCTACCCACCCCCACCATCTCTCTTTGCTTCTAGATCTATAACTAGGCTCATTCTACACTCAAAAAAAAAAAAAATACTTGGGTTTTCTTGTGTATGCAGGCAGAAACACAGGGAACATGTATGAGAATAGTTGTTAACTGTAGGAAATAATAGTGTACAGAACATAAAGTAGGACTGGGCTGAATTTATTGACTTAGGCCCGCTAAACAATGATTTTGTGTTCAGTGTTACAGCTCATGGAATTGGAGATTGCTCCAGTAGGTTGGTTGCTTGGCTGAATGTGTTCAATAGATGACTCACCAAATTAGAAGTGCCCAACATCCTTGGTTTAATATGGAGGATAGGATTCAAAGGCTTAGGAAGATTAGAATCTTAGAGTGAATTTTTCATTTAAGATCTACTGATTCTGGGAAGATAACAGAAGTCATCGCTTTCACCAAGATTCTGAGAAATAAATTTGCAAAGGATCCCTAGCATGCTTTCTTTAAGAGCTCTGTGAGTATACTTTTCTGTAGGAAAAGCTGCTGCTCAACTGTAAAGCCTAAATGTAATGGGACTAATTGGATCTTGGGCTGTTAGGGGCTAAGTGGTGGCACTTGATTGCCAAAGGCATTGTGGGACACAGTTACTGTAATGGATAGTATAGTAGATAATCTGTTTCATGCAGAAATATATTGTTAATCATGATGATCCTAGAAGTGACATAGATGAGAAAAATACTAATTCTTTCTTGATTTGTGTAAACAGCTGGTGCTGCTGTAGCAAATTCCTAAAATGTTGGAGAGGCTTTGGAGTTGAGAAATGGGAAAAGAGTTTTAAAGTACATCCCAGCAAAGACATACATTGCTGTGAACAGCCCATTAGGAATGAGTCTGTGAAAAAGGGAATCTGTTCCTGGTCAGGCCTGGCATCTTTGGGCAGCCAATCTCCATAATGTGTATGGAGAGCATAGCAATCTTGGAACTTTCAGAGACTACAAGGTATCCAGCTCCTTTAACCTTGAGGTTTTTTTGTTGTTGTTTTTTGGTATATTGTTTACATTTTGAGAGGTAGCATTCCATTTCAAATGCTCTGTTTTTCTGACAGTATTGTTGATTGGGTCACAACATTTGAACTGTGGCTTGGTGGATTTGGGATTTATTTTTTAAAGGTCATTCTGTGTGCTATCTTCAAAACCTTGGGTCTGGCCCTCTAATTCCTTTGGTGGTTAAATGTTTAAAAACGATCTATATTGCTTTATGGGAAAAAAAGGATGATTCTAATGTGGCTCAGAAGGAGAGGAGATTCTAGTGTGATCAGAAGGAGAAATGCTGAGCTAAGAGAAAGCCCCCAGCTTCTTAGAGAATACCTAAATGATCAAGAACAGAATGTTGTTAGAAATATGGATGGAAAAGGCCAATCTGATGAGGATTCAGACACAAATGAAGAACACACTGTGCGAGGAGAAGCCATCCTTGTTGTAAAGTAACAAAGAACCTAGATGAAGTGTAATAATGCCCTAATATTTGATGGGGGGAAACTCATGAGTGATAAAAATATTTGACTTGGGAAATACCGCACTGAAGGACTGAAAGATATAGGCAATTGCCTATGTGGCAGCATGATTTCATAGAAGGGACAGCCTCCTCATATTCTGTGCTTCACTCCTTGTATTCTGCAGCTGCACTCTGCCCACTCCAGTAGCTCCCTGGAGCTCTAGTGTGTCATGTGCTACACATAGAAAGCTATGAGGCATGGCTGCTTCCACCTAGATTTCAGGCAATGGAACCACCTGGAGCTGCGGATGTGCTATCCAAGCAATGATTTGCTCCAGTGGCAGGGTGACTGCAAATTCCTCCATTAGGACAAGATTAAGTGAAACAATTGGGAGTGGGCTGCAGGTATGTTAAAGCAAATCATGAGCATGGTAGCCTGAGCTGTATCCAGCAGAGCTGTGGGGTAGGGAAGTACAGAGCTTTAGCCTCCAATCATTGCATGGGAATCTCAAAGGGATTAAAAATGTTTCTTTTATGTTTACTTCTAAAAGTGCTTTTACTTTTACATTTCATAGTTAGGTTTATGATCCATTTGTATCAATTTTCATATAGGGCATGAGGTATGGATCAAAGTTCAAAGTGTTGCACAAGGATATCCCATTTGTTCAGCACTTTTTTTTAAAGGACTGTCCTTTGCCACTAGATAATCTCTTCATCTTTGTAAAAAAAAAAAAATCAGGGGCCAGGGGTTGTGGCGTAGTAGGTTAAGCCTCCACCTGTAGCACTGACATTCCATGTGACTGCCAGTTCATGTCCTGACTGCTCCTCTTCTGATCCAGCTCTCTGCTAGTAGCCTGAGAAAGCAGTGGAAAATGGTTGAAGTGCTTGGGTCCCTATACCCACGTGGGAGATCTGGAAGAAGCTCCTGGTTCCTGGCTTCAACCTGCTCCTGGCCATTTCAGCCATTTAGGGAGTGAAGCAGTAGACGGAAGACCTCTCTCTGTCTCTCCCTCTGTCTCTAACTCTGCCTCTCAAATAAATTTACATGCCTTATTCTCTAAAATATTGCCCAAAATTCACCTACTTATTACACTGTGCATCCCTTATCAAGTAAAAAAAAAAACACTCATATATTAACAGTAATTATCTCCAGCTGTGGCATTTGGAATTATTCATATTTTGGCTTGTGTACTTTGTCAGTGTTGTCCGAATTTTGTTCCATCAGCATTTATACTTCAGAGAGGAAAAAATTTATTTTATATATTTACTATATATTCTGTGCCACATGCTGCTACATATGTGTTATGATTTTTCTGTTTTGAGTAAATAAAATCCAATCTAATTAGCTTATCATATATATTTATATGTACTTAAATATATATCTATATATAGTTATAGTATTTATTGGCTCATATAACTAGAAAAGTTTTGAATTGCTTCAGGAATGTCTAGATATAGATAATCAATAGCTATTAAGCTAGTACATGGAATCTATAACTCTAAATGTTATAATTCCACTGTTCCCACTGCTGGCATTTTCATCAGGCAAACTTTCCTATGTGGTGGCAAGGAGATCCTCAAACAACTGCAACTTTACATTCTATTACATGGCAACCTCAGTGGATAGAGGGTTCTCCTTTTCTCTTGTTCTTAAAAAAATGCTTATGGTCGGGCCGGCGCTGTGGCTCAACAGGCTAATCCTCCACCTTGCGGCGCCGGCACACCGGGTTCTAGTCCCGGTTGGGGCGCCGGATTCTGTCCCGGTTGCCCCTCTTCGAGGCCAGCTCTCTGCTGTGACCCGGGAGTGCAGTGAAGGATGGCCCAAGTGCTTGGGCCCTGCACCCCATGGGAGACCAGGAGAAGCACCTGGCTCCTGGCTTCGGATCAGCGTGGTGCACCGGCCACGGCGGCCATTGGAGGGTGAACCAACGGCAAAGGAAGACCTTTCTCTCTGTCTCTCTCTCTCACTATCCACTCTGCCTGTCAAAAAAAAAAAAATCCAAAAAAAAAAAAAATGCTTATGGTCATTCTGCCCTGAATAACTTGCCAGTTCACCAACATGTAAACCAATAAGCCAAGTTGTTCCTCTTAGGAAGACCTTTGCAATACACTGACACCTCCACTATAATCCAGGATCATCTCAAAACCCTTACCTATAGCACAGCTTCACAGGGGTTGGTTTTGCTATGTAGGGTGGCATCTAAAAGTTTCTCAGATTGGAATGTGGATATCTTTGGGTGGGAATGGGCATTATTCAACTTTCCATAGTTACAGTGTTACTAGGTTAATATGGTGTCTTTAATCCAGATACCAAATTTAAGATCAGAGTCTTTTCTGCTTGATCACAATTGCATTATATAATGATTCCAATTTTATGGAGAACAGGAAATTTCACTCACCACAGCAGATAAGTGTATGTGGCAGAAGATGAATTTTTTTTAAGACTAAAGGGAGAGATGGGAAAAAAAAAAGGTTGCATTTTTACTTATAACATTCCACGTTGGAAATTGCTTGGATTCTCGTTCTTCCTCTCTCTCTGTTTTTTAAGATTTTTTATTTATTTGAAAGTCAGGGTTACACAGAGGAAGACAGAGATCTTTCATCTACTGTTTCACTGCCTACATGGCTGCAATAGCCAGGACAAGGCTAATCTGAAGCCAGGAACCAGGAGCTTCATATGGGTCTCCCACATGGATGCAGGCCCAAGGACTGGGGTCATCTTTCACTGCTTTTCCCAGACCATTAGCAGGGAGCTGGATCAGAACTGGAGCAGCTGGGACATAAACTGGAGCCATATGGGATGCTGGCATTGCAGATAGTGGCTTTACCTGCCATACCACAGTGCCAGCCTCTTGGCCATCCTTTTTTAAAAATATTTTATTTATTTATTTGAGAGGTAGCATTACAGACAGAAAGAGGGAGAGACAGAGGGAAAGGACTCCCACCTGCTGGTTCAATCCCCAAATGTTCAGTGGTGGGAGCTGATCCAATCTGAAGCCAGGAGCCAGGAGCCAGGAGCCAGGAGCTTCTTCCAGATCTCCCACATGGTTGTAGGGGTTCAAGCACTTGGGCCATCTTCTACTGCTTTCACAGGCCATAAACATAGAGCTGCGTCAGAAGAGGAGTAGCAAGGACACAAACCAATGCCCATATAGGATGCCGGCATTGCAGGCAGTGGCTTTACCCACTATGCCACGGCGTCAGCCCTGGCCCTCTTTCTTGATTAATAAAAGCAATAATATATATTTGCTTGTACTTCCTTTATTTGATAAATTTGTTTCTAGCAGAAAAATACAGATTTCATCAGTAGGCAAATCACTTAATAGTTTTCAAATGACAACTATAATTCTTTCTCAGCTGTTCCTACATGTGCAAAGAGAAACAAGAGAAGTAAGGCAACTGCATAAATAATTTAAACAATAAATCTCTATTGGCCCAATTATCTGGGTATCTCAACATGCATCTGGATACAATGTTAATTTTTTTATTTTCTCACATTTTTAGTATACTTTTAACATTTGTAGTCATTACCTGTTAAGTCAGTTTTTTTTTTTTATTTTGTGCCCTAAATCAATTTAACAATTTTTAAAGATTTATTTATTTACTTGAAATTCAGAGTTACAGAGAGAGTGTGTGCAAGAGACAGAGAGAGACAGAGGGAGAGAGAGAGAGAGAGAGAGAGAGAGAGAGAGAGAGAGAGAGAGATAACTTCCACCCACTTGTTCACTCCCCAGATAGCCACAACAGCTGGGGCTGAGCCAAGCCAAAGCCAAGAACCAGGAGCTTCTTTCAGGTCTCCCACATGGGTAGCAGAGGCCCAAGCATTGGGCCATTTCTGCTGCTTTTCCCAGGCCATTTGCAGGGAGCTGAACTGAACCAGATCCAGTGTTCCTATGAGATTCTGGTGTAGCAGAATTGCCTGTCCCAATTTAACATACTTTCAATGAGTAACTAATATATACTAAAAACTGTGCTTCTAGTATAACTAAAAAGACAGGAAGAAAAGAACCTCATTCTCAAGGACTTTTTAGTTCCAACAGCAGAGATGATGCAAAAACACAATTATACAAATTATACAACAGGGCAAAATGTAAAGGCCATGATTGAGCGATAGGAATTATGTGTTTTAGAAGTACTTACAGGGAGAAATATGCAATTGGAAAGAATTAGCCAAAAGTTCTTGCATGAAAAGAATTCGGGATGATGGCTAGGAATTTGTGAGACAAAAATGGAGTAGGAGAGAGTTGCGGTGGAAAGAATAATAAAGGCAAGTGAGCAAGAAAATCTCATTTTAATCTTGGGTGCCATGAATCCTCTACTTACGTTGGGTAACAGGTAGTGTGCATGAAAAGACAGTCTATATCCAATGTCTGAAAATGTCAAATTTGTTCATTCCAGTACCCTAGCAGCATCAATAGAATGGTGGAGAGTGGAGGATTAGGCAATGTCATGGATATTTTGATTGTCAAAATGGGGGTGAGCCATGGGGGTGGGGGGCAGGGAACAGAGGGTACTACTGCCATCTAGTGGGTAGAGGCCAAATATCCTACCATGCTTATAACATCTCTCCTAAAACAAAACTGGCATCTGACCTAAACCACAATTGTGCCACTGATAAGAAACCTTATCAGGTGAGACTATTATTTTCTTGATTTTGCTTGTGAGAAAATTAGGTCTCTTGAAATTACATATCTTGTCTCAAATCATTAAACACTAAGTGACAGTGAAAGGTTAAGGCCATGTGAAAGAATGGAATGCATATTGATAAAATCAAGTGGCTTATTAGAGTCTGAATGTACTCAGGGCAATCACTGGATTTATAATTAAATGTGAACGTGTGTGAAGTGATGAGCACAGTGCCTGATACAGTAAACATCCAAAAAATGATCCTTGCTGCTTTGCATGATATCTGGTGCCTTCCGCCTTGTATCAACTGTGAAAACATTGGGTTGGGCAAGAGAAAGACTAGGGACTGAACGACAAGTCTGGGAGTTGGGACAGAACATTCAGGATCTGAACTGGAGGGAAATCAGGTGGAGTATGATGAAAGATACATGTGAAAAAAGAAAAGTTTACTAGGAGGGTACTAGAGAACCTGACAAATGAGTCTGTGTGTGTGCCTTTGTGTGTGTGTGTGTGTTAAGGTAGTGGGAGTTTGAAAGATGACACTGATTTTGAACATAAGAAACTAATTTTCACCTTAGTACCATGAAGTGAATAGCTGCTGCTTTAGAAATTATTATACTTACTTAGACAAACTGACTCAGAAAAGGAAAGCAATTAGTTCAAGGTCACACCATGTTTTGAGATTTCTTTCGACACTTGGGAAGAGAAAAGGCTGACCTTTTACAGTAGCTAAATCTTTATAGGAGAGATAAGGACAAAATGACATTTTCCTTTATATGCTCCCAAAAATGATTTTAACATTCATTTTACTATGGATTTGTACAGAAGAAAGTAACTTTAACATCTAGTCAGGCAGTCTGAATGAAGAAGATAGGTAGGGACACGAAGGAAGAATTGTCCAAACAGCAAAGGAGGAGTTCTTGTTTTTGTCTCATTTTTTGATTGGGACAGTCCAAATGACAACATGGTCAACTAACAATAGGGTCACAGACAACTTGACATAATGCATGAGTGTCCTTTAAAAAGTTCATATGTAATAAAGTTAAAATACAAGTCTACCAGCAAGCATTTAGCTTAGTGTTTAAGAAGGCAGTCAAGACCTCTGCATTCCATATTTTAGCCCCTGGGTTCTACTCTCAGCTCTGGCTCCTGATTCCAGATTCCTGATAATGTACACCCTGGGAGGCAGCAGGTGATGGCTCATGTAATTGGATTTCTGTCCACCATGTGGTAGACCTGTTTAAGTTCCTGGTCTTGGCATCTGCCCTGGTCTAGTCCCAGTCATTACAGGCATTTGGAGAATGAAATAGTGGATGGCAGGCATTCATTTTGAGGCATCTCAAAAAATTAATAGAAAATAAACATTATGAAAAAGCTATGCATGGATTTTCAAATTTTATGCATAAATGTAATTTTATTTCTTTTAATTTCATTTTTAAGCAAACTTTTTAACAATGTGTTTGTTAATAATAGCAAAATCTCCAGTATTGAATGCTCAGTAGATTCTAGCAACTGTGCTAAATGTTCCAAATGTATTGTTTCATTTTAGTCTTGTAATTCTGTGGGACAGATGTGACTGGTTATTGATAAGTATTTGTGGTACAGAAAGGTTAAGTAAATTACTCAAGGTCACATAGGTAGGAAGTGGTGGAGCTAATATTCAAACCAAAAGTGCTTGACTTCAGACTCCAAGGTTTTTCCTTTCAAATTATATATGTACACCCACAAGTTAGAAACTTACATTCTTCTTTTTAGTTTGTTTAATTTGGTTGTTTTGCTTTTATATTTCACAGAATCTAAATCTTCCAGGACTGGAAGCACAGTCATCATTTAGTGAAGCCCTACTCATGGATAACTATAGAGTGTTGCAGAAACACTATGCTTCCTTTATGATCCCTACACCTTTGCCTGTTATAGATGCTGTGCAGTTGGCTTGCTGATAGAACTTGTACTGTTGTAGTGATTGTTCCAAAAACTAGAATCTGGCACCTGCTCAGTGAAGGATAGAGCTATGAACAAGAAAGTCAAGGTCTGTGCTCTCTTGGAAAACATATTCAAGCAGACAGAAACAACTTTACAAATGAAAGAAGATATTAGATGAGTGCTCTGCAGAAAATTAAAACATCATGATATGATAGACGATGGGAAGTAACTTTAGTTGCTTGGAAGACATGGTGTTTCTTAGGAGGTCAGAAATATCAGTGCCTACTAAGGGCTAAGGAACATGAGCTAGCCAGAGGGAATGCTAGGACCAAGTCTCTACTGGGGCACAAAAGGAGGCCTGTGTGATCAGAGACTAAAGTGAAGGAGGAGCAAGTGACATGGGATAAGGTTAAAGAAATACTAAAAGGAGGTTGAATCCCAATAAAAGAAGATTTATAGGTCAATGTAAGTAATTTTAATTTTACACTGGTACAATGAGGGGCCTTTGAATGGATCTTATCTTCTTTTGCTAGGGACTATTGTCCAAAAAGGTTACTTTTCTGGGTAACAGAGCTAAAGATATCAAGAAAAACTAATTTTACCCCGACTTTATCATTTAATATGAATAAGAGAGAGTAATAAAATCCCCAAACTCTTTCAGTAGATTCATTTATAGCTAAAAGGTACAGTTTTTGACACTTCAATCAATCAGGAGGTGCCATTAACCAGCATATTGTGTTACAAGAAACTGCCTTTCTTTTCAGCTTTCCTTCTCTTTTTATCCTTCTCAGGAAATTAATTCATATCATTTCCATTTGAAATTCTGTGGCATTTGACTGCTCGGGCACTTAGAGGCACCTGTCCATGGCCTGCAGCTTAGTTTCATCGCACTGCTTGGCAGGAGCACCTAAAGGAAAAGGCTCAGGACTGCCAGGCCCTTCAGGTCCCTAAGGTCACATAGAGAAAATGATGACAAGAAAGTAGGTCTGTACAGAGGGGGTCTCCAAATCACTTGAGTTTGGTGAGCAACCCTGGAAATTTGATTCTTAATTTATTTTTTATTATTGTATTTTACTACAAAAGGAACACTTGAGCAACTGTTTGTAAGCTGTCATCAACTTCACTTTAGAATTTTGCTTTTTGAAAAATTGTATTTCAGTTATACAAGTTTCATGTATTTTATATATACAGATTTAGGAACATGGTGATACTTCCCACCCTACACTCCCTTCTACCCATACTCCAACCTTTCTTCCTCTTCCCTCTTAATTTTTACAAAGATCAACTTTTTGTTTACTTAATGATCGTAAGATGAAACCTACACTAAGTAAAAGAGTTCAACAAATAGTATGAAGAGAAAAAAATAGTTTTTCTTAACAGAAGAGACAAGGGCTATAGACAATCATCAAATTTCGAAATGTCTATTTTACTCCAATACATTACATTTTAGGTACTCTATTAATTACCTCAGATCAGGGAAAACATATGTTATCTGTCTTTTTTGGGACTGGCTTATTTCATTAAGTATAATGGTTTCCAGTTGCATCCATTTTGTTGCAAAAAAACAGGATTTCAATTTTTATTTTTTATTTCATTATTTCATTTTTTATGTATTTTATTATAACTAAATAGTACTTCGCAGTGTACATATACCATAATTAGTAATAGATGAACATCTGAGTTGATTCCATATCTTAGCTATTGTGAATTGAGTTGCAGTGAACAAGGGTATACAAATAACTTTCATTGGCTGATTTCTTTTGGTTTGGGTAAATTCCCAGGGGTGGGATGGCTGGATCATATGGTAGGTTTATATTCAGATTTCTGAGGAATCTCTATACTGTTTCCCACACTGCACAGATCACTTGTGTGGTTCACACAGCAGTGTGGATGCATGTTGAACCTACTGAGAACTAACAATCAGGCATTGCTTACTTTGGAGGAGAGGTGGTGAAGGGGTACTCACACGAACAGAGATGGGCATCCTCCCTCCTTTTTTCAACAAGAGTAGATCTACCATGCCCAACTTGGGTGTTACCCTGGATACTCTCTCCATTCTGGAGCACTGACCAGAGCTCCCTGGGCACACTCAGCACATACCCCTTGGTATTCACTGAAAGTGCAGACATTCCACTAAGTCACAGAGGTGTCGTTCAAAGATAAAAACCATCACAGGAAAAAAAAAACAACATGTAACTCCACAAATGCCTAAAAATAAACACAGACATAATGAACCCTCCCCAAAGGAGCACAACAACATTCCAAGATTAGAATGTGAAGATCAAGAGGTTGATGAAATGCTAGAAATGGAATTTAAAAGATTACTCAAAAGCAATCAGAAGCAAATTCATGAACTAAAGAAAACCATACATAACATGAATTAAAAATTTTTCCTACAAAATAGAGATTTTAAAGAGAAATCAAAATAGTAGAAATGGAGAATTCGATAGACTAAGTGAAAAAATGTGGTGGAAAGCCTTTATAACAGACTTGGTGAAGAAAAGAATCAATATCTGAGCTAGAAGACAAATCTCTGGAAATCTTTCAGTCAGACCAAAACCAAAGAAAAAGGAAGAAGGAAGAAGAGGAGGAGGAAAAGGAAGAAGAAGAGGAAGAAGGAGAGGGAGAGGGAGAAGGAGAAGAGGAAATTAGAAAACTTAAATAACAGTGTTGCAAATTTGTGGGATATTATAAAATAACCCAACATATGGGTCTTATGAATTTCTGAATGTGTGAAAAGAAAAAATGTATTAGAAAGCCTATTTAGTGAAATAATTACAGAAAGTTTCCCCAATTTGGAGAAAGAAAGGGATGTACAAGTACAGGAAGCACATAGAACTCTTGATAGACGTGACCAGAAAAGATCTTCACCATGAGACATTGTAGTTAGACTTTTAGCAGTAAAACATAAATAAAAGATTTGAAAATATACACAAGATAATTTTGCTTTTGAAAGTCTGTACTTGGGAAAATGGAAATATTTCAGCAGTTATAATTTGAGAAAACTATTTGCTTTATAAAAGATTGAAGAATGTCACTCATACTGTTCCAGTTGATCTATACTAAAGCACTTCTTCAGGTGAAATATTTTCATAAAAAATACAACATCTAAGAGTTCATAGGTCTCTCAAAGGCTGTCATAAATTTAGCAGATTCCAAACTTTTAACAGCTTTCCTGCCATAAAAATAAATATACAGTGGCTCCGTATTATGTTTTCAAATATTTATTCTGCCAGATTATTATACTTTTAAGACAAAATTAAATAAAAGAATATTTTAATTGTGAAAAATAAGAAAAGAATTGCAGATTGAAAATTTTTGCCTTAATGTCAACAATTGAATAGGACAATCCCATGATATTGCCAGTAATCTTCTCATTGTCTCTCTATTGTGTACACGTGGAAATGTAATCAGAGACAATGTTTGGAACTGCTGGTCTAACCGAAGTTTGCCTTAAAAACCTAACTTCAACTTGTGGTCTATACTTAAGCAACTCTAATGGCAGGAAAATCATTCCTTTATAGTAAGGCAGTCCAGTCCATGTCCAGCAAGCATTATTTTTAAAGAAGGATTTCATTATACTGAATGGGAGCTATGCATAATCTGCAACTATAACGTCAATATGTACCTACACACATACCACACAATGAAGAGCTGTGCAGATTAATAAAATTGTGTAAATTCTCATACTTGGGGCCGGTGCTGTGGCACAGCAGGTTAACACCCTGGCCTGAAGTGCCAGCATCCCATCTGGGCAATGGTTCTAGTCCCAGCTGCTCCTCTTCCCATCCAGCTCTCTGCTGTGGCCTGGGAGAGCAGTAGAAAATGGCCCAAGTCCTTGGGCACCTGCACCTGTGTGGGAGACCTGGAAGAAGCTCCTGGCTCCTGGCTTCGGATTGGCACAGCTCCAGCCATTGAGGCCACCTGCGGAGTGAACCATCAGATGGAAAACCTCTCTCTCTGTCTCTACCTCTCTCTGTAACTCTGCCTGTCAAATAAATATAATAAATCTTTAAAAAAATTCTCATGCTCAGCGTTTCTTATACCCACTTTCCTCTCTTCAGCGTCAAGCTTGCTGTCTTTGTTTGGATGCTGGCATCCTCCAGTAGTTTCTTAATTGTTCTCCTGTGACCAGTTCTTCTTTCCATTTTCACCTGCATGTTGCTCTGGGATGTATTTTATAAACCCCAAACTTATCATGTAATTCATTAATTTAATATCCCTCAATGATGTTCCTTTACCTTTCAGAAAAATTCTGTCATAAAGAAAACAAGAAAGAATTCTGGATCTGGCTGTTCTAAAGGCTGCTTCTTGACATTTCATCTCTTTCCCTGCCACATTCTCCTTATGCTCCAGCCCTAAATTATTTGAAGTTCTCCTAAAGTACAAGCGCTGATTGTTTGGCCAGTTTCAACTCAAGTCTATGAAATTCCAAACTTCATGTTCTTGGCTCAACTCTATGCTATTTCCTTAGATAAAGCATATCATCTTTTCAAATATACAACAATCCTTTCTAAAAACATAGGCATCTCTGGGAGATAATGAAATATTACTAATACATTACCTACTAATAATGTTATTGTCTAAAATATTTTAAAATTAATATTTCAGGTTCTTGTCTAAAGCATTCCAAGCTTCAGACGCAAATGAAACAGGCAACATGGTAAGGTTTAAGATTTATTTAGAGAGTGAGAGAAATACACAGGAACGTGAGGGCTTTATTAAAGGAAAGAGGCCTAAGAAGGGTAAATGGGCAATTCCATACCAGAATCTCAGAGGGCAGACCAGGGGCCATGTGTAGGAGTCTATAGGCCATATGCACATGGAGCAACCTTGTGGGCAGTAGGGCCAGGAGCTGCACTTGGGAGAACAGGGATGGGCTCAGGGTACTCCACACCTCTTATTCACTTCCAAAAGGAAGTAGCTACATAGTCTGATTGACAGGTGGGTGTACATAGATGAGATCAGATATGGACCTGGGGAGGAGGGTGTCATGGTCTCCAGCTCATGAATCTAATCAATCTAATCCTCTGTCATTAATACAGAATTCACTGAAAGTAGTATCCAATAAGTATTTGTTCAATAAATGGATGTATTGATTTAAAATAAAATTATTAGCACCTATGTGCAAATTTATTTTTTGTATCTTCCTTCCTGGATAAGGGAAAAGTTTGTGGTTGAGGTCCTAGGCTTATGTAAAGGAGAAAAAGAATGGAAACACATTGAAAAGGAAGAAGGGCTCTTCAAAGCAGCTTTGTTCTAATACCACAATTTTGCCATTTTTTAACCTTTGAGTAAGAGAAGCAAAGTTGAGGATAAGACAATTGAGAAATTCTTATGTTTGTTTTATGTAGTCCCTAAGACAAATAAGAAACAAAAAAAAATACTTGTGGAACAATTTATAAGTATTAAAGCAGGAAATTGAATTTAAATATGGCATAATTTTTACTCCAGTGAAAATGTGAAGTTTCTTAAAAATTGTAAAAATTTGATTAAAAACCCTTTCAGGAAGATTGTCAACTGAACATTGTAATAAAATATTCAATCACTTAATAGTCACCCAGTGTTCACCCTATGAATTGAGATCACAACTCTGGAACAGATCTCATGGTCCTTACCTGCCTCAAGGATATTTATTTACTCTCTCTTCACCCTTGTAATACAAATGCAATTGTTGATGGATTAAAAAAGATCTAGGGAGTGAATCAGAGATTTTCCAAGACCTACCTACCCTCCATTGTGAAAGCTTGAATTTCTTTCAGTATAATTACCTTCTGTCTTTAGAGGATTATTTCATTCAAGTGAGTAAGGTATTTCTTTTTACACTGTAAATACAATAGATTATTTTTTCCACAAATCTGCAGCATCCTGTACAGTCATTTTCTTCCCTCAAAAATGTTGTGTGTGCTAGAAACCTATAGTTTTTAAAATACAGATTGTTTAACATTATTTGAATCACCTGCTTCTAAAATAGTTGGAAGTCTGGAATCACAGATGTGTTAATGAATCTTCAATGTGAAGAGAACTGAATTTTAAAAGTCAATGCATTTCACTTCCTGAAAGCACAATAGTAATGTGATGGAAAAAACATGGCTATCATTTCCTGAGCCTGCACTACCTGGCTAATGCTGCAAAAAAAGTGACATTCCAAAGGAGTTGTTTAGTATCAAGTGCTGATTTAGCTAGATAAAATGCAGCTGTCTTCCCAAATTACACAACTGGATTCACACCATCTACTAATTCCTGGTGGAGTTTTAAAGATACCTTTACGGGCAATTTTCTTCCCACTGCAAAGATGCCTAATTTAGACAGTACAAAAATAACACCAGGTAGTATCTATGCACAAATACCATCTCCCTTAGAAACGCAGGGTAAAGAAAATTGCATTTTATAAGCACTTAAGTCACCATTTGGAAATGAATTCTAAAATATAATTGGGCCTAAATCAGTTCAGAATTGATTGCCAAGTTGGCAGATATTTGTTTATTTCCACTTTTTTTTTTCTTATTCTTGTAAGGCCTATTGCCTAGTGTGGTCTGAGAAGGAAAGAATCCTGCTTCAGGTGCTCCCCTTCACTAACGCTCTTCCTTCACAGAACTTTTGGCATTTAGTATCTTCCTAGAAAGAATGTTTTAAAAATCCAGACTCCTTGGATCTCTACCTAGTATCTAATAATCATGTCCTCTGTAGCTGAATATGTAAGATAACGAAGCTTTAATTCCACTGATCCTTGGGCAATAAATTAATTTTTCACATAATTCACCTTGTTCTCTAACCTCTGGCTGCCAAATAGTTAATCTTGCACCCATCATCTGTACATCCACATTCCTGTAACATACTTTGTTTTTATTGGTGAAGTCCTCCTGGGTAACTCCCAGACAGAGGTAGCTACTACCTCTCTTGTCCTCCACTCCCAGTTCTTCACATGTCTGGTAAAAGACTGATCATATTATGTCATGTTTGGTTGTAATTAGCATATGGTATTTATCCACTTTCCTCCTCTGTCGAGTGGACAGTTTTTCCATTCATCAGATCGAAATTTATTTAAAAGGTCCAGATATTAGGGCCAACACTGTGGTATAGAGTGTTAAGATGTGGCCTGCAGTGCCTGCATTCCATATGTGTACCCATTTGAGTGCCTACTAATCCACTTCCGATCCAGCTCCCTACTAATGGCCCAATTTCCAGGGCCCCAGCACCCACATGGGAGATCCAGAATAAGGTCCTGGCTCCTAGCTTTGGCCTGGCATAGCCCTGGCTGTTGCAGCCATCTGGGAAGTGAGATAGCAGATGGATAATCTCTGTCTCTCCTTCTCTCTCTCTCTCTGACTTTACCTTTCTAATTAATTAATTAACTAATAAGATCCAGACATTGTGCTAAGCAACTTAGCAATCAATAGTGTTAAACAGTTCTTTGAATTAACAACTCAGGTGTATTTTCATATTCATCTTTGATATTTCTAAGAAATATTTATGTATAACGTAGTAATATTTTGTCCTATACATTCCAAATAGTTTTCCCAGTATTGTGATTTCTTGTTATTGTCCGTTTACAACAATTTTTCCTTTATTATTTCTTCCTTTGAACTTTCTCACTCACTTTTCTTTTTCATATGCAGACTGATATTAGAAAGGAGATTGAATGGATAAAAAAAAAAAAAAAGACCAGTGAAACAAAGTCCACAGGCAAACCTGACAATGATTCTGTAAAGTAACAAAGAGAACTGGGTAGATGTGTGAGTCAATTCACAAACAGTACCAACAGATATTTTCAGGGAAGGAGTTAGTGATGACTTCCATAATACCTGGCACAATTAAGTATTACATATGTGTTGACAGATTGAATGATCCCTACTGTGGTGAATTTTTTCTTCTGTTATACCCCACTATTCACAAAGGGAATTTGTAACTTGTAAGAGAGAAGGGTTGTGATTCATTCCAATTATCACTCAGATTCCTTCCCTATTTTTACAAAACTTTGCAGTTGTCTCCTATTGCAGGTGGGATTACCTGCTATCTTTCTTAGGAATAGGTTCTATCAGTAATTCGGGGAGTTAAAAAGTAGGAAAGTTAGGAAATTTGATTCTCACAGAAGTTTTAAAAACTACTTAAGCCTTTTTTGCTCTTTCTCTATTGGACTTTTCTCATTCCCAAGAAATATGTTGATACATGATGTTTTGATACATGTATACACTGTGTAATGTTCAAATATACCTAAATCCTTAAACATTTAGTATGTTTTATAATGAAAATTTTCAAAATCCTTCCTTCTAGCTTTTGTTATCTTTATTCACCCTAGTATGGAATAGATTACTAAGCCATTTTTCTGCTACCCAACTGTAACTTAGTGCCCATTAATCAATCGTTTCCCATCCCTCTCCTCTCCTCTCAACTCAGCCACTATTAACTACTATTATACACCTAACTTCTGTGAGATCAACTTTTCTATATGCCACATCTGAGTCAGATAATGTTATACTTGTCTCTCTGTGCTCAGTTTATTTTATCAAATATAAAAATCTGCATTACTATCCATTCTTTCATTCGTTATAGCAGATTTTAGTACGCCACTGTGTATATATATCTTACATTCTTTATTCACTCATGAGTTGATGGACACTTATTGCAGCACTATTCACAATAACCAAGGAAAGGAAATAGCCTCAAAGTTTTGTTTGAAACATCCTGATTGCTCTTATTTAACCTCAACATCAATTTTATATTCTATAAAATGGGATTGTAATAGTACTTGCTTCACAAAAGTGTTAGAAGGATTGGAAACATACAGAAGTAGCATATGTAAATTTGTGTTTGACACTTGTAAACTCTTATTAAATGCTAGTTATTAGTACAAATAATAAAAAGTGTGAAAACACAGGAAACTAAGACTCTAAAGGGGTGAGGAATTAGTGGAGATCTATCAAAGAGGGGATACCTTGAAAAAAAGCAGAAACTTGAAAATCTATTTGGACTTCAGGATCACCATCTATATAGCAAGAAAGAGAGAACAGATGATGATTAGTAGATCCTCTAGCTCTGAAATACAAGATCCTTGGAATAGTAGCTAGTATAACACCTGTAGTAAGTTCTTCCTACTATTGTATTTTAATATCAAAGTAGTTTACAAAAAAATAAGTTAATTTAATGAAGTTAGTGCATGCACCATTATGTGTGACTATAGATGCAAGTTTGACACAAATATTCCACAGGATACTCTGATCCCTGTTTAATAGTCTTGAAAGTAAAAAGGTAACATCTATTTCTACGACTTGTAACAGAATGTACTGTACTTCAATAGAGTAGCCTATAGTCTGTTAAGTCTAATTAATAAACACAGTAGACACATCCACTTTTTCTTTAATTTTAAGCCAACTTACTGAAGCCAACTTACTCTATTTGCTATTTTGGATTTCTGATTACAAGATGCTGTCCCCTGCTGTTTGCAAAAGATGCTACCAGAAAGAGGCACCAACAAACAGTAAAATAGTGTGATAGTTTTGTTTTGCTGCCCAAATGTCTCTACATCAGATTAGAACAGATATAGAACTCTGTGTGTCCACAGAACAAACCTATCTTCTAAGTACTGTGCCCCTCTTCTCCCAAGTCATCTAATTTCAGTGGTATTTTCCCTGCCTATGCTTTTGGTAACTAGAGGGGATAATTGGGAGTGTAGGAATGCACCAATTACTTATCAAGGAATAATTTCCTCTAAAAGAGTTTTTCTGAAGCATTTTACTTGAACACATGCCCTGTACTGTCGACAGTACCTAGAAACCTCTACTGTATATGTTTATATATGTTCTTATTACCAACAATTTAACTTGCAAGTATATTTTTATTACAGTTAGCTTGTTTACTACTTAGTTCTCTTTGAATTAAAATCATTCAGTGACACAAACGGCAATGCCATTTCCTCACAGCTCTGGGAATCAGATCTGGTTGGTGACAGTCTGCAATGTTCATGACTCCTTTTGGAGTCACAGGTTTCCAAAACCTAGAAGTGGAAACAAAGAACTGGAATAGAAATATTTAGGTTCAAAATTTGGCTGTAGATTACCAGCTATGTGACTTTAAAACTTCACTTTCCCAGTCTTCTTGAGTCTCTTGATTGCTTTAAGTATTCAAGGGTGATGTATATGAGAAATCTATCAAAAGGTCATGTCACATAGTGCTCAATAAGTACTGGAGGAATATAAGTCTAAATGGAAGGCAAGTAATGGATTGGAGTTTTAATAGTGTGAAAGAGTACCTAAAATGAGAAAAGCTGTCATAGTTACCGATTGAGAAAATAAGGAATGGGAAGTCTTTCCTTTTGACTAAGGGGCACTGATCCCTTCCTGTTGTATTGTTTGATAAAATAATTCATTCTGAAAGTGTGAAAGATGTCCAGTGGATAGCTAATAATCAGCTTTGAAAAAAAAACCATTGGCATTTCCCTTGCTGTCAAATTCTGTAAAAAAGTTCATTCTGAATGGCTTCTAGCTCATATCTGAATCAAAGAGAGACTCTTTTGAAGCTATCTTCACCAGTGAATGTAACTTTTAATGGTTTATTAGTTGATAAATTGTAATTGGCATGAAAGAACAAGAGCTTCAAAAACATAAAGTTATAGTCAGCTGCCCACTAATGTTTTGGATTAATCAATACAGCATTCATTTTAAAATAGAAGCAATGACATTACTCCTAAACAAATTCACATTTGATGTGATTCATAACTACATCAACACTCTCCAAAGAGATGGTGGAATTGTATTAAACCTCAATCATGTGCAATATAAGGTTTTTCTCCTTGCAGGTGCTGACATATGAAATCCACATTAGAGCAGGCCCTTAGTGTTCTCCCAGATTTTAAGATGTGACTTTTAAAAAACTCTAAGTAATGAAAATATCTACATACTATAAAGGGAAATGGAGGAAAAAAAGAACACTTGGTATGAACTTTTATGTCTTTCCTGTTCCCTTAGTAAAAATTTTCTCCTTTTTGCCTGATGCTAATTATCAGTATGTATTACCCACTTCGTTTAAAATCAGTTTTAAACCAAGTACATTTTCTGATTTCTCTCAAAGGAAAATAATTATAAGTGTTATTTCTTATGGAACATGAAATATGTATTTACCCTCTCCTCCCTCTCTCTCTCTCTATATATATATATACACACATAAATACACATATATGCACACTATACATATATACACACACCCTTGCCTGAATTATCATTCCTAATTTCACATCACAAGATATTTACTTGAGTGACATAAAATAGATAGCTATAACTTATAGAAAGGATCTTATAACGATTACAAAGTAGAGAAAGTGTAATGTTAATGCCATTATTTGGGAGGTCCATTCTCTCCTTCTGGGGAGACCCAGTGAAGCTGAAATACGCCAACTAGTCCCCTAGCATGCGTTGATGGAAAATCCCACATCCAGGAGTGAACGATGTTGGAATTGAGTTGTCAAGCTGTCCTGGATGTCTTGTACAAACTGAACAGGCCAATTTACTGCAACACTGCATGGGCTGAAGGCTTCTATCTCGCCTTTACGGTTGCTTCCTCCGGGTGAGATTATTCTGCACGACCACAGGCTCCCACCCCGGGAGCTTTTGAGCTGCTCCAGATTCTTTCTGATGAGCCTTTTCTAAGTCATAAACTACCTTGTTAATCCTTACCTTGGGAACAGCCTGCTTGACTGGCAGGGAGAGGCTCTCACCCTCAGTCTGAAAGCAACAGCTTTGGGTGTTTGGTGATAATTTCAAATCCTGGCGGTGATTTGATTTCAATGCCTTTCTCTTTGTAGCTCAAAAATCCCGGCCTTCTGCATGAAAACAAGCAGGCTTTTCAAAAAAAAAAAAAAAAAAAAAAAAAGGCTTCTCCCACACAACCTGAATTCCTTCCCTGATACCCTGATAACTAACTTCCAAGTGTGGGGGTTGCTTTGAAATTCAGCTGTTCAGGAACGTTCCTCCAGGTGGCAGCAGTGCCACATCTCAGAGGCTCCAATCCCCTCTTCCCTGACTTCAAGTGTTAATGCAATTGACCAATCAGTGCTAAGATGATGGGAGGTAATTGGGTAATTGTATTTTACTGATCACAAGCAGAGAAAGGGAAAGGAAAAGGGGGCAGGAAAGAGGGGCAGCGGAGAGAAGGGGACCGCAGTCCGGGAAGAGCTTTGGGGAGCTATAGCGCTCGACATCGGGACGTGGCGTTGGTGAAGTGCAAGGCTTAGACTGACAGGAACTGCCGCCGGCCGAGAGAACCCGTTTATTTATTTGGGGGAAAAGGAAGGGAAGAGGGGAAGAGAGGCGAAGGAGGGGGAGGAAGAGAGTTCCAGCCAAACTGGATGGAAGGGGACTGGGGTTGCTACCGCGCAGGGGACCGCGAGCCAGGGCGATGGCGCTAAGGACCGCGCGGAGCAGCTGCGCGCCCCGGAATGCGTCTCCTCGCGGAGGACCAGCCGGCGTTGGGAAGGGCTGCACCGAGAGGAACCAACTTGTGGCTCCAAGATGTACCCCGCGCAGCTGGAAATGAGATCAGAGCTGCAGTTGCATTGGAGAAGGAGGAGAGGAGCCAGCGATTAGGGATTTAGGGAAGAAAAAAAAACCCTTTCGTCACCCCCCCCCCCCATTTATTGTTTTTGGAAATTTGCCTCACGCCCCGTCGGTCCCACCACTTTGTCCTCCCCATCTGAAATAAAAGCCCGCTCTGAACTCCTGCCTCGCCGCTGCCGCGACCCTCGCCACCCCCAACCCCCCAACCAAGCCGAGCCCGGGATCCGCTGCCGGCTGACGGAGAAGGGGAAGCGGGGGCTGGCCGGGGCCGCCGCCGGCGAGAGACCGCAGCGCGCGTCCGCCCCGTGACCTGGCCGCGAGCGCGGAGTTCGGCTGCACCTGGAGGGGCTGCGCCGGGCCGGGGTGGGGGCAGGGACTGAGGGCTCGCCGGCCACCCAGCCTTAAACCTTGAAGAAGAAGAAGAAAAGTCGCGGCGGCGGCGGGAGGAATGGGTTTTCTTCACGACAGCTGACACTACCTCCGCCCCCTCGCCCGCCTCCGCCCCCCGCACTCCGTTTAACGTGAGATTATGAAATTGCAGAGGCGGCGGAGGGAAGGAGACAGGATATAGCCGGGAGTTTGGAGGGGAGAGGTGGCTGAAACCAAAAAACCCGATTGCGCACTGGGTTGTGATGAGAAATCTAATCAGATCTTTGGCTGAGCGGCCGGCCGGAAGGGTGACGAGTGGGGGGAGTTGATCCCCCCCCCAATTCTTCGAAGGGGGAGGGGACGGGGGCCGGCATCGACGATGTAAAAGGAGACTTTTTTCCTTTTTTTTTTTCTTTTTTTTTTTTTTTTTCCTGGTGGTGGTGGTGGCGGCGGCTGTTGGGGGCCTCGCCAACATGAAGGATGCGGGACGCCGCTCGCTCTGGGAGCCGAACGCAGCGGATCCACTGATGGTGCTACAGAGAAGGAACAACGGAGCTTTTTCTTGCGAGACCAGGATCGTAACACAAATGTGTGTGTGTGCGCAGAGGGAGCGCTCAAAAATGAAATAAACCAGTGTCAGACCTTCAGGGGTTGATGTGTTCTGACATCCATAAATAATAAAACATCTGCCCCCTCCCGCCCCCAAAGGATGATTGGAAATGGAGACCCGCGGATCCACAAAGAAAAAGTATGTTCGTTTTTCTCTGTAAGGGAGAAAGTAAGCCCAGGAGGTATTTTTGGAATGAAAAGTTTGGGGCTTTTTTTAGGAAAGTAAAAGACCTGAGAAGGTGGTGTTTTCTTTTCTCTTTTGAATTTCCCACAAGAGGAGAGGAAATTAATAATACATCTGCAAAGAAATCTCAGAGAAGAAAAGTTGACCGCGGCAGAATGAGGCATTGATCGGGGGAGAAACCAGCAGAGCACAGTTGGATGTGTGCCTATGTTGACTAAAATTGACGGATAATTACAGTTGGGTTTTTCTTCATCAACCTCTTTTTTGTTTTTTTGGGATTTTTCCCCCCTTTTTGGTGTCAAGATCATGCATTTTCTCTTGTTCTTAACCACCTGGATTTCCATCTGGATGTTGCTGTGATCAGTCTGAACACAGTGAGTGATTTTTATTTTCTTATTTATTTATGGAGAAAATTTCCATTAATTTAGTGTTCTTGGTCCCTTTGTCCCCTCTCTTCTGTTAGTGTGCTTTTTTGAAGACCTGGCTGTTGGTGGCTAGAAAATAAGTATGGGGGGGGGAGGGGGTGGCCCACGCATTTGCTCCATCAGGCAGTGCTCAGGGACAAACCAGTTTGCTATAATGATGCAGGTTGTCTGCATCCCGGGCGAACGCCTTTGCAAATGTTCACCAGGGGAAAAAAAATCTCCCCAAGAAAGGCGCTGCAGTATGGGGTGCCCGTGCTGTGTGACTGACACTCTAGAATGTATTTAAGTTGCATGGTGGCTCCAGAGTTGGATGCACAAATATGTAGCTCTTGGAAATCAGAGACCCAATTTACAATTTCATTATCTAATCTGACATTGCAGATGAGCAGAATATATTAACAAAAAATAGGAAAATAAATCGAGCAGGTGATAGGGAGCTCCTAGCTGGTGGGTGGTTTGAGGGAGGGAGAAGAGGTGTGGGGGAGAAGCTGGTGGAGAGTGGTGACTGCACTTTCCACAGCCTCTTGCATACACAGGTCCAAAGGTGGTCTTCGGATTCCTTTGATTCCCACCAGTGCTAAGACTCACTTTTCTTCAACCTTACCGTGTTCGGGCTTACAACTTCTCTGGGTAACACAGAACGCTGTGCATAGATGGCAGAGGGCTTGGGTTTTGCTGGACATCTTCTGAACATTACTAAGACATGGCTATTGAGAGAAAGGCAGAAACACAGTGTCCTGTGGTAACTTAGGACAAGAAGCTGAAGGAGTGGTCTGTGTGCTAAGCACCAGTGTATGTCATGTGACAGCTTTGTCTTGGGAGAAGGAGGCCAATAAAGAAACAAGAAAAAGAGAAGGTTGAAAATGCTTCGAGATCCCGGGGTCCTATAGGGTCACCTCCCCCCTCTCCTCAGAGCTGCCAGAGTCATGGAGTTGGCGTTTTTTATAGGACTTTTCCTTCTCACCCTTCTCTATTTCTCTCTGGGGCCTTGTGTCAGAATCATAGACTCATATAACTTTAGAGCCAGAAGACTCCTCAGAGAGCTTATGCCAATAAAAGAGGAAACTGAGGCCTGCAGAAGCCATAACTCTGGTTCATAGCCGAACGATAGGAGACAGGTGACTCACAGGAGCCTCAGAACAGCAGACAAAAGTCAGTTTGGTATCCAGACTGGACAGGAATCAGCCATACGTTGCGTGGCTACTTCTATCCCCTGGCTGCCATTTTTCATGAGGAAGGGTCAGAGGAAGACTTCTGTGGTTCTGAGAACTGGAAATAAACTTCAGCCTGTTCAGAACTCCAGGGCTGTGAACTCCAACATTCGCTTCATTCCCTTCCCCTCCTCCTCTCTTTCATTCGCATAAATCTCCACAACTGGACATATCCCAAAGGAGATGAAGAAACAGAAAAAGCCAGCGGTCTCCTGGGTCCCTTCTAATCCTGTGAGTGGTGTTCCCAAGAGTGTCATTAAAGAACTGTGGAGTTAGGCTGATATTAGAGAAGTGATCATAGGAACCAGAAGCACCAGCTGAAAGCCTCTGGGTCCCTTCTTTCATTCACATCATCTGTTCCTCTCTTTTCATTACTGCTTAACTAAACTAGCCCACAGCTGAGCACTTTGCTAATTCATTTTTCTTGACACATGTTTCCTGTGGGGGACACAGATCAGACAATAAATGGACCAAACTATGAGAACAATTGTGCAGGATTTCTTTCTTTTTTTTTTTTTTTCTGAACTCTATAGGATTCTATATATCTTATGTTTCTCTGCTGTGTGTCTGTTTGCTTTCTTGTCTGTTTTATTTTCCATGTGGGTTAAGTCACCTATCGTGGTCATGGCATAACTAAAGTGATATTACATTCCTGCTCAGCTGCAACTTAGCACTACTGGGGGAAAAAAGTAGGAAGACAAAAATGTTCTTTGATTTTTTTTTTTTTTTTTTTTTGCTTCATAGTTCAGCTCTAGGTTTCACATGCAAAACCCAACCTTGCAGTTATGCTGTGTCTGCCTATTGAGGGAGGTTTTGTTTTGTTTTGTTTTCCTTTGTCTTTTTCTTTTTTGTTTCACATACATTTTCTTCAATACTACTCCATTTCAACCTCAAAGAGCATTCTTCTTGTTAGTGTCAAGCCTGCTCTGGGCCTCTCTCTGTCTCTTTGTCTCTGTCTCTGTCTCTCTCTCTCTCTCTCTCACACACACACACACACACACATATGCACACACACAAACTTTCCTGAGAGAGGGAGGGAAAAAGAGAGGAAAGGAGGCAGAGAGAATCTATTTAAAATTGTAGGCTGATTGTATCCTCCCACACACCTCCACTCCCATGTGTTCAAGTCTGGAGATGATGGGGCAATCTAAGGATGTCGTCATTTTCTATGCTGGTAGATCACTCCATCAGCACTACAGTTAGGAAGGCACAGCCCAATGTGGGTTTTAGCTCCTTTGGTTTGGCCGTCAGAGTTGGCCCTGCACTTCAGGTGTGGTGTGTGGGGGCTGCTGAAAGGATTGTGGCCATGGGAGTGCTACAAACTGACGTCTTTTGGTTTCAGGCAGGGCCAAAGTTGGTACCCAGTGAGTATCATTTATGAGTAGGTAGTTGTATTACAAGCTTAGGCTGGGGACCACAGGCCCAGAGGCTGCTGGATTTTATGTATTTTGGTGTTACCTTGTTAAATATGTTCCTCTTCTCATTAAATAGCTGTACTGTTCTGGCAATACTTTGAATGTCCTTGGCCCTCAGTGTTCATGTCTGTGGGATGGGAATGAGGCTTTCTAACTTACTGAAGTGTTTTGTGAGTAGAAAGTCATGCAAAGCCCCAAGCATTATAATCCCACCAAGGATGGCTGTTCATTGTGGTTATCCTTGGATTAATTTGGAATAACTGCCTGAGAATGAATACCAAGCAGTTTAGCAGTTCTTGTGGCTGCACTAGAGGACTCGGGATTGTGCAACTGACCTTAAAGTAGTTGTTAAATTCCTCTTTTGAGATCTTATCAGGGCATTGGCTGCAATACATCAGTTAAGCATAAATTGCTATTTAAACTAGCAATTGTCAATCATAAATTTCTCCTAGGAATACAGAAAAAAATCTCAGCAAAAATAATTCTTAAATGGGAAGTTGGGAGAAAATAATCCTGTTATTGTATCATGTGCACTTTTGGTCCAAAAGTTGTATAAGATAGCTCTTATATTTGAGATGTATCATTTCACTTACATATTACATAGTCTGGACCTGGGATGCATAAAACAGAAAAATGTCTATACAATTATATAATTTAAATAGATGGTATAAAATTCCTTTACTTATATCAAATCCCTGGAATCCACAGCCTGTATTCACATTTCTCATAAATAGTTCTATGCTGGTTAAACAATACCTTTGTTTCTGGGACATTTAAAGATTCAATAAAATGTGGGAGAACAAGAATATTTAATGCAGCTATACCAAGTCTTATGGTTTGTATGTGCGAATCCTCCAGCACCAATTTGTCAGTGGTTTCCTGAGACAACCCATTGTGGTCACTGTTCATCATTTCACTCTCTGCTCTACCAGCCCTGTGCTTTGTCCATTTCCTCAATGTGCTTCTGAAGACCTGTTCTCTCCAAAAGGAAAAAGCAATCCTGTTGTGATTACTGTTATTCTTGATGTCGTATCTATGGATAATAATATAATCAGGCCTGTGAGCTGACAATTGGATTTATATATATATATTTTTTTAATTGAAAACTTTTTGAAATTTGTGCCAAATTTAGAAACACATTTAAAGTTGATCATTTTCGCTTTCCTTAAGATAAGAGATGAAAATTTTCTCTTATGGACGTCTTAACCATTTGAAATTTTATTTCTTTGCCTGCTTTCTAAAGATAACCAATAAATTACATAATATTGGGTCTCCGGCAACCTCAGTGAATGAAAATACTCAGCTTCCCACTAGGCCACATGTATAACATGTGACATTTAACCTCTTTGTGCCTGTTTGATTATCTGTTAGAGAGAGAGAGAGAGGGAAAGAGAGAGAAAACATTTGCCTGGGCATGCCTTCCATGAGGATGAAATCAGATTGTGTACATCATACACAGCAAGTATTCAAATAACTACACATTGAGATTGATTATGTCCAGTTTTAGTTTAGGTAATGCATGGTGCAGAGAAAACAGATATGGTCTCTGTTGAGGAGGTGTTAATCCAAGTTCACATCGGCATAATTTCAAAACAGAGAAATTCATAGACAGGATTAAGTTTTTTAATAGTATGTAAATTGATATCATTTTTGGTGAGTCTCACAGCTTTAAAACATATTCAGAAGTGCCTTTGTGAATGTCCTTGCTTCAGTATTCATTAGATAAAAGTTTGTGAAAATATACTGTGTTTTCATGTAAACTTTGGTGGGATTGTCAAATGCTTTATAATAAGCACACAAATAAATGGTTGGTGAGGAGGCTCTTCAAAGGGTTCAAGAATGTGCCACATCTTTCTTTAAAGTGATTTCTCTGGAGAAATGTAAATTTGACAGTCGAAATTTGGTTAGGCAGATCTTGCAGCTGAAGCAATGTGCTTATAGCACTCTCTGAGGGCAAGGACCTTATTCTGCTCTTTGGCACAGTGTCACCATCTGAAAGAACACCTGAGGAGAGCATGCCTACCATCAGTATTCCTCCAATGAATAACTGAGACACACTCTCCAAAGGATTCAAATGCATGCACAAGCCTGTCTGCATGCACCTGCTTCAGACACACACATAAGGCACACCAGTGTATAGAGTATATACAAGAAGTGTGGCCTTCAGGAATCTTCAGAAGCTTCATGAGAAATACCAATGAATATACTGACTCCACAGTTAAGTAGACAAAACATCATGAAGTGGCTTCCTCATGTTAGAAACACTGAGGTCTGAAAGTGAAATGACACAGTATGCTTTTTTTTTTTTTTTTTGCTTTCGGTGTGGTCATTAATGGACTTTGATATTTTGTACAAAGGACCTCACCTTTTTAAGTTCTCCTCTGTTAAACGAAAGTGAAAAATAATGTTCTTTCAACTTCTAAGATCCCAGGATCCAGAGTCCATAATTGAGTACTTAGGCATTCATGATTCCTAGGAATTAAAAATATTATCATAATGTCAGGGAAATAGTTATGAAAATGTGGAGAGCTAGAACATAGTAGTATGTGAGAAATGCAGAATTAAATGTTACAATAGCAGATATGAGGCTTAAAAGGTGAAGGGAATGCCTAAAGGGTTTATGCAGGAAATAATGTGACATATTAAATGGACAAACATTGCATTCTAATTTTATGTCACTACCTGTTAGTGGGGGATCCTAAATTGGCCAGTTAACCTTGCTAAGACTCAATTTCCTCAACTGTAAAACTGGAGATCTTCTGTCTCTCTCTTTCTCACTGTCTAACTCTGCCTGTCAAAAACAAAAAAAACCCCACTGGAGATCTTTTTTATTTTATTTTTTTGGCAGTTATGTTGGGAACATTAAGATGTCCAAGTATTTACCACATCATTTGTAGTTAATCAGTGCTAGTTTGCTTTCTTTTCCTTGAAATCTTTGTTTTTTTTTTTTTTTTATTTGACAGGTAGAGTTATAGACAGAGAGACAGAAAAAAAGAAAGGTCTTCCTTCGGTTGGTTCAATCCCCAAATGGCCATTACGGCCGGAGCTACGCTGATCCGAAGCCAGGAGCCAGGTGCTTCTTCCTGGTATCCCACGCAGGTGCAGGGGCCCAAGCACCTGGGCCATCCTCTACTGCCCTCCCGGGCCACAGCAGAGAGCTGGACTGGAAGAGGAGCAACCAGGATTAGAACCTGGTGCCCACATGGGATGCACCACAGGTGGAGGATTAACCAAGTGGAGCACGGCGCCGGTCCCTGCTTATTTTCTATAGTAATGGGAATATTTGATAATTTGTGACCATTTTGCTTTATAATTACTGTGTATATACATGATTTCTTTCCCAACATGTTGGTAATTTTGTTTTTGGTGTTTTCTAATGTTAGTCAAATTCATAACAAAGTCTAAAATCAATGAAAAACTTAAATATGGTTGATATATTTTAGTTCAATTTTGGCATAGATTTATGGCAACTTAAGAATACTTAAGGGAGCTTTCAAAAACTTATGTGGCTTATGAGTATAATTTAATAATAACTATAGTAGCTCCTATATACTGGACATTTATATGAAATGGACACTATGAGACTATAAAATACATTTTTTCATTCATCTTCACTTAGGCCACAGAGGACAAAGAGGCTAAATAATTTGTCTTAGGTAATGCAGCAACTAAATGCTGGCATTCAAAATAAAAGCCACATATCTCCTGGCTCCAGAACCTGAGATTAGAAGCAGTAAGCTGAAATTTATTGACTTGGCAACTTATATATAACCTGGCACTTGATTTGAATATTTTAATTGAGATTGAGATGTGTGCAATTTCCCTTTATGCTGTTTTCTCCAGTTGCGTAAGTAACATATATTTTGCTTATTTTTTTGTCAGTCCTCAGTAATATATAAGTGTGTCCTTAAGGAAGGAAGGGACAACTTAAGAAATACTTGGGAAAAATTGTTCTGACTCACTCATTATATCTATGGACAGAATGTCTTTGGAAGATGCTGTAAGATCATTTTGAAATTCAGAATTGTATGGGAGAAGAACGAATCAATGCTAATAGTAAGTTTGGAGTTTAGTTGCAATCCGGGTGGGATACTAATTGTGAGCACCAACACCTTCTTCATATTGGATCTGTCTGTAGGACTTGATTCTTTTTTTTTTTTTTAATTATTTTTTGACAGGCAGAGTGGACAGTGAGAGAGAGAGAGAGAGAGAAAGGTTTTCCTTTGCCATTGGTTCACCCTCCAAAGGCTGCCACGGCTGGCGTGCTGCGGCCGGCACACTGCGCTGATCCGATGGCAGGAGCCAGGTGCTTATCCTGGTCTCCCGTGGGGTGCAGGGCCCAAGGACTTGAGCCATTCTCCACTGCACTCCCTGGTCACAGCAGAGAGCTGGCCTGGAAGAGGGGCAACCGGGACAGAATCCAGCGCCCAGACCAGGACTACAACCCAGTGTGCCAGCGCTGCAAGGAGGAGGATTAGCTTGTTGAGCTAAGGTGCCGGCCAGGACTTGATTCTATTGCATTCATCTGGCTTCCTGGAACTCCCAGGGATTTGAGGCAAAGCTTACCAATCACTTGATTTGTTTCACTGCATCCTTCTCCTTTTTCCTGCTCTGTTCCTTAAACCATAAGGGTGCCCCCTTGAGTCTCTTCTATTCCCTGTCTCTGCATTCCTGAGAGACCTCAGATTTGTTTTGAGATGAAACTCCAATTCTAGCTACCTTGTATAGTTCATGACTCTTAAATCTCCATCACCACTAAGATCCTGCTTACTTCCTGGGCCTCCCACAGGCTTTGCAATCTTTTTTTTTTTTTCTTTGCAATCTGAACACCATCTGTAATTGATTATTTTCCCTGCAGGAACCTAAGCATTTACAGTTTCTTTTCTTTTCTTTTTTTTTTTTTTTTTTAAATTTGACAGGTAGAGATATAGACAGAGAGAGAGAGAGAAAGAGAGAAATGTCTTCCTTCCATTGGTTCACTCCCCCAGTGGCTGCCACAGCCAGCGCTGCGCCGATCTGAAGCCAGGAGCCAGGTGCTTCTTCCGGGTCTTCCATGCGGGTGCAGGGCCCAAGCACTTGGGCCATCCTCCACTGCCTTCCCAGGCCACAGCAGAGAGGTGGACTGGAAGAGGAACAACCGGGACTAGTACCCGTCACCCCAACCAGGACTAGAACCCGGGGTGCTGGCGCCGCAGGCAGAGGATTAGCCAAGTGAGCCACGGCACTGGCCAACATTTACAGTTTCTAATGATATCCGTATCTCTTTAATCTCCCTATGAAATCAGTGATCAAATCCAATCCACTTACTATCTTTTTTTAAATATTTATTTATTTGAAAATCAGAGTTAGGGGCAGGAGGAGAAGTGAGGGGAGGGGAGGGCAGGGCAGAGGAGAGGAGAGGAGAGGAAAGGAGAGAGATCATTTCTATACTGGTTCACTCTCCAAATGTTCCCAAGTGCCAGATCTGGGCCAGGAGCCAGGAGCTTCCTCTGGATTTCCTTCTTGGGTGCAGGGGCTCAAGGACTTTGATCATCTTTTGCTGCTTTCCCAGGCACATTAACAGGGAGCCAGACTGGAAATGGACTCAAATTCTTGTAGGCGGCAGCTTTATCCACTACACCAGAGCACTGACACTGCCTACTCACTTCGTCTTAAGCTTAGCTTTAGCCTGCCCTGCCAGTGTCTCAGTCCAAATTCCATTGTTTACCACCTGGATATTTCCAACTAGTCTTCCTTCAGAAATGGCGTCCAATGAAATAAAGCTGAACATTCTCTTCTCTGTATTCTATAGTTTTAACAAAAACTCCAAACTCTTCTCTTGACAATACACCTGATCGCCTTTTTCATACCCATCTTGTGTACCTGCTATGCAACATGTTTTCCATTATTAGAGATGTACCAAGCTACTTTGTACTCAAACTTTGTGACTCCACTCATTAGCCTAGGATTTATTCTTCATATGTCGAGTCTCAAAATAACTTATCATCTCTTGTAAAATCTCTGTCCCTCCCCAGGGCCCAATGAGACTCCCTCTCCTCTGTAAATATACACATGTGCTAGCTCCCATCATTGTTATAACATATCAGTATACTTGGTTGAGACATGCTAGTTGTCAGATTGCAACTTCTTTCAGGTTATGGATTTATCTTATTTATCATTTTTAGCATCTAACAGTACATAGGAGTTTTCAATGTCTTTTGGTAGAGCCAATAAACAAGTGGACTGATCTAACGTATCTTTAGAGTAAAGGGAGTCCTTGAATTCATGTTTTGATGTAGGCCATTGTTTTTATTTCTTTACCATTAAGATAAACTTTTATTGTTTTTTTTCCTCTAGGGATCCATGTTTCAAATCTATTTTGCTTAATATATAGATCACTTTGTTTATTCATTTTTACCAAACACATGTATCTGCCAATCATTACTTCTTGAAATCTACTAGATGAGCTTTGTTCACATGAGTTGATGTAAACTGAGCCAAAAGCAAAGGTGCTTTAACTAACTTTTGTAATTTCATGAATTCGTATATGATTTCTGGTTGGCTATTTGAAATATTAAGAATAACTATGATTCCAGAGCCATTTACTAAAATAGTTCTGTAAACATGTTTTGGTGCTAATTTTGTGCTCTATTTTATAGATACAAATAGTCTTACTGTAGGTTTTGCAATATCCAGTGCTCATGGGCATTGGTGACCCTTAGAGTTATGCACTGAACAACCCTCACAGTTGTAGGAAGTTAGCCTTCCTACTCATGAATAGCTCTCAGAAAAAAAACTATGACTTTTAAGTTTGCATAATGCCCGTAAGTGGAATCATGGAAGAAGAGATGAAAAAGACATCTTCTTAGTGAAAAATGGCTTGATTTAAAAAAAAAAATGGTGAGCTGCAGTCATTTTTCACAACAAACAAACAACTGGTTTTGTTGGTGTGAGGCGTATATTCTCAGTTATTGTTGCTTTGGCTTCATACTTCAGAAAAATACTTCCTCCTTTCTCTGCTGAGGAGCAGCAGGAATAGATGAGGAAATCACTAATGCTAAGGTATATAATTTTGATTTAATTTTATTCTGCAAATTTTGAAGATCTTGAATATGTTATTTGTGTTCAATTTGGTCCTTTGTTCCTTGATTTTTTTCCTTTACTTTTAGGTAAGATTGCTAATATTAATCTCTATGAATAGTAATAGTAGATGACAAAGCATTAATGTAATGTTTCCCAGTGCTAAAATCTAGCTATCCCTTTAAATCCTCTCAAGAAGTTTTAGTCCCAGAACTTCCAAAGCAATTATGTCTTCACTACTACATTTTTTATGATAAACCTCAAGACATTTGGGAATTTGTGCAAGGGAAGATTTATTTAGGAGGGCCGGTGATGAGATAGGTCCCTGTTACTTGCCAAACTGTAAACTGTTGAGAAAATGCTTTTTTGGAGGGGCTATCTGATTTATCTCATCAATTTTCAGAATGTATCAGAATTTAGCCATACAATTACACAAGGACACTTCAAAAGGGATGTGGAAAAAACAGGAGTTAAAACATGTTTACTTCTGTGAAAAACATTTTTTTAACTTATGCATGGTTTTTTTTTCATACTATGCAGTTTCCATGAACTTTTTGAAGATCCCCTCATACTTCTATATTTGTTGCTAAAGCAGATATGAGAGGATGTAGGAAAAGTTCAGACTAAACTAAGATACAATGTGTTTTTTTGTAATGACTAACAGACTCTCCTAATTATTAAAGTCATCTACTGTAGATGTAATCCTGCCTAGGACAAGTTAGTTGATTTATCTGTGTTGCTTTAATAGATAGCCTATTGTCAATTCAGCTGATCGTTTGTATAATGTGCTTGTTTGTCTGTTAGTCTAAGGACTGTAGTACTAAGGAATGCATTTTCCAGATAATAGACATGTTTTCTTTGAACTAATGGCTGGATAATGATGGTACAGACTTCAATAACTAAGATAGGCATTTCCAAAAAAGATGCCTGACATTTGAAAATGTAAAGATGTTTTTCTCTTGAGTGGTTTACAGTTGAATCTGAGCCAGATCTCAGAGTGTGCTGTCTTTTATAACCTTAGGAGATAGGGATTCTCTAACCCCAGCTGTTCTAATCTGGGCAGAGAGAATGCTGATAGCTTAGTTAGCTGATCTCTAGAGAGAATCACTTCTGCAGGGACCATGGACCAGAGTCTCTCTCTCTCTCTCTGTGTGTGTGTGTGTGTGTGTTGGGGCGGTTGGTGAATGAATTCAAATGCATTATGGGGAAGGATCCAGGGAACTCTGATTTCTATGAACTGAAAAGGCTGAAAGTCAGAAGCCACCTTAAAAGAGTTAACATCTACACAGTGGTATTCAGGAAGGCAAGAATGGAACTATGAAGGCTTTCTCTGTATTGTTTGAACGTTGCCATGGCAATAGTTTCCCGCAGAAGTTACATGTTTTTCAATTCCCCAAAGCAGCATGCAGTCTTTCCCTCTGCTTCTCACCCTCCCTCCATCCTCTATCTACTTCATCCTTCCTCCTTACCTCACCATCCCTTCTCTCCTCCCTATGTCATTTCTTTTGTTCTCACTTCCCCATTAACAACAAAAATATTCCAAGTGCAAGAGTTCACATTTTGGGCAGAAAGTGAGTCAGATATATAGTTTTCTCTCTGGGTTTCTGTTTTCCCTGTCTGTTTACATATTAAAGACCTAATTAGGCGGAAGCTGTGGATGGAAGCAGGGTTGGGGCTTTCCCTTGTTGGTAGGACACAGAACATACTACAATGGTTGGTGTTGTGGTGATATGTTAATTGGATCGCTCCAGGCAAGTGCACAGCAGCAGTCTCTGACAATTAGAAAGAACAATGACTTTACTATGAAGGAGCCCACTTTCGTATCCAGTGGAAGGATTAGCATGCATTTCAGGTCTCTGGAGGGTTCCTGTAGATCCTGAGAGAGATCTACAGTTGGAAATGTCCCCTGTCTCTTTAAAGCTGGGCTGCTCTCTCTCACTTCAAGTATTTTACTGCCAAGGAAAGAAGAGAAATCCTGCTTTAGTGTGCTGGTGGGAGACCCTGATGCAGACCTGGGCCATAGGATATATTGCAGGGATGTTAGGAAGAAATCTTTGCCTGCTTAATGCACGTGTCCAGTGAATTGTGAAATGGGTCTCATTAGAGCCTTTCATATCCCGGCATGTGCCAAAGTGCTTTGCCGGCACAGCGCCATTGCTTCAGGTCCAACCCTGCTGCTGTTCGTTGCAGCCAAGAAGGGACAGAGGCTCTGTCTGTATTAAAGCTTTCAGTCCCATCACTCTCTAGCTACTGTTCATTGTAAAGCTCCTCTGGGCCTTTCAGTCCAGCCAGGGCTGAGGCACAGCACATCCCTAGGTGTTTGAGGAGAGGAAATACTAAGGATTTTGAACATCAGTGATGGGTTTAAGGCAGCCAGTGAGTACTGACACTTTCCCAGGACTGACTTTGAAGTTACACTTGTGTCAAAGCTCCCTTGCAAATAAACCTAGATGCTCACCTGAAAGAGAAGGTGGGTAGTTAAGGACCAAATCAATCATCAGAGACCTGTTTTTCATTAGATACAGAGGAACTGTTTACTTTTTCTCAAATTGATATGCTAGAGGTAGCCTACATCATTAATATAGTAATAGCAGCCACATGTATCACATGCTGTGTCTCTCTCTGAAACACCCCATGATTCCACAAGGTTGATGATATAAAAGAATAAGTCTAAGAGCTAGACTAACATGAGCCCTGCCACTCCTTAAATCTCTGGTTTGGGGCAATTCACTTATCCTGCTGAATCTCAACTTTCTCATGTGCAACATGGAGTAACTGGAGTCCAGTGTTTTGCCGAGTTATAATGAAATTAACGCATGTTAAGCTTTTAGCAGAGTACTTGGCATATGAAAATACTCAAGTTATTATTTGCAAAAATATGCAATTTTTGACAGGCAGAGTTAGAGAGTAAGAGAGAGAGAGACAGAGAGAAAGGTCTTCCTTCCATTGGTTCACCCCCCCAAAAATGGCTGCTATGGCTGGTGCGCTGCGCCGATCCAAAGCCAGGAGTGAGGTGCTTCCTCCTGGTTTCCCATGTGGGTGCAGGGCCCAAGGACTTGGGCCATCCTCCACTGCCCTCCTGGGCCACAGCAGAGAGGTGGACTGGAAGAGGAGCAACTGGGACAGAATTCAGTGCCCCAACTGGGACTAGAACCTGGGTTGCTGGCGCCGCAGGCGGAGGATTAACCTTGTGAACAGTGGCGCCGGCCATGATGCATTTTCTTATTACAATATTGTGAAATGATCAATAGGCATATGCCTCAGGGATAAAGGAGTGAAAATTAATTCAGGGTAGATTGTTTAATGAAAAAGGGAAAGTAGCATTAAATGTTGAATTCTGAATTTGGAATAGTGAAATTCTATAGTGCTTTCTACATAGCACTATAGTTAAGAAAGCAGAATTTTTAGGATTAATAAAATATTTCTGGATTTATTTAGGTTGATGATTTTCATCCATCCACATTAGAATGTTTTCTTGAGAGGGCAGATATCTTAGAATTATCTCTCATCTTTGTGAGGTTGGAAACAAAAGGGAAAAGTCTAATGAGAGTTTGCAAGAAAATAAATCTAGTTATATGTAACTGAAAAGTCCAGAAATATGTGGAGTTCAGGTATAATTTGATTCATATTTTTACAATATCAGAGGCTTCTACTTTGTTTTCTTTGTAATTATGTGGGTGTAAATGCTCTTCCATGGATCATTTTTACTATAAGACTATTGTTTTCCATTCCTTCAACCTTCCAAAGGAAGGGCCCACAGCATTTTTCTGGCATTCCAATTGCTGTAAGTTGACAATATTAGCTTAGGCCATATGCTTATTTCTGGATCACCACTAGTTTCAAAGGAGTGGAGTTGAGGGTCAAATGCATCCATAAATGGAATTCAGGGCCCACTGAGAGACAAGAGAAATTGAGTACTGAATTGTAAACCATAAATCTCTGTCCTGTGTCTGGTAATGGAGATGGTAAGGACAAATTGCTGTGCTTTTAAACTGCAGCTTGCTACAGGAGATAATTTTGTTTGTATTTCTCCATGATACTATGTTGTATATAGGTAGTAAAGCCTTAAAAACCATTTAAGGAGAGTTTTCCCCTGCAGATGATCTGGTTGTAGCTATCAGCATTTTAGTGGAACAACTGCATCTGCATTTTTTTTTACATTGTTCCTCTCCTCTTTTAGGAACCTGTACTTGTTTTTTAAAGAGAATCTATTGGCTTTTCTGGAAATGAGGAAACCAAAGTGCTAATAAAGAATCTTCTGTCATTCATAAATAACAGTTCACTAGATGTTGTTCATCCTGCTCCAACATGTACACTCTTTGACATCAGCCATGGGTATATTTCTGCCCAGATTTGAGTTCATCTAATTTGTCATTACAAAGGTCACAGCTGTGATACATTCTATCCCTTGCCTCTCCATTCTGCTAACCCAGGGAAGGTGATTCAAAATCTTTTACTTCTTCATTGGTTGGGTAGAGAAAACTATTATTTAGACTTTGAATCCAAATATGTTTAAGAGGCTCTCTTCAAAGCATACGGTTGCTCACCGAGGTCGTAGACTGGGAACTATCCCATTTGTAGTCTTCAGACTTCACATTCCTTATTGGAAACATTAGTGACACTGAATTCATACTTACATAGTACAATGCATAGAATGGATCATCAAACCAAGTTTGTAGGTTTCTCATAAACATGATATATATTCCCTCTGTGGAGAGGGAAGCTAAATTAAATTATTTTGAATGTTTTTGCCACAAAGAAATGATAAATGTTTGAGAAAATAAATATGCTTACTCTGATTTGAGCACAGCACAGAAAAGGAAAGAAATAGAGCAACTGGGTCTCAATCTAGCACCCATATGGAATGCCAGTATCCCAGCCGGAGGCTTAACCTGCCACGCCACAATGCCAGCTTGCCTTCTTTCTTAAGATGTGATGATACTTGTAAACCCAAGCTGGGTTGCATGAGGCTGTTCCACATATATCTTCTCTCAATTATATCAAGGACATCCTCCTCCATATATAGAAAAACAAGATCAGGCCATTTCCTCTGTATCTCTTAAGACTATTCTATATCCAGCAGAATGATATGTGAGAGATACAGAAGGTGATACAACTCTACAATGCTGTTTTTGCCACTCCCAATAAAGTGTTAAGCAAAGTTATCATTTTCAGCTCATCCATGCATTAGGCCAGATAAGAGCCAATGCTCCCAGTTTGCGTAGTACTTCAGCATACCACACTTAATTTTGCTTATGGTGCAAATACCACAACAGCAGAGAAGGCAAACATAGCACAATGTGATTGCAGTATCTACAAATACTTGCTTATATGTGTACATAGCGCGCGCACACACACACACACACACACACTTGATCCCTACCATATTATCTCAGGGTCCTGAATTTCCCCATGAACTTCCCTGAAGGGCCTGCTAGAGATGTATTGCTTATCTTTGCCTGCCGTTCAAGTGCAGAAGAAATAACTGGGTGCTGAGGCATTATGCTATGGATTCAGGGCATAGTTTGCAATCTAAAAGTTAGTCTCCTCACTGCCTGCTTTGTATTTGACCCAATACCTTCAATACCGAGAATATAGTGACTTTAAGTTAGCTGGCTTTTTAAAAAACAAATAGAAGAGATGTGGGTGGCTCACTGTTTTATAACATTTGAACTTTCTCCTTGCCCCTTTAGGGAGAAGGCAGAGTCTATTCTCACCTCTTATTATCTCTGAATATGCCCTTTTTTCTTACCCTAATTCAGGCTTTTAGCACTTATCAGGCCCGGGTAACTATAGTCATGCCCTGATTTGCCCTTCTCCTTCTAATCCACCTTTATCACTAGTTGTTATCTTTCAAAGCCACTGCTTGTGTGTGGTTCTTTTACCAGCAAACCTGCAAACCCTTACCTGTAAAATGCTAGACCCTGGAATTCTGACTCTCCTCCAGGGGGGCCTCTCTGTATCTAAGCCCTTCCTCCAATTCCAGTATGATCATGCCATGTTGTTTTCCATTTCTTGGCCTCCACTTTGCATAGACTATTGTTGTCTGTGAATAATTGTTTACCTGTTCTCACATGGAGGCTCTCTGAAGTCAACTCCTTGAGGTCAGTCCCTTCTGGTCCTTTTCTGTGTACCTTCCATATGATAGATGTTCAGTATATACCTCATAATTAAAAAGAATGTTCTGCTTCACAAGTTTCACAGTGTTGATTTTTGTAAAAAATAAAAATTTAACTGAAAACATTGCTTTGTTTAAAATTAGATTTTCACTAATCTTTCTACTAGATAGCCTCATAGACTATTTGGAGACAGCAACCTTGTCCATTAATGCAACTCACCTTACATCATCTTTGAATGGAAGGGAAATAACTTTTGCTGAATTTCTTGTAGAGTGCCATTAGAGAGCTGCTATTTCAAGAACAGTAAATAGGAGCTCCAGGTTTCCTCTGGCTATTTGCTTAGCAGAGATGTGGAGCTCCCTGGTTACAGCAACCTGCTTCTGTGGGTTCAGAGGTATCTTCTCTGGGGACTTACCTGCATTTGCTCTTTGATAGTACTAACATGATATGTGGATTTTCCAAGGGTCATACTTACATGTATGGGATTCCCTTTTCCCAACTTTTTCTCCTAGTAAAGTTATAACATGTGTAATCAGTTGTAATGTTTTCAATCTCCTGCCCCTGTTGGAATGTTGTACTAATATACAGCAGTGATTCCAGAAGTTAATCCACTAAATGGGCAGATATCATGATGAAGTTAGCAATAACAAATAGGGGGAAGAAACAGAATATAATAAGTTGCTCAAAAAATTAATTTGTAGAACTTAAAATACTGACTCCTATTATTTTTCACTCATTGAGATTAAAAAGTCCATTTATCGAAAGTAAATTTTGACTATGATAGTAAAGGATGTTTTTAGATAATTTTTTGTAATGCTATTACTTGGTAAGATGTCATTTGAGATACTTCAAAAAGTTCATAGAAAATGGAATTAAAAGTTAAATTTCAACATTTAGGATTTGCTTACAGAGAAAACATTACATAGTGCCTGCTAACTCAGTATAATTTTACATCAAATTTTTAAAAAATAACTATTTTGGTGCAAAAAATGTAAATTCCTGCATAGCTTTCTCATACATTTTGCATCTACCATGAACTTTTTGAAAATGCTTGTGTGTGTGTGTGTGTGTGTGTGTGTGTGTATTCTCATAAATCTATGATGAATGACCACCATGTCGATCTTCAACTTCAGTAGTGTAGGATAATGCCATTGAGATGAAATAAACGTTAAAGTCCTTGGAAAGAACCTTGATTGTGAGTAAAATAGGAAGTACTGGCTCCTGTCGCCCTAGCTTCCCCAGCAGCATCTTTGTAATTGCTGTTTCCCACTGCTGAATGCCATTGTCAGCAACAGCATTCCAGAGTGATGCTGCTACCCTCTGGCCATAAGACTCTAAGCATGTCAGCTCTCTTCTTTGAGCACTCTGAATTTAGATACTCTCCAATATTCCTTTTAGCTATCTAGGAGTCTGCCGCATTTCACAGAACTACTTGCTGGTAACAGGACTATTTTTCCCACAAAGAATGGACATGGACTTTCCTTGTTCCCTTCTCTGATGGGCCTGATTTCCTTTCTTCGCACCTTCTTGCCCTGTCTTTTCTCCTTATGTATGTCAAATGTACTTCTTTCCTTACCTTCTAATGTCTAGCCAAGTCCTCCATATTACAGTTGCCTTTTTGTGCATGTGTGGCTATTCCACAGGGTAAGCACTTAATTTAAGACTTGCTTCCACTAATGAACTACAAAATTAAGTAGGTGAATTCATTGATTCAGCACTCGGTTTGATGTTTATATTAACTCATTAATATGGCCAGAGGCTTGACGGGAATCTTCCCCGCCACCCCCAATCTCCTTTGACTTCCCACACTAAATATCTATCTTGCTATTTCTCAGAAGTATTCATGCATCTGGGGAGCAGCCAAAAGACTGAAGCTGCATCCAGTAGGAATTCCATTCTTTGTGACCACAGCAACAATCATTTCTTGTCCTCCTCTCCCACTTTTCTGGCCGCAGCTTCAGTTTCACTTTTGAAACACCTGGAGAGTTGTCTTTGGATGCCTACCAAGACTAAAGTGATGGAGTTTCAATATTAGATGCCCCCATAGCACTGCCCACCTACCCCTCACCTCACAGGGAAAATAGTCCTGTAACCCAGATGTGGGTTGCTTCTATTCAGAAATAACTTAGCTAAGAAACCGTAATAGGATTCCAGATCAAAGCCATTAACTAGTATTCAGAAAAAAAGTATTGATATAAAATCCATTTTCAATTTCGTTTTAAATAATCCAATCTTTCATTATTTTATTTGGCATATATTAGCATATAATAAACATAAATGAATGACAATTATAGTGTCATTTGTCACAGATTTATGTTTATGTTTGAGAACTCCCCCATTTCTGGAGGTGTCCCTGGCTTCTTTCAAACACTTGTAAAATACTACCTCAATGATAAAATGTTTTATAACAGAATAGACTGGAGTGAGTTTTTTTAATAGTATAGCAACAACCATAATGTTTTCTTGGAGTCCATCCAAGCAGTTCAGTTACTTGTCTAAAGTAACTGAATTAGAAGAAAAATGTGCACCATGTGTGTGTTCTCTGATTTTTCTATACTTTTTGTACTTTGTACCCCTGTAAAAAAAATCCTAGAAGAAGTGGTTTTGGTTTAAGATTGTTTAATTTGGTTCATTTGTTGAACTGTAAGCACTGATTGTTGGGATAAACTGACTTTACAGTCCCATTGTAGCATTAAGAGTTGTCTCTGTCATTGTTCCACACTGCTCCACATACACTCCTACTATGACACTTATTGCATCACTTAGTAATTATATATGTCAGCCATCTAGTTTACCTCCATGGTTCTGAACTTTGTGGAGGGAGCTAGACTTATACTTCTTTGGGTACATCTTTGATACATTTTAAGTACTCAATTAATGTTGAAAGAAAATAAAAGAAATAATGAACATTTAAATTTGAAATTTGCTTAAAGCAAGATTTAATTTTTCTGGTAATAACAATTTGAATTAAAATATTCCTATAAAATCAGTGTAACACTATATTTAATTATTGTACCTAAAAGCACCATTAAACTCATTCAATAAATTAGTGTTTTAAAACACTATTTTGAATTTCTACATGTGGTTTCTAAAATGTAATTAAATCTGTATAACTCAAGGAACCCAATATTTTCACTCAAGTTAATCTTTAGTTACTTAATATTTTTTTAAAAAAATTAATCAGTAATTTCTATTCATTATACCTCAGTATTTTTATGTATATCTATAAATTTACTATGAGAGAAACAGATAGAGGAAGAAACTTAAGGCTATACTGACATATCTTAGAAGCATGAAATTAAACTGGTAAATGTGAAGTCCCCTCTAACTTTCTATAGTATAAACATAAACATGCAAGTTTTACCTAATACTTTGCATTCAATTTTTTAAAAAAAACTCTCATTTGATAACATTGAAAATGTACATATGTACCTATGAATGTGTATGTAAATGTAGATATACACATGGATGTGCGTATATTTGCATAGGTAGGTAGACATCTCTATGTATACATACATACTCCTTGTTGGATAGCAATTTAGAAGCATTGCATTTTACTTACAGTGTTATTATAAATAAGGCATTATAGGGGCCAGCGCTGTGTAACAGTGGGTTAAGGCCCTGGCCTGAAGTGCTGTCATCCCATATGAGCGCCGGTTCGAGACCCGGCTGCTCCACTTCTGTTCCAGCTCTCTGCTAAGCAGTAGAAGATGGCCCAAGGCCTTGGGCCCCTGCACCAAAGTGGGAGATCCGGAAGAAGCTCCTGCTTCCTGGCTTTGGATCGCCGCAGCTCGGGCCGTTTTGGCCAATTGGGAAGTGAACCATTGGATGGAAGACCTCTCTCTCTCTCTATGCCTCTCCTCTCTCTGTGTAACTTTGACTCTTAAGTAAATAAATAAATCTTTAAAAAAAATAAGGCATTATATAATCATCAACAGTGTAAAAAGATTTTGGGAGGTAAGAAGATCATAATTACTACTCTTTTGCATTTTTGTCAGATGATTCATTTCTGTTATAAAAAGGATATATTTATAATTTTAATTAAGTGTAATATAATTCCTTCTAATTCAATTATTTATACAAGAAAATATTATTCAAAATCATATTCCTTGAAGGCCAGATTGTTTTCAGTTTTCCTACAGTGATTTTAGCCAACTAAACAGTTAAGAAAAAAAGAGTTTGCAAAACTTTGTTGGGAATGTTCAGATTGCTGTCTGTTTGAGAACTTATTTCCTGTTAAATTTCAGCTCCTCACATCTTTCTGAAGTTGAGCTAACTTATATTTTTAAAGTAAAATAGACTTTCATGGAAATAATGCTGACTACTTAGCCAGTTTTGACACAATTATGTAATTGTGGATTTATAGGATGTGGGTGCATTCCTTAAAGTAACTTCTGTGTCTCAGCATAGAAAAAAGCTGGTATATTCAGCTATCCACTTTGAGTCAAGGAATTCCAATTGTTACACATAAAACCCCTTTAAAAAGATATACTAGGGACTGGCACTGTGGCATAGCGGGTAAAGCTGCTGCCTGCAGTGCCAGCATCCCACGTGGGCCCTGGATGAAGTCCCAGCTGTTCCACTTCCAATCCAGCTCTCTGCTGTGGCCTGGGAAAGCAGTGGAAGATGGCCCAAGTCCTTGGGTCCCTGCAACCCACATGGGAGACCCGGAGGAGGAAGCTCCTGACTCCTGGCTTCGGATCGGCGAAGCTCCGGCCGTTGCAGCTAATTGGGGAATGAACCATTGGATGGAAGACCTCTCTCTCTCTCTCTCTCTCTCTCTCTGCCTCTCCTTCTCACTTTGTGTAACTCTGACTTTTCAAATAAATAAGTAAATCTTTAAACAAAAGATAAATTTTTATCTAAGGATCTTTTCCCCCCTTTAAGTCAATGATATATGTAGTATTTCTGTAAGGATAGAAAAAGAGAATGAGTCATAGGTTTACATTCTGTTCATGGAGTCTGAATAACTTAATTAATGCTTTTATAAAAAGACTTGCTTTCCTCCAAGATGATATCCGTTGAGATGTTGAACCAAAAGACAATGGTTCGTTGAAATTATTTCTCACTAGCAAATATTTTATTCTGTTTTTAATGTGTCAAAGACATGAATGGACCTTGGACAATTATCCTTTCTCTTGGGGTGCTATACATCTTTAAAAATATAACAAAAGCTATGGTGCTTTTACCCTTCTTCCTCCACATCTGAAACTTTTCAATTATTTCATGGAGTTCACAGAATTGTATCAATACTGAGTGAGTGAGAGATTATTCAAGTGATATTCTCACTGTGGTTCATTCCTATTTAGTCAAACCATATGATGTGATAGAGTAAAATGTTACAATATGACTCCCTAGAACTAGACTGTGGTTATGAAATGAATTCATTGATGTCCTTTAAATTTGTCAGCCAGAAAATACTCCTTCCCAGTAAGATATTCGTGTGCCCTCCTCACACCGACAAAGGGAAAGGGGTCTATATTCAGAGCCATGTAAGTAGAGAACCAGTATGTCGTACTCCAGGGAGAGGTTCATGGATGAGTAGAAATATTACCTTAGTAGTGCCAGGAGACAGGGAAAATCCAAAGCTCATATTCATTGAGGCTCTTTCAGTCAGACCCAGGACCTAAGCGTAATTAACATTGTTCAGTTCAGCACAAGTTATTAAATGTGTGCTGTGTGGTGTGCTATGCACTATCAAATTATACTTGTCTTGAAATCTTCCTTATTATATGCAGTTCTAAAGTTAGTAAGGGAAGAAGTTTAACATTCATTCCCAACCTTTGTGTTTTGTGACAGAGGAAGTCATTTAGCCCTTCTGAAACTGTCTTTCCTGATTTGTAAAACGCAGCTGCTTCCCTGCCTCTCCCACATTTCAGTTTTGTCCAAAAGATGGGAAAAAATGATAAAGCAGAATGAACTGTAGATTTTTTATGGATAAGGGACCTGGGGTTTACAGTCTGCTGAAAGGGAAGAAGGCCTTACATAAGTTAGAATAGCAGGCTAGTAGCTTTTCCTTAGGGTAAGTGTATCTGGGTAATTACAGGTGGAATGCTCATGAAAGTTAGTTTAGAATACCTTAAGTGCATGTAATCATTTACAGTATGTTAAGCTTCTCCTGTTTTTTGAAAAACTCCAATCAAGGGTTAACAACACCTCTGACAACACCTGGCTTATGGTAGGTGCTGAAATGTTGGTGTGTTCAGCTTTTCTCCTCTAGTTACTTTATTGAGGAAGGAAAAATAGAAAAGGCATTAGATCTGCCTTACCCAGATTGTCTGTATATGCTACTGTGATCAAAATCACCAGATATGCACAGTAGCACTCAGCTTTGTTCTGCCTATAAACAGTCAATGATCTAGTTAGATGCAGCTGTAGACCCAGTGGTAGTGGAAATCATTGTTTATTGAATTTCCAGCTTACAATCAACTGTGCAAGGAGCAACTGTGTGAAAATAAAAGTCAACAGATCTCCTCTTCTCTTCTATTCACCTTTCTTTCCTTGTAATGAGGAAACCAAGACTACCACTGGTTTAAGAGTAGAATTGTTATGAATAAGAGAGAGGAGAACATGTCTTCGTTTGGAGAGGGATGGTAGGGGAGGAAAGAGAGGGAGAATACATGTGTTATGGACTGAATTGTGTCTCACAAAATTCATGTTGATGTTCAGATCTCCCAGTACCTCAGAATGTGACGTTAGCTAGTATATCTTCAAAGAGATACTTTAGTTAGAATGAAGTCTGTATGATGGGCTCTAATCCAAAATGAATGGTGTCCTTATAAGAAGAGGGAACTTAGACACACTTATGCATACTCACAAAAGAAGTATTATATAAGGAAATAGCAAGGAGGTGGCCATCTCCAGGCCAAGGAGCAAAACTTCAGAGGAAAGCTTAATCTTGAACTTCCAGCTCCAGAAGTATGAAAAGGCACATTTCTTTTCTGTAGTTCAAGCTTCCATAACTGTGGTATCTTGTTATAGCAGCCCTAGAAAATGAACAGAGTGATATTATACTATTTCCTTTAATTGGATTGGAGAACAATAGCTATCATAAAGAAGAAATGGTCAGATTTATTTAGCCACCTAAAAGAATGCATTCTCCCCTCATTAACTTCAACAGGTATGAGCCATCAGCTTAGCTCTCAAGAATGGAAGCTGGGGAGCACTGAGTTGTTATTTTAGGAGAAACCTTGAATTAACCCTAGAAATCTCATATGTGGATCAATTTGATATGTCATGGGCAAACTGACTTCCTTCCATTCTACCCTTCTTCTAGTAGAAATAGATTCTAAAAAGCAATTCCAGGTTCCAGGAAGGCATTTATTAAACAGATGTCCCATGATTTGCCTCAAATACAAAGATTACTCATACCCCCATTTGACTTCCAAATTTTGTTGTTAAGGAAACTTTTAGAGAGGAAAAGGATAAGAAACTTAGATCCCAAGAACACACAAAACCAAGACTATATATTATTATATAATTATTGCACACCATTAGTATTTATTGTATAATATTTACTGAAACAGACTTCAGGTTAAATAAAGGAAAATGAAACCATGGGATTTGTATGATTTTTTCTTATTGGATAGAGAGGCGTAGTGGGATTTTGAAGAATGTGTTTGAAGTGAGATGGACTTTGGATTTATCTATAGTTGTATACTATCACCTTGGCCTCTTTTAGGACTTACATTTTTTAAATATTTCTCTCCTTGCCATAAGTGAGTATAATGGTAAATAGGTATAACAATCACTGTAATTAGAGATTACATGAATAATAATGCCCAGTTGATTCTGTTCGCAAATTTAAAAGATAGTACTATGCACTTGTTTGACATATAATTAAAGCTCAATAAATATTAGCCCATTATTTTTCATCTTTATTGCAGTATGTTTTTTGTAGAAGAACCCTGCTTAGGCTAAAGAGACATTTTATCTCAAATATCTTGCTTGACATCATTGCTATTACGTTTCAGTTTGTAGCAGGATGAGTACAGCTGGGTGGGACTTTGCAAACTCCCTGAGATAGCAACATCAGCTGGAGAGTTTAAATAAACTCAAAATAATCCTATCTGAGGCATGTAAGCTAAGGTTCTATCTAAAATAGAACCTTTAAGTACCATTATTAGCTTCTCTCGCAAAGGAAAACCCAAAAATGTACAGAATTGAAAACAGTTTTTAAAAGGGGTAAAACAAGAGGCTTTAGTAAAAAAAATTCTTAAGAGATTCTACCTAGAGGCTCTAAATAGGTGGCTCTCATTGCTGACTGTGCACCAGGATCTTTGGAAGAAATCAATGCAGGTACCCCACCTGCTAATTCAAAGTCCAAGAATGGACCCTGCAGGTGAGCAAGTCTTTCTAAAGCTCCACCAGTGACCCTGCAGTAAAGACAGCCTCATCAATCTAAATAATCTCTCCAGATGCTGATTTCTTTACTAGTGCCACAGTTTGATACAATGCAAATTATAATCTAATCTCTGAAAATCATTAGATTTTTCATAATTTGTGCTTGTTTATGTTTCTTTTAAGATTTTATTTATTTATTAGAGAGAGGGAGAGGAAGAGAGAAAGGTCTTCCATCAGCTGGTTCACTCCCCAAAGGGCCACAGAGCCAGGAGTTTCCTCCAGGTCTCCACCTGAGTGCAGAGGCCCAAGCACTTGGCCATCTTCCACTGCTTTCCCAGGCAATGAGCAGAGAGCTGGATCAGAAGAGGAGCAACACAATCTGACACCCACGTGGGATGCCGATGCTGCAGGCAGAGGTTTAGCATACTATACCATGGGACTGGCCTCTTGTCTGTGATTTTAATATCTGTCAAAGTTCTCTCTTAAATGTATCATCTGACTTGGAGTAATATAATTTCCTGATGAATTTTAAAACTCTATAAAAAAGTCATATTATGAAGTTCCATGTAAAATCGTATGCAGCATTCTTCTAACACAAACTCAGAGATCACAAAATTTAGAAATCATGATGACTTTTTTCAAATCTTCTTAAATTGTAGGTCTGTGATGCACTGTGATTTTGTAACTCTCATTTTAATCTCTTTGAATACTTTGCCTTCGATAGTTAATGGTATTGGTTTCCCATAATAAAAAAGGCATATGCCAGGGGCTTTGACAAATGAACAATGAGATAAAAACCAGAGTTTATTTTTTAGGGACTTCACCACCCAATAGGTTAGATCCTACTGCTGTTCTTGCTCCTCACTGTACTGTATGGACAATTGTTACTATAATACGGCACAAAGTATCTTGCTGATGAACTAGTTACAACTCATCCTCATAAAAGATTGAATTTTCCTTCCACACATTGACCTGCTGTCCATATGTAATTTCATTTCTAGAAAGAAGAGGAACAGGGATGCAATGACTATTTGAAGTAAGGAGTTTACTAAGCAGAAAGCCAATAATTGCAGAAAGTTAAATATGTTCCTGTAGATGTATCACACTTTCTAGTAGATAAACTTAACATTAACCTCATTGAACTCCATTTCATGTTTCCCTACCCGCTTTTCTATTTGCAGATCTATGCCCATTTGCAGCAAACCCAATACTCGATATCTCATACCTGAACAAGGTCCCATTAAACACCTCACTGAAAAACGTGCTTCATAAAAATATATAATTTTACTCAATTGCATTCAAGCTGCTCTAAGATCACTAACATCATTTAATAATTCAGTTACAATGTAAAAATTAACAATTTTTCATTAAACATTTATTTATTAGGAGCCAAGATCATGTGAGCTATTGGATTATGTAACCTTTAATGTATTTCTCAGATTATTAATTATTTTATTCTACCTGAGGATACAAAACCAATTTCAGGAAAATATTTGTTTCTCTCTCCTGCCTAGAGAATTAGATATCAGAAGCAGTACATGCCATCAAAGATCAAAAAATGGCAAATTTTAGGATGAAGGTAAACTAGACCTTTATAGAGAGAAGAAAGGAATGGTGGTGTGTGTGTGTGGGGTGTGTGTGTGTTTGTGTGTGTGTGTGTGTGTGTGAAAGAGAGAGAGAGAGAGAGAGAGAGAGAGAGAGGTGGTTTATACTCTGAAATCTGAAATTCTGGAAGTATACCTTGTATCAATCTGCATGAGGCTAAGGAAGGAATAGGGATATGCAGTCAAAGCAATCGCAGACGGAATATTGTGTCTGTTACTCACCAACTATATTCCAAGATAGGAAATTCTTTCTTAATTTTCTCAATTTTAAATGCAGTTAATAAACCTGCTTTGGAGAGTTGTAATGATTTCATGATACTCATGTAGAGGATTCAGTAAATATCTGTTCCTTCCTAACTCCTTCATGTGACTTAGAACAATACTTTATTCGTATAATGTATAATGGACTTACCAAAGGAACTGTGGGAATATGACTTGACTTTGGCAGTTTAATTCCTCTTCTTATATTTTCTTTTAACAAAGCACATTTAAAAATGTACTATACATTTCCTGCTAAAATGTCTTATTATCCATTCTATAAATGCAGAACTCTGTATACTTTTAAAATCTGTCAGATTCTTCCTTCTCATCCAGCAAACAAACAAATTATGTTTAGATTTGCCATTGCCCCCGCAGCAACTCAAATCACCGTGAACTGAGCAAACTCCTAGCTGGTGGATTTTAATGATTTATTTATGCATGCATATAATCCCTCCATCAAATGCGGATCACATACTTGTCTGCCTGAGCTGAATTTTATTGATATATATATATATATATTTTCTTGCTTCTAACTCTACTGTTCGGATTTTAATTCTTGACAAAGCATTAGTGCCAAATATCACCATTAGTGCTGTTAGGAGTTGACTTTTGCTGAAATATTTAATACCTGCTGTGTCTGTCCTCCAGAAGAGAACAATCCAGTCTTTCCCATTGGTCATGACTTCAGTTGAAGTATAGTTTTTTAATTTGAGACAATTTGGGATTGTAAAAGAAGTAACAGACTGTTTAGGCTATAGAAAATTTAGAAAGCAGGACAAAATGAAAGCCCTTTTTTTAATGTTTAAAACTGTGATGTTCATTTTGAAAAATAAGTTTCTGAACATTATGTATATTCTCAAAGCACATTTAAATTACTTCAACAGCTGCAATAATGAAATGACACTGAAAAGCATACTCCTGAAATGCATGAGGCAATGTAAAAGGGCAAAGTAATGAGATCAGTCATGCCAAGAGGATAATGACAGACAGACCTACCAAGCCTACTCCTAGGAGCAGTACAATTATAGTACAATGGAAGAAATATTGATAGGATTTTGCGCAAGGTGCTATGGGAAAATGGAAGGTGGAAACATTAATTGTACTAGAGATGGGAGGGGGGTGAGGAGAAGAAAGGGGTTTATTTAAATCTATGTTGCCTTCAAAACATCTGATTTCCCAGTAGAATAAAAAACACTTGGACTGCCCTTTTAAATGTGTGGCATGAGACCCTGACCTTCAGCCATTTAATTCAGTGTTCTAAAGCAATACTGAACAATGCATTTCTCTATTTTCCTGAAGTAGTCTATTAGTCATACCACATATGTAGAAATGGATGGTCTGTTTGTACTGAAAATCTGTGAAAGCCTGGAGAGGCTGGATGTCTGGAAGAAGATGTGGGAAGTGCCCACTGTTTTCCCCCATCACTGGGTGGAGAATGGCAGCAGTCTCTAAAATATGAAACACAGTTTCTAAAATATAAAACTGAGGTCAAATTTTCTCTTTTGACAATGTTGCCCAGGGCAAGTGCTGAGAGGAGGGAAAGAATGATAGCATAAGAATTCCTATCTAAATCACTTTGTAGACTTGGCTCTTTAAGGAAAGCCTAGACTCATCAGCACAGAGAAATAATTTTTAGTGATCCAAAGCATGTGAGTCCTTCACATCTAACAATCCACAATTCAGCTTAAGAATATTCACAAACTTCTTTGTCTTACTGAAATGTATTTTCTGGGGTGACTAAAATGATTGAGTCAGAAGAACAAATACAAAGGGTTTAAAGATTTCACCAAGTTAACTTCAAAACCAGTGTATTTTAAATCATGATTTCGGATTTAAAATATGATTTGAAATTAAAGAAATAAAAGTATGGAAACAGAAAATAACAAGAATTATAAGTAATTTGGCAGCCAACATGCATCCAGCAAATAACTGCTTTTTTCTGTTTCTGTGCTCTGGAGGCAGCATTCTCTCCTGGAGAGGAAGGAATACAGTGTTTGAAGGTACCCGGTACTCTTTATTTCTAAATACTGGCTCTTTCACTTATAGAGCTGGTAGCTAACAGTTCATGAGAGCTTACTATATGCCATGGATGGTTTTAAGTTCTTTACATGTAAGTATTAAATAGCAAACAGAGAAATCTATTATAAGTATCTAAAGTGCAACCGATTCAGAAAAATCTAGAATTTACTTCCTTCTCACAGAATCACACAAAAGAAGGTGGATTGGAGGTGGAGGGGCAGAAAAAGAACTTTCCCACAGTGTCCTCCAGAGAGCCAGGTTCCTTTTATTCTGTCATTGCCCATTCCATATTATTGATCTTTATCTGCATAATCTTGGTTCTCCAAAACCATCCCTACATACCAGGTTATAGAATGAGCAACTTCATTTAACATATATGACCTCAAAGCAGCACACGTTGTTTGTGCTTACATTCTGTCATTCCGAACTTACAGTCTACTTTCTTATGATGAAGGGAGAAGAATCTAGTCTTTAGCTGGGTAAACATGGTCTCTGCTAAAACGTGGGCATGGGGTCACCACAGTGCATGATTTGGGGACTGTCATTCCTTCAGATTCCAACATGAATGGTGACCACTGAAGCTGAAGAACAGTGTATACTTGCTTGAGAATTTCTCAAATGAAGAAGTGGCAGATAGATATAGGAAGACAGCGGACTGTTTCTACCAATACTTGTGATATATTAACTTATTAACCCTAAAAATAATCCATTACTTTTGCCTTCATTTCTATAAGCAACCTATTCACACTGTTGTTAAAAACCACTAGTCCCATGTCCCATAACAGTGTGAAATTCCTACTGTCTGGCATATAATTTGTGCTCTGAATCACTCCGTATCTCCCTTCTAGCTCAGATATTGATATTGAACTTACAGTTGTCACCCCTTATCCATAGTTTCACTTTCTGTGATTTCAGTTACCTGTGGTCAACTGTGGTCTGAAAATATTAAATGGGAAATGTCATAAATAATCAACTCATAAATTTTAAAAAGCCATTATAATATATTATTTTAATCATTCTATTTAATTATTAGTTATCATTTGTCTCTTAACCATGCATAATTTATAAATTAAACTTTATTGTGGGTATGAATGTATTAAAATTATATATATAAATATTGATTTAGGATTCAGTGCTCTCTATGGTTTTAGGCCGTCTCTCAAGGTCTTGGACAATGTCCTTCAAGAAAAGAGAGGATCTGTGGTACAACCTCAGGAACTGCACTAATAAAGTTGTTACAATTAAACTATATTTAAACTGAAACAGTATTTTATACTTTATGTTCTGTGTGGGTGCAAACTGATGAAATCTTTACTTAATATATACTAAATCGATCTTCTGTATATAAAAATAATTGAAAATGAATCTTGATGTGAATGGAATGGGAGAGGGAGCGGGAGATGGGAGGGGTGCGAGTGGGAGGGAAGTTATGGGGGAGAAAAAGCCATTGTAATCCATAAACTGTACTTTGGAAATTTATATTTACTAAATAAAAGTTCAAATACAAAAAAAAAAAACAATTAAACTATATTTCAGAAGCTGGAAAGTACCTGGATTGTTTGGTTTGCCTTTCTCAGCTGTGATTTGAGGTAGCTTAATCCATCAGATTTATGCTGGAGATTTTAAGCTCTGATCAGAAAAGATCCTTTCTTCCACTTTATCATGGTTGGCATGTTTGCTTCTCTTACTATATGATGAGAGCCTGTTTACAAGTTGTGTTACCATAATTGAACCTGACTTCATTTATCACACTCTTCCTATGCCTGTAACTTCTGAAAAAATTTATCATCCATATCTATAATCTAGCCAAATGTTGATTAGGCAAGACAGAAATGGTGGTTGTGTTCTTCCAGGAAAGACACACACACTTGCACCCTATTGGAGAATGTCTTAGGCTGCCTTTTCTGCCACTGGAGAAGAGGTCAGCCATAACAAATGGCCTTCCCTCTAATAAAACATACTGTTGACATAAATAATGGTTGGATACTTTATTATGAGACAAGAAAATAATCTCGGTTGATGTTAGTTTTTAGCATTAATATTGTGGGTGTTTTTCAAATTTATAATATTTTAAAAAAGTATTTCCTTTATATATTTTGTTCTTTTGTCTGTGCCATAAATTTTTCTTTTCTTTCAGTTTTCTTTTGGAAAGAGACAAAATTAATTTTGAAATAATGGTATATGTGAGGAAAAGAGAAGATAAATGTCCAAGGTTGCTTCTTGGTGGGCTGTTCTATTCTTATATGTTATTTTCAGTTAATCATTTTGTTACACAATTGATTACTTCTGATCTGGTCCGTGTCCCCTATCAGAAAAGCTTATTGGATTGCTGCCCCTTTCATTTCTATAGTCCTTTCTCCTTCATAGAGAAAAGGATATTTGGAGGGATGGGCATTTTTTGAGTGCAGGCTGAAATGCAGCTGCTTCTATGAATTCTGGTGCCAACACTCATTCCTAAACTAAGAGACCTTGAACAAGTCAGGCTACTTTCTGCTTGGTTACTTTGTCTGCAAAATGAGGATAACAGTGAGTTATAACTAGAAGAGTATGAAGGTTACAGAAGTTAATGGATCTAAGAGTGTCTGGCACTTGGTAAATAGCTGATGCAGGTTAACTACTATCTTTATTGGCATCTTCGTGGGGATTTTATTAATAATTTTGCTATTCTTATGGTAATGTATTGGGTATATAGAGAGGTTCAACTGCAGCAAATGAACTATTACTCCCTGATTTCAACTTCATCAACTTAGAAAATAGACCACAGGCTTTTAAAAAATAATAGTTTGAAGAATCCAGAACTTTTCACTTATAATGTTCAGAACAGATTTAAGATAGAGTTAAAAGTAGTTGTGGGCTTAGTAAAAGACAAGCTTTAAAATTCATGGTAAGGGCCCAGCATTGTGGCATAGTGCATTAAGCTGCTGCCTGCAATGCTGCCATCCCATATGCACCCCAGTTTGAGTCCCCGTTGCTCCACATCCAATACAGCTCTCTGCTGATGGACTGGGAGCGCAGTGGAGAATGGGCCCCTGAACCCACTTGGGAGACCTGGATGAAGATTATGTATCCTGGTATGGCTCATTCCACCCTGGCCATTGTGGTCATTTGGGGAGTGAAACAGTGGATAGAAGTTGTCTCTCTGCCTCTCCCTGTCTCTTTCACTCTGTAACTCTGCCTTACAAATAAATAAATAAATTTTAAAAAATCATGATAGGTTGAAAAAGGTACTTAGATTTTTACTGTTTTCCATATCTGCTCACCATGTTAACTGGTCATAAAATATAATTATCTATTTTCTCTATAGCTAGCTTTTTGCTAGAGCATGCTATGATGCAGAAAAAAAAATAATTAACTTCTAGAAATCTTTAATTCTAGTTGACGAAAAATTAGCACATAAGTAATAAATTATATATATAAGCACAGTATGCATTTGCTTGGTATTGCAATTAGATATTTAAAATAACTACCTCTTTCCAAATTCATATTAAGACAATTGAGAAACTAGCATCAGTTGGATAAATTAACAAATTTAGACAGAAATTGTTTTTGAGGTGGATAGTTTTATATCCAAAGCTCCCAGCTGTGACTCAGACAAGTTCTCACCAATATTGAGCAATTAGATGGGATCTAAATCCAAAGTTGAAGTACAGAGTTAGTTGCAACTCTGTAAAGGTTTCCCCTACTATAATTATTTGTGGGAATGAAAGAGTCATCAAAATAACACAAAGCATGATGCAGATGAACTGTAATGCTCAATTTTGTTAGTTTAGTAGGTAGCCACATTGCTATAATAATTAGCTACACTTTTAATTCCATCATTTTTGAGAGGGTAAGTATATTACAGAACCATGTATTTTGTATATGTGATGTGCCACACTGTGCCTAACATGACTTTTAGTGATATATCTCTTCTGGCTTTTATAAAGCAGGATCATTTTTTTTTTTTTTGACAGGCAGAGTGGACAGTGAGAGAGAGAGACAGAGAGAAAGGTCTTCCATTGCCGTTGGTTCACCTTCCAATGGCCGCCGCAGACGGCGCGCTGCGGCCGGCGCACCGCGCTCGTCCGATGGCAGGAGCCAGGAGCCAGGTGCTTTTCCTGGTCTCCCCATGGGGTGCAGGGCCCAAGCACCTGGGCCATCCTCCACTGCACTCCCGGGCCACAGCAGAGGGCTGGCCTGGAAGAGGGGCAACCGGGACAGAATCCAGCACCCCAACCGGGACTAGAACCCGGTGTGCTGGCGCCGCAAGGCAGAGGATTAGCCTGTTGAGCCACGGCGCCGGCCAGGATCATTTATTTTTAACATAGAACAAGAAGTTCGGGGGGAGGGGGAGAGTACTTCCTGTTTATCTCACAATTCAACAGCAGCATCCAGGACAAGCATCCTTCCATCATTTTGCTCTGCTGTTCTCCATTTATTACCTTGGTCTTCAGACAAAGTGTCCATTTTGTCACAGAGGGCACAGTAATTCCAGATATCATATCCAGACTTATGCCAGGCATAAAGGGTCTATCTCTTTCTTGCCTGTTCTAGAGAAAAGAATACTTGTTCAGAAATCTCCCACTAAACCTCCCTGTATGTTTGATTGGCTAGATTTGTATACCCAAAGTAATCAACAGGAAAGGAAATGAGACAAACATCATAGTTCCAGGTAATCATACCCTAGTTTTGTGGGACTGCATCAAAAGCCTTCCTCCTCCAAAACATGTGACTGCATAAAGGAAAGACACTTGAATAAGCGTTTTTGCTTAGGAACTAGTAAGAATGGAGTGAATGCCACATACTCTTAGACATCAATATTGTGTATTATACTTTACATATAGTAAATATTGTGTTCTTACACTTTTATTCTTGGCATATAGTAAAGATGTTTATGCTCTTATTTTTATGGAAAAAAGTAAGGAAATAAAAGAGGGAAGGAGGAATAAGGAGAGAGGGAGGAAAGAAGTGAGGGAAGAAAGGGAGGGGAAAGGAAGAGAATGTAGGAAGGAAGGGAGGGAGAGAGGGAAGGAGAGAAGGGGAAGGAGACGAGGAAGGGAAGGCAGAAGTTGCATGATTTGTTTTCTTTAGTCTTTGCTACCCAGCCAATAGAATTTTTCTGATTTGCTTCTGTCAGGTCTAGGTAGTACACAATAAAGAAACCACTGGGCCAAAGATTACAATCATATTGTCAGAAACTGATTAAAATTCGGTGGCTACTGCTTCTTTCTTGGCAATGGGTCAACTTACTGCCATAATGTATTAAATAGCCCTTCAAAATACAGGAGCCAAAAAATAGTCCTTTGGAACTAACACTTTTAAATGGTATCCAAATTAATGGAGAGTTCCTGTACTAATGAAATGAAATATCATGGCTTTGGCAAGAGGCGATTGGCAGAAACATGTGATGGCTTGATACATCTGTCTCCTGATGACATAAATGGATTCCTTATTGTAAAAGAGAATGAGTAACTGTAACTGAAGCTAAAATAGTACTCTAAAGAAAATGACTTTTTGCCTTCTTCAAGGATACCTAGGAGCACAACTTTCAGACCTTATGAATATTAAAATTCTGACTAGGAAGATAAGAAAGATTCTACGTATACAATCAAGAATACTCTACTATTTAGTATTCAGTAAGAAAAGATGATAAAGAGATATCGTAGGTTCCTTCTTGATTATAAGGTTTCGGGAGCTGTGATTTTGTAATTGATGGGTTGATTTATAAAGTTCTTGATTTGTTCATTCAACTGTTCATTCATTCATTCATTCATTCATCCAGTTCTTAAGAGTATCTTCTGTTTTCCAGGCACAGTTAAGTACTGTACAATGTTGATTCTTCAGAGGCCACAGTCGTAGGTTTGAGCCATGTGTAGGGAAGTCCCATGTGCAGAGGATTTTGTGCTTGGTTGCCTGAAATGCCCAAGAGCAGGTGTCTTACAGCACACCCAGAAGCCTTGGGGTTGGCTCACATGTCACTGTCAGGGAGTTCTTGCTTCATCTCTGTGGTAGAAGTATAACCCTATCCTCATACTCTCATGCTTCATCCCTCTTTATTTTTGTTCAGTGTTCATTATCGTCTCAACTACAGGAGAATTTATTTTTTTTTCAATTCTCTCTGTCTCTGTCTCTATTGAGTATAAACTCTAAGAGGCAAGTTTGTTGTGTTCACTGTTACATCTTAAGTATCTAGAAGACAGCATATCATAGGCACTGAATGAATATTGTTGAATAATTATTGACAAGATGCAATTAAATGTATACATACACATGACACATGTCATAAGATTCAAAAAAGTCAAGAAATTTTATCGTGTATATTATACAATGAAAAGGGGAGAGTTGTATAGCTAAATCTAAAAATGATATATCACATTAGGAATAAAATTTTGAAACATTCACCTATGATTTCATTAGATGGCATCATGAAATATGGGTCATCTGTAGAGAAATGTGGAAGTAGTTCACTTCTTCCCAGTTCATTGCATCACCATACTTCTCTCAGACTCAGTGTCTTTGTGTACTCTTCCCTAGCTTCCAGCCAACGCTATTTCAAACACCGGTTTTAACTACAGTGTGAATTCCTGACATCATTGCATTTTATCATCCCTATGAACCTTTCAGTAAGAGTTAAGAAAATAAGCTGGAAATTAAAGATTTTCTCTTGAAATTTGCTGACAGTTTGGGCTTTGTTGACATTTTCATTCATGTCTGGGAACACAACTGGGACTAGAGTGTCACATGCAAGGGTACTGAGAAGGTCAGAAAAGATTGGGACCTGGAATTAGGTTTGCTGTCCAGACAGTGGTTTTCACTATCAACTTTAAAGATAAGATGCAGAGAAATTGAATTCCACCCACAGTTTGATAATCTGCTTTTGGGATTAATGTAAGAGGGAAAGGGCGTAATTTTTTTTTCCTAAAAAGTTATACTGTGAGAGGAAACTCTTTATAATGTAGTGGGTAACTCACAGTAATGATATATTATAATAAACTAACTGTGTTATTATTAATTCTCATAAAACAAAACCAGATGATTTCTCATTATTTCTGCATTTTACCATTGGAAAAAGTGGGACAGAGAAAGTTAATCAACTCATGCAAAAACATGCAACTGGTTTATGTCAGAGCCAAGATTTAGACTCAAGGCAATGAGCAGCTATTGAACTACAGTGAATCATGAAAATTAAGTTTATTTATTTTTTAAAGGTTTATTTATTTATTTGACAGGTAGAGTTACAGAGAGAGAGACAGAGAGAAAGGTCTTCCTTCTGTTGGTTCACTCCCCAAATGGCTGCCACGGCTGGTGCTGCGCCGATCCGAAGGCAGGAGCCAGGTGCTTCCTCCTGGTCTCCCATGTGGGTGCAGGAGCCCAAGCACTTGAACCATCCTCCACTGCCCTCCTGGGCCACAGCAGAGAGGTGGACTGGAAGAGGAGCAAACGGGACTAGAACCCAGTGCCCATATGGGCTGCCAGCAGCGCATGTGGGGGATTAACCAAGTGAGCCACGGTGCCGGGCCCAGATTAAGTTTAATAATCTATAAATCAGTGCATTTCCATTGCATCTCTTACTTAGAACAGGTCATGATCACTCTAATCCTTGAGAGAAGTGATAATATGCAACACAGGAAGTCATTTACATTGATTATTTCATTTAATCCCCATAAGTATTTTTGAGGTAGTTACTGTTATTCTCATTTTGTGGATAATTGAAATTTTCTGACTGGGTAAACAAGTTGGGGATCTTAAGGCTAAAAGTATTGTATGTGGGATTCAAACAAGATCTATCAGCTTCTATATCTGCTTTGAATATCAACCTGTTTTGTTGCTTGGTATTTAGCCAAAAACACTATGTAAACAACAGGAAATAGTTTGTGATGGTGCCCTGGTGTACACTCTGCTTTCTAATAATGCAATTGTAATATTCCAGTGACTTAATCTCTTTTAAAATCCTTATTAAATTTCCTGGTCCATAAGAATGGGTATTTAGTTTAGTGGTTAAGATGCCTGCATCCCTTGTCAGAGTGCTTGGGTTCAGTTGCCAGCTCCAGCTACTAACTGGTTTCCTGCCAGTGTGGACCATGGCAGGTGTGGTGATGACTCAATTAATGGGGTTCCTGCTCCCTGAATGGGAGATCTGGATTGCACTCCTAGCTGCTAGCTTCAGCCCTGGTCCAGCCTCAGCTATTGTATGCTGTTGTATGCATTTGGGAATGGGTTGAAGCTCCTCCTCCCACCAAGACTAGAAACCATTTCTCAGAAAAGCAAAATAAACTTTTAAAAATTCCTGCTCCAGAGGTTGCCTTAGATATTTGAACATAAAAGAAAAGTATAGTTTGACAATGCAGATAAATGGTAACTTGGCAATTAAGCACAGAATGCTTCTGTAGCAGTAATAAAGATATCTAGGAATTGTTATTTGTATAGTGCCTAATGGGATAATGATATAAGGTGAAAATTTCGCTGATCCAAAATTCTTTTCTCTCCAGTGCCACAGTGTCTCTTAAATTATACCTGGGCATCATTAAAATGTCTCTACAATTGCTTCATTTAGTAGCAGGGAGAGTCTTAAGTCTGAAGAAAGAGTCCCTTACATCTCAAGAAGAAAGTATTGACGTTTTGTGCAGTGGTATGTCTATATGAAAGGGCTTTTATAAAGTGTATGATTCATGTGAATAAGCATAAAACATACCATATATTTTAGTAATATGGAGTATATAAAGCTTTTGATTGTTTTACTTTCACTTCTCATGATTCCTATTACAACTATACAGGAATTTTCCATTCTGTGTGTTAAAGATCAGAGAAACAAATAAAATCAATCTTAGGACCACAGTTACAAGCTAAGCCTTTTTATCTCTGCCATCCTGTGGGTTTCAAACCATCCTTCCTCCTCACTGAAACCTTGAATGAAAGCAAAATGTAGTAAGTATTTTGAGAAATTTTTTTTTTTCCTTCTCTTGGAAGCCTAAATCAATACTTGACCTTTTCACACCTTGATAAAATAAAATGGAATCTGTGCTGACTCAGAACTATAAAGTGTGTGATAAGATTCATTTGTCCTGGGGGCTCTCTGTTCCTTGGAGGCACTGTATGTGTGTGTGTTAGAGTGTGTGTGTCAGGTGGATATATGTCTGAAGGTAATTAAAAAGTCAGTGGGAAAGAAATTTAAAAAATAAGTTTATTTTCATTCAAAATGTTTTAATATGCATATCATAATATGCATTTTTCATAAGCTTTTTAAGATACTTCATTTCTATATGTGTATAAGTAATGCATATGTATGTTAGGTGGGTGTCTATATGTATGTAAATGTGTGTTAGTGGTATGTGTGTTAGGTGGGTTTATAGGTGTGTGTTACATGTGTGTGAGTTAGGTGGTTATGAACATATATGTGCATGGGTTTTGTGTATATGTGAGTTAGGTAGGTGTGTATATGTATATATATGTATTCATCGTGCTTGTGTTAGATGGGTGTATATATGTGAGTTAGGCAGGTGTCTGTGTGTATGTGTATATATATGTGTGTGTATTGTGGTATGTGTGTTAGGTGGGTGTATATATGTGTGTTGCGTGTGTGTGAGTTGGGTATATATATATTTTTTTGTGTGTGTATGTGAATTAGGTGGATGTCTCTGTGTATGTCTATGCATATATATGTTTATTATGTGTGAGAATTAGGTAGCTATCTGTGTGTATGTTAGATATGTGAGGGTATGTCTGAGCTGATTATCCTGTTCCTGGTCGGTAATATCAATACTGTCACTAAATGTAAATAACTTTGTGTGGGTTACACAATGCTTCCACCTGTAAGATCTCATTGGAGTCTCTGATTCTGTGAAATGTATATATTCTGTCTCACCTCCTAGCACTGAACTCCAAAGAGGGCCTTCTAGGGTATATCTAAAGAGTAACATCCCAGGTGATCATGTATTCACTCCTGTGTCACACCACCAAATGCTGCAATGAGAATAGCAGGAAATGACTTGTTAATGCATCCCAAGGACTGGAATGCCTGTAAGGCATGATGTAACTCTTTGAAATTGTAGTAACTTATGGGAGCCAAGGAGTTACTTTAAAATAGAATCAGAGAAAAGAATAGTTTTTGGTGGAAAGTGAGGAGGTGAAATGCTATTTCTTGGTTTGTTTCTTATCTCCAGTATGCAGGCCCCTTGACCTCTGAATTGAACTGTCCTACACATATATATGTCTTTGCATTTCAGTTATTTTTGCTTTCATTTAAGGGAGATTTGGAGGCTTGAGCTGAGGGAAGGGCCAGGGGGTGTGAAGGCTTGGTAATATATTTGTTGGTTTGAATCTCAATGTGGCTATTTGGAGGAGGCCTGGGTGAATAGGGACCACTGTGTACTCTGAGGCACCTTCATGTTGTGTCAGAGAGGAAACATGGGGTGAGGCGTTAAATGGCATCACCCAGTTTTTCAGTTGTCCTGAGGTTTAATTACTTCATAGGAACAAGAATAATCCCTATCTCATGGCTTTATATTGAAAAGTATAATTAATATATATAAATCTGAAAAGAGGCAACTAATAAAAAAGTGTACACTGAAATTATGCTGTTTTATACTTTGTGAAAAATTATGTATATTGGTTCTAAGTGACTGCTTACAATGGGCTGGTCTTGTTTTGGCTTTCTTTGATGTAAAATTAGTTGGACTGGCCAGTTACACTACCAATGCTTGTAGTGTCCCAATGAGAATAAAAATTTTCATGGGTTTGTAATTACCCAAACATAAAAAGATGGATGTATCTCACTCTTAGGACTTTAATTAAACCTCAGCTCAGGAAATAAATGAAGATATTCAGGATTAGTTCACATTTCGGGTGAGGGAAAAATCATTCATCACAAGTTGGTATTAATATTCCCATGGTTCTGGTTTTCTGTCCAAACAAATGGTTAACTAGTCTACAGAAATCAGCAAAGTCGGACAACTTTAAACCATTCTGCACTAAATTGGGAAGATATGAATACCGTACCAAGAAGAAAGGCAGTATCATACTGTTTCTGCTTCTTTATTAAATCAACTCTTTCATTTTGAAATTTCAAAATAAAGCATCACTTTTTTATGAATGGAACTATGTCAAAAAATATACAACCGATTCATGACATATTTTTCCGTGAACAGACTGTTTAGGTATCATGTATTTTAGGGATATCAGATTATTTTCGTCAAGTTTTTTGAATGTAATTTCCCAGAAAAGATTATTGCGTGTGTTTGAATACAAATATATAATATTTATATACATAACATATGTACATATATAATACCATATATATAATTATAGGTAGTATTTTTTAAATATTGAAAGAATAGTACTTATTTATTCTACCATCTAAAGTATTTTGATCACACTCTGAATCCAGGGTGTAATTTTGCAGTCACTTTTGATTAAAGTATGAGTTCATATAGTACTTATAATACTATATGTTGTTATTGGGAAATAAGATATTTAACTAGGACCACTGACTGCTGTGGGCCAGCTTCTCTTGCCTGAAAGCAGTCCCTGGCCTTTGGTCTCTGTGATCTCAAGCAATGGTTCTCACCTGGGGGCACTATTGCTGCTCCCTCAGGGGCAATGTGTAAAGAGGGATTTGATTGTTACAATGGAAAGGGAGTTGCTAGTTATCTAGTGAATAGGAATTATGGATGCTACTAAACTCTATAATACATAAAAGCAGCCCTACAAAAAATAATAGGTAGCCAAGAAGTCAACAGTGCTCAAGTTGGAAAACCTGGTTGATAGAGTGAAAAGTAAATAATGCAATGATGTGTGTTATTCTTGGAGACAAGACTGAAGTGCTGCAGGAACTCACAGAGGGAGAACTGAGGGCAGGGAAGTGTTGAAAACAACTTCTTGAAGGACGTGACCTTGGTGCTCAACACAGAAGAGTAAGTCTGATTTAGACGGAGTAGGATGGTAAGGCAGAAGGGCATTCTGGGAAGCAATGCAAAGGTGAGAAAGCTTAGCAAATAAGTCATGTCACTAAGTTGTTACTGTATGCAGTCACCAGGAAGGTAGACTTAAATTCTTCTTTATGCACAAATAAGGTTAACCTTACTCTATGTGGGAGTTTTACTTTTTGTGAATTCTGTTACATATGTAAGACTTCCTAAGAGGAAAGGCCTGGAATCATTTTCTTCTGTGAGGCAGAATCTTTCCATGCTCCCGGGTTTTAGTTTCACAGCACAGTCTGTATGTATAAAGATTGATTGCTATGTCTTGCAGTGTTTTCTAGAACTAGAACTCTGGGAAGGAGCTGTTAACAGCTAGAACCATATGGAAGGGAACATGACTCCTGTAGTTAAACAGCATTGGAGAATATCAAGACTCCCAATTCCTTACTGTAGGAAAAAGAAACATAATGGTACTGTGCAGGGGCCCAGAGTATGGAACCTGAGAATCCTTCATGAACTTGAATTTTGTGATTTTTAATAAGAGATGGGATCTCTTTTTGCTTCCATTTTCTTCTTTGTCAAGTGTGTATAATGATATCTGTATTATTGTTTTGAAAATTGAATATCATACCAGTCATAGTCTGGCATGCAATAGGAACTCGATATTCATTTCACTTTCTGGATTGTAGTCTGAATACATGAGGGTTTGTTTAAGGACCAATTAGTCCTGTGTTTTGGGAGACATGATAAACAAGATTCTAGCCTTCCTGGTTGGCAGAGAAGACATTGCAAAAGATCGCTTTACAATAGGAAAATGCTAAGGTCTGTGAGTAGATAATGAGGTTGTTTAAGAACCATTCAATTAACAAAATGAAACAAGTGTGGTACACTCAGTGGGTGCTCTGAAGATGTCTTTTGAAAAGTTGATGCTGATAGCAGATGTGATGATTTTAAAAGGCCCATATTTAAATGAGTAACATAAAATTGAGAAAAGGAAGGAGTTACAGACTCAGGAGGAATAAGGTTGAGAGAAAGCAAGATGAGCTAAGAGTGCAGAAAAATCTATTCTCTTGGGTGCTAAAAAGATAACCATAAACTCCACGTGGAGAAACAGCATCACTTGATCGCCCACTGAGCAGTGGGTATTATTTTGCTTTGCTGTTATGTTTGAACATATTCAGTTTCCTCATAAGTTGTAGCAGAAATAGTAAATTATTTTCAGCTTCTTATGAACATAAATACTAGGAGGAATTTGAATATACATTGCATCACATACACCCTGTTTCTTTTTTTTTTTCAGTATGAGCTTTCAATAATGGTGAATTTTATTAAGGAACTATTGGCTTCTGAAATCTAACTAAATTAAAATAAAAATATGATACTTTAACTTTTAATCTCTGATATAAACAGAGATTTGAAGGCTCAAACTAGAATACCTTTATTTAAAACAAGAAGAAGATATATTCAGTTTTTTTTTTTTTTTAAGTTCAGATATTTCTTTCTGGTACAAATATTAGGGATAAGTGAAACCACATATTTCTTTTCATATCTCTCATACTAATAGAGCATGAGCTGACTTAGCTAACAGAATGTTTAAGTTAGAAGAATGAATCTGGGCCGGCACCAGCTCACTAAGCTAATACTCCGCCTTGCGGCGCTGGCACACACCGGGTTCTAGTCCCAGTCCGGGCGCCGGATTCTGTCCGCATTGTCCCTCTTCCAGGCCAGCTCTCTGCTATGGTCTGGGAGTGAAGTGGAGGATGGCCCAAGTGCTTGGGCCCTGCACCCCACGGGAGACCAGGAGAAGCACCTGGCTCCTGCCTTCGGATCAGCACCGCGCTGGCCGCTGCGGCCATTGGAGGGCGAACCAATGGCAAAGGAAGACCTTTCTCTCTCTCTCTCTCTCTCTCTCTCTCTCACTGTCCACTCTGCCTGTCAAAAAAAAAAATGAATCTATCCAATATATCATCTCACAAAATCATTGAAATTAGATAACAATAATATAATTTTCCACATCCTCTAATCACTAAAGAGATTAAGTGTGAAATCAAAACACTGCAGAGTTAACCAAAAACAAAAAATATTGGCTGATTCTATTTCTTTTTTCCCTGGAAGTTGATCAAAAAAAGTTAGGAATTTAACAGTCTGTGTCACATAAATAAGAAAATTAGCATAAATTAACCATTTCAAATTTCCAAAGAGGAATATATAATACTAGTTTAATAAAAATATTTAATAATATTCATAAAAATAACAAGCTATAATGAAAAGTAAACTCTAGGCACAATGCTAGTACTAATAATTTATGTAATACTGAAAACTATACCATTAAAGAGGTATTTTTTTTTTTTTACAGGCAGAGTGGACAGTGAGAGAGAGAGAGAGAAAGGTCTTCCTTTGCCTTTGGTTCACCCTCCAATGGCCGCTGCAGCCAGCACGCTGCTGCCGTCATACCGCGCTGATCCGAAGGCAGGAGCCAGGTGCTTCTCCTGGTCTCCTGTGGGGTGCAGGGCCCAAGCACTTGAGCCATCCTCCACTGCACTCACAGGCCATAGCAGAGAGCTGGCCTGGAAAAGGGGCAACCGGGACAGAATCCGGTGCCCCGACCGGGACTAGAACCCAGGGTGCCAGCGCCACTAGGCAGAGGATTAGCCTATTGAGCCACAGAACCAGCCCAAAGAGGTATTGTTTTCCAGGCCAACGCTGTGGCATACATAGCGGATAAAACCTCCACCTGCAGTGCCAACATCTCATATGGATGCTGGTTCAAGTCTTAGCTGCTCTGTTTCCCATCCAGCTCTCTGCTAATGTGTCTGGGAAAGCTACTGAGGATGGACCAAGTCCTTCAGCCCCTGCAGCCATGTGGTAGACCTAGAAGAAGCTCCTTGCTACTGGCTTCAAATTGGCCCAACTCTGGCCATTGCAGCCATTTGGGGTGTGAGCCAATGAATGGAAGACCCTTCTCTCTGTCTCTTTGCCTCTGCCTCTCTGTAACTCTGCCTTTCAAATTAATAAATAAATCTTAACAAAAGAGATACTGTTTTCCACACTTGACAAATGAGGAAAGTAAACATTAAAATAGATTAGTAAAATGATTGGGAGAGGGTATTTGGCTTAGTGGTAAGATGCCACTTGGGATGCCTGCATTCGATATTTGAGTGCCTGTCTGGACTCCTAGGTCAGTTACCAATGCCAGCTTCCTGCTGATGGGTACCCTCAGGTGCGGTAGGTCAGGACCTGAATGGTTGAGTCCCTAACACCCACATGGGAGATCTCAATTAAGTTCCTAGTTCCAAACTATGGCCTATCCTAGTCATGTCCTGACCATTGCAGACATTTTGGAAGTGCTTAAGTGGATAGGAGCTATCTGTAAGTCTGTCTCTCTTTCTGAGCCTCTTTAAATTAGAATAAATTAATAAAAAGCTTTAAAATAACAATACTATTGTATCATTTACCAAGAGATGGTAAAGAAATCAATTTGATTATTCAGAAATACTGCAATTTTTTAAAAATAGAGTAGATAGAAATAGGATAGGATAAGATAGGATAGGATAGGATAGGATAGAATAGAATAGAATAGAATAGAATAGAATAGAATAGAATAGAATAGAAATGCATCGCAGGTTGTGAAATTTGGTGAAACTTTGAGTTTTGAGTAGATGAGACAGGTAAAAGGGTTGTATTGCACTATAAATTAGATTCCTTAATAGAATATGTAATATAAAATTAAAAATTTTGGACAAACTGCATGAGGGTATTCTACCCTCCTCTGCCCATATTGCTATTAGATAATCCAAACAAAGTAAGTATAGAAGTCTGTATGTGGTAGCTGACTTAGAATAATTAAAGGCCTGAAAGAATGAATCTTGTTCAGTATGTCAGCTTAATCTGTTGGATTAAATATGAAGAACCAGAACACTGAACAGATTAGAATCCTCATCAAAGATGGCAAAGCTAGTTACTGACGTATTTGGGATTAGAGCATGGGTAGCCTAAAACCACTAGATGTTCTGCTCTTCACTCTTTTTGTTAAGAATTAAGAATCATTTAATAAGTCTAAAAAACATGGAAGGTTGCAAACTGCCAATGCCATTTCATTGACTAGAATATCCTTCACATATGTAGAGCTTCACAATTAAAGTATAGCAGTGACTGTTTTGCCTCTGAAAAAATACTGTATTTAACTGTAAGTTTCTTATTGTCTTAAATGTCCAATATAGATGAGAAAATACCTATTCTCAAACAATATGGTAATATATGTAAATAATTGTTTAAAAACCTGAAAAGAGTTTTCATGTAATTATACACAGTTACTGTGTTCAGAGGAGGAAGAGGCAACTTCGACTTTGATGAGAAGTAAGAAAATTGTGGAAAAGATGAGTTTGAGTATACTTCCAGGACATAGCCTGATTAGCAAAGATCTGATTAACTTCCAAGTGATTCTGGGTTAATGAATCAAAAATCGGGATTGTCACAACTTTGGTCAGGAACTGAGTAAGTGAAGAATGAACTGATCAATTGCTAAATGACTCTTTAGGGGCCTGTTGATACAATCCAATTCTGTCCTATTTGTTCCCTAGTTATTAACTATAAAAAAAAGTCTATTGTAATTCCAAAGAGTACATGTAAAGAAATCCAGGTACAATGGAAAATGACAATATATCTAATAAGTATAAATAATAATAATAAATACATGAAGGTCAAATTCTGCTTTCTGGAAACCCATTCAGATACTTAGTCTACAATAAGCTATCTTTAAAAGAATCTCACTAGCATATATATTACTGTGTTGTACTTAACACTTAAATACTCTTTTGACTTTTCAAAACAAATTTCTCTTTCAATCTATAGTACTCAAAGACCTTATACTTTTATAGTTAACTGTTGACATTTTCTAATCTTTCTAATTCTTTTCCCAGAGTATATGATGGCTAAAGATGTGATAATTGGTTAGTAGACATGTTTTCTATGTGTGGGTAGGAAATGATGGAATCAGCTCTTGAGAAGTTTTCTTGCTGTTATGTTGTATTAACTACATTCCATCAATAGCTATAGTTATTTATGTACTTGATTTGTTCCCAAGCAGCTGTTAAGGTCTTTGTGACAGATAACAACAGTTACATTCCTCATCACATTGTACAAAAATACAACCTGCGTTTAGTAGATGATATGTGCCAAGTAGAAACTGCATGATTAAAAAATTGTTAGCGTGATATACATTGGAATCTTAGCACCAAATTAGCACGTGGGGGGCTCTTAATAAGCATCAGTTGAATGAGTGAGTCAATTCTGAATTCTTTTTGTTTTTAAGATTTATGTATTTATTTATTTGAAGGTCAGTTGTACAGAGAGAGGGACAAAGAGAGAGAGTGACCTTACATCTGCTGGTTCAAGCCACGGATGGCCATAATGGCTTTTGCTGGACATTGCTGGAGCCAGGAACCAGGAGCTCCATCCAGGTCTCCCAAATAGATGGCAGGGGCCCATATACTTAGACAATCTTTCATTACTTTTCCCAAGCCATTATCAGGGAGCTGAATTGGAAGTGGAGCAGGCAGGACACTAACCAGCACCAATATGCAATGTCTGCATCACAGGTCATGGTTTTACCCATTATGCCCCAACACCAGCCCCATGAATCCTGAATTCTGATTCTAACTTCTGCCACTGTAAGTACAAAGCTATCTTTCTATCACACTCTGAAGCTTCAATATTTGAGTCTTCAAAATAAACTGAAAATAAAATAACAAGAGAAATATATACAAATTTATTATATGAATGTACAAAGGAGCCACAGAAAATATGAGACCCAAAGAAAAGCCAGAGGGTTGAAATTTGTATAGCATCCTGTAGATGCTTAGGTTTTCTAGAAGGTGAGAACAGATTCTGGGAGGGTGAAGGGCAGAAACACACAGTAAATAAAACTTGTCTAATTAAGCAAGTAACATCTCTCAGGTAGCAACCCTCAAAAAAACAGGTGATATGCCATGATTGAGACTTTCTGAGGTTCTGATTAGAATCTTCTGTGGTTGATGAGGTTTTGGGGTGGGGGCTCATGACAATTATATTCTATTTTAGGAACTACTTTTAATCAGAAAATCGAAGTTCAGAGAATATTCATCCCTGCATTTGGGGGCAGAAAGAAGGGTGAGGGGAGGAGTACCAAGATCAGAGAGTTTATTCTAAGACTGTTTTTTTAAAAATACTCCATGTGGGGCTGGTGCTGTAGTGTAGTAGGTAAAGACGCCACCTGCAGTGCCAGCATCCCATATGGGCTCTGGTTCAAGTCCCAGCTGCTCCACTTCTGATCCTGCTCTCTGCTATGGCATGAGAAAGCAGTAGAACATGGCCCCATCCTTGGACCCCTGCATCCATGTGGGAAGACCTGGAGGAAGCTCCTGGTTCCTGGCTTTGGATCAACACAGCTCCAGCCATTGCAGCCAATTGGGGAGTGAACCAGCAAAAGGAAGATATTCCCTCTCTCTCTCTCTCTCTCTCTCTCTCTCTCTCTCTCTCTCTGCCTCTACTTCTCTGTGTAACTCTGACTTTCAAATAAATAAATAAATCTTTAAAATAAATAAATAAAGTACTCTATGTGTTCCGACATGCCATATTTTTGCAGTACCGCTTTCTGAGCCCCAGCAACACCTGCTTGTTGGGAGATACAGACACATCACTTTCCTTTTGAGGGATTCAGTGTTCTCATCAATAGCATTGGACTTGAAGAGCAGTTTTCTATTTTTCACTTTCTAGGAAGGTACTCCATGAATTTTATTGTCACTGAAGTGTTTTCTTAGCCACAGATATTTAAAGTGTCATAGCTTGTGCTGGGTCCACAATGTTCCTTGAAAAGAAGCACTCCACTGTCCCAATTGCTTGAGAGCTGTTGGTATAGATCACATTGTAGAAATTTGACACATTCAAACCAAGTTGAATACATACTACTTAAAAGTCTGTCTAGTTGTCACTTCATTATGATACAAGAAATAGATAAGATGTTCTACTGTCCTAGTAGGCACATTCAGGCGAATTAATATTACTGTTTTTAAATCAACCTTGATTGTTAAATTTATTTTTTTTTTAATTTGAGAGGAAGAAAGAGAAAGAGGAATCCCACCCATTGGTTCCCTCCCCCAAATGTTTACAATAGTTGAGGATGGGCTGAGGTCAAAACTGGGAACTAAGAGCACAGTTCATGTTTCTCACACGGGTGGCAGGAACCCAATTACTTGAGCCATCATAACTGCCTCCCAAGGTCTGCATGGTCAGGGAGCTGGAGTCAGAAAAATGGAGCCAGGAATTGAAACCAGTGTGGGACATGGACATCTTAACTGTTAGGCTAAATGCCCATTCCTAACATTAATTTCATAGGAATATGTAACACTAGTAACTGATTCAAAGGCTTATAAGTTCTTTTCTTGTAGAGAGAAATATATGTTTGTCTGCCATGTATACCTCAAGGTGCTTCAAAGATTAATACTGTTTTTCAGACTAGAATAAAATTCATTTTTCCTTTTTAATTCACTCCACATTGTCTTTTTAGTTACAAGAAGTGCATGTGAAAACTTACATTAAGTGGTTTGTTAACAAACACTTTGGTGATTTAAGCTTATTTCCCTTTCACCAGATAACTGATAATGGCAGGTTGGCAGGTAAAACGTTTTCTGCCTTGATTATTCTTTTGAACATACAAGTGGACGTTTATTGGTGTATCTTCAACTTTAAAATCACAGTTACAGAGCATTGGATTTTTTTTAAAGATTTTATTTATTTTATTTGAGAGAGTTACAGACAGGGAGAGGGAGAGACAGAAAGAAAGGTCTTCCTTCCATTGGTTCGGAAGCCAGGAGCCAGGAGCTTCTTCCAGGTCTCCCACGTGGGTGCAGAGGCCCAAGGACTTGGGCCATCTTCTACTGCTTTCCCAGGTCATAGCAGAGAGCTAGACTGGAAAAGGGGCAGCAGGACTAGAACCGGTGCCCATATCCGATGTCAGCACTGCAGATGGAGGATTAACCTACTGCGCCATGGCGCCAGTCCCACATTGGATATTTATTGGGGTTTAGTAATAATCACAATAATAGTAATAAATAAAAATAACAATAATTGATAAGAATGCTAGTTAATTTTATTCATTGGTTACTAGTGCCAGGCAATTGGTTAAGTCCTTCAAATACATAATTCAATTTATTTCTCAGGACAATTCTGTGTGTCAAGTTCCATTATTACAGGAGATACAGTTGAGTGCTTTTCCTCAGGTTAATAGTTAATATGTAATGTTTTAGGATTCTATGAATTTGCAATCTAATAGGAATTAACATGGCACATTCCAGTTTCACACAAGGTAGAGTATAATGAGAGAGAGATGCATATGGGGGAGTTTCAGTAATTTCATAGAAAATTTATTTGAAAAATAAGTTTATTTTGGTGTAAATGTTTTGAAATCCATACATATTTTTTTTCATTATATGTGTTTTCATGAACTTTTTGAAAACCCCTGATAGTCATGAATTTAAAAATACAGCAAAATACATTGATTTTTAATACTTTTCCCAAAAACTTTCTGAAGTATCTTCATATCTCTCACAAAAATTTGGTTGTTCGGTTGTTCACTTATTGATTCATTCATTTATTTGTGTAGCTATTCTATTAATAGTCACAATATTTATTTTTACTGCAGTTCCTCCAATTCAGATCACTAGAGCTCCTTCATCCATTGCCACAATCAATCCCTTACTACCATATCAATGAAAGCTGGTCAAGAACCTTGTTGCTGAGTACCTTTGATGATAAGAAGTGCTTCCTCTGGACAGGAACTATCTGCCACTTGGTTCCTATAGATGAGAGTTGAGCCAAACTCAATTTTCTTGTGGCATCCAATCTTTGTTTTACATAATATAACCAATAAAATATGTTTATTTATATATTTATTTTTAAAGCTTTAAAAATATTTCTTTTTGCATTGGTCTTGTAGCTTGTAACACTGACATCCCATATCAGAGTACTGGTTCATGTCCCAGCTGCTCTACTAATGTGCCTGGGAAAGCAGCTGAAGATAGCCCAACTACTTGGGCCCCTGCCACCCATGTGGGAAACCCAAATGGAGTTCCCGGCTTGTGATTTCAGCCTGTCCTAGCCCCTGTCCAGTTGTTGTAGCCATGTAGAGAATGAACCAGTGGATGGAAAAATCTCCTTATCTCTGTCTCTCTCCCTCTCTCTCACTCTGCCTTTAAAATAAACAAAATAACTCTTTTTAAAAATGCTTTATTTTATTAATTTGAAAATGAGAGACTGAGACAGAAGATGGAAAGATAGAGAGGTCCCATCCACTGGATCACTCCCTAAATCCTGTGACAGCTAGATCTGGGTCAGGGTGAAGCTGGGAACTGGGAAGTCAATTCAGGTCTCCTCTGTGAGTGGCAGGTGGTCAATTACCTGCATAATCACCTGCAGTCTCCAAGGGTGTGCATAAGTAGGAAGCTAAGATCAGGAGTAAAGCCTAGACTGGATCCCAGGGACTCCAATATGGGATGTGGGCATCCCAAGCAGTGTTTTAACCTCTGTTGCCAAATTTTCATCCCTCAATTAAAAGTTTTTCAAGAAGTTGGTTGTTCTTTGAGGCTGCTGTTTGGCTCCCTCCCATTTTTACATCCTCTTTTAAGAATAACACTGAAATGTATCTATAAGGTTAAAATTTTGTAATCATGTGAAATGCTTGGGACAATTCCCAGCACATAATAAGCATTTTATAAATTACAGAAGACAATAATAATGATAACAGTGACATCAAAATTTTGCTTTTTACGTAATATATTTTTGCCTAAAATTCTTATCCTTCATTTTATATACAATTATTCAAGTATACTTTATATCTCACTTTTATTTATTTATTTATTTATTTATTTTAAGGGAGAGAGAGTTTCCCATCCACTGGTTTACTTCCCAAAATGCCTGCATTAGCCAGGACTGTGTCTGGCGGAATCAAGGAGTCACGTATTAAATCAGGCTACCCTCTTGGGTGCAGAGACCCAAATACCTGACCAGTCAGCTGCTATCTCCTAAGGTATACATTAGCAGAAAGCTGGAATTAGAATCAGAGCTAGGTCTCAAACCCAGGCACTCCTATGAGATGCAGGTGTCCTAACCACTTTGTCAAATGCTGCCTCCTCTTGCTTTCTTTAAATGTGTTATGATTAATAGAACACAATGCTTTATTATCAATTCTATACATCATAAAAATGGGCTCAAACAATTGAATTCTGATTGACTTAATTAGTAGGGACATTGGCAGTACTCACTCTTCCATGCACAATGCATGCTTTATGGAGTTGCTTTCTCTAAATCTACTTTTAGAACTCTAAACCATTGCCTTTCTGATTTCCCAGTAGAAAATAGTAATAATGAGAAGAAAAGAATGCTGGTTGGGGGAAGAGGGGGATGGAACTCATTAACAAAAAATGTAAATAGAAGCCATTTCAAAGATACTACCCTTACAAGAATGAGGAATGTAAGATAAGTAAATGTAATTAAAGCATGACCAATGATCATGACAGAGCCTCCATTCAAAGGCCGAATTTGTCTTTTTTATTATGCATACCAACTCTTTGTTTATTAACATAATAAAATTGTAATGGAATAAAAAAAAGATTTCACAAAAGACCAGAGGAGGCCAGACAATTGATTAAAAGATACTAAACTGTGCAGCTCCCTGGAGCCTGCATCCCTTTTAAAGTTAATTTTGAATGACTTGTCCAGGCAGGGAGTCTTCCAGGAGGAAATGCATCTCTGTCTAAGGTTAGGTCAAGGGCTGGATACCCAGGGCTCCAGTGAGCTAGGAAGAATTTTTGAGGCAGAGCCCAGACAGAGGGAGTCATCAGACTCTTTCAAGTGGGAGGAGAATATTTACCATCACTCTGGGCTGATTTTCAGTTGTAGCATTTCTCAGGCAAAGAGTATGCCAACAGCCTTTCTCTCCTAGTTTGTTTGTCTGTCGTGCATGCTGGCAACCAACATGGCTCCTAAGTATCAAGCTAAGTTAATAGAATCAACAAGCTGGAACATCAGACGTGCCAAGCATCATTTAAAGATCTTTTCATGTATTTAAAAGTCGGAGAGGGAATGTGGTTTCTAGTCCACCAGAATAAAGGTATTTCAGGCTGTTTGAGATCTTACATCATCTAGTCCAATCACCTCATTTTGCAGATCAAGAAACTGAGGCTGAGAGAAAAGGGACTTGCCCAGAGTCACTCGGCCAGGCAGTGACAAACCACTGTAGAACTTTTGGTAAGTTGTGTGCCCTCTTTGGCTTTTCTTTCCAAATCTATTAAACAAGAGATGGGTGATATGTATAGAGAATCTCTCTAAAATTCCTTCTCTTTACTTGTGCCATTTAATTTTAGACACTTTGTCTATTTGATAATGACCAAGAGGTTTTAATAAAAGTGATGTATTTTATATGTCTAAATGCCACTGTTAAAGCATTTTAATGAAGGCTAAAATTTTAGTTAATATTTTACATTTTGATGTGATATAGATTTGGATCGAATGTTTTGAAAATGATTATCAATTTGTTGGTTTTAAGCCTGGTTAACAATTCACTGTATTACACAATAATACGATAAACACTTTCTTGATGAAACTATCATACATGTTTAATACGATTCTTTATGTTGCTTTACTAATGGCTGAAAATTTCAGAGCACATGATTAAATCACACTTCAAAAGAAGTCATGCTATACAAAACAGAAATACCCAAGGGGGTTTTAATTAGTTGAAAATGTCATTGCTGGTAATCATGTATTGGATTTTTTAAAAAGCTTTTTTTTTCTTCAGCACATGCATTCTAGAAAAACTGACAGCAAATCCATATGTAATAGCTGCTTTAAAAGCCTTCATCAAGAGTGTGCATGTTTAGTGTCTCTTAGTGGGATAAGTTGGGTTATGGTGGTTGAAAGGGCAAAAGATTCAAGAGCAACACTGACATTGGCTTTTAAGTTTGGCTCCATGGATAATGTACTTAGAATTGCTTGTAGAGCTGGTTGGTTAGAGGGGGGAAGTCTTTTGCATCTTCAAAGCATCATACACGCATGTTCTCAGACATTTATTGCATAGGTGGCAAGTGTCAAGTTATGTGTCACAGGAAGCAACCAGTTAAGGTCAATTTTGTGAGTGGTGAAGGAATTCACAAGCAATAGAATACAGAGAAGAGAATGAGCAGAGATAGATTTTGTTTAAAGATTTATTTTATTTATTTGAAAGACAGAGTTACAGAGAGAGGTAGAGCCAGAGAGAGAGGATGGTTAGAGCTGAGCTGATCAGAAGCAAGGAGCCAGGAGCCCTTTCTGGGTCTCCCATGCGGGTGCAGGGGCCCAAGGAGTTTGGCTTTCTTCTGTTGCTTTCCCAGGCCACAGCAGAGAGCTGGGTTGGAAGTGGAGCAGCCAGAACTCGAACCAGCACCCACATGGGATGCCGCTGCCGCAGGCTGGGGATTCAACCAGCTGCGCCACAGCGCTGACCCCAGATTTATTAAAATACACTACAAGGGAGCAGCGGTGAAGCTGACTACTGTGGCCCAGAGACTACAGTTTGGGAGGTTTTACATGAATGAGGTAGACTGCTGTTGGCCAGCAAGTTTTTCATCATGTATTGCCACGGGTTTTTCATTAGTGATTTCTTTATTGCTGAAGATTTTCTCTAGTGCATTGCTAGGGATTTTCTTCAGTGATTTCTTCATTGCTGGGCATTATCATTGGTGGCATTCTTGTTGCCAGATAGCCAGGTGACCTTCATGTAATTTATAATGATTCTCACAGGTCTATCACAAGGATCAAATAATATAACATATATGAAAGAAATATGTACAGTGTATGCTCCACAGAGATTTTTTTGTGTGTTTTTCTACTTACATCTTATTTTAATTTTTTAGAGATTTATTTTTATTTATTTGAAAGACTAACAGAGAGAGAGGGAAAGAAAAAGATTTTCCATCTTTGACTCACTCCCCAGATGGCCAAAATGGCCTTGGAACTGGGCCAGGCTGGAGATAGCAGCCTGGATTTCCATCTGAGTCTCCTATGTGAGTGGCAGGGACAGTCATCTGCTGCCTTCCCAGGTGCATTAGTGTGGAGCTGGATCAGAAATGGAGCAGGCAGAACTCGAACCCGTGTTTCAGTATGGGATGCTACAATCACAAGTGTTGGTTTAACCCCCTGCTCCACAACACCAGCCTATGTATTGAATTTTAAAACAAATGGATAGATCCACAGAAAATCATTAAAGGGAAGAGACTGAGAGAATGTAGGAAGCAAATATTCTATTTTTCCAATAGAATTATTGTTTAGAGCTGAGAGATTACCAGTATATAAATGAAATATTGCTGCTAAGGTACCTCATGCCCATAATTCTTAGAATGTTACCTACAAATGAGTCACTTGTGAAAATGCAAATTCTAATTTAACATATCTGAGGTGTATTCCAAGATTCTACATTTCTAAAAGGCTTCCAGGTGATGCTGATGCTTCTGCTCTCCAGGACTTTGAATTGCAGGGTATTATGTCTTCAAATGAAATGGTACAACCAAGGATCCAGGAAACATTTTACCAAGAATAAAACACATATCTGCTATAGTTTACATATCAAGGGAGTACCATCCAGCCTGGCTAACACCCACCTTAACATACCTTAAAGGAGCTTTCTGTTTCTGGTTTTATTATCAGTATTGAGAAAGCACTCATTTTCTATTGCTTGGCTTGGTTTCCTAGCTGATCCATCATAGTAAGGTAGGCGTTTATATACAATCAAGAATAAACAGGATCTAGAGTGCCCAAGCATAGCCAGTGTAATAGAATTACTTCTTATTCCTTTATGAGAGCTCACCTAATAGATATCTTTGAATGCTTGGATGTGTGCTTGATTGTCCTATCTCTCTCCTTTCCCTTCGCAATTGCTTGTTTACATTGACTGGGATCATTTAAATCCCTAATGTAAATATGAATATAAAGAAACTATGTGAGATTTCTCCCTATTTTTCACATTTTGAGTCAATTAAATAAATATGTACCGATTAGTGTTTACAAAGTAGTGAACTGGGCATTATGAGGTACAGAAAGATCGAAAGTCTTGGTTCCAGGTATTCTCAGTTTGTCTATAGAGGACAAAGACATAAAAGTTAAAAACAAGTATAAGAACTTAAAAAAAATTCTAGATTTGGAAATAACATGCTTAGAAGTGTGTAAGAAATTGAAATCAGTTGTATCAGGGAGTTAGGAAAACTTTGTGAAAGAGGAAAAATTGAGCAGGGATTCAGAACATGGTCATCTGCACATGGAAAAAATATAAAATATACTGAGACAAAGTGTCATATTTTAGGTATATGAATGGAAAGCAAAAGCTTATATAAATATCTGCTGAAACTGAAATGTCATTCTTTGCAATTCAACCTAAAGCCTACGTTTCTTATGGGATGTTGAAAGCAAGATATGATGACCCATTAGGATAGTGATTTTGTTGCTTCTCTCAAACTTTGGCCTTTCCTATTGGAACTAGTTCCTTGGACCCCAAACAAGGAAATATCACACTTCATATAATCATTTTCCCTTTGAATATGGAACATAGTACTTCAGTAGTACATAGGTCAGGGAGAAAAGAAAGAAAATTATTTCAGATCTTTAAAACGTGTTGGCCGGTGCTGTGGTGCAGTGGGTTAACCTGCCACCTGCAGTGCCGGCACTCCATGTGGCTGCTGGTTGGAGTTCTGGCTGCTCCACTTCTGATCCAGCTGCCTGCTGATGTGCCTGGGAAAGTAGGGGAGGATAGCACAAGTGCTTGGGCCCCTGTACCCACATGGGAGACCTACATGAAGCTCCTGACTTCAGCCTGGTCCAGTTCCAGCTGTTGCCACCTTTTAAGGAGTGAACCAACAGTGAATTAGAAGACTCTGTCTGTAACTCTGGCTTTCAAGTAAATAAATACATCTCTTAAAAAAAAGTATTGGCCAGTGCCACGGCTCACTAGGCTAATCCTCCGCCTTGCGGCGCCGGCACACCAGGTTCTAGTCCTGGTCAGGGCGCCGGATTCTATCCCGGTTGCCCCTCTTCCAGGCCATCTCTCTGCTATGGCCTGGGAGTGCAGTGGAGGATGGCCCAAGTGCTTGGGCCCTGCACCCCATGGGAGACCAGGATAAGCACCTGGCTCCTGCCTTCGGATCAGTGCAGTGCGCTGGCCGCAGCGCGCTGGCTGGGGCGGCCACTGGAGCGTGAACCAATGGCAAAGGAAGACCTTTCTCTCTGTCTCTCTCTCTCTCACTGTCCACTCTGCCTGTCAAAAAATTTTAAAAAAGTATTTATCATTTTAACTCATATACTCATTACATGCTCCTTTTTTATAATGCTGACACTCACGTGTGATAGTATTTTCATTCCTCTAACTTAGATGAATTTAAATTTTGAGATTTTTGCCATGAGGTTACTTTGAACTGTTGGGTGATCATAAAGGAGAAGCCTTTAGTATCCTCCTTCTTTGATATAATGATGCTTAACCATTTAAACAAATTGATTTTGCAACCCTTCCCTGATTCCTCATTGTTCTGGATGGTACTATTGTCTGGATAGCTGGGGTATTATTGCCTGGTATCACTAGTCAGTGCAGCCTAAAGTTCAAGTATAGATAGAAGCAGCTATGTTGAGACTAGCTTAAAGACACAGTAAAATTTTTTGAAATGCCGTGCATCTCCTTTGTAACCCACCCTTATAAGATACTCTGTTAAGAGTACAGATACTCTTTTTTTAAAAGATTTATTTGTTTATTTGAAAATCAGAGTTACACACAGAGAGAAGGAAAGTCAGAGAGAGAGAGAGAGGTGTTCCATTCGCTGGTTCACTCCCCAATTGGCCGCAACAGCCAGAGCTGAGCCCATCTGAAGTCAGGAGCTAGGAGCTTCCTCCAGGTCTCCCAAGCCAGTGCAGGGGCCCAAGGACTTGGGCCATCTTCCACTGTCTTCCCAGGCCACAGCAGAGAGCTAGATCTGAAGTAGAGCAGCTGGGACTTGAACTGGTGCCCACACGGGATGCTGGCAATGCAGGCGGCGTCTTTACCCACTATGCCACAGCGCCGGCCCCTACAGATATTCTTTTATTCCGTCTCATTCTGTCTGTCTCTCTGAGTCTTAAATAAAGAACTTTTTAAAAATTTTAAGAGCACAGAAGAGTGTGAAACTTGTGCTGCTGTATAAACATTGGGTTCTTTTGAGTTCCACTGAGCAAAGCAATATACCCCTTGTGTCAAATTTGTTTTAAATGTGTCTGATGTAGCTAGAATCCAGGAAACTATAGACAATAATGAGTTTTTGAGAGCCTTGCTTTATAAACTCTATTCAGGTGAGTCTGTTCACAGTTGACTCTGCAACTGGTCACAGGTTCTATCAGGGCTTACCATTCTTTTTTTTTTTTTTTCTTTTTGGACAGGCAGAGTGGACAGTGAGAGAGAGAGAGAGAGACAGAGAGAAAGGTCTTCCTTTGCCATTGGTTCACGCTCCAATGGCCACCCTAGCCAGCGTGCTGCGACTGGCGCACCACGCTGATCTGATGGCAGGAGCCAGGTGCTTATCCTGGTCTCCCGTGGGATGCAGGGCCCAAGCACTTGGGCCATCCTCCACTGCACTCCCAGACCATAGCAGAGAGCTGGCCTGGAAGAGGGGCAACCGGGACAGAATCCGGCGCCCTGACCAGGACTAGAACCCAGTGTGCCGGCATCGCAAGGTGGAGGATTAGCCTAGTGAGCTGAGGTGCCAGCAGGGCTTACCATTCTTATTCTTTAATTTCTCTCCTCACAACCCAACTATGGCAATATTGGATACTTAGATTTTATTCTGACTTTTGTCACAGGCTGTGAATTCCAAATTTCAAGTAAGAACCAAAATTGAAGAGCCTAGATATTTCTTCCTGTTAGGGCTTTTGATGTACATCTAGCATTTATCTCCTTCATTTTTCAAGTTTAAAACAAACAAAACCCAAGACTTCAAAAGGAAATATGTAAGAAGGCAGATAAGTGAGATGTTAGTTGAAAAGAAAGAGAATAGGGAAATGAAACCAACATTAGGTGTTTGATGCAAACATATACCAAACACTGCTGGGTTCTTAATATACATAATGTTACTTAATCCTCTCCATGATATTGCATTAGCACCATCATTGGGTACAGTTTATCAGTGGGAAATCGAGAGCAAGAAAGATTCTAATCAGAGAACAAAATCACTTAGGCACTCACCAGTAGAGCCGAGGCAAGGGTGTGGATTGCAAACTGCTTTCTACTTCCAGACTGAAAACTACACGTGGTAGTATATTCTGGAAAATCCCATCCTCTGTTTTTCACAAAGCAGCTTCAATTATGTCAAGATAAGCAATTTGTATGAAAGACACGGAAGGTAAAACTTGGGTAATAGTTATAGATCCACTCATACAACTAGATAACCCTCTTTATTCATTTTAACTTAACCTGCATGGACTACTTTATGGTGGTAATAATCTTTTTACATGAATATGACCTATCTGTGTCTTAGTCAGCAATATGGAATAGTGCCGGATACTCCTAAAGCTGTTTAGAGGGTTGATATATTGTCTGTACATGCTTAATATTCAGAAATAGTTTTTTTTTTTAAATAGATCAAGAGGACTGTTTTTTCCTTTATAATGCATATTTAGACTTTCGTGTTAGTAGTAAATGGTGCTGTCAGTTCTGCATTTTTGTTTATAAATAGCAACATATTAAGAAGGTACTGTATACTAGGCAGTGAGATAGGAGCTCTATTAGGGCTGTTGGAACTCTGCTGTGACAACAAATCAACCCTGACATCTTGGTGCATGAACACAAGGTTATCTTTTGTGCATGTAAAATCTACTATGGGTCTTGCTTTTCTCCAAGGCAGCTTTCTTCTGATTACATGTCAGTGGACTAGTTTGTGCATAGCTTGTGGCTTTCCTTTCTCTACGTGTGGCTTCTGGATTGTTATCATCGGAGAAAAGAGAGCTGAAAATACCTTGGGGGCTCTTCTCTGCCTTACTTTCATTGTCTTCATGATCCGTTTGTCAGAGTAAGTCATCTGGCTCCACCAAACTGAATTTTTGTTCATAAAACAAAAAATTAGCTGACACTAGTGAGTACTGTCAATATATCACAACTTCTTGGGAAAACAAAGATTAAAATTTAAAAAGTTATCTCATTTTATGAAAGCTATGCAGTCAAATGTAGAAAACAATAATTACCAGGGAATATTTAGGGATACATTACAGTTTGACAAGGACTTTGCTTCCTTATTTCAGTTACTGCTGATCTCTTTAGAGAGTTATTTTTTATTTTTGCATCTGAAATAATTGACTTGAGAATTAAAAATGCCTATCATCTCTTTCATTTATGTTGTATGCTGTGTTTTCTTATAGGTCCATACCTGGGTCTTGGAGATTTTTTTTTTTTTGGCAGTAGCCTTATGGAAGTTTTTTTTGTTTTGTTTGTTTGTTTGTTTGTTTTTTTAAGAATGGAGAGAATTTTTCCTGCCCACTAGAAACCAGGATGAGCAGTAGGAAGCTGTGTGTTCTCTGTTATTCTTTACTTCTTGGGAAATTAGTCTTTATAATGTCCATTGTTTATGAGTATGGACAAATATTGAGACAATTTTCAGCCATTTTCCATACAGAGCAACAAAGCATATGCAGTTGGAGAGCGCTACACCTTCAAGACAAAAACATTAAAAATTATAGCAACACAAATATGTTTTGGCTTGAGAGAATGAGCAGGTCGTCAATTTTGGTTGTGGTATATAGGATATTAGAGAGATTTTTCTTCATATCTCTGGTATGTTTTCAAGTTAATATTTTTACAAAACAATTTTTTTTTGACAAGTAGAGTGGACAGTGAGAGAGAGAGAGACAGAGAGAAAGGTCTTCCTTTTCCATTGGTTCACCTCCCAATAGCCTCTGCAGCCAGCACAGCACACTGCACTAATCTGAAGCCAGGAGCCAGGTACCTCTCCTGGCCTCCCATGCGGGTGCAGGGCCCAAGGACTTGAGCCACCCTCCACTGCACTCCCGGGCCACAGCAGAGAGCTCGACAGGAAGAGGAGCGACCAGGACAGAATCTGGTGCCCTGACTGGGACTAGAACCCCGTGTGCTGGTGCCGCAGGCGGAGGATTAGCCTATTGAGCCATGGCGCCAGCCACAAAACAATTTTTTTGAGAAGCAGAGAGACAGAGAGAGAGATAGACAAAGAGAGAACACTTCATCCACGGATTTACTCTCCAGATATCCTTGATGACTGGTATTATGCCAGGCTGAAGCCAGAAGGTGAGAACTCAATCCATATCTTCCATGTGGGAGGCAGGAACTCAATTGCTTGAGCCAACACTGCTGCCTCCCAGAGTCTGCTTTAGTAGGAAGCTGAAATTGGAAGTCAGAGCCAGGAATCAACCCCAAATACTTCACTATGGGATGTGGGTTTCTTAACTTCTAAATGAGCCAAATGTGTGCCCCTATTGAAAAATAATTGGTGAAGTGCTACAAAATTACTGAGTGTCATGTTGACTTGTAAGGACAGATGAATAAAATCTTACACCATTTTATTGAAAGATCTCCTTGGGGCTGGCATTATGGCATACAACATGTTAAACTGCCACCTGAGACACTGGCATTTCATATGGGCACCAGTTGTAGACCCAGCTGCTCTACTTCTGATCCAGCTCTCTGCTAATGCACCAGGGAAAGCAGAGGAAGATTGCCCAAGTGCTTGGATTCCTGCACTCTCATGGAATTCTCAGGTGAAGCTCTAGGCTCTTGAAGTCAGCGCTGCCTAACCCCAGCCATTTGTAGCCATTTGGGGAATAAACCAGCTGATGGAAGATATCTCTCTCTCTCTCTCTCTCTCTCTCTCTCTCTCTCTGTGTGTTTCTCTGAATCTCTTTCTTTCTACCTGTAACTCTTTCAAATAAATTTTTAAAAATTTTTAAAAAAATTTTCTTACAGTAAAAATGATTTTTACTATTTAGGTATTATTTATAGTTCTACTATGTATTGTTCATAGACTTACGTATTTGGGCTTTTGCTATGAAATATGTCTTCTCAATATTTTCTCATCATGTCTTGATTTTCAACTTTCTCTTCATTTGAGGTTTTATCCATATAATGGGTTTGCTTTGGCATTTGATATATGTTCCAGCCTGATTGAATGTTTTCAGTTATTCTGGAGAGGAATTATGGTTACTTGGGGAAATTTGAAGATAAACCAAGAAGGTTAATAATAATAGTGATGATAGTGTTAAAATAATATGATCTTTAATTGAGCATTCATTATAATATAGGTGCTGGGCAAACTGTTTTAAAGTAAATTTTCATTTAATCTGCATAATTTTTTGAAAAGTGACTTATTAACCCAAATTTAGAAAGAACTTAGATCTTTTCCTACTATCACATGATCAGAAATTATCTGTGTAGTGTATTTAAAGTTATCCAGTTATTTTCCTCTTTTGAGGTATTTATATGGTTTCTAATTGTGTGGGTAACCTACAAAGCCAAAGTATAGCTAAGCAAAATTGCATCCTAAACTGTGTTTGTTAACTTCCATAGATAAAGTACATCTTACCAGAAGTACTGCAGTCAAAATAAAAATTGGAAATAGAAATTAAGCAATAGGAATCTATTCAGTTTTTATTCAGAAATATCCAAAGGAAAAACCCACTAGTTCCTGTAGTGGTTCCCTACCAGAATCAATATTGCTTTTCTACACACGGGACTTTTGGCAAAGGCTAGAGACATCTTTGGTTGTCGTGACTGAGAAGAAGTGAATTATTTCATGGATAGAGACTAGGCGTGTGCTAGGGATCCTACAATGCAAAAGATACAACCCTCAACTAAGTTTATCTACTCCAAATGGTTAGTAATGTTGAGATGTAGCTTGTGTAAAATCTTCTCTTAGATAGGTGAACTGTTTTGTTAATAAGAACTCAGTCTTTGGAGTCAGTAAATCTGGCATTCAATGTTCTGGATTTACTACTTGGAGAACTTAACCTCTCTAAGTCTTAATTCAATTGCTTGTAAGTGGGAAATGATGTTAATACTTACCCTGAAAGGTTTTTCTGAAGATAAAATAAAAGAATGGATGCAATACTTAGCATAGTCATGGGTATTCATAGATGAAATGACTAATTATGTTTAAACCAACTTGATAGGATCTTGTGTGACTTAAAAGACTGCAATTTAACAAATATTAACAAGAGAGTGCTCCAGATCTGGAAGCTCTGTTGTGAATTGTTTCCTCCACTTATCAACTGGATGGCCATGGACAAATAACCTTAGGAGATACTCTGCCACACTTTCCTCTTCTGTGAGATAAGAGTGTCTTTCTTCTAGAAGCAGCCTATAAATGAAAATATTTCTATTAGTGGTTACTACTTAGAGGCAGACAATGTTAACTCTTTAGTATTCATTTAACTAATATAGTTAGCTATGGTATAATATACAAATGAATTTTTTAAGTTTCTGAACATTACCCCCATGAAATACTAATCCTTTGTTTTATTTTAACAAGTAGAGAAATGAAGATCACTCTAAAAGTTAACTTTTTAAAGATTTATTTATTTATTTGAAAGTCAAAGTTACACAGAGAGAGAAGGAGAGGCAGAGAAAGGTCTTCCATCTGATGATTCACTCCCCAATTGGCCTCAATGGCTGGAGCTGTGCTGATCTGAAGCCAGGAGTCAGGAGCTTCTTCCAGGTGGGTGTAGGAGCCCAAGGACTTGGGCCTTCTTCTACTGCCTTCCCAGGCCATAGCAGAGCAACCAGGACTCGAACAGGAAGTGGATCAGAAGTGGAGCAACCGGGACTCAAAGTGGCACCCATATGGGATACCTGCACTGCAGGCAGCAGCTTTACTGGCTAAGCCACAAAGCAAGCCCCTAAAAGTTATTTTTCAGAGTCTTTGCTTATTGAAAAAATAGAGAATGATTTTAACATTTCATTGTTAACTCAGGACCCTTGTCATCATAGTTTTACTTGTGCTGGATTGTGATGCATGAAGCTATGAAAACTAATGCACCACGAGGATTTTCCTTACACTAGGCTGCATTCTTTTACCCGCTTTTTCCATTTCTAAATATCTGCACTTGAGGGGCCAGCATTGTGGTGTGGATTAAACTGCTTCCTGTGATGCCAGCATCCCATATGGGTGCCAGTTCGAGTCCTGGCTGCTCCAATTCTGATCTGTCTACTTGAAAATGTGACTGGAAATTAGTGGAACTTGGTCATCTGCAACTCATGTGGCAGACCAGGATGAAACTTCTGGCTCCTGGCTTTGGCCTGGTCCTGTCCCAGCCATTATGGTCATTTGGTGAGTGAACTTGTGGATTGAAGATCTCTCACTCTATGTCTCTCCCTGTCTCCGTAATTCTGCCTCTCAAATAAATAAATCTCAATTAATATCTGCACTTGAGCATCTTATTAATAATATATTTTGAACATTCTCTATAGTGTACTCTCTTAACTGTATTAGCAACCAAAACAAAATGATCCTTTTATAAGGGTTTATGTTTAGCAACAGTAAACAAGAAAATATAAAGCCAGTTAAATAATCATTAATTCAAATGTAGTCAATGCTATGAGTGAATAGTATCAGTTGCTAATACTCCTGATCTGGGATATAAGACAGAGCTTCATAGGGATTGCTAAGGAATAATCTGAAAAGTGAGTCTGCATCAGAAAGACAAATATAATGAGCACTACAGCTATATTCCATGCTGTGTGTGAAGATTCTAATTCTAGACAAGGAGCTTGGAGTAAAGGATTTTTTAAAAATCCAGTGTTTCTAGACAAGGAAAACATTTGCTGATGGTGCCATTATTAACGAGGCTAGAAAAATATCTTGTAATCATTCATGGTCTCTAAAGCATGTGCAGCATCCAGGATTGTATTCTATAGACAGTGGTAAGCCATTGGAAAAGTTGGCTTTTGAATGATATGATAGATTTTTTAAAAGATTTTATTTCTTTGAAAGGCAGAGTTAGAGAGAGAGAATCTTCCAACTGCTGGTTCTCTCCCCAGTTGGCTATAATATCCATGGCTCGATGAGGTTGACACCAGGATCCAGGATCCAGGAGCTTCATCCAGGTCCTCCAATGGATTCAGGGGTCCAAGCACTTGGGCCATTTTCTGCTGCTTTCCCTGGTGCATTAGAAGGGAGTTGGACCAGAAGTAGAGCAGCTGAGACTGAACCCAGCACACATATTGGATGCCAGTGTCACAGATGGTGCTGGCCTGATATGATAGATTGTTTTTTATACACAGAATGGCCTGAAAGTAAAAGATACCACTTAGAAAGGTGGCGGTAGCCCAGGTAATATTGGATGAAATCAGATAAATTGAGTCTCGGAGAGGAGTGAATAGTCTGAGAGGGTGGCTGTGGTGGTGAAGTAGTTTTAGCCACAGCTTGAGATGCTGGCCTTCCATATCAGACTGTGCTTTGAGACCCAGTTACCCTGTGCTTCCAATTCAATGTCTTACGCATGCTCCTAGGAGCAGTGAATGGTGGCTCAAATATTTGGTTTCCCACCACCCTTTGGGAGACCCAGATGGAGTTCCTGTCTCCTGACTTCAGCCTGGCCTATACCTGGCTATTATGAGCATAAAGATTTTCTTTAGATGTGTGATGTGGGCAAATATTTAGTTCAGTGAACTTGGAGAGAGATATTTTAACTATTTTGGCTTTATTTTGCCTTCTACATTGTTCTTGGTTCCATCCTAGAGAATTGCAATTGATAAACAAGCAGCTTCCAAAAAAGTGGAAATATAAATGTTCAACACAGATGGAAATTAAATTTTATGGTATAGTACTTAAACACTCTCTATTATTGCATGTGATTAGCAAATTTTCATAACAGGTGAGTTTTTTCTCCACTGTCTTTAGCAAGACTGTCCAAGTTGATATATCTTAATTTATTAGCAGGAGGAAATTTCTATCTCAATAAACTTTGATTCATAATAGTAAGTTCTGTTTGTGCTATCTTGCAGAGAAAGTTGAAACTGAGTAGAGGTGACCTTCCATTTTTTTTCCTTACATGATATGAAGAGTACTATAAAAATAGTCACTTAATTATTTCTGTTTTTTTATAATTTATTTATTTTGACAGAGTTAGACAGTGAGAGAGAGAGAGAGAGAGAGACAGAGAGAAAGGTCTTCCTTTTACTGTTGGTTCACCCCCCAAGTGGCTGCTACAGCTGGCGTGTTGCAGCTGGCGCACTGCGCTGATCCAAAGCCAGGAGCCAGGTGTTTGCTCCTGGTCTCCCATGCAGGTGCAGGGCCCAAGGACTGGGCCATCCTCCATTGCCTTCCCGGGCCACAGCAGAGAGCTGGACTAGAAGAGGAGCAATCAGGACAGAATCCGGCGCCCCGACTGGGACTAGAACCCGGGGTGCCAGTGCCGCAGGTAGAGGATTAGCCTATGGAGCCATGGCGCCAGCCAATTATTTCTGTTTTCAACTACTAGGGCCTTGATTAAAAACACAACACTTTAGATAATTTAAAAAGTTGTCTATGTGTGCAAAAATAGGTGAAATACAAGCTGTGTGCATAATCAGTATTTTGTGTGTATACACACAGACAAACACTGACTGTAGAGAGCCTTGAATGTCATACTTAGAAAACCCAGCAATCCATTTTGCAAAGCTGCAGTAACTATTGATATGTCTATTTCTAAAATGTGTGTGTCTCTAAACTACTGTTGAAACAGGCATAAAGATTGGTTTCTCATAGGGTTATTGAAATAATTAAATGAGATAATTTAGGCAGTGTTTTACTTAGCATCTGGGACATAATAAACATTTAATAAATTTTAAATATGTATAAGTAACAAAGATATTTTTATCACACATTAACTGTATGATTTGTTATAAATATATGTCGATAAAATTTTGTGAAATTAGTTTGGGTTTGACATTTATTTGGGTGATTCCTGTGCTGAGTTTCTGTAAATCAGAAGTTGAATGCAAACTGTGAAGATCTGACTTCACATGAGTTAAGATTCTGTCTCAGATTCTATTTCCTGTTTTCCTTCATTTGGTCATTCATTCACTTATTACTTAAACAAATACTGAAGTCTGTGTTTTGTGCCGGCCATTATAATCTGTCATCCAGAATCTTAGGATGGAGAACAAACGTGAAAGCAAATAACTGCAATAAGACGATGTGAACAATGTGGAATACAACAGCCTTTAAAGTAAAAGGGCATCTACTCTAGATGACATATGGTTCATTTTTATGGACATACTTGTTGTTAAGCTAAATAGAGAAGTAAAACAAAATAGTGGAAAGTTAAAGGACTATTTCTTCTTATTTTATGCCTCTTCTTGCCTTCATCTACCACCTACATGCTGCTAAAGACATCCAAATGATTATCAGTAATTGCTATCACTTTCTCTTACAGCAGAATCCTATTTCCATTTCACTTTTGGCAATCTGTAGGTAGATGTTCCACAGATATCTTGAAGTCATTCAGCTTAAAATAAATTAATTTTATCCCTTCCTTTCACAAATACTGTTTGTCCTCATTATGTCTAATCTCTGTTAAATTTATTATCACCTAAAACATCACCCCGTTGGAAGACTGGGAGTATCAGTCAGCCTTCAGGTCTTGCTTGCCCCCTAAAGTTAATCAGTCATCCAATCCTGCTCCTTCTTTTCTCTCTCCTGGGCAAATATATGTACACACATACACACACCCCCATTTATGCCCCAAATTAGTAGGGTAAGAAAGCTATTTTCAAGTTGCTAGGCAGCAGCTGTTGAAGAAAATGCTCAGAAAATTGCCAGTGACGTGGCTATCAAGTGCCATCTCTATGTTGTCTCTCTTGTGTGAGTAGAAAATTCTTCTCTTTAATATGAAATAATAATTTTAAATTCTCTTGATCTATGAACTTCAAAAGCATCCTCATATACATATCCACATTGATATACTGACTAAATTTCTCTTTCCTTTCCATCACTGATATTTTATGTTTCCAAAGGGAGTTTCAGCTATGAATCTCAGACCCTTTGCAAATGTTCAATTGCTCAGAATGTGGATTGCAGATTCGTAGTCTAGTTCATAAACTCATATTTATGGAGAAGTACATTATCTATTGATGTTTATCATTGAAATTAAATGATCACAAATACAGCCAGCGTAATAATTAATGATATGACAAGATGGGCCTGATATTTTTTAAGCATAATTTATTTGAGAGGCAGAGAGATGGCAGGGGTTGGTTGTTGGGGGAGAGAAAGAGAGATCCTAACCTTACTGGTTTATCCCCAAATGCTTACAATGGCAGGCCAGGTCCTGAGCCAGAGGCAGGAACTAGGAACGCAGTTCAGTTCTTCCACATGGGAGGCAGGAACCTGATTTCTTGAGCCATCACTGTTACCTCCCAGGGGTCTGTGTTGACAGGAAACTAGAGTCACGACCTGGAGCCAGAAGTAGAACCCAGGCACTCTCATGTGGAATGAAGTCATTTTAACTGCAAGGCTAAACACCTGCTCTGACCCTGATAATTTTTTGTTTCTAAGTATTTGCTGAAATTTCCTTCTAGACCATACTCTTTGAAGATCAGATTGATTCTTCAGTACTAAGTGTACAGTTATGTGCACCATAGTAGTTCTACTCACAGTAGTGCATCTTATTCCTTCCTGCAGGATGTCTTTTAAAAAAGTTAGTGAAAATCTAGGTCCCTAAACCTAGCAAAATGTTAAGTTCCTAAACAAAATGCAGTGAACAAAAAATATAATAGTTTTCTTTTATCCTTCTTTCATTTTTATGTGTTTTTAAAATAGTTTTATAATATAACAAATATGTAGGTAGGATTAATACTATTGATGCAAATGAAAAGTTTAAAGATATCTTTAAATGATGGAGTCTTAAATGTGATAATAATGCAATAGTCACAGAAGAAAAGGCTGCACAGAGGGAGAGGAATGGATAAAAGAACAATTAACCTTGTATAAAAAGAGAAAGGAAAGGATAAATTTACTATGAGCATTTCTTAAGTCAGTAGTTTATTATTTTCTGAGTTCCCAACTGACTATACATTTTTTCTTCCCTTTTTGAAAATATTAACACTTCTGATGTGTCTTAATATCTCCCATTGTATCTTGATCTGGCATGGTGTGCTAGCATTGTTAGCAAACAGTGATGCATTTCAATATACATATTTATTGGTCTTCAGCTAAAATTAGGTTTGCTGAGCAAATAGACTTTGTTCATCCACCTTAAATAGATCATTTCCCAGAATGCCAAGGGAAAACACTGATAATAGGACTTGCTTTGTCCTTGATCACTGTTATCATACTGGCAAAATGAGGGAAGGGAAAAATGGACCAAAGGAAAAACTTGTGATTCTCAAACATAAACCTCTCAATTGCAGATGAGAGTCACACATTTGAAAGGATGATTTGTGAGCATCATCACACAAGCAAAGGATCGTTGTTAGCAGTTGCTTGTAATTCATGGAGGAGCGCTTTAGGAAAACATGACTGCTAGTCATTATGTTATGTTTATTCTGCTTTCTGTAAACCAGATGAATGTGGGATTATTTGTATAGCATAATAGCCTTCAGCATGGAAGTAGAAGGAAAGTTTATTACCTGTTTCTTCCTCTCCCCAGAGAGGAATTTGTTTCACTTTGAGGTAAGATTCTCCTGAAAGACTGCAAGTCACAATGCATGTTGTCGTTTCCTAGCTATGAACACCAAATTACAGCCCATTTATATTGTTTTGCCAACTTATCTGGAAGCCACAGAAACAAGAACAAATATGAAGATCAAAATTCAGATAGATTTTTTTACCCTAGTGGAAGAGTGCAATATCTTGTAGGTAGTGTTTACTCAGTGAATAGCATAGTCTTTTTGTTATTGCTTATTTGAGAGTGACTGATGGAACCCTGTTTGAAGAGATGATTGAAGGAGATGAGAAAAAGAAGAACAGTGAGTTCCATATGAGTTAATGGAGAATAGAAGAGCTTCTGGCTGGAGAATAAAGACTTTGGGGTCAGAGAGATCTGAGTTAGAATCTTCCAGCTTCTTACTAGTTACCACTTCACCCAGGTACAGCTTTCTCTTCTGCAAAATGGCAGTCATGAACCTAACATGTAGATTGTCGTCCAGATCACAAGGATTAACAGGTGACTGCTCACGCTCTCTACCCAGCATTCAGCAGATCCGTCCTGAATGACATCTCTTTAAGATGATTTTAGAAATTAAAATTCCATGCTCTATTTCAAAATTTTGTTTCAAGTACCATGTTTAGAAATCTGTGATATTATGTGGCATTTCTACTTTTCTTTTCCCAGAACTCTTGTTCTTTTTCCTTCTCTTTTTAGCATCCATTGTTTCTATAGTTTATATAACTGCAATCCTCTGCTTTCAACAAGAAATAATTGACTCCAGAATGTAGGAGAGTGATCCTGCATTCAAATGAGGAATCACAAACCCTTTATCAACTCAAGGGTTTACACTTCTCTCCTCCCTCACTCTCTTCTCTTACTAGAAAACAAACACATTTAGGTTTCATTACTCTGACTTTTGGACACAGATGTTTACATAAATGTTTTGGGGCAATGGTGTCAGGGTTAAACTTAGCAACCTCATTCTAACTTTACAAAGAAGCTGTGTTTGGAGGAAAAGAGGATGGAGATGCAGGTAGATTAAAAACTGTCATCACTGTAATCATTATCTTCAAAGGAGCAACATCTACATAAGTAGAGTGAGAGAAATACAGGATAAGTCTTACATGGTATTGTTAACACATTGGCAGAAGAAGGGGGAGAGAGATTTGACTTAATTTGTTTTAAAACCAACTTCATTTGCCGAAGATTCCCACATAATAATAATGTACCATTCCATTCCATTCCATCCCAGATCCTCCATTCAGTCCTTTTGCACAGTGTTCTGTGTCTAGCCCCTTTCTCAGACAGAACACTCTTTGTGTGAATGACTGGTTCTTAGTACACTGTGTTCCAAAGTTAAAAATGTATTATTGTGCTGTATGGGTAAAGACAGAGAAAAACAGTCTTTGAGGTCTCACCTTTTGTAGGGAAGAGGGACATAAGCCTTTAAAAAAAAATAAAAAAGATTTGGGGCCAGCACTGTGGTGTTGCAGGTAAAGCTGCCTCCTGCCTTGTCGGCATCCCATGTGGGCACCGGTTTGAGTCCCAGCTGCTCCACTTTCAATCCAACTCTCTGCTGTGGCCTAGGAAAGTAATAGAAGATGTCCCAAGTCCTTGGGTCCCTGCACCAAAAGAAGTTCCTGGATCCTGGCTTCGGATTGGCTCAGCTCCAGCCATTAGAGCCATTTGGGAAGTGAACCAACAGATGGATGAGCTCTCTCTCTCTCTCTGCCTTTGCCTCTCCTCTCTCTGTGTAACCTATACTTTCAAATAAATAAATGAACCTTACAAAAAAAGATTTATTTATTCACTTGAGAGGCATAATTACTGACAGAGAGGTATGAAAGGTCTTCTGTCTGCTGGTTCACTCCTCAAGTGGCCTCAACAGCAGGAGCTGAGCTGATCTGAAGGCAGGAGTCAGGAGCTTCTTGTGGGTCTCCCATGCAGGCACAGGGGCCCAAGCATTTTTGGGGCATTTTCTACTGCTTTCCCAGGCCAACAGCAAGGAACTGGACTGAAAGTAGAGCAGTCAACACACAAACTGGTGCCGTATGGGATTGTGGGCCAGTGCCACAGGTGGATGCTTAACCTGCTACGCCACTGCACGGGACACCGGGGACATAAGACTTAATTAATTAATGATGTAAAATCCTCCAGCATCCTGGAATAAAAGACTATTTTTAATACTAGTGAATTGCTATTTTCCTAGTTTTAAATGAATACCTGTTGAACTTATGGCCATTTAGATAACTATTGAAATGCTAAATATTCATGATGTATATAAACATAGGCACATACTGAATAAGCTATATTTTAACACTAGAAGGAAATTTAAATTGTATTTTTTCTTTTAAAATGCTTACTTGTTTTTATTTACTTGAAAGAGAGAAATGTTTCATCAGCTAGGTTACTACCCAAATACCTGCAATAGTGAAGTCTGGGCTTGGCTGAAGCCAGCAGATCAGAACTCCCAATGGGACTCCCACATGGATGTCAGGGACCCACGCACGTGAGCCATTATCTACCATCTACAAAGATGTATTAGCAGGAAGTTAGATTAGAAGCAGAATAGCCAGGACTCTGATACTGGATGTAGGGCATACCAAGCAGTCTGCTGTACCACAATGCCTACTTTTAGGTTGCCTTTCATGTTCCAAATTAAAAACAAAGGCTCATATGTAATTTTTTCCCAAGATATAAAGCTTAATAGGGCCAGATGCCAGACTAGAACCCAGATTTCTTGGACTCAGTACTCTGTGCAATATGCAAGGTGACCTCACTATAGATACTCCATATTTTATCCATAGAACCTTGCCAAGAAAGAATGGTTTTGAATGGTTTCAATCTCTTTCAAACATAAGCAGGGTGATTACTGTTTTTTGAAAGATCATAAATGATTTTTCATCCCATCAGCCATAGGAAGAGATATGGGCTTGGAGCCAGCTGTGTGCTAGGAAAATACTACTGGCAACAATCCATGTCATTTGCCAAGGAAGCAACTATCTTCTGTGATCAAGTGGAGTTTAATGTCTTATTCTATTGGAGTTGAGGCATTGTTGAAAATTTATCATAGGAAGAATATACAGCTGTTCCTGTAGAATAGGCCAGAAGAAAGACTCAAGAGTGAATTTATTGGTCTAAAATTGATCTAGCCTAAAATTGTTGGTGATAGGAGAGGATAATAGTCTGAGTCATAATGGAATGAGCTCTAGTCTTTGTATTAGGTGACATGAGATTGAATATCCAAGCCAGCATTCCCCTCACTAACTACATGACTTCCGGCAAATCTCTGAGTCTCAATGAATAAAATTGAAATCATGCTTTCTAGATCATAGTTTTAGGGAAAATTATATAAAATACTTCAGGTAAAGGTGCGTTGCATAATGCTTAACATGCCCACAGTAGACTTCAATTATATAAGTGCAATATTTTGAGTCTCAATCTAAAGGAAGATGTCACTAAGGATTATGAAGTATGTTTGGCATTTATTATGTAGAAAACAATCTTTCAGAGATGCAGGAGTAAGAGCTTACAGTCAGCCATATCCTATATATTCTCCAATAATTATGCAGCTTCATTTCTAAATGTTATAATGCATTGCATCACATATTGATTGATAAAGCCTCTTGAAAAAGGTGTTGACAAAAAGAGAACAGTGAAACCTGCTGTGTGAGACACTTAATTTCCATAGAAAATCTCCACCTTCCCTAGCTTGTTTTGTTATGCTTTTGTTTTTAAATTTTGATTTGAGGTCAGCTTTGTGGCACAGTGGGTTAAGCTGTCACCTGCAATGCCAATATCCCATATGGGTACCAGTTCAAGTCTCAGCTGCTCCACTTCTGATTTAGCTCCCTGATAATGTGTCTGAGAAAGCAGAGGAAGATAGCTCAAGTACTTGGGTCCCAGCAACCACATTTGAGGCCCAAATGAAGCCCCTGGCTCCTGGCTTCTGCCTGGCCCAGCTCAGGCCATTGCTGACATTTGGGGAGTGAAGTAGTGGATGAAAGATTCATTCTCTCTCTCTCTCTCTCTCTCTCTCTCTCTCTCTCTCCCCCTCTCTCCCTCTCTCCCTCTCTCCCTCTCTCTCTCTCTCTCTCTTTCCTTCCTTGTTTCCTTCTCTCTTTGTAACTCTGTCTTCCAAATAAGTAAATAAATCTCTTAAAATTTTTTTGATTTGGCATCCAGAATCAGCTTAATCAGTGAAACCTGAAGTCTCCAAGAATCCCTATGCATCCCCTTTCTTCTCCTTTTCTTTTCCAATGCAGCTCAGACTAATTCCTAATAAAGGTTTTAGCTGTTCAAGTAGCTCATGTCTTTTTCTCTAGGAATTATGTATTTATGCGATTGATTCATGTAGCTGTACCTGCTTGGTTAATTGATGTTTTTGTGCACTTACAGAGTTTCATTTCCACATTGATATTTATTGGTTTCTTTATATTTTATCATTCTTTAGTTTGAGTCAATACTGGTGCCTAAACAGCATGTTCTTACATGTTATTGTAGTAGCCCTACTTTATTTTAAGGGATGGGATCAACCTCCATCTCTATCAATGTCTGGGTGGTATTCTTCTTGGCAGTAAAGGAGATATAATTAGCAAAATGGCATTTAGCAATAGTTCAGCTTTTTGAAGGCATGGGAGTAAAATCAGTAGGAATAAATGCATAAATATATCTTTTTGTGCTATTGATGAACTTTATTCAAAATATCTTATTATTTAGTGTCCTTTTTGTATGACATTGTTCCTATATGATAGAGAGAAAAAATAGGCTATAGTATGCTCTGTGAACCCTCATCAAGTCTTTTGTTGCACAGAGCCTGGAAAGGTAACAGTGTTGCAGTTTGGTAGACAATGCTAACATCTCAACAGAACTATTAAGTTCTGTTAACTGAATGTGGAGCAGAATAGTTTTGGGGGGATGTTTCTCTCAAAGAGATAATACTTAAGCTAAGATCTAACAGAGATAAAATTAGCTAGGAAATAAGATTGAAGGAATAGTATGAGTTATTAGCTTTGGTTCTATGCCATTTTTACGTCACTCCAGTACTGGCGACTGTAAAGCATTATTATTTCTGGTGGCTCTTTGGATGACATGTTTGGTAGCATAATGGAGGACAAAACAGACTGTTAGAATTAAGAGCAGTTGTAGTAAAGGAAGATAAATAAGAAAGGACTACTTGTCAGTAAAGAAGGGGAAAGATATGTTGGGAGCAAAATGATAGTAATACAATTGTCATTATTGAACACTTGTTCCATTCAAGCTAAGCCTTTTCTATATAGTGTGTCCTTTAAACCCAAGAATAAATCTATCAGGTCAAAATTACCATTTCTATTTTAGAGGTAAACCAATAAATACTGAGAAATAATAGCCTTTTTTTCTTAGATGCATATAGATAGCAAGTAAAAAAGTTGAGAATAAGAATCTGGTTTACATGAGTGTAAAGATCATGATTTTGGGACAGTGTTGTACTTTGTGTTAAATTGAATTTGTCGTACTGCGTTTATCATGGGCACCACAAGTCTTGAAAGATGTAAATTGGAGAAAACTGGAAAAGACAGACAAATAATGAGAGAATTGTATTTAGGAGCATATATAAATAAAGATGATTAAATGAAACCCAAATTTTGGGGAAGAGATTTATACACACATGATGAAAGACATGAATGTTAAATGGTCATGGAATTGTGTATAACCCAGATCAACATTATATGAGAAGGATCTTAATGAACATGGAGACTATTGACCATTCCACAGCCTCTATACAATAAGAAGTATTGGATTTTGAAGTCATCCTGTGGGAAATATTGGAAGCTCATTCAATTGAGGAATGTAATGTTAGATTGGATAAAACATCTCTCTAGTCTCTGAAATGATCTGTCTGTGTAAAACGCATACACAATCACATGTATCATTGAACAGTACTTTTAATTTTTATGGTCAGTAAACCACAGTTCTTTAATTCTAAATAAGTAAAAAACTTGGAAAAGAAATATTTAAAAAAATTAGTTTCAGGTATAAACCAAACTGTTATAGGACTGAAGACTGCTTACAGTTGGATGGGAAGCATGCAGTCACTTAGAAGTAATTAGTCTTGCAAAGGTATACATGAACAGAGGGTCTTGGAATGGAGGCCAAGAATTAATTTCCCAAAAGGCACTGCTGATGAGATTGTGGTTGGCACATTTCATTCTGCAGATACGTCTCTTATTGGTATCTTGTCTGTCCTCTGGGGTGACATTTTCATGCTGTGTGCACTCTAATGATTGTCTAGTAATACAAATGAGAAAGTCACATTTCAGACATACCACTCAGGACAGAAAATCTTATCCCAGCCTTGGTAGGTCACTTCTTATTATTTTTTTTAAGATTTATTTTATTTATTTGAAAGGCAGAATTAGAGAGAGAGAGGAAGAGGCAGGTCTTCCATCTGCTGCTTCACTTTCCAAATGGCTGCAACAGCCTGGGAAAGGCTGAAGCTAGGAGCCAGGAGCTTCATCCATGTCTCCCGTATGAATGCAGGGGCCCAAGTACTTGGATCATCTTCTGCTGCTTTCCCAGGTGCATTAGTAGGGAACTGGATCAGAGGTGGAACAGTCAGAACTGAAACCTGCCATCATATGCGATGGCAGCACTTTAGACAGAGGTTTAACCCTCTGTGTCACAGCGCTGGCTCAGTAGGGGCCCTTCTAAAGCAGATCTAAAATGAGGTAGCAGAAGCAGTTACTCGGAGCTCTGTTAAGTGGAAGTTTCAGCACAATGTCTTTTTAGCATAACCAATCCATAGGTACACTGTTATTTAGCAATGGAAGATCATGTTATAGAAAGAAAGCATAATAATATTTTTCTTTTTGTCTGTTTTCTGTGAGTCCCTGGGTCACTAGCTCCACCTTTCTCTAGCTCTGTGCACTTTTCAGTTCTAGTGTTATTTCTCCTCGTTAATTTTTAGAATTCTTTATGTATTTCATCTTTTACATCTCAACCAGTCCAGGCCTTGTTGACTTCTCTGGTGACATGATGAGATGTGATGCTGTTTTCGCCATTTTAACTACAACCCATTGGACTTAGGGAAATCTAATGAGATTCCCTCCTTGCAAACATAATAAAGGATTGTCTCATATTGCTATTCAATGTCTTATAGACACAATCTATATTTCTAATCATTTCTCATATTTCTTTCTTTCTTGCATTTCTTTTATTTTCTATTATACATTTCTTAGTATTGTCCTACATTTGCCTCTGCTTCAGACGTGACTAATCACTGTTCCTGAACCTTTACTTAAACTGGACCTCATAATCTGCCTATTGAAACTACTGTCACTTCCTAAAAATAGGTCTTTATTTTCCCTAGTAAGTGAAGCCCCTCCCCACTGTGAGCCTGCATGGAACTTGCCTGCTACCTTCCCTTTGTACTCATTCTAATCTAATTCAAGCACTCATTGTGTCACCTGAAGTTTAACTCACAGGGATTTTATCAAAGGAGGTGATAGACAAATATTTGTTGGATGTGCAGGAATTATTTATTTGAAATTCACTGCTTTACCCAAGAGCAGTTTGAATTTAAAAGTAATCTAAATGCTCTCAGATAGAGGACATGGATAAATGTGTGACTGTATATCCATTTACAGACTCTCTGCAGTCCTTAAAACTAAATTAACAAAGAAGTTTTAATGCCATGCAGAAATAATTATAAGAGGCAATAATTTCTTGGCATTCATAACAAACTCTTCCTGCTCCCCTCAGTGCTCTCTAAATATTTACTAATAGTCTAGGAACAGTAACTAAATCTTACTGGATATTTCTCGTATGAGACAGCATCTTGAGTTGTCATGTATCTTTATTTAATACATAAAAATAATTGTCAACTTAAAACAGTTAAACGATTTTCCCAAGATCAAATATTTCAAGTGAAGAAATAAAGTATTGTGGTTAAGAGATGGCATACTGAAGTTGTAAAGCTTGAGTTTCATACTGGTATCAGTTCTATCACTACGTAATGGAAATTCTAACATTTTTCAGTTTCAAACAAGGAAAGTAAGTAATGTACTTAGCACAGCACCTGCAGCATAGAAAGCTATAGTCAAAATTAACTATTTATGGGGCTGGCATCCTTTCTTAGTGGGCTAAGCCTCCGCCTGTGGCTCCAGCATCCTGTATAGGTACAGGTTCTAGTAACAGCTGCTCCTCTTCCAATCCAGCTCTCTGCACCATTGTGGGAGACCCAGAAGAAGTTCCTGGTACTGGCTTCAGATTGGCCCAGTTCCGGCCCTTTCAGCCACTTGGGGAGTGAACCAATAGATCAAAGACTTTTCTCTGTCTTTCCTTCTCTCTGTGTGTAACTCTGCTTCTCAAATAATTAAATAAAATCTTTTAAAAAATTAACTATTTGTATAGCCAGAAGCTAGTTTCTTACCTGGCATAACAAATACTTGTGGATCATTGGAAGGAGTGGTAGTCAAGCCTAAATCTGTCTAGTGCTTCCTAGAGTTTTCCTATCTCCTGGGGTGATCTCCTTTCCATTAAAATGAGTTACCACAGCACAGCAAGGAGTAGAGAACAAAAAAACACATTACACTATATATTCTAGACAATCAAATATTCACATTCGTCAGCTCAAACTGTTCATATCGCCTGAACCTTTCAAATCTGTCTCTTAGGAAGATACAAATCATTATAGGATAGGGCATTTGGAATAAAGTAGAAGTAATTGAACATGTGAATGCCAAGGACCATTATAGTGTTAAAGAGGAGAAAGCTGGAAGTAGATTAGAGAGACATGAAATCTTAAGTCCATGCTTAAAACATCAGCATGGAAACAGACATAAAAACTAGGAAATACACCAAAATGTTAACAATTGTGTTTGGGTTGTAAAGTTAGGTGTGATTCCCCTTTTGAATAATTGTGAATATTCTGGTATGCTTTTGGATATTCTATTTTCTATTTTCTGTATAGTAGGAAAATAGGATAAAACAAGCTCCCCCAAAAAAGCCTTTCACACCTTCAAAAGATAAACATTACATTCGTTAGACATGTATCAAGAGCATTTAAAATTTGATTCATTTCAAAAGCTATCTCTTTGGCCAATAATGTGAATCTTGAATATATATCAAATGATCCCATATGGTATTCACAATGATAAATTCAAATCTCCAAATGTTCCTTGCAAGGTCATCTGGGGAAGGTCATGATCACTCACATTTAAGCCTTCATGCTAATTAATTTCATTAGGAATAAAAAAAATTATAAAGGCAAATGCATCTCTCAGCTTATAAAATGTAATAGATTGACTGACAGCCTGAAAATCTATATGTATCCTCTCTTGTGTATAAAAATCCTGCTTGATTCTAAAACTTTTATGATGATTAACAATTTTGACAGGCCTAAGAGTTGACAAGTTTTTTTTACCCTGTCACATGTATAAGTGATTCTCACTCCAGCACAGAAAACAAATGATTACAGAATAGTCATAAAAGGTTTACTACCCAGAGGTGTTTAAACAATGTAAACAATTATAAGCAACAAATAAGTAGCCTTAGCAAAATGTAGTTAAACTTCCCTAAAAGGAGGAGAAACATAATTGTTCCCCTATTGCTGACTTTTTGAGAAAGAATAATGAATGGCTCTATTTTAATCCACTTATTCATTCAATGGATATTTATTGAATATCTTCTTTGGGCCAAGAGCTCTTTTATAAAATGAGAATAAAGGAGTGAACAAAACAACTGAATGAAAACTTCTGGTCTTTTTAGAGCTTACAACATAGGGTAGATATGGCTGAGTCAGTAAAAGGATGTACAAAAAACATGTATATATAAAGATACTTCTAAAGATTGGAAAATAAAAGATAAGTTTATTTGATACAAAAAAATTAAAATTCCTACATTGAGAAGAGTACCATACATGGATTTCAAAAAATTTTGCAACAAAATTAATTGACATTTTAATTCTCTGTTTCCCATCAGCTTTTTGGAGTCCTCTTGTATGTGTCAAGAGCAGCACTGTCCCATAGAAATTTCCTCAGTTATAGGAATTGCCTATGGCTATACTGCACAGTATGGTAGTCACTGATACCAGTAACTATTGAAGACTTGAAATAGCCTAGTGTTACTGACTAAAATATTTTTAAACTTTGTTTCATTTTAACATATATAAATTTATGTAGCCACATGGGACTAGTAGCTACCACAGTGGAGATTGCAAATATCTAGATAATTATAAGAGCACAGAAGTGCATGTGAGGGAATCGGCAATATGTAGAGGAGCAGCTGCAGTTAGAAGTAGATTTCAATGTGCTCGCTTCAGCAGCACATATTCTAAAAAAAAAAAAAAGATATAGATGGTCAAAATCTTGAGACATTTGGGTAAACAGTAAAATGTAAAAGAGCAAGTTCTGTAGGTATTTAGAGGAAAATTGTCCAGGCAAAAAGATTGGTAGAGGCAGAGAACCAAAAATGGATGCCCCCTGTCTCAGAAGAGAAATGTTATAGAGGCTGACCTGGCTGCGACAGAATAAGTTAAGTGTGTTGACAGAAGTAGAAGATGAGATGAGAAAGCTCATGGCTATGTTAAGGAATCAGTAAAGTTTTTATATATAAATATATATAAAACCATTAAATCTAGTGTAATATATATGAAAGTACTTCCAAAAGTTTATGGAGAATGTCGTTGAAAGATAACATGCATTTTCCATGAACATTGTGTCAAAACATTAATACACTTAATCTAGGGGTTTGTAAACTAGAAACTCCCAAGAGTCTTTGAGACCCTGTTAGTTCCCTTAAAGTCTTTTGTTGGATATTACTGCTACTTTTCCGGCGCTTAAGGTGGTTTTGGAAAAGTGTCAGTGCCACATGATCCCACCATAGGAGAGATCCTGTCATTTCTGGACCGAGGTCCTGGAGGATTTACTCAGTGGTTGGGGGTGGCGGTTTCAGTTGGGGGAGGGGGGGAGGGCACCAGCAACAACCATTTCCACGGTGGAGGCAGTGGCAATTTCAGGGTGGGTAGAGGAGGATTTGGAAGAGGAGGTGGCCACTGGGACTTTAGCAAAAGCCACACCATTCCTCCAGAAGGCACAGTTCTATTAGGAGATTTTGAGCATCCTTGTGAAGATGTCATAGTTTGTAAATATACCTCAGATGAAAATAAAGTGCCCTGTTTCAATACTCCTATTTATTTAGAAAGCTAAGAACCCATTGGAAAAGTGGATGCAACGTTTGGACAACTTAGGTTTTTTTTTTTTTTATTTTTCAGTTAAATTGTTATAAAACCTGAAGGTATTTTCCTTTAAAAAAAAATCTATGGAGGTTTTATATAGACCTTGTAAGCTACTGCCACTGCAGAGGTTAAGGTAAGAAAGGACTTCCAGGGTTGGTGTTGTGGCACAGAGGGTAAAGCCTCTGCCTACAGTGCCAGCATCCCATATGGACGCTGGTTCTAGTCCTGGCTGCTCCACTTCTGATCCAGCTCTCTGCTATGGCCTGGGGAAGCTTTAGAAGATGGCTTGGGCCCCTGCACCCGCATGGGAGACCTGGAAGAAGCTCCTTTCTCCTGGTTTCTGACTAACACAGCTGTTGCGGCCATCTGGGGAGTGAACCAGCAGATGGAAGATACCCCCACCCCGTCTTTCTACCTCTCCTTCTCTCTGTTTAGCTTTGACTTTCAAGTAAATAAATAAATCTTAAAAAAAAAAAAAAAGGATTTCCAAGAGGTGGTAGCAGAGAAGGAAGGAGAGGCAGAGGTGGCAGAGGTGGTGGCTTTAGAGGAGAAAGGGAAGGGGTGGTTTCCAATGGAAAGGACATTAAGTGTTAGTGGTGGACAGACTTTACTAGTTAATTTCTGTATTAATCTGCTTGATCTACTTCTGCTATGGATTAGAAACTTGTTTCCTGAGCAAGTCTTGAAGATATGTTCTTTTTGTGACCTTGCAACTAGGATGTCAACTTCATGCAAAACTGAGTGCAACAGAACTACAGAACAGTCAATTTCACCCTGAAACAGCATGAAACAATGTTTCAATGTTTTGTATAGTGCCCCGCACTCTGTGTGTGCTGAATAAATGCACAGGAGTTTTCATTTGAAATTATTTCAATTTTTAAAATAAAGCATTTTATTCCTTTAGAAAAATAAAGTCCTTTGTTTACTTGAAGCTTAGCTAGAATATTTTATGGGACTACAATTTTATTTGAGATTAATTGAATTTATAATTTTAAGTGTTCTATGATTCTCTAGGTTTGGAACTTGCATTTTTCAACTACACTGAGTAAATCACAACCTCCTTAGATCTTTTTAGAACCTTTTCTTATCCCAGAAAAATTGTTCTTTCCTTGAGATTGTTAAAATTCAAATGTATAGGAAACATATTATAGAAAAATATGTGAATTTTTGTAGGTAGACATTTCTGCAAAATTAGGCTCCTGCCATCGGATGAGCGCGGTGCGCTGGCCGCAGCGCGCCGACCGCGGCAGCCATTGGAGGGTGAACCAACGGCAAAGGAAGACCTTTCTCTCTGTCTCTCTCTCTCACTGTCCACTCTGCCTGTCAAAAAATAAAAAAAAAAAAAAATTAAAAAAATTAAAAAAAGAGATCATGATTTGAAAGATTTAAATGCAAAATACTTTAGAATTAAACCACATTAGTTGTGAAAAATGTGCAGGATTTAAGGAAATTTTATGCGTTTATATTTAGTTTGAATTTTATTTTATTTCAGTGGCATATGCCTGTCGCATTTTAAACATTCGCAGCTCATTTTGACCCTTAGCCACCATATAATAGAATTAGATTTTGACTTTTCTTATGACTACATTTTTTTTCTCATTAAACTATGTTTTAACGGGTCTCAAAATTCTGTGACAGATTTTGGGTTAAGTTGTTTCCATTAAAAAGCACTGATTTTCAAAACCAATAACTTAAAATTGCCACACACACACAAATGAACTTTCCTTCTGTAAATTTTATGGTGCATTGTTGTCCCTAACCAGTCTGTTACTATTGAACTTCAATGGCCAACAAACAGTTCTGAGACTGCTCTTCCATCACTGATGAAGACTGGGGTGGCAGGTGTAAGCGATAATATTCATTTAGCCTTCTGAGCTTTCTGACAAGACTTTGTGACCTTGTCAACTCCAGCAGCCTTCTTGTCCACTGCATTTTTAAAATGGAATCCCATTACTTTGTAAGGATAATTATAACATTTTCTTTCCAATGTATATTTTTAGTCAAGAAAATGTTTAAGGAGAATTGTATTTTTCTTCAATTAAACTTCAATGTTTTACGACTGCTATCTTCTTAATTTACCTTTTAAATCTCATTCATTTAGTTAGCTGATCAAGTCATTAATGAGTAATCCCTAAATAAAGAGAAATAGGAAAGAAAAGAAATAGTGTACAATATGTTCCATAAAACAGGATCTATAAAAATAGTGATCTCCGTGATTTATTGAGTGACACTCTGAATTTATTGAGAAGACTTAACATCCTTGATTTATACATATATACCATCCAGTGTGTATGTATCATCTCATTTAATTCGTACACCAGACTTGCAAGGAAGCTAGTGATGCTTTCATTTTAAAGATTAGGAAGTTAGGGGCTGGTGTGGTGGTGGAGAGGGTAAACCTGCCACTTCTGGCTTTGTCATCCCATATGGGCACTGATTTGTGTTACAGCTGCTCCAATACCCATCTGGCTCAACGCTAATGGCCTAGGAAAAGCAATGTAATTTGGCCCAAGTGCTTGGTTTCTTACACCCATATGGGAGACTCAGCTACAGTTTCTGGCTTCAGCATGGCTCTACCCCGAACATCTAGGGCCATCTGGGTAGTGAACCAGTAAATGAAAGATCTGAGATCTATGTGTGTGTGTGTGTGTGTGTGTGTGTGTTTCACTCTCTCTCTGCCTTTCAAATAAATAAATATTAAAGAAAAAAGAAAGATTAGGGAGTTAAGTAAATGGAGAAATTTGCCTAAATACACAAGCAACCAGTGTATTATCAGAATATGAATCAATCCAGTGCTAACTTGACTTTAAAATGTGCATTTCTTCTACTAAATTTCTTCTCTTTAAGTTTAATTTACTAATATCTGAAAAATAATATTTTTGTATCCTGGAATTATAATTTACTAGCTAAATTTACTACTTTTTGATTAAGCTATTTGATCTTACTGAAATTTAGTTTCTTTGTCTATAAATTCGAGTTGTTAATTATGTTATACAGCTATAAAATATTGTCTATAAATGAGTATACATTATTTTACAAAATCATTTTGAGTATTATTTGAGATAATTCATGTAAAACAAACAAAATGCTTAGAACAGAGTAAGTACTCAATAAATATTAGCTATTACTAGTCATTTTATATGAGTTTCTGTGTGTGTGCATAAAGTAATGGAAAACATTTGTTAGTTCCAAGTAGCTTAATAGGATAGATTTTCTAAACTGCATGCTGCTTCATTTCCATCCACACCACTCTTAAATTTTGAACTTCCATAATTTACAGATTATGTGCAACCAGATACCATTATTAATGAGCTTAAAGGGAAATTGATTAACTTCCTAATGACTTCCTTCCTGAGAATTGAAAATGATCCTGGATTTCCTCAGATGGTCTGTTATTGCTGCTGTCTGCCTATAATCAGTGTTTTCAAAAAAGATTGACTTTGGCATTTTGTGGTCCATTGCTATAGTCTCCATTGTGCCATAGAGCTTGAGGCCTTCTCCTTGATGACTTAAGAGCAAACTCTGTTTCTTTGTTGTGTAGAATATTAAAAACATGTTGTCAATATTGTTGTTTTTCATTTGAAATATATTTTGTAACTTGGGAAATTCACAGGAAGATTTTATGCTTGTCCAAATTGTGGGAATCTCCTGGGTCTTTTCACAACTCTGTGTTCTTTTGGGAAAACCTTCCTCCCTTGTTTTCTATGTTTCTCTTTTTAATCTCATTTTAGAACAGAACCAGGTTTATGTAATCAAATGATCTTTCTCCTTTTAAAAAAATTGTCCAATGAGACAAAAAAATAACTTCACATGGCGCCACCTCTTACCGCCTGGATCAAACCTGATTGACAACACAGGGACAATCAAAAAATGGACAAGGGTATATCACTATCTCATTGACGTTTGGTGGTTTCAGGCAATCAGTCCTGAGGAGATGGGGGATTACAATGGCTATAGGACAACCATATTCAGATGGTTAGATTATGCAATTACTAGCAGTAACTATGAAGGTCATATCACAGATGGTGTTCTAGTCATAGCAGAGATCTACAGCTTTGGGAGCTAAAGCTTTAAATGAATGTTTAAAAACTAAATGGAAAAGGAAGAATATGAGGACTGTGTTTGTTTTTATATTTATGTGAGAACTTTATGCATAGCAGTGGATGATGAGAATGGCCCCCCAAGATAATATATAAAAAGAATCAATGTTTGACTATGCATCCTTTAACAAGCAAAATTTCCCTTCTTACTTTTCTTATTTGCTCCATTTTTTAGCAACAACAACAACAAAACAGGTTAGTCTATACCAGCATTGAACAAAGAAAGCCATGTTTGTTAACTTGCAGACCTTTTTCCTTCTTAGTTTTTTTTTGAATGGTCTGCAAATTTCTTTCTCAGCTGTTTGGGCCTTGGACTTGCCAAAGAGTGCCTATCCTCTGAGCTCTCTCCTTAGGCTTTTTTGCCTTCCTATCCATTCTTAATTTCCTTTGTTTCTTTCCTGAACCAGCACTGAGCTTGTCCTTTCCCAGACTGGCTTTGTGTCTGCACTGCATGGGGAGGTTTCCATAGGCCACCTCATTTTTATACAATCAAAGTCACAGGCATGTCCTTTTTTATTTCTTGAATTCCCTGCCTGTTTCTATGTGTCAGTTTCTGGATTAATTGGGCTAATCAGCCTAATGGATTTTTCTGAACTTGTTCAACAACTTTTGTAGCCCCAAGAGCTATCTGGACAAGTTATTGCCAATCTGTGGCAACCCAAAGGGTTGATTTTGGTTCCACTGGGCATAATTTAAGAGGCCATTTTACCCACTGGAAATAATTCCTGCCATCCTGCAATTATTTACCTGTTGAGAAACATATAAAAGTGAGAAAAATGGTAGATGTGAAAGTGCTTGGTACAGAATGATAGGTATACAGGTTTAGAAGCCATAGAAAGCACTGAACATTGTCCAGGGATCTCGTTTTCTGCTTTGACGTCGCCTCTCAGTTATAGTCAGCACCTTTCTTCCCATAAATTGGAGGACATACTTAGATGGTTGTGTAAAGCAAAGACTTTTAGTTAGAGATGGATTGTGAAAGCAGCTTTTTAAAGCTTTTACTCAAAATTGGGGTTCTGGTAGTTTACATGGAATCAAATAGCAGAAAGAATAATGATAGCACTAAATATATAAGTCCTGGAAGATGACAATTTAAGATATATTTCCTTTATCAGTGAATGTTAATTATGCAGAAAGTAGCAAGGGCCACCAAATATATTTAGGCAGATTATGTATAACATAACTGCAGAAAGTACCAGTAACAAGTCTAATACAACAATGTGAGCTTATTAACTTTTAAATTTCTTTTCTATTCACTTTTCAGGCATTTTTTTTTTCTGCACTAATGGGGCATGACTTAGTAAAAAGAGCAAAGAAAACTTTTGGACTATGTTAGTCTGCTTGGTCTGCCATAGCAAAATACAGCAAACTAGGTGGCTTAAACAAGAAAGTTTCGTAGTTCTCATAGTTATGGAGGTTGGAAGTCTGAGGCAGGAGGCAGGTTCTGGTTAAGGCCCTCTTTCTGACATGGAGATGGCCCCTTTTTGCTGTGTCCCCATGTGGCTGAGACAGAATCTAATGTCTCTTTTTTAAGAATATTAATATTTTAAGATCAGGGTCCTACCCTTAATAACCTCACTTAATAACCTTAATTACTTTCTTCAAGGCCCTATCTCCAAATATAGTCATAGTTGGTATGAGGGCTTCAATATAAAAAATAATTTGAGGCAGACTCAATAAAGTACTGAGTAACAGAGTTTTGAGTTTAAATTCCCTTTAACGTTACTAATTATGTTTATTAATTATTTTCTTTTTTTTGGTTATTTTCTATCTATGTGAGTTTGAATTAGTACCTAAATTCTGAGCTTTTATTTTCTTATTTTTAATTTAGAATTATATTATCTACATGTAAGCTGTAGTAAGGATTACTAAGTATATAAGGCATGTCTGAAAATGAAGCTCAATCAAGATAGCAATCAGTAGGAAGTAAAGAAACTTATTATTTTAATGTTTCAACTCTTTTCTGTCATTTAGATGAGTTCTGTACTACACTCAGAGCATGGATATTATCTACCATTTACTAGGTCATAATGATTTTATAGCAGGAAGCTGGTCTTAGGGATCAAGGTGTCTTGCTTATGAGGAAAGGGAGGCCATAATAATTTGAGGGAATCAAATCAAATTAATATCATTTAACTACTAAACAGTAGAGCCAAAATTCATAGCCTCTTGACTCCAAAAAGCTGTTCTTTAGAGTGGTAGACTCCAGCATTTTCTGCATGGCATAAGCAATTGGTGATCCCCATGGGTAACAGCAGTGCTAAGTTATTTCACGTTAGCCTAAATGCCATTCCTTTCTCTATTACTCAGAGAAGTTCAAATGCAAGTTAGTGAGAAAAATTATTAAGATGCATAACCTTGAATATCCCCTAACTGAAAGAATGAGAACAGCATTTCCAAATTTTGCTGTTTAGTCTTTTTATTGAAAATTAATTGAGATAATCTTTATAATATTGGTCTGCTGGTACTTTATGAAATTGTATGAGAATAACTGCTGTAAGCTGTTACAGTGTTTAGAAAAGTTGTATAGTATAATCAACTGTTGTCAAAAGGGCAGGACATGAAGGTACTTCTGAGTTCCAAGGTGTTTGACCAACACCTCAAGATTTAAAGCTCATTTTTTCACTGGTTTGGTCACTGTCTTCTAGGTTCCTGTCAGTGACAGTGTTTCAAATTCAGCATTTCACAAAAATTTCTGATGATTGCTTCTCAGGTTGCTTCTTCACAGCCTTCTTGTAGTGGTCACAAATCATGATGACTAAACATAAGAAATCTGGGTCGTCCTTGCTTGGATTCCATACAGATTCTAGTATATATTATATGTGAGACCATGAACAAGTTTCTTAGCATGTTTACATTTCTGTTTCTTCATCTGAAAGGAAGAAAATAATAGTATATATCTCAAATTACACCTGAAATGTATACGTGATTTAATAAAGAGAGAGCATAATAGAATGCCCCACGCAGTGGGTGCTGTTAGAAGCATTGACTATATTATATGATCACTGAGAACAAAGCCTCAGCCTAACTCTTTGTACAAACTGGAAGATATGTGCCAATTCATTTGTAATTCCCCAATATTTAGCTTCCTTGTAGCTTTAGATGTTTTGTAACTCCCACAATTCTTTCATTTTCTTTGTGTTTATCTTGCCTGGGCCCTTGTGAAAGTTATGTGTTTTTATAAACTACTAAAAGTTTCCAATCTGAGTATGTAATTACACTGAGTGCTTTGCTCCTAAATCCACAACAAGCATTTAGTTTGTTTTTCAGAGCTATTGTGCTTAATTAATATTTATGTGGGACTTAGTGAAATCATGGAAATTAACAGATGTCCTTACCTAAAGCAGGTGGTGAATATATCAACAGAGACAATAAAAACAGTGATGCTATAATAATAATTCTTTAGATTTCAGGCTCACTACTGAGTTTGGTAAACATAATTTCCACATTTACTTTGCAATCTGATACAAACTTTTCCAGACAAATAAACATAACTCCAAGGATATTTTAAGATATTTACATCAAATATAAACTTCTGTCAATGTCTAATATAGGAAACTGAAAGTAGCAGTGGACAGAATATGCAGGGGTTATTTTGTCCCACGGAAAACTCTAGAGAAAAGATGCAGAGTTGGTATGATGTCCCTATAAAGCAACCAAGGATCCAGGCATCTTTTGTGTTTCTGCTTCAACTTCCTAGCTCAGAGCTTTAAGTTTCAGTGTCGAAAAGGTAATCCACAGCTGTGCTGTCCTGTCCACATCGAGGAAACAAAAAGGAAAGGCAGGCAAAGAAAATTGTGAGGTTCTCTCTAATCCAAATTTAATCCTTTAAAACATCATTCTTGGAGTCCCACAGGGCACTCTCATGTTTGGTCAAAACTTAGTCAAACCATTATACCTGGTTAGAAGAGATCTTGGGAATACAGTGTTTTACTTGGAGGTTATCATGTGCCTCAACCTAAAAGTTGAGTTTTAATTAAGAAATGGAAAATGGCCATTGCAGGTGACCATCAAATTTAAAGTTAACTCTTTATTTTGGATCTTGGTATTTTGTTGATTTCCTTTAGTACTTGAATTCTTTAAATATATTTTTTTTCTGTGAAGTATTTGTCCATATCCTTTCCAGTCTGTTTAAAATTAACAATATTCTTCTGTTTGTTTTGTTTTCAAGTTTAGCTTTACTTATTAAAATAGGACACATGCTTTCAAGAAGCTTTGAGGAAACTCCCATTAAAGCTCTTATCAAAGAGCAGTTTATTTTTCCCTTCATCCATTTAACAAAAATCTTTATATTTTTAAACTGTATTTATCTATACCATCTCTATACCAGGAATTAGTTTAGAGTCTAGGAATAAGAATGAGCAACACCAAGTATAAGTCTTACATATTATATATAGGGAAATAAATAAACCCATCCCACAATGTGAGGCTGTGGTAAGGGGCTAGAAAGTGTTGGCTGCTTGGGGGTGCTGTTGTTAATGAGGTGACCAGGCAGGCATTCCAGCAGAGAAAACAGTATGCAAATGCCCTCCATGGCCAACCTTGGGAAGGGCAAGGAGGACAAAGAAGCTGGAGTTCAAGGATGCAAAGGGAGAATGGTAGGAGCTGAACAAGGAGAGGGATCAGAGACAAGCAGACTAAGAGGAAAATGTCAAGCACTTTGAAGACTGTGGTTACCATATTTCAGCAACGATTGCTTATTTTTCTCCTCTATACTCCACCAATTATTTAATGATTACCTCTCTGCAGGAGATCCTTCCTTAGATCCAGAAGATACAACATAAGCAAAACAATGTTTCCTGGAGTTCAAGGTGTTTACTCTCTAGGGACCTTAGATGACCTCAGAAAACTTATAATCCCCAACCTTTGTACCTGCATGTTCAAGGTATTTAATGTTTTGGTATTCTCCTCTGCTTTAGTAGAATCTTTATGAGGGTACTTCAAGAAGTTAATGGAAAATATGGAGTTAAAAGATAAGTTTAGTGTGATACAAAATAATTGAAATCTGGGCTTTTTCATAATATACATTTTCCATAAACAAGTTAAAGACCTCTAATACAAAATAAGCCTTGAAAACTATAGCTTATTTCTAGATGTACTTGTCTTTTTTCTTGAAGACATCCAGAAATCTTAATTTTTGAACATATCCTAAATCTTTTCCTAACTTTATATGTACAGGTCCCTCTAAGTAGCATATCCTTCTTCCCCTCTTTGACAAAGTCTTATTCTTCCTTCCTGGACTCCTTTAAAATGATTTTCCTAGGTTTCTGTCACAAAGCTAATTACTTCTATCTGTGTTTACTACAGTATTTCTCTTATATCATGCATCGGAGTGTATCATCTTGATTAAATGCTACCATTATTATTTATACACAGGAATAAAAATCCCTTAGTGTACATCACAAACCTTATTTGTTGATAAAACTCCGAAACCTAGCAAAGGTCCTGACATGTAGACAGTATTTGAAAATATCTTTTGTTAGATGAAAAAGTGTCCTATTGAAGATGAAGCTAATGTTCACAGCATGAAGTAAATAGAAAATACACAAATTGTGTTTTGATTATGCAATGTCTTCTCTCCAAAAATCATTATTTGAAGGGAAGCTTTTAGCTTTTGTCTGTTATTACTAAGGAAAATGCATGTGTCTTTATATTCCAATTGAATCTTTTACATGGTCTACTATTTGTATAATTTAAAGCTTCTACTAGAAAACCTCACATTCCTGAGCATTCCTTAAATTGAAAGTACTTGGATTTAATTCATATTATGATGGGCAGAAGGAACAAGGCTGTTGTGAAACAGCTAACTTCAAAGAAGTATACCCTAGAACAAGCTTGCATTTATAAATATGTACCTTATTTTTTTACTTGACAAAGTAAGACAGTGAGAGGGAGAGACAGAGAGAAAGGTCTTCCTTCTGTTGGTTCACTCACCAAATGGCTGCTATGGCCGGCGCTGTGCCAGTCTGAAGCCAGGAAGGAGCCAGGTGCTTCCTCCCAGTCTCCCATGCAGGTGCAGGGCCCAAGGACTTGGGCCATCCTCTAGTGCACTCCAGGGCCACAGCAGAGAGCTGGACTGCAAGAGGAGCAACCAGGACTAGAACCTGGCACCCATATGGGATGCCAGCACCACAGGCAGAGGATCAACCAAGTGAGCCAGGGCACTGGCCCCAAGATGCACAATCTTTATCTGAAACCTTTATGGGCAATAAAGTCCTAGCAAATGTTTAACAACTGGCATTCATACACACACACACACACACACACACACAGCCTTGATTTCTTTCTTTCTTTCTTTCTTTCTTTCTTTCTTTCTTTCTTTCTTTCTTTCTTTCTTTTTTTTTTTTTTTGACAGGCAGAGTGGACAGTGAGAGAGAGAGACAGAGAGAAAGGTCTTCCATTTGCCGTTGGTTCACCCTCCAATGGCCGCCGCGGTTGGCATGCTGCGGCTGGCGCACCGCGCTCATCTGATGGCAGGAGCCAGGTGACAGGTTCTTTTCCTGGTCTCCCATGGGGTGCAGGGCCCAAGCACTTGGGCCATCCTCTACTGCACTCCCAGGCCACAGCAGAGAGCTGGCCTGGAAGAGGGGCAACCGGGACAGAATCCGGCGCCCCAACCGGGACTAGAACCCGGTGTGCCAGCGCGGCAAGGTGGAGGATTAGCCTGTTGAGCCACGGCGCCGGCCCAACAGCCTTGATATCTAATATTTGACTATTTTCTTGGGTAAATACTCCCTCTGCCTTGGCTAGTTTTAAGTTACCAAGCTGATGTCACCGAATCTAACTTTGGGAAAAGATGTACACAAATTGCTAAGGCATGAGTTGGTATGAACACACCTTCACTTGGTATCAAAATAGGTTTTAGAACCCAGAAAATTTCTAATTTTAAGAAACTAATGCATGCCTACAGTATGTATCAAGTAACACCTCCTGAGGCATCTAGGGTAATACTTACAATAAAACATTTTCGTGCAGTAAAATAAATTTTCCCTGCAGTAAAATAAATTAATATTCACACTAAGAAGGGTATGAGAAACAGTGACTTGATCAGCTCTTGTGCTGTTGTTGTACAATGTAATACTTTATCCATTGTAGTATTTTTTTTTATCCTAGTACTAGTGGTTGAACTCTGTAATTAACACACAGTTATTCTTAGGCGTTTAAATTTAACTGAAAAGTGATCCCTGTGAAATATAAGAGTGGGAATAAGAGGGAGGAGATGTACAATTTGGGACATTCTCAATTGGAACTGCCCCAAATGATGGAATTAGAATTGTGCCAGGGGATTCCAATACAATCCCATCAAGGTGGCATGTACCAAGGCCATCTCACTAGTCCAAGTGATCAATTTCAGCTCACAGTTGATCACACTGATAGGCCTAAGAGTCAAAGGGATCACACAAACAAGACTAGTGTCTGCTAATACTAACTGATAGAATCAAAAAAGGAGAGAATGATCCAACATTGGAAGTGGGATACACAGCAGACTCATAGGATGGCAGATGTCCTAAATAGCACTCTGGCCTCAGAATCAGCCCTTAAGGCATTTGGATCTGGCTCAAGAGCCCATGAGAATATTTTAGGCATGGAAAGCTAAGACACTCTGAAAAAAAAAAAAAAAAGAAGACCTAAATGAAAGATCTCTGCGAGTGAGATCCCAGTGGCAAGAACGGGGCCATCAAAGAAGGAGGTACCTTTCTCTGAAGGGAGGAGAGAACTTCCACTTTGTCTATGACCCTGTTGGAATAAGATCGAAGTCGGCGAACCCTAAAGACTTCCATAGCCTCGGCAACTCATGACTAGAGCCTAGGGAGATTACTGACACCATAAACAAGAGTATCAAATTGTTAAATCAACATCAGGAGTCACTGTGTATTTACATCTCATGAGGGATCTGTCCTTAATGTGTTATCCAATGTGAAATAATGCTATTACTAGTACTGAAACAGTATTTTTACACTTTGTGTTTCTGTGTGGGTGCAAACTGATGAAATCTTTACATAGTATACACTGAATTGATCTTCTGTATATAAAGATAATTGCAAATGATTAAAAAATTTTGGTGTTAAATTGGAAATTGCATAGAAAATTAATCAATTCAAAAATATATATATCATGTAGGATCTCTGTCCTTAACGTGCTATACATTGTGAATTAATACTATAACTGGTACTCCAACAGTATTTTTCACTTTGTGTTGCTATGTGAGGGCAAACTGTTGAAATCTTTACTTAATATATACTAAACTGACCTTCTGTATATAAAGAGAATTGAAAATGAATCTGATGTGAATGGAAGGGGAGAGGGAGTGGGAAAGGGGAGGGTTGCGGGTGGAGGGAAGTTATGGAAGGGAAGCCATTGTAATCTATAAGCTGTATTTTGGAAATTTATATTCTTTAAATAAAAGCGTTATTAAAAAAATTTGTGTAAAAATGGTTATAAAAGATAATGTGCACTCATGAAACTTTTGAAAATCCCTCAGATAAACACTAAACATACGAAACAGTGACTTTCAGTCTTCAGGATTTTTTCCCCTTTTACTGGCTATTTAGGATTGCATGTGAGGAATTGGGTTGTTGCCTTGATATTATAAAACAAGATCTTTGATGGAAAAAATCCTTGAGCTGTCAATTATAGACTGATCATTGATTATTGTCTTTGAGGTATTTCAAACTTTTATAGGTAACTTGTGAATATGTAAATTCTGTATTGTCCAGTAGAATTTCAATAAACTTCTTTCTCCATCAGGGGGAGAATCAGCTTGTCTTCATTTGCAGTTTAATCTCAACATTCCTTTACTCTGTGTAATTTTTCAGTGTTTTGACATGGCCTTTGAACTGCTACAACATCTACTTGATTTCCTCATTATTTAAGCAAAATAAATTTTGCAGTATGTTCATTTTTATATGTGCATAAGAAATATGATTTTACTTTTTTCTTGAAATTGTCTTTTACGGTGACATAGGAAGCTTCTGAGGGTAGAACAGGGACCAACATAGAATGGTTTCAGAGTAGGTTTCCCCAGTGTCCAGTAGCCCTGTCAGACTTGGAGAGCTGTGTGACAGTGGTGTGGAAGTTGCTGCCTTCACAGAAAATGTTTCCTAGAGGTGCGATGCCTTTGATTACCATATTTGGAAGGCAGTATGCAGGGACCTATGCTGTGACATGGCGGGTTAAGCTGCCATCTGCAGTGCCAGCATCCCATATGGGTGCCGTTTGGAGTCCCAGCTTTTTCATTTCTGATCCAGCTCCCTGGTTATGTGCTTGGGAAAACAGCAGAAAGTTGTTTAAGTCCTTGGGACCCTACACCCACAGGGGAGGCCCAGATGAAGATCCAGGTTCCTAGCTTCAACCTGGCCTAACCCCAGCCATTGTGGCCATTTGGGGAGTGAATCAGTGAATGGAAGCGATTCATTCTATTCTCTCTCCCTCTCCTCTCCCTCTCCTTCTTTCTTTCCCTCTCCTCTCTTTCTGTAACTCTGACTTTCACACAAATAAATAAATCCTTGGTTTTTTTTAAATTAAAGAAGGTAGTATGAAGCTGGATAAACTAAGTCTTGAGTCTAATTTTCTTTTTTTTTTCTTTAGAGTTATTTTTATTTATTTGAAAGGCAGAGTTACGCAGACAGAGAGATCTTCCATCTGCTGGTTCTTTCCCCAAACAAATGCAACAGCTAGGGCTAGGCTAGTTCAAAGCCATGAACCTGGAACTCCCCATCTGAGTTTCCCACATAGCTGCAGGGGCCTAACTACTTGTGTCATTTTCTGCTGTTGTCCCAGGTACATTAGCAGGGAACTGGATTGAAGTAGAGTAGCCCTACTCAGACTGGTACTCTGATATGGGATGCTGATGTTGCAGGCTGTGCCCTCTAAGTGTCATTCTTTTCATTAAGGTTTAACTCTTCATTTGAGTGTGAAGCAATTGATACAGAAACCCTCAACGGATCATTAATAACCTAAGATGATGAGATGCTTGGATGAATCTGTGGCTACACAATTAGTTAATGAAATCAAACCTTAATGTATCCAAACTGGCAGATGGGCTTTTATAATCCTATAATATTAAAATTTCTTTTTAGGAAATCCAGAGTCTTTTAATTATCAGAAAAACTGTTTCACAAATTTCTTGACTCTTATCCTTTAATGTCTTGCTGTATGCTTTTATGCAGTATTGTGCCAAATTCACAATTTGCTACAACCTACAAGCAGCTCTATCTGGATTCCCTCAACTAAACTTCTCATTTGTGTCTCCAAATGAATATATTTTCAAGAATATCAAGGGAGAGGAAAAGAAGCCATTTCAGCTACAATGAGAGTTTTGTACAATATATTAAATTCATGAAAATTAGTTTTCTTTGTTGAGCTGAAAATATTGGATCTAAGAGATGGAGTTCTTTAGCATATGGAGGGCTGCCCCCACTGTTTCTTTGCAAGAAGTGGTTTGTCTAGGGTTTTTTCATTTGTTTATTAGTATGTGTGGGCAGTACCTCCATTTTCCCCAGATTTATGTCTGTTATCTCTTGTCTGTTCAGTGTCAAATTCTGTCTGTTCTGAAGAAAATGAGAGCTAGTGAAATGAAAATCTGGCTGTTCCCCACTTCCCACATGCACATAAATGTGTGCATATATATGCTGTATCTTAACATTGGCATGATTTAGATTTCTTCTAGCGTGTCCCTCCAAATAACTAGAATTAACATACATCTCAATGGCCATAGACTCTGGGACTCTACACATAATTGCATCCCCAGTGTGTTGGTCAGGTTTTCATCACTACACTTAAAATATCTGAAGGAAGCCAAAGGAAGAAGGTTTAGTTTGGCTCACAATTTGAGAGGTTCACCATTCAACATCAGGTGGCTCCACTGGTCTTCCAGTGTAATATGGTCACTTCTACCACTCATGAGGGTGGTAGAAGATGGAATCAATGTGAGGAAGTTTCTTGTGATGAGCCAGGAGAGAGAGAGAGAGAGAGAGAGAGAGAGAGAGAGAGAGAGAGAGAGAGAGAGAAACAACTTCCTGTCATAACCACCTTCTGAGGGCAAGTCTTCAGTGATCTAAAGTCCTCCAACTAGTCTCACTACTATGATGGGACCAAGTCTCCACCCTTAATCCATCAACCTTAACATTAAGCCTTAAGAATTGACATGAGACTTTGGAGACCAAGGTGTCTGGGGGACACTAAACTCTTATCCAAAATGCAGCACCAGAAGTCAAACTGATCAGATGTACATTTACTCTTCAGGATGGATCATCTCCCATGTGGAGCTGTGAGAAATCACTTAACTTCCTGGAAAAGCACCAAGAAATATTAATTCAGTTCTCTGTCTTACTTCAGTGTTAGAAAGATTACCTTAATTATCTCTCTCAATGTTTATCTCTGGAAATATATTTATTGAGATGCTCCATGTTTTAATGAGGTAATGGTAACTGACATTGTGCTAATCATTAGGAGCACATAAGAGATTGCTTTGCTCTTGAGGAGCTCTAAGCCTAAGAAAGAAGGTACTATCACTACATATTAGAGTAAAATTATTTTGAAAATGTATTGCATAAGATATAAATAAAATTCTATTTAGGTTGGGCAAGTAAAAGGTTACTTTTGACCATGAAGGCATTGTGCTTCTGAAGCAGCAGCATAGATTGAGAGCATGCACAATTTTTAGAAAGGAAAAGACATTTGATGATCCTATGAGTTCTGTCCTTTCTTCTATGAGGTGTCATATGTGCCCTATCAGAGTCAACCATTAACACACTTACAGCATGCTATTTTCTTTTTGAAATTTTTAAATTTTTAATTGGTTTTTAACAGATTCTATGTGCTTTGTAGATACAGTTCTAAAGGCGTAATGATATTCCCTTCCTCACTCCCTCTCCCTCTCCCTCCTTCCCACTGCACCCTCCCATCCACTGCTCATCTCTCTGTCTTTTATTAGTTTTTGAAATAATATATTTTAAATTTACATTACAGTAAAATGGATTAATACATCACAAAATAAGAAATTTAACAAGTAAAAAGCTAAAAGATCCTAGTATAGTGGGAATGCAGCTAGTAGCTATAAACAATAATTGAATGGAAAATTACCATTTCAGCCATTTAGTATATTTTTAAGGTAATCACAGAGAATGGAAGATCTCTGTCTTTCTCTATCTTGCTTTGAAAGAAGGCAGGAAGGAAGTCACTATTTAATGAAATAAAAGTAATCATGCCCTAATAGAATAAGGCATTAAATGAATAAGTTTTGGGAGAGCTGAAAATATATAGAAACACTGAAACTAGGGAAATGTCTAAAGTCTAAAATGAAGAAAAGTCAAATTGTGAAGGAAAGTGGGTAAATATAGTAAGTGTGTATGGCGAAATCTGTATGTGAGGAATAGAATAAAGGAGAAAGAAATTTTATAAACTTTAGAGCTTTGTCAGGGACTTGACTGTAGTCTAGGAAAGAATGTATTAGCTGTTATGTTTCTGACTTACCTAATTGAATGTGTAGTAGCTTTTCTTGATAATTGTAATGATTCAGGAATATCAAGGAGTCCTGATATTCTTACTCTAGACTAGTGAAACCTCAGATAGATTGCTTTTATTTGTAAGTTAGGAAAAACATTGCTGAAAGCTGAATGCATTTCTAATTCATCCAGATGGCTTCTGGTCTGTGGTTCATATCCTGACATAGCACACCATAAATTTTTATTTTTCTGGGGTGAAAGGAAGTCCTTCTGGTTTCCATTTCTGGACCTGCAGCTTCTACATCTTCATACATTCCTTTAGGGAGGTCCTTTTACAAAGACAGATCAAAGCCTTGTTCCCAGGCTAACTGCATTAAAGAGAAGCTTTCTTTCAGGGGTGGGGAACATCTGGCCCACAGGCCATTTAAGGTTCATGAAACTGTTCTGGCACTGCCAAGGCAACTACAGGTAGAACTGGAAATTCAGTAAGTCTGCAGCAGGCAAGTTTTTTAAGTTGATAACTTTAGATGCTCCATGAATGATGTTATAAATATCCAGATGGCCTTTGGCATTTAAAAGGCTCCCTTCCCCTGCGAGATATTTAAAGGTTGTATGAAATATAAGATTGTTCTTTGCAGACCCCAAAGGCAGAGCCAGAGTTGGTGGACAGAATCCCAGTGAGGTAGGTAGGCTACAGTTCCTTATGAGGGAGAATTGTCTAAAGTCAGGACTGACCATGGTAGGAACAGACGTCCAAGGAGGTAGGTGTTGGGATTCCTGTTCACCATCAGAAAACTTTAGGCATTGGCAATATGAACATATTAAAGCAAAAATTCCACTAGCCAAATCTATGGAAGCAAGGAAGTTTTCTTCAAGGCATTTGCAATAAAAGATGCTACAACTAAATACTTGTATTTATTATTTATTTTAATTTTATTGAAGGTATACAGATTTCAAGTGTTTCATATACACAGCCTTAGGAATATAGTGACACTTTCCACCCCACCCTCCCCCCTGCCCATGCTCCCCCCCCCTTCTCCTTCCTTTCCTATCCCTTCTCTTGATTTTTACAATGATCTACTTTCAGTTTACTTTATACTCATAAGATTTACCTTATACTAAGTAAAGGGTTCAACAAATAGTAAGCAGAAAATTTAAAAAAAAAAAAATACTGTTCCTTAACAGTAGAGACAAGGGCTGTGAACAATCACCAAAGCTCAAAATGTCAATTTCACTCGTATACACTCGTTAGGGCTGGGTGCTCTCCTGAAAAAGTCCTGAAGGTCATCAGGAGGAGTTACAGGCCATCTATTAGCTAACTGTCATTATCTAAAGGGAGAACGGAGTTTTGCTGTCTTTAAGATAGGACACTGCTTCTTCTCTGACCTCTGCAGAATCTGGGAGATAGAGGTGCTGTCTGTTTTGCCAATTCTGTTTAAAGAAATGGTTCCTAAATCCCTGAGGAAGATTGTAAAACCTGCAAGAAGCTTTTAACAAAATTTACATGTCAAAGGGGCAGAGAAAGGGTTTGTAATTACAAGGTTTCTAAAGTAAATGCTCTAGGAAAAGGTAGGGTAGGGACCTAAGGTTAGGAAGAAATTTGCCTGAGGTTTAGTCAAGCTGAGGAAGAGTTTAAAGCTGGCGGATCAAACACATAGTATGGGCTGCTGTGGATGGAAGTCAAGTGCAGGTGTGTCAGGAACAGAGGAACACGTTAACATCTCTTTCACATCTGAGTTTTCTGGTGCCCCTAACTTTAGCTCAGATCAGGAAGGGAGAGGTGTTCACTAGGAATTCCACTCAAGTATGGAGAGACACCTAGTGTCAGTGTCAAGGTGTCAAGTGGCACTTCCATGAGGGAGCTCTGATTGGTCTAAAACTGTGCATCAAAGTAGAGTTCTCATTTCCAGATGATTTGCTCTTTCAAAATAATTCTTTCCCAGCTTTATCTGGCTTTCTTCCAGGAGCCCCAGTTACATCTTTTCTATTTATAGAATTCAGGGATTTAAATTTTTATTTCTTTATGTTGTATTAGTCAGCATTAAGTGGAAACATTTGGTGGTTCCTCTAATAAAAAAAATAGTGCATTCTAATATTGGGAAACCCAGGCACTCTGAAATTAATTAAACTTTCAAAACACTTTCCTATATACTTTCTTGCATCTAAATGGAAGATGCCCAACAAAGCATGTCATATATTATTGTTTAAAAGTCTTGGTGATAAGAGGAAAACATATCAATAGTGCATTTATTGTTCTTTTAAATGGATTTTCGGATGTTATTTGGAGCTTTTGTTTTTATTATACTGTGTGGTTCTTTATTGTGTGTTAATATTAATAGACTTACCACTAGTAAACTCACAGCTTATTTATATCATTTTAGACTGACTGGAGCTGAAGGTGGGTGAACTCCAGTTCTTTAAAGGAGCCACAAATAGCAATATCCAGTAGCACAGGGATGATTGAATTTGCCAATAGACACTGTGCAAGGCTTGCTAATTTAAAGAGGCATTTTAAATATTACAGTGGCTGGGATTTCCCTGGGGTGTTCATTTGGGCAAAGCCAGTGAATCAGTGTTTAAATTATATTATTTTTAGAATGACTGCATGGAAGGAAGAGTATGTAAATAGATGATTTCATAATTAATACAATAAGTGGAAATCATGCAAGACCCATTTGCCTTTGTAGGAGACAGCTGAGCTTTCTTCTGTGTCCTGCTCTATAGGCTGCTTGGCCAGGGGAAATCCCCAAGGAGAAAAGCAGTGAGTTTTTCTAACAGTTGTCCCATTAAATGGTTAGACTTTGATCATCACCCTTCACAACTTTACCCCCTGTCTTCAGGCATAGATGACTGTACAGGGCTGGTTTCATATTGCTCCTCTCTTGGTTCTATAACTGGAATTAGCTAGGAACTGGGGCATTTATCAAATGCTGTCATCCTCACAGAGCTAGAAGTAGTCTCTTCCCTATGGGAGAAGGTAAGCCAACAAATGTTTTAGAATTTAGAGTCTCTAAGTATAATCAAGCGCAACTTATTCATTTTACACAAAGGGAAATGAAATCCAAAAAGGTTATGTGACCTGGTTGTGATAGTATGATTTGCTGGGCACAGAGGGAAACTTTTGACTCATATGTCTACTCCCTTCCTGGCTTTGCCTCTAGCCAACACCCTTTCATCATGATTGTGTAATTTTCTCAAAGCAAGGGGATAAGTTGGAACTGATATATGAGTGGGAATAGTTTTTATTCAGCTATTATTGTCAAAATACTGCCTTCTTGGGACCACTTCCCTTTGGACAGTATATTATAGAGTTTTTCTCTATTTCTTTAATCAAACAGGGGCCCTGAGAGGCAGGTGGACCAAATACTGTATTGACTAACTCATGAGAACATTGTTTTGCTTAAGGAACCCAACCAATGTGATTATCAATTGCCATTATACTTAGGAAGGCCTTCAAAACTTCATTTAAGTGTGTATAATCAAAAAGCTAAAGAAAAAAAACCATGCATGATTTTCAACTTTTGTTTTTCAGCAAAATAAAATTATCTTTTAATTCCATTTTCCATAAACATTTTGAGGTATCCTTGTATGACAAAATGAGGTTCATAAGTGCTGAACAACTTGTCCTAAGTCACAGAGTTCATACATGTAGGGAATAGGATTTTTTTTGTTTACAGTTTATTTACTTATTTTTATTTATTTGGTAGAGAGAGATTGTCTGCTGGATCACTCCATAAATGGCTATAAAAGCCAGACTTGGAGCAGGCCAAAGCTAGGACCCTGGAACTCAGTCTGGGTCTCTCACATGGGATGCAGATACCCAAGTACTTGAGCCATCCATTACCTGCTGCCTCTCAGAATATGCATTAGTAGGAAGCTGGATTGGACAAGACTGGGTCAGAGTTACTGCAGTATGGGATAAGTACATCCCCAGCAACTGCTTAATCCATCTCAGAACTGGGATTTGAATATAGACCTTCATGATGTCAACACCAGAGTGTTTAGCTTTATTTCAATTTTACCTTATTCTCCTCTACATCTGACTAGCTAATATAACACACTTATAGGATGACTCACAGTTTGGTTTGCAATGAGAGACTTGTAAAGTTGCCTTTTCTGCCTGGTATGGTATTCCTTGTTTCTACGTCATCTGCCTCTCATATCTCAGCCCAAGTTTGCATCACCTCCTTCCTCATGTTGCTGTGCAGACAAGAGCCTATCCTAAAACCATGGCTCCTTCCAAAAGGGATTTGATTCTATTCCTTGCCATGAATCCTTAAAGCAGCTAGAGTTTAAAATAGACATATGAGTGCTTGTAGGAGTTCTTTGGATCATTCTCATGTCTGCATTTGCATGAGGTTTGTGAACTGACCCTTTGAGAAGGAAGCTACTAGTGGATGGATGGAGTTGCTGAATAGAAGGCATTAACTCCCACTGCTGAGGGGAAAAACAAGAAATCTTCTCTATTCTAGTCTGCTTGGGAAGATAAAAGTGAAAGTCTTCATTTCTTTGATGTAAAGGGAAAGATTTATTTACTTTTATTGCTGTACCCAGTAAGAATGGTGCATTATTGCTTAAAAAATGTAGCAAGCAAGAGAAAGAATGAGAGGTGTCTAGGAGAGAAACAGGGACTCCTTAGATCGATGCTTTGAAACCTGAACTCTAAAGAAGTCATGGTCAGTCTAGTATATAATTCCTGCTGCCACACATGAGGTCTAAGGCTGAGTATGACAAGTACAGGCTGGTGTGTGCTTTCTGACTTCCTCTGAGATGAGCTATACTTTTGCACAGATGGCCTTAATATAATGTTTTCTGTGTCTCTGTCAGATGTGCAGATCAGCATTGCATCCCATAAATGCAAACACTACAGTCCTACCCAGGTTTTTGCATAAAGGTTTGATTATCTGATACTATCAGAAAGCAGATGTTTTCTGGGGTGGTTATAGCTTGGTAGAAGAGCCAGGGAAAAAGATCTATCTGATCCTGAGGTGTGTGGAGTTAGCAGTTCGGTTTCATCGGACCAACCCAGGGTTCTGAAATACCAGTTAATGTTTATCAGAATTGGGAAAGCCTCCTTGCACACCTAGAATTTCTAGTTTTTACTGTGTTGGTGGGGGAAGTAATGCTTTCTTTGGCCATCATAAGATCACAGCTGACACCTATGCAATGAAAGAGATTCACTAGAGAAAAGCACAGCAAATGTGTTAACTGATGTTTTATGGACACAGGAAACTTCAGAGATGTGGAGCCAAAGACCCAGGGAAAACTGTGTACTTTTCTAATTAGGATCAATGAAGAGTGGGCAGTCATATGGTAATGTGCTTCAACAGAAGGATGTGGATCTAGTGGTAACACACTAAGGGAAACTCAACTAGGCTCTCTGTTAAGTCCCTTTGACTACTCTGTGTAGCATTTCCTTCCTGAACACCTGCCACTGGAGGATCTTAGAAGTTATTTTCAGGGACGATAGATCAGAGATTGGCCAACTGTCCCACAGAAAGAAAGGGGAAGATCAGAGAAGAAGCATTCTGTTTGTGCTATTGTCTCAATTTCTGAGGCCAGACAAAAGATATTAAGGATTTTCATTGACAAGCAGGGAACACTGGAACATTGTGCCAGCAGAGGTGATCAGTCCCCTCCAAAGCAAGTGGCCTTGAGTTCAGATTTCTTCACCAACATTTCTAGCTAGTGGTCTTGAGCCAGTGACCCTCTTCCAAGACTGCTTTCTCAACTCTAGGACAATAAAACCTGCTATGCAGGGTTCTTTTGAGCCTAGAACAAGAGAACATCCCTGCAGTCATCTTGCAGGATATCTCATAGACTGATTCTCAAATTGTATTTTCTTGAAACTTTCTGCTAAAAAAATTCCTAGAAGGACAACTATTTGGAAAGAAAAATTAACAACAGCTTAAAAAAATCATTAGGTATATTTTAGCATTCTTAAAGGAATATTCTATGACTAAATTCTAAAGGTTAGTATCTTTGTTAAACAACATATCCTATTAGATATATTCTTTTGCATGGTCTCTCTGGAGAATCTAATCAGTCACTCAAGCTGGATTAGGGAAGAAAGGGGGAATCCTTTAAAAATAAAGTCACTTTTTAGCTCAAAACCCTACAGATTGTTCCAGAACAAAAAACTCTTGTTCTTGTTATTGGCCTGCATGGCCCTTTACAGTCAGATCACCCCTTCCCGAACAACCTCAGTTTTTGTCTCTCTTGCTCTGTTGCTGTTCTTCCAACATGACAGACATACTTGCCTTTCTGCTTGCCTAAAATAATTGTCTCCAATATACCCATAAAATGTGTGTCCTTACTTTCCTTTGCAAAAGGTAATTCTGCCCATGGTTTGTATTTTTGTAATCATCTGTTTGTGAGAGTGTTGATCTTTGATCTTGTGTCCTAATTCTGAGATTCCCATTTAGGTCCAGATTGACTCCGTTTGTTACCCAGCACAAACCAGCATCTACTTAGACAGCTTGCTGAGTAAGCAAGCTGGAAGAATGTAAATACATGTAGAGTTATTCCATATTTCAGACCCAGATAGGCCAATGGACATGGAAGAGTGCACATGCTTAATAAGAGCTGGTATAAATCTTAACTTAGAATTGGAATCTGACTGAACTTTGAGCTTCAAAATGACTTTTTCTAACTCTCTCAAAGAAATAAACAAATATAAAATCTGATTACATTACATAGTTCATCTTGACATGTAGATTGGAAATATTTGCATTGATATCATAAGAAAAAAATTTGTGGATATATCTGTATATCTGAAAACAATTTATTTTATTTTATTATTTTTATTTTTTAACTTTTGTTTAATGAATATAAATTTCCAAAGTACAGCTTATGGATTACAATGGCTTCCCCTCCCCATAACTTCCCTCCCACCCACAACCCTTCCCTTTCCCACTCCCTCTCCCCTTCCGTTCACATCAAGATTCAATTTCAATTCTCTTTATATATAAAAGATCAGTTTAGTATATATTAAGTAAAGATTTCAACAGTTTGCACCCACATAGCAACACAAAGTGAAAAATACTGTTTGAGTACTAGTTATAGCATTAAATCACAATGTACAGCACATTAAGGACAGAGGTCCTACATGAGGAGTAAGTGCACAGTGACTCCTGTTGTTGACTTAACAAATTGACACTCTTGTTTATGGCATCAGTAATCACCCTAGGCTCTTGTCATGGGTTGCCAAGGCTATGGAAGCCTTTTGAGTTCACCAACTCTGATCATATTTAGACAATGTCGTAGTCAGAGTGGAAGTTCTCTCCTCCCTTCAGAGAAAGGTACCTCCTTCTTTGATGACCTGTTCTTTCCACTGGGATCTCAATCAAAGAGATCTTTCATTTAGGTCATTTTTTTTTTTTTTGCCAGAGTGTCTTGGCTTTCCATGCCTAAAATACTCTCTTGGGCTTTTCAGCCAGATCTGAATGCCTTAAGGGCTGATTTTGAGGCCAGAGTGATGTTTAGGACATCTGCCATTCTATGAGTCTATGTGTATCCCTCTTCCCATGTTGGATTGTTCTCTCCCTTTTTTATTCTATCGGTTAGTATTAGCAGACACTAGTCTTGTTTATGTGATCCCTTTAACTCTTAGTCCTATCATTATGATCAATTGTGAACAGAAATTGATGAGTTGGACTAGTGAGATGGCCTTGGTACATGCCACCTTGATGGGATTGAATTGGAATCCCTTGGTATGTTTCTAACTCTACTGTTTGGGGCAAGTGAGCTTGAGCATGTCCCAAATTGTACATCTCCTCCCTCGCTTCTCCCCACTCTTATATTTAACAGGGGTCACTTGAAAACAATTTTTAATGGAGTAAATGTAGTCATTGGGCTTGGAGTTGTTCTAATTCAAGTGTTTCATGGGATTGTTGTGGTGGATCTCCGGTGAAAATAGATGACTGTAGATTTTTTTAGTTAAAATCAGACCCTGCTCTTCCACAGTAAATATGTAGATACACAGTTGTGATACATGCATGTGGACCTATCTCTGTATCATCTATAGGAAACTAAAGTTTAGTCTCAGGTTGTCTTGTCCTGTCTCTCCTGTCACCACAAAACCCAATTTAGCACATGAATGGTATCCCATTTTCGCAACTAGCTCTTTATTGAATGTATTGATAAGGTAATTGGCTAATTCTTATTACATATAAGTACCATGAGAACAGTTATTATGTCTATCCTGCTCTCCAATGTAATTTGAAGTAATAACATAGTATTAGTCATGTAATAGGTGCTTAGTAATTCTGATTTAATTAATGGATGAGCTGATTCAAGCTGACTAAATATGAAGCAACATGCTAGACCCTAAAAGACATTTATTGACAGAAACCATTTTTGTACCCTCAGATTTTGCAATGTTATTGTTGAGATAAAATCTACTCTCCTACTATAGTCTAATGCAATGGACTGTAAGAAACAAAATGATTGCCATAATCAGTCTTGTTGGATATCAGAAAGGAACTAAATCCTGTAAGCTGTGTCATGAGAAATAATAGAGTTCTAGACTTCAAATGGAAAGGAATGGAAAATGTGATGGAGTTACATGAGCCATGTGTAGCTCAGAATTGTCAGGGCAGTGGGTCCATGCAAGGAATTAGAGATAGGAAAGATGGTATTAAGAAGATAGATTTCTTTCCATGGAAAATCCTAAGTGGGAGCTGAGTTGTGGAGCTCTAAGCCCAGTAGTTACAAGGATGCTTTCATCATTCCCAAGCAATAAAGGAACATGATAGAATCACCCTTTTAATAAGATTAATATGTGGCAGCTGAATGCAGCCTGGATTATCTGTTGGTAAGAAAAGTCCATGTTTTTGGGAACTTGTGAAATAATATGATAGGGAGTGGCCAGTCTGATTAATTATAAATTCCCATGTGTCAGATAAACGAGTAAATGAAGGGGACTAATCTTTTTAAAATATTTACTTATTTATTCATTTATTTATATATTTGAAAGTCAGAGTTACACTGAGAGAGAGAAGGAGAGGGAGAGGGAGAGGGAGAGGGAGAGGGGGAGGGAGGGAGGGAGAGAGAGAGAGAGAGAGAAAGAGAGAGAGAGAGAGAGAGAGAGAGAGATCTTCCATCTGCTGATTCACTTCCCAAAAGGCGACTAATCTTGTGGTTAATTCAATGCATAGAGACTCAGACTAAAGTGTTATACTTGAGAGCTATTAATGTATGAAGCTTCAGCATATACCATGTTAATTTTTCAAACAGTGATAAATACCTTCAGATTGTGGTATTTGAGTGAGGCTAATAAAATATAAAGAAAGTGTCTGAATCTGGATTGTTACTCTATTTTGCATTTTTTCTATTTTAGCTTTTGATGCAACATAGGACATGCATTCAAGATTTCAACATTCCAGTAATGTTTAGATAAACCTATTGTAATGATGTGAGTTCCATAATCTGATAGCCCTGGATTTTAATTACAATACTGTCTTCATTAGTGATCTTGGATGAGTCACAACTTGAGTCCATTTTACCACCACCATTACTTCATAGCATAATTAAAAGGATTGTAATTAAATGATCACATATAAAGTAATAGCACTTTAATTATGATAATAGTTAATATTTACCTACTATATGGCAGACCCTGACCTCAGAGCCAAAATTTATTTTCTCAAATAATTGAATAGAGACATGGGTCCAATCTTAGATCTGCTTACTCTACTCTCTCCAATTGGAAATGTACTCCACAGTAAAAACTGTGTATGTTTTGTTTCTGTGCCATTCTGCACACTTATGAAAATGGGTGTATGAAAGTGTGTATTCCTGTTTGTTGTGTGTAGGGGTGGGAAGTGAAAGGTGGATGGAAGCTCAAAGAGAAATGACAGGTTACATTGACAATCAAGAGGCTCACTTTCAGGGAATGGTGTCATGGGCAGACTTACATGGCACAGTTGTTTTTCCCATTTATCTCCTTGACTAGGCCAGAATGGTACTGGTTAGTTTTTCTTCACTGTCCATCTGGGATGGGACAGGCTTCTCTCACTGTGCCATAAATGCTACAGAATGAATGTATCTGTTCCCTGAAGGTTTTGTTTATTTATTCAGTTGATCCTTTTTCCTCCCTATTGAGTCTGTGGTAAATCTTCCCTAAGCTTTCCCTATTAAAGCCTTATTTCACTTGCTTATTCATTCTTTATCCACAAGGAGCAAAATGCTCCTGCTAGACACAGTTTAGCTTGCAATGCATTCCAAATTTCTTGGGTTAAAAGATGAACTACTTTCTGAGAAGCATTGGGATTCTTTTAAACTTTACGATACCCGTGGTTCAGGTAAAGTGTCTTTGGCAGCCAGAATATAAATTCATTTATATAGCAGACACCCTATGGATTTTTACTACAGTATGTCAGGAATTCCACTTGTGCTGATTTTTGACAAATTACCCAGCCTTGAAAATGCTTCATATTTCCACAAGTTAGCCCTGTTCTTTATCTCTCAAACAAGTTGCAAAAAAATGTTCATGTGTGTGTATATGTGTTTATACACATGTGTATATGCTTGCTTCTCAAATGCTCTTTATCTTCTGAAAGTAAAGGAAACCTTATTTCTCCATTGAGCCCACCTGCAAAGAACACAGTCAGTATGCCTGTGATATGACAAGAATGAGGCTTTTCCCACAATCATACACAGGATTTTGTGCAACCTATTAAAATATTTCAAATAAAGTCCTGAATCTGAGGCACAGAGAAATTATTTGAGTTGCAAACTTAAATTGTTGACTAAGTATGTGTTTCATGTATGGAACACAGCATTTTCAAAGTGGAGCACAATTTGAGAAAGTGAAGAGAAATAAGAAACCAATTCCTTGGTGGAGTCATTTAAATTTAGGTCTCTTTATTTTTAGTGTTGTGAGGTGTTTATGTGAAGGGGTCAACACATGGCCTTGGAGTCAGACTAACCTTCGTAAAATTCTGGTTCCCTCCTAAATTGATGGGTTATTTTGTAAAGCTCCCACTTCTTCATCTGTAAAATTAAACATTGGGTTAACTGATGTGATGTATGTGGGGTGCTTGGCATAATGCTAGGTAAGTAATATATTGAGTGGCAATATCAGTGGTTGTCCTTATTTTCTCTGACTCCATCAGAAAACTCTACTTTCACCAAATGAAAGACCTCTTCAGTCTGCACATTTTGCAAGCACCCTTTGATGTTAGCCTTCCCTTATAGAAATTAAAGGTGGGTGGTGGCTTTTGAAAATGCATTGGAAAAAATGATATAAAAGCACAATGTACTTTTTCTTTCATCATAATTTTTCTTTTTTTTATCCTATAGTCTCCAGATTCTCTAACCAGGGCTAATCGCAGACTGATAACTATTTGCTTATTCAAGGAATCCTTACTTTGTAGATTGCATCCCCAGGTAAAATCTTTCCACGTTTTAATGACTTCATTAGAATCCCCCATTCCCACCCCACCACTGCGTCTTCAGAAATTGTCACCTACGTTAAAATTCGTGTTCAAAGCATACCTAAGCAAGAAGGTGACTTTTCAGGTTCAGGTTCTAATTGATGACACAAACTGCTAATTAAATGCATCTGTGTCTAATCAAAACATATCTAGAATTCAGCAGTGCAGCTGTGCGCCAGGGGAGCTGCATGGTAGATTTGATTGGTGATGGGATAAGGACATAATTTGTCCTTCGGGCAGTGGTTCCCAAGTCTGGCAAAAGCTCAGGATCTCCCAGAAGAGCTTTTAAAAATCAGTGCAGCATTCCCTCTGCCCCACCCTCAACCCTGGCACCCAAAGTATTTGATCCTTTTTTAACCTGCCAAAGGCACTGCTAATGATTAGGAAGTGTTGGAAACTCCATAAAGTTATAAATCCAAAGGAATTTGATAGAAAAAAACAAGGCCTGGCTGGGTACAGGATTCTTAAATTCATTTGCTTTTTTTTTTTTTTTTTTTTTTTCAAAATCCCAGTTCAGTCCCTTCTGTTTGCTCTTTGCCTCTCCTCTTCCATCCCTGTGGGGTTTTGTAGCCTGCTGGAAACTGTAGCTGTTTTTACTTTGACAGGAAAGACAGGTGAGTGAGTCTTCAGCTTTGCTCCGATGTTGGTGAATGTGAAAGTTCCATTTATAATAGTCTGCTCTTTGAAAATGTCACTTTGTTGTCATTCTCTGTGTGATTATGAAAAGTTTGTACTAGGGTAACTATAAGTAGCTCCTGTGTAGAAAAATGGTTGGTTTTTATAAATAATAATAATATTAACAACATAGTACAATTTAAATCTCATTTATTTTTAAAAGTTAACCTACATGACTAGTTTTTATCATCATGTGTTCTATTTTTATTATATAAAAATGTTTCCATCATATTTGTACTGAAAGATCCATGTACCTCAGAGAAAAATGCCACCCTCAAGTTGGCATATACATATTTCAAGGATCTCCCAGGATTTGTATAAGTAAAATGAAACTTAAATACTATGTTCTTCATCTTTTGTTTTTCTCACCATTTTTAAAGGCTTTAATTCAATTTTTAGTGAGTTTCTTTTGTGCTTGATGTTTGAACCTGCATCACATCAAGCAGTCACAATGTGATGTTTCCACATTCCCTCTCTACTCGATATAGATGGATATGAAGTCGGTATTATGATGCTGCTTTTCTCCTGTTGAGGAAACCGAGGCCCACTGGACAATAGTTTGAATGCAAGTCTTCCTAAGTACAAAGCCCATGCAAATCTGTTATATTTTTGTACCAGAGAATCTGTATGAGACAAAGTAGCACAATGGTTTATTCTAGTAGGTAAAGAACTTGTTAGTTATTATGAGAAAAACAGTGATCAAGAAATAGCTTTAAAAATAGACCTTAGAAGTAGAAATGGAGGAAAAGAGACAAACTGCATATTTTTATCTGACCATGCCAGAAATGGAAAGAAATAAGATCATGAGGTCAAATTTAAGTTTCAGGTGAGTGACCTAAATCTTAGACCCCAAGCACAGTAATAAAGGCCTGGCCTAGATCCAAAAAGGGACCTGCAGACAGATTGTTTTATTTGACATATAGTCATTTGTAGAATACATAATAAATTTCCCCTGATGCAAGAGCATTTAAGAGATTGAAAGAAGGCCATCATGACTGTTTGAGGTAATTTACTGCTAAAATTTATTTCTCAGAGAAGTTATCAATCAGCAGAATATCAAAGACTTGCACAGGTGTGCACAAAGAAAGCTTTCATGTCAACTATTTTTGCATCCTTTTCCTTTCATGTCATCAGAGTCCACTTCGAAGCCTCTTTCCAGGAATCAGGACTATAATTTGTATTTGGCATTGGATGTAGATGTAGATGTATATATATATATATATATATATATATATATATATGTGTGTGTGTGTGTGTGTGTGTGTGTGTGTGTGTGTGTGTATTTCCTTATTTGGGGTTTGTAGCTGCAAGGTTTATAGAGCACAAGGAAAAAAAAAAACTTAGCTGCCTTCTGCACCAGTTTTGAATAGAGCACACCCTGCTATGATTTAAATCTTTTTTTTCAAATCTTTTGAAACCATAAAAATGATAAGTATAAAAGTCTACATGAACAGAAATACGGAAGGTTTAAAAATGATGCAAACAATACAGTAAGATATCTTTAAACTCAATACTAAAGAACAGTTTGTATTTCTCTTTGTATGTTTGATAATAGTAGGTCTATGGACAAATATCCATCCTGATCTTTACTAGCAATCTGATTACTTGATGCCAAATATATTCACGTGGGTCCTTTCTAGTCTAATATATAAGTAAAATTATTGAAATGTGGAGGGGGTATAGAATAAATCTTTTGCAGGTACAACTCAGGGTTGTAAGACCTAAAGGAGATCAGAATTTCAGTTTGCTCTTTTTAATAAAGACCTTTGCGTTTAGAAAATATTTCAAGGTTCTGTTGGAGAAATGATGCCATTTGTTATTGAGTGGTAGTTCATCATTTTTATTTTGGTACTGAAAAAAGTGGCCTGTCTGTGCTTTAGGCTGTTTTTTTTTCTTTTCTATATTCCTTTGGTGTTTTTCACATTAAAAATAGTCATCTAACTAATTATTTTACATTGGGTTGTGGACACTTCTTTAAAGCTAAGCACCCTAAAGTAAGATCTCTGAATTTTCTTTCTTTTTTCTTTCTCCTCACCTGTGTGAATTTGTGCTTGCATTCCCTCTTCCCCTCTCCCCCCTCCCCCTCTTCCTCTCCTTCTTCCCCTCCCCCTCTTCCTCTCCCCCTCCCCCTCTTCCTCTCCCTCTCCTTCTACCCCTCTTCCTCTCCCCCTCCCCCTTCCCCCTCCCTCTCTTCCTCTCATCTCTCCCTCTCCCCTCTTCTTCTCCCCATCTCTCCCTCTCCCCTCTCCCTCTTCCCCTCCCCCTCCCCCTCTCCCTCTCCCTCTCCCCTCCCCCTCTTCCTCTCCCTCTCCTTCTACCCCTCTTCCTCTCCCCCTCCCCCTTCCCCCTCCCTCTCTTCCTCTCATCTCTCCCTCTCCCCTCTTCTTCTCCCCATCTCTCCCTCTCCCCTCTCCCTCTCCCTCTTCCCCTCCCCCTCTCCCTCTCCCCTTCCCCTCTTCCTCTCCCTCTCCTTCTACCCCTCTCCCCCCTCCCCATCTCTCCCTCTCCCCTCTCCCCCTCTTCCCCTCCCTCTTCCCATCCCACCTTTCACCTTTCCTCCCTCTTTTCTCCTAAAGGCTGATTTCTGGGTGAGAGTTGGAGTGTTGCATCTGTTCTCTACAGGGCATTGATTGTAAAAGTCCCTCATCCATGAAAGTCATTTGGAATCCTCTACTCAACCTAGTGATGGAGGAAGTGATTGTACACTCCAGGAGGTGGCAGCATGTTGCTGGGAGGGCAGAAGAAGTAAGGAAAGGATCAAAACATCTAACTCACCAAAGTCCTTTGCTTCTCTCAGCCTCACTTTCCTCACATGTCGTCCACAGCCGGCTGGGCTTGTTAGTCTCCAGTTTCCTTCTCAGTGGTGCCTGTGTCTTACGGTGCTTGAAACTGGGCTGTTCCTTTTTAAGAGAAGATCAGAGGCAGCTCTGTAGGCAAACGAGAGGACGTGAGTGTACACTGTAGTTGTTCTCTGTCTGATAACCTAGACATTGAAACTGGCCTCCGGGGACAGTCAATCCAAACATTTACATACAAAGCAGATCTGATGGAGATGCAGGCATGCAAAATTGGTTTCTAAGAACATAGATTCAGCAGTTCAAGAAAAAAAAAATTCTTCCTGAAAGGCATTTCTCCTTGAAGTATTCTCATCTTCAGCCGAGTGTGCCTCTTGTACTCTGGAGCCGTGCTAAGGGTTCAGATGTGATTTTACATTTGGCACAAAGCTCACCATCAAAGCCAAGAAAGAAGTGAGGGTTCAGGCTGCCATAGGCTTCCCCCACCACTCCCACAGCTGAGTGGCTGGAATTTTTTTTTTTTTCTCAGACAGGGAAGATGATCTGATTTGAGCCCCAGGCAGTCACCATGGCTCCTTTGTTGGTTCCGCTGCCTGGCAAGGGCCTGCTATGGCCTGACTGAAATGTGTCAGTGGCAGCAGTTGCTGCCATCCCCCTGGCACAGCTCTGCCATTTTCGAGCCACGGAGGGCATCCTGCACAAAATGCTTCCTGACAGAGGGGCCCCAGTCACACAGAGAGATCAAGTGGCTGAGAGCGCAGAGGTGAGAGGATTTGCTTAAAGGGGGAAGTTAAATCCATCCATCAGCATCTTTCCTTTATTGAGCCAGTGACTGTGGAAATGTCAGAGAGAGACAGGCTTTCAGGAAACCTCCCTTCTCTTGGCAGTGATGTGCCTTCATGGTGCACACTTGAGGTAATTTAGTGTAAACTCACACGGAGCTCCACAGCCTGGTGTCGTGCTGTTGGCACAAGGTAGATTGCACAGTCCCAGCCTTTGGAAGGGGAAAACATAAAGGTGATGGTGACTCATGGTTGTAGACATGGTAGTGTGCATGTGACCAAGCCCAAGGGATTTTCCAGTTCCTAAGGCTTCCAGCTGCACTAGACACTGGAAGAAAAAACAGGATAAATGATACCCAATTCAGGGAGTTTTGATCAGGGAAGGAGATGGGAGGAAGAATGAAGAACTTCTTATTAATGTCCTATTTTTCACCCATCCAGTGTATCTGTCACACTTTTCACCCTATCATCCTCACTGGAGGGAAAAAAAAAAAACACTTAAGTTTAGAAGGCAGGAGAGTAGAGAAATTCCAAGATACTCTGATAAACAACAGCACTGACTAACATTGTAAAATAGGGTAAGTCTGTCCTGTCGTATGATGTTCTACATGTTCTGTTCTGTGCCTTTGGTTATTTTTTCACATTTACTCAAGCATCCATTAAATCACTCAATAAAATGTTGCTGAGCATTTACCATGGGGAAAACCCTAAGGCAGATCCTGAGTCTAGAATAATGAATGAGAAACAACCTAGTTGCCACCTGTATAAATAAGCCAGTAAACAAGCTAGCAAAATACAGATTGTAGGAAGTGCTACCTGAGATATAAAATGGCTAGTACAGTAAAGAGTAGAAGTGGGGAAGGGGGTGGGTATTGAGAAGGCTGTGAGGGAGCTGGCGTTGTGGTGCAGCGGGTTAAAGCCCCAGCCTGCATCACCAGCATCCCACATGGACACCGGTTCAAGTCCCAGCTGCTCCTCTTCCGATCCAGCTCTGTGCTATGGCCTGGGAAAGCAGTGGAAGATGGCCCAAGTCGTTGGGTCCCTGCCCCCACATGGGAGATCTGGAAGAAGTGCCTGTCTCCTAACTTCAGATCAGCTCAGCTCTGGACATTACGGTCATTTGGGGAGTGAAGAAACAGACCTCTCTCTCTGGCTCTATGTCTCTCTCTGTAACTCTGTCTTTCATATAAATAAAATACATCTTTAAAAAAGAGAACTGCACAAGGGTAACAGGTATATTGTCACCCAGTTAACCAAACATAGCTAAGCATATAACTTTTTGTTACTGATGCTCCTTACTGGTTTGTGATATGCTATCACTGTGATTTCATTCTTATTTGATTGTAAGATCTGTTGTCTTTTTATTTTATTTTTTTAAAAGATTTATATATTTATTTGAAAGGCAGGGAAGGAGGGAGGGAGGGAGGGAGAGAGAGAGAGAGAGAGAGAGAGAGAGAGAGACAGGCAGGTCTTCCACCTGCTGGTTCACTCCTCAGATGGCTGCAACAGCTGGAGCTGTGCCAATCTGAAGCCAGGAGCCAGGAGCTTCTTCCAGGTCTCCCATGCTGGTACAGGGACCGAAGGACTTGGACCATCTTCCACTGCTTTTCCAGGCCATAGCAGAGAGCTGGATCAGAAGTGGAGCATCCAAGTCTCACACCAGTGCCTACATGGGATATCAGCGCTGCAGGAGGTGGCTGTACCCTCTATGCCACAGTGCTGTCTCCAATCTGTTGAAACTCTTGAAAAGAAGGTGGAAAATCTTTTTTGTTTTGATTGAAGACTTTTGGCTGTGTGATCACATTTCTTCCTTCTGGAGATGCAGTTATCTGCCTTTCTTGCTGCTTTGCTTTTGAAATGTGGAAGAAATAGGACTAAGTGATGCATGTGTGGATGTTTTACTGAAGCTATGGCACCAGCTGAGATTACCCTGTCTTAAATCTGGATTAGATTTAATTAACTCCATCATTCTGAGTTGTCTTGGAAATCCAAAGACCTTTTCGTGTGGGGGTTTCTGCAAATCTCCTAGCTTCCTATTTACAAGTTGTTAGTAATTTTTTTCTTTACTTTTCTGTGATTATTTCTTTGTTTCTATTTGGTATCAATAGAAATATTGACCATGCATCTTCCTAATTCTCTTTTCCCCTAGTGGTCCCACCATGAAGAGACAACTTGTGTAGAGGCTTTTATGAGTCTCTTCTGTAGAAGAAGCATATTTGAAATTTCAGTATTCAATGTCACTGTTCCCTCAGACACTTAAACTAACATGGACTTCAGTTTCCTTCTTGATCCTATAAAGCAATTTGAATTCCCTACACACATAACTGCAACTCCTACTATGTCCATGCAATTTATCTTCCAACTCAGGACACTGTTGAGCAATAAACCAGAACTGCACAAGGGTAACAGGTATATTGTCACCCAGTTAACCAAACATAGCTAAGCATATAACTTTTTGTTACTGATGCTCCTTACTGGTTTGTGATATGCTATCACTGTGATTTCATTCTTATTTGATTGTAAGATCTGTTGTCTTTTTATTTTATTTTTTAAAAGATTTATATATTTATTTGAAAGGCAGGGAAGGAGGGAGGGAGGGAGGGAGAGAGAGAGAGAGAGAGAGAGAGAGAGACAGGCAGGTCTTCCACCTGCTGGTTCACTCCTCAGATGGCTGCAACAGCTGGAGCTGTGCCAATCTGAAGCCAGGAGCCAGGAGCTTCTTCCAGGTCTCCCATGCTGGTACAGGGGCCGAAGGACTTGGATCATCTTCCACTGCTTTTCCAGGCCATAGCAGAGAGCTGGATCAGAAGTAGAGCATCCAAGTCTCACACCAGTGCCTACATGGAATATCAGCACTGCAGGAGGTGGCTGTACCCTCTATGCCACAGTGCTGTCTCCAATCTGTTGTCTTTTTTTTTAAGTGCAAGGTTTTTTTTTTAAGATATATATATATATATATGTATATGTATATATATATATATATATATTTGAAAAGCAGAGCTGCAGAAAAAGAAGAGAGAGAGATAGAGAGGGAGAGGGAGAGGGAGAGAGAAGGGGAGAGAGAGAGAGAAAGAGAGAGAGAGAGAGAGAGAGGTCTTCTATCCTCTAGTTTACTCCCCAAATGGCTGCAATGGCCAGAGCTGGGCTGATCTGAAGCCAGAAGCCAGGAGCTTCTTCCATGTCTCCCACCCAGGTGCAGGGACCCTAGGACTTGGGCCATCTTATACTGCTTTCCCAGGCTATAGCAGAGAGCTGGATCAGAATTAGGGCAGCCAGACTCAAACAGACACCCACATGGGGTGCTGGCACTGCAGGTGGCAGCTTTACCTGCTGGCCCCATGTTGTATTTTTAAAATAGGTTTATTTATTTTAAAGGAAGAGTGATGGGTTTGGGGGAAAAAGAATGATATCTTCCAACCACTGGTTCACTCCCCAGATGCCTGCAACAACCATGGCCAGGCCATGCCAGAGCCAGGATCCAGAAACTTCTTTTAGGTCTGCAGGGATGCAGTACTTAAGCCATCATCTGCTGCCTCCCATGTCCATTAACAGGGAGCTAGATCAGGAGCAGGGCAGAGGCAAGACTTGATCCCAGACACTCCTTTACGAGACTCAGGCATCCCAAGCAGAGGCTTAACCCCCTGTGCTACAGTGTCTGCCCCTAACATCTATCTTCTGTTAATGAGCTCTAGCAGTGTTTTCTTCAGGACTTTCTGACATTTAACTCTTGACCTCTGTCAGGGACTTTGGCTTGTACTGCCAATCTACAAAATTGGGGCTGCTTTTAGAGTGCTGTTGGACTCAAGGTCCAACATCTAGTCTCAGACTAGAAATAGAAAGGTAGAAGGTAAGGATTGGGAAGGGATACAAAATATGGTGTCCTGTGCTGAAGTTCCTGATTCAAAATGCGAATGCTTCAAACAGCAGGTTTCCCCCCTCCCTCTTTATCTCAGCCTTTCAATGAACAGAAAAAGCTGCAGTGTTTCTGATTGGTTTTATAATGAGATCATTATCCTAGCTTGATCATGTTGTGGAAGCCACTTTCCAGGCCATAAACTGCAATGTAGAACTAAAGGTCTTGAAAGAACACACCTGAGCAGTGATGGGCCTTGCAGTGCTACACTCTCCTGTCTCCCTCAGTGGCAGGTGGTGTGAGGTGACTGAAAATGACAGGAAGAGTACAACTATGCAAACTCTACTGTTTGTACATTTCCTAGGATGTGAGAAACAAACAAACATTTGGAATTTTTTTGTCCAGAGACTCATGGCAATTTCATTACTGATAATTACAAAGGAAAAAACACTCAAATACAAAAATTAATGTCCAATTTTCCTTTTAATAGCCTGAAGCAAATATGATGGCTATTGCAATCCAATGAAATGATGATTTTAAGAAGAAAGAAAAATCTTCATTAAATTCTTTATTCCCTCATCCCAGTGTTTACTTCTATGCTTTCTCCCCGGTTGTTACCAAATCTAAAACATGCATTAAAAAAAATAATCTTTTGGCTGGCAGCATGGCTCACTGCCATGCCTAATCCTCTGCCTGCGGTGCCAGTACCCAGGGTTCTAGTCCCGGTAGGGACGCCGGATTCTGTCCCGGTTGCTCCTCTTCTAGTCTAGCTCTCTACTGTGGACCAGGAGTACAGTGGAGGATGGCCCAGGTCCTTGGGCCCTGCACCCGCATGGGAGACCAGGAGGAAGCACCTGGCTCCTGGCTTCAGATCGGCGCAGCACGCCAGCCGTAGCGGCCATTTGGGGGTGAACCAATGGAAAAAGGAAGACCTTTCTCTCTGTCTGTCTCTCTCACTGTCTAATTATGCCTGTCAAAAAAAAATAATCTTTTAATTTTTTTCTAAGTGGAAGACAGCATTCTTATCCTTAGGGACTGGCACGGTGAAGAACTTAGGTACTGAAACCAGACCACCTGAATTCATCTATCTGCTAGGTCATCTATTAGCTCAAATGAGCCTAATAATAGCACCTACTTTATACCATTGTTTTGGAAATTAAATTAATTAATATGTGTAATGTTCTGATACTAGCAAATGATAAGTGCTCAGTAAATGTTAACTATAAATAAATTAGAGAAAACTGAAAATACAGAGATGAAGAAAATACACATCAGCAAATAAACAATCTACAAACAATGAACAATGCACAGTTAACATTTAGGATGTTTTCATCTGGTATATTCTGCCTCTCTATGTGTTTCTGTGTATGTATATTTGTGTTTATATATCTGTCATACACTGCTATATGTCTTTTTTTAACTTTTTTAACATTTGATATTGTTCGTGCAGTTAGAGCTATTGTTATAATTCTTTGCAGGTTCTGCATAAAATTCTAAAATAAGAAAGTTTTAAAAAAATTATTCAGTGGCATTTAGTTTTATAATCTCTAGATAAGATAAAGACAGGCAACAAGTTGGAAGAGTCTCTCTTGTCTAAGTTTATGTGTACCATGAAGAACCCAGAGCTAAAATTATTTCCTTTTCTTTCTGTAGTACAAATTTATATTTAGGTGGATGGTGTATTGAAGAGAAAGGAAAGATAGTTTGCAAAGATAGACATAATGATATCCATCTTATAATAGTGTCATGAAGATTAAATTAGATAAGACTGGGCAGGTAATAAACTTGCATAGTGAATGTTTAATGAATGGTAATTACTATTGTTAATTTTTACTTTAGAGAGTGTGATTTAAGGGTCTCCAAATTAACAAGCAAAATTAAACATTTGAGTTTACTTCATTCTGTCTCAGCCCTTCTGAGAGAGAGAGAGAGAGAGGGGATATCAAGGAATGGACTTTCCTGAAAAGAGTATCAAAGAATGGAATTTCCTGATGGTTACATTTCCTAAAGTTAATGAATATTTAAATAATTCTGTTTCTTCTCTATTACATGAAGATAGAAGAGGGGAAGGGATTGGCCACAGGAGCTCCTTATAAGGGACAAAGAGAATTCAAGTCCTGAGGTAGGCTGTGGTTGAGTAACCATCTCAGGGTACCTCTGGTCCCAACTGGCATAGCTTCATTTTCTTTCCTTCTATTTCCTATTGTTCATTTAAGTGCCACTCTGGCTTTCTCATCTTACTGCCCATTAAGCTCTCTCCTCATGGTTGGGTAAGAATGGACCAGAAATGGATTTGCTAACTATTCAATTACTCACATTATCTTGCTCTGTTGCTATCAAATGAAGCTGAACTAGCCTAGCTTCTTCCAGGCAGTGTGCAGCAAGGTAATAAGTCCTGCATTTCTTAACTCTGTATGACATTTTAGATTGTCATCTACAGGAAAAGGCCATCACAAAGTCATATACTGCCCTTAATTTCCCATGTTTGTAGCTGACCCCATAAAACTGAAGAATGAAAGTACACCAAAAAAGAGTTAAATCAAAGAATTATTTGTCATCTACTTTAGTTCAAGTGAAGTGTAGGTAAAGTGTAGAATTTTTACCACAAACTCACTGGAGACAATGGAGGAAAAATGAACAATAACTTTTTTTCTCTTCCTTCTGTTCTCCTTTCTCTCAACAAATACAGTATACAGCATTGAGTTTGGCCCTCTCAAATAGGAGCTCGAGAAGGAGAGAAAAGAAGGATGGGAGGAAGGAAAGAAGGAGGAAGGGGGAAGAAGGAATGTCATTATTTTAATTTCATTCAGGACAAAAAGAGTAGTGGTATGATGGTAATGAGACATCTTAGTTTAATGAACAAAGAGAATATATTTCAGGCTACTATGAAAAAAAACTTACAACATTCTGGTATTATTTTCAATATTAGCACGAGTAGTACTCTTCCTGAATGTATAGAGGTAAAGCTGCTTGGCCAGATATGTTTTGCACACAGATGTGTGTACCACCTTTGTGAGACTGTTATTACAAGCACATTAATGGTCTTGGAAAAGATATAGATAAACTTCCTTTATCTACATAGGGAAATCTTATTTACCATGCACTCCCCCGACTCCTGACTGTCCTCTCCACAGATACCCCCATTTCCCTTCCTTTTCCTGTCTCTCTTCTTTCCTTCCTGTCCTTCCTTTGCTGCCAGCAAACCTATTTCTCTGTTGTAGGAGCAAGCAAATTAAGGAACACTGCTTTAGGCTTCCTTGCTGTTTCCCACAATCAATCACCCCCTGGACCCAGCAACCTATTGCTTTGTTCTTTAACTTGCATTTGTCTACTTAAATATACATTACCATCTTGAAGATAATGTTTTAGACATATCAAGGAGTGCAGAGATGAGAATCAGACATGAACATGTCATTGAGGTGCATATGGTTTAAGGAGACAAGATAAAATGTACACAATTCCAAAAAATTCAAGGTAGAAAATGATAAATCTCATTTGAGAATTGTTGATAAAGGGCTATGGGTATTCAGAACAAGGACTTTTTTTCTTGCCTTTTCGCTCTCTGTGACTACCAAGAAATTACTGAGGGAAATGGTATAATTATATTTTTCAGATATGGGCAAGGCAGGACTTATTAAAGAACCCATATTATTTGTGCAGAATAAATAGTGTATTGTGTAAAGCAACCCCTAGGCCAGGAGTGAGCTCCCTTTGATAGTGTTTCTATTGAACAGCAGGCGATCTCTGCCCTTTCCCTCCCTCCCTCCTCTCTTCCCTCCCTCCCTCCCAAGTTCTTTTCCTTCCTCCATGCATCCATTATTCTGACTCTTCTGTTGTTCTGATGCTTCATTACCTGTTTTTTTCTTTCTTTTTCCTTTTGCCTTCTTTCTTTTTCATCTGTTTGCTTTCGCATTTATTATATCCCTAACACACCAAGTGTACCACCTGCTTAATCCTGAAAACAATACTGTAGTGTAGATATTTTAATTATGATGTTTTTCAAAGGAGAGATCAAGGGAGGCCTGCCCAAGGCTCAGGGAGGAGGTGGTATTAGCTGAGACAGATCTCAAGTGTAAGTCCATCTGATGTGAATTTATGCTTAAGCACAAAGCCCCACCTTGTCTGCCTCTCAGGTGGCATGCCATATTTTCTGTGTTGCTTATGCTGACAAATCAGAGACAAAATGCAGCCCAGCTTTATCCCATTGCAGCTCTTCAGCTGATAAACTATAAAATGGAAACCTTGGCAACTTCAGAAAAAATGTAAAACAGAAATGGCACAATGTCATTCCCACCAAAAATGTATACCTCTGTGTACTTACATGCTACAGTGAACACACTCACATCTGTATCCAAACACCACCTGAGGGTCAGGAAATTTGGTTGAAAAACTCAGAACTTCCAAGTATGTACTGTTGGTTAGCAGAGAATCAGGGGCAGCACAAATGGGGAAGCTTTTCTAAGAAACAATAAAGAGGAAACCAACAGAAGGAGATAAAACTGGGCACTGGCTATATTCCAGCAGGAAATCTTCCTCAGAAATATGCTCTTTATGTAGCCCCTCAGTTCTGTTGATTTAGTTCATGACACACAGAACAAACTCTGGTTACACTGCCAGGATCCCTCCCACTTCACATATGCCCCCTCTTACTATAGACCAGCAGATCTCAGGGGAGAGGATGAGATGGGGGAGTTTTTCAAAATATGCATGTCTCCTTTTAAACTAAATGTGGAAATTGCTGAAATCATCATCAACATCATCGTCATCACCATATTATTTATATTTTGAAACTGAAGCAAAAATATTTCTGTCCATTTTCTTGAGGTGCAGTTGTGAGTAGATTTGTGCTATAATACAAAACTGTTTAGTAGTTAAAATACCCTTTAAGACACAGAGCCTTAGCTGATTTGATAATTTCATTCTTTGGATCATAAATAATATGTCAGATTTTAACAACTGTGTTTTAGAAATCAAGTGCTCTTTTATTTTAATCATCCTTTAGGTGTAGTTCTGCTTTCCCTACATTTTGAGTAATTCACAGTGGATTTATATAATTATCTACTTAATTAGTTATGATTCATTTTCAAGGTGTCACTCCTGAGAAAAACACGTAAGAATAGACTGAGATAGGGTATTACATCCATCTGTCTATCTGTGTATATATCTATCATCTATGTATCTGTCATCCAACCATGCATCTGTGTGCATATACATATACATATACAGATAGGGAAACAGGTTCCTAACCTTGTTAATAGCCAGATCTACAAAGATCTACAAAGATTCAAGTGGTCTTTGCCTTTCAGCTCATTATAAGATCTTCATCTCCAAATTTTGAAGTTTTATAATCTTTTACCCAATATGCCTTGATTTGATGTCCTATCTTCTCTTCACTATCAGTGTGCCATATCATCTCAGTAATCACCTTATGTTTCCAGGGCAACTGCTAGGTCCCCTTGAGGAGGGCTCAGTGTGCAGGGTGACTGAGTAGGCATATGTATGGTATGCCTTGATATGTTTTAAGCCCAGCAGGTCAGGAAGTCCATAGTGTTTGAACACTTTCTTCCAAGTCACCGGCTTTGCTAGGTATTTTGTAAGGATTACTAAATTAACGGTTAACGTGGCCTTGTGTGGTAGATATTATTTTTACTTTACCAGTGTGACAACTAAGCTTCAAGGACTTTGAGAGTCAGCAGAGGCCTCAAGAGTAGGCCCATTCAAATTAGTATAATTCAGATAAGGCTTAATAGATAATTTTTCCAGAGTGTGAATTGTCTGGTGGATCACAGGGTCGATGCATTCAGGAACCTGGAGCTAGGAAGAAAGAGCTATCACTACTCCTAGACCTACAGATACAGAGGGAGGGGGAGGCTACCACAGCCAGGAAGAGAGTCATGCAGTGAAGGTCACCTGAAGAGCAATGGTATTTATTTGAACGTCAGTGAGAGCCCACTGACCCACAAGGAAGTAACCCGGGGAATCTTTGTGCTGCCTTCACACTTTTTCCTGCCTCCAGTCTCCTGCCATTGTTCCTCATGGGATGAAACTGATTCAAACCAAGAGGTCGAAGGAGTGCATTGATTTTTGTAACACAAGCTCTCGTATTGTCAGGGTGGAGAAGGAAGAGAGGGGCTTGAGAGGCAGAGGGAACAAACATAAAACACATGGGGCATTTTGATACCCATAGTAAGTTATATATCACTTTGAATAGAATAATGAATCTCTGATGTATTCTGTTACTTTTCCAGCTTACATTTACCTTAAGCAGCCAGTATATATGTCTGTTCCTGATTCCCAGCAGCTGTGGTTTTGCCACATTAACTAACACTGTGTACCACTGTCTCTGTCTAATCCTTGTTTTAAACCACCTCCATGTTGCATTTCCCCTTCTGCTCTCATTTCACAACTGCTCATTCATCTGCCTTTAAATATCCAGCCTAGGTGGGCAGAACTGCCTCCACCTTTCCAGCCTTCCAAATGTATTTACCAAGTGAATGGATTTGCATTTTGAGACTATTCAGAAGCTCACTTCTTTCCAATCTGTTCTTTCCCTGCCATTGGGAAACACAGCCTCCAGATGGCAATAAGATGACTTGGTGTTCCATTTGACTCATGCTGTTTGTTATGTCAAAAATAAAATACTAAATTATGAGCACATATACCTTTATGCTCCTACCAGGATTCTTGTATTTATCTTGGCATTCATTTCTTTTAAAAATGTGTATTTGTTCATTTTTATTTAAAAGGCAGAACAATGGAGAGAGAGAAAGAGAGAGAGAGAGAGATGGATTTTCCATTTGCTAGCTCACTCTCTAAATGTGTGCAATAGCTAGAGCTTGGCCAAGATGAAGCCAGTAGTCAGGGACTCCATCTGGTTCAACCATGTGGGTCATCAGGACTCAGGTAGTGGAGCCATTATCTACTGCCTTCCAGATGTACATTAGCAGAATGCTACATTAAAAGCAGAATAGCTAGGCCAATGCCACAGCTCACTAGGCTAATCCTCCACCTGTGGTGCCAGCACCCCCGGTTCTAGTCCTGGTTGGGGTGCCGGATTCTGTCCTGGTTGCTCCTCTTCCAGTCCAGCTCTCTGCTGTGGCCCAGGAGAGAAGTGGAGGATGGCCCAGGTCGTTGGGCCCTGCACCCACATGGGAGACCAGGAGAAGCACCTGGCTCCTGGCTTTGGATTGGCGCAGCATGCCGGCCGTAGCGGCACTTGAGGGGTGAACCAACGGAAAAAGGAAGACCTTTCTCTCTGTCTCTCTCTCTCTCACTGTCTAACTCTGCCTGTCAAAAAAAACAAACAAACAAACAAACAACAAAAAAAAAACCCATGCCTCACCCACTACACAACGATACCCAGACCTATGGCATTCAGCTCTAAACAACCAACTTGCAAACTAGATATATGTACCTCCTATGCTTATATTTTCCTAAGTCAAAATATTTATTCAAAATCTAAATATTGAATATAATTCAACAACTATAAAGTACCTATTATGTGCCCAGCTTGATTCTGAATCTAAAAACTAAGGGTTAAAACAGAAGGAAAGAATAGACAAAGATCTCTTCCTATTAAATGGGGGATGACAGAAAGCAAACAAACAGGAAAGGAAACAAATTATAATGTATGATTGAGTGAGGACAGTGATACGAAATCAGAAATGGTGGAGCTGGGTAATGGTGAATGGAAAAGCATGAAATTTTCAACAAATTGTTAGGGGAGACTACACGAGAAAGTGACATTTGAACAAAGACCTGAAATTAAGGATGTGAGTCCCCTGGATATCTGAAGGAGAATAGTGGTAAATATAAAGAATGGTCAGGGCCAGGCTGGTGTTGTTGTGTTGTAGGGTAAGCCTGTGCCTGAGACGCCAGTTGTATCCCAGCTGGGCTGCTCCTCTTCAGATCCAGCTCTCTTCCTGTGGCCTGGAAAAGCAGCAGACAATGGCCAAAGTGCTTGGGAAACCTGGAGGAGGCCCCTGGCTCCTGGCCTCCAATTGGCTGGGCTCCAGTCATTGCAGACATTTAGGGAGTGAACCAGTGGATGGTAGCGCCTACTTCTCAAATAAATAAATAAAAATCTTAAAAAAAAGAATGATCAGGGGCATGCCTGTCTAATTCATGGGTGCCAAAGAGTCCTGTGTAGTTTACAGAGAAGAAGCCAGAGGTGAAGGTTAAGCAGATGTATAAATCTCTCTAGGCCCCTAGAAGAGTTTCTGTTTGTACTCTGAGATGTGCTGCCAGTAATGGATTTTCATCAAAGAAGGTTCTGATTCAACCCAGATTTTGAGTAAGTGTTCTGATTATCATGATAAGAAAAGGCTGTTGCAGGACAAAGAAACTGAGATTTATGTTAAATAATACATTGCTTGTTTTTAAAAGTTCATTTTTAAAAGCTGAAGGAAAGAATCAAAGAAGGATACAAGGTTGTCTATGAAAACACCAATCTAATCATGTTGTTTGTGTGAAAATCATGCCTGGTTCCCTTTAACAATCATTCATTCATTCATTCATTCTGTTATTGTAAAAGTTGACTAACTGTCCACCATGTGCCAGTCATTTGTTTCAATGCTAGTAATTAAATAGTTTATTAAACATATTATCCTTGCAGTGAGCTTATACTTTAACAAGGAAGGATTAAGGTCCCTTCATTGTGTAATGGCACTCTGTTATCTGCATTCTTTAGGTGCAATCATATTCCACTTGACCTTCTTAAATTATGTCAAACCTACTCTAAAACTGGGTGAACTTCGTATTTCTTCTTACCAGAAATACCCTTGTTTCACCCCATCTTCTCCACCAAAAAATAGTATGTTGACTTTTGTATTATCTCCTTCTCCCCAAACAACGTACTTATTCTGTTGACACAGCTCTTGTAGAAACTGATGTGAGCTATAAGTGTGAGGGTCTCCATTACTACCCTGGGAGCCCATCAAGGTCAAGGGATCTTTATTCATCACCTGGGTAGCCCCAATACCTTCCTTAGGACCTGGTACTCAGTAGTTTGAGTTTGTGTTTATAATGATGACAGTCTGAGGAGATTAGGGAGTTAAAACGAATTAAATGACTCAGGAATGTGTTGGGGAAACAAGATGGGAACATGTAAAACAATTAGAGAGTAGAAGACAGTATATAATCAGGGACTGAAATGCTGTAGACTATGAATCGGAATGGAGGATATCTTGTATTCTGGAAGCTTTAAGAGACACCATAGGGCTTTGGGTTCACCTAGGTTCCTGAAACTCATCAAGGGAAAAATCAGCATTTGCACTTTGTATGTCTGGAGCAACAGTAAAGGCTCAGAATCTTTCTGTCCAGATGGTGAGAAGCTGCCATCACTCTGCAGAGAAGTGCATTGGTCTCAAGTTTGAGGCTGCCTTGGTGACAGAGTCCCCAGTATCCTCTGAAAGATGAGGTTCTAATCTTGAATTGTTTCTCTCTGTGGTCTGTCAGCCTGGGCTTGGACAGTGCTTCATCTGAGTAGAAGAATTTAGCTGTGACTGGAGAATTTCCCAGATACAAGTCTATCTGTTTTTCCTCCCACACTGGAAAGCCTGGATTTTCAGTTCAAACTGCAGAACAGCTATTTACTTCTCTTGTGTTAATGTGGCTACAGATTGTGAAATCATTTACATTATCTAGACAAGTTTCTGAATTTTCATTTAATGGTGAATTGTGTCAGTGATCTTAACCTCCATTGTTTTATGGATAAACAGCACCAGGCAAGTTTAACACAAGTAAGCCACTGATTTATGATGTTGATATTCAAGGTGAGCAAAATGTTGAAAGCTGATAAACTAAAATCACTTCCATGGGAGCGGGAGAGCTAGAAGTATGCAGACTGTCTCTCAGCATTCTACTCATCAGTCGGTCCATCTCCCTCTCTACATAATTGATACAGCAAATTATAATGAAAGAAAAGGAGACTAGAGGTTAAAAATAATGGCAGATTTAGCACTAAGCCTATCAAAGAATAGCTCTGTGACTTTAATCAAAGCATTTGATCTTCTACTTAAAATGGAAATATTATTTATAATTCTTTGACCTGTCCTCTGGATGGATTAAGTGAGATAATGAGTAGGAGAATAGTTTATAAACCATAATACAATAAAAATTGATTGGCTATTGTTATTTCTGTTGCACTTTTTCATTTGTCTCTGTGAAATGTATTGTCATGTGGTCAAATGCTAGGCTGCTGTTAATGCTATAGAGTAGGAAAACAAATCTCATGTGGGACTCTTCCTACGGCTACTTGTGAAATACAGAATTATGCAGAAAATAAAAACACACACACACACAATATATTGAGACAAAATTTCCTTTAGATGCATCATAGATGTGTAGTCTTTAATAGGCATTAGTGGTAGTTTTGAGACAGAGTCTCCTGCTTCCTTAGGATCCTAAGATAATCAGTTATATGGGGATTAAACAAACATAAAGACTTGGTTTCTATATGTCAAAGTCACTTCTAATTCTTCAATTTCATTAAAATCCAAAAAACTACTTCTTTCATCAAAGTTAGCAAAGGTAAAAATAAGTTTGTGTTGTGTATCTGTAGTGTTTTTTATGTTTAATAAAAGACTTTGATTTGAAGTTGATATTCTTCATACACCATGAGGTGTCAGTCATTTTTAAAAAAAAGATTTATTTATTTATTTGAAATTAAGAGTTACAGAAAGAGAGGAAGAGAGAGAGATAGATAAAGAGAAAGGGAAAGAGAAAGAGAGATCTTCTATTGCTTCCACACTCCCCAAGTGGTCTCAGCAGCTGGGGCTGTGCCAGATTGTAATTAGGAGCCAGGAACTTCATCTGGTCTCCCATATGGGTGCAAGGGCCCAAGTATTTGAGCAATCTTCCACTGTTTTCCCAGACACATTAACAGGGAGCTTAATCAGGAGTGGAGCAGCCAGGACTTGAATGGCGCCCATCTGGGAGGCTTGCCTTGCAGGCAGCATCATAGCCCACTATGCCGTAAGGCCAACCATAAGGTGTCAGTCTTAACAGTAGTCCTGTAATCAGTGGATACTTAAAATAATAAGATAACAGTAGTAGTATTTAATATTTATTGTGTTTTTACTGTGTGCCAAGCAATGTGCTAAAACCATACATGCATAATCTGTTAATCTTCCCTTCAACATTTTAGGGTAGATACAGTTGTTCCATATTTTGTGTATGTTGAGGAAACTGAACTTAGAAAATGATGTAATTGTATGAGACTATTCAGTTTATAAGTTAAAGGAATCTGAAAATTGGAGTTCTCCACCTCAAGGACCTATGCTTTTAACTGCAATCCTACATTGTCTCTAAACTTAAAAAGAGGTCTGTATGTCCTCATGTGATGAAATAATGGAAGAGAGCAAAACTACCCCCTCTAGCCCTTCTGCAAGGCACTAATCAATTCATGAGGGCATAGCTCCCATGACTATTAATTCCCCAAGTGCCCCATCTCTTAATACCACCACAATGGGGATAAAGTTTCAGTGGGAAATTTGGAGGGTACACATTGAAATCACAGCAGTGTAGATGGTATGAGACTTTTTAAAGATCAGTTAGTTATTAGCAAAATACTGGATTCACTAAATCTAGTGGGAAACAGACGTTTGGACCAATGTTATGATACATGGTAGTACAGAAAAATGATTATGAAAAAGTCTATGTGTAGCCACTGGTGACATAAGCTAAATTATATCATGATAAATTCTGAGCTACCTCAGTTGATAAATTAAATTGTATTGTATTGGATTGGATTGTATCAGATGAAGTGCAAGGTCATTCCGTCACTTGTGTGTGGGTCACTCTAGCAAATTACAGCTTAGTGTTCTCTTGATGTATCTAGGAGGACATTTCCATATGCATAAAGGTCCCAATTTATATGGTATATAGCATAATAATACCACTAACCCATGAATATAATTATATCTATTTGATACTTACCATGTGCCAAGCAGAATGTAAACCATTGAATGTATTGCTTCATTTAATTAGTAAGTGTACCAAATACAAATGTCCTATTCATGGTTTTTGCTACAGTTTTTTTTTCATAAGATTTTGCTTACCTCACAAAATCATAGTATCTTAATTTTTAAAGCCATGTTTAATAACAAAATTTAAAGTGATTTTTATCTTTTGCATTAGGTAAAAATTATGAGCATTTAGAAAGGACAAACTGGGGCCCAGTGCTTTGGAACAGCAGGTTATACTGCTGCCTGCAGCACCAGCATCTCATATGGGCGCTGGTTCAAGTCCTGGCTGCTCTACTTCCAATCAAGATCTCTGCTAATGTGTCGGGGGAAAGCAGCAGAAGATGGCTTGAGTCTATGGGCCCCTGCACCCATGAGGGAGACCTGAAAGAACTTCCTGGCTCCTGTCTTCTGGCTTTGGCCTGGCACAACCATGATCATTACAGCCATTTGGGGAGTGAACCAGTAGATAAAAAATTTCCCTGTCTCTGTTTCTCTATGTAACTCTGACTTTGAAATAAATAAATAAATCTTAAGGTAAAACAAAGGATAAACTAAAGCTATAATTTGATTGATCAACTTCGATTATATTAAAATATAATTGCTAAGTACTACCAAACAATACAAAAATGATTCCCTAAAGTAATTCTTGAATAATTTTTTCAGATGTTTTCTTTTTTAAAAATTATTTTTTATTTATTTTTAAGGCAGAGTTACAGAGAGAGGTAGGGCCAGAGAGAGAGAGAGAGGTTCACCACTGGTTCACTCCCCAGATGGCTGCAACAGCCAGAGCTGAACTGATCCAAAGCCAGGATCCAAGAGCTTCTTAGCAGATCTCCCATGTGGTTGCAGGGGCCCAAGGACTTGGGCCATCCTCTACTGCTTTCCCTACTGGCAGAGAAGTGGATCAGAAGAGGAGCAGTCTTGGACTCAGACGGACGCCCATATAGGATGTTGGCACTGCAGGCTGGGGCTTTAACCCACTGTGCCACAGCACAGGTCCCAAGTATTCTTTTTAATAGTTTTTAAAAACAGCCCTTTATGTTTTTATTCTTTTTTAAAAAAAATGTTTTTTTTTCACTTTGGAGGCAGAGTTACAGAGAGAGGGGGAGAGTAAGAGAGGTCTTCCATCCTCTGGTTCACTCTTCAAATGGCTGCAATGGCCGGAGCTGGGTTTATCCAAAGCCAGGAGCCAGGAACTTCTTCCAGGTCTCTTACAGGGGTGCAGGGACCCAAGCACTTGAGCCATCTTCCACTGCTTTCCTAAACCATCAGCACGGAGCTAGATTTTTTTTTAATTAAGGGAAAGGGTTTATTGGGGAAAATCTAGCAGACCGGAGGGAAGGGATGAAGAGGGAAAAGGGGAATAAGAAAGAAAGAGGAGAGAGGAGAGGAGACAGTGGAGTGAGAGAGAAGAAGAGGCTAGAGAGAGTAGGCAAGAGAGAGCCAGAAGAGAAGAGAGCAGAGAGAAGAGAGACAAGAGCAGGAGAGGAGAGCAGAGCAGACAAGAGGAGCCAAGAGAGCCACTTGTTCAGGAACACGCCCTTTTAAAACTTTGGCAGAGGGCGGGCAGGGAAGTAGGAGCATCGAATCCAATTAGGGTGGGGGTGGTGCTTGGCACAGGTAGTTGGGCCATGTGGCTACCTGGCTTTCAACAATGGTGGTGGGAACCTGGGCGTGGAATGTAAATCAGGGTGTAGATCACACCATAGATAAAACTGCGCCAGTTTCCTGACATTCCCTCCTTTTGTTTTTTATAAAGCAGGAGTGGTATAGAATTACATTAGTCCCGAAAGTCCAGGAGGGGCAGAGGGATGGTGATCTTTCTTTAGAGCTACTTCCTGCTAATATGGGGCAATGAGGTACTCTTCACTGGCATGGGGCAATGTCTCAAGCCACTGTCTCCTGGGTGGGGAGCTGAGTATTTCCCTGTAGCAGAATTTGGTTGACTGCCTGGTTGCTGAAGGCCTTCATTTATTCCATTATAACCTGCTGTAAACACTTAAAGAGATACTGTAGTATAAAAGTCAGAGTGAGAATAGTAACCAGTGATCCTAAGAGTGGCATTAACCAGGTAATGAGAGGAATTCATAGAGGAGAGGAAATGAGGGGGTTTCTGGACCCTTGTGAAGACAGTTTGATGGATGTGGTTTAAAGTTGATCCCAGCCAAGACTGGGAGAAAGGCCACTTAACTTTTGCAAGTAGCAGGGTTTGTCTGTAGAGAAATTCTGAACAATCATGCAACATTAACTGGGGGAGAGGAAAATCAGTACACACAGGTTGGGAGTAGAGCCATTGGTAGTAGAGAAAGGGCTATAGTTACAAAGGAATGAGGAATGGGCTAGATAGGATCTAGAACAAAGAACAGAGTCATTATTAGAGGAGCTAAGAAAGGTACCATCTAAGCTACAACTAAGTTTTCTGATTGAGAGGCAAATAGAACCTGATAGAGGCTTGATAATAATCTGGTGGGCTTTAAGGCCTTGTAAATTATGAGGCCCAGACTTATGTATCACGGAGCTAGATTGAAAGTGGAACAGCCAGGACTTGAACTGGTGCCCATATGGGATGCCAGCTCCACAGACAGAGGCTTAACCTACTTCACCACAATGCCAGCCCCACCCTTTTCTTTTTTGTGTTAGATATTGTTAGATATATTAAATGAAAGCTCAACTTCAGCTTGAGGAGCATGGTTTCCTTCATTTTAAATGCTCAATATAAAGGAATCCTTGATCCACTTTTCTCATTACATATTATGCCTTCCTTTCTTTGGAAATGTATGGAAATCATTAGCCTGAGAAAGGCTCTTGAGAAGACCGGCAAAACACACCTTCTGCTTTACATTAAAACATACTCCCTCAGAAGTTTGTAATCAGAAATATCCTCGTTGGATTATAACTATTGCATCTTGTGGAGAAATACTCTTGCTTTATTTCTTTCTCATGTGGTGGGAAGATAAGATAAGCCCCAAATTTCCAAGGGCAGAAGTATAAATTTGTAGGTAAACTTCCACATGATGGGCAGTTAGAATGTCTCTTTTCTCATACCTTGGATTTTTAATTTCCTGGCAACAAAAGATTTCAGAACAGAGCCTGGATTTCTCAGAACAATTATATAACCTTGAAGATGTTAGAATTTTCCTTTTATGCATCCCAGAGATGCTTGAGGAATGACCTCCATTCTTTCACGTTTTCTCTTGTTCTCTTTCCTTTCCTTTCTGGTTATTTCTATTTTCTTCCTCTTCCTTTCTTAATGTAGCTTCACTGTGAGACAAATGCCTGTTGAGCTCACTGTGCAATGAGTGGTTGACTTTGCCTGAAGATGTAATTTGGAGGCCTTGATTTAAAATAGACACTGCAGATGTTTTCACTGAGTGAGCCCTGTGAAGCCTCTCCTTGAGTGCACAAGGTTCTCTGCCTTTGTGTTTACCATGGGAGCACAGTTAGCATCCCAATTAATGTGCAGCTATGACTACACTGGAACAAAGCAGGGATTGTGTAATGACTCATAGGGTAAACTGTTTTTACGTTCCTTGAATGATTCACATGTGATTATTAGGGTATAGGAGGATATACGTAGATATTCATAAACAGAAGCCCAATCATTTATACCACCCTTTTATGGACCATCAAGCCTTATTGTTACCCATAGTCAAAATGAGACTCTGTTAGATGATATTGAAAAACTCAGTCTTTACCTAAACCTGTCTGTGTATTGACATTATTGTGAAGTTATGCTAGCATTACTGTTTCCTTTAAATAAAAGAAAGTAAATGTGTGTCATAACCAAACATCTAATAGCTTGTGTCTACAAAAGGGAAGAGCAATTAGAAAATTCTCAAATTAATATTGTAGTAATACAACAGTAATGGACACTAGATGGAGTGGTTTGAAACAAAATGGCCTGCCTTTATATGTAATTAATGCTATAAGAAAATGGTGGAAAGTGAAAATTTTGTATGTGATGTAGTACTTTATACTTATTTTATTTAAAATAAATTGGAATAGTAGACTTGGTAAAGAGAGTCATAGGGTAAGACCCATAATAGTTAACTGAAAACTCTTCATAAAAGAATCATAAACATAATTTCAACTGATAAGCATATGTCATTTTTTCAACTATAAATATAACATATTGAGCCTCTCCAATCAAAGTATTACACTGCAATACAGGTGGGCTATTTACATACATTTATTTATAAACTTAATTAAAATATAAAATAGATATGCCTATGTCTGATATCAAGTAAGTAATTAAATGAATGTGTCTCAGATCAGCTTAATACCTTAGAGTAACTTTCTCCTCATCTCCAAATATATTTATGTGTGTGTGTGTGTGTGTGTGTGTGCATGTGCATCTCAAAAATGTCATGGAGTCGGCATTTGATACAGCAGTTAAGATGTTCACAGTGCCTGGGTTTGCTTCCTGCCTCTACTTCTGATATAGCTCGCTGGAGGCAATAGGGTTCCTTATGTCTCTACCATCCAAGTGAGAGACCTGTAAGGAATTCTAAGCTCCTGACTTGGGCTTGACCCAGCCCTTGCTGTTGGGAGCATTTGTGGAATCAACCAACAGAAGGAAGACCTCTTTCTCTGGCTCACATAAGAAAACAACCTTAAAAAACAAAACCAAGAATACTGGAGTCCTCTTTAGAACTTACCATGTCCCAGCAAAATCAGTCTGATTATTTTGTATTCTTAGAGCCTTACATTTATATACTTATATTTTTATCTGAATATATGTAAGTCCATGGCAATGCATACTCATTAGTTTGTATAGCTGTGATGAGTTAAATTGCTCCATTGTGAAGTTATTTTATAAAAGTCAAGGGTTAAAATTGTTCATGAAATAATTAAAAGGGAATAAATAAAGGCTGAGAGTGGAGTGAATCCAGTCTATGCCCTTAGAGAGGAAATATGAGGGTGGTGGCTTTTAATTAAACTGGAACTACTGTGTCATGGCAGTGCTGATTGGATTTTACTACCTGCCCTGCTCAGAAATTATAGATTTAAAAGATGTAATTAACAGAAAATTAAAGATTCTCCTTCATTTTTGTTATTTAAAGGGTTCCCTGCTTCTTAGCTGGTGTAGAGCCTTTTAAGTTGCGTTTTCACACCACATGCCTCAGTGGCATTAGTTAGCAAAGCAGAACTCTGATCATTAACACTGATAGGAGGTTTCTGTTCGCCATCAGAGGTTCCCAGAGCAGGAGCCCTTGGCTGAGCTAGACGCAGGGAGCCTTTGTCTTCTTGTACTCCTTTGCTCTAATCTGCTCAAAGGAAAAAGGCCTGCACGCTGTGCAGATTATCAGGGTCCTGTTCTCCTATTTAAAGTGACCAGTCCACCCAGATGTGAAGTGGGTTCCTTGACTTGGAGCGTGGGGGTTTCCTCCTAAACCACAGCAAATCTAGAAGAGTTCTTCTTTAGTCACCTCAAAGTCCCTTTTTCTTTTTAGTCTATCCAGTGTGAATCCAATCTAAATAGCTTCTTAAATTTCTATTCTTTTAATAAACTTGCACATTTGTCCTTCTGAACAGCCCATCTTCAGGCACCATTAGGTCTTCATTTGATTTCTCCAAAACCTTGGAATAACCTCTACCCCTCAATAAAACAAGTTTAATTTCGAATCAGCTTCGTTCTTGGGTTTTATTTTAAATCTCTTCTCCTTGGGAAAGTATATGAAGGCTGAGTTGCTTTGAAGTGAAATGGTCCCACATCAAAACATGCCCCTTTTCCACCTTCATTAATCTGAATTTGAAAAGGGGTCAGGAAGGAAACCTCAGACTACCCTTTTCTCACCCTTTTATTTCACTTATGCCACTTTTCCCACCACCTCTGATAGTTGTTTTTGTCATGAAATAACCCAATTCCTGCAGTCAAAATGTTCCAAAGTGGAAAACTGACTACTTCAGCCTGCCTTTTGCTACTGACTGTTTTATTTTCCTCAGTGCCTTGTATTAGTGACAAATTTTCACGTTGATGCGTTTACCCAAACATCAAATCACATGTTTGCAAACATCTTCCCCTGAATTAATTAAATCTAGGGTTATAAATTTAGCTATTAATTATTATCTCCATCCCATTTTGGGAATATGCAAATGAGCAATGTTTTCCATTCAGCATCTTCACTGATACACAGTACTTCCACCCACTACATCTGCTATAACATACTGATAAAAATTATTGAAACAGAGTCCATGTATTCAACGACTCTCTGATCTGAAAGACCACTGCTTTTCCTGTTGTGGAAGCAATTTCTAAAATTCTAGGCTGCTTTTTGTGTGGATAGCCCCATGTCTTTTAGTGAGTAACCAAGAGAGGTAAAGCCAGTGGCTGATATTACTGAGTGTACAGTGAAAATGCTTTAATTGTATATTGGAATTCCCCTATTGAGATGCGTCTTGATATACTACGTGTGGAATCAAGCCTTGTCCTTAGTCCCTGGTCCCTGGGATCATACTGCAAAGGAAGGCTGTATAAATTATGCCATGAGTCCCTATAGCAATCATGTTGATGTTTTTTAACTGTGACACATAAAAAATGTACACTTTATATCGTAACCAACATGAACACATGTGTATATGTTTATATCACTGGTATGTATTGCATGCTGATGTTTTCTGTTTTATTCTCTTTTGTTGTATTTAATGCAGGTCATGACCCATAAATTATTTCATGACCAACTTTAGTGGTCATTATCCAGTTAGAAAACCATTTTCTTATAGAACAATATTGTTAACTTATGCAAACCATGTTTATGAACATAATTGTATTTGACTATTATGTCTGCTTGACAGTATGTGTTTTTTAAAAATATTAATGCTTAATATTCCAACTAAAAATTACACATATCAAAAACGTATATGGGCATGTCATTTCACAAACTGAATACACAGGTGACCAGCACCTGCAATATGAATCTAACGGTTTCCCTCAACTTGGTTCCCCCTACCCTTATGCTATCTTCCAGTAATTGCCCAATGAGAACCACAATCCTGACTTCTAATAGTGTAAGTTAAACTTGTGTATTTAAATTAGGTTTGCTAGTTTATGTATTTTGTTTTTTAAAAGATTTATTTATTTATTTGAAAGTCAGAGTTACACAGAGAGAAAAGGAGAGGCAGAGAGAGAGAGAAAGAGAGAGAAAGAGAAAGAAAGAGAGAGAAAGAGGTCTTCCACCCACTGGTTCACCATCCAATCTGCCGCAACATCCAGAACTGTGCTGATCCGAATCCAGAAGCCAGGAGCCTCCTCCAGGTCTCCCATGTGGGAGCAGGGTCCCAAGATCTTGGGCCATCTTCTACTGCTTTCCCAGGCCACAGCAGAGAGCTGGACCAGAATAGAGCTGGGAATTGAAACAGCACTCACATGGGATGCTGGCACTGCAGGTGGTGGCTTCAGCCACTACACCACAGTGCCAGCCCCCAGTTTGTGTACCTTAAATTATATTATTTTATTTTATATCTGACTTGTTTCTTCACATAATACTTTTGGGATTCATCTATATTGTAAGACTGTTCATTGCTCATTCTCTTTGTTGTATAGTGTTCCATTGAGTACATATACAATGGTTTGTCCATTAAATTGTTGATGGTTTTGAGGAGGTTTTAATTTTGGCCTATTAGTATTAAATAGTACTGCTATAAACATTTTAATGTGTGTCTTTGATAAACATATGTATACCTTTTATTGGTTATTGATAGCTATAAATGGAGTCACTGGATCATAAGGCATGAGTTTGTTCAGTTTTATTAAAGAGATTTCTTAAGTTTGTGTACCAATTTATACTCCCAACAGCAGTGGAATAGTTTTAGCTTCTAAGATCAAGCTGAGTTGTTTTGTTTTGTTTTGTTTTGAGGGTATAAGATGGGGAACATGTCTTATTTTTCTTTTTTTATTAATATAAAGAGGACAGATTTCATGTATTTCATAGTTATAGCTCTAAGAAGATTACTGCAAAAACTCAGTTTTTACGTGGGAAAACCAAGACTCAGAACTGAAGCAAATTACCAGTGTCTCAGAGTTGATAAATCACAGAATTAGCATTAAAACTTACTGCAGAGCTCCAAATCAGAGATTTTTTTTAAATTTCCTTTTTTGCTCTGTTCTTCATTAATAGTCATAAAGGCCTCTGGAAAGGTCAACTTGTCTTTTCTTGATTTTCTCCAAGTTGTTCCACACATAGTCACAGACACTGTGAGTTCACTCAGCTACCATTTAGATGCACAAAGTCCCTCAGCACTTATACTCAAATTCAAAGAAACACACAACATACCCAGAGAAACATCCAGATATATAGATACAGACACACAGATGTACTTACACATATACACACGGGGAACTGCAGACATGGAGATACAAAGAGATATATCCAGATGTCTACAGAGACATACAGATAGGCACACAAACACATAGAAAATGATATACTTGAATCTACACACTTGTTTTCCCATATCCTTTCATAATTTTGTCAACAAGAAAAGTTCCTTGATGATATATTTGTGTCACCTATGGTTTCTCAAAAAATGCTTATATTTAGTATGAGAATGGTTTTAATTTTATGTTCCTAAGTTTCCTAGAGAAAAAGCAAGTATGCCCCAGTTTTGGTAGCATGCTATGAGCTTAATTACCAGAATGATATTAATCTTTTGTTCCTCATGCAATATCCAACTGGACATGCCTGTGTCCAATTAATTCAGTAAAATGCAACATCTGTTTTATGGGTCTTCCACTGGAGATTATTTCCTATTAAGATTCTGCTCAGTAATGGAGAAGAGATACTGCTGCTTAAAACTGATGGAGAAGTCATATAATTTCTTTTTTTTTATTTTTTTATAACGCTTTTATTTAAAGAATATAAATTTCCAAAATACCGCTTATAGATTACAATGGCTTCCCCACCCCATAACTTCCCCCCCACCCGCAACCCTCCCCTTTCCCACTCCCTCTCCCCTTGCTTCACATCAAGATTCATTTTCAATTCTCTTTATATACAGAAGATCAGTTTACTATATATTAAGTAAAGATTTCAACAGTTTGCCCTCACATAGCAACACAAAGTGAAAAATACTGTTGGAGTACTAGTTATAGTATTAATTCACAATGTATAGCACATTAAGGACAGAGATCCTACATGATATATTTTTTTAAAAAATTGATTAATTTTCTAGGCAATTTCCAATTTAACACCAAGATTTTTTTTTCATTTTTAATTATCTATATACAGAAGATTGATTCAGTATATACTAAGTAAAGATTTCATCAGTTTGCACCCACACAGAAACACAAAGTGTAAAATACTGTTTCAGTGCTAGTTATAGCATTACTTCACATTGGACAACACATTAAGGACAGATCCCACATGAGACGTAAGTACACAGTGACTCCTGAAGTTGATTTAACAATTTGACACTCTTGTTTATGGCCTCAGTAATCTCCCTAGGCTCTAGTCATGAGTTGCCAAGGCTATGAAAGCCTTTAGGGTTCGCTGACTTCAATCTTATTCCGACAGGGTCATAGTCAAAGTGGAGGTTCTCTCCTCCCTTCAGAGAAATGTACCTCCTTCTTTGATGGCCCCGTTCTTTCCACTGGGATCTCACTCACAGAGATCTTTCATTTAGGTCTTCTTTTTTTTTTTTTTTCAGAGTGTCTTGGCTTTCCATGCCTAAAATATTCTCATGGGCTCTTGAGCCAGATCCAAATGCCTTAAGGGCTGATTCTGAGGCCAGAGTGCTATTTAGGACATCTGTCATTCTATGAGTCTGCTGTGTATCTCGCTTCCCATGTTGGATCATTCTCTCCTTTTTTGATTCTATCAGTTAGTATTAGCAGACACTAGTCTTGTTTGTGTGATCCCTTTGACTCTTAGACCTATCGATGTGATCAATTGTGAACTGAAATTGATCACTTGGACTAGTGAGATGGCCTTGGTACATGCTACCTTGATGGGATTGTATTGGAATTCCCTGGCCTGTTTCTAACTCCATCATTTGGGGCAGTTCCGATTGAGCATGTCCCAAATTGTACATCTCCTCCCTCTCTTATTCCCACACTTATATTTCACAGGGATCACTTTTCAGTTAAAATTTAAACACCTAAGAATAATTGTTTGTTAATTACAGAGTTCAACCAATAGTACTAGAATAAAAAAATACTAAAATGGATAAAGTATTACATTGTACAACAACAGAAGTCATATAATTTCAATAAATAAGTAGGAATTTATGTTTTTTCTTTGCTTTCTATTGTTCTATAACAAATTGCCACAAATTTATATGTAGCATTTCACAGATCTGAGTGAAGGAATATGGGCATAGTTTAGTTAAGTCTTTAGTAACAGTATCTCAAAAGGCTGCCAGGTTTAGTGGAACTCAGAGTTCTTTTCTAAACTTAAGTAGTTATTTGCAGAATTAATTCCCTTGTGGTTTAGGATTAGGCCTTGTCTCACTTCCTCACTGGCTGTTGAATGACATGCATAACTCCTAGAGGCCACTCACTGCTCCTCACCATGTGACCCTCTTACCAACCACAGGGCAGCTTAGTCCTTCAAGGCCAGCAGGAAACGGTCTTGCCACAGTGTACAAAGAATCAAAAAAGTAAACACCTGTCACTGTTGCTTTATAATGTAGCCTAATCAAGGGAGTGATGGTGCCACCACTTTCGTCATTTTTCACTGATGATAAGCAGGCTACCCATCCTGTTATATTCAAACAATGCAGAGATTATACAGTGGTGTGGTTTGGGATCATTTTGAATCTCTGCCTGCCACAATTGCCTTTGGAATTTTCCTGTATGTGATATTTCTTTTTTAGTTTTTTAAGGATTTTTTTTATCTGAAAGGTAGAGAGAGAGAGAGAGAGAGAGAGAGATGATTCACTCCCCGACTGACTGTGATGGCCGGAGCTGCGCCAATCTGAAGCCAGGAGCCAGAAGCTTCCTCTGGGTCTCCCACATGGGTGCAGGGGCCCAAGAATGTGGGCCATCTTCTATTGCTTTCCCAGGCCATAGCAGAGAGCTTGATTGGAAGTGCAGCAGCTGGGTCTTGAACTGGCGCCCATATGGGGTGCTGGCACTTCAGGCCAGGGCGTGAACCCAGTGCACCACAGCACCAGCAAAGACCCCCCCCCATGGTTTTCCAATTATGAATCATTTCTTTTTTTCTATTTTTTAAAAGAATTTATTTATTTGTTTGAGAGGCAGTGTTACAGAGAGAGAGAGAGGGAGATTCAGAGAGTCTTCCATCTGCTTGTTCATCTTCTAAATGGCTACAACAGCCAAAGCTAGGCTGTTCCAAAGCCAGGAACCAGGAGCTTCTTCTAGGTCTTCCACATGGATGCAGGAGCCCAAACACTTGGGCCACCTTCCCCTGCTTTCCCAGGCCATTAACAAAGATCTGGATTGGAAGTGGAGCAGCTAGGACTCAAATCAGTGCCCATATGGGATGCCGGGTCACAGGCAGAGGCATAACTCACTACACCACAGCACCAGTCCCCTTGTAATTCTTTTCTACTCATGGGATGTATTCATTTTAGCAAGCATGGAGAAAATTTTTCCTGCCAGGAGCTTTTGGGATATTTATAACATCAGCTGTGGGCCATACAAAATTACCAAGTTAAACATTGTCCTGCTGTAGATTCACTGAATTTTGAGTCCTTACTGTGGTTGCATTGACAGGGACAGACCAAATGATTTTGCAAGTCTTATATGTCCCACTGGCCAGATGTTCCTTACCCCTGCAAAGCAACTTATAGTCCAATTCCATAAGAATGTTGAATTTCAGGGTATATACAATCCCATAAATGTACACAAATATATGCATACAGTTATTTTTAAATGTCACATCTTATCATAGACCTGGAATCAGATAGTATCCAGTCTACACACTTGATAGCTTACAACCAAATGCCTTTATATTGAAGATATTTTATGACCCAGCAAATTCATTTAAGAAGGAATTTATATTATCTTACTCTCACCTCCAATATGAATAAAAAGAGATTCAGAACATCAAAGGAGATGTTAACTTCTTTTGAAATGCAGCACACTTTGTTCTAAACCTCTGAAAGACAGTCTATCCTTACTAAGATCAAACCTTCAAGATAATGTGAGGCTATCATTATCTCTCTGGGCTGTATTATAAAACTGGGTTGAAAATCCATCTGCAACTTTTATTGGGTATAAATGTTCTTGTGCATGGTATAGTGAATAGAGTACGGATAGGATGCTCTTTGCATTCTGGGAAAATTGCCAAGCAATGGCTTAAGGGGACCACTACGAGGATGTTACTTGCCTGGCACTTTGACAAATGATGTGCCTGCTTAATCAAGACTAGGTGCAATATGGTTGCTGCCCTTTAACAAAAACTATAACAAAAGACAAAGATAAAAAGGATAGGTAGTGGATGTGAGCACAGCCATAATAGAACTTGAAGATGAGGTGAGATGGCAAAGGAAAACATTTCATCCAGAAAGGCTAACAGTAGGTTGGGAGCAAAGTCTTATTTCACAAAAATGATCAAAGTAAAGGCTGTCCAGCCCTTCTATATAATATAAGTGCTTAGCGGTACAAGTTAAAGTGCCTCCTCTTTGGATTTGAAAAGCCTGCACGAGAAACCTCACTTTGCTACTTCCTATGATGGTCCTCACTTAGTTAACCTTAATAAATTACTGTTTCCTTATGTTTGAAGTGGATTCAAATTGTACATCTTACATAAAGAGTTTGTGATAGTAGTTGGGCCTAATAAATACAGGCAGGAAAATAAGCAGGTGAACTTCAGGCTACAAAAATGGCATAATAATTCTTAGCAGCTTGATTTAGGTAGGCTCACTGCCTCGATGGTGGGAGAGTCCTCCACAGCGGGAATAACTTACAGCGCAGTCCGGTACATTGTAAAGTCCTGGCAAGAAGTCTCAGTCGTCAAGAGAGGTCAACAGGTGCTTGCTTGCTTGGTGTCCTTCCTTGGGCTGGGAAGAAGGTATTTATTTATCCACTCCATCTGTCTCTCTTTCTTTAATTCTATATAAGATTATTAGAATCCACATTCCTTTAACCATTCCACCAAAGAAAAATACCAGAAGGGAAGCAAATATGGTAAGAGTTTTTTTTTCTAAGACCCTGGAGACTAGGGGACAACAAAGCTAAGGCCAACAATAATGTATGACAAATAATAATAATGGTCAGTCTTTTTCTTTTCCTGGAACCCAATTTTCCAGACAATGATAAGACGATAATAATGAGTAAGAAGTTAAATCACTGGAACTATGACTACAGTTCATTACCTTCTTGCATTTTGCATTTATTCATGAATATTTAAACAAATGTTTCTGGACAAACCAGAATTTTCATAGTTTTGCTGGTCTCAGAATTAAAAAAAAAGTTAGAGAAAAAATATTGCATTTTCTGCTTCTGTTTTCCATTTCTCTTTCTCACCATCAAGAATGGTGGCTCAGATATCAAGTCTATAATGAGAAAAGGGCAAAAAATTTCATTATTTCTTAGTTGTTTCTGTCTTTCTCTGTAGGTCTGGGTTTAGCATAGAATGTTTAGTAATATTTTTAAATCAATTGATATGGAGGTATATGTGTTGGAACAAAAGATCTCTTGAAGTTTGTCCATATAAATTAATCAAAATATTAAATATTATTATTAATCTATAATGCTTCTAAATTGATTTTCTCTTAGCTTTCTAGACTTAAAAGTACAGTTAATAGAGAGAGAGAGAAAGTGAGTTAGAGGAAGAAAGAGATTGATTCCATCTGGTTCACGCCCAAATGCTCACAACTTACTTTTGACAAATGTGCAATGAACATTCCCCAAATAAAAGCCAGTCTCTTTAACACACAACGTTGGGAAAATTGGATTTTCACATGCAAAAGTTTGAAACAAGACTCCTAACTTATACCCCATACAACTATCAATCACAAATGGACCAAGAAACTCAATGTGAGACCAGAAACTATGAAACTGCTATAGGAAAACATAGGGGAGACACTCCAATGTATTGGGAAAGGGAATGACTTTTTGAAAATGACATCAAAATCATAGGTAATGATAATAAAAATAGATTGGGATTGAAATTATATCAAGTTAAGAAGCCTCTGCACAGCAAAGGAAACAACCAAGTGAAGAGATTAAAAAAAAAAAAAAACAATTGGGGGCTGGTGCTGTGGTGCAGCAGGTTAATGCCCTGGCCTGAAGTGTCGGCATCCCACATGGGCTCTGGTTCTAGTCCGGGCTGCTCCTCTTCCGATCCAGCTCTCTGCTATGGTCTGGGAAAGCAGTAGAAGATTGCCCAAGTCCTTGGACCCCTGCATCCATGTGGGAGACCCGAAAGAAGCTCATAGCTTCTGGCTTCAGATCGGCGCAGCTATGGCTGTTGCGACCATCTGGGGAGTGAACCGGCAGATGGAAGACCTCTCTCTGTAACTCTGTTTTTCAAATAAATAAAATAATTCTTAAAAAAAAAAAAAACAGAATTGGGGCCGGTGCCGCGGCTCAATAGGCTAATCCTCCACCTAGCGGCTCTGGTACACAGGGTTCTAGTCCTGGTCGGGGTGCCGGATTCTGTCCCGGTTGCCCCTCTTCCAGGCCAGCTCTCTGCTATGGCCCGGGAGTACAGTGGAGGATGGCCCAAGTGCTTGGGCCCTGCACCCCATGGGAGACCAGGAGAAGCACCTGGCTCCTGCCATCAGATCAGCACGGTGAGCCGGTCGCAGCACGCCAGCCGTGGCAGCCATTGGAGGGTGAACCAACAGCAAAGGAAGACCTTTCTCTCCGTCTCTCTCTCTCTCACTGTCCACTCTGCCTGTAAAAAAAAAAAAAAAAACAAACAAACAAACAAAAAAAAAAACAGAATTGTTGAAAATATTTTCAAACTGTGGATGTGATAAATCTAATTCATAGAATATATAAGGAACTCAAGAAACATAACAATAACAAATCAGATTTTCCAGTTAAGAAATGAGCAAAGGATCTGAACACATATTTTTTTCAAAAGAATAGCAACAATAATCATGAAAAAATGCACAGTATCACTTGCATCAGGGATATGCAAATGAAGACCACAATGAGGTATCATCTCTCTCTGGCTAGAATGGCTATTATCCAAGAGTCAAAAAAATAACAAAATCTGATGAGGATGTGCAGAAAAGGGAATGCTAATACACTGTTGGTGGGAATGCAGTTTAGTAAAACTATTATGGAAAACAGTATGGGGATTCCTCAAAAAACTAAAAATAGGTCTACCACATGACCCAAATATCCCACTACTGGGAATATATCCAAAGGAAATGAAATCAGCATATGAAAGAGATACTTACATTCCCATGTTTATTGCAGCCCAATTCACAATAGCAAAGATATGGAATCAACATAAATGTTCTTCAACTGATGAATGGATAAAGAAAATGTGGTAGATACACCAAATGGTCTATTACTCAGTCATAGGAAAGAGTGAAATTGAGACACTTGCAGCAAAATGAATGGAACTGGAGATCATGATCTTAAGTGAAATAAAAGACTAATTCTATATTTTATCACTCTAGAAAATATTGTGCATGTAGAATAAAACTGTGTGGATACAGTATTATTTGGTGTACAGACATTTGTAAATGTAGTCTTCAGTGAATTATACCCCTTAAATAAAAATATACCCTTCTTTCCTTACTGTATGATCTTTTTCATAAATCCCACATTAAATGATTTAATATATATGCTTTCAAGGACAATAGCATTTATGGATGTGTATATAAATATTTACATGTGAAATGAATATGGAAAATGTTAAGAATTGTGAAATCCTGGGCCAGTATTGTGACACCTTTGTTACCACCATCCCATATCGGAGTGTCAGTTTAAGGTCTGACTGCTTTGCTTTTTATCCAGCTGCTTGGAAAAGCAGCAGAAGATGCTCAATTACTTGGGCCCCTGTCAACACTTGGGAGGCCCAGGTAGAGTTCCTAGCTCCTGGTGTAGGCCTGACACATCTGCTACTGTTGCAGCCATCTGGGGAGTGAACTAGTGGATTGAAGCATCCTTTCTTTGTCTCTCCTGTCTCTGTAACCCTGCTTTTCAGTTTTACAAATCTATGTGTGTTCACTGAGCTCTTCTTGATACTTTCTATATATTATTTTTAATATTTTGAAATAAAAAAAACAAAAAAATAGAGATTCAGTGTGAGTTAGAGGCTCAGTGTGAATTCAGACATAGTAATGATCCAGGTGTGTATATATTGGAGAACTAGGAAATATTTCTCAGACCTATCAGCAATGAACTTGTAGCATCCTGTTCAATGAGGGCACACATTTTCCTCTGGGTGCCTGTGAAGATGTTCAAATAATCTTACTTTGAAAGACTGCTTTCCTTGGTAGAAAATCTTTAGTCTCTGAAAAAGGAAAATGTTATTTCCTTTGAACTAGCCCCATGGGCATGATATACAGAAAAGGCACACTTAGAGTTAGTATAAATGTTTATTCTCTTACTCCTTCCAAGGCATAAGGCATGGGTGAGGGCAATGAGGTTAGCCTTTTGGGCCAAGATTTCCTGGAATGTTGTTACTGCATATTCAGCCTTTCAGTTTCCCTAGACCATGAAGTTGCTTCCATCTACAAAGAATTCCAGATTTGAAATTTCAAAGAGGATATCAGTCAAGTCGGGACTGCTGGAATATACTATTAAAAACATGTAAGCAGGGGCAGGCGCTATGGTGCAGTGGGTTAATGCACTGGCCTGAAGCACTGGCATCCCAGATGGGCGCCAGTTCGAGACCTGGCTGCTCTGCTTCCAGTCCAGCTCTCTGCTATGGCCTGGGCAGTACAAGATGGCCCAAAGTCCTTGGGCCCCTGCACCCATGTGGGAGACCTGGAAGAAGCTCCTGGTTCCTGGCTTCAGATCGGCACAGCTCTGGCTGTTGTGGCCATCTGGGGGAGTGAACCATCGGATAGAAGACTCTCTCTCTCTCTCTCTCTCTGCCTCTCCTTCTCTCTATGTGTAACTTTTTCAAATAAATAAATAAATCTTTTTTTATTTTTTTAACTTTTTTTTATTTATTTAGAATATAAAACAAATAAATCTTAAAAAAAAACATGTAAGCACTCATGCATAGATTCCCCATAGGGGTCCAGATGCAAGATGGCTGGATTTAAAGACAATATAGATATAAGTAACTTTTAAGTCATCAAATAATATGGCTTTGCATTTCCCCAAGGAGCCAGAGGGAGCCAGCAACCTCTTCATTGTTCCAGATGTGCCAGCACATAGGTAGGCTGCTGGAATGAACTACTTTGCTTCTTGTAGTACATCACAGACGGCTGCTTTTATTTTCATATAAGTCAGTCAGAATTGGGTGATGGTGCTCAGATTCTTTTTGAAAATATCATCATGGGGCCAGCGCTGTGGCATAGCAGGTAAAGCCGCCGCCTGCAGTGCTGGCATCTCATATGGGTGCTGGTTCAAGTCCCGGTTGCTCAACTTCCAATCCAGCTCTCTGCTATGGCCTGGGAAAGCTGTGGAAGAAGGCCCAAGTCCTTGGGCCTCTGCCATGCAGCAAATTGGGGAGTGAACCAGCAGCTGGAAGACCTTGCTCTCTCTCTCTCTCTCTCCTTCTCTCTGTGTGTAACTCTGACTTTCAAATAAACAAGTAAATCTTTAAAAAAATCATCTTGCTCCTGAATCTGTATATATAAAATACATGAAATTTGTCCAGCTTAAATTTTTTTTAAAAATCATAAAAAAATGCCTTTAGAAATTTAATTTCCCCCACATTGTTGAATCCATACTCTCAGTCCTAATCCTTGTCTCTTGGATGCAAATAAGTCAGAGGGTTTTCTTAGGTTTGTCAACCTCAATGTGAGTGCTTTACATAGGTTCTCATGTAAGGTGTGAGGATAACAACTGTTATATCTATTTAGGAATTGGAGCCTTCTGTACAAGTTGTAGCTGTGGCAGAGCCTTTTGTGATAGTTAAACTCAGGTCATCATGCATAAGAACCCTTTCTTTATAACTCTTGTCTTTATATATTTTAGTTTTGGGTTGACATCAGAGATTCCATCATAATGTTTGTATTCCCCCATTGTCATCTTTTTCTATAGTTATTGCTGATCAATCATCCTGTGGTTAAGTTTTGTTATCCATTGCCAGGATGGAATTGTCCTAGTTGTCAGTCTGATCAGGTTTTATGTTATGGGGGAAATGACTAGAAATCCAGAGTCAGTTGTTTTTTTTAAAAGATTTGTTTTATTTATTTGAAAGATGAGTTACAGAGAGAGAGGTAGAGCCCCAGAAAGAGAGAGAGAGAGAGATCTTCCATCTTCTGGTTCACGTCCCAAATGGTCACAATGGCCAGGGCTGAGCTGATCCGCAGGCAGGCGCCAGAACCTTCTTTCAGGTCTCCCACATGGATGCAGGGGCCCAAGAACTTGGGCCATCTTCTGCTTTTCTAGGCCACAGCAGAGAGCTGGATGGGAAGTGGAGCAGCTGGGTCTTGAACCGATGCCCATATGAAATGCTGGCACTTCAGGCCAGGGTTTTAACCCACTGCACCACAGCACTGGCCCCCATAGTCAGTTTTAAAACCCTTTTAGGGACTGGTGCAGTGGCACAGGGTGGTTAGCCATAGCCTGCAGTGCCAGCATCCCTTATGGCACCAGTTCAAGTCCCAGCTCTTCCACTTACTCTCCTGCTCCCTGCTGATGCTCCTGGGAAAGCAGTGGAGGATGGCTCAAGTCTTTGGGCCCCTGCACCCATGTGGGAGACCCAGAGGAAGCTCCTGGCTCCTGGCTTTGGCCTATCCCATCCCTGGTCTTTGCAACTATTTGGGGAGTAAATCTGCAGACCGAAGATCTCTGTCTCTCCTCTTCTTTGTAACTCTGCCTTTCAAATAAATAAAATAAATCTTTAAATTTTTAGTACATTGAAGCAAAGGCTTTTAGAAGTAGAGGTTCTTTGAATTTACCTGGAGTCCACTTAAATTTAGCTTCATCAGTTCTGTGGGCAGGAATCATCATCTCAATGAGGCAGGCCAACATTATCTTGTACTTGTGTAGAATTTTAACAGGCAATAGGCATATAGTTCAAAAACAACTAGAATACAGCAAATCAAGTTTGAATCTTAAAGAACTGAATTACAATAAAAAATTTTTAGAAGATTTTTTATTTATTTGAATGAGAAGTGACAGAGAGAGGCGAGACAGAGGGAGAAACAGCTTGTCCATCCAATTCACTCTCCAAATGACTTTCTCAGGTGCATTAGCAGGGAGCTAGATCGGAAGTGGAACAGCCGAGACATAAACCTGTGCTCTGATATGGAATGCAGTCATTGCAGGCAATGGCTTAACATGCTGTCCCACGTCACTGGCCCCTAAAATTAGAATTTAATATTAAGCACAGTATAATTGACTCTTTGCAAAAGAATAGCAAGAAAAGCTGATTTACCATTTAGTAATTTCTGATTTAGAAGACTCCCCACAGGTAGGAAGATAAACCATGGCATACTTAGATTTTTTAACTGTAGTGCCAAATCTTTTGAAGTTTCAGGATCTACTAAGGGACAACTTTGTTTACTTACTCCAAGGCAGGATACCTTGAAAACAGGTGTTCTGTGTATATTTTTAGATATGTGAATGTTTCAAATTGTATTCTATGAAGATAGCAGATTCTTAATGAATTTATGCAAATAATCACATTACAACAAAAACCAAAAATACTCATAGGTAGTTTTCAGATTTGGAAGAATTCACTAGGAAGAAAAAATAAATATTTCTATCTTTGTTTCAAAAACATACTTTACCAAAATGTGGAAGCCCTATAAATCTCAAGAAAAAAATTCCTTTAATCCTAGAAGACAAATAATTTAAGTATAGAACCAACAATATTTCAAATAAAAGATATAAACTTTTGCAAATTGCACCAGCTCATTAGATCTCCTGTGATTTCTCCTTGTTTTGTTTGATTTCAATTAGCAGTTTCATGAATCTGTCAGTTTCTTTATCAGAGTTTTGGAATTATTTAGTTACTCTACTGCTCTTTGGTTAGAAACTTGTATTTATAAATATTTGTTAGAGTCTTTTCTGGTTATAAATGTTTCCAAAGAAGAACCAGAACTCCGAGTGACAAAAGACTTTTAAAACCACCTGGATTAAAATTTGGATAACAGTTCGGCAATCCAGAAAGGAGATTTTGTTATTATGTTGAAAACAGCATTTTTAGAAAGCACCCTTTTCCATGTAGGTATCCAGCCTTTCAACTCTCCAGGCATGTGACCGGAGGGCACATTCTTAGAGAGTTTCAAAAGGCCTCTGGATTTTCTTCTCATTAAGATTATAATGGTGACTGATGAAGTCCCACCAGGAACATCAGACTTCTCTAAATGTTATTTAATCTCTAGAATATTTACATCACATCAACAGATCTATGTAAACACTATGTAAAATGTAGGATCATTTCAGAACTCAGCAGTAAAATTTCACCACTCCATTCTGTACAGTTCAAATAAGCCTGGTTTGCTATTGTCTCTACAAGTTGAAAGATATATCATTTGCTACATCTCTAGGGGCCCAACTGGAAATCTTGAAGTTGAAAGACTTAATTTAGAACTTTCAATCTTAAAAAGCCTGTTGAAGATGTCAGAAATTTAAAAAATTTGGTCAAAATAGAATCTCAGATTATTGTGAAATAATAGCCATTCCATCAGCCAGTTTCAACCACAGCTATAGTCCAGAGTTAATCATTATAAAGGGATTAATCAAAAATTTCAAAATAAATAGATTTAAAAATAATCATAACTAGTTTAAAACTCGGCATTTCCCAAGCAATCATAACCCAGCAAAGACAGCCGAAAACATCTGCATCTTTGTCCCTTAGGAGTTAGGAAACGACTCTCACCTCTTTTAGTGGAAGTTTTCTCGATTTGGTCTAATCAGGGTCCCCGTCTTCATCTTCAGTGGGTCCCACACAGCTGGCTTGCACAGGGATGTCTGTGACCTTGTATCAGGGCTCTTATTGCATTTGTAGTCTATTCTTAGTTGCTGCTAATGAGATCGCTCAGAGTTCGCTTTGAGTATCACATCTTAATCACTTGATTTCTGCAGACGTTTCCTTTCTCCAAATGAACTCTTAGAAATGCCTGCTGCTTTGTGTTCATTAACCTGGGAATGGCTTCTCTAACTCCAATTTGAAAATTCTCTCTGACATCTGATACTTCTGTCCTGATCAGAATTCTCCAAGCAGTAACAGTGAAGAAGGATTTTAGACTCTTGTAGGTGTGAAAGAAAAATCAGTGACCATGTATAAGTAGCATTAACTTCCATCCCTAGTCCTACCATCTGCCAAATTCCTGCTTAATCATTTCGTGCTCAGTAAGTTTTAGGTGACCTAAGACTCAACCAAATAGTTAGTTAAGGAGTAAACTAGAGAATGAAGAGGTGAATATCAACCATGAACTTTTGTTCATGGTTTTTGTTTTGTTTTTCCTATATGCTTTCCTATTCTTCTTAAAAAAATTTATTTATTTATTTGAAAGGCAGAGTTACAGAAAGGGAGAGGCAGAAGCAAACAGAAAGAAATCTCCATCCTCTTATTTCCTCCCCAAGAGGCTGCAATGGCCAAGGCTGGACTAGGCCAATACCAGGAGCCAGAAGCTTCATCTGGGTCTCAAACATGGGTCCAGGGGCCCACGGACTTGGCCATCTTCTGCTGCTTTCCCAGGCACATCAGCAGGGAGCTGGAATGGAAGTGGAGCAACTGGGACTCAAACTGATGCCCTTATGGGATGCTGGCACTGAACGTGGCGGCCTTAACCTCTATACCACAGCACTAGCTTCTGCTTTCCTACTCTTAACTATTGTTTTTTTTAAAGGCTTCATGATAAAGACAGACCCTTTATTTAAACAAACCCAGTGTAATATTAGAACCAAATATCAGTCTAAACATCTTCATTTGAAGATGGATATTAGGTTGGTAACTTGTATTTCTGAAGAGCTGTCACATTGGTGGATTATATTAAAAATTTTGTGAATACACACTAGTTCTAATCCAGAACCAGAGAACAGAAGACCTTCTTTTCACACTTGTCAAATTTTATATAGCAGGAAAATATATTGTCTTGGTAAGTATGCTTTAAATGCTAATAATGCTATTTTTAAGCACTACTGGTTTTAGAATAGAAAATCCTATAATATACCTTACTTTCATGGGAAAAAGTGCAAGTTATTTATAATAATAGATAAATTGAATATATAATTGCAGAGGAATTTAATTTTTGATGTTGATATTATTCTGAATAATTGATCTTATTTAACAAACTCAATAGACCCTTATCAGAAGAAGTGACTTTCAGACTGGAGTTTTTTATGGAAACAACTCATAGGAGAAGAGCTTAAAGAGAGAATAAAGACAAGAATCTAATGCTGCCTTGTTGGTCCCCAAGTACTATCTACTATCAACTGCGTTCCCTTATAAGGACTTACTTTAATGAAAATGTAACCTTCATCAGGCAAACTTCATGAACTATAGCACATTCCCATCTTTTATCTGTACCTTCAGTGAACTGCTTCAGAGCACTTTAAAACTCAGTATTCTATCAAAATTTCAAACTAATGAGGGAGAAAAAATTATACTTGACTTGAAATCATCATTTCATCAAAAGGCATCAAGGAGAATTGGCATTATTTTGATTAGACAACTCTCTGCATTTCTGGAAGTGGTCTCTGAAGCGGGGAGGTAGTCTAGAAACTCCCGCTTTGTAGATGTCTCAGTACAAGGTAGATGCATCCCACGGAGATGGTAACTATTTGTACACTTAGCCTTCTAAGCTTTTTTAGCCCTGTTCTCAGACAGTTTCAGGCATCTTGACTTGAAGAGAATGCAGAAATCCCTGCCATCGCATGGTCTGTCACCAGGTTCTGGTTTGGAAAGCTTAGAGAATTGTACCGAAAGGGGGAAGTATTGGGAGTACAGCCCTATTTTGAAAAAGGTTGATCACTGGGTAAACTCTTGAGGAAGGCACAGCTAACAGCAACTGGGACGAGACCAGGCTAACAGAGATGATAATAGCTACAAAGGCCTAAAAATATCCAGGGAGGTGGAGGTGATCCCTTAACACAAACACTCTTGCAGGCATATGGAGCATGCCAGTTCAGGAGCAGATGATATTTAGACAGATGCATTGATAGGTGGCAGATGGCAGTTTTTGGTTACTCTCACCTCCACCCCCATATATAATGCCTAAGCAAATCTTGATTCTATCTCCAAAACAAATTCTGGATTTTCTACTTGCTTCAATTCCTCCTGTTGACACCAGAGGTTAAGCCATCACTCACACAAACTTGATCCTTTCAGACAATTCTTAGACCTGATCGGGAGGACAATTTGAAAGTCTAAACCAGACTGTATTATTTTCCAATGTTGAATTCTCTGGCAGTTTGTATTTGCATTTTTTAACTTAAAAAATTTAATTTTTTCCAAACATTTACTTATTTAGTTGAAAGTCAGAATTACAGAGGCAAGAAATAGGTTTCCCAAAGAGCCTTTGGAGGGAGTACAGTCCTGTTGGAATTGCAGTTTCAGACTTCTGACTTCCAGAACTGTAAGAGAATAAATTTCTGTTGCTTTTCGTCACCAAAGTTGTTGTAATTTGTTATGGCAACCACAGCAAGCTAATACTTCCTTCAGGCTCATACACTGTTCTGCTTGCCCACTTTATTCCCACTAAACTGGCCTACCTCCTCCTACCTCATTATTCTCTAAGCACAACTTGCCCCTTTACACATGGAGTTTTGTGTTATCAGTTCGCTTCTTGAATATTTTGGTTTCAGTTCCTTTTAGCCATTGTCCTTCTTGAAATTCTGTGTCTGTTTCTCAGGCAAGTCTTCCCAGATTGTTCGATTTAAATTACCTCTTAGTAATTATCTGTGTAATTCTTATGTCTACCTGGTCTTTTCTTGTTTGCTTATTTGCTTAGTATCTGTGTAACCCATAAGTTAGAGGTCTTCACTGTCTGATCACTATAGAATCCCAATGTCTGGAGAAGCTTTGGTATTTAGTAATAATTCAACTAATGGTCAATGAGATGCATATCAGGAAGGCTATCATCAATACTGGAGAATCAAGGAAAAAGGGTAGCATCTAAAAATTTAAGGTGCAAGTAAATTTAATATTGAGGGCCTAAGATATTCGATATGTTATAATACAAAACTTTGAATCACTTCAAAAGTGAAATGGACACTATGAGAAACAGTGACTTGATCAGCTCTTGTGCTGACTGTTGTTGTACAATGTAATACTTTATCCATTTTAGTATTTTTTTATCCTAGTACTAGTGGTTGAACTCTGTAATTAACACACATTTATTCTTAAGTGTTTAAATTTTAACTGAAAAGTGATCCCTGTGAAATATAAGAGTGGGAATAAGAGAGGGAGGAGATGTACAATTTGGGACATGCTCAATCGGACCTGCCCCAAATGATGGTGTTAGAATCGTGCCAAGGGATTCCAATACAATCCCTTCAAGATTGCATGTACCAAGGCCATCTCACTAGTCCAAGTGATCAATTTCAGTTCACAATTGATCACACTGAAAGGTCTAAGAGTCAAAGGGATCACACGAACAAGACTAGTGTCTGCTAATACTAACTGATAGAATCAAAAAAGGAGAGAATGATCCAACATGGGAAGCAAGATACACAGCAGACTCATAGAATGACAGATGTCCTAAATAGCACTCTGGCCTCAGAATCAGCCCTTAAGGCATTTGGATCTGGCTCAAGAGCCCATGAGAATATTTTAGGCATGGAAAGCCAAGACACTCTGAAAAAAAAAAAAAAAAAGAAGACCTAAATGAAAGATCTCTGTGAGTGAGATCCCAGTGGAAAGAACGGGGCCATCAAAGAAGGAGGTACATTTCTCTGAAGGAAGGAGAGAACTTCCACTTTGACTATGACCCTGTCGGAATAAGATCCAAGTCGGTGAACCCTAAAGGCTTCCATAGCCTTGGCAACTCATGACTAGAGCCTAGGGAGATTACTGACACCATAAACAAGAGTGTCAAATTGTTAAATCAACATCAGGAGTCACTGTGTACTTACGTCTCATGAGGGATCCGTCCTTAATGTGTTATCCAATGTGAATTAATGCTATAGCTAGTACTGAAACAGTATTTTACACTTTGTGTTTCTATGTGGGTGCAAACTGATGAAATCTTTACTTAGTATATACTGAATTGATCTTCTGTATATAAAGATAATTGAAAATGATTAAAAAATCTTGGTGTTAAATTGGAAATTGCATAGATAATCAATTTTTTTAAAAAACTCATGTAGGATCTCTGTCCTTAATGTGCTGTACATTGTGAATTAATACTATAACTAGTACTCCAACAGTATTTTCACTTTGTTTCTCTATGGGAGGGTAAACTGTTGAAATCTTTACTTAATATATACTAAACTGATCTTCTGTGTATAAAGAGAATTGAAAATGAATCTTGATGTGAATGCAAGGGGAGAGGAATCAGGAAAGGGGAGGGGAGCGGGTGGGAGGGAAGTTATAGGGGGGAAGCCATTGTAATCCATAAGCTGTATTTTGGAAATTTATGTTCTTTAAATAAAAGCTTTATAAAAAAAAAAAACCAAAACCAAAACAAAAAACTTTGAATCAGGGAACACAATAGGATTCCAAAAGTAGATGTGAAATAAATATGGAGGTGTGGTCTGGGAACCAAATTGGAAACATTTCCCAAATACAAGTAGTGTAGGGTAACGAACATATCTTTTTAGAGCATATAATCAGAACTAATTCTGAAGCAATGCTGTAATGTACCTGAGTGTGAGAGTCAGGTGAAACAAATTGGCCGGGATTTGTTCTACTTGCACAGAGAGCTTGATGCCCACTGTTAGTAGGGGAAAAGGTCTAAGTAATTTGAAATTAAGGCACAATCAACATGAAGTAAAGACCACAATTGCCAACTGCTTTGACAAAGACAAGAATCGGTTTCCTAATAATCTTGGCACAATAATTTTCTGGTGGACTACATCAAGGGTACTACATACTTCCCAATAGAACTACCTCCAAATTAGGCTTAAATTTGAATGCAAAGATTTGATTTGATACTGCATACTCTCAATAGGACTGTAGTCTTACAGTCTAGAAAAGGCTATATTCAATGGTAGGCTGATACAGAGCACCCATATTATGTAAACACAGGGAATATACGAGATATCATTCCTGAGAGCTTTTTCTACTTTGTCCATATTACCAGCAGATTGTAAGAAGCCTAATGAGAATGTCTTATTCCAACTTAGAAATTAAGAAATGCATATCATCTGACAATAACGAATATCATCTGAGAATAAAATAAGCCCCGAGGACTATCTATTTAGAGATGGGTGGTCTTAGAAGCCATTCAGTTAGAAGTACTGTCTTAGTAAGTTTTCCACAGCTCGGAGAGTGTTCCAGTGAAGAATACTGGACACCTCTTTGTTGCTCTTTCATAACATTAACTTAATGACAATAGCCAGAGACACATGGAAATCCTATTTTGAGGCTGACAATCATTTTAGAGTTTCCAGGGACAGGGTCTGTTGAGGTATCCTCTCACAATGTATAGCTTGTCTCATAGGAGTGATTTCAGCATTTTTCATCTTTTCTGACTCTCCCCTAGGTTCCCTGCTGTTATTGTTAGGTGTATGTTTTGAAAATGAAAAACAATCAAGCTGAAGAAAAGGCCTACAGTGTGTTTGTGTCTGTGGGTGTAAATATGGAATAAATATGTATAAAGCATGGTGGCTAATATTTTGTGTCATTTATCTTCACTTGTGGGAAAGGATGGGATAAGTCATTCATGACTGTGCCAGTCCTAAGCCATCCTTCATCACTACACTCATGAAGATAAATGCTACATTTAAAGAGACCATAGCTATCATGTGTCCTTTCAGACTGGAGATTCAGATCATTTAGTGCAGGAGGTCAATCTGGTACTATTCATTAAAAATCAAGGATGTTTTGTGAGTGCTGTCTCCTACCCCCCCACACTTTTTTAAAAAGAGTTATCTATTTATTTAAAAGGCAGAGTTATAGGGAGGCAGAGACAGAGGGGTGGGGAGAGGTCTTCCATCTGCTGGTTCATTCCCCAGATGGCTGCAACTGCTGGCGCTGGGCTAATCTAAAGCCAGGAGCCAGGAGCTTCTTCTGGGTCTCACAGCTGGGTGCAGGGGCCCAAAGATTTCCACCATCTTCTACTGTTTTCCCAGACCACAGCAGAGCGCTGGATAGGAACTGGAGCAGCCGGGACTCGAACCAGCACCCATATGGGATGCCGGCACTGCAGACAAAGGCCTTACCCACTCTGCCACAGTGTTGCACCCCCCTACACACACATAATTGATTTATTGCGTCAAAATAGAGCACCCCTAGCAGAGACATTTATAATTTTATATACATCTACTGAAACTAACTTCTATTTAAATAAAAAATTAATTTCCTGTAACAAATGCCCATCTGAAGTGTCAATCTGCTTATTAATATCATATGGTCCTGGTTGGGTAGGTGCTTGGCATATCACTTAAGACATTCTTGAGAATCCTACTTCTCACGCTGGAGTGCCTGGTTTCAAGTCCTGACTCAGCTTCTGATTCCAACTTCCTGGTTATGTGCATCCTGGCAGGCAGCAGGTGATGCCTCAATTAATTGGGTCCCTGTCACTCATGTGAAAGACCCAGAATGCATTTCCACATCATAGGTTTGTTCTTTTGGCCCAGTCCCAGCTGTTGCAGGCATATGGGGAGGGAAGCACTGGAATGGAGATACTTTCTCTCTCTCTCTCTCTCTCTCTCTCTCTCTCTGTGTGTGTGTGTATGTGTGTGTGTGTGTGTTTCACTCTCTCCTGCCTTTCAAAATAAATAAAAATTAAAAAAATATGGCCCTGGTTTCCTTAACGATCATGATGCAATATTATGCTTGAAAATATTAGGTTATTATGTCAAAAATATTCAATGGTTAATAATTTCTATGAGGAAGTCAGGTGACAAAGGAGTAAGTCAGAATAGAGCTATTAATAAGCAATAATATGTGAGCTGCTAGCTTAGAGAAAACTGTTTGGAACTCTTACATTTCTATGATGTACAGGAGATGATACTATTGGTTTCTCAAGCTGTGACAGAGTAAATGGATTAGTTTTCTGCCATAAGCTTGTGAACCAGGCTATAGATAATCAGTAGATAATACCCATTTGTGACTCAGTAACAGAATGTACCTATTCTAGTTTTACATTTTATTTCTCTTCTACAAATTGAATGTTTAAACTTAGAAGACTTTCCATTGAAATGAAAGTATTTGGTCTTTTCCCCTTGGTTGGTATGTGGAAGCTTGTATAACTAGAATTAAATTGAAAAGAATTTCCATAAATCCAAGAAATTTGAACAGAAACTGAGCATTTACAAAATCTTGTCTCTCTTTAGGTATATGAAATTGTTCATATTTGGGTAAGCATTGTGGCAAAGTGGGATAAGCAACTGTGTGGGATGCCTGTATTCTGTATTGGAGCACCAGTTTGACGCCAACCTCTCCATACTTCTGATCCTTCTTTCTGCTAATACACCTGGGAGGCAGTGGATTCTGACCCAAGTGCTTAGATTCCTGACATTCATATCTGAAACCTGGGTGAAGGTTCTAGCTCCCGGCTTCAGCCTAGCCTAGATCTGGCTTTTGCAGCCATGAATGGAGTAAACCAACAGATAGAAGATCTCAATTTGTTTCTCCCTCTCTCTGTCATTCTTCATTTTAAAGAAAAAATATCTTTTTTTAAAATATCAACATTCAACAGATTTTTCCTTTTTTTAATTTATAAAATAGTAATTTCATAAGGTTCTCCTTATGCATAATTGATCATGTAGTTCAAATGTAGGGTGTGTTTCCGGTTATTTTTACTTTTCTGTACTTAAGTTTATTTCACCAAATAAACTACTTTATTCACTTATTCAAGAAACATTTATTGATTACATTCTTCATGGCAGTCATTGGGCTGTGTCTTCAAAATTAGAATATGTTGCCTTTCCTTATGAGATATGTGGTCTAATGAGACAAACAGATGCATGAACAAGCAAGTTACAAGAGGGATGAGTACAAAAATGGCTGATCGTTGTTCAATAAATTTTAGCTCCATTCTGCCCCCATTAGGGGTAAAACTATAGTGTATTTAAGAGGCACAGATATATAAATTACTAGAAATATAGAGAACCTTGGGAGGATTCATGACAGACGTAACTCTTTCTGTCCTTTACAAGATAATGTTTCTTTTTTTTTTCCTAAGAAAACCACATGTAAAGTATGAAAAGGGAGTGTATAGAAGTCATCAAATTTTAGGTAGCGTAGCTAGGGAAGGCCTCTCTGAGCAGATGAATTTAGCAGAGCCCTGTAAGAAATGAAAAACAAAGTATACAGGTGTTTGGATGGAACATGGTACTATTGCATGAAGCACGTGCATAGTCATACACTTATCTGGATGAGGAATATCATATGCAGAGAAAACAGCAAGTGGAATAAGAGTCTTAATGGCAGGAGGGTGATGTCAGAGGAGAAAGGAAGCAGAAAAAAATATGAGTGCCCCCATAGGCCACTGGAAATTCTGGGATATTACTTTGAGTGGCATGAGAGATGATGAGTGTTGAGCAGAAGAATGAACATGATCTTACTTTCATTTTGATAGGATTCCCCAAAGATGTAGAAAAAATTCTGAAAGGGTACAGAAATAGAAACAAATAGAAGAGATATTGGACCAGGATATGGTTAAAAAAAACATGAACTAATAATTCAAAAGATCTGGACCAGTAAGTAGCACTGTAGGTGTGAGTAAGTGTCCTGAATATGTATATATACTAGATTTACAATTTACAGATGGTAGAATGTTAAGGTTATATGGTATAGAGATGACAGGATATAAAGGTGAGAGGATATGAGACCAAAGAAAGAAGTTTCAAGGGTGACTTTCACTAGGAGAATGGTGACTGTGATGGTTCTTGGCCTATGATAGGACCATAATATTTTTTGTCATATGATTTAATGAATGGAATTGTTCCTGGAAAAAGAGTTTTTAAGGCAGGGACATCAAATGGAATCAAGAATTTTATTGTGGGTAGGTTTATTTACAATGATTTTCGAGCAGAGATCTTAAATAAGCAATTGTACATATGAGTCTGCAAGCCAACTAGAGATTTAGGTACTGCACTCTTAAGTCTGTTTATGATGTGTAAATCGTTCCACGGTTTCCTAGAGAGTGAGTGTAGATAAAGAGAAACTCACGAACTGAGTCTTAAAGACCCCAAGGTTGAGTGGCTCATGAGATTTAAGATGGAACCAACAACAGGGGTTGAGCAGAATAGTCAATGAGGTGGGAGGAAATCAAGAGAGTGTTTTACCAGGAGCCCTGTGCAACAAGTATCTCAGCAAAGTGGTTCCCTGTCAGATGCTGCCCATCTTGGCCTACTATGAGAACTGTCTACTTGATGTTGCCGTGTAAGTTTTCACCCGCCACTAGTTCTTTATCTTCCCTGTCACACTCATTTTCACACACTGCCTTGCTCTCCAGTCATTATAAATCCCTGGCACACTAACTTATAACCCATATATGCTCTACTAAAAGTAATTAATGCTTCTTGAAACCATGAGATTTGAGGAAGCTTCTTATAAGCTTGAGTCACAAGTTTTTGAAAACCAATGACAGAAAATGCACATATCATCTGTAAAATGCATTTCATATTTATATTCAGTTTTGCTTATGTAATAATAATAATCACTAGTGGAATAGTGCTTTGAAGATTGAAAATAATTTATACTTATTTGTTCCAAATGTCCCAAAAAGACAGATTCCATATGTTTTCCCTGCTCTGTGGTAACAAATAGAGTACGTAAAATGTAATATATTAGGGTGAAATTGATATTTTGAGATGTGATGATTGTTTACAGTGCTTGTCTCTACTGTTGAGGAATGGTGTTTTTTTCTTCATACTATTTGTTGAACTCTTTATTTAGTGTAGGGTTAATCTAGGAGTATAACATAAGCTGAAAATAGACCTTTGTAAAAATTAAGAGTAGGAATAGGAGAGGGAGGAGGAAGAAGGGTGGGAACATGGGTGAAAGGGAGGGTAGGGTAGAAAGTATCACTGTGTTCCTAAGTCTGATGTATCAAATGCATGAAATTTGTATATCTTAAATAAAATAAAAAATAAATTTGACAAGTGAACAGAAACCATCTAACACAGTAAAATATCCAGCTTTGAAGCTTACACTCTCAGACTATACCCCCTGCTTACATCTCCTTGGAGTCAGATGCAGAACTATGTATCATTTCTGTTCTTTCCTTGAAGATATGAACACCTGCGTCCCTTGTTCTTGCCTTCCTACTCCTGATAGAATTCTTGGTAATTCAGTAGTCATGTTAGTCCCTTGATTTTTATTACTAATTGTGTGGGATCTATACAATTGCATTTGCTCAGGATTTCCTCTTTGTGTAGTCTGTACCTACTGTATTTCTAATGTTTGTTTTAATTCATTGTGCTATACAAAATGATAGCTCTCACTTTTAAGGCCACTTTTCTCCAAGTACTGTGTTATACTCAATCTCAGATTCTAAGTTTTACTTTGCCAGTGCTACAGGACTGGAGGAATGACCTAAGGAATTGATGGGGTTAGGAAAAGTTGCTTACATATCTCTCTTGCTTTGACATGTAGAAAAAAAAAATCCCAACTGGGTTTTTTGCAGCAGATGCCATATCAATAATATCCCATTTGACTTTAGTATCCCATTTGACTTTAATAATGAGTACTCTGTTTACCTATTTCCTATTCATCTTTAGAAACTTTATCTGATTTGATCTGATGAGGTGGTTCTGATCGGGACACTGGATCAGAAAGAAATTGTGACTTGCTTAAGGTCATGCATCCAATACTATGCATAGACTGTTCTTCTGCCTCCAAATACATTTTTTTTACTGGCATTAAAAAATACATTGTTTGGCCGGTGCCGTGGCTCAACAGGCTAATCCTCCGCCTTGCGGCGCCGGCACACCGGGTTCTAGTCCCGGTCGGGGCGCCGGATTCTGTCCCAGTTGCCCCTCTTCCAGGCCAGCCCTCTGCTGTGGCCCGGGAGTGCAGTGGAGGATGGCCCAGGTGCTTGGGCCCTGCACCCCATGGGAGACCAGGATAAGCACCTGGCACCTGGCTCCTGCCATCGGATGAGCGCGGTGCGCCGGCCTCAGCGTGCCGTCTGCGGCAGCCATTGGAGGGTGAACCAACGGCAAAGGAGGACCTTTCTCTCTGTCTCTCTCTCACTGTCCACTCTGCCTGTCAAAAATAAAAAAAAATACATTGTTCAGAATGGCCAGTGGTTAAAATAGCTGCTTTGGCTTTCGGCCCAGGACAGTATTAAAATACAGTGGTGATTCAATAAATATTATCACCAATGGTGTCTGTGGTGGTGGCAGATCGAGAAATGTGCTGAATTGTTCTAATGGATGTATTTTTTTTAGATTGTCAAATATGTTGCATATTTACAGCCTTGAAACCCAGTGGAGAACTAGGAAGGTGATGATTCATACTAAATCATGCCCATAACTTGCTGAACCCTACAATGGCAGCTAATCTGAAGTGGATCATTATAAACTGTCAAATCTGATTACAACAATGACTGGCTTTGCTAGCATGAGCAATCTGTGGGAAGTCCAACTACTGTAAACCAATAGTGGATTAAAAAAAATAGGCCAAAGTTTAGTAGAAAAGACTTTATCTATTGAGTCATATTTGCAAAATTCTTCTACACTTCTCTTTTGTCACTTGAGAAATAGTCTTCAAGTTGTGAATTTGAGTCCAGAGATTGTTCCCTTGGGACTCACTTCTCCTGTGAGAGCTTCCTCCTCCATTCATACTTTATGGGCCAAAGATTTTAGGAAGGTATTGGTGGCTCATGGACAGAGATGGAAATGTGGTTCTCCTATGGAAATATTCCTGACTCTCCCTTCTTACATTGCCCTGTACACATCACCCAAGCCACATGCATACACCTATTCACCTTCTGTGGTAGCACAGCATCCGTGAATGATAATTTACTTGTAAGGAGATAAGATTGGGAAGCCGAAGGAGAAACACTGACTATTTGCCTTGCCCTGTGATTTATGGTTATGTCTCCTTTTCTCTCCATTAAATTGTAATCTCCTTGAAGGTAGGATTCTGGATTTTTAAAATTTAATTAGTCTAGTGCTTCTGATTCACAGTTAACCTCCCATAAATATTGCTTGATGAAACTAATACATCTACTTCCACAAAGTCCGTAATTAAGGCAAGGACGGGAATTTAGTTTTCCTGTCCCCCCTCCCCCCGCCCCCTAGCATAATGCCTGACACATAGTAGGTTGCGAACTACATGTTTGTCTCATGGAAGAACAAAGAAATGAATTAGTCCATCAATCAGATGCTTCCCTGTGGCCACATTAAAGGCTAAGCAAATGATTAGAGACAGAAAAGTGATGGTTCCAAAATGTTTTCTTCAGGCCATCAAGAATAATGCCTTAAAAGTTGTTTGTTTTGGAAGGCAAAAGCCAATCTGAAGCCATTTTCTTTATTTTTATATTCAAATGCCTATAAAACAGAAAAACACCAGAGACCTATTCATTGCTCACAAATGATCTATGGGGTAATAATGTGCTTGCTTTTCCAGCTGTGCCGCACTTTGGTGCTATCTTGGGTTTAATTGAAAATATGCTGTGACCTTGGTTTTGTTCACTGGGCATAGGGGGGTATAATTGGCATGAAACCTCTGAAGAACTCCCTTTTAACGAATGTCATTTGGCTAATTCGGGGTTCGCCTGAGGGAAATAATGTGTGAAGCCCTGTAAAAACAAGATACATTTTATTCACATGCAATGTGTGTGCAGTTAATGATTAAAAAGAAATCGTTTTATTTTGTGATGCTTATTTGTTGAATCCTAAATGCTATCAGTATGGTAATAGTATTGTCCCTAACAGTCTCATGTTTCAGCATAATTAAATAAACAGCTTGTGAATTGCAGTCCAAAAAAAAATCTGTGTTCTACTCTTAAGAAGTTTCCATAGAAACGGTGAGCCGCAAGTTAACTGACATTTATTGGACTTGAGGCTATATGCAGCACTGATATCTCTCTGTTTTTCCTCTATCAGTCTGTATGTATGACTTCTTTTCTTCCTTTAGCCCTCCCAAACCTTCTCCCTTACTCAGAACTCTGTTCCCCTGCTGCTCCTCCTCTCTCTTCTCTTATTAGCAATGAGGAAGTAATTTGGACTCAGTTAGATTTAACAAATGCAATAATACTAAAATGGGCTCTGATACTTAAGTGTAATTGTGTTATTAGCTGGAAATGTTTTCCTTCAAAAATAAAAGAAATTGGGAGTGAAGTTTAGTAAGGTAGGACATGTTGTTTAAAAGGAACCTTTGAGTACTTACTGAAAGTTCTCAGTCTATGTATCATGGTCCTCCTTTGTAGCCAGCTGTGGCTGGGCCTTGATTTATTCAACTCAGATTGATCTTTCTTCTCAGTTCTAATTTTCAGTCTGGAGCATAAAAGCATTGTGTTGACCATGTTCCAGAAGAAAGGAGGAATTTATTTAGAAAAGACATAACATACTACCTATTTTGAGTACCTAGTATGCATGAGATACTGTGCTAAGTTCTTTCACTTAGCTAGCCTTAATTAACCCTATAAAATTCTATTCACTGCTTGGCAATGTGTGGAAGAAATTGAATCTGGAACAGTGGTTCAAATTTAGTTCCTACCACAGGCTGGCTGTGTAAAGCCTTGGCTAAGACGCTTAAATGTTGTCTTAGTTTCAAAAGGACAAAATGAATATGAACATTTCTAAGAGATTAGATTTTGTTAGAATGAGAAATTATAAGGTAGTAGGTACACTACAGTAGTAGCACTTCTTTCTATGACTTTAGAAATTAGGACAATGAGTCACCAAAAGGATAAATCACTTATCTATAGCTGCATGACTATTAGAAAATATGTTGATAAAGCACAGTAGTCGAAAGTGTGGATTTGCACATACATGGCCTCAGTTACTAATTGCATGATTTGGGTTCAGTTAGACTTGCAGAAAATCAGGGTCCTCATTTGTATGCCAAAGATAATCATTCTTACTTCATGGTGTTTTAGGAGGATTAAACACCATTGAATATGTAAGTTAATGCCTGCCGCACAGAACATTCACAGTGCTTTTTGATTCCTCTGTCTCATCTTTCCCAAGCTTTCCATTGTTTTTGTTGCTGATTTGAAGTCCAAAGTGACTACTCTCCAAAATCTATCTAATATTTATAGTTTTAAATTGTCTCAGAATTCATAAACTACCTCAAGTTATCCTGATAACAATGAGAAAAAATATTGGGCAATGGGCAGATGATATCATCCCCATTTTATAGGTTAGGGAAAAGAGATTGAGTTGTTAAAGACAAGATGTCTGTACAGTGAATGAGGGATGCTGTGGTTTTTATCGGATCCCAAAGATTATTTTCATACTTAAAATTATCAAGTCAATTTTTCTTAAGTTGTGTTCTATATCCATAAGTTTTAAGGCTAAAACCTAGTAGATATTAACTCATCCTTGTAATGAATGTGAGAAAAAATATTTTTGGGGAAGGGAAGCAGGAAAGGAAATTCAAAGAAAATAGTTTCAAAGAGTGTGTTACAGATCTGCTTGCAGGTCATTCTCCCTGGATCCCAGAGGAGGTGTAGAAATATGATTATCAATTCCAGGATACTTGAGGCCTTGAATTTGCACAGTAGTCTCCCTGACTGTTTCTGAATGAAGGAAAACAGCAAAGTGGGAGAAAAATATTCAAAAGAATTTAGGTATCAGTCAGGAATGGGGGTACATGCCTGGTGGTGAGTTCAGAAGAGTTACTACGATGAGCATGTGAGTAGGGAGTAGAACCAGGGTGAGGGTCTGATGGGACCTGATGACTAGTGAGAGTGACAATTCCTGCAACCACATCTTCCTGTCATGCACACAGGGTCATATGTCCACATGCATGCAAACATAGACAGGAATACTTGTTTAAAATGTAATAATTGTGTGACTTCCAAGAGCCCACACTGGACAGAAAAATGTTAGCTCTACCTTTTTCATTGTTGTGTGCCTACCCTTGCCTTTTTATTAATTCATTCTGTGTTTGAAGGAATCATGTTAAGCCATTTTACTCATTTTGAGGGTTTTAGTTTTTAGTTAAAGCTAAATAATATAATGCCTAAAGTCACCTCCCAGCGATGCAGAAATAGCAGTATATCACCATGTGCCAAAAAGCATATGAACAAATAATGGTGCTGCAGGCAACTGCTCAGTTGTGCAAGCCCCTCTTTTATTTAGGATTCCTCTCATGATGCATCTACCACTTCCATATTATTGAAGCTGAATTTAATATTTCTTAGGTGAAAATTAATCATTGATGGTGATTTTAATATTACTCTTCTGTGCCCTTGTGGATCATCATGGTAGTGTTTTGGTTGGAGAGAGTAGGAAAGAAAAGAAGACTGTGTCTGTTCCAGAGGATGGTCACCAAATGTTTTCTATAAAGGACAGCATAGTAATTATTTTAAGCTTTGCAAGCCATAGAGTATCACAACTACTCAGTTTTGCACTTGAATGTGAAAGCAGCCATAGGCAATACTTACAGAAATGGGTGTGAAAGTGTTATAATAATAAACTTCATTTAAAAAAGCGGGTGGTGGGCAGTTGCCTGTGAGCAATAGTGTCCCAGCCACTGTTCTTTTGACATGTTTTTTCTTCCATCATTATCACCCTTCTAGTTCTGTTCATATGACAGTTGACTTTAAAGATAGAACCAGAGAGTGCAAGACTGAAAAATAGATCTTAATTTATACACACTTTGTGGATTTTACTTTTTACACACTTATTTCTCATTAAGCTATATTTCCAGGATGCTTTTGACATAAAAGTAACATATCATCTGTCTCCATTTTACATAAGGGTACAGAAAGTTTAGGTGATTTTCATTATTGTCACCACAGTCTATAATATCCATATTAGAATCTGACTCTCAGTGTGATACTTACTGCATTGGATTTTTCTTCCTAAAGGCCATCTTAGAGAATAAACACAGATGATGGGAGAAGTAACCCAAAAGAGGTTTTTATTATATAAACTAAGTACAAGTAATTAACTGATTGCATGACTAGGGGCATACACAAACTTCCCTATATACTTATCTGGTTAAAATAGCATTGGAGCATCTAGTTCCTTATCTCTTTTCATGCATAAAGGTATTTTCCCCCCATGGTGTGTTTCTGAAAGTTGTACATTGTAGGCAAAATCAATTCAGGAGAATATGGGAGTTCCTACTTTGTATAGTACTGTGTTAACTAAAGCTTTTTAATATTAGAATTGAGTACTCATTTTGCAAGCTTCCATGCTAACTAGGAGCAAATACGTGAATGGTGCAAAAAAAGAGAATTTGGTTCCAATATGCATAACCCATGGCTAATAGGATATGGAGAAAAATGAAGATTGCTCGAAGTAGATAAATACCTAAGATTCCACTTTCCTAATGTCTGCATTTACTAAATAATTCCCTCTTTTGTGGTCATTAGGGGGAAACAAAGAAATCAGTGATTCCAGTCATTTCCATTATCTGACATGTCATCACCGAGGTTTCCTCATTATGCAATGTTAACAGTGCTGAAGTTACTTGAAACCAGTCCCCAGTTCCAATTAGGAGGCCATCCTGCTCCCTGCATTCTGATTAAATGACGTTGCCTGGAAATCACAGAGAGTCTACTTTGTTTCCTCCCCTTGCTTAGATCTCATAAACACAGACTCAATTAAGGAGAGGTCCTTATCAGGTTTTTGTGGGTCATTTTGGTGAATTTATTAAACTCTTAATTCATGCTGAAAACTATACGGCTATGGCTCTGAGTTGTTCAGTGGGAGCCAAGACAAGATTTGCAGAACTCTAGTGCTTTAAGGACTATGTAATACTCAGAAGCCAGAACAACCAATCACAGGTCAGGAATCAAGGGAGTTGGGAAAATGTATAAAAAATCTCATAGCATTAGTGTTCCGGGGTAGAGATATGAAAATCAAGACACCATAGTAGCCTACATTTTAGTTACCAATCAGAGCCTGGTACAGGCTCTCATTATTGTGTACCTTAATTACTAAAAGTACCTCATGAGTTCATTGTTTTCTATCCATGTATGCTCTACAGTAGTACAAACCTTCATTTTTAAAAAATTTTTTGAAAGATTTATTTATTTGAAAGGCAGAATTGCAGAGAGTCAGAGGCAGAGAGAGAGAGAGGTCTTCCTTCCGCTGGTTCACTCCTCAGGTGGCTGCAACAGCTGGAACTGCGCTGATCCGAAGCCAGGAGCCAGAAGCTTCTTCTGGGTTTCCCACGTGGGTGCAGGGGCCCACAGACTTGGGCCATCTTCCGCTGCTTTCCCAGGCCATTGAAGAGAGCTGAATTGGAAGCAGAGCAGCTGGAACTCGAACTGGCGCCCATGTGGAACGCTGGCACTGCAGGAAGTGGCTTTACCTGCTGTGCCAAAGCACTGGTCTCAAAAAAAAACAAAAAAATCGCATTTCCTTAAAATCCTTAAAAATTCTTCTCATGGTCCATTGCATTAGGGAGGGAAAAAAAAAAAAAAAGAAAAATGAAGTCCCTACAATCTATTCCATGACTTAAAAAAATTTGTTTGGTATCTTTTTCAAAATTGGGTATTATTTTCTTTCTACTTTCTAACCCATTGCTTTTCAGTATACAAGTCCTAAAAGATTTCCATCTTGCACTACCTTCTGCTCTGTGCTGATGTTCACTTTTATGCATTCCCTTCACAATACATGCATCAAACACTCCCTTTTTCTCTCTTTTTATTTTCTGTTAATGTGTGTTTGTTATTGTGAGGTTCTGCAGCACTGTATGCATTCTTCTCTAGCACTATCTTCTGTAGTAAAAATTCTTTGTCTACTCACCTGTAGATTGCTCTTATGCTGTGAGATTCTTGATGGGATTCACTTGGCCCTGGGTGTCAAAGTAGGTGTTATGCTTGGCACTTAGTAGGCATTTAAATATCATTGAACGAAAATGCCTATGTTTTTGTCAGAGAGAGAGATAGAGAGAGAGAGAGAGAGAGAGAGAGAGAGAGAGAGAGAAAATACATTTTCCTTGTTCAGTGTTCATCTCCTACTAGATTACATGTGCATATAACCATGTGCATAACCTTTTTTCAACATTAGATAAAATTTTTTTATGTGGTATTCTTCTTTTGAGTTTTAGAGTTCTTATTTTAATGAAAAAATTTTAAAAATTTATATGTTTTTCATTGATCACTAAAATTAATAAACATGATATTTTCTTCTTTTGCACTAGTCATGGTCATCCAAAATACCGTGAGTATAAATATTAATACATAAACACATTTTGCTTTAAAGAATAAAATATAGCAAAATGAAAGATAATTCATCTCTATTGAAGGAGCTTAGTATCATATTTTATGATTCTGCATTCTTATTCTTACCTTGACACAAATTCCTTAAGGAAATGGAATGGTATAACAATGGTCAATGTTTCAAGTATTTGGTAATCATTGTTATCACCAGGAAAGACTGCATCCCAGTATCTTTTTTTTTTTTAATTTTTTTGACAGGCAGAGTGGACAGTGAGAGAAAGAGAGACAGAGAGAAAGGTCTTCCTTTGCTGTTGGTTCACCCTCCAATGGCCCTCTGCGGCTGGCGCACCGCACTGATCTGATGGTAGGAGCCAGGTGCTTATCCTGGTCTCCCATGGGGTGCAGAGCCCAAGCACCTGGGCCATCCTCCACTGCACTCCCGGGCCATAGCAGAGAGCTGGCCTGGAAGAGGGGCAACCGGGACAGAATCTGGAGCCCCAACCGGGACTAGAACCTGTTATGCAGGTGCTGCAAGGTGGAGGATTAGCCTAGTGAGCCGTGGCACTGGCCCCAGTATGGTTTTTAATGGGCATTTATCTTGAAGAATTTACTCAAGTCCTAGGTTTAGTCCTTAGTTTTTTACTCTCAGAAATTTGATTTTTGTAACTCATCATAAGAAAGTTGTAAACACACTTACTACACATATAAGACATTGATAGAGCAGTAATGTAGTGTAAGACATTGCTGAGTTTTAGTTAGAACTATATCAGACCCTTTAAGTACTGTCATAATTTGTTTGTATGTAGAACTTAATTTTCTAGGAATCATAAGTCTCACTGAGAAGGTGATGATAAAATTAATGAATAATATTGCTATAATACATACACTCACGTTAAATAAAATTTTTCATAGTATTTCAATAAGTTCACAAATGTATTGAAATGATTAGTGAATGCCTTAGGAACCTGCAAATTGTACCATACACTTTCATGGAAAAGCAAATAATTAAATAAGATAATTGATGAGAAATCAATCTAACAGGACTTGATTATATAATTCAAACTGTTTTAGCATTAGATTATCTTATCAATCAATGTATCAATGACTTGATGTGTAGACTTTGGCTGTCAACAGGACTTGATAAACAGCTAAAACAATAAAAATAGCAAATCTTCACACATAATTGATTAGGTCTAAGTCACCATTCCAAATCCTTCTCTCTATGTTAACTCATTTATCTACTAAATAATAGAACAAAAAAATCAGGGGTATTTCATAGATAAGTACTATACAAATTTATATTTCTGATTTTTACGAAGTCTGAATATTCCATCAGTGTCTGCCTAGTTATGTAGATAGCTAGTAATCTGCTATTTACAGCTATCTTTTCTTGAGGCCATTCATTCACTTCTTCATTGTTCCATTTATTACATCATTGACATCACATGATTTCCCAGACACTTTGGATGAAGTACTTAGCACATAAATTACTGCTGGTAAGGCGGGGCATTTGCCCCAAAGCATTGTTTTGCCTAATCTATTGACATGTTCATTTTTGGTAACTTACTTATTCACAATCTTAATTTATGAGTTTGTGAGTGAGTGTGTATGTGTTTGTGTGTGTGTATGTGTGTGTGTGAGTGTATGGAAAGGAGTGGCAAGAAGTAATTATTAAGCCTCATACCTATCATTCATACTAAGTTGTACGTTATTTTTATCTTTTTGGTTGACATGATTTTTATAAATGGGCATCAATATTCTATCTCTTATTGTAACTTTAGCTCATCAGCTTGGCTCCAGCTCTGAATTGAAACATGGGATACATTCAGCAATTCATTTCAGCAAATATTTACTGAATGCATAGACACCATCTAGTTCTTAATTTCAATCAGTTTATGCTTAAATCAGTTGAACATACTCCCAAACATTGAGCGTATTTGTTAAGTGATGACATAGTCTTGGCTTTACATTTAGGGGAAGACAGATTAATACTGGTTGGTAATAATATGAAAGCCCATTTGAGATAGCCATTGTAAAATTGACACTTGTTGCAATATTGATGGAAAAATTAGGGTTGGACAGTTTCATTTAAAGGAACCTGGAACAGCACTCTGAAAAAGAAGAGTAAATTTCTAGAATGAAGAACATTTGCAACCTGGGCTGTGTTAACAGTCCCGGTAGGTAAGACCAGGAAAACAGGTTGGCACAGCATCTTGGAGTGTCTCAGATGTCACACAAAGGTCATGGTTTTCAAGAGGACAATTTTGCCTCCTAGGAGCATAACTGGGGGGTTCTGGAGATTCTGGAGATTTTCACAACTGGAGGTGCTGCTGGCATCCAGTGGGTAGAGGCATTAAGGAATTTAGTCTTTACTCAGTAGGTATCAGAGATCTCCTGGTGTTTTCTTGGACTGTGATTGTCTAGGTCCTTGTATATTGCTATACTAAGTCTGCTATACTTTGAAAATATCCCACGGGAAACATATGAAACACAAATACAAATTTTAGATATAAAGAAAAATATACATTAATTATTGCTTGGCCATTGAAACTGAGACAAAAGAAAAAACAAAAGGAGGGGAAAATAAGTGAATTTTTCACTCGTAGTTTGACTGTGGACTTCAAAATAATATGCACTGGAAAATGTAGGCATTTTTCCAAATAGGCGCATTTCTGACAATTGGGGCATTCTGGTTTCATTACCTGAAAAATGAAATATCAAGCAAAATTTGGAGCTTGAGGTTTTAAGGTTTTTCCTTTGGTTATGCATTTTGTTGAAGCAAATAGCTGTCATAAAACTAAACATACTCTTGAACACACCAAATCCACCATCTAATTTAAGAAAGAAGTCAGTCATCTATAATCATCTATATTTCATATTTTCACAAATAAACAACCTCAAAAGGAGAACATGAGCAAAAGGATTAATAAACAGCCAGAATTCTCATGCCAGGTATGCTTAGCTCTCCGGCATCATGAGAGTGTAAACAAGCAGGAAAGAAAGCAAATTAATTTTATTTTTAGCACTGCCAAATAGTGACTGTGTTTCTGGGTCTGATTTTTCTTGCTTGAACAAGGTTGGAACTGCTATTGCCTCTCCTAATCCTTTGCCTATTCCATCTTATTGCTTTGAATTGTGATGGTAGAATTAGAATTTTCCACCTATGAATTTTTAAATAAATGGTTCAAATGAGACATTGAAGCAAGAATGTGATGGTCAAGAGGCTCTTCCATTTTAAAGGGCATTTGCTGGTGATTCAACTTGCTCACTATAGGAATGCTTGTTCTCTGCTATAAGAATGGTCAGGTCCTAATGTGAAAGTCAAATTTTCATAATCCTGAAGTATAGGAAGGTGTCACATGAAGAAGAAAATCATAAAAATAAAGTATGCATCTTAAGTAGGAATTTTAAGGTAATCTTGTTATTTTAGATACATACAGCAGAGGGCATTGTTTGGTCAAACATAAAACAGGGCTGCTACTGATAAAAAGAGAAAGACATATGGAAACCTCTCCTACTCAACCTTCCCCCATAAAACATACCAAGAGAGCATGGACACAGTGAAATGATCTTTGAGTTAGTTTGTTCTCCACAATTCTCCTTTGCAGGAAAAACTTCTGTGAAAATAAATACATGTGGGACAAACATTCCAGAAATTGATCAAGTTTCTACTGTATGAGTAGAACTCTACAAGGTGGTTGGGATCAATTAGTATTCAGTATGATGTCACATGAGTCTTCAAAGAATTTTCAGTCTTAACTTGTTGTCTACAACCTGTTTCTGTCTGCTTGAATACTCATTCATTTGTTTATGCATGTAGCAAATATTTATGAGTAATAATTGAGCTGAATACCTCTGAATTACTGAAACTAGTTTCTACTCCAGGGAAATTAACATTCCACTGAGGTGAGACAGACAGTAAGAAAACAGTAACTTGAGTGTATGTGCCAAACAGCAAATAACAATAAATAGTTTGATGAAAAATGGATATGATAATTTGTAAATACAATGGGCCACTTTAGCCTGGGTGATCAAAAAGAACTTTCTGAGAAAGTATAGTTGTATTCTTGGAATCATATCTATGAAATTCATGAAATCTCTTCTTTATAAATTAATAAAAGATAAAGATAACAATTTCAAAAAACTATGGAATTTAAAGAGAGTACTGGATGGCAAGGAAAACCAAGTATGAAAATGCTGAAGGATATATTGAATGTAGAGGGAACCCTAGCACAAAGGTCCTGAAGCAGGAATGAGCTCAAAGCAATTGAGGAACAAAGAAAGGCCAATAGCATTGAACAGAGAAGGGAGAAGGGACAGGTAGGCAGGGGTCAGATCATGTCTTGTAGCACAAAGCAGTTTGGAGCTAATAGAGATATTTCAATCAAAGAACAGTATAGACAAATTTATACTCTAAAAATTTTCACTAAATGGTCTATGAACAATTAATTGTAGTAAGGAAATTACAAAAGTAAATAAACTGGTAACAGGATATGTCAGTGGTCCAAGTTAGGAATGAAGATGACTTGGTCTAGAAAGGATCAAAGAGATAATGTGTATGTATCCAAGTTATGTTTTTTGAAGAAGGTCAGAAGGATAGTGTGCTGAATGTTAAAAAAAAAAGAAAGTAACAGAAAAGTCAAGAGAGAGTCTCACATTTCTGCATTGAGCACTGGACCTGTGGTGGCATTTATGGGAGCACATAGGTTAAGGTACTTGCTTTCAATGTACGATATCTCAGTTCAAACTGTCCTCACCAATGTCTACTTATTTATTTTAAAGATTTATTTATTTATTTATTTATGAGAGAGGGAGAGAGAGAGAGAGAGAGAGAGAGAGAGAGGTATTCCATATGCTGGTTCACTCCTCAAATTGCTGCAATGGCCGGAGCTGCACCCATCTGAAGCCAGGAGCCAGGAGCTTCTAATGGGTCTCCCACATGAGTCCAGGGGCCCAAGCACTTGAGCCATCTTCCACTGCCCTCCCAGCTGGATTGGAAGTGGAGCAGCTGGATCTCGAAGCAGCTCCCATATGGGATGCCAGCACTGCAGGTGGTGTACAGCTATACCACAGCATTGGCCTCACCGATGTCTACTTAGTGCTGATGTTATCGTTCCTGCTCAGGAAGGTGTGTCTCAGAGAAGGCCAATTTGTTAAAGCTTGAACAGTCAGTACTAGTAAGTCAAGCTTCCAAGAAGAGTCATTTCACTCTAAATCTCTTTTTGTACTACTATATGTTGATAGCATAGATTGGGTATTCTTTCTGTGGTTTACTGTTGTTTCAAGTTAGAAAGAGAATGAAAACTGAATGTATGTTTAGCTATGCTTTGAGGGCATTTTACAGCAAATGCACTAGCAGTTCTGGAGGTCAGAGATGCCTCCTTCCCGAGTTGAGAATCAGAATTTCCAAAATTATAACTGTTACTTTTGTACATACATTTAAAAAAGATTTATTTCTCCTATTTGAAAGGCAGAGTTAGAGAGAGAGAGAGAGAGAGAGAGAGAGAGAGAGAGAGAGAGAGAGAGAATGAATCTTCCATCCGTTGGTTTATTCCCCAAATGGTCACAAGGGCCATAGCTGGGCCAGGTCAAAGCCAGGAATCAGGAGCTTCATCCGTGTCTTCCTTGTGGGTGGCAGGGACCCAAGTAATTGGGCCATCTTCTGCTACTTTCCCAGGCACATTCTGGATCAGAAGTGGAGCATCCAGGACTTGTACTGTTGCCTGTATGGGATAACAGCATTGCAAGTAGTGGCTTAGCTCTCTGTGCCACAACCCTGACCCCCACTAGTATCTTTTCAATGTAACCGTATGTGAAAGTTGATTTTCTGCTCACTGGTATTTCATGTTCTACAGGATTGTAACTAGAGCAGATTAATTTGAACATATACATGTTTCAGCAATCAGATAATCAGATTAGAAATCACTTCCATTTCATTTTAAAGAAATACAAGGGGTGCTAATTATTAAAGTCACTTATATTTTCATCAACCATTTTTCTCTCTCCAATTTTTATGTTTGAGAGCAAAAACGATTATCTCAATTCTCTTCTCTGCTTAAGAGCTATAAATTTCTTCCTAAATCTCTTTATTGAAGCAAATTCAAACTCTTCTACTAGGCATGCAGTGATCCCCAGTTGGGAAAATTTTGCTGTCTAAATTATATGCGAAAAGCCCACTATCCCATTAATTCATTTATTGTGTGTGTGTTCCTACTCTTCTGTGTTTTTCTTTTTTAATTTGAAAGGATGAGAGAGAGAGAAAGAGAGAGAGAGAGAAACACACACCTATCTGGCTCATTCTCCAAATGCCTACAATAGCTAAGACTCAGTCAATTCAAAACCAGGAGCTGGGATCTCAATCCAGGTCTCCCACAAGGGTGTAGGGACAGAATTACTTTTGCCATCGTCACTGACTCCCAGGGTCTACATTATCAGGAAAATGGAGTCAGGAGCCAAAGCAGATAAGGGACCTGGGCACCTTCATTGGTGTTTACTAAGCAAAACACCTACCCTTTCTCTGCTTTTATGAATAATTGATTACCTCCTTGTCCATAACCCTTCCTCCCTTCCTGTATGAAAATCAATATCCCATTAAAGACACAAATCTTTTTTTTAGAAACTCATGATTAACTATGCCTACATTGATTTCTGACAGCATTATACTTATATACTTAAATGTACATATATATATATACTTATTAGCATTAGTACTTACATGTACATATGCACAATTAAAATTTACATGTGTCTATAATTCATATGGCAAAGTGGTAGGAGGATATTATTTGTTTTTGTTTTACATTTCCAGCATGATTATAAAGTTTTACAAAATATAACAATATAATGTTTTAATAATGCTTACTATACTCTCCAGAACAGCTCTAATGTTCATCATACCACATTATATTATTTATTTAATACATAGTTTTTTTAGATACTGCCTCATCTCTTCTGATGATATTTTTATGTTGTCACTTATAAACACTGAACATTTATTCTTTAATGTAAGCCAGATTAATCTTCCAGAAAACTGAATGTAAAGATCCAGGTATTTTTGCCCCTTAAATCTCAGTTTTCTAAAATTCCAACAATTTCTAAAAAACATTGCAAAGTCAGATACCTGTTGACTTGACAAGTTGAATCCCTGGGTTACAGCCATTTAAATGTTGTGGCATTTCCATTACATTTACCTGAGGGTCAGTTCTGGGCATATTTCCCAAAGTTTTGTTTTCCTTGAAAAATCTACAGAACTACATACTCCTGAAGAAGTGTTAGAGAAAGCTAAATAGATTTGCAAGATTGGATTTAAAATGGGGGAAAATTATCAATATTAGGAGATTTTGGAAAAACAGACTTGACTTGAAGAGGTGAGCTTTCTTCGGTAATAGTGTTATTTATTCTGTTGTTTTTCCTTTTTCCTGTATATACCAGCATTTTTTAAGACCCAAAAAGTATCCATATAAGTGATTTTGCAGTGAAACGCCTTCTTGGCAAGATGTATACAAGCTTTAGGATCTTTCTCATAAGTAAATTGTGTTTCCTTAGCTGAGGAAGGTCCTGAGTTTATAATGACATGAGAAATCAGCATTTTGTTCTGTCTTTTCTATTCTTCAATTTTCTCCTTGTGATATACATACATATATATATATATATTTATATATATAAAATGTATAAATGTATCAGATGTTTTACTGCATATCACCAGAAAAAAATAAATTAACTCTTCATTCTATAAATAATTAATTATTTTTACATGATAAATAGACTAGGGCAGGGGCAGATGCAGGGTTCATTAACTGAACTGTTTATTACAGACACCAAGAATCTAAATTATTTCCATATTTCCTTCATTTTTCCATCAGCTTTGTCCTCAGGCTGCCTCTCTTCTTTGCCACATGATGTCTGTATAGTCCTAGGCATCTCACATCCTCAACAACATCCAGAAACAGAAAAAACAATTACTTCTTTCTCATGTCTTTCTTCTCATTTGAGGGAGAAGAAGCTTCTCCATCCCCCTCAGCTGACACCTCATATATCATTGGCCAAGTTGTATCACATAGCCAAACTTTTTTAGTCTTTGGCAATTGAAATGGAAGTACCAACATTTGTTTAGACAAACACCCAGCACACTGTAGCCTGCAAGTCTCCAGTCATCTGTTTTTGTGTGCCTCGAAGGTAAGAATATTTTTCAGCTTTTAAATGGTGGGAGAGACTTGTGACAATTAGATGAAATTCACATTCAATGCCCACACTTTATAAGGGAGCACAGCTCATGGCAAAACTGAATAGCTGCAGCAGGAGACCATACAGTAAAGGCTGAAGTATTTACTATCCAGCCCTTTACAGACAAAGATTGCCTATTCCTAGTTTAAATCAAATTCTGTCCACCCATCAGTCCTGGGCCAGCCTTTACCAAAGCAGATAATACAGTCTTTTCCTCTCCCCTCCCCTCCCTATCCCCCTCCCCTCCCCTCCCCTCCCCTCCTCTCATTTTTTTTAGGTTTGAGAATGAATTTTCCAACAAATTTTCTTTGAAAAGAGTAGAAAGTAAGGTGTTGAGTGGAGGGGCTGGAGGGAGAGAGCTGTTTGAGGTTCAAGCATCTTTAAATGATTAACTCATGTTTAGTATTGTCAAAAGCTAACACAAAATATCACTAATTCATCCTATTGGTAAGAAAGAGCTAAATTTATTGCTTATTTTCATAGGGAAGAATGTCATCTAGCAAATATTTAGCAGTGTCTATGAGTGGAGTAATGAAGATTGATCAGAAGTTATTGACAATTGAAAGCTTTCTTTTAAGAAGACTCTGATATAGGAGCTTGAGTAGGATTGCATAAGAACTACAGCAATGCCAGATTGGTGAAAATAGTTAAGATAAGGCAGGAGAATCAATGAATTTTAAATCAAAGACTTATATTGAAGTTTTCTGTAAAAGAGTTGATGGACCTTTGAGGAAATTCCTATAAGGATCAATGAAACCATTTGTTTTGGCAGGAGAATCCCAAAGAGGATAGAGGTGTTAATAAGGACATTGGAGGAGCAAGAAATGAGTTCTTAATGTTTAGGGAGACTTCTTGAGAATACATGTGAATGTCTGTGTGGGGAAGAGGAAGAAAAATAATTTTGATTAAATTCATGTTTCTCTAACCTCTCTTTTGAAGTTGATTTAATGTGTAGACATAGCCTATCCTGAGTTAATGATACAAGGCCAAGTGAAGCATCCCCATTGACTTAGTTTTCTGCATATAGTGCTTTTTGTATCTCTCATTGGGTTATCTGAGCACTGAAGCATGGATAAAAGAAAGAAAGAAAGGTCTATTGACAAAGTCAGAATATCCTCTGGGACAAGGATATAAGTATCATGGTTTAATTCAAAACCCACACAAATCCATTTGTAGATAAATGCTTTAAGAAGATGACATTGTAATGGATAGTGCCTACCTTTAAATTGATTTCCTTTTGATGTGATAAAAACATCTTATGAAAGAGATTTGGAAGCATGTTTTTGATAGAGTAACAAAATTTAGATTTTAAAGTAGAAAACCTTTTGTGAATAGTAGTGTATTTGATTCAGTGAATGTACCAAATATTATTTGCTGTTATAAATTAGCTTTGAACAGGCTATAATTCATAAATCATTACTTATGACTGATTTATAAGAAATCTCATTAATTGCAATGGCACAAAGACCTTGAGGTAAGCAAGAAATAGAAAACAAAATGAGACCTGAGAATTGAAAAAGGAGGGACACATATACTTTACAAAAAGTCTTAATATGTCATATTTGCATGTTTTACTGAGTATATTACTTTATCATGCTAGTTAAGCCTTACCACAACTTTGAACAACATATATTATTGTTCTTCTCCAGTAAAAAAGGCAGAAACTTAGTGTTCCATCACTTGGTTTTTAATATTTTCTAAATATCGTATTTCTTAAGAACCAATAACCTTATGTTTTCAAGGGTACTTCAAACAGTTCATGGAAAATGAAATTAAAATGTTTATTTTGGTGCAAAATTTTTTGAAGTCAATGCAAAAGAGAGGTCTTCAAAGACTTTTTGGAAATTGCATATTGTGAAAAACCATGTATTTTCTGTAAACTTTTTGAACTTACTTTTCATTACATGACATTCCTAACAAAATTCAAAGAGCCTGCTGTTCTCCTTTACCAGATGAGGAAAGTGAAGTACAGAGAATTGATGTAACTTGACCAAATTTTAGCTTCATGGAAGCTCAAGTAGGGAGATCACCTCAGGAAATCTCACATCATAGTTTTCTATATTGACCACCTGGCATTATTTTAAAGAGAAAAAGTAGCAAATGGCAGAATATAGACATCTTCTTTCCTTCTGTGATTATTTCCAGTCATCTGGTTTTTTTTCAACCTGTGTTGTTGGAGACCCTAGGAGTCTAAAGAATGTTGGGGGCCATACGATGAGAGGAATTAGGAAGGATCAACATACTGAGACCTCAGTCCTAAAACCATTCATTGACTTACATGCCAGTAATTTTACAGATTACTTTTTTATAACCAATAACTAAGGAAGAATGTGTTATAGGGAGGGAAGGCATATATGAAACTACATTTAAATTACACAAATGAAAAATGTTTAATGAATATGATCACTGGAAATTAAGTTAACTTTGTATTGAAAATGTGGACAAGAACCTTTGAACAAGAACCCTTTGAGGGAAGGTAGAGTAAGAAGGTGTAGGATAGATTAAATAAATAATCTCAGCAAACTCTGGGACATAGGCACTGCTTCTTGATTCCTGATACCTGGACAAGGAACTAAGATAACAAGGGTTATCTTAGTTATTCTGTGAGGATCTGATAAAATGGGGCTTAAATGTGAGATTTGGACTCAAAGGTTAGTATATCAATGTCATATTTATAAGCAAGTCCTTTATTCTCTTTAGGAATTGCCTACTCCTAGGAGGGGCAATGTTTCTAGCATCAGCAAGGCTCCAGAAGATAAGACATAAGAAAATGTAAAAAGTCATGCTTACATTACAACATAATCACTACATATATGCAAAGAGTTGTAGTTAGATATTAATTGTTTTCAAATATCAAGTCATTTTGTTTAGTGCTTATGGTAGGTCAGGAACTGTGTTGGCAATAGGCTAAGAATGGGCCATCACACATGGCCTGTATCCTTGCAGAGTTTACGGGTGCCTGGAGTAAACAGACACAGGGTAAAATGGTCTCATTAGTTATGGTGTGAAAAATCAACCTAGAGCTACAGCTTTCCTGAGAAAGGAAGCAAGTTGGTTGGCTTCGGAAGGCTGTAATATAAATACCAACACAGAACCTAATGCTCAAGTTTAATTTGCTGCCATGGGGAAGGAGACAAAAGCAAGTCTTGGAGACCAGAAAGCAACCTTGTCATCTTAAGACTAAGGTCCTTTACAGTGATGGTGTGAATGTGGGTGTATATCTAAGGATTGATTATGACAGTTTCTTTTCCTTGTGAGGATATCTCCTATTATTGGAAAAGATCATCTTCTCTATGCTATATGAATGCAGCTTCTCATAAATGCTAATATACATTGGGTTACATCTCACCCATAGTAGAAGGAGTATTACTAAAGTGGAGTCAGTCCTTCTTTGTCAAGCCCTTGAGTGTGGGCATGGAGGTGAGAGTCATTAAACTGTACTTCTCCACCATAGACTTCTCTCCAAGACTTAGTTTCAACAACTGGAAGATAATCCTAATTGTCCCCCTTGTCACTAGTTTCTTCCACTCCCCCTCCCATATTAGCCCAACATTATAATTATTCAAATCAAATCTGATAACATTCCATTCAAAAACCAAAATATACCCTGCAGTATAAAATTGTGACTCTTAAGTTTGACACAACCAGTTCTTACAAGTCTAGACCCAATCACGTTCCACATTTCTTTCCGACTCTCTTCCTCAGGCTATCAATTCTTTTGTTATAGGGAACATTTACTGAAATGTTCCCTAAATGTGCCAGCATTTTTCATCAGTCTTTGTCTTAGCTCAGGATGCTCCTTCTGCTTAAATCTTCTTCTTTCTATCCTTCACCAATGTCTACAAAATCAAATGACCCTTGTCATTGAAAACTACCTGATTTCCCAGCAGAGATTAAATTGCTGTGACATTAGTGCTCTTGTGCCTATATTATCTTGTCTCATAGAAATGAACATATATTATTGTACTTCATCGTTTTGTCTAGCTGTCTCATCCAGTGAATTAGAATTCTCTCAGGAGTAAGGACTATATTTCTGTCTTTATATGTCCAGTACTAGGCAAGATATATGGCTAACAAAAACAGAAATAATAATAATACCTAAGATTTATTGAGTTCTGACAATGTAAGAGGCATTACCTTAACTCTTTTTCCTGAATCATCTAATTTTAGCCTCTAATAACCCTAAGGGGTGAATAATATTATTCCAGCTTTTCAAGTGAAGAGCCATGGAAATGATAAGTAACTTGCCCAAGGTGACACATACTAGGTACTAAAGTAGTGCCTGTTGGAATTGGAATATGGTGAGCCTATCTCTCTTATTTTTTTTCCAAGAGTTTCATAGAAGCAGCACCGTTTACTTAGAGAATTGGGAAAAGTTATTACACAAGTACCTAGTCCTTAATAAATAAGTTGAGTTGGGCATGTAATGGTTAGCACAAGCTCTTATGCTGAAATAGATGCAGAAAGAGTTATTTTACTTCCTTTCTTACAAGTTGACTTAAGACTAATAAGGATATAGACACAAAACCAAAATTTTGTTTCATAGAAAATCATTTACTCTATGGCCTGTCTATAGGTAGCAGTTGGATACATTATAATGAGTTTTTTGGTGTATGAGAATGTCTAGAAATTTATGTACATGTATGCATGTCACTATTTCCATACATCCTCAGAGTACCATAATTTAGGTTGCCAATGTTTAGAGGTGAAGTCACTCCCAGAGTAAGGTTAATTAATAAAACTAATTGTTAGAAATATTTTGCCTTTTATTTTGTTCTCATAGCAGCATTTTTATGGAATGTTTGAGATTGCATGCTGTTGGATCAATCTGATGAACATCTAAGCCTTGGTTCTGTCCTTTTCAGTCATGTGATTTCTCATATAGTACCTCCATAATTACATATCTTCATTTTATAAGTGGAGACAATGAGATTTCCTACCTCAAAGGAGTGCTGTGAAAATTAGAAAGTGTCATGGCCTGCTTCATATGCATGCCACCCGGGCCATTGTAAAAGATTCCATGTTTAGATGGACTCACACTTGGTATAATGATTTTCTGACAGTATTTTCAAATTGTTAATAATTCTTTAACAAGCACTCCACACTTTATACCGGATTATGCAAATTTTGCAGCCATTCAAATAGAATTGTTTTTGAAGCTGATAATCTATGGTTCCTGGCACATAGAACAACTTTCAGTAAAATATCAGCCATTATTAATTTTGCATAGAAGCTTTTAGTTGATAGACATAAAGTCCTCTTTGATGGACATTTCCAACCTGTTAAGAACATGGAGGCTAATGTCATGTTGATCACATATTTCTTATGCATTTAGGTAGATTTGTTTAGTAAATACTATATTTGATTCTTTCAAATCTTCAGCCTATTTCTTTGTGATTATACATCTGATAGAATGTGGGCTGTGTAAGCCTGCTAATTTGGACTACAGACACATTTTCCTAAAATACAGGTCACGTGACTCAGTAAAGGAGATTAGATTTGGGTTTTTTTGTTTGTTTGTTTGTTTAGCTTTTCTTTTGCTAAGTCTGACTAGTGATGGTTTTAGGTAGCATGCTGTATCACTGACATGACTCCAGAAAGATATTTGGAACAGATCTAATACTCTCTTGCTCTTCCTATCTTGCAGACTGAACTCCAGAAGGACCAACACCAGATAAATTATGAATGTTGAACAAGATGACCTTACATCCACAGCAGATAATGATAGGTCCTAGGTTTAACAGGGCCCTATTTGACCCTCTGCTTGTGGTGCTGCTGGCTCTTCAACTTCTCGTGGTGGCTGGTCTTGTACGGGCTCAAACCTGCCCTTCCGTGTGCTCCTGCAGTAACCAGTTCAGCAAAGTAATTTGTGTTCGGAAAAACCTTCGCGAGGTTCCAGATGGCATTTCCACCAACACACGACTGCTGAACCTCCATGAGAACCAAATCCAGATCATCAAAGTGAATAGCTTCAAGCACTTGAGGCACCTAGAAATTTTACAGTTGAGCAGAAACCACATTAGAACCATTGAAATTGGGGCCTTCAATGGTCTGGCGAACCTCAACACTCTGGAACTCTTCGACAATCGTCTTACCACCATCCCAAATGGAGCTTTTGTATATTTGTCTAAACTGAAGGAGCTTTGGTTGAGAAACAACCCCATTGAAAGCATCCCTTCTTATGCTTTTAACAGAATACCTTCTTTGCGCCGACTAGACTTAGGGGAATTAAAAAGGCTTTCATACATCTCAGAAGGTGCCTTTGAAGGTCTGTCCAACTTGAGATATTTGAACCTTGCCATGTGCAACCTTCGGGAAATCCCTAACCTCACACCGCTCATAAAACTAGATGAGCTAGATCTTTCTGGGAATCATTTGTCTGCCATCAGGCCTGGCTCTTTCCAGGGATTGATGCACCTTCAAAAACTGTGGATGATACAGTCCCAGATTCAAGTGATTGAACGGAATGCCTTTGATAACCTTCAGTCACTAGTAGAGATCAACCTGGCACACAACAATCTAACATTACTGCCTCATGACCTCTTTACACCGTTGCATCATCTAGAGCGGATACACTTACATCACAACCCTTGGAACTGTAACTGTGACATACTGTGGCTCAGCTGGTGGATAAAAGACATGGCTCCCTCCAACACAGCTTGTTGTGCCCGGTGTAACACTCCTCCCAATCTGAAAGGGAGGTACATTGGGGAACTCGACCAGAATTACTTCACATGCTATGCTCCTGTGATTGTGGAGCCCCCTGCAGACCTCAATGTCACTGAAGGCATGGCGGCTGAGCTGAAATGTCGGGCCTCCACATCCCTGACATCTGTATCTTGGATTACTCCAAATGGAACAGTCATGACACATGGGGCATATAAAGTGCGGATAGCTGTGCTCAGTGATGGTACGTTAAATTTTACGAATGTAACAGTGCAAGATACGGGCATGTACACGTGTATGGTGAGTAATTCTGTTGGAAACACTACTGCTTCAGCCACTCTGAATGTTACTGCAGCAACCACTACTCCCTTCTCTTACTTTTCAACTGTCACAGTAGAGACTATGGAACCTTCTCAGGATGAGGCACGGACCACAGATAACAATGTGGGCCCCACTCCAGTGATTGATTGGGAAACCACCAATGTGACCACTTCTCTCACGCCACAGAGCACAAGGTCGACAGAAAAGACATTCACCATCCCAGTGACTGATATAAACAGTGGGATTCCAGGAATTGATGAAGTCATGAAGACTACTAAAATCATCATTGGGTGTTTTGTGGCCATAACACTCATGGCTGCAGTGATGTTGGTCATTTTCTACAAGATGAGGAAGCAGCACCATCGGCAAAATCATCATGCTCCAACAAGGACTGTTGAAATCATCAATGTGGATGATGAGATTACAGGGGACACACCCATGGAGAGCCACCTGCCCATGCCTGCTATTGAGCATGAGCACTTAAATCACTATAACTCTTACAAATCTCCCTTCAACCACACAACAACAGTTAACACAATAAATTCAATACACAGTTCAGTGCATGAACCGTTATTGATCCGAATGAACTCTAAAGACAATGTACAAGAGACTCAGATCTAAAACATTTATTACAGAGTTACAGAAAACAAACAATCAAAGACAGTTTATTAAAAATGACACAAATGACTGGGCTAAATCTACTGTTTCAAAAAAGTGTCTTTACAAAAAAACAAAAAAGAAAAGAAATTTATTTATTAAAAATTCTATTGTGATCTAAAGCAGACAAAATTATGTGTATTCCTCAGAACCTGTTTTTGCTGCACTTATTTACTATTTTCCCACATCTCATCCCTCCTTTCCCTGATTGCCATATTTTTCATAGATCTCAATTCCCTAAAGAACTGGTCTAGGAAATTTTGTAAGAATTATGTTACACTTTGAGATTTTTATGGTGAATTCCAGTGGTGAGATCCAGTCTATTTTCTCTCCCTCACTTTTCTTTTTTTTTTTCTTTTTCCCTCATGCCTTTATAAAATAGTCCAGTGGGGAATGCGATATTAGAAATAGATTTTTAAGAGAGAATGAGGATAAAAATGCAAGATCTTATATTTTCATGTAATGACCTGTTCTGTATTTATGAGGAAGACCATTCTATGGAAAAGTAAAAAAAAAGTAAGCAGACAACAGATTAATTTACATATGAGCATCTATAAATCCCATGACTTTTAAAAAACTCTAGAACCAGAATTTGTAGTTCAAAAGCTAAAGATAAGATTATAAATAAAATATTGTTGGTTTTTCTGTACCTGGACACAACTCATTTGTAGTATGGCTTACATGTGAGAAAATTGAAGGTAATTAAATTTCCTACTTTCTAAGAAAGAAAATACTACAGTATTCTTTCATCATAACATCACTGCTATAGGGTCCTGTTTGACTAGCTGACTTGAGTTTTGGATTTATATTCAAGGATGCTGTGGTATTTTTTCCTTCTCACCAGGGTTGCCCTTTGAAGAATGCTCAGATTCTAAAATAATGATTATGAAGAAAATTCAATTCCATTTGGAAGAAAGTTTCATTATAATTTTCCATTGCCTAGAGGAACTATAACTAAAAAGGTGAAAGTATTCTAAACTATCTAGGGATGAAAAAGAATGGTTTGTTCTTAGTGTTAGCAAATTTGGTTCAATTCAACAATAATTATGAAAGACTTACTATGTGCTAAATTCTGATTTTAGTTTTCTGGGTGTACAATTGACAAGACTCAGTTCATGCCCTTGGATCACTCCCAGTAGATATGAAAAATGATTAAAGAGATATTCTCAATTTATTACCTGGTACCAGCTCTAATTTTGCTGTTAGGTGGAAGGCTATGAATTGGGACTGCGAAATTTCAAAATATCAGGTTCTTGTTACAGAAACCACCTGATTTCATGGTTTCTTCTACATTTCTTCTGATAGTGTTGATTATCTGCTTCCAAATGCAGAGCCTTAAGGAAGTAGGGTATAGATTTACTCTGAAGCTTGGATTATATAAGGAGATAGTAATGCTTATACACTGATAATCATTAAAGATACTTCATGAAGAATGGAGAAATTTTAGGAAAGACAACATACACTGACTTCCAAGTTGAACTTGTTGGTTGTTGTACCTCTGTACTCTCCTGATATTTTAATATGTTATGTGTGTGCCTTCTATCTTTTATCTATGTAAAGCAAAGTGGATATATAAACACCTGTATACAGGCCTTGAAACGTAACATCTCCGTCACAAAACAAAAATTACCAAGCTGAAGAAAATGTCAGTTCCTAACGTGTGAACAATTTTAATACTCACGTTTCATTCTGCAGATTGGACCTTACAACAGGGGTTTGTGGTCTCGAAGTATGAAAAACCAATCATTACTAGGCAACTAGGCCAGATAAATGGGATCAAGGGATAGCAGGGGAATGAGAGCACACAAAATCTGGCTTCTGTTTTTGATCACTGATTTGTCCTCCCCCATTTCCTACTTCCTTTTGTTAGGAACATAAATCACATTTGCTTTTACTGTGGAGAACTCAGAAAAGGGAAAACACATATTGTCTTTGTCAGGATATTCAGTATTGAATACACTTAAGACTGTATTACCAACCTGCAGACCATTCCCACACAGAAAAAAAAAAACTAGCAAGGAAAAACTATGACGGTAAGCAAGAGCTAGTCCAAAGAAGATGGTATAAATCAAGAAGGCAAAGGAGGCTGCCTTCGCTATTGGTTTGTGCTCGCCAAGCTCTGTCTTTGCTGACTCAGAACTTTTCTTTCATTTTGAGCCTATAATTATTATGGGGATAGTCCTGCTATGCAATTACCCTTGCCCATGAGGGGTGGCTGAGCAATGAGACACACTCTGCCAAATAAAATAGAGAATGAACTTACAGGAAGAGTGTTAAGTTAGAATTTGAGGCACGTGATTCATTCCCAGGAGGTTATTATAGTGCTAATGAATAGGGGCAAAAAAAAAAGAGAGAGAGAGAGAGAGAAAAATGGGAGATTTAAATAAGCCAAACTTGACCTACAGAGTAAATTTAGAATCTTTTAACAGAAGGTTTTTATTGCAGGTTTTGGCGATGAAGAGAGAGGTGCTATAAATAAAGGACAGAAGAAATGAAAATGAATTCTAGGTGTCTTCTGGTTTGCAGTGTGTCTGGATTTGCCCTGCATAACACACATTTCCCTCAGTGCTTCAATACAGAAGCTTCCTTGATGTTCTACAGAGCATCACACATTGTGGATTTACTTGATTCAACAGAAAGCCCATATGACTGCTCAAAAATCAGACACATTCTCACAGCAAAACACATTGCTATGTCCATTCCTCTTTTTATTCATTCCAAAGGAATCTGGGTGTCAGTACTCTGAAATATGTGCATCTAATATATGTGATGTACAACTAAACAAATTAAGGTAACTCAGTGAAATTTGAGTGTGTGTATGTGGCTTGCCTATTTCCTACCAAGAGTATAGTGTTTGCCCCAAAGAAACATCAAAGATAATTTACAAAGAAGATCCTCTAATATTTTTTCTACATGGAATTTTATTCTTCCACATTTGACTGTGAATTTTGTTTCTCAAACTCTTTGAAACATGTCCAAATGCATTTGCACTGTCATAGCACACACACATAAGACCTAATTTAGCTCTAATAATTTTTTCTCATTCCAAATATTCTGGAATCAAATATCACCTTTTCCAAAGCCTGAAATGGGTTATTTGAACATGAGAAAGTGAGCAGTACTGTTTAGAGAAAGAAACCGTGGCTAGTCAATTATTGCTTTTAGGTTTTATAATTTAAAAATTTAACTTTAGGATATTTGAGAACTACATGAATCCTATAAAGTTCTGAGTACAGATATGCTGAAAAATAATGACTATGAGAGGTTTATTTACATTGGAGGAAGCAAATGGAGAAAAGCATTTTAAGAATACGATTTACTGGAACATGAAAAAGAAATAAATAGATGACCCCAAGTAATCAGCGTTTCCAAGCTAAATATTGATCAAGGTAAAAATAAAGTTCCCAGTCGCTTATCATTTTTAGATAATATTTAAGATATTTGGATACGTAGAAGAATTAGATGAATGTTTATAAACTCATAAGGCAGCTCTGAAGCAATACTGTTTTGAAATAAGAAGCTCAGTTGTTTGATGTTTCTGCTTACTAGTTTCAATCAGGACCTGGAAGAGAATAACAGCATTAATTATGACCAACATAATATGTGCATGACTGGGTTAGGAGTCACAGCAGTTTGTCTGTGTCTTGTAAAATAGAGTAGCATGGAGTCAAGTCTCATAAACCAGAGTAGCATGGAGTCAAGACTCAAAGTAATCTTCCAAATTACATATGCATATTTCACTAGACTTCAGTTTCTTCACAACAGCTACTTCTGATGAAAATGAATCTAAAGAGTTACCTTACAAAAACCCAGATACTTTCAATGTTTTCTTATTCCTTTAAGGAATATGAATTCTAAAATCTCTGTATTGTATAGGAAACAGCTGTGACTCTGTTGTCTTCCTAGGCTTTCTCAGGATATAGAACAAGATACATCTGGCTCTATCAGAGAAAAGAAATCTAGAATTAATGTAGCACATTGTCAATTAGGACCCAAATTTAGACACTGAATGAAGCATTCACACAACATACACGGGCTCATGTCATTTTCTTTCTTAAAATGCTGCCAATAGAACTTCTGAGATTTGAATGTTTTTAACACTATTTGAGAAGCATATACAAAGTATGTATAACACTATACAATTATACTTTATAGCAAGTCTTATCAGCTGTAAGTAAAACTGAAATCGGAAAAGACCCCCTAAAATTTACCCTGAAATGTGGCCCTTTAAAGTTCCCTAGGAATGCTATCCTGGGTGCCACATGCGATACTGGAATTTGGGGTGCCTTACGATTTCACCACGGGCTTATTACTAAATCTCCAATATCAATAAGCCCAAGAGGGTTCTTGCCTAATATTTAGAGAAGAATTCTTAATACCGGCACAGATAAACGAGGCAGCCTGGTGCATTTTAAGCTTTTATTTAGTAAGAAAGGTGCATAAGAGAATGAGAGCTTTATTTAGGAGAGAGAAGTGAATGGGGGTTCATACCGAGCACCAGGAACCAGCCAAGTGGATGAGCATCTAGGCCAGGAAGCCTAGAGCACATGGCCCGAAGGCCATGCGCCCTAGAGGCACAGGGCTATAGCCAGCCCTGTCCTGGCAAGAGGCCAGAGAAGAAGAGCAGGGCCAGAAAAGCAGGCTGAGCACACTGTGCCCTAGGCTTTTAACCCACTCCAAAGGGGAGTGGTTAATTAACCTGATTGGCTGGTGGGCACCCCAGTGTGGCCAGGTAGGGGGATGAGGTCACACAGGGGCGTGGTCTTCCAGTTCACAAATCTGACCAATTTTAACCTGTATGCCTGCCTACTTCAAAGCTACTCTTCCCTTTTGCTATTGCCCTATATAAATGAAAAGGAAGAGAAAAGCAGATAAAAATGAAGTTATTTTAAGGAAAGCACATGATATCAAAAAAGACTGCTTCATAAAATTTGTTATTTGCAATAAATTAGCAAATCTATATACTCATTGCACAAAATATAGAAACCCAGGATCTATGAAACTTCAGAGCATGAAGCCTTAATTTGATTTCATAATCCAGTAAATGTTTCATTTTAATATACAATTGATTCTAAATTGCTAAATTTGACTTCTCCAAATGATATAAAGGTTGTCTTTCTCTGGATGATGTAAGTAGTGAATGTGTGCTTTTTAAAAATCTTAATGAAAGAGTCTATTTTTTGTTATTTAAAGAGGGGTTGGTCTCTTCCATGACAGTGAAACACATTCTCATTTGTGAACTTTAGCCCTAAGAACTTGCTGGAACAGCCTCCTAATTCAGTTATTAGGAGAGAAATGCATTATGAGCACCTTTATCATTAACTGTGTCCATGTATCAGTAAGGCTCTGAACAACAATTAGTTAATATCCTTACTTCTCCAGCTCTTAGTTCCACATTAAAAGTGAAAACACAATGGAACTCGACAATTGCTAATTAAGCACAATTGCTATATTTTTAAAGTGAATGATTGTCTAAGAGATAAATGAAACATCAGTCCCACTAAATATATTAAAATATACACAAGTATAATTATGTTATATTTTATGGTTCAATTATAGTAGTTACTATAAAAAAAACTTTTAATCATAATGTGTAATACTATAGAAGTCGGGTTTCTACACAAATGAAATATATTTAAAATTAATCTTAACATTTTTAAAACAAAAATCAAATGTTGATTTGGACTTTCAGGTCCTGTGGCTATTTCTACTTTTTAAAATAATAAAGTTTTATAAAATGAAAGAGGAAAGTAATACAATTATCTTTCCAACTGCCAGCAAGCATTCTAACTCATGCTTATAAAGATGCTTTTTTGGATATGTAGACTGAGTATGAACTCCAGTTAATTCTAATGCTACAAACGCGGACTATGCAGTCAGACCTGAAACATTTTTCAAAATTCTTACAAACAAGTCATGTTAAACTACTTAATGGTTATGTTAGTGTGCTCAATTCTACTTTTGTTCTTCAATTGATAACTTCACCTGATGGTGAAATTCATTTTGTTCTTGGTTTTCATTTCTCTGCATGTTGTCAAGTGTTCCAAGAAACCTATAACATTAGAACCATCACTATTTTTTAGCATTCAGTAATGCAATCTGTAAACAATATTGGGGCAACTCATTTATCTGGGTAAATTATTTCCTGGGCATTGTTGGAATAGTGCCCCTTTTTACTTCTATTCTTAAAGCCTATTTAACCAATCTGGTATTTTATTATGATTAGTATAACTCTACCTCCAAGAAGAATGAGCAATTTCACAGTATTGAAAAATTCTTTAAAAGGTACTGATTATGCATATATAATGAATACACAAGATTTTGAACACAAATATTGCTATTCTTACCATAAAAACTAGTGGCAACATTTAGATAAATTATTCATCATAGAGTAAATTAATAATAAGATAAAATCTCATTTGTAGGCCAACATAGTTTCATTTTTACTGACATCACAAAACTATATAAAACACAATTTGTAATAAATCCTGAGACTGACTTGTAATTGTTTTTTGAAAGTCACATTAGCAAGCACTAATATTAAGAAGTAAAAATTCCACAATCAAATCAATGTCAGAAAAAAGTGATGGGCTCTTGGAAATTGGAAAGGATAACATTAGGCATTTATAAGAAAATTTACAAATAAAATATAGGTGGTTTATAGCTTAGAAAGTACTTTCACTTGTCTTCTCATTTGTTGAGCATTCAAAGAATGTTTTAACTTCAAGTATCAAATTTCCCCTGAATAATCCATTTGTCGATACGTAGAATTTTTAATATTTTGAAACCATGAACAGGATAGAAAGAATAAGAGGGGGAAAACACCATAGGAGAGAAAGTAGGATATAATAACAAATTTTAATTGACTGCATAACTTTTATATTAGAATGCATTTATTCACATAGTCAGGAACTTCTTGATAAATTCAGGTACTTCTTGATGCTGTGCATATACAACAGTGAGCAAGATCAAATCATGCCCATATAATAAGGTGGGAAACTTGGTTCAGTTTAAATATTTCTGGTTTTAGCCCTGATAGTCCTGTGTCCTGGAAACCAACTACCTAGTACCCAAATCAAATCATGAGAATTCCCTTCAGGACCTTAACTTCTTGATACTTGTCACCTTCTTTAATTCATATTAATGTGCTTATCTTATTGTTAACAGTGAGGCCGAGTAATACAGTCCACAAGGAACCAATGGCTTAGCATATCTGTTTCTAACTTGGGAAAGGTCATGACACCAGCAAATGCTGGTAACATCAAAATTCCTTGAACGAATTCTAGAAAGTGCAGTACAACAGTGCATCAGAAATAGAGAAAGCAAAACATGTTTTCAAGGAAGAGGTGGAGTTCTGTGGATGTCAACATCCGCGTTGTTAAAACTACTGTTTGCGGGGCACACACATTTATGTTATCCTGTCCTTACAAAGCATAAGGTAGTTATCGTTATTTCCATTTTAAGGATGAGAAAATTAAAATTAATCTCTCTCCACTGCAAAACAATGAAGGGGAAATAAAAGCAAGGAAAATAAAAAGCAATTGCAGTTTTCACATGGCCATAGCAAACCCTATTGTAGTGATGACGTATTATCATTTGGAACAGAAAATTGTTAACGTTTTCTTCAGAACATTTCATATCTTGTGTTCTTGCAGATCATGTTCTCTTAAAAAACAGGCTTACCGTGGGAGAAGCATTTTGGTAATTGGTGTTAGTTTATATTTGTTTGTTCAAATTTACTAATGAATCAGTAAGCCAACACCTTGGAAAAACCAGTTTGGTTAATGTGACAATGTTTGAAATGTTTTATTTTATTGACTTATTGAATTCCACAAAGAAACTACAAATGGATGATTTTATGATCAGTGAGCATTCAAAGGTGAAAATAAATCAATCAATGCTATTTTTATTATAATTATTCAATTTTAGGCATTTTATTTTTAGGATTGCATTATGAGTAACTTTTATATTCTAATCAAATGTCATTGGTGGATATCTGAATATCGCAGTAGCTAAAAGATGATTATTTCAATCTCTTCATAAAAAGACATCTTTACTAAATCATTCTTTAATATTTCATTATGGAAACTACTTTTGTAAAGTCAATAAAATCAATCAATTCATCCTTCCTAAAATATAACACTATGTAAAGCTATCAAAACTATTTAAGGGATAACTATTGGGCTGCAACATTTTTTTTGCTAGGCAAGTAGCTAAGACAGAAAATAAAATAAGACACATTCCTCAAAGCCAGAAGCTCAACATTTGAAAATAGGGGAGTCAAACAAATAATATTGAATGAAAAATACTTATCACAATCAATTAATGCTGAAAGTTTAATCCCTTGAACTTCATTATTTTTCAGTATTTTCAATTTATTCTTTTTTTTTGACAGGCAGAGTGGACAGTGAGAGAGAGAGACAGAGAGAAAGGTCTTCCTTTGCCATTGGTTCACCCTCCAATGGCCGCCGCGGACGGCGTGCTGCAGCCGGCACACCGCACTCATCTGATGGCAGGAGCCAGGCGCTAGGTGCTTTTTCCTGGTCTCCCATGGGGTGCAAGGCCCAAGCACTTGGGCCATCCTCCACTGCACTCCTGGGCCACAGCAGAGGGCTGGCCTGGAAGAGGGGCAACCGGGACAGAATCGGTGCCCTGACCGGGACTAGAACCCGGTGTGCTGGCGCCGCAAGGCGGAGGATTAGCCTGTTGAGCCACGGCGCCGGCCAGTATTTTCAATTTAATAAAATATTACCTGTGTTAATTAATAACTACAATCAGAGTGATGATATTATTAGAAAAATTAGCAGAGAATTAAAAAATTAGGTGATTAGTATAGACTAGTATTTCAATATAATGGAAAAAACTTTGTCTCCACATAACAGCATGACTGACAGACTTGAGAATGGGAAACATTTTAATATGGAATCAATAATTTGTTTTAAGTATCTGACCTAATTCAGTATCTTTAAGCTCCTAAATAGGTTTATTCATAAAATTGGCATTGTTTTATGTGTACTAGCAATAAATAAAATTGCTGGGAATACAACAAGTAAGGATATAATTTTTGCCTTCAAGAGACTTACAATATTGCAGATTTCACAAGGTAAATTGAGTGGAAGAAGCAGCACAGTTATAAACAGAAAGCTGAGAACAGACATGGACTGTGTAGTTACAGGAGGATTGCTTTTTATATGAACTGATTCTTAAACTGAACGCTGATGCATGGATAGGTGTCAACTAGTTGGTAGGAAGAGATATGTCTGCTTTCACAGCACAATGTAGAGAAAAGTCAAAAAACAAGCAATATCAAGTATGATATGGACAAAATTACAAGTTGAACATTACCAGAAAAAATAAGCAATTTGAATATTGCTAAAGACAAAGACAATACCCAGATATCTTTGCATGTTGGCTCTTTTAAATTGTAGATGAAATATTAACATTTACTATATAGTTTAGTGGAATCATCAGATTTGAGATTTGAATAGATTGCTTATATGGCAGAAGAATATTGTAATGATAACAAAACTATAGCACAGAGAAACTCACTTTGGATGATGTTTCACTACTATAGTAGTGAGAAAATTAGTGGAAAGTATAGTGGAAATCTGTTGTAGAATTAAATTAACAAAGAAAAATCAAGCTAGGTTATCCAGACTTGTTATCTTATTGGATTATGAGGAAAAAAGATGGAATTAAGGTTTCTATGTTTGTTAACTAGCAGAATTATAGAGGGTAGAGGGTGTCTAAGAGATGTTTATAGTTTGCATATAAAGTAAACTATGGTTTCCTTGGTAGAGATCTGGGTAGGAAGGTGATGTCTTCCCTAGGTTTGAGTTATATAAAATTTGAATACCTATGGAAAGGTTTTGGTGGCTGTCCAAAAGGAAGCTTTTTTGGGCTCTCAGTATTAATGTTATAGTCATCAATATAAAATTTGTAGTGAAAAAAAGGGAGCATTTGGGCCGCCTAGTATGTAATACAAGAAATTCACTGGATAGTAGATATGATCATGGTAAATAATAACAAGGCTACAAATACATTAAGGTATAGTTATTGAGTCTTTAAGTAAGACTCTATGCTATGTAACCATATTCCTTTTTAATATTAAAAATAATTTTATTGAAAAATCATAGTTACATTGGGTTATAACTTTAAAGATGAATCCCAGGCTAAAAAAGGAAAGTCAAATAACACAGACAATTATTTAATTGCAGCTGTGGTTACTGCTATAAATTAAAATTGCATTGTAAGTTATCAATAATGCAACATATGGGGATTTTTTCTAGTCTGGAGAGTTTCTTTATAGAAATAGCTGGAGAGATCAATGGCCATCACCACAATTTAGAAGGAAGGAGAAGATAAAGGACAAGGGATGTAACCCATCTAAGTAATACAGACTTTATTCTGTAGGCAATGAAGTAGCCATAGTAAAGAAAATTGCCTATGGTCCAAAATTTGTATCAAATTTTTGAGGACAGAGTAAGAGATCAGTGAAGTTATCACAACCTAACTAAGCTTAAAGGGATATCAGCAAAATGCCTTATATGTTTTTGTTTTGTTTTTAAATCAGCTCTATCCTTTCTGATGTGCATCACACAGATGACTCACTGTTAGTAGCAGATTGAATTTCCTGAAGAACCATGAACTCACATTATCTACATTCAGCTGAGTTTGTATTTTACAATGGCTTGAAAAAACAGGAAACACACTCTTTTGATAAATTTCTGGAATAAGTAATTAATCCGTTTTTAGGAGTTTCTTTCATCCATTGACACACAATGAAATAATAAAATTTGCATTTAATGGAAGAACAATGAAACTGAAATTCAAAAAACTACAGAGTTCATTAAGTGAATGAAATTAGGTTATCATCTATTAACATTCATTGATGTTAATAATAGCTCAGAGCAGAAAAGTGCAATCAGATAAGGAATATGATGAATGAAAGAAATGTAGAATTTTAAACTCATGACTAGAACATTGGGAAAAAAATCAATGAAAAGAGAGGTATGAAATATGAAATGAGCAAAGCCTCTGGAGATGAATTCCAGGTAGCCATGTTGGCATGAACACTGAGACACAAAGAGTGAGGCCATCTCTGCCGTGACAGGGGTCTTTCACTCAATGTGCAGTTACATTACATGGTTATTACTCCAAAGCTTTTTAAAATATCTTAGTACTTGTTCTAAGAGAAGTAGTATTGAAATGGTAAGTAAATGACAATGGTAGCCAATTTATTTTCCCATGAAACATTATTTGCACACTATCTACTTGTGCCAGTATGGTAAAACTTTGAGATATATATTTATCAGATGATAGTAAAGGCACTTTTGTGTTAATAAGCCACATTTTGAAAAATGTATGAAGGGATGTTTCAACTTCATTTTCAAAGTTCAAAAAATTCATAAATAAATTTTAACTTATTTTTTTTTTCTATTTGAGAAAGACAGAGACAGAGATGAACATAGATCTTCCATCTGGTTGTTCAGACTCAGTAAGGGGTGGGCCAAAAGCCCAGAACTTAGAGTCTCCCAGGTGGGTAGTAAAGACCTAACTACTTGAGCCATCATCAGCTGCCTCACAGAATGTGCTCTAGCTGTGCAATAGCAGGTAAAGCCGCTGCCTGTAGTGCAGGCATCCCATATGGACGCCAGTTTGAGTCCTGGCTGCACCTCTTCTGATCCCACTCTGTGCTATGGCCTGGGAAGCAGTAGATATTTGGCCCACGTCCTTGGGCCCCTGTGCTTGCACGAGAGATCCAGAAGAAGCTTCTGGCTCCTGGCTTCAGATAGGCTTTGAGGCTATTTGGGGAGTGAACCAGTGGATGGAAGACTTCTCTCTCTGCTCTGCCTCTCTGTGACTCTACCTTTCAAATAAATCAATAAATCATTAAAAAAAAATGTGCACTAGCTGGACATGAGAATTGGAAACAAATTGGAAAACGGAGCTAGCTCCCGAATCTAGTTACTCTGATATGGGATTTGGGTGTCCTGAACATTGTCTTAATTGCTGTGCCAAACTCTCACCCATGCTTCTCTTCCATTTTTCTATTTTCCTTTCTTTTGCTATGTTTCTTTTGTGTTTGTGTGTGTGATTGTAGAGGCATCCAATTTTCTTTTCTAGGAGTTGCAGAGTTTAAATCTTCCAATTATATGCCTGTTCATCCTGATTAATTTATCCATTTGCTTCTGAAAATTGAAAAATATTGAAGCTATGGTGGCATTGATTTTTAAAGTACATTATTCTTCATTGTACTTTCCTTCAGTTTTATTTTCTTTCTAAGAGAAATAGTTATTTTCCATTATGTTACTTAAGCACTTACATCATTAATAGTAATTATTTTTAATTATAACATTAATAAAATTATTACTGCTAATATTTTATTAAGTTCTCAGCTCAAACCAGTACTAATTGATTTGATTCACATTACACAGCTTTCTCAACTATTTAAATATTAAAACTATGTCCTTTTGAGAACCTCTGAGGATGGATATGATGCCTTCACCCCAACTCAGGAAACCTGGAATCAGTATTACACATTCTTTTTCTTCTTTTCCAATGCTTATTTTTGAGAAATGGGAATCTGCTACTGTATGTTTGTTCACATACACTGACCACTTTAATTACATTTGATAAATAATTCTCTAGAAGAAATAACTGAAGAAAGAAGTTATGGTCGGTGCCGTGGCTCAATAGGCTAATCCTCTGCCCGCGGCGCCAGCACCCCGGGTTCTAGTCCTGTTTGGGGCGCCGGATTCTGTCCCGGTTGCTCCTCTTCCAGTCCAGCTCTCTGCTGTGGCCCAGGAGTGCAGTGGAGGATGGCCCAAGTTCTTGGGCCCTGCACCCCTGTGGGAGACCGGGAGAGGCACCTGGCTCCTGGCTTCGGATCTGCGCAGCACGCCGGCCGCAGAGGCCACTGGGGAATGAACCAACGGAAAAGGAAGACCCTAGACTGTCCACTCTGCCTGTTAAAAAAAAAATCATAATTTAATTTCACTCAGCCTCTCTAGGTGCATAAGAAATAACATGCTCCACAAAGATTAATCACAGACATGAAAAAACCGGTCCTAAACCATGTTTGTATCTTGGGAAATATATTTCAGAGATAGAGAACTCTTTCAGTGACCTGAGACAGAGACCTTGGGAATGTAGCCCTGAATAAATCCATTAGGGATATAAAAGAACTAGATGTAGAAAGAAGAGTTTATAATTCTTGCAGTTAAAGCCAAGTTCTCCTCTTCTCCATGCTTCTAATGACTATCTTCCTAAATAGAGCTAAGTTAATATGGACTTAGGACTTCACCTTCCAGCCCCAATCATATTTCTCTCAAGCAGTGTGCTTTCAGTATGGAGACTTTTAGAAAATGTCTAACATAATGCAATTGACATAGCTTATCATTTTCTTTATTTTCTTCTAAATTTGGAGGTCCTGAGAATTGGAAAACCTGTTTATACTAAAACACAAAGGAGTCACACATGAAGATACAATGAATTTTAAACTGAAACATCTTTACCAATCATTTCAATTAATTTTTTTTTTTTATTTTTTTTTGTTTTTTTTTTTTTTTTTTTTACAGGCAGAGTGGACAGTGAGAGAGAGAGACAGAGAGAAAGGTCTTCCTTTGCCGTTGGTTCACCCTCCAATGGCCGCCGCGCTGCGGCCGGCGCACCGCGCTCATCCGATGGCAGGAGCCAGGAGCCAGGTGCTTTTCCTGGTCTCCCCATGGGGTGCAGGGCCCAAGCACCTGGGCCATCCTCCACTGCACTCCTGGGCCACAGCAGAGGGCTGGCCTGGAAGAGGGGCAACCGGGACAGAATCCGGTGCCCCGACCGGGACTAGAACCCGGTGTGCCGGCGCCGCAAGGCGGAGGATTAGCCTGTTGAGCCACGGCGCCGGCCCATTTCAATTAATTTTAAAGGGAATCTCTGCAGTCTTCAGTTAATTTTGCTTCATGTATTCAAACTCTTACTTTATTAGTATATTCTGTCGAATAATCTCTTTATTCTTTACCTATTTTTTGCCCTCAAATCAATTTTCAGGCAGTTAGACATTTCTAAGAGACAAAATTTCACTTTAAAAAATGTTGACAGAATCAAATGTTCTCAAACTAATAGCAGTCTACCAATGACCTCTGTAACTACAAAAATGTTATTGGAATACAGCTATACCCATTCATTTATGCATTTCCCATGGTGTTTTTAATAAACAGTGACAGATGAGTACCTGCAACAGAGTAGAAATTTTTCAAGTACTCTAGAATACTGATTATGTGGTTCTTTACAGAAAATAGGCTGACTTTAGGCATAAAAAGAAATGCATTAGTCTCCATACTCATTAACAATCACTTATTTGATATAAAATAATTTGTACTACTTCAGTTTTGAACTCCCATAGTAAATGGCATCATTCAAAACTACCTTCCTTTCACTGTCCTGTTTCTATACTACCTGTTAGTATATTATACGTTGAAATATAAGTTATAATACAACATAAGTTTAAATGTGATTTATGAATAAGTGAAATTTCATATCAATAAATCCACCTTAGCTTAAAATATCATCATTTGAAATTCTATTAGTACTTGCTTGTTTGTAGAATTCATTGCCACTTTCAATATTTTTATTATGCTAAAGAAAATTAACAAAAATATCCCCAAAAGAAAATAGCCAATGAGTTTTGTTCAAGAGGATTTTCTTTTTGTAAAGAAAGGAATAAAGCTAATTGCTCTTAAATATGAGTGTTCCCTATAAAATTTCACACTACTATATATCAAGATTATTATATATTGATTAGATACTTCAATTAAATGATACTTTCTTGAAGAAATATTTTTTACTATGTTGCTAGTTCTTTTTCCACTATATTTACCAGGGGAATGTAGTCAGACCCTAAAAATAAAAAAAAGACAGGTGTTCAGTCTGCCATGACAAGTTTAAATGGCTTGATTGCTTCTCCGTGGTAGATGATTTGTTTTATTGTCTGAAATAACACGATTGCATGGTGTTCCACTTCCATCTATAGTAACATCAAGGAGAAGAGAAAAGAATAAATTAAGCTGGTTTCAAGTACATTTTGTATAATAATTGCAGAGGATTTGAAAGTTGGCAGGCCAGTTGAAATGTGCCCAAAATTCACTAAGACTAATATCTAATAGTTTGAAGATTCTGACATGGCATATATTTTAACTTTCTTTCTAACTTCCAAGTGCTTTTGATCATGTTCCAAATCTCCATTTGGAATAATGAGCAATGAAAGTTTTTTTTTTTTTTTGCCTAGTAATGCAAAAGGTATAGATAAGAAAAATTCCTGAAATTCCTGTCCAGATCATTTCCTTATAAGGATTCCATCCTCAGATTCTGTTTGAATGTTTAACTTAGCCTTTCCTAATTTTGATTCCACATTAAAAGCACCTTGTGGGATTTTGAAAAATAGTGATGTGTAAGCCCCATGCATACCTCAGATACTCTGATTGAATTGGTTTGAGATGAAGCCAAATTACCAATATTTTTATAAGGATCCCTTATAATTCTAATGTACACTAGAGTTGAAAACTGCTGATCCAAATGCATTAGTAACTGTAGGCATACCCTACAGAATTGTAAATCCAAAAATCTGTCAGTAGAAGCAACCATGACATCTCTGATGGAAGTTGAAATAGACTGGAAATGGCAATGCAATGTATAGACATTTAGTTTTTCATACTGCACATCAGCAGATGTCTAGAATTTACTCATACTTCCCAATACCTGTGTGTATTACTTTTGTAGCAACATAAGTATATGCTATAACATTTACTGTATGATTTCACATTTACACAATACTTACTGATGTCTTGATAGCTTAAGGATATATACCACTTGTACAAAGCAATCAATTATCAACTAAGTGCTTTTATCATAAGAATATTTTACAAGGTTATCATAATCCTTGAAGTCATAATGCATTTCAGACTGTGAGTACAGATGGGACCGGAGATGAAAGAATAAAGAGTGAGTATTTTATTTATTTATATAAAGGGAACAGATTTCATGAATTTGAAAAATACAGATTTAAGAACATAATGATCCTTTCACCCTTTCCACTACCTGCCTCATTCCCAAGCTACCTCCTCCTTCCTTTCTTAAGTTTCTTTTAATTTTTGTGATGACACACTTTCAATTTACTTTATAATGACAAGCTGAATCTTCCACTAAATAAAGGATTCAGCAAGCAGTAAGTAGAGGCCACTGTTCCTCAGGAATATAGACAATAGCTATAAACAATAATGAAATCTCATGGTATTAATTTCATTCATATATATTACATTTTTTGTACTCTATGTATTAGTTATCACAAATAACAGAAAATATATACTTGTCTTTTTGAGACTGGCCTATTTCAGTAAGCATAATTTTGACATCACTAAATTAATATTTATTATCTTCTAGAAATTGTTCAAGATAAATAGTTTTGAAACTTAGAGAGCTAATTTCTAAGGATGTAAAAACATTAATTAGTTGATAAGTAGGACTGAATATTTTCCATTAGTAAAGATTATTTTTTCTGTACATATTTTTTCTCACTCTAGCATTGCATTAAAAGCACAGATTTTGACATTAGTCTGCCTCTATTCTACAAAACACTAATTGTATGTACCTGGAGAAAATATACTACTTGTATTTTAGTTTTCTCATCCATAAAATGTATAGAATCATAACTAATATAAAGTTGAAAAGATAACTGCAAAGATATGTCAATTATTATATAGGAATAATCAAATTCATAAAGAAAGCAATTATTTTTCATAGTTATTACTATATTTTCTAGGATTAGGCTTTATAAAAATAGGAAAGAAAAGATCTCATATTTTCTTTTTTTTGGCATGCAACAGGTTTGTTTTTGCTATTTTAAAATAATCAGTAAGTGTTAAAAATTTTATTTTCTAATACAGTGAACACAAGGTATTCAGACTCATCAATGATTCTCAAGACTAAATGAATACTCAAGAACAAAGTGTTTGAGAACCATTAACTTACATTATAAAGAAAGATTTCTATTTAAAAAAATGACGACACTAGCAGCACTGTGTATAGAAGGTTAAGCCTTTGCCTGCAATGCTGGCATCCCCTATGGGTGCTGGTTCAAGTCCTGATTGCTTCACCTTTTATCCAGCTCCCTGCTAATGTGCCTGGGAAGATGGCCCAAGTACTTGGGGCCCTGAACCCATGGGGGAGACCCAGATGAAGCTCTTGGCTTCTGATTTTGTTCTGATCCAGCCCCAGCCATCGCAGCCATTTGGGAAGTGAACCAGCAGATGGAAGATCTCTCTCACTGTCTCTCTTCTCTCTCTGTATCACTGTGTTTCAAAAAAATGAATTAATCTTTAAAAAAGGTTTGAAATTGTTGATAATATTATAAAAACTATAACTATAAAGAAGCAGATTGCAGAGCACATAGGGAGGAAACAAGTACACCTATTATTTTAATAATAACTCTATTAAGAGACTCTGAAGTGTAAATTATAAACCAAAAAAGCTGTGAGGAGCGCCATCCACATGGAGCTATTTAGGAAACCAAGAGTGATATGCAGTTACCAATTACCATGTTTACATGCTTGTTTCTTTCTTTAAAACACTTTTTGATTAATATAAAGGGAATAGATTTTATGCACTCCACAGGTACAGTTCCAAAAAGGCAGCCATGCTTCCCTCATTTCCCTGCTTTCCCCACTCCCCCTTTTCCTACCTTCTCTTCATCAGTTTTTGCAAAGACATGATTTTAATCCACTCTATATTCACAGGCATAAATTCGCCACTAATCACAATATTTGTGAAGGAAAATGTAGGAAGATCACAATTCCACAGGTGTATACACACAAGCTAAAAATGACAATCATATGTTCAAGTGATCATTTCATTACTTTACTTTTTTTGCCACATATCAGAGAAAACATGATATTTGTCTTTTTTAACTTTTATTTAATGAATATAAATTTCCAAAGCACAGCTTATGGATTACAATGGCTTCCCCCCCCATAACTTCCCTCTCACCCGCAACCCTCCCCTCTCCCACACCCTCTCTCATTCCATTCAATAAAGATTCATTTTCAATAATCTTTATATACAGAAGATCAGTTTAGCATATATTAAGTAAAGATTTCAACAGTTTGCACCCACATAGAAACACAAAGTGAAAAATACTGTTTGAGTACTAGTTATAGCATTAAATCATAATGTACAGCACATTAAGGACAGAGATCCTACATGAGGAGTAAGTGCACAGTGACTCCTGTTGTTGACTTAACAAATTGACACTCTTGTTTATGGCGTCAGTAATCACTCTAGGCTCTTGTCATGAGTTTCCAAGGCTATGGAAGCCTTTTGAATTCGCCAACTCTGATCATATTTAGACAAGGTCATAGTCAAAGTGGAAGTTCTCTCCTCCCTTCACAGAAAGGTACCACCCTCTTTGATGGCCTGTTTTTCCCATTCTTCCCAGTAGGATCTCACTCACAGCAATCTTTCATTTAGTTTTTTTTTTTTTTTTGCCAAAGTGTCTTGGCTTTCCATGCCTGAAATACTCCCATGGGCTTTTCAGCCAGATTGCCAGATTTGAGTGCCTTAAGGACTGACTCTGAGGCCAGAGTGCTGTTTAGGACATCTGCCATCTATGAGTCTGCTGTGTATTCTGCTTCTCATGTTGGATTGTTCTCTCCCTTTTTTTTTATTCTATCGGTTAGTTATTTTCAGACACTGGTCTTGTTTATGTGATCCCTTTGACTCTTAGTCCTATCATTATGATCAATTGTGAACAGAAATTGATCACTTGGACTAGTGAGATGGCACTGGTACATGCCACCTTGATGGGATTGAATTAGAATCCCCTGGTATGTTTCTAACTCTACCATTTGGGGCAAGTCAGCTTGAGCATGTCCCAAATTGTGCATCTCCTCCCTCTCTTATTCCCACTCATATTTAACAGGGTCCACTTTTCAGTTAAGTTTTAACACTTAAGAATAGCTGTGTATTAATTACAGAATGCAACCAATAGTATTAAGTAGAACAACAAAAAAAAATACTAAAATGTATAAAGTATTAAGTTGTTCATCAACAGTCAGGGCAAGAGCTGATCAAGTCACTGTTCCTCATAGTGTCCATTTCACTTTATCAGGTTTCCTTTTTGGTGCTCGGTTTGTTGTCACAGATCAGGGAGTACATATATTTGTCCCTTTGGGACTGGCTTATTTCACTCAGCAACATGTTTTCCAGATTCCTCCATTTTGTTGCAAATGACTGGATTTCATTGTTTTTTACTTCTGTAGAGTATTTTTTAGAGTACATATCCCATAATTTCTTTATCCAGTCTTCTGTTGATGGGCATTTAGTTTGATTCCAGGTCTTAGTTATTGTGAATTGAGCTGCAATAAACATTAAGGTGCAGACCGTTTTTTTGTTTGCCCATTTAATTTCCTTTGGGTAAATTCCAAGGTGTGGGATGGCTGGGTTGTGTGGTAGGGTTATATTCAGGTTTCTGAGAAATCTCCAGACTGACTTCCATAGTGGCTTAACCAGTTTGCATTCCCACCAACAGTGAGTTAGCGTCCCTTTTTCTCCACATCCTCGCCAGCATCTGTTGCTGGTAGATTTCTGGATGTGAGCCATTCTAACTGGGGTGAGGGGAAACCTCATTGAGCTCCAGAGCAGGTGATAGGTTGTAGGGATGGGAACACCTTACATTCTTTAGTAGGTGCCCAGCCACCTGCCAACCCTCCTGGCCAAAGTTACTGGTAAACACAGATTTTTTTCCTTCTGGTAAAATCCCCAAGACATGTGTGTGTGCCTCTATTGACATAAAGATGGAACTTCCTCTCTGCTGGCCATCAGGTACCCTTTTAGGGGGATGAGGAGAAGAAAGAAATGTGCATTTCCTTCACTAGATTAAGTGGGTAGACTGCCCCCACCCAGGGCTCCAGGCTGGACTCAAGGTCAGTGTTGTCCACAAGGATCTCCCTCAGGCAATATCACCACTGGCACAGGCTGCAATGGTCTGCTCTCACCTTGCTCTTGGAAGCTGGCATCTCCCCCAGCTCCTGGATATGGGTGTCCTGGGTGGTATCCCCATTCATGCTGCTTGTCTGCAATTTCCATGCCACTCCATGGTACCTCTCTTCTTTCTCTAGAATTTACACTGCACACTTATCTCCAACTCCCCCTAGGGAATGCACTGCCTTTGCTTTTCTACTGTTCTCTTTCCCTGGTCAAAATAAGCATATCTTTTCACTATTTACCCATGGTGAATATACTGTGCATAATTTTCTCTGAATGCATCTATTGTGTTGTGAAAGGCAAAAGTACATTCTTTTTCAATGATGAGTAGTATATTATTGTGTATATATCATATATTTTAGATAACATATTTAAAATTTACATTACAGTAAAAGGACTTAATACTTCATAAAATAAAAAGTTCAACTAGTAAAAGCAAGACTCTAATTTACTGGGAATATGGACAATGGCTATAAATGACAATTGAATGGAAAAAGAACAGTTTCATCCATATGCAGTAAATTTTAAATTTTTAAATTTTTAAATTTTAAAGTAATCACAAATCATTAAAACTACAGAAGTATAACATTCTTAATCATTGGTTTGGGATGAAGATTTATAAAACTGTATTTGCTACCATGCTGATACTCATAGTTTGTTTCTTTTTTAATTTTTAGCTCCCACATACAAGGGAGAACATGCAGTATTTGTCTTCCTGGGTCTGGCTTATTTCATTCAACATAATGTTCTCCAGTTGCATCTATTTGCTGCAAATAGTAGAATTTTTTTTATAGTTGAATATTCCACTGCATATATATATGTATATATATATATACATACATATATATATGTTGTATATTCCACTGTATATATGTACATATATATGTATATATATGTATGTGTATATATATATATATATATATATATATCACAGTTTCTTTATCCATTCATCTGATGATATAAACCTTGGTTTGTTTGACATTTTGTCTACTGTGAACAGTGCTGGTATAAACTTGGTGGTCCAGGTATCTCTTTGATATAATATGTTCAAGTCTTTTGTGTATATATCCAGTAGGGTGATTGTAAAATCATATGGCAAATCTATTTTTTTTTAGGAAATCACCACATTGTTTTCCACAGTGGTTACAGTAATTTACATTCCCATTAGTAGTGTACAAGTGCTCCCCTTTGTCTACATCCTTACCAGCATTTGTTATTCTCTGTGTTTTGGATTTATTCATTGTGACAGGGGTCAAGTGATATCTCAATGTTTTTTGATTAGCATTTCTTTGTTGGCCAGTATTTTTTCATATATTTGTTGACTACTTATATTGATTTTGAGAACTGTGTATTGAAGCCTTTTGCTCATTTCTCAACTGAATTGGTTGTTTTGTTGTTGTTGTTGTTGTTGAGTTTCGTACATTGATGATATATTTCAAATATTAATCCTTTGTCAGACAGGTGGTTTGCTGATAATTTTTTGTGATGTTGGATGTCTCTTCACTCTGTAGACCATTTCCTTTGCTGTGCAAAAGTTTCTAGGTTTTATATAGTCTCATTTGCTTAGTTTTAATTTTATTGCCTGTGCTCTGGCAGTCTTGTTTAAGAAATCATCCCTTACACCAAAATCATGGAATTTTTCCCCTACGTTTTCTTCCAGCAACTTCATGGTCTCAGATTTCAAATTTTGATCTTTGATCTATCTTGCATTGATTTTCTATATGGCAAGAGGTATGGATATAATTTCATTATTTTACATATACACATCTAGTTTTGTAAGTACCATTTGTTGAAAAGATTATCCTTTATCCACTGTATGGTCTGAACACTTTCATCAGAACTTATTTGGCTATATGTATGTGGATTAATTTCTGATTCATTGATGTATATGACAGTTTTATGCCAGTGCCATGTTATTTTAGCTTTTTAGTATGCTTTGAAGTCAGGTATTGTGATTCCTCCAGATTAATTTTTCTTGTTCAGGATCACTTTGGTTATTCTGGGTCTTTTGTGATTCTATAAAAATTTTAAGATTGTTTTTTCTAATTCCATAAAGAACGTTATTAACATTTTAATAAGGATTGCATTGAATCTATAGATTGCTTTGAGTAGTATAGACATTTTTTTTTTATATAAAGCTTTTATTTAAAGAATATAAATTTCCAAAGAACAGCTCATGGACCACAATGGCTCCCCTCCCCCCACAACTTCCCTCCCTCCCCCCACCCTCCCCTTTCCCGCTCCCTCTCCCCTTCTGTTCACATCAAGATTCATTTTCAATTCTCTTTATACACAGAAGATCAATTTAGTACATATTACGTAAAGATTTCCACGGTTTGCCCTCGCATACAGACACAAAATGATAATACTGTTGGAGTACTAGTTATAGTATTAATTCACAATGTACAGCACATTAAGGACAGAGATCCTACATGATTTTTTTTAAAAAAAATTGATTAATTGTCTATGCAATTTCCAGTTTAACACCAAGATTTTTTAATCATTTGCAATTATCTTTATATAAAGAAGATCGATTCAATATATACTATGTAAGGATTTCATCAGTTTGCACCCACTCAGAAACACAAAGTGTAAAAATACTGTTTCAGTACTAGTAATAGCATCACTTCACATTGGATAACACATTAAGGACAGATCCCTCATGAGACGTAAGTACACAGTGACTCCTGATGTTAATTTAACAATTTGACACTCTTGTTTATGGCGTCAGTAATCTCCCTAGGCTCTGGTCATGAGTTGCCGAGGCTATGGAAGCCTTTAGGGTTAGCCGACTTCGATCTTATTCCCACAGGGCCATAGTCAAAGTGGAAGTTCTCTCCTCCCTTCAGAGAAAGGTACCTCCTTCTTTGATGGCCCCGTTCTTTCCACTGGGATCTCACTCGCAGAGATCTTTCATTTAGGTCTTCTGTTTTTTCCAGAGTGTCTTAGCTTTCCATGCCTAAAATATTCTCATGGGCTCTTGAGCCAGATCCGAATGCCTTAAGGGCTGATTCTGAGGCCAGAGTGCTATTTAGGACATCTGCCATTCTATGACTGCTGACTGTTGTTGTACAATGTAATACTTTATCAATGGTAGTATTTTTTTTTCTTTATCCTAGTTCTAGTGGTTGAACTCTGTAATTAACACACAATTATTCTTAGTTGTTTAAATTTTAACTGAAAAGTGATCTCTGTGAAATATAAGCGTGGGAATAAGAGAGGGAGGAGATGTAAAACTTGGGACATGCTCAATCGGAACGGCCCCAAATGATGGAGTTAGAATTGTGCCAGGGGTTTCCAATACAATCCCATCAAGGTGGCATGTACCAAGGCCATCTCATTAGTCCAAGTGATCAATTTCAGCTCACAATTGATCACACTGATAGGTCTAAGAGTCAAAGGGATCACACAAACAAGACTAGTGTCTGCTAATACTAACAGATAGAATGAAAAAGGGAGAGTATAGACATTTTAATGATATTGATTCTTCTGACTCATAAGCAAGGTATATCTTTGCATTTTTTGTGTTCTTGATCATTTCTTTCATCAATGTTTGATAATTACCACTGTAGAGATGTTTTACCTCTTTGGTTAAATTTATTCCTAAGTCTTTGATTTTTTTTTATGGCTGTTGTGAATGGGATTTCTTTTTCTGTAAATTCATCATTAGCATTCAAAAAAGCTACTGTTTTTTGTTATTTTGTAACCTGCAACTTTACTGAATTGGTATATTAACTCTTACCGTTCATTTATTTATTTATTTAATTTTTGACAGGCAGAGTGGACAGTGAGAGAGAGAGACAGAGAGAAAGGTCTTCCTTTGCCGTTGGTTCACCCTCCAATGGCCACCATGGCTGGCGCGCTGTGCCTGCGCACCGCGCTGATCTGATGGCAGGAGCCAGGTGCTTCTCCTGGTCTCCCATGGGGTGCTGGGCCCAAGCACTTGGGCCATCCTCCACTGCACTCCCTGGCCACAGCAGAGAGCTGGCCTGGAAGAGGGGCAACTGAGACAGAATCAGGCACCCTGACCGGGACTAGAACCTGGTGTGCTGGTGCTGCAGGTGGAGGATTAACCTATTGAACCATGGCATCGGCCTCATGTTTACTTCTAATGCAGGTTGCCCTTTCAAATTTCTTGTAAGGCTGGTCTGAAGGTGGTCAGTTCTGTTAGTTACTGCTTATCTAGAAAATACTTTATTTCTCCTTTAGTTTTTTTTTTCAACTTTTATTTAATAAATATAAATTTCCAAAGTACAACTTTTGGATTATAGTGGATTTTCCCCCCATAACCTCCCCTCCACCTGCAACCATCTCATTTCTCACTCCCTCTCCCATCCCATTCTTCATCAAGATTCATTTTCAATTATCTTTATATACAACTAGTATATACTAAGTAAACACAACTAGTATATGCTAGGTAAAGATTTCAACAGTTTGCACTCACAGAGATACACAAATTATAAAGTACTGTTTGAGTAGTAGATTTACAGTTAATTCGCATAGTACAACACATTAAGGACAGAGATGCTACATGGGGAGTAGGTGCACAGTGACTCTCATTGTTGATTTAACAATTGACACTCTTATATATGATGTCAGTAATCACTCGAGGCTCTAGTCATGAGCTGCCAAGGCTATGAAAGCCTCTTGAGTTCACCAACTCCAATCTTATTTAGACATGGCCATAGTCAAAGTGGAAGTTCTTTCCTCCCTTCAGAGAAAGGTACCTCCTTCTTTGATGGCCTGTTCTTTCCACTGGGATCTCAATCAAAGAGATCTTTCATTTAGGTCATTTTTTTTGTTTTTGCCACAGTTTCTTGGGTTTCCATGTCTAAAATACTCTCTTGGGCTTTTCAGCCAGATCCAAATGCCTTAAGGGCTGATTCTGAGGTCAGAGTGCTGCTTAGGGCCTTTGTCATTCTATGAGTCTGCTGTGTATCCTGCTTCCCATGTTGGATTGTTCTCACCTTTTTAATTCTATCAGTTAGTATTAGCAGACACTAGTCTTGTTTATGTGACCCTTTGACTCTTAGACCTACCATTATGATCAATTGTGAACTGAAATTAATCACTTGGACTAGTGAGATGGCATTGGTACATGCCACCTTGATGGGATTGAATTGGAATTCCCTGGCACATTTCTAGCTCTATCATTAGGGATAATTCCAAGTAAGCATGTGCTGAACTGTACACCTCCTCCCTCTCTTATTCCCACTCTTACAATTAACAGGGGTCTATTTCAGTTAAATTTAAATACCTAAGAATAACTGTGTGTTAATTAAAGAGTTAAACCAATAGTAGTAAGTAGAACAAAAAAAATACTAAAAGGAATAAAGTATTAAGTTGTTCCTCGGCAGTCAGGGCAAGGACTGATCAAGTCATTGTTTCTCAAAGTGTCCATTTCACTTCAACAGGTGCTCAGTTAGTTGTAGCATGGCTGGCTGCAGCTTATCTCTTCTCTCCTCTTCTTCCATGTATTCTTTGCTGTTTTTTTCTCTCTTATTCACAGAAAATTTCCATCAATGAGTAATCTGGAGACATAGTCCTTCCTTTGTTCTATTCATCTCCCAGAGCAGCTTAAGTTAGTGTAGCTATACCCTCTTCAGCTAGCTATCTGCATTTTCTTTATCCAGTCATCATTTTATGGACATCTGAGTTCATTTCATACCTTAGTTACTCTGAATTGTGCTGCTATAAACATGAAGGACAGATAATTCCTTCATCTGCTGATTTCATTTACTTTAGGTAAATTAAGAGTGGGCTGCCTGGGTCATATGGTAGGTCTACTTTCAGAACTCTAAGGAATCTCCAAACTATCTCCCATAATGGTTGTACTAGTTTACATTCCCACTAATTAGGGTACCTTTTTCTTCACATCCTTGCCACCGTTTTTTTTTTTTTTATTTTTGGATGATAGCCATTCTAACTGGGCTGAGGTAAAACCTCTTTGTGGTTTTTATTTGCATTTTCCTGGTTGATAGGAATTCTGAGCCACTTTCATGCATACCATTATTTTTTTTTTAAAAAAAGCCAGCACAATACAAAGATGTATGTAGAACTCATCGTTACCTATCACTCCCAGCTAGCAAACATTAAAAGCCCGAAATTTATATTTCTAAGAGACTAGGTTGCTGAAGCTGTTGCCACATTTTTTTCAGTTTCCTTCAAGAGAAAAAACATTTCCTACTGCAACAAATAAGAAAGCAGTTTTATAGTGAAGTACTTAAATCCATCCCTCTGAATTTAAAATACCTGTGTAAATCTTGCATTCAGTACTCAATGAAAAGGAAGTAACTTAAGTTCAGGATCCTCAGCTTCCTCATCTGTGATATGAACATAATAGCCTAAGAACATCATAAAGGGGTTGTGAAGATACTTCTTGAAACTTATTTATTTGAAAGGCATAGTTATAGAGAGACAGAGAGAGAAAGAGAAACACACACACACACACACACACACACACACACACAGCGTGAGAGAGAGAGAGCTCTCCCACATGCTGGTTTGCTCCTCAAATGGCTGCTACAGATAACGCCTGGTCAGATGGAAGCTAGGAGCAAGGGACTCCACCTGGGTCACCCAAGTGCTTGAGCTATCTTGTACTGATTTTCCAGGCCATTAGCAGTGAGTTGGATCAAAAGTGCGTCAGTCGGAACACAAGCCAGTGCTCATAGGGGATGCCAGCATTGCAGACAGCAACTTAATCTAGTGAGCCACTTCATCAATCCCAGTTGTGAAGATTTATGTGAGGTATATATATATATGTAATATATATAAAGATGTAGTATATATATATATATATATAATTAAGATGTGATATGGCACTGAAACTATTATAATTAATCATTAGTTTGTTACCAAATTTTATGCTGATTAACCCATGCATTTTAGAATAGTGGACACTTTCAACTTATTTTTCTCCAACTTTTGGAAGAAATATGTTACAATGTGCTAAAATAAAACTAGAGCAATAGCCTAGAATGGGACCTGTGGCAGACTTAATTCAAGAGATTGCTTGACTTAAGGTGAATGTGAGTAACTTATAGTCATTCTTTGTGGAGGAATTCAAAACAAAGATAGAAATTGAGAGTCACTCTCCATCTTTCCCTCCTCTCTATCTTTCACTTCTCTCACTCTATTCTTCCTCCCTTCCTCTACTCCTCCATTCCTCTTTCCACCTTTAAAGTAATGTGAAAATAAAAATAAAATGTGGGATGTTGAACATTTGGCTCTCAGGTTATGATTCAACTTGTGATACCTGCATCCCATGCTTGGTTAGAGTCCTTGCTCTGCTATTGATACAGCTTCCTGCTAATATGAATCCTTGGAGGCAGCAGGGGATGACTCAAGTACTTGTGTCCCTGAATCGTCCCATAGAGACCCAGTTTGACTTCTGGATTCCTGGCTTCAGTTGGCTAAACGTTGGTTTTTGTGGACATTTATAGCACGAACCAGCAGATAGAGTAATTCATATTCTCTCTCTCTCTCTTCCTTTCAAGTAAAGGGAAAAATACATGAAAATTAAAAATGTGGATTGACCTTGATGGCACTGCACAGTGATTTTTTTCTTTTGGCACTTTGATTGCATGAGAGAGGTTGGATGTCAGTTGGTGGGATAAGACCTTGCTTACCTAAGTAAAAACTGGGTTCAATGAGAAAGCAATGATTAGCCAAATCTCAATGACTAAAACTCTTAATATTATCAAAACTTTTCTTGAGATAATCTTGAACATTACCCTTTTTAGGACAGAAACCCATTGATAAGACACAGATACTTTGTGTGGCTCCTGGCTTCGGATCAGCACAGCTCTGTTGAGGCCAGCTGGGGAGTGAACCAGCATATGAAAGACTTCTCTCTCTCTCTCTATCTCTCTCTCCCTCCCTCCGTCTCTCTCTGCTTCTCCTTCTGTCTTGTGTAACTCTGACTTTCAAATAAAAAAATAAATCTTAAAAAAATAGAGGAAAGTTTTCTTCTGTCTGTTGGCATAGACTCAGCTGAGCTCCCCTTTAGAAGGAGACCAGTGCCTGGGTGCTAGGCCCAGATTGTACATTATTCATCTGCTCTGCCACAAGGACCACACAAAGGATCTGTGCAGTCCTCAGTATGAGCTCACATTCCCCAGTAATGTCTCACACCAGGTAACCAGGGAGCCCTGATTGTGTGGAGCCTCCCACAGTGACTGCTCAATGTCTCCCACACAACCTGAGTCCTCCCACACAGCCTTAGTATTTTCACAGTCTCATTACACACACTTCCTACAGTTACTAGCACCAAGCCCCCTGTCTATTCTACCCACCAGACTCAGGAGTCCTCTCTTGGCTTGTTGTTGGGCATGGACACAAGCTAGTGCGGTTGTTACTTATGTCCAAAATGGTGCCTGCTCTGTTAGCTTATTACAGCATGCCTTTGCAAGATGATCGGGGAGAGAGAAAACATACCCCCTCTTCTTTTTGCTCCTCTAGTTTGGCAGGTACACTATGGATCATGGGACTCCAAGCTGGATTCCCTCTAGGTTCTTCCTGCAGCTTTTTCACCAGAGACTTGGGCTGCTGCAGTCTACTCTCACCTTACTCTCCAATCCTGACATGGAAGCTCTCAGCTGGTGGAGTTGTAAGTTGTGTGTTTCTTTGCCCTCCATGTAAGTCCACTCTGTTGCTCCAATTTACATGGAGTTTCCTCTGCTGTTTTCTTTCTAATTCTTCCCTGAGACTGCACTCTTTCCACTTTTTTATTAAGATTATTTATTTATTTATTTGAGAGGTAAAGTTATAGACAGTAAGAGAGAGAGACAGAGAGAAAGGTCTTCCTTCTGTTGGTTCACTCCCTAGATGGCTGCAACGGTCGGAGCTATGACAATTCAAAGCCAGGAGTCAGGTGCCTCTTCCCTGTCTCCCATGTGGGTACAGAGGCCCAAGCATCTGGGCCATCCTCCTCTGCTTTCCCAGGCCAAAGCAGAGAGCTGGATTGGAAGAGGAGCCTCTGAGACTAGAACCGGTGCCCATATGGGATGCCGGTGTTGCAGGCAGAGGGTTAACCCACTGCGCCACAGCACTGACCCCCTCTTTCCACTTTTTGAAAACTATCTTCTCCTAGACCGGAGAAGTATGCTCCCTCTGCTCCCTCCCTACTCCACCATCTTACTCCTCTCCCCACTGTGAGAGATTAAGAAATATCTAATGACTGAATGACTGAATGAGTGCATCACTGGATGTAAGCAGCTTGAGAAATTGAATCAGGACCCAACTTCTGCTAATTCACATAAATTTCCCAAATATGACTGAAAGACACTTTGATGATTATACCATTGGTCATCAAGCAAAAGCTATAGGTTAAATCCATCACTCTATCCAATTTTTTGGTATGACTCATGTCACTGCACAATTCACAGGAATTCATATTCTCTGGCTATCTAAATACCTATTTGATAAAGTTGATTTTGTCTCCCGAATCATAAAGCCTAAAATATTTATTATCTGGTCTGAACAGTTTTCAAAGCCCTCATAGTACTGTAAGTTACAAGAATATTGGACAATGTCTGGTATATTTACTACTCTCTACTTCACACCTAGCTCACAGCCTGGTACTCAGTAATGTTCACTCAATGAGTGCTCAATAGAAGAATAAATAAATGTAAAATGTAACTTAAAAAATTTCATGGAAGGGGCCTGCACTGTGATGCAGTGGAATAAGCCTCCCTCTGCAGCACCGGCAACTCATACGGGCGCTGGTTTGTGCCTGGCTGCTCCTCTTATGATCCAGCTCTCTGCTACAACTTAGGAAAGCGGTGGAGCATGACCCAGGTGTATGGGCTTCTGTATCCTATTGGGAGACCCAGAAGAAGCTTCTGGCTTCTGGTTTGGAATGGCTTAGCTCCAGCCATTGTGGCCATTCGGGGAGTGAACCAGTGGATAGAAGACCTTTCTCTCTATCTCTCTATCTCTTTGTCTTTAACTCTACCTCTCAAATAAATAAATAAAACCTTTAAAAAAAAGTTCATGGAAAATATAATTTAAAATATCAGCTTATTTTGGAATATTACTTGAAATCCATGCATAGTTTATTATAACATATTTTCCAAAAACTTTTTGAAGGCCATTCATATGCATGAATTTCAATTTTTGCACCAAAATAAATATATCATTTAATTCTATTTTCCACAAACAGTTTCAAGTACCTTCCTTAAAAATATTCTTCAGTTTCCTCTATAACACCACATGTACTAATCTTTAATAGTAAAAATATTAAGGACCTTCACAAAGTTTATGTGGAAAGCATATTTTTAAAGACTATAACTGGATTTCAATTTTCCTCTCATCAAAATAAACCTATCATTCAATTCCATTTTTTCTTTTTCTTTCCTTTTTTTTTGACAAGCAGAGTTAGTGAGAGAGTGAGAGACAGAGAGAAAGGTCTTCCTTCCGTTGGTTCACCCCCCTAAATGGTTGCTATGGCCGACGCGCTGCACTGATCTGAAGCCAGGAGCCAGTTGCTTCCTCCTGGTCTCCCATGCGGGTGCAGGGCCCAAGCACTTGGGCCATCCTCCACAGCAGAGAGCTGGACTGGAAGAGGAGCAACCAGAACAGAATCTGTTGTCCCAAATGGAACTAGAACCCGGGGTGCTGGCGCCACAGGCAGAGGATTAGCCAAGTGAACCACAGCACCAGCCTCAATTCCATATCTAAGAACTTTTTGGAGTATCCTTACACATGTAGTCAGAATTTGTAAAAACAGACACTTGAACTTTTATCAGAATAGGAAAATAGTTGTAAAAATATGATTAAGTTATTTTGTAAATGCAAATTGTTCCATAAAATTTTCAGAAACAGCATATATAATGATAGAAAATCATCTAGTAGTTATCCATAGAGGTAGAATGCACTACTCCATTCTGTAGTTGAGATTCTAACCATGTGTATTCTCCCATGTGCATATGCATGAACCCAAGCACAGAGTTTAACTGGGAGCCTTTGTCTTTTGGCTGGTCTTTCCCTTCACTCTTGAAAAATTTCAGGTAGGGAGAATTACATATCCAATTATGCTAATGAAGCCACAGAGGAGTCTTGCCAGCTTTGCTCTGTGTAGTGTTCATAGTGTGGAAAAATTTCCACTTAATATAGTTCTTTTGATTGTAAGAGCTGTGCCGCTTAAAGTTAAGTACTTTCAAGATTCTCAGGGTAAGTAGAACAGAGTCTAATTGTATGCGCCCTTTATTGCTATTTATAAATCTATCAACCTTTATTTTCATATTTTCTTCTTTGTTTTTTGGTTGAAAAATTTTCTTTTACTGCTTCATATGATTTCTTATGATCTTTCAATATAAAGCAAATCAAATCAGCCAGGATAACATAATTGCTAAATATATATAAGCTATATTTATGTTCTTGCTTCTGAGAAATATCTGAATTAAATAATTATTTCCTCCTCTAAAGTAATTTATATTTGCTTGTAGATACTCCCTATATAACATTCATGGAACTAGGGTGCCATCAGTAACAAAGTCCATATATCATACGTTTAATAGGTACAAATTATCTTAAAAATTAAGATATTGAATGAATGAATTATATTTTATTTCCATACATTGCCAAGTATACATTTTTCCATCATGGAAAGCAGGCATGGATCTAGCTTTCTTGGACTCACAGAATGTGGTGGCTTAGTAAGAACCATGCTGAAGACCTGTCACTTTGACTTCTTCCAACTCCACCAGGGACCACAACAGCAAAAAACTTCCCAAGTCTGTCATCCTCCCACCTGACCATCCTGTAAGGTATTGGAGTGTGTCATAATCTGATTAAATTAGCCCAAGAGCATTTGGGCAGAGACATCTGTGGTCTGGGTAACTGAATTAAGTATTAAAATGTGGCTGTGTGCTCTAGTGGGTATGTGCTTCTGGCTTACAATTTCTTCATTGCATGGTCAGGTATAATTGGGGAAGCCTAGGATGAGCACTCCAAATCCATAGATTCTTCATATGGTCTCCTTTTGCTCATATATAGGCATGGCCATATGTAGGGTAATAGAAAGAATATTGAAGTTACTACGGATTCATATTTCAACTTTGCATCCCATTAAGACTGGGACTGGGGGCCGGCGCTGTGGCATAGCAGGTTAAGCTGCCACCTGCAGTGCCGGCATCTTATATGGGCACCACTTCGAGACCCGGCTGCTCCACTTCCTATCCATCTCTCTGCTATGGCCTGGGAAAGCAGTAAAAGATGGCTCAACTCCTTGGGTCCCTGCACCCATGTGGGAGACCCGGAAGAAGTTCCTGGCTCCTGGCTTTGTATAGATGCAGCTCCAGCCTAACGGCTAATTGTGGAGTAAACCAGCAGATGGAATACCTCTCTCTCAGGCCCCCCTCCTCTCTCTGTGTTACTCTAACTTTCAAATAAACACACAAATCTTTAAAAAAAAAAGACTATGACTGTAGTCAACTTACCCAAATCCAGGGGATTGCACAGTGGTACAGTGGATTAAGCTGTCACTTGCTATGCCAGTATACTACATCAGAGTGTCCCTTCAAGTATCAGCTGCTCAACTTCCAATCCACCCTCCAGCTAGTGTGCCTGTGAAGGCAGCAGCAAGAAGATTTCTGCCTTTCTCCTTGAAATTTCCTTTCTCTCTGTCACTCTGCCTTTCAGGTGAAGAAATAAATTTAAAAAAAAGTTACACCAGAAATCAATCCAAACATCTACAGCCAACTTATATTTGATCAAGGATCCAAAACCAATCCCTGGAGTAAGGACAGTCTGTTTAATAAATGGTGCTGGGAAAACTGGATTTCCACGTGCAGAATCATGAAGCAAGACCCCTACCTTTCACCTTACACAAAAATTCATTCAACATGGATTAAAAATTTAAACCTATGACCCAACACCATCAAATTATTAGAGAGCATAGGAGAAACCCTGTAAGACATAGGTACTGGCAAAGACTTCTTGGAAAATACCCCAGAAGCACAGGCAGTCAAAGCCAAAATTAACTACTGGGATAGCATCAAATTGAAAAGTTTCTGTACTGCAAAAGAAACAGTCAGGAAAGTGAATAGGAAAACGACAGAATGGGAAAATATATTTGCCAACTATGCAATAGATAAAGGGTTGATAACCAGAATCTACAAAGAAATTAAGAAACTCCACAACATCAAAACAAACAACCCACTTAAGAGATGGGCCAAGGACCTCAATAGACATTTTTCCAGAGAGGAAATCCAAATGGCCAACAGACACATGAAAAAATGTTCAAGATCCCTAGCAATCAGGGAAATGCAAATCAAAACCACAATGAGGTTTCACCTCACCCTGGTTAGAATGGCTCACATTCAGAAATCCACCAACAATAGATGCTGGAGAGGATGCGGGGAAAAAGGGACACTAATCCACTGTTGGTGGGAATGCAAACTGGTGAAGCCACTATGGAAGTCAGTCTGGAGATTCCTCAGAAACCTGAATATAACCCTACCATTCAACCCAGCCATCCCACTCCTTGGAATTTACCCAAAGGAAATTAAATGGGCAAACAAAAAAGCCGTCTGCACAGTAATGTTTATTGTGGCTCAATTCACAATAGCTAAGACTTGGAACCAACCCAAATGCCCATCAACAGTAGACTGGATTAGGAAATTATGGGACATGTACTCTACAGAATACTAGACAGCAGTCAAAAACAATGAAATCCAGTCATTTGCAACAAGATGGAGGAATCTGGAAAACATCATGCTGAGTGAATTAAGCCAGTCCCAAAGAGAAAAATATCATTTGTTTCCCTTGATTGGCGACGACTAACTGAGCACCAAAGGGGAAACCTGTTGAAGTGAAAAGGACACTATGAGAAACAGTGACTTGATCAGCTCTTGTGCTGACTGTTGTTGTACAATGTAATACTTTATCCATTGTAGTATTTTTTTTTTATCCTAGTACTAGTGGTTGAACTTTGTAATTAACACACAATTATTCTTAGGCGTTTAAATTTAACTGAAAAGTGATCCCTGTGAAATATAAGAGTGGGAATAAGAGAGGGAGGAACTGCCCCAAATGATGGAGTTAGAATTGTGCCAGGGGATTCCAATACAATCCCATCAAAGTGGCATAAACCAAGGCCATCTCACTAGTCCAAGTGATCAATTTCAGCTCACAATTGATCACACTGATAGGTCTAAGAGTCAAAGGGATCACACAAACAAGACTAGTGTCTGCTAATACTAACTGATAGAATCAAAAAGGGAGAGAATGATCCAACATGGGAAGTGGGATACACAGCAGACTCATAGAATGGCAGATGTCCTAAATAGCACTCTGGCCTCAGAATCAGCCCTTAAGGCATTCGGATCTGGCTCAAGAGCCCATGAGAATATTTTAGGCATGGAAAGCTAAGATACTCTGAAAAACAAAAAAAAAGAAGACCTAAATGAAAGATCTCTGTGAGTGAGATCCCAGTGGCAAGAACGGGGCCATCAAAGAAGGAGGTACCTTTCTCTGAAGGGAGGAGAGAACTTCCACTTTGTCTATGACCCTGTCGGAATAAGATCGAAGTCGGCGAACCCTAAAGACTTCCATAATCTCGGCAACTCATGACTAGACCCTAGGGAGATTACTGACGCCACAAACAAGAGTGTCAAATTGTTAAATCAACATCAGGAGTCACTGTGTACTTACGTCTCATCAGGGATCTGTCCTTAATGTGTTGTCCAATGTGAAGTAATGCTATAACTAGTACTGAAACAGTATTTTTACACTTTGTGTTTCTGTGTGGGTGCAAACTGATGAAATCTTTACATAGTATATACTGAATTGATCTTCAGTATATAAAGATAATTGCAAATGATTAAAAAATCTTGGTGTTAAATTGGAAATTGCATAGAAAATTAATCAATTTAAAAATATATATATCATGTAGGATCTCTGTCCTTAACGTGCTATACATTGTGAATTAATACTATAACTGGTACTCCAACAGTATTTTTCACTTTGTGTTGCTATGTGAGGGCAAACTTTTGAAATCTTTACTTAATATATAGTAAACTGACCTTCTGTATATAAAGAGAATTGAAAATGAATCTTGAGGTGAACGGAAGGGGAGAGGGAGTGGGAAAGGAGAGGGTTGCGGGTGGGAGGGAAGTTATGGGGGGGAAGCCATTGTAATCTATAAGCTGTATTTTGGAAATTTATATTCTTTAAATCAAAGCATTATTAAAAAAAAGTTACCCAAATAATCTGAGCTTTGATTCCTTATTTGCTAACTCACCTATTAGATTTTTTTAAAAAATAGATTTACTTATTTATTTGAAAGGCAGAATTATAGAGAGGCAGACCTAGAGAGAGAGAGAGAGAGAGAGAGAGAGAGAGAGAGAGGTCTTGCATCTGCTGGTTTTACTCTCCAGATGGCCACAATGGCTGGAGCTGTGTTAAGTTTCTTCTGGGTCTTCCACACAGGTGCAGGGGCCCAAGGACTTGAGATATCTTCTACTGCTTTCCCAGACCATGGTAGAGAGCTGGATCAGAAGTGGAGCAGGACTCAAACTGGTTCCCATATGGGTTGCTAGCACTGCAAGCAGCGGCTTTACCTGCTACGCCACAGTGCCAGCCCCTCCAACTAGCTTTTTTTAAAACTTTTATTTAATAAATATAAATTTTGAAAGTACAACTTTTGAGGCTGGTGCCACAGCTCAATAGGCTAATCCTCCGCCTGTGGCTTCAGCAACCTGGGTTCTAGTCCTGGTTGGGGTGCCGGATTCTGTCCCAGTTGCTCCCCTTCCAGTCCAGCTCTCTGCTGTGGCCTGGGAAGGCAGTGGAGGATGGCACAAATGCTTGGGCCCTACACCCGCATGGGAGACCAGGAGGAAGCACCTGACTCCTGGCTTCAGATTGGCGCAGCGCATCGGCCGTAGCAGCCATTTGGGGAGTGAACCAATGGAAGGAAGACATTCTCTCTCTCTCTCTCTCTCTCTCTCTCTCTCTCTCTCTCTCTCTCTTTCACACTGTCTAACTCTGCCTGTCAAAAAACAAAAAAAGAAAATACAGCTTTTGCATTATAGCGGCTTTTTCCCCCATAACCTCCCTCCCACCCACAACAATCCCATATCCCACTCCCTCTCCCATCCCATTCTTTTAAGATATATAAATAGGGAATGCAAAGCATCAGCACAGTTCTTGATTTAGAAGACTTTTAAAAATGTTAGTTCTTTTTAATTTTTATTGTGCAACTAGTAAATATTTAGTAGATACCTATACAATGTCTAGGATTGTGTCTGGTGCTTGGTAGTATAAAAAATTTTATAGATTAGTGATTTGTAGCTTTTTGGGGAAAATGCTATATAGAATATTTGCTATGTGCTCATTCATTCACATGAATGCTTTCAAATTACCCTGTAAGTTAATTGCATTTGTATCCACACTTTAAGAATTAGTCAGACTATGAAAGCAAGTGGTGAGGCCAGTTAGAAAAGAATAGAACTTGGACTGAAATCCAGGACTAACTCCAACTTTGGTTCTTTTTTTTAAAAGCTTCTATTTAATGAATATAAATTTCCAAAATACAGCTTATGGATTACAATGGCTCCCCCGCCCATAACTTTCCTTCCACCCACAACCCTCCCCTTTCCCGCTCCCTCTCCCCTTCCATTCACATCAAGATTCGTTTTCAATTCTCTTTATATACAGAAGGTCAGTTTAGCATATATTAAGTAAAGATTTCAAAAGTTTGCCCTCACATAGCAACACAAAGTGAAAAACACTGTTGGAGTACTAGTTATAGTATTAAATCACCATGTACAGCACATTAAGGACAGAGATCCTACATGATATTCTTTAAAAAAATTGATTAATTTTCTATGCAATTTCCAATTTAACACCAAGATTTTTTTCATTTTCAATTATCTTTATATACAGAAGATTGATTCAGTATATACTAAGTAAAGATTTCATCAGTTTGCACCCACACAGAAACACAAAGTGTAAAAATACTGTTTCAGTACTAGTTATAGCATTATTTCACATTGGACAACACATCAAGGACAGATCCCACATGAGACGTAAGCCCTGATGTTGATTTAACAATTTGACACTCTTGTTTATGGCGTCAGTAATCTCCCTAGGCTCTAGTCATGAGTTGCCGAGGCTATGGAAGCCTTTAGGGTTTGCCGACTTCGATCTTATTCTGACAGGGTTCTTTTTTAATATTTTAACATAAATGGAACAAATTTAATCTACATCATATATGTAGTTTTAAGAAGATACTGATATTTCCCATATACACTCCCTTCCTCCTTTTACTACCCCAACTCTGTTCCTTCTGTTCTCATTTTTCTTTTTAATTTTTGCAATGACATCATTTTAACTTACTTTATAATCACAAACTTATCCTCCACTAAATGAACAATTCAAGAACTAGTAAGTAGAAAAACCACCATTCCTCAGAATTAGAGACAAGGGCTATAAACAATAATCAAATCAAATTATCAATTTCAGTCATTAATAATAGTTTTTGTATTTAATATATTAGTTACCACACATCTAGGAAGATGAATATTTTTCTTTTTGGAACTGGATTACTTCTCTGAACATATTGGAGAATTGCATCCATTTTGTTGTGAAAAATAGAATTTCATTCTTTTTATGGCTGAATACTATTTTATCTTGCCAAATTCTATTCTTATAACCACCCATAACCTCCAAAAGTTTATTAGAGTAGATCTAAATAAAGTAAGTCACCAAGAAAGCATTAAATAATTATGTTTAGTATATGCAAACCAAGTCACTGGTTCTTGACATAGATGTGACAATTGCCACTTGCTGAAAGGCATGTTTTCCACGTTAACTGCACTCTCCTCTGGAATGGATTCATACTCCTCCCCCACCACCTGATTTACTTAGCTCAAAATTATTGTGGGGATGTCTTCAAATCCCATGAACCTTTTACGTAAAGCGTTGAATACAGGCTTAGATGTACATTACTGATCACAATTAAGGAGGCAATTCTTACAATTCACTGGTATAAGGAGTCAGAATTTTACCCTGGCAATATGGCCAAGGAAACTGAATTTTGTCAAGCACCTCATGCATACTTATGCATGCTTATCTTTGATCCTTGAGTTTTTCTCTGATTTAATTGGTGTGTGGAGGGAACAAATTGGTTTTCAAAATGCTTTTAAAATTATTTTAATTTTGCACCTAAGGTTGAGAACTCCTGGAAAGAGAAATGTTTCTGTTTGGTATGGGAAGATCTCTGGTACAATGACATTTTATGTCTAAAAGGTTGCCTGGATTTATTCAGTAATTCAATTCTTTGAAGCTTAACTGACTGTTTACTGTGTACTAGGCACTGTGCTTTGAAGTGGGATAAAGAAAAAAGAAAGATAAAAGACACCTATGTTCACATATCATGAAGAGAATAGAGACCTGTGAAGCATTAATCATTCCATTGGTTACAAAATGATATGAAATTAAAGAAATGGGAAATATTCTTTCTGCCTGCATGCATGGAAGCATATCTTTGTTTTTTACAACAGGTGAGGGTATGTTATACTATTACAAATACAAAGTCCTAGGAGAAAAGCTTAAGGCAAAGAAACAATAGTGGTATGATTTTATTTATTTATTTAAAAGGCAGAGAGACAGAGAAAGAATGAATTCTCATCTACTAATTCATTCTCTAAATTCCCCACAATGGTCCAACTTGGTTAAGCACAAGCTGCGAACCAGGAATTAAATCCAGATCCCGTACATGGGTGGCAAGGACCCAGCTACTTGGCCATCAACACTGTCTCCCAGTTTGTACATTAGCGGGAATCTGGAATTGGGAGTGTAGCTGGGACTGGAATGCTGGCGCATCAACATGTCATGCAGGCATCCTAAGTGGCATCTTAACCACTACACCAAACAATTGCCCCAGTATTTTGATATTTAACAAATTTTTATGCATTTATTTTAAATTTTCATTGACTTTATCAAATATAAATCTTTATTCACACTCCTGTGCATGATTCATAGCAAGCAAACAGCTTTAGTCTTACTAAATCAGGAGTTTGCTTCAATTTTTATGATGACATGAATAAAAACACTTTAAAAACCTCAGTTTTCATGACTCTGTGTATGTGTCCTGGCATCTGTTTGCTTCTCACCTTTTGATCAATTGATACCTAGTTTAGATTGATAGCTAGTTGAGTTGGGCATGTTTGATCTTGAAATAAGAGTCCAATAATAAATAAATATCCCATGGAGCCTTTTAGGTTTTATCTAGGTGAAAAATCTCTTTTATCATCAGAGTTCTTTGATGTAGGTGACCCTCTTGTCTTTTGATGTACCAAATGCCCAGAATGGAAGATGGTTTCAACAAACTAGCAAGTCCAGTTTTGAACATGTGGAGGTGAAGATCTAAATGATTTTTAGGTAACTGGGAATTATATAACATGCATATCAAGACTCTAGTTCTTTCTTTCTGCTATATTTTCAAATTACTATATAAGGCTAAATTGGTTACGAAATCATTGATGTTTTGATTCATCTTTTATAGATAGTTAATTTTATAACTTTTATCATGACAATCTCTTTTTGAATTTTGCTAGTATTTTGCACACATTAACTGGCAGCAAGGATAACAAAGTGCTTAATGTACACGATTGACTTGGGAGTAGAAAGTGTGGAAATACAACTGTAAACAATACTGAGCTATAGTCTAGTGAGAGATACTGATGATGTTTCCATTATGACAAGTACACTGGACAGACTTCTTAGAGTCTGAGAAGATCCTGAATAAAATATAAGACTAACAATAGTCTGAAGATGTGGGAGGAGGAAAGAGGGAGTAGAAGGAGAGTAATGAAGAAATAGTATGAGAGAGGGATTAGAAATGAAGGGACATGGGGCAGGCGCCATGGCTCACTTGGTTAATCCTCTACCTGCAGTGCCAGCATCCCACATGGGTGCTGGATTCTAGTCCTGGTTACTCCTCTTCCAGTCCAGCTCTCTGCTGTGGCCCCAGAAGGCAGAGGAGGATGGCCTAAGTCCTTGGAGCTCTGAACCTGCATGGGAGACCAAGAGGAAGCACCTGGCTCCTGACTTTGGATTGGCATAGCTCCAGCCATGGCGGCCATTTGTGGGTGAACCAATGGAAGGAAGACCTTTCTCTCTCTGTCTCTCTCTATCACTGTCTAGCTCTATCTGTCAAATAAAAGAAAAAATAAATGAAGGACATAAATGTTCCAGGCAAAAAGAATATGCTTTGCAAATATTTAATGTTTGCAGCATTGTATTAGCTATCTATTATTGTATAATGAATTATCTTGAAATTTAAAAAGCCTAAGACAACAACAAGGAAAAAAACACATCTTTTACTGTTGCATAATTTTTATAGGTCAGGAAACCAGGCAAATCTGAGCTGGGTCCTCTGGCTTCAGGGTCTCAATGTTGCAATAAAGGTGCTGGCTGGTACTTCCCTTAACTCAGAACCCAACTGATGAAGAATTCACCTTCAAACTCATTAACATGATTTGAGTTACATTCAGTTCCTCATAAACTGTTGGATTGAAGGCCTGGTTCCTTTTGTTTTCCTTGGCTGTTTCATTGTGTGTGCCTCTCCATAAGACAGCAAAACATCAACTAAATGCAAGCCAAAGTATTACTGGAAGAGACATTAACATCATTCGACATATTCTCTCTCTCCTTTTTTTTTTTTTTTTTGACAGAGTGGACAGTGAGAGAGAGAGACAGAGAGAAAGGTCTTCCTTTGCTGTTGGTTCACCCTCCAATGGCCGCCGTGGCCAGTGTGCTGCGGCTGGCACACTGCGCTGTTCCGAAAGCAGGAGCCAGGTGCTTCTCCTGGTCTCCCATGGGGTGCAGGGCCCAAGCACTTGGGCCATCCTCCACTGCACTCCCTGGCCATAGGGACAGAATCCAGTGCCCCGACCGGGACTAGAACCCAGTGTGCCGGCGCAGCAAGGTGGAGGATTAGCCTAGTGAGCCACGGTGCCGGTGACATATTCTCTTTATTATAAGGGAGTGGCTAACTAAAGCCCACAATCAAAAGAAGGGAGTTGCACACCATGATGTGTACATTCTGTAATGAGGCAGACTCTTAGGGGCTATTTTAGAGACTTCCTTTCAAAGTATAAAATATTGAAATAGAAAAACCACTTTTCCCCAGGATTAAAGACAAGGGTTATAAACAATTATCAAATCTCAAAATGTCAATTTCAGTCACATACATTATTTTTGTACTCAATATATTAATTATCACACATCAAGGAAAACATATATTTGTCTGTTTGGTACAAATTTCATGTTTTTGGAGCACAGAATGTGAGAAAATAAAGAGAAACTAAATTTCACACTTAAATATACACTAGATTACAAAGGGGTTTTGAAGTCAAAATAAGGAGCAGGGTTTTTTTTTATGGAAAGGTTAAGCAGGGAATGACATTAACATATCTGCACAAAAGTTTAGAGGTGTGTGCAGTGTGAAATCCACTGTCTGAGAGCTTAGGCAGTTCCCTGGAGGAGAGAGCTGACTTCCACCATGAAGAGCTGCAGGCCAAGCCATGGGAGACATTTGAAAGCAGCAGACCCCAAATTTACATGCAGCTGCTTCTGTGATTGAAAACAGAGTGCAGTCCAGCAAAATGGAAGGATCTAGGGTTGCTATGTTAAGTGAAGCAAGGTAGACAGAGAAACACAAAGACTGCATGATCTCATTCACATGTGGACATTGGAAAAAAATATCTGACAGTTACTTTGGTTGTTGTCTGAAAATCGTGATGGTTTGTACTTGGAGTTCGCCTTGACAACTTAGGGAAGATAAAATACAGGTGTTTGGAGCATGGTAAGAGAAATAAATGGATGGATTCAAGAAATTATCAAGTCACTGAAGTCAACAAGACACAGAATTAAATAAAACATTTTAGATGTGTTAGTGAAAGGAAAATTAAGGTTGAAATTTAGTTTCTAACTTGAGAAAATCATTGTAATCTAGATCCATTCATTGATTTCTTTTCTAAGCTTTATTTATTTATTTGAAATGCAGAGTTACAGAGAGTTAGAGGCAGAGAGGGAGAGGGAGGTCTTCCATCTGCTAGTTCACTCTGCAGTTGGCCACAATGGCCGGAGCTGCACCTATCTGAAGCCAGAAGTCAGGAGCTTCTTCCAGTTCTCCCACATGGGTGCAGGGGCCCAAGAAATTGGGCTATCTTCTACTGCTTTCCCAGAGCTGAATTGGAAGAGGAGCAGCAGGGACTCAAACTGGAGCCCATATGAGATGCTGGTACTGCTGGCACTGCCACAGCACTAGCCCCAGAAGCTCTTGACAAGAGCTGCCTAGGCTTTGGAAGCCTTTTGGTATCACAAACCACATCAGCTATTCAACAAGGCCACAGGGAATATAAAAGTTCTCTCCTCCCTTCAGAGAAAAGTACATCCTTCTTTTTTGATCCCTTCTTTCCACTTGGGTTTCATCCACAGAGGTTCTTCATGCAGACCAGTTTTAGCCAGTGTCTTGGCTTTCCAGGCCTGAAATGATCCCCTGGGCTTTTCAGCCAAACCAGAATGCCTTAAGGGTTGATTCTGAGGTCAGAGTGCTACTTAAGGCAATTGTCATTCTATGGGTCTGCTGTACATACTGTTTTGCGTGTTGGAGAATTTACTCCTTTTTAATTCTCTCTATTATTATTATTACCAAATTCTTATCCTATTTATATGACCACTTTAATGCTTAATCCTATCCATGTGATCTCTATGACACTTGGAAGGCTATTTTTACCACCTAAGCTAAGGGGATTTTGAGTCCCATGGCAAGTTTTTAAACTGTATCATTAGAAGTAGGTCCATACAGAACTATACTGCTTTACAGTTACAACCTTCGTACATTTCACAACTTCAACTTGAGGGTCACAGTGGTTCTTCCCTCCATACCCACACTCCCACCCACCCCTGCCCTCTTCCTCTTTCATATCTTATTCTGACCCTTACTTTTAATTAAGATCTATTTTTAATGAACTTTATACACATATGGTTAACTATATTCTAAGTAAGAAGTTCAAGAATTAGTATGAAAGAAAAAAAGATAAGTAAAACAAGATAAAATAAATGAAAAGAAAGGAAGAAAAAATAAAAAATAAGAAAAAAACAAAGCAAAAAACCCTGTTGATCAACAGTCAAAGCATGGGGTGTTCAATGTCACTATTTCTCACAGTATCAATTTCATTTTTACAGGTTGCCTTTTAGGTACTCTGTTAGTTATCAAAGATCAGGGAGCACATACAGTATTAGGCACTTTGGGACTGTTTTATTTCACTAAGAATAATGTTTTCCAGCTTCATCCATTTTGTTACAAATCATTGGATTTTTTTTTTTACTGCTGTGTAGTATTCCATGGTGTACATATCCCATAATTTCTTTATCCAGTCTTCAGTTGATAGGCATTTAGGTTGATTCCATGTCTTATTGTGAATTGAGCTGCAATAAACATGGGGGTTCAGAAAACTCTTTTATTTGCTGATTTAATTTCCCTTTGGGAAAATTCCCAGGAATAGGATGGCTGGGTCATATGGAAAGTCTATATTCAGATTTCTTCAAAATCTGAATATCTGTATCCAGATATCTCCAAACCAATTTCCAAAGTGGTTTTACCAGTTTACATTCCCACCAACAGTGGAATAGGGTACCTTATATCCACATACTCGCCAGCATTTGTTGTTTTTTTAATTTTTGTATGAAAGCCATTCTAACTAGTGTGAAGTGAAACCTCATTGTTGTTTTGATTTGCATTTCTCTGATAGCTAGCAATCCTGATCATTTTTTCCTGTGTTTGCTGACCATTTGAATTTCTTCTTTTTTTAACTTTTACGTAGTAAATATAATTTTCCAAAGTACAGTTTATGGATTACAATGGCTTTTTCCCCCTGTAACTTCCCTCCCACCCGCAACCCTCCCATCTCCCACTCCCTCTCCCCTTCCATTCACATCAAGATTCATTTTCAATTATCATTATACACAGAAGATCGATTTAGTATATATTAAGTAAAGATTTCATCAGTTTGCACCCACACAGAACATAAAGTGTAAAATACTGTTTGAGTACTAGTTATAGCATTAATTCACATTGGACAACACATTAAGGATAGAGATCCCACATACGGAGTGAGTACACAGTGACTCCTGAAGTTGACTTAACAATTTGACACTCTTGTTTATGGTGTCAGAAATCTCCCTAGGCTCTAGTCATGAGTTTCCAAAGCTATGGAAGCCTCTTGAGTTCACTGACTTCGATCTTATTTAGACAAGGTCATAGTCAAAGTGGAAGTTCTCTCCTCCCTTCAGAGAAAGATATCTGCTCCTTTGATGGTCCGTTCTTTCTACTGGGATCTCACTCGCATAGACCTTTCATTTAGGTCTTCTTTTTTTTTTGCCAGAGTATCTTGACTTTCCATGCCTAAAACACTCTCATGGGCTCTTCAGCCAGATCCGAATGCCTTAAGGGCTGATTCTGAGGCCAGAGTGCTATTTAGGACATCTGCCATTCTATGATTCTGCTGTGTATCCCACTTCCCATGCTCTCTCCCTTTTTGATTCTATTAGTTAATATTCGCAGACACTAGTCTTGTTTGTGTGATCTCTTTGACTCTTAGACCTATCTGTGTTCTTTTGAAAAATGTTTAAGTCCTTTGCCCATTTCTTCACTGGGTCATTTTGTTTTGCTGTTGTTGAGTTTCTTGATCTCTTTATATATTCTGTTTAATAATCTTTTATCAGTTGTATAGATTGCAAATAATTTCTCCCATTCTGACAGTTGCCTCTTCACTTTGCTGATTGTTTCTTTTGCAGTGCAGAAGCTTCTCAATTTGATGTAATCCCTTTGTCGATTTTGGCATTGATTGCCTGTGTGTCTGGAGTCTTTTGCAGAAACTCTTTGTCTATGCTGATGTCTTGTAGGGTTTCCCCAATGTTCTCCAATAATTTGATAGTGTCGGATAGTAGATTTAGATCTTTAGTTCATTTTGAGTGGATTTTAGTTAAAGGTTTAAGGTAGGGGCCTTACTTCATGCTTCTGTATGTGATGATTCAGTTTCCCAAACACCATTTGTTGAAGAGACTGCCCTTGTTCCAGGATGGATTTTAGCTCCTTTGTCAAAGATGAGTTGGTTATAGATGCTTGCATGATTTCTGGTGTTTAAATTCCATTTCATTGATCTATCCACGTGCTCTTGTACCAGTATCACACTATTTTGATTATAACTGCTGTGAAATATGTCTTGAAATCTGATACTGTGATGATCCCGACTTTGTTTTTGTTGTATAAGATTGATTTAGCTTTATGTGGTCTCTTGTGTTTCTATATGAATTGCAGCATCATTTTTTCTATATATGAGAAGAATATATTTGATATTTTGATTGGTATCACATTGAATTGGTTAAACTGCTTTTGGTAGTATGGACATTTTGATGATAATGATTCTTTCAAATCATGGACATGGAAGATCTTTCAATTTTTTCTGTCTTTTTCTATTCCTTTTTAATGTTTTGTAAATCTCATTGTCAATATTTTTGACATCCTTGGTTAAATTTCTCTCAAGGTATCTAATATTTTTTGTAGCTACTGTGAATGGAATTGATCCTAGACTTTCTTTATCAGCCATGTCATTGTCTGTGTATACAAAGGATGTTAATTTTTATGTGTTGATATTATATCCTGATACTTTTCCAAACTCTTTTAAGAGTTGCAAAAGTCTCTTGATGGAGTTTTTTAAATACCCTATATGTAGAATCATGTCATTGGCAACTAGAGCTAGTTTGACTTCCTCTTTCCCAATTTGTATCCCCTTGACTTGTTTTTCTTGTATAATGCCTCTGGCTAAAACTTCAGAACTTTATTGAATAGCAGTGGAGAGAGTGGGCATCTTTGTCTGGCTCTGGATCTCAGTGGGAATGCTTCCAATTTTCCCCTGTTCATTAGGATGCTGGCTGTGGGTTTGTCTTGATAGTGGTGAGGAATGTTCCTCCTATTCCCAATTTACTTAGAGTTTTCATCATAGAAAGGTGTTACATTTTGTCAAATGCTTTTTCTGTGTCTATTGAAATAATCATACAGTTTTTGTTCTTCAATTTGTTAATGCGATGTATCACATTGATGGATTTGTGAATGTTGAACCCTCCCTGCATACCAGGGATAAATCATTCTGATTTTTCTGATGTGCTGTTTGATTTAATTGCCTAGAAATTTTTGAGCATCTATGCTCATCAGGGAAATTGGTCTGTAGTTTTCTTTCTCTATTGCTATCTTTTTTTGGGCTTGGAGATTAAGATGATACTGGCTTCATAGAATGAATTTGGCAGGATTCCTTTTGTTTCAATTATTTTGAACTGCTTGAGAATAATTGTAGGTAGTTCTTTGAATGTCTGGTAGAATTCAGTGATGAAACCATCTGGTCCTGGGCTTTTCTTCATTGAGAGGTTCTTAATCACTGATTTGATTTCTGTGTTGGTTGGCTATTGGTCTTTTTAGGTTTTCTATGTTTTCAAGGCTCATTTTAAGTAGATCATGTGTGTCTGGAATTGATCCATTTCTTCTAAAATTCCCTGTTTTGTTGGCATACAGCTCTGTGTAGTAATTTCTGATTATTCTTTTTATTTCTGTGGAGTCTGTTGTTACAGTTCCTTTTTCACCTCTAATTTTTTTTATTTGACAGATAGGGTTATAGATAGTGAGAGAGAGAGAGACAGAGAGAAAGGTCTTCCTTCCGTTGGTTCACTCCCCAAATGGCTGCTGTAGCCGACATTGCGCCGATCCGAAGCCAGGAGTCAGGTGCTTCTTCCTGGTCTCCCATGTGGGTGCAGAGACCCAAGCACTTGGGCCATCCTCCACAGCCCTCCTGGGCCACAGCAGAGAGCTGGACTGAAAAAGGGGGACCTGAGATTAGAACCTAGTGCCCATATGGGATGCCGGCACCTCAGGCGGAGGATCAACCAAGTGAGTCACAGCATCAGCCCCCCTGTTTCACCTCTAATTTTTTTTAAATTTGTGTCTTCTCCCTCCTTTTTTGGTTAGTTGGGCCAGTAGTGTGTCATTTTTGTTTATTTTTTCAAAAAGCCAGCTCTTCATTTTGCTGATGTTTCATATTTTTTTGGTTTCAATTTTGTTTATTTTTTCTCTAATTTTAAGTATTTCTTTTCTCCTACTAGTTTTGGGTTTGGTTTGCTGTTGTTTTTCTAGGTCTTTGAAATGCATTGACAGCTTATTTGTTTGGTGCCTTTCCAATTTCTTGATGTAGGCACCTATTGCTATATACTTTCCTCTTAACATTGCTTTTGCTGTATCCCATAAGTTTTGATATGTTGTATTGCCACCTTCATTTGTTTCCAGAAATTTTTTGATTTCTCTTTTGATTTCTTCAGTGTCTCTCTATTCATTCAGGAGTCTGTGGATCAGTCTCCATTTCTTTGCATATGTTCTATAGATTCCTGAGTTGCTGATTTCCAGCTTCATTACATCATGGTCAGAGAAGGTGCATGGCATGATTTTTATTTTATTTTATTTTTTAGTTTGCTGAGACTTGCTTTATGGCCTATCATGTAGTTAATCCCAGAGACAGTTTCATGACCAGGTGAGAAGAATGTGTATTCTGCAGCTGTATGATTGAAATCTCTATAGATATCTGTTAGGTAATTTTGGTCTATAGTGTCTATTAACTCTGTTGTTTCCTTGCTGATTTCTGTCTGTTTGATTTGTCCATTGCTGAAAGTGGGGTATTAAAATCTTCTATTATTATTTTACTTGTATCTCCATCTCCCTTGTATTAAAATCTTCTATTATTATTTTACTTGTATCTCCATCTCCCTTTAAATCCATTGACATATCTTTTAAATAAACCAATGCCCTGTATTTAAGTGCATATACATTTATAATAGTTACATCTTCCTGTTGAATGATCCCTTCATCATCACATAGTACCTGTATTTGTCTGTTATTACAGTTGTTGTATTGACATCTATTTTGCCTGATATTAGGATGGCTACAGCAGCTCTTTCTTGGTTTCTGTTTGCATGGATTATCTTTTTCCATCCTTTCACTTTCATTCTGTGAGTATCGTTGTTGAGATGTGTTTCTTACAGGCAGCAAATAGCTGGGCTTTCTTTTGAATTCATTCAGCCAGTCTGTGTCTTTTAACTGGAGAGGCCACTTACATTCAGGATGACTATTGTTAAGTAGTAACTTTGCCCTACCATTTTCCCTTTAGTATTCCTATTTTTTTTTTTTTTACTTTGGATTTCCTTTGTACTTTTTCTGGGAGTTCTTCTGCATTCACCTTCTTTCTTAGTGATGATCCTATTTCTGTATTTGTATGCATAGCAAATCCTTATTCATCTTTTGTAAGGCTGGATGGGTGTTAACAAATTCTTTCAATTTCTTTTTGTTATGGAAGGTCGTTATTTCACCTTCATTTATACATGAGACCTTTGCATGGTATATATTCTTGTTTGACTGCTTTTTTCCCTTAAGTCTTGGAATATGTCTTGCCATTCTCTCCTAGCCTGTAGAGTTTCAGATAAGAAGTACACTGTGAGTCTAATTGGAGTTCCTATGAAAGTAATTTGGCATTTCTCTCTCATGCACATTTTAGAATCCTTTCTTTATGTTTTACTGTGGAGAATTTTACTACAATGTGTCTTGGTGAGGACCTGTTCTGATCATGCCTATTGAGAGTTCTATGTGCTTCCTGTACTTGGATGTCCCTTTCTTTGTCCAAATTAGAGAAGTTTTCTATTATTATTTCACTGAAAAGACTTTCTAATTCTTTCTCTCTTTCTACACCTTTGTGGACTCCAAAGATCGTATATTGAGTCATTTTATGGTATCCTGTAAGTCTCCAACAGCATTTTTTAGTTTTCTGATTTCCTCTTCTTTTTGGTCTGACTGTAAAATTTCCAGAGATTTGTATTTTAGCTTGGATATTCGTTCTTCAGCCTCATCAACTCTGTTGTTAAGACTTTCCACTGTATATTTTTATATGATCTTTTGAATTCATTTCTAGTATTTCATTTTCATTTCTCTTTAAGATCTTAATTTTATGGGAAAAATTTTAAGTCATATCATATATAGTTCTCTTTAGTTCATGAATTTACTTCTGGTTGCTTCTGAGTAACCGATGATTAGTTTTTTGAATTCTGCTTCTGGTATTTCCTCCATCTCTTCATCTTCAGCTTCTAATATTGAAGTGTTGTGGTGTTCCTTGAGGCAGCTCATAGTGACTTTCTTATTATTTCTTCAATATTTTCTTTTATTCTTTGGCATTTGTTCTGGTGGCTAAAGTGTGCTCAGCACTCATACTTTCTGCTTAAGAAAATGCACATTTGACTTGTTGAGTCTTTCCTGTGAGCAAGGTTCCTCTGGTATGAGCTATTATAGGTAACTGAGGCTTGGAGTGAGCGGAGAGATGTTCTGTGTTTGCCCAGGATCTAAACACACTCTGTCTCCTCTTATACAGTCACTGTTTTCTCAGACTCTGATCCCAGGGTTCTCTGGGTCTTGGATTGTTAATGGGGTTATGCCACCCCACTAATCAGTCATGTTTATAAGGCAACTCAGGTGTTCCCAGAGCCGCTGTCTGTGTGTGGTCCTCCCAACCAGTTTCAGTGTCTGTAGTTGGGGTGGGGGTTGGGGGATAGGGTGGTTGCTGGTGGGGGTGGAGAGTAGGGGAGACTCCTTTGTTTAGGTCTGTGGTTCCAAGCATGTAAAGTGCCTGCTCACTCTAGCCCCATTCACTTTTTAAAAAAGATTTATTTATTTTACTTGAAAGTCACAGTTACACAGAGAGAGAAGAGGCAGAGAAAAAGAGAGTGAGAAAGAGAGAGAGAGAGAGCTCTTCCATCCACTGGTTCACTCCCTAGATGGCCGCAATGGCTGGAGCTGCACTGATCTGAAGCCAAGAGCCAGGAGCTTCTTCCAGGTCTCCCATGTGGGTACAGGGGTCCAAGGACTTGGGCCATCTTCTACTGCTATTCCAGACCATAGCAAAGAGCTGGATTGGAAGTAGAGCAGCCGGGTCTCAAACCCATATGGGATCCTAGCACCACAGGTGGTGGCTTTACCCACTGTATCAGAGCCCCAGCCAGCCCTAGCCCCATTCATTTATTGATCATGCTCTGCAGGTAAGAGAGTGGCACAGTCAAAGCTTTCCCTCCCCTCCCATTGCCAGGCAACTGGTGAGGTGCCGCTGGGGAAGGAATTCTTCTGAATTATTGTGGCCCTCATTGATTGGGTGGGATTCAACCCCAGTTATTTATTATTGGGTGCATACAGGAGATGGGGCAACAGCTACCTGCCTGGTTTGCCTGGGTAGGCTTCTTCCTCCTGGGATCCAAGCTTCCGTCCATTGTTTTCTGCTGTTTGCTCCCTTGGTGCAATATATTATATTATAATTATAATAAACTGGGTATATTATTCTTTGTATGCAAGCATTTTTTCTTTAAGTGAATAAATTTCAGTACTGTGCATACAACGTGGTCTAACTATAATCTTCAGAATGCTAGTCAATTTCTATAGTTAATGTCTACAAATCTGAAAAGCAGCAAGAATAATCCAATAGGACCAACTACAAAATGTGCATAGAATTTTTAGTTTGGCAATTTGGGGATAGTTGTTAATACGTTGAATAAATGAACACAATGTTTCTGGTTACAAAAAGATTTTGGCAAGGATATTTAGAGTGCTTCTGCCCAAGGTTTTGCTTTTTAAAATTGTTGAGCTTCATTATTTTTACATTTTTAACTTCTGATTTTAAAATGTCCTAAACATGGAACAAGAGATTTCCAGGTACCTTCTATCTAACCTTCCCAATGACAAAAACACAATGACAAAAACTAAAAAATTGGGGTCAGCACTATGGTGCAGCAGGTTAAACTACTACCCGAGGCACTAGCATCCCACATGGGCACTTCTTGGAGTCCTGAGTCCTTGCTCCTCCACTTCTGATCCAACTCCTTGCTAATGCACCTGGGAAAGTAGTAGAAAATAGCCCAAGTGCCTGGGCATGTGCACCCACGTGGGAGGCCCAGATGAAGTTCCTGGCTCCTGGCTTCATCCTGGCCCAGTTCTGAATGTTGTGGCCATTTGGAGAGTGAACCAGTGAATGGAAGATTTGTCTCTCTCTGTCCTTGCATCTGCCTCTCCTTCTCTGTAAAATTGCCTTTCAAATAAATAAATAAATAAGTAAAATCTTGTTTTAGAGAGCTTTTATTTAATAAATATAAATTGTATAAGTACTGCTTTTGGCATATAGCAGTTCTTCTCCCCATACTCGCCCTCACACGCTGATACCCGTCTCCACTTGTACTCCCTCTCCCATCATTCTTCATTAAGATTCAATATAATAAATAAATCTTTAAAAAACTAAAAAAATTTACACATATTATTTTCCCCCAGTTATCCAAGGAATTCTATTCTTTTTGACCAGTATCCAACTCTGAATCCCACATTCCATTTACTTTACATATTTTTCAGTCTGTTTTTAATCTGGGAGAAGTCTTCAGTCTTTCTCATTTATGACCTCTATACTTTAGCCTGGCCAATAATTCTGCAAAACTTAATATTTCTAATATTTTATCATGATTCAGCTTGTGTCAGAAAGTTTTGGCTAAAGATACCAATGACATATGTCCTTTTTTTTTACCTTCAAACTTTGAACAGGTATAGAAATAAACTTTGTCGTTAGATGGATATTAAAACATTTGCTTTATTAATTATAGAATTGTAATTGATAATAGAAGTTAGAGTTGACTTATTTGTTTCTATATAGGCTTATTAATCTAGACAGAGACAAGCTGGTAGGTAAAAAAACAGGCCTTTCTAGGTGTTGTACTATGTGAAGGAGAGGAACAAATACTCACACATTACACTTGCCCAGAAAAACTCATGGACCAATGCAAATCACACTATGACCATCCAGAATGCTCACTAAGTACATTCCTTTTTGTTCTAGACACATGGTAAATTGCATTTTTCTGCCACCATGGAGGCAGAATGGCCCTGTGATTTGCTTTGGCCAAGGGCATGTAAGAAAAAATAATACATATGGTTTCTTGAAGGAAGATTCGTTATTCACTGCAACAGAGATGGTAGCTTCTGGGTTAGCCAGAGACAGAGTGTGGGATATATGGAATGAGCTACCGACAGACAAAGTAGAATGATTGAGAAAAAAATCTTTGATTTTTGGAGTTTCTGTGTTTTCTAATTTCCGTGTGTTGTTACTATAGCATGACCTAGTTTATGCTCTCTTATAGAGATCTTCATCTTGGCAAAATAAATAAATTTCATTCCATGGGGGATAATTTTCTAACAAAGGGAAATTAAAATATTTATAGACAATCCAATTTTATTAGACAGTGAATACTTTGCAGAATAGAAATTCCCCTCCCCAGAAGATAACAACAATATAGGAATAATCACATTATAAAAAATAAAATAGCCTCAATATGAGCTAGTATATATACAGTGTGTATTAGCACAATAACTCAGAGGTATTTTATGTGTATTATCTCTTTTAATTCTCATGAGGCTCTTATGTGGTAGTTAGTGTTATTTGTCCATCTTGTTAATGAAAAGCTGAGGATAACTATATTAACTTTATTGCCCATTGACTCAGATATATTAGGTGAATCTGGAATTCAAATCCAGTTCTACTTAGCTACATAGCCTGTTTTTTATCCACTATGCTATACATCTTAAAAACGTGTAGGTTTGGATGCCAGGTGTTTGGTGTAGTGGTTAAATCACTGCTTGGATCAACTGCCAGTCATATGAAGATGACTGGCTCCAGTCAAGTATACTGGCTTCTAATCCAGTTTTGTGCTAATACACATCTTGGAAGCAGCAGATGATGACTAAAAACTTCAGTTCCTGCCGTCCATATAGTAGACTCAGATGGAGTTCTGAGATCCAGGCTTCAGCCTCCATCAGCCTTGATTGTTGTGGGCAGTTGAGGAGTGAACCAGCAGACAAAATCTACTTCTCTGTCTGTCTTTGTCTTTCTCTTTGTGTCTCTCTATCTTTGAAATTAAGTGAAAGTGAGTAAACAAGGAAGAAAACCTCACAGCAAAAGATCACAGGAAGTTCAAAGCATATATTAGAAAATATTTTTGACAAATGGCAGGGCAAAGTTACTACTTATCAATAGTCACATTGAACATTAATGGCTCAACTGTCCAGTTAAAAACAAATAATGTTTGAAAAAACACAATATGGAGGTGAAACATTAGGACTATTAATATCTGATATATTTAGCTTTTCTTTAAATAAATTTAAGAGTAAAGATGACTGGGGCCGGTGCTGTGGTGCAGGGGGTTACCTCCCTGGCCTGAAGCGCCAGCATCAATATGGGTGCTGGTTCTAGTCCTGGCTGCTCCTCTTCCGATCCAGCTCTCTGCTATGGCCTGGGAAAGCAGTGGAAGATGGCCCAAGTCCTTGGGCCCCTGCACCTATGTGGGAGACTGAGAAGAAGCTCCTGGCTTTGGATCAGTGCAGGTCTGGCCGTTGCGGCCATCTAAGGAGTGAACCAGCAGATGGAAGATCTCTCTGTCTCTACTTCTCTATGTAACTCTGTCTTTCAAATAAATAAAATAAATCTTAAAAAACAGAGTAAAGATGACGGTCTATGGTTCTTGAACATGTAATCTTTGAAACATTCAGTACTTTATTTCTTTCCTAGGAGTGCTAAAACAAGTTACTTCAAACTCTGTGGCTCAAAACGAGAGTAATTTGTTCTGTCACTTTTTTTTTTTTTTTGACAGGAAGAGTGGACAGTGAGAGAGAGAGAGAGAGAGAGAGAGAGAGAAAGGTCTTCCTTTTCCGTTGGTTCACCCCACAACGGCCACTGCGGCAGTCACACTACGGCCGAAACTCCGCACTGATCTGAAGCCAGGAGCCAGGTGCTTCTCCTGGTCTCCCATGCTGGTGCAGGGCCCAAGGACCTGGGCCATCCTCCACTACACGCCCAGGCCACAGCAGAGAGCTGGACTGGAGGAGGAGCAACCAGGACAGAATCCAGCACCGCAGGCAGAGGATTAGCCTATTGAGCCGCAGCTCCGGCCTTGTTCTGTCACATTTTCTGCAGGTCAGAAGTCTAAAATCAAGATCTCTGCAGTATTTTGTTTCCTCTTCTTGATTTTTCAGGGCGTCTGACTATGCTTGGCAGATCTTGCCTTGTAACTTCATATCTTCAATCTCTAGCTCTGTCTTCGCATGTCCCTCTTCTCTCTGTGTCCTTGAATTCCTTTTACTCTTTGATAAGAATAGCAGTTACTGGATTTAAAGCCCAACAACAACAATACTAACACCATTTTCTTTTTACATTGGAGACTATCTTGCAATTCTTCTATTAGAGATGACTTTAGAAAAAAGTGGCCTATTAAAAATTTGTTTTATTACTTAGTGTTGGTTGAATAATTTCCACTAAGACTTAGTTCCACCTGGAATCTCATAATGTGACTTTGATTGGAAGTAGAATCTTTGCAAATGTAAAAGAAATATTATTGATTTTTTCTTCTCTCAGAAGTTATTTTTGTATTTTTAGATGTTTATGCCAAGTAAGTTGATTTGAAACAGTTTTGAGTGACTCAAAGGGTCTCAAAGGCGTTAGAAAAAAAATACCAAGCTTCTTCAAAATACATTTTAAACTTTGCTTTAAAATAACTAGATAATATACAAATGCTGAAACACGGGTGAACATAGAATATTAAAAGACTGAGAAGAGACCATGCTTTCAGTTGAAAAATGTAAAATTGAAGAGTTTCTAAATATAATAAGAGATTCGAAAACTTGGGTAGAAATTTTATAACTTTATTTTAATTAACTTTGAACTGAAACAGTATCTCTTAATAACTTGCCATTGAATGTAAACTACATGATTATTCATTATGAATTTAGGTAATACATATGTATTAACAGTACATGTCATTTGTCAGAAGGTAACTAACAGGTATTTTCATGTTATTATATTAGTTCTAGATATATATGTAGATAACATAACATTTATATTATGTAGATAACATAACATTTATATTCAATCCTACAGCCATTTATGGATGAATAGCTATATCTCATTGTGAAATATGATCATAAATAAACCTAGATTTTTCTATATCACACTTTCTTTTTTGATATTTAACTAATTTCAATATATTTGGTTTCCTTTGTTTTCTATATGTGTGTATTGCATTTATATATATAAATATGTTTCAGATTTCTCAAAATGGAACTAAAAATACAGAAAAATCAAATTGAAAAGAGTTGGAAACCACAAAACCCTAACTGGATTTTAGAATATTTCGACATGTTCCTGTTAATATCTTTGTTTTTATTTACCTATTTTCCCATGCATGAAATGAGTACTTAAGATATAGTACACTGCAAAATGCAAAAAGGATGCAAAAGTGTTTGCAGCACAGTGTTTTCCTGAATGGCAGAGGGATGAGGATATAAGAAAACATGATCAAAGAGCTAACTCTGTTCAACAAAATAGTATGCCCCACTTGAAGCAAAACAGATATATGTTAACAATGAAATTCACATGTGAGTTTAAGGAACAGAGTTCTCAAAGATAGGAGAGTAAAAGGAGGACAGTCCAGATATGGAATGTCTTTTGAGCAAAAGGATTAACATTAGGAAGTTAAGGAGGTTTTAGCCACAAATCTGTTTCTGTGTTTGGCAACACCTTGTAGATGTTGGAAAGGTACAACAATATCCTGGAGGCCTTGAATAAAGAGACAAGGAATTCAACTTTAATTTGGTAGATATTGAAGAGCTGGGAAGTGTGTGAGCAGGTTATTGTCAGAGCTATAATTTAGGAAGATTAATCTGGTTGCAGGATGTTGCCTTGGAGAGAAAGAAAGCAGTAGACCAGTGAGAAGGCTGTTGCAATGACAAAGTAGAAATGTTATAAAGCCCTACATTAGGGTAATGTGGGTGAAAATGAACAAAATGTGAAGGGCACTGAGAATATAGAATCTATGTGATTTGGATAAATGATTAAATAAGGAAGATGCAGAAGGAAGAATCAAATCTGTGAGTAGTGCGATTAGCAGTTTTTTAAGGGAAAGATGACAAATTCTATTTTGGTATGATGATGGGTTTATTGAGGCCATAGCCTTTGGGCAAGATAGTCCGTTTGAAAATTCAAGAAATCATTTAGAAATTGAGGATTCAGATTTTCAGTTCTTCTTCTTACTATTATATAAGAGCTATTATTAAAAAAACAGAGATCCACAATTTGAGACAATACTTTAAAAAAAAAATATGTTTTTAAAGGTTTATTTTATTTATTTGAAAGATGAAGTTACAGAGAGAGGTAGAGACAGAGAGAGAGGTCTTCCATCCACTGGTTCACTCCCCAGATGGCCACAACGGCCGGCGCTGCGCTGATCCAAAGCCAGGAGGCAGGAGTCTCCTCCAGGTCTTCCACGTGGGTACAGGGGCCCAAACACTTGGGCCACCCTTCACTGCTTTCCTGGGCCATAGCAATGAGCTGGATTGGAAGTGGATCAGCTGGTACCAGAACCGGCACCCATATGGGACACCAGCACTTCAGGCCAGGGCTTTAACCCACTGTGCCACAGTGCCGGCCGAGAAAATACTTTTAATTAATAAATAACCCCCATTCAAGCAATCAGGTTTTCAACTTGATTAAAGAGTTGAGGGAACAGTGCTGTGGCGTGGCAAGTCAAGCCACTGCCTGCTGTGCTGGTATCCCAGATGGATACCTGTTTGTGACCTGGCACCTCTCTTGCTGATCCAGCTGCCTGCTAATGCACCTGGGAAAGCAGTAGAGCATGGCCTGAGTTCTTGGGCCCCTGCACCCACATAAGAGACCCAGAAGAAGCTCCTTGTTCCTGGCTTCGGATAGGCCCAGTCCTGGCGGTTGTGGCCATTTGGGGAATGAACCAGTGGATGGAAGATCTCTCTGTCTTTGCCTCTTTCTCTTTCTTCTTTTAATTCTGCATTTCAAACAAAATAAATAAATATTAAAAAAAACAATTGAGGAGACTTGGTTTCTTTGATTTTTCTATGATTTCTAGTCCTATCTTTGCGAGTTATTCATAGTTCATATCTGATTTAATAAAGACAAATATTGCATTATTTCCAGTATGACAAGAGTAGAAAGTGTACTTAGCAGAAATCCTATTCTGGGGCAATTTTCCAGTCCAATTTGTAAACAAGGAAATTCTGATCTGCTTTCTAAACTTTATGTGTTCATCCTAGCAAACACGGATAGATATAGTGCCCGTTAATCTTCATACTCAACTCAGCTGCTCTTTCTTCCTTAGCGCAAAATGATTTAGGGTAGTAATATGAAAGGAAATGAACTAACATGATATAAAAAATGGTGCATAACTTGGAACCTTAACTAAGTTCGAAGTTGCTGTTGATTACTTTCCGATCTCATTCTTTATTTGCAAATGCCACTGCCTCATGGCCACTGAGTTCTTATTATATTATTGCATCATTAATCATTATAGGAATCCCAATACAGCTCTAGGGTAAACATAAGCTTGCTCTATCTTTCACTTGTGTCTTGAAATGCCTCTCCTTTCCATCATTATCATATTGGAGTTTGAATTTAAATAGCCATTTGTTTTTGAAATATTTTTAAAGTGTTTTATAATCACTGATGTGAAAATCTCTGTGAAGAAAGAACCAAATATTTGAAACTACACTGAGTTCAGAGATAGGTATATTAAATCTTTCATTTATGTGAATGGATATTATTCAATAGGTTAATTGTAATCAAGTGTATATTTAACAAGGCAGTTATATACAAATGAAAAAATAAATTTAAACTATAATGAAATTCCTGTTCATTTGTGCACGTTTGAGTATAAGGAAATTAAGGCTTTATAAATGTGACCTAATAAAAACAAATAACATACTATGGCAAATATTTATTAAGTCTATATTATGAATTTGCTGGCACTTATTAGTAAACACATTTTTGTACAGGAATTATACAACATTATTGGCATAAGGCAAATATTATTTTAATCAGGGAAATAAAAGCACTATACAATAGATGAATAAATGTATTGTATTGAAACATAGTAAGTATTGTGGGGAAAGAGACTTCTGAAATAATGGTGCAAAAAGTGTAATTTTAAATCTTTTGGTCAGCATAGGTCTCACTGAGAAGATTGACTTGATCATAGATGGAAAGTAGAGTATGGAGTTTATCTGAGTTGATATGGAAGGGAATTAGAAAAGGAATAGCCAAGGAATAAGTAGTATAAAAACCATGTTTATTATGACTTCCATTAACGGTTTTTTTTTTTTTTTGCTTGTGGAAAGGAAAATCATCTCCATTTAGCCAGACAATTCAACAGAATAATAAACCACATTTAAGTTCTTTTTTGTTGTTGTTATAGAGTGGTAGTGGGTAAACTCAGCTCAAGGGCTAATGCTGATCATCATTTATTCTTTTTTATAAAGGTTTATTTATTTATTTGAAAGGCAGAATTACAGAGAAGTAGAGGCAGAGAGAGAGAGAGAGAGAAATATGTGTTCTATCCGCTGGTTCACTCCCCAGATGGCCGCAACTGCCGGAGCTGTGCCTAACCAAAGCCAGGAGCCAGGAGCTTCTCCCAGGTATCCCATGCAAGTGCAGGGGCCCAAGGACTTGGGCCATCTTGCACTGCTTTCCCAGACCATAGCAGAGAGCTGCATCAGAAGTGGAGCATCCAGGCCGGCGCCCTGGCTCAACAGGCTAATCCTCCACCTTGCGGCGCCAGCACAAGGGATTCTAGTCCCGGTCGGGGCGCCGGATTCTGTCCGGTTGCCCCTCTTCCAGGCCAGCTCTCTGCTGTGGCCCAGGAGTGCAGTGGAGGATGGCCCAAGTGCTTGGGCCCAGCACCCCATGGGAGACCAGGAAAAGCCCCTGTCACCTGGCTCCTGCCATCAGATGAGCGCGGTGCCGGCCGCAGCGTGCCGACCGCGGCGGCCATTAGAGGGTGAACCAACGGCAAAGGAAGACCTTTCTCTCTGTCTCTCTCTCTCACTGTCCACTCTGCCTGTCAAAAAAAAAAAGAAAAAAAAAAGAAGTGGAGCATCCAGGACTTGAACCGGCACCCATATGGGATGCCAGCACTGCAGGTGGAGGCTTTAGCCAGCTGTGCCACAGTGCTGCATTCCATTTATTCTTCTAAACAAAGATTTATCGGAGAACAACCATGTTGTCTACATATTGTCTGTGGCTACTTTTATGCTACAATGAGAGGAATGTATATTATAATAGTGAATATCTTGACTTCCAAGCCTGAATTATTTACTGCATGACTATCTATCTTAAACTTTTGCCAATTCCTATTTTTTGGAATTCAAAAAAGTGATTACACTAATAAATCAGAGACCTTCAACACAAAAATCATGTCCAAAATAGGATGTCATAGATTTTCATTTATTTATTTATTTGACAGGTAGAGTTAAGACAGCAAGAGAGAAACAGAGAGAAAGGTCTTCCTTCCATTGGTTCACCCCTCACATGGCTGCTGTGGCCGGCGCTGTGCTGATCCAAAGCAAGGAGCTGGGTGCTTCTTCCTGGTCTCCCACTCAGGTGAGGGACCCAAGGACTTTGGGCCATCCTCCACTGTCTTCACGGGCCACAGCAGAGAGTTGGACTAGAAGAGGAGCAACCAGGACTAGAACCTAGTGCCCACACAGGATGCCGGCATAATTATTGCATCCATTTTTTTACAAAAGGCAGAATTTAATTCTTTTTAAAGTATGAATATTATAGCATCACGCATATATCCCATAATTTCTTTATAAAGTCATCTGTTAGTGGACAACTAGGTTGATTCCATGAGACAAATATATGTTTTCCCAGATTTGTGGTAGCTAATATACAGAGTACAAAAAAAGTAATGTATATGAATGAAATTGATGTCTTGAGATTTGATTATTATTTATAACCCTTATCTATATTCTTCAGGAACAGTGGTTTTTCTACTTACCACTTGTTTAATTCTTTATTTAGTGGAGAATTAAGCTGGTGATTATAAAGAAAATTGAAAGTGTGTCATAAAAATGAAAAGAAAAATAAGAAACGAAGGAAAGAGGACGTGAGTCAGGGAGGAAGGGACAATAGGGTCAGAAGTATCATTACGCTCTTAAAACTGTATATATGAAATGCATGAAATTTGTTCCCCTTTTATAAACTAAAAAAATTTACAAAGAAAGTAAAGCTAATCAGCCTCCCTAGTGACTCCATTTCCTCAATATTATTCTAAGTTCATAGTATGTCCAGCCTTATGTTCATATCTGGATAGTATGAATCAGTTCAAATAGGAGCCAAGAAATGAAAATCACTAGGCTGGCGCCGTGGCTCACTTGGCTAATTCTCTCCCGGTGGTGCCGGCACCCCGGGGTTCTGGTCCCAGTTGGGGCACCAGGTACTAGTCCCAGTTGCTCCTCTTCCAGTCCAGCTCTCTGCTGTCGCCCAGGAGGGCAGCGGAGGATGACCAAAGTGCCTAGGTCCCTGCACCTACATGGGAGATCGGGAGGAAGTACCCGGCTCCTGGTTTCGGATCGTCACAGCACTGGCCGTGGCAGCTATTAGGGGAGTGAACCAACTGAAGGAAGACCTTTCTCTCTGTCTCTCTTTCTCGCTGTCTATAACTCTCTGTCTTTCTCTCTCACGAACTCTGCCTGGCAAAAAAAAAAAAAAAAAGAAAAAAAGAAAATCACGAAAAAAAATGGTGCTTGGTAGCATTAGATTCTGTTGATAAGAAACTGTTTTCTAGAAGAAAAGGGCGTTTTGGTATTTCTTGTATCTAAAAAACTGCTAACATTTTTTAATATTATTTTGAAGTTTTCTAATTCTATACAAAATGTGTATGTAATATGAAAGCTACAAATATGTTGTTGCTAATGATAACTGAAGAAAGGGAATCTGTCCATAATTTTATATAGATTTGCAATTTGTAACATAATTCTACTCATTGCTCAAAATATAGTCAAAAGGGTAGGATGGCTTTAGTTGTTTCAGAACTTATTCTGTACAGGGAAGAAACTGAACAGCATATTGACAGCATTGAAAAATATACAGTATATTATAGTGGCTGAAACTAGAGGATTAATTTAAGAGTTAGAAGAACTGAGTCAGTACTAGTTTAGCTATCAAGTCATTCTGTCTGTGTACGTGAGGGGCTTCATCTCTGTGTAAATGCTTTTTGATCTGTCAAATAGGATTAATCTGTAGCTCTTCCTTTCTAAAGTTGCTATGAGAACATGATGTACATTGCATATAGCAAAATGACAGAAATATCAGAAGCATTAAGAAACAACCATTAAAATTGGTATTAATATCAGAAATTATAACATATATTTATTTACTAAAATTCAAATTTGATCATCTATTAGAATTGCACGAAGAACGTTAAAATAAATTCAGATTCCCATGTCTCCTTCCCATAAATTTGATGCAGTAGATCTGGGGAAGGCCTTATAAATTTATATATTTACATATTAGAATTTGAGTTTATTATGGATATCTGATTTCATTTACCATTTGATAGTGTTTTGTTTGGATATCAACTCAAGAGAGCTTCACATCAGTATTTATTACAGCAAGCACCTTATCTTACACAATACTTACTTCATTTAAAGCTTCACAATCACCTAGTGTTAACATCATCCCCATTTTACCAATAATAAAATAGTTATTTGCTCATTCTCATAGCTTATCAACTATAAACATTTTATGTATCTTACATTTTTACACATATGCACAACATTTAATGGAGATATAAAGGAAGAGAAGTAGGCCAACTTAAGAATTTTTAATGTTTCCTTTTTTCAAGATCTTCTTTAAACTGGCACAAATTTTTAACTTTAAAAAATCCGTAACCCTGTGTTTAAGAAATCTTTTAGGTCAGTGTGAATTTCTCTGTAATATCTAGGATGTGTGTGAAGAAATGATAATGAAAGCAAACAATGTGTGACTTGGAAATATGGAAGAAACCAACCAGATCAGGAATGCTTCAGAAGGTATACATGTTGCTGAGACACAACAGTTCTGTTTTAAAGTATTTTTTCCATTTCAACTTTTAAATAGTTCAGAAGCAGCATTTGTAAGTACAGAATGAGAGAGTCCTTTCAGGCTATGGTGAAAGTTTGCAGGTAGAATAAGAAAAGTGCAGAATCTGGTTTTTAAGGTTTCAGAACCCCGATCTCCAAAATGTATATACCAAAGGGAAAGGTATCTTGTTTAGAACTATGCCATGGGACTGGTGCTGTGGCGGAGCAGGTTAAGCCTCTGCCTGTAGTGCTGGCATCCCATATGGTTGCTGGTTCGTGTCTCAGCTATTGCACTTCTGATTCAGCTCCCTGCTGATGGCCTGGGAAAGCACTGGAAAATGGCTCAAGTTCTGCATTCCATGTGGGAGACACAGAAGAAACTTCTGGCTCCTGGATTTGGATTGGCCGAGCTGTGACCTCTAAGGCCAACTGGGGAGAGGATCAGCAGATGAAAGATTTATCTGTTTCCCTCTATTTGTCTGTAACTCTTCTGCTCAAATAAAGATTCATTTAAATCTTAACAAAGCAAAACAAAACTATTGCCATACTTTTTTTTTTAATTTATTTATTTGAGAGGTAGAGTTACAGACAGTGAGAGGGAGACAGCGAGAAAAGTCTTCCATCCACTGGTTCACTCCCCAAATGGCAGCAATGGCTGGAGATGCACTGATCCAAAGTCAGGAGCCAGAAGCTTCCTCCAAGTCTCCCATGTGGGTGCAGGGGCCCAAGGACTTGGGCCATCTTCTACTGCTTTCCCAGGCCATAGCAGAGAGCTGGATTGGAAGAAGAGCAGCTGAGACTAGAACCACCGCCCATATGGGATGCCAGTGCCATAGGTGGAGGATTAACGTACTGCACCATGGTGCCCACCCCATTGCTCTACATTTTAAGAAAATATATTCATAAAATCCTACCAACACAAATCAACAAGGGAAAATTATAATTATTCTTAATCGTGTATCATAAATCACTTGGTATTACTATGAAACCCACCCAAGACTACTCATAGCCTTTAGTCCTTACAGTCTAGGACTTCAGGTGAATGAAAAATAAATAATATTGATAATAAGTAATAAATTACTTCCATTAGTTATTGCTGCCAGAAACAACCTAGGACATTTAGTACTCTAAGGACTGAGACCTGGAGGTCAAGCTAACAGTTCAGTAGTCCCTCACCCTGTCCTCATTTTCCAGTGAAAAAGGCCTTCCGCTCCTTCACTGCAGGCAAACTTCCTCAAGCTTGGTTAGGCCTCTTCCACAATCTATGTCTGGATGCTGCTAACTTGCCTCTTAGCTCTTGCTCTATTCCTACCCATTCTCACATTCTAATGTATACCTGATGAGGTTAATTTGACCTTGACTGGAAAACTTGTTCCATGTGAGGTTTCTGAGTTATCCAGCTGTCTTAATGATTCAAGATTAAACAGAGCTTGACCGGGACAAGCACTTTTGCAACCAGCTTACCTTTGCTCTTCGGTAGGAAACTAGGCCCCGTCTTAGTCCATCTGTCCTCTAACTTCATTTTGATCAAAATAGGTACTGTGATCTTTCCTCCTTCAGCTGTATTTTTTTAATGAGGTAAAAGGATTTTAATTTAAAACCTTGGTGAATATATTGGAATAAAGTAAAGTCAAATCCAGTTTTACACTCCATAAGAATTCTTTCTGAGCATCTGGAATGCAGGTAGCTGATTGAAGGTCATTTTCAAACCACTTATGTAGAGTTAAAGCCATGGAAAAATTCACTACTACTCTAGGTATTAAGGTACCAAGAAAATCCGCATTTTGATGATTTCCTTGGGTCACATAACTTTAGACATAGCTTAAAAACCAATTTAGCTGGCACATTAAAATGTAAGGCTGCAAGTTCTAACTTTGCTTTTCTTCTGAAAATTAGCCAACTCTAACCCTAGCCCACCCTAAACTTAATCTGCATCCAATGTATGGAACAGGTTTAATATGACACTAAATGGACCCAAGGTTGAATCTAAATGAACAGTAAAGAGAAGGAAAATTTCTCTGTTCTTTGAAATTTTGCAGCTTGTACTTTGGGGTAGTGCCCTTCAGTTGCCTCATTTAGTCAATGAAAAAACGGAAACTTTTTAATATCTTATACACCTGAACTCCATTTTCTAGATTAAAAAATTAATGTTTCATTAGGGAACTTAACATGCCAATATGTGAAGAGATTGAAACGTGCCAGGGGATTCCAATACAATCCCATCAAGGTGGCATGTAACAATGCCATCTCACTAGTCCAAGCGATCAATTTCAATTCACAATTGATCACACTGATAGATCTAAGAGTCAAAGGGATCACACAAACAAGACTAGTGTCTGCTAATAGTAACTGATAGAATCAAAAAGGGAGAAATTGGGAAAATTTTTAAAATGTTTACTTGTTTTGAAAGAGAGAGAGAGAGATGAAAGAACAGGTAAACAGACATAAGGACAGAAATAGATCTTCTGTCTACTTGTTCATTATATAAATGTCCTCAACAGCTGTCTCTGGGCCAGGCTGAGTGTGAAGCATGGTATTCCATCCACATATCCTATGTGGGTGGCAGGGATCTAAGTACTTGAATCATTGCAGCTATCTCCCTGGTTGTGTATTAACTAGAAGATGGATTCAGAAATGGAGCTAAGGCTTGAACTTCGGCACACTGATGTCAATGCAAACACCGTAGCAGGCATTTTTTTCCTTTTTTTCTCTTTTTTTTAGAAAGTTTTTATTTAATGAACACAAATTTCATAGGTACAGCTTTAGGAATATAGTGGTTCTTCCCTCCATACCCACCCTCCCACCCCGACTCTTGTCCCACCTCCTACTCTGTCTTCCATCCCATTCTTCATTAAGATTTATTTTTAATCAACTTTTTATACAGAAGACCAACTCTATGTTAAATAAAGATTTCAAGAATGTGCACCCACACCCACACACAAAGTATAAAGTACTGTTTGAGAACAAGTTTTACAGTTAATTCTCATAGTACAACTCATTAAGGACAGAGGTCCTACATGGGGAGTAAATGCACAGTGACTCCTATTGTTGATTTAACGACACTCTTATTTATGACATCAATGTCACTCTTGACATGGGCTGCCAAGGCTATGGAAGCCTTTTGAGTCCACAAACTCCATCAGTGTTTAGACAGGTCCATAACCAAAGTGAAAGATCTCTCCTTCGTTGAGAGAAATGTACATCCTTCTTTGGTGATTGCTTCTTTCCACTGGGGTCTCGCCCACAGAGGTCCTACATATAGACCGTTTTTTGCCACAGCATCTTGGCTTTCCATACCTGAAATCCTCTCATGGTCTTATCAGCCAGTCAAGAGTGCCTTAAGGGTTGGTTCTGAGGTCAGGGTGCTTTTTAGGACGTTTGTCATTCTCTGAGTCTGCTGTGTGGACTGCTTCTCATGTTGCAACATTCTATCTATTGTTATTACCAGACACTTGGTTTTATTTATGTGACCCTTCTGACACTTAATCTTATCTATATGATCAATTATACACTTATTAAGATTACTTTAAGATGGCATTAATACCACCCAGCTTAATGGGATTTAGAGTCCCATGGCAAGTTTTTAGCTTTATCCTTAGGGGTAAGTCTGTAGGAATGTGTGCTGAACTGTACAGCTCTCCCTCTCATATTCCCACTCTTATTTTTTACTGGGGTCTATTTTCTTTTTTTTTTTTTTTATTTTTTGACAGGCAGAGTGGACAGTGAGAGAGAGAGACAGAGGGAAAGGTCTTCCTTTGCCGTTGGTTCACCCTCCAATGGCTGCCGCGGTTGGCGCGCTGCGGCCGGCGAACCGCGCTCATCCGATGGCAGGAGCCAGGTGCTAGGTGCTTCTCCTGGTCTCCCATGGGGTGCAGGGCCCAAGCACTTGGGCCATCCTCCACTGCACTCCTGGGCCACAGCATAGGGCTGGCCTGGAAGAGGGGCAACCGGGACAGAATCCGGTGCCCCGACCGGGACTAGAACCCGGTGTGCCGGCGCCGCAAGGCGGAGGATTAGCCTGTTGAGCCACGGCGCCGGCAACTGGGGTCTATTTTCAATTGACTTTATGCAACTATGGTTAATTCTATGTTAAGTAAAGAGTTCAACCAATGATATTAAGTATGAAAAAAATAAAAATAATAAAAACAAATAAACTGTTCCTCTATGGTCAAGACAAGGGCTGTGCAAGTCATTGCTTCTCATAGTGTTAATTTCACTTCTATTGGTTTCCTTTTAGATGCTCTGTAATAAGTCTTAATCACTGTTCCAAACCCTGTCTCATTAAAAAAAAAAAAAAACTTCTAAAACTGTATTTGGAAAATATCTCACCTTGCAATTGGGGATATTGAAATATTAATGGATTATGCTACAATTGAAATAACAACAAAAGCAAATCATCAGGATATATACTTATAGGCAGAATTGGAATTTATGATTGTCTCTATAATTGCAATCCATAGGGTTGTCTTTTCATACCATACCCCCACTACATTTTAGGAAATTATTTTTATGAAGCAAGCATTGTGATGCAATAGGTTATTCTACTGCTGAGGACACCTGCATCTCATATTGGCATGCTCAGTCAAGTTGTGGATATTGCACTCACCATCCAACTTACTGCTTCTGCACTTTGGAAAGCAGCAGTTGATGGCTCAAGTACTTGAGTTCTTGCCACCCAGGAGATCTGGATAGAGTTCCTGGCTCCCGGCTCTGTCTGGCCTAGCCACCACTGTTGTAGCCATTAATGGAGTGAGCCACCAGATGGAAGATAATCTCTTTGTGTGTGTACCCATCTATCACTCTTCATTTCATATAAGTAAGCATATCTTTGAAAAATCTGTTATCCTAAATTTTCAGATATGAAATGCATAAATTTTGTATATGTTATATAAAATTAAAAATGTTTTGTATTCATATTCATATATATATACATGTACATATATATTTATGATGTAAAACATAACAATCCTCTTGGTCATTTGTTGGTACTGAATGATGATAAGCCCTGATTTCCTTCTAATTTTAAAGAGATAGGCACTCTATAAACAGCTGGGTATATGGCATATTAAGTGCAGGGCTTACAGAGAACATGCTGAATGCCATATACAGACAAAAAAGATCACTTCTTGGCACTTTGGCTAAGATCAAGTGTAAACAAAAAAGAATTGGAAGACACTTTGTAGTGATGAAAAGGAGAAAGCAATGGACATGCCATGATAGAGGAAACCAGACATTTAACAGGGAATCATAACAACATTCAAATTATTGTTTTTAGTTTACTCTGAAAACCCAGCTAAGTCTCACCTAAGCCCCTCAGGAGGCCCCCTGTTCATTGTGGAGCTGAAAAAATATGTAAATTATAAAAGTTTGTTAACTCTGCATTTTTAATACCTCCATTGAGATAATTCATGTGCCTTTGCATCTTTTTTTTTCTTCACTTTGTGAGGTTCATTCTGTTTTCTAACTTAGTTTCTTAGCTTTGTGCTTCTGATTTTGGGTGAGGGGGTGACAAAGCTGAACATTAGAAAAAAGAGACATTTACTTGGCATTGAACAGGAAATTTGAAAGAGATGGGGCATGACATTGTTATCAGAAATAACCACCATGTAGGATTGCTTCGTAACTTCCAAGAACCGTGTAGCTGATCTAGTCTGAGGACTATTGAATAGAGATTTGAAAATTTGCAAGACAAACTGAATTTTTTTATCAAAAGAATGTTGAAACCCTTTCATGATGGATTAATTATGTTCCCTGTAATTATTCTATTAGATAATAGCTTATAGGTGAAAAAAGACTTTCCTAAGAGTAAAATTTATTTTCTTCCTGGAGCTCTCTTTGACCAGACTGAAGTCGGAGAGCTTATCCAGTATACTTTCTAAGCTTAAATGAGTGAAGCATAAAAAGTCATAGGTCACAGGTGATTGGCTGCTATTCCAGATTTTTCAGTAGCTCCACTTAGAAGTATTGTGCCAACAGATCACTGCTGGATTTTTGGACTGACAATTGTGATTTATATACTAAAGCCCAATTTAAGACCAAAGTAAATCCACTGACTTTTGAAAGAGTGTCCATTTTACAAATATGCTCTTCTTTATCTCATTTATCCTTAAATCTGTTTCTTTTTTTTAAAATTTATTCATTTGAAAGAGTTACAGAAAGAAGGAGACACACACACACAATCACACACATACACAGACACAAATACACACAGGATGGAGAGAGGGAAGAAAGAGAAAGAGAGAGGGAGGGAGGGGGAGAGAGAGAGAGAGAGAGAGAGAGAGAGAGAGAGAGAGATTTTCCATCCATTTATTCATTCCCAACATGGAGACAGGAGTGTCTTCCAAGTCTCCCACATAGGTGGCAGGGGCCCAAACACTTGGGCCATCTTCCACTGCTTTTCTCAAGCCTTATCAAGGAACTGGTCTGGAAATGGAGCAGCTAGGAAACCAACAGGCACCCATATGGGATGTCGGCACTGCAAGTGATGGTTTCACCTGCTATACCACAATGCCAGCTGTTGCAATAGTTTCTTGCCCACAGATCCTTTCTGGATATGTTGGGTGTAAAAGGCAGAGGCTTTTTATCGCTTTAAAAAGTTTTGTAGTGAATACAAATCCTGGACTTTGAATTCTACCTGGATTCATTACACTCAGCCACCATTATAAAAATTCTCAGTTCCTGAACAAATAATATGTAGTTACAACACTGCCTGAGTCAAATGTTCTAGTGTGACAATTATGGAATCCCTGGTAAATACATTAGGCATGATGACTCAGGCTTGAAATAAAATAGTTAGCACCTTCTGTGCACAAAACACTACACTGTGTGCTTGGTGGGATGCACAGAAAGCTTGTTCAAAAATATGTGATCTTTTGGGGAACACAGAGCCACATCAAGATTTATACTTGCTATTCGAGAATCTGAACTGGTGTTGATAAACAGAGAAGTCAGCATTGCAGAACTGGATTGATCCAGGGAGGCTCAGTGGGGGTAGTCAGCCAGAATAGTATATAGGTAGAGGGTCCACATATGTGTAAGTCTTTACAGGATAGCTAGATCTATCGAATGTCTTCCAAAATATTTTGCCAGAACAATGCATGCAATTTTGTAGTTTGTTGCTTTAATCCAATCAAGATATGGGTAGATGATATCCTCCTAAGTTTACACTTTTTTTCCCCCATACAATTTGAGTAAAGAATTGGCAGGCATAAAATTTAGGGAGACACTTACAATGTTGTTTTTAATCTTTCCCTTTCAATATGCTTATAAATAGCAATGGTAAACTGTGAACCTCTTTCCTTTAGAAATGCTGATATCCCCAAGGCTTAGTCAGTTTCAAGGCTTTTGCAGGGAACTGCATTACTTGGGTTTCTTTGAAAGGAAGACAGTTATTAAAATCCCAATGATTGTAGCTACTTAGTGGACAGGCTCTAAAACTGGTACTGCCTGAGAGCATTTTTCTAAAATTCACATGCACATAAACGTGTCCAAGTAAAAACATCAATAAATAGTGGTTACAGCACATGAAAGCTGCCCAGTTTGCTCAAACCTCATGTAGCTTTATTTTGGTGTGGCAGTCCTTTAAAAGACACATGAACAGAAAAAGGAAGAAAAATAAAAGCAGTGAGTTGATTTTAAGTAATATTTGTCAAATTAAGCTCTCAAAATATTAAATTCTACTAAGTCTATGCTGAGGGGAAACGTTATTCTTATAAAAACAGATCATTTTACGATAATTCCAATATGCTGTTCCTACTGGGTAGGATTTTGAAATCTTTTGAAGAGATCCTTATCTTGTACTGGAAATGATGCTTCTTGCATGGAAAGCCCAGGAATGGTATCTTAAGAATAGTCTTATTATTTTCAACACTTCCTACACACCAAGACAGAAATATCATTAGAATTCTCATTCTTCTACTTTTGGCTGTAGTTACAAAAGAAAAAAAAAAGGCATCTGAAAGTGTTCCAATCCAGCCCATTTGAGTGAGCAATTCTATGTGCATCATGGAGAAGGGCCCTAATCCTGATGACTTCCTGTCACCTCAGCCAAGGACCTCTCCTCAGCACACAGGTTCACTAATGATCCTTTTGTACTCCCACCCTGCCTTTTTAGCACCTGACTCTTTCTCCACGGACTTTGTGTAAATGTTGCTTCTGCTGCTGCTTTCTTTCCTTCTTCGACTCCCTTTTCCGTCTCCTTCTCCTCTTTTGCCATCTCCTTCTCGTTCTGTCTTTTCTCCATGCCTCAGTGCATATTTTCCCACCTGGTCAGTATGTTTGCCTTCTGGCTTCCCAAACACAGTTTCATTTTTTTAAAATGTTTACCAAATTGTTCATAATATTATCCAAGTTGCTGCTTCCCCACTTTGCAATAAAGCACTGTTGATATACCTAAGGATAATTCAGGGTAAGTTTTCTTCTAGAAAGTTTTCCCACCATCAGCAGTAACCCAAACCATCAGTGAAGTGATGACAAGATATCAACATAACTTGTCTACTCAGTTTTTTTTTTCTCATCAGGAGCATAATCAAATTTTTATGCATGCTCATTGTTTTTCTTGACTAATATATTATAAACAAAGGTTCAATCTCTTTCATATTTGTGCTACATTTCTAATAAATTACTTTATACCCAGTAGACATTCTTTAATATCACTAAATATAAGTGGTCATTTATTTTTTGAATTATAAAAATAAGTTAAGGGGTATACACTATAAATACAGAAAAGTGTATCATTATGCATTATGTGTTGACTGTATCTGTTCTTATGTTTGATTATAATACTCCTTTTAAAGAGCACTATAATCTTTCTATTTGAAAGTGATATTTCTAAATCTCTTCCTGGCTTCTAAAAAATTCTGTCTGGATCAGTGCTTCTCACACTTGCATGCAATCACCTGGAGATTTGCTTTTAAAAAATAGATGCTTGGGCATAATCTTTATATATTCAGATCTGTAGTCTAGGTGGGATCCACAAATTTAAGTTTTAAACCCATTCCTGGTAATATCAGTGCTCTCAGTCTGGTGGCTAAACTTGAGCAGAATTAACATAAACAGCTATATATCCTGCATGACTATTTTCTCTTGAGAAAAGTGCTAGTGGTTTGTGCCAGGCGTAGGACTACAGGTTTCAGTAGTGAATAAAATAGCCACAGTCCCTGATCTTGTAAAGCCTTGATAAGCAGTGTATGAACACTGTTGAAAGAGGAGTATGACTGTTAGTTAGTTTATCATACAGTCAAGAAATGTGCCTTCAGAATGTGCAGAGCCACAAACAACATGTTCTAGGAGACAGAAAGACCCAGTATTTCTGAAAAGTGCATTCACCATTATTCAGTGCTGTTTTGGTATGATAAGAAAAGCACATCTATGTGAGTATTATGTGTATATGCATACATGTAATAAAATCACAGAGAGGTTGCTTTTTTTTTTTTTTAAATATTATGGAAGGTGGAGTGTGGTATAGTGGGTCAAGACTTTCCCTGTGATTTTGGTATTCCATATGAGCACTCAGCTGTTCTACTTCCAATCCAGTTCCCTGATAATGTGCTTGAGAGCGTAGCGGAAGATGGCAAGTGCTTGATCCCCTATTACTCATGTGGGAAACCCAGATGGAGTACCAGGTTTTGGCCTGGACAATCCTGATCATTGTGGCCTTTTGGGGAGTGGACCAGCAGATAAAAAATCTCTGTCTCTGTCTGTTCCTTTCTCCCTGTAATGCTTTCTTTCTAATAAGTAAATCTTTTTTATATTTTATTTTTATATATTTATTTATTTGAAAGGCAGCGTGACAGAGGGAGGGAGGTTGGGAGAGAGAGAGAGAGAGGGAGAGAGAGAGAGAGATCTTTTATCTGCTGGTTCATTACTCAAATAGCTCCAAAGGCCAGGGCTGGGACAGGTGTAATCTAGGAACTTCATATGAGTCTCCCATGTGGAGTGCAGGGGCCCAACCACTTGGGCCATCTTCCACTGTTTTCCCAGGTGCATTAGCAGAGAGCTGGATCAAAAGTAGAACAGTAGGGACTTGTACTAGTACTTATATAAGAAACAGATGTTACAGATGGGCATCTTTATCTGCTACATCACAATGCTTGCCCCTAAATAAATCTTTTTTAAAAGATTATGAAAATAAATTCACTTAACAGGAAAGTCAGCCTTTTCTAAATGTTCATGATAAAATGAAAGCTATTGTAACTTTAGTCCTTTCTTGACTACCTTGAGTCTAACAATTGCTCTTCCATTACCAAGAAGTGAATGATAATAGGCAATAGATTTTGAGTTGCCAAGTGAAAAAGTACTAATTCTGAGATTATAAATTCTGATCAGTATATTCTGTGTCAGTGATAATTTGTATCCGCTCTTATTTTCAGACTTTGGAGTGATTTTTACTTAAATAACACAATTTAGTAATGCTATGGGACTGCATTAACTATTATTTTATGCCTAGATAAAGGAATTGAACCTAATTAAGTTGACTTTTGTTTTATGTTGTAATGATAATAGTTTATTTTTTAAACTAGATATCCTAACAGTTTTAAAAGATTTATTTATTTATTTGGAAGGCAAAATACATGCATATACAGAAACAGAGAGACAGAGAGAGAGAGATCTTCAATTGCTATTTCACTCCCCAAATGGCTGCAATGGCTAGAGTTAGGTCAGACCAACCAGTAGCCAGGAATTTCTTCCAGGTCTCCCAAATGTGTGCAGAGGTCCTAGTGTTTGGAGCATCTTCTGCTGCTTTCCTAGGCACATTAGCAGGGAGTGGGATAAGAAGTAAAGCAGCCGGGACTTGAACTGGCACCCATAAAGGAGGCTAACGCTATAGGTGATGGCTTTACCCACTATGCTACAGCTCTGGCCCCAAGATCCTAACTCTTCGACCAGGTCTATCTCTTCCTCCATCCACATTTTGCTGGCTTGTTGTGTTAAAGAGATATAGTCACACAACATGTGTTATGAAAAGTATTTTCTCTGTTGTATGATGCAGAAATCCGTGCATTTTAAAATTTTATTTCCAATGAGACATTTTCCAAAGTAAAACTTTTGGAAAACTCAGCTAAAGGTCTGGCGTTGTCTCTAGGATTTTATTGGAAAAGAAAGTCTCTGGAATGTTGAAGTAGAAAAACAAACAAACATTTTTGAATTATGATATGGAATAGAGATTCCAACATGGCAGGAGAGGGAGGGCACTTACTGCTCTAATCTAAGGGAAGATAATTTTAAAAAAAGTAGATAATTTGCAATCTCAGGGAAGTGTTAGTGAGAAAACTGTGGTGGAAACTCCATGCAAGTTAGAATGACGCTGTGGATCTTTGTGGAGTCTGTGGACACACAGCACCAACACAGATACAACACAGGATCCCTGTGGTCTGGAGCCTCAGACTGAAGCAGCCCAAGCCACTGACAATAAAGCCGTGCAGAGGGACCAGCACTGTGGCATAGTGGATAAAGACTCTGCCTGCAATGGTGGCATCCCTTATGGACACTAGTTGTAGTCCTGGCTGCTCCATTTCCAATCTAGCTCTCTGCTATGGCCTGGAAAAGCTGTGGAAGACAGCCCAAGTGCTTGGGCCCCTGCACCTGCATAGGAGACCCAGAAGAAGTTCCTGGCTCCTGTATTAGGATCAATGTAGCTCCAGCAATTGCAGCCATTTAGGAATTGATCCAGTGGATGAAAGAACTCTCTCTCTCTCTCTCTCTCTCTGCCACTGCCTCTCTGTAACTCTGCCTTTCGAATAAAAAATAGATCTTAAAAATAATGCTGTGGGGAGTGTCTAGTGTGAGTCTGATATGAAGCCCTGTAGGGGACAGTGTTCCTACCAACCTAAAGGAAAAGAAGGGGCAGACTTCTCTCCCCAGTCTCCCAAAAATGATGCCATGCAACTAGCTGAGAGAGAGTGGGTGCTATTTTGGACATATATAATAGCTGTGCCGGCTTGTGTTGGCACAACCAGCAACCAGCCAAGAGGAGATGCCTGAGTTGGACTGGGAGGATTGACAGGGGGCTAGGCACCCACATAGATCTGCGAGGTGCTCCTAGTCTCCCAGCGTAGGCTGCCAGGTTGGAGTACTCTGGGAGCTTCTTTATCTCTCTGTGGGTGGGATGGACTGGCAGGTCAGAGTGGATCCATGGTGCCTCGTGACTGTGGGAACCTTGTGTGCTGGGACTGTAGAAACACTGGGGCTGTGTGGGAGGGTGCAGGGTGTGGTTGGGTTTCTGGGCCATCACTGTGGGCAGCTTTACATGCTTGGGGCTACCTGTTTGCCTGGGGTGGGTCACTGCTACAGGATCTGTGCTCACCGTGAGGACTGCATGGATCTTTTGTGTGGCTCTTGTAGCAGCACAGATGAATATCACACACACTAGAGCTAGTGCCCAGGCACTGATAGCTTTGGAGGAGAAAAGATGAGGATGAGACAACACCAACAGGGCTGATCAAACCCTCTACTCCAATTAAAATATAAAAGGAAGATATACTGCACCAAACTTTGCAGCCATCTTGGATATTCCCCTTGCCTGGGAGCAACGTATGCAGCACCCTAGCCACACCCAGCACATGCCTCTGCATATTCACTAAAAGAGCAAACACTCCACTAAGCCTCAGAAGCATGGTCCAAAGATAAAAGCAATTAGAGGGAAAAAATGTATCTCCACAAATGTCTAAAAATAAGTGCAGAAATTCAAGAAATGAGAATAAGGAATATAACATAATGCCCCCCCCAATAGCCACACTTCAATACTAGAATGTGAAGATGAAGAGATTGATGAAATGCTAGAATGGAATTCCAAAATTTGATCATAGGATTACTCAGAAGTAATCAGAAACAAATCCAGGAATTAAAGAAATCCATAAATGACATGAATGAAAAATTTTCCCTTTAAATTGAGATTTTTTTTAAAGAGAAATCAAATATTAGAAATGAAGAATTCAATAGATCAAATAAGAAGTGTGTTGTAAAGCCAAGAAGATTTGGTGAGGCAGAAGAAAGGATATCCAAGTTAGGAGATAAATCTCTGGAAATTTTACAGTAAAAAAAAGAAGAGGATATTATAAAAATTAAAAAGTGTTGGATATTTATGGATACTATCAAATGACCCACATATGGGTGTTAATAGTTCCGAAAGTTGTGGAAAGAGCAATTGGAATAGAAGGCCGTTTTAGTGAAGTAATTATAGAAAACTTCCCAATTCAGAGAAAGAAATGGACATCCAAGTAGAGGAAGCACAGAGAACTCCTAAAGTATGATCATAAAATATCTTTACCATGATACAGTGTAGTCAAACTTTCCACAGTAAAGCATAAAGACAAGGTTCTAAAATGTCCATGAGAGAAAGGCCAGATTACTTTCAGAGGATCTCAAAAAGACTCACAGCTGACTTCTTAATAGAAACCCTACAGGTTCTTAAAAAATGGTCTAAGACTTAAGATACAAAAGCTGTCAGCCCAGATTACTATACCCTGCAAAGCTCTCATTTATGAATGAAGGTGAAATAAAGACCTTCCATAACAAAAAGAAATTGTAAGAATTTGTCATTATTCATCCAACCATACAAAAGATGGCAAGTCATTAAATATTGATAGTCACCTTGAATGTAAATGGCCTCAACTCTCCAGTTAAAAGATACAGACCTGTTGAATGGATTAAAAAATAAGACCTGTCTATATGCTGCCTACAAGAAACACATCTCACCAACAAAGAAACCCTCAGATCAAAAGTGGAAGGGTGAAAAGCTATTCCATGCTAACGGAGCCCAAATAAGAGCTGATGTAGCCATCCTAATATCAGACAAAATAGACTATAACACAAAAACTGTAATAAGAGACAAAGAAGATCACTATGTTCTGATTAAGGGATCAATTCAACAGGAATATGTAACTATAATAAACATATTTGCACTCAATTACATGGCATTTGGCCATTTAAAAGAAGTGCTAATGGATCTAAAGGAAGACAGACTCCAGTAAAATAGTAATGGGAGTTAGAATCATGCCAGGGGATTCCAATACAATCCCATCAAGGTGGCATGTACCAATGCCATCTCACTAGTCCAAGTGATCAATTTCAGTTCACAATTGATCACACTGATAGGTTTAAGAGTCAAAGGGATCACACAAACAAGACTAGTGTCTGCTAATACTAACTGATAGAATAAAAAAGGGAAAGAATGATCCAACATGGGAAGCGAGATACACAGCAGACTCATAGAATGGCAGATGTCCTAAAAAGCACTCTGGGAGACTTCCATATCCCACTTTCAGCAATGAACAGATCAACCAGATAGAAAATAATCAAGGAAACAACTAAGGTAATCGATACTATAGAACAAATGGACCTAATTGATATCTACAGAACTTTTCACCCCACAGTTGCAGAATACACATTCTTCTCCTCAGTGCATGGAACTTTCTCTAGGATACCATAGGCTAAGCCATAAAGCAAGTCTCAGCAAATTCAAAAAAGTCAAAATCTTACCATGTGTCTTCTCTGACCACAATGGAATGAAGCTGGATAAATAAATCAGCAATCTCTAGAATATATGCAGACACATGGAGACTAAAAAAAATATCCCTGAATGAACAGTGGGTCATATAAGAAATCAAAAGAAAAAGTAAAAAGGGCTGTATCTGATGAAGTCTGATATTGCTTTCACTGATTTTCCATTGTCTAGAATTCAGCAGAAAGATGTAATTAAAAAAATCTATATAGTTTTTTCATAATATTCATTTTTATGAACTTCTGGAAAATTATTTGTATTTATCATTCATAGGAAACAGAGGAACACAGAATGGTTTATTAGGGAGAGATTAGGGAGAGAAATAAGGAGAGAGAGAGGGAGAGGAATAGAAAGAGAGAGAGAGAAAGAGAGAGAGAGAGAGAGAGAGATGGAATTAATTAATTAAGGAATGAGGTATGATTGTGAGGGCTGGCAAATCCAAAATTGCTGGGCAGACTGACATATTGGAGAGCAAGGGAAGGATTTATGCTGTGATTTGAGTCTGAAGGTTGTGTGGGTACAGAATTCCCTGTATCTTCCTTGAGAGATCTCACCATCTTACTCTTTTTTTTTTTTTTTACCATCTTACTCTTAAAGCTTTAATTGATTGGATTAGATGAGGCCACCCACATTAGGCAGGGTAATCTATGCTACTAAAAGTTGGCTGTAGTAAATGGCTATTTCATCAATAAATACTTTTACAGAGGTAGGCGTCAGGCTTAGGTTTTACATGAGCACTTGGGACACCTGCATCATTTATCAGAGTGCCTGATTGGAGTGCTGACTCCTGCTTTTCTGTTACAACTTTTTCTGACACAGCTTTTTGCTAATACATATACTGAGGAGTAGTATATGATGGTTTAAGTACTTGGTTCCCTTCACTTATGGGGGTGACTTGAATTGAGTTCCGTTTGTCTGTCTGGCTCCATCTCTCAGTTTTAAAAACAGTGAAAGTAATACATATGAATTTTAAGATACTCTGATAGCCAAGTTGTTAAATATTATTAATCCTCACACACGACAACACTTAAAATTACCTATAGACACTTTGAAACAGAAATTACAGGTCCATTTAATTTGATATGATCTGTCATCAATAAATCCAATGAAAACCACTTTACTCTTGTCTGCTTATTAGGGTATAGAAAACGTGTGCTCTGATCCATCCCAGAACTGATATGTTACTGATCCAGGTTGTCAGTTCCAGAGGTCTGAACAGTACATGTCTAGATTGTATAGCACAGATCAGGACATCTTCACATACAAAAGCTCAGCAGAGACAGGTCATCACTGAAAGCGTCATCAAATCAGGACACATCTACATTGGCTACTGTGCTTATTCTATTTGAAACATAGAAACTAGCTTTGTAAGAGCATCTCAGTTCAGGAGTGGGATGAGTAAAATGTGAGTCAAGCAAATGAATTGGATAATCTTGATAAGCTACAGTACTCTGGTAAATAATCCAGATCCAACATCTGGGACTTTCTATATATGTTGATCTAGCACCCCTTTGCTTGACTCTTCTCTCAGATGTTCTAGACTCATCTCATCTCATTACTACTTCCTCTCTTCCATGATTTCCAGTGATCAAATGCCAGTAGCTTTTCTTGGATCCTATCCTTATGTCAACTTTCCTAATTTCAAAACATTTTCACAGTACAATATGGTTTCCAAGTTTGTGCCCTTAAATTCTTTTTCCTGTGTGGGTATCCTAGAAATACACATATGCTGAGATTTTATGTAAAGGCAGCAAGGGATGGGGGAGCAATTACTTTGCATATATATATTTATAAATTCAAAGAAGATCACTTGAAAATATATAAACTAAAAATATTTGCTCAATAAAATTATTATACATATCTCATAAAGTTAGTAATTTTTTGATAACTGTTTGGAGATTTTTAAAAATGAAATTTATTTCACAAGATGTATGCCCTGCTATACATTGTCATAAGAAATTTCTTATTTTTTAATTCTGTATTAAAAATAAGCCTAAGGCTGGCGCCATGGCTCAATAGGCTACTCCTTCGCCTGCGGTGCCGGCACACCTGGTTCTAGTCCTGGTCAGGGCATTGGATTCTGTCCCAGTTGTCCCTCTTCCAGGCCAGCTCTCTGCTGTGGCCTGGGAGTGCAGTGGAGGATGGCCCAAGTCCTTGGGCCCTGCACCCTCATAGGAGACCAGGAGAAGCACCTGGCTCCTGGCTTTGGATCAACAAGGTGCGCCAGCTGCAGCACGCCGGCCGCAGCTGCCATTGGAGTGTGAACCAAAGGTAAAGGAAGACCTTTCTCCCTGTCTGTCTCTCTCACTGTCCACTCTGCCTGTCAAAAAAAAAAAATCTAAAAGCTTATAAATAAAAAGAAAATAAGATATACATTGACAGAGTGTTTTAAAGGTATTTTTAAAAGTTGATGTATCATTAAAGAGGTGTTTAAAGGATAATTACAGGGCCAGCACTGTGGCATAGTTGGCTAAGCCTACACCAGCAACACAGACATCCTATATGGTTGCCGGTTTGTGTCCTGGCTGCCCCTCTTCTGATTTAGCTCTCTACTAATGGCCTCGGAAAGCAGTGGAAGATGGCCCATAATGCACGGGACCCTGCATCCACATGGGAGACCTGGAAGAAACTCTTGGTTCCTGGCTTCATATCAGCCCAGCTCTGGCAGTTGCATCCATTTGTAGAGTGAACCAGCAGATGGAAGACTTTTCTCCCTGTCTCTTCCTCACTCTCTGTGTAACTCTACCTCTCAAATAAATAAAATCTTTTAAAAATTACAAATAAGTAAACACAGTAGTCTTCTAGGAACAGTGTAGTGTTTTCCATTGTTGTGTGATATTCATTGGATTGTGACTGTTATAGTATACTTAATAGAGATGTTTTCCTTTTTTTTTTTTTTAAAGAAGAGACTTACTTATTTGAAATGTGTGTGTGTATGTGGGGGGTGAGGGGTGGAGAGCTCCTCCTTCCACACACTGGTTCATGCCACAAATGGAGCAACACTTGGGACTGAACCAAGTAGAAGCCAGTAATCAAAAACTCTATCTGTGTCTCCCATATGAATAGGGGAATCTCAGGTCCTCATTTACTGCTTCCAGGACACATTAACAGGTAGCTGGATTGAAGTGGAGTAGCCAGGAGTCAATGGATATGTGGGCATACCAAATGATAGCTTAACCTACAGTGCCCTGAGGGCAGCCCTAATAGTTTTATTTTATTTTTCTATGTAAGTTAAAAAATCCATGTATTTCATATATACAGATTTAGAAACATAATGATATTTACCTTTCATCCCTCTTGCCTATGCTCCAACACTTCCTCCTCCTTCCTCTATTATTCCCGCTCTTAATTGTTACAGTGATCCACTTTAATTTTACTTTATACACATAATATTATCCAGACACTAGGTAAAGAGTTAAACAAATAGTAAGAAGAAAAAAAAAACTGTTCTGTTCTTCAACAGTAGAGACGAGGGTAGTAAACAATGTTCAAACCTGAAAATGTCAATTTTACTTCTATACATTACATGTTTGGTGCTCTATTAGTTACCACAGATCAGGGAGAATATATAGTATTTGATCTGTGAGACTGGCTCGTTTCACTAAGTATTATGGCTTTTAGTTGTATCCATTTTGTTGCAACACATAGGATTTTATTGTTTTTTATGACTAAGTAGTACCCATACTATATAATACCATAATTTCTTTTTTATATTTTTTCCATTTGGATTTTTTTATTCTCTTTTTAAATACTGTACAGTGAAAAATACATATGCCTTTTCATCCACCAGACAAGGTTGATCCCCCTTCCCCAGGGGCCCTTGTCACCCCCTCCGAACACCCCTGGTTCTACTCCAAAACCTTCCCCATGCCTCCAACCCACTTACACCCTTAATTTCTTTATCTAGTCCTCAGTTGATGGACATATTTATTGATTTCATATCTTAGCTATCATGAATTGAGCTGTAATGAAAATGGAGATACAGATGAAATTTTCATATGCTGATTTCATTTCCTTTGGGTAAATTCCCAGGAGAAGGATTGCTGGGTCTATTTTCAGCTTTCTGAGGTATTTCCATACTTATTTTCACACTGGCTGTACCAGTTAACATTCCCACCAACAGTGGATTAGGGTACCTTTCTCACCACATTCTCTCCAGCATTTATGGTTTGTTGATTTCTGTATGGAAACCATTTTTTTTTTTCTAACTGGGGTGAGGTAGGACCTTACTGAGATTTTGATTTGCATTTCCCTATTGGCTAGTGATCCTGAACATTTTTTCATGTCTCTGTTGGCCATTTGACTTGCCTCTTTAGAAAAATGCCTGTAAAGCCCTTTGCCAGTTTAGTAACTGGTGCTTGCTTTGTTATTGTTGAGTTTCATGATTTCTTTATAGATTATGAATGTTAATCCTCCATCAGTTGCAAAGTTTGCAAATATTTTCTCCCATTCTTTAGGTTACCTCTTCACTTTGCTGAGTATTTCATTTGTAATCAGAAGCTTCTCAGCTTGATGTAATGCTATTTGTCAATTTTGGCTTTGATAGTCTGTGCTTCTGGATTCTTTTTCAAGAAGTCTTTGCCTATGCCAATGTCTTACAGAGTTTCCCCAAGTTTTCCTCTGGGAATTTGATGATATTAAGTCAAAGATTTAGATCCTTGATCCATTTTGAGAGAATTTTGTGTAAGGTATAAGGTAGGTGTCTTGCTTAATACTTCCTCATGCAGAGATTCAGTTTTCCCAGAACCATTTGCCGAAGAGACTGTGCTGGCTCCAGGGATTGATTTAGGCTCCTTTGTCAAATATAAGTTGCTTGTAGATGTGTGGATTGATTTCTGGAGGTTCTATGCTGTTTCATTGGTCTGAATGTCTATTTTTGTATTAGTACCAAGATATTTTGGTGATAGCTGCCCTGTAGAATTTCTTGAAATCTGATATTGTGATACTTCCTGCTTTGTGGCTTTCCGAGGACTCCTGTGTTTCCATCTGAATTTTACCATCATATTTTCTAGATCTGGGAATGTCCTTGGTATTTTGATTGGGATTGTGTTGAATATGTAAATCACTTTGTGTAGTTTGGGGATTTTGATGATAGTAATTATTCCAAGACATGAACATGGATAATTTCCCATTTTTTGTATCTTCTTTTATTTCTTTCTTTAATGGTTTTTTAAGGATTTTTTTTTTTTGCCAGGCAGAGTTAGACAGTGAGAGAGAGAGACAGAAAGGTCCTCCTTCCATTGGTTTACTTCCCTAATGGCTGCCACAACCAGCGCTGCACTGATCCGAAGCCAGGAGCCGGGTGCAGGGACCTAAGCATGCGGGTGCATGGCCCAAGCACTTGGGCCATCTTCCACTGCACTCCAGGGCCACAGCAGAGAGCTGGACTGGAAGAGGAGCAACTGGGACTATTACCTGGGGTGCTGGTGCCACAGGCAGAGGAGAGGATTAGCCAAGTGAGCCACGGTGCCGGCCTTTTTAAGGATTTTTTTAAAAAATTTATTTAACAGGCAGAGTTACACAGTGAGAGAGAGAGACAGAGAGAAAGGTCTTCCTTCCGTTGGTTCACCCCCCAAGTGGCCACTATGGCTGGCGCTACACTGATCCAAAGCCAGGAGCCAGGTGCTTCCTCCTGGTCTCCCATGCAGGTGCGGGGGCCCAGGCACTTGGGCCATCCTCCACTGCCCTCTAGGCCACAGCAGAGAGCTAGACTGGAAGAGAAGCCACTGGGACTAGAACCCAGTGCCCACATGGGGTGTGGGCACCGTAGGCGGGGGATTAACCAAGTGATCCACAGTATGGGCCCTTTCTTTAATGTTTTGCAATTTTCATCATAGAGATCTTTGACATCTTTGGTTTTTTATTCCAAGCTATTTAATTAATTGTATCTATTGTGAATGGGATTGATCTTATAAGTTCTTTATCAGCCATAACATAGTCTGTGTATAGAGGGGCCAGCACTGTAGTATAGTGGGTAAAGCCGCCATCTGCAGTGATGGCATCCTATATGGGCACCGGTTTGTTTCCCAGCTGCTTCACTTCCTATTTAGCTCTCTGGTATGGCCTGGGAAAGCAGTACAAGATGGCCCAAATCATTGAGCATCTGCACCCTTGTGGGAGACCTGGAAGAAGCTCTTGACTCCTGGCTTCGGATCAGTGCAGCTCTGACAGTTGCAGCCAATTGGGGAGTGAATCAGCAAATGGAAGGCCTCTCTCTCTCTCTCTCTCTCTCTCTCTCTCTCTCTCTCTCTCTCTCTCCGGCTCTCCTTCTCTCTCTGTGTGACTTTGACTTTCAAATAAATAAATAAATGTTTAAAAATTAAAAAGGCTATAGAATTTTGTGTGTTAATTTTATATCCTGCCATTTTACCAAACTCTTCTATGAGCTCTAATAGTCTCTTAGTAGAGTCTTTTGAATCCTCTATATGTAGAATCATGATTGCTGACTCAATCTTATTAGATTGTGTGTACCCAGGAAACTATGCATTTCTTCTAGATTTCCCAGTTTGTTGGCAAATAGTGCTTTGTAGTAATTCGAGATGTTTCTTTTTATTTCTGTAGTATCCATTGTCACATACCCTTCTTTATCCCTGACTTTATTAATTGGCATTTTCTCTCTCTCTCTTTTTTTTTTTTTTGGTTCGTTGCGTAAATGATATATCTTTTTTTTTTTTCAAGAAACAAGTTTTTCATTTCACTGATCTTTTACATTTTTTGTTTCAGTTTTGCTTATTTCTTCTCTAATTTTAATTATTTCTTTCCTTCTATTAATTTTGTATTTGGTTTGTCATTGTTCTGTATCATTGAGATGCACTAATAGCTCATTTATTTTCACCTTTCCAATTTCTTTTTTTTTTTTTTTTTGACAGGCAGAGTGGACAGTGAGAGAGAGAGACAGAGATAAAAGTCTTCCTTTACCGTTGGTTCAATGGCCAATGGCCACTGTGGCAGGTGCACTATGGCCAACACACTGCGCTGATCTGAAGCCAGGAGCCAGGTGCTACTCCTGGTCTCCCATGCGTGTGAAGGGCCCAGGGACTTGGGCCATCCTCCACTGCACTCCCGGGCCACAGCAGAGAGCTGGACTGGAAGAGGAGCAACCAGGACAGAACTCTGCACCCCGACCAGGACTAGAACCTGGTGTGCTGGCACCGCAGGTGGAGGATTAGCCTATTGAGCCACGGTGCTGGCCCTTTCCAATTTCTTGATATAGGCACCATTGCTCTAAACATCCATCTTAATACTGCTTTTACTGTGTCTATCATGTATGTTTTTAAAATTTTATTTAAGTTGTACATGTTTCATGTATTTCATTTGTACAGATATAGGAACATAGTGGGACTTCTTCCCCTACCCTCACTCTTACCCATGCTCCAATCCTTCCTCACTCCTCCCTCTTGGATTCCCATTTTTAATTTTTACAATGATCTATTTTCACTATACTTAATGAATGTATGGCTAACCCTACCCTAAATGAATGAGTTCAACAAATATAAAGAAAACACAACACAACAAAACACTGTTCCTCAGTGGAAGAGACAAGGGCTATAAACAATCATTTGTTCTCAGAATGTCTATTTCACTCCAATACATTACATACATTTTGATATGCTGTTTTGTCATCTTCATTCATAATTTTTCTTTTTTTTAATTTTTGACAGGCATAGTGGACAGTGAGAGAGAGAGAGAGAGAGACGGAGAGAAAGGTCTTCCTTTTCCATTGGTTCACCCCACAATGGCTACTGCTGCTGGCGCACTGCGGCTGGCGCACCACGCTGATCCGAATGCAGGAGCCAGGTGCTTCTCCTGGTCTCCCATGCGGGTGCAGGGCCCAAGCACTTGGGCCATCCTTCATGCCTTCCCGGGCCACAGCAGAGAGCTCGACAGGAAGAGGGGCAACTGGGACAGAATCTGGTGCCTCAGCCGGGACTGGAACCCAGGGTGCCAGTGCCAAAGGCGGAGTATTATGCTAGTAAGCCGCGGCGCCAGCTCATAATTTTTATTATTCCCTTTTGATTTCTTCTGTGAACCATTGTTCCTTCAGGAGCATGATGTTCAGTCTCCATGTGTTTGCATATTTCTAGACATTCTTGAGTTGTTAATTTCCAGCTTCATTCCATTGCAGAAAAGATGTACTGTATGATTTCAATTTTTTTTTAATTTGCAGAGACTTGCATATGGTGTATCCTAGAGAAAGTTCCGTGTACTGAAATATCTAACGTGTATTCTGCAACTGTGGGATGAAAGTTCTGTAGAATCGTAGTATATATTAACTCTATTGTTTGCTGAATGTTGATTTTCTATCTAGTTAATATATCCATTGATGAAAATGGAGTGCTGAAGTCTCCCATTACTGTTGTATTGGAGTTATTGTATCCCTTTAGATCCACTAACATTTTTTAAATAGCCAGGCACCCTGGCATTGGATACATATGCATTTAATATAGTCACATATTCCTATTGTATTGATCCCTCAATCATTACATAGTGCCTTTCTTTGCCTCCTAACCGTTTTTGTTTTAAAGTCTGTCTGTTTTAGCTGACATCAAGATGGCTACACTTGCTTGTTTTTGCTTTCTGTTAGCATGAAATAACTTTTTCATCCATTTACATTCACTCTACATGTATCTTTATTGGTGAGGTGTGTTTCTTCTTGTAGACAGCAAATAAATAAGTGTTGCTTTTCAACCCATTCAGCCAACCTAGATCTTTGAATTGGATAATTTAGAACACTTACATTCTAGTTTACTATTAATAAGTATCTATTTGCCCCTGATACTTTTCTGTAAATATTTCTTTTGTTAACTTTGGATTATCTGGATACTTCTACTGAAATTTTTTTTGCATTCACTTTTTTAGATAATTATTAATATCTTTCTGTGTGTAGCACATCCTTAAGCATCATTTGTAGGCTAGACAAGTGGTGACAAATTATCTCAATTTCTGTTTGTTATGGAAATTCTTTATTTCACCTTCATTCATAAATTAGAGCTTTGTAGAGCACAATATTCTTTGTTGATTTTTTTTTCAAAAAGACTTGAACAATGTCTCTCCACTCTTTCCTAGACTTTGGAGTTTCTGATGTGAAATCAGCTGTGAGTCTAATTGGAGATTCTCTGAAAGTAATTTGGCATATATCTTGTGCACATTTTAGAATCCTTTATTTGAGTTTTAGTGTTGAAAGTTGACTACCATGAGTGGTGGTAGAGATCTTTTCTGGTCATGTCTGTTAGGAGATCTATGTGCCTTCTGTATTTGGACCTATGTTTCTTTCTCAATACTGGGGAAGTTATCTGTAATTATTTCACTAAAAATAGGCCTTCTTATCCATTCTGTCTTTCCACACCTTCAGGAACTCTTAAGATTCATATGTTTCTTTGTTTGATAGTATCCCTAAATCTCCAACACTGGTTTTAATTTTTCTAATTTCTTCTTCTTTTTTGGTCTGAATGAGGTATTTTCAAAGATTTGTCTTCTAGCTTGGATACTCATTCTTTTGCCTCACCAAGTCTGTTGTAATGACTTTCCATTGTATTCTTTATTTGACATATTGAATTCTTCATTTCTAATATTTCCATTTTATTTCTCTTTAAAATCTTATTTTCATTGGAAAATTTTCCTCCATGTCATGTATGGATTTATTTAACTTGTGCATTTCGTTCTCAGTATTCTTATGATCAATGTTTTGAATTCTTTTTTAGGCATTTAATTAATCTCTTCATTTTCACATTCTAATATTTCAGTATTGTTGTGCTCCTTTTGGGGGAATAATGTTGTCTTCCTTATTCTTATTTCTTAAATATCTGCATTTATTTTTATGCACTTGTAGAAATACTTGCTAGTTTTCTCCTCTGATGGCTTATATCTTAGAATTATGACTCTGTGGCTTAGTTTAGTGTCTACTCTTTCTGGGAACACCCAGAGTCATGTGCTCAATGTGGCCAGGGAGGTCTGATCAGCACTCCAGTGTGGGGTATTTGGGGTGACACACAAATTGGTCATGGTAGATCTCTTATTAGCAGTAGGGGGTTATGGTCACCTCTGTTGACATAATCACACCCTTACCACCTCTCTTTCAAGGTGATCAAAGTTTGAGTGGATGCAATACTCATCTATCATTCCGCATGAACTGTACAAAGGATCTGTGCAATCCTCAGTGTGAACACAGATCCTACTGCAATGACCCACTTCCATGCAATCAGGGAGTTCTGTGCCTCTGCCCTGAACACAATGATTTCTGAGAAACCCAGCTACACCCTGGGCCCCTTATGCAGTCACACAGAGTTCCCACAGTCTCAAGCATACAAGGCTCCCACTGTTATGGGTTGGAGAGGATCTGCTCCATCCAGCCAGTCTTTCCCATACACAGAGAGACCAGTGACATTCTCAGAGCCAGCTGCCCATGGATGCTCTGCCTTGGCAGTTTGAGCTCTGGAACCTGCGATATGTTGAAAGACTGGAGGCACCTTGCGGTCTTATGTGGTGCCCAGTACCCTGTGAATCCTTCAAACTGGACTCAAAGTCAGTGGGGAATGTGGAGGCTTCCCTCTAGTAAAAATCTCCAGTGCACAAGCATGCTAAAGATCTTCCATGGACTGAAGTACATGCTTTTTTTTTTTTTAACTGTGTTAGGCAGGTACCCTGCCTCCTGTTAGGACTCCAGGCCAGCCCCAGGGCAGTGTGTTCTGCAAGGCTTTCCCTTTGGCAATATCACCAGTGGCATGGGCTGCTGCTGTCTGCTCTCACTTCGTTCTCCAGAGCTGGCATATCATGCAGCTCTCAGCTACGTGGATCATATGTCATGTTCCTGTTGCTGTGAGTCCGCTCCTTCAATGCTGATCCATAGAACCTCTTTTTCTTCTACAGAAATGCCACTGCAGATTTCTCTTCAACTCTCCCCTGGGAATGAACTTCCATTTTTTTTCCCTGCTATTTTCCTCCCATTTATAGCAGTATGTCTTTTCTCGCTTCAACCATCTTGGAATCCATCTAAAGTATTGTTATAAGAATGACATCCTGGGGCTGGTGCTATGGTGCAATAAGCTAACGCCTCCTCCTGCAGCACTGGCATCATTTATGGCACCAGTTTGACTCCCAGTGTCACCTCCTCTGATCTAGCTATCTGCTATAGCTTGGGAAAGTAGTGGAGGATGACCCAGGTGACTGGGGCCCTATACTTGCATGGGAGATCTGGAAGAAACTCCTGGCTCCTGGCTTTGGATTGGCTCAGCTCTGGCTGTTGCAGCCATTTGAGGAGTGAATCAGTGGTTGGAAGACCTTTCTCTCTGTCGCTCCATCTCTCTATAACTCTACCTCTCAAATAAATAAATAAAATCCTTTATAAAAAAGAATGTACATCATTTGGGACATGCTTAAGCTGACTTGCCCCAAGTGGTGGAGTTAGAAATGTGCCAGGGGATTCCAATACAATACCATCAAGGTTGCATGTACCAATGCCACATCACTAGTCCAAGTAATCAATTTCAGGTCACAATAGGCCATAATGATAGGTCTAAGAGTCAAAGAGATCACATAAACAAGACTAGTGTCTGCTAATACTAACTGATAGAATTAAAAAGGGAGAGACTGATCCAACATGGCAAGCAGAATACACAGCAGACTCATAGAATGGCAGTTGTCCTAAACAGCACTCTGGCCTTGGAATCGACCCTTGAGGCATTCAGATCTGGCTAAAGAGCCCATGAGAGTATTTCAAGCATGGAAAGCCAAGACACTCTGGCAAAAAAAAAAATGACCTAAATGAAAGATCTCTGCGACTGAGATCCTAGTGGAAAGAACAGGCCATCAAAGAAGGAGATACCTTTCTCTGAAGGGAGGAGAAAACTTCCACTTTGACTATGACCTTGTCTAAATAAGACCGAAGTCAGTGAACTCAAGAGGCTTCCATAGCCTTGGCAACTCATGAGTGGAGCCTGGGGAGATTGCTGATGCCATAAACAAGAGTGTCAATTTGTTAAATCAACAACAGGAGTCACTGTGCAGTTACTCCCCATGTAGGATCTCTGTCTTTAATGTGTACTTCAATGTGAATTAATGATATGACTAGTGCTCAAACAGTATTTGGCAATTTGTGTTCCATGCGGGTGCAAACTGATGAAATCTTTACTTAATATATACTAAATTGACCTTCTGTATATAAAGATAATGGAAAATGAATCTTGATGCGAATGGAATGGGAGAGGGTGCGGGAGATGGGAGGGTTGTGGGTGGGTGAGACGTTATGGGGAGGAAAAGCCATTGTAATCCAAAAGCTGTACTTTGGAAATTTATATCTACTAAATAAAAGTTTTTTAAAAAAAGAAAAAAAAAGAATGTACATTTAATTAAATCTGCAGCTCCAATTAAATTTTGTTTTAGTTCATCTTCAATTATGGTTATTGAATAGAATTAAACAATTGAGGCTTTTCATTGTAGTGTAGTGGGTTAAGCCATTACCTGCAACACCAGCATTCTGTAAGGGCCTTGGTTCCTTTCCCAGTTGCTCCCTGCTAATATGCCTGGAAAAGCAGTGGAAGATGGCCCAAGTGCTTGAGCCCCTACATCAGGTGGGAGTCCCCGAGGAAGTTCTTGGCTCCTGGTTTCAGTCTGGCCCAGTGCAGCCATTTGTGGGGTTAACAGTGGATGGAAGATCTCTCTCTTTCTCTGTAACTCTACCTTTCAAATAAATAATATAAATTGCAAGAAAAAAAGGCTTAAACAATTGAGGTGCTGCACTGTGGAGTAGCAGGTAAAGTTACCACCTGTAGCACTGGCATCTCAAATAGGCACTGATTCACATACTGGCTGCTCCCAAAAGTTATATATGTGTGTGTGTGTGTGTGTGTGTGTATATATATATATATATATATATATATATATATATATATATATTTGACAGGCAGAGTTAGACAGTGAGAGAGAGAGACAGAGAGAAAGGTCTTCCTTTTTCCGTTGGTTCACCCCCAAGTGGCCATTATGGCCGGTGCATTACGGCCTGCGCGCTGCGCCGATCCAAAGCCAGGAGACAGGTGCTTCCTTGTGGTCTCCCATGTAGGTGCAGGGCCCAAGCACTTGAGCCATCCTCCACTGCACTCCCGGGCCACAGCATAGAGCTGGACTGGAATAGGAGCAACCAGGATAGAATCTGGCACCCCGACTGGGAGTAGAACCCGGTGTGCTGGCACCGCAGATGGAGGATTAGCCTAGTGAGCCGTGGTGCCGGCCAAAAGTTATATTTTCAATGTTGCTGTATAACAGTTTTACAATTAACAGAGTGGGTGCTGTTGATCAGATTAACCAGTTATAATTTGTTGATCATTTAATCTTTTTTAAATGACATATTTTATGACAATATATTCTCAAATATTTCATGATTTTACATAATTGCCTCAATTATATTCAAAGAACACATAGCAAATGATCAAAGGTTACAAATAGTGTTAAAGGTTTATTGCTAGTTAGCTTCAACTGGTAAATTAAAAAAATATATATATACCCTTATCAGAAATGTCAACGTTGGTGTTAAACTGATTTCAGAGAAATCCTCAGTTCTTCACAATCTCCTTGCATAGATACTTTGTAGGCCTCATCAATATGTTTCTATAATCCCTACTCCATGAAACATGGCTGCTCTTTTTACTTGCTGTGGATAATATAATGTGGAAGAAATGATAGTGTGTGGTCTTCTAAAATCCTGCTTGCCTCTGTCTTCTCTCTTAAAAATTTTGTCTCCAGCATGATAACAAGCTTGGCCTTGCCTAAGGGTAAACAGAAACAAAGTAGTCTCACTGTTGTGTACAAGCTAAGAGCCAGTCAGGATAGCTCAGAACTGCTCATGTGACTCAGTTTCACCAAAGAGCCACGCTTTCATAAAAGTTGCCTAGCAAGTGAAAATACATGTTCTCTGTTATGTTCCACTGTTTCATGGGCATTTGTTCTAGCATCTTTTTTCCTTGGCTCTACTGTCATACACGTTTGTTGTCTTGAACTGATTATGGCAATAGATGGTGTATGATTTACTTCATTCGCAAGAGTATTAAATATTTAATATATTAACATGTTATGGAATCTTACTCTCTAAAATTCCAGGTATACAACCTTTCAAATTGATGATAATTCAAGTCCTCAGATAATATTACTAGTTCTTTATAGCAACTGACTAGAGACACAGATCATGGGGGCTAGCATGTGTAAGTTGAAAATTCTTTATTGTGTAGTATGTAAAGCAGATACCATTTTATTAGTACCACACTGTAACCAACTGAGCTAATTGGTCAGAGAGCAGTTAGCATTCTAAAAATTAAATATAGTACCTGGAAAGCAGGAACTTTCACCTATCATCCATTTGAAAGTCATAAATATAATCCACCATAAATTTTTTGCTTATATATTGAATATGCATTTTAAAATATGAAGGTGATGCAAAATATTAAAACATACACATTCATTAATATTTAGTAATATTTCATTTTAATATGCTTTGATGATGGTTATGGATTTGCATAACCTACAGATGATTTAATTTTTTAATTATCCTGGTAGAATAGCAAATAAGCTTTGACTTTATTAAAAAATGCAGATGTATATCAAAACAAAGAGGTTAGGGGAAAAGTAGATAATTTATTTTTTGTTCTGGATTTTTGTATTATGAGAATGCAGGATGCTGCAACACAAAATGTGAACACATGATGTGTCAGTGTCTATGCTAAGGAAAGCAACCAAAATAATGCCTTACACTTATTAATAGCATGCCAGCTGTGTTTGAATCAGAGAGGTAGAGGTAGCAGAGCATAAGCTCATTTTTGTCTGGAGGTATATTTTAAATATATCTGCCATTTTAGCACTGAGAAAAGAAAATTAAGTAATTTTGTGCTACATGTAGCTTAGGTCTACATATTGGCAAACTTGAGAACAAAGAAGGAAAAAATAGCCAAGGAAAGTGAAGTCCTAGTCATTGATTACCAACTGAAAGGAAGGACATTTGCAAAAACCATAGCTTGTATGGTAAGGTAACATCCAGAAAAGAGCTTAAAAATAACTCTTAAGAAAAATGAAATACCATATATAGGTAAGAATTTAGGCTTTTAGAGCAAGGAGTTAAGAAATAAGAGTTTAGTTCATTTGCCAAATATATCATTAGAGCTTTTATTTGTTTCTTGCATCATCTTCTCTATTTTTTACATGGGTAACTCTCCCCCATCCTAATCCTCTGAACTCCTAGAGTACTCTTTACATGACTTTATCATAGCAGTTCATGCAGTTCCACAATGGTGCATATAAGTGTGTGCTTCCTTAACTAGATGATTAAACAGCTGAGGGGAAATAATTTTCTATAAACAAATATTGTCTTTTCAGTTCCTTTTGGACTGCTCGATTCAGGTGTTAGTTATGAAAATGACTACTGCAAGTTAAGTGTGATCTTGGTAGAAGAAGGCCAGAGGTCAAAGGCCAGAGATGATGCTTGTAACTGTCAAGAAGCAATAGATTGTTCTGTCCTGGAAGCTTAGCAGAGGGAAGGGTGGCAAACCTTCACTTAATGACATCATAGATGATGATTTTACAGTTACATATCTCTAAACACCAGGATGCATTATTTTACACTGAGTTGGTGATGATAACCAGCATATAGTCCTAACACACTGCTCCAGGCTAAGGCTGTTTTTCATTTTGTTTCCAGTCTTGATCCGGACATGTTAGAAAGGCAATTGGAAATAGTAACACTTATCTTTGAAGTCCTTGCTTTTAGAATCCTGTCGTTCCATCAGTTCAGGGCTTTTGGGGAACATATATCTGTTCCTGTGATTGAAGATCAAAGATAAAATTCATATAACCAAATTCTAAAATGATCTATGCAATTGTTTAATCACGAGCTTCAGCAGTGTTATGGTAGAACAAAGATAATCAGGTCAGGCTTCATAGTGAGTGATGTTTTATCTTCTTTCAAACAATGGGAGCTATATTTAGGTGAGGAAAGAAAAGTTATTTCTGAGGGTTGAGGCACAGACATAATTATATTGAAAGACAAAAAAAATCCTTGAAAAATGTTGACATACTATTTATTTTGAGGCTGATGCTGTGCTGCAGTGGGTTAATCCCTGGCCTGCAGCATAACATATGGGTGCCAGTTCAAGTCCTGGCTGCTCTTCTTCCAATCCAGTTCTCTATTAATGCTCCCAGGAGAGCAGCAGAGGATAGCCCAAGTCCTGGGGCCCCTGCACACACATGGGAGACCTGGAAAAAGCTCCTAGATCTTGGCTTTGGATCGGCTCAGCCATTTGGAGAGTGAACCATTGGATGGAAGACCTCTCTCTGTCTGTCTCTACCTCTCTAATTCTGTCTTTCAAATAAATAAATAAATACTTAAAACATTTCACTTTCTGACAATATAAGTAATGCTTTTAATTAGAGGAAAATATCAATAGAAAAATGGACTAAGTGGCAGGTGCTGGTTAAGCTACTACAAGGGATGACACATCCTTATGGGAGTGCGTGGCTTCTGTCTGAACACCTGGCTTCTGATCCAGTTTCCTGTTAGTGCAGTTACAAAACAGCAGAAGAAAACCCATATGATTATCTTAATAGATGCAGAGAAAGCATTCAATAAAATTCAACACCCTTTCATGATGAAAACTCTAAGCGAATTGGGTATAGAAGGAACATTCCTCAATATAATCAAAGCAATTTATGAAAAACCCACAGCCAGCATCCTATTGAATGGAAAAAGTTGGAAGCATTTCCACTGAGATCTGGTACCAGATAGGGATGCCCACTCTCACCAGTGCTATTCAATATAGTTCTGGAAGTTTTAGCCAGAGCCATCAGGCAAGAAAAAGAAATTAAAGGGATACAAATTGGGAAGGAAGAAGTCAAACTATCCCTCTTTGCAGAGGATATGATTCTTTATTTAGGGGATCCAAAGAACTCTACTAAGAGACTATTGGAACTCATAGAAGAGTTTGGTAAAGTAGCAGGATATGAAATCAATGCACAAAAATCAACAGCCTTTGTAAACACAGGCAATGCCATGGCTGAGAAAGAACTGCTAAGATCAATCCCATTCACAATAGCCACAAAAACAATCAAATACCTTGGCATAAACTTAACCAAGGACTTTAAAGTTCTGTACAATGATAATTACAAAATCTTAAAGAAAGAAAGAGAAGAGGATACCAAAAAATGGAAAAATCTTCCATGCTCATGGATTGGAAGAATCAACATCATCAAAATGTCCACTCTCCCAAAAGCAATTTACAGATTCAATGCGATACCAATCAAGATACCAAAGACATTCCTCTCCGATCTAGAAAAAATGATGCTGAAATTCATATGGAGACCCAGAAGACCTAGAATAGCTAAAGCAATTTTTTACAACAAAATAAAGCCGGAGGCATCACAATACCAGTTTTTAGGACATACTACAGGGCAGCTATAATCAAAACAGCATGGTACTGGTACAGAAACAGTTGAATAGACCAATGGAACAGAATATAAAACACCAGAAATCAACCCAAACATCTACAGCCAACTTATATTTGATCAAGGATCTAAAACCAATTCCTGGAGCAAGGACAGTCTATTCAATAAATGGTGCTGGGAAAACTGGATTTCCAAGTGCAGAAGCATGAAGCAAGACCCCTACCTTACACTTTACACAAAAATCTACTCAACGTGGATTACAGACCTAAATCCACGACCTGACACCATCAAATTATTAGAGAACATTGGAGAAACCCTGCAAGATATTGGAACTGGCAAAGACTTCCTAGAAAAGACCCTGGAGGCGCAGGCAGTCAAAGCTAACAGTAACTATTGGGATTGCGTCAAATTGAGAAGTTTCTGCACTGCAAAAGAAACAGGAGAGTGAAGAGGCAACCAGAGAATGGGAAAAAAAATATTTGCAAACTATGGAACAGATAAACGATTAATAACCAGAATCTACAAAGAGATCAGGAAACTCCACAACATCAAAACAAACAACCCACTTAAGAGATGGGCCAACGACCTCAATAGACATTCTTCGAAAGAGGAAATCCAAATGGAAAACAGACACATGAAAAAATCTTCAGGATCACTAGCAACTAGGGAAATGCAAATCAAAACCACAATGAGGTTTCACCTCATCCTGGTGAGAATGGCTCACATTCAGAAATCTACCAACAAAAGATGCTGGAGAGGATGTGGGGAAAAAGGGACACTGGCCCACTGTTGGTGGGAATGCAAACTGGTTAAGCCATTATGGAAGTCAGTCTGGAATTCCTCAGAAACCTGAATATAACCCTACCATCCAACCCAGCCATTTCACTCCTTGGAATTTACCCAAAGGAAATTAAATTGGCAAACAAAAAAGCGGTCTGCACCTTAATGTTTACTGCAGCTCAATTTGCAATAACTGAGACCTGGAATCAACCTAAATGCCCATCAACAGTAGACTGGATAAAGAAATTATGGGATATGTATGCTATAGACTACTATACAGCAGTAAAAAACAATGAAATCTGGTCATTTGCCATTTTTTAATTAAAATTTTACATATAACCAAGAGTGGAGTATTATTTTCACATGTAAGTTTAAAACATTGATAATATATTTTTAGTGATTTATTTTTTTTATTTGAAAGCAGGGAGTTAGAGAGAGGCAGAGGCAGAGGCTGAGAGAGAGGACTTCCATCCGTTGGTTCACTCCCCAAATAGGTGCCACAGCTGGAGCTGGGCCAATCTGAAGCCAGGAGCCAAGAGCTTTTTCTGGGTATCCCATGTGAGTATGGGGCCCAAGGACTTGGGCCATCTATTGCTTTCCCAGGCCATTGTCAAGAGCTGGATGTGAAATGGAGCAGCCAGGGCTCAAACAGATGCACATATGTGATGTCAGCAAAGCATTGGCCAATATTTTATTTTGACAATAATTGGAGAATTGGTTATCATCCTACATAAGTATTGATAGGCTCTTTCTGGCATTTATCCAATGATACCTTCTCAAAAAATTCATAATCTGCCCTATTTACAATCATATCCATCCATCTCCCTATAAACATTCAACACTGGGATTTCTATTTTGTTCTAGAACACACCAATACTAAACATAACATATAATGCACTTATTAAATATTTTCTTCAAATTGTCTTTCCCTCCTCACTATGTTAACTACATGACCACAGACATATTTTAATCTGTTTGGTTCACTGATATTTTGAAATGCTAAAATCATAGCTGGTACACATAACATATCAGAATTTGCTTAATGAATTAATATGCACAAATGTATCAATGTTCAAAAGTTTTTATTCACTAATCTTAGCATGGTATCCTGAGAAAATAATCAGTGAAATATGTAATAATCATGTAAACAGGATTATTTACTGTATTATCATTTACAATACCAAAATTAATCTTTAATATCCACTGATAATAAATAAGTTTAATAAGTTGAAATTCTTACCAAGGATTGCAGTACATCCAGGAAAGCTATTCACATTTATATCCTAACACATAAAGACAACATTGATAAGTTGTTAAACTTGTTGAGAAAATAATAAATTAACATCTATAATTTATAAATAGTTGATAAAAGTCTTGAAGATATGCAAGACTATTAAAAATGACTTCCTCTTTTGTAAAGAAAATTGTAGTTTAATATTCTTTATATACCTTCATATGATTTTAATGTTTTTTAAAGAAAAATCTAATAATATGTAAAAAGTAAACATAAATATAACATCTTGACACAAATTAGAATGCCAAAGCATTTAATTTTTATGGAGGACATCATTCTTGTTCTTTTTGATGTTTGACGTATAAAAGTTCATTTATCCTATAAATGTAACACATATCAATTAAGTTTGCAAATATCTTATCCAATTTGTTTATAAACTTACAGAACAAACAAAACTATGATATTAATTCTAACTATTAAGCACAGTAGTACATTTCAATCTCTCTGTACTTTTGTTCATTCGTTTGAAAATGAAAGCAATAAAATTCTGGTCAGAGCTAATGAAAAGGAAAGAAATTTTATCTAAAACTTTTAGAGTGGCAGTCATTTGCCCTAGCATATGGGACATAGTTAACCATAGCAGCATCCTATATTAGAGGGCCTATCTTGGGCTCCTGACCCCCACTTCCTGCTATTTGAGAATTTTGTAGGCAACAGCCCTAGCTCAACTGATTGTGTTCCCATCAAATATATGGGAAACCTGATTGAGTTTCTGGCTCCCAGGTTTGGGCTCAGTCATGACCTTCACTGGCATTTGGGATGTGAACTAGTGGAAGGGAATCTTTGTTTTTTTCTGTTTCTCAAATAAATAACATAATTTAAAAGAAAAAGAAATTATACCAAACACCTGCTGTGTGGTATATATCGGGGGATACAATCTGCCTTCCCACATGCTCCCCTTCCTTCTCTTCATAACCTTACAAGTGGGAGTAAAATGTTCAGTGTTAGAATGTTTGCTGAAAGTTCTCATACACAATGATTAAATGTATCAAGAGGTTGAGAAACTCATCTTGGTTCACTATCAGGTCAGGTATTAATCTAGTCAAAAACCATTTTTGCATCCTTTTATGTGTCATGGATCTCTGAAACCACTGGGGATCTTATCTGACTACTTTACTCTAAAGGTTTTTAGTGAGAATGAACATTAACTTAGACAGGACACTCAATGTTAAAAGTAAAGAAGAAATTAATAGTTTGATGGCAACTCTTCAATGACTAACTAGAAGCCAGTTCACAAGTAGCGCATGAAAACAGAGCAAGAATCAGGAACCCTGAATCTGTTGACATACACTTACTGCTTTTATCCATTGTCAGCTCAAGATACTCTCTCACCAACTGCAGGGAGATAAAAGGCTGAATGTTTTATTTCCAGTTCCCATGAGCCCTGTGGCTGAGTCTTCTGTAATCTGAGCGTAATTACCTTGGAAGAGGTGCATCAGTTTTATAAGCTTTCAAGTAAAAAGAAGATTTAAGTCTTCCCTTATATGAAACTGGTCTGTAGATTGAATTCTAAACAACTGTTACTGCTCCACCTTTCTAAGAGACAAGTGGCTCCTTTCTTTAAGAAATCACAGTGTTAAAGAAAAAATTCCTTCCTGAGACCATACTTGGTATTAAATAATAATAATTAATAAATCATAAAAATAATTTTATTTTTACTGATGAAATCCTTATGGATTGAATTTCTTATTAATGAAGAACAGCTACCAGTCAGGATATTTGACTCTTAAGATGCATATAACTTCTGATAATAATAAAAATTCTCTTTTCATATAGAAGTTTGTGATATTACATGATGAGACCACTCAAATTTAAGTTTTACATCTAAGGAATACTGTATTTTAGCATGAAATTTGACTACATTTCCCAAATGATTTTAGGATATTGAATGCAGCATAGTTCTTTTTTTTTTTTTTTTGACAGGCAGAGTGGACAGTGAGAGAGAGAGACAGAGAGAAAGGTCTTCCTTTGCCGTTGGTTCACCCTCCAATGGCTGCCGCAGTCGGCACGCTGTGGCCGGCGCACCGCGCTCATCCGATGGCAGGAGCCAGGTACTAGGTGCTTCTCCTGGTCTCCCATGAGGGTGCAGGGTCCAAGCACTTGGGCCATCCTCCACTGCACTCCTGGGCCACAGCAGAGGGCTGGCCTGGAAGAGGGGCAACCGGGACAGAATCCGGCGCCCCGACCGGGACTAGAACCCGGTGTGCCGGCGCCGCAAGGCGGAGGATTAGCCTGTTGAGCCACGGTGCCGGCCGCAGCATAGTTCTTGCAATTGATATTAACCTATTTAAAGAAAATTTAAGAGCTAGAAAATATATAGTATTCAGTGTGTTTAGTTGTGAATTAGAGTGGTGTGGTGGGTGTTATCCTTCTAGTAACAGGCCATAGACAGGCGAAATGCCTGTGTCGATTTGATATTTTCCTAACACCTTTTTCACCTTCACAAAAGGTAATTATGGTTTCCCCTTCTCATTAAAGAAGCAGTCAAACGAATTGCCTGTTATTAGGTTATATGAATGACTCTTTAAGATATTTAGCAGTTAACTGTCCTTAAACAAATGGAAGTGATTTAGCAGAAGGTTTGGAGAGCTTGCAATTTGAGTAAGGAGAATAAAAGCATTAATAATGCTGTCCACTGATTATCTTGCTTGGTTTCCATGTTTTCTAAAACAGATGACCCAGAGACCAAAACTTGATCCTAAACTGAGCTAACTACTTAAAGAAAAAAAAATCCTTTCTAAGATAACAATTCAGTTAAATAAATCTTAGAAAATAAGGTGATTAATAGGATTTTTCGTTATTCCATTAACTCACCTCCGTTGTGAGACTGCTATGACAAAGATGATCTTGTTAAAATCAGACATATGGAGCTTTTAATCTTAATTGAATTCTTTTCTCTCAGCTTTGTGCTGTTTTATATTATGCATCCTTGTAACATTTTCTCTAGGTGATTATATATGTTTAAGTAGACCCTTATACTTTTCATATATTTGGCATTTTTTGTTTGTGGACTTCCTGTGTAGTATTTTAAAAGCTATTTTGTTTCCATTTTGCAAAAATACATACATACCATGCTTGGAATGTGAAAAGAGAAAAATAACAACAACAATAGCAAAATACAGAAAACAGTCTGGAACCCTATTTGTAACTTACAGTCATTGAATTTCAGCTTACTCAAACACCCCTTAAAGTCAAATGGCTCTCTGTATCCCTCAACACAAAATAAAGAACAGTATTAAGAAGGTAACATTAAACATACATGAGTCCATCCACAAAATCCCAAATTTCTTGAAAGTAAAGATATTGTTTTAATTTAACATTTCTGATTTTAAATATTATTGTATTTGTTGTTTGCTAATAAGATGGTGAATGAACAATCTGTAACTTAAACACATAACTCGATGGTAGACAGAGATAAATGATCAAAAAATCTAGTTCTTTAGTGTACTGAGGTTCATTACGTTATCACAGAAGAGAAAAAAATGAAACCTTAACTAACCGAAGATATAGCTGTGAAAATCATACTCATATTTTTTTTAAAAATCACAGCTGCCTATATATTTTTTCAAAATCACAATAAAAATAATTAGTGATTAAAAATAAAATTCAAGTCATCTCTAAGTTAATAGTATAGTATAGTGTAGTATTGTCGTGATGTGAAAGCAGAGAAAGCTAAGCATGAGTATAACTGGATGAGTTAAATTAGGGACATTAGACAATATCTATCATGGAAGGCAACTTTGGAAATCTGCAGCATAGTAAGGCAAAATTGTACTAGGCAGAGGGAGCTAATCCAGAGTTCATCCAGCTATGTCTGAGAAATTGCGAACAAATATATTTTGTTCTAAGTATGAAATGTGAATAGAATCAGATTACATGAAGAAGTGAACAAAATTCATATTATAAAACTATAGAAAGGAAGTATCATTGTATTATTAGAATTGTATCTATGAACTACATTCAATTTATTCCTTGTATTAATATCACATTAACATGAGAATTGTGTTGTAGTAATTATGCATTTGCTATGAACCTCAGAATGTAATGTATTAACAAATTCCTTAAATAAAAAATAAAATTTGCCATTAAATATTAATCAATATTAATCTATAAATATCTGTATATTGGAGCTGGCATTGTGGTGTAATAGGTTAAGCTGCTGCCTGCAGTGCTGGCATCCCATGTGAGCACCAGTTAAGAATCCCAGCTGCTCCTCTTCCAATCCAGCTCCTTGGGAAGGCATCAGAGGGTGACCCAAGTACTTGGGCCACTGCACCCATGTGGGAGATCAAGAAGCTCCTGGCTTTTGGCTTTGGTTTGGACCAGCGCTGGCCATTGTGGCTATTTGTGGAGTGAACCAGAGGGTGAAAGATCTCTATGTCTCTTCCTCTATATTTAACTGCCTTTCAAATAAACAACATAAAAACCTAAATATTAATATTTATGATTCAATGCACAATATATAGCATCTAGATGGCAAAATCTTAGTCATGGCTGGTGCCGCGGCTCACTTGGCTAATCCTCCGCCTGTGGCGCCAGTACCCCAGGTTCTAGTCCCGGTTGTGGTGCCAGGTACTAGTCCCGTTTTCTCTTCTTCCAGTCCAGCTCTCTGCTGTGGCCCAGGAGGGCAGTGGAGGATGGCCCAAGTGCTTGGGTCCCTGCACCCGCATGGGAGACCAGGAGGAGGCACCCGGCTCCTGGCTTCAGATTGGTGCAGCGTGCAGGCTGTAGTGGCCTTTAGTGGAGTGAACCAACGGAAGGAAGACCTTTCTTTCTGTCCCTCACAGTATATAACTTTACCTGTCAAAAAAATCTTAATCATTTATATCCATTTATAAAAGTTTTTTAATTAAAGAAGACTTCGTACGGTGTTGTTATATATTTTTTAAAAATTTTGTTATAATTGAAAGGAGCCAACAAAGATTTATTTACTAGGGAATTTGTATGACTAAATTTATTTTGAAATTATTAATTTAGCTGAAATTTGTTTTGAAATTATTGAGCTGCTGAGTGTAGAATATACTAGAGAGGGCAAGCAAATAATAAATGAGGTTGGAAAACCATTTTAATAGTCTAATCAAGACAATTCTAGTGAGACTTGGATTGAGTTCTTGGTTCCTGGCATAAGCCACTGCCTGCCCTATACTCTTCCAATCTGCAGCTGTACAGACATATGGAAAGTGAAGCAGTGGATGGAAGTGCAAATATTCTTTCAGTCTCCTTCTCTCTCTCTCTCTCTCTCTCTATATATATATATATATATATATAAGAGATTATATTCTTTACATTCATTTGACAACCTACATGTTCAGTTAAATCAAAGAGTATTTGAATCATTGAGTCAATTTCACATCTAGAATTTTTTAGTCCTATTAATTACCAAATCTGATTTCAACATAGCAAATCATCAGAAAAAATTTTCTGGTTCTGCTGGGTAGATCTGAAAACTTATGTCAAATGTAGGGTAAAATATGAACCTCCTTTTGGACCATTCCTATCACTTTGGATACTAAGTCAAGCAGCATATCACACTTAAAAACTGGAGGTGTGGCTGTTTGAGCAAAGGAGTAGACATGAAGGGGCTCTTAATGTTCTGTAATTGTAATATGCTTTATTTTTCCCCAAACATTTTTCTTTAAGGAGTATAAACATCATGCATTTCATAATAACAACTCTAAGAACATAGTTATTCTTCCCGCTGTACCTGTATTTCTGCCTACACTCCCATCTCTCTACGTCCTCCCTCTTCTATTCCCATTCTTCTTTTATAGTAAGTTCTATTTTCAATCAACTTTATACACATATTATTATATACTAAGAGTTCAACAAATAGCACAAAAAAAAAACTGTTCCTCAACAGTCAAGACAAAGACTCTTCAAAGGCATTGCATCTCAAAGTGTCAATTTCACTTCTATAAATTACCTTGTAGGTGCTCTATTAGTTATCACAGATTGGGGAGAACACATGGTGTTAGTCCTTTTGGGACTGCTTTATTTCACTAAGTATGATGTGTCCCAGATTCACCCATTGAGTTGCAAATGAAAAGACTTCATTTTTTAATGCTATGTAGTATTCCATGGTATACATATCCCATAATTTCTTTATTCAGTCTTCAGTTGATGGACATTGGGGTTAATTCCATATCTTACTATTGTGAAATGAGCTGCAATAAACATTGGGGTGCAGATAACTCTTTCATATGCAGATTTCATTTCCTTTGGGTGAATTCCTAGGAGTGGGATGGCTGTGTCATATGGCAGATCTATATTCACATTTCTAAGGTATCTCCAAACTGTCTTCCAGAATGTTTGTACCAGTTTACATTCCCACCAACAGTGGATTAGGGCACCTTTCTCCCTACATCCTCTCTAGCATTTGTTGTTGATTTCTGTAGGAAAGCCATTCTAATGGAGATGAAGTGAAACCTCATTCTGGTTTTGATTTGCATTTCCCTGAGGACTAGTGATCTTGAACATTTTTTCATGTGTCTATTGACCATCTGGATTTCCTCTTTTGAAAAAGCCTGTAAAAGTCCTTTGCCCAATTCTTAATTGGGTTGTTTGATTTAATGTTGTTGATTTTCTTGATCTCCTTTGTATTCTGATTATTAATCGGTTACATTTTTTGCAAATAATTTCTCCCTTTCTGATGAGTGCATCTTCACTTTTCTGAGTGTTTCCTTTGCAGTGCAGAAGCTTCTCAATTTGATGTAATCCCATTGGTCAATATTGGCTTTTGTTGTCTGTGCCTCTCATTCTTTTCCAAGAACTCTTGGCCTATATAATATCTTTCAGGTTTCCCCTGCAAGTTTTTCTCTAATAATTTGATGGTATTGGGTCATAGATTTAGGTCTTTAATAATACATTTTGAGTGGATTTTTGTGTAAGTTGTAAGATAGGGGTCTTGGCTGGCGCCGCGGCTCAATAGGCTAATCCTCCACCTGCGGTGCCGGCACACTGGGTTCTAGTCCTGGTTGGGGCACTGGATTCTGTCCTAGTTGCCCCTCTTCCAGGCCAGCTCTCTGTTGTGGCCTGGGAGTGCAGTGGAGGATGGCCCAAGTCCTTGGGCCCTGCACCCACATGGGAGACCAGGATAAGCACCTGTCTCCTGGTTTCGGATCAGCGTGGTGCGCCAGCCGCAGTGAACCAGCCGTGGTGGCCATTGGAGGGTGAACCAATGGCAAAGGAAGACCTATCTCTCTGTCTCTCTGTCTTTCTCTCTCTCTCTCACTGTCCACTCTGCCTGTCAAAAAAAAGAAGATATGAGTCTTGTTTCATATATCCACATGTGGCAATTCAGTTTTCCCAGCATCAAAGCTGGTGCTGAGGCTCTTGGATGCTGGTGTCCTGAGTTGTGTGCTTCCTTAACCTCCATGTACGTGCACAGTGTCCCTCCAACTTGCATGGAGTTTTCACTGCAGTCTTCTCCCTAACTCCTCCCTGAGATTACTTTTTAAAAAATTATCTTTGTGTGTTCTGTATATAAATATGCACACATGAGTATATACAAATATCTATGCGTTATGTAGTGGTAGGAATCATTGAATCTATCCCTCATAAACAGATATCAGAATTTCTGTTCTCGAATCAATTTATCCTTTCATTCTCTTTTCCATGACTTCTGAGGTACACTATGCATATTAAAATTGTCTATTACATTATGACTCATCAGGAACCACTAGTGTTTTCTATATTATACCATGAGAAACTTCATTCTCACCAGATTCCAGTGCAAACAGCTAAAGAACATTCCGCATGAGGAAGCTTCGATTTGGTCAGGGTAATGATACCCTGAAATGATACTACAATATCAAGAATATTTGGAGAAAGTGAGAACATGAGAAAAGTTCACACCCCCCCTTTCTGATGTAACCTAGCCAGCCAAAACCAGAGTGTGGCTGTAAACTTTAAGAGCAGGCATCAGCTGTTAAAGTCACATCAAGCCCCCACCAAGGTGAGGCACACATGAATGGATATTGGATAAGGGTCTTTCCAAAGCACTTACACCTAACTGAATGTGTAAAAAGCCATTTCATAACTTGCTTCATTTGCAGTAAGTACACTGAAGTAAAATGGGATGAAAATCAAGAGACCGATTTTAAGCTAACCTAGCCTAGTTTTGCTACATATTAGAATCACAATTGATATTCACTTCAATTTTACATCTGAATTTTAGGTAATATTTACATTAAGACTTTTTTTCTTACCACAAAATCCACAAAAATGTTGACAATTTAAATAGTTTATGTAAAAGAAAAAAGAGAAACAGGCTAAAAGCAGATAATTTCATGAATAGACTATTATTTAACTCAACTTTAAAACAATACCCCATCAGGCAATATAAACTTCTACTTAAGTTTCCTTTAAGAGAACTAAATTTTCCCCTGAATGAAATTTCTTCATTTACTGATTTGGTAAGGCAGCTAATTTTAATAGAGATTGCCCCACCTTGAATATCCTATGTTTGCAGATTGCTTAAGAAATACGAATTACAGAAGGAAGAAAGTCATTAGCAATACAGGTTTTTAGGAGAAGTAAAAAGGGTAAAATTCACATTTAGCACAAAGCAGCAATCTTTTTACTCATAGCTCCAGGGTTATCAAGATATCATTAACAGCTTTTCACTATGTAAATGTTTTCAAACAGAATAAGCTAAATGAATAGCAAGGTGAATATGGTTCATTCTAAAACACTTATTTCATGTTGCTTGAAAATTGAAGGGGAAAAAAAATAGTTCCATTCCAACTTCTTTCCAAACATAGTAAACGCTGATTCTGTCTACTGCATCAGATCCATTTGTGTTCTAAGGTAATTTGGTTTTCATAATATTTAGGTCAAATAGTGTTTTTAGAATCCTGCAGAGTAACAAATGTTGTCACATCATTTCTGTTTTATTTTGTGTCTGGCTGGCATGCTACAGAGAAGTACTTGTAAATTTTACTGTTGGATAGGCTAAACATCTCCCTTTTCACACCTGAAGACGTGAGTTGTTTTCCCAGAAAAAGTCAGATATTTGATGACAGAATCTTTATAAACCAGGTAAGACTAGTATTTACTGTTTCAAAAGAGTTACTAGAAATTTCTCAATAATGTAGCCACTTATACAATAAACATTCAATGAGTTCTCTGAGAAGCAGAGCCCCAACAAGTCTTTTGAATAAGATGCAAATTTTGCCAAAAATACTCTCAAGTGTATTGTAGAAAACTGTGATTCAAAAGCCAGTCTATACTGTTGATTTGGAAAATAGAGAAAGGAAGAATAATAACCATCTGTTGTGTCATAAATGTAATTGATGCTATATTATAAAATCAAGCATATAAACATAAGTATTATTAAACATATAATATATGCTTAGGTATATCACTCTGTAACATTTCTACACAATTATTTATATATATTTAATCAAATAAGGATCTACCATCCACAATTCTTTAATTTTTGCTTTTACAGTAGATTATCCATTTACTAATAGTGCATTTCTAAGTCTCCAGGGTATTCACATATTTGAGTGTATTAAATATATTTAATTATCATTGATGTGCTGGGCATTTTCATGTCACTGAAGTTTTGCTCTTATAAAAGAAAATGCTGGACAGAAAAAATAATAAATAAATAAATAATAAATAATAATAAATAAAAAATAATAAATAAATAATTAATTTTTATGTGATATATAATCATTTTTTTAAAGAATAAATACCAAGGTGGGCCAGCACTGTGGTGTAGCGGGTTAAGCCACTGCTTGCAGTGCTTGCATCCCATATGGGTTACAATTAGAGTCCTGGCTGCTCCAATGCCAATCCAGCTCCCTGTTAATGTGCCTGGGAAAGCAGTGGAAGATGGTGCAAGTCTTTGGGCTCCTGCTCCCATGTTGGAGACCCATAGGGAAGCTCCCGACTCTTGGCTTTGGAGCAGCCAAGCTCCAGCCATAGAGGCTATTTGGGGAAGTGAACCAGTGGAAGGAAAAAAGATTTCTCTCTCTCTCTCTCTCTCTCTCTCTCTGCCTGCCTTTGCCTCTTTATAACTCTGCTTTTCAAATAAATAAAATAGATCCTTAAAAAAAGTATAAGTAACAAGGTGCAAAATTCCTGGAGCAAATATAAGGCCTCAGGAAATATATAGCAAAATTGCTGTTTTTAATGATTTTAATTGATATGAAAATGAATTGTTTCTTTTTTCTTGCATAGTATTTAATCTTATGACGTTCTCTCTGATTTATCATTTCATTTTGAAATTTCTGATTTATAATTTCGTATTAAACATTTATTAGTTTATTATGTGTAAAAGTTTTTGCACTAGAATTCCTCCCTCCTAAATTTACTTTCTATTTTTCACATGCAGTTGCTGGATGTCATATCCAAGGACTAGGGAACAATCTCCAGAAGCTGAGAATGTGTCCTTGTTGAATCTGGCGACGAAGTAGGGATCTCAGTCCTATCAGTACAGTTATTTCAACTAGTCTAGCTGGTTAGAATCTATTTAAATAGCTAAACTATCTATTTAAATAAACTAAATTTAACTATCTATTTAAATAGTTAAACTCCATATTTCAGAGTCATTATGGTGAACACTAGGAAATACAAACTCAAATTTTCCTTTTCTGCACACTTACTAGCTTTGTGTCCTTGGACAAGTCTGTTCACACTATCTTAAAATTCACAATAATGATAGATACTTCTTAGTCTCTTGATGATGCTGAAAAATTTTATTTTAAGGATCTTTGATTAAACATTACTATGTAAAAAGAAGTATCTAGAACTTACTGTTCAATGAAAATCTGTGGGATTTTGAAATTGTCCCCGTAGAAATTTAGGTTGAACTGAAGTTTAAGTTCCAGAAAGATGTTGATGCTTAATGTAAAAATGAATTCATTTATTTTTCCAAAAAAACAAAAAAAAATTGTATATCCTCATAGTTCCATTTAACCTCATCACCTCAAAATATTGTTTTGATTTTGGTCTTGTATTCCATAAAAATTGTCTTAGGTTTTTGTTTAGGTGACATTGAAGAGATTGAGCAGTTGAAAAGTCTGAGCAGCTGTATTTGATGGTAGTTTTAGGAAGGAAAAGAATGCACATTTTTAATGGCTTGAGATATATGTTTAATGTGTTAAGATGCATTCTGAATCAACTTGGAATAAGCTAGCTCAATAAGCTAGAAGTGGAAAGGGTACATGAAACAAACTTCAAAGAAGGGATGGATGAAACTAATTTCATTAACAACTGAAAGAAAAAATGGCAAGTTCATAGAGCCTCTTGTTTTCACATTCAATCTGGTTTCATGATTTTTTTTTTCATTGTCTTTTATCTCAGCTTCTCTATGCCTTGAGTTCATTCTCCTAGAGAAACTCTTCTGAAAAATTCAAGATTATGGCCACAAAGCTCTTGGCAGATTTTGCACAATAAAGCCTCATGAACAGAAGGAAAACGCTTTTTTGGCAAGGTTCCTTTTAAAAAATTCTTGACAAAGAACTCTGAGCTAGCTTGGGTCATGTGTCTATCTCTGGAAAATGAATGAAAACAGAAAGATTTTTTACTATCATCTCCAATAGGAAAGGAATAAGAAGAAATGTCTTGGAGGATTTTGCCCTAGCAGGATTAGAAGGAAGTATCAGACAGACAAAATCGTTTCTATATCCTACATATTTACAATAAGGAATTTATTAATTTAAAATAATTGCATATAAGTAAGCAAGCAGTAACTCCAGAAACCTGCATTTTTCCATTAGCTTAGTAAGATTTGGTGACTAGGCTTGTTTTATTTAATATGTAACGAGGTTTATCTTTAGAATAAATATGCCTTTCTTAAGAGGAGTAACTCGGGTGGTGTTGTGACATAGGGGGTAAAGCCACCTGTGATGCTGGCATCCTCTAGTGGAGCCAGTTTCACTCTCAGCTGCTCCACTCTGATCCAGCACCCTCCTAATATGCCTGGGAAAGCAGCAGAAGAGCTTAGCCCCTCCTGTACCCACGTGGGAGACCTGGAAAAAGCTCTTGGTTGCTCTGTCTTCAGTCCTTCCCAACCTGAGCCATTGCGGCCATTTGGAGAGTGAACCAGTGGATGCAAGATTTATCTTCCTGTCTCCTTCTCTGTAACTCTGCTTTTCAAATAAATAATAAGTAAATATTTTTTTAAAAAGTAGTAGCTAAGGAAATATCATAAAAACAGTTATTCAAGCAGAATATTCACAGACATATAAGATTGGTTATGCTAATACAATTCAAGACAGAAATCCACAGCAGCAAATATGTATATGTAGTCATTTACAATTAGAAATGGTGAACTTCTTTCCTAATATAAAATGGCAATTCATGTACACAACATGCGTGAAATATTTATGAATATCTGTGTTGCTTTATCTTTATGCTAATTTTAAACATTTAATAAAATCTGTTAAAGTGATGTGCACACATGACCAGTCCATAAACTTGTTATAAATAAGATTCAATGTCTTATCTTTGTTTTCCAACTCCTGACAGGGGATTTTTCACAGAGCAAGTTCTCTATCCTTGTTTCTGGAAATAAGTTAGTAGCTGGGGATTAATATATTCTTTGGAAATAAATATACAATTTCTCAACTAAGAAAAAATCACTAAAATCTTGATGATCATAGAATTTGTGGTCCTTTTTTTTTTTATTATAGTGCTGAGTGGCTACATTTTCTGTAGAATTAAAAATATATTCCTATATATTGTTTCTTTTTTTCCTTTCCTCTCATTCATGTCCTCATTTTTTTTCTGAACATAGTCCATGTTTCTCTCTTTCTTGACATCAGTGGCTATTACGGGAAACCCATGCCCTGCCAATAGCTTCTGGGTTATTTTGGGAAGCCATTATGTGTATCTCATGTATGCTTTAGAACAAGTTCAGGAAGTCAACACAATTTTCTCTTCTCTACCTTCTTCCCTGATCCAGATACCCCTATGCAGTTCACTGCTGGTACCTTGATTATGAATAGGTAAATTGCTCCACCCTAATGACCTAGTGACCAGCCCAATTGTTTCCCAAAGGCTCACATCTAAACATCATAGTTGAGTTTAGTTTTCACCCTGTTAGTACTATTAATGTAAGACTTAGGGACCAACTACCTGAGATTTGAGGAGCGATAATCAACCCATAATGAGTTTCAATTTAATCAGACTGGTAACCTCACGAGAAAAGGTAATTAGGACACAGATGTATATTGAAAGACTGTAAACAGACAGAAAGAAAATGGCCTTTTTCAAAAAAAGGAGGGAAATCTCAGAAGAAATCTATGTGCTGACACCTTGATCTTGGAAGATTAGCCTCCAGAATTGCAAGAAAACAGCTTTCTATTGTTTAAGGCATCAAGGCAACAATATATCCATATTTTCAATTAAATGATTAATAATGCCATTGTTTTAACCTTATAAAGAAATATTTAAAAGTGGTTTTATTGTACATCTAAAACACTAGGGATTCAATCTAATTATTAATTTAATTAATAAATAATTATTTAATATTCAATTTAATATGTTTGATATATTGATACAAATTAAAATATATTAAGGACCATATAAATAAGCTACCTGAGGGGAATCATATCAGTGTAATGTTATTAAAAAGACAAAATTTTAAAAATTAAAAGCGATTATGTCACCTGCTATATCATATCAATACTATATCATATCAGTGCTCAAAATCCTATCAAAATTTCCTTAGAATTTATAATTTGATGTATATGCTTTTGTTTGCATCTTGAAAGTTGACAAAACTATAAGAGCACCCGAATAAGTAACTTGATCTATTCAAAGGTATGCGTGCATTCCAAATAATTTGTGCATAGGTTAAATACCCACATATGCCTATCAACCTACAGTTGTCTTAGGTAGAGTTAATGGAACAGTCACTTTAATATTTAAATTAATTTTTTAAAAAGATTTATTTTATCTACTTGAAAGACACAGTTACAGAGAGAGGTAGAGACAGAAAGAGAGATCTTGCATCCGCTGGTTCACTCCTCAGATGGCCGCAATGGCCAGAGCTGAGCTCTTCCGAAGCCAGGAGCCAGGAGCTTCTTCCAGGTCTCTCATGTGGATGCAGGGGCCCAAATACTTGGGCCATCTTCTACTGCTTTCCCAGGCCATAGCAGGGAGCTGATCAGAAAAGGAGCAGCTGAGACTAGAACCGGCGTCCATATGAGATGCTGGAGCTTCAGGCCAGGGCTTTAACCTGCTGTGCCACAGTGCCAAACCCAAGATTTAAATTAAATTTATACTTTGATTTGAAGAGTAAGTGTATCTCAGTTTGTTTCTTTGTGGCTCCCTAAGCAGATCTTCTGCATGTGGTGGGGTTATAAACTGCATACCAGGATATTTGGATCAATAGTGCCTTTAATTAACACACAGAAGGTCATGTGAGTGTCCAGGAACTGTGCATGGCAGATGCTTTGGCTCATCATTATTGGATCCAACCACTATTAATCATTAAAGTTTCATCGGGATTTGCAAGTGTTGAGAGGAAACAGCACATTTTTTTTTCTTTTCTTTTTTTTCCTTTTAGCAAAGGCCACTGAAGTCATTCTTGTCCATTAATTCTTATGAGGTCAGGATGCTAATGCTTTCCCACGAGGACTATATATCTAACTTTGCAGTCACTGTGTGCTTCCAGAGTTTTCAGAGCCTGACTTGAATTGCAGCCCACATTGGTACATCACATTCTTCACTAATAGAAACATTCCCAGTTAGTATAACCAAAAATATGTGGCAATAACAGGGGCATGGAAATAAGTACCAAGCTTGACCATGACTATCAAAAAGCATTATTAGGTGCTATCTAGGTATGTGTTGCAAGACTAAGCTTCCTATTTGTCTCTTAAATGAAACTTCTTCCAAATATTACCATAAATTTTGAATTTGGATCAACGCTTAAAGATTTTCTCTCTTGCTCTTGTATAAACCTGACAAACTCTTTGAAATTATTATTAGAGTTTTAATTATTCCTTAAGATTATGAATGCATTAATTTATTCTCAGAAAATTCATATGAAAGAAAAGAAGGAAAACTGTAAATTTAATATTTTTTATCTTGCAAATTGGAGAGAAGCAATGTTTGAGAGTCAACTTTTCTTACCAGATTTTGAATTAGATGAATATGATCAAACAATTATGCAATGACTATACAGAGCTAATTTTTCCTCTGCAGGTATAATCTAACCAAGCTCATATTTAATAATTTTTTACTTGGCTAACAACTTCCAAGGCAAAATTTTCATTCTCTCTATCTTTTTTTTTTTTTTGAACAGGCAGAGTGCACAGTGAGAGAGAGAGACAGAGAGAAAGGTCTTCCTTTGCTGTTGGTTCACCTTCCAATGGCTGCCGCGGCCAGCACGCTTCGGCCAGCGCACCGCACTGATCTGATGGCAGGATCCAGGTGCTTCTCCTGGTCTCCCATGGGGTGCAGGGCCCAAGCACTTGGGCCATCCTCCACTGCACTCCTGGGCCACAGCAGAGAGCCCCTCTGGAAGAGGGGCAACCGGGACAGAATCTGGTGCCCCAACAGGGACTAGAACCTGGTATGCTGGCGCCGCAAGGTGGAGGATTAGCCTACTGAGCTGCGGCGATGGCCTCTATCATTTCTAATATGACTATGTGGACTAATACAATTTGGCAAATATTTCCCGACCATCAAAATTTGCAATCTCATAATGATGATATAAAAATAAGCATAGAAAGAAATATATTTTTTCAAGAATATTAAAATTAGAGGAGATGAAATCTTAATACTAACAAATATGATATAGGAAAATATGGTAGATAAGTTACAAGCAAACTGGGGTCCATAAAGAACAGAGATTCACTGTGTGAGCAAGCCATCTGAGGCTGCTGAAATACACAAATCAGCACATTGATTATGCTTAGACTGATTCTCTCTCTCTCTCTCTCTCACACACACACACACACACACACACACACACTCTCTCTCTTTCTTTTCACTTGAAATGCTGGATCTCTAATACTAGTAGTCAAGGAATAAATTTTTGAGGATCAGTTAGAATGACCAAATATTGGTTAAAGTGTAAGAGATGAGGGTCATATTCATTTTAATGGTACTATTAATCCAAAAATGATATGAGAAAATAGTGTGATGGGGATAATAGTTCAACACATTGAGAATAGAAAAATGACAAAGTTAATTATATGGTATGTTTGGTTTTGAGATACCATCTTTTTATATTGAGTGACCAAGAAACTCAACATCAAGTAGTTGGCTGATAGCAAATATTTTATCCTAAATTTATTATTTGTAAAATGATGTAAAGATTAGAGAGAATCTAACCTATACTAAGAACATATATATTTGCTAACTGCTGTTCTCTTTTATTAACAGTTAATAGAATTTAGTTTATTTCTATCTTTAGTGAGCAACCTTTTTTTTCTGTTTCCTCTTGCTCAGCAACCCTTATTCTAGTTGAGTGTCTCCTCCATAAAGTGCTCTCTGACTCTGCCAAAATATGAAGCTTCAACTTTCCTCCCTTATTACCTCTAGTGAGTACTTCTTGTGTTGGAGACCCCAGTTTAATCAGATGGAGAATACTGACATGACTGATGGGTAAATCCACAGCTTTCAAGAATTTCAGTTCAGTTGGATATTGTCGTTTCTTTACACCACAGTTTGGGACTTCCTTATTTATTCTTTGCACCTGTTAGTGAATTTTTTAAGTGCCAAAGGTAAGTCATGATCTATTGTTAGGTTGCAAAAAAGATGTTCCCCTAAATTTTTATGTACCACTTTGTCAAAATTAGTCAAAAGAGCAATATCTTGAAGACTAATGTTTTCACTTAGAGATTTTGTTCTCAGATCATAAGTCCCTTTCAGATAGGCAAATAGCATTCTTGAGTGACTCAGAATTCTGTATCATGGTTCTTTTTAAAATACATTTTTTCATTCTCAGATGAACTGAATAAGGTAGGTCTTATTTGCCAACTTGTAAAAAATCATCAGTCTGAATTTCAGCCCAATGTGGGACCAAATTGTACCTTTCTGTTACATTAGTAAAGACTGTGGCCGTAGAAGCAGGTTTTCATGAGATTTTTCATCATTCTGTTCATTTTGTAAGAAAGGCAATGGCTGCTCTTGGTCCACAACTACCTTTTTTTTTAAAAAAAATTATTTTTTGAGGTGAACAAATGTCATGTATTTTGTATGTATAGACTGAGGAAGACAGTGATAAATCCCACCATACCCACCCTCTATCCCACTCTCCTCCCTTTTTATTTTTTCTTTTTACAATGAAATAATTTAATCTTATTTTATAATCATAAGCTTAACCTTCCACTAAGAAAAAAATTCCAGAAAGAGTAAGAAGAAGAAAAAAAAAAAAACACTGTTTCTCAACGGTAGAGATAATGGCTATAATTAATCCAATATCAAATGTCAATTTTGCTCATGTATGTAACATTATTTTGTGCTCTGTTAGTTACCACAGATTAGGGAAAACATATGGTATTTGTCTTTTGGGGACTGGTTTATTTTACTAAGTACAATGAATTGAATCAATTATTTTGCAAAAGACAGGATTTCATTCTTTTTTATGGCTGAGTAGTAATCCATAGTATTTACATATATATACATATGTATGGGAGCACATACTATATTTTCTTTATCCAATCATCAGCTGATGGACATCTGGGTTGATTCTGTGTCCTTGCTATTGTTAATTGAGTTGCAATAAATATGGGGGTACAGAAAACTCTTTCATATGCTGATTTCATTTTGTTTGCCTAAAATTCCCAGGAGTGGGATGGCTGGATCATATGGTTGATTTATATTTATATATCTCTGAGGAATCTCCATACTGTCTTCCATAATGGTTATATAAGTTTACATTACCACCAACAGTTGATTGGGGCCTTTTTCCCTACATCTTCACTAGCATTTATTTATTTTTTTGATTTCTGGGTATTAGCCATTCTAACTAGGGAGAATTGAAGCTCATTTGGCTTTTATTCACATTTCACTGATGGGTAGTAATCTTAAGCATATTTTCATATATCTGTTAGCCATTTGAATTTTATCCTTTGAAAAATTGCTTGTTAATCTCTTTGCCCATTTCTTAATTGGATTGTTTCTTTTGTTACTGTTGAATTTCTTGACCTCTTTATAGATCCCAGATGTTAATACTTTATCAGTTGCATAATTTGCAAATACTTTCTTGCATTCTGTTGGTTCCCTCTTCTCTTTGTTATTCTTTGCAATGCAGAGTCTTCTTAGCTTGATGTAATCCTACTTTTCTCTTTTTGCTTAAGTTGCCTGTGCTTCCGGAGTCTTCTCCAAGAAGTGTTTTCCTATCCCAGTGTCTTACAGAGTGTCCTCAGTGTTTTCCTCTAGTAACTTGATGGTATCAGGTAGCAGATTTAGATCCTTGATCCATTTTGAGTTCACTTTTTATAAGAAGTAAAGTAGAGGATCTTGCTTAATACTTCTGAACATGGAAAGCCAATTTTCCCAGCACCATTTGTCAAAGAGATTGCCTTTCCAGGGACTGGTTTCAGTTTGTCAAAGATTAGTTGGTTTAGATGTGTGGATAAAATTCTGCAGTTTCTATTCTGTTCCATTGGTCCATGTGTCTATTTTTGTTCCAAGACCAGGCTTTTTTTAATTATAAATGCCTTGAAGTATGTCTTCAAGTCTGGTATTATGATGCCTCCTGCTTTGTTTCTGTTGTTTAAGATTGCTTTAGCTGTGTGGGTCTCTTGTGTTTCCATATGAATTTTAATATCATGTTTTCTAGATCTGAGAAGAATGTTGTTATTTTGATTGGGATTGCATTGAAGCAGTAAATTGCTTTTTAGGAGTATTTTCATTTTGGTGATATTAATTCTTCCAATCCACAAAAAAGGAAAATTTTCCAGTTTTTATGTTTTCCTCTATTTCTTTAATAATGTTTTGCAATTTTCATCATAGAGATTTTTTACCTTCTTGGTTAAATTTATTACAAGGTATTTAAATCTTTTGTTGCTGTTGTGAACGCAACTGACATTAGAAGCTCTTTCTTAGCCATGGTATTGTATGTGTATACAAAGGCTATTAATTTTTTGTGTATTGATTTTATATCCTGCAACTTTACTAAACTCTCTTAGCAGTTCCAACAGTCTCTTTGTTCCCAACTATCTTTTTAATGATGTCTATGTAATAAGTGTTTTAAAAAAGATACTGCATTCCATTTTTGGAAGTTACAGAACAGAATCCCTTTTCTTTTTTCTAGTTTCTTGAAGCTGCTCAGAATCCTTAGCTTGTGATCAGTATCCTTTGATCTTTAAAGTTAGAAATAGTACATTTTTCTGACTTTTTTTGTAGTCTCATCTTCATGTGGCCACATCCAGGAATCATTTTTCATTGTATGATTAGATTCAATCCATCCAGTTAATCCAGGATAATCTCACCATCTCATAGTCTTTTTTTAAAAAAAAAACTTTTATTTAGGATATAAATTTCCAAGGTACGACTTATGGATTACAATGGCTTTCCCCCCATATTTTCCCTCTCCCCCCGCAATCCTCCCGCCTTGCCCGCTCCCTCCACCCTTTCGTTCACATACAGATTCATTTTCAATTCTCTTTGTATACATGTGATCAATTTAGCATGTGTTAAGTAATGAATTCGTCCCTTTGCCCTCATATAGTAACACAAAGTGAAATATACTCTTTGAGTTCTCGTTTTAGCATTGAGTCACATTGTATCTGTCAAGATGCTTTGGCCATGTAAGTTAACACATTTAAAACCTTCTGGACATTTGGGTATGGCCATCTTTTGTGGGAAGCATTACTCTTCCTATCCCTGGGAAAATAATTATTTTATGGTGGTTATTTCCTCATATTGTAGGTGAACTTTATTCACATTACAAATTAAATGAGAGAAGAGTATCAAAGTCTTTATCCCTATAGCTGTCCACAAAGTCTTTAGGGAGGCAATATTTTTCCATTAGAATTTTTGAACTTCTAATTGTTTTTCAATTTAAAAACTCTTGCCATACACCTAATTTCAAATTTACTTCCTTACAGTAAATGTTATTAATAACTATTTAAGCAATTATCTTATTACTTTTACCTAGTATTGTGATATGTTTAAGTATTCCAGAATACAAGAACTGTAGGAAGTCACATATTCACAGAAAGCATCTTGTTCATTAGGAAGATAAATGAAACATTAAAGCTATCTAGTTATATTTTGTGGATTTGTGCATATATTACCTTTTGACACAATATTGCCACACTTTTCCAATGATTTACACATAAAAACCTTGAATATTTATTGACATTCTCTAAGCTACTGTCAATTGAAGGTATAAAAGCCAATGCAGTAGATAGCCATTGAGAATAAACTTTATTTATTGATGTGAATACAATACACTATTGCAATCAAAATGTTTATGATAAATATAGAAAATTAAGCATATAATTCATTTTATTTATCTTCTAGACTTCATCCAAGTATTATATACAATGGATTTTAATGCATTCTTCAATCTTACACTAGAGCTGTGAGCAGTGTGGTAGAATGATAACTTTGGGTGATCTATTTCCACTACAGTTGCCACACAGAATGTATCATGTAAGTGTAGGTTGAAAAGAATAAGGAAGGAAAAATAATTTACTTCTTTCATCTAACTAACAAAGAACCTGAAAAAATATTTATTTTCTTCACTAGCTTATTCTCTTGTTTGTCACTAATATATGATAATCTTGCATACCTGAAGTTGTTGCAAGACAGATAATGATGTGAAGTTACAGAAAAAGTGGGAGTGAGATTCTCCTATGTAAGCTATCACTGTATTTTCAAGGGCCTTTTTTATAAGGAAAGCAGAGAAAATTGTTCAGCGAACCTAACAATTACTTCCTTTTCTTTTCTTTCTTTCTTTCTTTCTTTTTTTTTTTTTTTCTGACAGGCAGAGTGGACGGTGAGAGAGACAGACAGGGAGAAAGGTCTTCCTTTACCTTTGGTTCAACCTCCAATGGCTGCTGCGGCCAGCGCGCTGCGGCTGGCACACCACGCTGATCCGAAGCAAAGAGCCAGGTGCTTCTCCTGGTCTCTCATGTGGGTGCAGGGCCCAAGGACTTGGGCCATCCTCCACTGCACTCCCGGGCCACAGCAGAGAGCTGGCCTGGAAGAGGGGCAACCGGGACAGAATCCAGCACCCCGACCGGGACTAGAACCGAGGGTGCCAGGGCCGCAGGTGGAGGACTAGCCTATTGAGCGAAGGCGCCGGCCAATTACTTCCTTTTCATCAATTACTTTAATCATTTTATATAAAGATATGTACATTTTTACGCAAGTGAGTAAGAAACTTTTAAAATTATCTTCAGCTAATGATTCCCAGAGACTTAGAAAAGGAAGTTTGTACCTGCGTCTTAACATGGTTGTATTATCTGTGTCATGCATTTTTAAAAATATGAATTAATATTGATGTATAATTATTTGTAAATTAGAGATAGAGGGAAAGAATACCATGTGAAAAATCACTGGTCAAGAGAGAAAACCACTATCTTAAAGAGAAACGATGCGACTGTAATCAGAGAGGTAGCATTAAATAGCTGTGTTATTTGCTTGTCTCACATTTTCTTCCCTCATTTGTTAAACATGTCATCTGTTTCTTGGAGTTCCTGTAACATTAGAATGACAGAAAGTATAGAGAAATATTCATAAAAATTATCAAACTAAACCAGTGGGATAACAAATATATTTTATACACAATCATGGTTTAGTGCTGGGTTTCCCTGGCATTACCGATGATTGAATCAGATTGTGTGGGAAGCTATCTGGTTCATTAGATATTTTATTAACATCTTTGTCCTCTACCCACCAGATGTCAGTAGCAAACTCCTCTATCAGTTTTGATCAAGATAAATATATAGAGAGATTAGAAAATGCCATTTGGAGGTTAACATTTTTCATATTTGGTAAACATGGGTTTAGTTTGATAATTTTTATAAGTATTTCTCTATACTCTGTCTCTTTCTAATATCACAGGAACTCTAGCAAGCTGATGATGCATTTAACAAATGAGAAAAATGGGAAAAATAATAAAATAACACAGCTGTTTAATGGTACCTATCTGATTGTAGTCATATTTTTCTCTTTGAGATAACAGTTTTCTCTTTTGACCAGTGGTTTTCTTTTTTTCTTTTTTTCTTTTTTTGACAGGCAGAGTGGACAGTGAGAGAGAGAGACAGAGAGAAAGGTCTTCCTTTGGCCATTGGTTCACCCTCCAATGGCCGTCGCGGCCAGCACGCTTCGGCCAGCGCACCGCACTGATCCAATGGCAGGAGCCAGGTGCTTCTCCTGGTCTCCCATGGGGTGCAGGGCCCAAGCACTTGGGCCATCCTCCACTGCACTCCCGGGCCATAGCAGAGAGCTGGCCTGGAAGAGGAGCAACCGGGACAGAATCTGGCTCCCCGACTGGGACTAGAACCTGGTATGCTGGTGCCGCAAGGCGGAGGATTAGCCTATTGAGCCGCGGCGCCGCCCTTGACCAGTGGTTTTCAAACTTTGTTGTGAATCAGAAGTGACTGGAAGGCTTCAACTAACACAGAATGCTAAGATCCATTTGCAGAGTTCCTAATTTTCTATGTCTAGATTGGAACCCAATAATCTGCATTTCTAACAAGCTCCCAGATAATACAGATATTGCTGTTTCAGTGGCAAAACTGAGAATTTACTGAACTAGGCTCTTTTGAAATGTAACTTTCCTTAAAGTTTTCCAGTGTATTTAATTCACTTCAAAATAGCTCAACCTTTGCCCTTGTCATGAATAATTTGCAAAATATCAAATTCCTTTAAATGTCTGTTGAGGCTTGTGATAGTTGGTGAGGATAACTCTAAGGTTTACTTGGAGGTTCAGAACTTTAGTTTATGTGCTATTAGAACGCACCAAAAAAAAAAAAAAAAGTTGAATTCAAACAGTGTCTATTTTCCAGCCTTATAGTGGTTCTGTACTTATTTCCAGTATATCTTTGGAAAAGTACTTGTTTCCCACTGAATTTTTTAAATGATTTATTTATATTTTTGTTTGAAAGGTAGAGTGATAGAGAAAGAAAGGGGACATCGGGGAGAGAGAGAGGACACATAGAGATATAGAGACAGAGACAAGGAGATCTTTCTTCTGCTGGCTCACTCTGCATATGGTCTCAACTTCCAATCTTGAGCCAGGCTCAAGCCTGGAGTCAGTAACTCTTTTTTGTTTGTTTGTTTGTTTTTTTTTGTTTTTTTTTGACAGGAAGAGTGGACAGTGAGAGAGAGAGAGACAGAGAGAAAGGTCTTCCTTTGCCGTTGGTTCACCCTCCAATGGCCGCCGCGGATGGCGCGCTGCGGCCGGCGCACCGTGCTCGTCCGATGGCAGGAGCCAGGAGCCAGGTGCTTTTCCTGGTCTCCCCATGGGGTGCAGGGCCCAAGCACCTGGGCCATCCTCCACTGCACTCCCGGGCCACAGCAGAGGGCTGGCCTGGAAGAGGGGCAACTGGGACAGAATCCGGCGCCCCGACCGGGACTAGAACCCGGTGTGCCGGCGCCGCAAGGCAGAGGATTAGCATGTTGAGCCACGGCGCCGGGAGTCAGTAACTCTTTCCTGAACTCCCTTGTGAGTGGCAGAAGCCATCTTAGACCATCTTCTGTTACTTTCTCAGGCATATTAGCAGATCTGGTTTGGAAATAGAGTAGCTGAAAGCTGAATTGGCACTCCAACATGGGATGCTGATATCGCAAGTGGTGACTTAACCCATTTCACCACAACAGTGGCTCCTTTGTTGAGTTTTAATTATTTTCTATATAACATAAGAGATTTAGAAATATAGATAATAAATTCCAATAGTCTATGTTTCATTATGGCTAAAATAAGTTTAATGCATGAAAATTAAAATGAATGTCAATAACCTTTCTCATATTTCTCATGACCACCAGGGTAACCATGGATGTATATAATTTTCTGTCAGTAAATGTTGGGTACTGCCTGTAGGATTTCAAGTCTGTTCCTTTTCTCATTGTCAATTTGAGTTACTTCATTTCTTATTTCTTTGAATGGATATAATTTGTCCATGATTGTCATTTTCCTACTTTTTTTTTTCATAAGTTAATGTTTCAAGTCCTGTTCTCACATTCTTAAATGGAGGTGGGGTGAGGGATTAGCGAACATTGTGGTGTAGTAGTCTAAGTTGTTATTTGGAACACCTGAATTTCACATATGAATGTCGGTTGGAGTCTGGACTGTTTTACTTCTCATCTAGCTTCTCTGGAGGCAGCAGATGATAGCTCAAGTGCTTGAGTCCCTGCTACTCACCCACATTAGAGACCCAGATGGCGTTCCAGCCTGTTCCTGGCTGTTGTTGGTATTTGGAGAGTGCATAAGCAGGTGAAATTTCTCTCTCTCTCTCTCCCCTCCTCCCTACCATTCAAGAAAATGAAAATAAATAAGCATTTACAAATATTCAATACTATATTTCAGAATTTAACTCACCTTTCATATTAATATATCAAGCCAAACATTTTCTACAATTCAATTTTATGGAAATTTGATAAAAGGTCAGGAGACATTTCCTCCTTTCCTAGAGGACATAAATTAATGTGTAGTTTAGCTGAAGAAAATAACTTCATACTTTGTTAAGATGAAAATGTTGTTTCCTTTCTGAAAATTTTAACTGGAGAGCATTTTTCACACATGTATATGACATTAGTAATAATTTTATTGGTCACCCCCAATAACTATTGTGAGCCACTTAGCTGTGGGGCAAAGGGATCAAATTGTTTATATGAGGAATGAAATCGAGGCAACAAATGTAGAGATTCTCCTGGTTTTTGTTTGCTTTTTCTATAGCTTATAGTTGTAACTTTTCCCCTCTTACTATATCTAAGCAAGGGGTCTCTGAGCAAAGGAATTATGAAAATTCCCTGAAGATCATTGTATAATTTTCCTAAATATAAATGCAAATCACAGCTACTTATCTAAATCATTTTTATCTCTCTCACGCAGAGACTGCAACAGTGAGCCACAATGCATCTTAATTTCAGAAAAGCATTATCAAAGTAAATGGTAGACTGCACAGAATGAAAATAGAAAATGATAGCAAAATTCTCTATTGTGTTTTTCATAATCATTGGAACCACATTCAAGCATAAGTTTATGATATCAACACTGAGATAAAAACAATGTAAAAACAGTGAGTAACAGTGGACATACAGATATCAACTACAAAAAGAGAAACAGACAGTGAATGTTATCCATAGGTTGCAAAACCTAGAACACATTATTTGATTTCTCTGACCTAATTTTCTCATCTATAAAATGAGAATAAGAGTAGTACCTATCTTATAGCAATTGTTTTACATATGATGAAACTGTATACTAACTTGTAACACACATAATATATTCACACTAAACATTTGTTACTTATTACTTTTTAAAAGATCTATTTGAAAGGCAGAGTTAGAGAGAAAGGAGGAGAAACAGAGGCAAAGGGAGATTTTCCACCTTTTGGTTCACTCCCCAAATGGTGGCAATGGCTAGAGCTGGACCTTGCCAGAGCCAGGAGCCTGGAAATTCTTCTGGGTATTCCATGTGGGTCCAGGGGTCCACACACTTGTTCCATGCTCGGCCGCTCTCTCAGGTGCATTAGCAGAGAGAAGGTTCAGAAGTAGAGCAGCCTGGTCTCAAACTGGCACCTATATGGGTTGCCAGCATTGCAGAGGCTTAACCTGCTATGCCACAACCAGGCTTCAACAAATAATTATTATCATTACTTAAGTAGTAACAGTTGTCAAATTTGCCATACCCATTAAGTGGATAATTTATAATTAATCAAAGGAAAATATAAATTAATCTGGATTTGAAATAGAGAAGAAGAACAACTGGGGCCATGATTTCAGCATTGTTAAATGCATTTAGGTTTAAATAAACATTTTCATCCATAAATTTATAATCACAAGTTTTGCTTTATCTATTCTATAGTCACATTGTAAGCAGTAATATAGGACATTTACTGTATGAACTCATTCAAGATCACATTTTCAGTGCTTAAATAATAGCTATTGATACACATATAATTTAAAGAACCGAACCAAAGATCAATGTACAGGACAGGATTGAACATGTGCAAAAGTTGTATTAAGAAAAAACTCCAATAGATTTTAATTATGTGAGAAAAATATTTGGATACTAATTCAATATTAGCATGAATTGAATACCCCTTTATTCTTTTTTGTATTCTTAATTTTTAAATTTCTAAAATTTTTTTATTTATATAAAGGAAACAAATTTCATGTGTACGGTTTTAAGAGCATAATGATACTTCACACCCATCCTCTTCTCTCTGTTTATGTCCCACCCTCCCTCCTTCTTCCTTTCTTATTTTTCTTTTAGTTTTTACAATGATATACTTTCAATTTACTTTATAATCACAAGCTTACCCCTCTACTAAATTAAGAATTCAACAAGTAATAAGTAGAGAAGCCACTGTTGCTCAGGAATATAGACACAGGCTATAAACAATAATCAGATTTCAAAATGTCAGTTTTGCTCATATACATTATATTTTGTTGTTGTTGCCTGTATTCTAATTACCACAAATCAAAGGAAACAAATGATATTTATCTTTCCAGGAATACTACCTGGCCATTAAAAAATAAAAGACTGCAATCCTGTCTTTCAAAACAAAGTGCATGCATTGGGAGACCAATCCCAAAAAGAACTGACTGGCACATTTTTTAAAGGGTGTTTTTTGTTCTGGTTGTTATTTATTTTCACTTATTTGAAAGACAGAGAAATTGAGGCAGATAAAGAGGTCTTCTATCCACCATTTCACTGCCCAAATGTTTGCAACATACTGGGGTAGACCAGGCTAAATCAAGGTGCTCAGAACTCAATTTGAGTCTCATATGTGAATACATGGGACCCAAATATCATAATCTTCTTTCTCCTATAGTGTACATTAGCAGAAAACTAGAATCAGAATCAGATCCAGTACTCACTCGAGGCACTCCAATATGGGATGTGGGCATTCCAAACGACAGCCTTCCCCAGGTTGTCTGCCTTGAACATGAATGTAAAAAAATATTTGATGGCAGGTGCCATTGATAACTGACAAAATGTATTGGAAAGAAATAATTGGACAATGGCAATGTGTTAATGGATCTGCAATATCACTCAGGGACATGTTGTCTGAAGTTTGGTAACCAAAGTGGATTTTCCATAGAAGTCTCAGATTCAAATATTTTTTGGTAGTTACTATTGCAGAATTAAAGCATGATGTATAAAATATGTATGGGATAAAATGGAAAGAGAGTGAGAAGTTTCCTCTCAAGAAGTATTCAATTTTAAAATTATTTAAAACTCAGGGGTTATAGCAAGATGGCAGCAGAGTGAGATGCTGCAGTGATTGTCTCTCTAAAAATACGAATTTGAAAAGCTGCTCATGCACCGAGTCACTTTCATTAGTGCCATGGAAGCCAAGTGAGAGACTCACAGTGCCTATTTCAGTGTAATAACAAGAAAAGATGTACTGAAGAAGTGAGAAATGAAATAGTTGCCTCTGTTATCCCTCCTCACTCCAAGCAGTAGAGTGTGCAAAGAGGTGGCTCTACTCTCACTTGGGAGAAGGAGAGGGAGTTAAATCCAGACTTCAGGCTAGAAATTCGATATGAGGCCCACCTTAAAAAAATAAGCCTCCATGACGCCTGCTCCTTGGCCTGTGCCTGAAAGCTGAGTCTTTGGACCTTCCCTGGCCAGATGATCATGGAACAATCACAACACTACCCCCAACTTCTATCAGACAGTGGAGCAAGACTGTAGCTCCTTGCTAGTAGGGCAGGAAAGGAAACTTAAGACTTTCACTTCAGCTCAGAGGAAGGCTCCTTGTTAAACCTAGCAGTTGATTAATTGCAATAGCTGCTATGCCAGGACCATTCTCCTAGACAGAGCTCCTATTGTTGACTAGGTATCAGAGATCTGCATTCTGGTGGAATGGACAAACTCCATTGTGTATCACTGCCATCTCCACGTGTACTTGGCCTGGCATGCGCTCCAAAGATTCTGCATAGACTAGTGACTGTAACATTTAAGTGGTACTCAGTTATTGCCAACCTGAGTGGCAAAGGGCTACCTTTAATACATCTCTCCCAATCTTGGGCAGACAGCCAGGAAGCATAAGACTATGTCTTGAGACCTGTGCCAAACTTGTAAAACCCAATACTTAGCACTTTCTAATGGTTCCTTAGGCCAGTGCTGGTAGATGGAACCTCTAAATATGTTCCAGTTACAAGTGGGGGTCCTATGGGCCCAGTTGACTGGGCTTACATCCCAGACAACTATATTGGTTGCATTAACACTGGCCTGTCAGAAAAAATTAGCAGCCAACATACAATAGCAGTGCGAACTTTGTTCCCCTTTTCTGTACTGATCTTGGTAGTATGTAGGATCTAAGTGTGATCAAACATTGTGGCATTGATGGCCACAGGACCAGGCATTTGGAGCACTTCACTCCCTGGAAGAGACTTGTAGGAATGAAATACTACTCTTTAGACAATTACCCAGTTTATTTTGAGCAGTACAACAACTGCAGATTTGGAACAAATCTAAGTTGGAATATCCTCTTGGACTGAAACAGCAATAACACACCAGTATTGGATTTGCAGCAAACATTAACCAAGGTATCATCTAGTGATGAAAAAGCAACATGTCCATAGGATTAAGAGAAATAAGCAGCTATTTAGAACGTTTGAAAGAACAGCCATCAATGAAGCCAGAATACAAATCTAATCCCAACAATGTCACACAATTCATATGCCAACAAGCTTCAAGAACTTTCAAGGATCCATGACTACACATAGCAAAAAATCTTAAATTTTCAAATGAGGAGAAATTTAGGAAACTAAATAAACTTTGAGGAAATATAAGTAAATGATTTAATACTTCAACTCAGAGACTGAAAGAGAGGGAGAGGTAATCAAACAAAATCAGACAGAAATCCTTCAGCTGAAAAGTTAAGGAAAACTAAAGTTTAGTTAAGGAATACTGAACATGTAATTGAAGATATCAATTAGCAGAAAAGATGCAATGGAAGAAAGAATCAGTGGACTTAAAAACAGGCTATTTGCAAATACACATTTGAATCAAAAAGAAATAAGAAAGCTTACTGAAACGTTGAGAGTGCATTAAAAAAGCAAATAAATGAGTTATCAGATTTCAAGAGGGACATGAAAGTCAAAGGGGTAGTAAGCATAGTCAATGAGTGACAGAAAGAGAGGGAGAGAAATCTTGCACTGCTGCTTTACCCCCAAGAAGCCACAAAGACTGGGTCTGCTCCAGATCAAAATCCAGGTCTCCCACATGGGTGGCAAGAACTCAAGCAATTGAGCCGTCTTCCCCTTCTTTCCCATGCACACTAGCAGATAGCTGCCTCTGAAGTGTTGCATCCTGGTCTTGGACCAGTGCTCCAGTATGGGATGCCAACATAGCAGGAAATGCCTGAACCCTCCACATCCCAATGCCAGCACTGCCAGCAATTTTTGTCCCTTTAATATTGTGAAAGTATCATCTTACTCCTTCCTAGAATCCTATAGGCAGGTAAATTGAGACTTCTTTTTGTTATTACTTCTTTCTTTTGTTACTTTGGAAATTATATAAATAAGTAAAAATTAAGTAATTTGCTCCAGAATAATCAATGTTTCAAAGAAGAATTAATTGTGAACCCTTAAATTTATAGCCATTGGTGGAAGATGTAATGGAGATGCTTCAGAACATTGGAATATTGAATGATTTTTTTTGTGGGGGACAAATCCCCAAAGTACAGGGAACACAAGCAAATATAAAGGGGATTGCATCAAACTAAATAAATTTCACAAAGCAAATGAAACAATTCAGAGTGACAAAAAGATCCATAGAATTAAAGAAGATATTTATAATATATATCTGACAAGGGGTTAATAGCCAGAATACATAAAATGCCAAGTACCCAATCATAAAAAAGAAATAATCCAAATAAAATATGTGCATTATATCTGAACAAATGCTTTCAATGGAAAAATAAAATAACCAAAAGGTACATGAAAAAGTGATATCACGAATAATCAGAGAATTGCAAATAAAATCCAAAATTAGAACTCAAATTTTCCCAACACTATTTATGGAGAAGAATGTCCTCATTCATTTCTGGTGAATATGTAGACTTCTGTTAGGAATACAAATCAAGACAACCATTGCGGAAAACAGTATGGAAGTTTCTAAAAAACTAAAAATAGAACTACTATAAGTATCAACAATCCTACTACCTAATAGATATCTACCCTCCCTTATTTATTGTAACACTATTTATGATAGCCAAGCAATGGAAACAACTGAGATGTTCATCAGCTGGTGAATGGATAAAGAAATGATGGCACATATACATAATATGATACTATTCTTCCCTTAAAATGATGAAATTTTGCCATTTGCATTAGTATGGATGGTGCTAGAGGTCATTAGGTTAAGTGAAATAAGCAAAACACAGAAAGGTAAGTAACATGTGGTCTTACTTAATATGTAGCATCTAAAAAAGTGTATCTTATAGAAGCTGAGACTACATTTATGGTTACCAGAGGCTGGGGAATGAATGAGGGAAGGAAACATGTGAAAAAATTGATTAATGGGTTTTAATAGCAGACACAATGAAGAAAATCCAGTATTATATTGCAGAGTAGGGTGACAATATATAGTGATGTATGGTGTATTTCTCTTTAAAAACTAGAAGAATAATCGATTCTGAATGCTTTCATCTTAAAGAGTAGTTAAATACTTGACAAGATAGACACATGTATCCAAACCTAATATGGTGCTCCATGAATGTATTTTTGTCAGATAAATTTATTTTAACACCATGTTGTCCAAACAAAATGTTTTCAAATGTTATATTATATCCTTGAATTTGAAAGATTATGATCAATAATTCACAGGAAGGCCAAGGAGAAAAAGCTTATGTCAAAAAGATTTGGGGACAACATTGTCCTACAGTGAGTTAAGCTGCCACTTGTAATGCTATCCCATATCCCATACTACTTCTGATTCAGCTGCCTGTTAATGTACCTGGGAAAGCAGTGGAGAATGTACCAAGTGCTAGGGACTCTTCCACCCAAGTAAAAGGCCTGGATGGAGTTCCAGGCTCCTGGCATCAGCCTGGACCAACCCTGGCTATTGCAGCCATTGAGATAGTGCACAGCAAATGAGATCTCTCTCTCTCTTTCTCTCTCTACCTCTCCTTCTCCCCCTATCCTTCTCTCTCTCTCTCTCTCTCATCTCTACCTTAAAGATATATATATATATATATATATATATATATATGTATTTAACAAATATATAGAAATACAAATATATAGATAACTATAACTATAAATATTTGCAAGAGGACCATTAGAATACTTGGGTTTGATATATGCCTTTGGTCCTGATTCTAGCTTTCTGCTAATGAAACTCATGGTATTTAGCATTAATAATCCATGTAATTGGATTCCTATCAATTGCCATAGTTTGGAATCAGCCAAGATGTCCATCATCAGATGAATGGATAAGGAAAATATGGTATGTATACAAATTCATCTATAAAAGTGACATGTGAAATCATGTAATTTTCAAAACAAAAAAAGGATGGGACTAAAGGATGTTGCATTATGTGAAATAACCCAGACATAGAAAAATAAATGCTATTGTCACTCATATATGGTGGTAAAAACAACAACAATGAAAAAGCACTCAATGTTAACACATTATGTTGAGTATAGAAGCTGTGAATGGTGACATGGAAAGGGGGAATTTGGGTTATAAAATAGGGAAGCTAGATGTGAATCATAAATTATGACAAATATATAATAGTAACATGAGATGTTGATGATAAATGAAGCTGGGTATTTATTAGGTGTGACAAATATATTAATATAATTTATTAGGAATAGGGTAAGATAGCTGTTTACACAACTCTTTGTATTACACAAATTTTGTATTACACAAATTTTCTTTTGTAAATTTAAAACTATTTTGAGATAAAAAGTTTATTTTAAAATGTAAAAATAAATAAATAACAATAAAGATTATCGGCACTAGGAATAAATCCCAGACTTATTCCTTGAGTAAGAAAGAATAGACAACCTTAGAACAACAGGTTATATGGGATCCTCATAAGTTTCTTTTGCATTTTTCCTAATAATACTTACAATAAAATCTGAATTGTGTAGATTTCATATACTAATTAGGAAAAATATGCACTGTCTCTCTTTCTAATTACTAAGGGGATAAAATTAGCCGCAAACAACTAAGGGACTGTCCTCTCAGAAGCAGAAAATTGCTGGTATAATATGAAACCTTTTCCATTATTAAAAACATAAATTAAAAGAAAAAAAGGGAAAGTAAAACACATTTAAATCTTTCAAGCTAGCACTGTTCATTTTAATCGATTTTCTTTAAAAGTTCTCCTCAATCACCTTGACAAAGCCAATTATCTAAACAAAACTTTAATTATCTATATGTTTAGAATTAGCCATTAATTTTGGATTTCAGTTTATAAATATCGATGTGATTAATTTCATTTAATATATACTTCACAACCTTATAATTTGATGTCTTGTTGTAAATTTTCATAGACTATCAAAAGTTTGAATTGCAAGGCATACTCTATTAATGAACATAATGCGAATAGCTATCATTTGTTAAGCACATGCTATATGTCTAGCATTGCAAATGTATTTTTCTGTTTTATTTTTCCACCAGATTTGTCTGATCATGTCGCAGCTGCTCCACTTCCAATCCAGCTCTCTGCTGCTGGCCTAGGAAAGCAACAGAAGGTGGCACAAATGTTTGCTCCCTTCTCACCCATATTGGAGATGCAAATGAACTTCCTGACTCCTGGTTCAGCCCTAGCTGTTGTAGCCACCTGAGGAGTGAAACAGTGGTTGGAAAATTTCTCTCTCTCTCTCTCTCTGTGTGTGTGTGTGTGTATGTGTCTCCCTCTCTCTCCGTGTAACTCTTTCATAAATAAATAAATCTTAAGCAAATTTTACATGACACTGGAGGATTTCCTAGTGAAAATACAAAGATCCAGGGAAAAGTGTTTAATTTCATACTTATATTTAATAAGTAGTCACTCTTGTAGATACAAGATTAGACAAAAGGTGTTGTGTGAATGTAATAGACTGAGGGGGAAACCCAGTTAGAATAGTCCATTCAGATTCTTCTTGGCCTCTCTATGTACCTTTCCCACATCCCACAGGTTTGGGGCAGGCTTCCTGTAGATGAGGATCTTCAAGAGAGAAGAAAGAAGGAATCTGTGTAGTTTATACACCTTGTGTTGGGGGTGAGAAGTTTTAGTTTCTGTGAGTTGTAGAAGAGGAATTTTTTGTCGATGACTCAGTTAGGAAAAGTGAGGGAGTGGGAGACATGAGGGCATGAAAAGGTCAGAGAGACCTTGAGGCTGCTAATTTTTTAATGCAAAAAGTTGGCTTTAGTTGTCACTTGTTTACCTTATCACAGTTATGCCATTTTTGCATCCACTGTGACTATCACCTGGGCCCTTGCTTCTTTCCCATCTTCCTCATTCAAAGATTTCAGCATGCCAGGATGTCAGAAATACTGTGCTTTGAACTTCAGCTTAGGGAACAGGTAGAAAAATGGGAGGGTCAACATGCTGGGCCAATATGCTAAACTTCCATTAGAGCAGTTTAGTTACTATAGGTTTATAGACTGAGCTTGAATATTGTTTATATAGCTTATTTAGTTAATAAAATATTTTTAAACTACTCTTTTAATGCAAACACATTGCAGAATATAAATACATATCATTGGTCTTTTCTTTTTTCTTTAACAGATTCATATTCTTCTTTGTAGTCTAACAGATTCAATTGCTAACCTTAAAAGGCATCTGCAAAATTATCTTGCTGGGAAAATTTTTCCTTAGCTTCTCCTGAGTTCTCTTAGCTTCTGGCTAGGTTCTGATCAAAGGCTTTCTTTCAGGTTCACTTTGGGTACCTTATTCAAGGTCATTATTTCTGAGATTCCCATTTTTAATGGTTTTGATTCTGGAATTTTTTTTTTTTAATTTTCAATTTTCTGCATCTATCTCATTTTAAAATGTCTTATATTTCAGAGTATTGAATTGTAGGAGAAGATAAACTAGTAATGTTTTCCTATGATTATAGATACATCCTAGTTAAAAAAAAAAAAACCTTATAATTTCTTTGATTGGCAGGTGATATTTGGGAAAAGGGTGGGTGGAGGGAATTGCTCCTGTCACTTCTTGGCTCTGCTGTGCTGGTGCGTCTGCCTTTCTCAAGTGTATCATTTACTCTCACTTATTGCTTGATTTCTAGCAAGGGTTTTAGGGAAAAATTTCTTCAAAGTTGCTGCTGTTAAGTAAGCCAGATTTCTGAGACACTTAGAAGCTGCCTGAGCTCAGGGACCTTATCTGTTTCCATTTTATGTTTGTTTATCCTCATCCCCACTCTTGAAGACTTTCAAAATAAGTGTTCATAAAATGTTTTGAAAATGGAATACATAAATAAAGCATATAATAGAATCATCCGACAAGATTGGATTTATGATTATAATCAATATAATAGTAATTATTCTGTACATGCATGTGTTTGTGATATTTGAATAATGTCTCCTTCTTGAATAAACACACACACACGTACACCCAATACATTAAGGAAAATATAAATTTTCTATTAGTGTGGTCTCCACACCTGAAAGTATAGTAAGTTCACAATATTCACTATGTGAAGTGAATAAACTAACCTACACTAAGTTCAATTTTTGTAATAAGCATATACAAAGTTAAAAGAGAACAAAACTAAGTCTAACTTTGCTATACTGCTCATTTACTTGCAGTTATTTGACTGTAAGTTAATTAATTTTGCCACAGAGTTTCTATATATATTTATGATGTAAGATATCACGTAATTCCAGAGTGAGGGCAGAGGAAAACACTTTTAATTTGGGACTTACGATGGAAGTGTTTATGAGGGCAATAAATGCAAATTTATTGCATTCTTCTCATGGAAAAACTTAATGTAAGAATTATAAAAGATGCCCAAATGCAAGGCCATCACTCATTTGAGAATAGTTGAAGAGTGAATGGGTAAATAACTGTTCAATGATTTGTTTTATGCCAACAGTGGCTTAGCCACAAACCTTTTATAATATTTCAGTACAAAGATATTTATGAAGATGTATTAATTTTTCAGCATTACCTCCATGGCAATACTGATTTACTTGTAAAATATCTTAAGCTGATTTCATTTGGAACTAAAACAATTGTCGGGTAATATTTCTAACCAAATTTGCTTCACACTGACATGACAACATGGAGATATAAGACCATAGTATCAACCTGAATTGATTAAAGGGCAGACAAAGTTTGAAATGATCATAAATAATAATGACTTTATATTAAAAATATTCTTAATAATGAACAAAGAAACATCATTGTCTCCCAGATTAGTAGTTAATTTTTAAAACATAATCGAAATATAATCATCAGAATCCTGAGCATGGCAATTATTTAGATCCAGATAAACTATTTTGAGTTAACCTATTCTAAGTTTTAGAAATGTTCAACTTTGTGAAAAGACTTCCTTATTTAATGCCTTATATAGAGATTTTACTTGAAATAATGAATAATACACCCATGTTACTTTTGCATGTGTCTGGAAACACCTGGCCATCAGTTTTATATCTTTGAAAAAATAACCATTTGGGCCGGCGCCGTGGCTCAACAGGCTAATCCTCCGCCTTGCGGCGCCGGCACACCGGGTTCTAGTCCCGGTCGGGGCGCCGGATTCTGTCCCGGTTGCCCCTCTTCCAGGCCAGCCCTCTGCTGTGGCCCGGGAGTGCAGTGGAGGATGGCCCAGGTGCTTGGGCCCTGCACCCCATGGGAGACCAGGAAAAGCACCTGGCTCCTGGCTCCTGCCATCGGACAAGCGCGGTGCGCCGGTCGCAGCGCGCCAGCCACGGCGGCCATTGGAGGGTGAACCAACGGCAAAAGGAAGACCTTTCTCTCTGTCTCTCGCTCTCACTGTCCACTCTGCCTGTAAAAAAAAAAAAAAAAAAAAAAAAAAAAAAAAAAAATAACCATTTGAAACAGTATAGAAATGCACACAACTGCATACACAGACCGCACTTTATAAAACATGATCTGAGGGTTATTTTTTTTAACAGTGATATAAGGTTCTTCCCATTTTGTCTTGAGCAAATCCTTCATTGTTGTTTTTAAGGAAAATATCTCAGAACAAATTGATCTAACCGCATTTCTAACTCCTATGTTTGATGTCCCTTTGAGTCAAAAGAGGATACAAAGGAAGTTTTACTTTGTCAAGCTTCTAATATACTTTGTGACTATATTATTGAACAGTACATAAACTTAAGCAATTCTATTTACCACCAAGGTGACTAAGAATGAAAATCAAATACCGTTATTGAATAGTCGAAGCATAGACCTGTTCCTCTGTCCTTGATTTGTTCATTTGTTCTTTATTCTTCAGATCCTATAGAAGCAGGATACTAAAGAACTCTATAGTTGAATTAGTAATTACCACTAGGTAGATACAATAAGTGAAATCGAATAATAAGAATTTAGTATAAACAGTATTTAACATGTTTTTTACATATACCAAAATATCTGACTCACTAATGTCGTAATAGATTAGGGAGATTTTAATTATCATCAAAAATTTATTTTCTTGCTGTGATTTTATGTGTCTTCTAGATGGTCCCTATTTAAAAGATAATAAAATAAGAAATATGAGACCCAGTTTTTCCCTCAAGGATGTGCAAACTGTAAAGCTTTGGGTTGAATTTAAGTTTCCAGATACTCTCTGATGCCTGTTATTCAAAATTATGCCTGACAAAGTGATAATAGAAATACCTTATATTTAGCATCACATTTATTCTGTTATTCCATAAATACGTATGTGGCCTCTTAAGAAATCTAAAACAGTTTAGATTTTATTCTGAAATCTATCACAAATATCTGAAACTAGACATGAGTTTAAAACTGTACTCATGTAAAGTTGCATTATTACTGTTTAATGATCCATCTCCCTCACTGTTTCAGCTACATGAAGGTAGATACATTGTCTAGTATACTCACAAATGTTTGAATAAATAAACCCTATAGGAAGAAGATTCGCACAAAAATTCACTGCTCAAAAATGTTCTAAAATGAGAATAAAATCAAGGGGAAAAAGTTTCATTGTCCTCAAATGGTCTCACTTTGACTTATATAATTAGTTATTTTTGTTATTTTGGCAATGACATAAAGATTCCAGTAAAATGAACCAACCCAGCAATTGAACTCAGTGAACTGTTGGGCAAAATGAAATTGGCAAATACATGAGCAGATTCATTTTTGGCATAGAAAACTACAAGAACAAAGTCGCTCTGATCATTTGAGCATTTGGTTATTAATAAAGTTCATCACACAACTAGGTAATTCTTTTCTTGTGCATTTCCCCTAAAGTGGATTTCTATTTTACCTTTTCAGCTAGCATTCCAAGCCTTAATTTTGTAAATTTATTCCCTATGTCCATTAATACAGGTGTGATAACTGAAAATTATGACATTAAAAAATGCATGCTGCTGTTTTATACCAAATATGAAAGATACAAGTCTCTTGGCAATCAAATTTAGTACAGACATCAGCAGATAATTAGAATTTAGAAGCCAAATCTTTGAGTGGAACTGAAATGACCTAGAGTTAATATCCTGAAACTCTTCACTGGTGCAAGAAAATTTGTCTTCAAAATTTTTCATTATAATTTAAATTTCAAAGCTTAAGTGACTCAATATATTAACAAATTTTGTAAAAGTTTTTTACAGCTTGTATTTTCTAGGCTCATTAACATTAGGTGGACTTGAATATTTAACAAATTTAAATAATATTCTACAGCAACTCTGTTTATTTTTTGATAAATATGTACTTATTTTATTTATCTAAAAGACAGAGTTAAAGGGAGAGGTAGAGACAGAAAGAAAGAGAGGTCTTCTATCTGCTGGTTCACTCCCCAAATGGTTGCAATGGCTGAAGCTGGGCCAATTCCAAGCTAGGAGCCAGGAGCTTCTTCTGCTGTTCCCATTTGGGAGCAGAGACACAAATACTTGGCCCTTCATCTGCTGCTTTCTCAGGTGCCTTACAGGGAGCTGGATTGGAAGTGGAGCAGCCAGTACTTGAACTGGTGCCCATATGGGATAATAGCAGAAAATTTCCCAGTTTTGGAAAAGGACAGAGACATCCTAGTAGAGGAAGCTCATAGAACCCCTAGGAAACATGACTTAAAGAGATCCTCACCACGACGCATTGTAATTAAACTCACCACAGTGAAACAGAAAGAAAAGATCCTAAAATTTGCAAGAGAGAAACGTCAGATTACTCTCAGAGGATCTCCAATTAGACTCACAGCAGACTTCTCATCAGAAACCCTACAAGCTAGAAGGGAATGGCGAGACATAGTCCAGGTACTAAGAGAGAAAAACTGCCAGCCCAGAATATTATATCCTGCAAAGCTCTCATTTGTGAATGAAGGTGAAATAAAGACCTTTCATTGCAAAAGGAAATTGAAAGAATTTGTTGCCACTCGTCCAGCCCTGCAAAAGATGCTTAAAGATGTGTTACACACAGAAACACAGAAACACGGCCATCCACATGAAAGAAGGTAAACGAAGGGAACCTCACAGCAAAAGATCACAGGGAATTCAAAGCATACATTTGGATAAAGAAATTATGGGACATGTACTCTATAGAATACTATACAGCAGTCAAAAACAATGAAATCCGGTCATTTGCAACAAGGTGGAGGAATCTGGAAAACATCATTCTGAGTGAATTAAGCCAGTCCCAAAGGGGCAAATATCATATGTTCTCCCTGATCGGTGACAACTAATTGAGCACCAAAGGTGAAACCTATTGAAGTGAAATGGACACTATGAGAAACAGTAACTTGATCAGCTCTTGTGCTGACTGTTGTTGTACAATGTAATACTTTATCCATTTTAGTATTTTTTTTTTATTCTAGTACTAGTGGTTGAACTCTGTAATTAACACACAATTATTCCTAGGTGTTTAAATTTTAACTGAAAAGTGATCCCTGTGAAATATAAGAGTGGGAATAAGAGAGGGAGGAGATGTACAATTTGGGACATGCTCAATCAGTCATGCCCCAAATGATGGAGTTAGAAACGTGCCAGGGAATTCCAATACAATCCCATCAAGGTGGCATGTACCAAGGCCATCTCACTAGTCCAAGTGATCGTCTTCAGTTCACAATTGATCACACTGATAGGTCTAAGAGTCAAAGGGATGACACAAACAAGACTAGTGTCTGCTAATACTAACTGATAGAATCAAAAAGGGAGAGAATGATCCAACATGGGAAGCGAGATACACAGCAAACTCATAGAATGGCAGATGTCCTAAATAGCACTCTGGCCTCAGAATCTGCCCTTAAGGCATTCAGATCTGGCTGAAGAGCCCATGAGAGTATTTTAGGCATGGAAAGCCAAGACACTCTGGAAAAAAAAGAAGACCTAAATGAAAGATCTCTGCGAGTGAGATCCCAGTGGAACGAATGGGGCCATCAAAGAAGGAGGTACCTTTCTCTGAAGGGAGGAGAGAACTTCCACTTTGACTATGACCCTGTCGGAATAAGATTGAAGTCGGCGAACCCTAAAGGCTTCCATAGCCTTGGCAACTCATGACTAGTGCCTAGGGAGATTACTGACGCCATAAACAAGAGTGTCAAATTGTTAAATAAACTTCAGGAGTCACTGTGTTCTTACGTCTCATGTGGGATCTGTCCTTAATGTGTTGTCCAATGTGAAGTAATGCTATAACTAGTACTGAAACAGTATTTTGCACTTTGTGTTTCTGTGTGGGTGCAAACTGATGAAATCTTACTTAGTATATACTGAATCAATCTTCTGTATATAAAGATAATTAAAAATGAAAAAAATCCTTATGTTAAATTGGAAATTGCATAGACAATTAATCAATTAAAAAATATATATCATGTAGGATCTCTGTCCTTAATGTGCTATGCATTGTGAATTAATACTATAACTAGTACTCCGACAGTATTTTTCACTTTGTGTTGCTATGTGAGGGCAAACTGTTGAAATCTTTACTTTATACTAAACTGTTCTTCTGTATATAAAGAGAATTGAAAATGAATCTTGGTGTGAAGCAAGGGGAGAGGGAGTGGGAAAGGGGAGGGTTGCAGGTGGAGGGAAGTTATGGGGGGGGAAGCCATTGTAATCTATAAGCTATATTTTGGAAATTTATATTCTTTAAATAAAAGCATTATAAAAAATAAAAAATCATTGAAATTGTATTTTTATTAATGATCAGTTCCTATTATTGAAAAAATAGCTTTGTTCAGGAAGTAGAAATGATATTGAACATGAAAGTTAGTAGAACTAAACTTATTCCCTACTCTTCTATTAGTGCTCTTTATTTTTCTTAAAAAATTATTCATTGCTTTGAAAGACAAACACAGACACACAGACACACACACACACACACAATCAATCTACTATCCATGGCTTCATTCCCCGAATGCCTGCAACAGTCAAAGTAGAGCCAGTCCTAAGTCAGAAGCCTGATAACCCAACACGATCTCCTAAATGGAATATACTGAACTAATGATTTGCACTATTGTTTGCTGCTCCCTAGGATGCATATTATTAGGAAGCTGGAATCAGGAGTGGAACTGGTACTCAAGCCCAGACATTCCAATATGGAATGTGGGCTTTATAAATGGCTTCTTAACCACAAGGTAAGACATGTATCCCTACTCTTAGTGTTGTTAAACTGCAGAAGCTCTCACACCTAGTTTTTGCATGTATGAAACAGATTGTTCTCATTTCTGAGGAATCTGTTAATATTTGTATTGCTAACTTATGTAATCTTTTAAGTCTTCTTGAGATATTAGCCTGGTTTTTCTTCCGTCATGTAAACAGAAGGATTTTTGGCACATAATTTAATTTTGCATGTTCTATAACCAGTTTATTATTTTACCTGGTTTTCTCCATAAAGTCTGCTCAAATTGTACCTTTCCAATTCTTTATCTTGGGTAATATCAATAGCTGTCATAAAACTTTTTTTTTTTTTGACAGGCAGAGTGGACAGTGAGTGAGAGAGACAGAGAAAAAGGTCTTCCTTTTTGCCGTTGGTTCACCCTCCAATGGCCTCTGCGGCCAGCACGCTGCTGCCAGCGCACCGCGCTGATCCGATGGCAGGAGCCAGGTGCTTTTCCTGGTCTCTCATGGGGTGCAGGGCCCAAGCACTTGGGCCATCCTCCACTGCACTCCTGGGCCACAGCAGAGAGCTGGCCTGGAAGAGGGGCAACTGGGACAGAATCTGACACCCCGACTGGGACTAGAACCCGGTGTGCTGGCGCCGCAAGGCAGAGGATTAGCCTATTGAGACGCGGCACTGGCCTGTCATCTACTTTTCAAAGCTAGAAATATCATATTCACATCAAAGAATATTTCCTTATTCCTTACCACTGACTTCTAATTTCTTACCTTCTTTAGTATCTCTCAAATCCACCTGATGTCTTCATTTTCACTTCTTCAGTCTCAGTTTGTAAAACTCTTTGCAGGACACTGTGGTGCTGCTCCTAATCACTTTGCCTTCTTGTTTCACTCATCCTTAGTTCATTTTCAAAGCTTAGTAGATACGTATGGTTGTGCACTCACCCATTATTTTTTTTTTTTCTGCGCACACAGATAGATAGGTTTCGGCCAAAAGAATGAGTTCTAGCCAGTGGAATGTGACCAGAGTGACTTCAAGCTTAGTCTTTGAACATAAGCAGTATTATCCTCTACTTATGGTTTCCTCTTTGATGGCTTCGGAAACCTCATGGTCCTTTTGGAAAAGCTCTATCAGAGAGCAAAGCCAATCCTATCCTGCTTAATGGGATTTGTATAAACCAGTCTGCTCACAGTTGTACAATTCTAGTGGTTCTGCATTATCAATAGAAGAAAACCTAAATTTCTTATTTTAAACTGTAAGTTTTATTTAAAACTCTGCCCAGAATTTACTTTTTCATTCTCTTGCTTCCTGCTTTGAATCCTGGAATCCATGAATTCTGAACTTTTTCCTTCTGTCTATATTAATCTTTGCTCTTATAGAAGCTATACGTTTAGCCTAAAATGCCCTTTCTTGGTCCTTGCTGTTCACCATTCAGGTCTTAATTCAGATGCTACTAGGTATTCTGGTAAAAGGCATAAATGCTTTGTCCAATGTTTTCTATTACTTCTCCTCAGCACTAGTTATATTTTCCCATTAGACTATGACTTATCAGAGGCCAGGGACTGGATATTCTCTTCTCATACTCCCAAGAGCCTACCACATTGACTGACACGTGGTTGGCATTTAGTACATATTTGCTGAGTGAATGTTGAGTGAATAAGAGATTATGTCAATAAAAAATCTCTGGAGGAAATGCTAGGAATGAGCAAAGAGATTAATGAAGAACTTGAAAAATATTTTCCTGTGTTATTCAAGATTCTTTCTTTTTTATCATAGTGACTTGCCAGTTTCTGTACTTTAATTAAGTGTTGGTACCTCTGGGATATTCAGAAGTGTTCTATTACCTTGGTAAATACCATAAATATGTGCATATGGTTGTCTAACCTTTAATCTCATGCTCAGTTCCTGTGTAATTGTTCAGTCTAGACACAACCAGATATCCATTGCCTGGAAGTGCCAGGGGATATCTGATATCAAGAATGCCTCCTTCAACTTTGCCTTAGCATGCTTCTTCAGACAATGGCCTATCATTAGATTTTCAGTAATACTCCTGAAATCCAACTGAACAGTCATGGATTGTTCGTCACTGTCTTAACTTGTTTTCTTGGTTGTCCCATTAGAATACTTGGTGCCTGCAGAGAGTTCAAACTGCTTATCAAAAGATGAGCAAGTATATGAAGACACAAATATCATTCAGCTGTATTTACTGTACCAGAAAAACCCAGAAGTCATCAAAGATTAGAACCAAAGCTGATGCCCAGAGAAGTAAAGGACTTGTGGTCATAAGGAAAATTAGATGTGAAATATGTTATTTGAGTTAAAATAATTGAGCAGCAAATGTAGTAAAAAGGAAGGAATGTTTTTATTATTATTTTTGAGGCTGCAGCAGCAGGGTTGCATGAGATATTAATGTCCCTCAACTGTACAGTATTCTTGAGTAGCTTTGGGATTTGAGAAGTCTGTAATTTACTACCTCTCTCCTCTGTCTTAAAAGCAATTTAACCAAGTTCCTGTTAGCAAAAGACGCTTAAGCAACAGAATTCCTAGAGGAGATTTTTAAGCCCATAGTAAAGATAATACAACCTCTTGCATTAAAACAAAAGATTATTAATGCTACACTGCTGGTAAAGTCTCATTTCACAACCAATGTGATTTTCTGTATTAAATCAGCCCACCAGTGCAGAAATGAGCCAAGCTTGTGCCTCATTTATCACTAGCCATTTTGGGTGCACCAACCATACAGCCTGCCCTCAATTTGACCATTCTAAAGTCTTGCCCTCTGTGTGAGTTGAGGTTTTTATCTGTAGACATGCTGATCTTTTTCAGGATTCAAATTTATTTTCCTGACATGGTTCATGGCTCCTGTCTTCAGGTGCTTGTCCTCTGAAGTGAGAGTCTGCCTCTGAAATGCACATACCATAGCAGACCATGGTCCTTTGGCAGTCTGAAGCACTGCCTGCTTTTCAACCCTTAAATCTCAGTTTATGACCCCTTTACCGGACTAAATCATAATCAGTTGAATCACTAATTTTACCTTGTGCTGATCACCCAGGGAAATATATCATGAAAAGATTCTGTTTCATTGTTAAGTGTCCAATTGGTTGATAAATTTATTATTTTGATTTTTCTATGTTTTTCTTTTATAGATTATTTTCACAGACTTAAGAATAACACAACCATCTTAATTTCCCAGATGAAATACTATATTGAAAGAGGCAAGATTATTTTGTCTTTTCCTCCTCTGTCTCTTTCCTTCTCTTCTCCCTCCCTCCCTTCCTCCCTCTCCCCCCCTCCCCCACCCCCTCTTTTCCTCCCTTCCTTCCCTCCTTCCTTCCTTCCTTCTTTTCTTTGTTCCATCCTTCTTTATTTTCTTTTCTTTTCTCCATCTTCATCTTTGCCTTCTTTTTCATTTGTTTTCTCCCCTATCATCTTCCTTTCTATAAAAATCACCTTGTGGAAAGCAGTGCAATAATGATTTTAGAGAATAAATTCTTCAGTCACACCCAGAATGGATAGTTTGCTTCAGAGCTTTTTCCATTGTTGCACTTCTCTGTTCTTGAGGTACTACATCATTGGTGCATTACAGTCATTTGTTGTATATGCATGGTCATATTTTAAAATGCCAACTTACTTTTATGAATTTTTTCCATTTCTTAGCTAAAGGTTTATTGAATGCTTATTCTATGTATTCTATGTTTCTAGATAGTTACTTACAGGTTCTGGGAAATCAGAGTAAATAAGAAAGAGGGTTTCTTGTCTCTGAAAGCTTGTGTTTTGTATTCCCTTGGGTTCTAGCACAGTAGTATAGAGTCACTGAAAGTTAATAGGCACTGAAATAAATCAACCTGGAGCTCAAATTCCCCAAATTTCACCAGTGTGGTTTTATAACATGTGGGAAAGATGAAAGCATCATGACTTTTATATGGCCTTTGCAACCAAAGCAGTCTGTTTCTGACTTGTGACCTTAGACAAATTATTAACTTCTGAGCCTCAGGTTTTCAAGTTGTGCAGTGGTGGTATTACTATCCCATCCCATCCGAGACATCCACAAGTCATTATCAAGAATATGTACAGGGTCAATTATATACCTAAATATTTAAAAGTATAACAGAAGTTAATGTACTATTAAAGAAGTATATGCGCTTTTGTTTTTACCTCAGAATGTCCTAATGATCTGAAAGTCCAAGGGCCGGCACTGTCGCATAGTGAGTAAAGCCACTGCCTGCAGTGCCAGCATCCCATATGGGCACTGGTTTGAGTCCTGGTGGCTCTTCGTCCAATCCAGCTCTCTGCTGTGGCCTGGGAAAGCAGTAGAAGATGGCCCGAGTCCTTGGGCCTCTGTACCACGTGGGAGACCTGAAGGAAGCTCCTGGCACCTGGCTTCGGAAGGGCGCAGCTCCGGCCTTTGCAGCCATTTGGGGAGTGAAGCAGCCGATGGAAGATCCTCTCTCTCTCTTTCTGGCTCTCTCTGGCTCTCCTTCTCTCTGGGTATAACTCTGACTTTCAAAATAAATTGAAAAATCTTTAAAAATGATCTAAAAATCCAATTATATCTGTCTGGTTCCTGGTCTTCAGTCTCTACCTCATTTCCTTCACTGTCTTCGCTTCACACTGCCAACTTTCTTACTGTTATAGAAGACTACAGACAGACATAGGTAAATGAGTCCATTCAAGTTCTATGTATGACTTTTGAAACAACAAATTACCCTTGGGAGATGGACCACATGAATACACAGTTTTTTTTAAAAAAATATTTATTTATTTGTTTGAAAGTCAGAGTTACAGAGAGGCAGAAGCAAAAGACAGGGAGAGAGAGGTCTTCCATCCACTGGTTCACTACCCAGATGGCAACAATGGCTGGAGCTACACTGATCTGCAGCCAGGAGCCAGGAGCTTCTTTTGGATCTCGCACACAAGTGCAGGGGCCCTGGACTTGGACTATCTTTCACTGTTTTCCCAGAAAATAACACAGGGCTGGATTGGAAGTGGAGCAGCCGGGACTCGAATCAGTGCCCATATGGGATGCCAGCATTGGAGGCCACAGCTTTATCCCATATGGCACAGTGCTGGTCCCGTGAATATACACTTTCATGCTTGAAAGTGAACTTTTAACTGAAGAAAGGACTTGCAAGTTTTCAGGAACCCAAAGCATTATCCAAGGATGGAGAATGGCATGATTCTAGAAGGTTGTGTTTTATGGACTTCTTTTTACATGGAAGAAAGGTATAGTAGGAATAAGTTCAGAGTGGAGCCATGTAAATAGAAGGACTGTTAATTAATATGGGACTGCCTGTGGCACAGCAGATTGAGCCTTTTCTTTCGATGCTAGTATCCCATATGAGAGTGCAGGTTCAAGTCCTGGCTGCTTCACTTCTGATCCAGCTTCCTGCTAATGTAACTGGGAAAGCTGTGTAAGCTGTCTCAAGTACTTGAGCTCCTGCCACCCATGTGTGATACCAGAATAGAGTTGCTAGATCCTGGATTCAACCTGGTCCGGATCTGGCTTTTGCATCCTTTTGTTGGGGTAATCCAGCAGATGGAAGGTCTCTTTATCTCTATCTCTCCCTCTCTTTCTGGTTCTCAAATTAATAACAAAAAATAAAAGCTTTTAAATAAATAAGGTGATTCTGAGTCTAAATTAGGTAACAAAAGGAATTTTAGTGTTTCCTGGGAATTAGGCATCTTCAAAAAGGTCATGAAAAATGTGTATTGAGAATTTTTAAATTAATTTTTTTCTCCATAATAAACACATAGTACCTTGTTTGAGCATATCTGGACTGGATCTGGAGGCACTAAGAGGGATAAGACTATTATTCGAAAACAATTCCTATGATAGTAACATAAATATTGCTAGGATCGAAGCAGGAACAAACATTAAATTTGTGGAGAAGCTTGGGTAGAATGATGGTGAAACCACTGATGTTCCATGAAAAGCTTATGGAATACATAACCCCACAAAATAAGCAAGTTATAAATAAATACATTGCTTAAACATGAAGCAGCAAGGTTGAAGATGCAACTTGTAGCAGCACACCATCCATGCCAATTTTCAAGGAAAAAACTGATCTTGTTTGTACTCTAACTGAAGAAGGCCAGGACTAATGAGTAATAGCAACAATAACAATCAATACAATAGACCTACCAACTAGATCAGCTTACACAGTTCTGATGGAAAAATTAAAAGGCAAAGACTTTTCTGTTCATTTACTACCAAAATTTTAATCTGTTGCACCCTCCCTGGTCAGCTGCAGACAAGATCAGAGATTTCAATGGACATTTTTAAAAGTAGGATTAAAATCATGAACTTATTTCTTTGGAAGAGTTGTAAAAGTGGATTAAACATGTTTTTTTCTAAAACAGTGCTGAAGACAAAGCACAATCAAAACACTAGACACAGCAAAAGATCATCACAACAGTGTTTTGTGATATTCAAGCCATTTGGCTTGTTAAACTTATGGGATGCAGTGAAAATGTATGCTTATGTAGAAAGTGTTTTGAGAAAGATACCCAAAGCTTTAATAGAACAATTCCTGGGAAAACTTCACCAGAGACTCTTTCTCCACGATGACAATGTTTCTGCTCATTCCTCTTATCAAACAAGGGAAATATTGCTCAAACTCCATGGGAAATATTAAACATCCATTTTGCAGTGTTGATTTGCCTCCTTATGATTTCTTTTTGTTTGATATCATAAAAATATGTAAAGAATACCCATTTTTATTCAGTTAATAATTTAAAAAAGACTACATTGGCACAATTAAATTCCCCAATTTAATTATTTAGGGATGCACTAAATGGCTGCCGTCATTGCTCACCAAATTACGTTGAACATGATGGAATATAGGATGAAAACAAAGCTTATATTTTAACTTTTATCTCTGAATTCCTTTTTCTATCAAAATTTTTAGCCCCATGTATATCAGCAGGGGCTCTTTGTATCTTTTACAGAGTAATAACAGTTTTTTTTCTCCACCAAAAGTATAATAACATTTATAGCTGTTACACCGGTGTCTGGTATTTAGTAAAGCCATTATAAATGTTTTGGTTTTGATGCCAGGAGAACTAGCAGATTTACACTTTTAAGAGCTCTCCTGGGAATCTCAGCTCTGAGACCATGCCACATTCTGTGATATTTGAAGACAATTTACTATTTTGGTAATCTATATCAGGATGGGAAAAGGTTTTCACTGAGAACAAGGAAGAAGACATCACTGTATTTGTATGAAACATGAAGCTTCCATAAAATTATTCATTTTTTTATTTTAATTTCATGCCTAGAGAGGTCCACTCATAGGAAAATGAGGTTATTCCTCTATTAAATTTAGATGAATGGGTAATACTTAACAAAGTTCAATGAACGTATACCTTTTTGTGACATTAACAGTCAAAAGTCACTGTTTCCTCCATTGATCTCTCATAGTTTCTGAAAGCTCATGAAATTTTAAGAACTACATTTTAATCTTTAGAACAATCATGCAAAAATAAAATAAATACATTCAAATGGCAGAATTTATTTTATTTACAAGTCTGTACAAAAGGTAAAAGAGAAAAGGAAACAAACAAGCATGACATACAAAGAAAAATGGTAAATGTATGGGAAGAGATTTTCCTCTGAAATCGGAACAAATCAGAGTCTGTTCTTACCATTACTGTTTTGTATTGTATTACCACTGCAATAAGGAAAGATAAAATGACATCAAAATGGGAAGCAAGTAACAAAACTGTCTTTAATCTCTGAAAGCATGGTTGTTTATGTAGAAAATCCAGAATAATACAGTCATTAACACTCTCCCCCACACACCCCAATTGTTATAAACAAATTAACATGACCACAGGGTAAAAATTGAATATGTTTCTATATAGTAGCAACACACACACCAAAAATAAAACTAAGAAAATCATGCCATTCACAATGACATAAAAATAGGATGCTTTGCAATAATTTAACACAAATTCAACATGTGAACTGAAATGACAAAACATTGCTTAAAGAAATTAAAGAAATAAAAAAGTTGAGAGACATTTTATGTTCATAAATTTGGATATTTTGTGTTATTAAAGTAGCAGTTCTCTCCAAATTGATATACAGATTCAATGCAGTTTGTATACAATCTCAGCAGGATTTTGTATTTGGTAGAAATTAACAAACTAATTTTAACATTTACATAGAAGCACAAAGGAATGAGAATAACCAAAATACTCTGGAAGAAGAATAAAATTTGATAAGTTATGTTTCTCAATATTATACTCAGTATAAAAATATAGTAATCAAGGCAATGTGGAACTTTCCTGAAGACAGTCATAGAGATTAATGGAACAGAATAAAGAATGCAAAATAAACCTTTACTATTAATGTTAATTGATTTTTGATGATGTGGAAAATCAACTTAAGGAAAAGAGTTTGTAATTTTTAACAAATGGTGATTGGAAACTTGGATATGCTATACAAAAATATGGCTATTACCCCATATATTTACAAAGAAGAATATGAAATGAATTATGTAGATGAATGTGAGTTACAATTCTAAGTTCTGTAGAAGAAAGGATAAGATGAAATCTATATCAACTTGAGTGCAGCAAAAAATTCTTACATATGACACCAAAAAGTGTGGTCCATAAAAATTGTATAATGGACAATTAGATTTCATTAATATCGAAAGTACTTTGATACTTTGAAAAAAATAATAATTAGGAACATGAAAGCACATGTTGTGGGGGTCATATTTTCATGCAATATAATTGATGAATTAAATGTATACGAAATATATGAAATATTTACTAAATATCTGAAAACTGTTAGGCTTCAGTAAAGAATATAATTTAATTTTTTAAAGGTTGATTTTATCTTAGTTCTGGGTTCTGTAAACAAAGTACCATGACTGAGTGGCTTGTATAAAACAGAAATATACTTTTTCTTCTTTATTTAATTTCATTTTATTTGAAAGGCAGAAGGAAGGACATAGTCAATGACCTTTTATCTGGTGGTTCACTCCCTCAAACACTTGAAATAGCCAAGGTTGAGTGAGGTCAAACTCAGGATCTAGGAATTCAACCCAAATGACCCACTTGACTGACAGGAAGTCAAGTAGTTCAGCCATCAATTGCTGCCTCCCTGGGTATATTATTATCAGCAGGTTGGATCAGAATCAGAATAGCTTGGACTAAAACCAGGAATTCCATTCTGGTAACCTAAGCATTTGCCAAATGCCCACACCAGGAATGTGTTTCTTAAAGTGCTAGAGGATGCAAATCTGAGATCAGGCTGCAGCATGGCTGAATCTGGTGAAGATCCTCTTTCGGAATGTAGACTACCAACATCTCATTATGTCCTCCAAAGACGGAAACAAGGGGAAAGCTTTCTGGATTCTCTTTTATAATGGCACTAATCCCATTATTTAGGGCTTCACCCTCATGATCTAATTATCTCTCAGAGGCAGTGCTAGTACCATCACACAAATTATGTTTCAACATATGAATTTTGAGGGATACAGACATTTAGTTCATTACAAATTTGAATAAACATTCCACCAATGGAAACATACACACGGCCAGTAAAAATACAAATGCTCAATATCACTAATCATTAAGTATGCAAATGAAAATCATGACAAAACAGAATTTTTGCTCACAAGAATGATTATAATAAAAACAGAGAGAAAAATAAAAACTCTTCTACATTGCAGAGGCAAAAGAGTGACTTCAAAAAATAGTTTCTACATTTCTTAAAAATTAAAAATAAAATTACCTTATTGTCTAGTAGCTCCAATCCTAAGTTGACCCAGGAGAAATTAATACTCACAAATTCTCTTTTTCTTTTTAGAAAGAGAGAGATACGTTTATTTATTTAAAGATAGGACTACAGAGAGATATCTTCTATTTACTTGGTTCACTCCCAAAATGGCTGCAACAACCGAGACTGGATCAGGCCAAAGCTAGGGACCACAAATTCCATCTGGTTCTCCAGTGTGGGTGCCTTTCCCAGGTGCATTAACAAGGAGTTGAACTGGAAGCAGAGCAGCCAGGACATGTTACATTGTTAGTCCTCCACAAAAATTAGTATTTTTTAAGGACAGTTCAGAAAGCAAGAAAGAACTTTTCTTTCTTTTTTTTTCCTTTAAAGATTTATTTATATATTTATTTATTTGAAAGGCAGACTTAAAGAGGAGGAGACAGAGAGAGAGGAGAGAGAGAGAGAGAGAAATCTTCCATCCTCAAGTTCACTTCTCCAAATGGCCACAATACCTGGAGCTGGGCCAGTCTAAAGCCAGAGCCAGGAGCTTCTTCTGGGTCTCCAATATGTGTGCAGGGAGTTGCTTTCCAAGGCAAGATGGAAAATGGAGAACTGGAACTTAAACTGGTGCCCATGTAGGATACTGGCCTCACAGGCAATGGCTTTACCCACTATGCTGCAATGCTGGCCCCTCCACCTAAATTCTTAAATGTGAATGTTCATGACAGCATTATTTGAAATAGTCTCAACTGGAAATAATCCAAATGTCCATCAACTAATCAATGGGTAAACAAAATATGTATTTTCCAAGCACTCAAATAAAGCCAGACACACACACAGAAACACTCACAATTTCTATAATCCCATTTTTATTGAATGCTGAGGAAACAAAAATGATTCATTAAGACTTGGTATGAGAGCAGAGATTTATTACAAATGAACACAACTTATATTTATAAAATTAATTTAATTTAAATATAGATTGTGGTGACAGTCGCATAAATCTGCATTTATTAATTACCATTGAATATACATTTTAAAAGAAAGGCAATTATAATATTAGAAAATGACTTGAAATCATGACAAACTCTTCCTTGTTTCTACATTGAACTATAGTTTGAGATAAAATGACATTTGTTTCAGGTGAACTATATATTGTGCCTTATGAATTTAAATTACTGAATTCTAAAAATACATACGTCTATTTTGTTAGATGATGAATCTGGACCCCTTCAAGGCTAAATATTATTCCTAATGTCATATAGTCAGTAATTGGTGAAGGTATTTATGACTCTTTCTAGCTTTAAAGTCCAGATGTGTATATAAGTGTGTGTATATATTTTCCAGTCTTTCATAATATATTAATATATGCATCTGCAGTCGCACCATATGTCTGAAATACGAGTCACTTTTAATGATCGCATTTCACTCATCTTTGACCTAGTTCTGCTGTCTAAAACTTTTTGCCAGCTGAAGGAAATATTTTCCTTCTTTAAGTAAAGCTGTGTATTTGATACTTAGAGTCCCAGTGGACAGAGGTTAGAAGGAAGTAACACAGAATTATGGACATCAAATTCAGGTTTGAAATCACAAGTGGTCGGGACATAATCTCAGATTCCCCAGATTCTGTCACTATCAGTTTAGAGGTTTCTTGTATAAATTCTTGGAATTTCAGTTTCTTCTTATCAAAAACCAAGAATAATAATAATCTCACCTTGCAGTTCATGAGTCATGTGAAAACTGATAAATAGAGTGTTTATGAGTCCTCACTAATATTTTTTCCATTTCATTCGTGTGCTCATTGGCTTTCAAGAGAACTTTTTAAAAAGTATAACTTTAAATAAGAAATTTTGTTCTCTGTGAAGCTCTTGAATCTAATTTAAATATAAGCAATTCTCTCTTATTCCGTGGCTATATTTGAAAAGTTTCTTATTATAAATACATCTACTATATTTTTGTTAAATTGCAAATATTTATTGAAAAACAATTTAGCATGACATCTATACAAACAAACCCAGTACAGAATCCAGAATAATCACATAAGTATAGAGAGCCTTTCCTAGAAATATCTTTGAGGGTATTAAATATAGAGGTTTGTAAGGATATAACTGATTAACCTATGAATGGTTAGTCCTGGGTTACACAGACTATGTGATGATTAAAAAGCAGGTGCCTCTACTGATTAGTTATAGTTATAATTAGCAGGGGGGGGGCATGATCTTCATAAATTGTAGGTGTGAAAGATATCTTGCCCACTCTTTTGAATTGTGGATTGTGCTCTTCCCATTAGATAGAAGTGATTCATAATTGGATGATCCACAATCACTCCAAAGGAACACATTAATTGTTCTCATCTCTTCCTATACAATGAAAAAAATCTTTCCTGAGACATCTTTCCTGAGAAAGTAAGTGAATGTGAATTGACATGCTACTCTAAATTTTTACAAAAATCACCATATATACTTTCTCATAATTGAAAAACCCTCAAAAATACCAAGTGCATACACAGTAACCCACAGATTGCAAAGTTTATTAGATCGCTTAACATCCATCAATGCAACTTATTGTTTTGAAGTCAGATATTTCCTCTGTTACTCACTCTGGGCACTTCCCTCTTTTCTGTCTTCAATTTCTAATGTTGAGTGTTCTTTTCTTTAAATTAATTTATCTTCTCAGTCAGTCACGGCAAGTAGCTGAATATTTTCATGTAATCTGTTAATTTTCTCTTCACAATGTTTCAGTTAATTTGTTCTTTATCCTCTTGGCCCTAATTTTTTTTCTAAGAAATGAATGGTAAATAATGCGTCTCAGGCACTTCAAGTGTCTTTTTCCAATTAATGCTCTCTTCTCACTCATCTGCTCTTTCTTCTGCATCTATTCTGTTTTATCTGAGAGACTTCCTATTCTATAATCTCCTATATCCTATAATCTTAATATTCAATGGCATAAGATAGATAACTTCAACATTTTAACAGCTGTATTTTTCTCCACTAGTCTAAACTTTAGTGTGACATTGATTTAAATATTTTAACCTTTAAAATTGTCACATTTTTACCATTATTGTATCTTTACACAATGAACCAATATTTATGTGAGTCTACTCCCGTCTTCATCTGTTTGCACATATCATTTGTGCTTTAGCTTTCAATTTGGTTCATAACAAGTCACAACAAACTTGGCTGCTTACAACAATACCTTTTTTATCTCATGTTTCTCATGGTTTCAAAGTTTGGTCATGAGTAGGTTGTTTTTTTTGTTTGTTTGTTTCACAGGCTGCATCAAGGTTCTGGTAGAACTACAATCTTTGTCTAAGCATTTGGATCCACTTTTATCTTACTAGCTATTGGAATATTTAATTTCCTTGCAATATATTACTATTAGCTCGATTGGAAACTATCAGAAGTAGGCTGCTCTTGTGCAGGCTATACCTTGGAAGTTAACAATATATCTATTTGATTTTTCCCTCAGGGCCAGCAAGATGCATGTCTGACTCCTTCTTCCCTCAGCAAAAGAAAATTGTAAAGAGCTCACTTGATTGGATCAGACACATATGGATAACTGTGCTAGTTTAAAGACAACTGAAGGACTTGTTACATCTAAAAATCTTCTCACATTATATTGGTTAATAATTGATTGAATAAGAAGAGGATAGAAATCTTGAAGGGCCATCTTTATCATTTTCTCTTCTGTAGACTTCATTGCCCTGCCTAGCTTTCACGGCTCACGAACCCCTTAGCACTATTTCTTTCTCTCTCTTTTTTTAAAGATTTATTTATTTATTGGAAACTCAGAGTTACACACAGAGAGAAGTAAAGGCAGACGGAAGAGAGAGAGAGAAAGAAAGCATGCACTCGTGTGAGAGAGGTTTTCTATCCGCTGACTCACTCCCCAATTAGCCATTTGGATTTTCTCTTTCAAAAAATGCCTGTTCAAAGCCTTTACCATTTTTAATTGGATTCTTTGTTTTGTGGATGTTGAGTTTCTTGAGCTCTTTACATATTCTGTATATTAATCTTTTATCAGTTGTATGGTTTGCAAATATTTTCTACAATTCTGTCAGTCACATCTCCACCTTTCTGAGTGTTTCTTTTGTGGTGCAGAAGCTTCTTGATTTGATATAATCCCGTTTGTCAATTTTTGTCTTTCATAGCTTGTGCTTCTGGCATCTTTTCCAAGAAATCTTATTCTATGTCAATGTCTAGCAGAGTTTCCCGAGTGTTTTTAAATAATTTGATGGTATCAGGCTATAGATTAAGATCTTTGATCCATTTTGAGTAAATTTTTGTGTAAGATGTAAAGAGTCTTCCTATATACTTCTGCATGAGGAGAACCAGTTTTGCCAGGACCAGTTTTTGAAGAAACTGTCCTTGCTTCAAGGATTGGTTTTCACTCCTGTGTCAAAGATAAGTTGGCTGTAGATGTATGTAGCTGAGCCGATCGGAAGCCAGGAGCCAGGAGTTTCTTCCAGGTCTCCCACATGAGTGCAGGGTCCCAAGGACTTGGGCCATCTTCCACTGCTTTTCCAGGCCATATCATAGAGCTGGATAGTAAATGGAGCAGCTAGGGCTCCAACCAGTGCCCATATGGGATGCTGGCACTGCAGGCGGAGGCTTTAACCACTATGCCACAGTGCAAATCCTTTAATGCTATTATTTCTAATTTCTGCTATGAATTTCCAAGATGTAAATAATCTCATAATTGTTTAGTAGCATTCATAAATGTCCATTTATAAATATAGGAGTACTTGACCTGTGCAACTTCTCACCCAGAAATACAAATATGTTCTCACACCCACATCCAGAAACTCAGATACTCTTCCAATTTGGATTTTAACATACTTGACACACAAGACAATTCTTCTTCAAAATATCTTTTGCATATGCACCTTCTTTGACTATTATACATCAATCACCATGACATGAAGGATTTGCACTGTCTAGAATACTGTTAGACTTACAGTTATTAAAAGAAAAACAGATCAGTGTTCTTTTTAAAAGTTTTACTTGAGCAATAAAGGAGTTCCAAGCGGCCAGAATTGTGGTATACCTGGTAAAGTCACTATCTGCAACTCTGGCATTCCATATTGGTTCTAGTTCATAGTCTGATTACTCTGCTTCTTATTCAGCTTCCTGTTAATGGTCTGGGAAAATAGAGGATGATTACCCAACTGCCTGGGCCCCTGCAATCCATGTGAGAAATCAGATGAAACTCCACTCCAGGCTTCAGTTTGGCTCAGCCTTGGCCACTGCAGTTACTTGAGGAATGGAATAGTTGATGGAAGATTCTCTCTCTCTCTCTCTCTCTCTCTCTCTCTCTCTGTAACTTTTAACACTCAAATACAAATATATATCTAAAAAAAAAAAAAACGTTCTAAAAGCAGGCAGTATTCTAGACTGAATTTGGCTTGGACTGCCCCACCCAAACCCACCTCACGTACTGGTTATATTTATAGCTAGAGAAAAGAAAGTGGTTTAGAGAAATAACTAGATTGACTGCATTTGGCAATTGTCTTATATGGCCTTGTTTCGGCAGCTTTTGACCCCTAATTGACGACTGTATTACTGGCTGAGAAGAAGTTACCGGATTACAAGAGTACTCTTTTAGGAAAGGTTATCGTTTGTTCACACATCAAACTAGGTACAGAGGCTACTTTGATTCAAACCTATCGTTCAAGCATGCAGACTGGTTTATGCAAAGTTTGTTTTGATTCAACACAAGGAGCCTGCTAAAAATTTTCTTGAAATAAAGAAGGATCTCCAGGGGCCGGCGCTGTGGCTCACTTAGTTAATCCTCTGCCTGCGGTGCCAGCATCCCATATGGGTGCTGGATTCTAGCCCTGGTTGCTCCTCTTCCAGTCCAGCTCTCTGCTGTGGCCCTGGAGGGCAGTGGAGGATGGCCCAAGTTCTTGGTCCCCTGCACCCACATGAGAGACCAGGGAGAAGCACCTGGCTCCTGGCTTCAGATTAGCGCAGCACTGGCTGTAGCCGGCCGTCACTTGGGGAACGAACCAATGGAAGGAAGACCTTTCTCTCTCTCTCTCTCTCTCTCTCACTGTCTATAAGTCTACCTGTCAAATAAAAAAAAAGAAAGCAAGCAAAGGCACTTCTCCTAATTATTTCTTTCATTTTGGAGAGGAGAGCAGTTAGGATGAGGAACTACTTTTTAATGAGAAATTTCTGAAATACAGATAGGAAAAAAAATGTCCAGATGTTGAGTTGTTTGCCCAAATAGTCCTTTTATTTCAAAAATACAACCAATTGATTAGGTATCACTATTTTATCATCATTTCACTAAAAGTGTCTAGGTAGTGTACTGCTGTTTAGCTCTTTGTAAATGACAGAGCCAGGCTTTGCATTATATTATATGCTCCAAATCCTCTTCTCTTTTCCAAGTATGTGTACTGCAGTTCTGGTTTCACATTCTGATCAGGGAAATGTGCAGGTGACCAGGGTTTTTTTATTTGTATTATGAAAATTAAGGACATGTAGGAAGACCTGGAGACAGAGGAGGGGATAATTTTGGAACTCTAAACAGATGTTCATAAGATAATTGAGTTGTATCTTTAAGAATAAGAATGAACTACATCCAGTGAAGGGAAATAGGCTGGTTATTCTCCATTTTGCCTTTAGAACTATTTTCTGCTCTTCTTCACACTGCTGCTCTTTGCCTCTGGCAGTTGATGCTGCATGGAATGCATCAACCAGACTCACCAGGCCCATGGCACTGTGAAGACCTGAGATGGGATTAGAGAGCAGTCGGAAACACAGATCAGGGAATTTATTCTTCTGACCAAAAGCCTTCCTTGTCTGAAGTTTGACTGTAACTGTGTCCCTTTTTTGAAGGCCACAGCTCCCATTGAGCATCAGAATGTGTTCAACTTGAGTATTCTGCACCCTGGAGTGTTAACATCTGTAGGGTATTATTATGCCATATTGATAAAACATCAAAACAGAAGCTGATTCCCTCTCAGGTGAGGCAAATATATTTCCTGATTATTTTATCCGATTACATGATAACAAACACCAGGATTTAGAGTTAGATAGGGAATATATATTTATATGCATGTGCATTATTTTACATGCACACATAAGAGGGAATTTGGAAATCCATGCACATTAGGGATATAGACATTTGTAGAAAATATGTGCTATGGAAAAACTGCAGAATTTCAAAACTTTTTGCATCAAAAGTAAACTTACCTTTTAATAATTGTATTTTTCCATGGAATTTTGGAATTACCCTCTTACAAGTTGACAATATTTTTCAATATCTGACTTCTCCTTTTAAACAAGATCGAAATATTTCAGTGCAGCTCTCGTAATAATGACATTATTCCTGGCATTACTGTGATTAAATTTAGTGTATTAAAGTAGGCAGTGATGAACTAAAAGCACAGAATTTTTGGTGGGTGTAAACTGATGAGTAATCTTAATTATGGGTAAAATGTACCTCTTATTTTCATGTTATAAGTGGATTTTCACGTAATGAATTACAGAGGGAAAGTCAATGTGAAATGCAGTAACATACTGGTGAATGACTCAGTATAAGTGAACTAGATATAGTTTAATTTAACAAAAAAAATTGACAGCCCAAACTGTTTATTTCAATACCTGGAATTGTATTATGGTTATGCTACAGCTAAATTTAATTATAAACTTCAATTTAGTTTATAGTAAATGTAAGTTAAAATATTAGAAAACTGAGCACTGTAGCCAAGACTTAACAATAAAGTGAATCAGGATAATAATCTTGGGTTAGTTCCTTCAAAGAAGGTTGTTTATTAGCCAATTAGTAGAATGAATTTATCAAATGTTTTGATTCAAGCAACTTTACTTCATGTGGATGTAAATGTGGATTAGGAAGATCAGGAATGGCTTAATTCTCTAGTCTTATTGCCCAGCATAAAGTAGGAGCTTGACAACTGATGCCTTAGAGAATCTGAAGACACTGCTCTGAGGAAAATGACCTTATTGAGAATCCTGTCAGTTTATCTGGTCTTACTGTGGGAAGAGTACACTCACTAGATACTCAGTATTTACACAGCCTGAAATGGAAACCAAAAAAAGGCTTTTTAACCATTCTATGAAATAATTGACTTTATCACAAAAACTATCAAAAGAGACAACAAAGCATACTACGCAATGATTAAGAGATCAGCTCAACCAGATGATGTGGTTGTTCTGTCCATTGCTGAAATTGGAGTACTGACATCCCCATTACTATTGAAATGGAATTTATGTATACTTATAGATTCGTTAAAATTTCTTTTAGATAGCTGGGTCACAGCAAGGAAACAATAGTGTTAATTGGCACTATATGCCAAATGGACCTAAAGTATATCTACAGAACTATTTATCCTGCAGTTACAAAATACATATTCTTCTCCATCAATGGAAGGAATCTTCTCTGGGGTAGACTACATGCTAAGCCATACAGCAAGTCTCAGAAAATTAAAAAAAATTAAAATCATACCATGCATCTTCTCTGACCATAATGGAATGAAGCTGGAAATCAACTACTCAAGAAAATTTAGAACATATGTGAACACATGGAGACTCAACAATATGCTTCTGAATGAACAGTTTAGCATATAAGAAATCAAAAATCTTCTGGAAATCTATGAATATGGACAGGGATAGAGGTACCTATCATATCAATGCCTGATATGATACATCATATCAAAACTTATGGGATACAGAAAAAGCAGTGTTAAGAAAAAAGTTTATAGCAATTGGTGCCTACATCAAGAAACTGGAAAGGCACCAAATGAACTGTCAATGCATCTAAAGGATCTAGAAATGAAACATAAAATCAAACCCAAAATTAGTAGAAAAGAACTAAATAAATTAGAGAAAAAATAAATTTGAAACAAAAAATACAAAAGATGAAAATTGAACCAATAATAAAGACCATTGCAATAAAGAAAAGCCCAGGACTGGTCAGCTTCACTGCTGACTTCTACCAGACTTTTAAAGAACTAATTCAAAATCTTCTCAAGATATTCAAAACAATTGAAAGGAAGAGAATCTTCCCAAACTCCTTCTATGAAGCCAGCATCATCTTAATTCCAAAACATAAAAAGATACAACAGAGAAAGGGAACTACAGACCAATATTCCTGATGAACATAAAAAACTCCTCAACAAAATACTGGCCAGTTGAATCCAACAACACATCAGAAAGACCATTGAACTGGACCAAGTGGCATTTATCCTGGTTCAACACTCACAATGCAAACAATGTGATACACATCACAAGACCAAAATGAAGAACAAACACAATGTGATTGTCTCAATAGCTGCAGAGAAAGCATTTGATAAAATAAAACTTCCTTTTATGATGTATAAAAGGAACATTTCTCAACACGATAAAGGCAATTTATGACAAACCCACGGCCCAGCCTCTTAGTGAATGGGGAAAAGTTGGAAGCATTGCCACTAAGACCCAAAACCAAGCAAGTGTGCCCACTCTTACCATTGCTATTCAATATTGTCCTGAAAGTTTTAGCCAGAACAGTTAGGAAAGAGAAAGAAATCAAAGGAATACAAATTGCAGAGGAAACTCAAACTCTTCCTCATTGCAGATGACATGATTCTATAAATAGGGGATCCAAAAGACTCCATTGAGAGACTATTGGAACTCATAAAAGAGTTTGGTAAAGTGGTAGGACATAAAATTAACACATAAAAATCAATAGCCTTTATATACACAGACAATTCCATAGCTGAGCAAGAACTTCTAAGATTTATCAGGTTCACTATAAGTACAAAAATTAAAATACTTTGGAATAAATTTAACCAAGAACATCAATGATCACTCTGATGAAAATTACAAACATTAAAGAAAGAAATAGAAGATAAAAATATGGAAAAATCTTCCATGTTCATGAATTGGAGAAATGAATATCATCAAAATGTCATTATTGCCAAAAGCAATTTCCAGGTGCAAAAATATGCAAATAAAAATACAAAGGAAATTCTTGTTAGATATGTAAAAAATAATACTAAAATACATACGGAAACACAGGAGATCCCAAATGTCTCAAGCAATCTCAGGCAACAAAAACAAACTGGAGGCATCACAATACCAAATTTCAAGACATACTAATTGGGGAGTTATCATCAAAACAGTCTGATACTGGCACAAAAACAAACTTGTAGACCAATGGAACAAAACAGATACTACAGAAATCAATCCATACATCTACAGCCAACTTATCTTTGACATAGGAGTGAAAACCAATCCTTGGAGCAAGGACAGTTTCTTCAAAAACTGGTCCTGGCAAAACTGGTTCTCCTCATGCAGAAGTATATAGGAAGACTCTACATCTTACACAAAAATTTACTCAAAATGGATCAAAGATCTAAATCTATAGCCTGATACCATCAAATTATTTAAAAACACTGGGGAAACTCTGCTAGACATTGACATAGAAGAAGACTTCTTGGAAAAGATGCCAGAAGCACAAGCTATGAAAGACAAAATTGACAAACGGGATTATATCAAATCAAGAAGCTTCTGCACTGCAAAAGAAACACTCAGAAAGGTGGAGATGTGACTGACAGAATTGTAGAAAATATTTGCAAACCATACAACTGATAAAAGATTAATATACTGTATGTGCAAATGATATGAACATATATTTATAAAACCCTAAAAATATCACCAAAAACTGTGACAACTAGAAAGAAATCTAATTATATTGCAATATTCAAAAACATCCTACAAAACTCAGTAGCATTTATTGCACTGAGTTAACCTCTGAAACATAATTTTTAAAAATAATTCTATTTACAGTAGCTATGGAAAATATATATTTGCAAATGAATTTAGGAGGTAAAATCCTCTACATATAAAGCTATAAAGCATTGATTAAATAAATTGAATCAGATATAAATAAATGGAAAATTGAGTCATCAATTGGAAGAATTTGCATTGTGAAAATGTTCATACTACCTAAAAAAACCTGGCAGACTAAATGTGATATCTATCAAAATATCAATGACATTTTTCACGAAAATAGAAAGAAAATTCTAAAATTGATATGGATCCATGAAAGATCTTGAATAGCTTAAGAAGTCTTAAGCTTGGCTGGCGCCATTGCTCACTAGTCTAATCCTCCGCCTGCAGCACCAGCACCCCAGGTTTTAGTCCTGGTTGGAGTGCCGGATTCTGTCCCAATTGCTCCTCTTCCAGTCTAACTCTCTGCTGTGGCCTGGGAAGGCAGTGGAGGATGCCTCAAGTCCTTGGGCCCTGTACCCACCTGGGAGTCAAGGAGGAAACACCTGGTTTCTGGCTTTGGATCAGCATATTGCGCTGGCCATAGCAGCCTCTTTGGGGGTGAACCAACAGACGAAGACCTTTCTCTGTCTCTCTCTCTCTCTCACTGTCTAACTCTGCCTGTCAAAAAAAAAGGAGTCCTGAGCAAAAACAAAGAAACAAAATTTAAAACTGGCTATAATCATCATACCACCTGACTTCCAAATATATTATAAAGCTATCTTAAGCAAAACAGCATGATATTACCATAAAAGCAGTCACATAATCAATGTAATATGATAGCATTAACAGAAATAAATGCATGTGTTTATAGCCAACTGTATAATATCATGACCATGTTAATAATATCATATTATTAAAATTTATGAATGACTTTTCTCACAAAAATAACTATGTGAAATAAATATTTTAATTATGTATAGTTATATATTCTACATTGTATGAGTTTTATACTTTAAAATGTTATATTTTGCCATTTAAAAAGTAAGGCAAAAGCAAAAAAATGGAAAAATTTTCTTTAGTTATTAACTCATATAAGAATTTTCAACATCTTCAACAAAGTTTGAAAGAAAGGAAACAATATCTCAATTAAGGACTTGAGTCCTCAAACATCAAATAGGAAGTTTCAGCCTTTTGATTTCAAAGATTGTGTGCTTTTCAACACATCACAAACAGTTATTCTGAAGAGCAAAGCAAACTCCTCATTTTCCCAGGTATAGACTTTCAGTTGTTTAAGATGAGTAAAATCATTAACTTATCTGTGCATCATTGTGCCTGTATTATACTCTTATATAATACTCTGTATTATATTATTGTACCTTTATTATACTCTTATATAATACTCTGTATTATACTTTTATATTTTATTTAAAGGATACATCTCATGCGAAGCAATCTCACACCAATATAAAAAAGAGGGAAGGAAGGACGAAAGTGTAGGACAGAGAAAGGAAAAAAAAAGAGAAAATCGTATTATAATTACTTAATTATTTTATATCTATTTGGAAGGTACAGTAGAAGAGGAAGAGAGACAGATTTCCACCCTCTGGCTCACTGCACAAAAGCTCATAACACCCAGGGTTGAGTCAGGAAGATGACAAGAGCAAGGAATTCCTTCTGAGACTTTCATGTAGGTGGCCAAATCTAAGTACATGAGTCATTATTAGCTGTTTTCTAGAGTGTACAATAGCAAAAACCTGGAATTAGAAGCAGAGACAAGACTCAATCCCATCACTACAATATGAGATGCAATTTTCCTAAGCAGCAGTTCAACCTGGTGTACCACAGTGTCCTCCTTGAGAATATTTTTCAATCAAATATCTCCTTTTTTGGTACTTGAGTGAAGTTTAGAAAACCTGAAGACTCATTCAATCTTCTTGGAGGTGCAGGAAATCACATCCTTCAGGGAAAAAAAATCCCTTAGGTCAAGATTTCAAGTTATATCCACATTAATGATCTTTACCTACTATGGAAGCACACACTCCTGATAGCTAATTTTAATTGGGCCTCCAAATAGCAGACACAGACTTTATTCGTAAGGTTCAGATATTTATGAATATTAAAAATATATACTTAAGGAAAAAGGTATGGCTGCACAATCATGAAAAAAAATTAGAGAAATTATTTCCACTGTGGTCTTTAGAGATGATGGCTCTCCTGAGATCACAGTGAGCCTGTCTTTGGATGAGAGTTGGTACCTAATATTCCTTCTATATGCCTCTAAAGCATTCTGGAAATGGAGAGTTTGCATAATGTATTACAAGTCTCAGTTCTCAATTTGGCTATGAAAAGCTTAGGTGGCAAAGTCTGACAGAACTCTAGAGATGGACATTTGAGCTGAAATTAGATGTTAAATTAAATTGAAAGACTTCCAAACACATTCTGTAAACAATGACCTCAGAAAATAAATATTTCTAATTTCCAATGAATGTATCATCCTAAAGTGTAGTTCACCTCAGGTGGTTTTATTTAAACAACAGAAGTAAAACACAGATTAAAAAAAACTGCTTGTAGATTAAGAAATTCACGTATAAAGCATTGAATGGTTAATTTCTTTTTGTCCAAATTTTAAAAATGCAAAGACTCATAAGACAAATACTATGGGACATATATAACAATGATATTAGAAATCATTTGAAGAGAATAAAATAGAAAACAAAATAGAAATAGAGCATAGACTGTGAAATTAGATAAACTTGTTTTTAATTTTTTAAAATATTTATATATTTATTTGAAAGACAGAGTTACAGAGAGGCAGTAGCAGAGAGAGAGAGAGAGAGAGAAAGAGAGAGAGAGAGAGAGAGAGAGAGAGAGAGAGAGACAAAGAGGTTTTCTATTCACTAGTATACTTTCCCAATGGCCACAATGGCAGGAGCTGAACAAATCTGAAGCCAGTGGCCTGGTGCTTCTTCTAGTTCTCCTACTTGGGTACAGGGGCCCAAGGACATGTGCCATCTTCTGCTACTTTCCTAGTCACATTAGCAAGGAGCTAGATCAGAAGTGGAGCAGCTGGGATTTGAACCGGTATGCATATGGGATGCCGGAGTGTCAGCCCAGACAAATTGTTTTTAAATTTGCTGTTTGAACCTGTGAAAATTTATGAATTTTTCATACAAATTCTTTGTCACTAAAATAGAAAATATCACATTATTGCATTGAAATTTGAATATATTATATTAGTATTCACTTAGAATAGTAGAAAGCACTTATGAGTCATTCAAGAAAGACTTAGTTTTGTTACTATACATGGCATATTATGGCTTACACATGTCACTTTATATGCATTAATTTTTTCATACTTAATTTTCATTTATATATATATAAAGAACCTAATACTCTGAGGCATTAGATGGCTTTCTCAAGATTTTGTGTATCATGTCTTTGTAAGTGGTAGCCTCATATGTATATGGCACTAATACTCTGTAGTTTTTATATGTGAATTTATTTAATCTTTGCAACAATAAAAGAAATTGAAGAATAGAGAGTTTAAAGCACTTACCAAGTATAACACAGCTAGTAAATAATGGGGTGATATTCCTCATCTCAAATAGACCTCCTCATTTTTACATTATACCACATGAAATCCTCATGGTACCAAGAGAAATATACTATTTTGTCAGTGTAACCTCTTTCCAGTTTCACTGTGATTTTGTTGTTCTCTAGCTATATACTAAATCACCTATTTCCCCAACACACCATATACTTCCCACTATATGCTGCATATATTATGAAATTTTCTTTTCATTTTTATTAGTTATGCTTTAAACTGTCTCCTATTCATATAAATATGTGTGTGTTTGTAGGTATATATTACCTTCCCTTTGATTTTCCTCAATAAATTACAAAACAGAATAAATCACATCATCTTTTGTGTTCTCAGAACAGTCTATGTGTTCCATTCTTATGCCATTTATAACCTTATATTATCTCTAGCAGTAAAAATATTGGATTATTTTAAAACTATGAGTCTGATCTGTGCATTTTTAATGTGCCATTTAAGAGCTGACTATAAGTTAGATCTTACTATCTTCCCTCTTTGACAAACAATGACGTAAAGGCATAAAGAGGTAAAGTAACTTACCTAAATGCATTTGTTTCACTTTTTTTCTTTTTAAATATTATATTAAAATACACTATACATACCAACAAATGCACATAAGTGCGTATATATAAGGATTTTGTTTGTTATCTGATCATATTCACCATCAACACCTAAATTAAGAAAAAAATTATTAGCACTGCAAGAGTCCTCAGTATTTCCGCTCCTCTTCATTGTTTATATTTTACATGTTAAATAAGAGTGCATTGTCATTTATATGTTATGATAAGTGACGCAATATTTATAACTATATACCAAATGATCCAACTTCCATACAATTTTTGCCCTCACTATATTTATTAGTTACCACAAAAAGGGAGAATGTGATATTTTTCTTTTTATGTCATGTTTATTTCATTTAGCGTAATGATCTCCAGTTGCATTCATCTTGTTGCAAATTTCAGGATTTCATTCTTTTTATATCTGAGTAATATTCTATGGTGTATATTATATTATATACCACATTTTCTTTATGCAGTCATCAGTTGATTAACATACAGGATAATTCCACATCTTAGCTATTGTGAATTGAGCTGCAATAAATACAGGAGTGCAGGTAACTTTCATAAGCTGCTTTCATTTATTTTGGATGTATTCCATGAATGGGATAACTGGGTTATACTTCTACTTTTCTGAGAAATCTTCCTACTGACTTCCATAATAGTAGTGCCAGCTTACAATTCCACCAACAGTGCATTAGAATACTTCTTTAATTCCACATCTATACCAATAACTGCTATTTTTAAATTTTTTAATGATATCTATTCTAACTGTGGTGAGGTGATACTTCATTGTGGCATTTGTTTGCATTTCCCAGATGGTTAGTAATCCTGAGCATATTTTCATGGGCCTACTGGCCAATTGTATTTCATTGTTTAAAAAATGACTGTTTCTGTCCTTTGCCCATTTCTTGATTAGATTGATGTTCTGGAGTTTCTTAAGCTCTTTATATATTCTAGATATTAATACTTCACTGGATGCACAGCTTGCAAATCTTTGTTCCCATTCCTTTGATTGTTTCTTCACTTTGTTGTTTCCTTTGCTGTTCATAATGCCATATATTTATTTTTATTTTCCTTGCATATGCTTCTCTAGTTTTACTTGAGAAATCTATGCTTATGTAAATGTTCTGCAGAATTTTCCCAATATTTTCCTGTACTAATTTGATGGTTTGAGGACTTCAGTTTAGATCTTTGATCCATTGTGAATTGCTTTGTGCATTGGGTGTACGGTAGGGGTCTTGTTTCAAACTGCTGTCTGTGGAAATCAAATTTTCCAAAGAACATTTGTTGAAGAAACTGTCCTGTCTCCAGTAACCAAATTTAGCTTGTTTCGCAAACACTAGTTGTTTGTAGATTCTTGGACTAATTTCTGGGATCTCTAATCTGTTACATTGATCTACATGTCTATTTTTGTGTCAGTATCAGGCTGTTTTGACTGTAACAGTCTTTCAATATGTCTTGAAATTTGGTCTTGTGATGCCTCTAGCTTTATTTTAAATTATTTAATATTCTTTGGCTATTCAAGGTCTTTTGTGTTTTAGGATTATTTTTCTTGATCTATGAAAAATGTCTTCAGTATTTTGATTAAGATTGCATTGAATCTGTAAAGTGCTTCAAGTAATATGAACATTTTGATATTAATTCTTCCAATCCATTAACATGAAAGGTTTTTCTTTTTTGTCTATTTCTTTCACCAATGTTTCATTGTAAAGATCTTTTACATCCTTGGTTAAATTTATCACAATGTATTTAAATTTTTTGTAGCTATTGTGAATAGGACTAATCTTACAGTTTTTTAATCATCAAGAACATTACTGGTATATAAAATATTATTGATTTTGATGTGTTGATTTTAAGTCCTGCAACTTTGTTGAATTCTCTTATGAATTTCAAAAGTCTTTAATAGAGTTTTTGGTTACCATATATAAAGTATTAAGTCATCTGCAAACAGATAATTTCACTTTCCTGTTTTTAATTCGCATTCTTTTTGATGTCTTTTCCTTGCCTAATGACTCTGGATAAAACTTCCAGAACTGTATTGAATAGCAGTGGTGAGAGTAGACATCCTTGTTTGGTTCTGGATCTTAGTGGAAATGTTTCCAGATTTTCTCCATTCAATATGATGCTGAATACGGCTTTGTAACATATTGCCTTGATGTTGAAGTATATTCCTTCTATACCCAATTTTTAAAGATTTTTTAATCATAAAATGATATTGTATTTTATCAAATAATTTATAATCATATTGTTTTATCCCAAGTATTACAGATATAATGCATCACATTTATTGATTTATGTTTGCTGAAACATCCATGCATCCCTAAGAAAATTAACTGTTGGCTTTTAGATGTGTTGTTGGATTCAATTTGCTTGTATTTATTGAGGATTTTTGCATCTATGTTCATCAGGAACAGTTTAAGAACTAAGATTAATTCTTCATTCCTTAAAGTTTGGTAGAACTCAGCAGTAAAGTTATCTGGTCCTGGACTTTTCTTTCTTGGGAGAGTCTTTAAGACTGTTCCAATATGAGTCTTGGTTATTGATCTACATAGATTTTTTTATTTCTCCATGCCTCAATTTTGGAAAATTATGTGTCTAAATCTATTCATTTCTTTTAAACTTTCCAATTTGTTGACACATATATTTTTGGAATCATTCTTAATTATTTTTATCTTTCTATGATATGAGTTGTAATGTTTGCCTTGTCACTTCTCATTTTATTGACATCAGTAGTCTCACTTTTTTGGTTAGTTGTGCCAATGGTTTATCAATTTTGTATGTTTTGTTTAAAAACTAGCTCTTTGTTTTCCTGATTGTTTTTGCATAGTTCTTATTTATATTTTGTTTATCCTTTTTCAAATTTTTATTATTTTTCATCTACAAATTTTTTTGTTTCTTATTTTTCTAGGTCTTTGAGATGATTTTTTATAGGTACTAATTACTGTAACTTTTTTCTTTAAACTACTTTTGTTGTGTCTCATAAGTTCTGATGTATTTTGTTTTCGTTTTCATTCATTTCAAGAAATTTTTATTTCTCCTTTGACTTCTTCTATGACCCACTGTTAATTTAGGATCTTGTTTTGCAGTCTCTATGTGTGAGTGTATGTTCTAAAGTTTCTTTTGTTTTGTTGTTAATTTCTAGCTTCATTCCATTGTGGTCAAAAAAGATATATGATATAATTTCATTTTTTTAATTTGTGAGATATATATATATTATTGTATTATATGAGGTCTCTCCTAGACAATGTTCCATGCACCAAAGAAAAGAATATGTGAATGTGGGATAAAATGTTCTGCAGGTATCTATTGAATCCATTAAGTTTAGTTCTGCTGAATTTTTCTTTCTTTTTTTATTTTATTTATTTATTTATTTTGACAGGCAGAGTGGACAGTGAGAGAGAGAGACAGACAGAGAGAAAGGTCTTCCTTTGCCGTTGGTTCACCCTCCAATGGCTGCCGCGGACGGCACACCGCGCTCATCCGATGGCAGGAGCCAGGTGCCAGGTGCTTCTCCTGGTCTTTCATGGGGTGCAGGGCCCAAGCACTTGGGCCATCCTCCACTTCACTCCCTGGCCACAGCAGAGAGCTGGCCTGGAAGAGGGGCAACTGGGACAGAGTCCGGCGCCCCAACCGGGACTGGAACCCGGTGTGCTGGCGCCGCAAGGCTGAGGATTAGCCTGTTGAGCCACGGCGCCGGCCAATTCTGCTGAATTTTTATTCCTGTTGTTGTTGTTGTGGTGGTGGTGGTGGTGTGTGTGTGTGGTTGTTCTGTACATTGATGAAAGTGGAAGTGTTGTTTTCCCCATTATTATTGCATTGGAATTTGTCTCCCTTTACAAAACTGAGGACCCTGATATTGAATGCATATACATTACCTAGGGCTACATCTTCTTGCTGAATTGATTCCATAATCAATATGTAATGGTCATCAATGTCTCATAACAGTTTTTGTCTTATATTCTGCTTTGTTTGACATGCTTAAACTTGTTCCTGCTTATATTTAGTTTTCATTTTCATGAAATATTTTTCTATCCTTCTTCTTTCTATTGGTGTGTATTTTTATTGGTGAAGTGTATTCCTTGAGGCAATATAGATGTGTTCGGCTTTTTTATCCATTTAGCCAGTCTATAGCCCTTTTTAAAAAAGATTTTTTATTTATTTGAAAGTTAGAGTTACATAGAGAGAATACAAGAGACAGAGAGAGACAGAGAGAGAGAGGAAGAAATCTTCCATCTAGTGGTTCATTCCCCAGGTGCCCATGAACCCAAGAGTATCATCCAGGTCTCCCACATGGGTAGAAAGGGTCCAAGCACATGAGACATCTTCTGTTGCATTTCTTGCTGCCATTAGAAGGAAGTTGGATTACAGTGGAGCAGATGGGACATGAACTGGATGCCATATGGCATACCAGCATCATAGGAGGTAGCTTTACTTGCTATGCCATAACATTGGTCCCCAGTCGGTATCTTTTAATTGGAGAATTTAGTCCACTGACAATAAATGTTTTTATTGATGAATAATGACTTGGTCCTGCCATTTTTCAATAAATATTCCTATTGTTTGTTTTGGATTTCTTTTGTTCTTTTACCAAGAGGTTTTCCACCTTTACAGTCTTTCATTTTTTTGACAGGTAGATTTAGACAGTGAGAGAGAGAGAGAGAGAGAGAGAGAGAGAGAGAGAGAGAGAGAGAAAGGTCTTCCTTCCCTTGGTTCACTACCCATTTGGCGGCTACGGCCGTGCAGGCCGGCGCGCTGCACTGATCCAAAACCAGGAGCCAGGTGCTTCCTCCTGGTCTCCCACGTGGGTGCAGGGCCCAAGGACCTGGGCCATCCCCCACTGGACTCCCAGGCCACACCAGAGAGCTGGACTGGAAGAGGGGCAACTGGGACAGAATCCTGTGCCCCAACTGGGACTAGAACCTGGGGTACCGGCATCACAGGCAGAGGATTAGCCAAGAGAGCCACAGTGCTGGCCCCACCTTTACATTATTTTTTTTAAATTTTTTTATAAAGCTTTTATTTAAAGAACATAAATTTCCAAAGTACAGCTTATGGATTAAAATGGCATCCCCCCCCCCCATAACTTCCCTCCCACCTGCAACCCTCCCCTTTCCTGTTCCCTCTCCCCTTGCATTCACATCAAGATTCATTTTCAATTCTCTTTATATACAAAAGATCAGTTTAGTATATATTACGTAAAGATTTCAACAGTTTGCCCCCACATAGCAACACAAAGTGAAAGATACTGTTGGAGTACTAGTTATAGTATTAATTCACAATGTATAGCACATTAAGGACAGAGATCCTACATGATATTTTTTAATTGATTGATTTTCTATGCAATTTCCAATTTAACACCAAGGTTTTTTTTTTTTTTTTCATTTTCAATTATCTTTATATACAGAAGATCGATTCAGTATATACTAAGTAAAGATTTCATCAGTTTGCACCCACACAGAAACACAAAGTGTAAAATACTGTTTCAGTACTAGTTATAGCATTACTTCATATTGGACAACACATTAAGGACAGATCCCTCATGAGACGTAAGTACACAGTGACTCCTGATGCTGATTTAACAATTTGACACTCTTGTTTATGGCATCAGTAATCTCCCTAGGCTCTAGTCATGAGTTGCTGAGGCTATGGAAGCCTTTAGGGTTCGCCGACTTGGATCTTATTCCGACAGGGTCATCGTCAAAGTGGAAGTTCTCTTCTCCCTTCAGAGAAAGGTACCTCCTTCTTTGATGGCCCCATTCTTTCCACTGGGATCTCACTCGCAGAGATCTTTCATTTAGATTTTTTTTTTTTCCCAGAGTGTCTTGGCTTTCCATGCCTAAAATATTCTCATGGGCTCTTGAGCCAGATCCGAATGCCTTAAGGGCAGATTCTGAGGCCAGAGTGCTGTTTAGGACATCTGCCATTCTATAAGTCTGCTGTGTATCTCGCTTCCCATGTTGGATTGTTCTCTCCCTTTTTGATTCTATCAGTTAGTATTCACAGACACGAGTCTTGTTTGTGTGATCCCTTTGATTCTTAGACCTATCAGTGTGATCAATTGTGAACTGAAATTGATCACTTGGAAGAGTGAGATGGCATTGATACATGCCACCTTGATGGGATTGTATTGGGATACCCTGGCACGTTTCTAACGTTTACATTCTTAAATGATGCTGAGTAACTTTCTCTGCCTCTGTGTGAAGTACATTCTTTTATTTCATTTTTAAAGATTTATTATTTAATTTGAAAGAGTTATAAAGAGACACCGGGAAAGAGAGGAAGGGAAAGAGGGAGAGAGAGGAAAGGGGGGAGGGAGAGAGAGAGAGAGAGAGAGAGAGAGAGAGAGAGAGAGAGAGAGAGAGAGAGAAAGAGATCCTCTATCCACTGGTTCATTTCCCAGCTGGTTATAATGCACTCAGCTGGCTAGATAGCCCAGGAGCCCCCTCAGAGTCTCCCACTTTGCTGCAGGTGCCCAAGCACTTGGGCCATCCTCTGTTGCCTTCTCAGACGCAGCAGTAGTGAACTGGATTGGAAATGGAGCAGCCAGAACTTTAACTGGTGCCCATATGAGATGCTGGCATTGCAGGCAGCAGTTTCACCAGGTACCCCACAACGCCAGTCTGTTGAATTGCATTCTTAGCAATCATTGTAAGGCTGGCAGGGTGGTAACAAATTCTTTGGATTGTTACTTGTCTTGTAAGATCTTTATTTTACCTTCTCTTACGTATGACAACTTGCTGGGCACAGTATTCTGAGTTGGTAATTGTTTTCTTTTGGGACTTAGAGGACATGTCCTTTCTCTGCTGGTCTATGGGGAGGTTTCTGTTGAGAAACCTGCTGTCAATCTCATGCAAATGTATTTAAAGGTGATGTAATATTTTTCTCTTAAAAATTTTAGGATTTTTTCATCATGTCTTAATTTCAAAAGTGTTACGATAATGTGTATAGGTCTTTTCTTATTGTACCGATTTTGGGTGTATGAGTTTCCTGTACTTGGATGTCCATATCTTTCTCAGAATTGGGATAATTTCCTGCTAGCATTTAACTAAACAGGTTTTCTAAGCTATTTTTAATATACTTTCAGAAACTCATAAGACTCATGTATTCGAGTGGTTGATAGCATCCCATAAGTCCCAAACATTGTTTTTGTTCATTTCATTTTTTTTTCTTTTTTGTTTTTTGTCTGACTGAGATATTTCAAAACATTTGTCTTCTAGATGAGAGATTCTTTCTTCTGCCTCACCAAGTCTGTTTTTAATGCTTCCAACAGCCTTTTTTTATTTATTGAATACTTTCTTTCTAGTACTTAATTGTTATTTCTTCAATATCTCCATCCCTTTTCACAATTTCTCATCTATGTCATGTGCAGATTTCTTTATTCTTTTTAACTTTGTTTCTCTGTGCTTTTGAGTAACCTTGGAATCATTCTTTTGAATTCTTTTACAGGTATTTTGCCAAACTCTCTTTTTGCATAGCCCAATATTAAGATATTTTTTATTCCTTTTGGAGAGTCATATTTCCTTCTCATTCATATTTTTTATTGATTTTTATGCATCTGAGGGATCACTTGTCACTATTTCCTCTGGGTTTTTAAAAAATTATTGTATTGAAGGATTTAGAATTGGAAATTAACCACTGTGGCTAGATGAAGTGCCTAAGGTTTATACTGAAATTCCAAAGATATTTAGTTGGTAGAACCAGGGAACTCTGGCTACCTTTTGTTGAGTGGCACAAGAATCTAGAATGACATCCAAGTTGTTTGTGATGCAGCACCTCTGGCTGTAGTCAGTAGGGGAGGGAAGAGAATGTTGAATGTGACTAGTGTGTTCGAAGTCCCAGCCCTTTCTCTGCCAAGGTGAACTAGCTGATTGACAACCCAGAATAAGTTCATGATGCCTGAATACCCCACCCACCCAGGCATGCATGCTGTATAGAGTACATACTCACTCTGTAGTGTGTCTGCTGGACCTCTTCAATATCTGTCTCCAGCATACGGGGAACTCAGTTTGGCAATCAGACTGAGAAAGTACACAGAAACCCAGCTACAACTCATGTCCCTCTCTACTCAGTGGCCTATGACCCAAACTCCCAAAGTCACAGGGTACAGGAGTCCACTCTCTGCTTTGTAAACTACCCTTTCCCTGATGTGAAATTCCTCCTGTTCCCTGAGTCAGCATAGACTTGCATGCAGCTCCACTTCAACAAAATGAATCTTGTGTTTTGGTGGGGAGAAGGGAGAGAAGAAATATGGCCTTCTTTGAGAAATGTAGTCACTCAGGCTCCTGCCAACTCCACAGGTTGGGCAAAAAACAAGTGTAGACAATGGAATTTTCCCTAGTCAAAGATGCCAGTGGCAGGGGCCACCACAGACTCCTTTAAATTTGCCCTGGGAAGATGGTGTTTTCTAGCTGGGTGCCAGTCACGTATATGTAGGTGGGATTGGCAATGTGCAGCCATTAGCTGCATACCTGTCCTCTCTCCACACTGCTCCTCAGATCTCTCTTCTGTCCATTCTCTACTGAAAATTTCTCTCAATCAGTCCCTATGGAACATTGTCCTTTCTTTGGTTTTCTGGTGTCTTTCAGTTCTGAGTTGGTGTGACTTCTCACTATTCAGTCATCTTAAATTTCCCAACCTTCCTATTCCTCCTCTTCTCATGTTGTTTCTTTTTCCCATCCATTTACTTTATTTATTAAGATTTCTTTTATTTATTTGAAAGACAGAGTTACAGAGAGAGGTAGAGACACAGAAAGAGGTCTTCCATCTGCTGGTTCATTCTCTAGATGGCTGCAATGGCCAGAGTTGTGCTGATCTGAAGCCAGGAGCCAGGAGCTTCTTCTGGGTCTCCCATGTGGGTGCAGGGGCACAAGGACCTGGCCATCTTCTACTGATATCCAGGCCACAACAGAGAGCTGGATCAGATAAAGAGCAGCCAGGACTAGAACTGGCACCCATATGGGATGCCGGTGCTTCAGACCAGATTTTTAACCAGCTGCGCCACAGCGGCGGTCCCTCCATCCATTTACTTTCAATCTCTTGTGTTTTATTTTGAAAGGTCCATTTTTAAGATTTACTTATTTGAAAATTAAATTCAGAAAGAGAGAGAAACAGAGAGTAAATATTGGGTTTTGCTTATTAAATGATTCAAATTACCTCTTTATTCTAGCAGAAATTTTCATTAAATAAATAAATGAAGAAGATGTTGTTACTACTATGATGATGTAGTTTAAGGAACAAACAGTATAGAAGCCAGAGAAACAGGAAGGCTTCCCAGTGGAGAAGACATGAGATTTCACTCCTGAAGGCTGAATAAAGAAAATTGTGTGTACAGTAGGACAATAAAATCCATGACAAAAGAAATAGTACATGGAAAGACACAAAGGTCAGAGAATACTAAAGATACAGTGTAGAATAGATTTTTGTCCACTTAACATTTTCAAGCTTTTTTCTCCATGTTTCTTTGTTTAAAATTATTTCTTTCTTTGAGAAAGAGATTGAAATAGACACAAAGAGAGGTCTAATTTATGAATTCATTCCCCAAATGCCTGCAATGGTTGCGGCTGGGAGCAGTGAATGCAAACTAGGTCTCCCATGGAGGTGACAGGAACCCAGTTACTTGGGCCATTTCTGCTACTTCCCAGGGTATACATTGACAGGAAGCTGGAGTCAGGAGCTGGAGCTGAGAATCAGACTCAGGTACTTTCTGATGCATGATGTGGATATCTTAGCTACTAAGCTAAGATACACTGTTCTTTAGGAGCAGTTTTTGCTGCCTAATTAAGGACTGAGCTTGTTAGCATATTTATACCAAATACATGCTTTGTCCCATATACTTCCTGGCAGAACCATGGTTAATTGGGAAAGCTTTAAACAAGTTAGTTAAGTCCAATTTGCTGGGCTTTCTTTTAAAGCTTTTAGCTAGAAATTATGGATATTAGTATTTGAAAAACATGACAGTCCAAATTACATAGATTTGATGGAGAAAAATACAAGTTGATATAGCTGTTTTGCTTTTTGCAGAAAACAGTATACTCCTTTAAAGGAATATCATTGAAATATCATTTTCTTCTAGTAGCATGGCATTAACTATCCCAGCCATATGGATCTATTAGGTTTACTGCAGAGATGTTTTCAAGATTCCCATGGTGGCTTTTTTGGCAACCCTAGGAGGATAGTAAAAATGATAGCTTATAGAATCACAACAAAGACAGTGTAAGAAAATAAAAAAAGAGATCAACTCAGTCCTTTCCATTTTCTCTGTACTATTTTAGTGTCATGTCATGAATATATAATCATTACTCACTTGTGCGAGTTATGGGATGATGTGAAAGTGATACTAATGTGATAGGAGATGGATTATATGTTATATATTTTGCATACAGATATTAAATTCAGTAAACCATGTCACTACTTGTATTAATATATTAAATAATTTTGAAGCTGTAGTTGACCATGTTTTTATAGATGAGAGAGAGAATATTAAACCCAAACACTAACAAAAATGGGAACACAACTAAAATCCAAGTGGTGAATAAATGATAGGCTATCCTCTTTATATTAAAAAAATTCAAGTGTTGAATTGTGGAAAAACTTGAATGGGCCATATCGAATCTCAGTGGCTGAAAGCTGATTCAAAATAAATGGAGATAATTAACAGATTGGAGATCTGCTAGCAACAGGTAATTGGATTATCAATGGATAATTTGTTTCCATGGATGTTTTTACTATCTGCACATCTGCAATATTTCATTCCTGTCATTTTGATCTTTAAAAGAATGTTCTCAAAACTCAGTTAATCCTCCATATGATCTCCATAATTAACTTATTTTGAAGAGATGGGTACTGCATTTTTATATTCAAACAACATCCAAAGCACTCAGTTTAATTACAAATGACACTTTATTTCCGATTCTTTTGTACTGACTCTTCGAGAAAAATTGTTTTTTTTGTTTGTTTTGATTCCTTTTTTTTTTTTTAACAATTCTTCAGGGAGGGGCAGCTTCTTACCATTTTATTCTCTTTGTAATCATGCCAAGGCCATGACAAAGGCATATTTCTTCCTCTCTGAAGAATATGGAAGAGGGATTCACTGTTTCAGTGGGAAGAGATGTCAACAGTTTTCAATACAGTTGGAAAAAATGAACAGTCCATCTAAAACATGTAGCAAAATTTTAAACAGAACAAGCACCCAATAAAATCCAGACCATTAAGCATCCAGCCATGATGTTCTGAAAATGGGGAATAAGATTTTTTTTTGTGAGGACCATCAGGGGAAACAGGAGCTCCATTTACCATCCTAAGCTGTGTTCTCATAACCATGTATTATGTAAAGTGCATCCTCTGAGCCCATGCATCACTTTACCTCTTCCTACCTCTATAGTGTTAGACAAATGAACTGAACAATAGTGTCCTCACCTGTAAGTGGGGAATAACACTAAGTCATAAAATGCCTAAATGATTAAAAGAGTAATAAAGTGTTACAATAGTGTCTCCTGGTACATGGTAAGCACTACATTAGTATTTATTATTGTTAGCATAACTCAATAGAATGAATGTTAGACATGTAAACTCAGTGAAATTAAGTTTCAACAGTCATCTAGAATTACGATGTCACTATGATATTTTGTATTCCAAGTAATATATACAAATTTTTTATTGGTTCTAGAATTAATGAGGACTGGATCAAAGCTATTCAAATATGACAGTAAAGACAAGTGGAATTTTGTCACATGAAATAGTAGCTTGGATATGGCTACTATTGTAAAGTATCACTAATTTTTTTTTTTTTTTGGACAGGCAGAGTGGACAGTGAGAGAGAGAGACAGAGAGAAAGGTCTTCCTTTGCCGTTGGTTCACCCTCCAATGGCCGCTGCAGCCGGCGCACTGCGGCCATCGCACCGCACTGATCCAATGGCAGGAGCCAGGTGCTTCTCCTGGTCTCCCATGGGGTGCAAGGCCCAAGCACTGGGCCATCCTCCACTGCACTCCTGGGCCACAGCAGAGAGCTGGCCTGGAAGAGGGGCAACTGAGACAGAATCCGGTGCCCTGACTGGGACTAGAACCCGGTGTGCTGGCGCCGCAAGGTTGAGGATTAGGCTGGTGAGCTGTGGTGCCGGCACTAATTTTTTAATGTTTAAGTTAAATCCAGAACTAAAAGAGCTGTATCCCAGCAATGATCCTAAAATATTCCAGTTAAAATATTGACAAAAATGGCAGGTCAAAAATTCAAAATGTTCACCGAACATGGAATCAAAAGCTAAGTTTAATATGGTACAAAAATAAGTTGAAATCCACGCATACATGGAGTCTTCACAAATTCATGGAAAATACCTCTTATTGTAGCACTTTGCATGGATTTCACTTTTTGCACCCAAATAAACTTATTTGTTGATTATGCATTTTTTTCAGAAACTTTTAAAAATACCTCATATAACCTCATTTGGCTTAGGAATGATTTCCAAACATGTTTAGTATGATACTGTTCTTTCCTTAGTGTGTGTGAATTTTTTGTATATGGAGAACTTAGTACAATAAGATACATTGATAAAACTCAGACCTCATTGTTAATCTGTTTATTTGAAGTAATATACATAGTTGATATATTATGTATTTGTAGTATTGGAGAGAATTCACACTTTTGGTAAAAAAAAAAAAAGAATGTGTCAGTTCCAGTTTAAAATACACAATTGATTCATTGACTTAGAATTATGATATGAAGTACAAAATGTACAAACTTTTATATGTATTATCAGAATGCTTTAGAGAAGTTGACAACATATTTATGAATGCACTTTTTCAGAGTTATCATATTCACTTACATTCTTCAAAAATTTTGATATTCAGATAACTGACATACTTTTAAATGAAACTGAGCACATTAAATTTATAAAAACAGCTAAGCATTTGAAATATTTAAGGCAACTTAATTAAGTATTTCAAGTCTACTCAAAAATAATTGTCAAAATTTTCTGTGTTTTTGGGGGGCTGGTGCTGTGGTGTAGTAGGTTAAGTCTTTGCCTTCAGCACCAGCATCCCATACGGATATAGGTTCCTGTTCCGAGCCGCTCCTCTTCTGATCTAGCTCTTTGCTAATAGCCTGGGAAATCAGTGGATTATGGCCCAAATGCTTAGGCCCCTGCACCCATATGGGAGACCTGGAAGAAGCTCCTGACTCCTGGCTTCTGATGGGCCCAGCTCTGGCTATTGCAGCAGTCTGGGGAGTGAACCAGCTGATGGAAGATCTTTGTCTCTCCTTCTCTCTGCCTGTAACTCTGCCTCTCAAATAAATAAATAAATCTTTAACAATTTTCTATGTTTTAATTAAATAGTAAGATTGATAAGCAAGAACTATGTTCTTTTTTTTTTTTTTTTTGACAGGCAGAGTGGATAGTGAGAGAGAGAGAGAGACAGAGAAAGGTCTTTCTTTACCTTTGTTTCACCCTCCAATGTCCACTGTGGCCAGTGCGCTAATCCGAAGCAGGGAGCCAGGTGCAGGGCCCAAGCACTTGGGCCATCCTCCACTGCACTCCCAGGCCACAGCAGAGAGCTGCAACTGGGACAGAATCTGGTGCCCCGACCGGGACTAGAACCCGGTGTGTGCCAGCGCCACAAGGCAGGGGATTAGCCTATTGAGCCACGGTGCTGGCCAAGACCTAGGTTCTTAAAACTTGTCTAAAATAAATTTCTGAAAAATCTTTCTAAGGTGAAAAATTACTAAAAGAAATAATATGTGTTCATGTATTTATTTGTATCACATTTAATACTCATTAACATCATCAAATAACTTAAATCATTTGTTATCATCACTGTCTTTCTAATATTTCTTTTAAGCTATGAGAGTTTTGTGAAAATCAAAACTAATGTGGAGTCCCTCTGTGGTTCACAATACTTTATTTGGGCATCATGAACCAGCAGATGGTTTGATTTGTTGGCATTTTGGGAGGAGGGATAATACATTTTCTGCAGTAGTTGGTAGTCAAGAGTACCCTTGTGACAGGAACTTTCTTGCTTGGAAGGAGACGTAGCAGAACATGAGGTTAAATGAGGATAAAACTATAATCTACAGTGTGGGAGAAAATAATTAGTTACATAAGAATTAGGAAATTCAGACTGTTTAAAATTCTACTATTACTCTTGCACTTTCCAAGACAAAAGGCGTTTCTTTAAGAACATAGGTGTTTTTACATTTAAGATACTTTGGATGTTATTTTAATTTTATTTTGTAGATTTTATTGAAGTAGCTTTAAAATTAGAATTTTAAGGACTTCTGTCTTCAGTAATTGAGTTAGTGGAATCATGAATGGGATATCTGTGCAAATTTCGAAGGACAATTTGAAGAGGGCCACTGGTTTTCTGGGGAGAAGAGAGATCAGGGGAAGGGACAGAAATGTGGCATTTACTAAAGGCATAGTAGGTAATTTACTTTGGTAATGGGATTTCCAATAACTGAGTTACTTTATTAGAGTTATTCCTGCTTTACAGTTTAAAAATGAAAACTAAGAATCAGATATCAGAACTAAAATCACACAGTTAGAAATTAGCAGGCTAGGTAGTTAACCCAGATCTGATACCTGAATTCTTATACTTTTAAAGAATAGCAAAGAGAAATGAAACCCATGGTACAATTTGTTTCACACTGATTTTCATACCAGACTGTTCTGAGTTTCTATTTTAATTTTAAGGGTTATATTTATGTAACATTTATAATCAAATTTATGAAAATAAAGTTATTTTCTTAACCTGAAATATAGACTATTTTGTCTATTATCTCAAATAGCTGACCCTTTTATAAAAGTACTTCATTATTCTTTATTTATTTTAGGTTCATATACCATTTATCATTTCATTTTTTGCCATATGATGTTAAAGAGTATAATAATCTTCATTACTAATTTTCAGAAATATATGAACTCAATGCCCATGGGTAAATTAATTTGCTTTCACTGAAGGAATAATATTACTAGCAACTGCCCATATATTTCCCCTTAGGATCTGTTTTAGTTACCCCATCTTAGCCAACCCATGACTTTTGTATATAAAACAAAGGGAATTCTTTTTCCTCACAACAGTTTAGCAATCCATTCAGCCAGAAGAGGCTAATAGGAGGCCTCAAATTAATGAAGTTTATATTGACTGGGTGTGGGTCTAAATTACTGGAATGGAAATGTCTACACTTTCTCAAGTGCTTTTCCTGCTGGCATTTAAGAAGAAAACTTAACTGTTTCTCCCAATTTATTACTAATCAGTCTGAGAGGATGTTTCCTGTTCCTATGGCTTCCTTAGTATCAGACATGTGCTGAATATATTATGAGCATTTTTCTCAATTGGATAGGTATTTTGATTAGTTTTAGTGATATTTATTTGCTTGTTTGTTTTTTTCAAGGAAGTTTTAGCACAAAGCTGGAAAATGTTTATTCTTTTAACTTTTTGATTTAATTTATACAAGTTTCATGTATTTCATATATACAGTTTTAGGAATAGTGTCGCATTTTCCTCCCTACCTTTTCTCTACTCATTTCCTCAACCCTTCCTCCTCCTGCCTCTCATATTCCCACTCTTAATTTTTACAAGGATCTGTTTTAAATTTACATAACGATTGTATAGTTAACCCTACACTAACAGAGTTCAACAAATAGTATGAAGAAAAAAAAAAAAAACACTGTTCCTCAACGGAAGAAAAAAGGGCTGAAAATAATTAATCATTGAATCTCAAAATGTCCATCTCACTCTAATGCATTACAATTCAGGTACTCTATTACTTACATCAGATCAGGGAAAACATGATATCTGTCTTTTTGGAACTGGATTATTTCACTAAATATAATAGTTTCTGGTTGTGCCCATCTTGTTGCAAAACACAGGGTTTCACTTTTTTTTTTTTTTTACAGCTAAGTATACTCCATAGTGTATATATACCATAATTTCTTTATCCAGTCAACAGTTTATGGACATTTGGATTGATTCCATTTCTTAGCTATTGTGAATTGTGCTACAATGAACGTAGGGGTACAGATAATTCTTTCAAAATATTAAAAGCTAATTTTAGTTTGGATGAATACCCAAGAGTGGGATAGCTGGATCACATGGTTGGTCTATATTCAAATTTCTCAGGCATCTCCATACTGTCTTCTACTATTCATTCAGCAACATGTTGTTCAATCTGCATGTCTTCACCTATGTTCTATAGATTCTTCAGTTTTTGATTTCCAGCTTCCTTCCATTGTGGTAACAGAAGAAGTACGGCATAACTTTAATTTTTTTGAACTTTCTGAGACATACTTTTATGGCCTAGCATATGGTCTATCCTAGAGAAAGTTCTATGCACTGATGAGAAAAATGTGTATTCTAGACCTGTGTAGTGAAAAGTTCTGTAAATATCAGTTAGGTCCATTTGACTCATAATGTCAGTCAGCTATGTTATTTCTTTGTTGATTTTCTGTCTAGTTGATCTATCCATTGATTAAAGTGGGGTGTTTAAGTTCCCTATTACTATTGTGTTTGTGTATATGTTTCCTTTTAGATCTATTAACATTTCTTTTAAAAGCCATGCACCCTGGATTACCTTTATTATAGTCAAATCTTGCTGTTAATTGATCCCTTAATCATTACATAATGTCCTTCTTTGTCTCTTTTAACAATTTTTTTTATGTTCAAGTCTATTTTGTCTGAAATTAAGATGGCAACATCTGCCCTTTATTGCTTTCTATTAGCATGGAGTATCTTTTTCCATTCTTTCACTTGCAATCTGTGTGTATATTTGTTGGTGAGATGTGTTTCTTATAGGCAGCAAATAGATGGGTCTTGTTTTTTAATCCATTCATATAGTCTATTTCTTTTAACTGGAGAGTTGAGGGCATTTACAGACAAAGTGACTATTTATAAGTGATAACTTGGCTCTGAAATTTTTCCATAAATATTCTTATTGTTTAATTTGGACTTCTTTTGTAATTTTACTTGTGGATTTTCTGTCTTCACATACTTTCATAATGATAGCTGTCTTTCTGTGTTTCTGTATGCAGCACATCCTTAAGCATCTTTTGTAAGGCTGGACAAGTTGCAACAAATTATTTCAATTTATATTTGTTATGGAAGGTCTTTATTTCACCTTCATTCATAAATGAGAGTTTTGCAGGGTACAGTAATCTGTGCTGGCAGCTTTTTTTTTCTTTTAAGATATGTACTATATATCACCATTTTCTCCTAGCCTTTAGGGTTTCTGATGAGAAGTCAGCTGTGATTCTAATTGGAGATCCTCTCAAAGTTATCTAGAATTTCTATCATGAACATTTTAGAATCTTTTCTTCATGTTTTACTGTGGCAAATTTGAGTACAATATGTTGTGTAAAAGATCTTTTCAGGTCATATCTATGAGGAGTTCTGAGTGCTTCCCCTATTGGGACATCCCTTTCTTCCTATGTATTGGGGAAATTGTCTGCAATTTTTTCACTAAATGGTCTTCCAGTCCATTCTCTTTCCACACTTTCAGGAACTCCAAAGACCAGTCTGTTGGGTCATTTGATAATATCCCATAAATCTCCAACACTATTTTTAAGTTTTCTATTTTCTTCTTTTTTATGGTCTGAGTAAGATTTCCAACTATTTGCCTTCTAGTTTGAATATTCTTACTTCTGCCTTTCTAAGTCTGCTCTTAAGGCTTTTCACTGCATTTTTGTTTGTTCTATTGAATTCTTCAATTCTAATATTTCAGTTTGATTTCTCTTTAAGACCCCAAATAAAATTGAGAAAAATTTCATTCATGACAAATATGGTTTTTGTTAGCTTATGGATTTGCTTCTGATTGCTTTTGAATTATCCTATGATTAATTTTTTGAATTCCTTTTCTGGCATTTTCTCAATCTCTTCATCTTCATATTCTAATATTTAAATGTTATTGTGTTCCTTTGGGAGTGTCATGCTGTTTACCTTATTCTTGTTTCTTGAATTTCTGTATTTCTTTTTAGGCATTTGTAGAGTTGATTTTTGCTTTTTTTCCTCTGATGTCATTTTGAGCTTTCCTCTGTGACTTAGAGGAATGTCTAACTTTCAGTGCATACCAAGAGGTGTGCGGTAGGTGTGTCTAGGGAGCTCTGTTCAGTGATCCAGGGTGGGGCAAATATCCAGGGTAACACCCATGTTATGCATGGTAAATCTCAATGCCTGGTATCAGCCCCCAGTGTATCCATGCCACTGTATGATTGGCACAAATCATCAGCACAGTCTTCACTGTGAGCATAGTTCCTGCTGCAATCACCTTCTTTAGGCAACCCAGGAGCTCTGAGTTTGTGGAGCTGTACCCAGTGATTGTCCAGAGATTGAGATATACCTTGAACCTTCTTATGTAACCACTACATCTCCATGGTCTCAGCACACAAGGCTCCAGTTGCTGGGTGCAGAATTTTCCTTCTGCCCTGCCAGCCTGTCCAGTCAACAGAGAGGCAGATGTTCCACACAATAGCTATGCCCAAGTGTCATGATCCTGGAGTCCATGGTAGCCTCCATGTCCTACATGGTTGCCCAGCCACCTCCCAGCTAGAATCCAAGTCAGTGGGGACCATGGATTGTTTCCTCCACTAGAATCTCTGGAACACATGCATATACAAGAGCCACTGGCAGAATGTTTCTCTCTGCCTGCCACTGCCACCAGCAATGCCAAGATGGCGTCATGTCTCAGACTTCTGCTTTGTGCATGCAAAAAGTCTTCTGTAGCCTCTACCCAAACCCAAAATGTTGCCTACCCTTTCTCAGCCAGGCAGTGGGCACTGTTTTGGGGAAGTTTGGGTGAGATAAATGTGCCCTGTCTACTTCCACTGTGTCTGTGGACAATTGTTAGCAACCGCTAGTCCTCAGGGCTCCAGTCTGGACTTACATCATGCTCTCCCTCCAGCTATATAACCACAGGTTGCTGCAGTCTGGTCTCACCTCCATCTTCAAGCTGTAGCCCTCACCAGCTCTTGGCTGCTGCAGTTGTATGTTGTGTTTGTGTTGGTGCTGTATGTCTGCACTCGCCACACAGGTCCATTGCATTCCTCTTTATCTTGTAAGATTTCCAGTGAGGTTTTCTCTCCAATTCTCCCCTGATTGTGCACTTCCTATACTTTTTTTTTACTGTTTATCCCTAGCCTAACTCAGTGTGTCATTCCCTAATCCACCATCATGGAATCTCCAGGAAAATGTTTTTGAAAGCAAAGCAAAATTGGTCTGATGGACTCTACATAAACCCTTTGAATTTTGGCTATTATTTCTTCTGTAGAATTTCTCAGAATAAATGGAGATGAAGTAGACATTTAACAAGGGCTTTCTCTGACAGGAAGATCTTTGGGCTGCACTTGGGTCTTTCAATAATTTTATGATTACCCAATTGTTAATAGAATTGCCCCTTCTTGGAAGTGGCTTTTTGGAGTATTTTATCTCTTGTGAGTGCAATAAGAAATTTCAGGCTATGTTCAATCAGCATCAAGGGTGAAACTACTAAAAACCTTTATATGGGACATATATTGATTAACCACAAAATTGACTAAGAACCTCTTCAGAGTAATCATATAATTTGTATCAGTCTTTCTCCCTTCTTAGCTCTGATTATGGTTATGATCTGGAACAATAAGACACATGTTGAAACTGACTCCCCTCACTCTGCAGGGACCCATTATGCCTATTTTTTGTCTGAATCCTGAGTTTCTTTGGCATTTATGGTTTATCTTAGTAGCAAAATGATTAGTGATTAAAACATATCAGGCACACTGACATTTTCATATAAATTTCTCATATTAATACAAACAATTTCTCAATTTGTTACCTGGGACACAAAAGTCAATATTTTTAAAGATTTATTTATTTATTTGAAAGTCAGGGTTACAGAAATAGAAGGAGAGACAGAGAGTAATCTTCCACCCACTGGTTCACCTTCCAATTGGCCACAATGGTCAGGGATGGGCCCTGTATCTTGCAACTGTGGGAGTTTAGGGGCATTTTATCCAGAGCTACGCTTATGACTCTATGTGAATAAACTGTTTCATCTTAGCTACTGTGGGCTAACACCAAAAACAGCCCATTGAAACATCTGCTCCTACCGAGGGAGACTTGGATAATGACCCCACTATACCCTATAACACCAGGACTGTAATTATCCCTTCTAAATTTCTTGGAGCCACTGGAATCTACCTGATAGACATAGGAAAGAAGCTGCCTGAATTCCAACTCTCTGGACTCATACCCTCTGGAGCAAAATCTAATGCATAAAAATGTAGTAACCCTAGGACTAGGGCTGATGGTATTATAAGCCCCAGCAACAGTTGGATTCTCCTAAGAGGACCTGAGGAAGGATTCATCCATATCACAAAGTCCTAAGGCCACAGCAATTAGTGCCACAAATCCTGGAATCACTTAGGCTTACCATTAGGACAAGAGTACGTCTCCCTCAGCTGCAAGAACAATGCCCTGGCTATCACATTTGCAGAGAGACTGATACTGAACTCTGTGGACCAAAGATAAACAACCAAGGAAACACTTATTCATCTCAAAGTCAGACTTCTATCCCCACAAATGTCAGCAGACTAGTCTACTTTGTCTCTTATAGACACAGCTGACATTGATTAAGACAAGACAAATCACTCAGAGACTACACTCCTGGGCTGACCTAGAACCAAAACCAAAGTAAAATGGCAGGTGATAACGCCCAACTACTACTCTTACAATAATACATATTTCATAGAGAAGAAGGCAAGAATACACCAGATAGGCAGACATCAATATAAGGACACAGCAAAATGATGCCCCCCAAAAAACACAATTCTCCAGAATTATATCCTGAAATGGAGGAAGTCCACAATACAAAAGATCAACAAAACAAAACATTGGTTTTTTGAAAAGAAAAACAAAATAAACATTTAGCCAACAAAGAAAAAAAAGACTCAATTAGGTAAAATTAGGGATAAAAAACAAGATATTACAACCAACACCACTGAAATATAAAGGATCATAAGAAACTACTATGGGGAGGCAATACTGTGGTGTAGTGATTAAAGCTGCTAGCTGCAGTGGTGGCATCTCATATGGGTGCTTGTTCAAGTCCTAGCTGCTCCATTTCTGATCCACCTGTCTGCTATGGCTTGGGAAAGCAGTGGAAGGTGGCCCAAGTCCTTGGGCCCCTGCACCCATGTGGGAGACCTGAAACTCCTGGCTCCTGGCTTCAGATTGCTGCAGCTTCTTCAGTTGTTGCCATCTGGATAACCAGAGGATGAAAGATCTCTCCTTCTCTCTCTCTCTCTCTCTCTCTCTCTCTCTCTCTTCTTCTGCCCCTGCCCCTCTGTAACTCTGTCTTTCAAATAAATAAAAAATATTTTTTTATTTTTTCCAACAGTGTTTTTCACTTTGTGTCCCTATGTGAGAGCAAACTGTTGAAATCTTTACGTAATATGTACTAAACTGATCTTCTGTATATAAAGAGAATGGAAAATGAATCTTGATGGGAATGGAAGGGGAGAGGGAGCAGGAAAGGGGAGGGTTGCGGGTGGGAGGGATGTTATGGGGGGGGGAATCCATTGTAATACATAAGCTGTACTTTGGAAATTTATATTCTTTAAATAAAAGCTTTATAAAAAAAAAAGGCCTGTGAGAGCATTTCAGGCATGGAAAGCCAAGACTCTGTGGCAAACAATATCCTTCAAGGAGGAGCTCTGTGAGATCTCAGTGGAAAGAAAGGGCCATCAAAGAAGGATGTACTTTTCTCTGAAGGGAGGAGAGAACATCCACTTTGCTTATGGCCATGTCCAAATACCAATGGCATCTATGGTCACAAAAGGCTTCCATAGCCTTGGCAGCCCATGGCAAGAGCTTTGAGTGATCACTGATGTCATAAATAAGAGTGTTAATTGTTAAAGGAACAACAGAAGTCACTGTGTACTTACTCCCCATGTAGGACTTCCATCCTTAATGAGTCATACTATGAGAATCAACTGCAAATCTTGTTCTCAAACTGTACTCTATATGTTGTGTGGGGGGTGTAAACTGTTGAAATCTATGCTTAACATGGAGTTGGCCTTCTGTATATAAAATCAAACTAAAAATGAACCATAATGAAGAAGGAGGTGGGAGAGGGAGAGGGAGGTGGGATGGGAATCAGGGTGAGAAGGTGGGGATGAGGGGAAAACCATTATATTCCTAAAATTGTATCTATGAAAAAATGCATTCATTAAATAAAAACTAAAAAAAAACTTGTTTATAAAAAAACAAACAAATAAAAATATTTTAAAAGAAATAGAAACTACTATGAAAAACTAGATGCTAATAAACTGAAAACCTGAAGAAGAAATGGAAAAATTCCTGGATAAATATATTCTACTAAGGTTGAATAGAAAAGAAATAGACAATATAAAACAGTCCCATAAGAAACAGTGAGATTGAAACAGTAATTGAAAGTCTTCCAACAAGGACAGGTTCAGAAGACCTGAGGGCTATGATTTCCACAAAACATTTAAAGAAACACTAACTCAAATACTTTTCAAATTACCTGAACAGGATGAATCTGTCAAACTTTTTTTATTTGGCATCATCACTATGATACCAAAACCAAACAAAGGGAAAACACGAAAAGAAAACTACAAAGCTATACCCTTAATGAACATAAATGCAAGAATTCTCAACAAGTGCTAGAAAACTGAATCCTACATCATGATCAAAATTGCAATGGAGATTCAGCATTTGTAAATCAATGAATATAATCAATCACTTCAACAGAATGAAAAACAAATTATGATATGGTCATCTCAATAGATGCAGGGAAAGCATTTGATAAGATTCAATGCACTTCATGATAAAAACCCTGAAAAATTAAGTATAGAAGGAACATTCCTCAAAATTATAAAAGTTATATGTTACAAACCATTAGCCAATATCATACTGAACTGAATGGGAAAAAAACTGAAAGCATTTCCCCTCAGATATAGAACAAAACAAGGATGTTGATTTTTACCACTCATTCAATATAATATGGGAAGTTTTAGAGCAATTAGGGAGAATAAAGAATTAAAGAACATCAAAATTTGAAAAGAGGAAGTCAAATTATCTGTATTTGCAAATGACATGATATTGTACATGGAAAAACCTAAACACTGAATGAAAAAGCTATTAGAATTGATAAACTAATTTAATAACCTTACAGTTTACAAAATAAACATACAAAAAAAGTAACTTTTGTATGCTAATGAAGAACTCAGAGAAAGAGAAATCAAGAAAGAAATTTCATTCATAATAGCCATGCACACAAAGTCAACTATTTAGGAATAAATTTAACAAAAGAAGTGAAAGATCTCTACAATGAAAATAATCAAACATTGATGAAATAAATCATCAAAAGCAAACACATAGAAAGTGGAAAGATGTTCATTGTTCATGGATCATAAAAATCAATACCATTAAAATGTCTATACTTCCTAAACCAATCAACAGATTCAATACAATCTCTAAAAATACCAATGGCATCCTTTACAGAGTTAGAAAAAGCAGTCCTACAATTCACATAGAATCACAAAAACACAGAATAGGCAAAAGCAACACTGAACAAGAAAAGTCAATCTAGGAACATCACAATAACTGATTTCAAAGTATACTACAAAGCTATAACAGTTAAAACACCATGATAGTGGCATACAAACCAACATAGATCCATGGAGGGGCTGGCCCTCTGGCATGGCAGCTAAACACCAAGTTTTTTTTTTTTTTTCATTTTTAATTATCTTTATATACAGAAGATCGATTCAGTATATACTAAGTAAAGATTTCATCAGTTTGCACCCACACAGAAACACAAAGTGTAAAATACTGTTTCAGTACTAGTTATAGCATTCCTTACATTGCGCAACACATTAAGGACAGATCCCTCATGAGACGTAAGTACACAGTGACTCCTGAAGTTGATTTAACAATTTGACACTCTTGCTTATGGCGTCAGTAATCTCCCTAGGCTCTAGTCATGAGTTACCAAGGCTATGGAAGCCTTTAGGGTTCACCGACTTCGATCTTATTATAACAGTGTCATAGTCAAAGTGGAGGTTCTCTCCTACCTTCAGAGAAAGTTACCTCCTTCTTTGATGGCCCCATTCGTTCCACTGGGATCTCACTCACAGAGATCTTTCATTTAGGTCTTCTTTTTTTCCCAGAGTGTCTTCGCTTTCCATGCCTAAAATACTCTCATGGGCTCTTGAGCCAGATCCGAATGCCTTAAGGGCTGATTCTGAGGCCAGAGTGTTATTTAGGACATCTGCCATTCTATGAGTCTGCTGTGTATCTTGCTTCCCATGTTGGATCATTCTCTCCCTTTTAGATTCTATCAGTTAGTATTAGCAGACACTAGTCTTGTTTGTGTGATCCGTTTGACTCTTAGACCTATCAGTGTGATCAATTGTGAACTGAAATTGATCCCTTGGACTAGTGAGATGGCCTTGGTACATGCCACATTGATGGGATTGTATTGGAATCCTCTGGCACGTTTCTAACTCCATCATTTGGGGCAGGTCTGATTGAGCATGTCCCAAATTGTACATCTCCTCCCTCTCTTATTCCCACTCTTATATTTCACAGGGATCACTTTTCAGTTAAAATTTAAACATCTAGGAATAATTGTTTGTTAATTACAGAGTTCAACCACTAGTACTAGAATAAAAAAATACTACAATGGATAAAGTATTACATTGTACAACAACAGTCAGCACAAGAGCTGATCAAGTTACTGTTTCTCATAGTGTCCATTTCATCATTTTCTTTTTACTCATTAAAATTATTCTTTGAAGTATTAAGCCTTTTTACTGTAATGTGAATTTAAAACATGTTATCTCAAAAACTATAAAAAGGGAGAAGGAAGGAGAGTTGGAGGGATAGAGGAGGATGGGGGGAGAAAGAGAATATCATTATGTTTTTAGAAATGTATCTACAAAGCACATTGAATATGTTAAAAATAATTCATGGGACTCCAAATCACATTAAAATTAGTGGTAAAATGCCATCCTAATTATTAAAGTGATCATATTAAGTATTAAAGTGAACACATAGATAGGATTAAGTGTTAAAGAGAGCATATAAATAGCATCAAATGCATGCTGATAGTAGACAGAATTAAAAAGAAGAGAATGTCCAACAGGGGAAGAAGTCCACACAGCAGACTCATAGAACTACAAATACCCTTAGCAACACTCTGACCTCAGAATCAGCCCTTAAGTCACTTGAATCTGTCTGAAAAGCCCATGAGAGCATTTCTGCCATGGAAAGCCAAGACATAGAGGCAAAAAATGTCATACATGAAGGATCTCTGTGAGTAGACCCCAGTGGAAAGAAGGGGCCATCAAGGAAGGAGGTACTTTTCTCTGAAGGGATTGAAGAACTTCCCACTTTGCTTATGACCTTATCTAAATACTGACAGAGTTTATGGACTCAAAAGCCTTCCATAGCCTTGGCAGCTCATGGCAAGAAACTTAGATGATCACTGACATCATAAATAAGAGTGTTAATTTTTAAATTAGGAACAGAAGCCACTGTGCACTGACTCTCCATGTAGGACTTCTATCCTTAATGAGTTGTACTATGAGAATTAATTGTAAAACTTGTTCTCAAACAGAAATTTATACATTGTATGTCTGTGTGGGTGCAAACTGTTGAAATCTTTACTTAGTATAGAGTTGGTTTTCTGTATATAAAGTTAATTAAAAATGAATCTTAATGAAGAATGGGATGGGAGAGTGAGTAGGAGGTGGGACAGAAATGGTGGTGGGAGGGTAGCTGTGGGGGAAGAACCACTATATTCCTAAAGTTGTACCTCTGAAATTTGCATTTATTAAATAAAAGCTTTTTTAAAAAGAAAGAAAAAAATTAAAAATTAAAATAAAAAATTTAAAGAGATTCTTTTTCTGGGAACACTCAGTTTACAGCAGCCAAATAACTCCTCTTGGAACTTATTCAAGCCTTCATCTAACATGGGGAATATGTATTATTTAGTAAAAATTGAATAAAGCAGTTGAATAATTACAACATCCTTCACAGTATGTTGATGTACTTCAGTACCTTATATCCACCTATTGTTTAGAAATATAGAGATTAAGTTTAAAATACTTTATGAATTTTTATGTCTACCTCTAAATTTGAGTTGTCATTTTCAAAGAATATGAATCGTTTCTATTTATAAAGTTGCCAATTTGCCATTGAGAGAACTACTGAAATTGTGAGAATCAGTTGAACTGTTTATGCATCCCAAAAAACAGACGAGACTTGTAGTCCTGTCCTTGATTTGTCAAAGGGATAAAGACATGATAATATCAGGTGAAAGCTGGTCTATTGTCCTCTTCCTCATGACTCTGTTAGTGATCTCACTCCTATAGACTGTATTCATTTTTTCTTCTCTTTTTTTAACTATATATTCCTTTTTTATTCAGTTGCCTGAAGTTCAATTTTCTATAAGTATTTCTCAAAATGTTCAAAGATTTTTGATGGCACCAACAGGTTACTTTGGTCCCTGCACAGTGGGTAAGGGAAGAAATCCTTTGAACTCTTCACTAAGAATGTAGGATTTGATAGATACACAGTTTCCATAAGTGAAAAAAAATGAATGGATTTGTTTTCTTTACTACCATAGGATATTGCTTGTTCAGGAAGAAGGGGATCAGAATACTGCTAGACATACTTGAAAGAGTTTTTAAACAGATGAATACTAGGGAGAAAATTTTCTTTTGTGTATCAAAGCCCTCTGGTGTTGCCAAGTCATTTTATATCTGTTGTTTGAGAGAGATGGAATTGCTGTCTTCAAAGTCTTAATGGAAAAAAAAATCAACTTTGCTGCATCTAAGGAACACAGAGAGAAGATAATGATGAGAAAATATTTGTATTATTCCTGAAATCAAAGAGAAATTTGAAAGTATTAGTAAGAAGTTTCTCTAGCAAACTAAATCGTATTAATAATAAAATTAACATTTATTGGTTGATAGAATGATTTTATGTTTATATTCCATTTCATTTGAAAATTTGAAAGGATATCTTCACACTTAAAGTAATCCAGTTTATGTACAAGCCCTGCATAAGTGTGTGTGTGTGTGTGTGTGTGTTTAAATCTAATTCAAGAAAGAGATGTATCAGTTTATTGCTTTCTGAAATACAGAGACAGATAATTAGAATATGTGCCATCTGACTGAATCATGGGGTAGACTGCTGATGCATTTGTTTATAGGGCAGGATGCCTTTCACTTTCTCAGTAATATACTTTTAGACATCCAAACTACATGAAGACATGTATTACCACTTCTTTTCCACACACCCAAAGAAAATCATTTGTCCCTTTGCATTCTTTTGATACTCAAAACATTATTTATATTATATTTGTTAAGGGACAACTTTCTGAAAGAGGTGAAATCACACATTCTATATAGAGATGAAATGAACAGATGATTTAAAATGGAATTAAATCATTATTATCAGGGGATTGATAATATGTTGTAACTATTTCAAAAGAGAATGATAAAATAGACACATTTTAAAGTCAGAAATATTAAAAACTGCACAAGATACAAATTCCCTTCTAACACAGTGAGGTAGGGAAGTCAGTTGAATCTTTAATACACAAATTTTATTTTAATGTCAATAAATTATCAGTTTTTATTGCAATAAGTTATTTATGCCTTAGAGGTTTTTTTCTTTAACTTGCAAAAAGTTCAAAGTCAGTGAAATACTAGAATGAAAATAATCAGGAAATGTGTGTGCTAAAAATACAAACTTTTCCTACTAGAAAAAGTCAGTAATCTCTTCTGTTTATTCCACATTTTTATCACACCTTGTAAGGGTGTGATTGATGTGTTGGCTACCTCTGTGACTGCTAAATACTTGGTAGAATGAGGTGATCAACACTGGGAGTTATTGATCAACCTGAGTGAACATGTGATACATGATCTGCATTGCATTGTCTCCCAATACTGCATAATAAAAAGTGTGCGTAGCTGCCTAAAGAAGAAGCTGCTTTTGGGGGGCACATAACTATCAGGTTAATGGCAACACTTTCAACATTACTTCCTGTCTTTGGTTTATCTCATGTTTTATTGTTGAACATATAGATCCCAAATTGACCTAATCATCCAAAAAACCCTCATAGCTATGGGTATTAAGCCAGACAAATCTAGATATAAATTCAATTCTATTTTTTAGCCCCTTGGGGCTGTGTGGACATAGATGAAGATATTTAACTTTATAGAGAGTATTTCTTTATTATTTAAGTCGAGTTAATATTGTAACAGGATTGTTATGAAGATTACAAAACAATATTAAAAGCTTAGTCTAGTGAGGAATTACAATAATTATTATCTTCATTCCTTCCTCTTCTTTTCTATTATAATTTAAAGCAAATAAAATAATCCAAAGTATCAAGCTCTGCTCAGTAAAAATTTAGACATTAATCTAACTGAGTGTGTATAGAATAGAATTTTAAAGAATTGAATCAATTTATAAATTATTTAATTATTTTTCTTTTAACATGAAAACTAAAAATCTGTTTTAGTCTAGGATAGCCTTTTTTTAAAAAAAAAAAAAGACATATTTATTTATTTCAGAGGCAGAGTTACAGACAGAGAAGGGGAGACAAAGAAAAAGGTCTTGTATCTGCTGGTTCACTCCCCACATGGCCACAATGGCCAGAGCTGGGCCAATCTGAAGCCAGGAGATTGAGGCTTCATCCAGGTCTCCCAGGTGGGTGCAGGGCCCAAGCATTTAGGCCATATTCCACTGCTTTGCCAGGCCATAAGCAGAGAGTTGGATCAGAACAGGAGCAGCTGGGACATGAACTGGTGCCTATATGGGATGCCAGCACTGTTAGTTGGAGGCTGGGCCTACCATACCACAGTGCTGGCCTCTAGGTTAGCTTTTTAAACTTTCATTTTATCCCTTGTTGGTTATTAAAATATTTTCTCCTTTTCTATTGGAAAGAAAAAAAAATCAGAATAATTCTAGTTTGCAAATATGACACTATCTCTGTTTTTTTAAAATTTTTAATTAAGTAATTTTCAGTCATCCAGTTCAGAAATCAAATTAGCCATTTAATCATACTTCAGAATAGAAAATGTCAGCGTTCAGGCAAAAACACTCAGTATACAGGCAAAGTTGATCTAACATCCTCATATTCTTTATATTTATAAAACAAAAGAAACCAAAATTAGTCTTTTGAAAGGCCTAGTTACATGAAGAAGAACAGTAAAATGATATTTTCTCCACAAATTCAAATGGGCATATACAAGCATTCTTCAAAAAATTCATAGAAATGCATATTATAAAAAAGTGTGTATTTCCAAACTTTTTTTTTACAAAATAAACTTATATTTTAATTTTTCTACGATTTTTAAAAGATTTTTTATTTATTTGAAAGGCAGAGTTACAAAGAGAGAAGAATAGACAGGAGAGAGAAGAATTGACAGGAGAGAGAGGGAGAGATAGGGGGAGAGAGAGAGAGAAAGGAGAGATTCTTCCATCCACAGGTTCACTCCCCAAATGGCCACAATGGCTGGAGCTGGACTGATCTGAAGACAGAAGCTTCCTCCAGGCCATTAGCAGGGAGCTAGTTAGGAAGTGGAACTGCCAGAACTGGAACCAGCTCCCATGGGGGATGCAGGCACTGCAGATAGGTGCTTTACTCACTATGTCACAGTGCTTACCTTAATGATCTTTTTCAAGTATGCATGCATGGACTCTTTTGTGTGCTGCTTCTTCATTTACAGTTTAGAGAAGGCCTCTCAGCTAAACCAGCAAAAACACCGTATGGGAGTTACACACTTAATAGAATTTTAAATTATACTCAATCTCACACAAATACAAAGAAACAGAAACAAATTTTCCCCTCTTTGTTTGCCGATACATTTATGGCACTGTCACAATTATAATTTTTTCTTAAAATTTTTCATGTATTGAAAGATGAAGATTTGGAGTAAATGAAACTGATGTGTCATTTGTCAATTATTTGCAAGAACAGTTTTTGCACCTTTTCCTCCTTCTTGATATTACCTGCAATTGTAAAGCAAAACCAATATGACAGAAAATAAGTGCATAAATCATGTCCTGTGCAAAGTGTCAGAGTAACAAACAATTAAATGTTGAGATTCCATATGTGTTTACAGATTCCATATATGTGTTTAGAAATTCCCATCCTCCATGGAGATGCTAAGACACATGTGAGGCATTATACACAGTTTGTCTACAGCGGGATTTTCAGAGACTCAACAATCTCCTGTAAGATACATTCACAGGAATGAAAGAAAAACATCTTCAAATTTTACTGCAGGCAATTCTAATCCTTCCGGACTTGGAGCCCAGAATTCAGTAGACCATATCACGAGTACTTCAGTGTTCAGAAATCTCTCTTAAAGGCACAGACATAATAAGGTCTCCTACTGGGAAGAGCTGGCCCATGCTCACCAGCATCCTACATTATTTTGATTTACGGGCTGATCAAACACAAACCAAATCATACTTCCTTCTGATTAGGGATAATTAACCACAAATGGCGCAGTGCAGAAATCAATCCCACAACTTTCTTCTTTTCTCAGATTTGTTTTCTGATCAGATTGCTTCCCTTTAGAAAATTTACCCACAAAATGGCCTGGGTGATGGCATTGCAGATAAAGGCTCAGTGCTGGCATCCCAGATGTGCACTGATTTTGTATCCCAGCTGTTCTACCTCCAATCTACTTCCCTACTAAGAGCCTGGGAAATGCAGTGGAAGATAGCCCAAGTGTTAGGGCCACTGCCATCCATGTGGGAAACACAGATGAAGCTCTTGGATTCTGGCTTCAGCCTGGCCCAGCCCTGGCCATTGCAGCCATCTGGGAGAAAAACAGTGGATGACAGATCTGTTTCTGTTTCTCCCACTCTCTCTTTAACTCTGTCCTTCAAATCAAGAAAGAAATCATAAAAACGACAGAAAATTTACCCACACAAGACATATGCTTAATACAGAAAAAAAGTGCCTATGCTTCACATTTAATTATACCCTTAATTTAATTATACACTTAATTTCAATAAAATCTCAAAAATATTGAAGTGAATTTCTATAAAGAGAAATGTAGTATGAGGAAAATTTTTGCTTATTACTTTTTGAAAGTAAGAGTTACAGTTAAGATATAAGGATTAAAAACAGAAAATAATGATGAAAAATGAATGCATATTTGAGGTTTAAGTCTAGCTGTGGGACCAGGCTTGTCCAAAACTGAATTATTCATCCTGTCTCCTACTTTTCTCTTTTGCCCATGTTATTAACACCTAATGCTATTAGCATCATTACACCCAATTGTTAGGGCCATATATTTTGAAGGTTTTCTTAATAATTTATTCCTAATTTTCTATCCAACAAATATAGGATTTGGGCTATTGATTCTACTAGCCAAATACCCTTCCAGGCTCTTCACTTATATTCCCCTCCTCACTCTGATATCAATCATAAGCATCTATAATGTGTTGTATAGTTGGTAACTGCCCCTTCCAACTTTTAGTTTTGTTGTTCTTTTGACTACTTCTCTATTGTGCATGCAAAGTGATATTAAAAGCCTGATCATATCAATTCAACCACTGCCCTGTGCTGCCACACACACACATAACCACATGGATATACATACATACATATTCACACTTACATGTACTCATGCACACCTGGATGCAAATAATCACAGGTTCTTCAAGGAAATTACTTTTATAAGAAGTCCTTAAATGTGTGCAATGTCTTGTCACCTCCCTACACCCTCCCCCCAATTTCATCTTTGTCTGTCTTCTCCATCTCAGAATCACCACATCTAAACCATCTTTATTCACGTGACCAAAAGGACAGAGTTCTTGTGCCAAAATTCCCAGCAAAAATCTGACAACTCATTGAACAGAATGCATGGATTAATTTAGAGTGTCTAGTGTAGCTACAGATAGAATTACCTTTGCTGGAACTGCATGGCTTAGTCTACCAGAATTATACATACCATGGGAAAGGTTGGGATGGATGCAAAGAAGCAACCCATTGAAATAGTATTAACTGAATTTTGTTGTGGTAAAAATCATTTGAGATGCAAATTTTTATTCAGCCTGAGATTCTGCATTTCTTACAAGTTCTGGGTAATATCGCACATATCTCTAAGTAGTAAGGCATTAAAGGATCTTATCTGCAAGTGTGTTAATAGAATGGAATCATTAGATTATAGGATTTGGGATCAGAGAATCTAGGATTCAAATTCTAAATCTCATTCTTACTATTTGGCTGACTTTAGGAAGTTGTTCAAGATCTCTAACCCTTGGTTTTCATTTTTTAAATAGCAGTACACAAGAAAAAATGCTATGGTATTAAATGAATTTTGAAATGCAAAGTGTTTGCATATTAAATCCTGTAATCTGGCTCTGGCAAGGCAACCCACAGGTGGGACTCAAAAATCAATAAATCTAAAGCAGACTACTTTAAGTTAAAGTTTTATGTCCTGAGAATGATGTTGCTAATACCCAAATGGCTCTTGGCAGAAAATAGGTTCTCCACTCCTGATAGGCTATTTAAAAGATTTATGTATTTATATATTTATTTAAAAGGGAGAGAGAAAAAAAATCATCCATCCAGTGGTTCATTTTCGAATGGCCACAATAGCTGGAGCTGAGCAAGTTGAAGGCAGGAACCTAGAACTCCATCTGAGTCTCCCACATGGGTGGCAAGGACTGAAGGTCTTGCACTGTCATTGGGTGCTTTTCCAGGTGCATTAGTCAAGTGCTGGATCAGAAGCCCAACAACAGAGACTCAAACTGTTTCTCCAATATGGGATTCTGGTATCACAAATAATGGCTTAATTTGCTATGCCAGAATGTTGATCCCACATATAAGCTTTCAAACTACTAGTAATGTGATCTGCACAGAGTTAGTGTTCATTATACTAACATTGACTTATGAGATAAAACATAATAATATACATTACTATTGTCAAAGAAGTCACTGTCATCAGAGACAGAACAAAGTTATGCAAAAATCTGTGAACTCTAGCCAATTCAAAAAGTCTATCACCAACTATATAAAAATATAATTATGAGTAACATCAATAAAATATATTTGTAATTCATAATAGTGAGGACTGAGTTAATAAAGTTTCCCTTGTCTATGTTCTTTATAAAACCTATTAATACAAAGACAATGGAAAATAAAATTATAATTCTTCACTCCCATGAAAAAAGATTTCATTCTAATTTATCTGTCTGATAATAGAACTAACATCTAATTTAAGAAGGAAATGAAGACAGGTGTTCACCAGTTGAAAGAAATATTTTTATTTTTTTCAAGTATGCTTACAATGAGTGAAATAGGAATATATACACAAGTGTAAATTGTACTTAGCTTACAAATTATAACAAAACTTTGGGAAAGTAAGTTTGTTTTCTGAGTTGTATGAGATAAACTGGATACAGTATCATTCCCTTGCTTACTTGAAGCAGATAACTGACAAAGTCATTAGCAGCTACACGTTTTATTTTGCCTACAATTACTGTTTCTTGTTGAAAGAAACAGTATATGAACTTATTGGCACTTGGCTACCAGTTGACAATAAAATCTTGAGACAGAGTGTGCTAATTTTAACCAAATTTGGAATGAGCACAGGGAAAAGCATGACTGTCACTGAATTGATAATGAGGCCACAATATTTTCTAACTGTCCTCTTAGGAGGCACATGCTTGAATATTAAGGTCATTGAAAATTATACTATGTTGCATTAAATGCCTGTGAAACATGCAATAAATCTATCTTTATGTTAAAATCCAATGTTAAATTCACAGAACATACAAATGGAGTGGGAAATATAAATATATCATAAACTGAGATGAATACTATTAAAATGCAATGTCTGGATTAATATTTTTCCATGAAAGAATTTAATATTTTAAATAAAGCATATATAATAGTCCTGACTTGAAATTCAGCCTCAATCTTATGCTTTTTGGCTTTTAATGAGAATCTGATGGGTTTTGCCTCTCTAATTTCTTTGCTTGATTTTCATGCAACTTAGTTTTGGGAGAACAAAAGCAAGTTTTTGAACACAAAAGAATGTTTGTAGATGAAACATATTGTTCTTGATTATAAACTGTCTATATCAATTGAATTAAAAAAAGATTTGAGGGACTGATGTCGTGGTGCAGTTGGGTTAGCTGCTTGTGATACCAGCTTCCTACGTCACAGCACAGGTTTGATTTCCAGCTGCTGTGCTTCCAAGTCAGCTCCCTACAAATGCACCTTTAAAGCAGTAGAAGAAGGTCCAAATGAGAGACCTGCCACCCAAATGAAAGACCCAGAGAGAGTCTGGGCTCCTGTTTCTGGCCTGGCCTAACTCTGATCATTTGCAGAGTGAATCTGTGGATGGAAGTTTCTCTCTTTCTCTCTCTCTCCCTCCTTCCCTACCTCCCTCCTTGTCTCTCCCTCTCCCTTACCCTTTCCCTCTCGCTCTCTTGTCACTCTGCCTTTCAAATAAATAAAATAAATCTTTTAAAAAATGTTTAAACAAAATTACATGTTGGATGGCAATTGTAGGGTGAGAAAGGGAGTGATCATTTAAGATATGTACAGGGCTGTGGAATCAGAAAAATCACTGTATTTCATACAAGAAAGAAAGAAAAATTATGGGGCCAGTGCTGTGGTGCAGCAGGTTAAAGCCCCAGCCTGCAGCGCTGGCATCTGATACAGGCACCTGTTTGAGTCCCCACTGCTCCTCTTCTGATCCAGCTCTCTGCTAATGTGCCTGGGAAAGCAGCAGAAGACGGCCCAAGTCCTTGGGCTCCTGCACCCATGTGAGAGACCCAGAAGTTCCTGGCTCCTGGCCTAAGATTTGTTCAGCTCTGGCTGATGCAGTCATTTTGGGAGTGAACGGGTGGATGGAAGACCTCTCTCTGTTTGTGTGTCTCTACCTCTCTCCGTAACTCTGTCAGAGAGAAAGAAAGAGAGAGAGAGAGAGAGAGAGAGAGAGAGAGAGAGAGGGGAAAGAAGGGTGAAAGAAGGAAATAAAGAATTTTCTACACCATATTTCTATATGGTGTTCTCTTTGTATTAATGTTACAATAACTTGAGAACAATGGAGCATCTTAGAAAAGTTTTTTAAGTATAAATAATAAATAAGAAGCAGTAAGTATCCCCATTTGCTTAGCTTGCTTTTGCTGCCTGTGCTTTGTGGGTATTATTCAAGAAGTCATTACCTACCACAATATCTTGGAGTGTTTCCCCTATATTTTCTTCAAGAAACTTCATAATCTCAGGTTTTAAATTTAGGTCTTTGATCCATCTTGAGTTAATTTTGTATATGGTGAAAGGTATGGATCTAATTTCATTCTTCTACATATGCACATCCAGTTTTGCCAACACCGTATCTAAAAGATTATCCTAACTACGATGTATGGTCAAAAATCAGTTGGCTGTATATATGTGGATTCTGGGTTAGTTACTGTGTTCTATTGATTTCTGTGTTGGTTTTTATGTCAGTACCATGATGTTTTAATTACTTGCATTACAATATGATTTGAAGTCAGTATTGTGATATATCTGGCTTGATATTTTTGTTCAGGATTGCTTTGGCTTTTCTGGGACTTTTTAAATTAAATATGAATTTTACGATTATTTTTTCTAATTCCATGAAGAGTATCATTATTATTTTGATAGGGATTGAATTGAACCTGTAGAATGCTTTGGGTAGTGTAGACATTTTAGTGATATTGATTTCTCCTAGTACATGAAAAAAAATAATAATTTTCATTTTTTTGTTTCCTTGGTGATTTCTTTCAGCAGTATTGTATAATTTTCATTGTAGAAATCTTCATTTCCTTGGTTAAATTTGTTCCAAAAAGTTTGATTATTTTTTCTGACTACTGTGTTTGGGATTTATTTCTTAATTTCTCTTTCAGTGATATAGTTATTAGCATATAAAAGCTACTGTTTTGGAGGTTTATTCTGTAACATGTAACTTTATCGATTTGGTTTATCGGTTTAAACAGCTTTTAGGTTGAGTGTCTAGATTTTTACATGGACAAAATAGTGTCGTCTGCCAACATGCCTATTTTAACTTCCTCTTTTCCAATTTTTATGTCCTTTATTTATTTCTACTCCCTAATTGCTCTTGCTATTACTTCCAGCACAATAGTGAATAGGAATTACGAAAGCAGACATCTTTGTTTTGTTACAGATGTGAGAGGAAAAGCCTTTACTTTTTCTTATTTTGTATGACATTTGCTGTTTGTCATATGCAACTGTTATAATTTTGAGGTATGTTCTCTCTCTTCCTAATTTGTACAGAGCTTTGTCATGAAGTGAATCTTATCTCTCTACCTATTGATATGACCATATGATTTTTGTTCTTCATTCCAGTGATGTGTTCTATGGTGTTTATCAATTTGAGAATGTTGAACTACCCTTGCATCTGTAGGATAAATCCTGCCTGCTTGTGGTGCATGATCTTTTTGGTGTTCTTTTGGATTAATTTTTCTAGATAGTAATTTTACCTGCTCTATTACTGATTTTGTTGGTGTCATGTGTTTTCATGTTGTTTATCTCTAATGCAAGATACCATTCAGAATTTTTCATAAGGCTGCTATCATAGGGATGAATTTCTCAAGTTGTTGCATGTCTAGAAATTACCTTATTTTCCTTCACTTTTTAAAAATATTTATTTATTTATTTGAAATGCAGAGTTACAGAGAGGCAGAGGGAGAGAGAGAGAGAGAGAGAGAGAGAGAGAGAGAGAGAGAGGTCTTCCATTCACTGGTTTATTCCCCAGATGGCTGCAATATCCAGAGCTATGCTGATCCAAAGCCAGGATCCAGTAGCTTTTCTGGGTCTCCTACACAGGCCCAGGGGCCCAGGGGCCCAGGGGCCCAGGGACTTGGGTCATCTTCCACTGCTTTCCCAGGCCACAGCAGAGAGTTGCATTGCAAGTGGAGTAGCCTGGACTTGAACCAATGACCATATGAGATGATGGAACTGCAGGCAGGGTCTTTACCTGTTACACCACAGCACTAACTTCTCCTTCATTTTTAAAAGATAACTTCCATGGATGTAATTCTCTTGGTTGTAGTTTGTTCTTTTAATACCTGAAATGAATATCCCCTTCTCTTCTGGCCTGTTGCATTTTGTCGTTGTTGCTGCTGCTGTTTTTGTTGAGAAATCTGATGTTAGTCTAATTGCTTTTCCTTTATATGTAACTTGATTTTTTTTCTTACTGTCTTTAGGATTCTCTTCTTGTCCTTAACTTTTGACAATTTGATGGCAATATGACTTGGAGAAGGTTTTATTTGATTGAGTCTGCTTAGAGTCCTTTGCACTTCCTGTATCCACATGTCCATGTCTCTTTCAAAACCTGAGAAATTTTCAACTACTATTTCATTTAGCAGGTTCTCAACTCCTTTTTTCTTCTCTTCTTCAACAATACCTATAATACAAATATTTGGTTAACAGTATCCCAAATCTCGCAAAGACTCTCCTCTTTCTTTTTAATTATTTTGTATTTATTTTTTGTTTGGGTTATTTCAAAAGTCTTGTCCTCATAGTTGGAAATTCTTTCCTCCATTTGGTATATTCTTTCATTTAAGCTCTCAATCGAATATTTTTCAGTTTTATTTGGCTCTACTTTATGATTCCTGTCTCTTTAGTATCACTTTTATTCATGTCATTCATTGATTTCCTCATGTCCTTGATCTGCACCACATTGAGTTTCCTTACAATCGTTATTTTGAATTCTATTTCTGGCATTTATAGACTTCCTTCAGATCAGGATCTAATTCTGGAAAACTGTGCTTTATGGGAGCTGTGATACTTCCTTGCTTCTTCATGCTTCCTGTGTCCCTACGTTGATGTCTGCATCTGTTATAATAGTCCTTTCCCGATGAAATAAGTTTTCTTGAAAAAGAGCTTATGGTTTATGTAGAATGCAGTGTATCAATTGACTTGTTGCTTTGGCTTTGGTTCTAAGTGAACTCAGAAGTCTAGCCTTTGAACTATTTCTTTTGCTTTATTCAATATTAGCAATTTTTATAAGTAACACCATGGTCTAATCTGCTACAGTTCATAAGTTTAAAAGTGTGACTTTGATATGAATGTGGGTTTCCTATGATGTACATCTTCAGTCCATGGGGAGTTGGTATCAGTCACACTGGATATTATGATACCCAGGAACTTGTTAATGATGCCAAGGGAGACCCTTCGTCCCACCAGTAATCTTGAGTGATTGTGGAGATTATGTCACCAATTGCTATAATTCTAGGACTGTGTGATGTACATGGGCCCTTCTTCAGGCATTGCCAGGACAGTGTAGTTGGTGCTGTGTCTTCTAACACCAAAATCCCTAGTCCTAAGATTGAGAGATTGAACTGAATCCTGCTCCAGTCTTGCAAGGTGGCTATAAGGTATACAGGAGATTTTATTCTGGCAGGTATGGATTCAAAGAGGTTGAATGAAGTAGGTTCTTCCTCATGCTCACTGCATAGGTTCCAGTGGGACAAAGGAAATTAGAATTCATTGTTACAGTCCTGGTTTTACAAGGTACTGTGGAGGTCATTATCCAGATCACCAAATGTGGGAACAGATTTTCTACAGAAACTAAAATGAAACTCATTTGGCTCATGAGAGTGAGTGAGCCTAGCTCAGAGGCTAAAACACAAAAAAATCCCACAGATGCAGGATGCAGAGGATCTATTCTCTGCCCCACAAGTATCCCTGCCTTCGATCACTTTTGGTAGCATCAATGCAGACTTCAGTTGTGTTACTTTTGTCAGACATGCCTGGTACTCTGTGAGAGTGTGAGAGGGGAGAGACCCAATGTGGCTTCCCTTTTTGGAGACTAGCAGCTTCTCAAACACCAATCATTTCCTCGGGCTAAAGTTATTGTCAGTGTGTGATTGTGGAATTCTCCCTCAGCTAAAGTTTCAGATCGTAGGGTACACAACAACTTCTTCCTACCTGACTTGGTAAAATGGCAACCCCCACCCTGCAGCTGGCTGTGCTGTGCAGACAGCATCAGCTGCAACTCTGTCATATTTTCTCACTGCGCCACAGGATCTGTATTCTTTTTGTTATACTTCCACTGAGAATTTCTGTCAGTCAGAAGCCTGGAAGCCTGGTCTTTCATTGTTTTTGCTTTTGCTTTTTTTCATATCATAGTAAATCTGTAGTGAGTATAGTTTCAGCTTTTTGGCCATCTTGTATCCCATTATTATCTTTAAAATTAATTAATTAATTAAAAAGGCCAAGTTACAGAGTGAGGGAGAGACAGAGAGAGTCTTCTATCTTCTGGTTTACTCCTCAATGGCCACAATGGCTGGAGCTTGGCTGATCTGAAGCCAGGAGCCAGGTGGCTTCCCACCTGAGTGCAGGGGCCCATGCACTTAGGTCATCTTCCACTGCTTTCCTAGGTGCCTTTGCAGGGAGGTGGATTGGAAGTGGAACAGCCAAGACTCGAACTAGTGCCCATATGGAATCTAGGCACCACAGGCAGAGGCTTAACCTACTATGCCACAGCCTCAGCATCATCATCATCATCATTATAATTATTTCATTATTTTTAAAAGATTTCATTTATTTATTTGAGAGGTAGAGTTACAGACAGTGAGAGGGAGAAACAGAGAGAAGGAGCTCCTTCAGTTGGTTCACTCCCCAGTTGGCCACAATGGCTGAAGCTGCACCAATCTGAAGCCAGGAGTCAGGAGCTTCTTCCTGGTCTCCCACACGGGTGCATGGGTCCTAGGACCTGGGCCATCTTCTACTGCCTTCCCAGGCCAAAATTGAGAACTTGATTGGAAGAGGAGCATCTGGGGCTAGAACTGGCACCCATATGGGATGTCAGTGCCGCAGGCGGAAGATTAACCTATTGTGCACGGCACTGGCCCTTATTTCATTATTTTTTAAACAGAATCAAATAGTAACTTTATCAACTGTGGGTATCTTACATTATTTTTGTTTTTGTTTTTGTTGTTTGGTCAGGACAATCAACCAACATTTTTGTTCTTGGATTGGGTGGTTTTTAAAGAGGTACTCTTGCCATTAGGAAGATGCAAATCAAAACTGCAGTGAGGTTTCACCTCACCCCAGTTAGAATGGCTTTCATACAGAAATCAATAAACAACAAATGTTGGTGAGCATGTAGGGAAAAGGTGCCCTAATCCACTTTTGGGGGAATGCAAACTGGTAAAATCACTAACGGAGACAGCTTGGATATACCTCAGAAATCTGAATATAGCCCTACCATACAACACGGCCATCCAACTCAGAATTTACCCATAGGAAATGAAATCAGCAAATAAAAGAGTCATCTGTACCTCATGTTTATTACAGCTCAATTCACAATAGTTAAGACATGTGTCAACCTAAATGCCCATCAACAGAAGACCGAATAAAGAAACTATGGGATATGTACTCTATGGAATACTACACAGTGGTTAAAAAAAATGAAATCCAGTCATTTGCAATAAAATGGATATATTTGGAAAACACCATACTTAGTGAAATAAGCCAGTCCCAAAGGAACAAATAACATATGTTCTCCCTGATCTGTGACAACTAACAGAGCACCTAAAAGTTAACCTGTAGAAGTGAAACTGACACTATGAGAAGCAATTAGTTGAACAGCCCTTGTCTTGACTGTTGAAGAACAGTTTACTATTTCATTTTTAAATTTATTCTTTTTTCTACTTAATACCATTGGTTGAACTTTTTATTTAACATAGTATTAATCAGAGGTGTATTAAATCAATTGAAAATGGAACCCAATTAAAAATAAGAGTGGGAATGAGAGAGAGAGGAGCTGTACAGTTCAGCACACATTCACAGGGACTTACCCCTAAGGATAAAGCTGAAAACTTGCCAAAGGACTCCAAATCACATTAAGCTTCATGGTAGCTCCTTCTTTGATGGCCCTATTCTTTCCACTGGCATCTCACTCACAGAGAACTTTCATTCAGGTCTTTTTTGTTTTTTTTTTCCAGAGTGTCTTGGCTTTCCATGCCTAAAATACTCTCATGGGCTCTTCAGCCAGATCTGAATGCCTTTAGGGCTGATTCTGAGGCCAGAGTGCTGTTTAGGACATCTGCCATGCTGAGTCTGCTGTGTATAGCACTTCCCATGTTGGATTATTCTCTCCTTCTTAATTCTATCAATTTGTATTAGCAGATACTAATCTTGTTTATGTGATCTCTTTGACTCTTAGACCTATCATTATGATCAATTGTGAACTGAAATTGATCACTTGGACTAGTGAAATGGCATTGGTACATACCACCTTGATGGGATTGAATTGAAATCCCCTGGAATGTTTCTAACTCTATCATTTGGGGTAAATCAGATTTAGCATGTCCCAAATTGTAGATTTAAAATTTTGTAGGAAAAAATGATGTAGCAATGGCTCTAAGGTCAGAAAAAAACAGGTTTCAGCCCTTATTTTCAGTGACTCATATGTGAAATGATCATATATTTGGAACTACTTACAGTGTTACTATAAAAAAAAATCACTGATGGGCTGGTGAAGCTGCTGCCAGCAATGTCAAAATCCCATATGGGCACTAACTTGAATCCAGGCTATTCCATTTCTGATACAGCTGTCAGCTATGGCTTGGGAAAGCAGTAGAAGATGGCCCAAGTGCGTGGGTCCCTGCACCCATGTGGGATACCTGAAAGAATCTCCTGGCTCCTGGCTTCAGATCTGTATAGCTCCAGCTGTTGCAGCTATCTGGGGATGAACCAGCAGATGGAAGACTTCTCTCTCTCTCTGCCTCTGCCTCTTTGTAACTCTGCTTTTCAAATAAATAAATAAATAAATCTTTAAAAAAAATTATTGAAATAGTTGATGTAAAGCACTTACAATAGAACCTAGTATAAAATAACTAAACACTAAATACATATTATCTATTTCTAGGAAAATAAAATAAGAAAAAGACCACCTATCATAATTTTGACTATATTATATTATATTCAAGATCCTCAATATCTGTGCATTATATGCATGTTTATGCCAGCCACTAAGTTAACTTCTTTTGGATTCTCAGAAAGCAAAACAACTAGGCATTGTAAAGCATGTGGGTTTATAAACATAAATGCAATGACAAATGTTCTAGATTACCTGGAATTTTATACAATTGAAGATTATTGAAAATGCTTTGCCACATATTAATAATAAAATTAGGATATATTCCTATGTAATTTTCCTTACTGGACTAGCTTTCATTGGTGGTATTATAGAATATGCTTAATACTCTTTCCACTTGGCAGCCTATTAAGATATTTTTCTGAATGTGTTTATGCCCTTCACATCTATATTTCATCTGACATGAATACATTAAAATGAAAACCAATACTGTGTGTGTACAGAGATCACCATTTATTCAACAAATGGCATTACTCTGAGTGCTGAGAATTCAGAGCCGAGGAAGACAAGCTCCAATGCTGAAACATACATACTCTAGTTTAGGAGAGAGTCACACACTGAAATGGTGTAATGCAGTGTGTTAAGCAGGGTGCTAGACACCTGCACTAAGTGCTGTTGGCTAATGCATGATCTATGAATTATGTTAAATTAAATGGATATAACAGCCAATGGTTTTAAGCATCAGCAAAGTAATTGAGGGGTTTGTGTTTGGTGTAGCAGTTAAGAAGCATTCCATGTTGGAGTGCCTATGTGTCAGTCCTGGCTCCACTCCTGATTCCAACAAAGGAGGCAATAGGTGTCTACTCAAACATTTGCTTTTCTGTCACCCATTTGAGATACCTTGATTGAATTTCCTGCTCCTAATATTGTCATGGCCCAACCCTCAGTGTTGTGGGTTTAGGGAGTAAACTCGCTCTCCCTCTCCCTCTCTCCTTTTCAAATAAATAAAAACAGTTTTCAAAGATATAAGAGGTAAAATAAGTTTCTGCTGCATTTTTATTTATCTAGAAATTCAAGCAATGGTAATTTACCTAAGTGTGTCCATCACGCATTTTACTTTCTATAATGGAAGTATGAGAGAATAAAATGAAAAGATTGTTGGTTACAGAAATTTGTGTGACATCATTACTCACTGAAAAACTAAAAACAAAGCTGTTTAATTCACATTTTAGGAATTATAAAAACTTGTGACAGAAAAGTAAAGCTCTAATTTTGTTTCATTGTGTAAATTGAATGCTGAAGGTATTAGATTCAGTTTTACATGCCTCACCTTTAGGCTGATAATAATGAGGTGAGAAAGAGAGTAGTCAAGATAGTACAGTGAATGCAAAAATGCAATAAAGAAATTGACCAAGAAAGTTAGGCAGAATTGGCCCAGGAATAACTAGTCTTTTAGGGAATTATAAAAATTGTTTTCTAATATTTTAAAAGGGATTTAGTCTCCAGGTTATAAAGCATGATTCACAATGATAGAATTATTGGTTAAAAGTATTTGCTTCACCCAATAAAATAACATTAAAATAAAGTTTTAAAAATAATAAGTGAACTGTTTCAGGAAGCAGGGTGCTCTTCCTCATTGGAGATGTTTGTGAACAGAACTGAACTTTTTGAAGGAATTACTTCAGAGGGAATCAAACATTTCATTGGGGAGTGATGAAATAATACTTTTCTCAACACTGAGAAATTCTCTTTGCTAAATGAGAAACTGAATTAATTTGTAATTAACTAATGTTACTAATGAAAGTCAGGAATGGATTGAATGTTGAATAATATTCTGGGCTGCATTCAAGTATAGTGAAATAAAATTACTCTGCTGTTGACCCTTAGGTCTGTCACAGAAATGAGATGTCTATCTCTTGAGGCTATTACAGTCAGCAAAAAAATTTAAATAATGACAATTAAAGGGAAGCTGGCTTCACTGACTAATGAAAGTTCAATATCTTCTAATTATATTGGTGGCACAGCATGGTTGCATAATATGACTTAGTAGCTCTAATGCAGTACCATAATGAGTTTCTCATTTTAACTGTATGCTGTATGCTTTTAAATCTCCTGGGCATATGAAATATGTCTTTGCCATAGGACAGAGAATTCAATGTTTTTGACATGGTAGAAGAAAGTGACTTAGGAAACAAAACAGTTTTGAGTATTCATTTTAATCCATCAGTCATTTATTACTGTTGACTCTATACCATTTCCATTCTAGATACTGGAAATAATACACAGGTCAATAAGGCATGAAACTTTCCTCTGACGTGTACATTGTCTAGAGGGAGAGTAAAATATCTGTCATGGAATGAGAAAAGTGTGTTAATACAACTATACACAAAAAGCCATGACAATGCCTTGAAGAGAAGGACCAGATGTGCTGTCAGATGATGAAGGAATGGAGAAGCATGGGCTGGAATTCTTTCATTTGGGCCTCAAAATAATACGCAATTACTCAGCTAGACTATGGACACTGCAGAATAGGCATTATCAGCACAGTTAATTGTGGGATAATGTGGGAAAGCCTCATAGATATTCTGATCAACATGCTGGCTATTTATGTTGTCTGACTACCCGTGTCCCCTCTAAATAATCTGTTGAAACATAACCTGGTATGTGATGGTATTGAGAAATGGGACTTTGGGGAGGTGTTTAGTGTTTGGAATGGATTAGTGCCCATATAATAGATGCCCAAGAGGATTTGTTTTCCCCTTCCTCCATGTGAGGACATGGTGAAATTGCACTAAATCTATGAACCAAAGAGCAAACCCTCATCAGGCACCATATTGGTCTGTACCTTGATCTTGATTCCATGCTCCAGAACTGTAAACTGTAAATTCTGTTGCTTATAAATGAACCAAGTGAAGATGCTGGCATTATAACAGTCACAAACAGACTAAGACAGAAGTCTATGTTGGTGAAGACCTGGAAATGAAGCTATGCAGTTGGGTGAGAGAACAACACAAGGAGAATGAATCCATCAGATACTTTAAACATTTTTCCATAATCTTTTCTCCCTCAGAGGTCGTCTACTTCTCAGTATGTTTTCCATGCTGCTTCTCAACTATTAATCCTATACCCTAAAATGTTCTCTTTTGAGATTCATACCACTCTGCAATATTGAAGCCTCCAGCTGCCACTCACACCTAGTTATACTCACCCTTTGTTTTTTAGAACTATCTCCATAATTTGTAAGCAACCTCTAAACTGGCTCACGATACTCCACTAAGACACATACACTTTTGACTGATTGAAGGTCTAGAAGGGTAAGCCTCCTATCGTTTTAGCCTCTCAGTTTTCCCTATGTCCAGATCCCTGTGTCCCTTCTCATCATCTCATTTCAGCCATCAACCTTCAAATTCCTTCCATTTAGCGTGCTACCTCTTGTAGATTTCTCTCCTTCAAATAAATTACTCCAAGCATTCTAAACTTGGATCACAATTATCTCTTTGAAAACTTGATTATGTCCAATACAATCTTCTTTCCCCTGCTTCTGCTTCTAGGTTCTTCTCATATCTCCTTTCCAATCCTTTAACTCTCAAATGTCTTCATTTCTCAAACTACAGAATACACATTACTTGGTTCTTTGTTTTTCCTGCAGAGATACTACCAGTCATGGTTAACTGAATTAATTAAATAGCTGAATATTTGAATTTTATAGCTTTTCCCTTATTTTTAGAGAATTTGGCCCAGAATGGTATCTACCATTAATGTAACATAGATTTTATAAACTCTTCTATAAAATTATTCTAGTATAAAATAGTGAAGTGAAACAACTTTGAAACTAAATATTAAGACAGTTGCATTTAAAAAAAAATATTTGACAGGTAGAGTTATAGACAGTGAGAGAGAGAGACAGAGAGACAGAGAGACAGAGAGAAAGGTCTTCATTCTGCTGGTTACCCCCCAAAAGGCCGCTACGGCCGGGCTGCACCAACCCAAAGCTAGGAGCCAGGTGCTTCTTCCTGGTCTCCCATGGGGGCGCAGGGGCCCAAACACTTGGTTCATCCTCCACTGCCCTCCTGGGCCACAGCAGAGAGCTGCACTGGAAGAGGAGCAACCGGGACTAGCACCCGGCACCCATAGGGGATGCCAGCGCCTGCAGGTGGAGGATTAACCAAGTGAGCCACGGCGCTGGCCCAGACAGTTACATTTCAATATAAATGTTTAGAAGAATAAAGATGGACTGACACTTGTGAGGGACACATACATGATAACGTGTATATCTGCATTTTTCAGATGGAACTTTGTGAATAGCATACTCTAGGACTGAAAGAATAATTTGTTTTACCCATGTCTTATTAAAGTTTGAATCATAACACTTCGTATATAATCTTGCCTGTAATATGTTTCAGTTTCTATCTTTCAGATTCATGTATTTCTAGCTCTACTGCAATCATTGTAAATCAAACTGTCATTATGATGAGGCTTTTTAAGGTCCCTAACTTATCTATGCTTCCACCATTCACTCTTATTGCATTGCAGCTAATGGAGACACTATAACCAAAGTTACATCTTCCAAATAGAAATATTCCTATTTTATTCTTTAAGCATTTCAAGTGCTACCCATTGCTCTTCTCACCCTCACTACTATGTTCCATTCCATCGCTAGCTCCTACACCCTCTTACTCTCTCTAATCCCCCTAGACTCTTTCTCAGGCTTAGGATATATCTTTCCTCTCCTGACTTCATGTTTTCTGATCTGCTATGGAAGAGCTAAAGAAAGACCATCTGTCACTGCTGACAATGTATCCTTAGCTAGTCACAGTGCCTACACATTAAAGTAGTTCTGAAGATATTTCTTTGTTCATAAACAGAAGACTTGTTTTAAGTTTAATGAAATGAAGATCTATGTTAGTATATGGGAGTAATATGTATTGCTATTTAGAATTATTTCATTGCTTTAATGTATTCCCCTACACGTTTGCTCTTTTATAAATCAACATGTACCTTACATATGATGATGTCTTGTATGCACTTTCTGCAAGGTGGCTTTCATATCATAGTTGTCAGGACAAGCACTGTGTAAAATTTCTCTTGCAAATTGCATAGTAGTACACTGTAACCACATCAATTTTCATTGAACAAACCCCTGATTGACTATTTGAAGAAGGAATATGAGCCTTAGTTATTATCTCAAAATATTGTGTTAAAAACTTCTGTACCAAAAGTTATAGTCTGGGCATCAGTGGCTTAAGGGGGACTCTAAGAGACAATACTGGAGCATTTTTTAAGAAGTATTACATCATCAAAACTCTTCTTACAGTGAAAGTGGATGTTGTGTTAAAGAATACAATTACCAATAGTTTTGAGTTGAAAGTGATTTAGGAGACCAGCGCTGGGGCATAGAAGGTTAAGCATCCACCTGTGGTGCCAGATCCCATATAGGTGCTAGTTTGAGTCCTGGCTGCTCCACTTCTGATCTAGCTCCCCGCTGATGGCCTGGGAAAGCAGTAGAAGATGGCCCAGGTGTGTGGGCCCCTGAACCTACCTGGGAGACCCAAAAGAAGCTCCTAGCTTTGAGCTTCAGATCAGCTCACCTCCAATAGTTGCAGTCATTTGTTGATTGAATCAGCAGATGGAGGGCCTCTCTCTCTGTCTCTCCCTCTCTCTGTAACTAGTCCTCTCAAGTAACTAATAAATAAATAAATCGTATTTTAATAAAATAAAATGATTCAGAAGAGTAATACGTTACATGATGATTCAGGAAAGCCAAATCAATGTTTTTCTGGTTGTGCTTTCCTTTTTCTGTTTGTACAATAGTTATATGTAGCATAATATTTTAAAATAAGTTTATATTCAAAATTATAAGTGTTAAAATTTTGCATAATGACTAATATGACAGCACTTTTTCTTTGTGATTAACAAAATAATAACACATTACAAGTGATAACATACACTGTTATCAAAAATTCTGTATCAGTTCTGAGTCTCCCTTCATTAAAATCATAGAATCATTGATAGAAATATGGCATTAAGAATGTGTTCCAGTTTTATTACCTCGAGGATACAAATACTAGAGTGATGAACACAAAGAGTTACCTGCATCTTTTCAAGTAGCTAGCTGTTGATCTGAGAAGTTCAGTATATTTTTTTCTTGTCTGCTAGATCCATGTTGAGTAATTCATCTGTCTTTGATCTTATATGGAAGAACTGTGTCGCAGCAATCTGGTTTTACACTAGAAAGAGCTGGTTTCTTAAACAGAAGGTTCTAAAAGTGTACCAAGCTATTCCCGAAGCCTATTTTATCCTCCCTGTTCCTGATCACTTTCCTCCCTGCCATGTGCTATGAGGCCTAGGATTCAAATGAGCTCTCTCAAATGTATGGATAACAAAAATAGCCTTTGCTGCAGACAAACCTCCTTATCCATCCCCACCTCCAACAGGAGGGGAAGAAATGGCCATGATTAGCAACCTTCTGACAGGAAATATTTTTGTACTTCATATTAATTCACTCTGAGCTTTGCACAAATAATAGAAACCACAATGCTCCAAGAAGGTTTCAGGGTTCCAGCATTCAAATTAGTTAACTTTTAGCAACTGAAACAAACCTATAAACTTAGCTCGATTACAGTCATTTAAAAGAAATTCAAATTTAAGTTGGCAAGTTGAGAAGTATTCAAGGGAATGTGCTATTTTTTTTCTATACTCTCTGTTGGCTTCATTTCTAGAACAAAATTCTTATGAAGCTCAAAAGCATAGTGCCTGGACAATAGTTGACACAAGTTTCTGTTGAAATGAAAACAACATTAAAGGAAAGTCAGTATTATCTTCTTTCAGTCTAAGTCTGAAAGTGATCTTATGCTCTATGCACAGTCAAATATTAACACCAAAGTAAGTCTTGAAGTTGTCTTATTCCTAGGGACTTTGCTTATGGTGTCAGGTTTCTTAAATAGCATCATTCTGTTGGATACACCACTAGCTCAGTGGGTTTCACAGGAGAAAAAAACCGTTGTGTCTGAGAGTTAAGGCTGACTTTGACAATTCTTAATAAACACAGTTGCACATTCTTCCTATTCTCTCTCTGTCCTTTTTCTCACTGTCCTCTCTTTTCTTCATATCAAAAACATCTTTTAAAACTACATTAGCTTAAATTTGCATTTGTCTTTTGAATGACCCCAGTGCTATTGCTGTTTCAGTGTAAAAATTAAACTGACATCTTTTTTTAACTTGAGATTATGTATAGCTACTCTAGCAGAACTGACTATTATATGAAAGAGACAGCCTTAAGACCTATACTTATTTAGACAGGAAGGAGTGGAGATTCATTGTGTGAAAGGACTCACATCAGCCTCAGCCACCTATGATCTTGAGCACAGTTGCACAAGCTATTAAAGAGCAAACTTTTCCTCTCTCTTAAAGTAGAGGAGTCATTCAACCTGAATTAGAGTGGAATAAATGAAAGTAAGAATCTTGCGGAAATGAAGCCACTCAGTTTTATTTTCAATTCTTCAGGCTTGAGAGACATGTCTACATTTGGAAAGTTAAGTACTGAACATAGACATCATTTTTGGATGAGTCAACTAGTCTAAGGGTGTTTTATTAGAATATGGTGATATTTAGTCAATTCGTTATGATAATAAATATCATGTGTTATTTTATAGAAATGTCTTATGAAAATATAATTAGTAAAACCAGTGTCTTCCAAACAATAGTGTTTGTAAAATTGAATGATATTTGGCATTTTCTGCTATTGACATACTTGATTGTTGAGTAGACATTATGTTTTCCTTCCCAGTGTCTACCTCTTCCCTTGGTATTTATTAAACTTTTTTTCAGATACCTACATTTTTTCTGAGTAGTCTCTACGTTTTAAGACAAGTGACTTCATCTTTGACTGACTGTGGAACATATAGCTGAGGACTAGGCTAATCAATGAAATACTATCTTGTCTATTGCTTTGCAGAGAAACAAAGTATCCCACAATAAGATCAATAAGAAGCAGGATGATTGCTGGAGAACTTTATAGAAGAGAAACTGTCCTCATTCTTTAAATTATCCTTCTATGGATAAGTTCTATGGACTTACAGAAAGAGCAAGAAGTCAGGGTTTTATTGATAGTCATATTGTTTTTATTTTTAAGATATATTTTCTAATTGTTTGAAAGAGTTACAGAGAGAGCAGGAGAGACAGAGACAAAAGAGAGATTTTCCATCTGTGAGTTCACTCTACACATGGCCACAAGGCCAGTCAGGTCAATCCAAAACCAGGAGCTTCTTCTGGATCTCCTACATAGTTTCAGGGGCCAAAGCACTTGGATTGTTCTCTGCTGCTTTCCCAGGTGCATTAGCAGGGAGCTGAATCTTAAATGGAGCAGCCAGGTCTCTAATCAGCACTTATCTGGGAAGCCAGAATCACTGGTAGAGACTTAACTTGATATGCAACAATGCCAGCCTTCTTTCTTACCAATCTTGCTTTTTTCTTTGTACCATGAAAGTAATTCAAAGACCTTTTTCCACAAGTGTGTATACATTTTTTACAAGGGACTGATAATGTTTCTAATATGTCTGACTTATTCTTTAAATTATTCTTTGATATAGCTAACTTGAAAGCATATAGTCACAAATCATGTAACAACAACATATTATGAAAATGTGTCATTAGACAATTTCTTCCTTGTATAAACGTTATGTACTTTGGCTACAACATCAGTGGTGATATAATCTTACAGGACCAACATAGCCTAAGCAGTCATTGACCAAATGTTATAATCTGCTGTGTTACTGTATTTAAATTTCTTCTCCAATACTCCTGCTCAGAATCATAAACTGTCATGCCACTAGACTTAAATATTCTACTATCTTGCTTAAAATAATCATCAACTAAAAGATTTTCCTGCCTTAGATCACTATATGTCAATCTTATATATCATGCAACCTTTCACATTCATACAGCTCTGCACAGCCATATTCTATTTCATTCTGTGCCCCACATAAATGCTTCTCTGCTATAGTGATTCCTCCATATCCTTTATTTTGATCATTGGAATTTTTTTTTTAAATAAGAGGCACCAGGCTTATCATTTTTTTTCATTTTCCTTTTTTTAATACTTATTTTATTTGTTTGAAATACAGAGTTACAGAAAGAAAGAGGTAGATACTAAGGGATCTTCCATCTCACTGGTTCACACCCCAAGTAGCTGCAACAGCTGGGGCTGGGCCAGGCCAAAGCCAGGAACCAGAAACTTCATCCAGGTCTCCCACATGCATGCTGGGTATGAAAGACTTGAGCCATATTCCACTGCTTTCCCAGGTACATTAGCAGGGAGCTGGATAGTAAGTGGGGCAGCTGAGACCAGAACCAGTGCCCATATGGGATGTAGACAGCTTAATTTGTTAAGCCACAAAGCTGGTCCCCTTTTGAAATTTTTGAGTTCCTTTTCTCTATGTTTTCTTTAACTTTGTCTCTTATCTAAAACATGTCTACCAAACACATCATCTTGTCTACCAAACACATCATCTTCCCTGAAACCTCTCAGTGTCTAAGTTTCTCCTTCCCTCAAATTTAGCCAAAAAGATTTGTTGCATTTATCCCCCCATTCGTTACTGAAGTTCCCTGCTTAGTCATTACGTGACTATTATAGCTAGATTTGAAGGACTAGCTGTCTAATAAACAAAAATATATTTCTCAGAGTGGTGGAGGCTGTGTGTCATCATGGTTGTACTTTGGTTAGGACCACTTCTGGGTTGTGGAAAGCTGTCTTCTCATTATGTCCTTACACACTGGAAAGAGAGCAAGAGCTCTTCAGGGTCCCCTCTGAAGGATGTTAATCCCATGTATGAGGTTGTACTCTCACAGCCTAATTATCTACCCAAGACTCCACATCCTATGACCATCATACTGAGAGTTAAGGATTTCAACAGAGGAACACTGGGAGGATATAAACTTTCAGTTCACTTTACTTCTTAATCATTTCTTCACCAGCTCCACCCTTCTAAAAAGCAATTGAATTTTGTGACAATCCTGCATCACTTATTTGGAAGTTAACAGCTACAGAATCCCTAATCACTGTTACTTGTTATAAAATTTAACCTTTGGCTACCAGGAAATTGTATGAATATGCTAGGCCCCTCTTCAATGAATTTAATGCACTTAGTATATTTATGTTCATTTTCTATCTAACACTTCCTCTTAATGGCTCAAATTTCTAATTTCTAATGATCTTTCTTCCATATTACTTTAACTGGCCATTCCATACTCAATCCTAGACTATGATATATGACCCAGGAGGGTCATCTTTCAAAATCTTAGGTACAGATAACCGCTTCCTATTCTTCCTACATACATTTCTAGTGTCAAAGTTATAGCAAAATTATAGCACTTTTCTTTTCTTTTGTGAAAATTTCATACAATTATCGACACCTCAATTTTAATTGTTTTTGTTTTCTTTCTATTAGTGGTATGATGCCATTCTCTCATTTCTTATGTTATCTTAATCCTGTCTTCATTATGTGGCTTATCCTTATCATAATCCACGGTTGTTTCCTAACCTCTTTCACATTTTATTAAAGCAAGTTGATGGTATTATTCTTATTTAATTTTCAAAATACAGGATATCTAAAATATTATTACTCATTACCTCTCTGCTATGACCATATTAGAAGACTCCATTGTTTTACAATTGAGTAATTCTAGTGGCCTCTAAAACAATACTTCCGCTTCCACTCTTCTGTTATCCTTCCCTAAATCACATTTCAACATAGTTACCTGTGTGTTTTAATTTAAATGTATCTGCTAATTGCATTTATCTCACTCCGAATGAAATCCAGGCCTGTTGCTGCCCTATACAGTTTTATCCACTGTGACCATGGCATCCTCTTGACTGTTAGCCCTTCTGTCTGTCCTCTTCAGTCTTCTTGCTGTTAATAATTTCCCTCAATTTGTCGAGAGACACTTACTCCTCAGAGCTTTAACATTTGCTTTTCTGTCTACTGGGAATGATTTTCTACCTGATATTCTCAAAAGTTACTTCAATTGTCTTTCCTGTTTTGGTTAAAATTCACTACTTCATGGATGCCTACTTTGAAATTGGCACAATCTTCCTAAAGATCCTCTCTATCCTGTCTATTATTCTGCTCCAGCTGCCATAACAAAATATCTCCAGTTGGGTGCCTGAAGAAATATATCATATATATTACATGGTTGATGGTTAAAAGTCCAAGATAAGCACTCTGGCCAATCTGATTCATGGTGAAGGCTCTCTTTCTCTTTCTGCATAGTCTCCTTCTCACTATGTGAGCAAGGTCTTTCCTTAGTGCCTGAGGCTGATATTATATTTTATAATTCTGACATTTGATCCTTGGGCATTTTCAATATACTGTAATTCGTATTATTTACATAGTTCTGCTCATTTAAAAATTTAACCAAACTAATGATCACTAGTTGAATGCTTAAATAAAATGTTATAATGTACAATGTAAAGAAAAAATATCTTCTCAGAGATTATTATGAAAAAAAATTCAAATTAGAGGTTATCGTTCTGTTTATTTAACACCCTTAGGACTATAAAAGTGTAAGAATCAACTAATCTCCTTTGAGAAAAAATAGAAATAATTTAGATATACAACAGGCAATCTGCTAGAGAAGCCAGTAGTTTTGTTTTGCCTCCAAACACACATTTCAGAGAATAGTATCAATATTCAGAATACAACATTACTTTTCTGTTACTTTTCATTATTTGGTTTTTAGATTTATCGATTTATTTGAAAGGCAGAGTTACAAAGAGGCCAGGAGTGAGGGGGAGAGAGAGAGAGAGAGAGAGAGAAAGTCTTCCATCCGCTGGTTCACTGCCCAGATGGACGCAACAGCCAGAAATGAGCTGATCTGAAGTCAGGAGCTGGAACTACTTCTGGCTCTCCACACTGGTGCAGGAGCCCAATGACTTGGGCCATCCTGTACTGCTTTCCCAGGCCATCGCAGAGAGCTGGATCAGAAGTGGAATAGCTGGGACTCGAACCGGCACCCATATGGGATGCTAGCACTGCAGATGATGGCTTTACCCACTGCGCCACAGTGCTGTCTCCTGTGTTACTTTTCATTGTTAAAATGTCTGAACAGTAGACCAAAGTCTATGATAACAGCACCATGTTAAAGTTTCACTTTTGGTTGGTTGGTTGGTTTTGGAGACTTTAGCTCAGGTCACACTTGAGAAGATGAAATCTCAAGTCACAGAGTTCATAAGGGTGCAGCTTGAACTCAAATTCACATCACTGGACATTTATGCCTTGGCTCATTTCACCAAATTTCAGAACCAGATTTCATTTTTCTTTCAAAAGCGTGATATTTAATTTCTACTTAGGAGAATGGCTGTCATGAGTTTTTTGTTTTGTTTTGTTTTTGTTTTTTTACAGAGTTAGACAGTGAGAGAGAGAGACAGAGAGAAAGGTCTTCCTTCCGTTGGTTCACCACTAAATGGCTGCGACGGCTGGTGCGCTGCGCTGATCCAAAGCCAGGAGCCAGGTGCTTCTTCTGGGTCTCCCACGTGGGTGCAGGGCCCAAGGACTTGGGCCATCCTCCACTGCCTTCCCAGGCCACAGCAGAGTGCTGGACTGGAAGAGGCGCAACCAGGACTAGAACTGGCCCCCCAACTGGGACTAGAACCTGGAGTGCCGGCGCCATAGGCAGAGGATTAGCCTAGTGAGCGCGGCACTGGCTGTCATGTTTTACTATCTCTTCCACATATCACTTTGAGATTTATTCTAAGCAATTCATGAAGACCAGAGAAATCTTAGAGTAAAAGAAATGCTCACACATTCCTTACATTGGAGAGGAATCTTAAAATGCTTTAGAAAAATGGAAAATAAGGGAAGCCAAAAATAGCTTTTACATAAGAATTCAACCATTTTAATTTCTATGTTTGCATCTTTACTTCTGTTCCCTAGTTTGGGACTTTCTTGCTGCCCAAGGAAGAAAAACATCATTTTATTATGTAAATCAACACAAAGTTATTAGTGATCTAATGAATGATCATTCTGATAATTCAGAATATTTGAAAATCAGGAAGTAAAATTAAGTAATGTGTAATTTATAAAACAAATCCAAGGGAAAAAAATCCATACAATTGGGAAGGAAGAGACAGAATCTCAATAAAAAGAGAACAGGAGATTGACAGCAGTTCTTTTCATTTTGGAGTTTGGCAATTGTGATTAAAAGTGAAATGACTTTTAGTGTTATTCAAGTTTGTTCTCTAGATGCCAGCATTTTTACAAGAGAAAACTAACAATTACACTCAAAAAGGCATCCTAGAATGGGAACAATTACCTCTATGCCTGAGACATCGTTTATTGGATACTATAACAAGAATAAAAAAGCATTATTTCTATATATCTCTTTTGTATCAACAACACCTAGAAGATAAAAGGAAGATAGGGGAAGACAAAGCTTTTAATTTATAAAATGATTCTCCTTGGAATTTTTTAAGGACCACCTACTTTTAATCATTTGCCCTCCTTTAGCACAGAATCAAAGATTAAAAAAAAAAAACTTTTATAAATCTCGATGTAAAATCTAAAGCTGACATGTTTTAAAATGAAGGAAATATCAGCTATTGTTTGAGGGTATGGGAGGTCTTACTCCCTAACCCACGCAAGGAAGTTTTAAAAGTACAAAGTAATTATACTGAAAAGATTCAATGAGAATAGTAATTTAGGAAATGGATTCAAACAAGAATCAAATCAATATTACTATATCTCCTGTGCACACAATTTTAAATATTACTTTCTATTCCTTCTAAGGTTAGGTTATTGATTATAAAAATTGCTCCCAAATCTCCATTCTGAATAATTATGCTGTTACTTACTCCTATTTTCTTCTAGTGCCATGAAAATTACAGCATTCTGATCAATAAGGGTATGAAATAAGAGGAACAGAAACAGTGATTTCTGCTTTTTCCAGGCATTTCACATTTTGGTAAGCACAAATACTTTTCTGCAATCACTTTCCATTGAGAGCTGTGTTTTTTGAAGCCTTTTCAAATCAGAAACACTGGGTAAGTTTTTGTTTGGTTTTGTTTATTTTCCTTATCACATTCCATTGGGTTTTTGGCTGTATATACCCATATTCATGCCTCAATTGCTTTCATGCGTACTTTCATTTTTATATCATATAAATAATAATGATAATAATGATGATAATAATAAAAATAATGAGAAATAAGAAGGCACATTTGCCTGTAGTTAGGAAATGCTGAGAAAATCTTTTTGATTAACATTGCCACTTAAAGTTAAGACAAGCACATAAAATCAGTAAGCATTCATACTATCGATTCAAATTTGTTGAGCTTGCTTTGATTTTCACCGTGCTAATGTGCAAGGTTGAACTTAATTGGTTTGTGTGTTAGAAGGCCAAAGATAAATTAAGCCAGATTTTTTGTTAGCTAAATGTAAACTCAGATTGTTTTAGAGACTCTGAAAGATAATGTGACAGAAACTCACCATCCTTCCTGGCAATAGGTAGAGGCACATTGGAATAAATAAAGAGGTAAAATTCCACTTCAGTTTAAGGTTCTCTAAATTGTTAAAAAACAGAACAAACAAAAATCAGGATTTACCAAGATGACTCAGACGTGTTTCATTAGATACAACTTAATAAACTAGAAGTTTATTAAGAAACTGGGTTCTAATATCAGTGTAGGTGAGTTATAATTTTATCTCCATTGATTGTTCGTTGTGTCTTTTGGGCCAAAATGTTAAAATCTCTCCAAGATTTAATCTTGCTGTCTGTGTAATATAACATCTGTATGCAGTGATGAAATAGTAAAGAAAATTAATTTATTCCTGTAAACTAATTAGCAGAGTCTATGGCACATAGTAAAAGTCCAACAAATATGACTATTTTGTAACTATTATTTTTACTATTAAATTATTCATGGCAGCAGCAACTTTAATAAAGAAGGCACCATACTTGGGTAATTCATCACAGTACCTGACAGATGAAAAACTTCGGTAGAATAAATTATCAATGCAGATTATATAGGAAAAAGGAGTTTGTAATAACACATGTTGTTTTATCAGTACCGGCAAAGCTGAGAAAATTTACTTGACTCAGCATAAAAATACCTTTACTTTTTCACTACTGATTCCCATCTTGATTTTGCTGTGGTATAAGGTGTTACCAGTTACCAGAGGACATATGGTGGCCAACTCCTAACCTTTTATGAAATTATGGAGCTACGAAAGATCTTTCCTACATGCCTTTTACTCCATATACTGTATTCAGTTCCCTCGCTTGAGGAGTCCCCAAGGTTTATTGAGAAAGGCAAGTCTGAGCTTTCCAATGGAGAAAGAATGCAGAAGGAGGGGAAAGAGACAATATACTAGGTATTTGTGAATTCAGCTCCTTCTCAAATTGTTTTTTCTTAGAATGTTTTCTCTACTGTCCAACTTTCTTTTTAAGACAGTGCTATAGATTACTTTGTGATGTCAATGGAGGTTCTG